>CM031239.1:17708562-20276796 GCA_018340775.1 Taxus wallichiana var. yunnanensis | reverse complement strand
TTTCACCTCCTTTTTCATTTGAAAGGTACTAAAAAATGGCACACGTAGAAACACTTATAGCAATAAGAAAGGAGGGAGTAAGACTACTATCACTCAACCCTTTGTAAATACTACACTCTACTTTGATAGCACCTCCACTACTATTTTACTCAACACTTATTCTATCCTAGAAGACATTTCCATTCAAGGGGTATCAAACGTACTCATGTTTATCTTTGGAAATAAAATTACCATCAAAAGGATACCATTCATGATATAATTCTTCTCATGTTATGTTCAAATAAAAATAGTGCAAAATGATACTACTCATCATATGAGATTTATAAATGTATATGTATAAATTTTTAACAACTTTGAAATGAAGAGATGAAACCTTTAAATGAAGTGGTTGGTCTATATACATTCAATTACAAAATTACACTTTTCAACATACAAGTTTAATTTTTCCTTTTATTGTTGCATGTTTCTTTTCTTTATGTTTCTTAATGTCTTCATCCGCACACAAATACATAGAATTTTAAAATACCGAGAAATAACAATGCAATTTATAGTTGTTTCCATCCAAAAAAATTTTACATTATATCACTTTTTTGCATTTTGAATAGTTTTAAGGGTTAGACCTCATGTTTGTGCTTTTGAAATGAAGTGACTCATATATATTTCTACACATACAAAATCAATCACCCATAGTTTAAACAAACAAAACTACAAAAGTAAAAACTATCCATATAATACAAATAACATATACGATTTTTTGTTTACAAAATTCATCAAAGAAATGTGGTCTCATGGAATGCTATGATTGTAAGATATGCAAAAATATATCTAACAATGATGCTCTCAAACTCGTTGAGGTAATAAAGAAATTTGGAATGTACCATAACCATTTCAGATTTGTTTATATATAATTGCATATTTTGTATCATTTTAGTTTCATGGAGAGATAATATGTCAAAACACTTAGTCATTCTTTTAATCTACTTTGACAACAACATGTCACATTCACAACATTCTTGAGAATGACTATTAGCAAACTTACATTTATCACTTGAATTTGTATTCAATTATTACACAACTAACTATTATCTAATATCCCTTCTAATGTATTTTACAACATTTGTTTTATATTTAATAGAAAACCAATATTTTCAATCACACCCCTTATCAACATCAACTAAAAAAGTAATAATTGTGTTTCTAAATCTAATACATATACCATTCAGCAATCAATTTGCATTGGACACATGCGATTGCTAGTGAGATTGTTTTATGGTATTCATTTTATACGTTGGGTATACTCTTAACATTAATTAAGCACCTTTTAGATCTAAGTTCGATATACATTCAAAATCAATTCCTGAAGGTGATTGTTCTACAAACCTACATTAGAGGGTGTAACAGATTTGTGGATATGTACACACATAAAACTAGTCAAAATCGTCATGATAAATTTCCTTCACTCTCAGTGTAATAGTTCTTCTCTTCACTAACTATTGATATAAATTAAAATCCACATGTAATAGGCTACTTGGTGTCCTAATGTTTATTTATATTTGATTGAAATCTTCATACACTCTCGTTTATATCTATCGTGCATCTCTAATTTTGGCCTTGTATGTTTTAGTGCTTGATAAAAATTGTACTAGTTTTCATGCGAGTTATTACTATATGTTTCCACTCTCCACTAAAATACATTTGTAGAATAAATAACACATCTTGGACAGATATTGGTGTGTGGCGTATTATATTTTGCATGTGACTTATTCTTATATGTTACCACTCTCCATTAAAATACATTTGTAGAAGAAAGAACACGTCTTGGAGATCTATTAGTGCGTGGTGTATTCTAGTTTGTGTGAGACTTATTCTTATATGTTTCCAATATCCACTAAAACACGTTTGGAGAAGAAAGAACATGTCTTGGGGAGCTATTGGTGTGTGGTATATTCTAGTTTTCATGTGACTTATTCTTATATGTTTCCAATCTCCACTAAAATAGGTTTGTAGAAGAAATAACATGTCTTGGAGAGCTATTGGTACATGGTGTATTCTATTTTGATGTGACTTATTCTTATATGTTTCCACTCTCTAGTAAAATATGTTTATAGAAGAAAGAACACGTCTTGGAGAGCTATTGGTGCATGGTGTATTCTAGTTTTCATGTGAATTATAATTATCTGTTTACACTCTCCACTAAAATACATTTATAGAAGAAATAAAATGTCTTGGAGAGCTATTGTTGCATAGTGTATTCTTGTTTTCATGTAACTTATTCTTGTATTTTTCCACTCTCCATTAAAATATGTTTGTATAAGAAAGAACACATCTTAGAGATCTATTGGTGTATGGTGTATTCTAGTTTGCATGCGACCTATTCTTATATGTTTTCGCTCTCCACTTTGAAATACGTTTGTAGAAGAAATAACACATCTTGAGAGCTATTGGTGTGTCGTGTATTATAGTTTTCATGTGACTTATTCTAATATGTTTCCATTCTCTACTAAAATACATTTTTATAAGAAATAACACGTCTTGGAGAGCTTTTTGGTGCGTGGTGTATTCCATTTGTGCATGTCTTGATGGTGAAAAATACAAGTATTAAATATCACTAAGATCTTCTATTTATGTTAACTGCATGAACAATGAACTTCCACAAGTACTCATAAACCTACGTGAACACTTGGTGGTGTGTATTAAGTCACAAGTCACTCTCGAGTCACTAATATATTACGTTTTATTGTGTTTTGAATCACTTTAGTTGAATATATTGTTATTGTATATTTTGGTTCAAATAAAATACAAGAGGTTTTAATTTGAGGTTTTTTTATATTCCTAGTAACTATTTCTTTCAAAAAATAAAAAGTCAACAATAGTATTTGTATTGAGTTATAGGTTTATCAATTGTTTTTATTATCAATGGTGTAAAGTCTCGTGTTTTCATTTTATTTAGTTTAGGTTATTTGTTATTTGAAATGTAATTTGTACTCCATTGTCTCTTATAACAAATTTAAAAAAATTGGTAGGCATAAGTAGTGTTATGTTGTTTTGCATGATAAGTCAAAGTCTAAATTATCATTATATCATGTTTATGTTTTATCGATGTCAAAGAAAACTTATCATGTTTTTGTATTTCATAATTATATTTTCTTTTGCATCAACAATGTGATTCGTCAAATTTGAGACATAGAAGTTTCCTTCTCAAATATGATTCGTCAACTTTTGTCACCGTAAAGATTCCAAAACTTAAAAAAGTCTCTCACTAATGAATTTTCGAGTGTAACCCAATGTCATGAAAATAAATGATTTCAAATTATGAGGGGAGATAATCAACAATGTGGAAATCATTGAGCTTCAAAAGCAACATTTGTTGTGTTAGCGGGGTGAACTGAAGGATGGAGGAAATGGAGGAAGGAGGTCATTATGTGACCTCTCATTAGCCACTAACAAAAGGGTTACACACCTACGGTATTCACCATTTTATTTTATGTTTTGTTTGTGAATAAGAACCAGACTTATTTCCTATTCACATGAGTGTAATTCCAACATTATCTCTTGAAAGTGTTATGATATGGTGTGGAAGGTGTCAATATGTAAATAAATTTTATATGAGGGTAGCTGACTAAATAAATACTCTCACTACAATAATTCATTGGAAGATGATCAGTTGATGGTAATTTCACCGACGTGAAGTGGGTGATGATGTGTAGTAATATCCAAACAACAAGATCCAAACAACAATATGTAGACCTAAAAGTATGCAATGACATATGATTATGTTTTAGCTTCTCCTTACCCCATGTTGACACTAAGGGGGGAATGTTAGGAATTTTTTATTCACATGGTTATTTGTAATCTAACATATGGTAAATATTTAATATGGTAATGTGGTTATTTGGTTGGTTAGTCATATATATTGTTATAACAACAATGTATCATGAATAAATTTTAGGTAGGTGTTTGTGTGAGAGATTCTAGGGATCACTTAGTTGTTTATTATTATGGATTGACTCATAATTTATAGGAGAAAAATTATCCCATATATATGTAATCTTGCAATACAAAAAAATAATGTGAGATTATTAAATTATTGTATTTGACTCCTTAGTTATTTGTATAATCTTTACGATTTTTTGTTCATTTAGTAGTTACTTATTGAACTACAATTTTTAGTTCATTTTCACTACCTATGTTCACTTTTATGTATTTTAATGGTTCATCCTATGGTTGAATCCCTTGTTTTTCTTTTCCATAACCTCTCTTAATCCATACAAGACATCCACATTTAGATGTAGCTATTTGCCTCATCTTCTACATGTCATACAAATTTTTATTTACCCTTTTTGCTTCTAATTCTCCCTCATCCATATTTCATCATCTTCTTCACTTGAAATGTTATCAAAAATTCGTCTTTGAATGTCTTATTTTGCGTGAACTCCTTTTCCATGTCTAGTGCCAAAATATTGTCTTCCCTTGCAGAATAATCCCCAAATATGGTTTCCTTTAATCATTGAAGGGATAATGTAGTCGATTTAATCATTGAGGTAAAAGAAAAAGTATGTATTAATCCATGTTAGTGTTTTCCAAGAACTTGTATCTATGCGTAATTCATATGTGACATACCATGCACGTGCCTGTACATATAATGTATGATATAATACATGGGGCTATATCTTTATTTTAACCTTTTTACTAGTTGTCCATAACTAGATACAAAAATTTTATGATGTTATTCTATTCTAGTGACTCCACTCTAGATGACATATCTTCATATTGCATTGGTTCATTCAAACCTAACACATATAGAATTTTTACTTTTTCCCATGTTTTCAAATTCAATCTATGTATAGCTCACCATATTGAAGAGGTTCCCTTAAAAATTATATTCACACTTTTTTCGGGTTGTATATAAACTTCTATTGCATTGATGAAATCCATACATTCTCACTTACACTAAAACCCGGTGAGTTGTGTGTGTTTTCCTTACTTATATGTCTATTAGTTTTTCTAATATAATTATATTTTTGATAATTGGAAATTATGATGTGCTTTTAATCATCCCAAATTATCACCCTTATAGCTCATACAAACCATGTGGCCATTTTTCACATGCCACACTAGTTGTATCAGACACCAATTAGTTATCATCCCACTTTATTTGACCTTCTAGTGTTGGTTCATAATTTTCTAGACATGTGGCTTGTATGTTGTATATGTCCTTTAAGTCTTCGTATTCATCAAAATTTTCCACATGTGGTGCACTTTGTTTTGGGTCCATTGGAAAAATTGTGCGTCGGGTTCCATTCTTAAAGTTGACACACCTTTTGTTGAATTGCAAGTCAACATAATTAGCATAGCACAAAGGCATTCCTAATAGCGCTAGAAAATTATCCTCTTCTACCAATGGTATTACTTTGAAATATCCATGGAACTTCACTCCCATTATACTAATGATGAAATTATTTAAAATCCTTATAGGCAATACCCATGTTTTTTTCCATGAACAATACATTAAGATATGGATACAATGTTGCCAGCCCCATTTTATTCTAAACACCCATAGTGAGTATGTTTGCTTATGCATCTATGTCGATTAATATGTAATTAATGTTCCAACCATATATACATGCATAAATTAGGATCTCTTTATTAAATCCATACATCTTTTCTGATTTCACATTCTACTTTAGTTTTTTTCCTAATGCACTCTTTTGTAATTTATAGAAAACCATTGGCCTAGTAATGCTAAGATTCCTTATGTGCGAAGGAGATTTTAGACCTCCTGTAACTCATTTTTCTAAGGCTATAGTCATTAGAATATTTAAGTCTTTCATTTCATAACCTTTCTTCATCTCTAAGGAATTTTATCTCTCCTTGAAGTTTTCATGATAAATAATTTTATTCTCGAAGGATTTCCTTCATTGCCTCCCATCTAGATATGGTTTCTCAATATTGATTTTTTTGGTTTCATTTTTTCAAGGACAACTCATACACATGTGTAATGGCTTTACGTAATTATTTGTGGCTTAGCTTAATGTTCCATTATTGGAATAGATTTTGACTTAGATTCATCTATCATATTCCACATAATTTAAATAATTCTTGCACCCTTCTCACTTTTTTCCTTCATGAGCACATACGAGATATGGAAATATTTTACCTTATTCTCCTTTTGATGATGTGCAGAAACTAGTAATGCTAGGAAATAAAACTAGTAATGGTTTGGTGATCCACACTTGTAAAAAAAATTTAGGTGGAAATATTCTTCATCTATGACCTCCTCTTCCTCAACAATTTATACATCATCAATACCCACCATGTACTTCATTAGTATTGTCTATTATATCCCCTACAAACTCTTAGTGCCTATTGTTCATGGATTTGATTAATGATGTGATATTTTGTTGTATCATGCTTATGCACATCACATATCTTATAATAAGTAGTGAATTTTTCATACTTCGTGTGATGTAATAGGGTCGATTTCAAACATCATGTCCTCCTTTATATACTTCACAAGCTATAAGAATGACCTTCAAACTTCGCGTGGGCATGCATTTTTGGTGTGGCCTTTAATCTCATATTAAGTACACCATATCCCATTATGAGTTTCTCTTGCATTATTCATTATTAGTTTCTATAGTTAGGTCATCATGGATGGGATTTCTTCTTATATGAATGGATTGATGCATGTATCAATACTATTGACTATGTTCACTCGAATTTGTCTTTCTAAATATTTTTGGGGGTTGGTGAAGGTATTGTGTAATAGTGCATGCCTGAATGGAATTAATAGTCCCCCAAAGAACCATTGTGTGTTGTGTGGAATGATTTCATATGAAAATTAGAAATGAATGTCTTTAAATATACATCATAAGCACTCACACTCTTAGTAAGATCTTATTTGATCTCCTTGAGAACCAAAATAATTTACTACTCAAGATTTGAAATATTAAATTATTTTAATAATGCCACCTTTAGTTCATCATAATCAACCAAAACTTGCAATGGATCATGTTTCTTATACGATTAACTAAATTTGGGACTGAATGCAAGGAAGTGGTAATCTTAGTTAATCTAATTAGGAGGACTAAAACTCCATATAAATGTAGTAAATAATAGTAAAGTAGATGTAAATAATTATGCTAAATAAAATGAAACCCTAAATGTGTAAGAGAAGGGACAAAAATATCTTAGCTGATTGGTGAGTGATTGTCATAGGTTGTCACAGTGTCCGAGAATAAAATGTGAAATTGAAGAAAAATACTCAAGAACCCTATGAAGGATCTGAAGTTATTGGGGCAGCTCGAGGGTATGAGGCACCCCGAGGTGCCCTAATTTGCAATATGGGTGCTCAAAAGCGTAAATGCTCAAAAACTATAATTGGTATGGTTATAAGTTGGTTTTGAACCTTCTATGTTTTTCACACTAGATCTATCGAGTGAGCTAGAAAATAACCTGCAATACAAAGAGAAGTATCAAACCCTCGAAAAATAAAATATGCATATGAATGGGTCTGACTAACCTCAGTCACCAAGCTAGTGGACTTATCACTGAGCGCTACACTACATTTCAGACCTAGATGTAGTTCTGGTGAGTGTTTGCATGTCATGCCCTAAGTTCTCTCATTTCAGTCACACTTTGTGAAGTAGCGAACAATAGTAACTATAGAAAATGTAAATAATATGTGTGCATGGAATAAAATAGAATCATCCCCCCCATGAAGTGTGTGTGATTCAGATCTCCTATCCTTGATGCATGGTAATATGTGGATGCAAGTGATAAAATGGATACAACCTTAGATGGAGTGATAGTAGTGTGTAATGTTATGACCTAGGACCCTCATTATGGTCTTATAACTTTATATTTATAGGGATCTCAAGCTTAATTTCGTAATTAATCTTGAAAAGGTTGACTGAGAAAAAGATAAAGATGACCAACAACTAGAAATGACCCAAAAAGGAGTGAAATGGGATTTGCATAGATTAGGACATGTAGGGTGGGACATGGGCACCATGGGGTGCCCTAGTATAGGATGGGGCACCTTGATTTAGGGCTAGAATGTCGGGGAAGTTACAAAATGGGCAGATAAGTGTTGGAAAATACATGGGAATTACGAAATAAAATATAAAATAAATTCAGACAAAAGGTGGGATTAATTAGTACTTTGTACACTTGAGAAGCTTCTAAATAGTAGTATAAGACTAGGCCAAATTATGTGTAAAGTGCATAATTTTGTGTCTACATTTTGCCCCCACTTTCTATTGGTGAGTGGAAAGCTCGGTAACATAATGTAGATAGAAATATGTACCCGATATCCATGTAGAGTGTAGAAGAAGATGTGCCGATGGACTAGACTCAAGCATGGAATGACAAAAAAAAAATGTGGATGAGCTTGGATTCTAAAAATAAAAAAAATGTGCATAAAAAGTGATGAGAGTGAACATAGGGTGGAATGCATGTATAGCTTTTTACAATGTGTAATGTACTTGTATGATTAGTATGGCAAGTACCATAATGGTGTGTTGTTGTTGTTGTTTTAATTGTTGTTTATGCCCTTAATTTGACTACTTATTTCTCATACGTCGATCTGCAAGGAGAAAATTATCAAGTAGTAAAATATGTATGTATGTAAAAATGATGTGTTAAATACACATTATAAAGTGAGAAAATGTAAAATGTGCTAGAAAAACATGCAAATGGAACATGTGCACCTGATCCATGTCGATAAAAGGGTGTAGAATGATATCATGTCTTGTCCGAGTTTTTGAGACGATCTCATGCCACCTTGGTGAAGAAGTGTAGGGAGGAAATTCTCTGTGTCCTCTAAATCTAACTGCTTCTGTTGAATTTTAGTAAAGAGGTCTATGTAATTTCCTAGTTATTTTGATGATCTGATGCCACTATATGGAGAATTTTAGAGAAGTGCACCCACTGTAACCCATGATCCTATAACCACTCCATAGAATTTCCAAAGGACACCACATTATGTTAAGGCCACTATGTATGGAGTTCATAGATTGTTTTGAACTAACTCATTATGTCTGAACTAGTGTAGATACATTGTGTTAGTGTAAAACCCTCAATTACGCCCCCCTCTTTGGGGGCATGTGATGACCCTATAAGGAGAATGCGGCCCCAAAAGAGGACCAACCACACTATGACCTATAGAAATTTTCCTTGTAGGGGAAAGGGAAAACTCTTGTTAGATACCAAGACATGAACAAAAGGGGATGGATAACCAATACAAGTGTTAGTCTAAAAACACATGCATGTAATAAGTGTAAAATACGTAGACAATGTAGAAAAAATACCAAGCATAGTAGTGTAAACATGTAAGAAACAACAAGAAGACCACACAAAGTGGGTTATAAACATGGGACATCACTCACGATGTCACACGACATGAAAGACCATCATGAAAACAAATAATAGAAAAGTGTGCACACAAGCAAAGGGAAAATCTCACATACAAAAGAAAACAAAATAGATAATTAGAAATAAAGAGGTAGTCATTGAAACATGTAATCCTATAAAACATTTACCGCACATGGAACACCTTTCAAAGCATGTTAAAGTGATAGCCAATATGTGAAAGCATGTATGAACAAGTAGCATAAGATGCTAAGTAAAAATGAAACAATAACACTGTATGGAAAAATATGGATGCCCCCAATGACCGGTATGGTAAGGGTAGAAGGCGAACATCCATGCCGCATGTAAATGTTTGGTATTTGTGATCACACCAAACAAGGGCGTGAACGCACATGTGTGTATGATAATGACATATACCAAACAAAGATAGCATGTGTAATAAAGTGAGCATGTGAAACACCAGTAAGAAAGAGTAAATAGTACCAAGACAATGCAGTATGTTATAGATGGATGGAATGGAATACACGATGGAATGATAGGAGCAACATGCCCCCCAAGTGTATGGAAGTGTATGCAGCGAGGTTCATTTTGTTTTCCCCCTCAGTAGTCAAGAATGAATTTTAAATGAGAGTGCATCATCAGGAAATGGTCTAGTAGTGTAGGTTGTGTTTAGCATGTTGTGATGTTTGTGTATGTGTAGTGGTGATGAAATGCGACATGGGGAGAGATAAGCGTGAACCCTACAGCTGAAGCGTATATCAAAACTTTTTTGAATAGAGTGATGATTTAGCCCTAAGTGTATGTCACTATGGGAGGAGTAGTAAGTGGCGATGAAGTATGTGATTTTATAGTGAATGTGTGTGAACCATATAGCTGAAGCATATATCACAACTTGGTTAAATAGGTG
The DNA here is from genome assembly GCA_018340775.1 of Taxus wallichiana var. yunnanensis. Lineage (NCBI taxonomy): Eukaryota > Viridiplantae > Streptophyta > Pinopsida > Cupressales > Taxaceae > Taxus > Taxus wallichiana. The sequence continues at coordinate 20,266,517 of CM031239.1, read as the reverse complement.
AGTGATGATTTATCCCTAAGCGTATATCACTACATGATGGAAGAAGAAGGTGACGATTTAGCCTATAACATTTGTAAATACAATATGGGTGATGAAGTTAGATTGAGCATATATTAGTATATGGTGGATAATGGAAGGTGGTGGTTTAACACTAAGTGTGGACAACTATGTGATAAATAAGAATGAGGTGGTGATTTAGCCTAAAGCGTATACCACTAAGTGATGAGTAGGATAAATGTTGATGTAATAGAATGACGTAGGATAGGATAATAGATTGTGTGATGATAGGATGTAAGAGGATAATGAGATATTGATTAAAAGATTGGTGATTTAAGTGTATACCCGTACATGATGTGATTACAAGTTTGGGTGATGATATAGCCTAGAGCATTGGTCACTAATCTGGGTGAATGTGGTATGAAGAAATGTCACATATAGGTAAGGCCCATTTGATTGGTAAACCCTTGGCAGTTGAGTATGAAGTGTCATAGGGTGGTGAGTGTAATGTGTAGAAGATGACATAGATTAATCGACCAAGGATGCACATGTGGTGTAAATGGGTGTTGTGGACATTGTAATGAAGGATGTGTAATGGGTACATAATGTGTAATATGTGAAATGTAACATGTGTGTATATAGAAATATAATTTCTAAGGATGAAATGTAAAACTAGACTCATGTATAATAAAAATCTAGTGTAAATAGAGAATGTAAGAAAGGGATGTAAAACTAGATACAGATGAAATGATGGCTAGTGTAGTGTGTAGGAGATAGATGATGTATAAAGGAATAATATGTGTATGAGAGGGACATATTATAATTTAGGATGTAGAATAAGTGTAGAATGGATGATGTAGGTTGTGTGGTGTATGTGATAGAATATAAATTTTTATAACCTATAGTGTTATGTGTGGGGTTCGAGTGTAATTGTAATCCCTCAAGGTCAAGTGGGAACCGAAGAACAATAGTGTGTCATCGGTTGATGAGGGTGATAAAATGTGTGAGATAGAAATGATGACGATATATATAAAGTATATATTGTAATATGATATAAGTACATGAGGATAGAGAAAGCGGGGGTGAGTATGTGTTGTGAAAATTCCCCTGATGCCAGTGTGTGTGAGACTACGTGAACTCATCAAGAAGATCATCTTCCTCTAGATCAAAGTCAAAGGGGCTAGAATTCACAAATTTGTAGGCCATAGGATGAGGTTGATCAAATAACGATCTAGTGAGAGAAAAATTGTACATGCCCATAGTGTATTCTTCGTTAGTGAATGAGGGATGTGGGAAACCGTGTGCGTATGATCGAGTGTAATTAGGTGAATAACCAAGAATGGAACTATTTCAAATGAGAATACAACTAAAAGGCATAGGGAATGAAATATTAGTGTGAATAGGGTCTAAGGTACCATTGATGTAAGTAAGCCAAGTAACCCCTAATGTGAGTAGAGAAGCATAAGGGGTATGTGGGAGATAGACTAAAAGATCAAAGACACGCAAGCCATAATCAATAGTGATAGTGACAAAACCATAATATAGATGAGAGGCATGGGTATAAGGCTGAAGGTCCTCAAAAGTAAAGCCAAGATGAGCTAGACCAGTGGGAGAACAGATGGTTTCATCACATGTGGGGTCAAATGGGACATGTTCCCAATAAGAATCATGAATGAAAAGCATACATGTAAAAAGGGTATGAGCTAATGGTGAAGATGAAGAAGGAAGGATATTGTGTATGGATGGAATAAATGGTGGATGTGGAAGGATAGCGGTAGTAGGAGATAGTGTAGAGGGGATAACATCTAAAAATAATAATTCCCTCAAATGGTGGTAAATGAGGCTGATCATCCATAGGTCGAGGTTCATCTCAGTAGTATCATTGCAAAGAATAGAGATACTAGTGTGAGGGTCATGAACACAATATTGGAATGGATCATGATCTCGAAAGACAGTATACTCAACATGCTCATGTAAGAATTTGATGCAATGGTGGATGGTAGAAGCAACAACTTGCATGGCGTGGAGTCGTGGTCTACCTAACAAGAAATTATATAAGATAGGGAAATCAATAACGAAATAAAGCGGTAAGGAGGGTCTTAGGACATACAGTTAAAGACAAGGTAACATTGCCTAGAAATGGAAGAAAAAAACCATCATAAGCATGAATCCAAATGGAAGAATGGCTATTGTCATGAGAGACAAACCTAAGGCTTGGAGAAAGGACATATGGCACAAATTAAGCTAAGAACCATTATCGATAAGAGTACGCTTGATAACAACATTGTAGATGCAAGACATGATCTAAAGTGGTGGGTCATTTTTAAGGGGTGAATGCCAGCAAGAGGATTGCCCTAGAATGCTATATGTTGAGAAAAATCAATATAGGGAATTTGGATGCATTGCAATAGAAAAATCAATAGTAGAAAAGAGGGTTTGAACATGGTGAAGAAAATTAGGGTGGGTAAGAAGGTATTTAGTGATATAGATATTCATGATTGTGGAATGAAAAATCCCTAGAAGGTGGTAAAAAGAGATGTCGGGTTCACCAAAATGATTAACTAAAATTGGGACTTAATGCATGGAGTGGTAATCTTAGTTAATCTAATTAGGACTAAAACGCCATATAAATGCAGTAAATAACAATAAATTAGATGTAAATAATTATGCTAAATAAAATGAAACCCTAAATGTGCAAGAGAAGGGAGAGAAAATAGCTTAGCTGATTGGTAGTGACTATCACAGTTGTCGCAGTCTGAGAATAAAATATAGAAGTGTAGATGAACACTCGGGGATCCTACAAAGGACAAATATGAAGGATATAAAGTGGTGATCTTCTTAGGAGTGTCTTGGAGCACCTCGAGGCACCCGGTCTATAATATGGGTGCTCTGAACATTGTAAATGCTCAAAACCTACAACTGGTATGGTCACAAGTTGGTTCTAAACCTTCCCTGTTTTGTCGTGCTAGATTTGTCAGGTGAGATGGAAAATAACCTACAATGCAAAGAGAAGTATCAAACCATAGAAAAATAAAACATTCATATGAATGCGTCGGATTGACCTTAGCCACTAAACTAGTGGACTTCTCCTTTGAACATTGCACAACATTTTGACTTGGATGTAGTTCTAGTGAGTGTGTGCATGTCGTACCCTAGGTGCTCTCATGTCAGTCACACTTTGTGAAGTAGTGAGCAATAGTAACTATAGAAAATGTAAATAACATGTGTGCATGGAATATAATAGAATCCCTCCCCTATGAAGTGTGTGTGATGCATATCTCCTAGCCTTGATGTATGGCACTATGTGGATGCAAGTGATGTAATGGATGTAGCCCTATATGGAGTGATAATAGTGTGTAATGTTATGACCTAGGACCCTCATTATGGTCTTATAACTTTATATTTATAGGGCTCTCAAGCTTAATTTCATAATTAATCCCAACAAGGCCAAATGAGAAAAAGATAAAGATGACCAACAACTAGAAATGACCTAGAAAGGAGAAAAAGGGTGTTTTCATAGATCGGGGCACCGGGGGTGGGACCAGGGCACTGAGTACAAGATAGGATGTCCTAATTTAGGGCTGAAATGTTAGGGAAGTTGTAAAATGGGCGGATAACTACTAGAAAATACATGGGAATTATGAAATAAAATATAAAATAAAGATGGACAAAAGGTGGGATTAATTAGTACTTTGTACACTTGAAAACCTTCTAAATAGTAGTATAAGACTGGGCCAAATTATGTGTAAAGTGCATAATTTCTTATTTACAATATCGATATAAGTACAAATCAAGAAATTTTATCACAAAATGATTTAACAAATATAGAAAATATGATAAAACCTAATTGCAAAGTCACAACACAATGATAATACAATAAAGTACTGAGTTTTAAATTAAGAAATAAGTTAGAAAAATGTAAAAGTCTAAGTGCAAGAGATGGAATAAGAGACTTAACTGATTTCACAATAATCTCGAAGATGTACTAAGATGGCAAATATATGGAACATGAGGGAAAAATTTCATAATCGAGCCCAAAAATTGTATAATTGTCGAAATGTCGGGATTAGGGTTCTTGGATTGGGTTAGGATGCTTAGGTATTAGATACCTTCTGCGCAGCACATGTGATTTGTGTAGATCCTTAAAAATGAATTTTGTTTTGTCACATGAGTTTCATTTGGCCTTCGTTGTTTCCCGCTTGTATGGCGTTGAATGTCTACCTTGAATTCACCTGTAACCTATGAAACAAAAGACCTCCTGTAAAACCCCAAAACACATCAAATCTTAAAAATAAAAATATGTAAATGAGGAGTTAGAATGACCTTGACGATCACCCAATAGAGTGAACTTACGACTGAGTGTTTCACTACATCTTATAATCCATGTAGTTCTATGTATGTGTGTGAAGAATCGTGCCAAATAACGAGCAATAGCTAGGTGTAGCAATGTAAATAGATGTGTAGATGTCAAAATGAACTTCCCCTCATATGAATTATATGTAGAAAAATTCAGTCCCTTGTCCCTTGAATGAAGCTAGATGGATGCTTTGATGCTCTTAAAATGCTTTTAGATGAAACCTTAGGTGATAGTAATAGATACATAGAGATTGGTCTTTTGTTATGGTTACATATCTTTGTATTTATATGATTCCATTATTTAAATTTTGTAATTAACCTCTAAAAGGATAAAAATCTGAACACCAAGAAAAAATACACCCAAAAGATAAAAGAGGGAAAAACAGGGACAAGTAAGATACAAAGAGGTCGAGGCACCCACATGGGGTGAGGGCACTTGAGCCCGACGTCCTAGCTAGGTGCTTTGGTTTCTAGAGCCAAGAAAGATAAAGTAGTGAAAGTCATACTAGGACGTGGGGTATGCAATACCATAGAGAAATAAAAAAGAAAATAAATAGGCCGAAGATAGATGTCAATTACTAGTTTTCTCATTTTAGGAATCATATGAACAATAGTATGTGACTAGGACCTAGAAATGTATCCAAAGTGTGTCATTTAGTATCTACATTTTCTTGCAATTTATGATATTGAGTGAATACTTGATAACATAAAGTAGATAAGAGATACATACCTGATAACCATGTAGATTGATGGAGAAAGTGTGTTGAGGAGACAAGAAAAAGTGTGGAGTGATAAAATGAAGTGTGGAAGCTAAAGAAGAGGAAGTGACCCTAGGGGTGAAATCGTATGTGTATATGTCATGTTGTACCTGTTTTCATTATCACTTGATGTGTTTGATGATGTGATTACTACTTCCCATAAGGATGGACCTACAAAAGAGAAGAGCAAAAGAGTAGTCAAAGTTGTGTATATGTGAAAAAATTGATCCAAATATGTAAAAAGTATGTAAAAGTATGTAAAAATGTGAAAAGGAACATGTGCACTTGATCCGTGACAAGTGAAAAAGGATATAAAGTGTCTTGAAATGCTATAGAAGAAAACATTTTTTGGGCTATCTCATGCCAAGAATGATTTTTTTGGGTGATCTCATGGTAAGTGTGATTTTTTTGGGTGATCTCACGCCACAAAAGAAGAAGTGTTGGGGAGAAAGGTCTAGTTTTATTCTCCAAGCTTGATGCTTCCCAATGATTTATAAAAAAATTATAGATGGTGTGATCCTAATTTTTCAATTTTGATCCATTTTGATCTAGTTTAATCCAAAGCAAATAGAAAAATGAGATAAAATTCGTATTGATTCGGAGGACTATTCTTGTTTTGTGAAAACCACCGAGTAAACTGTGTTGATATGATAAAAACTATGTAACTTCCCCACGGTCATAGGTGCTCAGGAAGGGTCAAGGGCACCTAGGTGCTCATGTCTGTATCTAGGCACTGGTGTTTGTCTTTGTCTTTGAGGATGTAAGTGAGAATATGGGTTGTTTCGTGATTAAATATTGTGTTGTTCTATACTATGCAAGTTTGAATTGTGACTATGTACTACCGAATGGTGTGACTAACTCACCCAATGTATGCCTCCCTCATTTAAGGTGCATTCAATGTCACTAGGAGGATGTGGCCTAAAGGATAGGAATGAATTCTGATATGAATTTGATGCCCTATAGGGGAGAGAATGTTTCTTATAGGAACCAAGTAACACATAAACAAATTGGTTAGGAAAAATGTGTTAGTACAAAAAGACAAATATGTATATAGAAGACAATGTGTAATCTATCAACAAAGAAAACAAAGTAGACCATGAAAAGTGGGTTTTAAACATGGGACATCACTCAAAAATTTTCAAGATAATTAAGGATGAAGCATCCAAAAAAATACAAAGTGTGCACAAAAGACAAAAGGAAAATCCCACAAACAATGGTGAAAAATGACAAACAATAGCAAGCAAAGTATTAGAAAACCATGGTAGAAAATAGTTCATGCAAAGAAAATGTTACACATGAAGCACCCGTTAGTATGTTAGAAAGATAAAAAAGTATATTAAATTGTGTATGATCTAATATAAATTAGTGTGCTAGTAAGAGTAGTATATAACAAAACAATGACACTTGTAATGCGTATGAAAATAGATGCCCCTAGGATCCACTATGTGTGGTAATAGGTACATTACCAAGAATTCATGTTGTGTACAATGATCTATGTAAATTATTCATTCAAAACTAGAAGGAAAGTGAACATGCATGTGTACATAGAAGCAATAATGACATACAAAGTATCTCGTATAACATAATAAACCAAGTGTAACATATGAGTATAAGCAACCTAGAGTAAGTGTAACAAAGATATGCAACATGTTGTGATTTGTGAATGGAATGGAATGAAATTAATGTGATAGGAGCACCACGCCCCTTGAGTGGATGTGAATTAGTATGCATGAGATGATGTTCAATTATAAATGACCCCTCGATAGTCAAGAATGAACCATAGAACTAGAGTGCGTCATCGGGAAATGGTTTGAACATTTGCGCTCGAATGATTGATCAATAAATTTTGGAGCATAGAGAGTGAGCAAGTGTGGTGAGGTTAATTTTAGATTTAGACCCTCAATAGTCAAGTATGAACCGTGGAACTAGAATGTGTTATGTAACAATGTGATGCTAGAAATATGTGTTGTGAATGTGCCAAGTTTGTAATGTGTAGTTTATATGATGTGAGGTTCATGAATGTAGTATGCCCTCAATAGTCAAGTGTGAACTGTAGCAAGAGAGTACACCATAGGTTAATGATGATATAAGTGTATCAAAATGTGTTAGATGCATGAGAAATACTAGATGTAAAGTGTAGAGTAGAAAAGTAGAAATGCAAGATACCACGATAATTCTAGAAAGGGTGGGGATAGTAAGCATGATGCCCCCAAGTGTATGCCGATGAATATGTTATCCAAAAAAAGTGTAGTGTAAGGGTCCTCCACCCAATACTTGCAAATATAAAGGTGATTGATCCTGCTTTGAGATACGTTATGTATGAGATAAACGATGTAGAGATGAATGAGATCTATGTGTATGAAACCTATGAGGTGATGAAAACCTATGTGAAGGATACTGTGGGTGTGATGCACACTAGTGTGGAAGAGAAAGTAGAGGTAATGAACACCTATGTGAAGGAGATCATGGAGGTGATGAACAACTATGTGAAGGATATCAAGGATGTGATGTATACCAATGTGAAGGAGTTTCTCGAGTGAGGGACTTAGATTAATGAGATGGACTAATAAAACGATGAGATTGAGTAGGTCCTGTGTGAACAGTTATCTAGAGAAAAGCGTGATTTAAATTTGAGAGGTCATGGGGACCTAGATTCTCTAGAGAGTGCAATGACAACCTAAAGAGGAGGTTGTAGCCATGGTGTGTATGGTGGAACACCATTGATAGTAATGAATTTTTGTTGTGAATGAACTTTAGACACAAGTGATTCATAACAATAATAACTTGAGTAGCACGGACCTGGGGAAGACCTTAGAGCATGTGATGCCCTTTGATTGAAGGAGCTGAGAAATTACATAAGCATGGTAAGAGGACCAACTATGACTTGAATCTTGACATAACCATATGATTTAGGAACTGGATATGAAATATGTGATAGTAAATAGTCGATAGCAACAAGAAGTGCAATAGAGCACACACACATATAAATCAATGGATCAATCATTTTATGTTCAATATCCTAAGGACCGACAAAAGAATTTATATGCAATGTGTCAAAGGAGAATGCAAAGTGTGATCATCATGATTAGAGAATGAAATGATTGGTGGAGATGCATCAGCGTGAGACAATAGAAAATCAAGAGCCCCCGATGAAGGAGAAGGAACTACACGATATGTATGATTAGATGATGAGTCAGATGCTTTCTTGTCATGTTTAGGAAGATTATTTTTAAATACCTATATCTTAGGATTTTTATTATCTAGTGTAGATGTCATAGGCTCGGGAATATCAATTGCGTTATTATCAATAAAATCTTAAATAAGATGTCAAAGTTTGAAAAATCAATCTATAGAATGCCCAATGAATTGATGATAGTCACATCTAAAAATTTCATTGTAATTACAACCTTTAGAATGATATGGGTCTAGATTGAGTAGAGGAGGAATCTTAATAAGATTGTTCTCAACGAGTTGTAGTAATATAATATGTGGAGCACAAGAAAAATTAGTAAACACACTCTTAGGTGGTTGCCATTGAAGATTTTTGGGATTAGAGACAATGTTGATAGTAGCTTTAGCTTTAATAGGTTTAGTAGATGGATTGAAAGTTGATTTACATTGAAAATGTGTAGAATATGAAGCTTGGTCATGATAATTAAGCTTACCTGTAGATAGTAGTTTACTTTTGCGTAGCTTAAGAGTTTGACATAAATGATAAAATGATGGAGATTTCTTGAAGATGAGACACTACTACAGATGTGGTAATAGAATTTGGATGAATAGATCTTGAATTTCAGAGTCCGTGAGTACATTAGACATCTTAGCTAATTTGTTCTTATATTGCAAGACATAATCTACTAGATTCTCGTTAGATCATTGTTTATTTTTTCTAGTTGAGAATAGGATATATTAGATCCTATATTAATTGAGAAGTGAGTTATAAAAACATCGGATAAATGCGTAAAATATGTTATCGAGTGGACAAGGAGATCATAGAACTAACACATTACAAAATCTTGAAGACTTCAAGGAAAGTGATTTTCTAGTAAAGTGTGATCATCCACATAATCTACACATGTTACATGAAATTATCAGAGATACTCTTAAGGGTCACCATGGCCATTGAAAATGTGCATCCGATGAGTGATGAAATTAGGATGAAGTGCATACATAGAAATGATGGGTGTGAAAGGAGTATAAATTAGTAATGTGGAATATAGATATAGAGATGCACAAGAAGTAGCACTGTTACAATTGATGGATTTGAAGTTGAAGATCCCGATAAAGAGAGGCTAGATCATGAGTGTCATTGGAAAAGACCTTCCACATTTAAGAAACAAGGTGTGGAGTGAAGTGGTTAGTGGGAGTAGGAACAGAAACAAGAACAATAGAAGTAGGAATAAGAGTGGAAATAGGGGGTTAAGTAGCAATAGGAATGGAAGCAAGGATGGATACATAAACATTAATCTCTATAAGATTGGTGGCCTCCTCACAAGAAATGAATAAAAGAAGATCTAGATCATAAATATGTTCAACAAGATGATCATTGAGCTCTTGAAGGTGGGATTTAGTACATGGGCCATAAGATTGAGCCATGATACAAATATGATAAAATATTTAGAAGCAAATCGGGTTCATGTGATGGGTTAACAAAATAATTATACAAATATATAAAATATGATATACCCTAATTGCAGAGTCATAACACAATGATAATGTAATAAAGTATATATCTAACCAAAGAAATAAGCTAGAAAAATGTAAAACCCTAAGTGGAAGAGATGGAATAAGAGACTTAGCTGATTTCATAATAATCCTGAAGATGTACTAAGATAGAAAACTAATGGAATAGGAGGATAGAATATCACAAGTGAGCCCAAAAAAATTGTAGAAGCTGTCAAAAATGTTGAGACTAGGGTGCATGTAGTCTTTTTACCCCTATCAAAATATAAAGGAACCCCATGCGCATTGACCTATCACCCAACGGGAATTGGGCACTCACCCGAGGCATGCGTGGGTGTCGAGTCTCTCTTTTATGTGAGTTTAGTGGGAAACATCATCTATGATCCATGTTTAAGAGATTTCAAAGGGAGTAAAACATACAAGAACCATAGAGCTTTAAAATGGCTTCTAGATACTTGCAGTCATTTCAGATAGAAAGAGCTTAACAAATTTTATAACTAATAAAAAAATAGAAAGAGTTGTACAAACATCCATACTTAATCATAAACATAAATGAAAAATAACTATGAGAAATATGTATGCATCAGAATCATCAATGTTCATATTCATGTAAGCTGGTAACCTCATTACATTCATGGAGCCATTATAAAATGTCATAAGGAAGTAGACCTCATCATGCATTATAACTGGACTTATGTGGCTAGGCTCTCAAAAGAAGGTTTATACCACCCCCATACCCTTGTTACATCCTTCCCTAAGCACAATTACCCAAACTAATAGAGTTCTTACAGTATTTCTACAGAGCTCCACCCTCTATCTATTTCTCTCTATCTTTACTTATGCAGGCGCTTGTATATATAGGATTTCTGTACTACCAACTCATCCTCTAGCGGCCTAAGATTTGATTCCAAATGTTTGAATGTGGTCCTCTATGGGAGCATGCTCCTCTAAGCCCAAGATTTCCACTTTTTACCATGATGTGCTTCTAGAAGCTTCTACCGCAAGCATGCTCCTTCATTAGCCAACTTTGTCTCTAGGCCGACACCTTATCTACTGCATGCGCTTGAGTTGGGTCATGCTTTTCATGTGTTCTGTCCAAAATTCCCAAGATGGATAATTCATGAACACTTGGTTATGTCCATGCACGCGCCATGGGTTTCCTTAAAGCCTTCCTTAAACCCTTCCCTATGCACTTTATCCTTATGCGCCTTTCTTCAACTAGGCCTTGCACACCTATGCACCTTTTTGTACTTAGCTAATATTTTAGGGGCCCAACATCACCCCACACTACACCTGTTCTCTATCTATGGGAACACTTCTCCAATGAAGAGAAAGAATACAGTAGACTTACGCCTTGGGACAAGAATAAGGGGATGAAAGAATAGGGAAAGAAGAAAGAATGGGAAGTGATGGAATCATTGTAATAAGCTAGGAAAATCCTTTTGCAATTCAGCCTCTAACTTGTTCTAGGAAAAACTTCATTATGCGCTCTCGTGAGAGGTCTCGACTGTGGTGCTCACCTTCTCAAAACTTAGTACATTTCCTTGTGTGCTTATGGTGTTGGAATTTTTCTCTAACTCTTTGCCTACATCATCCAGTGCATCCATTCTTCATGTAATGTGCAGGTATAGTTACTTCAACCAATTTTTGATTAAACCCCTTAAGGTTTCAATGGCTTCATATTTTCTTTCAACCTCGGCAAGGATTCTATCCCTTTCCTTCCTAATTCTCTTATTCTTTTCTTGCAAATCCTTGATTTCTACGCTTCATGAGTGGTGACCAAGATGCCTGCCACTTTGTATCTGTCCACGCAATTATCATATGTGGCCTCAGAAATCTGGGAAGAAAATTTTATATCAGCAAGAACCTTGTTGTACTTAGCTACAAATGCCATGAATTTCAATTTATCTTCTTTCTCCAAGTGCGTGGCCACTTCTTTTACAAATTCCAAGGCTAACGGCTGCCTCTCCATGGTGAGGACTCTTGTTAAATCCTCTAAGAATCCCAAGGAAGATCCATACTTCTGCACGGGAGGTGCTAGGTCTGGATGCTTCAACACTATAGCATTGTTAATGGACTCCACCTTTTTGTATACTTGTGCATACTTTAGCCTTCTCATCTTTTAACTCACGCTGCAACTGGGTGCTAATTAGTTTCTCTTGACTTAGCTCCTTCATCCTTGCAGCTAGCTCTTCCTCTTTCTTCTTTAGGTCCTCCTCCAAATATTTGATTCTATCATTCGACCAAAGAGTCTAGCTTCAACCTCAATGGAGACCTTGTTGAGCACGTTGCACAGTTTTTCATCTAAGATCTGTTGAGCATTCACCACTGGGTTGTCTTATCTTGGTCCTGGTAATGTTATTATTGCCCCGTGGCTTACTTCAAATTCTAGCTCATCAAAATGGGACTCAATTTCCCATGATAGCATCTTCCTTGTCCACGGGTATGTAGCCTCCTTATCAAAAGATGACATTACCAAGAGCTCCTCTGCTGGAATTGTGATTTGGAACCATGTGTGAAACACTTTGTTAGGATCATCAATATAACCTATCCCTAGCCTCTCCTCCCCTCTGCACCTTCCTCCCATGTGCATGACCTTAGGAATACGTATAGTTAAAATGGGGCATCCGGTTTCTTTGTGGTCCCTTTTTGTGCTCTCCTCCTTATCCTTATTTACTACCAAACTTAGTGTTGCGTTCAACTTCTCCTCCACCAAGGTCTCAATATTCTTTGTTTCTTCTCTCTCTACCACCTTGGTTATTTGTTCTAGTGTAAGGCTTGGGGCTTTATATTTCTACATGCCAACCTCCTCACTTCCCACGTCCTAGGTGTCTTCCCCTTCTTGGTTATCCTTGCACCGCATGAAAAGGAACCCTTGTTCCTCTTCTCCACTTTCTTCTTCTGAATCATGCATGTTGAAAACATGTGGCTCTTGATATTTTTCAGGTTCGTCTTCCCTACTAACATCCTCTTCACTATCATCTTCTTCACCTATGTATTTTTCCAAACTCCTAGTTTCTTCTAAGGTTGTCTCCTCTTCTATCTTCTGATTCTTCCTTATCGAGGATTCTAGTGTAGGTGACTCTGTTTCTTCTTCTCTCAAGGACTCCTTGTTTGATGGTTTTTCTAGCTCCAAAGTCTTTTATTTTACTATGGGCCTCTTCTTACATGAATACATACTTGTTCGAGCACTTGTCCCAGGAGAACCTATTACCTGTGTATCCACCACACTTGGTATTTTCTTCTCTGGCTCTTTTTCCTCTCGTTTGGGTGTGGTTCTCTTCCTGCCAGTTGGGTCGTCAGGTATAGACACCTCATTCTCTAGATACGTTCCCTTTTTGGATTTAGGTCTTATACAGAGGTATAAGTCCACCGCGGATCCTCTTGCAATGGGAAAAGTCATGGGCCTTGTCATTTGAAATTCATGCAACACATACCTCTCCACTTACATGTGCTTTTAGGATAAACCAACCCTTTGTGTAATCCCTTGTGGTCCCAGTCTAGATTACCAAGGTCCAGTTTCAACTTCTTGGATTATTTGAACCTATTTACTCCCACTTGGAAGTATTGAGCTGTGAAGGCAAAGGGGAGCTTGCACCATGGGCTCCATGTCTCGTCCATTAGTCTGAATCTACCAAGGAAGAAATGATGCTACACAACAATTTCATCTTCTCCTTTGGTGGCTGCTAGAAGTTATTCAAGAATCCTCCATTCCACCCCAAACATGTTCCTCATGTGCATATACCATTTCTCTAGGCACACCTTGTGCACGGTCGTCATAGTGTCATAGGTGTATTTTTCAAATCTCTTTACGGGTGAAGGGTCCTCAGTAGGGTACTCCCACACAAATTTTTCTGATGCATCAGGTACTCCAATCTCTGAAAAACACAATGGTTAGCAGGACATTACTGAAAAGGATCTTGTCACCTTCCTTTGTGTAGCTGAAAATCTCATCTGCGATGAATGCAGACAAGTTGTAGATGGTTCCCTTTGAAATTTTCCTGCAAACATGTAACCATGGCTTATTGACTTGGCTCCATCTCTCCACGGGTCCTTGATGTCTATGATATCATAGTACCTTGACCCCTTTTTCTATGCATAGGTGGTGAACGTATCCTTAATTTCCTCTTTTTGCTTAGGTTATCCTCCAAACTATCTCCTTCATAGATGAGGCCTATGAAATGTGAAATGAGCTAAGGGGTAATGTGCATCTTACACCCTACGAAGTGGAAGTATTCTTCATGCACACGTGACATTAGCCATTGATATATGTGCTCAAGCTTCCTAAAGTAGGGAAACTCAAAGAGTTGTAATAACCCTACCTTCTCCAACTTGACCTTCACATAATCGTTATAGATGGGAAAACCCTTTGGTGTCCTCTTATTTTTGGGTGCACTAACTCCAACACCATCTCCTTCTCGATTGTGCTCATACGATGATTTTAGTCATTTACAAACATGTTTCTTAGATGGGACTCCAACTCCTTCCCCAGCAAAACTCCATCTAGGTATTTCATTTCTACATACCACTCTTCATTTGTATGTGCATTAGTTTCTTTTTGTCTTCTCTTTCCCTTTCCCTTTCCCTTCTTAGGTGTGCTAACTAGTTTCTTGGGTGCCATTGTTTAGGTCCTCTTGTTACTTTAATCACTTCTTCTAATTCTATTTTTCCACTCTTTCCCACCTTAGATCTTGAATTAGTGAATAAAACTCCTTAAACCCGTGCCCTAGTTCTTCAAACCTTAACTAGGATAATCCCTTCACAAGACGACGCCTTCTCACTACTTCTCTTACGCCCATGAAATCCCTTCCTTTTGGTTTGCAGATCCAAACTAGTTACTCATGCTCAATCTCTTCAAATTTTTCTTCACACATGATTAGTTTTGGAAGCCCTAGTTTGTAAAGATGCAAAAAGTGCTTCTTTCTCCTTATACGTAAAGTGAATAATGAAATTCCTCGACCCTTTATTTATAGTTTTTCCCCTTTTAAGCATTAAATGCTACTTCACCTACCACCATAATTTTCATATTTAATGCAGATTTTTTAAACAAAGTCTGACTTTAGCACTTTAACTCATGCACCCAACCCTGCACGGGCAATCTTCCAACCTTCTGGTGCACAACCAATCCATCTAGACAGGAGAATCTTGCGTGTGCATCACCGGTGCTGAAGGCACTTCTTTGATCCTAATTTTTTTCTTGCCTATCTCATGTTTCTTCTACATTTTTCCTCCTTTGTATGTGGGATTTGAAAGTAGCATTATCTTGACAACAACCATCCTTATCCATATTTTCTTTCCATGCACCTCCTTCAATAGGACCATTCAACCTAGATTTTCAACACAAACTTCCTTGGCACTTTACCCATTCTCTCCTTCACATCACTCCACACCACACTAAAATGATGCATGGTCCTCTGTGCACTCATAAATCCTCAAAGTAATAAGGTTATGAGTGCCCAAGGTGCAAAACAAAACAAAAACACAAAAAGGGAACACAAGAAAATAAATACATAAAGGAAATTCTAAATTAACTGGCAAAACTACATTATTTACAAACACCAAGAGGACTTATTTATAGTAGTGCTTCAACCTACTCCCATTCAACCTACTCCCATTGAAGTGTCTAGGAAATTTCATTCCATCTAGTGCTTGTAACTGGCATGCTCTCGAATCAAGGATGTATGAGATTTTATAGGGACCTAACCAATGGACCTTTAACTTCCTAGGATGGTGTAGAAAATTAGAATCATACAATAAGACCATCTTCCTAACCTTCAACTTCTTGTTTCTGATGTGGCGGTCATGCCATGCTTTTTGCTTTGCTTTTTTGTTTTTGGCTCCACTTGGTGAGTGATCTTCTTTCATCCAGCTTCATCAATTCATCAATTCTCTCTTCTAGCACTTTTTCATTAGCCAACCCTCCTACATGCACTATTTGTAGAGATGGTGACATGAATTCAACAGAAGAACCGCTTCCACACCTAACACCAATTGAAATGGTGTGGCTTTTTTCATCCTTTTATAAGTTGTCATGTAAGCCCATAATATGGCTGATACCTTGTCATCCCAATCTTTTCTTCCGACATCACAAATTTTTGTCAAGGTGTGACTCAAAGTATTTTTGTAAATATTTGTGTAGTTCCATTTTCTTGTGGGTGATAAGGGGTAGTCTTGTGATGAGCTACCATAAACTTTTCTAATAGGATCCTCATGGTCTCATTCAAGAAATGTGTACCCTATCACCTTTGGTTAAACTTAAAGAACATCCATACCTTGTGATAATGTTCTCCCACAAAATCCTTACATTGTGGATGTTGGGCAGCCTTTAGTTGGGGCCGCCTCTGCCCACCTTGTCAAATAGTCCGTGTAAGTGATTACATAACGTGATCTAGTCCTATGCGCTACTAGTGTAATAGGGCCTACAAAGTCTATTTCCCATTTCTCACAAGTTTTAGTGCGAGGATTGGGCACAAAGGCATTTCATCTCTCTTTCTTGGTTTTCCAATGCGTTGAAAATGGTCACACACTTTACAATAGTCCTTGCAATCCTTATATAGAGTTTCCCACCATAATCCTTCCATTAAAATTTTACACATGGTGGCATCACCTACATAATGTCCACCTGCACTTCCTCCATGTGCTTCCTCTATGATGGCAAGGAACTCATGCTCTAGTACACACTTGTGTAAAAATTCATTATCCCATAACTTATATAAGTACCCACAGATCAACATGAAGGGTGTGATGCGTATGGCTAGTTACCTTCATCCCTTCTAGCGCCACATCTTCCTTTAGGAATAATGCAATCTCTTCTAAATTTGAGGGTGCGCGCCACAACCTAAACAGATTGCACGTATGGAGTAGTCTCTTAAATACTCTGTGTGTCCTCCCCTAAATCAATTCTTGACAGATGATCAGGTCCATAATTACTCTTTCCAAGCTTCAAAACTACCGTAAACTCAAACTATTGAAATAATAGCACCCACTAATATATGTGTCCTTGTATAATGGGCTTGTTCACCAAGTAATTTAACGCCATGTGGTCAGTGTAAAATAAAAAGGGTATTACCAGTAGATATTGTTTGAACTTGAAAAGCGCATAGATCATTGATAATGCTTTGCACTTAATTGTAGTGTAATTCTACTTTGTTGATGTCAACTTCCTACTTACAAAACATAGAGGATGATAAACAATTCCTTCACTTGGCTATACAAGCACTACTCCAATGGTGGTTCTTGAGGAATCTACATGGACATGGAAGGGCTTGTCCCAAGAGGGAAAATGTAATATAGGCACGGTGACAAGCCTATCCTTTAATGTGTCAAATGCCTTCTATTGTGCCTCTCCCCAATGGAAGGCACTTTTATGTTTGAGAAATTTTTCTTGGCATAACCCTTGATGAATTTCCTATGATAAATTGTATGCTTAAGAAATCCATGCCTTTGTCTTTATGGCTAGTAGGCTCCCCAATCCCACAATAAGCGCAACCTTGGCGGGGTCTACTAACAAACCCTCGTTATATATGATATGCCCCAATAAAGTCCCAAAGGGTGCCACAAAGACACACTTTTTAATGTTGAGGGATATCCTTAACTACCGAAACCTCTCAAACATTAGCCTCAAATTATCAGAATGGTCTTTCACTAGCCCATACACTATCTAATCATCCAGATAGACCTAAAGAAATTTTTGGATGAAATCCTAGAATGCTTGTACCACTATGTGTGAGAAAACAATAGGCACATTCTTCAACCCAAAGGGCATGACCATGTATGTAAAACTTCCCCATTCAATGGAAAAATTTGTCTTCTCCTGGTCTTCCTTTGCAATCCAGACTTGGTGGTACCCCAAAAATCCATCCATAAAGGAATATATTTCATGCCCAGTGACTCCCTCCAAAATTTATTTAGTAAAGGGGGTTGGAAAAGGATCGATGACACACTGCGCATTCAACTCCCTATGATCCACACAAATACTGATCCGCCCATCCTTCTTGATTCTTATTACCATCGGAATTATCCATTCTGATTCTTCCATAACTTCAATGATCCCAAAAGCTATCTTTTTTCTATCTCTTCCTTTACCTTTACACATAAATTGGTATTCATCTAGTAGGGTCTCTTCACGACCAAGAGTGCACCATCCTTTAGCTTTATCCTCATCTCTCCATAGGAAGGGAGGATGTGTTTGAGCTCATGGTACCTGTGCGGGAATAAATCCTCAAATTCATGTAAAAGATCAATGATCTTAGATACCTCCTTCTCTGACTAGTAATCTCCAATAATATCTTCTTTAGGTTCTTCTCTTAAGCCGATGTTAACCTTTTTGTCTTTAGGGTGCATGGTAGGTGTGCACATGAGCATCAACACTATCCACTACCTCGTGCATCCCTACAAAATGGTTAACATCCAATATCTTTGCTTCCTCCCCATCAATAACATATACTAATTTCCCTTTCTCCTTTTCCAAGCACACTGAGGCTCAAGTTGTATCTCTTCTACTTCTTGCCTCTTCTTCAAAGCACACCTCTAAACCTAGTCCACCTAGTAGTTCCAACAACCTATCTTCTATCATGGCACTATCCCCCATGGTAAGGTGCTTAACAACCTACAATGCCTTATCAACTAATGGCTTGGTACTTTGATACTCAAATGTTTGAATGAGGTCAGCTACTAGCTCTTGCCAATTTCTTGTTTGATGGTGTGTATTAGAATGTATGTACCTTGCTTTGACGCGTAACCCTACAAAGTGTAGAATATAACTTGTCTACCCAGAGGGATGGTGGTAAAGCTTCCACACCTTCTCTCTAGACCTTCTCACAAGCTTGGATGTGGAAAGAGGTGAGTTCCTTACCATAGTATTCCTTGATGGTGGTGGGAAGCTTCCTCTAGAAAACCCGACAAAGAGATAAATTCTCACTTCACGCCATTCCAAAAGGCTCTCCTGTTGTTTAGCCCACCACCGTGTAAGCGTGCCAAGTAGGACATAACTTAACATCCCCATCCATTCCTTCTCCTTCTACTGAGCTTCCATCTCCTGAAAAAATATCTTAGGGAAGGCCCCTCCTGAATACTTAGGTAGCTCTTTTCCTCCTAGGCACTAGACTATACGCACCTTTGTTACTTTTATTACCGATCCTCTCAACTGTCATCTAATCAATTCATGTCCCATGCACAAAATTATCACATGATAGACTGGTGGTGTCACTTACTGACTGATCATCCTCAAACTAGATAAATCCTTTGATAGGATGGATTATCTCTGGAATCCCTGATTTAGCACATACATATTCTATCAGGACCTCTTCCCCCAAAGGTTTAGTATAGGGTGTTCAATTTGCATCAGCCAGGGGTATAATGACCCGTTCCTCCTTATTTTCAAATTTGATGTACCCCTTGTTGAATTGAAGGTCTGTATTATTCTTGAAACACCATGGGCACCCAAGTAGTGCTGGGAAATTGTCTTCCTCGGTGAGCACCAAGACTTCAAAGTCCCTAGTAAACTTATCTCCCTAGATAGTGATAGCTACATCCTTTAAGACACCGATGGGCATTACCTTCGTCTTGTTTTCCATATACAATACATTTGAAGAGGGCTATAACAAAGGTCTCCCCATCTAATGCCATGCATCCAAAGTGAGAACATTGACCTCTGCGTATGTGTCAATGAGGATATTACTAATGAGCCATCCATCCACGATTGCATTCAATGTGATTTCTTTGTCATAGTCAAGGCTACGAGGGGAAGGTTTGCATGTAATACCTACCTCTTACGCTCTCCTCCGGCACATGTTACCTTCTACCTCAAGAATGCCCCTAGTAAGGGAATAAAATTCTCTTTCCTTAGTATTTTACATACTTCCATGATGTCATCTAGGTCATCTCTTGGTGCCTTGACCTTCCTCCTTTTCTTCTCCCTCCTAGATTTTCCTTTAGACACTAGATTTCTCCTCGTAAACTCACGAATGACATCCATGGTATATTGATACACTTCCTTTTGATGCAAAGGGTCCAGGTACTTCCCATGAAATAATTCCTCTCTTGAAACTAGGGTCCTTTGCCTTGGTATTTCCTTTTCACGCGTGGCCTCTACTCTTATTGTTACTAAAACAAGTTCCAAGCCTACATCATGTGTCACCCATGACATCCATTGTGTGTCTGTCTTCTTAATGCTTACCATTGTAGTGCCCTTGTCTTTCCGGTGTTGTTGATTCATGTGCTCAAATAACTTAGGAACTCCTCATACTTGTGCTTCTTTCCACACCATGAGCACTATAATAGGTCTAGACACTCTCATTTGTAATGCTCTATAGACCCACAATTAAAACAGGTTCCACGTGGGAACTCACTTCTTCCTCCTCCGTAGTTACCATGACCATAGAATCCTCTCGGGATATCCCCTTCGCACGCACCTCCATCTGTACGCTCTTCATAACGGTGATCATCACCTTTAGAACTGCTGACAATGCTGGTTTGGTGCACCCCATGATCAATGGCCTCATGGATCTGATCGATGAGCCTACAATCCTTAGTATCATGGGTTATAGAGGTGTAGATCTTATAGTAGCAAGACAAATTCTTCCAAATTACATGCTATAAAAAGGGGCATCTACTTGCATCATGGTCCCATGAAAAATTTCACAGTCTACTATCATGGCGCATACTATCCTCCAAGGGAAACTATCATTGACATGCCCCTCCACCTCACAATCTGTAGACCATAAACCATTTTGATTCTCATGGGATGAGTTTGTAGATAATTTCTCCATATCTTTATCCATAGTAGTAATTTGAGCCTCTAGGAATGGGCTAACACCAGTATCAACACTTCTAATAACCTTAGCACAAAGGGAAACTTCTAACACCTTGCATGGGTTTGTAAAAGTTAATAAGATAAGGCCCTTATAAAAGGTGTGATCAACCCTCCAAAAAACCACTAAGCATTATGCGAAGGGTGAATATCATATGATGACTTAGACAAGATATTTTTTAAGCACGCATCATACTCTCGCACACTATCTCGCCATTCCTCATTGAATCTCCTTCAGGGTGTTGATGCTCTTCTGTTCAAACTCATGGATTTGGAATTTCAACAAGAAGGTATTATTTAAAGCAGTATAATCCACCACCATTTAATGAGGGTCATATTTCATATGACAGCTATGTACATGCCCCTACAACATTGTTACAAATTGACTAGCCTTCTACTCTGAGGTTGTGATCCCCTTTGCGTGCCATAGCAGCTCACACTTGTGAACATGCTCTGCAACATCTTCAATACCTTTATAATTTGGCAAATGTAAAGACATCTCAAAGAAGACTTGAGGTGGTGGTTGGGTCCCTTGTCTTCCGAGCGAGCCTTAGCTTCCTCTAGTGTTTCTGCATTGTTAGATCCACCAGTCTACGGGTCATGTGCCTTATGAGCCACTAGATCCACTAGAACCACTAGGTCCACTGTATTGTCCCTCATGACCCACTAGTTTCACAACAACCAATAGGTCCTGTAGTAGTTGTCTTAAGTGTCCCCAAGGTTCCATTGAACTGTGTGTTGATGGTTTGTGATAATGGCCTAGTACCACTATTATACCCCACACTACTCCCAGATGTGAGACTGAAAGCTTGTATACTTGCTCCTTATCTAATGAATCCTCTCGAATACTTTGGAATATGTTTAGCCATAGAAGTGGGAACTGAAAAATTATACCTCCTAGGTGCGAGATCTGTCACTTCCACCGATACCCAGTGGGTTAATGATAATTCTCCTTGATATAGAAAACCAAGCGTCCGTGGTTCGGTCCTTTGGGTGGGTTTAGATACATCCCAATGACTCTTCTCTCTCCACATGATGAAATAGCATCATAAGTGAAGGGGTCTCTTATGTGCTTGCCAAGATGGGGTATCACAGATTGCTCGGGTTCCATATTCTCTGCATGAGCCTCAACTCCTTCCCATGATGTCTACCTCCATAAATCCATCACACTTGTAGCTTCACATCATATATCAATCTCCCTTTCACATGATTCACTATACTTGAGTTGTCTCTCCTCCCTTTTTTTCTCGGTTATAATATCTGCCATCTTCCTCCGCCCTAGCTCCCTTACCTAATGCTTAGAATGGTCTAGCATTGACCATTGGAAATGCCTCTAAACTCAAAGTAATGATCAAGATCTTCATTTTTAGAGGGATAACATGCAGAAATGATCCTTTGGGTTCCTAGAAAAATTCAAACTCAGCAAATTCTTGGTAAGAATAAGTGGAAATAGTGTACTCCAAAGTGTAGCTAGCTAACACACCCTCCCACCAATGATCCATAACACGAGTCCATGTCAGATCTACATCCTGCTAGCCTCTGGTATTCTTCTTGGGTCCACACGGGTGATCTAGAATACCAGCTTGATCTAGACACATATGTTGAGGGCCATTCATATAGTTCTACTGTGGGAAGCAAAAAAAAAGTTTCATATAAATCATGGTAGAGGTTCTCTTCTACCCATCTATGTGCATCAAACTTAGATCCAATGTTGAATCTCTAAGTGAATTCGTCCTCTGTGCTCTTGAACCATGATTCAACACTTTCCAAAGTTAAATGTTCTATCATTACTCATTATACAGATCATGATGTATGCCATTTCCCACTACAACTTTGAAAAGAGCTCCCAACAATGGAACCAATGTGTAGTCATTTTTACCCCTATTACAAAATAAAGGAACCCCATGCACATTGTCCTATCACCCACCAGAGAGGGTGCTCTCCCGAGGCATGCGTAGTTTCCGAGTCTCTATTTTATGTGACTTTAGTGGGAAACATCATCTATGATCCATGTTTAAGATATTTGAAAGGAAGTAAAACATACAAGCACCATAGAGATTCAGAATGGCTTCTAGATCCTTGCAGTCATTTCAGACAGAAAGAGATTAATGATTTTATAACTTATACCAAAATAGAAAGAGTTATACAAGCATCCATACTTAATCATAAACATAAATGAAAAAGAGCTATGAGAAAGATGTATGCATCAGAATCATTAATGTTCATA
Source organism: Taxus wallichiana var. yunnanensis (assembly GCA_018340775.1). NCBI lineage: Eukaryota > Viridiplantae > Streptophyta > Pinopsida > Cupressales > Taxaceae > Taxus > Taxus wallichiana. The sequence goes on along the minus strand of CM031239.1, from coordinate 20,243,686 downwards.
TTCATGTAAGATGGTAACCTCATTATATTCATGGAGCCATTACAAAATGTCACAAGGAAGCAAACCACAGTCATGCATTATAACTGGACTTATGTGGCTAGGATCTCAAAAGAAGGGTTATACCACCCCCATACCCTTGTTACATCATTCCCTAAGCACAATTACCCAAACTAACAGAGTTTTGCTAGTATTTCTACAGAGCTCCGCCCTCTATCTATTTCTCTCTATCTTTACTTTTGTAGGTGCTTGTATATATAGGCTTTCTGGACTGCCAACTCATCCTCTAGCGGCCTCAGATATGATGCCAAGTGTTTGAATGTGGTCCTCCATGTGAGCATGCTCCTCTAAGCCTGAGATTTCCACTTTTTATCATGATTTTCTTCTAGAAGCCTCTACTGCATGCATGCTCCTTCCTAGGCCAACTGTCACCAAAGCTAGCACCTTATGTAATCTACATGCGTAGTCAAGTCATGATTTTCACATGTTTTTCCCAAAACAACCAATACGGCTAAGTCCTAAATCCTTGGTTTTGTCCACGCACATGCCATTGGTTTCCTTAAAGCCTTCCTTAAACTCTGCCCTACGCGCTTTATCCTTACGTGACTTTCTTTAACTAGGCCTTGCATACCTATGCACCTTTTGTACTTAGCCAATATTTTAGGGGCCCAATAGTGCCTGGACTAGGTCGGTGGTCATAGGTGCATGTGACCACAGAACCTCGAGAAAATAATTTTTCATTCTGTTGCATTAACATCACTATCCTTTTTGTTTCTCTCCTATATGTCGTTGAATGTACACAAAATTTGCATGTGGCGTGTAAAAAACAATACCTACTATAAAACCCCATAACACATCAAATCTTAGAAAAAAAAGATGCAAATGGGGAGTCGATTAACCCCGATGGTCACCCAAAAGAGTGAAATTTTGGTGAGTGTTTCACTACATCTTAGACTCCATGTAGTTTTGTGTGTGTGAAGAATATTTCCTAGGTGGATCTTGTGCAAGATGCACCAAATAACAAGAGATAGATGTAGTAATGTAAATAGATGTGTGGATGTCAAAATAAAATTCCCCTCTTATTAAGTGTAAGCAAAAATACAAATCCCTTGTCCCTTGAATGAAGCTAGACGGATGATTTGATGCTCTTGAAATTTCTGTAGATGTGACCTTAGGTGATAGTAATAGATGCTTAGAGCTTGGGAATTTATTATGGTCACATAACTTTGTATTTATCTGATTCCCTTATTTAAATTTTGTAATTAACCTCCAAAAGTCCCACCACTAAGAAAACAAGATGCCTAAAAGATAAAATAGGCCTAAAAGGGGTGAGTAAGATACAAATAGTTCATAGGTGACAAGAGGGGACGAGGGTGCATGGGCATTGGTATCCTAGCTGGGCACTAGTTTCTAGAGCCAAGATAGATAAATTAGTGAAAGTTATATTGGGTAGTGGGGTGTGCAAGACCATAGAGAAATCAAGAAAGGAAATAAAGAGGCCCAAAATAGATGTCAATTACTAACTTTTTCTCACTTAAGAATCATATGAATAGTGGTACATCACTAGGACCTAGAAATGTATCCACAATGTGTGATTTAATGTCTACACAAATTGGCTCGCTATTCATTTAGATAAAATTATTCCCTTTACACAAAAATTAAGTTCACACTTATGGACATGTTCCACAACATTTTCAGCACCATGGTACTCTAGTAAGTGCAAGGATATATCATATTCACATCTCTACCTTAAACTACAGCATTTGTTGTTAGAGTTACGTTTCCATTCCCACTTCAACTCATAGTTGAGAGATTATTTTAAATAATCTACTGTGTTTATGTGTTTCATCTCATATGAATTGATGTTAGTGTTGTTATATTTGCAATCCTCATGTCAAATATCTACAATTTCATAATATTGGGATTGATTTGTATTTTTTTGACATTGGTTGTAGTGGTTATAGAATGTATGAGAAGCTCCTATTCAAAGTCTCTTTCTCCTTACATTTTTAAATTCCTTGTCACTATCACTTTCAATTAGTACTTGTTCTTTGTATCACTTTTCCCAATTATGTGATCAATTCGATAGGTTGGATGAGGATATGATCTATATTATACTTCCCTTCTTCATCCTTTAGATTTCTTATCATCTCTTAGCATGCTTCTACTTCTCCATGATGCTCCTTATCCTTTTTTCCTTCTCCCTACCTTCACCAATGTTGTTATTTTTCCCTTACATCTCCTAGAGTTGAATCATGTAGACGTAGTAGCCCATTTTCTCTAATTCCTTACACATTTATTCTTCAAATTTCATCCTTATAAGGGTGTACTCATATAGAGAATTCATGGCTTAGTCTTGATATATATCCTGTTCATCCTACTTTTGCACCACCTCCCACACTGCGACATTTATCCTTCCATTGGGGAAGTATCAATTCCCATATCAACAATTATCTTTGAATTTCCAAAGGAAGTTTATTTAAGTATGATATGTTGGGTTTCAGATTTGCACTTTGGGTGAAACCACAGTCAAGGGACAACAAGTCCCTCCTCTTTAATGGGAGAGGTTCCCTTATTGAAAGTAGTAAATACTTATATACATATACACAACTTTCATCATGTGGATTCCTGATACTTTAAGAGATTTCATACCAAAATGTCATCAATACAAAGGGCTCAGAAGAATGGAGAAGATGGAAAGGAGGGGGAAGAACAACAATACTTTCTAGATATATAGATTTCAGAGTATAACCTTACTTGTATTGAAATAGAAAAATGCAGAATGGGATCATTCACCTTCACAATACATATCAATCTTTAGACACAAAGTTCTAGAGATCATATACACAAGAGCACAAAGTTTCTTTGCATGCAAAGATGAAAAATTCACTAATTAGGAGCTAGAAGTGAAAGAAAATAACAGAGGAAGATAAGAAAAAGACTTCTGTATTGAGCAATTTCAAATTTTTTTACAATCTTTCAAAATGCCAGGAACCCGTATACAATGGCAAAGCATGTTTTTATAACAATCCTATTTCATCTTTGCTTTTCTCCAAGGAAATAATATCCCAATGGGATCAAATTTGTTGGAGATTCATTTGGAAAGAGACAAGAAACAAGAATTCACTCATGGAAAATGTAGATGCCTAAACAGTTTGAAATTCATCATTTCAAATGTGAATGCTTTAGTAGAAGTATATGGCAGTTTCCTCATTCATTTTCCCTCATCATTTCACCTTTGTAACTGCCTCCAAAATGTTTGAGTTCCCAGTTGGCACATTTCTCCTTTTCCATTCACAAATGCTTGATTACCCTATCTCTTCGAAAATCAATCATATTCCCTGTGAAAATCATCGATTTTGTTCCAAAACAGACCCAAAATGCATTTCCACAAAAAGTGACCACAAACAAAGAAGGAAGGACAAAAAATGATCCACATTCATCCATTGTAGAGCTCAAGCCAAAAATGGTGATAAAAATATCATATGCAGATGTAAATAAACCATTTTCCCTCTTTTTTACCTTGAAATTGGGACCCTACACATGTCAGAATTAGAGAAATGATGAGCCAGGTGGAAAAAATACATTTCCCAACATTTGGGAGAAAAGGCACAATTTCTTGATTTCCTCCGCCCCTCTGCTGACTCCGCATAAAGGCTAGACACATGGCACCATGTGATTGGATGAGGAAATGCAATCCAAAAACAAGCATTTGAGCCCTTTTGGTAAGAATTTCAAAATATCAAATTTCTCGTGGGTCCGCACTCCCGATTTGACTAGGACATGTGTCATCTTCTGATTGGATAAGGGGGCGGGGCTCAATTTGTAACATTTTGAACTTTTGGCACAAAATTTGATTTTCCTCTATGGGTCCACAGTCTACTACCCCGATGAAATGTGGCAGTCTTTGATTGGCTATGGGCCCAAAGGGAGGGTGGAAAAACTTGAACCTTTAACCCTTTTTGACAAAGGGTTCGAAATAAAATTTCTTCCTTGGTTCACCGCCTCGAGGACATGTGGGCGAGTCTCGATTAGATGATTCCTTAAAATCCCAATAACTTAGTCTTTGGCCAATGCGGGCTCGTGGGTTGCTTTGTCTAACTTACCCCTTTTGGTGAAAAAGTGCAAAAATTACAAGGAACTTCATAGGTCCATCGACCATGGGGAAAAATTATCAACTTAGGTCCACTGAGCCATAACTTGCAAAATACAAGGAGTTAGGAGGACTTCTTCAATTTTTTGGAAAGGGGAAGATATTTCCCATCTGATGAATGAGTTTTCAAAATTCTTCAAGTCCTTGGTTAGTCCCAAATTCAAAAATACCTCTTTCAAGCATACTTCAAAGGCACCAACTCAAAATTTAACATTTTTAGACTTGGAAAATGGAGGGAAATTTGAGGGTGACAACATGATACACATGTCTCCTAAATAATTTGAACTATTCTCTTTTTTCATAAGATAATTTTAAAACTAAATACTTAATAATATAACTTCAAAGTGTTCCTCTTCACCATTAGTCCACCATACATGTCTATCTCATGTCATGTTTCAAAAATTTAATTTTGTTCTCGAATTCAAAGGATGGTATTAACCTAAGTTCAAATTTTTTGATAGGCAATATGAAACTAACCATGCATGCAAATGTACCTAAATTTTGTAGAAAAACATCTCATATAATTCAACATAAAAATTTTCTTCTACCTACACTATCAACAAAAAATATTTGTGCCTTGGATGTTATTGTGTAAAAGCATCCTCAATGGTGTCCAATAAGCCTCTATGTTCTCTCGATGTTAATAAAAAAATTCTGTCCACTTTTTCCTTACATTTTTATGAGGGTCTTGACAACAAAACCAAAATATTGTGAGTCTATTTTTACATTTACTTATGTGTGTCAGATTATGGTAACTAGTGTACACAATTTTCCCCTACCCTTTGCACTATCCTATCATGTCGTAAGTGACCCAAAGTGTGGAAGGTTTTTAGGTTCCATGAAGGTTAGCATAGTTGAAGTGGTTATTTAACAAATAAAAACTTGAATTCATAATCACCTTAACATAGACAATTAAGAAATATAATTATTGACCACAAAACATATTGGTCATTTATTAATTACCAATTGCACAATTACATTCATGGCATTATAATGACTTATAAACTCAAACCATCTTAGTAGTAAACCTAAAATATAAAAATATCATCCCAAAAATTTCACAAAGCAATCACATAAATACAAAGTGGATCACTCGTGGTTCTTTATACTAGATGAAACTTTCCATTCACTAATATTTCAAGAGCTAATAATATCCCCTAATTTACAATTTTAACTTTAACTAGTACATCGAGGTGGTGGCTAAAGATATACACTCCACACCATACCTCTGCTCTACATGGTGAAACTCCTAGAATATTATTTCTTATCTTTATCCAAGTTCTAATTTTATTTGTTCTTATATTGACTTCATATAAGTGATCCAAACTACAACTTAGGGTCTATCCTTCGACTCATCTCTATATTTATCCTTATTTACCCTATATGTCCTTATTTGAGCTTATCCTTACTACATGTGCTTTCATATTTATTAGTGCTTTCCTTTCTTTACAAAAATTTTAGGTCATTTCTCACATGCTTGTCCTTTATCTTTATTTCTTGTTTTCCTACTCCTCCTCTTTGTACATGATTATTTCCTTCTTTTCTACTACGCAATTCCTCCCCAAAATTATGTGCTCCCTTATAAAGAATAATGGATCATGAATAAATAATGCTTAGCCCTTTGAAGACAAATAATAAATAATGCAAAAAAATGTGTCCAATAATGATGATGATATGTGGATCTCTACAAGCATAAGAACATACAAGATAAATCCTAAGTTTGTTTCTAAAAAAATATTCCACTACCACAATTACCAACCCTATCAATGGAAACATGTAGAATATTCTCACAAATAACATTGATTCATAACTACTACTCAATTATTATGACATGTGAATTTTATCCTACTTATTATTATGATGACTATAATCACCCTGATGAGAATTTTAAACATCTCAAGCCTATTACTAAATAAGAAGACACTATTTCACTAGAAGCATTATATATTTTTGATATCTCACTTCTGAGATAAAGTTACACCAATGGAAAAATATATGACCCTAGTGAATTCACTTCCCCATACTCTTGATAGTTTCTTATGATAGAACACATGTGTCATTATTCTACAAATTCAACATAGCAACCATTCATGCATCCAACATTACATTCTCACTCATAACATACTATTTCTAGTGGGCATATCAATTATCACCTCAATCTTCACTCTTGGGCTACATACACCAATGTGTCATCCCTTCTTAATTTACCTATGGGAATATTGGGATCTCCATTCCTTATTTTCAAAGAATAGGTTTCCTTGCACTATATATGCCCCTATGTACTTTTGTAAGGGTCACATTTCCAATATGTTTGCTAATCCTACTAATCATATCCCTAGTCATCATATGTTATGTCATATATCTCTTATCAAAATGGGTCTACACATCAATTAATTTTAATCTCTTCTATCATCATATTTTAATCACAAATCTCAAATCAAATCATTATACTTGAATATCATTTATAACAGATCTATTTCATCTTTTCCTCCTCTCACCATTTCTTTTGCACACATCACTACTATTATACAACTTGCCTTTGATTCAAAAATCAGAACTGAGATTCCATCTTCCATGATAGTTGTTCCACCTCCCAAAGAGGTTCTCATTGGATATATTTCAATGCTACCCTTCTTTCTTATATATAGCTAAGAACTTTAAAAATAGAAAAGGCATCAACATTATCTAAAAATTCAAAAAAATGACATTTACATAAATACAAAATAAGGACTTGTACATTATCTTGTGTTGTTGACACTTTACATTATATATGTTGTTTCTCACTCTAGTTTTATGGATAACATGATTCTTTACTTTTTACACACGTGTTCACGTGGTATTTATAGCATGATGTAGGAAATACATCAAGATTTACACAATATTAAGTGTTGGGAATACCCTTTATACAGACTTCCTATTTATCTACAAGCATCTATTTTAAATTAAATCTAGATGATATGGTTCTATTATATCATTTCTACTTCATCATCATGCTTGATTACATCTATTGTGTAAATTTTATATTTTAAGCTAACAAGACAACATATGTATCTTGTTTAATATTGAAATATATTGTGTCACATATTTTCACCTTTATTGGATACTATATCAACTTATCATGTTTTGATACTCTTACTTCATGCATACTTTCTTGTGTGTATGTGTTACTATTATATTTTTCTCATTGCTTACGACCTATGTACCTTTATTATCTTGTGACATCATGGGTGCCCCATATTTTTTGTGTTCGCCTATATTGTTTACTCTTACTTACTCTTATTTACAGGCCTATGGGCCTTAATTGTATTGTGACACCATGGGTGTCCCATGTTTTTGGTTTTACACCATTTGTGTGACTTTGTTTATATACTTGTCACATTTGATTTCATTATTGACGATTTACTTATCTTATTCTATATCGATTTATATTATTATTGTTATTAGCTACATGGTTTCTATCTATTACTATAATTTCTTGTCTTACATGCCATGGTTTCCACCATGCACAAACTAAGTCCTTGTTATAGGTACATGTTATTGAAGGTGACCACATATTCAACATCTTACACTCTCTTATAGCATTTTAGACATCTAGTGCATGGTAACACATATTTTCTTTTGAGCCAAGTGCTCAACATGGTTTTCGTGCATTCATCCGGGTATATCCTACACTTACATCAGACATATGCATAATTTTGGGGTGTAATACATATACAAATAGGGTACATGTAATCATAAATCCATAAAAAATAGAAATTTAGAAAAAATGCACATGTTCAAAACCATACAAATTGGTCAAGGCCGTAGAGTACAATCCTAACCTTCCTATACATTTTCCTCGGGAGTAGAAACATCAAATTTCTTAGTAGTTTCATATTTTCAACTAATTTTTCAGGTTTTTGACATAGTTTTAAACTCAATTCATAATGGTACAGTGGGGGCATGAAGTAATTTATTTTTTATTTTCCATGGAATTCAATTTCTAAAATAGTTTTAGAAATATTAGGGGCATGATAATATTTCATCCATCATCATTTTAGCGCATTTCATTTTATATTTAGTTGTGTGGAACATGAGAAGGATATGGATTCACCTATTCAATTTCTACTATGTTTCCTTATTTACTTAATCAAGCCTAGGTTCATTTATAATGGTGTGTTCCATAGGGCTATAGACTGTATCAAGGTGGCTAAGTTATTTGTAGGAATACTTTCCTTTCCTCTTGTAAAATAAATAACACCATGTAATTCATTGAAATTTTTTCCAATGAAAAGAATGTGATACTTATATTTCATTATGTATTTGTTGCGCTTTTTGTATTTTGGACACATGTGCCAACCTCCATCCTTATTTCTTACCATCACCACTAGAAAAGAGTAAACAATCTAACTATGGAATATAATACATGCTTCTAGCATCCATTGCACCATATTTTCAATCTCACTCTTTTACATATAAGAATGGATTCCTAGTACTATCTAAATTACATGATCATGATATCTATTGGGAGGTAACCCTTCAGGATATCCTAAAAAAATTGAGTTCTCATTATTAATGGCTTGTATATATAATGGTATAGGGAATTTTGATTTTTCATCCTCCATTGAGAATAATGTTTCAAAAAACCCATTTACACCCTTCCTAAGAATTTGATGAGATCTTACCAATTGTGGAGAATTTTCCTTCATCCGATCAACTCAAAAGCTCTTTCGAGAATGGAACACGATGAAAAAAACCTAGAATTTCATCTCAATAACTCCCAAAGTAGTAACCATTATACCCCTAACACAATGTCTAATCCTCCCATTAAAAGGGACTACATGGGGCCCTATAGAAGGTAATATCCCATATACACCTTAATCTTATGGAATTTTCTTGGAAAACTAACTTTACCTCCATCTGCAACCATGACTTAAAAATCTAGGGTTGGATAAATAAAGGAATTTAAATGTATGGCCAAATTATGATTAATGAACTTTTGAGTACTTGTAGACTCAATTATTAATTTCACCCTTTATTTCTTCATGAACCTAACAACCACGAGTGTTTGTGGGGTTCTTGTTCTGAAATGACATGAAAAGAGATAATTGATAATCTTCAACCTTGATGTTGGGAACCTCTTCCTCTAGATTAGTTTTTTCCTCCTCATGTTCTTCCTCATTAGGACCATCAATGTAGAATTATTTCTTCTTGGGATATTTATGTCCTTTTCTCCACTTGCTTTATCATAGCATTTTGTAACATAGGATTTTTATTTATTTCTCTTTGATTTATTATAAGACAATCATGTCGGTTGGGGAAACAATGGTGCTAAACTCATGCATTCCTTATGATTAGTGACAACCCTTCATTTTAGCATATCTTTTACCCCCACTTGACTAGAAATGATCATATATTCTAATATCAAACCTAGATTTTGAAGGCGAACATCAATTGGGGTGTTATGCTTGAGTCAACATAATAAGAGATCATTTAGATAATCCTCTGAGATATAATTTATTTATAAGGATAGATTTTGGAACTACTAGATATAATCCTTAATTTAACATGTTTTTCATAGCTTGGTTATCTTGATAAAATAGTTCTCTGTAACATTATTGCTATAGTGTCTTTGGAGCTCATAAATTACCATAGAGTAGGTAACAAAGAGACAATTATTTTTATTTTAATCCCACATCCATATATAATAAATTAATTGTTCTATTTCCAGATATAAGGATGCCATTACCACCTTCTATCCATTTTCGAGTTAATGAAAATTAAAAATCTCCATTTGGTTGAATCATTCTCATTGAAATCACACATTTCCACTTTTGGTATAATGTTATGCCACTAGCTAAAATATTAGTCGGTTTATGTAGAGGATCCTCATTTTTGGTGTGATTTACATCTCGGTATGCATTTCTTAAGGAACCCATCTAACTTAAATGGAAATTCATATCAGTATTCATGCTTGAAAGAGTGAGCACAATCTCCTTCCTTATTGATTCGAAGCCCATCTACATCTCACCCTTGATTGACTAAATACCTTGGTTGATATTATCTTTGAGTTTACCTTATAGATTATGAAGATCATGGAGGAGGTCATCCTTAATCACCATATTATTAACCATTCTTAATTTGGCTTAATAACTCTAATGATCCAAAACCTAAAGATTCCAAATCTATATCTTCATTATTTGGAGTTATTCCTAGAGTGGTTTGATCCTTCCCTTGGACTCTAGTTGATCTCTCTATCATGTTGTAAGGATTAGGTTATACGATACATGGTTTAGGGTAGGAATTTATGATCTTAGGGTTTTGTATGGCTATCATATGAATATAGAGAAACAAAAAGAGTAAACCCCAACTAATTTTTGGAAATATTTATGAAAATATAAGAAAATTAGAAAAATCCTAACATAGAAGGCTATGAAGAAATTTGTGAAAAAAATTAAAATGGATATATATTTTGCAAAATAAGCCAACAAATTTTATAACTTTGGGAGACACTTACTTGAATTATTATTCCACTTCAGTTAAAAAATTATAGAAAGGCTTGTCATGGTTTTGGAGATGTAGCCAAATCTGAAAAATTAGGGTTTGACCTAATTCAGCGGATCGAAGATATGTTACCACTTGTAATGAAATTACTTACATAAATCTTAATATAAGAAATAATATAAGACCAAATTTAACACAAAAATGTAGATAAATGATAACGATATGAAAGTAGAATTACTTATCCACTTCAAGGGAAATGATAAAAATCCCTACATAAACTTGAACTCCACAATTTTTTGTTCTTTAGATGTCATTAATTCATTTGTACAATCATCAAATTCAATGAACTCAATCTTTGCTTAAGGAGGAAAATCTTGCTCAAAAGCACTAAATTGCTTAAAACACTACATAAAATCTCAAAATCATTCTAAAAATGTTCCATATCAACATGCAAACTTGATCAAACCACTCAAGAAGTTTCACATCACCATTTACCATAATTTTCCTTATTGACCTCATGATAGCTTTATAGCCCTCAAAACCCTATTTTTCTAGAAACCATTACCCATTTTTAAACTTTTACATTGACTGGTAAAATTTTTGGATACCCATTTATCTCCTTAACCTATATACCAAATTTCAAGGCTCAAATCCTCACCAATCAAAAGTTATGCTCATTTTAGTAATTTTAAACTAGTATAATTAACCTTATTTGCTCTTCAAACCTCCATGTCTGAAACAATCTAACAACAAACCAGAAAAATAATTCATGTATTTAGATACCCATTTGGGATATTGTTCTTTTTACCAACTTTTATGCTCTAAATCCTTCACTATCCTTCCCAACACCAATTTTTCTCCTTTATGTTTGTTTACTAGGATTAACTAGGTTTTAATTGCTCAATTCTAGGGTTTGACCTTTAAAAACTTGTTTCAAATCCTCAGGTACCTTAGAACACCTCAATACACCATTTTTATGATGTTTCCAATGTCTCAACACCTCTCTAGCTTTAAATATGTTATTTTTCAAGGTTTAGTGCTTTGGTCTTCTTGAATTGATCTTAGGCTAAAATGGTCCTCTTAAGCTCTGTTTCTCTCCTTCTTTTGGTTTCTTTCAATGAGTTATCACTTCTATTATCTATGTATTGAAAAATCCTCCCAATTCAATCCTGGTTTCCTTTCCAAAGAACTCTCCATCTCAACTCCTAATATACTTTACTAGACTAGTACTGTATGGAGAAACATATTCAAGTTTGTATATAATTTACGAGCCTTTGAAAGTATATTACCTCCCTCAAGGTATTAAAACATCACATCACCCTAAATAAACTTTTAGTACTCATCATTTGTAACTTTGCATCTCCTTTTTATCCTCTTCTCAAGTTAATTAACCTTCTTTATGAATATGACTGTGTCGAGAGATATGTTAAGACTATATAAGTAATTTTTCCCAACTTTACAAGAATCCAACTTGGTCATGGATTCTATAATCCCTCAACCTTTTTAAAACCCTTCTAGTACATCGATTCCCTCACAGTTCCTTCAATAAAGTATTAAATTATTATTCATAGACATTTTCCATTTTTCCTAATTCTCTAATTGTGTATATACAATTGACTCTATATTTTCCCTGATTTGATGGATTCTCTAGATAGTTTAAACTTATTAAAATATTAACAACCTCTTATACTACTTACCCTAGGTATCTCACATAAATTCTTAAAATAATATCTACAAGGATGAATCAAGTCATTACATAAGGATAATTCCTTCAAACTCTAAAACCATGGCATACATGGTCCGGGATGTGTTTAGTGCATCACTCCTTCAATCCTTAATTATTATTCTTTGAATATGGTTTCCATTAACTTCTAGGAACTCATGTATATCTCTTCAAACCCTGTCATGAATCTCAACAACCATGAATTGGGTTATCAACTCTTAACCCTTCTAAACCCCTTGACTCTATACATATTTTGTGTCTTCACATTTTAATTTTTATTACACCTTCATTCCTTTTCCTTATAATCTCAACCTCTTTGCTTCACCTTAATCACAATAAGAAACTATTCAAAATGAAATTTCAAAATTAAATCATATTAATCTCACTTATCCTTTCTCATCAAACCCTTATGTTAGGATATTTAGGTCTAAAGTAGGGGTTACTCATTTTCCTTATTTAGATGTTAACAAAAACTTTCAAATGAATAAACACTTGGCGAAATAATTTTTGACCAACCTTTTCCAAACTCCTTCTCATGATATCATTTCATGAATTAGTTAAATTTAATTATCAAATCAAGAAAAGGACTGTCAAACTCAGAAAACCATAGTTTTGTATCCTTTGAGAATCTCTTACAAGATTATACAAAACTTATTAACCTTAAATATTAGTAATATTCTCTTTTAAATAATTTCTGAATTCATACAAAGTTCCAATCCCACACACATTAAAATGTTTCACAATACATTAAATCAAATAGCTTACCTTTTCAATATAGTCCCTTGTTATATGAAACTATCCTTATAGACACTCCATCCCTTTCTTAGTTCTTTTCATAATTCCATGAGGAAGGTACTACCTTCGACCACTATGAAAGCAATTATCCATCAAATCAATGATATTGAAACCTAATATCATCATCATATAATGAATAATAACTCAATACAAATACAAACACAATTTTTACACCAAAAGAAGCTTCATGATTAATATAGAAATGATATTTTTACAAGCTTAATGATCCCCGAGGATCATGTGTAATGATTTTAACCCTATTTCTCATCATTCCAACCTCATTAACCTCCTCTATTCGAATTCATCATCCTCACTATGAAGGAGGGAAAAATTAGTTAGGTTTTCATTTCTTAACTCATACTTGACTAGGATAAAAATAGTGATTTTACACTTAGGTAGGGGTCAAAAGAGTGTGAACACCTTATTACATGAATATCATACCTATACTAACCCCTAAATGACTAACATAATAACACTTAGACCTAGGATGTATACATAACTCATTTGAATAGTTTTAATGTTTTTTTAGGGAAACCTCTAAAGTACCACTTATTACATCATTAAGAGTCCAAACAGACTAAATAGGACCCAAGAGAATCCTAAGACATCTTACACACCTACTGAACTATGAAATACCCAAAATTGAACTATGTACAATGGTGCTCAGACATTAGGAAACATCAAAACCATATAATAAGACTCAATTGCTCAACATGATGATAATATACCACTCTTTATCTCCTATATATACCCTCTATACTATGCAAAACCCGAAGGTTGACCCGGTAAGCACATAAAAGAATAAGTAAATATGATTTGAAATGATAAGAAATTATGTTAGCCATGGGTTGGCTATCCATATCCAAATATATGACCTAGGGTTAAGGGCATAGTAAATTTGGATAGAAATGGAAAAAAATGCTAATTTTTAAGATTTGATTGTATCTCCAAATTGGTGGAAAATTCTTCAACAATTTTAACGAAGTGAAAAAATCATTCTGTTGGTGTGATTTATCCTGTGTCCTCCTCACATATTGGAGGGTCACCTCACATGGGTTAGGTTTAGGGTTTGCTATTGAGTCATACACTAGGGTTACTCAGTACCCTATATGTACCATTTCACTATTCATTTATGAGAATGCCAAGACACTCTACTGTCTTTTCCTCATGAGCAACTTTGTTTCTGTTTTGTAAATCTTCCATTGTTGATCGATCCTTGCGATTACATTGGAGCCATTCGATTCCGTTGGAGTGCAACCTCTTCATGGTGCATCATTGCTGATATGATTCTTGCAGTCTCTTTCATGGTATCAGAGCTGAGATCAGGTAAACGTGCATTCGTCATTTGAGTTGTGATTACTCTTGGTTTCATTTTTTTACTCGTGCAAGTTTTTTTATCACTATATTCTAGAAATTTATTGCTAACATTCTTAACAAGATGTTCTTGGAAAGTTGCTTTGGTTTTTGTGTTCTCCATACATGTGCAGGTATTCCTGAAGCTATTAGGGGTTTTGCAGCTAAATTTAGTTAGCTATGGATAAATTTGGAGATCAGTTAAGAATAGAGGTTGTTTTTTTCTACTTTTTTAATCAAATTTATTAAACTAGAAGTTTTTTTTAGATCTCTATTTTTTTGGGTTCTCTGCATTTTTTTTACAGAATACAGGTTTAAAATTTTGTGTAGAGGGCTCGGGATTGTTCTTTGGCTCAGCCAAGTCCTTTCTTCCACCGAGATACCTCTCCCAACCGTGCTTCTTCCACCTGGCTAAGTTATTTTGCCTTGAAAGTGCCTTTGCTCTGCCAATTCTTTGTTTCACTTGTGATCATCTTCGACCTACGTCCAACTCGATTCATACTCATTGCTTGGTTCTACATTTGTGTTTTTGCTTATGGCACGAGTTAGTGGATCTCTTCTCATCGTTACTCATGGTTGTTTCTAATGTGGTGCATAACCTTTCCGAGCCTTGCTATTGCTCCTGCATGTTTTTCCTCATGTTGTTTTGTGCATGGAGTGTCTTTCCTCATTTGTGCTTCTATGAGCTTCCTATCTTTCTCACGTTCGACATCACCTTTGACCCACCTATCCTCTAGCTATTACTTGGTAAACTTTGTGGCATCAACCTTTGCTAACCTACAAGATCCTCACTGACCTACGGTTGCAGCTCACCGAACCATCCTCCACAAAGCTTGGCCTCACCATTTTCTCTTCGAGCTTCTCATCTATGATGCACCCCACTCGGGATCTTCTTTAATGGATTCACTTTGAGTCTGTTTTTTCAAGTAAGTTTGGTAAGTTTTTTGTTAGAAGTTTTTAAAATGTTCTTTGATAAATATTTTTTAAATACTTTCTAAACTTTTAAAACTCAAAAAGCTTTAATCGAGTTTTTTTAAACAAAAATCTTTCAACGTTAGCTTTTTTAATAATCGCAATCTTTTTTTTCTTTTTTTAATAAACCTAATGGTAAGTTTTAAGTTGGTTATGCCATTTTTAATAAAATTAATTTTATTCAAATTAAATTTTTTTTTTTTTAACGACAAGTTTTTTAAAATTTTAATTAGGATTTATTTATTTTTATTAGATCTTATTATTACACTTTATTGTCGATTTTTTCTCTAATTGTGCGTTCAAGTGTGTAGTGACATTTTGGGCCTACTTTTGTCTTTCAAGAGCGTTTTTAACCTCTCAAGATCATCGGGATACTTTGTGAGTCCTTATTTAAAATCTTTGTATTTTTTACCCTTATTATTGCTTGCGACTAGTGAGTGCGTCCACCATAGTTTGTAGTAAGGGGTTTTTTTCATTTGTGACGTGAGATGATTTTCTCACAACCAGGATTGGCTTTCACCTCCTTCCTTGTTTTTTTCTTGTGCTTATTTATGGGGTCCTATTTGTTGCGCTCCACGAAACATTGTTGTGGTCTCCTCTCTTGTGCATTATTACGCTGATTGCAAGATGAGTTACCAAGTGTTTCAAACCACACGCACAGATCTGATTGTAATCAACGCACTAAACTATAAAGTGCGAAAGTAGGGGGTTGTTATATTGTCTTGGGTGGTTGTGTTTCTTTTCTGCATTTCTTTCTCTCTCTCTTCACTATGGATGCACTTTCAATTCCTTTTCTTATGCCGTTCAACTTCTTCGAATGGAGATTGAAAATAATAATGAAATTAAGGGGTAAAGGGTTATTACACATCACCATGGGAACGAGACTAAACCAGATGACAAACCTGAAAAATATAAGTGGTTAAACCGTAGTGATGAAGCTTTAGGTATTCTTTGCATGTCTATTTCTCCTAACTTGCTCTTCCACATTGAGGCGTCTGAAACACCTAAATCTATGTGGAAAATGCTGGATGCAATGTTTGGACAACTAGATGACATGAGAGTGCATGAGTTAGAAAACAAACTACTAGGGTTAAATCCTAGTGACTTTGAAAACCTACAAGATTTCTTCTTGAAATTTGTCCACATCAGATTGTTGTTAAAGGGATGTCAAGTAGAGAAGAAATATTATCAACCAATCTTGTCGATTCTCTCTAAGCTAGGTCCGGAATATTCTATCTTCGTGTCAAATTTCTACGTTATAAAATATGCTTTAGGTGATACTTGGACTATGCCCTCCTTTGACTGTTTTTCATCCCAAATCATTCGAGAACATGACAAAATCATTCAAATGGGGTATCTCAAGTCAAGTCACATGACCTTGTGAAGCAAGTACTAGCAAGGAAAGAAGACTGAAAAGAAGAAAGACACAAAGGATCAACCTAAGAAAGAAACCAAGACCAAACCTAAAAATGACACAAAAACTTCAACTTTTGAGCCTAAGGCACAGAAAAGCAATTTTTTGTGTTCTATTACTAAGAAGTCTAGTCACAACGAGCACCACTATTTTTAGAAGCAGATTGATCACTTATCTCATTTACTTGAGAAGAAAAAAATAAGTATTCTTGAATCCATAAAACAAATTTCTCTAAAGGACGAGTCTTCTCTGCTGCAAAAGGTTATAAAAATGATAAGAAGAAGCGAAAGGCCCTTGTAGCTAGAGCTGCTCCTTCATTGACATGGATTATAGATTCCGATTGCCTCACACCACATGGGTTTTTTACATGTTAAGTTTTCCAACATTGAACCTTGTGGAATGTCCCAAATCACAATGGGTAATGACACGATAGTGTCGGTTTTCGGTAGTGGATCGGTAGAGATGGATGGGGAAACATTTAACTAAGTGTTGAGCATTCTTGATCTCTCTACCAATCTCCTATCGGTTTACCAAATTACTCACCTTGGTGAAGGAATGCGAGTGTAATTTGGTCCTAACTCGGTGATTATTCATGAGCTTAACAATGACACTACAGTGGCTGAGGGAAAGGCTAATCACCTTTGTTAATTGTTATATACCTTTTCCCACTTTACTTTTGATTCTACGCCCACTGCCTTGCTCACTCATGAAAATGAGGTTAGTAAGCTATGGCATGAGCATTTCAGACATCTAAATTATCGCTACCTTGAACAATTGAGCCAAAAGGAAATGGTCAATGGGTTACCCCGCGTCAAGTTTTGTAAGGGTATTTGTGAGGGTTATATCCTTAGAAAGCATCTTGAAAAGAACTTTGACAAAGGAAAGTCCTGGAGAGCTACTCGTCCCTTGGATATTTTCACAGCAATATTTCTAGTCCATTTCCTTCTCCTTTGTTTACTAGAGCTCTTTAAGTGCTAACCTTCATTGATGACTTTTCACGATATACTTAGGTATACTTTCTTAAGCTTAAATCTGAATTCTTTGAACATTTTCGGGACTTTAAGGCTCTTCTTTGAAAGCAGGGGAATGGTCTATCAAGGTTCTTCGAACCAACAATGGAGGTGAATATGTAAATAATAGGTTCATAGATTTTTGTACTTTGAAGGGATCTCTTTGCAGCATATAGTTGTTTATAGCCCTTCGCAGAATGGAGTCATAGAAAGAAAGAACCATACTCTAAAGGAGATTACCACTTGTATGATTCACTTGAAATCTCTTCATCCATGATATTGGGAAGAAGCGGTGAATTGTACAAATTACATTTAGAACCGCATTCCACACAAGGTAGTAAGAGGGATGACACCCTTTGAAGCCTGGTTTGGATGCAAGCTTGATGTTGAGAAATTTCACGTCTTCAAATCGAAGGCTATGGCTCGGATTCCCAAGAAGAAATGCAAGGCCTTAGAACCACAATCCAAACCTTGTATCTTTATAGGGTATCTTGATGGCGTGAAGGGATATCGATTGATGAATCCTACTTCTTATGAGTTGTATATTGAGAGAATTGTTAAGTTTGATGAGTCTTCTTCGACTTCTACTTCTCCATCTATTGAGGTTCTTCAACTCGTTGATTCAGATTCTGACTCATCAAATGATGATGTTGTTGAGTGTGCTCCTCTTCTTGATCCTCCCAACAATCAGACCTCTGAGACTTCTGATTCTGATAGTAGTGATGACAAGGACTATGTCCCTTCTCACTCAAGTGAAGAATCTTCTGACTCTAAGCTTGATCCTCTTGGTCCTCTTTGGGCTAGGAAAACTTTACAAAGTGCTGGAGATTTAGTTGGAGATACTTCATATATGAGACGTACTCACTCAGATTTCACTGGACCCCACTCTTTCTTCACATCTAATTTTGATCCAAAGTCTTTCTAGGAGGCTTATGGTATTCTTGAGTGGGATTCTACCATGTATGAGGAGTATTCCTCTCTCATGAATAACTATACTTGGGATCTCACCTCTCTTCTGAAAGGAAGAAAAATCATTCGGTGTAAGTGGGTGTTCCAAAAAAAGTATGGAGTAGATGGAGATGTTGAAAAGTTTAAAGTGTGATTAGTAGCTAAGGGTTTCTCCCAGATATTTGGGTTTGATTATACTGAAACCTTTGCTCCAGTTGTGAAGATGACTTCTATTTGGTGACCCTAGCCATTTCTGCAGCGAACATATGGAAAGTCCATCGAATGGAAGTTAAAAGTGCCTTCCTTCATGGTGACCTAGAGGAAGGTATATATATGGAACAACCTCTAGGTTATGTCTAAGATCCCTCACTCGTTTGTAAGTTAAATAAGTCTTTTTATGGCCTCAAACAAGCCCCTCGGGCTTGGTATGCCAAGATGGACTCCTTTTACTTACATCATGGTTTACTAGGTGTCACTCGATCGAAATTTTTATATTCTATGGTAATATGAATCCATACTCATTCTTGTTCTCTATGTTGATAACTTGTTGATCACATGCAACTCTTCCTCTATTATTGATTATGTGAAGATCACCTTGGCCAACAACTTTTCCATGACTGACTTAGGTCTGCTTCATTACTTCCATGGGATCTAGATTTCACAATCTGACTTGGGAATTTTGATTTCGCAACCAAATTATGCTCTTGATTTGCTTTCTCATTTTCATATGTCTGATTGCAAGTCTTCTCCTAATCCTTTTCTTTCTGGGGTTAAGTTGGTTTTAGATTGCTCTACTCCCTTAGTTAATGGTACTCTTTATCAATAATTGGTTGGGAGATTGATTTACTTGACTTGCACTCGACAATATTTATCATATGTTGTTGGGATCGTGTCTAGATTCATGTAGGAGCCACATGAGATGCATTGGAAAGTAGCTAAATAGATCCTTCATTATGTTCATGGAACTTATACTAATGGCATTCACTATCATGGAGGGTAGATATTGAATTGATTAGGTTCATGATTTCGATTGGGGTGATTTAGATCATCGAAATCTACTTCTAGCTACGGTTTCTCTCTTAGTTCAGGTCCTACTAGTTGGTCTAGTAAGAAGTAGAATGCAATTGCGATATCATCTACGAGAGGCATAATACAGAGGAGCAGTTAATGTTGCTGCAAAAATTATTTGGATACGGGGTATTCTAATAGAGTTTGGCATCCACTTTGGTGGCCTACCATTATCTATTGTGATAACACGAGAACTATCTCTATTTGAAGAAATCTAGGTCAACAACAGGGGAGGAAGAACATTAAGATCCATATGCACTTCATACAAGATCTTATTCATGATGGCATCATCAAAATTTAGTACATTCAAACAAAGGTGATCAGATTGTAGACTTATTTACCAAGCCCTTCACTAAGGTGAAGTTTCTTCACTTATGGTCTCTTCTTGGAGTGAGGTCATTTGCAGCTTCTTAATTTCTTGAGGCTATGTAGTCCTTCTTTTCTTCTTCTTCTAGGAAGATGTTGTATGTATATGGGCACCTTATCGGGCCTTTAGTTGTCGAGGCCCCACCGACACATCTTTCTTAGTTGTTTAGGAGTTTCCTCTCTTTTTTTCCGACTCATCATAGCCACTACCCTAGCTTTGACGAAGGGGGTGTTTGTGTGAGTTATCCAATGTGTCCTCCTCACATATTGGAGGGTCATCTCACATGGGTTAGGCTTAGGGTTTTTATTGAGTCATGCACTAGGGTTACTTAGTACCCTATATGTACCATTTCACTATTCATTTATGAGAATGCCAAGACACTCTGTTGTCTTTTCCTTATGAGTAACTTTGTTTCTGTTTTGTAAATCTTCCATTGTTGATCTATCCTTGTGATTACATTGGAGCCATTTGATTATGTTGGAGTGCAACCTCTTCACGGTGCATTGTTGCTGATATGATTCTCACAGTCTCTTTCACATTCATGTAAGTTTCTCCCTAAATTTTAAGTGATTTTGAATTACTTTTCACAAGTTATATACATGTTATGTAAATAACTCTCCTAGTTATTTGGACAAATTATATTTTATTCGACTCGATGTTTCCCATTTTAGGTTACGTTCACTCAAGCTTTCTCCTTGGCACAATTTACTTAGTTTGTAGTTCCTCTGCACACCCTTACACACCTTCTGATTCTCCCTCTGCATTCTTCTATCTCCTTCCATTTCCCCTTTGCACCTTCCTCTTCCACGCTAACATAAACGAAACTATGCCATGTGCCCCTTCTCTATCTATTTCCACATGCCCTTCCTCAGTTGAATGCTTGCACCCTACTTCCATACTTTCCTTTTGTAAGTATGCCTTCTTTCCTTCCACATGTTACATTCACATGCTTTTCCTTTGTGCGTGTACCTTTGTGCCTCTCTCTTTCATGCCTTGTGCCTTATTTTGCACCAATCACTATGCCACGTCATCTGCTAGACTTGAGTGTGATGCACACAACCTATAAAAGTGTGCAGCAACAGGCACCGAATCATGAAAGTGATCCCTGTGAATTCCACTTGGCATAAATGATAAATATAGATGAACATTTGGATAAATCCTTCGGTTAATCCATGCGTGTCATGTGTCTCACGTGCCCAATTTTTTTGACATCTTTCAAGAGTCATATCTTCTCGCTACTGAGATCTCCGATTGGTGTGCACCTAGGCTTGTCAAAGAGCTACCGACACATGTTACATGTTGGACTATTTAAATTCAAATATAGGCAGGATTTGGTAGGCATAAAATGGGGAAATGTATCTCAGCTCAACAATGCACACAACCAATCGACCTCAACCACCGATTTCAATAAGATCTTGTTTTCTTCCTTCTTCTACACACCAAACATACATGGGGAAGCACATCCAACAGCTTTATAGGTATATTTGTAGGAATTTATCACTGGCTATTGGTGGTTTAATATTTGAATCCTAGTTTCCCTCTCTCTCTCTCTCTCTCTCTCTCTCTCTCCTTCTCTTCTCTCATTCTTTTTCTATAAATAATAGAGTTCTACTTTGTAAAAAGGAACCCTCTCTATTGTAATGACACCATGCCAAAATGGTGTCTGACTTCCCGCTAGTCTTAGACCTTGGCATAGTCTATGTATTTTATTCTCACCTCTGTTATGAATCTAAATGACTGTGCATCCCTTAAGAAAAAAAAACATGTTTTGTGTAACTCTTGTCTTCCCTCTCTTATTTTCATTGCATCTCACCTCTCTATTTGCATTTTTTGGCATGCTTTGTGAATTCCCACTTGCAGTCCTCATATTCATGTTTTGTGCATGTTGGAAGGCCGATTTTGTGTGTTGATCTATGGCATGCACCATCCACCCCCTTCTCCCGCGCCCTCCCCATTTCCTTCACCACTCACGGAGAGATATCGACCCTTTATTTCTGGTACTATCACCTTCCTTAGCTTAGGATTTCCCCTTTCTACACATCCTTCTATCCTTGGTCCCTTAGCATGTTTAGTTTAGGATTTTATTTCAACTTTAGGAGTAGTAGTAGTGTTATAGGTAGGTAGATAAATTGGCCTTATCCAAAGATATGTCCTAATAGCATAAGGTCCCATAACTTGGGGACCAATCCATTGTGGTCTCAAATAGCTTGTCTCTTTCGAATCGATACGCGGGTGCACATTTGAATGACCAAAAATTTCTAGCATGCCCGATGGGACTAGAGTGAAAATATTTATATCTTCATCTCAAGCAAGGTTGATGTGTTTTGCTAAGATCCAACCTTTGGAGGAATATTTCAATACAAATGGTGACTCCACCGATCCCAACACACCCATTATTTTAATTACACACTATTATCCCTTTTCTTCCATTCATTTCTCCTTTTTCATTGCTCCACCATCCTCTTTTGAAGTTGTGAAATCATGACTTCTTTCCCTTCATGGAATTCTCATTTGCAGTAGTAGAGCTATTTTTCTCCATCCCCACAGTTCCAAAGTCCTCCAAATCAGTTTTATGAGCCCTGTCATCCTAAATATGCATATAACCCACTTTTTCTAACCAAAATGTTTATGAAGAACATGTTTATGCTAGATGATGGTAGAAAATCCTTGGCCAAAGCTAATTTTGAGAGGAAGGTGCAAAAATGGAGATGGACATGATGCAACTCAAAGTCAAGTGGTCCATAAAGCTAGAGAAAGTTGGATACAAGGTCCCTTGTCCATGGGTTGGCCCCTTACTATGCTGGCTTAATGCCCCCAGAAGCTACACTTTACCATTGAGTTGTTACCCCATATTACTGAGTGGGCCGAAGAAATAGAGGCTTAAAATTCTAGCGTGTGATAACCCTATCAATAGGGAAACCTTGCACTACCATCTTATAGCCCTCCCACTCCTTTGCACCAACTTATGTCATCTCACCCCACTACACATGGTCCCAACTTATTGCACATTACCCCCATTGCAAATTTCCCTCCTCCATCCTCTCACTTTCACTTCTCTTCCATCCCTTCATCTACACGTGCCTCCTTTCCTTCAACACATGTGCCCTCCATATATTTTACATCCATCCTCCCATTTCCTTCCAAGTAACCTTTGTCTCATTGCACCATAAATGAAAACCCCCCTCTTAATGCACCTTTCCCAACCAACATCATCATGTTTAATGACTAAAGAATAGTTGATGAATGACATGAATCATGTGACTCTAAGTGGGAAGAGGAAATCATACGAGTACCTGTTCCAAAAGAAAAGTAGTTAATCTCATAAGGAATTCTCCCAAAAGATATTGAGTTACTTGTAGAGGTAGAACTATGCGTGCTCGAGATTAGCATAACCCAACCTACAAGAGTTCCCCTTCAAGAGGAAATTATACTAGAAAATCCTATCTATTGGATTGAGCTTCAAATTAATGGGAAAATCATAAGGATTAGATCATGCCCAATCAGATATTTGGTTAGCTTAGAGCCAAAGATAGAGTTGCCACTGGTCATGCTCACTGCATAGCGTGAGGTTGAACTTAAACTCACCAAAGGTCAACAATAGTGCCTCCTAAGTCCAAATGGAGTTTAACTTCCGGGAGGTATATGGTTTTTTTTTTTTTTTACTTTTAGGAGAAGGGTGAGAATCCAATTACAAATCAGTTTCTCACTCTTACTACAAACCATGTCCAACACCAAATCAGTTACATGGTTGAAATTTTTGACAAAGGGAAGCTACTTCTCCCTACCTATTACAAGTTTTACTTGAGCTCCCTTTACCTCTGGTTAGAGTAGGCTAGTTTAGGTTTTCTTTTAGTAACACAAGTGCTCACACACACTCTACATGTTCCCTTTGGGACATGTATGATTTTCAATTTTGTACATAGTGTTGTGCTTCTATTTCAACGTGCTCCCTCTAGCACCTTTCCTTTCCTATTACACTTGTGTGCCCCTTTTTGTTGTTTCCTAGGATGACAATTCAATTTTGGCAGAGGAAGTTCCAATAGTCTGTTCATAACTTTCACTCTCATCAATCCAATTCAGAATATCTTCATATGAGAGCAATAGTTCAGTTCAGAGTTTATACAGTACTGTAAGTGACTTCAGGGATGTTCTTCAAGTTTAGCACTTGACTCCATGAAAAATTAACTTCTAAAGATAATGGTCTTATCATCTAGTAGGAAGATGGCCCCCAAAATTTGCCAAAACTGTTATCTAAATAACTCTCCTAGTTATTTGGATAAATTCTATTTTATTCTAACTCTGATGTTTCACATTTCAAGTTACCTTGAGACTCAAGATTTCTCCTTGACACAATTTACTTTGCTGCGGTTCCTCTATGTACCCTTGTATGCCTTCCTTCTTCTCCCTCTACATTCTATTATCTCCTTCCATTTCCCTTTGCACCTTCCTCCTGCATGCTTACATATATTAAACTATATCGCACGCCATTTCTCTATCTGCCCACTACGTGCCCTTCCTTAGTTAAATGCTTGCACCTTGATTCCATACTTTCCTTCTACAAGTATGCCTTCTTTCATGCCATGTGCATTGTGTTGGCACACCTATCCTTCGCGTACACACCTTTGCACCTCTTACTTCTATGCCTTGCGCCTTCTTCTACGCCAATCAACTTTGTGCCACGTCATCTATCATATTTGAGTGTGATTCATACAACCTATCAAAGCGTGTGAATAGGGTGCCAAATCTTGATAGCTAGCCAATGAATGACATGTGGCAGAAATGAAAAATCAAAATGAAAAATTGGTTGAATCCTTTAGTCAATCCACACGCACCACATGTCTTACATGCCCAAATGGCTCTGACATCTTCTAATAGTTATATCTTCTACTATAGAGCTCTGATCGGTGTGCACCTAAGCTTGTTAGAGAGATTCTAGCACAAGCTACACATTGGACTATTCAAATTCAAATATAGGTAGGATTTGGTAGGCAAAAATAGGGAAAGGTTTCTTATCTCATCAATACACACATCCAATCGACCTCAACCACAAGATTTCAATCAGATCTTGCTTTCTTCCTTCTTCTACACACCAAACAGACATGGGGAAGCACATCGATAGTTTTTCGGGTGGATTTTTAGGCATTTATCACTAGTTATTGGTGGTCAAATATTTGAATCCAAGTTTACCTCTCTTTCTCCTTCTCTTCGCTCCTTTTTTATAAATAGGAAAGTTCTACTTTGTAGAAAGGATCCCTCTCTATTGTAATGATAACATGCCAAAATGATGGCTGACTTCCCATGGATCTTAGATCTTGACATGGTCTCTGTATTGTATTCTTTCCTCCTACCGTGAATCTAAATGGATGTGTGTCCCTTAAGAAATAAAATTGTGTTTTGTGGAAATATTATCTTCCCTCTCTCATTTTCATTACATATCACCTCTCTATTTACATTTTCTGGTATGTTGTGTGAATTACCACTTCCATTACTCATGTCCATGTGTTATGCACCTTTGGAAAGTTGAGCCCATGTCTTGATATGTGGCCCGTGCCATCTACCCTCTTCTCCCACACCCTCTCCTTTTCCTTCACCGCTTGTGGAGATAGATTGACCCTTTATTTCTTGCACTATCACCTTCCTTATCTTATGATTTCCCCTTTCTACACATCCTTCTATCCCTGGTCCTTTGGCATGTTTAGTCTAGGATTTTCATTCAACATTAGGAGTAGCAGTAGCGTTAGAGGTAGGTAGAGGTACTAACCTTCTCCGAAGATCCATCCCAAGTGCTCAAGGTCCCACAACTTAGGGATGGTTCCATTGTGTTCTCAAATAACTCATCTCTTCTAGATCCAAGATGCGTGTGCAAGTTTGAAGGACCAAAAATACATTTTAGGTTTTTTCTTAAAATTACTCTATAGGCCGCTATTTTGGGAATCTTTTTAAGTTTCTTATATTTTCAAAAATATTTACAAAAACTAGATAGGGATTATTTTTAGTGTTTCTCTCTATTTGAAAAATAACCATATGAAACCCCAAACCCTAAATTTGAATCCTAATCCTTATATCTAAAGACCTAAACCCTACATTATGAGAGGGAGATCAAATACAGGCAAAGGGAAGGGTCAACCCACTCCAAGAATGAATCCAAATACTAAATCTATGGATTTGGAATATTTATCTTCTGTAGTACAGAGGTATTTTAACTAACTTCAAGAAATGGTTAATGATATCATGAGTAAAGAGGATTTCCATATTGATTTTTAAACACTAAAAGAGAAAATGGAAAATAACCTTCGACCACTAGGAGGTAACATCCAAGCACTAGAAGATAACCTCAACCAAGGTCATCAAGAAATGAAGAGTGAAATGTAGTTGGGGTTGTAATCAATGAGAAAGAATATGATGAGAAATATTTCAAGTATGAAGATGGAAATGAATTTCCATTCAATTCACATGGTTTCCTCAAGCAATGTTCACCTAGATCCAAATCATACCAACCAAGGAGGATCCTTTACATAACGTAGTGGATCTTCTAGCCAGTGGGGTAACATTATTCTAAAATTTGAAATGCACAAGTTTAATGGGAATTATTTTATCACTTGGATTAACCAAATGGATATTATTGTTGATCTTTATCAAGAACCAAGTGTCCATAAGGTGGTAATGGCATCCTTGTACATGGAACCAACAAAATTCACTTG
This sequence comes from Taxus wallichiana var. yunnanensis, assembly GCA_018340775.1. NCBI lineage: Eukaryota > Viridiplantae > Streptophyta > Pinopsida > Cupressales > Taxaceae > Taxus > Taxus wallichiana. The sequence continues at coordinate 20,216,702 of CM031239.1, read as the reverse complement.
GTATCATTATTTGTTTACTTAAAAGAAGAATATGGCTCTTAATGTCACTTCATCATTTTTACAGAGGATTTGCAAATATACTATAGTATTATTGTGACAAAGAACTAAATTATATAATTGGAAAATATAATACAAATATGGTTAATAAAGGATTATTCTCGGTAGTTCCAGAGCTTGTCATTTTATGTGGATACAATTTCAAATGAAAATATGAAGGATTTGTTCTTGGTGGTCTCAAGGATCACATCCAATATTTGGTATGAATGTTTTATCCACTCAATATTTATGATTATATTATCATGAAATGTATATAAAATGAAAAATTATGTTTTCATGTATTTTTCAAGCCCAAAAATTTAAAACTTGAGTCATGACAACTAAGCCAAATGTGAAAACATGCTTCTAAATCCTCCTAAACCCATGTCCTTGTCATTTTTTCTTCCATTTCATGATCATACAAACCTCTTAGGTCCTAAAAATATTTTTAAAATTCATTGTCAATTGTTTTAAGTGATGTAATAAGGTCATTCCTTTCATTTAGTAAAGTGCTTCTAAAGACTAGTTCTCTAGTAGAGCTGGATAACCAATTTTAGCCATTTCAAGGAAGATGTGTATTCTCTAGGAAGGTTAAAAAATATCATAATAATTTAGAGGTGGTATTAGATAGCTAATAAGGTGTTGAAGTGATTTATGAATATTTATGAAATATTTTATGGTTTAAGGATAGTCTATATAAAAGTGGCTTTTCAGGTGTAAGAAATGAATGGTCAAAATATGAACCTGAACTTCTCTGGATGATTTTAAGAGATTTGTAAGGATTTATAATGCAAAAAAATATAAATGGAAATCTGATGTAATTACCTACATGTTGGAAGAATCATATTTTACCCATGATTTGAAATTTTTAAAAATGTTTCAATCTTTACAGTACACCTCATTGTCCGATTAAAAAGGAGATTTTCATTTACGTTTCAAGAATAATTAGGTTATGAAAAATATTAAATTAATCTTATAATGTCTATTAGATTCAATATCATAAAAATTTCATCTCAAAATACCTCTCCAAGCTTGAGATCGAATTTTTCAAGTCCTATCTAGTACATAGCATGTTGATCCCATACTTAGCCAAAATTTTGATTGCCACATGTCAGCTTATTTCTCAAAGTCCCTCTTGTCCCTTTCCAAAGGTTAAATATGGGACAAATATTACACCCATGTGACCCTCCTTATCCCGAGAAAAGTGTTTAAGCGGCTAAACCTCATTTCCCCATGCTCGCTCAGATTGTTGTCAAGTGTCAACATCTTGATCAAAGCACAATTTTTCCCTATTTTACCTTTTAAAAGGGGATAAATGGGGTATAAAATATCACCCATGAAAAATATCCTTATGAGGTTCTTCATGCAACCACTTTTCAGCCCTTATGTGTTCAAACAACTTTTTCAATCTTTCTAATGTTGCACCATATGAAGAAACTTAGCATGATCTTGCTCAAAGCACCATTTTGTCCCTCTTGTCCCTTTTTATAAGAGGAAATTGGGGACAAAATAATTTCTCATGATAAGATAATTTTACCCTAGTTTTTACCACACTCAAATTCTATTAATCAGGGTTAAATTACAGTTATCAGAAAGAGATAAAAATGAAGATAACTAGTTTCTAACAAAATTTCCTTGCATAGGTAAACATATCCACCATTTTTTATGTTGAAAAACATTTTAAAAATTTAGAATACACTAGACATGCTACCCAAGATCTTCTATGACTTCAAAATGGATATTTCTTCATAACTATGAATCCAGGAAATACGATTGCACTTTTATTTTCACAAAAGACTCTCCTCATAGGTGCCTTAAAAAACATATTTTATTAATACCATAGGATGCAAAAAAATTTATATCCAAAAATCTTAAACCCTAACTCCTAAAGTTTCCTTTTTTATTAACAAGAGTTCCAATAGAAGGATCATTATGAAAATTGGAGCACATAGCCTTGGTAAAAATTTGAATCCAACAATGGTGTTTTCATTGCAAACCAACACCAATATGATTAGTTTATAAAAAATATGATATGTATATTTACCTACTAAAAATATTAATTCTCTCAAAACATCAAGCTCCAATCATTCATCACAATTGGAATAAACACAAAGTAAAATGAGCAATTTCTCAAAATAGTAATTTCCAAAAAAAAACAACTGTTAAAAATAAAAACTTCCTAAAAATGGTAAAGCATCATCAATGGAGGTAATATAAATGATCTAGGATCTTAAGAAAAAAATTGAGCACAAAAAAATTCCCAAAATAGCAGCTCCTAACCCCACCTGCCAAAAATAGAAAGTTTCAATTTTTCGGTCTGAGAAAATTGTTGTTGACTCCGTTTTCACTCAACTTGTTTTTTTTTTCATCATCAAATGGTTTTAAAATTGTTTCTTAGCTAAAAATAAAAATAAATCTATGAAATGATCCTAAAGCATCATTCTAATCACATTTGTGTCAAGGAGCAAGATAGAGCATGTCAAGGCACAACAGATGAAAATAAGAAAAATTGTAAGGCCAACAAAGATTTTTAAAATAATCAAGAGCTTCATTCAAATTTAATTCATCAAGAGGATGGTCATCATAAGCATGATGAGAATATCTCTCTGTGAGTAAGGAAGAAGTCATCTCAAGAAATGCATACCTCATGAAGTGTTTCTAAACACTTGATCCATACTTGATAACAAGCTCACATCTTGCAAGTTAGAGGAGGTGGAGTTTTCAGTGTTTCAATGCAGTGTATAGGAAAAGAACATGGAAATAATTCTCATTCATTCCTTCAAGTTCCATCCAGGGATCAATTTTTCTATTAGGAAAATAAAACCATCTCCATGAGGAGAAATAAGGAAAGAGGTTGTTCAATCACTATAAGGATGTTTTCACTCATGGTATGGAAAGTGATTAATGAAGAGGTTATCATGCTGATAGGTGAAATGTGTAACTAAAGGGGTCGGTTAAGGATCTCCATATCCTAATTCTAACATTGTGATCCAAACCTTGTTCAAGAAACAATATATCAAGGCATCCAAGACCATCATGTGTGAAGGATCAAGAAATATTCCATTCCCATGATAAAAATGAGAGTAGGAGGTACATGAGATGATTCCATTCAAGGAATATTCTAGAGACAGGAAAGGAAAAAAGGGTATGATCTTCATTTAGAGTATCATAGTCATAAAAATGAGAAATCATATTTGTTTCATTTTCTTCCACCCACTTGGTAATGTTCTTAAAAACTCACATAAATCCTTATATTGCGATCATGCCTCAATAAGGAAAAAAATTTACATCATCTCATTCCATTCCAACTGGTGGCCACTTCTCAAGAATCTCACTCAAGGGTAATCCTTTCACCAACCTAATTAAGACTCATCTTAGTAGGAGAAAAATAAATATAAAGAGGATTGAGCACCATGGAGTTATCTCTCATGATCATTAGATTCATTTAAGTAATCCTCACTCTCAACATGAGATCAAGAAGGAACCACCATGAGTGATACTTGCGGTCATCTCGGGATCACGTTGGAATTTCTCACAATAGTGTTACTAAACACTCATTTAGTATTATGGAGTATTCGTGTATCTTGTAGAAGGAGGAAAATGTAATCTCGGTGATTTAGTTCAAGAGGTGATCTAAGGTCAAGATTATCATCCATGAAGTATTTACTCAAATGTCTATCAGTGGAGTTTTATCTTCATCAAATCAATTAATCCCTTCTTTCTCTCTTCATTCTTCTCTCTCCATGTTCTAATTTCTCATTGAGGATGTAATTTTTTACATTTCATCTTATTTACGTAAGTGACCCTTAGCTAAACATTGTAAGAGTCATTTTTCGAATAATAATAAAAATATTCACTTATAAGGAATATGAATAGTTAAAAATGATGACGACATGTGAAGAGTCATGTGGGAGGATATATGAAAGGAAAATTTGTAATGCTATAAACTAGAATTACTTTTACTTTCTAAAGGGGGTTAGATGGTTATTGATTGAATTATGTTGTTGAGATTATCACTTTTGCATAAAGAAATAAAACCTTTAATTATTCTATTTCTTGTCTTATGTTCCTCTAATCTCTCTACTTTCCAATTTTGTGAGCATTATGATCTTTCAAAACCACTAAGGAACTTTGTTTCCTTGATAGATATATTTGTAAAGCTTTGTGTCTCTTTTTTATCGGTCTTGCTAATGGCTTATATTATAGTGTTCCTCTAATTGAATTTGAACCTAATTTAGTTATTGTATGTGAATTTTGTTAGTTCTTACTGCAATACTAACCCCCTCTCTCCTTATTTCAACAAATCCCATTTGCCTCTCTTCACCTGCAAATTCCCCATGTTTATATTATATAAGCATTTACCATAGGATTAGTTGAGTGTTCCTATGTGATCCCCATCATATTAACCACCCCATAAATTTAGGTATATTAAATTCAATAATGGGATGCTCCCCATACACAAGGAGGGGTTTATCCCCATACCGTTGGTGAAAAATCAATAATTTCTAACATGAAAATTTATTTCTCCAATAGTTTTTGGATAATCTGGTGGGGAGAGATATTACCTTATGTACCCTTAAAATATATCTGAAAATACAATTAAAATCATATTTTCGAAAATCCATAAAAATTCTATTCGAATGTTCAAAAGGCCTTGTTTCAATCCTATTGAGAAATCTACACTTTGCTAATTTCATTCATATTTCTTAACTGGGAAAACTGAAAGAATGGAGGTACACCCAAGCTGATCATGTAGGTGGCATTGTTGATCACACATTCAAGGAGAAATAAAGAGCTAATTTTAGACTTCCCATTATATAGGTAAGAAGAAAAGTTCCTAAAAATCCTCTTGAAGGTCATTCGAAGAACTATTTGTTGAGCCACTAGCCCTCATTCTTCCTAAAGAAGAACCAAAGTAAGAGGAAGAGGAATAAATGGCTGCACCTATGCCATGGGGATAAAATACTAGTCTGTTGGCCTTAGCTCCACCACTTCATGAACTTCCAAAAGGATCAAGAAATAAATTTCCAAAATTCTATTGAGATGTCAAGAAATCACATGATGATCATAATACAACTTTCATCCTAGATTATGGTATTCTTAGAGTGCAACATGAAGATGTTGCAATGTGGTTGTTCATGGAAACATTACAAGATTTCATTACAGATTGGTTATACTACTTTTCATTACAATCAATTATTTATTGGGATGATATGAAGAAAATGTTTGAAACAAGATTTAAAATTGCAAAATATGACCATGCCCTCCTTTCTTAACTTACTCAGATGAAGAAAGAACTGTAAGAGTCCATGAGAGATTTCATGGAAAAATTAAATAAGTTGATCAACAAGATTCATGATGATGTTTTTCCTACTATACATAATCAAAAAATGTTCTTTGTGAATGCCTAACTTCCTGAAGTTAGTTTCATACTACAGAGAGTTCAACAAACAATTTTAACAATGCTCAAGAACTTGCCATTGGAGTGGAATATGACCTAATCATGTCAAAGAAATTCAAGAATCCTCCACTAAAGGATAAATCCCATAGTTCCAAAGATGAAATATTTGATCCATTATTGTAGAAGTTGGCCAATGATTTGGTAATGCTGAAGAAGGAAGTTACAAAACATGCTTCATCTAAGAACCATAATAGAAATCAAATGATAGGAGCACCTAAAAGGCTCGCCTTGGAAGATCCACCCATGAATGTAATATGTGGGACTGATGAAGATGCGATTAACTAAAATATGGGTATATGGGAAGCTAGTTAATCTAATAATAGGACATAAACGTAATAAATAAATATGCTAAGAAAATATGTAAATCAACATAATAGCTAAAGTAATGTAATAAAAACCCTAATATACAAGAAGGTAAGGAAATAAATCAAGCTGATAACTAGTGACTATCACAGAGATGAATGGAGAAAAATGGAGTAGGAAGGACTATGCAAAGGTCCCAAAAAGATTGGATGTGAATAATCGAGTGGTGAAGCACTGAAGGAGGACCAGGGCATCCGTGGGTGCTTTGGTCTACTGATTTAGGTGCCATAGTCTACGAAAAATCTTTGGAATTGGTTCTTACAGGGTCAGAGGGTGGTGCGAAACATTCTATGTGTGTCGCATCAGGTTCATTTTCCCATGTCATATGTCACTAATAATTCAATCGATGTAAAGACCTACAAAATACCAAAAGGAAGTATCAAAACCCTAAAAAATAAAAATGCAGAATGAATGGGTTAGATTGACCTCAACTGCCACAACAATGGGCTTACTACTCTGAGTGTTGCACTATGTTTAGGAACCAAATGTAGTTTTGGTGTGTGTGTACATGTTGTTCCCTAGGTGATCTTATGTCATTCACACTTTGTGAAATAACGAGCAATATATAAATGTATAAAATGTAATAACATCGTGCATGGAATATAATATAATCCCTTCCCCTATGAAGTGTAATGCAAACTTCCTAGCTTGTGCCTTGATGATGGATCTATGCAGATGAAAATGAAATAGATGGATGCAACTCTAGATGAGTGATAGTAGTAGATGATGCTAGGTCCCTTGTTATGGTCTCATAACTTTATATTTATAGGTTTCTCTTGATTTGATTTCATAATTAACCCGATATGGCCGACTACCAAAAGATAAGGATGAAAATGGCTAAAAAGAGCCCAAAAAGTGGCGGGAAAGTAGAAAAATGAGCGAGGTACCCCTGGTGGGACCAGGTGCCCATGGGCAGCCCAGACTACCCTACACGCCTACCCAAGGCTAAAATGATGGTAAAATGATGAAATAGACTAGACATGTAGATAAAAATGTGCAGAAATGATGAAATAAAAGTAAAATAAGATGGCCAAAAGATTGGGGTTAATTAGTAATTTCTTCACTCAAGAACCTTCTAAATAGTAGTATGAGCCCAAGATAAATATTTTCTTAAGCGCATGCTTTTGTGACTACATTTTTCCCCCACTTTATTGTGATGAGCTAAAAGCTCAATAACATAAAGTAATTAGAAATGCGTACCTGATGTCCATGAAGAGTGTATTAGAAATTCACCTAAGGACTAGACAAAGCATGTAATGAGAAAAGATAGAGGAGCATGGAAACTACGAGATGAAAATGTGCAAATAAAAATTGATGAGAGTGAACCTAGGGAAAAACATGTGTGTAGTTGCTATGGTGTGTAGTGTACCTACATGATTATTAAAGCATGTGCTATCACGGAGTTTTGTTGTTGATGTTATTGTTATTATTTCCCCCAAATTAAGCTGTTGGTTTCTCATATGGTTGGACTGCAAGAGAAAATGATCAAGTAGTCAAATATTTATATATGTAAATGTAAAAATGCTATGTAAAATACACATGTATAGGAAAGTGTGTAAAATATGCAAATGTAAAATATGTGAAATGAAAATTGTAAATAGAACATGTGCACCTAATCCATGTCGAGAGGAAGGGTGTAAAAGGATATCCTATATCTTGTGAGTTTTTGAGTGATATCATGTCACCACCTGGATGAAGAAGTGTAGGAGAAAATGATTTGTGTCCTCCAAGCTCTGACCACTTCTACGGAAATATGTGTGAAGATATCTCTATACTATCTTGGTTTTTTTGGCGATCTGATGCCACTAGTTGAATTAGTGTAGAGAGGCACACCCACTGTAACCTCCAAACATGTAACTGCTTCCCAGAATGCTAATGAAACCATGTCATGAAAAATACACTATGTATGGGGTTCGTAGACTTGTCTAAACCCACTCAATGTAGAAAAATGAATCGTGTCCAGTGTAGAATCTTTGTGTTAGTATGTAAAACCCCCAAATGATGCCCCCTCTTTGGGGATGCATGTGATGTTGTTGATAGGATACATGGGGCCCCGAAAGAGGACCAACTATATGCACACCGTAATCTTGGAAGGTTCTTTGTAGAAACCAAGTCATGTACAAACAAGAAGGCTAGCCAAATACAAGTGTAAAAAAACAATGCATGCATATAGAAGACATGTGTAAGCTATACAAACAATGTAGTAAATTTAAACATGTAAGAAAACAAGTAAGCCACACAAAGTAATTTTGGAAACATGGGACATCATTCATGATGTCACAAGATCTGCAAGGTCATCATGGCCACAAATAACAAGTAAGTATACACACAAACATAGGGAAAATACCACATATAATGGAAAACAAAGGTAGACAAGTATAAACAAATAAACAAGTAGTCATGGAAAGATGTAATCCTACAAAACAAGTGTTGCACATGGAACATCTGTTAGCATGTTAGAGAAATAACCCATATGTCAAATAATGAATAACCAAGTAATGTAAAGTGCTCGGTATAAAATAAAACAATAGAACCGAAAGAGACGAAAGTGGATGCTTCCAGGTGACCAATATAGGAAGGGTAGAACACAAACATCTATGCTGCATATAGAATTCCTATATTTATGATCACTATAAGAAAAATGCGTCAATAGACATGTGTGGATGATATAGATAATGATATATATGAAATAAATATAACATGTGTAGTAAATTTATCATATAAAACACTAATAAACAAGAGTAAATAACCCCAAGATAATGCAATATGTCATGGATGGATGGAATGGAATGAAAGATGGAATGATAAGAGCCACATGACCCCCAAGTGAATGGAGGTTTATGTAATGAGGTTCATTTTTTTCCCCCTTGGTAGTCAATAATGAACCGTAAATGAGAGTGCATCATTGGGAAATGGTCGAGTAGTGTTTGTTGTGTCTAGCATGCTGTGATGAGTGTGTAAGTGTGGTGATGAAATGTGACCTATAGAAAGGATGTGTGTGAATGGATGAGTGATTATTTAGCCTAAGCGTATATCACTATATGATGAAGGGACAAGTGATGATTTATCCCTAAGCATATATCACTATATAATGACTGGTAAGGAGAGGTGATGTAACCTAAGGTGTATACCAATAAAAGATGATATAATTGGGGTGGTTTTCTAGCCTAAAGCATATGACGCTAGCCTAGGAATTTCATAGGATGAAATGTTGCATGGTGAATGTAAGGTCCATTTGATTTGTAAATCCTCAACAATTGAGTATGGAATGAAGAACTAAAGTGCATCGGAGGGTGGTAAGCATAGCATGTAGAAGACAATGCAATGGTGAAAATAAATGACCATGTGATGAGTAGAATATGTAAATATGCAGTGTATGAAATGCGATGGTAGGTATGTAGCATGCATAAAAGGTAATGTATAATGTGCAGTGTAAGTAATGTAGTATGTAGGGATGAATGTAATGATAGAATCATATGTGATGAATACTAGTATAGTATGTAGAAAATGTATGATATGAAGACATGCAATGTATGATGTGAGGTATGTGACTATGGGATATGCATAGATAGCTGAATAAGGTATGTAATATGCAGGATGAATAGTGTATGATAGTGAACACATGGATGATATGAAGATAGTATATGTAAGGTGAAGACTAGTATGATATGTGATGGATAAATGTACAAATTCCAAAATGATGTAGACTAAATGTAGAATATATGGTGTTTGACACACAATGTGGGATGACATAAAATTTTTAATGCCTATAATGGAGTATATGGGGTTCATTGTAATAGTAATCCATCAAAATTTAAGTGTGAACTGAAGCACAAGAGTGTTTCATCTAGTAATGAAGCTAGAATATATGATGAGTGTGCCTAATAAGTGTGTGAAAATAGAACAAGTAAAAATGTAGCTATGTTAAGACAAAGTGGGGTTGAAGTGAAGTGATATGTCCCCAAAATGCACTATAATGATGGATAACTATGAAGCAAAACGAGATGTTCCATTTCATTATGGGAGAGCGTTGTATGTGCCATAATAAGAGATAGGGAAAACACAATGGTAGGCCAAAGCAACAGTAGGACCATGCGATGGTGGCAGAATTTGAGATGTGTCTTGTTCATCAGTAGGAGTAGTAGCTTTGACAAAAGTGATTGGATGTGATAGAGGAGTGTTACTATAAAATGGTTCATCATCATAGTAAGTGTCCTCTAGGTGCCAATCATCAATATATGTAGGATCTATATCGGATGTAGGAATTTCAAGATTTACTTTAGGTGGTGATTGTTGCGTATAACTTGGTGAGGTGGTCAATACCTTTAACGGAAGAGGAGTGAGATTGCCCTTAAAAGGAGGTTTTTTATGTTGACTTGGTGATGCCGCATATGATTCGAGAAGAGGTGGCATATTAATTTTGAGGGGTGGTTGCTTAGGTGACTCTTGAATTCCATTAGAAGTAATGGCATGATCCTCATTAGATGAATCAAATTAAAAACCCATTGAGATGTAACAAGTGGAGATGACCATGTAATAGAATGTTTTGTAGTGAATGAGATGAAACATTGATGCTCAAGATGTTTGATTCTTCATTTTAAAGCATAAAAATCATTTTCATTATGTCCATTGATTTAATGATAATTACAATATGGGAGATCATGATATTTTGCAAGTAATGAGGATAAAAATGAGTAGATGGAAAGTTGATTAATTAATGAGTTATGAGTTTGGGAAGAACATCTTGTTGTGTAGCATTGATTACAAACTTGATAGACGTAGGTAGAGAAATGATTTGGGGTTTACTAATATTAGCACATGTAGAAGAAATATGATGGATATGAGAAGAATAATAATTGTGATCCTGAGAAGTATCCTTAAGTTGTTTAATTTAAGATTTAAGAGATTTGATTATGAATTCCATAGCCTAAAATTTATCTTGAAATAAATAATGAAGAGATTGAATGGATTTGTGAAAATATTGATTAGAATTGGAATCAAGGGAATCCTAAAAAATATGACCAATAATACTATTAACTTGGGTATGAAATATGCTGATATGCAGATGCATAGTCTCTAGTGTTTTTTGAAGAGTTTCTTTACAAGATGGGTGCATTTGAATCAATTGAAGTAAAGATACTTGACAGAAATTAGAAGCCATGATAAAAAAGATAAGGAAATCCCTATAATGAGGGTGTATTCAAAGATCGGGTTCACTAAAATGATTAACTAAAATATGGGTATATGGGAAGGTAGTTAATATAATAGGAGGACATAAACACAATACAAAACTATGCTAAGAAAATATGTAAATTAACATAATAACTAAAGTAGTGTAATAACAAACCCTAATATGTAAGAATGGGGTAAGGAAAGAGCTCATCGATAAATGGTGAATGTCGTAGAGTGTCATAGAGGTGACTGGAGAAAATAGGAATAGGAAAAACTATGCAGAGGTCCCAAAAAGACTAGATCTAGAGGATCGAAGTGGACTGGGGCACCTAGAGTAGGATTGAGGTGCCCACAATTGCTATGGTCTAAAATATGGGTGCCTTGGTTTGTGAAACATCTCTGGAACTAGTTTTTATAGGGTCAAAGGGTGGTGTGAAACCCTCACTATGTGTTGCACTAGGTTCGTTTTCCCATACCATATGTCACTAATAATTCAAGCTGATGTAAATACTTGTAAAATACAAAAAGGAAGTATCAAAACCCAAAAAAATAAAAATCCAGAATGAATGGGTCATACTGACCTTAGCTACCACAATATTGGTCTTACTACTCTAAGAATTGCACTACATTTTGGACCCAAATGTAGTTTGGGTGAGTGTGTGGATGTCGTTCCCTAGGTGATCTTATGCCAGTCGCACTTTGTGAAATAGCGAGCAATAGCTAAATGTAGAAAATGCAATAGAATGTGTGAATGGAATAGAATAGAATCCCTCCTTATAAAGTGTGATGAATATTTCCTAGCTTGTACTTTGATGATGGAGATATGTGCATGAAAATCTAGATGATTGATAGTATTAGATTATGTTAGGTCCCTCATTATGGTCTCGAACTTTATATTTATTGGTTTCTCTTGATTTGATTTCATAATTAACCTTGACCTGCCGAATACCAAAAAGATAAGGATGAAAAAATGGATAGAAAGAGCCCAAAAAGTGGTGGGAAATATGAAAAAGGACTAGGGCACCCCTGGTGGGACCAAGGATCCCACGGGTTCCATAGTACTACCCTTGGCACCCCAGCCAAGGCTAAAATGATGGGAAAATGCTAAAACAAATTGGGCATGTAGATAATTTTTTTGGAAATGACGAAATAATAATAAGATAAGATGGCCAAAAGATGGGGGTTGGTTAGTACTTTCTTCACTCAAGAACCTTATAAATAGTAGTATTAACTTAGGATAAATATTGTCTAAAGTGCATGATTTTTGAATATAAGATTGTTGGCGAGAAAATTTTTCAGGAGACAAATTTTTGGGTTTCTTGCCAACGCTCTGGGAATCTAAGTCCCTCTACATAAATGATGCAGCTTCCATAGATGTAGGTGCGTGTAGGTGAGTTTTATCGAGTTGGCCTTGCAATTGGGGATCCAACAAGGGCACTCCACTAACCTTGTGGAAAAATCTTGGGGATACTTGCAAGAGAGGAATTTTATAGGAGAGTGGGAAAGGGAGTGAGAATGTTAGATAGGAGGATGAATGTTGCAAGTGGAAAATAAAATTATTTCATACATTAGTTAGAAATTTCATCACATGCACTAAAATTAAGAAGAAACAACTCGAAAATAGCAAAAAGACTGATTAAAATTTATGAGCACAAAGTATCAATAAATTCCTCAGTCAAAAGAGGGCTAGAACTCCTCCTCTTGTATTGATGTTTAAACAAAAGTTATACATAGTATGAGAATAGAGGAAATTTGAGAATGGGGGAATGGAATAATTTTCTATCTCTTTGATTTTTTCACAAGGATCTCTCTCTCATGAATTCACAAAAATAGCTAAGAAGACCCTCAAATGAGGAGTTCATTACAATTTATAGAAGAGAAGAAACTCTTCATCTTCTGGTGAATTTTCATATGCCATATTTTTGACTTTAGGTTGTTCATATTCCTATCAAATATTAAGTCCCTTTTATAAAAACAAGGTGACTTAAATTTTACATCATGTTTCTAAATTCACTTAAAGACATATCAAAAAGTGAAAACCCCAACATAAAATTAGAACATTGAAGAGAGAAAACATTGGGAGGGAAGAGAAGAGAGAGAGAGAGGAAAGAGAAGGAAGAAGAAGAAAGAGGAAGAATCATGTAGAAGAATGAGCTGCTCCATCGGACTTGATCTCTCTCCTTGATTAGTCTCCATCTCATGTTTCTGAGAAGATATCCATTTCTCCAAATTCCTTTCTAAAATGAGCCACTGTAGGTTCTACTCTGTCGGCATGAGGAATACACACATAGCTTAGAGTCTCTATCCATATGTTAAAAACATAGTTGATATCTTTACACTTTCCAAACCATGATGGATGTTTCTCTGAAATGAGTGCAATGGCAGCCCAAATCTCTGAGAGGAACTCTAGGGTATCCTTAGTGAAGGATAATGTATTTCCCACCTATTTCTTAATATATTCCTTGAATGGATCTGTTGGTGCTTAATGTGATCTTGCCCCATTTATCCTTGAAATTCTTCACTTTATGAGCTCTGTCATATTTGTTATCTCCCGTGTTGATGCATGAAATCTTTGTACTTCATTTGGTTGCCATGATCAGTATACTCCTTTGGTCAAGGATCACTTAAAGTCCAAAATTTGTTTTTGTTCCTCTATCCATGTGAAACCATTTGTAACTTGGGTGTAAACTCGATTCTTCCCCTTATTTTTTTCCCATGATCACGTTTTGTTTTCCCTATCAATTTTTATCCCAATATATGTGGAAACATAGTCATTTATGATTGGATGTGGCTCAGTGGATCACATTTGGGCCTTATATCATTTCCAAAAAATTTTTTTAAAGAAAGATTAATTTCTAGGCACAAATGGTGATTTCCCTACATTTACTGATTTGATGGGTGTGTTTTCCCCGTCAATTTATATCTCAACATCTATGGAAACATGGCCCTTTCTAATTAGATGCAGCTTGGTGGGGCACTTTGAAACTCTAAGGCCTGCTTCAACTAAAATCTTTTCCACGTGGAGGGTCGGCACTCATCTAAAAATTTGCCTCTTGGTTTGACCTTTGGAGTTGTGCCATGGAGACACGTGGAGGTTTCATTGTCATTGCCCGAGTTAGACATTTTTCCATGTGTCAGGTGCAACTTGGTCAGACCATAGACATGTGGAGGGTTAGCACTCATTTGAGGATTCACCTCAGGGTCATACCTTAGTAGTTACACCAAGGAGACACGTGGTGAGCCCGTGCTTGTTTAGGGTCTCGATTTTGGGTAACATCTCAAAGTTGCACCAGGGAGACACGTGGAGGCTTCCACTGGCTCCTCTCTATACTTAAACTTTTTAAGAAACTTTCTAAGGCTGGGAAATGTGGAGGGCCCACATTTTTTTGGGAACCTACCCCTAAATTTAATTTTGAAGGAGCACCATGGGGACACATGGAAGCTTCCACTCACTCTACCCTTGCTTGGACTTTTCAACGGCTAAGGAAAACTGTCTCGGACCCTAGACACATGGCGCCTTCCATTGGTCCTTAATTTTTTTCAAAACTCTACCGAAATGAGACATATGGTGAGCATGCACTTGTTTAGGGTCTCCACTTTTGGGAACCATATCAAAAGTGCACTAGTGAGACACATAGAGGCTTCCTGCTGGTTCCTTTTAGCTGAGACTTTTAAAGGCCAAAAGGTAGGTTTCTTGGGCCCGGGGCATGTGGAAGGGCCACTCTTGTTTGGAAACTTTCCCCTGTACTTCTCCTTTGTACTTTCTCCAAGGAAACACATGGATTATTCTAATCTAAAGTTGAGTAGGGGTAGAATCAACGGTTGATGTGCATTGCTTCTGATTTTTCCACCTTTTTTGTTCCAAGACTCCAGAAGGTGTGAATACGCATTGTTTTTCTTGCAAATCAGACTCACAGTGTAGGTATGTGGAATAATACATGCATGGACACTCATTTTTAGAGGCATGAATGTAGGAATCCATATAGCGGAATTCATTTCTCAAGGTGTTTCATTGAGGGTGAAAAGGATTGCCTGTTAGATCCATCCATGCAGAGCCACCGGAAAATGATTAAAATGGGGATTTTTGCAAGACAAAAAAGGAATGATTAGAAGGAATGTTAAAAATTTGTGGCATGGCATCCCATTCATCAGTTGAGGGTCTAAGAAACATGATCAGTTCATGTTTTGTCCACCTTCTAGCTGCGGGTGTAAATTTGTTAAACGTCGCTTTTCGAGACAACTTGGTCGGAAGAAAAGGTTCTCGAATATTATTTTTTTTGGGGTAAAATTTGGGATGAATGAATGAGTGAAATGTTTAAATGCAATAAAAATAATCTTGCAAAGGGTTGGGGGTTGAATTCTTAAGAGAAAATTTAAGATAACCCATCTTCCCGAGAGACCAATCAGAGAGAGACTGTTAATTTCATATGTTTTAGATTTCAATCACGTCAAGTTGGTTGTGAGTGTATAGCCATTGAAAAGATCTGAGAATGTTCAAAGAAACATTCCCTAATAATGAATCTAATTAATTTCAAATTAATCTATGTCAATCTTGGACCGATTTGTGTTTGTTTTATTTCATAATGTCTGCAAGTAGTTTTTCTTATTCCTATTGCAATCTTGTGTTAAAGTCCCTCTGAATCACACAGGATCTCATCCTGACAGTTTAGTGGCATTTGCAATTTCATTTCAAGAAGAGCCTTCATCCTGTAATGAGATAAACAATTTAAAATCACTTTATTGTCATTTGTTGATAAATATTGTATGTAAGCCTTTGAGTGTATCTTAGGCATGAGGAACTAGGGGTCTTTGATTTTAATTGAGTCTTTAGCTTGAGCCTTTGTGTTAAATTCTTGGATATGGTGTGAAACCATGAAAATATGGGCCTCCATTGATGCACACCTTCTAGTTGAAGGAATATTTGAACTATTCAGAAGCTTTCTATCATTTAGTATTCTAATTATTGTGAAGGTTCTCAAAGATATGGCATAATAAAGTTTATCCTCCTAAATCTCCCAATAAAAATTTATTCAAAACAATGAATCCTACCTGAACTACCCATGTTTTCCCTATATGTCCACAAATGTATAAATTCTCTGCCAAAATATGTAGAAGCAATCAGGATTCCATAATGTCTCTAGTAACCTTCAACCCTGTTTAGGAAATATCACCATTATTTAGAAGTGACAAATCATGAGAGTTAAATTGTGGTGCATTGATCATATTTTCTCAGGGTCTCCTTTCAAATTTGTGTAAAGAAGGATATCTTCACTATCCCTCACCGAAATAGGTTACAAAACAGGTCCTCTCATCCTCATCGAAAGGCATGGCCTAAAGCAGTGAGGATAGATCAAATCCTTAATGAAGATAATATCGTTTTTATGATGCCCAAGTGAAAAGAGTTAGATGAATCCTCTCCCTAGCTACAAAATGACTCATAATATGATCTGTTTGTCTCTTAGTGTTTTGCTAAATCTTTGACACTTCTCATTTTCCAAGGGAGAATCAATTTGGATACCAACACTAGAATGACACCATTGTCGGGGATCTGATTTGTGTTACTGGGGGACCTGATTTACATCACTTTGGGGATTATTTGAGATTTAACATTTATTTGTGTAGAAACAAACACTAGAATGGTGTCATTCTTTGGAGATCGATTTACATTCTTGAGGATTATTTGAGTTTTGAGATTTATTTATGCAGCAACAACACTAGAATGACATCATTATTGGGGACATGAAGGTGTGTGCAAGGTTTGAACACCATCAACAATGCATATAGACCAGTGTAAATGCTTCTTACAATTTTAAAGTGTAAATACGTTGTTGAAACTTCATCATATTTCCAGATTTGTAAGAATCAATAAAAGTTACAAGTTCTACGCGCAATATTTCCAGTTTCAGTGCTTTTTTGCACTAAGTTTACATCCTCAAAGTTAAATATGGGTAAAGGAGGGTCAGATCTATGAATATTTTCATGAACTCAATGTTGTGAGATATTTGTGAGATCAATTTTAGTGTATTTCCACAATTAAGGTGAAAATCCTTAGTGGAGACTCCATATTGAATGATTTTTTTATAAATGCTAGTGTCTTAACCTCTGTCAATTGCAATTTATCACTAATATTTGAAAATCTGGAAGGAAGAAGATATTTCTTTGCTAGAGACCCTACCATACAAATTTTCAAAGTGGGAAAGAAAAATTCGAAGGAAGAAGAATTTGGAAAGTTGTTGGAGATTAGAAATCAAGAAAAGAGTTATCAATTGTGGAAATTGATCATCCTGTCATTGAAGATTTCCATACTTCCTCAAGTGCTTTTGAATTAGGTAGTCTCTTTGTAAATCTGAATTCTCCACTGGAGAGGATCCTTCTTTTGTATTTGAAAAATTTGCATCTCATTTTGTCCTGTGTTCTCCAAAGTTGATAGGATCTTCCAAGAAACAAAGTTTTTAGAGAACATTAATTATAATAATTACATTCATGTGCCCTACATACCCCTCACTCCTAATAATTTTGTTTCTCTTGTAAGATTACCTCCCCAAAAAATATGGCCCAGCCCCCACCCAAACCTCCATTTGTTGTGAACACTTTTGGTCCTATAGATTTTAGAGGTATGGCTGGATATCCAAATGTTGTGCCCCAAGATGTTAGAAATAGAATTCCTAAATTTCAAGAAAATAATGTTATTACTAGTGATCAACACTTAAATCTTTTTGTCAATATGATGGAGGACTTTGAGATTGAATTTGAGGATGTGTATATAAAATTGTTTATTCATACTCTAGAGGAGGATGCACGGGACTGGTATAAATCTTTTCCAGATAAATCCATTGATTCATGGATAGAAATGAGGAATGTTTTTAGACTGTAGCATGGAGATAAAATAGACCCTAGGTTTATTTTATCATAATTTAAAAATATAAAAAATAATCCTAATGAGTCTATTCATGACTTTAATACAATGTTCAATAAGACCTTGAACATGCTACTTGTGATCCCGAGGCCAAGTCATGTTTCTTGTTTGATAAAATACTCTGATGTTTTTGATAAGAAAGCTTCCTATTATTTAAGAGACAAGAACCCAACAACATTGAGGTAGGCCTTCACCATGGCTTTTCAGATTGAAAATAATATCAAAGATGTTGGTAAGCCTCGTAAGAAGTAAGGTATTAAGATGATCAATCCAGAGAAGCCTCAGTCAAGTAATTTTGTGGATCTAGAAGAGGTTGTAAAAAAATTGGTTGGAGTTGTTAAGGAAATATCCTATAAATTGGCTAGAGTAGAGAAGGGGATTGGATAAGGTTCCCAAGGTCATCATAAAGCATAAGGTCAAGAAAAATTTGCAAATCATCCTAGGGTTGATCATAGATCTCATGACAAAGGCAAAGGACTCATGGGATCAGGAAATAGACAGCCCCAAGCCCGTGAGAATAGAATTGTGCCTAATCCTTTGACTTCTAGAGTTGCTATTGTAGAAGAAGCCAATGAAAATTAGTGGTGTGATAGATTTTTCTTACCACATGCCCCATGTGATGAAGAAAAATAAGTTGAGGAATATGATAATGACATTGATGATGATGTGTGCATGATGGGGTGCTCTACAAGCTCACGGGAAGGAACAACTTCAACTCAATTAATCAAGTAACAAAAATGATATATATTTTTGGATTGCATCCATCGAGATATTACCCGTTCCTCCCTCTCATAATTTTGAAATAGATATGGTACAATATTTTGAATTGCCTAGTAATTATTTTGAATACTTAAGAGAATTAACAATTAAAAAGTATGATGGAGGAATCCCTTACGAGGAGGATAGGTAATTGTTAATGAATATTGTAGTTGGTCATGAAAAGGAATATAACACTAGGAGTAAAGTTTTCAAAGGGGAAAGGCCTCAAGACAAACTAAAAACTCCAATTCTCACCAATATCTCAAAAGAAACTCCTAAGAAAGATACATCTGGCAAAGGCCTTGTTTCCCCAAATAGAACTGGTATCCTGCCCATGCTTAGACCATGAAAAATCCTTTGTTGTTAGATGAGATTGTTAGTCTTCCCCCAAATGTTGCCTTACCAAATATGTTCCTTATGACATTTCCCAAGTCTTGAGTCAGATCAATATTTATGTTCCAATTGTTGAGTTTCTTAGGATTCCTAAGCACAAGAAAAGGGCCTTTGAGTATTTGGGATTGAAAGAAGAAAAGATTACCCAAGGAAAAAATGTAAACAATGTTGAGACTCCTCCTACCATTGCAAAGTTGGAAAAACCCCAAGTGCTAGAAGAACTAGGTGAACCACCTAAAGTATATTTGGGAACATCCTTGGTTGAGTCCCAACTGAATGTAGATCCATTTTTCACTACTCTGATTATTAGGGATAGGTTATTACACAACTATATGTTTGATTCTAGAGCATCATGCAATGTTATGCCTCTTGAGGTCATGAATGAATTAGATATAAAAGTGATGGTAGTTTATGGGAAGTGCACTGCCATGGATTGCAAGAGAGGTGCTAGTAGTTAGATGTGTCAAGGCTCGATAGTGTAACTTACAACTTACCCAGGAAAGAACTTAAAACTAGATGTTGTTATTGTTGATTTCCCTACCAAATGGGGAATGTTGTTATCAAGAAAATGGGTTGCTAGTGTGGGTGGTAGTGTGCAGATGGATATGTCTTTTGCCACTATGCCTATTGAGGGAAGCCTTGTAAATTTGTATGGTGAAAAGAAGATGCTACATCTCATTGAGGATCCCAATAATGCTTCCTATGAAGTGTTATACACTGATACTGATGCAAATAACTTTGTTGGATTTTCTTATGGTAAAGAGCACAAAATTGATCAATGCAAGTCTCTTAATCAAGTAGGTTCTCCTTGACTTTGTTGTTTGATGGGGCTTTCTCTAAATTTTGAAATTTTGTTGTTATTGTTCTGATATCTCCAAGCCGGGAAGAGTTTTTTTCTCGTTTAAATTCAACTTTGAGTGTACTAAGAATATTGCTAAATATGAAACATTGTTATTGGGTTTAATAATTGCTTGGAAATATGGTATTAGAGACATCATTGTTAAAGGATATTTAGAGCTAATTGTCAAGCAGGTTAGAAAACTATATGCAACAAAAAATCAAAGAATGAAGCAATATAAGCATGTAGTCTGGGATTTCATTGAGATGTTTGAATCCTTTAACATAATACATCATGATAGGAAATACAATACTCTAGTAGAGACAAATTGGTCATATTGGGGTTCATATTTGAAAATTATACTGTATCCCCCTATTGTGAGTATAATATTGAGGTATTGACTAGGCCATTTATTCTTGATAATGTTAAACACTAGAAAGTGTTCAAAGATGATGCCCAAGTGCAAAGGTTTTTTTAGAACCAAGGATAATTTTCTGATCAATGTATAAATTGGGAGCTAATGGTTTATGCGGCTAATGGAAAGGATAATTTATTTAGCAAATACATCATTCGGTTGAAGACTAATACTATTCCCAGAGGCTTGGTAGCACTTGAATCAAACTTTGATAATACTGATTGCATTGTCAACAAACACATGTCAGCCTTGAGGGATGTTAAAGAGCACAACACAGGCACGAAGGAAAACCATGTAAGATTTGGCTAGGCAACAATGAACGAGCAATGAAGAAAAGTAGTCATATGTCCAATTGTTGAAGAAATACTAGGATTGCTTAGCATGGTCTTATTCTAAACTAAAATCATATAGAGAAGATCTTCTCTGTATATGTAGAAACTTATGCCAAGCCATTTAGGTAGAAACAGAGGCCGATTAATCCAATCCTTTCCTTGAAGATGTAAGAAGAATTGAAAAAGTTAAGGGATGGAGGAATCATACAGCCCACAAGGTACTCATCATGGGTTTTAAACTTGGTACATGTCAGAAAGAAGAATGGAGATATAAGGCTATGTGGGGACTTTATAAACTTGAATAGAGTATCAAAGGATAACTACCCTTTACCAAATATGGACAATATGTTACAATTGGTCTTGGTGAGAATAATTGTTATCCACCTTGGATGGTTTTTTTGGATATAACCACGTAGTTGTGAAGTAATCAAAATGAATCAAGACTTCCTTTACCACTCCTGGGGAGCATATGTATATGTCATGGAGAATGCCTTTTGGTCTAATGAATGTTGGAGCCACTTCTAAAGAGAAATGGATGTAGCTTTCTTGGGTCAGTATTAATGATTTCATTTTTGTATATTAAGATGATGTATTGTTTTCTCCAAAAAAGGAGTGACCATGTACAACCCTTAGAAAAAATGTTGTTAAGATGCGGGGAGTATGGTATTTCAATTAGTCCCAAGAAGTGCCATGTTGGAGTTCGAAGGCAAATCTGCTTGAACATGTCATGTCAAAGGAAGAGGTCATGATTGATCCTGAGAGGGTAGAAGCTATTAGCAAATTCACTATTCTAAGAACCAAGAAGGGAATTCAGTTCTCTTTTGGGCATATTAATTTTATAAGGAGATTTATCTCCAAATTTGTTGAACTAACTATCCCAATCACTAGCATGCTAAAGAAGGATCTAGGTATCAAATCGGAAGAAGAAGCTATTCAAGATTTTGCTAGGATCAAAGAAGAATTAAAAATGACCCTATTTTAGAAACTCTAGATTATAAGAAGGCTTTTCAAATGATTTCTTTTGCTTCAAAAATTACTATTACATATGTGTTGTTGTAGAAGTATGATAACGGAGCTGAAAGACCAATTTAATGTTTCAGTAAGGCATTACAAGGATATGAGCTAAAGTATACTATCATGGAGAAGTAGACATTTTCTTTGGTAAAGGAAACAAAGGTTTTCGAGGCCATATATTTTGAGTTCCAAAGTCATTTCTTATGTGCCCCATACCATGGTGGAAGATATCTTATTAGAAATGGACGTTTCAAGCAAAAGATGTCGATGGGTAAAAAAATTCAAGAGTTTGATATGGATATCCAAATAAGAAAATTGGTCGAGGTTTAGGCCTAGAAAGACTTATAGCGAGAGAGAAATCTAAAGATAATTGAGGTAAATGAAGTTGAAGAAGAAAGGTTAAATGTCCATTTAAAATTGATAAATTTTGAATGGTACAAGGACATCATTTTTATCTCAAACATCTATAATACTTCGAACATTTGAGCAAGAATCAGAAAAGATCACTTAAGTTAGCTTCCCAAAAATATGTCATTATTGATTTTGGGTTAGCTTGGAAGAATACCTGAGGGAGTTCTCTTAAGATGCATTACTTTTTGAAGATGAAACCCCTAAAATAATTGTTGATATCCATAGAGGAGTTTGTGGGGGAATTTTTCTAGAAGAGTCACATCTCATAAGATCTAAAGGGTTGGGTATTGGTGGAAAAATATCTTCAAGGATATAACTCTCTTGGTAAGAAGATGTGAAATTCTCCAACACTTTTCTAGAAGACTAAAAGCTTCATGCTCCCTTCCTTTATAGCTTATATCAGTGAAGATCCATTTAGGCAATGGGGGATGGATTTTGTTGGTGCTCGGTTTGATCTCACCATTTGTCCTTGAAATTCTTCAATTTGCGGGCTTTGTCATCTTTTCTATCTCCCCGTATTGATGCATGAAATTTTCTTCCTCCATTTGGTTTCCATGATCAATCCCTTCCTTTGGTCGAGGATCACTTTAAATCCAGATTTTTTTCGTTCCTTTGTCCATGTGAAAAGATTTGTAACTTGGGCATAAAATCAGGTTTTTTCCCTTCCTTCCGTTCTTCCATAGTCATGTTTTATTTTCCCTATCAATTTTTTCCCCAATATCTATGGAAATGTGATTGGATGTAGCTTAGAAGATCATATTTGGGCCTTATATCATTTCCAAATTCTCTGTTTTGGAAGAAAGATTCACTTCTAGGCTCAGATGGTGATTTTCCTACATTTTACATTTTGACAGTGTGTTTTCCTTTTCAAATTTACATCTCAAAGCATTTGTGGAAACATGGCCCTTTCTAGTTGGATATAGCTCGAGGGAACATTGAAACTCTAAGTTCAAAAATATAAGGCCTAATTCAATTCAATGCTTGTCCATGTGGAGGGTTGGCACTCATTTGAAAATTCACATTTTGGTTTGACCATGGAGTTCCGCAGGAGACACGCAGAGGCTTTCGCTGGTTCTCGCTCTATACTTAAACTTTTCAAAGTAATTTTCTAAGGCCTGGGATACATGGAGGAATCACACACGATTGGGGACCGACACCTAAATTTTATTTTGAAGAAGCATCGGGGAGGACACTTGGAGCCCGCCACTCACTCTACCCTTGCTTGGACTTTTACAAGGCCAAGGAAAATCTGCTCGGACCCTAGACACATGGCACCTTCTGTTGATCCTTCTAATTTTTTAACAACTCTATCAAAATGAGACACATGGTGAGCTTGCGCTTATTTGGGTTCTCTCCTTTTGAGGACCATACCAAAAGTGCACCAAGATGACACATGGAGGCTTCTGCTGGCTCCTTTTTTTACTGAGACTTTTTCAAAGGCCAAAAGGCATTGTTCTTGGGCCCAAGGCATGTGGAAGGCCTGTGATTTTTTTGAAACTTGCCTCTGTACCTCACCTTTGTAGTTGTACCAAGAAAACATGTGGATAACTTTAATCTAGAGTTGAGAAGGGGTAGAATCAATGATTGATATGCATTTTACCTATTTTCTACCATTTTTTCTCCAAGACTCCTGGAGATGCAAACACGTACTATTTTTCATAATTTTTGATGAAATTCCTTGTCATTTTATCTCGCAAAGTTCCATTAAATGGATTTAGAACTTAATTTATGAGTCCAAGGATTGTTAAGGTTGATATTTTGAAATTGGAATTTCTCGGGCACTTGTAAAAATGTGAATTACCAAAGAAGATGGATGTGAGGTAGAGTTGCAAAGGAAAGACAGGGAAGAGGATGCAATGATGGAGGTTACAGCTGAAAAGATGAAAAAGTTGTTGCCTTGAGAGAGAAAAATATTACTGTTAGATCCATCGTGTAGAGCCTCTAGAAAATGATTAAAATGGGGATTTCTCACTTGATGAGAATCGAGAATGATTAGAAGGAATTCCAAAATTTGTGGCATGGCATCCTAGTCATTAGTTGAGGGTCGATAAACATGATCAGCTCATAATTGGTCCCCTGCTAGCTTTCGGATGTGAAATTTTTAAACATAACTTTTTCGAGGCAAATTGGTAACAAGCAAAGGTCCCTCGTATATTATTCTTTTTGGTGGGAAAATTTGGGATGAGTGAGCAAGTGAAATGTATAAGTGTAATGATAACACTCTTACAAAGGCTCAAGGGTTGAATTATTAAGAGAAAATTTGAGAGAGCCAATCTTCTTGAGAGACCAATCAAAGAAACCTATTAATTTACTATTTATTAGATCTCGATCACGTCAAGTTGGTTGTGAGTGTACAACCATTGAAAATCTCTAAGACTGCTTTTGAAGGAAATTTCCCCTGCTGATGAATCTAATCAATTTCAAGTTGATTTGTGTCAATCTTGGAGAAATTTGTGTCTGCTTTGTTTCAAAATGTCTACAAGTAGTTTTTCTTATTCCAATTACAATATTGTGTTAAATTCCCTCTGAATTACATAGGATCTCATCCCTGTGATAGTTTAGTGGCATTTGCGATTTCATTTCAAGAACATCTTTCATCCTATGATGAGATAAAAAATTTAAAATCACTTCACTATCATTTGTTGATAAATATTGTCTGTAAGCCTTCGAGTGTATCTTAGGCATGAGGAACTAGGGGTATTTGATGTTTTATTAGGTCTTTAGGTCAATTTTTCATGTTAAATTCTTAGAGATTGTGTGAAACCGTGCTAATTTGGGCCTCCATTGAAGCACACCTTCAAGTTGAAGGATTATCTTAGCTATTCGAAGCTTTCTATCATTTAGCTTTCCATTTTTGTGAAGTATCTCAAAGATCTTGTATAATAAATTTTATCCTACTTATTCTCCCACCAAAATTATTCAAAACCATGAATCCATCCTGAACTTCCCATTTTTTCCTTGTGTGTCCACAAATGTATAAATTTTACTACTAAAATATAGAGAAGTAAGTAGGATCCCATAATGTCCTTAGTAACCTTAGCGTTGTTTTGAAAGTATCTCCATCTTTTAGAAGTGAAAATTCTTGGGAGTTACATTATGGAGTATTGATCATACTTTCCCAAGGTTTTCTTCATAAATTTTTACAAAAGAAGTATATCTCCATATCCTTCATCAAACATAGGTTACACTAAGGGTCGTCTCACTCTAGTTGAAGAGGCACAACCTAAATTAGTGAGGATAGGTCAAATCCTCTTGAAGGTGTTATCCATCTCTCCACAACCGAGTGACAAAGGGCCGCTTAGATCTTATCCCCGGCTACAAAATGACACACATTATGATCTATCCGTCTCTAAGATCCATGTAAAATATGTGATGCTACTCGGCTTGAAAAAGGGAAAAAAATTTGATAGGAAGACTTGTGGCACCATTTCTTGGGATTATTTAAGCTCCAAGATTTATTTTGCGGAAATAAAATCGTGGTGCCATTATCGGGGATGATTTTTTGATTTATTTCCAGTTCATATCGATTTGTCTCACAACAACACTAGAATGGCATCGTTGTTGGGGAATCTTTGAAGTATTTTATAAATGCAATACATAAATACCACGGTAATAATTCTTACACATGTTATGTGCCAATACATTACTGAAACATCATTATCTGTTTAGATCTGTAATAATTGTTCAAAGTTGTAAGTTCTAAGTGCAATATTTCCAGCTTATATAGTTATTACACTAAATTTTGTATCATCATTGATAAATTTGGGTAGAATAAGAGAAGATCTTGTAAGCTTTACATGAATTTGGTATTGACAAACATTTAATAGGTCTTTCATAGTGCATTTGCACAAACTAAGGTGAAAATTCTTAGTGGTGACTCTGTGATGCTTAAATTCTTAATAAATACCAATGTCTTAACATATATCAAGTAATATTTTTCATTAATATCTACAAAGCTGGAAGGAAGAATATATTTCTTCACCAAGGACCCTAGTAGAAGGTTATTTCTAGAG
Source organism: Taxus wallichiana var. yunnanensis (assembly GCA_018340775.1). Classification (NCBI taxonomy): domain Eukaryota; kingdom Viridiplantae; phylum Streptophyta; class Pinopsida; order Cupressales; family Taxaceae; genus Taxus; species Taxus wallichiana. The sequence goes on along the minus strand of CM031239.1, from coordinate 20,190,579 downwards.
TTGGGAAAGTATAATTCAGAAGGAAGAAGAATTTGGAAGGTTGTTAGAGATCAAGCATCAAGAAAAGAGATCTCCATTGGTGAAACTAATTATCCTGTGATTGAATATTGCAATACTTCCTCAAGTGCTTCTGAATCATATATTCTCTTTGTAAATCCAAATTCTCCAATTAGAGAGGGTCCTTCTTTTGGATTTGAAATATTTGCATCTCTTTTTGTCCATGTATTCTCCAAAGTTGATAGGATCTTCCAAGAAACAGAGCGTTTAGAGGGTAGTAATTCGAGAATTTCATCCCTATACCACACAAACCTCTCACTCCTTTTTTACATCTCCTTTAAGGTCACCTCCTCAAAATAATATGGCTCAGCCTCCACCCAGACCTCTATTTATTGTTAATACTTTTGGTCCCATCAATTTTAGAGGTATGGTTGGCTATCCAAATGTTGTGCCACAAGATGTAAGAAATAGATTTCCTAAGTTTCAAGGAAATAATGTAATCACTGGTGATCACCACTTGAAGATATTTTTCAATATGATGGAGGAATTTGAAATAGAATTTTAGGATGTGTACATTACATTATTTATCCATACTCTAGAAGAATATGCAAGGGAATGGTATAAATCTTTGCCAGATAATTCCATTGGTTTTTGGACAAAGATGAAGAATGCTTTTAGATTGCATTATGGAGATAAAACAGACCCTAGGTTTCTTTTATCATAATTTGAAAATATAAAAAAGAATCCTAATGAATCATTGCATGATTTCAATACAAGATTTAACAAAACATTGAGAAGACTTCCTGTTAATTTGAGGCCATGTGATGAATCATGTCTGATAAAGTATTCAGATGCATTTGATAAGAAAATTGCTTACTATTTGAGGGATAAGATTCCCGGAACTTTGAGGTAGACCTTTATCATGACTCGCAAATTGAGAACAACATTAAAGTAGTTGTAAAACATCCTAAGAGGGAGGGTATTGAACTAATCAATCCAGAGAAGCCTCAATCAAGTAAGGCTATGGATCTTGAGGAAGTTGTAAAGACTTTGGCCGGAGCTTTCAAATAAATCTCTTACAAGCTAGCCAAGGTAGAGAAAGGAATTGGACAAGGTTATCAAGGTCAGCATAGGAAACAAGGATAAGAAAGATTTGTAAATCATCCTAGAAATGATTAGAGATCTAATGACAGAGGTAAAGGACCCACGGGAGATGGACAACCCCAAGCTATGGAAAATAGAGTAGTGCCTGATCCTCTAAATACCGAGTTATTTTCGTTGAAGAGACAAATGAAATTGATTGGTGTGATAAATGTTTCTTACACCACCCACATGTGAAGTAGATCAACAAGTTGAAGAAGCTGATGATGATGATAACACTGATGATGATGCATGCATGGTGTATTACTCTAGAAACTCACAAAGAAGGATAAAATTCAACTAAAGTAATATGTGCAAGAATCTGTTGCAAAGTTTTGGTATTACAATCATCGGGTACCTCTTCTTCCTATCTCTCATACTTTAGAAATAGATATGATACAAGATTTTTAACTTCCTAATAATGATTTTGAGTACCTAAGAGCTCTAATGATTAAGAAGTATGATGGAGGAATCCCATCAAAATAGGATAGAAATTTTTTGATGAATGTTGTTGTTACCTAAGAAAAAGAGTATAACACAAGAATTAAAGTTGTCAAAGGCGGGGCCTCAAGCCAAACCAAAAACCCCATTTCTATCCAATATCCCAAAAGAAAATCCAAATAAAAATGCATCCGAAGAAGGCCTTTGTCTCAAGTAGAATTGGTGTTCCCACCCATGCCCAAAAATTGAAAAATCTTGTGCCATCCGATGAGTTTGTCAATCTTTCTCCAAATGCTGATTTGCCCAAATACATTCCTTATGGCATTGCCCAATTCTTGAGTCGGATGAATATTTTTGTTCCAATTGTTGAACTGTTTAGGATTCCCTGAGCACAAGAAGAGGGTATTTGAGTATTTGGGATTAGAAAATATAGGAGTACCCAAGGTAGAAATATAAATAATGTAGACACTCCTCCTCCAACCATTGCAAACCTAGAAAAACCACCAACATTGGAGGAGATAGGTGAACCACTTGAAGTTTACTTGGGAACATCTTTGGTTAAGTCTCAATTAAATGTTGATCCATTTTTACAACACTTATTATTAAGGATATCCTCCGCACAATTGTATGTTTGATTCTGAAGCATCATGCAATGTTATGCCTCTAGAGGTCATGAATGAATTGAACATTAAAGTGACAATAGCTTATTGCAAGTTTACTGCAATGGATTCTAGAGAGGTTCCAGTTGTAGGATGTGTAAAAGGTTTGGTGGTACAACTTGTAGCTTATCCGGGTAAGAACTTGAAACTTGATGTTGTTATTATTGATTGCCCTACCAAATGGGGCATGCTGTTATCAAGAAAGTGGGCTACAAGTGTTGGTGGAAGTGTTCAAATGGATATATCTTTTCCACCATTCCAATTGAAGGAAACCTTGTAAAACTATATGGAGAGAAGAAGATGTTGCACCTCATTAAGGATCCCAATAATTCTTCTTATGAAGTGATGTATGTTGATAACTTTGTTGGATTTTTTTATGGCAGAGAGCACAAAATTGATCAATATAAATGTCTTGAACATGTAGGTTTTCCTTGGACCTTGTTATTCAATGGAGCTTTTTCTAAGTTTAGAAATGGTGCTGGTATTGTTGATTTCTCCAAGCCAGGAAGAGTTTGTTTTTTCTTTCAAACTCAACTTTGAATGCACTAAAAACATTGATGAATATGAAGCACTGTTATTGGGTTTAAGAATTGCATGGAAATATGGTGTAAAGGATATCATTATAAAAAGAGATTCAGAACTAATTTTCAAGTAGATTAGAAAACTGTATGCTACTAAAATTAGAGAATGAAAAAATACAATCATGTAGTCTAGGATCTAATTTAAATGTTTGACTCATGAAGTCAGTTTTACCCCCATCACAAAGGAAAGAAATCCCATGCATGTTGGGCTATCACCCAGTGGGCACTGGGCACTCACCCAAGGCACACGTGGGCGTTGAGTTTCTCTTTTATGTGAGTTTATTGGGAAACATCATCTATGATCCGATTTTAAAAGATTTGAAAGGAAATAAGACATACAAGCACCATAGAGCTCAGAACGGATTCTAGATCCTTGTAGTCATTCTAGACATAAAGTTCTTAACCAATTATAGAATTTACACCAAAACAAAAAGGAAGTTATACAAGCATTCGTACTTAGTTCATAAACATAAATAAAAAATATATATGAAGAAGTATGTATGCATTAGAACCATTAATGCTCATACTCACATAAACTGGTAACCTCATTACATTCATTAGGCCCATTACAGAATGTCACAGAAAGGAAGACCGTAGTCATGCATTATAATTGGATTCACATAACTAGGCCCTTAAAAGAAAATTTATAACTCCCAAACCCTTGATACATTCTTTCCTACCCTTATTTACCCAATCTAATAGACTCCTTACAGTATTTTTTATAGAGCTCCGCCCTCTATCTATATCTCTTACTTCTACGGGAACTTGTATATATAGCCTTTTAAAATGCCAACTCATTCTTTTGTGTCCTTAGACTTGTAATCAAGTGTCTAAATGTGGTCCTCTATGAGTGCATGCTCCTCCAAGATTGATCTCACCACTCCTTGCCATGATGTCCTTGTAGAATTTTCTAACTCGGGGCATATTCCTTCCTAGTCCAACTTGTCGCAAAGGCTAGCACCTTATCCACTCTGCATGCGCAGTTAGGTCACACTTTTCTCGTGTCCTACCCAAAATTCCCAATATGGATAAGTTTTGAAACCTTACCTCTATTATCACGTGTACCATGGATTTCCTTAAACCCTTCACTTGTGTGTCTTCTCCTTGTGCACCTTTCTTCAACTAGGCCTTGTGCGCCTACGTGCCTTTTTACACTTAGCCAATATTTCAAGGGCCCAAAATCACTCCACACTACACATGTTATTCATCCATGGGATCACTTCTTAAATGGATAAGGAATCATAGTAGACTGACACCTTGGAAAAATAATAAGGGGATGAATAATTCGGGGAAAGAAGAAAGAATGGGATAGTGATGACATTATCTTTGTAATAAGCTAGGAAAATGTTTGAGGCATCAACTTTGTTCTGTGCTCTCTAACAAAGATCACCTACTAAGGTGGTAACCTGATCAAAACCCAACCCATCCCCTTGTGTGCTCATGGTGTCAACAATATTCTCTAAATCCTTGCCTATACCCTCCAGCGCATCCATCCTTCGTGTAATCTGCGGGTATAGTTCCTTCAACCGTTTTTGATTGAACCCCTTAAGGTTTCAATGGCCTCGTATTTCTTTTCAACCTCAACTAGGATAATTTCTCACTCTACTTTGTTTCCCTTGTTTTTCTCCTGGAACTCTTTAAGTTCTACTTCATCATTGGCGGCCAACATGGTCGCCACTTTGTCTCTGTCCGCACAGTTTTCATACCTAGCCTTAGCATTCTAGGAGGCAATCTTTACATCAACAAGGACCTTACTATATTCAGCTATGAGCTGCAAAAATTTCAATTTATCTTCCTTTTCTAAGAGTGCAACCACTTCTTCTACAAATTCCAAAGCTAGCAGCTACCTCTCCATGGTGAGGGTTCTTGTTAAGTCTTCCAGGAATTCCAGGGTAGATGCATACTTCCATAAGGGAGGTACTAGGTCCGGATACTTCAACACTATGGAATCTATAATGGACTCCACCTTTTTGTATACTTTGTATACTCTATCCTTATCTCTGTTAACTCATGCTACAACTCTGCACCGATCAAATTTTCTTTACTTAGCTCCTTTTTTTGCAGATAGCTCTTCCTCTTTCTTATTCAGTTCATCCTCTAGATATTTGATTCTATCATTCTACTCAAAGAGTCCAGCTTTGACCTCAATAGAGACCTTTTTTATTGCATTAAATAGTTGTTCATCCGAGAGATGTTGAGCATTCACCAAGGGGTTGTCTCATTTTGATTCTTGCAATGTTATTATTTCCTCGTGGCTTACTTTGAATTCTAGCTCATCAAGATGGGACTCAAATTCCCATGAGAGCATCTTCCTTATCCACGGGTATGCAACCTTCTTATCAAAAGATGACATTACCATGAGCTCCTTTGTTATAATCATGCTTTGGAACCATAAGCACAACACTTTTTTGGGGTCATAAATATAACGCATCCTTGACCTCTCGTCCTCCAGGTGATTTCCTCCCATGTGCATGCCCTTAGGAATAACTAGAGTTAAAGTGGACCGACCAGTCTTTGTTGTGGTCCTTTTCTGTGCTCTCTTCCTTATCCTTATTCACCACCAACTTAGTGATATGTTCCAACCCCTCTTCTACCTTGTTTATCTATTCCTGTGTAAGGCCTCAATCCTTCTTCTTCTATGCCCCAAAATCCTCACTTCTTCCCATGTCCTGGGTACCTTCCCCCTCCCGAATACCCTTACACCACATGAAAAGGAACCCTTGTTCTTATTCTCTACCCTCTTCTTCTGAATCATGCACATTGAAGATAGCTGGCTCTTGATCTCTTTCAGGATCATCTTCTTCACTGTCATCTTATTCATCGTCATCATCCTTTTCACCTATGTATCTCTCCAAACTCTCAGTTTCTTCCAAGGAAGCCTCCTCTTCTATCCTCTGCTTCTTCCTAACTAGGGATTCTAGTGTAGGTGACTCTATCTCTTATTCTTTCGATGACTCCTTTTCTAATGGATTCTCTGGCTCCGAGTCTTCTCTTTGATTATGGAATTTTTCTTGTGTGAATATATAATTGTTCGGTACTTATCCTGTGGGTACCTATGAATGTGTATTCACTACACTTGGTACTTTCTTCTATTGTTATTTTTCCTCCCATCTAGGAATTCATATTTTCCTACCAGTTGGGTCCTTAGGTATGGACATCTCATTCTCCAGATACACACCCTTCTTAAATTTGGGTCTTATGCGGAGGTATACTCATGCTATGGATCCTCTTGCAATGGGAAAAGTCATGGGTCTCACCATTTAGACCTCATGCGACATGTACTTCTCCACGTACACATGCTTGTTGGGAAATAACAACCCTTTGTGCATTTCTCTATGTTCCTGGTCCAAATTACCAAGGTACAACTTCAACTTCTTAGATTCTTTGAACCTGTTCACTCTCACTTGGAAGTGTTGAGCTGTGAAGGAAAAAGGGAGCTTGCACCATGGGCTCCATGTCTCATCTATTAGTTTAAATCTGCCAAGGAAGAAATGTTGGTACACAAAAAACTCTACTTATCCCTTGGTCGTCACTGGTATTTGTTCAAGGATCCTCCATCCCACCATGAATGCATTCCTCGGCACATATAACACTTCTCTAGGTGCACCTTGTGTTCACAACCATCATACTATATTAGGTGTACTTTTGAAATCTCTTCATGGTGAAGGGTCTTCAGTAGGGTACTCCCACATGAATTTTTATACTGCATCTAACACTCCAATCTTTGAGAACATAATGGTTAATAGGAAATTACCAAAAATGATTTTATCACCTTCCTTCACACTATTGAAAATATCATCCACGATGAATGCAAATAAGTTGTAGATGGCGCCCTCTGAAATTCTCCTGCAAACATTCAACCAAGCCTTGTTTACCTATGTCCATCTCTCCTAGCCATTTAAATTTGTCACAAGGTGTGTGGCCATCTTCATCACTAGGTCCTCAATGTTCGTGATATCAAATTACCTCGACCCCTTTTTGTACGCATAAGCAGCGACAGTTTCCTTAATTGCCTCCTTGTTGCTTAGGTCATCCTCTAAACTCTCTCCTTCACAGATGAGGCCTATGAAATGTGAAACAAGCTGAGGGGTAATGCACATCATGCGCCCTACAAAGTGAAAGTAATATTCATGCACGCGTGACATCAACCATTGATATAGGTGCTTAGGCTTCCCGAAGTAGGGCAACTCAAAGAGTTACAATAATCTTGACTTCTCTAACTTGACTTTTACATCATCGTTATAGATGGGAAAACCCTCTGGTGTCCTTTTATTTGTTAGGCACACTAAATCTAGCACCATTTCCTTCTCAATTGTGCTCGAGAAATGATTGTAATCATTTACTGACATATTTATTAAATGGGACTCCCACTCCTTCCCCAGCAACACTCCATCTAGGTAATACATTTATGTGTACCACTCTTCATTTGTACGTGTGATAGTTTCTTGTTGCTTTCCCTTGCCCTTTCCCTTTCCCTTCTTACGTGTGTTAATGGGTTTCTTGGGTGCCATTGTGTAGGTCCTCTTATCACTTTAATCACTTCTTGTTACTCTATTCTTCCACTCCCTCCAACCTTAGATCTTGAATTTGTGAAGAAAACCCCTTAAACCCATGCCCTAGTTCTTCAAACCCTAACTGGGTAAGTTCCTTCACAAGACGACACCTTCTCATAATTTCTCTTACACCCATGAAATCCCTTCCTTCTGGTTTGCAAATCCAAACTAGTTACTCATGCTCAAACTCTTCAAATTTTTCTTCACATGGATCAATTCTGGAAGCCCTAGTTTTCAAAAACGCGAAAGCACTTCTCCTTATACACAAAGTGAATAATGAAATGCCCAAACCTTTATTTATAAATTTTTCTATTTTTAAGAATTAAATGCTACTTCACCTACCAGCATACTTTTAACGTTTAAAGTGGATTTTTCAAATAAATCCTAACTTCACGTGCCCTAACTCACGCGCTCAACCCCGCAAAGATAATCTCTAACCTTATGGCATGCAGCCAATCCATCTTGATAGGAGACTCTTGCATGCATCACCAAAGGCCGAAGGCACTTCTTCTGTCATGATTTTTTCTCTCACCTACCTCATGTTGTTTATGCGCTTCTTCCTTCTCTGTACATGGGATCTTAAAGTATCCTTATCTTGACACCAACCATCCTTTTCCACCTTTTCTTTCATGAATCTCTTTCAACAGGGCCCTTCAACTGGGCTTTCCAACAGAATCCTCCTTAGCACTTTACCCATGCTTTCCTTCACATCACTCCACCCCACACTGAAACAATGCACGGCCCTCTGCACATTCAAAACCCTCAAAAATTAACAAGGTTACCGGATCCCAAGGTGCAAAAAAAATAGCAATGTGAAAGGGAAACACAAGAAAGGAAATGCATAAAGAAAATTCTAAATTATTTGGCAAAACTACCTTATTTACAAACACCAAGAAGCTTTATTTATAATAGGGCTTTAACCTACTCCCATTGAAGTTTCTAAGAGATTTCATTCCATACACACTTGTAACTAACATGCACTGAATCAAGGATGTATGAGATTGTGTAGGGACCCAACCAATCGACTTTCAACTTCCCAAGATGGTGCAGAAACTTAGAATCATATAGTAATACTATCTTCCCAACCTCAAACTTCTCGTTCCTAATGTGGCAATCATTCCATGTTTTTGCTTTTCTTTTTCTATTGTTTGGCTCCACCTGGTGAGTGATCATATTTCATCTAGCTTCATCAATTCATCAATTCATCAATTCTCTCTTCCAGCCGCTTGCTCATTAGCCAACCATCCTACGTGCTATTGGCAGAGAAGGTAACATTAACTCAACTAGCAAAATAGCTTCGTACAAACACCAATTGAAATAGTGTGGTTTTGTTTAGCCTTTTAGAATTTATCCTATAAGCCCATAATATGGCTGATACCTTGTCATCCCAATATTGTCTTCTGACATCACAAATTTTTGTCAGGGTATGACTCTGTATTTTTTTAAATGCTTCCGTTGTTCGATTTGCTTGTGGGTGATAAGGTGTAGTCTTGTGATGAGCCACCATGAAATCTGCTAATAGGATCCTCATGGTCTCATTCAAGAAATGTGTACCCGTATCACTGGTTAAACTTAAAGGTCATCCATACCTTGTGATAATATTTTCCCACAAAAATCTTACTATTGTAGTTGTCGTGTAGTCTTTAGTTGGAGCTGCCTTTTCCCACCTTGTCAAATAGTTCATGCAAGTGATTCAATAGCGTGATCTAATCCAATACACTACTGGTGCAATAGGGCATACAAAGTCTATTTACCATTTCTCAAAAGGTTCAGTGCTAGGGATAGGGTGAAAAGTCATTTCATCTCTCCTTCCTAGCTTACCAATGCACTGACAGTGGTCACATGCTTTACAATAGTCCTCGTAATCCTTATACAGAGTTTCCCACCAAAATCCTGCCATTAATATTTTACATACGGTGGCATCACTTACATAATGTCCACCTGCACTTCCTCCATGTGCTTCCTCTATGACATGGTGGGGCACTTATGCTCTAGTACACACCTACACAAAACTTCATCATGCCCTAATTTGTATAAGTCCCCACTGGTCAACATGTAGGGTTTGACGCATATGTCTAGTTTCTTTTTCTCTAATGTCTTCATCCCTTCTGGCACCACACCTTCCTTTAGAAATACTACAATTTCCTCCAAATATAAGGCATGTGCCGTAACCTAAATGGTTGTGCATCTTGCATTGTCTCTTCAATGCTCTACACGTCCTCCCCTGAATCAATATTTGAAAAATGATTAGGTCCACAATTACTCTTTCCAGGATTCATAACTACCATGAACTTAAACTCTTGAAATAGTAGCACCCACCGACATGTGCACACTTGTATAATGAGTTTTTTTACCAAGTACTTTAACACTATGTGCTTAGTGTAAAATACAAAGGGATTTACCAAGAGATACTGTCTAAACTTGTGAAGTGTGTAGATCATTGATAATGCTTTGTGCTCAGTCATAGTATAATTCTTCTCTACTAGTGTCAACTTCCTGCTTGTAAAGCATAGGGGATGATAAAAAATTCCCTCACCAGGTTGTGTAAGCACTACCACAATGGTCATTCTAGAGGCATCTACATGAACATGAAATGGATTATCCCAAGAGGGAAAATGTAATATAGGCGTGGTTACAATCATATCCTTCAATATGTCAAACGCCTTCTGCTACACCTTTCCCCAATGGAAGGAAATTTTATGTCTGAGTAATTATTCTAAAGGCATGGTGATCTTGGCATACCCCTTGATGAACTTGATAGTAGCCCGTGTGTCTAAGAAACCCACACACTATGCTTTGGCTAGTAGGCTCCCCCAATCCCACAATCACTGTAACCTTGGTAGGATCTACTAGTAAGCCCTCCTTACATATGATATGCCCCAATAACATTCCAAAGGGGGTAGCAAAGACACACTTCTTAATGTTGAGGGATATCCTCAACTGCCAACACCTCTCAAACATCAGCCTCAAATTATCACAATGGTATTTTACTAGCCCATACACCGTCTAATCATCCAGATAGACCTAAAGAAATTTTTGGATGAAGTCCTGGAACACTGTACCACTATGCATGAGAAAACAATAGGTGCATTCTTCAACCCAAAGGGCATGACCATGTATGCAAAACTTCCCCATTTAGTGGTGAAAGTTGTCTTCTCTTGGTCTTCCTTTGCAATCTAGACTTAGTGGTACCCTGAAAATCCATCCATAAAGGAATAGATTTTGCACCCAATGACTCCCTCCAAAATTTCTTCAATAAAGGGGGTTGGAAAAGGATTGATGACACAAACTATTTTCAATTCCCTATAATCCATGTAGATCCTAATCTTCCCATCCTTCTTGATGTTGATTACCATTAGACTTATCCATTCTGATTCTTTAATAGCTTTAATGATCCCAGATGTTATCATTTTATCTATCTCTTCCTTTACCTTCATGCGTAAATCAGGATTCATCCAATAGAGTATCTTCCCGACAGTGTGTGCATCATCCTTCAGCTTTATCCTCATTTCCCCAAGGAATGGTGGACGCCTTTGAGCTCATGGTACCCATGTGGAAATAAATCCTCAAACTTGTGTAAAAGATCAATGATCTTAGAGACTTCCTTCTCCAACCAATAATCTCCAATGATAGCTTCCTTAGGTTCTTCTCCTGAGTTAATGTTAACCTTTTTAGTTTTTAAAGGTTCATGGTAGGCATGCATGCGAGTATCAGCACTTTCCACTACCTCGTACGTCCCTACAGAATGGTTAACATCTAAGATTTCTGCTTCCTCCCCATCAATCACATATACAAGCTTTCCTTTCTCATTTTTCACACACGCATGTTCAAGTTAATCCTCCTCTGTTTTCTCTTCTTCAAAGTGCTCCCCACACTTGGTTCACCAAGAAATTATAGTAACCTATCTTCTTCCATGGCACTATCCCCCATGGTAAGGTACTTGACAACCCTGTAATGCCTTATCAATCGATGACTTACTACTTCGATACTCGAATGTTTGATCTAGGTCAACTACTAGTTATTACCAATTCCCTATTTGGTGGTTTGTCTCGAATGTATCTGCTATGTGGACACACAACTCTAAAGTTTAGAATATAGTTTTTGCACCCAGAGGGATGGTGGAAAATATTCTATGCCTTCCCTCCAAGTTCTCTCACAGGCTTGGACGTGGAAAGAGGCGGGCTCCTTACCATGGTAGTCCTTGGTGGCAAGTGGGCACATTGCTTCTAGAGAAATGAATAGAGAAGGCAATTCTCACGTCACACCATTCCAAGAGATTATCCTGATGTGTTTCCCACTAGTGCATAGTAGTTTCTAGTAGGACATAACTTAACATCCCCCTTCTTTCATTTTCCTCCTTCCACTAAGCTTCCATTTTCTACAAAAAGACCTCAGGGGAGGCTCCTCATGAGTACTTTGGTATATCTTTTCCTCCTAAATGCCCGACTATGCGTGCCTTTATAACCTTTGTCACTGATTCTCTTAAATGTCATCTGATTAATTCATAGGTCCCATACACCTAATTATCACATGCTAGACTAGTGGTGTCACTTACTGACTGAGCATCTTCAAACTAGATAACTCCATTGTTAGTATGGATTATCTCTGGATCCCTGATCGAGTGCACATATATTCTATATAGGACCTCTTCTCCTAAAGGTTTAGTATAGGTGTTGACTTCCAATCAGCCAGGGGTATGATGACTAATTCCTCCTCATTTTCAAATTTAATGTACCCTTTATTGAACTGAAGATCTGCATTGTTCTTATAACACCATGGGCACCCAATTAGTGTTGGGAAATTGTCTTCCTCAGTGAGTGTCAAGACTTTCAAGTCCCCAGTAAGCTTAACTCCCTGAATGGTGATATTTGCATCCTTTAAGACACCAAGGGGCATTGCCTTTATTTTTTCCATATACAACACATTCGAAGATGGTTGTAATGCAGGCCTTCCCATCTGATGTCATGCATCCAATGTGAGAACATTGACCTCCGTGCCTATGTCAATGAGGATATTACTCAACAGCCATCCATCCACCACTACATTTAAAGTGATCTCCCTATCATAGTCAAGGTTGTGAGGGGGAAGGTTTGCATGTAGGACCTACCTCTCATGCTCTTATCCGATGCATGGTACCTTCTCCCTCAACCACACTCCTAGCAATGGAATAAATTTCTCTTACCTTAGCATTTTACATACTTCCCCGATGTCATCCAAGTCATCTCTTGGCCCCTAAACCTTCCTCCTTTGCTCCTCCCTCCTAGATTGATCCTTTAGACACTAGATTTCTTCTTGTAAACTCTAAATGATGTCCATGGTATCTTGATGTACCTCCTTCTGATGAGCACGATCTAGGTACTTTTTATGCACCACTTCTTCTCTTGAAACCAGAGTCCTTTGCCTTGGTATTTCCTTTGCTCGTGCGGCCTCTACTCTTGTTGTTACTAAAATAGGTTCTAAGCCTACATTACATCACGTGGGTCTATGAAATTTTTATGAGATAAGGCCCTTTTAAAAGGTGTGATCAACCCTCTAATAAACCACTGAGCATGTTGTGAAGGGTGAATATCATATGATAACTTAGACAAGAGATTTTTAAAGCGCACATCATACTCCCACACACTCTCCACCATTCCTTGTTGAATCTCCTTTAGGGCATTGATGCTCTTCTGTTTAAACTCAAGGATGTGGAATTTTGCCAAGAATGTGTTCTTTAAATTAGTTTATTCCACCACCATTTTATGAGGGTCATATTTCCTATACTAGCTATGTGCACGCCCCTACAACATCGTTGTAAACTAACTTGCCTTCTTCTCCAGCGTTGTGATCCCCTTTGCACACCATAGCAATTGACACTTATGAACATATTCTATAGCATCTTCAATACCTTCGTAATCTAGAAAATGTAAAGACATCTCAAAGAAGAATTGAGGGGGTGGTTGAGGACCTTATCCTCCTAAGCTAGAGCCTTGGTTCCCTCCAGTGTTTCCTCCACCATCGGATCCTCCCAGTCCACAGGTCTTGTGCCTCCTAAGCCTCCAGATCCATAAGAACCACTAGATCCTATTGCTCCCAACCCACCAAATCCACCAAGTCCTATTCCTCCTAACCCACTAGATCCAGCAGAACCACTAGGTCCTGTAGTGGTTGTGTCAAGTGTCCCCAAGGTTCCACTAAACTATGCATTGATGGTCTGTGATAATGCCCCACTACCACTAATGTACCCCATGCCACTCCTAGACATGAGACCAAAGGATTGTGTACTTTCTCCTTGTCTAAATATTCCTCCAAATACTAGAATATGTGTATCCATAGAAGTGGGAACCAAAAATTGTATCTCCTAGGCACAGACCTTTCACTTCCACTGATACCAACTGGGTGAATGATACTCCTTGATCTTGAAAACTAAGCACCAGGGTTTGGTCACTAGGTGGGTTTAGATACATGCCAATGAATATTCTCTCTTTGCGTGAAAACTCTCATTAAAAGTTGAAGGGGTCTCTCTTATGCACTTTCTAAGATGGGGTAGCACAGATTACTCAGGTTCCACGTCCTCTACGTGAACCTCAACTCCTTCCCACAACATCTACCTCCATAGATCCATCACACTTGCAACCTCATGTTATCTAGCAATCTCCCTTTCATGTGCTTCACTATACTTGAGTCATCTCTCCTCCCTTTCTTTCTCCATCATAATATCTACCATCTTCCTCCACCCTAGCTTCCTCACCCAGGCTCGAGAATGGTTTAGTGGCCATTGGAAATCAACAACTTTCAGACAATAATATGTAGAAATAGTGCTCCAAAGTGTAGCTAGCCAATGCACCTTTCCACCAATGATCCATAACATGAGTCCATGTCAAATTTACATCCCGCCTCTAGTATTATTCTTGGTTCCATGCGTGTGATCTATAATACCAGCTTGATCTAGATACATATGCTGAGAGCCATTCATATAGTTCTACTAGGAAGCAATAGAAAAATGTTTCATATAAATCATGGTAGAGGTTCTCTTCTACCCACCTACGTGCATCAAACTTAGGTCTAGTGCTAAATCTCTGAGAAAATTCATCCTCCATGCTCTTGAACCATGATTCAACACTTTCCAAAGTTAAATGTTCTGTCATTACTCATTACCAGATCATGATGTATGTCATTTCCCACTACAACTTTGAAAAGAGGTCCTGGAAACGGAACCAAGATGTAGTCATTTTTACCCCCATCATAAAGGAAAGAAATCTCATGCAAGCCGACCTATCACGTAACGGGAACTAGGAACTCACCCGAGGCATACATAGGGACCGAGTCTCTCTTTTATGTGGGTTTAGTGGGAAACATCATCTATGATTTGAGTTTTAGAGATTTGAAAGGAAATAAGACATAAAAAAACCATAGAGCTTAGAATGGCTTCTAGATCCTTGCAGTCATTCTAGACATAAAGTGCTTAGTAGATTATGGAACTTACACTTTCAAACAGAGAAAGGAAGTCGATACAAGAATTCATACTTAGTTCATAAACATAAATGAAAAATACCTATGGCAAAGCATGTATGCATCAAAACAATTAATGCTCATATTCACATAAATTGGTAACCTCATTACCTTTGTTAGACCCATTACAAAATGTCACGGAAAGGCGACCGTAGTCTTACATTATAACCTGGATTCATATAACTAAGCCCTCAAAATAAAATTTATAAATCACAAACCCTTGATACATCCTTTCCTACCCTTATTTACCCAAGCTAATCGAGTCCTTGCAGTATTTTTGTAGAGCTCCACACTCTATCTATATCTCTTACTTCTACAAGCACTTGTATATATAGCCTCTTTGAACTACTAACTCATTCTTCGTATCCTTAGACCTATCACCAAGTGTCTAAATTTGTTCCTCTATGAGCACATGTTCCTCCGTGCCCGAGCTCACCACTCCTTTCCATGATGTCCTTATATAAGCTTCTAACAAAGGGCATATTCCTTCTGGGCCAACTTGTCACAGGATAGCACCTTATCCACTCTGTATGTGTATTCGGGTCACGCTTTTCTCATGTCCTTCCCAAAATTTCTAATATGGCTAAGTCCTAAAACATTAGCTCTGGTCCACGTGTGTGTCATGGGTTTCCTTAAACCCTTGCCTACGTACCTTCTCCTTGCACACCTTTCTTTAACCAGGAATTGTGTGCCTACGCACCTTTTTACACTTAGATAATATTTCAAGGGCCCAACAACTCATTTAATATTGTGCACCATGATATAAAGTTTAATTTTTTTATAGACAAGTTAGCGGTGCTAGGATTTAGATTTGGAAATTGTACAATATGTCCATTTTATGAGTATGATGTTGAAATACTAACAAGGCCATCTATCCTGTCAACATTAAAAATTGGCAAGTGTTCGATGATGATGCCCTGTAAAATGGTTTCTATAGAACCAAGGTGATTTTATTGACCAAAATATAGATTGGAAACCAATCGTGTGTATCAAGGAAAGGAAACTTTATTTGGCAAAGACATCATCCGATTAAAGACAAACATGATTCCCAAAGGTTTGGTGGCACTTGAATCAAAAATTTATAAAGTTGATTACATTATTAACGAAGTATGTCAGTTTCAAGAGATGTGGAAGAGTACAAACTAGGTATAAAGGAAAAACCATGTAAAATCTGGTTAAGAAGCAACTCGAGCAAGGAAGAGAAGCGAGTCCTATGTTTAATTGTTTAAGAAATATCAAGACTACCTAGCTTGGTCTTACTCTAAGTTAAAGGCATACGGGAAGATTCGTTCCAACATGAAATTCCTCTTGAATCTAATGCCAAGCCTTTCGGGAAAAAATAAAGGTCGATCAATTTGCTCCTTTATTTGAAGATGCAAGAAGAATTGAAGAAGTTGAGGGATGGAGGGATCATTCATCCCATAAGGTATTTATCTTGGGTTGAAAATTTAGTACCTATCGAGAAAAAGGAATGGTGATATAAGGTTTTACATAATCTTGAGGAACTTGAATAAAGCATCATTGAAAGATAATTACACTCGCCAAACATGGAGAATATGCTACAATTGGTAATTGGTTCGAATTGTTATCCACTTTGGATGGTTTCTCGGCTATAATCAATTTGTTTTGGAGGAGTCAGAAAGAATAAATACTGCCTTTACCACTCCTTGGGGAACTTATGTCTATATCGGGATGCCTTTTGGCTTAATGAATGCTTTGGAGTAACTTTCCAAAGAGTAATGGATGTAGTGTTTTCTAGTTATATTAATGATTTCATTGTTGTTTATCAAGATGATGTGATTGTTTTTCCTAGAAAAATAAATGATCACTTGCTGACTCTTGGAGATAATGATGTTAAGGTGTAGAGAGTATGGCATATCATTGAATCCTAAGAAGTGCCATTTTGGAGTGCAAAAGGAAAAACATATTGGTCACATTGTATCAAAGAAAGGGGTCATGATTGATCCCAAGAGAGTGGAAGCCATCAGCAAGGTTCCAATTTTGAGAACTAAGAAGGGAGTTCAATCCTTCTTTGTATAAATAAACTTTATCAGAAGATTTGTGTCTAACTTTATTGAGTTGACCATCCCCATTACTAGCATGTTGAAGAAGGACCAAGTTATCAAATGGGAAAAATATTCCATTCAAGGCTTTCAATTGGATCAAAGAAGCATTAAAGCATGCCCCTGTTTTGGCAGCTCTAAATTACAGGAAGCCTTATCAAATGTTTTCTTTTTCTTCAGAAAACACCATTGCATCTATCTTGTTGCAGAAGGATGATGAAGGGGCTGAGAGACCAATTTCCTTTTTAGTAAGGCATTGCAAGGAGCTGAGTTGAAGTACACCATCATGGAGAAGCAATCATTTTCCTTGGTGAAAGAAACATAGGTTTTCAGACCTTACATCTTGAGCTATAAATTTGTTGCTTGTGTTCCCCACACCATGGTGAAAGATATAATATCGAGATGGAGGTCTCAAGAAAAATATGTAGATGGGTAAACAAGTTGTAAAAATATGACATGGATATCCAAACCATGAAATTGATAAGAGTTTTGGGCCTAGCTAAGCTTATGGCTACGAGTAACTTGCAAACTATTGAGGTGAATGAAGTAGAAGGAGAAAGGGTGGATGTCCTTAAAAATTTGGTAATATCTCGAATGGTACAAAGATATAATATTTTATCTCGGACATCTATTTTGCCCTAAACATTTGAGTAAAAATCATAAAAGAGCTCTTAAGTTAGCCTCCAAAAATATGTCATTACTAATTTTGTGTTAGCTTATAAGAACCCAGAGGAGTGCTCTTAAGATGCATTTCTAATGATGAAGCCCTAAAGGTAATTTCTGATCTCCATGGAGGATTTTGTGGGGGACATTTTGTTAGAAGAGTTACAACACATAAAATCTTGAGGGTTGGTTATTGATGGCCAACTCTCTTCAAAGAAACAAATCTATTGTTTAGGAAATGTGAAAGTTACCAAAATTTTCTTGGAAGAATGAAAGCTTGAGGCTCCCTTCCTTTGCAAAGTATGTGTCAATTGAATCCCCATTTAAGAAATGGGAAATGGATTTCATTCATGATATTTCATATCCTTCGGTGCGGTTCATAAATGGATTCTTGTAGCCACTGATTATTTCACTAAGTGGGTGGAAGCAATCCCCACCAAGAAGGAAACACACCAAGTTATCATGGGCTTCATGTCTTTGAATCAAATCATATGCAGATTTGGAGTGCCAAGTAATATTTTTGCTAATAATGCCATGAGTTTCAAGCTAAACCTTGGGTGGCAATGTGCAAAGAGTATGGAATCAATTTGAAATATTCTTCTAATTGCAATCCCCAAGGAAATGGAAAATATGAGTCCAAAATAAAAAATTGTTGAAGATCATTAGTAGAACCTTGGAGCTGAACAAAAAGAAGTGAGGTGAGCAAGCTGAAGTTTGTTGTTTGTCTTTGACAAAATCACCGTAAAAAAGCTACTTTGGTAAAATCCCATTTGAGTTGGTACATGGAACTCAAGCTTTGCTTCCCCTTCATTTGCAATTGTCTTCGTTTTAGTTTGTTCAACAAGTTGAAGATCAAGAATTTGGTCCATATGATGCTCGAATAAATCAAATTATTAAGTTAGATGAAGAAAGAAGGGCATCCCATCAGCGGCATGTGAAGTTCAGAGAAAATTTGAAGAAGTTATTTGATAAAAAAGTGACTCCAAGAGCTTTCAGTGTGGGAGATCTTATGTAATTTTGGGACAACATGCACGAGGATAAGGGAAAGCATGGTAAATTTGATGCATTATGTATGGGCCCTTATTCAATTGACATTCGAATTGATGATTATACTTTCTTCTTAAAAGACTTAGATGGGGAATTGCTTGAATTTCCTGTTAATGGTAGGCATTTGGAACATTTCCTTGATTGATTACTCAGAATCAAGGTATACTCCATTATAAAGTGTATAGTCTTTTGGTTTCTTTCTACTTTCGTGTTTCTATGTTTTTTTTTTTCCTGGTCCTTGGTGACTGTTTTGTTTGTTTCTTGGTTCTTCCTTCGGGGATTTTTATTATTGTTCTAATTTGCAAGCTTATTCTTCGACTTCATTACCCAATGGTTTATTTTTGGCACTTCATCTACTATTTGTTCTTTTGGCACTCACAGGGAGTGCTCATCCCCGAGTCGGAGCCAATGTTGGTGCTCAATTTGATCTCACCCTGTTTTTCCTTGAAATTATTAAATTTGTGAGTTTTGTCATCTTTTTATCTCCCTATATTGATGCATGAAAACTCTATCCTCCATTTGGTTTCCATGATCAGTCCCTTCCTTTTTCAAGGATCACATTAAATCCATAAATTTTTTTCATTCCTCTGTCCATGTGAAAAGATTTGTAACTTGGGCGTAAAATTAGGTTTTTTCCCTTCCTTCCATTCTTCCACAGTCATGTTTTGTTTTCCTTGTCAATTTTTGTCCCAATATCTATGGAAATGTGATTGGATGTGGCTCGAGAAGATCATATTTGGGCCTTATATCATTTCCAAATTCTCTGTCTTGAAAGAAAGATTCATTTCCGAGATTAAATGGTGATTTTCTTGCATTTTTACGTTTGACGGGTGTGTTTTTCCCCGTAAAATTTACATCTCAGCATATATGGAAATGTGGCCCTTTCTAGTTGGATGTGGCTTAGAGGGGAACTTTGAAAATCTAAGGCCCAATTCAACTTAAAGCTTTTCCATGTGGAGGGTCGACACTCGATCTAAAAAGTTCCCTTTTTGTTTGACCTTGGAGTTACGTTGGGGAGACACGTGGAGGCTTCCTCCGGCTCCGCTCTATACTTAAAATTTTCAAAGAAATTTTCTAAGGCCTAGGACATGTGGAGGGACTGCACTTGTTTAGGGACTGACCACTAAATTTTATTTTGAAGAAGTGCTAGGAGGACACTTGGAGGCTTCTGTTCACTCTACCCTTGCTTGGACTTTTCAACAACCAAGGAAAACTATCTCAAACCCTAGGCACATGGCACCTTTCACTAATCCTTCAAAATTTTTAACAACTCTACAAAACTAAGACACATGGCGAGCTCACTCTTGTTTGGGTCCTTTGCTTTTGAGGACCATACCAAAGATGCACCAAGGTGGCACATAGAGACTTCCTCTAGCTCCTTTTTTTACTGAGACTTTTTCAAAGGCCAAAAGGCATTTTTATTGGGCCCAGAGCATGTGGAAGGCCCGTGCTTGTTTGGAACCTTGTCACTATACCTCACCTTTGTAGTTGAGCCAAAAAAATGTGGATGAATCTCATCTAGAGTTGAGAAAGGGTAAAATCAATGGTTGTGCATTTCACCTATTTTCTGCCATTTTTTCTCGAAGACTCCTAGAGATGTGAATACGCACTGTTTTTCATCATTTTTGATGAAATTCCTTGTTGTTTTTGTCTGTAAAGTGCCATTAAATCGATTTAGAACTTAATTTGTGAGTCCAAGGATTTTTAAGGTTGATATTTTGAATTTGGAATTACTCGGGCACTTGTAAAAAAATGAATTACTAGAGAAGATGGATGTGGGGCAGAGTTACAGAGGAAAGAGAGGCAAAACGATGAAATGATGGAGGTTACGGGTGTAAAATATGAAAAAGGTGTTGCCTTGAGAGTGAAAAGGATTACGTGTTAGATCCAGCTGTGCAGAGCCTCCGGAAAATGATTAAAATGGGGATTTCTCACATGATAGAATTAAAATGATTAGGAGTGCCAAAACATTGTGGCATGACATCCTAGTCATTAGTTGAGGGTTTGAGTAACGTGATTAGTTTATAATTGGTCCACCTAGTAGCTTTAGAATGTGAATTTCTTAAACTTCACTTTCTAAGGCAAATTGGTAATAAGTAAAGGTCCCTTGAATATTCTTCTTTTAGGGGGAAGGGATGAGTGAGCAAGTGAAATGTACAAATGTAATGAGAATACTCTTGCAAAGGTTTGGGGGTTGAATTATTAAGAGAAAATTTGAGAGATCCCATCTTCTTGAGAAACCAATCTAAGAGACTTGTTAATTTCCTTTGTATGAGATCTCAATCACATCAAGTTGGTTGCGAGTGTATAGCCATTGAAAAGCTCTGAGAATTTTTAAAGGAACTTTCCCCTACTAATGAATCTAATCAATTTCGAGTTAATTTGTGTCAATCTTGGAGCAATTTGTGTTTGCTTTGTTTCAGAATGTTTGCAAGTAGTTTTTCTTATTCCTATTGCAATCTTGTGTTAAAGTCCCTCTGAATCACATAGGATCTCATCCTTGTGATATTTTAGTGGCATTTGTAATTTCATTTCAAGAAGAGCTTTCATCCTATGATGAGATAAACAATTTAAAATCACTTCATTGTCATTTGTTGATAAAGATTGTCTATAAGCCTTCAAGTGTATCTTAGGCATGAGGAACTAGGGTCTTTGATGTTTTATTAAGTCTTTAGTTTCAATAATTCATGTTAAATTCTTGGATATTGTGTGAAAACGTGCTAATCACTGGGCCTCCATTGAAGTACACCTTCGGTTAAAGGAGTATCTTAGCTATTTGAAGCTTTCTGTCATTTAGCTTTCCAATTGTTGTGAAGTTTCTCAAAGATATAGTATAATCAATTTTATCCTGCTTAATCTCCCACCAAAATTATTCAAAAACCATGAATCCATCCTGAACTACCCCTATTTTCCCTGTGTGTCCACAAATGTATAAATTCTACTACTAAAATATACAGAAGCAATCAGGATCCCATAATGTCTTTAGTAACCTTAGCCTTGTTTTGAAAGTATCTCCATATTTTAGAAGTGACAACTCTTAAGAGTTAAATTATGGAGTATTGATCATACTTTCCCAAGGTTTTCTTCATAAAATTTGTGCAAAAGAAGGATATCTCCATCTCCTTCATCAAATAGAGGTTACACTAAGGGTCCTCTCACCTTGGTTGAAGAGGCACAACCTAAAGTAGTGAGGATAGGTCAAATCCTCTTAAAAGTGATATCCATCACTCTATAATCTAAGTGACAAAGGGCAGTTAGATCTCATTCCTAGCAACAAAATGAAATATATTATGATCTATTCATCTATATGCTCCATGTCAAATTTGTGATGCTTTTTAGATTGAAAAGGAGAACAAATTTGGATACCAATAGATTTCATTGGGGAAATTTATGATCCTTCAAGTGTAGACCATAAGTGGATATTAGTGGCCATAGATTACTTCAGCAAGTAGGTGGAGGCAATCCCCACCAATAAGGAAACTCACCAAATTGTCATGGATTTTGTCCTGAATTATATCATTTGTAGATTTGGGGTACTGCCAAAATATTTTTGATAATGCCATGAGTTTCTGGGCTGAACCTTTAGTGGCCATGTGCCATGAATATTGGATCTATTTGACATATGATTCCAATTATAATCCCCACAGAAATGGAAAAGTAGAGTCCAGAAATAAAAATATGTTGAAGATAATTAGAAGAACTTTAGAGTTGAACAAAAGGAAGTGGGTTGAGCGGTTGAAGTTTGCTATTTTCGCTGATCGAATCACTATTAAACAAGCTACTAGAAAAATCACATTTGAGTTGGTGTATGGAACTCAAGCCCGCTACCCCCTGCATATGCAATTATCTTCATTTCACTTTCTTCAACAACTGGAAGATCAAGAGGTTAGTCCCTATGATTCTCGCATCAATCGTATTGTTGATTTAGATAAATAAAGAAGGGATTCCCATCAAAGGCATGTAAAATTTAGAAATAAATTGAAGAATTTGTTTGATAAGAAGGTGACTCCAAGAGATTTTAGTGTGGAAGATCTTGTGCTATTATGGGATAGTAGGCACGAGGATAAGGGAAAAAATGGAAAGTTTGATGCATTATGGATGGACCCTTATTCAAATGAAATTCGAATTGGTGAACATACCTTCTTCTTAAAAGACTTAGATGGGGAATCACTTGAGTTGCTTGTTAATGGCAGGAATTTGAAGCATTTCCTTGATTGATTTCTCAAAATTAAGGTATACACCATTGTATAATGTATAGTATTTTGGTTTCTTTTTTCTTTCTTATTTTTCTGTTTTGTTTCATCCTGGTCCTTGGCAGCCGTTTTTGGTTTCTTAGTTCGTCCTTGGGGAGTTGGTTATTATTGTTCTTCTCTGCAAGCTTGTTCTTTGACTCTATTTCCCAATGGTTTATTTTTGGCACTTGGTCTACTATTTATTCTTGTGTCACTCACAAGGAGTTCCCATTCTTGAGTGGGAGCTGATGTTGGGGCTCAATGTGATCTCACCTCGTTTGTACTTGAAATTCTTCGATTTCGTGCTCTATCATATTTTCTATCTCCTCATGTTGATGTGTGAAAGCTCTTTCCTTATTTTGGTTTCCATGATCAGTCTTTTCCTTTGGTTGAGGATCACTTAAAGTCCATAATTTGTTTTCTATTCTTCTTTCCATGTGAAAAAAATGTAACTCGGGCCTAAAATTGATATTTCCCCTTCTTTTTTTTCCACAACCACGTTTTGTTTTCCCTGTCAATTTTTGTCTCAATATCTATGGAAACATGGTCCTTTCTAATTGAATGCGGCTCGGTGGATCACATTTGGGCCTTATATCATTTCCAAATTCTCTATCCTTAAAGAAAGGTTCATTTCAAGCAATAATAGTGATTTCCCTGGATTTTACGGTTTGACTGGTGTGTTTTCCCTCTCAATTTATATCTCAGCATCTATGGAAATGTGGCCCTTTCTGATTAGATGTGGCTCAGTGGGGCACTTTGAAAATATAAGGCCTGCTTCAACTCAAAGCTTGTCCACATGGAGGTTTGGTACTCATATGAAAATTCACCTCCTGGTTTTACCCTTGGAGTTGCGCCAGGGAGACACGTGGAGGTTTCGACTACCATTTCCCAGACTTAGACATTTTTTCATACGGCCAATGCAACTTGGTCAGACCATGGACATGTGGAGGGCCAGTGCTCATTTGAGGATCTGCCTCAGGGTCCTACCTTAGAATTTGTGCTAAGGAGACACGTGGTGAGCCCGTGCTTGTTTAGGGTCTCCGCTTTTGGGCACCATCTCAAAGTTACACCGAGGAGACACATGGAGGCTTCCGCCAGCTCCTCTCTATACTTAAAAATTTTCAAGTGACTTTCTAAAGCTTGGGACTTGTGGAGGGCCTATGATTCTTTGGGAACATGCCCCTAAATTTTATTTTTGAAGGAGTGCCATTGGGACATGTGGAATCTTCCGCTCACACTTCCCTTGGAATTTTCGGTGGCCAAGGAAAAATATCTCTGACCCTAGACACATGGTGCCTTCAACTGGTCCTTCAAATTTTTCAAAAACTCTACCGGAATGAGACACATGGTGAGGCCACACTTTTTTGGGGTCTATGCTATTGGGCACCATATCAAAAGTGCACCAGTGAGACACGTGGAGGATTCTGTTGGCTCCTTTTTTACTAAGACTTTTCAAAGGCCAAAAAGCAAGTTTCTTGGGCATATGGCACGTGGAAGGGCTGGGCTTATTTGGAAACTTTCCCCTGTACTTATACTTTGTATTTTCACTAAGGAAACACGTGGAAGACTCTAATCTAAAGTTGAGTAGGGGCATAATTGATGGTTGCTGTGCATTGCTTCTGATTTTTCCACCTTTTTTTTCCAAGACTCCAGAAGGTGTGAATACACATTGTTTTTCTTACAAATCAGACTCACAACACAGGTATGCAGAATAATCTATGCATGGAAACTCATTTTTCAGAGGCATGAATGTAGGCATCCATGCAGGGGAATTCATTTCTCAAGGTGTTTCCTTGAGGGAGAAAAGGATTTCTGTCAGATTGAGCCATGTAGAGCCACTGGAAAATGATTAAAATGGGGATGTTTTGCATGATAGAATAAGAATTATTAGAACGACTATAAAAAATTTGTGGGATGGCATCCCATTCATCAATTGAGGGTCGAGAAATGTGACTAGTTCATGATTTTTCCACTTGGTAGATGTGGGTGTAAATTTGTTAAAATTTATTTTCCGAGACAACTTGGTAAGAAGTAAAGGTTCCTCAAATATTCTTCTTTTTGGGGGAAAAATTTGGGATAATTGAGTGAGTGACATGTATAAATGTAATGAGAACACTCTTGCAAAGGGTTGGGGGTTGAATTATTAAGAGAAAATTTGAAAGACCCCATCTTCCTAAGAGACCAATCGAGAAACCTATTAATTTCCTATGTTTTAGATTTAAATTACGTCAAGTTGGTTGTGAGCGTACAACCATTGACAATTTTGAGACTATTCAAAGAAAATTTCCCCCTTGATGAATCTAATCAATTTCAAATTAATCTATGTCAATCTTGGAATGATTTGTGTCTGCTTTATTTCAAAATGTATGCAAGTAATTTTTCTTATTCCTATTACAATCTTGTGTTAAATTCCCTTTGAATCACATAGGATCTCATCCTTGTGATAGTTTAGTGGCATTTGCAATTTCATTTCAAGAAGATCCTTCATCCTGCAATGAGATAAACAATTTAAAATCACTTTATTGTCATTTGTTGATAAAGATTGTCTTGTAAGCCTTTGAGTGTATCTTAGGCATGAGGAACCAAGGGTCTTTGATGTTTAATTGAGTCTTTAGCTCAAGCCTTCATGTTAAATTCTTGGAGATTGTGTGAAATTGTGCAAATATGGGCCTCCATTGATGCACACCTTCTGGTTGAAGGAATATTTTAGCTATTTTGAAGCTTTCTGTCATTTAGTATTCTAATTGTTGTGAAGGTTCTCAAAGATCTAGCATAATCAATTTTATCCTTCTTAATCTCCCACCAAAAAATTATTCAAAACAATGAATCCTACCTGAACTACCCCTGTTTTCCCTATATGTCCACAAATGTATAAATTCTACTACCAAAATATGTAGAAGCAATCAAGATTCCATAATGTCTCTAGTAACCTTCAACCATGTTTAGGAAATATCACCATTCTTTAGAAGTGACAACTCGTGAGAGTTAAATTGTGGTGCATTGATCATATTTTCTCAGGGTATCCTTTCAAATTTGTGTAAAGAAGGATTTATTCATTCTCCTTCACCGAAAAAGGTGACAAAATGGGTCCTCTCACCCTGGTTGAAAGGAACGGCCTAAAGTAGTGAGGATAGATCAAATCCTTAATCAAGGTGCTATCTATTTCTCTGATTCCTAAGTGATAACGAGCCAAATGAATCCCCTCCTGGTTATAAAATGACTCATAATATGATTTTTATGTCTCTCAATGTCTTGATAAATATTTGACATTGCTTAGTTTCTAAGGGAGAATTAATTTGGATACCAAAAGGCTCAATCAACTCATCAGAAGTTGTGTCTTCTCCCATTGTAAGCACTCCAAGTTTTGAATTTGGAAATTGATACTATCCTAAACATTATATTCTTGTTCCTCCTTTTAATCAAACTTGGCAATGACTCGTTAGATTGCTTCAAATATGATAAATAGGTCTCTTTCCCATTCACGTGACAAGTCTTCCAAAGGGGTGCCAAAAATTTCTTGTTAATCAACTCCTAAGAATGAGTGTTGCTCATTTCACTCACCACTTGACCCAAAGGATCCCAATGATCCATTTCTTTCTCCAAATATTCTCTTAGAGGTCATTTCCTATTTGTAGTTACACACATATAGGTGAGGAGTTTTAATGCCTCATGTAGGACCAAATTTACCTTTTCAGAAATTATGTAGATCCATTCATTATTAGCTCATCCCTACATCATGAGCTCATGCGTCCTCTTGATAGATTAGATTGAAGCTATTGATGGGTGTAACTTCTTAAATGGGAATCACTAAGGCATTCAGATCGACTAGGTGTTACACATAGGATGAAAGATTCTGCACCTTTTCTTTTAGCTCATCAATCTTCTTCTTATATTATTTTTTATTTTCCACCAAATATAACTAATACATATGCAAATCCTCTTCATGAGTAGCCGACCCTAGTTGAATTATGCTCATTTCATAATTATACGGTGTCATTACATCCATGACTTGATCACCTTTGATCAAGTTACTTTGATATAATGATTACCTGTAACTCCTTTGTAGAAATGTGATGTCATATGTGCAAGCTTTCTTTTCCTTCCCTTTTCCAATGAGGAAATTGCTAATAAATCAAGGGCCACCACTTATTAAATAGTGTGAGTACCAATTGTTCCCTGCTTAGGTGGAAGAGGCACATATGGATGGGAGAAGCATCAGCATCGACAAGAGGTGAGACCTCCTATGGGGGTTCAAAGATTGGGTATTAAACTACATGCTCTTATTCTTCTTGTGTTTCTACCACTGGGTCTTCTTCTTTCATTTCTAAAAACTAGGTATTCCTCTTAAATTATTACAACTATGCCCTCTTATGTATTGGATCTCTTTAGTGAATTTTCGTGAGAATAAATCTCTAATTTTACAACATTTTTTTTAAACTTTCTCATGAGTGTCTTGAACTTGAAGTAACTTCCACAAATTTTGATGATGACTACCGAGAAGCTTGTTTCTGACTTGTGGGGGTACCTTGTGATTGAATGGCTATAAATGTATTTCTCTAGAACCAAATCCTCAATCTTTTGACCACTTTCTTAGTTCATTTATTTATGTCTAATGACTCACGAATGTGCCAATTGAATTTAGGTAATGAGGAAACCTTGATTGTTGTATATCCAGGATCATACATTTTTTCCATCATCTTGCAAAATATCTTCGTACCAAGAGAACTGGAATTTCCTCATTTCATCAACTATCATCCTCATGTGATCTTTCTCCCATACTTCAAATTTATCAACACAGTTGGTGCAACAGTCTTCAATTTGTGGATTATGGCACAATTCTAGAACATGAATAGATTTAGGATCACCTCAAATTTTGAAATTGGGTGCGGTAGTGTAGGAATATATAGTCAAATTTACGAAGGGAACCTCCATATGAGATGCATCATTTACATTCTTACATGTGAATACCTCGAGAGAGATGGGAAATGAAATCAACTTCTTTTTCCTTCTCCTAAGTCTATTGTTTACCTATATGAACTACTTGCAGAGCTCAAATAGTACAATTTGGTCACTAAGGTACTTGGGAAACCTTAGGGAGCTTGGTCGAAGCTAGAAACTCATAAGTAGGAGAAGGTCAAGAATTGTATGAAATAGAAGCAATATTTTCTGATTAAGGCCACCACTTATGAAAAATTCCTTGCCTCCAAATCACCCTCCAAAGTTCATACCATGTACATTGTGAATGTATCATTCACATGGGTGAAGTTTCTATGACTTTCTTCCATTACCAATTGTGGGAGTTTCTCGAATCTGGGTACCTTAGTAGAAATTTTCTATGTGAGAACCAATCCCTTGAATGACCTTAAACTAGCAAGAAAATAGACCAAGTAAGAATTTATGTAGAAATTATCTATCATAGAGAAGTCATAGATGAAAATTGTCACTTTGATTATCTGCCCTCAATCAGTTTGTTTCCTTCCTTTAATCGTTTCGGGATGACAAGGGCCATCGAATCTTAGAAGTCCCTCATGTTTACTTCTCCCATCACTCTGTTGAGGAGAGTGATTACATCTGAATAGCCTTCATGAAACTCACATCTTGAAAGTGTTTTTTGCATCCTTGAGGGCTTTCTCCTTGTCTTCATCCATGATCCTAGTGCAATCCCTTACATGTATGCATCCATATTTTCCCACTTGTGCATGGACTTTTCCTTTGTGATGATGACCATGTTGGGTGATGTTGGAATTTATAGAGTAAGTGAGATGGTTTTGGGATTAATTAATGTCATTTCCACACCATTTTCCACTTGAATTGTCCATGTTTCAAGCTCATAATGATGTGAGTAGGCCAAGACTAACTCAATGCTTTATATGAACACAAGGTGTCCTGCATGTATGCAACAACTCACTGTGAATAATTGATCATTGATATTTGAAATCTATATAAGACATATCACTATCCTCTATCTTGTACTCGAGAATAAAAATGTTGCTTTGGCTTCTTTCTTGAAAACATGTACTTTATGATTCCTTAACACTTACTATTTATAGAAATAACAACTTACTATTTTTAGTAAGTGTGAAAATTATTCTCCAAACTCCAACTGCATGTACCAATTTGAATGTTCAACTCTCAAAATGCTCCCTTTGTGAAATCTGTCCTCTAGAATGACTTACTATTTTTAGTAAGTGCCTATGAGACAACTTACTATTTTTAGTAAGTATGAAAATTCAGCTCCTTCGAACCTCAATTGGATATGGCAACTCAAATTCCTTCTTCTCCCTATGTTCCCCTCACCTTTTGGACCAGTTTTTTATTTTTAGCAGGTGTTCATGGGATCACTTACTATTTTTAGTAAGTGTTAATTCTGGACTGAGATGACCCTTTCAATGAATTTCACCTGCAATACCTTCTTTGTGTTCACCACCTCCTTTGCAGCTTCTTCAGATGGTGGCTTACCCAAAATAATAGTCTCCCATGTAAAAGGCCTACTATTTTTAGTAAGTGTGATTCTGGTTATCGTATCAAGGAGGAAAAAAAAATTGATATGGGATTTTTCCCAATATCACCCCTTTGAAATTTCAAGCTTACCCGATCACTGGTTCATGAGATTTTAAATTTTTAAATTTTTCACGTGACGAAAGATATGGACACCACGTTTAGTAACAAAGCTTGAAAATTTTAGGTCTATTTTTTTCCTTCGATTGTGTGAAAATTATATTTTTGATGTGGGTTTTTTTCTCATTCCACTAATGAATTTTCTCTTCAAACCAATTGCTAGTTTGATGGGAAATCTGATTTTTATTTTTGTTGTGCCAAGAAGGATATTTATTTGCTATGAATAATCCTTGTTGAAAAAAAGAGATCTGTCAATGAGGTTTTTATGGCCTTCAATAATTATGAACACAACAAAAAAATGGCTCTTCGATTCATGGAATGGTTTGCAAGATATGTTGATTTCTTCGTCTCACAACAATGAGGGTTTTCAGATGGAAATATTCATTTTTCTCTTTTGTTCTTCATTCCTTAGATCAAATTTTCCTATGATATCTCTATATTTTCATGATGTGGATGATTTTTCAGACCTGGTTGGTTTCATAAATGGTGGCAAGAAGTTATGGACACGAATGGACAAATCTCTAACAGGGTGTGAAGTTGTGGAGAAGAAATGGAGGAAAAATGCTAAGTGTTTAGCTTTAAAGCATTTAAAAACACATACCAGGGGTGGGGTGAATTTTTATGTCCCTTATGTCCCTTTATCTAAAGGGATGAAAGGGACATCAATTTTCACATCGTTCTGGAGATGACACTTGTCAAGATCTGGACGGTTGAGCATTAGGGCTAGGGAGCTGGAGAAAAACACCTAGGGGCTGAAAATCGGACATATGGAGGACTAGGAGGCATACTTGGGGATGGGATAATTTTACTATCCCCTATGTCCCTTTAGATAAAGGTACTAAAGGGACATCATTTTTCACATTGCACCTAGAGCTAACACTTGGCGGGTATCCGACGATTGTGCATTTTGCTCCAACTAGCTCTTGGCGGCTGAATATTGCATTGTAGAAGGTCACATTGATGACTTGGGGGCCATAAGGGGCTAGGTGTATTTTCATGTACCTCATGTCCATTTTCCATAGGGATAAAAGGTTCATCAATTTTCACATCATGCTAAGTTATGACACTTGGCGATCATGTGTCTGTGTGAGGATAGGTCGTGGTAAGCTCTTAGGGGTTGGACTAGCGATGCGGAGGGTCCCATGGGTGACCAGAGGGAAAATAATGGATGGGTGTATTTTACCATCCCCTATTTACCTTAGCTTAAGGGATGAAATGGACATCAAAATGCACTAGGATTATGGAGTTGACAAGTGTCCACTTCAAAATATGACTAACTCTCATAAGCTTACCTTTAGGACAACTTGTAATGACGATATATTGAGCTCCCAGATGACTTTCAAGGTGAAATTTCATATGATATTGATTGAAAAATTCCTTATGAATCCAAGGGTTAGTGTCTCAACTCTTGATTCCTCCATTTAAGCCCCAAAACTTGGATTTACATTCGGATCCTTGATTAAGCATGATAAAAAGTTGATATAAACGTATTACGCCTAAGTGTTGTGAAAAATATGATTTCACCATCTTGTAGATCCATAAATTCCATTTCCAATTATTTATTTTTTAACTCCTAACTCCATCCAGAGCTCCTGGAATCACTTCTTGAAGCTTAGTAGATTTTTTTTACCTTGCGCACTGCCTAGGCTTGAGAACCCATTTCTGGTGAATCTGCCCCAAACCCTCAAAATATTTCCTGAATCTTAAAATATAATTCCCTTTATGTTATTATACCTTATATTCATATCCATGTTGGGTTTTTCTACTCTTTTCTTCTCCGAGTGGGTTGCACTAGTCACGGGAAGGCCAGTGGTAGCCCTTCCTAATATTGCCCAAAATTAGCATTCTTCAAGAACTCTTAAAATCACCTAGGGGATTGACTTGAATTTCCTAATTCACCTAAGGGATTGAGTTAACATCCACTTGGGGTTATTGGACTGACTGGGTAAGGTCGGTGCTGAGGATGGGTAGACCTGGGGTGTCTTGGAAAGGTAAAACATGAAAAGTTTGACACAGGGGTATCGTTGTCATGCTTGAAAATTGTTATTTTTTCTGTTGCACATTTTCATTAAAAAAAGATGAAGTAGAATAATTTTTTGAATTATAAATCTAATAACAATAAGAAGATTAATTTTTTAGGACTAGATATTTTGAATTCACACTAGATGAATATTTTAAGTAACCTAAAATAGTTACTCATGTGTAGTGTTCAATCGATCACAAATAGAGAAAAAAATCCTCTTCTTTGTCTAACCAGATTAAGAAATTGAATCCTCAAATGGATACTCTACAAAAATTACAACAAAATAAGGATCCTCATGGTTTTATTCCATAGGTTCAGTCAAGAATAAACACAAAACTACCTCATCCAAGAAACCTTTTTCCTCTTCGAGTAAGTCTCATTCAACTTCTCTTGAAAAATCATTGTATACTTATGTTAATCCTAAAAATGCAAATCCTACCATTGTTAAGGATGTCATAGTCCCTAAATTTCTCACACACTCTCCACCTTTTGACATCATCAATCATTGCAAGAAAACCCAAATTCAAATTTCTTAGTCCAAAGAGTTAAAAACCCATCCCAATAAATTTGATAGGCTTGTGTAGTTTATCAAAGGAATTAGTTCAATTTCATGTTCCAAAATGCCACCACTAAAGAACTACCTTCCTCCCCTCATACCACTCCTTCTCATAGTTTTCTTACTTTCACATCCTCCACCTTTGGGAAGATATAACCTTTATATATAGCCTTGCTTTTCAATGGGTATAAACTGAATAATTTCATCATTGACTCTGGTGCTTCGAAATTGTTATGCTTGCAAAAGTTGTGAAAGATATTGGCCTATCTCTCTATCCTAGTAATTACCATTATTACTTCATGGAAATTAAATAATTTCCTCTAGTTGGCCAAGTTAGGGATGCTCAAGTATTATTTTCATATTTTCTTAACAAGAAGATCATAATGAAAATACTTATAGCAAACATGCCCACCTCATATGGTCATTGTTGAGACGAATTTTTACCGATATTTTTATGGATGGTTATATTTCATAATTCCAATAAATGCTAAAATAAAGAAACTTATTCCCATCAGTAAAATTAAGTACATTGTTCAAATTCTGATGACCCAATGGAGGATGTCCTATTTCAAGATGTAAGGTCTTCCAAATTTTTCATCACTTTTGAGGGAGATGGTGAACTTCCCATGTTGATAGAAGAGTATCCAAGTGTCATGGATCTGGTTAGAGAATGTCATGGTGACTTGATGGAATCATAATTTGAAATCATGTATTTCCCACTAGATGTGAGCATGAATGCAACTTCTCCACTGGATGTTAATGATGATCATGTGAGTCTTAAATTACAACAAAGAAATGTGGAAGTGATGAGAAATTTAGATCACGAAGAAGGAGTGATACCAAGAAACTTATTTTCAAGTGAGTTCAATGTTTCAAACCATATTCTCAATGTTTGGCATAAAGTTCCATTCAATGAGTATGTTTGTGAATATGAAGACTTCTCTTTCTCATTAGAAGAGAATGACAAAGGATGCAAGAATGAAAATATGTTTCAGCCTTTTTAATTCAAATCCACTCAAGGAGATGATGATTTCATCACAGAAATAAACTCCCTAGTTATTGGTGGTCGATATTGGGAAAATAATAATATAAATATTTTAGCTCTAATTTTTGTGCCCATTCCCCTTTCATAAAGATAGAGACATTATCAATGAAAAATGGATAGATGGAATGGTGCTTGATCCCAAGGATAATTTTTTCAAAATGAAAACCTTATCAACAAGGAATGTATGGATAAGAGCATGCTTACATCTTTCAAGATCAATTTCACTCAAAGAAAAGATGTTTTCACCATGAATATGGAATTCTAAGCTTAAAATGAAAAAAATGGAGAAGATGATGATTTTCATGTTACATATCCAACCTTGATCTCATCATATTTCTAAGATAATGAATTAGTATAAATGCCACACTATATAAGGGAACAAGTTAAGAAAGATCCAGTGTATGTGAAAGAATATTTATTAGATCAATTGAGAAATATGGAGCATTAAAAGGATTGTGATAGTGTTGAAAATTTCAGATCATATACTAAGAATAAACTCATAAAAATATTGGTTATGAAGAAGATGAAAAATGAAGAATAAAAACCTTATCAAATGTCATATGCCTCAATATGAAAATTATAATCTGAGTATGATCAAGATTGGTCTTCACAACAGTAAAAGAAAATCAAAAATCAAAATGAACTTGGGAACCAATGAAAATATGGAAATAAGGTTCCAACACGGTAAAGGAAATTAAATTAATAAGTGGGTAATTAGTTATAATAACATCAATGTGAGATTTCTCAAGAAATTGATAAAAGGATCATATTTAATTGATCCTATCAATGGATTTGTGGAAGAAATGCATTTGGTGATACCCGTATAGGGTAATCATTCCGTTTGAATTGGAATGTTAATGAAAGAGAGCTATCCCTTACATGTACATAGGTGTTTTAGGTTTTTTTCTTTCTTTTTTTTGGTGTTTTTTCCTCCCTGTAACATAGTTTCCCTTTCTATTGTGTACTTGCTTTCCTACATTTGTGTGTTTCCCCTTTTGGGTTGTGTGTGTTATAGATTTTCCCTTTTGAGTGTTTTTTCTTGTGTTAGTGGTGAAGAATTGAATTTATTAACCCAATGGATAAGGAACTCATCTGTTACTCATGATATATCTACATTTCTCTATTTCCCCTTATGGTCCAATGTCCCTGAGTAAGATCCAGTGGTTTTTTCTTTTACAAGCCCAAAAAATAAAAACTTGAGCCACAACGATAAATCCAAATGTGAAAACATGCTTCCTAATCCTCCTAATCCAAACTATACAAATCCTAACAATATTTTTAATGATAATTTTCAATTATTTTAAGTGATCTAACAAGGTCATCCCTCTCATTCAGTAAAGTGCTTCTGAAGACTAGTTCTCAAGTAGGCCTAGAAAGGTCATTTTTTGCCATTTCAACTTAGGTGTGCATCCTCCAAGAAGGTTACAAAAGAATATAATCATCTTTAGGTGGTAGAGAGACAACAAGGTATTATAAGTTATTTAGAAAAATTTAGGGAATATTTAATGGTTTATGGATAGTCATGTAGAAGCGCATTTTCAGTTATACGAGATGATTATGAGATCTCTGTAAGGAGTTATACTAAAAAAATAGGAAATATAAATATAAATAAATTCCCTACATTGTGTAATAATCATATTTCATCCAATACTTGAGAGTTTTGAAAAACACTTAAACCAAGTAGGCACACACTTTTGTCCTAAAGACAAAGGATCCATTTTTGGCATTTAAAGAATATTTATGTTATGTACCCTATTCCATTGATATTATAAGGTCTCTTGGAATTATAATAATAGAAAATTTCATCTCAAAATAACTCTCCAAGCTCGGGAGTGATGTTTTCAAGTCCTCTCTAGTGTAAAGCGTGTTAATCCCATACTTAGCCAAATGTTTGACTGCCACATGTTAGATTATTTCTCAAAGCACACTTTTGTTTCCCTCTTGTCCAATTAAAAATGTTATATATGGTAAAAATAGTGTTTCCATAAGAAATCCCCCTCTGTTTGCTCATATGACCCTCCTCGGTGTGACAAAGTACTTAAGCAAGCTAAACCTCATTTTCATAAGCTTGCTCAAATTGTTGTCAAGTGTCAAACAACCAATTTTATACCTATTGTACATTTTTACAAGGGGAAAGAGGGGAAAAATATCTCCCATGAGTAATATCCTTTTGAGGTTCTTAACACAACCATTTTTCATCCCCGGGTGCTCAAACAAATTTTTCAATCTCACTCACGTTACACCACGTGACAACACTTAGCATCATCTTGCTCAAATTGCCATTTTATCCCTCTTGTCACTTTTTAAAAGGGGATAGAGGGGAAATAAGAGATAAGTAATGAGAATCTCATTTAACCTTTTTTTTTTAACCATACTCATCTTCCATTAACTAGGGTTAAACGATAGTTACCAGAAAGACATGAAAATGAAGTTAACTTGTTTCTAAGCTAATTTCATTGCAAATATCGACCTATACAACATTTTTATGCCCAAAACCTTTAAAAATTCATAATATACCATAAATTTTGGCCAAGATCTTCCAAAATATCCATGACTTTGAAAATTGATATTTCTTCATAACTCTTCATCTAGAAATCTGATTACACTGATATTTTGATAGAAGACTCTCCTCCCAAACGAATTTGGAAACATAGTTTCTACATAATAAAGTAAGCCCTATTTTTCTAAAGATGAAAATATGAAACCCTATGTTTGAAATTTTCTTTTTTTATTTTCAATATTTCCGGTGAAAGGATCACTTTGTGAAAATTGGAGATCGGGACCCTAGTGCAAAGACCTGAATCCAACAATGGTGTTTTCCTTACAAACCGAAACTAGTATGATCAGTTTAAAAAATATAAAATTAGATGTAAAATGAACTAATAAACATATTAATTCTTTCAAAATAGAAAGGTCAAATCATTCAATACATTTAGATATAGTGCAAAGCACCAAACAAGGTAAAATAGACAATTTTCCCAAAATAGCAATTTCTAACAAAGTAACTGCTAAAACTAGAAACATCCTAAAAATAGTAAAAGAACATCAATGGAGGTAATTTAACTGTGATAGGAGATTTATTAGACACAATTTTAGTAAACAAACTAAAAATCCTAAAATAGTAGCTCTTGACCCCACCTGCCAAAAATATAAAGTTTTGATTTTTCAATGCAGAAAGTTATTGTTGAATCTGTTTTCACTCATTTTGATAATTTTTTCCATCATCACATGGTCATAAATTTATTTCATATCTAAAAAAATAAAAATAACTCTCTAAAAGGATCCTAAATCATCATTCTGATAACATTTGTGTTAAGGAGAAAGACAGATCATATCGATGCACAACAAGTACGGATCGGGAACATTATATGGATCTAAAAGAAGTTGAAAAGAATGAACAGTTTCATTCAAATTCAATCCATAAAGAGGATGGACATCATAATAATGATGAGAGGATATCTCTTTGAGTAATGAAATATATCATCTCAAGCAATGCATAGCTCATGAAGTGTTTTGAAACGGGTGATCCATGATTGATAACGATCTCACATCTTACACGTTAGAGGAGGTGGATTTTGTAGTGTTTCAATGTCATGTGTAGGAAAAGAAAATGGATCTCAATCTCATTCATCTATTCAAGTTTCATTTATGTGTTAATTTTTCTATCAAAAATAGAAAATTGTCTCTGTGAGGAGCAATCGAGAAAGAGGGTGTTTAAGCATTGTAAGGATGTTTTCACTCATGATCAAGAAAATGACTAGTGGAGAGGTCATCATGATCATAGGTGAAATGTGTAACTTAAGGGGTGGGTCAAGGATCTCCATATCATGAATCTATCATTCTTATCTAAACCTTCTTTAAGAAACTAGCTACAAAGGAATCCAGGACCATCATGTGTGAAGGATCAATAAATCATCAATTCCCATGTGAAAAATTAGAGTAGGAGGTAAATGAGCTGATTTCATTCAAGTAATATTCTGAAGATAGGAAAGGAAAAATGGGTATGATCTTCATTCATAGTATCATAGTCATAAAAATCATAAATCATCTTTATTTCATTTTCTTTCAACCACTTAGTAGTGTTCTTAGAAACTCATTTAAAGCCTTGTAGTGTGACCAATCCTTAATAAGGAAAGACATTTCCAACATATCATTCCATTCCAATTGGTAGCCACTTCTCAAGAATCTCACTCAAGGGTAATCTTTTCACCCACCTGATGAAGACTCATCTCAGTAAGAGAAGGATAAATATCAAGAGGATTGAACACCATGAAGTTTTCTCTCATGATGTTTAGATTCGTTTGAGTGATCCTTTCTCTTACTTGTGAGATCAAGAAGTAACCACCAGGAGTGATGCCTAAAGTCATCTCAGGATCACATCATAATGTATCATAGTAGTTTTCCTAAATACTCATTCAATAGTCTAGAGTATTCATGCATCTTTACAGAAGGAGGAAAATTCAATCTCATTACTTCGGTTCAACACGTGATCGAGGTCAAGATTATCATCCATGAAGTATTTTCTCAAAGGTCTATCAATGGAGTTTCATCTTCTTTAGATCAGTTAATCCCTTCTCTCTCTCTTCCTTTTTCTCTCTCAATGTTCTAATTTCTCATTAAGGATGTACTTTTTTCCATTTCATCTTATTCACTTAAGTGACCCTTATCTAAACATCATAAGATTCCTTTTTCCAATAATAAGAAATAGAATCACTTCTAGGAGCATGAAAGGTCACAAGTTATGAGGACATGTGAAGAGTCATGTAGGGGTAGATGAAAAGATAATTTGTAATGCTATAAATTAGAATCGATTTTCCATTCGAAAGGGGGTTGGAAATTGTTGATTGCATATATGATTTTGAGATTACCACTTTTACATCAAGAAATTAAATTTGCATTTCTTCTATTTCTTGTCTTATGTTCCTCTAATATGTCTACTTTCCAATTGTGTGAGCATTATGATATTTTACAACCAAGAATGAACTTTGTGTCCTAGAATGATATATTTTTATAGCTTCGTGTCTATTTTTTAATGGTCTTGGTAGTGTATTGCATTATTGTGTTCCTGTAAATTAATGTGGACCTACTCTATTTATTGTATGTGAAATCTTCTAGTGCCTACTCACAATAGTAACCCCCTCTCTCCTTCTTTCCCCAA
Source organism: Taxus wallichiana var. yunnanensis (assembly GCA_018340775.1). NCBI lineage: Eukaryota > Viridiplantae > Streptophyta > Pinopsida > Cupressales > Taxaceae > Taxus > Taxus wallichiana. The sequence continues at coordinate 20,152,312 of CM031239.1, read as the reverse complement.
ATTTTTTTATCTCTCTTCACTTAAAATTTCTCCCTTGTACCTTGTATAAGAATTTTCCAAGGGTTTTGTGGATTTTTATTGTGTGATCCCACCCCATAGATTTAGGTATTTTGCATTCAATAATGGAATCCTCCACATACATAAGAAGGAGGGGCTTAGCCCAAGTACTATTGTTGGAAACTCAATAATTTGCAACATGGAAAATTATTTTACCAACAAATTCCTTGCCATGAAAGGAATAACTTCAATAACATTAGATATTTTAGTATCTCAATACCATCATTACCTCAACCTACCTGGTTGAATCCACAAAAAATTGAAGAGAAATGAGTAAAAGGGATATGTTATAGTTGTGATAGTAAATGGATTAAAGGACATAAATGTGCTGAGAAGAAATTATTCTACATTGAGGGAATTAATGATGAAGAGGAAGCGGATGAATAATTTCATGAATATAAATAGGTTCATGAGATTTTGATTGAGAAATATCAACCTACTATAAATTTTCATGGAATTTCTAGCATTAGTACCACTCAAACCCTAAAGGTAGTTGGGTTTGTGAAGAAAAAAAGGGTGATGGTATTGATGGAATCTAAAAGTACTCATAAATTCATCAGTCATAAGTTGGATTTGAGCTTAAATTTATTTTTTTATCCATCCATAGAGTTTCAAGTCATGGTGGAAATTGGTGGTACAATTAGTTGTTAAGGAAAATACAATAAGATTAAGCTATCAGTGGGAGATTATATGGTAGAGGGTCCCATGTATTCCATTTCAATGGGGAGCACAAATATTGTACTAGGGGTCTAATGGAATACTTTACTAGGAACTATGAAGATAAAATTCCAAGAATTGTTCATGTGCTTCCATTTTTAAGGAAGGAATTTTGAGTTACAAGGGATGTAAGAAAAAGCTCCAAAATTGATAATTTTACATCAAATATAGAAATTTCATAAGAAGGGTGCCGATTGGTTTGTGGCACAAGTATTTTAATTAGAATATCAACCAATAAAAGGAAATATTCAATTAGATTTACAATAAATTACTAATAATCTAAAATGCTCAAAATTATAAGAGCTGAAAAATGAGGATTTTTTTTAACACAAATATAATAAAAAATTACACAGCTGTAATTGTATAGATTTATTTAATCAAATTGATTAATCAATTTTTCTCTTTTGATCTATCTGATAGCATCCATGTAATTCATGTGCTGCTGAGAAGGGTGTATCTAGATCACCACGATCTTCCTTCATCACTACTTTGAGTGACAATGCTTACTAGCATTTCGGCTCAACCTTTTAAAGGTCATGGGAACTATGTGAAAGTCCTTGGGTCTACCACGAAGCTAGTTTCCCAAATTCATATTCAGTATCGACCATTATCAACCTCATGTTCGAGTATTTCAACTTCCCATGATTAGGTTACAGTAAATTTTTTAATTTATTTAATTGGAGGACTAGGTGATCAGACAATGCACAACCATCAATACATTACTTTGGCAAAAGTTATCCGCCATGTAGGTTATGGATAAACTCAAGACAACACACTAGTCTTATGAGTTTTAAGTCTTCTGCCACCTCACAACTATCCCTTTCATAGTTATCTATATATTTATAGTTTTTTTTTATTTTATTTCTAATTAAACCTATCTTGCAAGAGTTTATATTGAGATAGATGCCAAAGGCCAACTAGGATCTTTATGAGATAATTACATTTGTTATGTTGAAATGTAACTATATCAGCATTTTGCATGTACTTATCCCTTAATATTCCTACTTGATCTTTTCATCTATTTACCATCCCATTTAATCTTTTTTTTTTTTTCCGATGTTTGATTCTTTAACCTTAAATTACCTTTTACAACGATAATATTCCATTCTCTATACAACATGATTTACAATATTATCATATTAATACCAAGTTTATCGAAAGGCTGAATTAAATATATATTAAAACATGTATATTTAATTATTCCTTTCATTAGCTATGCCACTAAATAGTTATTTAATTTAGAAATTAAAGACAATCGATTATTACAATAATTTCCCAATTATCGCCTTCATACGTTGATAACTATCAAATAAATGTATTCAACAATTTGTGAAAATTAAGATTTCACAACTCAAGTATTCATCATTTTCTCATATTGAGATATTATTACACACAAAATAATCATCTGTTTATTAAAATCATATACTACATATGCCGTTAAGGTGAAATATATAACAAGTATAATAATTCTCACATAATGAGGTTTGAATATTTTAAATATGTGCAAGATCCCAATAATTCAGCCAAAAATTCAAGGATATTGACCTTTAACCAATTGAAATCCAATTATCTCATTTAGATCCATGTTATGATAAAACTTCACAAGACATGAGTTTCCGCACATCCGAATGTAACGACTAATGGTCTGCAAGACTAGAGTAGTGGTATGATTTCAGTTCAAAATGAAATGGCATGAATATTAACTCCATTTTCTGATGTAATTAATTAATAGAATATAACAGGATATACATGTTGTCTTATCAACAAGAACATGGTAATACAGCTGAAAATGTATTATTACCTAGTTTCTATAAAGATACGATTATGGATGCACACAAATAGAATAACCAATTTCTATTTCTGCAATCATGTTTCCCTCTAATCAAAAAGGTCGATACATCCGTATTCCAACTTCAATCAATAAGCATTTGACATTTAAAATTTCTACATAACTTCGAAAACATAATACGATTAAGAAGAGTATTTTTATCGATTAATGAGAAACTCTACAAACTAGCACAAATATCACCATATTTACATCACTTTAACATGTTCTATCCGGTAAACAAACATCCCAACCAACAATATAAGAAAGCACCATGGTTACATCATTTAAACATACTCTTTTAGTAAAAGAACAACTAATAATTTCTTTCGGAAGATATCATTATTTTAAACCCAATCATGCCTCAAATTACTCCTTGGTGCATCTCGGTCAAGTTGTCCGGATTTCATGCCCTTACCAAGACAAGCAATTTCTTTTTCACATTCTTATAAAAATTCAAGTCATATTACCAGTGGAAGTTATAAGCTAAATGCCATTTTTTTATTATTATTCACACATAACAAGACACCCTCATTTATACATGAACTGATTTAGTAGTCCATAATAACGAAATTTCTTGAAAATGCAGCCCCATGAAAGAGCTTTGACACCCACAAATTATCATTCAAAATATCTCAATAAATCAAAAATCGACTTGCATATAACAACCAAGAAGAAAAATAGAAAACCCCAACCGATTGCCTACCCATATTGATTGGGTTACCCAAATCGATTCCTTTATGCAAATCGATTTTTTACAGAAAACACACAACCAAATTTCATTTTAACAAAATGAAAACCCACAAGCACAAATCAATTTTAAACACACAAATTCACAAAACTTTTTCCTTCTTTCTATACAGAAAAAGCCAACTCTTTTCTTTTTGGGTATAATTTATTATAATGCAGAGAAGGAATTTTTAACCTTTCTTTTACTTTATTTTTGCTGATCAAAACCCAAAACCCCATCTGCGTATTTTTCTGGGTTAGGTTAAAACCACACAAAGAAAACTAAAAAGAATATAGAATCCATCAATTTCCTTTTCATACTTCATCTCCAAACAATTAAATCAAAATTTGTCCACAATTTCCTTGATTGCCATTAAAAACAGAATGTGTATTTCCTTATTTTTACAAATAATGCAAAAGAGAAAGGAGAAGATATTTATGCCTCAAGTAAACCCAGAATCGAAAACCTTCTACTCTTCCCACTCCAACAAGTTGAATCCTTCTTTCCTCCAAAACTCACTTAGGTATTCTAGAAGGGGAGAATGAAAATAGACAAAGGAAAAATAATAGAAAAATATAATGAAAGAACTATAGTTGGGCAGCATATTGAAGAATTTTTGGGCTTCCCAATGCTAAGTACGTGTTTCAAAGTGCATGCCACACACTTGTGCCATGTGAAGGTGTTTCACTTTATGAAACCCATAAATTTTAATAACTAAATAAAATTTTTGGCTTACATGTCAAATCCCAACTTAATGGTTAAGTTAAAATTAACCTTCATAATACAAGTCCACATATTTCCAACAATATATTACCATAAAAATTAGTTGAATTTCCAGGTTTATATAAAATATTCCAATACAAAAATCACCAAGTTCTGTAAATAATAATTCGAATATTCTCATAAAGTTGGCTTGATATAGCATTTTCAAATAAAACAGAGACAATTATCATCTTGGTCATGCAAAAGTTGAACAAAAAAAAAGACGACCAAACCGATTAAAATAAAGTAACCGACTTAATACAAATAACTAAAAGATTCACTATAATTTATGAACTATTTTACCTATGATTAAGGCCTAATCATATTTTAGGAAGGATCATCAAGGTGGGTGTGAGGTTATTTGTTCCGCAATTTCATGCCCCACAGAAGAAGTTGTGGGTCATGATACCACAAACTCCATGAATTTTACACCCAATGATGATCTCATCTAATCCTATTTAGACTTAATCAGTAGTTAATTTAACTTACAAGAAATTTTGGGATGTTATATACTCCACCCCTTAGAATAATCATCATCTCGATGATTTCGGGATAAATAGATAAAATAACCCATTATTCATTTGCTGCATAAATATATTTCAAATCATCTTAGAATTTGTAGCAATATTATTTTAGCTGAATCATAAAGGTTACAACAACCCTTGTACAATAATAACTATTAATCAAAAAGTATTGTAGTCCCAATATTCAGTTGTAGGCTTATCTACAGAATTTTCTTATCTACCACTTTTACAAAAATACTAAATTTAGTACTTTAACAAAACATGTTCATAAAAATCAGTCAAACAGATGCAGAAAAGTAGTTTCGATATCTTCCAGATTCTCCCAAGTGGTACTTTCTTTAGAATATTGGTCCCACTGGACCCTACATTGTGAAACCTCATGATTTCTCAAGTACAAATTCCAGGTTTCTAGTATCCTTATAGGATCAACCGCGATTACCCCTAGATCCAAAACCTACAATGAATCCCAATTAAGTACATGTGTTAAATCTGGTACATATTTCTTAAGCAAGGATACATGAAATACATTGTGTAGCTTGGATAGAGCAAGAGGCAGTGCTAGCTTGTAGGACTATTGGTCCAATGACCTCTAGGACTTCAAATGGTCCTACAAACCTAGGATATAGTTTGGGTGACTTGCCAAACAAAATGGAACTCTTTTTGGGTTTGAACCTAAGAAAAACTTTATCTCCCACGTTAAAATTTATGTCAATTATTTTTAAATTTGTATTACTTTTATGCTTATTTCTTTTGCTTCTTTCAAATCTTTCTTGGATTAATTTAACCTATTTTTCCAATTTTGAAAGCATTTCTAGTCCAATCGCACCCTATCTTGAGGATTATCCCAACTTATAGGTTTTCTACACATACAACCATATAAGGCCTCAAAAGGAGCCATCTCGAATGGAAGAATGGTAAGTTTTATTATAGGTAAATTCAACCAAGGAAGATACTCTTACCATTTGTATTATTGGTCATGTAATACATTCTTAGTAAATATTCTAACACTTGATTTACTCTTTTGTTTTGACCATCGGTTTTAGGATGGTAGGCGTAACTTATGTTTAGTTTTGTCCCTAAGGCAACGTCTACAAAACTACCAAAATCTGGAAGTTATCCTTGAGTCCTTACCGAAATTATTACTGGAACTCCATGTAATCATAAAACTTCTTGTACAAACATTTTTGCTAGTATGGGTGAATTATCCATTAAATTACCCGCTATAAAATGTGCCACTTTAGGTAACTTGTCTAAAACTACAAGTATAACATCATGTTTATTTTGGGACATAGGTAGACCTTGGATAAAATTCATACTTATAAATTACCACTTATATTTTGGCACGTTGTGAGGATATAATAGTCTTTTTGGATGTAAATGTTTAGCCTTTACTTACCGACATTCCAGACATTATGAGATGTAAAGAATAACATCATTTTTCAAATTTTTCCGAAGTATAGCTTTTGATGTCTGTCATCATCTTTATTACTCATGGATGTCCCAAATAGGGAGTATCATGAAATTCTCTCATGACTTTATTTATGATTTCTTTACCTTCTGGTACATATATTCTAAGCTATTATAATGCAGAATCCCATCTATTTCCACCTTGAAACCATCATACCTTTTGTCCCTTGGATATTTTTCTAGAGTTTTTTTAACATGATTGTAGTAGGGGTCATTGGTTAACTCATTTTTAACTTCATCTTTGAACTGGGTTCTTAATGTAATTATAACAACAATCTACTTTCTATGACTTAAGGCATCAACCACCCTATTCTCTTTTCCCTTAATGTAATTTATATCAAAGTCATAATTTTCTAGGAACTCCAACCATCTTCATTGCCTTGCATTTAGATTTGGCTGCGTAAAAATGTACTTAAGCCAAAGATGATCTATTTTGAGTTCAAAAGGTTTTCGTAGCAAATAGTTCCTCTATACTTGCAGCGCATGAACAATTGTAGCAAGCTCAAGATCATGTGGTGCATAATTTACTTCATGCACCCTTAACTTCCTACTTTTAAAAGCTACCACATGCCCTTCTTGTAGTAGTACTCGCCTAAACCTTCCCTTAAAGCATTGATTACTATTGTTGCAAATCAAAGCATCACCCCGGATGCAAATCAGGTTTCTAAGTTGATGTTTCAGGCATCCAGTGTGATTGCACAACATTGAAACCTCTCTCCAAGTGTGGGACTTGTAAAATGAGAGAGGAATCTCTAGATTAGAGGCTGGTTCCTCAAACTCCTCTGATCAGATCTATTATTTACACAACTGCAGAGGTTCAGATCCTAATTTTATCTTAATTTGCAAGGAGATAGGGATAAGAAATGCAAAAATTAAAACTAAACTGATAAGGGTGATACACCAAAGGAGTGGTGAGCACTTCTTGCTCATGAAAATTGACACAAATCATAAATTGCAACATAAAACATCATGAACAAAGTTGATAAGTCAGTAAACAAGGGTTTGAAATGAAGCAAACAACACATACAAAGGACTGAAAGCATTCATACAAAGCCTGCATTGTGATTTTCAACATCAAAATCCTTGTATTCCAACACCAAAGAGGCAAAAAAACATGTTACATCCTGGAAGGTCTGATACTTGCCAAAATCACTTGTTGAAAGTGAAAACAGAAGCTTCATTGTGTAAAAAAGTGGTCCCCCTTTGAAAAATGAGCCAAATCGCTTTTACTACGGGCATGGGTCGAGCCCTGGAGAGAGAAAATGTGAAAAATGTGGGAGCCATTCTCCATTGACCAAAATGCATTAAAAACAGCATGGAGGTCCTTACAAACCCATGCCCTGACATTTTTGACCATGCTAGAGAAGAATGCCACCCATTTTGCATTAAAATTGGTTGTTGAAATGTCAATTCTATCCGTGGGCACGTACCAGAAGATTTTTTTGATTTTCTCCCTCTAAACTGAACTAAAATTCAAAATTTACCATGGAATCTTATAGAGCATTTCACCATCTTTTCATTAATATAAAGAACGTGAAAATCTAAGCTCTGGATCGAAAGTTATGGAGATTTGATTTTTTAGGGAAAAAATAGGCCAAAATCAGATCGCTTTGATATTTTTGACCTAGACACGTGGTGAGTTCTGATTGGCTACGGACCTTGCAAGGGAAAATTTCCCACAAAAACTCCACCAAGCCATAACTTGAAAAATACGTGGAGTTAGGAGGAAATCTTTACCTTTCTAGAAAGCTGAGAAAGAGCTCTATCCAATGGTGTCATTTCCAAAAGGTTTTGAGTGCCTAAAAAGTAAAAATTTATGACTGAGGCACAATAGAAGGAAAGAATGAAAGGGAGTTAGCCACAAATGAGTAGGGGGCACATTTGGATAACAATTACCACTAAGAAGTTCATGTTTGGATCCAAAATCTTTAACACCGGAGCACTATTGAGTCTACCTTTTAACTCATTAAAGGCTTTTTCACACCTATTGTCCTAAAGAAATTTATTACCCTTATTTTGCAAAGAAGTGATAGGTCTACTAACCTAGAGAAGCCCTTTTTGAACTTTCGATAAGTAGCCCGCTAGACCCATAAAACTTCTCACTTCATGTACATCCTTTGGTGTTGGCCATTCCATGATGGCACTAATTTTCAAAGGGTCCACTCAAATTCCTTCTTTACTTAATAAGTGGCCTAAGTATTGTACTTCATATTGATAGAAAGCACACTTAGATAATTTTTCATATAATTTATGTCTTTTGAGAATTCCCGCACAATCCTTAAATGTTCATCATGTTCTTCCTCATTCTTGGATTATATTAATATATCATCAAGATAGATAAGTATAAATTGGTCTAAGTATTCCTAAACACGTTTTTCATCAAGTTCATGAAAGTGGCAGGTGCATTTGGCAGATGCCCATACCTTGTTCTAAAAGAGGTTTTATGGATATCTTCATCCTTGATTCATCATTGATGATAAATGGATCTAAGATCAATCTTGGAAAACACTTTTTTTCACCCATTTGATCAAATAGATCATCGATTCAGTGGTAGTGTACCGATTCTTTCTTGTTACCTTGTTAAGCATTCGGTAATCAATACAAAGTCTAAGGGTCTCATCCTTATTTTTTTGCGAAGATAACGGTACACCCCATGGTGATATACTTGGTCTAATTAGACTCAAGGACAACCATTCATGTAATTGAGATTTTAACTCAACTAATTCAATTTTTGTCATTTTGTATGGTGCCTTGGAGATTGATTATGTTACTTGTTTGACCTCTATTGTGAAGTCAAATTCACGCTTAGGTGGAAGTCTAGGTAACTCATTTGGAAACACATCTCTAAATTCTCTTAGGATGGGAAATGCTTCAATTTGCTTAATTTTCTGTCTGAATTTGTTATTTTTATAGCATATAGATGGCAGCCCTTCCGCTTTGCCTTTTTTAGCTGCATGGCAGAAATCTGCCTAGTGACAAACTCTCTTTTAACACCCTGAACACTTGCTATTTTATGTTAATCATCGCAACAGTTACACTTTTCCCTAAGAAATCCAAGGTTGCATTATGTTGACTTAACCAATTTATAGCTATGACAATATCATAGGATCCAAGAGTTACCACATACAGTTTAATCTTGTCATAAACTTAGGTAATTCTAGTGGTGCCTCAAACAAACACTATTTCAATCTATGTACAAAATTATTTCCATATTGTGCACAGGTCTAAGTGTGTTCCATGTACCCACTCTTATTTTGATTTTATCAACAACTTTAGATGAAACAAACATTTTTGAACCAAAATCAAATAAAACAGAAACAGGTTCTCCAAAAATCTTACATGAAGTTTCTATTGGAGTCACTTACTTTTCCACTTGCTTATTATGGACTATATCATAAATCTTATGTTTTTGCCCCACTTTATTTATTGTGGTAAATGATGATTGAAAAACAGGACGGAAGCCCGATCAATTTATTAATCTCAATTAATCAACCATTATAGAGAATGGGCTGCAATATTTATAGATATTTGCATGCCCAAATACAAACAAAGAATTAAGTTCCACAGGTGAACCAAATTCCTAAATATACAAAGCTTCCAATAACATTCAGAAGCAACAATTAGATACAAATAAATATATTGTTTAAAACAATATAACAGTATGTATAAAAGACAAATATGGTTGATTAACCATATAACAAAATAACTATTATTATTTAATTAATTAAATAATTAAACTATGCATAATTGAATATTAGGATAATAATATTTTATCCTAACATTCCCCCCCTTAATTTTGCATTGTCTCAAGAGATGAGGAGAGGAACTCTCTCAAAACTCGAACTTTCACGTGTAAGTGACTTTGTGAAAATATCTGCTTGTTGTTCAGTAATTGGACAAAATTGAAGCTGGATGTTGTGCTTCAACACATGTTCGCATATGAAATGAACTCAACCTCAATGTGTTTTGTTCTCTCATGAAAACTGGATTGCGAACAAGTTTTAGAACACCTTAATTGTCTACATACATGGTAGTAGGTTTATCCTGTGGTATTCCAAGTCCTTCTAGTATGCGATGTAGCCAAATCACTTCACGCATGACTTTCTCCGCAGAACGATACTTGGCTTCTATGGAAGAGCGAGAAAAAAAGTGTTGTTTCTTACTTCCCCATGATATTGGTCCAGATCCCATAAAGAATACAAATCCAGAAGTGTATTTTCTATCATCAATGTTACCTGCATGATCTGAATCCGAATATCCAGTCAAGAAGAAGTTTTCATTATTCTTGTATTCTAGACCAAGATCCACTGATCCTTTGAGACATCTCAAAATGTGCTTTGTTGCTTTCCAATGACAAACTTTGGGTTCCCTGCATGTACCGGATAGATAGCTCACCGCAAAGCTGATATCCGGTCTAGTGTAGGTCGTAATGAGACTCCCGATCAGCTGCCGATAGAGAGTGGCACTTACCTCAGGAGATGGATCTAAACGAGATAACTGTAATCTGTTCTCCATAGGTGTAGCAATTGGTGTGCAATCCATCATCCTAAACTTCTCGAGCGTTGTCTTAGTATATTTCATCTGAGAAACAAAGATATGATTCTCTTTCTGCCATACTTCTAGTCCAAGACAAGTAGTGTATAAGCCTGAGATCTATCATGTCGAATGATCGCTTAAGATCTTTCTTCATTTCATCAATCATCTTCACTGAACTGCCAGTGATGACTAGATCATCGACATAAACTACAACAATCACCATCTCCCCCCTTGCTTTTGAGGTAGAGATTGGGATCGTATGGATTTTTGACGAATCCATGTTGTATGAGATGCTCATCAATCTTGATGTACCATGCCCGGGGTGCCTGTTTGAGACCATACAGAGATTTCCTGAGTCTACATACCTTTTCTTCTTGACCAGGTACAACATATCCCTCAAGTTGAGTCATGTAGACTTCTTCTTGTAAATCTCCATTTAGGAAGGAACTTTTTACGTCCATTTGGTGAACTTTCCATCCAAACTAAGCAGCTAGAGAAAAGATCATCCTGATTGTTTTGATCTTAGCTATGGGAGAAAATGTCTCCTCATAGTCAATGCCTTCTTTTTGTGTGTACCCCTTTGCTACAAGTCTTTCTTTGCACTTGTCCACTGTCCCATTTTCTTTGTACTTAGTTTTGAATATCCATCTGCATCCAATGGGTTTCTTCCCTGGTGGAAGATCAACAAGCTGCCAAGTGTTATTCTTCATCACTGATTGATATTTAGAATCCATGGCATCTTTCCAAGCTTTTGACTGTAGGGCTTCCTGGACTATAGAGGGCTCATCTGATTCAATAACTCTACTCATCAAAGCAAAGTTAACTTCTTCTCTTGCTTTACTGTGAGTCTCGTGGTCCAGGGGTGGATGTATCCGGTGGAACATCCATTCTTGCATCTCATAACGTGCTAGTACACCACTTGGGCATACGCTGAGCTATTCCCATGGGTCGTGGTTCTATTTGATCAACACCATCATCCCCATCATCACTTTCATCTTCTGAGGGAACATTAGCTTCAATTTTTACAACGGGTGAAAAATCTACATCTTGCAAGTCCGGAGGAGGAGTCTCTGCTTCCTTCTTCTCAAAAAACTCAACATCTCTACTTGGTGTAGACTTTTTCTCGGTCTTAGGATCCATCAATCTATACTAAAGAGTTTCTTCACTGTATCCAATGAAGATGAGATTTTGTGACTTCATATCCAATTTCTTTCTATTCTGTTTGGGTATGTGCATGCTTGCTTTGCACCCGAATACTCTGAGGTGTGCAATGGATGGTTTCCTTTTTGACCATGCTTCTTGTGGTGTAATTCCATCAAGAGTAGTTGTGGGCACTCTGTTCAACAAATACACTGTTATTTTTGTTGCTTCTGCCCAAAATGTCTTTGCAAGTCGGAATCATCGATCATGCATCGCACCATTTCCATGATAGTATGATTTCTTCTCTCAACAACACCATTTTGCTGTGGTGTGTGTGGAGGAGGCATTTGTCGACAAATCCCGTGAGTTTGTAGGTAGTCTTTGAACTCATCACTGGTGAATTCCCCCCCTCGATCTGAGTGGAGAGTTCTGATGTGACGACCAGTTTCTTTCTCAACTACAACTTTGAACTTTTTGAATGTTTCAAAGGCTTCACTTTTCTTGCGAAGACAAAAAATCCACATTTTCTCGTGAATAGTCATCAACACAAAGCATGAAGTACTGGAACCCAGAATGACTTGGTTGCATCAGACCGCAACGATCGGTATGAACCAGGTCAATTTTACCATGAGCTCGAAAAGTACTCTTTTGGAATGAAACTCTATGTTATTTTCCTCGCAAGCAAAGTGAGGACACTTTTGTCGTATCCTTTCAAGAGATGGTAGCCCATGTACCATATTACACCGGTGAAGTGTTTCGAGATATTTGAAACTTACATGACCAAATCTCCGATGCCACAACTGGGCTGAGGTGGAGTTTTTAGCCACAATTTCTTGATCGTTTTTGTGAATGAAATCAAGTTGAAAATACGTCCCACATTTGAGGCTTTTGCAATTATTTTCGAGCCTCTAGATTTATCTCGAATCAAACACATTTTCTTGCCGGATTGACTATCAAAGTCAATTTTCAGGTTGTGATCTAGGAGTTGACTAACCGAAAGAAGATTCTTTGTCAACCTAGGGACATATAGAACATCTGATAGTCTACATTTGCGTGAACCAAGGGGTAGAGAAATGTTTCCAATCCCCTGAATTGTATATGAAGAATCATCTCCCAACGAAATATGATTTTTCGATGGCGTGTCCCTCATTGAAATAAACCAGTCTCTGTGGCCGGTCATGTGTTGAGTGGCTCCCAAATCAACATACCATACATCACTAGATGACATGGATGGTTCACTTGATCGAGCAGTGAACAAGAAGTCTTCATTGTCTGATTGTTCTTGTTGCTTTCAAAAATATTACCTTCTTTGGTGGGGTCTTCTTTTCCAGTTCCCTTTTTTCGCCCGTGATAGTTGTTAGAATGTCCCTTGTAAGATTGTTGTTGTTGTGGTCTAGAGTTGCTTGATGAACCTTTCTTATAAGTGTTATACCAATAATCTTGTAAGTCATGTCCTCTTTTACAAATTGGACATTGCTTCTTCTGTTGATTGTCCCCATGATACTGATTCTGATGTGGGGACTTCTGATAGGATTTAGGTTTTCCTTTACCTTTTCCTTTCCATTTTTGATGTGAAGATAGTGCTTGCTCCTCTTCATCATCCTTATTGTGCATTGCTTCCTCTTGTTGCAGTAGGTTTACTAGTTTGTCAAAACTAATTATCGTATTTGACAAGTTTAGAGTTGTGACAAAAAAGTGGTAAGAAGAAGGGAGAGCTCTTAGAACAATGGGAATGAGAGATTCATCTTTGACCTCTTCTCCTAGGGCTAGAAGTGAAACCCTCAACTCTACAACTCTTCTTAGGAAAGCTTCAATTTTCTCATTCTGTTTGAACTTCAATGTATGTAACTGACTCTGCAAATTTAGTATGACATTCTTGTTCTTGGCCTCATATATTGTGCTTAGCTTATCCGACACTTCTTTTGTTGTTGTGGCATCTCGAATGTGGGCTTGCACATCGTCGGACACTCCAAACAAGATGATGAGTTTTGCTTTCTCGATCCGCTCTATCAAAACCATTGTCATTGTTGTGCATCGTTGGTGATCTCGGTTAGAGTACCAGTCCACAATAGGTCGATTTCTTCAAACTCAAGTTGTGTCTTTATTTTTGTCTTCCATGCAGCATAGTTGCTTCCTCTGAGCAATTGTGAATCCGGAAGAAAAAATTTGGGGGCATTGGTGCCCATTTTGCAGAGATCACCGCAGTGGTTTGGCTCTTATCACTCTGTATTAGGTCTCCCAATCTATATACCGTCAGTCCGATATACCGAACCTTTCTATATATGCGCCCTTCCGATATACCCGTCGGTACGTGGAAGAAGCTCGCCCTTTCTATATACCTAGTGGTACGTGAAAGAGGCGTTAACATATGTGAAAGAATTCAATATGTGGTACCAAGACAATATTGATGGGGTCTATGCAATTATTGACATCGGCTCAAAGAAATATCCTCATTGTCACGTAACTTCGCTATATACTCAGATAGTTTCTCAGTCTGAATTTATGTCTTGCAATTGTTCACAGACGGATGGGATGGTTCATAGTGTGTGCACTGTGACCTTATTACTCCCCGTCGATTTATAGGGACGATGCCCAGATGACGTTGTTGCAGCTATATTAGGTGTTAAGTGTAGTAGTAGTCATGACGGCTTTACCCGTAAGTGCTTCCCAGAGGCATTGTATATACCGAACACTGTGAATGAGATCTAGGATCTCGTGAGTGTTACAGAACCAATTTTTTATTGTTTTTTATTACAATTCTCGCCGCTTTTGAGCGATTACAAAGTTTTGCGATTGGACTATGGAAACCTACAAATTAGTACAATATGCGAAGATACAATTTACATTCAAAAAACTGGACAATTTGAATGGCGGAAAAAAATTTCCATTTTTCAGGGCCCTGGTGGCCTCCTGAGCCCAATACGACCCAAAATGCTAAAAATTGCAAAAAAGAAGCTGAAGATGCAATTTTTAGATAGGTCTCCCTTTGTAAAAATGTCTGAAATGAAAAAACAGACCAAATGGGAGAAAAAAAAATTTACCCTAGCTTAGGGGTTTCTCCGCTAAATTTAGTTAGTTATAACTAAATTCAAAAAATCTACTAAATTTAGCAGTTTCGCCAAAAATTCTGCCAAATTTCAAAAGGTGAGTTTTTGAGTGTTGGGGCAGGATTTGACCCCCAGACCTCTCACTCCCAAGGCGCATCCAATAACCAACTTGGCCTCTTAGGGCGCTTCATATGAAAATGAACAAACTTGTATTTATAGACAGGTAAAATCGACTTACCTCTTTAAAAAAATGCGACCTAGTAGAGGAGAGGGTCCACGTGGCGCTTGCGTGGAGCTCGGTGGGCGTTTAGGGTTTCCTTCGCTCAAAAAATGGATCTAAAGCTTGTTATTTGTTCGATTTTCCTTTACTTTTGTTTTCTCAGCCGCTTCTTCCACCGTTTTGGCCAGGCCGCTCCTCCTTGCTTTGGCTGCTCTTTTTTGTTTTCTTTGATCTTTGATCACTGTGTTTTTTGTTTAAAGGTCACAGGGATGTTGGTCCAGTGCATGAGGATGTTGAGAAGGCCCCTGCTTTGTAATATGCTTTTATTAAATTGATTGGTCTAGATGCCTCTGCAATGCCAGTGTCTCATGACGGAAATGTGGTTTGGAAAACTTTTTATTTTCCTTTGCCATGTTTGTAATCTCGATCTAGCCATTTAGATGCAGGTCTTTGGACTTTGGCTACTCCAATGCCTCTTATACTATCTGATTGTAAACATAAACTGCCGCCTTTGTATGGGCTTTGCCGTGCTGAGCTGCGATGTGGGAGTGGAGAGTTCGGATCGGGTTTTGATATTTGTTTTTGCCTCCACCAATGGACGACGTTTTAGTGCAGAGTTGATTCTTTGTGGTGGGATGACTGCTTGTGGTAGGGCCTTTGCCTTTGAATGCTACGAGGAGCTTGCCTCCTTCAAATTTTATTCTGAGGAGGCTGATTGCTTACTGCAGGTGCACATACACATAGACCTCCAAAACAAGCAAAGCAACTTCCAAATACAGTAGAGACTAAGTGATTCTCTAATTTAGAGACAAAACCCTTATTGGGAAAAAAAAATTATTATTATTTTCAATACTGCAACAAATTTTGCCTGGTGCTGAGTGCACTAGTGTAAAAAAATTTGAGTTCCAAACACCTGGAACTGAACAGGAGGTTGTGGGTTTACAGGGGGTTCTGGGAAGCTGCAAGAGGTAGCACTGGCTCTCCTTCTATTGCAGATTTCTTCTCCATGAATTCTCCTTCTTCTGCAACCTTCTCCAACCTTGCCAGGAGCTTCAATTCACTCTGGTACCAAATGATGATTGAAAAACAGGGACGGAAGCCTGATCAATTTATTAATCTCAATCAATCAACCATTACAGAGAATGGGCTGCAATATTTATAGATATTGCATAGCCAAATACAAACAAAGAATTAAGTTCCACAGGTGAACCAAATTCCTAAATATACAGGCTTCCAATAACATCCGGGAAGCAACAATTAGATACAAACAAATATATTGTTTAAAACAATATAACAGTATGTATAAAAGACAAATATGGTTGATTAACCATATAACAAAATAACTATTATTATTTAATTAATAAAATTAATTAAATAATTAAACTATGCATAATTAAATATTAGGATAATAATATTTTATCCTAACAATAAATCCATTCTACTGATTATTCCATTTTCCTCTTTGCGGACAATTGTTACTCGAAATGATCACAGTGTACTTAAAACATCCTTCCAATGGTCCTTTTCTCTCAATCTTATTCTGGCTAAAACTTATTCCTTGTTGCCCATTTTTATTATTATTCACAACAGTTCTACCCGCTATTCCTCTTTTATTGACAAAGGCCTGAACTTGTTGTTTCCCTTTTTCCATGTTGGTTTACTTGCGGTTGATGTTTGGAAATTGCTATTTTTCCTTTTGTTTTCCTCTTTAGAGGCATAAATACTTCACAACTTTAGTTCTTGCTTGATAGATTTTTCAAACACTGTTTCCATCGAGGTAGGTCCATGAACATATACCTCACCACCAATACTAGGATTCAATCCCATTATAAATTTTCTCATTCTAAACTCCTCATCCTTTTGATACAAAGGAACATATTTTAGAAATCTAGTGAAATGTTCCCAATATTCTATAACCGAGTAATTTCCTTGAGTCATATTTTGGAATTCTTCCATCTTTTGGTCAAATTATTGTTGAGGTAGTCATCTTTAATGGAAGTAGGCCTTAAACTACTCCATCTTTATCATACCAAAATCGATTCCTAGTTCCATTTTCTAGGTATCCCACTGGGAGATGCTTCACGAGACAATTGGTAGGCTCCCCATATTGCTTTTTTATCCTCTAAAAAGTCCCTAATCTCAAAATACTTTTCCATTCCAGAGAGCCAATTTTTAGCACCATCTCCAAAAGTTGTACCATAAAATTTAAGTGGGGATATTATTTTAATGTCCCTTGCTAACTCAGCAGCCAACCTTGCTTTCTTATTTGCCATTTTATTTAGGTTCTCGGGTTGATCATCATATCACTCATCACCTTGACTCTCATTCTTACGATGCTCATTCTCTTCCTTACGATGCTCATTCTCTTCACCACCCTGACCTTGTTGTTCTAAGGAAATAACTTAGTTTCGGGTGTCACTCAAAAGGTTGAGGATTTCTTCTAACTTAGCAGCCATATTATCTGACATGTCATCAATATTTACCCCACTATCACTTGTCATACTAGCCCTTGTTTCCGGCCTAGCCATAGTTTCCTAATTTATAGATGAGGATACTTTTATAAGAACATGTGTCCCATTAATGTCCAAGTATCTAAGCCTCGGCTCTAATATCAAAATGTAACACTCAAAATTATAAGAGCTGAAAAATGAGGATTTTTTAAACACATAAACATAGTAAAAATTACACATCTCGCAATCATACTGATTTATTCAATAAAATTCATTAATCAGTTTTTCTCTTTTGATCTATCCGATAACATCCATGTAAGCCATGTGTGGATGAGAAGGGTTTATCCAGATCTCTAAGATCTCCCTTTGTTACTACTTTGAGTGACAATGCTTACTAGCATTTCGGCTCAAAATTTTAAAGGTCATGGGAACTATGTGAAAGTCCTTAGGTATACCATGAAGCTAGTTTCCTGAATTCGTATTCGGTATCTCGACCATTATCTACCTCATGTTCATTATTTCAACTTCCCATGATCAGTTACGAGATAATTTTATTTATTTATTTAATTGGAGGACTAGGTGATTAGTCAATGCATTACTTTGGCCAAAGTTATCTACGCCATGGAAGTTATGGCTAAACTCGAGACAACACACTAGTCTTATGAGTTTTAAGTCTTCCTCCACCTCACAACTATCCCTTTCGTAGTTATCTAGATCTTTATAGTTTGTTTTTATTTTATTTCTAATTAAACCTATCTTGCAAGAGTTTATATTGAGATAAATGCCAAAGGCCAACTAGGATCTTTATGAGATAATTACATTTGTTATGTTGAAATGTAACTATATCAGCATTCCACATGTACTTATCCCTTAATATGCCTAATGGATCTTTTCATATATTTACCATCCCATTTAGTCTTTTTTTTCCCTAATGTTTGATTCTTTAACCTTAAATTACCTTTTACAATGATACTCTTCCATTCTCTATACAACAAGATTTACAATCTTATTATATTAATACCAAGTTTACCAAAAGGCTGAATTAAATATACATTAAAACATGTATATTTAATTATTCCTTTCATTATCTATGCCACTAAATAGCTTATTTAATTTAGAAATTAAAGACAATAGATTGTTACAATAATTTCCCAATTATCACTTCATACATTGATAACTATCAAATAAATGTATTCAACAATTTGTGAAAAGTAAGATTTCACAACTCAAGTATTCATCATTTACTCATATTGAGATATTATTAAACACAAAGTAATCATCTCTTTTTTAAATAACATATTACATATCTTTGTTAAGGTGAAATATATAACCAAAGATAGACAAAGTTGCCAAAAAGTAGTTGTTGATGCTTTATGTTTGTTCTTGTCTATTTTTATGCTATTTTTTTGCGGTCTCTCTACTACTTTTGCAGTGTTTTTGTTGTTTTGTCTTGTTTAGGTAGATATTTTTTTGGCTACTTTGGGCTTCATTGTCACATTTGGATTCGATCCTTTTCTCTCGGTTTTCATTCCTTTTCGGCTCCTAGGCCATCTTTTGTACTCAAGGGTATAGTCCCTTTCAAAAACTATTTGCCAATAATATATATATATATATATATATATATATATATATATATAACCAGTATAATAATCCTCACAGAGTGAGGTTTGAATATTTACAATGGGTCCAAGATCCCAATAATTCAGCCAAAAATTCAAGGATATCATCCTTTCACCAATTGAAATCCAAGTATCTCATCTAGATCCATGCTACAATAAAACTTCACAAGACATGGGTTTCCACACATCCGAATGTAATGACTAATGGTCCCGCAATACTAGAGTAGTGGTATGATGTCAGTTCAAAATGAACCGGCATGACTATTAAATCCATTTTTCGATGTAATTAATTAATAAAATATGATAGGATATATATGTTGTCTTATCAACAAGAAAATGGTAATACAACGAAAATGTGTTACTACCGGTTTCTATAAAGATACAGCTATGGATGCACACAAATAGAATAACCAATTTATTTTTCAGCGATCATGTTTCCCTCTAATCACAAAGGTCAATACATCCGTATTTCAACTTCAATCAATAAGCATTTGACATTTAAAATTTCTACATAACTTCGTAAAAACAATATGATTAAGAAGAGTATTTTTTTTCAATCAATGAGCAGCTCTACAAACTAGCACAAATATCACCATATTTACATCACTTTAACATGTTCTATCTAGTAAAAAAACAAATCAACCAACAATATAGCATTACCATGGTTACATAATTTAAACATACTCTTTTTAGTAAAAGAACAACTAATAATTTCTTTCAGAAGATATCATTATTTTAAACCCAATCATACCTCCAATTACTCCTTGGTGCATCTTAGTTAAGTTGTCCTGGCTTTCATGCCCTTACCAAGACAAGAAATTTATTTTTCATAGTCTTACAAGAATCCAAGTCATATTGTCAGGCTAGAAGTTACAGGCTAAATGCCATTTTTTTGTAATTATTCACACATAACAAGACACCCTCATTTATACATGAATTGATTTAATAGTCCATAATAATAAAATTTCTTGAAAATGCAGCCCCATGCAAGAGATTTTACACCCACAAATTATCATTCAAAAGATCTCAATAATTTAAAAATCATAGCTGCATATAACAACCAAGAAGAAAAATACAAAACCCCAACCGGTTGCCTACCCATATTTATTGGGTTACCCAAATCGATTCCTTTATACATATCAATTTGTATACCCAAATCAATTTGTTTACAGAAAACACACAACCAAATTTCAGTTTAACAAAATGAGAACCCACAAGCACAAATCGATTTTAAACACACAAATTCACAAAATGTTTTCATTCTTCCTGTATAGGAAAAGTCCAACTCTTTTCCTTTTGGGTATAATTTATTATAATACAGAGAAGGAATTTTTAACCTTTCTTTTACTTTATTTTTTGATCGAACCCAAAACCCCATATACGTATTTTTCTCGGTTAGGTTAAAACCACACAAAGAAAACTAAAAAGAATACGAGAATCCATCAATTTCCTTTTCATACTTCATCTCCAAACAATTAAATCAAAAATTTCCATAATTTCCTTGATTTTCATTAAAAACAGAATGTTGTATTTCCTCGTTTTTCTTACAAATAATGTGGCAGAGAAAGGAAAAGATATTCATACCTTAAGTAAACCTGAGAATATAGAACCTTTTACTCTTCCCACTCTAACAAGTTGAATCCTTCTTTCCTCCAAAACTCGGGCAGGTATTCCAGTTGGGAGAATGAAAATAGACGAAGGAAAAATAACAGAAAAATATAATGAAAGAACTATAGTTGGGAGGCATATAATTTTTGGGCTTCCCAATGTTGGTACGTGTTTTAGTGTATGTCACACACTTGTGCCATGTGAAGGTGTTTCACTTTATGAAACCCATAAATTTCAATAACTAAATAAATTTTTTTGTCTTACATGCCAAATCCCTCTAATATATATATATATATATATATATATATATATATATATATATATACTAATTAAAATTTCATACATTTTTTTACTTTAGTTGGTACTTGACTTAATGGTTAATTTAAAATTAACCTTTATAATACAAGTCCACATATTGCCAACAATATATTACAATAAAAATTAGTTTAATTTCCAAGTTTATATAAAACATTCCAATACAAAAATCACCAAGTCCGTAAACAATAATTCGAATATTCTCATAAAGTTGGCTTGATATAGCATTGTCAAATAAAATAGAGACAATTATCATCGCGGTCATGCAAAAGTCAAAAAAAAAAATGACCAAACCAATTAAAATAAAGTAACTGGAATACAAATAATCGAAAGATTCACTATCATTTATGAATTGTTTTAGCTATGATTAAGGCTTAATCATGTTTTAAGAAGGATCATCAAGGTGGGTGTGGGGTTATTCATTTCCAAAGTGTCATGCCCCATGCAGAGAATTTTTAGGTCATCATACAACGAACCAAATGAATTTTACACCCAATGATGATCTTGTCTAATCTTGTTTAGACTTAACCATAGTTAATTTAACTTACAAGAAATTTTGGGATGTTACATAATCATTCAATTGTTTTTGGGGATATGTTGAAATGATTACCTCCCAAAAGAGATCATGATCATGTTATTCAACCTAGTACTAGGAAGCTAACCACCCAACATTTGAACTTATAGGTACATGTATGAATAATAATCAATATGTGACTCTAGGACACAGTTGACATCCCGAGGCCATTGCAGGACAACTGATATGAGATAAAAGATGGCTATAGAATGGATAACTAGGGTGAATAGGTGAAATATGAAAAAATGGGAAAAAATGGTTGATAAGTAATCAAGGTAATAAAATGTCTTCTATGGGCACTATAAGAATCTATTCGTCTAAGGAAATGAATGCTTACCTAACCTGGGCGGGTGAAATGGAATGGTCAAGGAGAATGGACACACAAAGGATTATAGCAATATCATTTTCACCAAACACCCTCTCGAACTAGTTTGTAGAATACATGGAAAACTTCCTGTGTTTTCCTTATAAAAGTCTCCAAATAAGTTCATGGAGGTGTCAGAGGAAATGTGTGGGTAGGACGTATCGGTGAATTATGTTATATAATCGTGACTATGTTGACTATGTAGGAAACGTAAGAGTTGTCCATTTTGACATTTAAATCCATCAACTATGATATAATAATAGGAAGAGGTGGTTTGGTTTGGAAAAATAGGTGTCTCGAGGCCTTTGTCAACGTATGTCATCTGCTGCAGGGATAGATTTGGTTGAGGCACTCATGGATTGTGCACTAAATCTCTATGTTTCTTAGGGCCTTGGATGGTCATGTGGATGTGTAAACAACTAATCTAAGGAAGAACAAACAAAAATGTAAAGAATCCGCAAGAAGGCAAGGTCAATTTTGGGTAACCTAGGCCAACTAAGGATACATGAGGAGTTGTGTTATTCCCGCTTAATTAAACTATGTGCCTAATTAACAAATAAAATCAAACAAATTTAAATTAAATCAATTTGATTACTCTCCTTGAACCTAATTAAATATACGTGTGGCTAGTTAATTAAACAAATGAAAAATAATTAACTAAACAAATAAAATGAATCTAATCTATTTATTCTTATGCTTTTTCAATTATTTTTAAACATAAGGGAATAAAACAAATAAAATAACTAACTAATATAATCTGATGTTTTTGGAGTTTTTCCAATGATTTTTAAATTGAAGGAAAAAATAAATAAAATAACTAACTAATCTAATCTAATGTTTTTAGAGTTGTGTGTTTACTGCAAAATAAAAGAAATGCACAGATAAACTAACTTCTTCTAATTAAATGAAATTGCTTCTATTCTAATGTAGATTAAACTAAACATTGAAATAGATAGATATGGTTATTTCCTGTTTAGTGAATTTAATTAATCTAATAAAAAAAGATTTGCTAATTTGTAATTGTGGATTTTATTTCTTTTGAATCTACCTCGTAATCACATGAAGAATGAAAAGCTTCTCAGAAGTAATTCTTCCCGTTAAGGTTCCCCGATAAAATAGAAGCTTTCTAATGAAGAAATATAAAACTATAAGTAAATAAACTATGAATAATTAACAATGCAATGTGGAAAGAACCTCCTTTGAATCCTTCCTAGGAAAATCCATAGGGATAAGCTAAGAGGAAATTTTCAACAGAAGCTTTGCAAGTGAAATATATTGTAGATAATATTGTAATTGTTTCTTTCTAAAAGAATATGTCTAATAGAATATAGCTTTGAATCTATATAAATAAACAAAAGAAACATCTATGAATTTAATGACACCTCCAACCCATAAATGTTGTACAAAGGAAAATCCAATGCTTATAGTGCTTTTTGATATCCCCTCATCTTCTTTTCGAATGAGTGTCAACATGTCAAGATATTTTTGCTAGAAAGTGTAGAAGAATGGGATAATGTTGGAGTTGGCTAGTTTGCAAGTAGTTTGGTAAAAATTTGAGCAAGAGAGAAGTAAAAGAAAAATAATGTGTTTTTTCTTGTGTTCTTGGTAGGATTTTGACAACATAACAATGCAATAAAATTCAAGAAAACTCCAACAAATGCTTTGAGAAGAAGCTTGGTTTTTATAGAAATTTGGAAGGGAAGTGGTCCAACTCACTTGGCAATCAAGAAATGCCACATCACTTAAAGAAGGGTCATTTAACTTACTAATAATGATAAGTAGGAAGGAGATGTTATTACGCATCTAACAAGCTCAAGAACAACTAATTTGGTCAAGAAATATGTGCTAAAAATGAGTTTGAAGAAGGTGACACGCGTTAAAATATGATAGAAAAGGTTGAGTCAAATGCACATAGAACTATCGGTTTGCATGAGACCATGATTATATAAATTTTGGGGTGGTTGTATAACCACTGCTCAAGGCATACCACAGTTATTATGAAACAACCATGGGGTGGTGGCATAACCACCAATGTGGTTCCGTAACTAAAGGGCAAACAAACTAAGGAAAAGATGAAAAATGACTAAGGAAAGCAGGAAAAGCTAGGAAAAGGAAAATTAAGCTACAAAAACATTTGTAAATAAGGATTTGGACTTGAACATCATTGGAATGGATAGTTTATCATCATTGGGGATTTTTTATTTTCCGATAATGTAGCACCTTGAAAATTTGGGTGTGTACATATTGCCCCCTCGGAGAAGTGTTTTAGCCATGAAGAGACATAAAATGTAAAGTCTAAGTATGATGCTCCCAAATGGGAAAGTTAGAAATTATACTTGACACACCATGTGTTGAAGTGATGCCAATCCAAGCTTCTCGCTACTGTAAAGAAATAAAATGAGAATCAAGTGTAGATATAATGTAGAATTGACAAAACATACTAAAATAAAATGACAAGAGGACTTACCATATCCGTGGGGATAGAAATATACATGTGCTAGCATGCAATGCTCCATCCTTGTAAAACACACACACTAAAAATAGAGTTAAAACATGTTATATATATACCAAAATTACTATTTTTAGAAATCATTTGCACTTACCCACTAATGAATTTTGAGCTCTAGATCTGTGATGGTTTTTGAGATTATAGTATAGTCAAAATGAAGAGTGTGACGATCGATGGAATCCCAACCACGGTGGGAGGAGAAGTGAGTCCCAAACACGTGAGTTATCTGCATTTATTCATTTTTACCCTAAAATGTATAAAATGTGAAAAATCAACTTAGGGGGTTATTTTCAACAATTTTATAGTCAAAATGTTCATAAGGGGGACCTAGTAGGATTTACAATTTTTTAATTAGAAAAGGTCTATTTTTGTCTTTTTTTAATTTATGGGGCCTTAGGGTATGGACCCTACCTTTCATGGATAGAACCCACTATGATTTCGATTACACAACCTCCACTACTTGCACAAGTAGTAAGCGGTGGTTGTGAACCCCACGTTAGTTACACAATTGTTAAAGGGTTGAGGATAAATGTAGAATTTTCATGGTGTTTACGCAACTGCCACTCTTCATAAAGGGGTAGTTACCCAATTGCCTCTTTGCACAGAGTGGCGGTTGTGTAATTACCAAGGAAAACTCATAATTGACTAAGTATGATAAAAAAATTTTAGTTTTTGATGTTTTTATGATGTTTTTGTGAGCTTATTATGCATTGTTATGATCTAACTTTCTCTTTTTTGATGTTTATGAATGTAGGGGTCATATGTTAGATGGATTAGAGCTGAGAGTGTGATTGGTTTCCCCTATTTTGGATGCTCTTACTCAGGATGAGAGGGAAATTTGCATAGGCTCGAGATATGGAGGATATCCAGACATAGCTAGTTGCACAAACTGGCCATTTTTATCTGATTTGATTGAGTTATTGGGATGTAGATCAAAATACTTTCCTTTCTAGAGTCGAGGGAGTGGAAAATTACCTAGAGGATGTCTATATAGGATTCTGGGGTTCATTCATTGGCAAGAGGTTGACTATATCTAGTGTGGGTTTAGTGGCATCGTATCGACAGATGGGTTACTTATGGAGATGGGAGATGCATAGGAACCCGACACGAGTGCCAAACATGGGATGAGATTTTTATCAGATTACCTCTGCACCTATCCCCACCTTGCGTAAGGCCATTATTGGCATCTTGGCTTCACATGTGGTGGGGACAAGGGTGGGAGACAAGATTCTTTATTCTTTGGGCATTGATCATTTAGAGCATAGAGCAACATGGCCACACATATGCTTGGGGCATTGGCATCTTTAGGTTCCACTTATCACATGATTTATATCGAGTTTTAGATAGAAGGGCAAGGCCCTTAGTCATCCCACACTATTGATGATATGGGTTTATGAGCGCATCATCCCTATAGAGGGGTGTTGGGATAGTAGATCCCAAGGCTATTAGAGCAGTGAGGTGGATTGGCATGGCTCCCTCAAGGGGCCACATAGTTAGTTTTCACACTTACTTATTGATGACATGGTTGCACGGATGCCATACTAGGACATGGTTAGATTATGGGGTGAGGATGTTGTTATTCTAGTTTCATATAGTTCTACTACACAATTGGTGGATCGGACCAACAAGAGTGGAGGTCCATCTTTTGATAGAGTACCACAATAGTTTGGATTTTCATATGTTGCCCTCTGGTAGCTCCCATAGTATACAGGGGATTTGAGAGGCTAGAGCTTCCCCGAGAGGAAAGCTCAAGTGGACCATCGTCACACTGGGATCCCGATTTATACTCCATAAATTATATGAGACCCGGCTAGAGAGGTGCATATTTTATAGGATGAGGCCACACCATGCATGCAAGGAGGGAGGAGGAGGAGGAGGAGAGGTAGAGACTGAGGAGGAGGGAGAGAGGAGGAGGAGGAGAGAGGAGAGAGAGAGATAAGAGTGGGCCACTACTAGGGAGGCTCCATAGAATCCAAGGCCTGAGGTTGAGGTCGAGGTTGAGACATTACACACTAAGGAGCCTTTGACTGTCAGTGGAGGAGGGGATGAGGAGTCATTTTTGGACGATGGATGGCCATAAAGGAGGTGAGAGTAGTAGAGGTTCCTACTGTAGCTCCACCACCACCACCAACACTAGTAGACCCATCTTGATGTCAGAGATCCGAGTAAGTAGAATACTCTTCTCTTGACCCTACTTTTTAGATTAGACTCGTTAGTGAACTATGGACTATATATATATATATATATTTTTTTAAATTTTTCTAACTCGTTGTTGTTTACTTGTGTTTTGCAGCTACTATTGCAGATGGTTGGTGAGATCTTATTCATCGATTCTCCTTGACACATTTTCACTTCCTTTCGGGGGAAGACACGAGAGACATCTTCTTGTAGATGTTGGGAAATCATGATGGCTGGCCACCACCCAATGATGTTTCATCATGCGGCATGGCATGTATGCTAATATCCATGACCTTAGATGAGAGTGGAGCTTACGGATATAGCTAGGCGAGAGGAGACAGATGAGACCATTCTCGCAGTGAGGCTACTACTACTGGCAGGTCACCTTACCCCATCTCATGGTCACTCTCACCGATTAGCACATGGAGGCTCTCACTCCATCGCCATAGGAGCCACAAGTAGAGCCCTCATCCCACACCTTTAGTGGGATTGTAGAGAGGAAGAGGATATGACTTTATTGCCTTTATTATTTTTTGGACATTTTTGGATATATATATCGATTTTTTTTGATCATTTTCAGCTCATAGATGAGAATTTTGACCACACTTAAGAGTGTGATGATATTGTATACAAACTTGACACACCTTATTTTATATATACATATATACTCTTTTTTGGTTTGGCTATTCTTGTGTAAGAGTTGATTTATTGATGGTTTGTCTCACATATGTACTCTTAGATGCTTAGAATTTCTGATGTTTTTTATATGCTTTTTATGAATGTATGTTATGGATGATGATGATGCAAAATGTGTTAACAAAATGATTTTTTTTTTTTTTTTATGATGATTCATGAGAACAAATTGTAATCTAGATACTTTGGTTTTCAAACAATATTTAGCACTTTTGTTTCATTGGCAAAATGTGATGAATGTGATATAATAAGAAAATGAACTCTCTCCACTCCTAACCCACACAACTAGTAAGATGTGAGGGCTCAACACCGAGAGCTAAAAGGGACATGAGTTATATGGTTTTGATGAATGAAGATGGTGACAAGAAGACAAGACTTTGACAAAGATCCAATTAGGAACCTACAACTCAACCCTAAGCACAATTAACTACCTAGTCTAGAATGTGATTTTCTTGCAAGTTTATCTAGACTTAGATCTGTAGATGGCCTTTTGATTGAAAAAATATGGTTTTAAGGATTTGAATCTCTTACAACATACACATCTAATTCATTTTCTTGGGAATTTTAAGGTTTCAAAGCACTTTTTATTTGCTAACTTATTTATAGCTTATTGACTTGTTTGACGAGACCCCCTACATCTTTCCCCATGCTACCAAGTAAGAAGCATGGGCTCATCACCGAGGACAAGATATAGGTGAGTAAGGGAACTTCCTCCTTTCCCAGTCTCATGCTACTAGTAGGAAGCATGGGCTCATCACCAAAGATTGGTAGGGAAAGGAAGTGTAGTGTTATTTGTAAAAGAAAGAGTTTTTGTATTTATTATTTGATATATATATATATATTTATTTTTTATTTTGATTTTTGTGATTTTGGGAGGGAAAACTTTCCCCTAGCCTCAACCCCCACAACTAGTAGGATGCGAGGGCTCATCACCGAAGGTTGAGATAGGGACAAGAGCTCCAGGTGAAATGTTTAGATTGCTTTTTTTATCAGAGAGATTTTTAGGGAAAGATGTGACATCAAGAAGCTTCTAGAATAGACTATGGGAAAAGACACCTGAGCTAGAAGAAACTATGAATAGAACTAAGTATGTAAGCCTTGGTAGGACCAATGTCAAAATTTTGTCTTAATTGTTGAGATGATGAAGAGATTAGAATTGTTTGATGATAATATGGTGGATACTTGAAGAGATATGATTAAGCATTTTTCCAACATTTAGAAGTTTTTAGAAGTTTCTTGAAAAGTAAGTTTCTTGATTTACAATTTCACAATATGATAATGTAGATGGTATGCAACATGGATGCAATAATGTACAAGTGGAAATGTAGATGAATTATGCATAAAAATCATTTAAGGTGAAGTGAATTAATGATTCATTGAATTCCTCACCTTCTAAAGTACACAGGTGATACACACCATTGTTAAAGTCTTCTATCACTTGATATAGGCCTAACCATTTGGGTCTAAAATTTCTTCCTTCATTAGTCTTTTTTTCAATCTCTAGTCAAGTCTTAAGACTAGATCTCCTACATGTATCTCTCACTCATACACTTTCTTATTATATTGATGACACATCTATCAGCATAAACATGGTGATGTTGTTCAGCTCGAAGATGAGATTCATCAAGGGTTTCCAATTTCAACTAATCATGCTTCTCTCGATACCCATCTTTTCCCAAGATGCCTTGTAACGATATGTGAAGACTAGGTAATTCCACTTCTAATGGTAGAACAACTTCGGATCCAAAGACAAAATAATAAGGGTTTCACCCCCATGGGTGTTCTTACCGATGTCCTATAGGCCCACAAGGCCGAAATAGCTTCAGATGCCAATCTCTTTTTTCTCCTTAACCATCTTAAGGAGGATGGAATTTAATGTTTTATTTGTAGCCTCATCTTGTCCATTATCCTTGAGGATAATACAAAGAGGTTGTGTGATGTGATATCTTAAATTGTGCACACAATTCTCACACCTCTTCATTTTTGAATGGTGTGCCATTATCTGATATAATGACTTGTGGGACTCCATACCTACAGATGATCTGGTTTAGAATAAACTTGGTGATCACAGATCTAGGTATAGTAGTAAGAGGCATGGCCTCAACCCACTTAGTAAAATACTCAATGGTGGCCATGATAATGAAATTGTGACCATCCGAGGATGAGGGAGAGAACTTCCCTATCAAATTGAGACCCCAAGTAGAGAAGGGCCAAGGTGTCACTATGGGTGTATAGAGCTTGTGTAGAATGTGTATCTCATGTGAGAATTCTTGACATTTCTGACACTGTGGACATACTCTACAATGTCATGCTCTAAAGTGGGCCAAAAATAGCCCATGTGATGAATTTTGTGATGTTGTTGCATGCCCCCAAAGTGACCACCACAGACTTTATTGTGGGCTTGAAGAGGATTTTCTCTTACACTTCTTCATCAACACATCTCAACAACATATTGTCGAAGGCTCTGATAGATACACTTCTTCTATACAATTATGTACTTGGTGGCTATGACATGTAGCCATCATTTGTTGTGAGGTTTCTCCCTAGGATATGATATCCACAATATGATTAAAATATTAGTGTACCATGGACATGACACTATAAGGGTATTTTTCTCTATGTAGAACACACATTCATCTGGAAAATATAGGTCTACTAGATCCCCATAGTCTATAGGGTTATCTGCTAACCAATCAATGATAATTTTTCCCTTCATGGATTTTTGGTTAACAAAGGTGAGCTCAAACTCACCCATTAACATAATGAAATGGCCCACCTTTTTGGATAAGGAAGCCTGAGGTTAAGAAAGTTCACAACTATTATGATTTAACAATCACTGTGTTTCTTGATTAAGCATGTAATGCCTTAACCTTTTTGTTGCAAACACTATGGCCAAGCACTCTTTCTACTTGTGTGTAATGCATCTCATAATCGAGAAGAGTATGGCTAATGAAATAAATAACTCTCTCATGAAAATCATCATCTTCTTGTGCCAACATGCACACAATGAGACATCAGTGGCTCAAGAATATAAGATCAAAGGACGATCAAGGTTTTGGTGGCATGAGCATGGGTGGTGACATAAGGAAGCATTTTACTGATTCAAAGGCTTCATGACACTCAGTTGTCCAATTTTTACAACATATTTCTTAAGAAAACCATTGATAGGGTGTATGATGTATGTTAGATCAGGGATAAACCTGTGTATTGCCCCAAGTTTACCTAGAAAAGACTTGATGCTTGATTCATGTATGTGGGGGGGACATTTCCAAAACTACCCAGATTTTCACTGGATCAACATCAATGCCTCAAGATGAAATGATGTATCCTAACAATTTACCTCTGTTACCCAAACACATTTCTCAAGATTTAGTGTTACTCCATACTCGATTAGGCATGAGAGAATGACATAAAGCACTTTGGGATGATCACCATGTTTCTTTTCTTTTCTAGTAGGTCATCAACATATGATTCCACAATCTTATGAATAAGATCATGAAAATGTATGTCATGTCATTTCCCCATTGGTAAGTGGCTCTGGCATTCTTTAAGCCAAAAGGCATGACTACGTAATAGAAGGTTCCCAAGGAGTTGTAAAGGTAGTTTTCATTTTGATCTTCCTAGAGATCCTTATCTAGTTGTAACTAGAAAATCCATCCATGAGAGACAACAACTCATATCCAGTTATTGCATCAACAATGACATCAATCAAAGGAAAAGAAAATCATCTTTGGGACAAGCCTTGTTAATGTCCCTGAAATCAATGCATATGTGTATCTTCCCATTATTTTGAGAAATGGAGGACTATGTTTGAAACCCACATTGAATAATCAACTGGTTTGATAAACCCCACTTGTAGGAGTTTCATTACTTCTTCTTTAACCATTAAAGCCACTTTTGGCTTCATGGGTCTCATTTTTGTTTCATGGGTTTAGCATCAAGCTTGGTAACTAAATTATGCACTACAATGTTCGGGAGTGACACCCATCATTTCCTTATAGCTAAAAGTGAAGGATTTTGAATGCTCTTTAAGCACCTTTGTATGTGCTTCTATCTCCTTTGGAGTTAAAGAAGAACCAAGTTTCAAGATTTTAGGATCCTCCTCCATCCCAATGTTTATATCTATGGTTCCTTTGATCAAAGAGGCATTACCCTCTTCAAACTCAGGTGGGGCTAGAGGTAGTTCTAGTTCTTCTTCCTCTACCTCATAGATCTCAAGACCTTCGATGAGGAAGGATCCATCATTGTGATGATCTCCAAAGTAGGAGGAAGGGTGAGGTATAAGAGAAAATCCCCTCTTATGGTGCGTGGGATGGAGATCAATGTATGCATTGAGGTATCCTAGGATTTCCTCATCATTCTCCATGTAGTCCAAAGTGGGTAGGCTCATTCTTAGTCTCTTGACATATGCCAGAATTGCATTGGTTGGCATCCTTTGAACTAGAGGTTTGGATTGAACCAAAATAATGAATTTGGTTTCTTTAGGTCTTTCTTGACAAAAGTGAGAGGAGGAAGTAGCCATAGAATTAGCCAATAGGTTTTTCTCTCATGGAATAGCTTGATAGAGATAAAATCAAAACCCTTGCTAAGCTCAAGAACGTCATGGTCTTGTAGAGTTGTAGGTGTTCTTCTTTGGTCTCATAGACTTTCGAGACTTGATTAGTGACAAGTTGAGAGTCACCCAAAACTCTAACATTGTTCACACCCATCCTCTTGGCCATAATAAGACCAAGAAGTAGAGCTTCATACTCAGCTCTTCATTGTTTGTGCACTCAAATTTTAGCTTGAAGGAAAAAGGCATGACCCTCCCCTCAGGGGAAGTGAGGATCACCCCAACCCCAACACTAAAGCGACACTTTTGCACCATCATAGTTGAGAGTCCAACATTCATAAGGGAAGATGGAAGTTTGATCTTCTTAGAGTCTTTATTCCTTGACTTTATGAGACTTCAACCATAAAACCTCATCAAAGACACTGGATGGAAGAGTGGAAATTCCAAGGGTGTGACCTATGCCCAAAGAATCAAATGGGAGAACAATAGGAAAATCATTCTCCAAAAGCTTAAAAATTTCAGTCATAGTTTTTTTGACATGTTTCTACTATACAATTTATTTTCATTAATCAACCCCTTGATTGCTTTAGGGGCTTCCAACTCAATCATAGGAACAAATGGGACTTAGGATTTGAACCTTGAGGCTTGTTTAACTGATTGGCCAAGAGCTCAAATTTATTATGAACCCTGGTTTCTTCTTTAGGTTGGCCAAATGGATATCAAATGGCTTGGGTCACCTTGAGCCATGAAAACCTTACCTAGGTGTAAGAATATGACCTCTTGGAATAATGTGGAAGGGATTTCCTTCATTATATGAATCTAGGGTCAACCAAGAATCATATTATAGTTAGTTTCCGATCTATAATATAAAATTTAGTCAACACGGTCTTGGGTCCAAGAGTGACCGGAAGCACTATAGTTCCAATAGAAGTTTCTTTGAGGCTATCATAGCCTCTCAACATGTTTCGTGTTGAAGAACAATTTGTTTCTCCATAGCCTAGCTTCTGAAGAAATGAGAAAGGGACTATATTAACAAATAACCCCATCATCTATCATTTTACACATGCTTAACATAGTTGTTGTAGATCCAAACCTATAGGTACAACACAAGATCACCTCTTCATGCCAACTCAACATCAGTAGGCATCTTGCTAATGTGAATATGAATCCAACATCTCTCTCAGGTTGCCCCAGGGGATAGACATCAAAGTCTATATGATTGATTTGGGCCTCTGGAGGAGGAGTGACATGGATAAGATGGCCAAGACCTAGCACTTCTAATAAATCTGATTGATGTAGGAGAATTCTTTAACAAATCCAAGAAGGAAATGTGGGAAAAGGTCTTAGTCAAGTCCTGTGATCAAATCATAAGCTCCTATTGGCTTAGGAGCTATGGTGTATCATATGACATAGAGGGATAAATGGGAAGAGGTTGTGAAGAATAATATTAGGTGTAGGTTCATGTGTTAACTTAGGTTTGGTTTTTAGCTCTACTAAGCCTACAATCTTAGTCTGATTTGACCTGTCTAAAGGAGGAGCTACTAGAGGGTTTGTAGATGTAGATGCTTCATGATCATTGTTTCCAATGAGAACCCCTTGTTGGTACCATGAGGATTAAGCTTTTCCATTCTTAGGGGCATGTTGGAAGGGGGTCTCTATAAACCCCAAGAGTAGAATTTTGGGCAATAGGCCCCATGTGAGTGTTTTGTGTAGGTGTCATGGGATTAGCCAAGAACATCTCAATGAAGAGTTGTCTCTGGTCTTCTAGAAGCCATTGTATGAATTTATTACAATCATGACACATATGAGCATCATGTCCTCTAACCCTATGGAAACCACAATACAAATCAAGATCATAGTCATGAGGTCTTTGATTTTTTTTTTTATGGTCCATATAGTTTATATTTTTTTATTTGTTGGTTATTGTAGTTGAATTTTGGAGGCCTGGCCTTGGTTCTGATACTAGTTTGGAAATTGGTTCGAGTATTGGTTTGAGTATTGAACCGGGCCTGGGCTGGACCTACTGAGGAGGTGGAGGAGGATGACTAAAGTCCACCACATTAACTGAAGGAGTGAAATTGTTACTCCTTTGGTTGTTTGCATTTGTATTGTTGTTACCATTATTTGCTACTTGTGCTAACAACATTGATTTCTAGTTTTCATCATTCACATCATCTGTCATAGCACCATGGTTCTTGTTAAGGACTTTGGGTCCTTGATTTTATTGTTTGAACCATTTGGGTAATTTGAATTACCTTGTGAGGGAGTGACTAGTTTCCCATTTGAGCCATAGGTCTTTTGACCACTATCAATCACCACTTGGTCAATGCATGAGAGCACCCTCTAAGACCTCCTCATAGCTCCTAAGAGGGAATTTTTCACTTCCTCCTTAGTTTCTCGATTGAGGGAATGGAGGAATAAGGTCACAAAAATATCCATTTGATCCATGTTGGGAGCACTGACTGAGGAGTAGAGGACTTTCCACCACCTCTGAATGAAATGGGTGTGAAGATTCATTATGCTCTTGTTTAATGTGAAGGAATTCTCTGATTCTATTCTCAAGAGCTTTTTCATATCAAAATCCTTTATGAACTCTGAAATGAGTTTCTTAAATGAATGAATGAGGATTTTGGTATTCTATAGTACTAGTGAGAGCAATCCCCTCAAGGGTCTTGGGGAATATCTTAGCTACAACCACATCCCATGGGAGTAGCTCTCTAATGGAATTCACATACACTTTGATGTGTGCATTTGGATCCCCTCCCCTTTGAACTTTGGAAGGTCGAGTAGTGG
The DNA here is from genome assembly GCA_018340775.1 of Taxus wallichiana var. yunnanensis. Classification (NCBI taxonomy): domain Eukaryota; kingdom Viridiplantae; phylum Streptophyta; class Pinopsida; order Cupressales; family Taxaceae; genus Taxus; species Taxus wallichiana. Next base: position 20,117,632 of record CM031239.1, on the reverse strand, counting down.
TCGTGGAAGCATTACACTTCGTATGGTAAATTCAAGGGGCTCCTTGAGATATTTAGAATATGTGCCCACCGCATAAGACTCTACCATAGATGACCCTTGATGGGGAGGTGGAGGTGGAACATGAGGTTGATAAGGCGTAACATAAGCATTTACGGGAGCATAAGGCATCCCCTTGAGGCTGAGCATATGAACCAGGAAAGGAAAACATGTCCCCTTGCGGTGATTTAGAATACATGTGAAGGTATGGGGGAACATTTTTTTGATATGGAGTGGTAGGTGTGAAACCAAGGAACATGTCACATTTCAGTTGGAATGGCATTTGAGAACACACTTTTGGTTGGCACCTATGGAGGATATTTGTATGGAGTGTGAGAGGGCATACCTAATGTGCCCGATCTAGTAAGGAGGTCTCAGGGCTAGGGACACCCATATAGACTAGAGGGGTGAAGGTGCAGAGGGAACATAACCAAAGTTTTGAATGTGGTGGGGGACCTTGCCTTTCCCTACAAAAAAAGGTAGTATCATGAGAAAAGTTGGGAAAGATCTAATTCTCTAACTCTATCCACCAATGTTGAAATCACATCACCCAAAGATGGTGTTGCATTTGACTTAGGTGTGTTTTGAGTCTTGTTAGGAAGAAAAGGCATGTGATGTCCTACTATGAATTGATCCTTGGGAGGCCACCCCTCTTTGGATGTATTTTTTTTGTTGTAGGAGGAGGGGTAGTAACATTTTTTTGAAGAAGAACATCAGTATACCCTTGCATCCTATCCAAGGACTGGTCTATTGTGTTAAGATGCTCATCGCTTTGGGTGAAGCATGCCAAGAGTTCATCATTAGATGAAAGGTAGGAAGATAGGAAGGAATAAATCATTTTGCATACTGATTTGAGGCCTAGAAAAAATGTAAGGATAAACCCCTTTTTCTCTCCCATAAATGTCATGTTATTTGAGTGAGAGAACTCTGGTTGTGGGCTATAGATAGGTTGATCAATCTCCTCAATCCTAACTGATGAGCCATTTTGGCACCTTGAGGAGGAGGAGTGTGAGGGGAAGGTAAATTGGATGAGTAATTATCAGCCCACCCTGATAGTGAGGGATGACTATTACATACCCATATGGTAATAATATGCTTTAAGACCCAAATGGGCTTGTCGTATTCCTGACCGACATATTTGGGGGGTGTATAAACACCGCATAATAATAATGGGAGAGGAGAAGGATGGATGAAAGAAGGAAGAAACAAAGGAAATGAAAAGGAACTAGTCCTTCACATTGGGTTCACCAATTTTTTACGTCTAAGAATCAACACGTGACTCTAGGACACACTCGACCTCCCGAGGTCATGTCGAGACAACCGATATGATATGGAAGATGGCTATGGAATGGATAACTAGGGAAAATAGGTGAAATATGTGAAAATGGGTGAAAATGGCTAACAAGTAATCAAGGAAATCAAATGTCTTCTATGGGCACTATGGGAATCTTCTCATCTAAGGAAATGAATGCTTGTCTAACTTGGGTGGGTGAAATGGAATGGTCAAGGAGAATGGACACACGAAGGATTCTATCAATATTAGTGTCACCAAACACCCTCTGAACTGGCTATGGAATACATGGGAAATGTTTTAGTGTTTTCCTTGTAAAATTCTCAAACAAGGTCATGGAGGTGTGAGAGGAAACGTGTGGGTAGGAAAAATGGGTGAATTATGGAATCTAATCTTGACCGGGTTGACTATGCTAGAACAACACATAAGCAATTTTGCTTTGACATTCAAATCGTCAACTATGAGATAATAATAGGTGGAAGTGGGGTGGTTTGGAAAATGAGGTGTTTGAGGCCTTGATCAATGTTTGTCAATTGTGGAGCTAGATTTGGTTGAGGCACTCATGGATCACACACTAAATATTTGTGTTTCCTAGGGCCTTGGATGGTCATGTGGATGTGTAAACTACTAAACAAAAAAACAAACAAACATGCAAAGAATCCACAAGAGGGCAAGGTCAATGTTTAGGAAACCTAAGCCAACTAAGGATACATAAGGAGTTGTGTTAATTCCTTTCTAATTAACTCTATGTGCCTAAATTAACAAATGAAAAACAAGTAGATTTAAATTAAATCAATTTGATTACTCTCCTTGAATCTAATTAAATCTACGTGTGGACTAGTTAATTAAACAAATGAAAGCTAATTAATTGTTTAAAAAAGAAAATAAATCTAATCTACTTTTTTTTTGTGCTTTTTCAATAATTTTAACAAAAGGGAATAAAACAAATAAAAGAACTAAGTAATCTAATCTAATGTTTTTGGATTTTTGTGTTTACTTGGAAAATAAAAAAATATGCACAAATAAACTAACTTCTTCTAATTAAATGAAATTTCTTCTACTCTAAATAAATTAAACTAAACAAAGTGAAATAGTGGATGTGGTTATTTCCCCGTTGTAGAGGATTTAATCTAATCTAATAAAATAAATGCTTTTCCTAATTTGTAATTGTGGATTTTACTTCTTTGGATCTACCTCAGAATCATAGGAAGAATGAAAATATTCTTAGAAGCAAATTCTTCCCTGAAGCTTCCTTGTAAAAAAAAGCTTTTAAATGAAGAAATATAAAACTATAGGTAAATAAACTATGAAGAATTAACAATGCACTATGGCAAGAACCTCCTCTCGAATCCTTCTAGGAAAATCCACAGGGATGAGATGAGAAGAAATCTTCAATGAAAGCTTTGCAAATGAAATCTATTGTAAATGCTACTGTAATTGTATCTTTCTAAAATAAATGTATCTAACAGATTATAGCTTTGAATCTATCTAAATAAAAAAAGAAACCTCTAGGAATTTAATGACACCTCCAACTTGGAAATTTTGTATAGAGACAAATCTAATGTTGGCAATGCTTTTTAATGTCCCCTCATAGCTTCTTTTCCAATGAGTGTTCAAACGTATCAGGGAATTATGTTGGAAATGTGTAGAAGGAATGGGAGAGATTGTTGGAGCTAGCTGGTTTGCAGGTAGTTTGGTAGCAATGTAGGAAAGAGAGTAACAAGGCAAGAGATATGTGTTTACTTTCATGCTTCTTGGTGGGAGATTTGGAAGCATAAAAGTGCAATCCAAATCAAAAACTCCAACCAATGCTTTGGGAAGAAGCTTGGTTTTTATAGAAATTTTGAAGGAAGTGGTCCACCCACTTGGCAGCCAAGAAATTCCACATCACAAAGAAGGGGAAGTTAACTTACTAATAATAGTAAGTATGGAAGGAGAAGTGTGTACATATCTAAAAAGCTCAAGAATAGACAATTTAGTCAAGAAAAGTGCTTTAAAAATGAGTTTGAAGAAAGCAACACATACGTGTAAAAATGTTGGAAAAGTCACTGGTAAATGCACACGCCAACCAATACTTTACAAAACTATTGGGGCGCCAAGGTGGTTGTGTAAATGCCCGTGTGGTTCCGTAACTAAAGGAAAAAAGCTAAGGAAAAGCTGCAAAATGACTAAGGAAAGTGGGAAAATCTAGGAAAAGGACAAGTAAGCTACAAAAACATGCTACAAACAAGGATTTGGACTTGAACATCATTGGAATTGATAGTTTATCATCATTGGGGAAGAACCAGGTATTATTTTCCATAGTCATAGTTCTTACTCTTCTCTTGTGGTGATGGTCAGAAAGAAGGATGAAGGTTGGTACATGTGTCTAAAATACAAGAAGCTCAATAAATACACAATGAAAGATACATATCATATTCTTCTCATTGAATATTTGTTAGATGAACTACATGGTACTATTTATTTTACAAAATTAGATCTTTGATCACGATACCACCAAATAAGAATTCATGATGAATATATTCATAAAAAAACATTTAGGACACATGAAGGCCATTATGAATTTCTAGTAATTCCCTCTTGCCATACAAATGTACCATCTACTTTCCATAGTTTTATGAATTTAATCTTTCGGCCATTTTTATAGATGTTTATCTTGGTATTCTTTAATGATATATTAATCTACAAGTAACCTTGGAAGGAACGTTTACAACATGACAATAAATTATTGGAAATTCTTGAACAATAACACCTTTACGTCAAGCCACGAAAGTGTGATTTTGGGGTAAGGTCGGTAGAATAATTAGGTCATATCATGTCTCATGAAGGTGTACAATTGGATCCTCGTAAGATCCAATCCATGGTGGATTGGTTGATTCCTAAAACCCTCAAACACCTCAAGGTGTTATTAGATCTTATAGGTTATTAATGTATATTTATAAAGAATTATGGTATAATTGCAACACCATTCACATCATTATTGAAGAAATACTCTTTTCATTGGAATGAGGTAACAACCCGGGTATTTGAATCATTGAAGAAGGCCATGTGTACAACTCTAATTTTAGCTACCCCAAATTTCTCCAAAACCTTCATTGTTGAATGTGATGCTTTAGGGTGTGGCATAGGTGTAGTAATTATGCAAGAGGGCTGCCCCATTACATTTGAGAGTCGTGAACTCAAAGGTAAGAACCTATCAAAACCAACTTATGAGAAAGAAATGATGGTTATTCTTCATGTATTCAAATAGTGGAGACCATATCTCATGGGTCATCACTTCAAGGTAAAGATAGATCATGACAACTTGAAATACTTCTTAGAGAAAAGACTATCATATGAAGAACAAAAAAATGGGTCACTAAGATGTTGGGATATGAATTTGAGATCATTTACAAAAAAGGAAAAGAAAATGTGGTAGCTAATGCACTATCCAAGAGAGATGAGTCCATAGAGGCATTGTTATATGCCATGTCCATATTATAGGTAGATTGGGTAGATCAAGAAAGATCAAAATGGAAAAATGACAAAGAGACCCAAACTCTCATTCAGAATCTCCAACAAGATTTGAACATTTCATAAAAAAATTTATGGAAGGGGGATGCATTGTGGTATAAGGACCAATTGTACTCATGCAAAAAAAAAAAAAACCTTTGAAAGTCTGGGTTCTCTCAGAGCTCCATGCTTCTCCAGTGGGTGGCCATTCATGATTCTGAAAACTTATCATAGAATTAAGAAAGATTTATTTTGGGAAGGATTAAAAGGAGATGTCTAGAAATTTCTTGCAGAATGCTTGGTGTGTCAGTGTAATAAGGGTGAAACTATTAATTCCCTAGGCCTTTTGCAGTCTCTATCTATTCTCGTGAGTGGTGGCAGAGGTTTCTATGGATTTCATCATAGGATTACAAAAAATTGAAAGGAAAAGTTTAGTTATGGTGGTTGTGGACAGACTCACCAAGTATGCTAATTTTTTACCTTGTCTCATCCATTTATAATGAGTATAGTTGTTATATCTTTTATGGATACAATTTAGAAGCTACATGGAACACCCAAGATTATAGTTAGTGATTGTGATCCTATATTTACTACCAAACTTTGGACTAATTTATTATCATTTTTTTGTACTCAATTGGCTTATAGTTAATCATATCACCCCAACATGATGGATAGATTAAGGTAGTAAAAAAATGTTTGGAGGGGTATCTCTGCAATGCTTTGCTTCTGATAAGCAGGAGAGATGGGTCAAGTGGTTACCACTTGCATAATGGTGGTATAACACTTCATTTCATACTTCATCCAAAATGTCACATAATCTCTTATCGTGTCATATCATATTTATTTATGCTTTCATATGCTAAGTGGGTTGGACTTGGTGCTTTGCATACTTTAGTAGGGTATATATAGGAGTTATAGTGTAGTATTTGAGGATCATGTTGAACACTTGATTCTTATTGCATGGTTTAGAGATTTCCCCCTTGAAGTAGTTAAGTCAATTTACTTGTATATTGTGATCATTTCTCTATATTTTAGTGTTCATTGGTGTTATATTGTTGTTGATATTCAGATCTATCTAACTAATTTCATTACATCCCTCACTTCAAGACATCTACATTTCACCTCCTTTCTCTTTTGAATTTTAATCTAAAATGTCTCTAGGTGGACCTCTTTAAATATTAGAAAAGATAAACAGTCCAGATTACTTCTTTTCCCACTTTCCCATGTTGTAAAAAAATTCTTGTTGCTTCTCCACTCCATTGTAGCATCCCATTATACTTTTCCCATTCTTCAATTCTTCATAAATTCCACAAACGATGTTTTACTTTTATTTAAAACCCCATTCATTTTATCAACCGATAGTGGTTTTATTTCTCTTTTCAAATTCTAAGTGAGGATAAAGGTTAGCATTTCAAGGGTTTTCAAGGAGTTTTTTCATCAACAATATTATATATTACTTCCAAATGATATTTCAATGGTTTGCAATCTTTTTATTCTTACTTTTTCCCCGAAAATCTTGAAATAAGGTTTTCGATGATTGTTTCTATATATGCTTCACCCGTGAATAAACACACGTTCCATAATATAACATATTTTAACTCTTTATCCACTCCATCTCCAACGAAAGTAGATTTATTATTTTTGTTTCTCCTTCTATACTTTGAATTATGTTTTTTATATTGCATTTAGAATTGTCTCCCCTTTGAGGAATATCGTATTCTTCTCATCATCATATGATGTAGCTTATTCTTCTTCCCTGTTTCACTCGGAAATGCTTCGTTCCTTATAGAAACAGATAAGGTTAGGGTTAGGAGGAATACCTGTAGAATGTCGAGATGATGTGCGCATACCGTAGAGAAAGATCAGGCTGACTGCGAAGAACTCCTTTTTGTCTTGGAAGGACTACCTGCAAATAAGAACACAAGACCACAAGATTTTGATTAGATAATAAATGAGGGAACTGCCTTGGGCCCAGGAAGTATGAAACTTCCTTTCGAAGGTGGTCAGTTCCCCTGCTAATATGAATTAACACAAAATACTGTAGAGTACCAATTAAATTGTTTCGTGGAACTGGGTAGGGAAAAGGCTGTTTTTCTTGGTTTTGATCAAAGGAACCGATGCCGGTTACCTATAACCGATGGCGGTCACTGATAACCGATACCGGTTGGTTCTAGGATCTTCTGGGCTGGTTGTGGTGTTTGTAATGGCTGGTTTTTGGATAGTATTGAGAAATGGGATGGTTAGAAGCTAAGGAATGATAGTTAGAGGCAATGGTACGTTAGATAATGGGTTCAGGAACGGATTTGGGAAGATTACAATTCCAAAAGCACAAGAAATGTTATAATGGAGGACATGCAAGATATAACTTACTGGTTTTTTTTTTTGATGAAGGTGCAAGTTGATCTCCTTTGCTGCCAACTCTTCTGGTTTCTTTACTCGTCTCTGCTTGGTCAAGTGAAGTTCTGGACTCTGTTCCTCGCTCGCAATGCTCTCTGTTGATCCAGAAATCCTTCGACTAATCTCCAAAATGAAATTCTGATCCGTTGTTTTGGTTTGGGAAGCCCATTTACAGGGAACCGATGGCGGTTGCGTAACCGACGGCGGTCGAGTAGGAACCGGCATCGGTTAGGAAAAAGTAGGCTATTTTTAGTAAAATAGCCCACCTTCCCTGCTTTTCTCCCGAGAGATCAGTTGCGGGCTTGGTCAAGTGGCTAGAAGGTCGGCTTTGGGTGCGAGTAAGGAGGCATTAGTTATGGATGTGAGTCTAGACCAAGTCATGGGTCCTAATTAGGTTAGTTTAGGGTTAGGGCTAGGTCATGGTGAGGTGGCCAAGTGAGGTGGTAGGTAAGGTGATGTGGATTTATCAATTACAAGGTAATTAATAAATAATTGTGTAAAGTTTAGGTAATGAGGTTAGGTTGCGAAATGGGATGCGGGTCACAAGGGGTCGTGAGACACGAATTTGGTGTCTACATTAGCCCCTTATTGTCGTGTAGCTTGTTCTGTAAAGCTGCGCGGACAATAATATGAAGTGGTTTCTCATGTTAAAGATATAGGTAATCCCCCTCAAATCTATCACAGATTGAGTGAACGGGAAATCAGGGATAGGGTTGATAAAGGGTATATGTGGTAGAGAGGATGGTAAGGTGATGGTGTAGGTCCAAGGAAGCAGACGCATGTTGAAATGCAATAGTACGACTAGGGTACATGATTTGACGAGCAAACCAGCAATGTATAGGCAAAGGTCGATAGTTTATCCAAACAAGGGTGATATAATCCTGGTATCCAAGGCATAGGAAGTAGCTCCAGGGTATATAAGTGTAAGGTACAGAGCGTTTAGGCATGTTTAAAGACTGCAAATGGTTGGTTTGGTTGAGATAAACGTCACGGTCTAGGTCTAGGCAAAGTTGGTCGACAGATCAAGTCAAGGACCCTAATCATGCTAAAACACGAACAAGTGAGCTCGATTGAACACAAGGTACAGGATGGATGGATAAAATAAAACGTTGGTCGGGCCAAATAGGTAGGGCGAGGCCTTGGGTCGGGCCAAATAGGTAGGGCGAGGCCTTAGGTCGGGCCAAGTGGGTAGGGCGAGGCCTTGGGTCGGGCCAAATAGGTAGGGCGAGGCCTTGGGTCGGGCCAAATAAGTGGGGCGAGGCCTTGGGTCGGGCCAAATAGGTAGGTTGAGGCCTTGGGTCGGGCCAAATAGGTAGGGCGAGGCCTTGGGTCGGGCCAAGTGGTAGGTTGAGGCCTTAGGTCGGGCCAAGTGGGTAGGACGAGGCCTTAGGTCGGGCCGAATAGGTAGGTTGAGGCCTTAGGTCGGGCCGAATAGGTAGGTTGAGGCCTTAGGTCGGGCCAAACAGGTTGGTTGCGGCCTTGGGTCGGGCCAAGTGGTTGGGTGCGGCCTTGGGCCAAGTGGTTGGGTGCGGCCTTGGGTCGGGCCAAATGGTTAACAAGGGGTTTGCAGCAAAGGTAGATATTTGCGATGTTTGTGAGTCACGAGCGGAGGGACTAGAGGCTAGATACCTCCATGCGAGAGAGCGTATTCACATGTTACAGGAGAGATTGGCAGATCAGTGGGCGGTACCAATAGCCGTGGTATCTTTGAGGACAGGGAGGCCCGGCGAGAGGCGTTGACGATCACGATCATCACCTGGTTTGGGATGAGGCGTGAGGGTCTAAGTAAATGTTATCGAGGTATAAGAATAAATAAGGATGCCGACCTGCGTGTCGATGATAGAGAAGATGTATTTGTTTAACATCTAAATAAAATTGAATATGTATGTTGATTTGAGTTATGATAATAATAAGAATGTTTTTGTTTTGTTTTGAAAAAAGGATAAAGAGGAATGTGATTAAATAGAAATACACCAAAAATATTTATATTTACCACGCATGATAGGTTATGGTAGGGGATGGTCGAGCTAACCTTGGGAGACCCCATGTCTCCAAAGTGCTGCCTACATAGCCCATTGCACAAAGCAAGGAAGGGCCTCAGACCGATGTAGTTCTCCCTTAGGATCAGGGAGGGGTGAATTTAGGCAATTTGGTATGGTTTAGGCAATTTTGTCGTTTGGTAAAAATTTGATGTTGGTAGGGTAATGGGGTTGGTGCTGGTAGGATAATGTTGTTGGTGTAGGTATAGGTAAAGAAAAGGTTAGCGTACCCAAGTAGTAGGGAATAGTGTCCTGATTAAGATCAACACACAATTCTAGATGCGAGGCAAAGCGGAAAGAGTGCTCCATAGGTGAAAAGAGCTAAACAAACCACACAACGTAGAACGAGCCTGAAGCCTTAAGTGCCGTGTATAGACGAGAAGTCCATATTTGAAAAGAGTTGTATGATCACAATATATCAGGTGTACGTTACGTCCCTTGAGTTGAAACAAATGGTGAGGTGATGTGGATGATATAGCTGAGGTACAAAGAACTTGTTACAACGAAAGAGAACCTACCCTAAATAGACAAGTCCATGACCCAAAAAGTTCTTTTGAATGAGGCTTTTATTTTATTGAATGTAGACTGATCGATGCGGGAAGTCTACAAGGGATATTGATTGTTTTATTCTTGAGGTCTTCACGAAGCTGATCAATGCGAGAAGCTTCGGATAAAGGCTGACTGTGTATAGCTGTCCTTCGGGGGAGCAGTCTATTTATAGTAGCAGAGATGATTTTAGTGCATAGCTGTCCTTCAGGGGAGCAGTCTATTTATAGTAGCAGCAATAGTTTGGCATATAGCTGTCCTTCGAGGGAGCAGTCTATATTTAATTTTAGATAACTAGATGTTCTTTTGGCGTGAAGCATCTAGTTTAGTAGGAAGTTTGACTCAAGAAAATCCCATAAGAATACGGCTTATTTTAATACTTTGAAGTCATGGACTAGACTAAGAAGGGGAAGGCATCGTAAGGGGAGGTGAGGGGTGAGCTTGATTTTATTCGGAGATATAGAAAACAAAGTGTATGTAGCGGTAAATGAGCTCAAGGGACGAGCAGTAGGTAGATAAGGAGTGATATAACACTAGATTCAACAGTAGAATGGTCGAAGATGCAAGGCATTAAGGGGTTCAGGCTCAGGTTTACCATTAAGCGAAGCTAAACGATAAGTGCCTGATCCATAGGTGTGAGTGATTATATAAGGCCCAATCCAATTGGGAGCAAATTTTCCACGTTTGCTCTTTTCTAGTTTGGTTACATGTTGATTCTCTTTGAGGACAAGATCACCAACCTTAAATGTACGCTCATGAAGTCGCTTATCATAAGCACGCTTGATGCGTTTTTGATAGATTTGGAGGTGATCGAGAGCTGTAAGACGTCGTTCGTCAAGAAGCTCTAATTGGGCTAACCGCTCTTGGCGGAAATCATCGTTGGTGAGAATATCTTGAAGAGATATTCTAAGGGAGGGTATTTGTATTTCGAGAGGCAAAACAGCCTCGGTACCATATACCAATGAAAAAGGTGTGGCATTAGTGGAGGTACGAATGCTAGTACGATAAGCCCAAAGGGCAAAGGGAATGTGATCGTGCCAATTTCTTCCAGATTCATTGACGACTTTCATGAGGATTTTGGTTAGAGTTTTATTAGAAGATTCAGCCTGACCATTGGCCTGCGGATAGTAAGGCGATGAGAAGCTAAGTTTGATACCAAAGTTGTCACAAAGGTCTTGTAACAACTTATTTTTGAAAGATTTACCATTATCTGTTATTAGGCGATGAGGAATACCAAAACGACAGATAATGTGATGGTTAATGAATTCGACAATTTTTTCTTTTTTGATTGAAATGAGTGGAACGGCCTCCACCCATTTTGTGTAATATTCGGTCGCTGTGATTATCCAACGGTGACGTTGTGAAGAGGTCGGGTGAATCTCACCAATAAGGTCTAAACCCCATTGTGAGAAAGGCCAAAGATCTCGTGCGACCTGTAGCGGGTGGCTAGGAGTATGTTGAAGATTGGCATGTTGTTGACACATGACACAACGCTTAACATATTCGTAGCAGTCGTTATTGAGAGTAGGCCAATAATAACCTAGGCGAAGGATTCGTTTAGCCACGGCAAGGCCACTAAAATGTCCACCACAAATCCCATCGTGTACTTGTTGGATGGTATAGGTGACTTCTGCGCCGGTTAGACAGCGAAGGAGGATGCCATCAAAGCCACGTTTATAGAGGAGTCCTCCCATGACAACATAACGCGAAACACTTTTAAGAAAAGCACGTTTTCCGTTACTAGTAAGGTCATGTGGGAGAACCGAGATCGTAAGGTAGTCGTGAAATTGGTGGTACCAGGTATCCTGCGAATTAGTAGACACAGTATTTATCATGCAAACTACCGGGGTTGAATAGGATGGTGCAAAAAGTTGCTGGACCACAACGAATAATTCAGAGTCAGTTGGCGCGGCGGGAATTTGCGAGGCTAAGCAAGCCATAGTATCCGCAAATTTGTTAGTGGAGCGGGGAATGGTTTGTATAGAATAGTGGGTAAATAAAGCTAGAAGTGAATCCACATGGTGTTTGTACTTCTGAAGTTCCTCGTTTTTACATTGGTAGATGCCCGTAACTTGATTGACTACCAATTGAGAGTCGCCAAAAATGTTGATAGATTTGATACCTAAATGTAACGCAACTTGGAGACCTAGAACAAGGGCCTCGTATTCCGCTGTATTATTAGTGCAAGGGAAATCAAGTCGGAATGAAAGAGGCATAGGTTCAAAGATCAAGAGGATGAGAACAATGCCGGCTCCTCCGCCGCGCCGGCAGCTTAGATCCATCGAAGAAGAGGGTCATTTGATACGACACTTCTCCGAGCGAAAGAGTGGCGATGAGTTCGTCGGGAAGGTAAAATTGGTAAATTGTTCCCGAGGTAGAGGGGCCTCGCAAGTTGATCTACAAGAGTTTGTCCTTTGATTGATTTACATTGTATAAACTCAAGGTCGAGGTCGGCGAGGAGCATGAGCCATCGAGCGATGCGTTGGTTTAGGTGTGGTTTGGCGTACATATAATGAATGGGGTCTGTGTTGGTGATGACGAAAGTTTTGTGATTCAGGAGGTAATGTCGGAGTTTGGTGGCGGCGAATGATAGGGCAGAGCACAATTTTTCTACATGTGTATACCTAGTCTCGTAATCCACGAGGGTACGACTTATATAGTAAACGGCCTGCTCTCGGCGTGCCGGGTCTCGATGGGCGAGCATAGCTCCTATAGCATGGTCAGTGGCGGAAAGATAAAGGTAGAAAGGACGGTCGTCCTGGGGTGGGATAAGCACAGGTGGCTGCAAGAGATATGTTTTGAGAGCTTCGAAGGCTTGGTGACACTCCTCACTCCATTGAAAGGCAACGTCCTTTTTTAGAAGGTGATGAAAAGGGTGACATCGATCCGAGAGTTGGGAAATGAAACGCCGGATGGATTGAAGTTTACCCTGCAAACTACGCAATTGTTTAAGGTTTTTGGGTGGGGGCATTTCTAGGATAGCTTTTACTTTAGATGGATCGACCTCAATGCCACGTAAAGAGATGATAAAGCCCAGAAGTTTCCCCGAAAGGACACCAAAGACACATTTCTTTGGTTGAAGACGGACAGAATATTGTAACAGGCGATCAAAAATAATGGTTAAAACATCGAGATGTTCACTGCGATGTTTAGACTTGCCAAGAAGATCATCAACGTAATCTTCGAGGATAGTGTGCATAATGTCATGGAAAATGTAGGTCATAGCCCGCTGATAGGTCGCACCAGCATTCTTAAGGCCAAACGGCATTACACGGTAACAGAAAGTTCCCCAAGGAGTTATGAAGGCAGTTTTGTGTTGATCGGCAGGGGCAACCAAAATTTGGTTGTAACCTGAAAAGCCATCCATGAGAGAAAGCATTTCATGACCCGCAGTGAGATCAACAAGTTGATCAATACTTGGGAGGGGGAAGTCATCCTTAGGGCAAGCGAGGTTAAGATCCCGGAAATCCGTGCATATCCGAAGTCCCCCCGTCGCTTTTCGTGACAGTGCGATGTTAGAAATCCATTGAGGATAGTCAATAGGCAGAATGAAGGAAACAGAAAGGAGTCGTTGGAGCTCCTCTTTGACCAAGAGAGCAATGCGTGGATGCATTTTTCTCAATTTCTGCTTGACTGGTTTGGAATCGGGGTTTAGAGTGATGTTATGGACGGCAATGGTAGGATCAATTCCTGGCATGTCAGCGTAAGACCATGCGAAAGCTTGGTTGCGAGCACGGAGAAAGGTGGTAAAGGCGGCTTGTTCTGATGTGTCAAGTGATTGTCCGATCTTCACTATGTGAGGATCTTCCTCCGTGTGGATGTTGATTTCTATAGTAGATTCGTTCAGCATGGTTTGAGTTTCAGATGGTAAGGCACGTTGAATATAAGAATCATCCGCGCCTAGGTAAGTGAGGATGGAGTCGTCATCCTGGCATTCAACAACATTAATCAAAGGCGAATCCTCTTCGATCATGTCTGGATACAGAAGGGGAAGAGAAGATGGGTCCTCATTATCGCGTTGATAAGTGAGAGGACCTATGAAGATAGCATTTATGAAAAAAAAAAGTTAGGAGGGATAGATTCAGGGTCCATCGATTCTGTGGGAGATGATGGCAAAGTGGGTGATGATGGTTCGGTAGGGGCAACGTCTTCTTCTTCCAGGATACAGCTGACAGGAGGTGTCTCCTGCGTAGGTGTTTCGGAAAAACCAAGACCACTGCGATCATTATGTTTGCGTGTGGTGATGGGGATGAGAGTATGTCGGCCTTGTTCGTAAAGGCCAAAACCAAAGCCTTTCCACGCACAGCGAGTCAAGAAGGTGAGGGCGAAACGACGATTTGTCAAGTATTGAAAATCGGATTGGAAGGGAACCACGCCAAGAGGAGGTTCAGGGGTAATGGAGGATGCGTCAACACCCCCATATGTTAGGTTAGTGCGACAATGGGGTGGTCCGTAAGAGATTATCTCCCCCACGCGACGGTCGTAGGTGGGGTGTGCATGTAATTGTCCGTACTCCTGCGGGGTAGGGAAAGAACTAACGTTATATAGGCGATACTCCCCCAGCGTAAGGCGATGAAAAACGTCTACTAAGGGGTCGGAGGTTGGGATGTTAGCTGCGGGAAGAGAAGTGGTTTGTGCGACGGTGGTTTCATCAGTTGTAGGTGCAGTTGAGGTGGACGGTTGAGGTATATTGGAAGAGGATGGTTGGGTTGAATGTATGGGTGTCTTAATTGGTATAAGCACATCGTTTGGGCGGTATAACATATTGCAAGTTTTGAAGGGGGGAGGATCAGCTTTTACAGTGTAGGACTTCCCCTCGTACTCAAATTTTATACATCGATGTAATGTTGAGGGAACGCATCCCATGGCCCGGATCCAAGGACGACCTAGCAATATATTATATTGGAACTCTCCTTCAAGGACATAGAAGAGTTCGGGTAAAGTACGTGGTCCTACGCGAATGTTGAGGATCACGGTGCCCAATGTAGAAGTAATAGCATCATTGAATGACCGCAACATGATGGGGTTGGCACACATGCAACTAGAAGGGATGTTCATTTGTTGGAAGGCTTTTGAAGAGATGATGTTTAAGCTAGCGCCCCCGTCAATCATAACCCGACGTACTCGAATGTCCCGGACGTAAGCGGAAATGAAAAGGGCAGGGTCAGGGTCTTCTATACCAAAGTCGATAATTTCATCTTCCGAGAAACTAACTGCAGCGGCTTGTTGTTTTGAGACAGAAGTGGTGGGGGAGATGGATTGTTTGGTGAGAGAGGAAACGTGATTGGGTGTTAGAATGGAGGCCACGGGCAGGGTTTCATTGGGAAAAACCTCTATCCCTTGAAGGATCTCAACGAGAGCTAGTCGATGAGATTCAGAAGTCTGAATGAGATCATATAGTGTCATTTTTACGGGCGATTGATGAAGCTGTTTGATCATGGTTCGGTGGGCAACTCCATTAGAGACGGGATAGGCGGGTCCGCGAATAACCACTTTAGGTGGTGGTGTAATCGGGATGGTTGAAGGAGAAAGAGATGTCGTAGGTGTGTTTTCTTTTGCTTTCCCATTGTTTTTCTGTCCTCGAGTAGCGACACTAATCATATTAATCTCGTAGACCTGAGATGAAGAAGATGGTTGGGATAATTCATGGTCTTCAAGAGGTGGGGTTGTAATAATGATCGATCTTGGTGAGGCGGGGACAGATGGTATAGTAGAGGGAATTGACGCTAGAGGTCTCCCTTCGTAAGTTGTCTTTCTTAATCTTTCGATCCGGAAGAGGTGATAGCGAAGGATGGTTTTTAGAGCTTTGCATCCTTCTACATCATGTCCAGGTGTGCGGTGATAGGCGCAGATTTTAGACTCATCATAATCCACAGGTCGGGGCTTAGACGGGTCATAAGGTCTAAGTGGGGGTAGGAGATGGTCGCATTCTCCACCAACATAGCAAGGATTTTGGCGTAGGATCCTTTGAGTGGGTCAAAATCAGAAGAAGATGAGGGTATTGATTGTGTGGGTTGTGGTAATGTTTGGGCGTGTTTAGTTCGTATGGGTGGTGGTTTAGTCGAGGGGTGCTGACACATGTTTTTCACTAAACGTGGTTTCTTGGACACAGAAGTTACGTTCAGCTGGTTAGATGATGAGGCTACAGATGGCATGGTAGCGGGAAACAACCACGGAGAAAGGGGAGTGACAGAAAATAAATCCTTTGATGATGGGATTGGTTTAGGGTTGATAGGTGGACCGGATACGCGGGGTAACGATGTTGTGATACCCTTTGATCTCTGTATAGGTGTAAAAGGCGTAGGTCGTTTTGCAGAAAACAAAGGAGGTATGATATATTGATGTAAGGTGGAGGGATGAGGTCCCAATATGGAAGGTGGGTGTGAAGATGAGGGTTTTGATAGAGGCCCGGATTGCGTTTGTCTCCTAGGTGGCGGGGCGGGTTTATTTTGGGATAAATCGAGTCGCTTAGGCGGGTGTGTTAGACTGGGCATTGGTGAGGTCCCAAGCGTAGGGGAAGATCTGGTTAAGTTGATAGAAGTGGACGGGGAATTTGGTAGAGGTGAGGGGGGTGAAGGCGAGAACAGGGGCATTTTAAGCTTCTGTAAGCACTTCGGGTAGATGGTGGAGACATCGGGATCAGTCATTTGCATTTGAGTAGAAGAAACAGAGTACTCAAACGTTCCCATAGGGCTGTCATCTTACGTGGAATGGAGTCTCAGTGTAATTTGTAATTTTGGTACAGAGGAAAAGTGAGTTGTAATTCCAATCCATTGCGGGTGTGACACAGGAGGCGGATGGGGCACTGTATCAGTAGATGCTAAGAGGTCGACGGGTTGTTGAAAAGATTTAGGTGATGAGGGACTAATAGGCAGAAGGGCATGTTGGAGGGGATCTGTCATGGCTAAAGAATTTAATGATGTCGGTGCGAGAGATTTCTCATCTAAGGATGTCAAAAGGAGTGGCGTACCCTCCTCTTGTGCGGCAAGAGTGGTAGAAGGAGACGTCTGGGAAATGGATAGATTAGACAACATCCGCTCGCAGTCTTGTAGGGATGTGGTGTAAGAAGACTCATTAATGGGAAGGGAAGCCTGGGCAGCTAACTCTTCTATGGGTAAAGGAATGATTTCGCTTTGGCTTGATGGTGGTAAAGGAGGTTCGGGCTCCTGTGTTAGTGAAGAGGCTTGATTCAAAATTTTCTCGATAGAGGCTTTTGGCTGGGTATCGAATACTGCATGGATCTCATGAACACTCTCCTCAGCTAAGATATCTTGGTTTACGTTGCTGCTGGACGAGTGATTCGGGAATGGCTTGTTGAAAATTTTCAGATTTCGGTTAGCAGGGGCGTTAGGATTATCGAGTGTTATATCCCCTGCATCAACCATTTCCTGCACTATGTTTTTCAACATCTTGCAGTTTTCATGACTATGTCCTTTTACGCGGTGAAAGTTACAAAAGTCATTTTCTTTGTACCAGGAAGGTATTGCGCGGGTGGAGTCAAACCCAGAGTGAGGTTTTACAGGGGGCAAGGTGATAGCCCCAGCTTTGAGCAATTTCTCTAGGATGACGCCATAAGTTTCTCCCAAGGGAGTGTAATTGGTGGGCTCAGCTTTGTATTTATAGGTGGTTTTTGGTGGAGTATTGGACGGTGATTGGGATTTGACCATCACCGCGTGGACAGCTCCTTTTGATTTAGAAGAGGTGGACGCGTGAGGAGTGGTGGTATTTGGTTTATTGGTAGAATCAGGAGTTCGGAAAGTGGAGTTCTTGTTGCGCAACCGCAGTTTCTCTTCCTCTAAGGCTCGAATTTCTAATTTTCGAGCCATAGTAAAGACCTCGTCGAATGTACGGAAAGTTTGAATTTGGAGGGTAGGGGAGATGTGCTTAGCGCGAGGCCCGCGTAAAGCTTGATTCGATAAGTTCGGTTTGAGGCAAGGCATACGTAAGTTGGTTGATAAGGCCCCGCCATCGTCAACGAAATCTGCGATAGATTCGTCTTGGTGTCGGATGGCATAGAGTCGGTGATAGATACTTTCTTGGCAATGTTAATGGAGAAATGATCCAAGAAAGATTGGGCTAGTTGGTTAAAAGAGAAGATTGAGTGCTGGGTTAAAGCACTATACCACTCCAAGGCAGGCCCTGATAAGGACATGGGAAAGGTGCGGAGTAACAAGGCATCATCATGGGCAATCAAATAACAAGCATGTCTAAATGATCGCAAGTGTTGTTGAGGATCCTCTTTACTGTTAAAACGAGTAAACTTTGGCAACTCCCATTGAGGCGGATAAGAATGAAGGGGGACAGAAGGGTGAATGGGCTCCCGACAAACTTGCTCGTATGTCAAGGCGCTACGACTTCCTGAAACGGAAGCCTCCAGGTTTTGCATTTTGTCCATCATTTGCTTGATGAAATCTGTGGTTGGATGAGATGATGGTGCCACAGAATAGGGGTGTCCCATATAAGGTGTTGAGGTCACTGGATACGTATACGGGAATGAAAAGGTAGGCGGAGCTTGAGAAGGAAAGCTCGTTTGAATAGGTGGCAGAGAGTAAGTCATGAATGGAGTGGTCTGAAAGAGAGATGAGATAGGGGCAGTTGGTGGTAGCGATACGTGGGGTCCAAGATTAACAAAAGGAAAGCTAATCGGGGTCGTATGAACCTCTGCCGCTGTCGGATTGGGAGACGGGGCTAGCGATGCAGGAAGTAAGGTATTGTTATCAGGAGGAGTAGGAGCTAAATGAGCAGCTATACTAATAGGCATGCCCATAAGGAGCTGACCATCAGGCGTACGGTCAGGGGTATGAGACAAATAGTATTGTACAGCGCTGGGATTAGCATCCAGAAATTTGGCAAAGTCCTTGTCTCCTACAGGAATTTGGGGGATCTCACTGGTGTCCGTAGGGTTTCCTATAGAATGTGAAGGGGGTGATTCAGGCAAAGAAACAGAGCAAGCATGTGAAACCATGGCGGCGGCTTGCTTCCGAGTGATGACAACCATAGACCAGAACACACAGGAAAGTTTCAATCTATCAAGGACAAAAACAACCTCAGAATGGTGAATTTGGCAAGTTGCTGGTTTGTCAGGGGCTGAGAGAGACAGTAACCGATATCGGTTTGGTAACCGGTGTCGGTCAGAGGGCAAACGACGTCGGTCCCTTAACCGATGCCGGTGTCAAAAACCTAGAATAAGAAGATACAAAGGGGCTGCTAATTTGATTTTTAGCAACGTTGAGTAGTTTAGCAACTTATTGATCACAGAAGACAAAGTATGACAGAGAAAACAGGATTTGAAAACAAGCAAGAGGCACACGCAAATGCAGAGATTAACCTTAGGGTTAATTTTAATTATTGTGGGCTTATGCCTTTAGACGTAGAATGATGTCAGAATCCTAAACAAGAGACTTAGGGGAAATGTCAAGTTGTTTTGGCTTATAAGGTTACCTCAATCGGGCGGAGGAATACCGCGGAAAAAAGGGGGGATGTTTGAGCTGTTGTGTTAATTGTGAAGTGATTCGGTACGTGTTGTGCAGTGAAACTAAGGTTAATTTCCTGTCAATACCGTGGATATCACCCCCACGTGTACGACCTGTTACTTAATCTATGTTCACTAGAATTGAAAAACAACAGGCAGGAATGCAATGCATGTGTTTTAAAACCCAAATCGAAAGTGATATTCGATGAAGCAAAAGAGATGACTTTTACTAATGCAAGCTGCAAAAACAAAGCAAGTTCTTTTACCAGAATAATAAAATACCCTGTGAATATCTCTAGAAGAAGAAAACAGCAAGTATGCTCCCTATAATAAAAGCAAGCAAGAAATAAAGAAAAACCCAAAATGGGTCCCACCGGGCGTGCCAAAATGTTTCACTCGGAAATGCTTCGTTCCTTATAGAAACAGATAAGGTTAGGGTTAGGAGGAATACCTGTAGAATGTCGAGATGATGTGCGCATACCGTAGAGAAAGATCAGGCTGACTGCGAAGAACTCCTTTTTGTCTTGGAAGGACTACCTGCAAATAAGAACACAAGACCACAAGATTTTGATTAGATAATAAATGAGGGAACTGCCTTGGGCCCAGGAAGTATGAAACTTCCTTTCGAAGGTGGTCAGTTCCCCTGCTAATATGAATTAACACAAAATACTGTAGAGTACCAATTAAATTGTTTCGTGGGCGGGTAGGGAAAAGGCTGTTTTTCTTGGTTTTGATCAAAGGAACCGATGCCGGTTACCTATAACCGATGGCGGTCACTGATAACCGATACCGGTTGGTTCTAGGATCTTCTGGGCTGGTTGTGGTGTTTGTAATGGCTGGTTTTTGGATAGTATTGAGAAATGGGATGGTTAGAAGCTAAGGAATGATAGTTAGAGGCAATGGTACGTTAGATAATGGGTTCTGGAACGGATTTGGGAAGATTACAATTCCAAAAGCACAAGAAATGTTATAATGGAGGACATGCAAGATATAACTTACTGTTTTTTTTTTGATGAAGGTGCAAGTTGATCTCCTTTGCTGCCAACTCTTCTGGTTTCTTTACTCGTCTCTGCTTGGTCAAGTGAAGTTCTGGACTCTGTTCCTCGCTCGCAATGCTCTCTGTTGATCCAGAAATCCTTCGACTAATCTCCAAAATGAAATTCTGATCCGTTGTTTTGGTTTGGGAAGCCCATTTACAGGGAACCGATGGCGGTTGCGTAACCGACGGCGGTCGAGTAGGAACCGGCATCGGTTAGGAAAAAGTAGGCTATTTTTAGTAAAATAGCCCACCTTCCCTGCTTTTCTCCCGAGAGATCAGTTGCGGGCTTGGTCAAGTGGCTAGAAGGTCGGCTTTGGGTGCGAGTAAGGAGGCATTAGTTATGGATGTGAGTCTAGACCAAGTCATGGGTCCTAATTAGGTTAGTTTAGGGTTAGGGCTAGGTCATGGTGAGGTGGCCAAGTGAGGTGGTAGGTAAGGTGATGTGGATTTATCAATTACAAGGTAATTAATAAATAATTGTGTAAAGTTTAGGTAATGAGGTTAGGTTGCGAAATGGGATGCGGGTCACAAGGGGTCGTGAGACACGAATTTGGTGTCTACATTCCCATCTAACTACAACTCTTGTTTAACCTAATCATCATTTCCCTTTGCATTTTGTTCTTTGCCAACTTTTGTCTCTATTACACTATGTACACATGATTGCTAGTTAAAATAATTAATTGCATTATTATCTATGACATTTAATTGTAATACATTTATGAATAACTTACTAACGTAATAGTGGATTATTGTTACAATTATTTTGAATGCATGAACACTTTCCTCTTCCTCTTCCTCTTCCTCTTCCTCTTAAGGGCGAGGAGGAATTCGTTAAGGAGGTGGAAACGTGGTAAGTAGTTACATGAGTAATAAGCACGTCTTTATAAGAAATCGTAATGTGAGTGACATAGTTTGTGAGCGTTTTTCCCCGCCATTTATTCTCAAATCAACCGGTGCATGCACTCAATTCGCACACACTCTTCTCGTGTTGAATTTCTTCGGGTCATATGTGGAGATTATTCCATCCAAATCACAACATATGCTCTCTCCACACTCATTCAACCCAAAATACCTAAAATTTTGTATATTACTTTTGACCCCTTTTTATTATCCATTTTTCCATGCTTTCGGGAATACTTACAAAAATTTGAAAAGAATATTATGTTTAAGGTTCAAGGTTGTGTCTAGGTAGCCCCCATCCTTATCCACTTACACGTATTTCAAGTGTAAATTACTTAAATTCATGAAGAACAACCAACTTTTTTTTCCATTAATGGGTTCAAGAAATTTCTAAAATGCAATGGCCATACAATCTCGCATTAATTTTGCATTTATATTATGTCTCAACACATAACATTCTACAATGAAGATACTAGTAGATTTTGATGATTTTGCCATTTTTTTTTGTCAAAATTTTAATTTATCATGAATATAGACACAAAATTTGTGTTATTTTGTCGTAGTAATACAAAGATTTTCGGGACAAGTATTCCTCCAATTTGAAATCAAAATCATCAAATTTGGTTATGCATAGTGTAAACATTGTATTTTGCATTAGCAAAAACTCCTTCCATAGACACATCATTTATGTATGAGTGTCTTGTTTTTTGTTATTTTTTGCATACTAATAAAATATTTCCCCACAAATAAAACTTGACCAAACACATATAAAATAACCAAATATGTATCTTTAAGAGTTTAAATATACAAAGCGACAATGCATCCATAAATTTTCTAATTTTAAAAATTTATTAAATATTATTTAGAATTTATTTAGTGGCTGGTTTTAAAATATTTTTCGCCACCTATTAAGACAATATTATATTTTGACACACTAATAGAAACCCAAATTATATCAAACTTTGCATCAAGAACATGCATTTTTAGGCCTCAGTATCTCACTTCTTTTAACAAATAGTACAACAAGACATATAACAAGAGCATAACAAACCTATCATACAAATATATAAATATATTTGGGATACCGCAAGATTATAGGTATATGTAGGTATATGCCTTTATTAATATGAATTTTATGCATTATTTTAGGATAAACAAATTAATCTAACATAAAGTTAAATGTTGTAGAATTTTTTTCTAGGACTCCATTTACTTTAGTCTTTATTTTTATTAGCAACAAAATTTTATCATATTTTTAGCGGAAAAAAATGATTATGTAACATTAAACCAAATACACAAACACAAATTAGTTAAAGAGAATTTAAAACTAAATGTTTCAATTTTATTTTTTGGTTTATAGGATTCCATGTGCTCTACAAATGTCAAGTGATTCTAAAGTTTTACAATATTAGATGCTACTACATCTAATCGGGGTATACATCTCATGAACTTGATTATGATGAAGTCGAGAGTTCTTGTGTAAGAGGGAATTTTTTTGGATGTGAAAAAAAAATCCTTCACAACGGACATAAAACAATACAATGATTATTATTTTGAAACCAAAGGAAATCACGAGTCATTAAATGATCTCAAATAGTTGGATAAAGACACTCATAATCTTAAGGCATGTGGAGTTTGGTTATTACATGAGAATATTTTAGAAGTAAATAAGCCTTTTTATTTTTGGTGTTACAAATATGTGATACATTTGTCTAATATATATCTTGGAAATATGACACTATTCATATTAAGTAATGTAAAGATTGGTTCAAAGAGAAGAGTTGATGATGGGGTATGCATTCAACCATTTTTAATCTTGAGTATCCATTTATAGAATTGAAATGTTTGATGCATCACAATTTTTCATGTCCATGCACGGTATATGTGCAAATGTAACATCTTATAAGTCCAATATGAATATAGGTAAAGATGTGAGAAATATGTATGACTACATAGTCATTTATGGTGGTCCCCACATACTAAAAAAACATGAATGGGTTTATAAATAAATCTCATATATGATGCACTAATCCTCCTAATTATCAGTTTATGGAGTGCACCGATGAATGTGAAGTAGAATATATGCCTAAGATATTAATAAAGAAATGTATTATGGTCAAAATTATAATAGATTTATCAGTAGGGGATGAATTTTTGATTTATTATTATTTTTGAAGACTCATACCTTTTCTTTTATGTTCTAAATAAAATAACATACCCAAGTATGTTATATGTTTCAATCAAAATATAATTATTGTTAGTGTTTTTAAAGTAATGTACTAGATATTGAACTCTGCATTTATGAATGTTTCAATTTTTTTCATTCCAAATGAGGTCTTCTATACATTGAGAATAAGATTTTTTTGTACTTTTAATGCACTTGTGATAGTTTTGTTAAATTGAGAAATTTATTACAATAATAAAATGTTAATCAATATCCTTGGTTTTTCAAAGCAAGGTCACTCATATTTCTATAAAGGAGGGTGTTAATGATAATGAAGAAAAAATAATTGGAATTTTAGTTCATTATGTCTTGGAAGGAAGAGTATAAAATACAAGTGATTTTGTACACATATATGTAATTTTCTATGTTATTTAGTTTCATGTTAAACTTATAATGTCATAAATTATTTAGTTGATTTAGTTGGTATGAAACATTCTCTATGATGGTTTGTGTAGTGTAAAGTGTAGTTAATTTTGTAATATAATATTTTTTTCCAATTTTTAAATTAATTTTAGACAAATTGGCTGAATAAGATGAACATTTTCGAAACACTAATTTTTTTCTTATAACACACCTTCCATTCCTACTCATGATGAGGATGATGCCTTAGGCAACTGCGACAAGTATTGATCTACTAACACCATCATTATGATGATCATGGCCATGATAGATGACAAATATTCCCACCGCAAAACCTCATGCACTTATACAACCAAGGAGAAGATCCTGTGGACACTAGTTTTTGGCACCCCTTGGTGACCTACCCACACAACTCATATTCATATATCAAACACTATACCTAATTCCTAAATCTCATTCTACCCCATAACATCTATTTACTACTGTAAATAGCCATTTACCCTCTAAAACATCCTAAACCACCTCGACCTATTTTATCCTAGTCAAACCACAACCTCCCAACCTCCTCAACATACTCCTACTTGTCTTAATTTCATCCTTAACCCGAAACTCACCATTTTGGAAGCAGTTTCAACCACTTTCAAGTGAGTTTCACCACTTCTCCCAAATCACCAAAGTGATTCTAACTAATCACCGATGATTCTATTTAAACTCACCAAATTTCTTGGATGAGGATATTTGGAACTCTGCACATTGTATCATCATTCTGTCATTTTAGAATCTCAAACAACATCATTTAGGACATTCCAACACCCTGTAGAACCACAACAAGTCCTCATAGAATTCAAAAATTTCACAAGTTCTCTCTCTAACACTTATCATTCACATTTTGCATCAAAGGTGAAGTTATTATCATTTCTTTACATTCTTCGTTCATTTACGCATTTTGTCTAAATCTTATCAAATCATTAAATCATTATCTCAAGATAAAATGTCTTGTATTCAAATCTATTTAATTACATAGTTATCACTAGCGATTCCCTTGAATCGTCAATGGTTCCCTTAAATTGCTAGCTACCGCTATGAATCACCAAAGTGATTCCTTCTTTTTAGACCTAAGTCACACCTTTCCTACTCTTAATCCATTTTACAATCTATTTTGTCCTAATCTTCGTGTTTGAAAGTGTTTTTGTTGGTGTGTATTATTTTCCACATCGTTAGGTGAGTCATCTCACTTAGGTGAGATCGTAGGTCCATGTGTCATTTAGGGGTCATTATGAGATTCCCTTATGTGTCATTATGTCGATGCGTCGGTGCGTCGGTGTGTTAGTGCATCATATGCATCATTGGGAGTTACACTTCTATTTCGGGAATGTAACTCCCCCTCTCTACTCGAGTTGTCGTGATTACAGCACTGGGTTTACTTAGCACCTCCTATATGTACACATCTTTTGATCTATGAGATAGAGAAGAGTTTTATGGCTTAACTAGGTTCTTCCCATGTTTTAAATCTTTGCATGCACATTCGGTTGATGCTCGCTCCTCCCGAGATCTTTTCACACTGCCATTCGCACGTCTGTTGATGTGCACATCATCCCTTATGATCCTCGCTTGTGGGTTTTAAACCCTCTTTCATGGTATCAGAGCAGATCTTGTGGATCCGTGCACTCATCAACATTTTTGTGTGTGTTTTTGGCTTTCGGCGTGATATTCAGATTTTGTTGCGTGTATCGTAATGGATATTCTGTTTGTGTGTTTATTGCATTGATTTTAGGCATTTTCATACCTCCATTCGGGTTGTTCGTGGTTTGGTTTTCAGTTTTTGTGGCTTTATTTTTGGGGTTTAATGGTTTTGCATCCTTGTATGTAGTTTTGGAGCATTTACAGTTTCAGATCTGAGCTCTAGAAGTGTTGGTTTTACTGGTTTATAGTGGTGAGAGGTGCTCCTGCATGGACGTTTTCACTCACCTCACCACTTGTATTGTTTTTGGGCTCCATTTTTGGTTCGGACGTGTGTGCTTTGGAATTGTTCATTTACTCAGGCCTGTGAATCTCCCAGCCCGGTCCACATTCAAACTCAGCTCTACATAGCTCAGCCACCCTTCAACTTGGTTCCCACGTGGGACTCCACTCCACCAACACCTTGCTTCCTCCTCGTTGGTCTGTTGGACATGGGAACAACTCTGTTCGTGGCCCAGCTTCCTTGTTCATGGTTCAGCTCATTGTGCTTGCTTCTCACTGCTCGTGGTATTCCCCAGGCTCATTGCATTCCTCCCAGGCTCCAACAGCTCCCACGTGCCCTGCTTTGCATTGGAAAAACATTTTTTTGACTCTGCTCAACCGTTTTTGGCGTTTTTGGCATTTTTTGGTGGTTTGAGGTCTTCAAACGGCTCCTCCAGCTTGTGCAAACCTGCTCCACTCCTCCAGCAACCTCCCACGCACCGTTCTCTCCTCTGCTCGGCCCTCCTTCCAAGTACCACGTGGAGGTCTGCAAAAAAATGTTTTTTTGCTGCAATACGTTGGAAAACATTTTTTTGGCTTGTTGTTTGGTCAGCTCTAGTTACCTACTCCCTTTTGGATGTTTTTGACAACCTAACCACTCAGCTCTAGCTCGAGCAAAGCACCTTGACATGTGGGCTCTCCACTCAGCCTACAGTTTCACTACAACTTCAACTCAAGCACTTGTCTCACTGGCAAATCTGCACACGTGGACTTGCACTCACTTGGACTGCAGATCTTTCACTAAATGTGGGCCCCCTCTCAACCCTATTTTTAATGTTTTATGGCTTAAAAAATAATTCATGGCATGTAATTCATTTTGGGCTACTGATTTTTCTTGTATTTAATACCCTCCTACGAGTGTCAAAGACGGAGGCGAGGTCCGGATCGACGGGAGGCTAATCCCCCCTCGCAAGCAAAACAAACCCTATCTAAAATTTGATTTTGTTTCCAATGAGTAGTCACGTGATACCCTTGGCACTCATTTTGAGCACTTTTTAATGCGTTTGTAGCATTTAGTGGCATTTTCCATTAGTTGCGGGAATCGTTTTAATGCCATAACTTTTGACTTGTAGCTCATTTTTTAGCGCTTCTTTAGTCAAAGTTGCATGATTTTTCACACACTACGTGATGGAATTGTCATTTTTATAAATGCACTACTTTTATAAAGTGCCACATTTTGGGGGGGTTGATTGTACTCTTGGGATTTCACAAACAAACGCATTATCGGTTGAGTCCGACGTCTTGCTTTTGTGCATCTTGCATTTTACATCATGGAAAGTGCTCTTTCCAGACTTGAGCATTGTAGGATCACCTTACAGCCTCCGCCACTTCTCACCGGGAGAGGGAACTATTTAGCTTGGTGTGCTTCCATGGAACGTTACTTCACCCACGAGGGTATTGTTGCTGTAAAATCACTGCACCCCGGACGCCGATCGATTTCTAGTTTGATCATTTGAAGCATCCAGTGTGATTGCACAACATGGAATCCTTTCTCCAAGTGTGGGACTTGCAAATATGAGAAAGGAATCTCCAGAGAAGGCTGGTTCCTACTCCTAAACTACCTGCCACAAGTTGTTCCAGTGCAGGCAAGCTAATCTAATCCTAATCTAACCACCAAGGAGACAGGGAGAGAGAGAGAAGAGAAAAGAACAAAAGCCTACACTAAAACGGTGATACACCAGAGAAGGAGAATGTTGAACATCTATCAAAACTACCATGGAACAAGGAGAGGTGAGAAATGGGAAGGATGGACAGATGCATCACAAACCCAAGGATAGATTTCACACAGAAAATGTCCCAAAACTCCATGAACACAGCTCCAGACCTATAATGAACATTAGAACATGCGCAAATACCTGCAATGAAGAGAGGCAAGAAGAAAACAAGCAAAAAAATGAGCAAGGATGGATAGATGCATCACAAAACATGTTTTTTGTTGCTCCAGAAGTTTGCACAAAACATCATTTCAATAGTAAAAGGAAAAACGCCATTACAGAGCAGGGGAGGAGGTTCGAACTCCATTTTTTCAACCCTGGAGAAGAAAAAGAAGGGAGGGCAGAGCTGAAAAGATGAACCACCCTAACAGAAAGAAGCCCCTCCTTACAATTTATAGGAAGAATGAGAGAGGGAGAAGAGAGGAATTCAAAATCTACCCCAACCACCTCCAGACTGCATTTAATTATCTCATTATGGTGGTAGGTGAGAACCCTAGTGAACCCAGAAAGTGGCGAACTATATTTCGCATTTTTAAGAATTTTTTCTCACCTAATTAAATATATCTAGTCATAGTTGGATAGAGGACCTTGTAAGCTTTCCGAAAAGTCCAACCTTGCATGAATCGAGCTCTCAGTCAAAAGTTATGGCCATCGAATATCTCGAGCTGAGTGTCTTCTGTCGGTGCTCAAAATGTTGCGCCTCCTGAAGGTGCGCCATAGGCGCATCCGTGTGTGTGTCGACATCCTCTTACGTGCACCAAGGTGTAACTTTTCCCTATTGACACTCTGTGTCATGTGCCATTTCCGTGCGCCAAGGGCGCATCCTTTACCCTGTCGACATCCATTTCTGTGCGCCACTTTCCTACACCTTGGTGCATACATTTTAGTGTCAACACTCATTGTCATGCGCCATTTCCATGCGCCAAGGGCACATCCTTTACCCTTTTGACACTCTGTGTCATGTTCCATTTCCGTGTGCCAAGGGCGCATCCTTTACCCTGTCGACATCCATTTCTGTGCGCCACTTTCCTACGCCTTGGCGCATACATTTTAGTGTCAACACTCATTGTCATGCACCATTTCCGTGCGCCAAGGGCGCATCCTTTACCCTGTCGACATCCATTTCTGTGTGCCACTTTCCTGTGCCTTGGCGCATACATTTTAGTGTCAACACTCATTGTCATGTGCCATTTTCATGCGCCAAGGGCGCATCCTTTACCCTGTCGACACTCATTGTCATGCATGCATCATTTCCATGCGCCTAGGGTACGATGACGCAATAAATGTCGGGGTTTGATTTTCTTTGATTTCCATATCCTTCTGTTGTCTGTATTTACACGGGAGGAAATATATACAATGGTATTTTACCCTTCTTGCTAGGGCCAGTTCTCGCACCCGCTAATCATCGTCATCCGGAGGACTTCCTTGACACTTGTGACCATGCCTTTGGTCATATGATGATACATGTCTCTTGTTCTCTCTTGTTTCATGTGGTAGACTCACATCCACCTCACCGTGTCCTGGGAGCATTCTTCAGTCCTTATATGGAGACCCTTCACATACTACGCGCCATTGTTGCTTGCTTGTTGATTTAGTTGTCTCCTCCATTTCTTCATGTGATGATAGTTCCACTGACATAGACTCGCTTGGTTCTACTTCTGATGATGAGGATTGTGCACAGTTTTGATGCAGAGAGCATTACAGAGGACTTCTCTCCTCTTTCTCTCACTATTCTAGACATTGTTGTCACCCCCACATCTCATCAGATATCAAGTAGTCTCATACTCAGTCTCTTTGTTATTACACTAGCCTCCTTTCCACTTCCAGTGTGCAAGGCCCCTTCCACTCCTCTGCCTTCATTGGATGATTCATACCTATCTAACATCGCTCTTCTGTTTGTTGAGCCCCCTCATTGGGATGAGTATCTTCCTGACCTTAGTCATCTTTTCACAAAGTCTACTTGTGATGCACTACAGGTCCCTCATCCATCTATAGGTGTTTCAGAGGAGTTCATCATCTCTGTTGTTAGGAGTGCCCCTTCCGAGAATCATGTCACTTCCACATTTCCAGAGACCTTCATTGATCCACCCTTATCTGTGGATCCCTTTTCTGTTGTGGAGGATGTTTTGTTCCCTTCACATCACTTGGACATCCTTTCTACGGGTGTTCCTCTTTTCACTCTGATAGTTCTACGCACGTGGCATTACCTTTGGTTTCTTGGCACTCACTTGCTAGACCTATGTCACACTTGATGCACCGGACTCGAGTTCTTCATGTTGTTGCCTTCAGTGTCCTTTATGGAGTGGGAGGACTTCCAACATGGCATTTATGTCCTTCCTAAGGGCATGCACACAATTCATTTTGGGTGGCTCTTCTTTAGTCTAGAGGTAGAGGATCTTGTCATTGACATTCTTCTAGGAGACCTCCTAGAGCTACAGAGTTCAGATCCGTCCATGGCATCTTCTGCATTCCTCTTGTCTCCCTCTTCTTCTCTCTTCATCTTCTTTTTGAGATATTTCCTCCTTGTACATGGGTACCGTTTCAGTGCTTGTCTATGGTCGGGACCCATTTTTGGAATCTTTCTTAGATTAGAGAGTTTGTTGTTCTCTTGTGGTGGATTTTCTTCCCACTGGGTTTTCCTTCACTACTTGGGACTTCTTTCTTGTACATGGGTACCTCATCAGGATTTGTGCTGGGACCCATTTCTCATTTCTGACTTGCCACCTCATCCTAAGTTATGATGAAGGGGGGGTGTTGGTGTGTATTATTTTCCACATCATTAGGTGAGTCATCTCACTTAGGTGAGATCGTAGGTCCATGTGTCATTTAGGGGTCATTATGAGATTCCCTTACATGTCAGTGTGTTAGCACATCAGTGCGTCAGTGCATCAATGTGTCATATGGGTCATTGGAGTTACACTTCTATTATGGGAATGTAACTCCCCCTCTCTACTTGAGTTTTCATGATTGCAGCATTGGGGGTTACTCAGCACCTCCTATATGTACACGTCTTTTGATCTATGAGATAGAGAAGAGATTTATGGCTTACCGAGTTACGCCCATGTTTCAAATCTTTGCATTCACATTTGGTTGATGCTCGCTCCTCCTGAGATCTCTTCACACTGCCATTCACAAGTCCGTTGATGTGCACGTCATCCCTCATGATCCTCGCTTGCGGGTTTTAAACCCTCTTTTAGTTTTAGCTATAGATGATTGTTCTAGGTGAAGAACATCCAATCAATAACATTAACGACCTCCCAATCATCTCCCATCCCTTTTTTGGATCAATTTGACATCGCACAATAGTTGAGCCTCTACACCATTGTCCCGACACCCAATCCAGATAACATTGAGGATCAAATGAACATCATCCAAGAAATACAAGACATTGTCAAACAAGAGTGGATCAAGTATTTTCGGGAGCTTTATCTAGTCACCGACCTAGTCTCTATTGGCCATTGTGTCTTAGGTTGTCATTGATATCAAATTCCATTTATGGAAAAGGGTTTCATGGTGTCATGTGATTCTCAATGGGGTGTTATTCATTATTTATCATGAAGGTTGATTGGTAGTGTCCAATCATGTTGTCTGTCGTCAGTGTCTTGGAGTATGGTCTAATAGGAATGGACATAATATGATCTCTCCAATTTTTTTAAGTGATTTCATGAGGTCAAGAAAGGTTTTTATAATGTTTTAGAGATGAATGTGTCTACAATGATTCATCATGGTTAGTTCATGAGTTGTATAGGTTGAGTCAGGTCAATCTAGGCCTATTCCTTGTCCTAAAGCATTGTGTATAGCATGTTGGCATGAGATATGGATCAAGGAAGCTTTGTTGAATCATGTTTATATAATTTTTACATTTCATATGAAGTGTATGAGGAGTTTCAGGTCAATTCTCGGTTGTTTCATGATTTTTCACAGTCCTTGGGAAGAAAGAAGGTGAAAACTAGTCGAGATGACATAGGAAAGTCTCAGTGGATAGAAATATTTAGATATATTTGAGCATAGATGAGTGTTGAAAACCATATAGGATATTTTCATGATGCTTCATGAAAAAATTTGGGTCATTTTGAAGAGATTTGATCAGGGTATGAAGTTTTTGGCAAAATTGAGTTCTAGAGATGACAAATCCCTCTCGATATGGAAAATTGTTTTACTCACTTGATCACACACATTATGCATGGGAACTTTAGGATATGGGAGATGTTTTTCCATGGAGTATAGAATATTTTTCAAAAATAATT
The DNA here is from genome assembly GCA_018340775.1 of Taxus wallichiana var. yunnanensis. NCBI lineage: Eukaryota > Viridiplantae > Streptophyta > Pinopsida > Cupressales > Taxaceae > Taxus > Taxus wallichiana. The sequence continues at coordinate 20,085,873 of CM031239.1, read as the reverse complement.
AATTATTTTGGACGTCCCATCTTTATGAACAATCGTTAAGAAGTCAAGTTACTTTGAAACCCTAGTTAAACCCTCCTTCTAGAGTGACTTGGAAGATTGGTAGTGTATGGTCTCCAAATGAGGCTAGAAATAAAAATTTATGCATTAGGGTTGTAGAGGATTATTCAAAGCTAATATTTGTGGTGGTTTGGCATTCCATCTATTTTAGGAAGAGAGAGAAAAACCCTAGTTTTGTGAAAAATTGTCATTTCATGGCATTTGAGATTAAAGTTCCAGGATGAAAAGTGAATTTTACGAGAATATTTGGGATATGATATAAGAATCAATAAAAATGTAAAGGTTTCTTAAGTGGAGAAAATGGAAGATACATGTCCTCAAAATCAGCCTACCATTTTTGGCCTTAAGGGCTAAAAAGCTAGTCTTGTGGTTTGAAGTGAGTTTGATGAAATTACGTTAGGGAGTAGTTTTTTTGGTCATGAAAAGTTGTTAGAAACCTGATATGATGTGGCTGGATATTTTTTATCTGATGAATTGGTTTCATGTTGAAACCCTAGTGGCCTAATTATCCCTATTAGGTCTCTCAAGAAGGCTTGAAGGAACATGTGTGTTGGATCAAATTTATCCACATGATCTATGCATGTTAGTGCTTGATGATGTTTTTTTTTCAGGTCTCCTTGATGTTTTTGATGATTTTTTGAGCTTGTAAGTGAATTTGAAGGTGATCGAGCTTGTTCTCTCAAGGCTGGTTCTTGAGTATTGTTTGGCAATTTTGAGCAGTTTAATAGATTGGCTTGGTTAGAGGCCTTGCACTATTAGTTGGAGCTTAAAGTGAGGTGTTACAGAAATTAGATTCAGATGCATTTCTAATGGTATAGTACTTGAGACTTTATGATGAGTTTTTCTACATGAACACAATCATTTTCTACGACTGAATTATGGGTGTTAGAAGACCTAGTTGTGCATACTTGCTTCTTGGAGTGTTTCATGGTGGATATGGAAGTTGCAGATGTTCATGAGCCTATTAGAAATGCTTGGATGTTGTTCCTAAGTTACATGATGCTTTTTGAGCCATGAAATGTTTTCTATATTCCCTTGATATCCATGATGCATTCATTGGTGCTTGGAGAGCTTGTTTTGAGATTGTTGGAGAGTCTTGGTGCTTGTTAACATTGTCTTAAACCCTACCGACCTAATTGGGTATTTTATTTGATTTATATGATGTTATTGATATGTTTTTGATTTGGGATGACCGACCTATATGGTCATGGCCAACCTAGGGGTGTTTTGAGCTAGTGACATGTATATAAGCTAGTGTATTTGGTCATTTATGATTAATTGAGCCTATGGGGATGTGAGCGAGCCAAAGGAGGAGGAATATAAGTGTAAAGGGGTCATAGATATAGCCTATAATATTTATGAATACCTAAGGAATATTAAATATTAGATATTAAAGGTAAATTTACCTAATCAACCCATGTAGAGGAAGGATTAATCGAGTAAGGAGAGAGCTTGTTATTTAATATAAATTGAATTAAAATATAATTTTAGAGTAAATATTGTAGTATATGATGTATAAATGATAAAATACAATAAATGGAAAAGAAACAAGCATGAAATAATGTGAACCATAAGCAAGAGAGAGAGGGTGTGACTTATCGATTTCATACAATTTGAAGATGATTTGTGCAAGTGAATAGTTGAAACAAACTGGGAGAAGCATCGTCAAGGTTCACTAGAGATTATGAGACTCAAAAATGCGTAGGACAGAAGCACCCACGGGAGGATAAGAACATCTAGCCGCTAGTGAATGAATATGGATGTTAGTGTCTCCCCATATTCTTAGGTTCGATCTTGTCTCGCACAGGAGGATCTTCGTTGTCGATATCTATTTGTCACTCTAGATTTTTCCTAATGTCGTTTTTCACACATGTAACCTATAAAATAGATACTTAACCACACATACCTACAAAACACATCAAATATAAAAAATAAGATGCATATTAGGAGTCATAATGACCCTAAAGTTCACCTGAAGAGTGAACTTAGTACTGAGCGTTGCACTACATTTTAGACTCTATGTAGTTTTATGTGAAAGTGTATGTAATGATGCCTTAGGTTGCCTTTGTGCAATTTGCACAATGATAACAAGATAGATCTAGAATATAGAAAATGTACAAAATGTGTGAGATGGAATAGAATAGAATTCCCTTCCTATATTGTGTATGTATAGTGATGAAACCCTTGTCCCTTGTATGCATGTGCTAGATGGATGTTTTGTAATACTCTTTATGCATGTAGATGCAAGCTTAGGTGATAATCTAATGTTAATTATTGGACCCTTATTTGAGAGATATAACTATTTATATATATGATTCCCTTGTTTGAATTTCATAATTAACAACCGGAGGGACAAAACAAAAAGGGTAAGAGATGCCCAAGAAGTAAAAGAGACCCAAAATAATGATAAAATGGTTATAAAGCACCAGGAGCACCCGAGGGGATAGGAGCACCTAGGCGCTAGTGTTTAAATCCATAAAAGATAAATCAATCAAATACTAATAGGATTGTAGGGTGTTTAAGGTTAATAAAAGTATAAGAGAAAGAAAAAAGGCCCAAAAGACATTGTCAATTACTAGTTTTCTTTCTTAGGAATCATGTAAATATTAGTATGCTTTAAGACCTATAAATGTACCCAACTGTATATATTTTACGTCTAAACTTACCCAAACTTTATGATGTCGAGTGAATACTTAATGGCATAAAGTAGATAGAATATGGGTACCTTGTGATCCTATAGAGAAGAGTGTAGTCAATAGCATGTTGAGTGGACAAGTGAAGCATGAAGTAATCACAAAGTGAAGCATGAAGTGATCACAAAGTAGAGTGTGGATTCTAGGAAAGGGAGGTAGACCATAGGGGTTAAGTGTGTACGTATTAGTGTTCTGTTGGAGCTTTTGTTTATTGATGTTAGATGCTTCTTATTGTGTATTAATGACATACCTACAAAAGAAGAGTAAGAAAGTAGTCAAAGTTTTGTATATGAAAAATCAGAGTAATGCATGTATAAGTAAGTAAAGAGTGTAAAAGTGTGTAAAAGGAAAGTGTGCACTTGATATGTAAGAGAGTATGAGATAGAAAATTATCCTGTTTTCTTAGAGTTGCTATTTTTTTGTTGCCAAAGGGTGAGGTTTTTGGGCGGTCTCACACCAAGAGTGATTTTTTTAGGTGATCTCTGTTGGGCCCCTAATATATTGGCTAATGTACAAAAAGGTGCATAAGCATGCAAGGCCTAGTTGAATGAACACGCAAAAGGATAAAGCACACAGGGAAGGGTTTAGATAAGGCTTTAAGGAAGCTTGTGGCGTGCGCGGAGACAAAACCAAGGGTTCGAGACTTAGCCATTTTGGGTGTTTTGGTAGAACACGTGAAAAGCATGACCCAACTACACATGTGGAGTGGATAAGGTGCCATCCTAGTGACAAGGTGGCCCAGGAAGGAGCATGCCTATGGTAGAAGATTCTAGAAGCTCATCATGGTAAAAAGTGGAAATCTCAGGCCTGGAGGAGGATTCTTGCATGGAGGACCACATTCAAACACTTAGCATTAAATCTAAGGCTGCTGTAGGATGAGTTGGTAGTCCATAAAGCCTATATATACAAGGAATTGTAGAAGGAAAAAGAGAGAACAAAATAGTGGGCGGAGCTCTGCAGAAATACTATAAGGACTCTACTAGTTGGGTAGTGGTGTTTAGGGAAGGATGTATCGAGGGTATGGGGTTATAAATTTATTTTGTGAGCCTAGTCATATGAGTCCAAATATAATGCATGACTGTAGTCTGATTCTCTATAACATTTTGTAATGGCTCCATGAATGTAATGAGGTTACCAATTAATGATGAATACAAACATTGACAATTCTAATGTATACATCTTTCTAAGAATTTTTTTGCATTTATGTTTATAATTAAGTATGAGTGCTTGTATAACTTCTTTCTGTTTTGGTATGAGTTATTCAATCTATTAAGCATTTTCTTTGGAATGACTATAAGGATCTAGAAGCCATTCTGAGCTCTATGATGCTTGTATGTTTTACTCCTTTCAAAACCCTTGAACATGGATCATAGATGATGTTTTCCACTAAAATCACATAAAAGAGAGACTCAGCTCCTCCGCGTGCCTTAGGGGAGCGCCTAACACTGCTGGGTGTTAGGCCGATGCATATGGGGTTGCTTTATTTTTTTTGATAAGGGTAAAAATGAATACATCTTGGTTCCACTACCAAGACCTATTTTGAAGCTATAGTGGGAAATGACATACATCATGATTTGGGTAATGAGTAATAACATAGCGTTTAACTCTAGAAAATGTTGAATCATGGTTCAAGAGTATAGAGGATGAATTTTCTTAGAGATTCAGCACTAAACCTAAGTTTGATGCATGTAAATGGGTAGAAGAGAACCATTACCATGATTTATATGAAACATTTTTCTGTTGTTTCCTAGTAGAGGTGTATGAATGGCTCTCAGCGTATACGTCTAGATCAAGCTGGTATTCTAGATCACGTACATGGACCCAAGAAGATTACCAGAGGTTGCAGGATGTAGATTTGATGTGGACTCGTGTTGTGGATCATTGGTGGGAAGGTGTGTTGGCTAGCTACACTCTAGAGTACTCTATTTCCACATATTCTTTCCGGAAGTTGCTGAGTTTGAATTTATGTGGGAGCCCAAAGGATCATTTCTACGTGCTATCCCTCTGGCAATGAAGATCATGGTTATTAGTTTGGGCTTAGAGGAATTTCCAATGGCCAGCTAAACCATTCTGAGCATTGGGCGAGAGAGCTATGGTGGAGGAAGATGGAAAATATTATGACAAAGAAGGAAAGAGAGGAGATACGGCTCAAGTATAGTGAAGTGCATGAAAGGGATATTACTAAATGATATGAGGCTGCAAGTGTGATGGATCTATGGAGACAAATGTTCTTTGGAAGGAGTTGAGGTTCATGTGGAGGATGTAGAACCTAAGTAGTCCTGGGCTACCCCATCTTGGAAAGTGCGTTTGAGAGACCCCTTTGGTTTCTGATGAGAGTTTGTTACATGGAGAAAGAAGAGTTGTTGGCATGTATCTAAACCCACCTAGTGACCAAACCCTAGTGTTTTGTTTTCCAGAACAAGGAAGGAGTATCATTGACCTAGTTGGAATCAGTGAAAGTGACAGATCTATGCCTAGGAGGTACAATTTTTTAGTTCCCACTTCTTTACCTACACATATCCCAAAGATTCGGAGGAGTATTTAGACAAGGAGAAAATATACAAGCCATGGTATCGTATCCGGGAGTGGCACGAGGTACAATAGTGGTAGTGGGGCATTAACACAGACCATTGGTACATAGGTTAGTGGAACCTTGGGGACACTTGGCACAACTACTACAAGACCTGGTGGTTCTAGTGGATCTAGTGGGTTAGGAGGGATAGGACCTAGTGGACCTAGTGGTTCTAGTGGATCTGGTGGCTCAAGAGGAATAGGATCTGGGTGGACTGGTGGATCTCGATGGTGGAGGGAGCACTAGGGAAACCAAGGCTTTGGCTCAGGAGGAAAAGGGCCCCAGCCACCCCCTCAGGTCTTCTTTGAGATGTCATTACACTTTCTAGATTATAGAGGTATTGAGGATGCTATAGAGCATGTTCACAAATGTGAGCTTCTATGGCGCACAAAGGGGATCACAACCTTGGAGCAGTAATGCTAATTAATTTTTAACAACGTTGCAGGGGCGCACACATAGTTGGTATAGAAAATATGACCCCCATTAAATGATGGTGGATTAAACTGCTTTAAAGAATGCCTTCTTGGCAGAATTCCACATCCCTAAGTTTGAACAGAGGAGCATCAACATGTCAAGGAAATTCAACAGGAATGGCAGAGAATGTATGGGAGTACGATGCACAATTTAAAACTCTCTTATCTAAATTATCTTATGATATTCACCCTTCACAGCATGTTCAGTGGTTTTTTGGAGGATTTATCACCCATTTTAGAAGGGCCTTATCACATAAAATGTTCACAAACCCACGCGAAGCATTGGAAGCTACTATGCGCATCGAGGCTGTTGGTAGTGTTAATACTAGAGTTATCCTATTCCTGGAGGCTCAAATTACTATTATGGCTAAGCAGTTGGAGAAATTGTCTATAAACTCATCCCATGAGACTCACAGTGGTTGATGGTGCACAAATTATGAAGTAGAGGGGCATGTCAAGGGTAGTTGTCCTCAGAGGGTAGTACACACCATGACAGTAGACTATGAAATTTTTCATGGGGACCATGATGTAAGTAGGTTCCCTTGTTACAATGCACAATCTAGAAGAATGTGTCTTGCTACTATAAAATTTTCACTTCTACAACCCATGATACTAAGGACTATAGGCTCATTGATTAGATCCATGAGGTCATTGATCATGGGGTGTGCCAAACTAGCATTGCCAGTAGTTCTAAGGGTGATGATCACCACTATGAGGAGCACGTAGATGGTGGCATGCATGGAAGGGGATTTCGGGAGGATTCTGTGGTCATGGTAACCATAGAGGAGGAAGGAGTGAGTTCCCGTGTGGAACCTGTTTTAATTGTGGGTCTAGAGAACATTATAAACAGGAGTGTTAGACCTATTACAAAGTTGCTCATGGTGCGAGAAAGAAGTACAAGTTTCGGAATGCCCGAGTTTTTGAGCACATGAATCAACAACAATAGAAAGACAAGGGCATTGCAATGGTAAGCATCAAGAAGACAGACACATAATGGATGTTACGGGTGACACATGATGCAGGTTTAGAACCTATTTTAGTAACAACAAGAGTAGAGGCTATGCATGCAAAGTAAATACCAAGGCAGAGGACCCTAGTTTCAAGAGAGGAAGTAGTTCATGGGAAGTACCCAAACCCCATGCATCAAAAGGAAGTATATCAAGATACCATGGATGTCATTCGGAGTTTACAAGGAGAAATATAGTGCCTAAAGGAGCAGTCCAGAGGGAGGAACAAAGGAGGAAGGTCGAGGCACCAAAGGATGACCTGGATGAGGTCAAGGAAGTATGTAAAATGCTAAGGCAAGATAATGTTATTCCCTTGCTAGGAGCATGGTTGAGGGAGAAGGTACCATGTGCCAAAGAAGAGCGTGAGAGATAGATCCTGCATGCAAACCTTCCCCCTCACAGCCTTGACTATGACAAAGAGATCACATTGGATGCAGTCATAGATGGATGGCTCCTTAGTAATATCCTCATTGACATAGGCGTGGAGGTCAATGTTCTCACATTGGATGCTTGGCACCAAATGGGAAGACCTACATTACAGCCATCTTTGAATGTGTTGTATATGGCAAACAAAACGAAGGCGATGCCCATTGGTGTCTTAAGGGATGCAACTATCACTATCCAGGGAGCTAAGTTTACTAGGGACTTCGAAGTCTTGGCACTCGCCAAGGTGGATAATTTCCTAGCACTACTTGGGCGCCCATGGTGTTACAAGAACAATGATGACCTTCGGTTCAACAAGGGGTACATCAACTTTAAAAATAAGGAGGAGTGGGTTATTATACCCTTGGTTGATGGGAAGTCAACACCCTATACTGAATCTTTGGGGGAAGAAGTCCTGGATAGGATATATGTGTGCTCAATCAAGGATCTAGAGATAATCCATCATATCAATGGAGTTATCTAGTTTGAGGATGCTCAGTCAATAAGTGACACCACTAGCCTAGCATGTGATAATTTGGTGCATGGGACTTATGAATTGATTGGAAAAAGTTGAGAGGATCGGTAATAAAAATAACAAAGGTGCATATGGTCCAATGCCTAGGAGGAAAAAAATTACCTAAGTATTCAGGAGGGGCCTTCCCTAATATCTTTTATAGGAGATGGAAGCTCAGTGGAAGGAGGAGAAGGAATGAAGAGGGATGTTAAGTTATGTCCTACTCAACACAGTGGCATGGGGGTGGAATACACATAACGAGAGCCTTTTGGAATGGAGTGAGGTGAAAATTGCTCTCTATCAGGTTTTCTAGAAGCAACATGCCCACCACCATCAAGGACTACCATGCTAAGGAACCCACCTCTTTCCACATCTAAGCTTGTGAGAAGGTCTAGAGAGGAGCAAAATTTTTCCACCATCCCTTTGGGTGCACAAGTTGTATTCTACACTACAGGGTTATGTGCATGCATGGTACATACATTCTAAGACACGCCACCAAATAAGGAATTGGCAAGAGCTAGCAGTTGACCTCATTCAAATGTTTGAATATCAAAGTACCAAGCCATTAGTTGATAAGGAATTGTAGGTTGTTAAGTGCCTTACCATGGGGGATAGTGCCATGGCAGAAGATAGGTTATTGGAACTGCTAGGTGGACCAAGTTTGGAGGCACGCTTTGAAGAAGAAGTAGAAGAAGCAGAAGAGATCTAGCTTGAGCACGCGTGCTTGGAAAAGGAGAAAGGGAAATTAGTATATGTTATTGATGGAGAGGAAGCAGAGAGCCTAGATGTTAACCATTCTGTGGGGACGCGTGAGGTAGTGGACAGTGTTGATGCTCACGCATGTGCCTACCATGAGCCTTTAAAGACAAAGAAGGTTAACATCAGCTTAAAAGAATAACCTAGGGAAGCAATCATTAGAGATTACTAGTCGAAGAAGGAAGTCTCATAGATCATTGATCTTTTATGTGAATTTGAGGATTTATTCCCACGCGGGTACCATGAGCTCAAAGGCATCCACCATTCCTTGGGGGAGATGAGGATAAATTTGGAGGACAATGCATGCCCAGTCAGGAAGAGACCTTACCAGATGAATCCCAATTTGTGTGTAAAGGTAAAGGAAGAGATAGAAAAAGGATAGCTTCTAAAATCATTGAAGCTATGGAATAATCGGAATGGATAAGTCCGATGGTGATAAGCATCAAGAAGGATGGGTAGATTAGGATATGCATGGATTATAGGGACTTTAATGTGGTTTGTGTCATCAATCCTTTTCCAACCCCCTTCACTGAAGAAATATTAGAGGGATTCATTAGGTGTGAAGTTTATTCCTTTACTGAGATGGACTTTCGTGGTACCACCAAGTCCTGGATTGTAAAGGAAGACCAGATGAAGAAAAATTTCACCACTGAATGGGGAATTTTTGCATACACGGTCATGCCCTTTGGGTTGAAGAATGTACCTATTTTTTTACGCATAGTGGTTCAGGCATTCTAGGACTTCATCCACAAATTCCTTCAGGTTTATTTGGATGATTGGATAGTGTATGGGCTAGTGAAAGACCACTATGATAATTTGAGGCTGATGTTTGAGAGATTTCGATAGTTAAGGATATCTCTCAACATTAAAAAGTGTTTTTTGCTACACCCTTTGGGACTTTATTAGGGCACATCATATGTAAGGAGGGCTTGCTAGTAGATCCTACCAAGGTTTAAGTTATTGTGGGATTGGGGGAACTTACTAGCCAAAGTGTAGTGCATGGATTTCTTGGGCATATGGGTTATTATAGGAAATTCATCAAGGGGTATGCCAAAATAGCCGTGCCTCTAGAAGAATTACTCAGACATAAAAGTTCCTTCCATTAGGGAGAGGCACAACAGATGGTGTTTGACACATTAAAGGTTAGGCTTGTTACCATGCCTATATTACATTTTCCCTCTTGGGACAAGCCCTTCCATGTTCATGTAGATGCCTCAGGAACCGCCATTGGAGCAGTGCTTGCACAACCAGGTGAAGGAATTATTGATCATCCTATATGTTTTGCAAGTAGGAAGTTGACCCTAGCAGAGAAAACTTACACCATGACTCAGCACAAGGCATTGTCAATGATCTACGTAGTCTTCAATTTTAGACAATATATGATGGCAACACCCTTTATATTCTACACCGACCATATGACGTTAAAGTTCTTAGTGAACAAGCCCATTCTACAAGGGTGCATATGTCAGTGGGTGTTATTATTTCAAGAGTTTGAGTTTACGGTAGTTGTGAAGCCTAGAAAAAGTAATTGTGGACCTGATCATCTGTCAAGGATTGATTCAGGGGAGGACACGCAGAGTATTGAAGAGGCTATGCCAGATGTGCAACTATTTAGGTTGTGGCGCATGCCCTCGGACTTGGAGGATATTGTGGTATTCCTAAAGGAAGGTGTGGCACCGGAAGGGATGAAGGCATTAGAAAGAAAGCAACTAGCTATATGTGTTGCACCCTACATGTTGATCAGTGGGGACTTATACAAGTTAGGGCATGATGAAGTTTTGTGCAGATGTGTACTAGAGCATGAGTGCCTTGCCATCATAGAGGAAGCACATGGAGGAAGTGCGGGTGGACATTATGTAAGTGACACCACCACGCATAAAATTTTAATGGTAGGATTATGGTGGGAAACTCTATATAAGGATTACAAAGACTATTATAAAGCATGTGACCATTGCCAACACATTGGAAAACAAGGAAAGAGAGATGAAATACATTTGCACCCTATCCCTAGCGCTAAACCTTTTGAGAAATGGGCAATAGAATTTGTAGGCTGTATTGCACTAGCAATGCATAGGAGCATATCATGCTATGTAATCACTGCATGGATTATTTGACAAGGTGCGCAGAGGTAGCTCTAACCAAAGACTACACACAGAGCCACATCTAAAAGATTTTTGTGGGAGAACATTATCACAAGGTATGGATGTCCTTTAAGTTTAACCAGTGATAGGGGTATGCATTTCTTGAATGAGACCATGAGGATCCTATTAGCAAAGTTCATGGTAGCTCATCACAAGACTACCCCTTATCACCCACAAGAAAATGGAACCATGGAAGCATTTAACAAAATACTGAGTCATACCCTGACCAAAATTTGTGATGTTAGAAGACAAGATTGGGATGACAAGGTATCAGCCATATTATGGGCTTACAGGATAACTTATAAAAGGCTAAACAAAGCCACACCATTTCAATTGGTGTTTGGCACAAAATCCATTCTGCCAGTTGAATTCATGTTACCTTCTCTGTGAATAGCGTGCACAGGAGGGTGGCTGATGAGCAAGCACTAGAAGAAATAATTGATGAACTAATGAAGTTGGATGAAAGATGATCACTCACCAAGTGGAGCCAAATAGCAAAAAAATCAAATCAAAATCATGACATGATCACCACATCAGAAACAAGAAGTTTGAGGTTGGGAATATGGTCTTACTATATGATTTTAAGTTTCTGTGCCATCCTGGGAAGTTAAAGGTCCATTGGTTAGGTCCCTATAAAATCACGTACATCCTTGACTCAGGCACATGCTAGTTACAAGCTGCTGGATGGAATGAAATTTCCTAGACACTTCAATGGGAGTAGGCTAAAGCCCTACTATAAATAAGTCTTCTTGGTATTTGTAAATAAGATAGTTTTCCAGTTAGTTTAGAATTTCCTTTATGATTTTCTTTTCTTGTGTTTCCCTTTCATATTGTTGTTTATTTTACACCTTCGGCACCGGTAACCCTTATTACTCTTTGAGGATTTTTTTGAGTGCACAGAGGACCGCACATCATTTTAGTGTGGTGTGGAGTAATGTGAAGAAGAGCGTGGGTAAAGTTGCAAGGAAGTTACGTTGAAAATCCCGGTTGAATGGCCCTGTTCAAAAAGGCGCATGGAAATAAAAGATGGAAAAGGATGATTGGTTTCAAGATAAGGCTACGTTCAGATCCCACGTACAAAGGAAGAAAAAGTGCATAAGGAACACAAGATAGGTGAGAGAAAAAATTAGGACAGAAGAAGTTTCTTCGGTGCAGGTGACATGCGTGAAAGAGTCTCCTATCTAGATGGATTGGTTACACACCAGAAGTTTGGAATATTACCCACGCAGGGCCGTGTGTGTGATTTAAAGCATAAAAGTTGGACTTTGTTTGAAAAAGCTGCATTAAATGTAAAAATTATGGTGGTAGGTGATATAACATTTAATTCTTAAAAAAAAGGAAAAAATATAAATAGAGGGTCGAGGAACTTTATTATTCACTTTCCGTACAAGGAGAAAGAAGTGTTTTTGCATTTTCGTAAACTAGGTCTTCCAAAAACTGATCTGTGTGAAGAAAAAATTTAAAGAGATTGAGCATGGGTGACTATTTTATATCTATGAACTAGAAAAAGAGGGATTTCACAGTGAAAAGAGTTTTGAGAAGGCGTCATCTTGTGAAAGGATTATTCCAGCTACAGTTTAAGAACTAGGGCACGGGTTTAAGAAATTCTCTTCGCAAATTCAAGATCTATGGTGGGAAAGAGTGAAAGAACAAAGTTACACGAAGTGATTAAAGTAAGAAGTGAACCTAGACAATGGCACCCAAGAAACCAGTTAGCACACCCAAGAAGAGAAATGGCAAGGGAAAGGGAAAACAACAAGAAACCAACACACATACAAATGAAGAGTGGTATGCAGAAATGCAGTACCCAGATGGAGTAATGCTAGGGAAGGAGTGGGAGTCCCATCTAAGGAACATGTCTGTAAATGACTATAATAATTGTAAAAGAATGATCGAGAAAGAGATGGTGATGGAGCTAGTGTGCCCAACAAATAGAAGGACACCAGAGGGCTTGCCCATCTATAATGATGACGTGAAGGTCAAGTTGGAAAAGGTAGGGTTATTGCAACTCTTTGAGTTTCCTTACTTCAGGAAGCTTGAGCACCTCTATCAATGGCTAATGTCACGTTTGCATGAGGACTACTTCCATTTTGGGGGAGAAATATGTGCATTACCCTCAACTCATATCATATTTCACAGGCCTCATCTATGAAGGAGACAGTTTGGAAGATGACCTAGGTGATAAAGAGGCAATTAAGGAGACTATTGTTGCCTACACATACAAAAAGGGGTCAAGATATTATGATATCACAGACATCAAGGACCCAATAATGAAAATGGTTGTGCATCTAGTGACCAAGTTAAATGGCCAGGAGAGATGGATCCAGCTTAATAATCCATGGTTACATGTTTGCAAGAAAATCTCCAGAGGGCACCATCTACAACTTGTCCGCATTCATCGCAAATGAGATTGTAAGTGTAGTGCCCGTTTAAACAACCACTTGAGACCCAAGAAATTACCTAGGGTTAGCTAGAAAAATTATGGAATAATTTTTTTATTAGAAGTATCTACATTCAGGTTGCTAAACATCAGTTTTCACTAACAGGTTCCAGAACAAATCCTATTTACCAAAACAAAAGTTTCCTTTATTAACTTATATCAAGTTCACAGGGTTCAAATTTTAGGGTTACATGTTTTAGTCAGGTTTAGGGAGTAATTTACCCCCATGCCTACTCTCTAATAGGCTCAGAGTTTTAACTGGATTTTTCTCTTACTTAACGCTTCCAAAATTTCCCTAAACCATTCCCAATGGATAGGAAATTTTCTCACCTTTCTCGGTGATATAAGGAAGTCCTCCTAACTCCTTATAGAACTCAATATATGAGTGGGAGGAGTTTCTAGGGAAAATTTTCCCTAGGGGACACGTGTCAAGAGGAGGGGGAAGCACTTTGGATGGATTGGCGGGTCACGGGCGGCATAGGGAAATTTTCCCACCGTAAAGCTCAAAGGCACAAAGTATTCCACACCCCCACGGGTCCCTAGAGGACACGTGTTGAAGCCTGACATAAGGTGGAAAAGGGTAATGAGTTTTACAGAGTGGCAGGGTATTTTGGTGCATTGTACTTGACGGGGAAGAAAAGGAAGAAGAGGGCGTGTGGGTCGCACACCCGCGGAAGGATAAAGTCTGAGGGGGAGGCAGAGTTGTGGGCCATGGGGAGAAGTTAAGAAATTTTCCTAGAGGCCAAAACCAAAAATTTCAAGGGGTTCCGCCCTACCCACCACCACCCCAAGGTGCCACATGGCACACTCTTATTGGCTGTGGGCTAGTGGGGCCAAAATGGAAATTTTTCCCAAAATTTTTAAAAGGGTTAAGTTCAAAAGGAAAATCGCACCTCCGCCGTAGCCACAAGAGGACATGCGGCGCCCCATAATTGGGCAAAGTGAGTGGTGGAGGAAAATGAAAATTTTTCCCAAGAAAATTTTTTCAAAAGCATAAGTTTCAATTTTTGAAAGGAGTTCACCCTTTCACCATGCCACGTGGCAACATGTGATTGGCTACAGGCTGGCGGGTTTATGGGGTAAAATGGGAAAAATTTCCCAAGGAAATTTTTTCGAAGGGATAAGTTATAGATTTGGTCCGCCTCCCAAGGTGCAACGTGGTAGGCCCTAATTGGTTACGGGATGGTGGGGGCCATGAGATGTTTTCGTGAAAATTTTCCAAAGTTAAAATTTAAATTTTTCTATAGTTAGATTAAATCTTATTATTTTTTTGAATGCCAAATTGAAGTAAAACTTCAAATGGCCATAACTTGAGCTAGAAAGCTCGGTTTTTGGAAAACAAGGACTTTTCAGAAATCCCTCAATGCCCTCTTTGCATAGGGACCATAAATTTTGGAAATTGATGAAGTTTGAGAGGTCAATTTAATGAAAACAATATACAAGGTTTTAATTAGTGAACTGGCAGTTTTCAACTTCTCAATTCGGTTAAATTAGATCTCCTCCTTCACTCCACATGTCAAACAGACATGGAGGATTAGTCTAGGGAGGGTGTAGAGTGTTTTAGGAAATTAATTTGTTTTATTAATTAAAGATTGTATTTTTCTGACAATAGATAGAAAAACAACCCAAGGAGAAATTGCATTCGAATTTAGCAATGGTTGGATTATTTCTTAAGTTTTCTTTGTATGGTTGGGTTCAATAATGTCTTAGAATGATAAATTATAAATTTTTAAGTTGATTACTAAGTGCAGGTCTGAACTGTTCATTTTATTAAAATGTGAATTGCCAGAATGAAGTGTATGACAGTGAGCTATTTCTTTGAATTGGAATATCAATTTTGGTCATTTGAATGTGTATATGGTTACTAAACTAGTCAAATATATTTAATTGAATTCAATCAACCATTCAATAGTAATTATGCAAAGTCTTATTTCTAAATTCAACTCATTCCAAAAGAATAATACACTATCTTTTATTTCATATGCATGCTTCTTTTCCAAACAACAGGTTCCAATCTTCAACAACAATTTCAAATCCAATACACAATGCAAACTTGAGGAGAAAATGAAATCTTTGATTGATCAACAAATACATCTTTACAACTTATCATTTTTCCATTTTGATTTGGTTTCAAAATATAAAATACAATACATATAACATCATTTACATTTATTTTTCAAAACAGAGAACAAATATAAGTCTCCCTTACATTTCTTAGTCAAATTTTCAAACCTTCCATTTACAATAAAATAACTTCACATTACAATTACTATACAACTCATCCACTTCAAAGTGGGAAGGATTACAACAAACTTGCTCAAATGAATGGGACTGTCAAACTGTTTATTCTTCTTTCTCCATAACAACAACATGCTAGTTTCTCCATCTTTCATCTTTGATCACAACAAGGAAGGGGAAAGGCAATGCTCTCCACCCAACCAAGACATCCAATGAGAAAGGAGAAGCCATCCTTCCTCATTGGCCCCCAAGCCCCAACCATATTGAAATAGAGAATGAGAATCAACTCATGGCAACAATGGCTTCCACAACCAACATACAATATTCTTCACATGCATACAACAATAAGAAATACAGTCCAAGCAAAGACAATAGTTCACAACTGCATTTGAAATTATTCACACAACACATAGGCTTGATCAAGCAAGCCAACAAGAGAAAGAACTATGGGGAACTACTTATGCCTCCCTATTTGGAATTGGGCATCCACCTAAATCATACCACCAATAAACATATCAAATCCCATAAACCTTATATCTCCCAACCCCTCCTTATGTCCCCCTAAAGTTTCTCCCTTATGCCCCCAAGAGTAAGAAATGCAAGCAGTTTCTTTTCCAAGGTGGATCCCAATCCAAAACTCCCTCCACAATAAAACTGGTGCCATTGGCAATCCCTTATGCCCCCCATTAGAAATCCCCATAGCCTTCTCCTACACCATATCCTAAGTAGTCTACCCAACCAGCCAAGAACACAAAACACAATCACCATTTCAAACATGCATGCAAGAGAAAGAAAGAAAATATTTAAAACAAGCTCAAGATCCTACCTCTCCATACTGGAGTTTGTTCCAAGCTCACAAGCTTTCCAACTGTCAAAGTGCAGTCCAAAACCAACAATGTTCAAGCATGCAAAAGACTCCAAACTTCCTCCACAACAAGCTCCAAAAACAAAAAAAAATGTGCCCCCAAGAGGAATGGACAAAGTTTCAACAACCCAAAATAAGCAAGGAGTTTCACTTTTAAAGGAGAGGGAAGAGAAGAGGATGATGTGGATCCATGTGGGATGCCACATCATTCTTCCTCAACCCCAAGAGGAAATCAACATCAACCACCAAATCATAATAAATAAGAATGACAATTTAACTTACATATTCCAACACAACCCATACCCCAAAAGGACTGAATTTAAAATATGTAAGATAAGTGCAATGAAAACTTCCAAATTGTCATTTCAAAATGCAATAAAAGGCCTAAATTTACCCTTCAAACCATAGATATGGTTAGTGAGTCATTTTAAGAGGTGTGGGACAAGTTTAACTTGTCCCACAAGCCTCCATTTTTTTCCTCCAAGGACAAATTCGAATTCCTAAGGAGATGAAGTGTCTTACACTCCAAAAATCTATCTTACATAACTCTTACATCTTCTTACACATTTCTTACACACTCTTCCAACATTAATATTTAAAATCAACAACTTCATTAATTACATTCCATATCCCAATTTAATTTAATTAAATTTTAACTATATGATCTCTCACATTAATCTACCACATTTAAATTAATTACAAGAAGGAACACATTACTAATAAAATACATACAACAATAATTAACAAAAAGGAACACATAATAAAATACATATCCCATGGTCACATATAATGGAAATCCCCCATGGGAATCCCTAACAAACACACACACACAAAACAGTTGCCATGGTGACCTTGTTGATTTCACCTAGAATTCTAATATGGTTAGTCTCCATTCCTCGACATTGTTGTGATTTTTAACCTACAAAAATGCAAATACCTCCTTCAGCCTTGTGGCCATATAAGAACATCCAAAATGATATAAACAACATTTTAAGATCAGTTAAACATAGGAATCACAACAATATCAAGAATTCAACATTATCATTTTTAATTCATAAATCAACTATATCATCATCTATGTTATTCCATACTAGGTCTACTCAAAATATCAAATGTCACAAGTCCAAATCAACATCTATAATATGTCCATGTCAAACAATATATCATCATCCACATAAAGGAAATGTATCTAGTAATCATCATGCATACTAACTGAATCCAGATCAATAATAATCCATGATCTAACATCTAACCATCATACTAACACAAAACATAATAGTGTCCATAATATGATCAATAGTATCAAGATCAATATCTAAAAGTGTCAAAGGGAAGTGGGCACTACAAAGAAGTCGCAAAGGAAGGAGACAAAATCCTATTCGGTAATGTCCTACTAATAATTTTTTTAGAGATTGGAGTACCTGATGTATTACAATTTTTTTTATGGGAGTACCTAGCTTAGGACCCTTTGCCCACAAAAATATTTGAAAAATATGCATGTGAACTCCATGACAACTATGCACAAGGCGTGCCTGAAGAAATGGTATACACGCCTAAGGAATGCATTCAGTGAAGAATGGAGGATTCTTGAACAACTACCAGTGGCCACCAAAGGAGAAGCAGAATTTTCTATGTACCAACATTTCGCACGGGTAGATTCAAAATGATGGATGAAATATGGATCCCATGTTGCAAGCTTCCCTTCTCCTTCATAGCTTTATACTTCCAAGTGGGATTAAATAGGTTTAAAGAGTCCAAGAAGTTGAAGTGGACCTTGGTAATCTGTACCAAGCAGCATGGAAGTGTGTAAAGGGTTGGTCTACCCGAAAGCACAAGTATATGGAAAGGTACGTATTACATGAGGTACGAGATGACAAGGCCCATGAATCTACCCATTACTGAGAAGGTTCGCAGTGTGCATGTACCTCCGCATAAGACCCAAATCGAAGAAGGGCACATATTTGGAAAATGAGGTATCTATGCCTAGGGATCCAATTGGTAGGAAGAAACCCATGCCCAAGTAAGTGGAAAAGGAGCCAGAGAGGAAAATACCAAGTGTTGGGGAAACACATGTAATAGGCTTCCTAGGATAAGCATGTATTCGCGCAAGAAGAGGACCTTAGTCAAGGAAAAGACTCTAGAACTAGAAAAGCCATCAGACAAGGAGTCCTCGGGAGAAGAAGAAACAAATTCACCTACACCGGAATCCCTAGTTAGGAAGAAGCAGAGGATAGAAGAGGAGACCACCTTGGAAGATACTGGAAGTTTGGACAAGCACATAGGTGAAGAAGAAGATAGCGAAGAAGAGGTTAGTGGGGAAGATGAGCTAGAAAAGGAACAAGGGCCACCTATTTTCAACATACATGATTCAGATGAAGAAGGCGGAGAAGAGGAGCAAGGGTTCCTCTTTGTGCGGCATAAGGATAGCTAGAAAGGGGGAGGAGATCAAGACATGAGAAGTGAAGGAGATGATGCATAGATGTAGAAGGCCCTAAACATTACGATCGAACAAAAACCAAGGTGCGGGGAGAGAGGAAACAAAGGCCGTTGAGACCTTGGAGAAGGAGAAGTTGAAGTGCAATGCTAAGCCAATGTTAAATGAAGAGAAGGAGGTGAGCATGGAAAAGGACCATGGTAGCACTTGAGGCCCCATTTTAACTATAAGTATTCCTAAGGGCATGCACATAGGAGGCATGTAGAGCAGAGAGGCCGGTGGATGTGTTACATTGATAACCCCTACAAAGTGTTTCATGGGTGGTTCTAAATCATGATTCTAGTAGAAGAGCTCATAGCCATGTCATCTTTTGACAAGGAGGCTACCTATATGCAGACGAGGAAGATGCTCTCATGGTAAATTGAGTCCCATATTGACGAGCTAGAATTTGAGGTAAGCCATAGGGAATAATAACATTTCCAGGGCCAAAAGAAAAAAAACCCGGGTAAAACTCAACAACTCTCGGATGAATAGTTGTGCAATGCGTTGAACAAGGTCTCCATTGAAATCAAGGCTAGACTCTTTGAGTGGAATGATAGAATCAAATATTTGGAGGACCTAAAGAAGAAAGAGGAAGAACTAGCTGCAAGGGCCAAGGAGCTTAGTCAAGAGAAACTAATCAGCACCCAGTTGCAGTGTGAGATAAAAGATGAGAAGGCCAAGGTGGGTATGGTATACAAGAAGGTGGAGGCTATAAATAATGCTATAGTATTGAAGCATCCAGACCTAGCACCCTCCGTGCAGAAGTATGGATCTGCTTTAGGATTCCTAGAGTATTTAACAAGAGTCCTCACCATGGAAAGGCAACCATTAGCCTTGGAATCTATAGAAGAACTGCTATGTGCTTGGAGAGGGAAGATAAAATCAAGGTCGTGGCATTCATAGAAGACTACAACAAGGTTCTTTCGATATAAAATTCACTTCCTAGACCGTTGAGGACACATATGAAAATTGTGCAGACAGAGACAAAGTGGCAAGTATCTTGGTCACCACTCATGGGAGCAGTAACTCAAGGAGTTATAGGAAAAGAATAAAGGGAATATGGTAGAAAGGTATAGAATTCTTGTCGAGGTTGTAAGAAAATTTGAAGCCATTGAAGCCTTAAGGGGTTCAATTAAAAATCAGTGAAGGAAATGTACCCATAGATTATGAGGAAATGGGCTACGTTTTGATGAGGTGAGCACCGGTTGGAGACATCATCTGTTAGAAAGAACAAAACAAATTCGATGCCCTGGAACAAGTTGGAGGTCGAATTACAAAAGACTTTTCCTAGCCTTTTGCAGTGATTCCATCATTTCCCATTCTTTTTCCATATTCTTTCATCCCCTTATTCTTATCCCACGGTGTAGTTCCACCATATTATTTCCTTTCTCTCAAGAAGTGTTCCCATGGATGGAATACAGGCATAGTCTAGGGTATTGTTGGGCCCCTAAGATATTAGCTAAGGTACAAAAATGTGGACAAGCGTGCAAGGCCTAGTTGAAGGAACGCATGGAAGGATAAATCATGTAGGGAAGGGTTTAAAGAAGGCTTTAAGGAAGCCCGTGGCACACGTGTGAAGAGAACAAATTGTTTGGGACTTATCCATTTTGGGTGTTTTGGAAGAACACGTGAAAATCATGAACTAACTGTGCATGCGGAGTCGATAAGGTGTCATCCTAGTGATAGGGTGGACTAGGAAGGAGCATGCCTGCGGTAGAAGCTTCTAGAAGCTCATTATGGTAAGAGGTGGAAAGCTCAGTGTCCGGAGGAGCATGACCACATGGGGGACCAAATTAAGACACTTGGCATTATATTTGAGGCCACTGGAGGATGAGTTAGTAGTCCAGAAATCCTATATATACAAGCGCCTATAGAAGGAAAAAGAAAGAACTAGATAGTGGGCGGAGCTCTGTAGAAATATTGCAGAACTCTGCTAGTTGGGTAGTGGTGTTTAGGGAAGGATGTATCGAGGGTATGGGGTTATAAATTTCTTTTGTGAGCCTAGTCATATGAGTCCAGATATAATGCATGACTACAGTCTGCTTCTCTGTAACATTTTGTAATGGCTCCATGAATGTAATGAGGTTACTAGTTTACAATGAATATGAACATTGATGATTCTAATGCATACATCTTTCTCAGAATTCTTTTGCATTTATGTTTATAATTAAGTATGATTTCTTGTACAACTTCTTTCTATTTTGGTATGAGTTATGGAATGACCGTAAAGATCTAGAAGTCGCCTCGATCTCTATGATGCTTGTATGTTTTACTCCTTTCAAAACCCTTGAACATGGATTATAGATGATGTTTCCCACTAAAATCATATAAAAGAGAGACTCGGCCCCGCACATGCCTCGGTGAGTGCCAGTGCCACCGGGTGTTAGGCCAATGTGAATGGGGTTCCTTTCTTTTGTGATAAAGGTAAAAATGACAACAATCTCACGCCAATGGAAGAGTGTTGGGGAGAGAGGTCTAGCTTTTATCTCCTTCCATGACGTTCCCTAAATAAAAACCATTGTAGATAGTACATCCCTAATTTGTTTCGATTATTCTAATTATTCCGATCAGAATCGAAATGTAAATTATAGACTGAATTTTGTTCCTAGAAGAAAGTTTCACATTAGATAATTGATCTCGAAAACTACTATGAACTCGTGTTAGAGTGATAAAATGACAATTGTTACACTCAAGACATTAGTGGACAAAGGGGACACAATCTCCCACCGCTACTATCTAGGTTTGAGCGCTAGTTTTTGCTCGTATTTTTTCCAAAGTAAGGTTTTGAGCCGATTAGTAATCGTGTTCATGTGATGATATGTGTGAAGCTTCCGAGCTATCAGAGGGGTAATTCCTTCACCCAATAAATGCCCCCTCATTTTGGGAACATGTGATGACTGTAGGAGAATGTGGTCCAAAGGAGAGGACCCAATACTTATATGCATATTTGATAGTGAATTCCTTCAAGGGTATGGGATGTGCATGGTAGAAACCAATGAACATGCAAATAAAGTAAGCTAGTAACAAGAGTTAGTAAAAGTGAGCTAACATGCAAGAGAATACAATGTAACAAGAAAATAGGAAGACAAGATGGACCTCGAAAAATGGGTTTTATACATGGGACATCACTCATAATGTTACATGACAATTAGGGACGAAGTAGCCAAAATCATAAAATGATCAAGCAATGCATAGGGCATATCCCGCAAATAATGATAAATAGTAGTAACAAGTAGTAAGAAAAAGGTGGAAGATAACCATAGTTATATAGATCCTACAAGGAAAATGCTACACATGAAACACCGGTTAGAATGTTAGAAAGATAAGTAGTATGTCAAAGAGTGATAGTAAGTGGTAGTAGAAAGAAGTAATCAAGAATGTAATGGTAGAACCTGCAATGTGTGGAGTGTAAGAGTAAAAAGGTAGATTCCCTTAGGAGCCTCAATGGGACTAGTAAAGAGATGTGTCAAGCATCATGCATCGTGTATGAATATGTGAAAGGTCCTACATTCACCTCAAGATACCAAGTGAATACACGTGTATATATAAAAGAGAATGATATACTAATAATATGGCTAGTATAATAAGAAAAGTGCAACATGTAAGTATTACATACTAACAAGAGTAAATACAACCAAGATATGCAAATGTTATGTGAGTGTCATGGTGTGATATGTAAGGTGTGAAGATGGTATAAGAAACATTTACCCTTAGAGGATGTGTATGAGATAAGGCTCATTTATAAATTCTTCCTCAATAGTCAAGAATGAACCATATAACAAGAGCGTGTCATCGGGAAATGAGTGTATTGTGTGAGAGTAGATGCAACATTAAACACTTTCCATTAAATACTAATTAAAACACATAAATTTTGACAGCCATTAGGAGCAAGCCCAAACTAATAGGTCAACTTGATGGAAAACTTTCTTACCGCATGCTTTGAACTCGGGCTCCATAACCACCAGCAACTTCCATCATTTCCTACACACATCATCACATTTTATCTCACAAAGACAATTAGTAGGAGGTTCATGTGATAATTAGTTTTCATAAACTATAGCAAGGAAAATGCATCAAACATACTAAGATATAACTACACAAAACATCCCCATGTATTAATAAGTCATATCAAAAGGGTATTTTCGGCTTAAAGAAATGATATTAATGATCCAAACAATGCACTCATCATTTTCCCCCGACTTTAGTGGTTCCGTTGCCTCCACTTGCCCATTGGATTAGGGGTGATATGGTGATGATTTCCGGTGCCTAATTCTACAGATTTCCAAGAAAGCTTCAATCATATTTGAAACAAATTGAGGACCTTGATCAGATACAATGGCTCTTGGTGCTCCAAATCGTAGCAATATCTTATTGTACAAAAAATAAACAATATCATCCTCGTTGGCAGATGCCAACGCTTGAACTTCCAAATATGAAAAAAGGAAGATGAGAATCTAGAGGATTATTTGGATAGATTCCTCTTTCTCCATAAATGTAGTGGGTATGAGTTACATGCAGACATCACTAAAATAGTCTTTCTTAAAGGACTAGACGAGGAAACCAAGGATTCCCTCCATCTCATGGGAGGAGGAGATGTGCATAAACTCACCATGGAACAAATCACTGAGCTATGTAGAAGATATTCTAGAACACGTGGAGGAATACGAAGAAAACAAACATCTAAGTCTTTGGGTAACTCAACTTCTAGAAGAAATGGCAAACATGAAAACAAACATTCTGCTGTAATTAACATCCACCATAGATGGACTCAAGGAAAAATCCACCCCTGCCAAAGAACCATTGGACATGTATTGCCCTAAGTGTCGGAAGAGACACCCCTTGAGAGAATGTCCTTTAGATGTCACAGACATGTGCTTAATCTGTGAAGTTACTGACCATGACACTAAGCATTACACACTTTTACCACAGTTGAAGGGAGGTTTGAATGCCATCTCTCAAACAAGTGCTAAATTAAACTTTTTCCAAAGACCAAACAATTAGGGTGGGTTCCCATCTAGACCAACTCATAATCCCTAGAGGATGTCATGGCTGAATCAAGCCTCTCAGTCTTCTTGGGGACAACCTGAGTGGGAAAACTCAAACTAGATGACTTGTGCATATCACTCGGGTTGGGTGTCACCACCCATAGACAATCCTTGGCACAATCAGAAGTGGGGTCCTCAACAAAATTTTGGCCAAAATCAGTCCTGGGCACCACCACAAAATGGTAATCAACAACGCAGGTTCTAGCAGCCACAACAAGCTTTAATGCCTCCACCTCAAGCCTACCAAAATCAAGGACAAGCAACACAAACACAACTTCCGGCTCAACCAGTATCCAATCCTAAAAATCAATAGACAACTTCAATTGATGACATAGACCCAGGTAACACCATGCAGGTTAACACTATTGGTAATTTACAACTACAATCTGGAAAAATATTGAACCCTCTTGTTGTTATCATAGAAATGCCTACTGATGCCGATAAGGAAGAAAACCTTGAGGGTAATACTGGTTCTTCACCAATACCAGATACACCAGATGATCAAATACCCAAACAGACTATAGCCCCTTTTCCTGAGTGATTACAGGACACTCGAACTACAGATGAAACAAAACTAGTTCAGGAATTGAAAAAAGTACATATTGAGGTCCCACTGCTATGAGTAATCAAGGACATCCCTGAAATGAACCAAACCATTAGAAATGAGTGTATAAAGACACCAGGAAGGAAAAATAAATACCCAAAGACTATCGAGTCAAAGGGAATTTGGCTGATTTAGTTGCTAGCACCCTTATCTCACCAAAGTATGGGGATCTGGGAGTCCTGTCATTACTATTTGTATAAACAACTAGTCAATATATAACATTTTGGTAGATCTTAGTGCTACTATTAATGTCATCACAATAGAAATGTTTAATCTACTATCCTTAACAGGACTTCAACCTACCAACACTGTTTTGTAGTTAGTAGATCAATCCATTGTTGTGCCTGATGGTGTGGTTGAAGATATAATGGTCACTATTGAATCATGGGAGTACCCAGTTGATTTCATGGTTTTGTAGCCTAAAGCTCGGAAGTTGGGATATCCAGTCATCTTGGGAAGACCCTGGTTGGCTACAGTTGCTACATACATTGAATGTAGGTTAGATAAAATGACAATTCTAAATGGGTTGAAATCCAAACACATTTCATTATATCCTCCTGCCCAGCCTTATACAAACAATTGTGACCAAGTATGGGTGGATTCTTTAGATGCCAACTCTTTGAGTTCTTCTTTTCAGCCACTATTATTGTAGTACACAATCATATGGCGGAAGTCGTGGAGTCATATCCACTAACGGATTCTAAGGACTCGCACTATGGAAATCAACACTATTACTACGGAATATGGAATACCAAAGCACTAGACATCTCTTCTGATATTTCTTTGGTAGACATTACCTCTATTGAGTATGGTAGGAAACTTTATGCTTATAATTCAAATATTTAGTTCCTAATTTCTATTGTCCTTTAGCCAAGATTCTGTCTTTTGACAACATATCCATCCTACACATGCTTCAGCCCCATGTTTGCCCATTGAATTATTTTATCACTAGTAAAGAGCTTGCTCTTGCAAATGATACCAAGCAGGTGCTTTTCAGTATGGGAAGAGAGTTGACCATAGGTAACGACTTGGAGGTCAATCAAGAAGCTAGGGTGCTTGAGGTTTTGAAGAAACATTCCCATGCTTTTACTTGGGATTACATTGATATGAAAGGAATTCATCCTAGCATATGTACACATCATATTTACATTGATGACGTGAAACCTATAAGGAGACGGAATGAAGAATCAATCCAAAGATTGAGAGATAGTCAAAACTCGAGATAAAAATACTCCTAAATGTAGGTTTCATCTATCCTATATTTGATAGTCAGTGGGTCTCCCCATTAGTTATTGTTCCCAATAAGAATGGTAAGTGGCGAATATGTGTTTATTACAGGAACTTAATAAAACCACCAAGAAGGATTATTTTCCCTTGCCTTTCATTGACCAAGTCTGGATAATTTGGCGGTAAGAAATATTTTTCTTTCTTGGATGAATTTAGTGGGTATAATCAAATTAGTATTGTCCCCGTTGATCAAGATAAGACTACTTTTACATGCCCTTAGGGTACATTTGCTTACATATTATTACCTTTTGGGCTTTGTACTACCCCTACTACATTTCAACGGAAGTCTTGGCCATTTTGCAGTAACTTGCTAACGATCGTGTTGAGGTTTACATGGATGATTTCACTGTCCATGGATCCACTTTTGAATAATATTTGAACAATATTGAAAAGTACTCAGCCAATGTGAACAACAACAACTATCTCTAAGTCATGAAAAATGTCTACTGATGGTTGATCAAGTAATTATCTTAGGTCACCATGTTTCAGCCCAAGGTATACAAGTGGATCCCAAAAAGATATCAGTCATCACCCAATTACCTACACTAGCTAATTAGATTGACATCAAAATTTTCCTTGGTCATGCAAGTTATTACCACCAATTCATAAAATATTTTAGCAAAATTACCGCCCCAATGTTTTCACTGCTAACCAAAGATTGTGTTTTTGAATGGTCTCCTCAGTGTCAACAGGCATTTGATTCTATCAAAGAAAAGTTGATGATGACCCCTATCTTACGTGGCCCTGACTGGGGACAACCTTTCCATATCCACACTGATGCTTCTAATACAGCCATGGGCACTATCCTTGGACAAAAAGACTCAGAAGATCATATGTATGTAATTTATTTTATCAGCAAAAATCTGACTCCTACGGAAAGGAATTACACTACTACGGAAAAGAGTTCTTGGCTATTGTCTATGCTTTGAATAAATTTCGTCATTACATCACTGGATATAAAATTTTTGTTTACACTGACCACTCTGCCATTCGATATTTGATGAACAAACCAGTGGTTGGCAGAAGGCTTATTCACTGGTTACTCTTGTTGTAATAATTCAATCTCACCATTATAGATAATCCTGGGAAATCTAATGTTGTTGCTGATTTTCTTTCTAGAATAAATGTTTCAGGTGATGACGAAGTAGTCCAAGACCAATTTCCCGATGAACACTTGTTTGCTATCTCAACTAAGACTCCTTGGTTCGCTGATCTCACGAATTATTTAACAACAGGGAAGTTTCCTGCCTATTTTACTCATAAGGAAAGAAGGTGATTGGTTAAGAATAGTGCAACATATAAATGGTGTAATGGATTCTTATTTAAATGTTGTCCTAACATGGTTCTTCATAGGTGTGTTTGAGAGGATGAGGTACATGACATACTGCAAGATTGTAATGATGAGCCGTGGGAGGTGGACATTACTCAATGAAATGAACGATTCACGAGATTCTTGGAGCATGGTACTATTGGCCTTCCTCATAGGATCACAAAAGTATGTGTCGTAGTGTGATGCATGCCAAAGAATGGGAAAACCTACACTTTCTATGGAAATGCCTCTGAATCCTCAGCTGGTTCTAGGACCATTTGAGAAATGGGGTATTGACTTTGTTGGACCATTTGATCCTCCATCTTTTGGGAAGGAGTATCTCTTGGTATGCACAGACTACGTCACAAAATGAACTGAAGTTCAAGCGTTGGCATCTGCCAATGAGGATGTTGTCGCTGATTTTTTGTACAATCGGATATTGCTACGATTTGGAGTACCAAGGGCCATTATATCTGATCAAGGTCCTTAATTTGTTTCAAATATGATTGAAGATTTCTTGGAAATCTACATAATTAGGCACCAGAAATCATCACCATATCACCCCTAATCCAATGGCCAAGTGGAGGTAACAAATCGAGAACTCGAGAATATTCTAACTAAGGTGGTCAATGCCGATAGAAAGAATTTGGTACCAAAGCTTCCTGAGACTGTCTGGGCCTACAACACGACCTAGAAAACCACTACTGGTTTTTCTCCCTATGAGCTGGTCTTTAGGAAGAAACCACTATTACCTGTTGAGTTTGAATTGCGCATCTGGCGAACAATGTTGCAAGTTGGGATCAATTTGGATGAAGCACAATGTGAATGAGTGCTGTAACTGAATGAATTAAATGAAATGTGAATGTAGGTACAACAATAGAAAAAAATTCTACAACATCAATGGAAAACTTGGCATGATTCTCACATGAAAGAAAGGACATTTCATGAGGGACAGTGGGTTTTACTCTTTGATTCCCATTATCAGTAGTTTAAAGGCAAGCTGCGTACATGTTGGTTGGGTCCCTATTAGGTAAACCAAGTGTTTGATAATGGTTTTGTTCGATTGATACTTATTGATGGAGACAAACGAACTCTTCTGGTGAATGGGCATAGGCTCCAGATTTATCACCAACCACTGGATAAGAAGACTTTCACCGATGACATTTTGTTACGCACAGACATGCATGTTGAGGAGGATCTTTGCCTTTCAAGCATGGAGTAATCAATCTATTACACATTCAATAAAGGAAGATGATCCTTCATTTGATCCTCTTCCCTTAGCAATTTCCTTGTTGTTATTTCCAATAAATGTAGGAATTTTCATTATTTCTATAGCCGTTAATCATGCTTTATTTCAAATTATTGTTATCCAAAATTCACCCCCAAGGTAACTTTGATAACATGCAAGCAATTATATTGATTCAGGGCGAAAAGTCATGTTTCTAGGGTCCCCTCATATTTGTCTAACTCCCCTGTCCAAGAGGAAGAGAGTAAGTTCTGAGAAAATGTGAAAAAAGGGTGCAGAAGGCAAATAGGTTGATCCAGGAAAAATCGTGAAAATTGGCTAAGTCCCGCTCAAGGTCGCCTCTGGGACGTTTGGGACAGAAAAGCGCGAACCGGCCGAACCGGGTGAAATCAGCACAAACAGTCTGAAACGCAGCAGGGAAAAATGGGACAAAAGTACGCGGCGGGCGCGAAATTCCGGTTCGACAGAGAAAAAATCGACTAACTGCTGAGAGGGTCGCCTTTGGGACAAGCGGGACAAAAAGACGCGAACCGGCCGAACCGGGCGAAATGAGTCAAGGCAGCCCGAAACAGTCTGGGACGCGCGGGCCAAAAGTACGCGAACCGGCCGGATCGGCCGAAATGAGAACTTTTGTCCCGGAACAAGCGGGACAAAAGAGCGCGAACCGGCCGAACCGGGCGAATTTGTCCCAGACGGTCCGAAAGCAAATGGGACATTTGGGACAAATGGGCGCGAACCGGCCGGTTCGCCCGAAATCAGCACAAGGAGCACTGTGCTAAATGGGACAAAGGGACGCGCGGGACGCGAAAAGCCGAAATGGCCGAAGGCAGGGAAGAAAAGTCAACGTTTGGTCCGGAAACTTCAAACGGCCATAACTTTTGACTCCGAGCTCCGATTTTCATAAAATTGGACTTTCTGGAATGAGCACGACGTCCTCTACGCCACAAAAATTGGATTTATTAATTTTAATGAGGGTAGATATATTTAAATAAAAGAAACATATTCGGCTCCAATACCAATGCTCATTCCCACAAATGACGTAAAAACGCCCGCAAAGCCCAAACAAATGCCCGCACTCAGAAGGCCATAACTTTTGCATTTCTCAACGAAATCGCACAAAATTGGTACCGTTGGAATTGTGGTTCTGAGGCTGACACACAGTAATCAAGAAATTCTAGATTTGATCATAAATTGATTGAGATTTTTAAGAAAACGTGGCCGGGTTCAGAACAGTGTTTTATTTGGTAGCTGGGAGTGCAATTAAGAGGCATGGTCATCATTCATTCTCTGCTGCAGCACATGGGACAGTATGGGGAGCCTTTTCCAAGTAATGTATACCCATTCCACTCAATTTAATGCCTCTTACAGGTGGTTGAAGGACAGATTTCGGGATTTCCATTTTCCCTTCTCTTTTCCTTCTCATTTTTCTATAAAATGAAGTGTTGGGCTCATTGTAAGGGGGAGAGTTTTTAGGTAAATAAGCTCTATCAAAATTTCTTTGTTAAGCTAGTGTGTTACAGGCCCTTGTAGTGGACTCCTTGCATGGTGATCCAGGCCCTTATCTTGTAATAGATCGAATCAGCTGTGCATACCAGAAGCAATAAAATACAAGTTTGTGGATGTATCTTCCCCATTGTGTTTTCTTGCATTCTTCTTGCCCCTTTTATATTTTTACAAGAATATTGTGTCTATTATTATGTTCTTGCAGGAATTCATTATCATTGTGTGTGCTTGAAATATTATCTGTGAATGCATTTTGCTAGATTATGGAGAACTCGCCATCACCTCTTCTAGTGTGCACTTTACCTCTCGTATTTCACACATTTGGAGACTACTCTCCCATCCTCCTTTTTCGGTGTATCACCGCTTTAGTGTAGGCTTTCATTTTATGTATTCTCTTTCTCTCGGTCCCTGGAAATTTAGATTAGAACAGCTTAGCTTATCCCGCATTAGAGTAGATTGTGGCGGGTAGTTTAGGAGCAAGAACCAAACTTTCTCTCGGAGGTCTATCTCAAATAGCAAGTCCCACAACTTGGAGATAGTACCCATGTTATCCAATCACACCGGATGCTTAGAGTGATCAAACTAGAAATCGATCAACATCCGGGGTGCCGTGATTCGGTGATAACAATTATAGGGCGTAGGAATCTATGGATATCGGCCGACTAAACGTGGCATGGGTAAGTGCATTCTAACTTGCTAATGATATTTCCATGCAAAACATTTCCCCATGTATGCATTTGTCATCATTACGCCATCATGAAATGATTGCTATGTTCATTTCAGATCTCTTTCCAAATCCAGTTCTATGGATGACGGCATAAAAGGAGTAATGACTCATAATCACCACATGCCTTGAATGTGTCACACTCTCCAAAGTCAGGACGGGTGGCGCTCGCTCCTCAATAATGGGATATGTGCCGCCCCAAAATCTTAAACTCACACGGGTGGCCGGTCTCATTTACTATTTTTCGGTCGTCACCTTCATTCAGATTTTGCGCCACCCAAGGAATATGGTGCCATTTGAAATTTAATTCTTCTACAACTACTTCTTACTGTTGTTTTCTACACATCAAGCACGATTGGTTTTATCAGTCACTAAACAGGAAGTGGGAGATACGCTCTATTCTGATTTTTTCTACTACCTGGTATTACTCACCTTCGGCTTCAGCATGGGACCACGAAAGACATCAGAACCTGATTCACTAGATGCCTTACTCTAGAATTCCACCCTTTCATAGGTATTTCATGATTTTGGATGGCTAGATTTCATTTACCAATTTGAAGGTTTCGATGAGGGCATTGTGGAAGAATTCTTGAACAATTTTGAGTCCACCTATTCACAAGTTGGTGGAAGACGGGTTGAAATTACCAGTCAAGTCATTTCTGACCTATCTGGCCTACCAGACTTTGGTTTGAAAGTTATGATGAATGCTCCTTTACAAATCCTAATTGCTCTGTTTCAGGATGAAGGGGAGGAACTCCCTGAATCCATTGGGTGTCTAGAAGGGTGTTAAGTGGACAATTTTACCTAGAATCTGGAGTGAGATTGCAAAATGGGTCAACCGGTATTTCATATGTGATGGTCAGGCCTCTATTCTGGGTGGTGATGCACTTAAAATACTCATTCACCTTAAAAAGGGATGTGTCAACCAGGATCTTTGGGTCAATCTACCGTAATACCTCGTGGACTCCATTATTAAATTTTTCCAGAAGTACCGGTCCAGTGGAGGCAAGTCTATAATTAAACACCTAGGGTTGATTCATTTGTTGTGTTCACACCAAGTCTTCTTTAGACAAAAGTGGAGGCTCGAGGGACGTGCTGGTGGCAAAGGGTCTAGACCAAAGCAATTGAAATCTGGTCTCTCTTCTGCACCTCGGTCTACCCTTGCACCGGGCCCTTGCCCTTCACACAACCAAGCAGAGGCAGCCGATGTTCCTGAGCATGCGGACATAGTTGGTACTCCTGAGGGTCCATCCCCTTCCACTTCTGATTCAAAAGGCAAGTGCGCCATGGCTCCATCTTCTTCCATGCAACTATGGTCTCAACGGCTTAGTTCATTTTTGCAGACTGGTAGTTCCCAATCAGAGACCTTGCCTAATGATACCACCCACATTCGGGAAGAACTGCATAAGGAGGATCACCTAGCCACTCCGGTATCTACTATTTTGTCATCTACAAAAATTCACCTTGTGGTTCCTGAAGTGCTTGACACCCAAGCTGTGCCTTCTCATAACTACTTGGAGGATATCTCACTACTGAAATGTCAATCACAAGGTATGGAATAAACAAACCCTTTTACCGCAAGCTGAATTTACACATCAAACAAGAGAGAAAGTTCAGAATTGCTGCTTGAAGTAAGTTGTTTAAAGTGAGAGCATGATAAGAGTCTTACCATCTTAGATAGTTTCTATTAGTTATCCCTTCAGAAAGGGAATTGTAAAAGGAAAATAAAAAATAAAAAAGGAAAAGGAATCTATACAGAGGAAAAAAATTGACATCTATTTTAGAATTTGTCTGTCCTTTGGCCCTCAAAATTCTATCCTATAGGAAACCCTCTTCAGTCTATAGCATGTTTGTCCAAGAACAATTTTATTCCTTGCAGTTATTTCAATTGTGTTCTCAGCTCCTCACGAACTTCCCAATTGTACCAATTTTTATTAGTTTACAAGTCCAAGATCTCGAAAATCCAAAATTTGCTTTGTGAATTCTATCTTCATAATATGATAGTTACCAATGTCCCTAATTTCTTAATCAATTTATTTGTGGGTTATTTTCAAATTAAATCCTTTCACTTGCATTACATGCATTAGATCATTTGGGGTCATCAAACAAACATTTTCAATCACACCACTCAGCCTATTAGATTCCACATCCACCCAACTCATCACACATATGTAGCCCTGTAGAAAAACTTTGGCTCACTTTACTATCAGAAAGGATTTGGGGTAAACACTTCTCAGATTTTACTTCAATGTGTCATTGATTTTGAAAATTATAGTCAGGAGAACTTTGGCAATAGCTTGGTAGGCTTGTGATAGGAGGTGGGATACTCTGAGTCTACCCTTGAAATGCAGGGAGGTTCTCTCTCCCCAAAAATTGAGCTGGAGCATGCGCAGGGGTGATGCCCTCATCACCATTATCAAACAAACCACAAAGCAAACTAGCCAATAGTACAATGATGAATGGGTAGGCCTCCAAGTACATCCACCACTCCTTTTGAGCCCTCTCACTACCTAGCAGAACAATGCAACACAGTCAAATTACAATTTCACAACATGGGTAGAAATTACCTCCAACACTCACGGCTGTAAGAACACCACAAAGCAATATGCTGATCAATTTGAGGAGTATGATATGACTGAGCAGCTTGGTAGGTGAGTAGGACACAAATAAGTTGCATAGGGACATGTAATAGGTAAAGTCAGGGGGAAAATGATGAGTGCATTGTTTGGCTCATTAATATCATTTCTTCAAGCCAAAAATAATATTTTTGATATGACTTATTAATACATGGGGATATTTTGTGTAGTTATATCTTAGTAGGTTTGATACATTTTCCTTGCTATAGTTTATGAAAACTGATTATCACATGAACCTCCTACTAACTATCTTTGTGAGATCAAATGTGATGATGTGTGTAGGAAATGATGGAAGTTGTTGGTGGTTATGGAGCCCGAGTTTGAAGCATGCGACAGAAGACTGTTTCCATCAAGTTGACCTATTAGTTTGGTCTTGTTCCTAACGACCCATAGAAATTAGTGTTTTAATTAGTATTTGATGGATAGTGTTTAATGCCGCTTGATATGGTGGATCTTGTAACCAACAGTATCTATATGAAGACTTCGTCTTCAGAACTTGGTAGTACCACTTTTTGATATACTGAAGAAGATTATCTGCATCTAGTTCTTGATTTTTTTACTATCTATGTTATGAACTTATTTTTGAGTTAATGAAAGCTACGACATTTTAAGAATCAGAAGTTGTTAATCCCTCTATCCCGAGGAAGAGAAAGGGCCCACTCGACCGAGGAGATAAGAGGTTATTTTGAGTTCATGCATATAGTTCTTTGATTTGATTTCCTATAATTGTCATTTGAGAAATCTTACATGCATGCTTTGATTAACTATATCTATTTTCTTCATTACTGCTTTCATTTGGATGCTTCTGTTATGCAAATCTGGTTAACAAGTAATCTTGCTTTCTGCTAAGTTTCATTTCTACAGTTGTAATTTCATTTGTTAAGAGTAGTGTGTGCGTATTTCATTTTCCAGCAGAAGATTAGTTGTTAAATTTCCTTTCATCGCAAATAGTTGAATTCCGTAGAACTGTATTTAAATTCCATAGATTTGAATTGCATTTCCATAGAATAGTCACTAAACTAAGCAATCCCCCAATAGACCCAATAGATAACTTGTTCCCCTAGACTCCATTGCATACGTCCTAAGACACATCCATGGTTTAGAATGACATTGACAGAAATTGTGTCAGTTAAACGATTGGAAGAATACAATGACCCATCACACACTTCATCATCTAAAAGAAAACAAGTTTAGAACTCATCTAACTGCTTCAGTTCAAGGATATCAATATAAGGATTCCATAAATAAGAGACAACTTCTAAACAAGAATCTCGAATCCATCCAAGAAGAATAGAAATCAAAATAGTCTAACTGAAAGTCTTACTAACTTCTGCCTATTAGAAGATATAATTCAAGGATCTGAAACCAGACTTTCCACAAATCCAAGCTATACTCAAACAAAATAAATCTCTTAACCAATCCACAAGAAGTTTCCATCTCAGAAGAGAATCAATTAAAGAGAAGCTCAGTCAATGAACTTATACAATCAACAGAAAAAGGATCTCAAATAGAAAAGGACCCAATCCATAATTCATTTCATTTATACTATGAAATGAATTCCCTTATCTAATTCAAACTTAGAAATTCTTTAACTAGTTCCCAAAAGAGAACACAAAACTAAATGCACATATCAAAGAATGCACACTACAAAATTTCCATTACAAAACTTACAAATTGGTTTCCTATTTCCATTCACCAAGCTCAAGTTCAAATTCAAATCTCAGAATGAAGTACACAGTACAGTCCCTAATAGTATACTATCCTCAAGAGAACATATTCAATTCTCTTTTTAAAACTAGAGACTCATTCAATGAATCCAACAAGGAATAGAAATCCACAATAGTGAAAGATACACAAGGATCAATACATCTCACGAACACAAAAGACTGACATCCTATTACAAGGCTTCAACACTTGATGCAACAGAGTAAGTAGTCTATGATCCCCAAATAAGAACAATATTACAAAGCATTCTGAACAAAGTGATACTATATCCTTTCATACAAAACTCAGTATACTAGGTTTTAGATTCAACATTCTATTAAAACCCAAGAATCAAATAAAAGATCAGAAGAGAGTAAAGAAAACCCAACGACGTTTAAGTCAAGAGATGTTCCAATCTTACTTCCAACTCAACTGAAATAGAATCACAACCAGGACTCTCAAGTTTAGTTTAAAAGATTAAAGCAGGGAAGGTATTTGTTTCAATATCTAACAAGAATGATAAAGAATACTACATTTCCAGAAGTCTCTAATAACTATTAATGACTTATTCCAAATGAACCAAAAATCATCAATACCCATAACAAGATATAATTCTAGTCATTTAATCCTTCTAAAAAGACAGTCAAGCCTTCAACAGGACACGGGTTCACTCGGGCGTAGAAGAATAGGATACACTTCGTATTCACATGCCCCATCAAGTTCAAAGAAGGTGGTATAGTCTAAAAGACAAAAGTACCACAATCGGTCCAATAAGAAACTACAAGAAGAAGATCTCAAAAGAGATAACCAGGTCTACTTCTAAAAAAAAAAATATCTCAAGACCCTTTTGAATAGATAGTCCTTAAATGAGATTAAATCTTTTCAAATCCTTAATACCAACAAAACTCCAGCTCAGAATACAAGTAGAGAATCAAACACGTCGATTCCAACACAAGTTCAAACACGCACGAATGGAATACTAGTACAGTGTTGAACATGAGCTTTAACAAAAGTTTAGAACTTCATAAGGCTCTAATACTGGCTCAGAAAAACACGAAGTTCAAATACGAGCCTATAACGAAACATGAAGCCCTAAATACAAGCTCAGAACAAAACACCAATGCTCTAATACGAGTTCAAGCATTTTCAAATCCTTAAATAAGAATGAAACTTCTAGCTCAGAGTACATGTATAGAACAAAAACTCCTCAATTCAAATACAAGTTTGAATCTCAAAGTACTAAAAATGAGTACAGTGTCGATCACAGAGCTTCAACAAAAGTTTAGTACAATACAAATTCTAGTGCCAGCTCAAACGAAACACAAGACTATAATAGAGATTCAAAACCATACAAGCAACAAATTCTAGTTCAGAATGACCAAGAAGCTCTACTACAAATTCAACAAACACAGGCTCTAAATAATAGTTCAGAATGAAACATAAGGCAACGAATGCTAGTTTAGTCAACACTAGCCTTGAATACAAGTTACAGAGCTTCAAAAACAAGTTCACATGAATATCACCATTAAACTAGCACAGAGAAAGTTTCCCAAAAACTACCATTACTAGCAATGGATTTACATTCCAAAAACCACAGAGATTTCATGAAAACATGCAAGTAATTAACCAAACAAATCATGCAAATATTTATCTCAAGAGAGCATAATTGTTTTAATGAATCATTTAGAAGAAAGCAAGAAATCTTAATGGGTAGAGCCTATCATGCCTGATAGTGCCTCTGCCAATTTGAAGGAGACTTCTAGCTAAGTTTCCAACCCTTTTTCTTCTCCACGATAGATCAACAACCAAACAATTTTTCTTCCAATGCCTCTTATACATTCCCTTGATCAAAAATAGACCAGAGAAACCAAAAATAGCCAAGAAGAAGAAGTCAAACTATTGGTTCAAAGAACCAGATAGCTCCATGCAGAGAAAAATTCGTAAGGCATGCAAAACCAAACAACCTCTCACAAACCCACCTCCCGTGTTTCCAAGATGGTTTTCACACAAAAATGAGATTCATTAATGCCATAACTCCTAATTCTCCCGCTTATCTCTCCTTTCCAACGCCCCAAAACTAGCAGATACCAATTCCAAATCAACATGCAATTCCATACTTAGTGAAGCCTCCACGTAAGCCCCACTAAATTTTAACTAGCCCTTGCCAAACTGGTAGTACCTCCAAGAATTTAAATCCAATCAAATCAAATAAAATCCATTGGAACCATCGCCATAGTGACATGCGACCTTAGGCCCCTTTCAAATAGTTTAGGCTAGATTTCCCAAAACTTAGGTTAGTCCAACAATTAATCACCTTAGGTCTTAAAACATTGCCTTAGGTAGTTTCCACCTTAGGTTAGATTAAATTCACCTCCATATAGTATTAGGCATTAGGTTAACATAGCCAAGAATTACTATAGTACTCTCCCCTTCCCATATTCATTTAGCACAAGAGCTTAGGTTAGGTCACCCCCCAACACAATAGAATAAGAAGCTTAGGTTAGATTACAACCCAATTGAATAGACATAGATAGGAAGTAGGTGCTCTTACCTAGTTTAGGATACCATTAGGATAGTCCTTTAGTTTTAGGGTTCTAATTCCCTTCATAGTCTTGAATTATACTATTTTTATTACGCCTTAATGTCCTGCAGAGATCAATCCCAAAGACCCAAGCACAACATACAACCAAATGAAGACATGATCACTCAAGTCCAAAGAACTTGTAACATACAAAGTTCAGTCTGCTATGTCTCTCAACTAATGAATGTCAATTTATCATTCAGTCTATTAAGAAGATTTAAAACATTCCTTGGATCACTGAAATCGATCCAAGGATGAGTCAAATCAAGAGATAAGTTTGCAACTCTGAAAACTAGATTGTAGTTTATCAATAATAAGTGAAAGTGGATTCTTAGAAGCCATAACATTTCAATCCAATGAATCCAAGAGCAGAAATTATTTATCCATTATAAGCATGATTTTCAATAATCAAGGAAACACACCTCATGAAAATCACATGCCAATTCTTGTAATGTAAAAGAGAAATATATCAATTTTTCCTAGGTGTTACATTAAAAGTGGGGAGGCGGGTCACCTGGAGGACTTTGCAAATTTTAGCCTTGTTTTGAAAAAGGGAGTAAGGTATAAAAGTGAAGTGCAACCCCGTAAGTACCCTAGGAAAGCCACATGTTAAACATAAATTGAAAATGGGTGGGTGGGCTAGAATGTTTAAAAGCACACAATTCCTTTGAGTGGTATAAAATTAAAAAGCCCCCTAGGCCCGCCTCAACTAATATCTTTTCCATGTGGATGGCCCAATTTTGAAATTACAAAAAATAGAGTTAACGATTGTAAAGCAATGCATTTAATTATGCCACCATTAATGCTCCTATTGTAAACAAAGGACCTTGGGGGATGCGAATATATTCATATTTTATTGCTAATTTGATGATATTTCATCATTTTTATCTGTGAAGTGCTTTTGAAATATTGTGGGGCTCAATTTGCGAACCAGAAAAGTGTGAAAGTTGTCGTCTTGAATCAGAATTTCTCAAGCACTCACAAAAACTCAATAAGAGTTTGAAACTCCTATGTTTTGTGTTTGTTTCCATCGAGAAAATCGGTTGAAGTAAAGTTAGGGTTTTTTTAATACTATTTTGTTTTCTTCCTTAGGTATTTCGGGGGTCACAAGTGACCTCGACAAGATAACAAATATAGACTTATTGAATGCCGACTTGAATGATTTTTTTCAATGATTGAGTGGTGCCCACATGAGTGAATCCTTACAGGAAATTTTTGATAGTTGTATTTCCTTAACAGGTGTTATTCCAATTTTTTTCCAATGCCCAGAGTTATTATGGTATTGCATGATGAATTATGACTATGCGAAGAGAGAAGTATTAGACGGGAGCGGGGATGCGGTGTTGACATTAACATCGACAACCATAAAGGTAATTATGAAATTACTTGTAATTACAATCCCCATTACTATTGGTATAAAATTGTCTTAGAAGATTATGAAATAAAAAATAAGGAATTTTAACAGATGATAAACACAAAATGGATCCTTATAGATAGAAAGGCATCTGCCAAAATCCCCAAAATATTGGTTAGGGCTCAATTCATTGAAGAGGTTGAAGATATCATTGTGCTCTTGAGTTGGATGGCTGGTTTGGAGACTACAAATGAATTTAAAGAATGGATGTCCACCTACATATGGATTATCTTGGAAAGAAAAGGAGATATTTGTTGGGCTACTTTTATTTTTGATGCAATTCATGGTCATATGGCCACCCTGGCAGCTAAAATTGAAATGGGGGAAACTACAGACTTGGAGTTTTATATGATGACTTATCTGGTATATAATGTTACAAAGATATAGGTGTTTCCCAACATTATCACCATAAGCTAATGTTAAATGGTTCCTAATGCATGAAATTTCCCCCAATTGCAATTAACTAATTTGAATGGAAATATCATATTAGTAAATGATGCTTTCATTACACCAATTATTTGCTTGTTCAAACCAGAATGGGGGCAGTATAGAATTTCTGAGCATGCAAGGCAAGTAATTATGGAGTATGGATGTTACTTCATTCAATACAAGAAGTTCACTTACATCATAGTTAGTGGTTTTGAAGGAAAACCTTTCAAGTTTCCAAGTTATGTGGATGACAAACTTTGTTTATGTGAATTGGCTACATGCAATGTGCTTTGGGAGGCACAAAATGAATGTTAAATTCCCTATTAGAATTTGTAAGTTTTCTTGCCCCTCCATTATAAAATCTAGATTCATTGGATAATAAATGAAGAGCTTGGCCATGGAGACATTTGTAGATTGGCCTAATTACGACATTGAGTGGGTGGTTAACAATGTGGCTAATACTTTTAAGTATGAGCCTCACTTTGAGGACTATTAAATGAATTGAAGAGATGAAGAAGATGTTAGGTTGAGATATTTTTAAAGGATAACTTTGTCACAAGTTGTGGATTTCAAGGTTTTTGTCATTCCAGAAGAACTTGTTGAGGATTTAAATACATTAAGTAAATTCTATATAGATCAGAAGGTAGAAATTCAATCCATAGCTCCCCCAAATTGGGATGACGAAGAATATTACAATCCTTATATAAGGATAATATATGTCATGAGGATAATGGTGATTTGGTTGACCTAGATAAACATTGACCTATCAATATAGAACACAAAGATTCTAAATCACTTCAGAAGTCTAGGAAACTTGGATGATGATCTCCCACATCTGAGGGAGGGTGCTGATAAGATTGACTCATTAGGAGGAAAATATCCTTTCTTTCCCTCTAGAAGGCCTACTACTAGGCTTATTGATGAATGGATAGAAGCCACAAGTGAGACATGTACTTCCATGTCTTCCTCAGGTAGAAAAATGAAAGAATGCTCTTGAAATCCATGGAAAATTCCCCAATTACTCCTATAGACCACTCTAGGAAAAAAAAAAGGGTTTAGATTCACATCTGGTCTTCCCAAATGTTGTGCTAGAGAAACATAATACTAAGGAGTTAATGACTAAATCTATCACAAGTGATCATAGTCAGCCCAAACTACACCAGAGGAAAAAAATGCACCACCTAAATTGATGAAGTTTGAAAGGGTACATAAGAAGCCCAAAATTGTCCTTCAATAAGTCGTGGTGAGGGTAGGTGCCCATACACCAAATAAATTCAAACATAGAGATGGGGTAATTGATCCCCCAAAAGTGGAAAGAACGGATAATGACCAGAAACAACAAGACATACCATTGTTGAGTATGGGGTAGTCAAGTCCTCTAATCCCTCATTCATTCTTTGTGGAGAAAGAAGTAAAGGACACTCAGAGTTCAGTTCCTCAGGGGAATGTTGTAGTCAATACAATGGATAGAAATTTTTTTACTTTAGGTATGGACATTCCTGAATCTCTACTTGTTAGATATGTTATTACATCTCCAAGACAAACAATGAATTAATTTGAAAATATGTAAACTAAGGTGATTGATTTAAATACTATCAAGGGATTTTCTATGTTGGATAAGCTCAAGTTATCCATGGAGGAACCATTGTTAACACTAATAGGTAGTATTGAAAAGGATAAGGGATCAAAAGGAGATAATCATGTGTTGGCAAGTGGAGAGATGGTTCAAAACATAGGAACTTCTTTTCACGAACAATTATTCGATCAAGAAAATATAAACTCATTGGTAGAAAAGGATATGGATATTGAATTAATGGTAGAAAATATTATTCCCACTCTTGTTAAGGTGGTTGTGAGTGATAACGTTCAACAAGAAGAAAAAATGTATTTTGAAGATTAAATGAAAATGGCACTAGACTTAATTGCTGATGAAGAAATTGTCATTGGTGGAGAATCACATTTTTGAAAGGGGAGTGCGCGGATCCATTTCCATTAGATCAATCTACCGTAACATCACCCAAGGTGCCACTAGGAAAAGAGGATAGTGATTTCGTAACTCATCCAAATCGTGGGAGAAAAATATCCCATTGCCCAAATTTCAATACAAAAGGGTAATGAACTGAAAGTTCATTGCCCATCTCCCTTTGAAAATAGAGGTGATCAGGTTAAGGATGAAAAACTGAAATTCCAAGGTAGGAGGAGAAGCATCCAAAGGAATCAACAACCCAAATTGAGACAAGTGCTCTAGAGAAGACAAAAATATTTACACAAAAGGAGCAAGAAGTATCCATGCAGATGATAGTTGTACCTAACAAAATCCAACAAGGATTGCAATAAACAAAGGTTGAAATAGGTTTGACGAAGGGTTTGATTAATTAATTAATGTTAAGTGAAGAAACAACCCTTCCTATTCAAGTAGTTGACCTCACTACCTTGTCTTTTCCAAAGGAAATAAGATCCCCAAAGAAAGCTAGAACCATCACAAGAACCCTTATCGATTCATCCAAGGAAAGAACTTTGGAAATAGTAACCCCTTTTGAGGGGAAGACAAGAAAATATATAATTGATGATGATTATAGTATTCAGGTCATCCCCTTAGGTAAAAAATCAAGGGAAAAACTAAATAAGGGAGTGTTTGAAGTTGTAAGTGGTTTTCTACAAAAGGTAGATAATGATGGAATAACAAAGAAACAACTTAAGGAGCAAGTTAGAGCCTTAAATTCAGGTTTTCAATAGGTGACAGGAAAACTAGTCAGAGCTAGCAGTGCCCTCGTGAACACCCTTGAAGGTATGGAAAAATTGAATAGTGTTTTTAAAAAGGTCTAAGTAGTGGACACTTGGGTTGGGAGATTAATTGAGAAGGGAAAGGAATTTATCACCTAAGCAAGGACAAGATATGAAGATCTCAAAAGTCACTTAAATGAAATTGATGGAGTAATTGAAG
The DNA here is from genome assembly GCA_018340775.1 of Taxus wallichiana var. yunnanensis. NCBI lineage: Eukaryota > Viridiplantae > Streptophyta > Pinopsida > Cupressales > Taxaceae > Taxus > Taxus wallichiana. The sequence goes on along the minus strand of CM031239.1, from coordinate 20,043,792 downwards.
ATTGTGACAATGATATATTTTACTTTGAAGGAACTCTTCCAAGCTTAACCATATAAAAATTCTCAACAAGGAACTTTTTGAGAAAGAAGACATTGTACCAATAGAGCACAAAAGGAGCCAATATGCTCTTGAAGAGCTAACAAAGATTAGATTGGATACCCTAAATGAAATCAAGAAAAAAATGAATTCAAGAATGACTAGGTTGATGATTTACTTTATGCCATTGATATAAGGCTAGAAGACATGGTGGTGGATAAATTTAAAAAGAGTTATGGGGATTTAAAATTGGATTTCTTACTTAGTTCATTTGAAAGTAATATCTAGGCAGATGACTTCTCCTATGACACTATTGAAAAAATGATGAAAATTGAAAATAGGATTGAGGAGTTGAAAGCAAGGCCATTTGAATACAAGTAGAAAATGGCTCAATTTTTGGATGTAGTATCAAGAAAAACATTGATTTTCCATCACCACCTGGGACCGGATGAAGATGAAAAGAATGAATTGTTAATAAGATATGATGCTTATGTGGCTATATTTCTAGAGGAGTTGGATGCACAGAAAATGATGAAGAGAAAGAGGCTATAGATACAAAAGAAGAGGAGAATGATTGAACACTCTCTTCCTTATTGTATATTCTCTTTTCATACTTCATCGAACTCGATACTATGAATTGATGTTTTTGCTACATTAAATGTAGTTCTCTTTGAATTTTTATTGTTTCTTTGTTTCAATTGAAAGTAAAAAATGTAGTAGTTCATATTATATTTGATTAAAATCTCACATACATTTGGAAAATATATGTGAACCATTTACATACTTGTATTGATTTCAATTTGAAAAAAACCAAGACATGGTTCTATAGGGGCCCTTTCCCATGAAAAAAAGAGATGTATATACATCAGAGGTCAAAACAGTGGAAAGAGAATAGTAATCAAACATCCTTTAATCCTACTTCATAGCTTTCCCTCAGCAGGGGAAGTCTATTCAAAAATATTTTCTTCCTAGGTACAAACTCATTAAAGCCCCATGTTGTTTTTATAAAGATAATTGACCTTGTTAGGTCCTTGGACATCCCCATACCCATTAATGACTCCAAGGTCATCCTAGGGCAACCCATAATCTCCTCAAGCTTAACTTTATTTTGATGGGATGATACCCAATCTAGGAGGTCTAGACCACCTAAAAATAAATTTGTTTTCCCCTTTCCCTTGTGAAGGGTTGACATGCTAGGATTGCTCTAAAGAGGGGTGTTTGAAGTGTTGAGAGGGGAAGATGCTGCAGGTTGGTGACTGGGTGAAATGTGAGGTTTTGAACTAGTTCCTATTTCCCACTTCCTAGAAAAGGGTGGATTTTCCCTTGGAGAAGGAATTGGTTGAGGACCTCAAAGTTCCCATTTAGAACGAGGGCGTAATGCATCAAACGTGTGGTTAGCCGAGTTGCAAACTTCCCTCTACTATCCCGAGATGAAGAATGTGTTTCCCTTAAATGGTGAGCAGAGATAGATTGGTCCTCTTCTCTATCCAAGATGATTATAGGAGAATGACTGTGTGTTTCACCCTTCCTCTTACTCGAGGATGGTGTTGATAATGGATATGATGGCAAGGGCACATTTCCTTCCTATTTATTTTCTAGTAATTTAACCCTCTTCTCTAATTCGCTCACTTTTTTGGAGATGGCAGACACTATATCAATGGAGGTTTTTTCATACAATATGTGTTACTCCTAAGGGATTTATTTTGAAACAAACTCTTCATTACATAAAAAGGGACATTCAAAATCGGTCTTCCCAGAGACCTGAGGCCTCCTTTCAAACCAGTATCTTTTAGAATCCTCAGATGTTTTTATGTGCTCCCATCTAAAAAGATGGAAATACATGACTTGGAAGGAGGTGAACACGGGATTGATTCTGATCAACCTAGTTAAAAGGGCTATATGGACCCATTGATATGTCAACGGTCCTTTAGTGTCTCTTGCACATTCCACTTAGAACAAAGCTCTAACAAAAGCTTCATCCTGGTCCACCTGTAAAAATTAGATTCAAATCTTCCGAGGAAATTTCCTTCAGGTTGTGTGCCACGAGTGTCTTTTCCATTTCTCCTAGTAGAATCTTCTATACTCAGAGTTATGAAAGAAATACATAACTGGAAAGGAACAGAATTGAGTTTTATAGCCCAAAGGAGACACATATTTCAATTTGGAAAAATCTTTCCCCTGAGGTAAGAGGGATCTTGCTCAGTTTACATAAGGGAAATTTAAAGACTGAAGGAAAGTATAAATGAGTAGAACTAGTAAATCATGATGATTTGATAGACATCTTGTATAGAATTTAATCCTAGTAAGATGATAAGTGAAGTGTATTGAGCTCAGGAAGTTTTTCAAGAGATGAGCATAATTGTGTGTCATGTCAACAAACATCTCGAAATGCTCAAAGTGATCATTTGAGATGATTGCTTAATCAAGATCTAAGGGAGACGGTTCAAGTAACCTATTAAAATAAATAACTAGACATCCCATTCATATACAAGTGGATCCCATAAAAATGACTCATGTTTTAAACACCTATTAGTATAAGATGAAGTGCATGAATACCATTTTTAGAATGAATGTGTAACAAAGAAGTATTCCCTCAAATATTCTTGTTTTTGGGGGGAAAAGAGATTTGAATTGAAAAAGGTCATATAAAAGCATGTAAAAGTGATGAGAAGAAGGGGGTTTTTATTTTTATGAAAAAGTTTGAGAAAACCATCTTCTTGAGAAACTATTTGAGAAACCTGTTTATTTCCCATGCCTTTAAATTTAATCATGTCAAGCTGGTTGCAAGTGTACAACCATTGACGAGCTCTGAGATTGTTACGAAACTTTCCCCAACTGATGAATTTAATAAGTCTTGAATTAATCTGTGTTGATCATGGGCATTATTGTGTTTGCTTCATTTCATAATGTTTTCAAATAGTTTTTCTTGTTCTTGTTGCAATCTTATGTTAGAATCTCTATAAGTCACACAAGATCTCATCTCGTGTGTTAGTATTGTGGCATTTTCAATTTCATTATGAGAAGATCTTTCATCTTGTAATGTAAATAAACAATTTAAAATCACTTTACTTTCATTATGTTGACAAAGATTGTTTGTTAGTCTATGAGTGTATCTTAGATGTGATGAACTAGGGATTTCTAATGTTTAATTGAGTCTTTAACATGAGCCTTTGTGTTGAATTCTTGAAGAATGTATGAAATCATGTACCTCTGGGCTTCCATTGTTACACACCTTCTAGTTGAAGGAATATTTTGACTATCTCGAAGCATTCTGTTTTGTGAATTTTCTAGTATTTGTTAAAGGTTTTCAAAGACCTGATATAATCAAATTTATCCTACTTAACTTTCCACCAAAAAACATCTTAAACGATGAATTCTATAAGAAATACCCCTATTTGAACTCTGTATCCATAAATGAACAAATTCCAATGCCAAAATATGTAGAAACAATCAAGTTTCAATTAATGTCTATAGTAACCTGAACCTTATGCAAAAAATATCTCCATTCTTTAGAAGTGACAACTCGTGAGAGTTAGATTGTGGTGTATTGATCATATTTTCTCAAGGTCATCCTGAAAATTGTGCAATGACATATTTAATGATATTCTTTCATCAATATAGGTTACAGAATGGGTCCTCTCACCCTGGTTGAAGGCACAACCTAAAGTAGTGAGGGTAGATCAAACCCTTAATACGGTGCTATCCATTTTTTCCAACATCTGAGTGAAAAAGAGTCAGCTGAATTTCATCCCTAGCTACAAAACAAATTATATTATGATTCATCTGTCTCTAAGCATCCTGTTTGATCTGTGATGCTACTTAGCACCTAAGGGAGAATCAATTTAGGTACCAGTAGAACCTAACTATGTTGAATTTGTAAGCAAGATTAGAAGTTATAGTAGAGGAGTATTGGATCAAGGGGCTTGTGATTCATACTATGGAGGAGAATGAAAAAGGATTGCGAGGTGATTGTGGGATATCTAGTTGAGTCGGTGAATGCTCACCACATGAAGCCAAGGGTTGGTAGAGTTTTTTTCAGTAGAGTTGAAGAATGAGGTTAGGGTTGATTGAGCTCGAGAATACGGAAAACATTGATGTAGAATCGGGAATGGAACCGAATTATAACTTGAGTCAAAGGGTGGATGATCACTAATAGTGGAATAAAGGAATATTGGAAAATGGTGAACTCAACCAGGCCCAAAGAGTTTTTGGTGATCAAGACATTTCAAATTTCACATGGCATGAGCTCGAGATTAGTTCCAATCTCTAGAGCATGCAAGAAGGATCCCAATGTGAAATGCCAAACCGCTCAGGAGGTGAGATGTGAGATTAAGCTCAATATTTGGAGCATACAAATTAGTTATGAAAATAACTCAGTCAATCTTCATGTGTATCTTGGTGTTTATAGAGAAGCGTCGATGAATAGGTTAGAGTGGTAAACAATTCGACATCATGAGTCGAGCTTGACTAAAGAAGTGGAGGGGTGAGTTAATGGAGAACTTGAGGTGGAAGGTCATCATGTTTAATTTGATTGAGCTATCTCAATTCAAGAAAGAGTAGCATGGATTGATGTTGTAGTTAGAGCTAGGAAAATGACATGCTTCGGGAGAATGGCTTGGTTTGGATCCCGAAGTCATCACGGTGAGGAAGGATGTTGAACCATGGGAGCTTAGAGGATCGAGTTTTTGGTGTGGTAAGGGATCTCATGAAAGTTTGTGTTTATCTTGGAAATGAGCTTGATGGAGAACTTAGGAGAGTTAAGTGTGCATAAGAGAGAGCTTGAGGTTGGTATTGGCTCAAGCATGGTGAAAATTCTAATAGAGGATGAGTTACGTCGGGGAGGTGGAAGTGGAATTTTGGAGCTTATCGGTTCACCACCCGAACGAGTGGGAAAAAATGGTGGATAAACCATGAACTCCAAATACCAAAATGGGGAGTTTCAAGGATCCGTGGAATGTCGAGGTTTGCTGTGATTGGACCAGGTCATCTTGGGCCTCAATGTTTGAAGGAGGTTAGGCTTGCTGAGGTAATCTGTAAGGAGTGGGTGATGTGGTGGAACTCACCTAGTGAGTCATTTTGGCTTAGTAGGGAAGTGCCAAAATGTTCTCGGGGGTGGAGATGTTGGCATGTCTAATCAATTCAAAACATGAGTTATCCCAGTGAGTTGGTAGCTTGATCAATGCGTGTATGTGGCAAGTTGTGGAGATCTTGATGAATAGTGAAGTGGAAAGGTGCATTCAAGTTAAAGACCAAGTCAAAAGCTAAGCACATGACATGTTGGTTAATCAAATTGAATGATGGAATGTACATGGCAAAGTACTTGGTGATTTATGTCATGTGGGTTTCAGGGACCGAGTCAACTAATTGGTTGGAAATGTATTCAAGGCTCGCCAATAAAAGAAGGATGTAGGGATATAAAACATGACTCAAGCCGAGTAATTTCCAACACACTCGGCCGAGTTGGCCTCTAAACCAAATATCAAGCATCTAGATTACGAGGAACCCTCTACCATGTAATATTCTACAATTGAGGTTCAATTCAATGTAAATAGGTGGCGAGAGATACATGAATTACTCAACAGAAAAGTTAAAACATAAAGTGCCCAAAGTGCATTATAAGATCTCACCAAAATAAGGAAAACTCTGCTATATCGTGCAAATCAAAGATCTAACCAATGAGCTCACCGAGCTAGTGATGAGCTAGTTGGTGAGTTATTCACCGAGTAAACAACCATAGACCCCTTAAACGTAGAGTTAATCTCATGGGTCATGCCAATGAATCAAGATGTCCCTAAAATATCTAAAATAATTTTTTTATGAAAGTAATGGGATATTTAAAGTTATGAGTCTTGATGTAAGGAGATTTATTTAACGTAATTAAAGGGTGATGTAAACATCATGGGAAACTATTAGAAAGCCATAAATGTCTATAATTTTGCCTATAATTTAGGATTTCTTCCTTCTTTCTCTCACTAACTCATATTTTCTATAAATGTAAATGGGAAACACATTTCAAAGGAGGTTAGAAATTTTTTCCAAGTTCTCCTCTTTTCACAAGCTGAGCTGTTGTGAATTTAGAGGCTTTCAAGCCTTTCTTCCAAAGATTGTAATGGAAACCCTTGCCTCTTCCTTCGTAATGATGCATTGTGCATGTGATTTAAGTAATAGAAATTATGTTTTGTGGCTAATTATCTATCCTTTCATCATTTTTTCTACTTCTTTTTTCCTCTCTCATGTTTGTAGGTATACTGTGTAATCTCAAGTTTCCATTGTAGGTTTTGGGAGTTATTGTTCTTATCTGGGAGTGAATTTTTGTATGTAGTTGGGTTTGTGATGCATGTTCATCCTTCTCATTTTCATCCTTCTTCATTGGAAGACAAAAAAATTGTCTAGAAAAACCCTTTCTTGGTGCATCACCATTCCTAGTGTAGGTTTTATTTCTTAAAAATCTCTCTCCTAATCCCCTAGAAATGTTAGTATAGGTCTAGTTAGCTATTTTTATTGCATTAGGAGTAGTATAGTGCTTAGTTTAGGAAGAGGAATCCATCCTTCTCTGGAGGTTCACCTCAAGCCCACAAGTCCCATAGCTTGAAAGGTGATCCCATGTTACCCAATCACACCGAATGCCCTATTCATCACTTGGCCATTCGGGGGTGTGGTGATCTAGTGATAACATGTTTCTCTTAAAGATTTCACCCCATAAGAAGATTATTGTCAAGAACGTCTATCACAACTAGAAATATTAGATGATCATCATATAAGTTTCCTCTAACATATAAACATATATCAACAACAAATCAAAACATCATATAAAAACATCTCAAACATTGTGACTTCAATGTTGGTGATCTTGTTCTAAAATAAATTGACATGTTACTAACATGGAAAATATTAAACATGGTAAGTTTTCTCCAAACTAGCTTAAACCATATATTATCACTCCTAAATATGGTGGGTATGGAGCTTATGATTTATCTTCCCTTAATGGTGTTATCTGTATAAGTGATGAGGGTAATTCTATAGGTAACCATACCAAAATTTTGTTCTGGTTCCTTGTCGGGGTCCCTCAGCATTCAGAATGTTGTAAAATCCCTTTCCGGGAAATCTAGTTTTCCGAACTTAGTCATTTTGGTCCTTTTTGGCTGGGCACACCTTTTATCTATGCAACATAGGGTAAATTTGTGCCCCTTTTATTTCCTTTGGCACACCTTTTGAAGTGTTGACACAACAATTGTTGCACCTTCCCGTGATGCGCCTTTCTTGCATGCACCAAGGCGCATGAGCCTTCTTGTCACAACAAAAATGTTGTGCCAAGGTGCTCAAAATCTAGTGTTGATAGTATTAAATTTGTGCCAAAGTGCAGATAATTCCATGCTGACAAAAACATATCCGCGCCAAAGGGCACAAAGTTTTCCATGTCGACACGTGTTTTGGTGCGCCCTTTAAAAGTGGTTGGTGCATTTATTACACTTTTGGCTATATATAGGCGCATCCGCCCTGTCACTTTCACAATCAAAAACACATGAAAATATTTATTCCTCTACACCTGTCAGCGCACCCATCATTCTCGTGTCACGTTCATGGACCCCACTTCATTTCTCTCATTCTATATATTCTAGGTAAGTGGTTCTTGCTTCTCTTGTGTTTTTGTTTTGTTGGTTGTTTGTGAGGTTTGGCAAAATAAAGCTGAGGAAACCATAAACCCCTCCTGCCCATTTTTGCAAACCTTCCCTCCCAAGCCATTTTTACCCTCTTTCCAGATCTGCTGGCCAAGAGGGCTCTGTCTCAAAAAAGTGAACCTGAATCTTTGCTATGCCCCCTTCACCATCTAAATCCATGAAGAAGGAGGCCTAAAAGACCGCAAACCCATCAGGAAGGAAAGAAACCTAAAAGTTAGTTCCGAGCCACATTTTCTCTTGGCGCAATCACCACCCTTGTTACAAAAAACACAGTTGCCAAGAGGGTGCACCAACCTTGATTGCAGCACTCAAAATCCCTGCACATGCATAAACCAAGTAAATCCTAAACCCAACGCAGGCACAACCCCGCTTACAACAACAAAAGCACCATGCAATATTTTCCTGCAACGCTCCAAAGCCCCCTTTGTGCACATAAAGTTAGTGCTACACGCATTAATCCTGCACCCTTCAACACACCAAAATTCCATGTTACATGTAAATTACCTGCGCCATTGGCGCATCCTGCTCCCATGCAACACCAAACTTATTTGCGCCTAGTATAAAACCTCATGTAGTTGGCGCAGGCGCACTCCTGTCTACAACAACAATGATGTTATATGCAAATTTCTTGCACCCTACGCCCTTTGGCGCTGATTTCTTCCTTGTAACACTCCGCTTTAGTGTGCCATACTTTTAACCCTACAGCCTGTAGTGTCCCTACGCCCTACGCCCAGAGGCCTTAAAATTGCTAACTCCTCATTCAATGGAAGATCTGACAGCTAACATGGCTCTTCTACGTTGGACTTCACTCCTTCTTGCAGATCAACAACTGAACTCAGATCCACATATGTCTACATCAAGCAAAAGGCCAACCAAGTCAAAGGGTAAGGCTAAGCTCACAGAGGAAGAGATGAAATACAAATATCAAAGGGTCAGAATGCCTGAGTCCTAGGTAGAATGTGATCTAGATATCAGAGATTCCGAACTTGGCCACATTGACATGGAAGATTTTTGGGCCAGAACTAGGAGGGTCATAGGTAGTCCTTGGATGGAAAAACTGGTGGGTAGTGGTCTGCATTTTGCTGGGGGAATCCCGTCAGTGTAGTGAATAATGAGTTTATGATGGTGGTGGCCCGCTGTTACAACAAAGACACAAGGTGTGTCAAAAATGAAAAGGGTGAGGTTATAATCAACCTCATTGTCTCGACACTTCAAGATCATGCTAGGCATTCCCCACCACTAACATTTTGTGGCTATAAGCCAAGAAGACTACATCAAGGCGTGGGAGGATAACAAAGACAAATGCATGTAGCTAATGAACGAAGTATATTTGAAGAATAAGAAGGTGATAACCAGGTGGCCACAGGTTATTCACCGTAGCGACTTCTCCGAGGAACTGAGCGATACCATCACATTCCTAAGTAGAGTTTTTGGGCTTTCTAATGCCCATTACTTTCACAAATGGATGCTCAGGTACCTAGAAACCATGAATAAGAATGTGCCTGATTAGCACTTTGAGTGGGCAGAGATCATAAGCAGCACCATCTCTGAGCAGCTCCAACAACTCACCACAACGGGGAGGTTCTACATGAACTCCTACGTAGTCTATGCTGTAGCCTCAGAGAGGGATTATCCAGCACTGAGCCGATGTGGAGTTTGGCCTCAGGTGAAAATATATGAATACTACCTAGAGTTGAAGCTGGAAAATAGCATCCCAGTTTACCAAGATCAATGATGCTTTCTTCTACGACATCATCTACCTTTTGAGGCCAAATATGACTCATGGTCGGATAACCAAGAGCATAGTCACAGAATCGAGAAGTGGGGGGCATTATTTACCCAATTCCCCACCTTCACCTATCTCAGAGCAGCCAACTTCTTGGGGGAGCCCACCAAATTTCCAAGGTATGCTGGCCCTAAGCTGATCCTGTTGGAGCTATCCAGGTAGCTCATAACATACCATGAGAAGTGCCTGAAAAGAAAGAAGGGTGGAACTCCTTTCCCCCTTACAGTGGGCGGTACACCTGCATTTCCCACAACAAAGCCTAGGAAATGTTCACAGAGCTAGAACTACTCAATCTAAAGCACAATTTCCCAGCAAGGCCCACCTTCGATCCAAGAAACTACCTCCCTAAGGAAAAACTCGATCCGATCCACATTCCATAGATCAAGGACATCTATATCGACCTGTATCATGAGGTCGAACTCAGAAGGAAGGATCACTCTCACCTAGCCATGGCCATTGTTTCAAAAGTTTATCAAACAACTGATCAAGAAGTTGATCAGGTGTATCTAGACACGAGATGGGGACAAATGGTCGTTTTCTGCAATCGACAGGACAAAGGCACCCTAGACCATCGAAGAGAGGGTTAAGGAAACATTACGGCGAACAAAGCATTGGTGCAGAATGAATGGCCTTATCTACCTCAGAGTAGATTTCACCACATCCCCTTTGGGCAATGCACCTGTCAGGCTGAAACATCTGCCAAAGGTAAAATGCAAAGATAAAGAGGGAGAATCAAACTCTTCTTAAGAAGAAACTCCTGAGAGTCCTTCCTCCACCGCACAGGAACATATTGTAACTCTGGCATCCCCAGAGAAAGAAGTGGTAGAGAGTGTTCCAATGGACACATCCACTCAGGATGTTGCCATTGCTACAACCATGGAGGTTCCCACCATCCCTTCTCCCCCTCCTCACGTGACTCAAGTGACCATTCCTTTAGTCGTATCCTCTCCCCCATCTTTTACTGTTCCCCCTTCCTCTTCCTCTATCTTCTCTTCTCTCACAGAGCTGTCCCCGACCATTTCTTCTCTCATCTCTCAGCTCCCTTCCTTTCCTTCATCTACCTCACCTGTAGTGTCTCTTCCTTTCGTGAGCACTTTCTCGGCCTCCCTCTCGATGCCGCCACCAACTGTCTCAACCCATTTCCCCTCATCCACTGCTGCTGCTCCCTCTTCCACCTTTGGTCCTACTCCCTTAAGTCCAGCATGGATCTCCTAGCATCTGAAGTAGCAAAAGAGGAAAGTCCCCATTGCACCAATGGACTTTTCCATTATCCCAACAAAAGGGGCTAAGAAGCAAAAGCCTATAACCCACTTCTCTCAGAGTGCATCGGGAGAAAGAGTAATGGAGATCGTGTATCCCGACCCCTCCAAAGATAAAAAGGATATGTCCCCTACAGATTACATAGTGACATAGGTCACAATGGGAACGTCATCTAAAATCCTTCAAGGAGAGGCCCTATCTGCGGTGGATGCCCTTTGCAAGAAGCTTCAAGAAGCAAAGGAAGAGAAGAGGCTACTAAAAGAATAGAATAAGCATCTTCTCCATGCCCTGCAGAAAATGGGTAGTGCACCTCCTACAACTACCACCGAAACTCTGAGGCCCTAAGTCAGGATAAGATAAACAAATACGCCAAGATTGGTGAACAAGGTATGGCAGTATCCACCTGGAGAGACCAGATCCTCAAAGACAATGAGGAAGTAATTGTCAAGTTCACCAAGTTATATCAGAACATTGGTCGGGCAAACAAGGAACTCCAGGTAATTACAGGACCTATCTCTCGAAGAGTTGGACCATGCTAGGTTGCAACACGAGACATTCTAGAAGATGCTCAACTACTCGGTGATGATTTAGTTAAATTCGGTGTCTTCGATCACCCTAGGGTACCCAGCAAAATCCTTGCTACTTTGGACTACCGGGTCGATCAGATGGAATTTTTCCTAGAGAAGATAGACAAGGTCAAGGAGGAAGCCCTGGATGCAATGCATCAAATGGAGAAAATTGTCCTAAGAATGTCTCCGGGCTTGCTCACTCCTTCATTCACCTTGAGGAAGGCAGATGAAACTATTCGGATCTTCAAGGAGATCATCTCTCAAGGGCTAGGGCCAGAAGTCACTTTTGACACTGAATCCATCAATAACCTTCTGGCCTGCCGTGATTTTGTGGGGTACCTGATGGAGGCAGGTAATGAATATTTCAAGCTCCCCAAAAAACTCAGAGATGAGTGGGAGACTTGCGAGGTCATCGGCGATCATACCAAGGGTCCTGCCCAGGATCAACTTCAGCCGATGGTCAGTAAATTCATGGAATATCGGACTCAGTTCCACATCACCTCTCCTGAACAACAACAGAAGCAAGATACCCCCTTTCATCCATGAGACGATGATGAATAGTCTTCTTCCTCTTGGCTTTCTTTTTGTAAATATCTAAGAGTATGTTGGCACAAATGATGACATCATCCATGTTGCACCATGGGATGTTGTCATCCACCAAGTTGCCCAAAGTCAACAGTTGACTTTTAGATATTTTGTAGATATTTTGTAATTAGTTGTTGGTTTCTTTTTCCTTCTCTCTTCTCCTTCTTCTATATATACTTGGATACTTGTTGTATTCAAAGGGGTGGACACTTTTTAGATAAAAAATAGAAGTAAGGATAAAAGGATTTGTACTTTTTGTAACAGAGGAAAATATTAATACAATATTGAGACTTTGTGCTGAATACCTGTGTTATGCATCAGAACTTTCTTATGTTAGATCTGCATGTTTATTCTGTTGAATCTACTTCTACTTCTTTTGTCATTTGTTCATCAGTATTGCTTTGTTCATCTATGCAAGTAGGTTTGGCTCCATTTATTACCAATCCCAAAACATAGACCTTCTGATCTTTCTACTTTGGAATTCATTTCTTTTCTCCCTTCAGATCTATCTTATCTTCGTTCTTTCCCTTCTCTCCTTTCCTTTCATAGTTGGAAACACCTCTACTGGGATGAGATCCCAAACCCCTAAAGGCAGAATATTGTGAGACTTGCATAGATTCCTACTGGTAGAATAACAATAAACCAGTTTCACTTTGCTAACTCAAAGAGGGGCTATGCCCTGCACACTGTTGGCTCATCTATCCATAGATCTGTCCACCCGATAGATTTTCGACCAACAAATGGTAAACCTAAAAATAAACCTCTTAATGCCCCGCACTTATAATCCTTCTATTTTTAAAATATCAACTCATAAGACCTTAGTAAAACTAATATTTTCCTCCATCGGCCTACACACTCCCTCACTCTTATAATGATTTAATATTATATGGTCCTCCAAAACATACCACTTATAACCTAAAATATGGGAACCACAACTTTACCCATAGCATATTCCACCTAGATAAGCTCCCTACTTGTAGTTAGGGAACCTTGTAATAATTACTCACCTACCCTATTAACGACATGTTAATGATTTACATGTAGCTTGTACATCTACATATCCCCTTCTAAATGGTTACTCAAGATCTCCTTGGGTCTAAAATCAAAATGTCTATAGGATGGACATAATCAAAATATAGACCAGTCCCTTGAAGGAAAACTATCAAAAAAAAAATTACAATAAGAGAATTTTGTAACCACTCCCTCGAAGGATGGATATAATAAAATAAAAATTTAATAAAAATTTAGACCACTCTCTTGAAGGATGGATACCTAATCCAAATACATATATAATGACAAAAAAAGACTTCCAAATTGATCATTCCTCATATCAAAAAGGTCTTCCCACATCGATTGGCCATCATATCAAAATAAAAAAGAAACCACCCATGAAAGCTTCCCAAAATGATCAACTTTCCCACAAAACACAAAATTCCTACATTGATCAACTTACACAATATACAATAAAACTAGGAAAAAACCTAAGAACCATCAAGAATAACTTGTTTCCTATTCTTACTATGTACACACATTTCCCATGTTGGAAAAGGGTAAATACAACTATCTCACATCCATCTATGATCCTAGTATGACTAACCATTGTGAGTCATATGTTAACATTAATTACAATGTCACTCATGAAGTGTCACACATATAAAAATTTTACCATTATACACTATATATGATAAGAACAATAAGGAAACAAACATAATAAATCATGATCTTATCCATCATATAGTTCATAAATCATGATATTATTATTTATCAAAACCATATCTAAAATCATTAAAATCACATTATAACACATACATTTCAGATATTTCCACAACACATCACATCAAAATCATAACAAAACTAAAACATTAAAAAAACCAAACTCATATATATACATACATACATACATACATACATACATACATATATATATACATACATACATATATATATATATATATATATATCAAAATTTACATACATAATCAAGGGCTTTAAAGAGCCTCATATATAAAAATGTCTATACATCATTGAAAGGGTTCAATATCCTCATACACCAAAAATCATACATCAAAATATCTCAAAATGGGCTAACAAAACTACGTTGTGAATGGTAATCTCGTCCAAAAACATTCCCTCTAGAACTACTCCCCTAATTACCATTTTTATTTGTAGATGGTCCCTCGTCCGGACCCATCAACGGCTAGCGTACACTCACAAAAATCCCTAATGGAGGATGTCATCACTGAGCCAAGAACTCACCATATCATAAGGAATCCTATGCTTAACTATATCATCGCAATAATCTATCTTATCTCCCAACACCTAATCATGAGTCATACTCAAACTACCAAGTAGCCCCATCTTAATAGTGGCCGGTGTTATGGCTTCCTTGAGATTTTATCTTTGTATAGATCTCTTAGTCACCCTAAAATCCTATTATAAGGTCTCTCTCTCATGAAGGTATCTATCTCTACCTTCCATTGTGTGGGTAAGACCCCCTTGTACAATTATGAGATGTTGTCTTAGCCCATTCCTCTCCATTGCTATAGTTTTTTGCTCTTGATTCATGGAATCGTAAGCAACTATAACATTGTCTCACCTAGCAATCAAACAAACCTTCTTTATAACCATGTAGACCTCTCCACCTCTAGGATCACCACTTTCATATCTAGAAAATCTACTCCCCATCCTCATCACCCCCTCAACACCACCCTCATGTGGATCCTCTATACATGCTCATACCCGTTCCTCAAAACCATCCATCTAACCCTACCTCCATGTAACATATGAATTTTTAACCCCAACATCATCCACACCTATCTCCTCTTGTTATGCATATATCCTAACCCACACTCCCTCCTCATCCACCATCGATATTGGTGCCCACACTCACCGATAGTGCCACATCTATAAACCCATCATCATACATGTAAGCCAAAATTGCCTTAGGAACATCCTATACTAAACCAAATTATTGCATGATATGAAAAAATATGATTAAATCCCATTGATCATCCCAATGAACCCTCACCCACATCTCCTAATAAGTAGCCCTCACCCCCTCTTCTCTTTCCCACATTAAAAATCATATATACTGACCTCCAAATCACATCTCCTACTTGTAATATGGCCAGGAGATGTATGTAATGATCCTCTCCTCTCATGGTCCATGTAGCTATAAAATTTGATCTCCATCTCATAAAATTAATAGGATAATGTAAGTCAATTCATCTCACCCATGATTTCCCTCTCGACAAGGAACCGTAATGTGCTTATACGCCCAAAACTCTAACAAAAAGTAACATCAACCCCAAATATCCTCCATGTATTACAATCCCATAACTCACTACATACCCGAGCTATTAAGGTATGGGACAAAGACAATACTATCTTGTACTACATCATATCTCCCACCACTCCCATCAACATCCAAGAAAACCTACTAGCATCTCGAATCTTGTAGGGCATAACAACTTATCCCAATCATCATCATGGTCTCTAGAGCTAGAACATCCTCATCGTCATTTGAACATGAACCATAAGAAAACCCAAATGAATATACCACATCTAGGGAATAATCTCCATAAAAACTACATAGTGGTACCTCTACCCACCTCATATATAATGTATACCTTCTCACCCTATACTTTGGAAGACATAGGATTATGTGAATATCCTCTAAAGTAAAGGTCGTCTCACCGTAAGAAACCAATAAGTGCCTCTAACATGATTACTTTTTTCAATCAACCCAATAATAATCTCATATCTATATGGATATGTCTATAATGATGCATCCCTCCCAAACCAACCTTTGTCAAATGATCTTAGTCCTCCTTTGATAACTAATCACAAACACTTTCCAACAACATTAGGATCCGATCCCATGTAGTCAATCAGGCCCTCACCGCATCCATAAAAACTACACCATATTAGACACAAAATCCATCAATAACACTTTAAAAACTTTGAATCTACCATCATCTTGCAAAGTTATTTGAATCACTAGTGATTATAGTCAATTAGTGACGATCCATTAAAATTGTTATTGATTATGAGAATTGTTGGTGATTTCATCACTAATATAAATAAGAAAAATAAAAGAAGGATAAAATTCAAACAAACCACCTACCTCTATAAGTGTAGGAATACGACACCTCTATCCACCTCCAACTACTTCCATCACTCTCAAAATTTATTTGGAAATCTCAAAATCAAAGCACAAATAGTTCTCTCTCAAATTACAAATGGTCTAAATAACTTTAAATGAGGATTTTATATTCAAAAGTATTTTTCGGTGCCTCAATCACTTACAATTTATCCAATCGTCAACAATCTTCATCAATCGTAAATGATTGTAAAAATCACTAGCGATGTAACCCTTTATATTCAAATATCCTTGTTGGATACTCAAAACTTATCAAAACCATGATATTGACCATAATACCTATTTTTAAACTATTGATTTTTTTCCTTTGACCCACCCTAAGGTCTTACAAATCTAGACATTAACATGAGAATTTTGCTTTGGATCTTCTTCATGGGACCTCTACACATCAACATGAGAAGTTCCCTTTGGATCCTCTTCCCCATAGTCATATTTTCGTGCAACAAGGTTCTATTGGGTGCATAAATTTCATTGACCCCTAAGGCCGTATGATGCACCTTACCATTTTTTTGTAAAGATCACTATCATTTTTGAAAACATACCCTTTCTCTTGCATGGTCATTTTCAAATTTTATACAGAAGTCAGTATATACTTAATCAATTTTCAAAATAAAAATCTGCAACAAATCTTTTAAACTCCGATGACCCACTTCGTTTATCATCAGTTTGAGGGGGAATAATATCCTCACCATAAAATTGAGGCATCCTTACATTATTTTTTTGTTTCATGGCTCATGCCTACAAACCGTAGTCAACAAAAAGGGGAAAATGTAGACACTAGGTTTTTGACACTCCTCGATGACCTATCGACAAATCTCATATTCATATATAAAAAAATAACTAATTTATAAATCTCATTCTACCCCCATAATATCTATTTACTCCCATAAATAGCCATTTACCCTCTAAAACTTCCTAAACCACCTAGACCTATTTTATCCGAGTCAGTGCCATAACGTCCACAACCTCCCATCCTCCTTAGTATACTCCCACTCATTTTAATTTCATCCTTAACCCAAAACTCACCATTTTGGAAGCAGTTTCAACCAATTTCAAGTGAGTTTCCCCACATTTTGTAGATGCGCGATATTCTATCTAATTACGGTGATGCTATTTAAATAATCCAAATTTCTTGGATGAGGATCTTCATAATTCTAAACATTGTATCATCACTTTATCATTTGGGAAGCTCAAATGACATCATTTGTGATATTTCAACAATCCGTAGAACAAAAAAAAGTCCTCAAAGAATTCATAAATGTCGTAATATATCTCTACATCACTTAAAATTTGTATTAACACAAAGGTAAAGTTATTATATTTAAATAATCCAAATTTATTGGAGGAGGATCTTCAGAATTCTAAACATTGTATCATCACTTTATCATTTGGGAAGCTCAAATGACATCATTTGTGGTATTCCAACAACCCATAGAACCAAAAAAAGTCCTCAAATAATTCATAAATGTCGTAATATATCTCTCGCATCACTTAAAATTTGTATTCTCAAGGCACAAAGGTAAATTTATTATCATTTATTTACATTCTTCATTTATTTATGCATATTTTCTAAAGCTTATAAAATAATTAAATCATTAATTCAAGGTTGAAGCTATCTTTTAATCAAATATATTCAATTACATAGTAATCGCTAGAGATTCCCTTCAATTGCCAATATTTCCTTAAATCACTAGTGATCACTCTAAATTGCCAACAATTCCTTCTTTTTTATCCTTTATAAGTTAGATATTCCCTATTATTAATCCATTTTACAATTTTTTCTCCTAATATCCATGTTTCAAAGTGTTCTATATATTTAGATGACTATTCCAAATGAAGCACACCCAATCAATAACATTTATAAATATTCGATCATCTCCTAGCCCTTTCCTTGGGATCAATACGACATAACACAAGAGTTGAGAATCTGCGCTATCATCTTAACACTTTGGATCTAGATGAAATTGAGGATCAACTAGAGATCATCCGAGAAATGCAAGACACCACGAATCAAGAGGGGATTGAGTATTTCAATTTTCAAGGAGCTTTATCTATCCAATGACCTATCTCGGGCCATCTACTATGGAGAATAGGATCTCCCTATCCCTATGGAAGGCTGATTTTGTTTCATCATTGTACTATCTAAATATAATTGTTTCTTTTATTATATTCTCTATTACATTATTTATCACTTGATTTTCTAAAATGAGTTGACACCTTTCAAAGGAAGCCCTTTGGTTCTTGGGATTGGCCTTTTCCAAGCAACTCATCATATTGTTATCTAACATCTATCTTGTTAAGTTATCTGTGTATAGGTTTCTTCATTATTTCGAATAATGATTCTCTCACGTCCATTTTTAGCTCTACATATTGACATTATCAACGCATGTATTGTAAAGCCTACTATTTTATGAGTTTTGGTGATTTATTCCATGTAATAAAGTGAATCAAAATACACCACAAACAGTTCCACATTAACAAGATATAAACATATTAAAAACCCTTTTCACACCTTTCGTATTTACTTTTAAGAATTTTAAAATCATGTACACCACATGTTCACATTAGAGATCCATTTTTGGATTATTTCTCGAGAGTAGGACAATAAAGGCTTGACTTTGTTCAACATAATTTAGAAGTAATATAACCACTTTCACCTTAATGAGATAAAAATTATAATTATTTCATTATGTAGACAATCAAATGTGGAAATTTACATTATTATATTTTTGGTTTTGAAAATGATCCTTTATTAAGATAAATATCCACCTTCTATCACCGATCGTATATCTTACCCCTAACTAGCTTATTTACGCACACCGATGTTTCGTCACATTATGGATATAAACACATAATATTAGTCGGTAACCTTTGTTCGCGATTGTGTTTATAGTGTTTTCATTGATTTCAAATTTCATTTATGGAAAAGGGATTCTATGTGTCATAAGTGTCTCCATGAGGTGTAAATAAATTTTAAACATGAATGTTGATTGGTAGTGTCTAGTTTGGTGATCTTCATATGGTGTCTTGACATGGTCTTGAGCATGGTGTAAGCATGTATGGTCATGATATGAGTTTCAAATTTTTTTATGATGTATCTCATGATTTTTATGATGTGGAAAAGGCATATATGTGTCTTCAAGTGGTCTTTATGGTTTGTTCATGTGAAGTCATGGTTGAGTCAGGTCATTCTAGGCCTATTCCTAGACCTAGTGCATGGTGTATGGCATGGAAGCATGAGATATGTACTAGGAATTCATATAAAAACATGTAAAATGTGTTATGAAATTACATATGAAGTGTGGAAGGCATCTCAAGTCAGTATTCATAGATATAATGCATGTACAAAGTTCATTGAAGTAATTTTCTTGAGAACAAGGCTAGAAATGCAAGGTAAGTCTTAGTGTCTAGAGAGATTTAGGTACATTTGAGTATAGAAAAATTTGGGACAATTTGGGGAGGTTTCTATGATGCTTCATTCCAAGTTCCTATAGATGGGGTTTTAACTAGAGATCCAACACATAAGCCATGTTTAGATATTTAAAGGGCTCCCCCCCCTCTAAATATAGATAGAGGGGTGGGGGAGATCCCCATTTCTACATATTCAACCTCCCCAGATAAGATATAGAGAGAGGGGAAAGGGAACAATAATCATCATAGATTCCATCACTTTTAAAAGATTTTCTACTTGTTCCGTGAATGTCCCAGTAGAACGTATAAGTTCTCCAAACTGGGGTTTATCTTTTAATAAATATTTGCGCAAATTAAGGATAAATTTTTTCACCTGTACAATTTCTAATACATCTAGATATCCGTTCGTTCCAGTATAAATCATAGCTATTTGTTCTTCCACTGTCAAAGGACAATCAAACCCGAACGAACAAAATGTTGAATTGAATCGTACCAGCCTCTATTGGGGGTTGTTACTCATTTTTGTACTTGCCGTTCTATTCTCTAATTACTTTTTCAATTAGGAACAGTGTAGAATATTCTTTCTCACCCAATTTGGAAAAAACTAATACTCAATATAATAATTGTTTATGTCTTGAGCATGACTACCAGTTCCATATAGAGATAAGGGGCCTAAGAGAGAACTATAAATGACATGCATAAAAATAAATATAGAGTCCCTGGGCCCATCAGTGCTCTCCCCATCACCTATCTAAAATTTGATCCATATCTATAGATATTTGGGTTCCACCCCCATGATTTGAGTGGGTGTCGAGGGTTGAGGGCTCGACCTAGGGTTGTCGATCGACAAATCTAGTTCTTCGAGTAAGGGGCTGTTATAACTATATAGCCATATGGATAGGTTCCACCCCTCTCTATTATATATATCACGATTGATTTTTCAATCAATCAATTAAGTACCATCACCATTTATTTCCTTAGAGTGCATCCTACCGAGGGATAGAAATCTATATCTATATATATCTATATATATATATATAGATATCTGTTGAGAGGGGTGCCGGCCTCCCCTATATGCCTTGCCTCCCCTCTGATTAGAGTCAGTCTTGTTCTGGGGTTGGTGTGAGGAAGGTTCCCCATATCTATAGTTTGAGAAGGTAGGTGGGGACCCCCTCTCTCTAAGGTAAATGTTATAAATATTTTTCATGTTATGATGTTTTTTTCCAAAACCGAGCTCTTACAAAGGGAAAACCACTTGATAGGTCATCTTGTTTTTCTCACCAAAATGTATGGGTTATGCATGGGAGATTTATTATTTAGGGGATGTTTTTTTCATTGAGATAAGATCATTTTTCAAAATTAATGGATTAATTTGGTTGTCCCATATTTTTGAACAATATTTAAGAAATCATATTGGTTTGAAACCCTAGTTAAATCCTCCTTCTAAAGAGATATGGAAGATTTTATTGGTATGGTCTCCAAATGAGGTGGGAAGGAAAATTTTATGACTCATAGTGGTAGAGGAATATTTAGGGCTTCTGATTTTCATGGTTTGATGTTCCAGCTATTTCAGGAAGTAGGAGAAAAACCATAGTTTTGTGTAGAATTATAGTTTCAAGGATAATATGGAAGATTCATGATGAAAATTAAATTATTCTAGATTCCTTAGGAGATGTGCTAGATGGAAATGAAAATTTTCACATAGAATCAGTGGAGAAAATGGAAGATAAAATTCCTCCAAATTTCCCTACCACTTTTTCTCTTAAGGGCTAAAACCTAGTCATGGATGTTTGAGATGAGTTAGGTTGTTTTGCAAGCTGTATCAACATTTGATGGTCATGAATAAATTGATGCTATCTCATATGGATTGTTTAATCTCTTGTTTTTATTTGAATAGTTATTT
This sequence comes from Taxus wallichiana var. yunnanensis, assembly GCA_018340775.1. NCBI lineage: Eukaryota > Viridiplantae > Streptophyta > Pinopsida > Cupressales > Taxaceae > Taxus > Taxus wallichiana. The sequence continues at coordinate 20,022,401 of CM031239.1, read as the reverse complement.
TCTTTCCTAAGCCCTAATGGCCTAATTGGTCCTATTAGGCTTGCCAATGTATGTGTATGTAATAGGCATGTTAGATCAATGCTCTCCACATGAGCTATGATTGTTTATACTTAGAAAGGTGTAGTAGGTTTCCATTGATGTGTCCTAGGTGGTAGTTGAGATTTTAAGTGGGTTTGAAGGTGATAGAGATTGTTTCTCTAAAGACTGGTTCTTGAGTCCATATTGTCACTTTTGACTGTTTCAGAGATTGAGCTGGTTGGAGGCCTTGTGCTATGATTTGATGGATGAAATGAGTTTTTATAGAAAGTAAACTTAGATAAATTTCCATTTATATGATAATTTAGCCTTGATTATGATTCTTTCTATGATACGTTTATTATTTTTTTGGTCTAATTTTTTTGGTTCTTGAAGACCTAGCTATGCATGTTTGATTCTTAGTGTATTTCATGGTTGAGATATCAATTACAAAGATTCTTATGATTTTTGTGATGTTGAGATCTTGTTCCTAACTTTTTAGAGCTTCTTGTGTCATGAAAATATTGGAGATTTCCCTTGAAGGTCCTTATCCTTTCATTGTAGGCGTAGGATTATATTTTAGGCCCACTTGAGATACCTAGTGCTAGTCCATGTTGATGTGACCCTTGTTGAACTACTTGGGTCTCTTAGAAATGTTTAAATGGAATTTTTGATATGTTTTTTTAGTTTGAATGACTGACTTGTATGGTCATGAAAAACCTAGGGTGTTTTTTACAAGTGTAATGTATATAAGTGAGTTGTTATGACTCATTTATACTAGTTGTGATGATGAGGAAATGAAAAAGCTAGAGAAGGAAGAGGAAGAGTAAAGAGGGTCAAGGATAGACTAAATAAGACATGTGATGAGTTAAGGAACATGTGTGTAATATCAATATAACTAATTATAAAGATATGATGCATATTTGAGCTAGTAAGGAGAAGATCTAGTTTGAGTTGTTTTGAAGAAGTGTGGAGTTGAATTTGAGACTACTATAAGTTTTTGTAGCCACATCTATTCAATGATCATCCATTTCAGGTGTATAGGTAGGTGTTTATTCATTTAGGAGTTGTATCCTCCTTATAGGGTAGGTTCCCTACTAAACTTGGGGTTCGTGCTCTTTGTGAGGTTGGTGCCTCATTAAACAAATATTACTTGATGTGTAATATTCTTGCAAGTCATTTGTTATGAGTAAAATTAGTAGAGATTTCATTAGTTTTTCTTACCTTTGAGGGTTTTGACTTATATCTAGTGTATTTTTTTTCTCTCTATTGTTTCATACACTTGCAAATGTTTGATGCACACTTAATAATCTCATATGGTTTATGGATTGTTTAAATGATGAATTTATGTAAGAGAAAATGAAGTAAACATTTTTTAGAACATATCAAGGTCCTATGTTCAATGGAACTAATTATTCTCTATAGATATTCATAATGAAGGTCCATATAATTTCTCTTGGATATGAGGTTGATGTTTAATACATTGAATCATCGACCTCATGTAATATAATTTCCAAGGATATCATTTTTGGTACATTGGAAGAATCTATAAATTGCATAGTTGGAGAGTGTGAATCATCCAAGGAATTATGGGAAAATTTATAGTACTTTTATGAATATGTTAATAGTCCTTCTAATGTCATTAAAGAGGATGATACTAGCAGTTCAAGAGGTAAGAACCAAGATGATGTTATCATCTGCATACAAATGGCATGGACCAGAAAAATGGAGATGAGGTAGGTGTATATCATGGATATAAAATTATTAGTTATCTAGAATACGTAAAATCTAAGTTGGTACTCTAAAGAATAAAGAATCTAAAATTAGAATCTATCATCAAGGATCTTGAATTTTAAATGAGGTCCTTGAAATAAGAATTAAGACATGTATCCAACATGTTAGGAGAAATATATGAAAGTGTTGTTCCAAGAAATAAGGGTATTGGTTAAAGTTACAAAGAAGATCATATGAAGAGCAATATGAAATCAATTCCCATAAGATAACCTAATGTATCAAGGTATGAGAGTTGTTTCAATGGTTATTGTTATGAATGTAATAAAATTGGTCACAAGGAAAAGGAATGTGAAAGAATATCTTCAAGGAATGAATAGTCATGGAGTAATGGAAGATTCTTCCAAGGTTACTACTATGATTGAATTGAATATGGTCATAATACCATGAAATGTAAATGGAATCTCAGCTCATACTAGTAAAGAGGTAAGAAGAGTGTTATGTGTTACAATTTTAACAAAATTGGTCACATAGAAAGGCATTATCATGATAGATCATCTGGACAAAATAAGGGTGTTCAAAAAGAAATAAAAGTCAAAGATATGTACATCAAAATATATAATCTTATGAGTGAAGTAAAAATGAGCCAAATAATGAGAAGAAGTTTGATTCTATAGAGACAATCAAAGAAATAAATAAGAGTTATCATGCAAATGAAGAAAAGGAAAAGCCAAAACCAGTCACGACATTCAAAGAATATAATCATGGAAATCAAGCTAAGAAGGGTGAATAAAAGAAAGAGTTGAAAAGCATGAAATTTGAACCATAAATTTTGTCAAAGAAGGATCAATTTCAAAAAGATGGAAGATGTCGTGGACAAGAAGAAGGAAGATAGAATAGTCAAGCCTAAGATTGATTCAAGAAAAATTGGTTTATTATATAGATTTGAGAATGAGCGTAAGTTTTATGAAAATAACATATGTTTATCATGTTTACAATCAAAAGATAATATTAAGAAGGAATTGAGAATAAGTCAACAAATCAGAGAAAATAAGTAAGAAGTCAAGACAATCAAATCTAATCAATCATCAAGCCAAGACAAAATACAAATGAGAAGTTGACAACGTTAAGAAGGAGGATATAAATATTATTATGTCAAGGTCGTCATACAAGCAAAATAGGTCTATTAGACCTAATTCAGGATGTACATGTTGTTGAAGAAGATAATATGAGTTTGATAGGTCTCCAATAAGAAGATGAAGGGTTTCCAAATGATATTATCATACCTGAAAAGTCATCTAAGAAGAATGAGAGGTTCTCAAAGGGTAATAACAAATTAGATAAAGAGAGGATAGAGTCCTTGGGCTCATTTTATGACTACATACTTTTCTAAGTGCCCTAAGTAGCTTGGAGTGTCTTCTCTAGGATTTTAGAATACATTATTCATATAAAGGAAGCATGAGTTTGTTTTGAGGATGCATTATCATCTGTAGATACTATTCCTATTTTTATCTTTTTTTGTCTTTCCTATTGTGTAGAGGTGTAAAATGTTGTCATCAATCAGTTTGAAGCCACATAAAGTGTGTATATATTGTTTTTTATTCATCCAACTCAAATTTATTAATGGTTTTGTAATTTGGTGTCTAATATCATCATGAGAAGCATGAAAAGTTTGGGTTTTATCTAAATCAAAATAAAGTTAGGTTTATGGTAGTTATAAAGTGTCTTATTTCGGGATGTTTGGTGATCATGAAATTATCAAAATATTATCCTGTAAGTCTCGGTAGTCTGTGTAGAGTTACTTGGCCTATGAATGCAAGTCCTTAAAATAGTTGTAAGGTTGTGAAATGTGTTTTGATATCATGTGCATCATAGAAGTAGTTTTAGAGTTTTTTTGGTTTGTTCTCAATCAATTCATCTAGTTTTGTTGAAGTGTTTCATAGAGGTATGTGAAATATAACACCAAGGGGGAGTTTGGTGAAGAAGCTGTAACGTAAAGGTCAGTTTTGTCAAGTATTGTATATTGAATATTTCAATAGACAAGGTAAAAATAAGATGAATGGGTCCTTCTCATTTGAATTAGATTGTTACAGAAAAATCTGGGTAATATCATTTGTTTTGTGCATCTTAGTTTCTCTCTTGGTCCTGATTGGTTGAGGTTGAAGTTTCTCCAAAGTATAATATTATGATAAAATTGCTTCATAATTCATTTGATCTAGGTCTAGAAACTATTGGTATATTATAATGAATAAGTTCATGTAGTTTCTTACGTAACGATATAATCTATAAGAAGGTTATATATCAAGGAATATTATTGTGCAAATTTTATGCAAAAGGTCTATAAAATTGATGTACAATTCTAAGAGGTTGAAGTATGATTAAGTATTATACATGAGATATGTTTATAGAGATGTAATACAAATATTGAAGTTTTCTCCATGAAGGTAATCAAGTCTTTTCAGGAAGGGGATTTTGTCATATGATGTGAATAAGGTAGATATCATTGAAAGATCCTTTCAGGACTGGAGTGTTATATTTTGATCTATTTTCATGGCACTTTCTCTAGGTATGTACTATTATTTTTGAAAATAAAAATAAAGAGTGATGGTATTTTTCAAGGAGATAAATAAAAATATGTTTCATGAGAACAATAGGATCATGTAGTAAGAAAAATTTGGAATGTTTTTTCTAAAAAGATCTTTAAGGATCTTGGTCTTAAAGATGTTATTATCCTATTAAAGGAAGATCATAGTATATTTTCAGTTATATTCTACTTTTTTAGGTTTGGGAATGTGCCAAACATGTTTTATGAAAATTTTCTATTTCCAAGAAGTGTCATGGTGTTTTGGAATTTGTTATGATATACAATGTTGACAAGGTGTTATTGTACAAGGAGATGAGTTCTATCAAGAAGAACTATGCACAATCATGAGTTCTAAAAAGTTTCAAAGCTATATCATCCTAGGGGAGAGATTTAAGTGAGTTCAAGAGTTTTTATGTAGGTCTAACAACAATATATTCAAGATTGGAAATTGAAATATAAGGTTCAAGGTTATGACAATTTGTGTTTCAGGTTTTGAGTTCAAGTTGAAAAGATAAAATCTGATTTTTTTTAAACATATCAATGTTATCATATACCAAGGGGGAGCATATCAATATGTTATTTGTATGAAGAAGGTTTGTTTATTGCAAGGTATGTGTTTCTCCATCTTTTATTATATTTGAAGAAGATGAGAAGGATGATATATGTGTAAATATGTTTGTTTTAACTATGAAACCATTGTGAAAATGAGACCATCAGTCTTAAGAAGCCTTGAAGATTTGTATTCTCATAAAGGAAAAGGATGACAGGTGGAAGTTATGAGGTTTGAAACAAAGGGGAAACTCTGTTGGTTCCATTTTCTACTTTGCATAAGTTGAATAAGAACATTTCAATCCAAGAGGAACAATGTTGAAGTTTTAACAAGAATAATTATGGTTATATCTCAAAGAAGTTGGAAAAGAGAAGTCATGTAAAATATACTCTTATGGGGAGTTGTGTAGATGAATTTAAGACCAGGTCCATGGATCATATAAAGCATTTATAGCCAATAAAGTGAGAAGATAGCCTAAGGGGGATCTTGTGAGACAGTAAGTTATCTTTGTGCTTTGTTGCAATTGTGTGTTGTCATTTTATTTTCATTTTTAATTCTCATGTTAATTTTTCATAGATGTCAAAGGGGGAGTAGGCTAATAAATATGAAAAAGGGAGTCTTGTAAGTGTATTTGTTTTGGTTTCCTTCAATTTTTCTATAGGTGGTTGTCACCAATGAAAAAGGGGGAGATCGTTGGCCATTGTGTTTATGGTGATTTCATGGATGTTAAAGTCCATTGATGGAAAAGGAAGTCTAGGTATCATAATTGTTTTTATGAGGTGTAAATCAAAGTCGGTATGAAGGTTGATTGGTAGTGTCTAGTTTAGTTATTTTCATATGGTGTCTAGACATGGTCTTGAGCATGGCACAAAAAAGTAATGTCATGATATGAGTTCTAAATGTTGGTATGAGGTATCTCATGGTTATTCTGATGTGGAAAAAGTGTCTACAAATGGTCTTCATAGTATGTTCATGTGAAGTATTGGTTGAGTTAGATCATTTTGGGCCTATTACTAGACCTAGTGAATGGTGTATGGAATAGAAGCATGAGATATGGAGCAAGAAAGTAATGTAAAATCATGGGAAATGTGTGATAACATTAAATTTGAAGTGTGGAAGACATATGATGGAGAGAAAATTTGTTGGGTGGGAATTTTTTTGGGTTTCTTTCCAATGCTCTCGGAGTCAAAGTCCCTCTAATTAGACAGACAACCTCGTATTTACATGCGCATGGAAAGGTGAGTTTTTCCTAGTGGCCTTGTAGCTAGAGATCACATAGGGACACTCTAATGACCCTGAAAAAAATATAGAAATATATTTCAAGAGATGAATTTTTCTTGAGAGCGGGAAAGGGAGTGAGAAATAAGAGGTAGGGGAACTAATGTTGAGAGTAGAAACTTGGATTCATGCACACACTAGTTATAATTTTCATCACATGCATTAAATAGAATAAAATAACAAGATTTTAATGTTATTGGCTAGAGGAAACCATGAATACATTCATATACCATGGAAAACAAGAACTTCCTTCATTAGCATTGAAAAAAGTACATGATGGGAAAATGGAGGAAATTAGAGAGGGAAAATTATAGAAAATGGATAAATATTTGTTCTTCCACAAGTAGGCAAAAGGTCTCTCATGAATTCACAAGAATGAAATAAAAAACCATTTGAGAATGGGAGGTCTTATGCTTTTATAAGAAGAGAGATGAATCTTCATCTACCCCCAATGACCTTTCATATATCCTCACGTAAATTAAAAATTTCAAATTCCTCATAAAATATTAAGTTTTTTTCATAACAAAAATGACTTTTACATTAGAAACATAAGTTTTCTTGTTTTTAATTTCATTAAGGACATATGATAAAGTGCACCTGAATGAATAATTATAATTTTTAAGAGAGAGAAATTTGGGGGTGAGATAAGAAAGAAAGAGAGAGAGAGCGAATAGAAAGAAGAAGAAGGGATAATTATATCGATGATGAAGAATTCACCTCCAATGAATTCCGAAGATCCTTCCGAGATGTCTCGATGGAATGTTATAATGTGATGAACTCTGAATCCCTAAACTCTTTTCACCTCGAGAAAAATCCTTCAGATGGTCCATGGACACCTTGGGTTAAGTGTTAAAAATAATGTTAAATGACATCACCGGTGACCACGAACACCACTCATGAAGATCCTTTCCGAAGAGATAGGAGCTCGAAACTGACCCTGTTAGGACCTTTACAACATGACCACCATGCTAAGATAAATGGAACATCCTGATGGGACATGCCATGAACAGTATGACGATGTTAATCACAAACTCCACCTCGCACAGACAAACTGAAACATGAAATGAGTGTCGAAAGACATTGTTGAGATCCATGTAAGTGACATCACCATCACCTATTCTTGCATATTCCGATGAAGAAGTTCTCTGTGATGAAGAACTTTGTTGATTCATGACCACAATATCCTCCTTATCCATGATGCACAGATACCTCGGGTTGGCCGAATGAGTGTTTAAAAACACTGTTTCTTCCATGACCCTCATGGAGGTTTCATTTCCTTGTTTGAGTTATGAGATCATATTATAATACTATGGAGATGTAAAAAAGTGGAAATATGGGTTAAAACGGTTCCAACTACAAATTTTTACATCCAAAACAGGAATTTCTATTTTTAGCAAGTAAGACGAAGACCTATTATTTTGGGACATATTACTTATTTTTCTCAAACTTGACCTTCCGAACCGTTGGAACATTTTAATCCACCTATGTTGATGATGCATTGTCATTTTTATCCACTTTATATTTTTAGTATTCCTCACCATGGACACATGTTATTTTTAGTAAGTGCATTGAGGTGGAAAAATTTGATCTAGGAACTACGGGGCATGATAGAGCAAGGCAAGACGCACGCAATGCAAAACATTTCATGAAAAATGGAGCACTAGGGAAAAATTTATGCATGGATGCATTTTACTATCCATACTACACCAAGGGGGATGAGAGGGACAAAAAAACTCACTTTGTTCCCAAAGGCATGATTTTGCACTTCAAGACTGAAAGTGGAGGGAGAGATGGAGTGTGCCCAGTGCACACGCAATGATTTTTTTTGGGATAAAACAGAGTAATAGAGAAAAATTTATGCATGGGAAAAATTTCCTGTCCCCATTTCACCTTTGCAAAGGGACATGAGGTGCACAAAAATGTGCCATGCACTTTTGAGAGGCAAAACATAAGAATTTGGCCCATCGGGAGAACAAACTTGAAGTTGAGATTACCGAAACTCTAGGAGGTCTTTTTGGGTAAAAATTTATATGATTTTGACTCCAAAAAACCTTCAAAGATCAATGGGATGGGTATCATATTTTAATTCTAATTGAAACTCCCTGAAATGGACCTTTTTTAATCAGTATTATCAAAATTCCTTGCAAATAATGAGCTCCATTGAAAAGTGCCAAGATTTTTTGAAGAATATGACAATTCCAACTTATAGAGGATTATCTTATCTTTCCAATGAGTATTTTTTACATCCCGAGCCTTACGTAACTCTTAAATCATCCACCAAAGATCAGGTACTTGTTTTGATATGACTTACTATTAATAATAAGTGCCTAAGAGACAACTTACTATTTTTAGTAAACAATGATTTTTTCCCTTTTTGACCACACCAAAGTGAGATGAGACTTTATGAATTACCTTGTGTACATTGTATTTATTTGATCATTTTTCTGGATGAATTACTATTTATAGCATGTACCCATATTGGGAACTTACTATTTTTAGTAAGTGGTCATTTTCACTAATTCTAGCACTGGAATACCACTATAACCTTATGAATATCCACCGTGTATACTATCTTTGCCAAAATTTATTCTGGTTAACTTACCAAAAATAGCCACTCCTTGTGTAGGAAGGCTTACTATTTTTGAAAGTGGATCTCTTATCGTCCGTTTGCATGACGAAATGAAATATTTTGATATGGGTTTTTTCCCAATAGTGCTCCTTAAAATCTCTACTCAATCTAATGCCGAAAACGAGAGAATTTAAAATTTAATTTTTTAATGAGAAAACAAGGGTTTTCTCATCATAAAAAATACAGGTCATGTATGAAATTTATTTCACTTGGATCCTCGTGGCCTCTTATTAACAAAATGTGTACAAAAGATGAGATCTTGATCTGTAAAGTATTTTGTGAGATATGATCGAATTTATATCCACAGACTTTGAGGTTTTTGGGTGACAAATATTCAATTTTTTTTTCAATTTTTTTCTTTTTTTGTGTTTTAGATCATAGCAGACTTTATGGAATTGTTTGAGGATAAAATCTTGGATTTAATCTCTGGAGATATTTTGCCAACATCTGGAGGCGTGGGGGATGAAGAATGGTGGAAATGACTAAGTCCTTGCATTTAAATAATATGAAAAAAGGATGGAAAAGGGTAGGGTGAATTTTCATCTCCCTTTCATCCCTTTTCAAAAAGGACAAAGGTGACATAAAATTCTACTTTATTCTTGTGTCTACAAGTGGTGAGCATTTGGGGTAGGTGAGGACACAAGTCAAACTTGGTCAATGAGGGCTAGCAGATGAGTTCTTGGTCATATTGGTGACTTGGTGGTTAATAAAGGGATGGGTGAATTTTTATGTCCCTTTGCAAAGGGATGTAAGGGACAATAAATTACACCTTAACCAAAGGCTTCCACGTGTCCATCTTAAAATATGACTAAGTATCGGAAAGCTCACCTTGAGACCAACTTGTGAAGACCATATCTCAAGCTCCAAGAAGAATGTTTTGATGAAATTTTATATGATTTCACCTATAAAAACCCACTCAATCCAATGGTGTTTGTCCCAAGATCCAATTGTTAATTAAATCCCTTTAAATGTCTCCTTCTTTCTAGGGATTGATTGTTGTGCACCGAAAGAATGAGCTACCTAGGAAAATGTATGGGGTTTCAAGAGGTCCCATTTTTTCCACCATGGAGGATATTGAAAATTATTTCCATTTATAATTATTTTATATTTCAAATCATGATAGGGCTCCAAGAATCTTGATCTGAAGCTCATTTCCTTGTTCGGGATGCATGCTCATTTAGGACCAAAACCCTCATCTAGCGAATTGGTTGTAACACCTCTAAATTTTGCCTAAATATTTCAAAATAATCTCCATGATGTTCGTAGTACTTGAATATTCCTCAAAAATGAGTTTCATTCCTTTATCCTCTCTGGGGTGGTGTAAGTCATTGGAAGACCTGATGGTAGCCCTTCCTAAAAATGTCAAATACTTGACTATTCCAAAAGATCTCAAATCACCTCTGGGATGATTTTTATTTCCTCTATCATCTAGGAGGACTGACTTCCAATTCACTTGGGGATCATTTTACTAACAAGATAGGACTAGTGTTGGGGATGGACTGACCTAGGGGTGTCTTGGAAGGATATGGATTTGAGAAGTTTCTACGCTGTGGTATTGTTGTCATGTTTTCTAGTGAATTTTTTCCCTGTAAAAATACAAAACAATAGCTAGATCTAGCTTGGGGGCATGTTATGGACTGAATGCTGCGAAGACATGACATGAGAAATCTCATAATCTCACTTTACAATATGTGTACCAATGCCTTATAAATTTTCTTTACAGGATTTACATACAACTTACAAGAGATAACTTAAAAGGAATAACACACACACAAAAAAAAGATGAAAGGAAACACAACACATGGCAAGGGAAATACATATAACAAGAAGGAAACACACACCTAAAAAACCATTTATGGTATAGAGCGGGGGACAACCTACTTTCAATGATAATATTGCTTTAAATATTTCCCACTATGGGGAAACTCCAATGGTGTCCCATCTAGGTATGAGAGTAGGATTGTATTATTGCTGCAAGTTTTGTGAATTTAGAATGGGTGTGCTATAATGAATAAAAATTTATATGTTAATTTTTTTGTTCTCTCCTCTTGTCCCATAGAAGAACAAGGTCTCCAATTTTTAACTCCTTATCTTTGGACTTCTTGTTGAAAATATTCTTCACCTTCAATTGATGTTACTTTATGCGATCAACCACTTAGAGCATGTTATCTTCCAGATTCTCAAGAAACATGATTCTTTTATCTAGTGGATCATTGCATTGTTCATCTTCTATTACCTAGAGCAATATGAGACTTGGAATCTCAACCATGATGGGAATTTATAATTCAATTCAATATAGCAGCTAGAATGGTGACATTCTAATTACTTTCTTGAGTGATCCTATCCTCCCACAATGCATCGTATAACTTCTTATGCCAATTCTTTCGGTTATCATCCACAAAATTGCAGACTATGGTCATTATGTTATTGTTAGTTAACTCATCTTGACCATTTACCTATGGATAGTAGTATGATGAGTGGGATAGGTAAATCACATATCCATAGAAGAATTCCATCAACTCCCTTGAGCAAAATTAAATGGAATTGTCTACGATGATCTTTTGTGGGACCCTAAAACGGATGATGATGTTTTCTTTTATGAAATTGGACATCATCTCAGTGTTAGATTGCTTGATTGGGATGACCTCCACCAAATCTGGGGATTTAGTAATGTATTTTTTGATTACCTCAAATTTTGTCTTTCCATATTCACTCCACTTGAAGATGGCCCGAGGTTTCATCATGATTGTGATATGCTTTGTCAATTTTGCAAACTCTAGGATGAATCATCGATAAAAATTGACTTTTTCAAAGAATGAATTCCTTCCCTTATTACTTGTGGGTAAAAATAATGCTTGAATGGCTCTCACCCTTTCAAGATCAATTTGTGATCCATGATTTTCATAATATTCCCAATAGTTTACCTTTTGTAACTCTGAAGATGCATTTTTTTTGGATTCAAGGATATGTCATGCTTTCTAAACCTTATGAGTAAATGTTCTAAATGATGCAAGTGGTCTCCTCTCTTCTTTGTTAAGTTTTGAGATCATCCATGTATATGAAAATGAAGTGCCTTAAATAATTGAAATCCATATCCATTGTTATTTGGAACGTATCCCCTACATTGATTAGGCCAAAAGGCATTCTATTGTACGCAAAAGTAACCCATGGTGTTGTGAAGGCCATTTTAGTGTGATCTTCCTCCACTACCTCAATTTTATTACATCCTAAGAATCCATCTAGTAATGAGAGGATTTTGGATTCAAGTGACTATCTATAAGATGTGATCCATGATTGGGAGAGGATAGTTATCCTTTAACGAATCTTTGTTAATATTATATAAAGCCATGCATATTATTATTTCACCATTCTTCTTCAACACGGCACTATGTTTGCTACCCACATATAATGGTGAATAGGAAAATGATCCTAGCATCAAGCATCTTCATGACTTCCTCTTTGATTGTGTCTGCTAAATTCAGATTATATGGCATTTTCTTTTACTTGAATGGCTTGGCATCTGGATTTAAGGGAATTAAATGGTGCATTTCATTCATTTGGAAGAACTTAAGCTCCTTATAAGAGTAGGAAAGGAAATCTGAATATTTCTTGAGCAAAGAAACAAACCTTATCTTTTCCTCTGGAAAAAAATACTTTCCAATGTTGACAATTCTTGGATTTTTGGGGTACTAATGTTTTACGTATGAAAGTCTCGGGGCATCGATAAGATTGATTTTACTTCTCTTGAATAAATCTGTCATTTTTTCAAATATTTTTTCTTAAGGGACTAGGCCTTTAGGGATTTTATTCCCTTTTAGTTTGATCACTCCTTCTTGATTGATGCCTTTCATTCCTTCTTTGTCTTCTTCAGCCACTACTTCCCTATGTGGATTCTCACTTCCTTCAAAGAAGAGGTTGTTGAAATTATCTCTCTACTCTAGGAAATCTTGGATCTGGTTATCATCAATTAATACTTTCCAGTCACTTAAATTGTAAGATACGTTGGGTCTAAAAACCATCTCCACGGTCTCTTTGTCCTGCCAAAAGATGAATGTGGTATCACTAGGAAGATGACACCACAAGGAACTGGCCTTTTCATTCTATTTTCGTCAAAAAAACTTGATGGAGAACACATAAAAATATTCAATGCAGTCCCATACTCTTTTCTATAATGTAAAAGTATTGGATTCTTCACCAAGTATTACTTCCAAACTTGTTTCACTATTACCTCGCATCAAATTGGCGTTAAATTTATTGATCCCCGTATCTTCTACTATACTCATACCCAAGAGAAGGGCTTCATACTTTTACATGTTGTTTTCTTATAGAACTACAACTTATAGGTGAATGGATACAATTCAATGGAAGGAGAACACAACACCACACCTTCTCCTGACCCTGCACTAGAATGACTACCATCAAAATCCATTATCTATATTTGAGGTTCCTCCTCCTCCATAAGAGGTAGAAAATATTATCCTTCTCGATGTGCTAAAGTAGTTACCTAGAATATAGTCTTGAAATAGGATGTTCACCCTCGGGTCATCATATTTTCATACTATTTACTTCATCTTTCTCACTAGTATAAATTTTTCATTTCTCCCTTTACTAGAATGGTCACAGATGACCAATCGATTTTTATTTCTCCAACCAGGTCTCTATAAAAGCTTCGAATCAATAACATCCCGAAAGATGCTAGAATTTCCTCTACAAAGATAGTGAGGAATTCCTTTTTTGAAAATTCATCTAGTGCCACCTACACGTCCTTTATTCTTCGTACTAATGACACTTCTTTGGACTCCATGGAATAGTAAGAACCACTCATGTGGATCAAAGTGAGACCTAGAGCATTCAACAACTTTGGTGACATTACAATATAAGAGGAACTAAAGGCTTATATATTTTTTAAAGGTAAAAATGTTTGACTTTGTTTTTTTGGAGGAACTAAAGGCTAATATATTTTGTGAAGGTGGCATGGATGGTGTGGGAAGTAAGCCTTTTAGAATTTGGGATTGATACTTTAGCAATATCAGCCCGGACTACGGTGACCAAACTATCAAATTGAGTAGGGTGTGTTTGCAAGTACTCCAATTCTGTGATCTAAACGTTGGTTTTACTAACTTGCCCCACATAATCAAATGGGGTCATGGTGGGTGAGATTGAGGTTTCGGGGATGACAAAATATTTACATGGTGAAGGTGTGGTTATCTTGGGAGTTTGAATTTATTTCATAGGCATGGTAATTGGTTTGGAAGGAAATGAGGAAGTAGATTTTGGTGGTGCTTTAGGTGATTTTACCGGAGTAGCATTTGAAGAATATTTATTCTTAGAAATTTTAGGACTAGGAGAAGGATTAGAATAATTACTTGGTGTGGAAATGAGATTCTTGCTAACTAGTGGGTCTTGTTTTTCTGTAGTTGACTCCATTGAAGGTGGTAGCAGTGATCCTCTACTGATAATATTATTTTATGGAACTTCTATAGAGGGTATTCTTTCTTTTTCCTTTCCTTTCTGTGGCCATTAAAGATGAGACTCCTTTTTTAGTGCGTGTGCAAGCAAAAACTACAAATGAAAATATTGGAGCTTCTTCATCATTGTCATTTTTTTCTCCTTCAACATACTCAATAAGGGAATTTTGTGTCTTACTATCAACCTCTTTGACCTCGAGTTAATTATCATCATCACCTACATCTTCCTCTTCATGTTCTTTTATTTCCTCCTATTCTTCTGGTTCATCAATATCACATAAAGAATTAATCGGCGGTGCTTCAAGGGAAATTCTATGGGGATGTGGGGTGATTATCGAATGGTTTAGAGGATACATCTTCCTTGGAGCATTCCACATGGTGATTTGAGAAGATTTTTACTTGAAGGTGATCACGTCACCGGGATTGAGCTCAAACTATGGCCTTTATTAGGCACCTTCACCTTTCCAGATAAGATCAAATCATCTAAAGTATTGATCACATAGTCCGTGCTTCTTTCAAATCCATAGGCTGGGATCTTCTAAGGAAGAAACCAACTTATGGTGACAAGGAAATGATGAAGAATATTTTTAGATTATTTTCAGGAGGCACAACATCATCGAGGATCCTTCTTATTATCTTTTATATTTTGCTGATAAAATCTCTCATTGATTTAGGAGGTTATTTCTTCATTTTTACCAATTAGACTAAGACATCCGACATTCCTCTTTGGTTTTGAACATGTGCTCAAATATACTTCTTATGTCTTCCTAGTAAGTAATAGACCTTGGGGGTAGCACATATAACAATTTGGATTCTTTATCCTTTAGATATTCCACAAATATTCAGATAGAAACATCATCATGTTCTACACCTAATACTCCGCAAATGGTGATGAATGTTGCTACATATTCCTCAGGGAGTTGGGAACCATCTCCTCTAAATTTTGGGAGTTTTTCTTGATCCTCATGTTAGTTCATGGAGCAGTTTTGAAAGTGTAAGAGGGTCGGTATTTCCACCCCATGATACATTTGTCCTACGATATTCATGGTCCAAACATCACATTCCGATTCTAGCCTCTAATAATTTTTAGGTCGTGGCTTTAGTTCTTGCTCTATCATCTCGCTTCGGCTTGAGATCTTTCAATTTCTTTAATTTGAGTTCCTATATCCACTTCAACTCTCTCTTTTATTTCTCTAGCTTCTTCTTTGGTCTCTACATCAGTGAAATATTCAATGTTCTTGTTGATGTATGGAAACTCAAATTCAATGGATGCTCAAATCTTGGACTCCTAATGGTACCAATTTCTTGACAAAGGGGAGACCTTGGATTTTTAAGCAGAAATTGTATTCTTTGGAGTTCTTCAAATATAGCGTTGGTTTTTCCTCCTTCCCTTTGTTGACGTGTATAAATCTTATTCACTAGTTTTTAAAAAAATTATGCTCTTCTCTGAGGTTCCTGAATCTACCTTTGTCTTTCTAATTCAACAATACATTCTTATTCAAGTTTGAGTACTCTCGTGGTGATGAAATATTACATGAACAGATAGCCTCTTATAAATATGAAATAATGTCTTATTGAATGTAGAATTATAACTCAAGTCTTTCAACTAGAGGATTACCTGAAATAGCCATGGTTTTGAGGCATAGGGCTCATGTGGCTTTTCAAATTCCATTTTTTTAATTTTTTGATTTTATAGATTTTTTATATTTTGAGGTTGTTATTTGGGTATAGATGTTGTTAAAATTTCCCCATGATGGGTGCTAAAAATTGTTGGCGAGAAAAATTTTCAGGTGGAAAACTTGTCAATTTATTGCCAATGCTATGAGAGTATAAGTTACTCTACTTAGAAGTTTCAACTTCTAAATTTACATGCGCATGAAAAGGTGAGTTTTTCCTAGTGGCCTTGCAGCCAAAGATCACACGGGTAAAATCCACTTACCCTACAACTAAGATAGAAATCAATTTCTAGAGATGAATTTATCTTTAGAGTAGGAAATGGAGTGAGAAATAAGAGGTAGGGGAACTAATGCTACGAGTAGAAACTCAGATTCATGCACACACTAGTTAGAAGTTTCATCACATGCATTAAAGAGAAGAAAACAAAAATATTTTAATGTTACTGGCTAGAGGAAACCATGCATAGAAAGATGCAAACATTCATATGCCATGGAAAATAGAAAATTCTTCCTTCATTAACATTGAAAATCAAGAGTTGTACATGATGGGAAAATGGAGGAAATTAGAGAGGAGGAAATAGCATAAAATGGCTAACTCTTTATTCTTCCACAAGTAGGAAAAATATCTCTCATGAATTCACAAGAATTAAACTAATAAACCTTTGAGAATGGGAGGTTTTTTTTTATTTTATAAGAGAGAGACGGCTCTTCATCTACCCCCAATGACCTTTTGTATGTCCTCACGCACAACTTAAAAAATTTGAAAGTCCTAGGAAATATTAAGTCCCTTTTTATAACATAAAGGTGACTTTTAAATTAGAAACAAAGAATTGATTTTTTTAATTTCGTTAAGGACATATGAAAAATTACACCACAAAGAATAATTATAACATTTAGAGAGAGAAATTTGGGGGTGAGAGAAAAAATAGAGAGAGAGAGTAGAAAGAATAAGGAAGAATTATCTTGATGAAAAGAATTTACCTCTCGATGAAGTTCGTTGATCATTCCATATTAATTGATGGAATGTTTCAATGTGATGAAATCTAAATCCTTGAAGTCTTTCCACCCCAAGAAAAATCCTTCGGATTGTCCATAGACACCTTGGGTTATGTGTTTAAAAAAGCTGTTGAATGACTTCATTAGTGACCATGAACACCACTCATAAAGATCATTTATGAAGAGATAGGAGATTTAAAATGACCTTGATAGGATCTTTACAACATGAGCACCCTGCTAAGTTGAATGGAACATCCCGATGGGACATGCCATGAACATCTCATGATGTGAATCAAAAACTCCACCTCGCGTAGATAAACCGAAACATGAAATGGAGTGTCGAAAGATAATGTTGAGATCCATGCAAGTGACATTTCCATCACCTATTCCTGTATATTTTGATGAATAAGATCTCTATGATGAAGAAATTTATTGATTCATTTCCATAATATCCTCTTTAAAAATGATGTGCAAATACATGAAAATCGGGTGAATTAGGGTTTAAAAACATTGTTGCTTCCATGACCCTCATAGAGGTTTCATTTCCTTGTTTGAGTTATGAGATCATTTTATGACCCTATAGTGATGCCAAAAATTCAAAATATGGGTGAAAATAAAGCTATCTATAACTTTCTTCATATGAAATGGGGGCTTTCTATTTTTAGTAAGTCAAATACACAGTATTTTGGGACATATTATTGATTTTTCTTGAAAATGACCTTATGAACCCTTTGGAACATTTAAATCCTCTTATGTTGATGATTCATTACCAATTTTATCCAATTTATATTTTTAGTATGCCTTCCCATGGACATATGTTATTTTTGGTCATTGTCTTGAGGTGTAAAAATTTGATCCAAAAGCTGCAAGAGCATGATAGAGTAAGGCAAGATGCACATAATGAAAAACATTTCATGAAGAACAAAGTAGTAGGGAAAAATTTAAGTATGGGATCAATTTCATGTCCCAATTTCACCTTTGTAAAGGGACACAATGTGCACAAAAATGTGCCATGTACTTTTGAGAGGCAAAACATAGGAATTTGGCCCACTAAGAGAGCGAACTTGAAATTGAGATCGCTGGAACTCCAAGAGGCCTTTTTGGGTGAAATATTATATTATTTTAATTCCAAACAACCTCCAAAGATCAATGAAATGGGTATAATATTTTAATTATTCCTAAAAATCCCTGAAATTGCCCCTTTTTATTAGAATTATAAACTTTCCTTGCAAAGAATGAGCTCCACTAAAAAGTGCCAAGAGTTTTTGAAGAATATGATGATTCCACCTTGTAGAGGATTATCTTATCTTTCCAATGAGTATTATTTTCCTCCCAAATACTTATGAAGATCCCAAAATTTTCCACCAAAGATCAGGTACTTGTTTTGATATGACTTACTATTAATAATAAGTGCTTAAGAGATAACTTACTATTTTTAGAAAAAAATTATTTTTTCCATTTTTGACTACACAGGTGAGATTATCTTGTATGATTTCCCTTGACTACATTGTTCTTTACCTGATTATTCTAGATGAATTACTATTTATAATAGGTACCCATATTAGGAACTTACTATTTTTAGTAAGTGGTTGTTTTCACCAATTTTAGCACTAGAATCTGCTTCCGACCTTCCGAATATCCCCCATGTATATTGTCTTTGCCATAATTGATTTGGGTGTTAACTTACCAAAAGTAGCTAGTCCCCATGTAGGAAGGATTACTATTTTCAGAAATTTTATCTTTTGGTGGTTATTTTGCGGTGAAACAAAAAAATTTGATATGATTTTTTGCCCAAAAGTGCTCCTCTAAAATTTCAACTCGTTCGATGCCAGAAATGAGATATCTTAAAAATTAAATTTGTGTTGTGGGAAAATGAGGGTTTTCTCACCATAAAAAAATATAGGCCATGTATGAATTTTTTTCACTTAGATCCTCATGGCCTTTGAAAAACTAAATTTCTGTAAAAGATGACATCTCGATCTGTTGAAAATTTTGTGAGATACAATCAAATTTATCTCCATAAAGTTCAAGGTTTTCAAGTGATCATTTCTTCTTTGTTTAAATCCATTAATTTTTGTCCTTTTTTAGTTTTAGATCATGGAATAATTTATGGAATTTTTTTAGTACAATAATATTGGATTTAATCTGGATATATTTCACCACCATTTCGGCGACATCTAGAAGCATGGGGGATGAAGAATGGTGGAAATTACTAAGTCCCCATGTTTAAATAGAGTGAAAAAATGAGGGAAAAAGGTAGGGAAATTTTTAATGTCCCTTTCATCCCTTTTGGAATGATAAAAGGGTACGTAAATTCCACCTTATTCTATTGTGAATAAGTGACGATCATGTGGGGTAGGTGAGCACACAAGTTAAACTTGGTCAACAGGGCCTAGCGGATGAATTCTTGGTCATATTGGTGACCTGGGGGTTAAAATAGTGTTAGGTGAATTTTTATGTTCCTTTCATCCCTTCAAAATGGGATATAAGTGACATGAAATTTCACATTAACCATAGGTTGTGACGTGTCCAACTTAAAATATGACCAAGTATCAGAAAGCTCACCATGAGACCAACTTGTGAAGACCATATCTCAGGTTCCCGAATAAATTTTTTGATGTAATTTTATATAATTTCACCTTAAAAAAACCCAATGAATCCAATGGTGATAGTCCCAAGATCCAATTTTACTGGAACCCATAAAAATGGCTCCTTATTTGTCAGGATTGATTTTTGTGCGCCAGAAGAATGAGTTGCCTAGGATAATGTATGGGTTTCAAGAGATCCCATTTTTTCCACCATGGATAATATTGAAAATGATTTCCATTGATAATTTTTGGTATTTAAAATCATCATAGGGCTCCCATAATCTTTATTTTAATCTCATATCCTCATTCACGATGCATGCTCGTTCAGGCCTAAAAACCCACCTCTTGTGAATGTGTTCCAACACCTCCAAATCTTCCCTGAATTTTTCCAAATTATCTCCATAATGTTCCTAGTACTTGAATACTCCTCAAAAATGAGTTTCATTCCTTTTATCTACTCCGGGGTGGTGCACTAGTCCTAGCAAGGTTGATGGTAGCCCTTCCCAAAACTGCTCGAATACTTGAATGTTCCAGAAGATCCTAAATCACCTAGGAGGATTGAATTAATATTCACTTGGA
Organism: Taxus wallichiana var. yunnanensis; assembly: GCA_018340775.1. NCBI lineage: Eukaryota > Viridiplantae > Streptophyta > Pinopsida > Cupressales > Taxaceae > Taxus > Taxus wallichiana. Next base: position 20,002,307 of record CM031239.1, on the reverse strand, counting down.
GATAATTTGAATTACATGATATGACTAGTGTTGGGGTATGGAATGACCTAGGGGTTTATTTGAAAGATAAGGATTTTAAAAGTCTCAACACCTTTGTGGTATCATTGTCCGTTTTCTAGTGAATATTTTGCCCATCAAAAATACAAGAAAATAAGCTGGATTTAGCTTAAGAGCATGTTATGGACTGATCGCAGCGAAGACATGACATGAGAGATCCCATAATCTCAATTTATAATATGTTAACGAGTGCCTTATCCATTTTTCTTTACAAGAGTTACATACAACTTACAAGATATAGTTTGAAATGAAGAACACACACACACAAAAGCGATGAAAGGAAACACAACATAAAGGGAAACATATACCTAAAAATCATTTATGGTATAGAGAGGGGGAAAAAACACTTTCATTGATGATACTACTTCAAATATTTCCTATTGTGGGGAAACTCCAATGATGTCTCATCTAGGAATGAGAGTAGGAATGTATTCCCCACCGCAAGTTTCATGGATTTGGAGCATGCCAGGTGCCACTGATGAATCAAAATTTCTATGGATAACTTTTCGTTCTCTCCTCTTGTCCAGTAGAAGAACAAGGTATCCAATTTTGAACACCCTAGCTTTGGAATTTTTGTGAAAATATTCTTCACCTTCAATTGATGTTCCTTGATGTGATCGACCACTCGAAGTCTATTCTCTTCCAGATTATCAAGAAATAGGATTATTTTATTAATTGAATCATTTCATTTTCATATTTTATTCCCTGGAGAAATTTGAGAGCTGGAATATCAACCATGATAGGAATGTTCTCTTCAATTCCATATAGTAACTTGAATGGTGACATTCTAATTTCTTTCTTTGGAGTGATCCTATCCTCCCACAATGCGTTGTATAGCTTCTTGTGCCAATTATTCGGTTCTCATCCATGAGCTTGCAGAATATGGTCATGATGTTCTTGTTACTAGACTCAGCTTGACCATGTACCTATTGATATTATTCTAATGAGTGGGATAGGTAAATCCCATATCTATAGAATAAATGTATCAACTCCTCGAGAAAAATTAGATGTCACTATCTACGATGATCTTTTTGGGACCCCAAGCAGATGATGATGTTTTATTTTATAAAATTCCACACCATATCAGTGTTTTCTTTCTTGAATGGGATGAAATCCACCCAATTTGTGAAATAATTTGTTTCTATAAGTAAATAGGTGTGGTCCCTTCTTAAATGAGGATTCAAAGTGCCAATGAAGTCTAGTCCCCATTGTTGAAATGGTTCTTCAATAGCGGCTTGAGGGAGAGTGTTGTGATATGTGGTCTCCCAACAAATTGTTGACATGCTTCACACTTAGAGACCCATTCTTGAGATAATTCAAAGAGGGTAGGCCAATAATATCTTCCTTGAAGGATTTTTTGTGTTGTAACCTTCTACGGAAAAAATGCCTAATACAAGCTTGGTCATGGTATGCTTTCGAAAAATTATCTTGTTTTTATTTATCAATGCACCTAAGAAAGCCTCCATCGAGGCCTCTTTTGTAGAGTATTTGGTTCTAGATTACAAACAAATTCCCTTAGCTTGAGTGTACTCCTCTTCTTATAATCAAGATGGGCGGTGAATTCTCCATAGGTTAAGTAATAAACAATGTACACATACCACTCATCAGTGGTGTTTACAAAAATTACTTATAGAATATCTTCAAATAACTTGGAGAAAAGACAATCATCACCAACATGTTGAGTTTTGATAGCTTTGTCCTCAATGATGAATCTACACAAGCCATTTCCTCACCAAATTGGAAGGTCTAATCTCTAAGTCATATTCTTGAGTCTTTGCGACCCAATTTCCCATCTTGGCTATAGGGCATTTTTGTGTCAAGATGGAATTGATTGCACTTCCAAGAAATATCACCACCATGTGAGAATTGAGTATGTAGAATCTGAAATTTTATACATCCTTGACAACTGTAGAGGCATGCTTCTCTATTTGGATGTAGTTTAGCTCATGTTTCTTGAATGGGAAACTCATGAAGGTGATAGGTGCCTCTACACTGCATCATTATTTTGAAAAAGAACGAAAGAGAGGGTATGATTTGAATTATAGTAGTACATGATAAATTATTTACTAAATTCTAGAGATACTAGAGTTGGGGCTTTAGCAATGTCTTTTTACTACCTCAAATGGTGTCATTCCATCTTCAATCCACTTAAAGATGGGCTGAGCTTTCATCATGATTGTGATATTCTTTGTCAATTATGTGAACTCAATGACGAATCATCAAAGAAAATTGAATTTTCCAAAGAATGAATGGACTCCCTTATTACTTGTGGGTAAAGATAATGATTGAATAGATCTCACCCTTTCAAGGTCAATGTATGCTCCATGTTTTTCTCAATGTTCCCCAACTATTTACCTTCTATAACTATGAATATGCACTTGTTTTGGAATCAAGGATATATTTTGATTTCCACACCTTATGAGTACTTGTTCTAAATGTGGATATGGTATCCTCTATTCTTTGTGAAGACTATGAGATCGTCCAGGTATATGAAAATCCAAAGATTGATTTAAATAATTGAAGTCCATATCTATTACTATTTGGAATGTATCCCCTACATTGATTAGGTAAAAAGGCATTCTTTTGTATGCAAAATTACCCCATGGTGTTGTGAAGGCCATTTTAGTGTGATCTTCCTCCACTACCTCAATTTTATTATATCACGAGAATCCATCTAGTAATGAGAGAATTTTGGATTCGGTGATCTGTCTGTGCAAGATATGATCCATGATTGGGAGAGGAAATTTATCCTGCAACAAAGCTTGGTTAATATTGTGGAAATCCATGCATATTATTATTTCACCATTCTTATTCCATAATGGAACTTTGCTTGCTACCCACATAGAACGGTGGATAGGGAAAATGATCCCGTTATTAAGCATCTACATGACGTTTTCTTTGATAGTGTCTCAACTTCATATTATATGGCCTTTTATTTTTCCTGAATGGTTTGGCATCTAGCTTCAAGGGAATTGAATGGTGTATTTCCTTCAGTTGGAAGGACTTAATCTCATCATAAGAGTAGGCCAAGACATATGAATATTTCTTGAGAAAAGAAACGAACCTTCTCTTTTCCTCTAGTGAACAACACTTTCCAATGTTGACCATTCTTGGATATTTTGTAGTACGAGATGTTTTATTTTTCAAATTCTCAGCCCACGGGGCACCAAGAAGATTAATTTTCCTTCTTTTGATTAAATCTATCACATTTTTGAAATATTCTTCTTGAGATACTAGGCCTTTAGGGATTTTATTTCCTTTTAGTTTGATCACTCCTTCTTGATTGATGCCTTCAATTCCTTATTTGTATTCTTCAGCCACTACTTCCCTATCTGGATTCTCACTTCCTTTGAAGAAGATGTTTTGAAATTATCTCTTTGATCTAGGATATCTAGGAGCTGATTATCATAGTTGAGGACTTTCTAGTCATTTACATTTATGCAGCATGCACGCTGGATCTAAAAACCATATCCATGATCACTTTGTCCCTCTTTGAAAGATGAGTATGGCATCACCGGGAATATGAAACCACTAGGTAATTAGGCTTTTCATTATGTTATCATGGAACATACTCAATGGAAAATACATCAAAAGATTCAATGCAGTCCCATACTATGTTCCTATAATGTCAAAGTATTGGATTCTTAACTTGGTATTGCTTCGAACTTGCTTTTACTATTAGCTATGCATCACCTTAGAACATTATTTTCTTGATCCCCATATCTTATTCTATACTCATACCCAAGATAAGGGCTTCATAATTTCCATGTTGTTTTTGTTATCAAAGTGCAACTTTTAGGTGAACAGATACAATTCACTAGAAAGAGAAAACAACATTACACCTACTCTTGACCCTACACTAGAACAACTACCATCAAAATCCATTATCAATATTTGAGGTTACTCCTCCATGAGAGGTATAAAATATTATACTTCTTTGATGTGGTGAATTAGTTACCTAGTCCACTATCCTAAAATGGGATGTTTTCCCTCAGGTCAACATATTTTCATACTGTGTACTTCATCTTTCTAACTCATAGAAATTTCTTAATTTCCCATTTTACTAGAATGGTCATAGATGACCAATCCATTTTTATTTCTCCACCTAGGTCTCTATAAAATATTCAGCTCAATAACATCTCAAAAGATACTAGAATGTTTCTACCAAGATAGTGACGAACACCTTTTTGGAAAGTCACTAGTGCCGGAGATGCGCATCCTTTATTCTTAATACCAATGAAACTTATTTGGACTCCATGGAATAACAAGAACCACTCACATGGGTCAAAGTGAGACCTATAGAATTAACAACTTTGATGAGTATTACAATATTAGAGGCTCCAGAATCTATTATGTAATTATTGAGTTGGAAGACTTTGATGAGAAGTGACAGGTAAAAAGGCTCAACTTTGTTGGTTTTGGAGCACTAAGGGCTAATATATTTTGTGAAGGTGGCAAGTATTGTGTGGGAAGTAGGCCTTTATAATTTGGGCTTGATACTTTACCATTACCACCCAATATTACATCAACCAACCTATCAAATTGAGTGGGGTGTGTTTGCAAGTAATCCAGTTCTGTGATCTGAAATTTGGTTTTACTCATGTGCTCCACATAATAAAATGGGGTCATGGTGGGTGAATTTGAGGTTCCAAGGATGATGGAAGATTTACATGGTGAAGGTTAATTTACCTTTAGAGTTTAATTTTATTTCATAGGTGTGGTAACTAGTTTGGAAGGAAATGAGGATGTAGACTTTGGTGGTACTTTGGGTGATTTGACCAGAGTAACATTTGAAGAATATTTATTCTTAGAAATTTTAATAAAGTAATATTTTTAATTACTTTAGTTAGCTTAGTTAATAATGGGTTGTCACCTATCTTGTCTCATTCCTATTTTTGAGGATGATGTTATTTTCTTAGTTTATTATTCTCGGATGCATTCCTGTAGGGGCAGTTAGGGGCAATAAGTTATTCCTACATATTTGCTTAGTTTAGTTGATATTGTTCCATATATTGTGGAAGAGATAGAAGTTGTCTAATATCTATAAATATTGCAGCTCTCTCTTTTGATTGTAATGCTTGATTTTGATATTAATAAAATACACAAGCACCGTCTTGTTTCTATGTCAAATATTCTTTTCAAGTATTCATTTTCAAGATTTATTTCATTGTCAAGATTTGGTATCAAACACTGGAAGAACCTAAAATTGTGAGTGATAGGGAGTGTAGGAATGTTTAGGGAGGAGGAATAAGAAACTTGAGCTAGGAGGAGCTAGAGTTTTCCCCACCCTCTTCACATATCCCTTGCCCCTACTCCACACACCAAATGTGAATGAAAAGAGTACTACTGAAAAATTACACAGAAGTGATTTCTTGAATGTATAGTTTGATTTTTAATCTTAAATTAAAATAAATATTGTTTTTCATTCAAGTAAAAATTATATGCAATTTTTTGGGGTTTTATTTCTCTAAATTAAGAGACCCCCATTATCCTCTATTAATCTATGTTTTCTTAGACAATGTCAGTGAGTTGTGACATTGGATCAATCTCCAAATTGACCTCTCCAAGCATCTAACCCTGTACAAATGGGAGCAAAGGAAAAACATGCCAAAAAAATAGATACAGTGGCTAAAGGAAGAAAAAAATTGATCTTTTTTACAAACCAACCTCCATTTTCACACCCATCCACAAACAGACCCTGCAAATCACAAAGACAACAAAAAGAAAAAACAATATCATTCTAGAGAAGAGAAGCTTGTCAAAAGATAAGTAAAAAAAGAGCTATAAAGGTTGATAAACTGACGTGGTGGTGGAGGAAACAATGCTCTCTGCAGCCATGTAATCCCTATTCCACGTTGTCTTTTAAAAAATCTGCTATTCCATTTTTGGAAAGGGCCCCAGAAAGATATTGAAATCGGAATTTAAACAAGTCATAACTTTCAACTAGTACCTCAGATTGAGGTGTTGGTTTTTTGAAAGTGTATGGTTTTTTAAGCTCTACGCCTTAGTTAGTTTTTAATAAGATTTTTCTTATAAATTTTTTAAAAATTAGAGGTTGTTTGTACTTGAAAATAGGCCAAAGAGTCCAAAATTTTAATTTTTTCAAATTGGCCAAGAGAGCCAATTTTTTTTTCCAAATCAACCACATAGCCAAATTTGTAATAGGGCAAATAGTACCAAATATTATAAACAACTGAAAAAGCATGCCCAAAATAAATAAAATATTAATTTTTGGGGGTGTGCATGCTTTAAGGGGGGAAAAGTGTTCAATTTTTTCTTCTATTGTTTATCAGTCTTCATAATGGCCATAATTATGGCACCAAAATTCTTTTTCTAGATTCTCAACTTTTATGTTATGATAATTACCCAATATGGAAAACGAAATTCACACACATCTTGATTTTGAAAATCTATGGTCCATTATTATTGGTACATTAACAAGATCTACAACAGATGTTACACACCAAGCTACCTTTGATCGTGAAAATCAAAAAGTAAAGTTAATAATATAATTTAGTATTTCGAGATGAGGTTCAACCTCATATTTGTGAGGCCACAACAACAAAATAATCTTGGGATAAGTTAAAAACAATAAATGAGTCTAAAAATAAGAACAAAATACTTCATCTCCAGAGTCAACTATTGAACTTGAAAATGCAACCAACTGAGAAAGTTGAAATGTTTTTGAGAAGAGTAGAAACTTTACGTGCATCACTTCAAGATTTAGAAGAATAAGTACATGACACATCACTAGTTCCTATAGTATTTTTGTGATGACATTAAACATAACTGACCAAACAAAATATTTTGAATAGTTAGTAAATATGCTACAACAAGAAGAAGTTATTCACTTAACTAGTGGCGAAGAGCAGACACTTTCTTCTAGTCAAAAAGGCAAGAAATAGGCTAAGTGTACTAAACCTCCGAAACAAGGTAACACTCAACAAGGCCAAAATTACCAACAAAAGTGTCTTATTTGTGGTCGAAAAGGACATGAGTTAAAGATTTTTTTGTAAAACACATTCCAACAAGGATTGTCAAGTGGAAAAAATATTGATAACCAATAAACAAAATTAAGCCAAAAACAATGTAAATAGGGACAAAATAATCAAAAGTGGAAGAAGAAACCAACTCAACAAGGAAATATAGCTAAACATGAAGATCAATTTTATGATGATGACTTCTTGTATTCTACATAGTCAAATGAAGTATCCAATTCTACAAATCAAATTTGGTATGTCAACTCGGGTACAACTTGACACATGACAAGAAAGAAAGATTGGTTCTCCAAAATAAGTAAAATACCCATAGAAAATCATGTCTCTTTTGGTGACAATACATAATACAACGTTGAAGGGATTGGTTCCATTTCACTTCCACTTGAGAAGCATAATTGAAAAATTATATATGTTTTGTATGTCCCTGGTTTGACAAAAAAATATGTTATTCATGAATCAATTATTATATCACAATCTCAAATTGACTTTGATTATAAAGGTGGTAAAACAATGTGCATAATTCAAGATACGTCACGAAGCTCAAAAATTGTTGCAAAAGCTTCAAATGTGGGCAAAAAAATTAGTTTGATTTTTTTCAATGAAATGATCAAGCACTTGTAGCTAAGGATACATAATTAGCTCAATTATGGCATCAAAGACTTGGACATGTGAGTTTTGCTTACTTGACACACTTCATTAATATGAAATGGTTAGTGTGTTGGGCCCCAAAATATCAACTTAGTACAAGAAGGCACGTGGGCACTCGAGACCTAGTTAAAGAAGGGCATGTGGGTTAAAGGTATGCAAGGAAAAATAGGTTTTGTACTTAGCCATATTCGGCACCCTAGGAAGCACACGAGAAAATCATGACCCTTGTGGATAAGGTGCCAGCCTGGTGACTATGGGATCAAGAATGGAATATTCTAGGCATGCAATGGAGGGTTCTAGAAGAGCATCATCATGCAGAGTGGAGAGCTCAAGTCTATGAAGGCATGCTCCCATGAAGGACCACTTTGACACTTGGAAACTGATCTGTAACTTCTAGAAGGCATGACGGTGGGTGCTAAGGCTATATATACAAGTGCCTGGTAGAAGAAAAGGAGATATTTGAAGAGAGGTGAAGCCTTGTAGAAAATAGAATGGAGGGTGTTATGGCTAGGGATTAGGAGAGCTTTGTGAGTGATAACATATAGAAGGGGATGGGTTCTCATTCTTATTTGTAATATGATGAGCATAATACAAATCTGATGCATGATTTGGCTCTAAATAATTATATGAGGATCTGTTATGACCACAAGGGGTGCAATGTGGGTTATTAACTTTGATAGTATGAATATAATGCTTCATTATAAGTCATTTGTATTCAATACTTATGCATTTCCTTTCGTATAAATCATCTCCATGTGTTGCTTGTTATTTCTCTTACCTACATACAATGAGATGACAACTTTTCCTAAGTTCATAAGAATGTGGTTTAGTTATTTTCTATCTTGCATTTGATTTTCTGTTCTAAAATGATGCATTCTCACAAAAATCACATAAAGGATATATTTGATGCTGTGCATGCCTCGGGTGAGTGCCTAGCGCCCATTTGGGTGATAGGTCAAGCGTGTATGGGATTTTCTTGTTCTGTGAAGGGTACAAAAATGACTATATTTTGGTTCCATTTCTCGGGACCTCTTTTTGAAGTTTTTGTGAGAAATGAGATGCATATTTTTCCCTGTGATGTGTGATGACATAGCTCCTAACCTTAGAAAGTGTTGAAACATGGTTCAAGAGCATGGAGGACAAGTTTTCTCAAAGATTCAGCACTGGATCTAAGTTCAATGTGTGTAGATGGGTAGAAGAGAACCTATACCATGAGATGTATTAGACATTATTTTGTTGCTTCCCAATAAAACTATATGAATGGATTTCATCATATGCATCTAGATGAAGTTGGTACTATAGATCACATGTTTATACCCAAGATGGCTATCAGAGGTTGCAAGATGTAGATTTGAATTGGATGCATGCTATTGATCACTAGTGGAAGAGGGTGTTGACAAGTGATACTTTAGAATATGCCATTTCAATGTATTCTTTCCTAGAAGTTGTTAAATTTGAGTTTCTAAGGGAGCCTCAAGGATCATTTTTGCATGCTATTTCTCCGGCTATGAAGATATTGGTTGTTACTTAAAGTTTAGAAACATTCCCCATGGCGGATAAGCTTCTCTTAGTGCTAGGAGAGGAAGCTAGGGTGGAGGAAGATGGTGAAAATTGTGGCTGAAAAGGAAAGGGAGGAAAGACAACCAAAGTATAGCAATTCTCATGAAATGGAGATGACTACATAATGCAAGGTTGCAAGTGTTATGGATCTATGGAGGTAGAAATTATGGGAAGGAGTTGGGGTTCATGCAGAGGATGTGGAACCTGAGCATTTTGTGCTACCCCATCTTGGAAAGCAAAAGAGAGAATCCCTTTCAACTTCTAATGAGAGCTCATCACATGGAGAAATAATATCCGTTGGCATGCATTTGAACCCACCTAATGAATAATCCCAAGAGCTTGGTTTTCAAGATCAAGGAAAAGTATTATAACCCAGGTTGGTATCGATTGGGAGTAACCGATTGGCACCAAGGAGATATAATTTATCATTTGGGACATCCATGTTTGCAAATCCATTCCTATATTTGGAGTAATATTTATACAAGGTGTAATTACATAAGCTTTTGGTATCACGTCTAGGAGTGATGCAAGGCACACAACTAGTAGTCAAAAATATCATAGACCATTGACACCTATTTCAATGGGACATTAGGAACCCTTAGCGCGACCACTTCAGGACCTTTACCAACTACAGGAGGTGGATTTGGTAGGTTGGGAGGAACATGATCTAGTGGATCTAGTGGATCTGGTGGAGGAGGAAACACCAAAGAGAACCAAGGCTCTAGATCGGGAGGAAAAATACCCTAGCCAACTCTCCAAGTGTTTTTTGAGATGTATTTACACTTACCAAACTATAGGGGTATTGAAGATACTACAAAGAATGTGCACAAGTGTGAATTACTATGGCACATGAAGGGGATCACTACCCCAAAGCGGAAGGTAAGCCAATTTGCAACAACATTACAAGGGAGCACTCCTAGTTGGTATAGGAAGTATGACCCCCATCAGACGGTGGTATACTACACCATGTTGAAGAACAATTTTCTCATGATTTTCATATTCCGAGTTTGATTAGAATATCATAAGTGCTCTTAAGGAGATCTAGTAGGGAATGACAGAGAGTGTGCATGAGTATGATGTGTTTCAAGACTCTCTTTTCAAAGCTCTCATATGACATTCATCCTTCTCAAAATGCCCAAAGATTTTTGAAGGATTGATAACACCATTTAGAAGGGATTTGTCACACAAGACTTTCCGACCCGCGTGAGGTATTGGAAGTTTTCTGTGCATTGAAGTTGTTGGGAATGTTTATACTAGTGTTAATCTATTTTGGGAGGCCCAAATTTCTGCAATGGCCAAGCAATTGAAGAAGCTATCTATAAACTTAGTGCATGAGGTTTGTAGTGGGATTTAGTGTAAAAACTATGAAGTGGAGGGACATGTAAAGGATAGGTTCCCTTTGAAGTCAGTGTGCATTATGGCAGTAGATTGTGAGATCTACCATGAGGATCATGATTCAAGTTAATGCCCTATACTCCAGCATGCAATCCATAAGAATGTTTCTTTCTATTACAAGATATACACCTCTATAACCCATGATATTAAGGATTATAGAATGATTGATTAGATCCATGATGCTATTGATTTGGGTGTGCACCAGAATAGCATTGCAAGCAGTTATAAGGATTATGACCATCGTTATGAAGGGCACGTAAATGGAGGGGTGTGTGGAATATGTTTTCATGGGGATTTCATGGTCACAGTAACCATGATGGAGGATGGAGTGAGTTCCCATAAAGAACATGTTATAATTTTGGAACTATAACACATTATAAATGTGATTATCTTGATCTGTTATAATGATCATGGTGCGGAAAGAAAAAAGTACAAAAAGTGTCAAGAACTTTATGAGCATATGAACCAGCAGCATTGGAAAGATAAGGGCATTCTTTATGGTGAGCTTCAAGAAGGAGGATTCATAATATATTCCAAGAGTAGCACGTGAGTTAGAGCTAGAATCTATCTTGGTGACAATGTGAGCGAGAGGTCACACACATTAGGGAGATTCCAAGACCAAGGACACTAGTTTAAAAGAGTAGGTAGTACATGGAAAGTATCCAACCTACCCATCAAAAAGAAGTGTACCAAGAGACTATGGATGTGATTAGAATTTTATAATGGGATATCTAATGTCTCAAAGAGTAGTCAAGGCAGGTGGAGCAATGGAAGGATAACGTGGTTCCATGGAGTGACCTGGATGAGGTTAATGAAGTATGTAAAATGTTAAGGAAAGAGAATATTATTCCCTTGCTAGGAGAATGGCTGAGGGAGAAGGTACCATGCATTGGAGAAGAGCACAAAAGATAGGTTTTGCATGTAAACCTTCCTCCTTATAGCCTTGAATATGACAAGGAGATTACTTTGAATGCAGTTGTTGATGGGTGGATTTTAAGCAATATCCTCATCGACACAACAGTAGAGGTGAATGTTATTACCTTATATGCCTGACATTATATGGGAAGGCCCGTGTTGCATAAGCCATCTTCAAATGTGTTGTATATGATGAAAAAGACTAAGGAAATTCCCATTAGAGTCCTGAAGGATGTAATTATCACCATTCAAGGGGCCACGTTCACTAGAGACTTTGAAGTCTTGGCACTCACCGAGGTATAAAACTTTCTAGCATTGCTTGGGTACCCATGGTTTTACATGAACAATGTCAACCTAAGGTTTAACAAAGGGTATACTAGCTTCGAGAATAAGGAAGAAATGGTGATCATTCCTTTGTGAGATGGGAAGTCGGTGCCCTATACTGAGAGGTGTTGAGAGAAGAATTCCTTGATAGAATATATGTGCTCTCTATCGGATATTTTGAGATAATTCCCCCACGAGGGAGTTATCCGGTTTGAGGATGCTCGGTGCTTAAGTGATACCACATGTAATGCCCTGTTGTTTCACCCTATGGATGAGGATGGGAGCTCATTTCTTTAGGGGAGGTACCGAATCTTCTCGCCATGTAATTAGATTATATTTATCTCAAGTACACGTCGCCATGATGTATGCATAAGTTTGGTCTTGGTGCTTTGTCAGGATTTAACAACTCACGGATAAACCATGATCTGGCTACCTTGTCAATCGCCACCGAGACAAACTTTGTGCCATTTATATAACCTCAAATTCTACATCCCGGTTATGCTAGGATGGACTGTTACCCCGTGGTGGTGAATGATTCATGGCGTAGTCATAACACTTTAGTATTGGGGACTTCGACCAAGTCCAATGAGGAGGGACGAATTGGTTTAGGTTTCGGTCTAGTGATGTTATAATGCTAAGGCTACAACGTCTCTTAGGAAGATAATAACAATTAAAATTTATATATAGATATAATTTATAACAGATTGTTTGTTTAGTAGTGGTGATGTCATTTTCAATTTTTAAAAAAAGGGGGAAAGGTGGAATTTCTATGGGGTGCACACCCTCATCCTAGCCGCAGATTTTTGTTGGGTCAACCTTGAAGTCTTTTGATGTATTATTTTTATTATCTCCAGCCAAATTTTTATACGGATTGCACCAGCCCGTCCTATCGAGAGTGGGTGGAGGAGCTCTTATTACTCCATCTGATGTGCATTCATGCCCTTGGAAGTTGTGAATCTTTTAGTAGAAACCACCCAACCTCGACTTAGGAGTTCTACTCAATTTTATTCTTCTTTTCCTACAAAAAGAACCCTCTTCCTTTTGTTTTCTCCTCCTTTGCGACTTGGGCGATGGATGCCTCTTCTCCTCCCATGTTTCCAGCTTCCACTGATGTCCTCGTCTAGAATGCATTACAAGGGTGTGGGATTTTGAAAGAGTGTCTAGAGCATTGGAAGAGGTGGGGGAGTGTTGTTTTGAGAGGTGCACGGACATGAGCCATTTTTTCCCTTTCCTAGCTATTCCATTTGTATTGATTACATGATTATTGATTATTCTCCTTGTAAATGGTTGTTGTGTTAATATTGGATAGTTGTGCATGGGAGAAATTTCATTTGAATTGTTGTATGGTTGCTATGCACCTTCCCGTAAAGTTTGTTGTCTTATTTTGCTAGGATCTACGTGGTATTTGTCTGATAAGTCTGTTTTATGCTTGTGGGATTCGTTTTGTTCTACGAACTAGTATTGGAAACCCCCAATGTGGCAATGTCCTCGTGATTGTCTAAGTTATGTCCCTTTTTTGTAATCTACATTGAACATTCTTTGTGTCCACGTAATTCCATAGAAAGGGGGATATGTAATAAAATTTAGGGTCTCACTGAGGCCCGTGTATTTCTCAACATATTGAGGATATCACGGGTTGGAGTAAGTCGGTCTCGGAAATGATTTTGGAAAGGCCCTTGCTCATTTTTTTGAAATACTGATTCGATATTCATGGTGTAGTTGGCTTAGAATCGACTCTTGGTTGAAAATAGATCTGAGTAATCTTCCGGCTCCCTCGAATAGCCAAATTTGGTATAATCTCATTCCAATTTCAGACCTAGGAGGTCGGCTGGAAGGTTGGGACATAATAATTTTCTATTCTTTTTAGAAGCTTTAACGATCTATGTATTATGCTCATTGGATTTGACCAACTGTGACTAGATAGTTGGGTTTTCGACAACGTCTTATCCGAACATTTGTTTCACTAAATCTAACTTACTTACCTAGCTTATGATGACCTTAAAATTTTAGTACCCTAGCCAAGGGATATCATTGTCAGTCCTACATTTGACTGATCCCCCTAACTTGTCTTATGAAAGGTCCACCGACTTCTTTGTGATGGAAAATTTGAGGGATTATTATAAGGAAATCCTTACTCAAATCATTGGATAAAATACTTAAAGTATTTGAGGCACTTGTGTTCTATACTGGGATATCCTATGTGCCCGACACAACTGTTTAAGTTTACCTAAATTTTATATTATAAGAAACTCCTTTCCTTATCGGAAGCACCCATGGTAGTGAGTGCATGAATATTGTTTTTCCCCTTCCGAGTAATAAACAATGATGTATATGTTGGAGATGTGGTGAACATAAAACTAAGTTCGAGATTTGAGATGCTTTTGGGACCTGTGAAAGGTAAACTACATTTACCCCAAAGCAACAAAGTTGTTATGAGACTTTTCTTCATTATTTCAGCAAGTCAGTTAAAATTATATAACATTGAAATATTTATTATGTTGGGAATGAAGGGTTTTCATTGAGGGATGTGTGGAGTTGGTACTTGTGGCTTAATAGTTTGCTTTCAAAGTTTCAACTTATCTTATGCTGGACGTTGTTTAACCTTGTATATATATATATATATATATATATATATATATATATTGGGTACAACAATCAAAAACATCACCTGCATTATTCAAGGTGTACGCATGTGCAAAGCGTTCCTTTTTTCATGATCTTTGGATGGGTCCTTGAGTGGCTATAACACCCCCATTAGGCTCCATGTTTTGTTTTGTGGGTTTGTGTGGCACTCTTGGTCCGAGTAGGGATGTTCGGAATAATAAAATTAGTTACCTTCTTTTTGCATTATCAGGAGAATTTACTATTCCATATTGGGTGGTTGTCGTATGATTCCTTTATTTAGTTTTGTGAATGTGAAGTTGCTATCACTATCTTTACTTAAAGAAAATAAAAAGGTGTATTATGTGGGAAATTTGTTATAATTTAGAATGTATGGTGTAAGAGTAACTTTGGATAGAAAATGCACAATTTTGGCCTTCATATGTCATGCAGTGTGCCTTTTGTTAACTAGGTATCTATTTTTGTTTACATTCATACTAACTGCATTTTACTTATGTCATGGAATGGAAATCATGCACTAGTCGTTCAATTAATTCTAATGAAATATCTAGGAAAAGGGAATGCGTGCTCATGCTAGTTCTTCTGAACTGATAAAATATAACATGTTTTTGTAGGATGAATTTCTGATCTCGAGTACGAAAGAAGTGGTTGTTGTTTTTAGGGGCTCAGAAATCGAAGGCAAAGAAAAATAAAAAAATGTAGAAATTTTATTGTTTCAATACTGTAAGAACTTGTGAAAAGGGCTTAGCACCTCATTAATTTGTATAGCTGGAAGAATATAAAAGGGATGCACTATGTTTTAACCAGTCCTTACTTATAACTTACTTTTTATAGTAAACAGTAATTAATTGGAGCTTGTATCATGTCATATCACACTTTAGTCTCTTTATTTCTAAGCTTGTCTTACTTGACACAAAATCCAATGTCATAAATATCTTCCTAATGGGAACCTAATCGAATCTCATGGACGTGAGACTATTAGTTTACTTTTCTTCATGTTAGAGCTCCCTAATGGTTCAAGGCTTAACAGAAAACATTAGCTAGTTACCTTCTCCTCAACCTGTGGTAAAGGAACAAAATCTAACCTTAGCTCTTCACCACTAGGTCCCAAATGGGTAGATAGATCTTGTATACTGTTAGGAGATTTGAGACATGTGAAAAAGTCTAGGGACGATTCCCTAGGTTCTCTTTGAGGGTTAGTGATCAATGCGAAAATTTTGCTTGATTTGTAATATTATTAGAAGTCCTTTTTTATGAGTAATATTAGTAGAAGTTTTAGTGGGTTTAATTTCCTTTGAGGGTTTCCCACTTATATTTTGTTTCTTACATTCTCTCTCTTATTTCATGCACTTGTAAATTTTTATGCATATATCCTCGTTTACCTTTCCCTTAAAATCCCAAGCACGCCAACCTATCACCAAACCTGAGTTGGGTGCTCACCGAGGCACACGTGGACGCTTAAACCCTCCTTTATGTGATATTTTTAAGAATTCTTATCCATTAATGGAGGAATGTTTACAGAAATAAGAATACAAACAAAAGTAATTATACTAGATATAAGTATAGATGCATCATGAAAAGAAAAAAATCATTATAACAATACAAAGGAGCCTAATCTCAACCATAAGAAAAGTGTACACTAGGGTTTGAACCCATAAACATAGATATACATAATAACCAGTTATATATATTGAAAATTAGTGTTTACAGTAGCCATACTACATAAAAAAGGTCATAGAAGACCGAATATATCATTGTAATAACATCTTACAACTAAAAACCCTATATTACCCCTAGATCCATTATATATTTATCACCACAAATCCATTATTGCATACATACTCAACCTCTACATATACCCTCTATTATCTAACTCTCTATGTTAATAATGCTCCCCTTTGTCTAGATCCAAATTCTTCCTTAAATAGGATGTAAGCTTGCTTGTTCATCATCCCAGAAACATGCCCGCATGCCAAATGTCATCATATATTAATCTAATCAAGTGTCCAAGCCATGTAGATGCCAACTATCCATAACAACCTTCACTTTCCAGCCTATAACCATAAATATTCTCTGGAATATTATTTTCTTGAGCCTCAAGTCTCCATGTAACAACCTTGTCATCATTACGCTTATCCACAACTTCATGTGTTTTTCATGTGATACCCTTAACTGAAATGCAACTAAGTCCTTAAACCCTTAAACCCTTTCCTCTCGCACACTAACCTACCTCTCCTTTCGTGCTTTCACTTACGTGCTTTTCTCCAAATTTCCCTCCATGTGCGCTCATCCTTTGCTTTAGGACTTAGTCATTTTAAGGGCTCAACATCACCCCACACTAAACATGTTATCTGTCCTTAGAAATAATCTATCCTCCAAAAATAAAATAATAAAGAATGGAAGGAAATAATAATTTGTACCCAACTTGTGCCAAAAAACAAAATAATTTTACTACTATTGCACAAGGATTGGGAATTATTTGTTTAAGGAATCATCAATTTTATTCCAGCATCCTTGTCACTCTGGGCTTGTTAAAATAAATATCCTATTAGCATGTTGACTTCATCAAATAATAAATCTTCACCATTTGCCTTTAGTGTATCAACAATATTTTCCATCCGCTTACTAAGGTTACTCAATGCATCCATCTTTCACGTGGACTATGGATATAAGTCCTTTATTTTTAATTGAGAACCTTAGGCCTTCAATTGCCTCTAAATTCTTCTCAAATTTTGGTATGATTATTTCCCACTCCACCCTATTACCCTTTTTCTTATGCTTGAACTCCTTCAGGTCCACCTCATGGGTAGTAACTAATATACTTGCCACCTTGTCCCTGTCTCCACAGTTTTCATAGAAAACTTTGGCCATGTGCATTGTGTTTTAATCGAGGCAAGAAGATCGAGTACCAAGTAATGGTTTCCCCAACCTTCAAATTCTACTATTCTTTTTCTTGTGCCAAAACTTCCTTTGATGACTGCAGTGTAAGAGGTTGTATCTCTATTGTGATTAAGCACATTAAATCCTCGAGGAAAAGAAAAGATGACTCATACTTCTACCCAAGAGGGGCCAAATTTTAGCATGTTAGAATGATCGAGTCTAAGATAGTCTCCACCTTCTTGTATTCCTTGTGCATTTTCACCTTCTCCTCTCTCAAATCAACCTTCAACTACACAATTATGGACTCCTTCCCTTTTATCTCCATGTCTCTCTCAATTATCTCCTTATTATTTTCTTCCAATTCTTCCTCTAGGGATTTGATTTTTTATTCCTTCGAATAACCATGCCTCTACTTCTAGTGATACCTTGTTGAGAACATTACATGCATGTTCATCCATTAGCGACTGAGTATCCACAATAAGATTCACCTCATTGGTGTTTTACTTCTCTATTACTACATCCATGCCAACTTTGAATTCGGGCTCATCAATATGGGACTCAAAATTCCATGAAAACATCTTCCTAGTGCACATGTATGAGCTATCTTTCTCAAAATATGACTAACAAAAGAGTTAGTCTGTGGACACTATGTTATAGATAAACACACGTAGGACCTTGTTAGGGTCATTAACATAATTCATTTTTTGTCCTTGAACCGCTATCATGCCTTTGTCACTGGTGTGTACTTCCTTTGGGAAGTATACCACTAGACTCTTATCCTTGTCCATGCTCTCTTCCAACTCTCTTAATATCTCTTTAGCGTTGTGCTCCACTAAGTTCTAAATGATGTCTGCCACTTCCCTTTCCATAGTGTCCTTGAACTATTCTCCATCTAGGTGTGGGGTATTTTACACATTTTTCCCTACTTCTTCTTTACTTCCTCCCATATTATGAGTTCCCTCCTCATAATCATTGTACTCCTCATTAGGGTCATGCATATCATGCGAGAAGGGGACTATTTCCTTCCTCTCATTATTCATTCTCCTCCTTGAAGTCATATCCTTCATGATTTTTGTCTCCTAAAAGTGTGAACTCTTCACCATCTTCTCGCTTCTTCTTCACTAGTGGCTCCTCCAACATAGGGTAAATATCCTTCTTAGGTGACTTCTCTTTCATAGGGGATTTCTTCCTCCATGTGTAAGTACTTATTCCCATACATGACTCTTGTGCTTCGTGGTCTAAAGCGTATGCATACATGGCACCCTACTTGCTTGAGTTTCTTTGGCACTACCTTCTCTCTTTCATTGGGATCTTACGGGATGGATACATCATCCTCAACATACGAGCCCTTTTCAAACCTAGGCCTTAGGTGTACATAGACCTTTTCTACTATCTTTCCTGTAATAGGTATTGACACGGATTTTACCATATGTACGTTGTGAGAGACATACTTCTCCACATAGGCGTGCTTCTTAGGATACACTAAGGTTTGGGACATCATGTAGTGATCATGATCTACCTCACTAAGATCAAATTTGTAATTTTTGGAATTTTGAACCAGTTAACCGTGCTTTGAAAGTATTGCATTGTGAAGGAAAATGGTTGCTTACACCATGGGATTTTCGTTCCATGTGTCAAAGTGAATTTTCCTATGCAGAAGTGCTAGCATACCGTGAACTCAACCTCACAATCCACCAAGGCTTGAAGTTTTTCAGGGATTCTCTATTCTTCCCTAAATAAATTGCACATTTCATTGTACCACTTCTCTAAGCATGCTTTATATGGATTAGTCATTGTATCAAAAGTCTATTATTTGAACCTCTTAGTGCGGGAAGATTTATCATCGTGTAATCCCATACATAGTTATTCATCCCATCGGGAACTCCAATTTCAAAAAAAAATGGTAAGAAGGATGTTACCATGCATGATATTATCTATATCATGCATGGAATCTATGATCTCCTTCGCAATGAAGGCCGAGAGGTTGTAGATTATTTCCTTTGCACATTTCTTACAAACGTACAACCACCGCTTATTCACTTGCATCCATCACTCTTTTACATTAAACTTGGTGAGTATGTGCATGACTATCTTCATTGTTGGGTTAGTGATCTTGATGATATCAAAGTAGCAAGAACCCTTCTTGTATTCATATTCTGCAGTTGTTTCCTTAACAACATCCTTATCACCTAAGTCATCCTCAGTGATTCTCTAGTGCAGATAAGCACAATGTATCTAGAGATCAACATAGCATTTAAGCACATTCTCCTTCCTGTAAAGTAAAAATAGTCCTCATCCACATGATACATCAACCAATGGTATAACCTTTTAGGTTTTCCAAAATATGACAACTCATAGAGTTGTAAAATTCTAGCCTTCTCTAATGTGGTCTTCACAGAATCATCATACACATGTTTGTCATCCTGTGTTCTCTCTCTAGTTGGGTGAACTAGCTCTAATGCCATCTCCTTCTCCATGGTATCTGTCTTGTGGTTATAATAATTTATAACCATCTTGTGCACATGAGAAACCTATTCCACCCTCATTAAAACCATGTATGGGTATTGCATCTCCGCATACCACTCCTCGTTAAAACTTGTCGACATGGTGGGTTTTCCTTTTCCCTTTCTTTTTCCCTTCTTTGATGAAACATTTTATCCCTTCCTTGGTGCCATTTTTCTCATCAATTCCTTGTAAACTCTTCCTTACATCATGCTTTAACCTCGCTTATGTACCTCAGCTCCACTCCTACAAAATTTCTTCAAAACCCGTACCATAGATCTGCAAACCCTAACCCGAAGAACTCTCCTTCCACAAGAAAATGTAAAACTTTATGGGAATCCAAAAATAACCTCCTCTCGTACACACTCATCTACTCTATTCCACTCTGGTTCAAAAATATGCCAACTTCTCTACTTCAAACGTAACTCTGTGAAAATTATTCATATGGATGTCCTAGTTTGTAATATCTCTTCAACAACAAACACAATGTAAAAATAATAACTCACCCGACCTTCTATTTACAGCTTCTTGATTTTTCCTACATTAAATCCCATACCACCTACCACTATACAAGCACTTTTTTTTTTTTTTTTTCCAACACTATCCTCCCGCACGTTTTTGTACCACCTTCCCTTCATGCAAAACTTGTACGAACCTATCATAACCTTCGGCACATAAAAATCATCAACCATAAATTCGTATGTGCTCTTATATCACCAAAATCAATATTCTTCTGCGCCTTAAGCCAAGTTCTTTCTATAGCCTACCTCAGTTTGTTCTACACTTTTATCGTTGTACGTGGTTTTATAAATATTTTGACACCAATCTTCTCCCATGATCACCTTTTCTACATGTGCTCTTTAGAGACCATGTGTTTTTGATTTCCTCATCCAAGCCACCAATCAACAACACTCCCAAAGACCTACTTCTTACCACAATATTCACTAAAAATCTTCTTTACACTCTCCACCCACACTAAATGGATGTACGGTCCTCTACATGTAAAACCATTTAAATAGTAATCGAATACCAGAGAACAAGCACATCAACAAAAACAAGAGGAATAATTAAAGCAACGAAAAGGAAACACATATAAAGGAAAATTCATTATAGGAAACCCTAAGCTAACTAGAAATACTCACTTATTTAAAAACAACAAGAATACTCATTTATAGTAGGGCTCCAACCTACTCTCATTAAAGAAACTAGGAAATAGTGTGCCATCCAGGCTTATAATTGGAAAGCATCTTAATCAAGTATGTAACTTATAGTATATGGTCCCAACCAAAGTGTACCTTGAGCTTCCTTGGGTGGCACAAAAATTTGAATCATACAACGGGACCATCTTCCCAACCTCAAACTTCTTTTTTAGTATGGCGAGCATGCCATGTATTTTTCCACACTTTGTCCATCTTATGGCTCCATCTAACAATGGCATGCCTCTCATCCAACTCCATAAGTTTATCAATGTACTCCTCTAATGATTATTCATTAGCCAATCCGATGCATGCATAATATGTAGAGATGGCAACATGAATTCGATAGGAAAAGATTCTTTTACACCAAACACCAATTGAAATGGTGTCTCCTTGTTCAAATGTTTATAAGTTGTTCTATAGGCCCATAACACTACAAAGAATTTATCATTCCATTCCCTTCCTCCAACATCGAAAATCTTAATTAATGTGTGGCTTAATATCTTGTTAAATTCCTCATTAGTTCCATTAGCCTGAGGGTGATAGGGTGCAGTTTTGTGATGCACCAACATAAAATCTTCCAAGAAGATCTGAATAATCTCATTTAAGAAATGCATACCCCTATCACTCATTAAGCTCAATGGACATCCATACATGCTTCTTATATCATCCCATATAACCTAAGCTGTTGTAGCCATCGTGAAATCCTTTGTATACACCACTTCTTCCCACCTTCTAAGATAATTTGTACAAGTGATAATTTAGCACGAACCTATCTCGCATGGCTAGGGAAATAGGGAAATACTATATATAATCCTTATAAACTATTTTCCACCAAATGATTTCCAATAGGATCTTACACGCGGTAGTATTTCCTACATAGTGACCTCTTTCAATACCACCATGAGCTTCCTCCATAATTACGGTATTCTCATGTTCCAACACACACCATCGCAAAACCCCATCTTGTCCTAGATTATACAGCTTCTTTTCCAATAAACATATAGGTCATAGCACAGCACATGTGGCCAACTACTTTTTATCCAAGGCCTTCATTCCTTCTAGCGCAACACCCATTTGCAAGAAAACAACAATATACTCCAAATCATAGGGCATGCCTGCAATTTAAACAACTGTGCATCTGACATTGTGTCCTTAATGCTTTGCATGTCCTCTCTTGAGTCAATCCATGATAGATGGTTAGGTCCTAAATTTATCTTCCCTATTTTTACCACAACCGTAAACTCAAATTCCTAAAACAATAAGACCTACCAACATATGTGCCCTTGTAAAACAGGATTTTTCACTAAGTAATTTAATTCCATCTAGTCTATGTAGAAAATAAAAGGTGTTGCTAGAAAAAACTACCTAAATTTTTGCAACACATAGATCATTGATAATGCCTCATGCTCCATGGTAGTATAATGTTTTTCTACTAAAGTTAGTTTCCTACTAGAAAAGCACAAGGGATGGTCAACAATAACCTCTCCAAGATGTGCGAATACCACTCCTATTTCCATCCCCAACACATCTCCATGCACATGAAAGGTCTTATCCTAAGAGGAAAGTGAAAAATGGAGAGTAGCAATAGTGAGCCTATTATTCAATGTGTCAAAATCCATCTGTTGCGCCTCATCCCAATGAAATGTACCCTTATAATTTAATAGTTCCTCTAGTGGTGTGAAAATATTGGCAAACCTTCCATCCATTAGTGGAATGATGATGCACTCCTCTTTGTTCTCAAAATTTATGTACCCTTCATTGAAGCACAATTCAACATTATTCTTATAGCACCAAGGAGTACGAGTAGGGATGGAAAGTTATCTTCCTTGGAAATTGCTAAGACTTAAAAGTCTCTAGTAAACATTTCCCCTTGGATGGTTATGGATAAATCCTTCAATAATCTGATGGGCATAGCCTTCATCCTATTCATAATATACAACAAATTTGAAAATCATTGTAGTGGGAGTCTTCCCATCCGATTCAATGCATCTAAAGTGAGAACATTGACCTCATTTCCAGTGTCAATTAATATGTTTCTCAAGATGCATCCATCCATAACTCGCATTCAATGTGATTTATTTTTTGTAATCAATACCGTGAGGGGAAGATTAACATGCAAGACCTACCGGTCGTGCTCACCTCTAGCGCATGGTACTTTTTATCTTAGCCAATCTCCTAAGAGAGGTATAATATTATCCTGGAACAACATATTACATACTTATTTGACCTCATCCATGTCCTTCTGATGGACCTCACCACTCTTGTTCTACTCCAACTTCCTAGATTTCTCATTTAAACACTAAATCTCCCATTATAGGTTTCTAAACACCTCCATGGTCTCTTGGTAAACCACCTTCTAATGAGTAGGATCAAGATATGTCCCATGTAATACTTCTTCTCTAGTAATGAGATTTCTTAGCTTTGGTTCCTCCCTGGTGTGCACAACCTCCACCCACATAGTTATTAAGACATGTTCCAACTCCGATTCATGCGCTAATCTAGGAATCCATAATGGATCATCTCACATCACACTAACCATTCTCGTGCCCCTATCCTTCTTCAGGTTCTTGATCATGTGCTAGTATAACTCAGGGAACTCCTCATACTTATGCTTCTTCTTATACCATGAGCATTGTAACAAATCCATACACTCATGCTTTTAGTGTTCAGTAGATCCACAATTGTAACAAGTTACTCGAGGAAATTCACTCCTACCTCTTTGACCACCATGACCTCTAAATCCTCCGTGAAAACCTCTTCCTTGACCACCTCCATATCTTCTCCTTCAAATTGAAAATTTTCATTATTATAACTACGTCTAATGCTAGTCTAGTGCACACCAATGTTAATGGAATCATGGATTTGGTCTATCAATTGATCAGTACTTTATATCATGAGTCGTAGATGAGAAAATATTACAATAAGAAGACACATTCTTACGGAGTGCGCATTGCAACAATGGGCATCTACTTAGATCATGATCTCCATGATAGATTTCACAATCCACCGACATGGCATACACCATTTTTCATGGGAAACTATCTTTAATGTGTCCTTCTATCTCATAATCTGCATGCACCATAGTCCACTTGTGAGTCTCATTAACCGAGTTCGTAGACAATTTCTCAAGATACTACGCCATGGTAATGATCTATGCTTTTAGAAACATGATTACCCCAGTTTCAACACTTCCGATAGCCTCGGTGTGAAAAATAACCTCCAAGACCTCACATAGATCTATGAAAGTCTTGTGGGAAAGTGCTTATCTGAAAGGCGTACTTAATCCTCCAAAAAACCATTAAGCATGTTGTGAGGGATGGATATCATAAGAAAAAATTGAGAAGAGTTTTGAAGCACGCATCATACTCCCGCACACTCTCTTTTATACCTTGTTGAATATCCTTCAATGCACTGATGATATTTTACTCAAACTTGTGAATGTGGTATTCTGATAATAATTCATCATGCAACATAGTATAATCAACCACCGTCTGATGGGGTCATACTTTTGGTACCATCTATGTGCATGCCCTTGCAACGTAGTTATAAACTCCGACTTTCTTTCTACCAGTGGAAGTGATTCTCTTAGCATGCCATAGCAATTCACATTTTTGTACATGCTCTAGGGCATATTCAATGCCCTTATAATTAGGTAAGTGAAGAGACATCTCATAAAACACTTGTTGATGGTGTTATGGTCCTTTCCCATAAGATCTAGGACCTTGATTCCCTCCTATGTTGCCTCCACCACCAGATCCACTAGCTCTTATCCCTCTGGATCCACCAAATCCTCCTCCCATAGTAGGTAAGGGGCTTGAAATATTTTTTCTTGATGTTCCCACCATTATACTTGTTCATAATTTGGGACTGCATAATAGTGCTATGATTCAATAACAAAAATAATCATGCACATAGGATCTAAACAATTCCCCAAAATCTACAACGGTGGAAATATAAACTAGAACAATCCATATCACAACAAATTACACACACATGACACAACATGTACCATGGTTCACCCAATGTGGGCTACATCCACCAAAGATAGAGATATAAATATATATAATAAACAAGAGTACAAACCAATTCTTCATCCAAGAGTACAATGCATCTCTCCAAGAGTATCTCCTCTTCTAGATCTCTAAATGGATCTCGTGAGTATACTAAAATCATTCCTCCAAACCTCCAACAGATCTCACATAACTAGGATCTACTATGGATCTATCATTGTGCAACTAAGCTCTCACTATGAGCCTACAAACAAGACCTCTCACAAGGGTCTACCAATGTGAAACCATATTTTTGCACTAAGAATAAAGTCTCTCCTCCATCTCACTGCATCAACATGTGCATACAAGAAGACAAACTCCTATACACTATTTATATCTACATGGATCAACAATATAACATGATCTTATAGATATATAAATATAATATCTCATAACAACATTTGGATCTAACATTACAAGATTTCATAACATCTTGTGGATCTAACCACAAGAATCTAGAATACAAGATCTCGTCAAAATTTATATCTACAAGAAGAAAATCTATGTGTTTTCCATATTATGCAAGCCATTACAATGAGACAATAACAATACAAAGGAAATACGGTAGAGAAGAAAATAACCTCTTCTCATCATTATATGTACTTGTTATTTCCTTCTGTCCAGCTTCTCTCCATGGAAGCTATGTCTTCATGTAACTTGTTCTTTCTTTTTCTTCTTCTTCTTCTTCATTCTCTCAATCTAGGAGAATCAAGGATCTAACTCAATCCTTATCCAATTAACCTTCTAACCCTATATTTCATGATTATATAAGCATAAAAAAACTTAGGGAACCTTAGCTATGCATTTACAACCTTTAGATTCA
This sequence comes from Taxus wallichiana var. yunnanensis, assembly GCA_018340775.1. Taxonomy (NCBI): domain Eukaryota; kingdom Viridiplantae; phylum Streptophyta; class Pinopsida; order Cupressales; family Taxaceae; genus Taxus; species Taxus wallichiana. The sequence continues at coordinate 19,976,335 of CM031239.1, read as the reverse complement.
CTTTATAACTAAAGTTAGATATAATTCCCATGAGTTAAATATAAAATTTCACGCACATGTAATCGGTGTCATTTCCTTACTAATTTAGGTTCCCTATCACGACTAGTGTTGGTTCCCGACTAATGTAGGTTCCATATCCGACCAATTTCGGTTCCCTAACCGACACCGATTTCCTCCTAGTGACCGATGTCAGTTAGCTAACTGACATCGGTTACTATGTAAACTAGTAAAGCTCAAATGCATGCCTTTGTGAAGTAATTCATCTCTACAACCTAAAAATATCCCTCTTGGAGATAAATTTTTGAACCTATACCTATATATCACCATCCTCTACATGTCATGAATACCATCTATTATTTAAATCAACAATTCTCTCAAATTAAATCAGAAAGATTAAACCATCTTCTTAAACCAAGAATATAAACCATGACTTACCAAATACCTGCACGGAGCTACAACTGATCTGTGATACACGAGCTACCCATACATCAAGCTCCCACTAAATCATAACTCCAAGCCTCTCATGCAACCAAGCCACCATGACTAATATACTTGCAAGAGCTCCCACTCCAACTAAAGTACTGAGCTTCAATCATAACCATAGCCATACCAACCATGTTCTCCAACCATCTATCCATGTCTCTATACAACCACCAATACAACTGACCAAAGACAAGTTAAAATGGGATATGCAAAAATATAAAACAAGATCCTAGGAAAAGACAACCCAAATGAGTTCTACATGTAACTAGTGGGTGATCAATCCACAAATACCTGCATAACTAAAAGAATCCAAACACTAAAATCTACAAATCCAACCCTACATAAACAAATTGCATGTCCAAGATAACCATCTATGGAAAACACATCTATCATGGAGTAACATAGTAATAAGTAGAAATACAAACATCCCCTACTCATACTAAAAGGGCATCTAAACCATGCTCATACGTATCCATATGTAAAACAAAATCTATCCACATGTATAAACTCACCATATACATCCATCCATACCATCAAGCTCTCAATAAGCTCCAAGTTTGCCATTGACTAACTCTAAAGAAAAATATGAATCATGTGCTTATCAATGTCAACAACAAACAACCATGCTAAACCATACTACTAAAAATAGTGCAAATACCAACAAACATGTCATCAACATACTCTGCACAACCATCCAAGATGAAAGAAAAACAAGGGCACCATCCAAAAATGGTAAATAAACATTGTTGTCAAACCTATAGCCTAACCGACCACGGTTTCGCAACAAACACCATTCAACTTCTTACCGACCATGATTCTTAGATGATGACCACGGTTACCCAAAACTAACACCGATCTCTGTAATAGTTAGATTTATTCTTTTTCCACCCTTCAAACTCAAAAAAATGTTTCCTCTTCTAAACCTAGCTGAATCACCATCAAATGCAATCCCATAGGGATATCCAGCACTAAAAATACACTAGAAGTGACATCATCATGCAATAAACTCAAAAAAACTAAAAATCCATGACTCTCCTCCAAAAAAACTTGTACCTCATGCCACTCTGAAGGGTAGAATACACCTCTCACTCCGTACATGTATATGTGTCCAACCTGCAATGCCAATACCTATGGCTTGCTCCCACTTAACAGAAATCCATTACACTGCCTCTAATAACAAGGTAAAAATCTCCAATATATATGAGTGACAAATAAAACCATATGAAAGAAATATAAACCTGATTACCTTCTTAAAAAATAATACTTATACATCACAAAAGTCTAGACTTCTTGTGAAGTAGGTGAATTTCCTTCTTTTCATCTTGTTTACTCAACATTTTTCGTTACCTACAACTGTGTCTAATCATGAATTTTCATTGAGGATATCATCCTTAGAATAGATACCCTTGTCCTCAAGATTCCAACACATCCCAGAAATAAAAGTAAAACATAGCAAATATCCATGGTGAAAAATTTTACTTATGCACACAATCCAATAATAATACCAGTTTCTTCAAACAAAAGAAATAAAACATAAACCATATAGAGATACCTGACCAAAAGTCTCACTGGACTAATTGATCCAACTTCATCCACTTTCTAATTCAATCATTGAAGTGATCTACACCATCTATTCACTATACACGTTTTGCAAGAAAATAGTTCCTCCAAAACAAGACACTAAACCATCCATGCCCTCTTCTACTGTAAATACCTAGTAAAAATTCACTTCCACATAGACCAACCTCAATTGCTTGTGGTATCGGTTTTTTTTTATTGATGTTAGTGTTGCTAGGATAAATAAAACACCAGAAAATTGGCATAGTACACCAAACTAGGTGGCTAATTTGAACAAAGTCGATAGCTATGTTGATCCAATCATTTCAAGAAGCACCTAAATCTCATACAAACACATTACAACAATAATCCATACAATAAAATTGCATCAAGATGAAATACATCACCTTACCAACACCAAGATACTCAACTAAATATTCAACCAAAGTACTTTCCTCTTTGATGGAAGCCCCATCTTCATTCTATGCTATTATATTTTTCCTCTCTAACAAATCCCGTGCATTTAATTGCACCAAGGATGCATAACTGCTCCTCTATCTCATACTCAGATCTATAATCCCAAACCATGCATGTGTATTTAAAACATAAAAGCACTGCAATACCAAGATACAACCACACCTTTATAACCTAGATCTGCAATCTGACCAATATGTGTGTGCCTCTAACAACCAGGGACACCTTATCAAACAATACGCATTCCATGCATCTCTCAATTTATACATATCTATGATTTTTTGTTTAAAACCAAGTTACCTAAGTAATCGACCACGGTCAGTCATTACGCCAACATCGGTTGCCTCATAAGCGATGTTGGTCACCGTATTTTCCGAAACCTTATATGTCTAGCACGCACTTGAGATTAAATGTATTTCGAGATTTTCATATCAAGAAAAACAATCCCACTTTCATACATGTCAAGTAAAACCACTAGCAAAACCATGAAGCAAACCAATGATCTGAAATAGCCAAACTCCGATACCGGTTGTTGGGAATTTAGGACTACGAGAATAGTGGCATAATTTAATAACAAACAAAATCATGCACATAGGATCTAAACAATTCCCCAAAATCTATAGTAGTGGAAGTATAAAATAGAACAATCGACATCAAAACAAAGTACACACACATAACATAACATATACAATGGCTCACCCAATGTGGGATACATCCAAAAAAAATAGAGATATCAATATATATAATAAACAAGAGTAAAAACTAACTCTTCATACAAGAGTACAATGCATATCTCCAAGATTATCTCCTCCTCTAGATATCTAAGCAAATCTGCATGAGTACACTACAACCGTGCCTACAAAGCACCACAGATCTCACATAACTAGGAACTACTCTACTTCTACTACTATGCAACAAATCTCTCACTTTGTGATTTTGTAAACAAGACCTCTCACAAGGTTCTACCAATGTGTAACCATATCTCGTGCACCAATAAGTAAGTATCTCCTCCATCTCACTTTGCATCAACTTTGTGTATACAATAAAATATGATCTACACAGATCAACAATACAACATGATCTCATGGATTTATTAATACAAGACCTCACAACAACCCGTGGATCTAATAATGAAAGATATAATAAAAATTTTGGATCTAAGAAGAAGAATCTATAATATAATATGTCACCAACATGTGGATCTACAAGAATAAAATTTATGTGTTTTACATACTATAAGCAAGCCATTACAATGAGACAATAAAAATTCAAAGGAAATACAGTAGAAGACAATACCCTCTTCTCACCATTAGATGTACATGTTATTTCCTTTTGTCCATCTTCTCTCCATGGAAGCTCTATCTTCATGTAACTTGTTATTTTCTTTTCCTTATTCTTCTTCATTCTCTCGATCTAGGAGAATTAAGGATCTAACTTAATCCTTATATAATTAACATTCTAACCCTATATTTCATGCTTATATAATCATGTAAAAATTTAGGTAACCTTAGCTATGCATTTACAACCTTTAGATTCACTTTATAACTAAAGGTAGATCTAATTCCCATGAGTTAAATATAAAATTTCACGCACAGGTAACCGATGTCAGTTCTCGAATAATGTAGGTTCCCTATCCGCCTTGATGTTGCTTCCGACCGATGTAGGTTCCATGTCCTGACTGATGTTGGTTCCTTGACTAACATCAGTTCCTCCCAGTGACCAATGCCGTTAGCTAACCAACACTAGTTACTATGTAAACTAGTAAACCTCAAATGCATGCCTTTGTGAAGCAATTCAGCTCCACAAACTAATAGTACTAAACTACGTGCCAACATTCTATGACATTGAACCACCTCTAGGCATGATACAAAAATTTATGTACCCATAGCTTGCCCAAATTTTTTACCAAACAGTTACCTCCAAACACAAAAATGTTTGTGTTGCCATAGATGTATGGAATGAAAAATTATATCTACTAGGTATCACTTGACTACAAATACCAATACTAATACCAACTGGATTAACAAAACTTATCTCAAGTACTAGAAAAATAAATGCAAGGGCCTAGTCGCCATGTGGGTTAAGATGTGGTCCTACGGATCTTATCTTTCCTTCATATGAAGATCTCTCTCCGGTAAGTTTGAGGGCTTTATTTTTGTGCTTTCCAAGATGGGGTAGCTCAAACTGCTCATGTTCCACATCCTTTGCATGAACCTCAAACCCTTCTTACAACATCTACCTCCACACATTCACTACTCCTATATCTTTACATTGTCTCGCCAACTCCCTTTCCCATGCATTATTTTACTTTAGACGCCTCTCTTCTCTCTCCATTTCTACCGCAAGGTCTACCATCCTTCACCACACCATCTTCTATATCCCACACCTAGTGCGAATTTATCCAGCCATAAGAAGTGCCTACATACTCAGAGTGATGATCATGATCTTTATGGCTAACAAAATAACACTTAAGAATGATCCTATTGGCTCTCACAAGAACTCAAAATTAATAATCTCCGAGAAAGAATACATAGAAATTACGTATTCCAAGGTATATCTAGTCAACACTCCACTCCACCAATGATCAACAACACGATTCCGGGTTAGATCAACATCATGTAACCTCTGATACTATTCATGGGTCTAAACATGAGGTTTATAGTACCAACACTTCCTCAAAGTGTACACCGACAACCACTCATACTGATCTACTAGAAAACAACAAAATAATGTCTCATAGAGATCATGATATAGGTAGTCCTCTACCCATTTATGTGCATAAAACTCAGGTCCATTGTTAAATTGCTGAGAAAAATCATCCTCTGTACTTTTAAGCCAAGTATCAATGTTATCCAAGGTCAAGCATTCTGTCATCATGTACCATTCTTACAAAAGCTTCAAAAGACGTCTTGACAATGGAACCAAAATTTCACCTCGTTTACCTTCTCCCTTAAAATCCCAAGCACACTGACCTATCACCCAACCTAAGTTAGGTGTTCACGTAAGGTGCACATAGGTGTTGATTCCTTCCTTTATGTGAGCTTCATAATAATTCTTCACCATTAATGGAGGAATGTTTACAAAAACATTAATACAAGTGGAAGTAATGATACTAGATCTAAGCATAGATGCATCATGAAAAGAACAAAAGCATTATAACAATATGAAGGAACCAGATCTGAACCATGAGAAAAGTGAACACTAGGGTTTGAACCCATAAACATAAATATATAGAATAACTAGTTATATGTATTGAAAATCAGTGTTTGTAGTAGCCATACTACATAAAAGCTCATAAAGATGAATATGCCATTGTAATAGAATCCTACAACTAAAAACCCTATATTAACCCTAGAGCCATTACATATTTATCACCATGAATCCTCCATTACATACATACTCAGCCTCTACATATACCCTCTAGTCTCTAACTCTTTATGCTAATAGTCCCACCCTTTGTCTAGATCCAAATGCTTCCTTAAATAGGATGGAATCTCACCTGATCATCATCCCAGAAACATGCCCACATGCCAAATGTCATCATATCCTGATCTACTCAAGTTTCGAGCCATGCGAGATGCTATCTAGCCATAATAACCTTCGCTTTCCAGCCTGTAACCATAAATATTCCCTAGAATATTCTTTTCTTGAGCCTTAAGTCTCCATGTAACAACCTTTTCATCATTATGCTTATCGGTAGCTTCACGTGTTTTACATGTGATACCCTTAATAAAAATGTTGCTAAGTCCTTAAACACTTAAATCCTTTCCTCCACACTCCAACCTACCTATCCTTTTGCACTTTCACTTACACATTTTTCTCTAAATTTCCCTTCACATGTGCTTATCCTTTGCTTTAGGACTTAGTCATTTTAACGGCTCAATAATGCACTCTTAATAAGCTCACATGGTTTATGGATTTTGAATGGATTATTTGAACAATGAATGCATGTAAGATAAAATGAAGTAAAATTTTTGTAGGAATGATTCACCCCCCCTCTTAGTCCATTGTGCTTCTAAAAACCTTTTTTATCAAGATACATCTTTTAAATTGTATCCATTTTCACCGTTCCAAAACAATATGGTATGGTTAGGATGTAATATTTGTTCCTTTCTAACCTTTACAGTCTTAGAATGACACATCCTCCAACTTTTATTTCAATTCTATTCTATTTATTAGATCATTTTCTCCTCTTGATTTTATCTTGTCATAAAAATTTAGCTTCATACCCATATATAAGAAATTTAATTTCACCCCATTTATTCATTTGACACTCTTATTAACTCTCATTGCAAATACTAACACAAAAGGAATGTAAATATCCCTATATATTCCCAAAATTTATGCACATTCAATAGGGAGGTCATTACTATAGTTATGAAGCACTCAATCAGGTCAAGGAGTTCATCATCCCTCATTTCTAAATATCAAAATATCCCAATTCAATGTATTAGCAAGATAAAAATGATATCAAACATTTTTGATGTGGTTCAAGTTTCAAAGCTAGTTGTATGTGTGTGTATATATATATATATATATCACATTATAGATGGAGAAATACGTATGGATTGAGGCCTCTTTGGATTAGTGGCAACATAAGTGGTGCACAAATTACGCTTCAGCCCAAGAACCAACCATGTTTCATTCTATTCCACATATGGTTAGGGTTTAAGTTTGGTTCATATTATTTAGAGGATTTTCCAACTGTGTGAAATTTAGGGTTTCATAACGAAACTCATTTCCATGCAAGAAAAGGGAATAGAAAGTTAAAGGATTAACACTCTAATTATGTGAAAAACCATACAAAAGATCAATGATCATACAAGTGTTCTTGAAATATTTGTATGTTTCAAGACCATGGTATAATCCATCTATAATCTCAATAAAAAAACATATTTAGGTTTCATACTCCTATTTTATCCATTGTGCACCCAGATCTCTTGTGTTTCACTATGTATATCTAAGAGCATATGTTTTTGCTTTTGATCTTATAACATATAATTATCACTAATTACAAGTATTATTGCATTGTTCTTATATTGGATAATTAAGTTTGGAAGTTAATCAACCGGAATAACCACCTATAAGAACCTTACATCCTCTTTTAGTGCATTAACAAGATTTACTTAATACTATTAATCGAAAATTGGTGTACATATTTGGTGAAAATGACCCTTGAATCAAATATTATTGCTAAAACCCTAGTGGCCCTAGGTTTCTATTTTTTTGTCATATACATTTCTCTTAGTGATACCTTTCTATTTTATGTCATCATGAATAATCTTCAACTCTTTTATTATCTTTGCCTTAATCCCTGGGGATCTCAATTTCACCCTAGTATGAGATAAAGTACCTCTAGTCAGGTCTTTGTTCATGATTTATGTAAAAATAGGGCCCTTGTGATAATTTACATTATGTTGGTACACACCATGAAATTCTAGTCCCTACTACAAAATCCTATTCTATTGTTGTCATCTCTGCTAATTCTAATTTCACTATTATCACCAAGCATGTACAAGGTGAAGGCTCTAATATTGACTTTGAAAAGCATTCCCTTGACCTCCTTGAGGATGAGACACAACATATTACATGCTTCTTTCAAGATAATACCATTATTATTGAAATTATTATATATGATACCTAATATCAACCTAAACATGCTTCATTATCTCATATAGAGACATATGCTTTTCCTACATTTATGGTTCCTACATCAATGGGGGAACCTAATATTAAATTATATATTGTCTTTATATCCATTTCTATGACTATTGGTATTCCTATATTCAATCCTAATGGTTCACATGATTCGTCTTCTTATAGCACACAAACTCTTGAAATTCTTATTCATACTTTGTAAGCACAAATACATCGATATAGGAATGAATCTCTAACACCTTTAACAACTCCACAAATCTCTCACACAAATTATAGGTAGGTTTCTCAACAACCTTTATCATCTCCCCTAAAATATCTCTCACCTAAAAACCATACATGGTTTTTTTAACAACTCACTTACAATATTCAACACATAATAACAATTTTATAAATATAATAAAATCCATGATAACAATGTTGCTCACCTACTAATGTGAGCACTAAATTAATTTTTCCTAACATTTACCCCCTTAATGTTAACATGGGGTGAGGAACTGCAATATGAAACTACAACACAAAAACCTTTGGATGTCGGTTAAACCGATAATGCATATAATTACAATTATGTAAACAAAATACCCAAATCAATTCACCCTTTACAAAAATTTTATAAAAATTCCTAAGAAATATTTTCCAATACCCCATTTTATTTGAAAAATAATATATATCTTCAAATTCTCCTAAAAATATATTCCCCATTAAAACAAATACTTAAAAAAATAATCCCCTTTATAAAACTCCACTATCTTTCAACCTCAATACCTTAAATAATGTTTATAGCCAATCAAGCTATGTAATAATCTAGATAAACACAAAACCTACACTATTTTTGTCTTGATCAGCCAAATTAATTTTTTGAACTTCTAAGTTGGAGGTAATTTTTTTGGCCAAATTCAAGCACTATCCACAAATTGTTTCTTCAATAGTCTAACTCATGAGTTGAGATTCCTTTTGATAGTATTTTGATTCACATGTATTTTTGGGTAGTAGAGGGTCTGGTGATAGAAATATGTGATGAGGAAAACACCAATGTTGGAGGTCAAGTCATCTGAGATGCCTATGAGTTTTGACATGATCTGTGATCCACCACTCTATCGTTGAGGACTAAGATCCACCCCGAGATGCTCGGGATCTATCAAATGATTTTTTTCATGAATGCAGAGGATCATTCAGGTGTAGACGACATGTAAGAGGCATAAAAAATTTCTTATTTGAGTTGTGTGGTCAAGATAGAGATCCATGGTGTAGATTGGGTGCTTGAAATTCAATATAGAGCCAAGCTAATGGATACACAAGTCTACTTTACCTCGATATAACCCTCATGCAAAAATGTGAATAATTAGAGTACGGGCTTGAATAAATTTGTTATTTTTCCACTGAAAAATTATCACACAATAATAATCATCTCCCAATATGATTTATGGGTTTTGTTCTTCTCTTCTTGAGATTTTCAAAACATATTAAAACTTTGAATTTCGTTAAGAAATAGAAAAGATACTCAATTTTTATGATGCTGCTCCAAACTAATTTTACGTGTTTTTATTTTCAGGAACATCATTTTTTTTCTAATTTTTGAAATGAAAATGATGGACAACATGGGTTAAAATTACTATGAAAAAGTGGACAAGATGGAAAGGAGAGAAGAAGAATGCAGTGAGTAGCGAATGAGAATGAATTTTTCGGTGTAAGAACAATTTTTTCATGTGGTTTGCACTAAAGATTCTTGTCAATATGAAAGAAAGGGTGAAAAGACATATAAAAGTTGTTGCATGCCATCTACACTACAAAACCACTGAATAATTCATTTTTATGCAAAATACAAATGAATTTAAAGTACAAACAATTCCATGACAACAACCTACTCGATACAAAATGAAAATGGAACCCCATTTTTGGGAAGAGCCAAAGGCTCAAATGTGTAGAAGCACAAATTAATCAATCATCTTCAATTATTATTCCACAAGACATGTTACATAGATATAGGACTGAATCTCTAACACCTTTAACAACTCCACAAACTTCTCACACTAATTCTAGGTAGGTTTCTCAACAACCTTTATTCTCTCCCCTAAAATATCTCTCACCTAAAAACCCTATGTGAGTTGTTTTTAACAACTCACTTACAATATTCCACACATAATAACAATAATATAAATATACTAACCTCCATGATAATAATGTTGCTCACCTACTAATGTGAGCACTAACTTATGTTTTCCTAACAATAATAAGGCTAATACTAAAGAAATTATTAATGTCATAAGACAACCTACTAAGCTACAATTACAACATATGTAAAGGAAATATATGATGATACTTGAATAGTATCATCTTAATAAGGTTTAATTCCTCATTTTTAATAATTTTGGAACATAATTAATCATGTTTAAAAGTCTCTTATCTATTTTAGAGATTAAGTATTGTACATGTATGATAAATTAACCTTTAGGGAATTGAGACTTGTTTATTGCTGATCTATAAACTACCTCTTTTAAACAATAAAACAAATCCTATGTTATGATAATGAATGAAAAATTTAATAAGCTCTTAATATCCATTTTTATGTAATAATTATTCACACAATAATGAAAATGAAATATATAAGAAATTAAATTTATCCCGGAGAAACCCCAAGTGGAAAAAACTCTAGTTGGGTAAGCAATTACTTCCCTTCACTATGTAAATATCCAAAACAATACATGTTTACTATCAAACTATGAACTTTAAGAAATATTCCATATCCTTCTACTTAAATTACTTTCTTACAATCCCCCACAAGAAAGAAAACTCTTTATGAACAAAACAAGAACAATTCCAAATTCCTCATTTTATCACACTTAAATTCACTCAAATCACTTTCTTAGATGACTAAATGAATGGATATTTAGAATTTATCTATGAAGGAAGGAAGGATGAATTGAAACAAATTGATTGGGGAAGGTTAAATTTTTACAACCATTCACCTTAATATTTTTTTAATTTTTGTAAACTCACCATTTAATTTTTATATAATATTTGTGTAACTACTTGATAAACTTCCTTCTTAGAATATATCTCTATTTCCTTGTCATTTGAAGTTGTATAGATCACATTTAACTAAATTAACCATTATTATGTTAAATATACATGTTTGAGAGAGGATATTATAAGTTAAACAAATAATACATAGAATTGGGTACTTCTAGATCCATTCTTTGGATCATACCACCATAATTTGAGGCTTTTATGTCCCTCAAAGCTTGAGGACTAATGAGGTCAGGAAATTTATTCCCTCATCTTCTCTGGAATACCACTTGGCCTTGGTAGAAAATTGACCTTTCAACCCAATCAACCATTTGTCTTGCACTCCTCATTGTGTTGTTCTCTCTTTCTATTGCAATACCACATCTTCATCTAATTCCAACTCAATATCTAGAGAAAGATCCTCAATACATAATAGAAATAATACCTCTTCTTTATAATCCAACATGGAGGGATAAGATATATGTAAGTCCTAAACATTCAAAATTGAATATATTCTCATAGAAGGAGGAAAATCCAAGCTAAATGCATTCTTACCCACTTTTTCTAGAATTCAAATGAGCCATAACAAAGAGTTTGAGTTTCTTAATTTTAAATGGGACATAACAAATAGGTTTTAGTTTCTTATATTTTACCTATAGCATTTCTCTACAAAAGTACAAACATAACACAACACCAATAAGGAAATAATGACCAGTTCTATGTTGATCATGTCATGTTTTGTATTTTGCTTATGACTCTTTTAACTTTGTCTTGTACGGAGGTGTATCTCATTGAATTTTCTCACTTTGAACCTTTCAATTTTTTGGGTCATTAGATCCACTTTTCCGTCATTTCTACATAGTAATCTCAAAACAACATCAAATACACTCTTAAAAAATAACCAAAACATCTCTCAAAATGAGTCTTACTAGTAGAAGCATGAACTTCCCTATTATAATAATGTTGGATATATACCAAATACTCATCCCAAGTCCGGGGATGTTTCCTAATGTACCCTCTCAAGAGATGGAATAAGGTACAATTTATCACTTTTATTTATGGGTCGGTGTGCAAATGAAAAGAGGTAGACCTTTTCAACTTGATATTCATCTTCTCCCACAAGATAGACTAAAATTTCCCAATGAACCGTGAGCCCTTATATATGATACAATAGAATAAAGAAAACCAAAATGAACCCACACATTAGTAAAAAATAACTCAAGTGAATCAATCGCCTTGATGGTCTTCTTGCAAGGAATGAGAATACACATTTTACTAAAACAATCCACTACCAAAAAATATAATCTTACCCTTTCTTGGAAGTATGAAAACCGACCAAAAAAACCTTAGAGATACTTTCCCACAATCTAGAAGGAAATGGTAATGACATATATAACCCAAAATTATTATTACTAGGCCTTATTGTACTACATAAAAAATAACCTCTAATGAATATAGCAATTTCTGCTTGAATGTTTGGCTAATAAACATACCTCTGTAAGTGTGTTACAATATTTTCACACCAAAGTGACTAGCCACCTTAGAAGTGTGTTCTTACCTCATTGACTAAATTATTTCCCCTTAGGGACACAAATTTTCTCATTCTTATAGTGCAAACCATCTTGGAATTAATATTCTCCCATAGGTGCAAAGCCCTCATTTAGAGGTTTCTGCTAAAAGATCTATCCAAAACCTAGATCATGCTCATAAAATTCTTGATATGATTCAGACACAAAAGTCTAAAGAAGAGATATAGTTCCCATATCTGAAATTAAAGGAGGTCTCGTTAACATATCAACTTGCTTGTTAGTCACACCTTTCTTATATTTTATAATCAATTGAAACTACTGCAAGAAACTCATCCACTTATAGTGTCTAGCCTGCTGAAGTTTATTTTGAGCCTGTAAATATTGAAGAGGTTGGTGATCCATGTGTATGATAGTTTCCTTACCCATCAGGTAATGATTCCATTTCTTGACTGTTTGCACAAGAGCATACAATTCCTTTTCATACGTATAATAATTAAAGGAGGAAAACACCCATAACATAGTCCCCGGAATCAATTTACACTTCAAAACATAGTTGTAAGCTAGGTAATACCAAAAATGGAGCATGACTAATATTCTATTTAAATAAATAAAAATCATTCTATCAAGCTTAGTAAAATATTTAGCATTATGTAACAGATCCAACAAATCATCAATGTGAGGAAGAGGGTACCTATTATTGATGGTTATTTTATTTATCGCTATGTAATCAACACACATTCTCTGTGAACATTATTTATTAGGAACTAAAACAATAGGATAACCACATGGATAATTATTAGGACATAGCATACCCTTATTAATAAAATATTGCAACTATTGTTTTACCTCATTGACATACTTTAAAGACTACATGTACAATTCCAAGTTTGGGAGTGTACTATCGAGTAACAAATGTATCACATGCTCAATCAGCCTAACTTGGGGTAGCCCTGTAGGCTCTTGGAAATCTTACCTAAAATATTTAACCAACTCTTTCATCTACTTAATCTCTTTTTAGTAAAAATGTTACAAGTGGATTTAGATACAACAAATTCTTATTCTTACATATATCTCAAAATAAGTAATGCAAATTTCCCACTAGCATTAATAAAATACTTAGCTTCAGAAGCACTTACCAAAGAGATATTTTAATCTCATGTAAAGGCTAAAATGATGTAACTCTTACCATACTTCACTAAGTGGTATTGGTTATATCTTCTCATGAATATGGCATCCATGATATACAAGTATGAGATGCTAAACACTACGATAAACACATCAAGAGGAATAATGCCTAAAGTAGTATCATCAATAAACTTATTATCAATACCAAATTTTTTTACATCACTTGGTAACCCTAATGTCTATGCCTTTAGTCACCCAACCCAATGAATATAGATTCAGATGATTGCATGTCTATAACTTCAGCTTTTCAACTATCTCTTTACTTATCAAATCAACTTGAGAACAAGCATACAAAAAGAGTGTCCACTTTTGTTTTCTTCACTTGAATTTTTATATGAAAAAGTTTACTAATCTAATTTTCTTGAACAAAATTATTAATACCCTAAAATACCTCTCTTTGTACGTAGGTAAAACACATTATCTTATCCACCTTTTCGCTGAAAAATATATCCTCTCCTTAGAGGGAAGTCATGGAATTATTTTTATCTGTCTTATTCCTAAAGGGGTGTAATTTTGGGTGGAGTTTCCAACACTTATCCTTATAATGAGTGTCAACATCACAATGACCAAAATGAAATTTAGTATCCTTCCTAAAAATGGAAATAGAATTCCCCTTACCTTTCCCTTTTCCTTTCTACTTATTCTTGGTGTCACCTTTTTTGTTTGCAAGGTCTTTGAGAGGTAGATGAAATATTTTTCTTGTCCATATCTAGATAGTGGGATTGAGAACAAGCCTCATCTACATTAACCTACTTTTCCAAGAGTACTAGTATCGTCAATTTTTTTGGATTCCATCAATGTAATTCATCAAAATATCTCGATCCAATACATATTTCCCCATTTGGACAGCTTTCTTCCAGAAACTCACTAGTGTACTCTTAGGCATTTTGGACTTGATGTTACTCGAGATATTTCCAATATATTGATATCTCTTCCTCATAAAAAATAGGATTAAATTGATTTTTGATTAGCTTCTTAAATTAACCCCCTTAGTAATAGGAGGAAGTTTCTTAACAAATAAATAATGAACATAGATTTCAAATCAAGTTAAAGAATGCTTTTTTAATTTTAATCTTACAAATGAAGTCTGCTTAACCTCACCGATTTGATGAAAACTAAAATATTCCTCAAGTTGAGCTAACCAAAGGTCTAGCTTCTTTGATTTCAAATCTCCATCATAAGGATATATCGATCTTCATCCCCTCTTTGAATGGAGGATGAGTAAGGTTCAGTACAAGGACATTCTTTTTCAAACCCATGAGTATCTTCTTTATGGCCTCCTAGTACCTCTTTTGGATCACTAAACTTCTCCATGAACAATCCCATGATGGAATCCAATTTACCCATAGAAAAGGAGATACTACCCACATATTTGGACATAATTTCCACATTATCCTCCAACTTGTAGAAACATTCCTCTTTAGTCTCACCTGTATCTTCTCTATGATACATGTCTCATATTCCTTGCTTCCACTTCATGGTGTAAATATATACGTCAAAAGGAATGAGGATACTAATGTAGGAACATCAACTCTAGCATGTGTATAAGTATGGAAACATCTAATTTTTGTTTTTTAGGTGTGTTCATGAGTCTTATTAGTCTTTAGGAGTCATTCCATGTAGTTAGTCTTGTTTTTAGCCTTTCAAAATTCAAACGGATCATTTTTCCTCTAACCTAAAATATTTGAATATTTGGGCCATTTTGGATCGGTGTAGTTTTTTCAAAGAATTATTGGAGCTTGTAAACTATGTAAAAGGATGAAATGAGGAATTGTGTAGTGTAGTAGGTCCTATCTAGGATCATAAGGCATGATAAGAGCTAGTTAATGCTAAGCTTAAGACATCTTATGTAAGGGACCCTCTTAAGGGTGAACTCACACCATTAATCATGTTTGTAACTGACCTAAATAGTCAAAAACCTCGAGTAATGGGAGATGGGGATAATATAAAAACCATGATGTAACTAATTTTCCTTCTTTCATTCAAATGAGAATCAAGAAGTGAATTTTAAAGAAGAGAAGAACTGGTTACAATAGTTTTAGGCTTGTTTCAAGTTTGTATGTGACTTTTGAGTTGATATCTAAATTCTATGAATACACTTAAGGGATGAGTTATGACTAGTAGAAGATGAATTTCTACGTGGTTATGATGATTGGAGTGTTTTCTTGTTGATGGAGGAAACTTATGATCTTGCTCAAGACTACATCATCTTAGTAGATTATTTAAGACTTATACATGTGATTTTGTGTTGATGAGATTTTTGGACATGGTAATGAACAAGTAAATAATATGCATGTTAGTAGAGGAAGGTAAACGAGAGACTTTGGATGATATGAGTAGTAATTAATGTCAATATTATGAGTTTCTATTGTGTGTAAAAGTTAGTGTGATGTTCTATTAGTACTCTGTCTCAGATCTGTAAGTGAAGAGAATAGACAAGGAAGTTTGAGGTCCAAGAGAAAGGATTTATTAAAGAAGAAGAGCTATAATATTAAGAAGATAATTGACACCTTTAAGTGTTAGGGCTAAGAAAGAATATAATGTCTCATATGTGCATGGAAGTTGCTTTAGAAGTATTTATTGATCTTGAAATAGATATAGCAAGCATAATAAACCATTCAAGGTAGTTGGAATAAGGAGGAGTAATGATTAACTAAGGAATTTTTATTTCGAGAGAAGATTTTACAACCTCAAGTGAAGGGTTAGTTGACCGAGCATTGATATGAGGACATTAAATTTAGTAGAGCATTGATATTTTCTATTTATTTGAGAAAGTTGAAGGCCCAAGACCATAAAGTTCAAAAGGAAAAGAAGGTGATAACATGTTGAGGATCTAGGATAAGATATTGACACCATTAAGGAAGTTCACACTTTTTCTCAAGTTTGAAGCATTGGCTACAATCAAATTCTACTAGTAAAACATGATTACAAGATAATTGGATATGATTTCATAAGTGTAACAACTTCTTGATAGTATAGATAGGTGTGAAAAATCCTTATAAAACATGTAGAAGTGAGAATAGTGGAGAAATAAGAAAATGATCTATAAAAATTAACTTCTCGGGTAGTCTCTGTGAATGAAACCCTCAATCTAGGGTTACTGAGGAACAAAACTAAATTTCTAGCAAATTAACTATGGAAATGCCCTGAAAATTTGTAGAAAGATTTGAATAGATACCATCTAATTGATTTTTGAAGTTTTGGTGTGAATGTGTTGTTCTAGTGAGAGATATTTTTGTGAGTGTTCTTCTAAAATGTTAATAGTTTTTCAGAGGGAACAAGGTAGGACATGAAATAAGTACTATAATTCATATAAATTTTCAAAATAATAGCTTGAGGAGGTGTAAGTAGATAAAGGGTGTCTTGAATAGGTTGCATTTTTCCATAAATTCCTATAATGTGCTTTAAACTACCTTTCTTGAAGGACTTTAGACCTAATTGTGTGTAGGAGATTGAAGAAAAGTGACCTTGAATGTAGGAATTGGAGTTAAAAATTCTTGGGAAGTTGAAAGAGAGTAAAGTGTTAGTTCTTCCTATAATTTTTCTACAGATTTAAAATCCATTCTTGCCATGCTACAAGAAACCTAATCATTGTAAAGGATAAAATAATGGAAACTGAGCTAACCAAAATGATTGGACGTCTGAAATTGATCCTACACTTGTATGAGGTAATGGCATGATTAGTCATAGCTGAGTTTGTACAAAACATGTATGGGTTGCTATGACCATGAAATCACTTAATGCATGTATGATGGAGTTTGGAAAACCAATATGTGGTGGAAGTAAGTAAATTTATTATTTATATTTCTTAGTTCCAAATTTAAGGTTATGTTAACATTGGTTGAAGATTAGGAATACATTTCATGTGATTTATAGAACATTGAGGAGCTTGATACAAAAATTTAATTGTAAAGGAAGGGATTAAGTCTTGAAAAGGGTGAATTCAAGTGAAAAGTATTAGTTATTGGAGTTGTAAGCCTAAATAAGATGGTGAACTGATAATACGTAGATGGGATCTGCATCGAAACCTTCACCGCTTTCACTACCCTTCCAAGTGAGGGACATCTAACTAAAATTTTCAACACAAGTTAAACCACACAAGTAAATTTTTATCTTAACGGCTCTAATACTATTTATGATTTGTAAACTACCTCTTGTAAACAATACAAAAATTCTTATTTTGTGATAATGAATGATAATTTTGAATACTCTCTTAATATCTAGTCTATTATGAAATTATTATTCACATAATACTGAAAAATGAAAGATGCAAGATAATGAGACAACAGATTTTATCCGGAGATACCCAAAGTGGGAAATAATCCATCTAGGTAAGAAATTTCTTCCCTTCACTATAGAAATCTCCAAAATGATATAATTTTACTATCAAAATATGACCTTTAAGAAGGATAATAACTCCTACTTTCATTACTTTCTTACAATCCCCATAAGAAATAATTCAACTCTTTATGAACAAAACAAGAAAAATTCTAAATTCCTCCTTTGATCACACTAGAATTCACTCAAATCACTTCTTGGATGAATAAATGTGTTGGTATATATAATTACTCTTCTAGGGTAGGAAGGATGAATTGAAATGAATTCATTGAGGTAGGTTAATCATTTGTAACCATTGACCTTTAAATTTTTTAAATTTCTCTAAAATCATCATTTAAGCATTGCATATCGAAGCATAACTACCACGTAAGTACTACCCAAATTCCTTTTTAGAAGATAAATATCTTACCTTGTCATTTAAAGTTGTTAGGATCACCTTCAACTGACTCAACCATTATCATGTTAAATTTACATTTGTGAGAGAGAGAGAGAGAGAGGATCTTCCAAGTTAAACAAAGAATACATGGAATTAGGTACTTATAGATCCATTTTTTGGATCGGTTTCTAACTCTTAACCATTTTTGTGGAAGAGATGTTTTGTCACGTAAAAATGGGGTAACAAGAATAGAAGAAAGAAACAATTAGATCAAAGGAATGGATTTTTATGAGTCATGAGCTCCATAATTTTTCACTTTACTTTAGACTAATAAGAGAAAATCATAATTCTCCCAAGAAAAGAACAATACTCGTGCTAAAAATGCAATATTTCCTCCAAAAACATAGGACATATTCTTCTTGTCTTAAGACTATGATCCATAAGCTATGAAATCATTACAAAGGTGCTCAAATTTAAAATCTACCCAAATATTATGAGTTTGAAAATGAGTTTTAGACCATGAATAATTCTTCAATGTAACACATAACACAATAGTTCCGTAGAAGTAATATTCAATAAAGAGAAAAAGGACACTCTCTCAAATTTTTATAAAAGATTCATAAATAAACTTTAAAATTAAATTTTTCATACTTTCTTACTAACATGAGATTTGTAATATTATCCATTTATCAATTGAAAAAGTTAGATCCATATCTAGTTCCTCTAGGACTTGTATTCAATAAGTTGTCATGAATGTAGAAGCTAGTTTTACATTCATGAGAGTCATGAAGCTTAAAAATCCAAGTATCTTATACATGTTTCCTTATAAAAGTTTAAGGATCTATCCAATTAAGTATAGATATCATATTTCTATTTTATAAGAAACATTAAGTTAATAGAAGTAGGGTTGTTTGATACCCATATTGAGAAATCTTGACTAGTTTCAAGGAAAATCTAAGGGGAGAGTAAATGATCTTGTCACCTAGAGAGGAAGAGTGTTTTTCTAGTGTTTTCATTAAATAGTTTCATTTTATATACTCTACATTAAATGAATTGTATAACCATTTAAGTAGATATTTTGGTTTAAATTTCATACATCTTTTTATATGTTTAGTTAATGATTTTTTTAATTACTATATTTTTATATTCCCCATGATTATGTAGTATTTAAATGGTTACTATTGTTACTTGAGATCGTACCCTTTTCTAAGGCCAGGATTAACACCTCAGTGAAACATTGGAATGTACCCAAGATGTGGGACATTAATCCTTGGGATATACCTCTAGAGAACACTAGTTACTCTACACATATTCTCTAATGCTAACACTATTATCAATATAATCTACTGATTGTAGGGGAAGGGAAGGATAAATGCATGAAATAAAATAAGAAATAGGGGTGGTGATTATAGTATAATAGAAAGTGGATCATTCTTCTGGTATGGGAAAAATAAGACAAATGCAAGGAAAATAAGGAAGAAACAAGACACAATTCAACTCTAAACTTTATCAAACTTTATTCCATGTATGGTTAACAAAATAAAGTAAAGGCTTACAAATATATCTCACAAAAATATGAAATGGAAATATAGAGAGGTAAGAAGACAATAATAGGATCCAAAGGAAAGCCACAATAAACATCATATTATTGTCCTTGAATATAGATAATCCATTTTCATGAATTTGGAAGGAACTAAATGCATTACATAGGCCCAAATCATAGGTATCCAACTTGGAATGTTTAGCCACCATCTGGGCATGGTAACCCTACATTCGAGGATAAGATTATTAAAAAAATATCAACTGTTGCATTATATAGAAAAAGGAGAGGATAAAAATGATTAGAAGATCCCCATTAATCAATAAGACCACCCAATATTTCCACCACTAATGGCTAATCAACATTCAATTTTACAAACTGATTATGAATGTTAGAGTTTTATTGAATCCAAATCCATCAGACGGTCTAAGAATGGGGTTACAAAGTATGAGGTTTAATGTTTGTTACTTAGGAGTGGTTTGAATTATTAAATTTATTCGAGCATGTATTTTCCTTATTCAACACATATTCTTCACATTTTGCAACCTTATACTTGTCTCTAACTAATTTTCACACTATTTTGTGGTCTTTTATGATTTATGGAATTTTTTTCCTCATGCTTCGATCCAATATTTCATTCTCATTCCATGAATTTTATTTACTTTCTAGGGCCTTTTTATTTCTTTGATCCATGGCCAATTATTTTTGTGGCCTCACTTTGTATAATGGATCTCCTTTTCCTCTAAATTTTTAGTTTTACTTCATTCCATGGCCTTTTAATTTTTCATGGATTTAAATTTCCTTGTAGCCTTGTGTTTTTTCCACATATTTTCTACATTTTCTTATTATGTATCTTTTTTTTATTTTACGTAATACACTGCTTCTTCACTACATGGCCTTTTCAAATTAATTTATTAAAAATATTTTTTTAGTGGTCCTTCCTTTTATGTTGAAAGAGTAAACCATTAGCCTTTAGTCACAAAATGCATTCTATCTCCTACAATCAGTACAATCGAAACAATTTAAAATAATTTGGAACAAATAGGGACAAACAAAACAATTCATGACATACCATATGTAGTGATGCTTACTAGGCAAAGTCGTGGTAGGATATTAAAACTATACCTCTCTCCCGAACACTTGCTCTTTGGCATGAAATCACCCAAAAAAATTACAATCGGTGTGAGATCACCCAAAAACTTTTACATGGCATGAGATTACCCAAAAACACGTTTTTGACATGAAATTTCCCAAAACCTCACCTTCACAAGAAATCAACAACTTCAAGAAAAAATAAACTTTTCTATATTTTACTCTCTTGCATATCAGGTGCACACTTTCCATTTTACACACTTTTACACTCTTTACATACTTATACACATGTTTATCTGATTTTTCATTTTAAAAACTTTGACAACTTTCTTATTCTTCTATTGCATGTTCTTCCTTATAAGAAAAATATCATATAATGTATAACAACATGCTACGACAGACATGCTTCACTCCTAGGGTCCACTTACGTTTCCTATCCTCCACACTTCACTTTGCAATCACTCCATGCTTCACTTGTCCACTTGGCACGTTACGAAAATGCACTACTCTACATGATCATGAGGTACACATCTTCTATCTAATTTATTTGACCAAGTATCCACTCAACAACATAAAGTGGGGTCAAATTTAGACAAAAAATCATGCACTTGGGTACATTTATGGGTCCTAAAGAATAATAATGTATACATGAATCCTAAGTGAGAAAACTAGTGGCTAAAAACTATCTTTGTCCTTTTTTTTTGTTTGTTTCTTGCTTTCTCTTTGGTCTTACACACCATACTGACCTTGAAAAAACTTAAATGATTTATCTTTTATGGCCTCGAGACACTAGTGCCGGTTAGGACATTGATGCCCAAACACTTTTATCCCTACTAGGTACTCATGGCTCTTTCTTACATGTACTCACTCTTTTTGGGAATATTTTTCACTTATGGGTTAGCCTTCCAATTGTCAATTATGAAATTCAAACAAAGGAATCATATATATACTTAGTTACTTCTCAATAATAAAGGACTAAGTACTAAGCATTACTATCATCACCTAAGGTTACATTCCAAATGCAATAAATCAATTATAAGGCATCCATTTAGTATCCATATTAGGGACAAGGGTTTCCTTAATTTTTCATACACTAGATAGAGGGGAAATCTATTCTATTCCATCCACATATACTATACATTGGTACATTTTATATCTAGCCTACTATCACTATGTAACTTACACAAGGGCATCCTAGGACATCATTTCTATATACACACACAAGAAATACAGGGGTATCGATATGTAGTGTAGTGCTCGAGTAGTAAGTTCACTCTTCGAGTGACTATTGGGTCGATCGACTCCAAATTATGCATCTTTTTATTATATTTGATATGGTTTGTCAACATGTGTAGGTAAACATTCTATTTTTCAAGTTATAGCTATCCTTGGAGATTAAATTATGAATATCAAGCAAAAACATGAACAATAAAAAAAAACCTTGCGACACAAATTTTTTTAGTTCCTAAGCATTTAAGCGAAAAGCAATGCCAGATCTGGTTGCCAACGCTTATGTGCCTTTGCCCTTCCATGAGAACCCTTATCTGCACCATTCAAAAATCTCAAAATTTATAGTGATAATTAATTAAGATTTTTACAACTTGTTTTAGTGTTTTAATTTCACTCACTTCCTATTCAATTGAAAATCATCCAAGTTTTCCTATTTCTCCTTCTTTCTTAGGGTTTAACATTTTACATGTTTCATTTCTTGTGTTTTACTATATATTAGCATTTATACATCATATATTATATTAGTTACTTAGAAATATATATTTAATTAAAATTAAATTAAATCACCAATAATTATCAACCTTAGGGGCTATATTTCTTTGAAAGGGAGGGAGGTGTCATGCCCTTAACCTAGGTCATATATTGAGATATGGATAACCAACTTATGGCTAAAAAATCTATAATCATGTAATATCATATTTATCTATGATTTCATATTCTTAATGGGTCATTCTTAGGGCTATGGGTAGTAGAGTAGGATATATATAAGAGTTAGAGAGTAGGATATGATCATGATATTAAGCACATGAGTCTTATTGTATAGTTTGGAGGTTACCCCATCAAAGTGGTTAAGTAATTCTAATTTCATATTGAGATAGATTTGTATTTTGGTTTTCTTTGGTGTAATTTTGTTATTGATATTTATATCTATTTAAGTAATTTGATTACAAGTGGTATTAGAACTATGATATCAGTGAAAGTTATATCAAAAACCCTTTATTTTTGTTTCGACCATATCTTGTGAAAAAATGAAAAATTCTAAACCAAATGTTTATAGAAGTTATTGAATATATCATGTAATATTCTCATAACATTTCAATTTTTTTGGGGTGAGTGATGGAGAGTGGAGGAGGAGGAGTGCACGACAAGTAGGAGGAGGAGATTTTGAAAAATGATGGGTGGGGAACTGATGGTCATGGTATTCCACTTGGATCCAAGGAGTCTGTAGAAATAGAAAGAGACAAAATGGGCCAAGGACATGATGCTAGAAAAGATAAAGGGACAAGAAATAAAGCATTTGATTCATGGTCAGAATTGGTGAAGAATGGATCCATATCGAAAGGCCCAAAGGTTTTCTCTCAAGTGACTAGGAGGCTTTGGGATGTGTCTTAGAGATTCCTAATTCTATATTAAATTATACCACAAAAAATTGGACAAAGCAACTTTGGTGTGAAAAATTGTGGGAGACAGGACCCAATATCGATGTATTGAGAAGATGTGCTAACCTAAAATGGAACTTGAAAGGAAAATTGGAGGTAAGTGCCTTAACAACTGGTTTCCTTCTCTTTATATTTATCACTCGGGAATATATGTTAAGGGTTTTGGAGGATGGTCCCTATTTTTAGGGAAAATTAGGTTAATACCTTATGAAGTGGGAATCAAATTTTAATCCAGAGAAGGAACATCTAAATCAATTCCTTGTATGGTTCCATTAATCTAATTTTCCTTTAGATTTCTAACAAAAGGGTATCATAAAAGGAATAGACAATTATTTGGGTTCTTTTGTGCTCATAACAATTATACTCTCAATATGACTAGACTTGTGTGTGCTAGATTCTGCATATATACTATCTCAGGCACTGATATCCCTAACAACATCAAGTTGAAGTCTAGATTAGGGGTCTAGGAACAAAAAATTGAAATGGAGAGTACCCCAGATAAATGTATTAAGTGCAATAGATGGGTTCATTCATCTCAAAACTACAAGTTCAAGATCTCTCAGGTGTATTTGGTGGTAAATATGAATGAAGGAAAGGAATATAAGGGGAAAGACATAATACAAAGTGTGGAAGATCATCGAAAGGTTTTCTTCAAGAACCACATGGAAGGTTATAAGCCTCTAAGAATAAATGGAAGAGAAGAACTTTTAAAAACCCTGCCTAAAACAAATTTCAAAAAAGGATGAAGATGGATTCACACTTGTGGTAAATAAAAAGAGAAAAAATTCAATTTTTATGTCATATTCAAGGATCATGGGAAAAAAGAGAAGTTAGAAAAAAAAATGAATATCTTCTAAGAAGTTGGAGATTTCCTCCTTTAATAAAGAGGTTCTTCAAGTCTCTAACAGTAAGACAAGTGAGGATCCCAATATGGAGAACAAAAATAAGGATGGAAAAGAGCACGAAGACTTTATTTTAGAATTTTTTTGTAGAAGCAGGACCCAAATCCCGATTGGAGAAGAACAAGTTTCTATTAAATTTGAAAGCTTGAAAGGAAATAAAATAGATGGAGATTTGATAAATCTACTAGATGATGAAATCATCAATGTAAAACAAATCTTCCAAAAGGACTAGAAAGAAAACAATGAAAATAAAATGGCTACACTAGTTACAAATGGTGAGTCTTTAAAAGGGATGCCTTCAAAATATAGTAAAAGGAACATGATAGTGGTGAGAACCCAATTAATGTTGAGACTCCTAACAAAAAATAGGGAAGACCTAATAAAATTGAATTAAGGAAAAGGAATACCCAAAAGGGTATAGATCAAGGAAAATGACCTGTTTGGAGAAAAAGGTCTATAGGAAAAATAAATTCAATCTTAGAAAATTAATTACATCTCCTAGAATGGAAGAGGACTTAAAAACCTGGAAAAATGGAGGTTCCTTAAAGATTTGATAGAAATTCAGAATCTTGATTTAATCATGGTTCAAGAAATGAAAATGAAGGAGGAAAGTTTTCTAAATTCATGTAAGTTCTTTTGGAAAAACTCAAAGGCCTTTATTGTTAGTTCTAATGGTACCTCTAAAGGGTTAGCTATTGTATGAAATCCTTCCACCTTTGAGGGTTATCTTTAAATAAAAAGAGGCAATCATATGGAGGTTATGATGAGAAAGCTGGGTAATGGTAAAATATGGGTCCTCTCTAATATTTACTCCCTAAATCTAAATAAGGGGAGGGAAAAATGTGGAAACATTTCCTAAAATTCAAAAATATCATCTCAGGATCAGATTGGCTTGTGGTTGGGGATTTGATACTACGATTTCTCCATCAAAGAAAAAGGGGACTCCATGGAGTATACTATTGGGATGGAGGATTTTAATATATTTCTTCTTAATTTTAATATTTTGGATATAGATTTTAAGGGCAGTAGATATACTTGGTCAAACAAAAGAGTTGGATCCCAACTTATTTAAGTGATACTTGATAGGGTCTTGGCTACGAATAATGATTAAAGAAGGATATCTCTCTATTCTCCCATCCTAGGATTGGATATAATCTTAACCCAATCCTTTTGATGATAAAATATCCCTAGATAAAGAAAACTAATTTTAGATTTGAAAAAATGTGGCTTCAAAGTGAGGAGCTAAAATATCTCATTAACGAATGGTGGAAATAATTGTTCAAGGAACTGCTATGTTCACATTTTCTAAAAAGTTGTAGAATGTTAAAATGAATCTTACAAAATGGAACAAAAATATATTTGGAAACATCTTCGATAAGAAATATGAACTGAAAATGGACATTCTTAATTTATATATGAAGAGTGAAGGGTGTGTTTCAAGCACATAAATGGAATATTATGAAAGAGAAAGAATCCTTCTGTTAGAATACCATAGTATCTTAGTGAAGGAAGATAATTTTTGGAGGAAAAATCAAGAATAACGCAGCTCAAAGAGGGTGACAAAAACATAATATTTTTTCACTCGACCACTATCAAGATAAGGAGTATCAATAGAATTGAAAAAACTAGAAAAACAAAGGGGCCAATTCTAGAAGAGAAGGAAGAGATTAAAGATGAACTTATTTCTTTCTTCAAAGACTTGTTAACTAATCACAACAGTCCTAGTTTGGAAGAGGAAAATTATTCTCTTAATTACATTCCTAACCTAGTGTCGGAGGAAGTTAAAAAATTATCTTGGTAACTCCTTCTATGTAAGATGTTGAATTTACGGTCCAAGAACCTTAGCATGGATAAGGCCCCTAGGCCAGATGGGTTTCGAAACACATTATTTCAGCACTTTTGGGAGATAATTAAAAAGGATGACTATAAGGCAGTTGAATAATTTTTCCATAGGAAAATGCTTAAATACATGAACTTCACCTTTTTGGCTCTTGTCCCAAAATTTGGAAATGTTATGGAATTCAAAGACTTTCACCTTATAAGTTTATGTAATACAACTTATAAAATATGCACAAATATTCTTGCCCTTCGGCTGCTCCTTCCTTCCATTATTTCTTAACAACAAGGGGGTTTTGTAATGGGTAGAAAAATTCAAGATGGGATCATTACTATTAAAGAGACTATTCACTTGGAAAAACTCAATAAAAAGGTTGTTATGATCCTTAAATTAGATATGGCTAAGGCATATGACAAGGTTTCATGGAGTTTCCTTGATAAAATTCTAAGAAAGTTTGGCTTTGATAATTCTTTTCAGAGTTTGGTTAAGGATTTCATTTCAAGTGCATGGTTTTCTATCCTTCTCAATGGGACCCCCTATGGTTTATTTCTAAGTTCACAAGGTTTGAGGCAAGGGGACCCAGTTTCCCCTTTTCTTTTTATTCTTATGGCTGAAGCTCTTAGTAGGAGACTTAATTTTGAAGCTAATAATGTAAGGATCAAAGGTATATCTTCTGCAAAGGGAGTGGCTAATGTCTCACACCAAAATTATTTAGATGACACGATATTAGTGGGTGAAGCCACGATCCCAAAAGTAAAGTCTTTTAAGACATTATTGGATGACTACATGAAGGTCTCTAGGAAGCTTGTGATCTGCATAAAAGCTCCATTTATTTCCTAAATACAACGGATAGTAGGAGCAAGAAGATTGCTGAAATTCTTGGATGTGATATCAAAGTTATTCCCTCCTTCTACTTGGGTATGCCTTTAGGATATACGATACACCTCATTGGGAATGGAACTTTCTAATCTAAAGGTTTGAAAATAAATTAAAAGTTCGGAAATAAATTTTTTTATCTCAAGCTAGGAAAATCACACTTCTTTAAACTTCCCTTCAAATCCTCCTAGTGTATGTGATGTCTCTTTATCAAATTCCTTTGAAAATCGTTGAAAATTTTGAAAGTATTCAAAAACATTTTCTATGTAGTGGAGTTGAAGCTGAAGATCGTATAAATTTTGTGGCATGGAGAAGAGTGTTCAAACCAAAAAGATGGGTGGTCTAGGCCTAAGAGATGAGATTAAAATGAACAAACCCTTATTATCTAGAATTGGATGGAGAATACTTAGAGAAGAAGGGGCTTGCACAAAGATCTTAAAAAATAAATATTGGGATGATGTTAATGATGAGACATGGATTTTTAAATCTTCCTCTTTCAATGGCTCAAGTATTTTGAAAGCCATAAAATGGGAACAGAAAGCGTGGAAAAGGTTGCGAGATGGAAAATATGAGATGCCACTAAAATTTTGTTTTGGAAATATGTAGCCTATATTTTACCACCAACAGCCCAAGGTGGATTGGAACATCACTTAGCCTAAAGCGAGTTCCCATCCAAAGCACGCAAGGGTACTAGGTTCCTCTTTTATGTTAGCTTGTTCCTAAAATTAACATGATATATATATAATATCCATAACAGATAAAAAAGTATATTCAAGTGAATAAACCATATCTAAATCTTAAACTTTAAGCATGAATACTCAAACAAGAACTAAGATTAACTTTACCGTACATGAATCAATAAAAAATGTGTCTATAATCATTATCCAGCTACAAAGATCAATTATATTAATGTATGTAACACACGAGAAGATGTTACATACATAATAAAGTTAGTATGAGTCACGCACACGTAAAAACTAGCAACATAAACCTAAAAAAATCGGTGATACCAAACCATACAAATAAATACATATTTATAGGGGTGGGAACTTTCCCTTCACTACCCATGAACTTATCATAAATAGGCTACATGCTAATGATATACATGCATCCTTTCATGATTAAGACAAAAGCATGCAAGCGCTCTATTCATAGATTATCTAATAATAAAACAATAGTCTAATCCTATTAATATCCATAAAACATTACATGATGCTTGATCTTCTAGTCGCTCAAAATAGTCTTCATGTCATTACATGCTTTCCAAGTCTTCTACAACATGTTCTCCACAATCTATGTCCAAAATTAGCCCCAATCTACAAAATGGCTAAGTCTTGATTTCAAACCTTCCTAGGCATACCTTATTTTGCTATACTACCATGCACATCTACGCACCCTGTGTTCATGTGCCTAGTCATTTTGCACCTTTATACTTAAGATGAATTATATCATCCCAACATTACCCCACACTAATTTCATTTTGGTTTGTGGTAATGGGTAATATAACTTTTCTCTTCATGAAAAGAGTAATGAATGAAAGAATAAGCTGTAAAAATAATAAATAATATGCCCCCTATACATCTATAGATAAAATAAGTTCGGATATTTTGTCTTTACCTCTACTTCAATTTCATTCTAGTCACTCATCACCTTATTTTTTTATTAAGGATTTCTACCAATATTGTTTGCATTTCATCAAGTGTCATGTTCTCCCCTTTATTCTGTAATACCCTGAGAACATTGGCCATGCTAGAGACCATTCCTTCCATTACATCCATCTTCCATGTGATGATTTTCCTAACTTCCTTTATTATTTCCTTATGTGGTACTTGGGTAGCTTCAAGCACATCACACTTTACCTCAACAAGTGTAAGTCTCTCCACGCACCCAAGTGTTTCATTCTTCGCTTCTTGAAGGACTTCATCTTCCTCTACCATAGACCTTTTCCTTATGATTACATCAAGAACTACACTCATATTCAATGATAGATCTACTTTCTTCATCTCATCCTTCAAATTTTGTAATATAGATTCATAACTTTAATTTTTTGTGCAATTGTGGCCTTGGATTTCACTACCTTTTCTCCAAAGCATCCTTAGGATATGGAATTCGCACGTGATTTCATCCATCACCAAATTTACAAGAGTGCATATGTAATACATTACTAAAGGAAAATTTTCTGGTACTTCCTTCTCCAAGTGTGGCCTTACCTTTAAAATCTCATCCCCAATTTCTTCGACCATACTCATCAACGCTTCCACCTTCACCTTAATTTTTCCTTCTCTTCTATCATGCATTTTATTTATGTTTATTTATCCTTCTTATCACTAAGTAGTGCTCTAATAGTTTTCACTTTATCAATGTTTCTTTTCATAAATTTTTAAAATACCTTTACCAAAGCATTTCTTACCTACTCATTGAACATAACAAGAGGCTTGATAAGTCACATGGTGTGAATGGGGTTCCTTTTTCTGTTTATGAAACACACATGATTCCTCATATACATCGAATTCAGGCTCATCCATATGATTCTAGATGTTCTAAGATAGTTGTTTCCGTGTGTGTCATGTCTATGTTTATGAGCTCCCATCCATAAAGGTATTTAGATTCTAAATTGATTTGGAATCGCTCATGTATGATTTTACTTGTGTTATTGACATACCCAATGGATGGAGTCTCATATGTCTCTTCCTACTTCCCCTTTCCTAATTGTTTACTTTTTGGGATGCGGGAGCCTGAATCTAATACCATTCTTTCACCTATCTATGTAGTATGGGGTGCACTGAGGGCTCACCCTTATCTATTTTGAACCTTGTTTCCTTTAACTCCTCTTCAACATTTTACATCTCCTCTTCCCGAGGCTCCTTTGGATCCTCGGTATATCTTGGAGTATTTGTTGCACTTTCCCCATATTTAACTTCTTTTTCATCCTTCCGGGAATATACTGTGGATTTTATTCTTATCTATCTCTACTTTCATTAGTAAAGTCCTAGGTGACATTCAAAGGGGTTGTGAAGTTCCGGAATTTGAGCCCTTGTTCTTTTTATCACTCTTTTAAAGCTGTGGCTCCTAAGTTATCTGCTCTAGATTTATCTCCATGGCATTATTCTCCAATACTTCATCATCTAGTTACTCTAAGGAAGGGGCACTTCACTATCTCCTTTCTCTCCTATAGTAGAGTGTTTTTCGCCTTTATGCTCCAAACCACCCCTTTCTTCCTATAATTCTTATTCTTCTCTTTCTTCTTCTACAAGGGAACAATGTCTTCTTCATCTTATAATGTACCAACTGTATTCTTCCCCTTGGGTGGTCTACGGAGCTTGAATTCATTCTCCACATATTTACTAGTTTCAATTTGGGCTTGAGTTGGATATATACAAGGGCTACCCCAAATTTCCAATGGCCAAACTCATAGCCTTCATCTTAATGTCATATGAAATTAATCTTTCAATATATAAATAATTAATTTGGTAAATGTAGGTCTTCCGAGGGTGTGGTAGTCACATTCTACCTTATATGTATTGAAAACAAACTGACACATGTCTGAAAACCTATGTACAGATGCCTGAAAGTAGCGCGCGGTGAAGGCATAAGGGATCTTACACCTAGGACTCCACTTCCCATCCTTTATCCTAAAGTTCCCAATACAAAATTGTTGGCACACTTCAAACTACACTTTCTTTATCTAACACTTTGAAGGTAAATCCTTGGGTATTATCCATTCCTCCTCAAACGCGACGTGTAAATAATCATACAACATCTATGTCCTCTATTTAAAGGTGCCACTCATGATCCCATCACAAGTAAACTTAGAAAATATTTCTGCAAGAGATTTCTTCTCCTTATGGTACTACCATATTTTCTCCTTAGGCCTATCGGGCACTCCAATTTCTAAAAATACAAGAGATAACAAGATAGTGTCAAAACTTATCTTCTCACCTTGGTACACTTCCTCAATGATGGTTCTCACAATTAAACCATCCAAGTTGTAAACTACACCTTCAGTCATTTTTTTCACTATGTGTAGCCAAAAGTATTTACTCTGTGACCATCTCTCCTAGTTATTCAACATTACGAGGAGGTGTGATGCTTGCCTAAACCACTGGATACTGTTGTAACTTACCAATGTCCATTCCATGCCTCCCTTAATGTAACCCAATGATTTCCTTGTCACAATTATTACCTCTTTATCACTGAGGTCATTTCTCACTTCAGTACTCAAAGTCCTAAGTCCTATCAAACTCCCAATTAGGGGTGTGATGATCCTCATTCATCACCTAACAAAATAGAATAAGTCCTCATGGACTCTGCTCATCAACCACATGTATACTTTCTCTAGTTTTCCAAAATAAGGGAGTTCATACTAATGTAAAAATCCTAGCTTTGTTAATAGCTTCTCACCCGCATCATCTTACATGACCATATCATCCACTATTTTTTTCTTCACCACGGTAGCTTATCCAGTTCATCTTTATTATCCTTCATTGTGTGATTATAATCACTCAATTTGTACCGATGAACGTGTGATTCCCAATCGTGACCCATATAAACCCCTTCTAGGTATTACATCTATGAGAAATGGATTTTAGGGGTGTCTTCAACTTCAAAATCAACTTCCTTCTACTTCCTACCCCTTGTGGCCACTCCAGGTTCTCTCTTTGGTGCCATAATAACTACAAAGGTGTGTTCTTTCACCTAATTTGAGCTCTTCAACTCAACTTCGTGTGCCCTAGCTCAAATCCAAATCTTAACTATCAATTTTATTCTTCACAAGCCTCTTCTTTTCTCAAAAACATCTCCGAATGGAGTGGTAATCACCCTGGTGCATAAACTTGAAAAATCCAACTAGTTTGTATCTCTTTGCACTTCACATCTTGTTTAATAGCTCACTCATCAACAACTCACTCAAATTATCTTGACTGCAAAGTGAATAATGGCTTCATAAAACCTTCTTATATATATTTTCAAAAAAAATATGCATTTATTACTCTCCACCTACCACTGTACTTTACATTAACTTTATGCTTCTTTCCTTTTCTATGCCACAATCATAACCTTCTGGCATGCCTACTACTCCTCATCCACAAACCTCCTTTCACATGCCTTCATACACAAAATTACTTATCTACTACACCTTTAAATAAGTTGTTTCAACTGTTGTAGCCTACCTCATGTTACACTATCGTCCATCCAACCATACATGGTTTTCAATTATGAGAAACATTTCTCCATTTGCACCTTTACTCAAACACTGTAAAAAAATATCTTTATGTATATCCAACTTCAAATAAAAATAACACTTAGTCCATGTACCTTATATACACTCCACCCCACACTGAGGGTATGTGCGGTCCTCTGCGCATGAAAACACTTAGATAATAATAAACTTCGGCACACAAACACACTTATTACAAAAACACTAAACTAAATTGACAAAGCATAGAAACGATGAAAGGAAAAACATATAAAGGGAATTCACGAAGGAAATATAATCTAAGTAGTAATAATTCCTTATTACAAAAACCAAGAAGACTTATTTATAGTAGGGTTTTAACCTACCTCGTTGAAGTAACTAGGAAACCATGTCCCATCCGGTGCCTCTAACTGGAAACCACCTGAATCAAGTATGTAGGTAACGTCCCAACCAATACACCTTAAGCTTTCCAGGGTGTCACAAAAACTTTGAGTGATAAAAAAGAACCGTATGTCTAACTTCAAGCTTCTTATCCTTAATATGTCTATCACATCATGCCTTCTACCTAGCCTTTTCTTTCTTATGCCTCCATCATGTTGTAACACGTTGTTTATCCAATCGCATTAGTTTTTCTATATGTTCTTCAAGTACTTGTTCATCAACCAAACCTCATGCATGAAAAATACTCAAAGAAGGTAACATGAATTTCACTAGAAGAACAACCTCTACGCCAAACACCAACTAAAATGGTGTGGCCTTATTCAACCTCTTATAGGTTGTCCTGTCTTTGCTTCCAACATAAAAAAATTTAGTCAATGTATGGCTCAATATCTTATTAAAATCCTCAACAATTTAATTAGCCCAAGGGTGATAGGGTGTCATTTTATGGTGTGCTACCATAAATTTTTTTAATAGTATCCTGATGGTCTCATTAAGGAAATGAGTACCCCTATCACTTATCAAACTCAAAGGGCATCCATACCTACTGATAATTTTCTCCCACATAAACCTTTTTGTTGTAGTTATTGTGCAATCCTTTGTAGGCGTTATTCGCCCACCTTATAAGATAGTCTGTATAAGTTATAATTTAGTGTAATCCATTCATACATGCGGGTGGGGATATAGGACCCATAAAGTCAATTTCCCACTTCTTAAAAGGTTTTCACTAGCAATAGGCCTCGAAGGAATTTTTCTCTATGCCCAAACTTCCCAAGGAACTAACAATGGTCATAGGCCTTACAATATTATTTACAATCTATATACGAGTTTTCCCACCATAGGCCTATGAGTAAAATCTTGTGTGTAGTGACATATCCTGCATAATTTCCACCTATAATAATTCCATAAGCCTCCTCCATACTAGCTTCATGCCCATGCTCAAGTAGACATCAATGCAAAACTTCATCTCAACCTATCTTGTATAAATCTCCATTGATCAACATATAAGGTGCGAAGTGTATAGCAAGTTATTTATTTTCCAAGGCCTTCATCCCTTCAAGTGCCACACCTGTTTGGATAAAGAAAACAATATATTCTAAGTTAGAGGGTGCATAGTTTAATTTGAACAATTGTGCAATCAACATTATGCCCTCAATGCTTTGCACATCCTCTCCCAAATTAATCCTTGATAGATGATCTAATCTAAAATTTCTCTTTCTGGCTTAACCACCACAGTGAATTCAAAATCTTGAAAAAACATAATCCAATGGCATATGTACCCCTACAAAATGGGGTTGTTCACCAAGTACTTCAATTCCATGTGATTTGTATAGAAGATAAATGGTGTTTCTAGTAAGTACTATCAAAACCTATGTAGTACATAGATTTTTTATAAAGCTTCATGCTTCGTAGTTGTATAGATCATTGGTGATGACAATTTCCTACTTGCAAAGAAAACAGGATGAGCAAAAATACCTTCTCTAGGATGTGCTAATATCACAACAATGGCCATGCTAGATGTGTCCATATACACATGAAAAGGTATATTCCATGAAGGAAAGTGTGGAATGGGCGTTGTAGTAAGATTTTCCTTCAATGTCTCAAACACGTGTTATTGCACTTCACACCAATGGAACTTTCCTTTACTCTTCAATAATTCCTCTAAGGGCATGACAATCTTAGCATATCCTTTCATAAATTTCCTATAATGTTCTA
Source organism: Taxus wallichiana var. yunnanensis (assembly GCA_018340775.1). Taxonomy (NCBI): domain Eukaryota; kingdom Viridiplantae; phylum Streptophyta; class Pinopsida; order Cupressales; family Taxaceae; genus Taxus; species Taxus wallichiana. Next base: position 19,941,468 of record CM031239.1, on the reverse strand, counting down.
TGTGCCCTAATAATCCATGATCATCGCCCTAGTTAGTAGGTTCCTCTAATCCCAAAATAACAACAACCTTAGTAGGATCCACTAACAAGCCTTCTTTACAAATGATGTGTCCCAAAAAGTCCCAAAAGGTGTGGCGAAAAAACACTTCTTAATGTTAAAGGAGATGCTCAACTATTGGCACCACTCAAACTTCAGCCTTACATTATTAAAATGATCTTTCACTAGCCCATACTGTCCAATCATCCAAGTAAACTTGTAATAACTTATGGATAAAATTATGGAATGCTTGAACCATAATGTGCAAAAATCCTACTAGGCACATTCTTCAATCCAAAGGGCACAATTCTTTATGTAAAACTTCCCTACTTAGTGGTTAAATTTGTCTTCTCTTGATCCTCTTTATCTATCCTTACCTGATGATATCTGGAAATTCCATCAGTAAAGGAGTAGATCTCGCACCCTATGACGCCTTCCAAAATTTCTTCAGTAGATGGTGTGGGGAAAGGATCAATTCCATATGCAGCATTTAACTCCTTTTAATCCACACAAATTCTGATTATTCCATCCTTCTTAATACTAATTACCATAGGGATAACCCACTCGACTCCTCGATGGGCTCAATGATTTAAGAATTCAACATCTTATCAATTTATTCATTCACCTTGATGCGCAAGTTGAGATTAATCCTATAAGGCCTCTTCCTAATTTAGCACACACCTTCCTTTAGCTTGATTCTCATTTTATGCAATGATTCATGTACCCCTTTTAACTCATGATAGCCCCTAGGAAATAATTCTTGGAAGTCACGTAGTAGCTCAATTATCTTAGTAGCCTCGAGTCCGACCAATAATCTCTAATAACGACCTCCTTTGGCTTAACATCAGTCCAAATGTTGACCTTATTATTTTTCATAGGCTCATGGTAGGTGTATTCCTTCTCATATACACTATATAAGACCTTGTGCATACCCTTTGTATGCTCAACATCCAAATTTTCTACTTCTTCATCATCAATAATGTAAACAATCTTACCGTTTTCATTTTCTAGGTAGGAGTGCCAAGTTTTCTACACATCTTTCTTCTTCAAAGCACGGCTCCAGTGTCCGATTCTCCTAGTAACTCCTAAATAAGTTCTTCACCTTTGAAATATCTCCCATAGTCAAGTACTTCATAACTTGTAATGTCTCATTCATGGGAGGTTTAGTGGAAAAATAGTCAAACATCTAAATCATTCCTGCAGTCATCTCCTGCCAGTTCCATGTTTCTCTATTCAACTCGACATAGACATACCATGCATGTGCACAACCTCGCAAAGTATAATAGAACAAATTCACCCATAGAAAAGGTGGTAAGGCCTCTTGCCCCTTTTTATAGAGTCTCTCACACTATTGAACATGATGTTGAGCATCCATTCCGTGAAATTCACATATCTTAGTAGGTGCATTCATGTGGAGAAATCTTGCTAATAAGGAAATTATCACTTCTTGCCATTCAAAAATATTATCCATGTGGACCATCCACCAACATGATGCCATCCTGAGTAGATCATAAACTAGAAAATTCCTTATTTCCACTTGATCCACCCATTGAACTTCCATAGCGCTCCGGAAAATTTCAATATTTCCTTCTCCATTATACCTCATTACCTAGTTTCTACCCAAATTCCTAACACAACATGGCCTACTCATGCATGCAATTACACTTCTCACTTCACACCTAAGCATTTCATAAGTGTTATGTGCCTAGTTTTAACATGTAACACTAGTAGTATTGCTCATGGATTGTGCATCATCCCATTAGAGAAATTATTCCTTTAATGGTTAAGCATTTCCATATCTCTAATGGTGCGCACATAAATTATGTTTAAATATTCTTCACTTAAGGGATCTATACAAGGTACTGGTTTTCCATCTACCAAAGTAATGATGATGTGTTATTCCTTGTTTTCACAACTTATATATCCTTTGTTGAAGCACAGATCCACATTATTTGCATAAAACCAAGGGCTCCCAAGTAGTGTTGGAAAGCTGTCGCCTCTGCAAGTGCCAAGACCTCAAAGTCACTAGTAAACATGACCCCTTGTATATTAATGGAAGCATATTTAAAAACCACAATAGGGTTGTCTTTAGTCATGTTTTCCATAAACAACACATTTGAAGATGGCTGCAATGGTTTTGTTCCCATCGAATCCATGTATCCGAAATGAGTACATTCACTTCTACACTGTGTCAATTATAATATTACTTAAAATCTAGGAATCGACAACAAAATTCAAAATGATCTCCTTGTCATAATTCATACTATTTGACTCAATTCAAGTGTGAAGGGTGTTTCATTTTAATTAGGTCCCTAACGAAGGAATGATATTCTCTTTTGAAGCATCTTCCAAACTTCCTTTAAATCATCAACATCTATCGATGGAGCTCAACTTCCTTCTTCTGTTCTAACTTTAGCAATCGTACTTTTAAACATTGAATCTCACTCTCCAAATTCCTAATCACCTCCATGGTTTCTTGATAAATTTTCTTATGATGCGTAGGGTTTGGATACTTTGAATGTAGTACCTCCTTATTTTTAATGGTAGGATTTTACTTTGGAACTTCTCTAGCACTCTGGCCTTAGCACATGTAATGATATTTATTGTAGATTATTCATTTATGGTGGCATAATCATTGTCTATGTTATTTGGAGGTCCAATTGGAAGTGTATATTTTCTAACATGTCATCAATATAGAACATGGGTGCATAGAATGTTGGCATAATGTCTAGAAGTAGCACAACTTCACTGACTATGGAAGTTTATTTTAGCACAACTATTACATAAGACAAGGAAGTGCATCCTTTGGTATGATACTTTCTACGAAGGAGGATTATGAGGATCATGTTTCTCGGGATTTGGTGGATCTAGAGGATCCGGGGTTTTGGGGCAGAGGAAACACATGAGGAAATATAGGTTCTGGATTTGGTGGGCACGGTCCACACCAAACCCTAGAATATTTATATGGAGATGTCTCTTCATATTCCAAAATACAAAGGGATATAAGATACAGCTAAAAACGTGTATATATGTGAAATACTATGACACATGAAGGGGATTATAGCTCAGAGCACAAGGAAAGCTAGTATGTAAAAAAAAATCCGAACTAGAATTGTGTAGATTATACTGTCTCGCCTCTGCAAGTGCCAAGACCTCAAAGTCACTAGTAAACATGACCCCTTGTATATTAATGGAAGCATATTTAAAAACCACAATAGGGTTGTCTTTAGTCATGTTTTCCATAAACAACACATTTGAAGATGGCTGCAATGGTTTTGTTCCCATCCGAATCCATGTATCCGAAATGAGTACATTCACTTCTACACCTGTGTCAATTATAATATTACTTAAAATCTAGGAATCGACAACAAAATTCAAAATGATCTCCTTGTCATAATTCATACTATTTGACTCAATTCAAGTGTGAAGGGTGTTTCATTTTAATTAGGTCCCTAACGAAGGAATGATATTCTCTTTTTGAAGCATCTTCCAAACTTCCTTTAAATCATCAACATCTATCTGATGGAGCTCAACTTCCTTCTTCTGTTCTAACTTTAGCAATGTACTTTTAAACATTGAATCTCACTCTCCAAATTCCTAATCACCTCCATGGTTTCTTGATAAATTTTCTTATGATGCGTAGGGTTTGGATACTTTGAATGTAGTACCTCCTTATTTTTAATGGTAGGATTTTACTTTGGAACTTCTCTAGCACTCGGCCTTAGCACATGTAATGATATTTATAGGTACCAACTCAAGATCATGCACTAACTTAAGTATCCACTTTGATATTCCATGGTGCATTGTACTCTCACCATTCCTATGCCCTTGTCCTACTTTTTTTTCTTAATTAAGTGTTCATACAAGTCTTGGAATTCTTCATAGTTTTGGTTCTTTCCATAAAAAGAACAAATAATATTCCGAGGAAATTCATGCCCTGTAATTATTAGGGGATCCACATGTATAACATGTTACTTTAGGAAATTCACTCCTACATGTCATGACCTCTGCCTCTAAATCTTTCATGGTATCCTTGACCTCTACTATGGCCTCCATCAGGGCACCCTTCATTGTGATCATGATCATGATGCTCACCTTTTTCCTTTGAACTATTTGTGACACTAGTGTAATGCACACTACTATCAACAACATCATAGATCTAATCAATCAACCTATAATTTTTAGTATCATGAGTGGTATACCTACAAATATTGTAATAACAAGAAATTTTATTCCTTATCGCGTGTTGCAACAAAGGGAACCTACTTGAATCATGATCAAAGTGACAAATCTTGTAGTCCAGTAATATGGTGTGCACCGAATTTTGAGGAAAACTATCCTTAGTATTCCCTTTTACCTCATAATCTGTGCACCCAATTCCATTACACGTCTCATGCATCAAGTTAGCTGATAATTTCTCTAACTTTTTTTCCATCGCTATAATCTAGGCTTCGAAAATGGGCTCACTCTTGTGTCTATTCTCCCAAATTCCTTAGCACACAGAGCTACTTCAAGTGCCTTACCTAGATCTGTATAAATCTTGTGTGAGAGCACCCTTCTGAAAGGTGTGATTAGTCCTCCAATGAACCATTGAACATGTTGGCTTGAGTGAATGTCATACGATAGCTTTGATTAAAGGATCTTGAATCATGTATCATACTCCCAAACACTCTTAGTTGTTCCCTACTTAATTTCCTTTAGTGCGTTGATGCTCTTTTACTTAAATTCGGGAATATAAATATCTTTCAAGAAAGCATCCCATAACATAGTATAATCTACACAATTCTAGTTCGGATTTTTTTACATACTAGCTTTCCTTGTGCTCTGGAGCTATAATCCCCTTCATGTGTCATAGTATTTCACATATATACACGTTTTTAGCTGTATCTTATATCCCTTTGTATTTTGGAATATGAAGAGACATCTCCATATAAATATTCTAGGGCTGGTGTGGACCTTGCCCACCAAATCAAGAACCTATATTTCCTCATGTGTTTCCTCTGCCCCCAAAACCCCCGGATCCTCTAGATCCACCAAATCGAGAAACATGATCCTCATAATCCTCCTTACGTAGAAAGTATCATACCAAAGGATGCACTTCCTTGTCTTTGTAATAGTTGTGCTAAAATAAACTTCCATAGTGCGTGAAGTTGTGCTACTTCTAAACATTATGCCAACATTCTATGCACCCATGTTCAGTATTGATGACATGTTAGAAAATATACACTTCAATTGGACCTCCAAATAACATGACAATGATTATGCCACCATAAATGAATAATCTACCCGATTAACTTTTGAACTTGACTACAAATTAAATCTATCTACTACAACACTACTTCCCACACTATCTTGCTTTGTTAAGTGTCATAGAATATGTAAAACCAAGTGTAAAGGATATGTCACTAGGTAGGATCAGATGCATGCCCATGCTTCTTGATATTTCTTCGAGATGTGCCTTCATATGAAGTGAAGACGGTTCTCTACCATGATTTCCCAAATAGGGGAGTTCTAGATGCATTAGCTCTATGTCCTCTGTGTGAGCTCCAAATCCTTCATGACTAATCTCCCTCCTCAACACCATTATTTTGGTGATCTCTCTCTGCTTCTCTAAGTCCCTCTCACGTGCTTTATTAAACTTAAGTTACTTTTCTTCTCTTTGTCTCTTTTTCGCTAGATCTACCATCTTTCACCATACCTGCTCCTTCCCCCACATGTTGTGGGGTTTAGCTAGCCATAGGGTTTTCTTCCAAATCTAAGGTCACAATCAATATCTTAATCACTAGAGGAATACCACGCAAATAATATCCCCTAGGTTCATGCATAAAGCTGGAACTCGAAACCTATAAGAAAGAGTAAGTAGAAACTATGAAATCTAGAATGTAGCTATACAGAACACCATAGAACCAATGATCCAAAACACATGTCTTAGTAATATCTACACCATACAAATCTTAGAATTATTCATGTGTCCAAAAAAGTGTATGAAATATCCAATTTCTCTTTTACACGTAAGCAACCAACCACTCGTACAACTCTATAGGAAATATGGTGAAGACTTTCTCATATATATCATGATAAAAAAATTATTGAATCCACGCACATGTATTAAAATTTCTAGTGCTAAATTTATGAGCATACTCTTCTTCCAAATCATATAACCACTCTTCAATACTATCCAAGGTCAACTAGTGCATCTTCATCATGCAAAATCTTGTTAAACAACTAAAAATAGGTCCTAGTGAAGGAGCCAAAATTTAGGCTAAATTTTACCACCAACATCCCAAGGAATGTTGGAACATCACTCAACCAGAACTAAGTGCTCACCCAAATTTTGCAAGGGTACCAGGTTCCTATTTTATGTCATCTTGTTCTATAAGTTAGCATGATGATACATATATTTCAGATCCATAACAAGTATATTGAAGTGCATAAACCATATCTAGATCTTAACCATTAATCATGAATACTCAAACAAGAACCAAGATTAACTTTACCATACATGAATCAATAAAATATGTGTTCACAATCATTAGAAAACAACAAATATTCATTATATTAATTGTTGTAAAACACGAGAAGTTGTTACATACACAATAAAGTCACCATAAGTCATGTGTGTGTATAAACCAGACAACATAACCCTACAAAACCTTGGTGATACTAAACCGTGCAAATAAATACATATTTATAGGGATGGGGATTTCCCTTCACTTCCCATGAACCTCTCAAAATAGGCTACATGTTAATAATAGCCATACACCATTACATGATAAATATACAAAAACATGCAAGCACTCTATTAATAGATTATCTAATAATCCAACAATAGTGTAATCCTATTAATATACATAAAACATTGCATAGCACTCGATATTCTAGTCAATAAAAATGGTTTTCATTTCATTGCATATTTTCCAAGTCTTCTACAAAATGTGATCCACACTCTATGTCTAAAATAAGCCCTAATTTGTAAAATGGATAAGTTTGATTACAAACCTTCTTGGGCATGCCCTGTTTCATTATACTTCCGCACACATCTATGTGCCTTGTGTTTGTGTGCCTAATAATTTTATACCTTTATAATCAATCTAAATTCTATCAGCCCAACAAAAGACAAGTGAAATTTGACAACTTTAAGTTAGAATATCAATTCCCTCTAATATCTAAGTTGTTGGAAGAAAAATATGGGAGGATGGTTAATAACTACTTGTCAAAGGAAGAAGGGAGTTTTCATATTTTGAAACATATGGAGTTGGATAGATAGGACCTTATAGGGGAAATGGAAAATTTCAATGACTTCGTACATAACCAACTATCCCACAAAAAAATGATCAAGACATAATCATTTTGTTCAAGGAATAAAATGGTATTCTCTTAGTTAAATCTACCTATGCTAAATTTTTTGAGGGAGAGGTTAGTGAGGAGGATGGATTAGCTAGAAAAAATTGGAACAAAAACATCATCCCCAAGGTTAACATGTTCAGCTGGCTCATAGTGATCAGTAAGATTCTAACTATTGATAACCTTACTACAATAGTTTTCCACATGGTTAACATATTTGTTTTATGTGAAAAGAATACTTTGAGATGGTGAATAATTTGTTTATGGATTGTACTTTCTCTACAAATTGTATCGGCATTCTTGCTTTGTTTTTAGTTAATTGGGTAAGCCCTAATGTGGTTGAATATTCTTGGGTCCAATGGTGTTTCCCTTTTAAGAGTCAAGGTCTAAATAATATTTGGATCATGAGCCTTGGACACGTTTTGTGGGAAGTATGGAAAGAAAGGACATAGGATAATTTTCAAAGGGAAGAGTCTTTCAAACAATCTTATTTGTAAAAGATGTATACAAGCTATTAAAAACAACGTCTCTATCCTTAAAAAAGAACTAGAAATAGTGGAAAGAGAAAAAAATATTTTGAGTAATTATCTTCTTACATGTCTACTCATCCAACAAAAATAAATCCAAGAGAAGGAATTAAATGGATTAATCCTCCGTAAGTTTTCATAAAAATTAATTTTGAGAGAGCAGCCAAGGGAATCTAGGAAAAGTAGTTAGAGGTGCTATTTTTTGGATGTCAAAGGTAACTTTATTCTTGCATAATTCTTTAATTTTGGAATATAAACGAACAACGTGGCTGAGGTAGTGGTGATATTTTGGGGAGTTAAAATTAAGGAAGAGAGAGGTTATAAATATTTAATAATGGAAGCTGATTCTATGAACATAATCTCTTACATGGAGGGCACAAACTCCATATCTTTGACTATAGAAAATTTTATGAAGATTTCCATAAGTATAATGTCTTCCTTCACTTCCATATCTTTTAAACACATATATACCGTGAAGGAAATAATATGGTTGATATCTTTGTAAAAAAGGGTGTGGTGGCAAAAGATTTTAATGTGGTTGGTAATTTAGCAAGTTTACATCAAAACATACACTTTTAATTCTTGAAGGTGATTATGACCCCAAACTCATACCCCTATCATGATGAATATTAAGAACTATGATGTCGATAAGAAAGTGAATGTGGAAATTATGGATTTACATGTTGTACTCATGCCACAAATTATGTCTCATTACTCCAAAGTATGGATATAAGGGGCATATATTCTAATTATTTTCTTGGTAATCTTGATCTTAAGTTGTGAAATTGGTTTCTCGAGGAGTTAAGGACGGGGGGAAAAATTATTGAAATGATAGTAAGAAGGTATTTAAAAGAACTATGGGGGGATTTAGTGAGAATAGAGCCCTTTTTGTTTCGGAAATATTGAAGGAGTCTATTATGTTGTTAGATAAAGCTAGGTTGTTAAAAAAATTAAATTTTTGATGGGTATGATGAATATTTGAGTGCACAAGTTACTAGCTCATGGAAGAAGGCCGAGTCTGTGTTCAAGATGTTTCTTTCATGATATTTCCAAGGTTTATTTCCAAATTCACGGGTCTTTCTCTGGAGGGTAGGTGTGTGTACAAACCCAAATTGGATTATAGCCTTGATGTGGACCATTTCATGTAAGGTAAGGGTTGTTTATAGAAATACTTCAATAGAATTAATAGAGAGGATTTACCTTCCCGTACGATGAAATTTACCTTCTTATTATGTCATACATTATGCTTGAAGGTCATTTCAAGGTGGTTTATGGTTACCACTTCCCCATGCTAAACCATATTAGAAATGGAAGACTATATAATTTCCCAAATTTTCTTTATATTTATTTGAACAAATCTATGGAACGGAGTTCATAAAAGTACCTCTACCTACCCCATGCATCAAGGTCTTCTTAAATCCACAGTAAACACTGGGATCCCAAAATTCAGAAAAGTGAAAAATTTGGTGCCAAGTCGAAACCGCTAGATAGGTGGATGATGATAAGGAAATGGAAAAAAGGATGAGATATAGTTTGGCTAAGGAAAATGGAAGGAAGAAAAGGAAAGTGGAAGATACTTATGGAAAACAGGTAAACATTGAACTTAGCTCTAAGTTTTGAAATCAGGAAGAGGGTTGTGACCAGATGGACAGTAGCAAGGTTGGGAAAAAGGATACTTAAGAGTATACATATCATGAATTGGAAGAACATATCGTTATCCCTCTTTTAAGGATGGAAAAGGAATACATTCCTTAAAATTTCTCCCACAACACTGATGAGGCTATTGAGAGTCTTCATGCTCTAAAATTTTCTTAGAAAAGATTGTTCACGGCCTAAGATTCTACAGTGAAATATAATGTTTTTTAAAAATATTTTGGTAATTTTCATTTGGATATTGACATGAATAGGCACAAGATCAGTATGGTGTCCATCAAATTAAGGGAACTCCAAGAGAAAGTGGATAAGCTCATAACCATAGTGCTTAATGAAGACTTAAAGAATGCAAATGAAAGATTTATCTTTATAGAGAAAGAAATGTTAAAAATGAAGGAAATCATCATGCAAATTAAGGACGTCCACCTTCTGAATGTGAAGAGAACTATTCATCACTTGAAGCTATTAGCTAAAATGATTTATACCATGCAAAAATATAAGCGATTGGAGAAGTATGTAGCTGTGGCCAAAAATGAAATCATTGAACCTGATTATGAATATTGGAAGGAAACCATTGTTAGGCTAATTAAAGAGTGGAACAAATACATGCAAACTATGGGAGACCTGATAAAAGAATGATTGGTTGTTGTGCTTTAAATCCATGTGTTGGATTTCTATTTTAGCTCTATTGTTAGTTTCTTTTGTTATTACTTTCAATGCTGTTAGTTTGGATTATGTTAGCTTTTAGTTTATCTATGTTTTTCTTTAACTTGGATTCAATGGCTAAATCCTTGGCCTCGTTTCTTGTTTCTTGGAACTTTTTTATACATGGTAGGGTCCCCTCAACCCTATTTTACCACTAATAAAAAATGTTTCAAATTTTTTGATATAATTTTCAAAATTTATTTACATTTTGGGTATTTTCCTAAATTCACTCCATAAGCCACAAGTTTTGGAAATTTTCAAATTTATTTACTTGTTTGGAAATTTCTAGAAAAATAAAAGGGGGTTTATTATCTGTAATTAATAAATTAAGGTTGAAATAACTCATAATTTGACATGCAAATATTGATTAAAGGATTTTATTGTGGAAACCATAATTGTTGTGCATCATGGGGATGATGTTCTATGGAAAGGATGATGTGGATGCTAAATAATGGTGGGTCAAATTTAAGAAGATTTATTTTTAATCTATATGGACATGCTTTCATTTTCAATTTTGGATTGCTGATCTAGCAATGAGGTGGGTTTCTCAATTGAATCATGAGTGTTAATATTGGTCTTATGAGGAAATGGACCAAGGTTTCTTATCTTGGTGGAATAAAGAAGTAATAGGAGTATAAGGAGAAGGAGGAGGAGGATAAGGAGAGTAATAAGAGGAATAACGAGAAGAATAATAAGAAGAAAAAGAAGAAGGAGAAGGATGAGGATAATAGGAAGAGGAAGAGGAAGAATATTAAGAAGGATTGGAAGAGGATAGAGTTGAAGAAAAATTAAAGGATAAAAGTTTATATAGTGTGGCTCTAAAAAGGAAGCTTCAATATTTACATTTGTAGAGTGCACCCATTGAAAACATAGTAGAAATGAATTTCAAGTGAATGGTAATAAGATTAAGCTTTTGTAGAATTGAAGCTCTCTCATCTCAAAGAGATTTTTCCACTTTCACATACTTGGAACATTTCTTGATTTTGGAATGTCATTGCACAAAATGTTTTAACCCAAATAGAGTTACATTTGTTGGATAAAGAAGGAAAAATTGGTTTGGAACATAAGGAAATTATTCAAATGTAGATGGGGAAGAAGAGATTAATTATTGATTATATAATCAAGTGGAAGAATTGTGATGATGAAGATGAAACATGGAAGGAGGAATATTTATTGTACCAACATTTAGTGTAACACCCACGTTATAATAACTCAAAATTAAGGGAGAATTTTTCTTTTAAAAAAACCCTTAACCCCATTTCATGCCTTCAATTATTTTATATGACAACAATAATAATCCAGCAAGAAATATAGTTTACAATCCATCGATAACATCATAACCATGTGCAGCTGTAAAGGTCAATTAGATCTACCTGATCCCTTTATCATCACTCTATCGAGTGTACATAACTTGTATGTAATTGGTTAACCTATTCAATCAGGTTTAAGAAATGATGTAATTTTGAGTGTGTAACTTGAAATAACTTAACTGAGTTTCATCTGTCATCTCACACCATTGTATTGAACCGAGTGAAGCGACAAAGTATATTCAACAAGTACACTACTTAGGCCAAAGTTTTCAAGCTATGCATTGAATGCTTAGTTTTGTGACTGCACATAATCCAAAGGAAACTTTTCCAAGAACCACATCATCATATCTACACATTTATCTAGATCATGTATTGTTAAATTAAAAATTAAATTTCATGTATTAAGAAGGCATAAAATCTAGATCTTGCCTCTCGATTTGAGAGTACGCTATCAATTCCAACTTAGGACACTTATGGGAAAGATAATGATTACTTAATGAATCCCATAAATAAGTAATTATTGTTGAACCCTGATGTATTATTTTTTTCATTTATGTCAAGTGAAATTGATGGAAAAGGTTTGAGTGGTGATGTAAGGCTTATTTCAATGGTGTTAGTGACCATTCAAGATGGCTTCATTGTGTTACAAGCTTGGTCACTGAGGTAGGATTTCACTGGAGGTATGGAGATGGTTGGTAATCTTGGATCAGGTTTTCCATAGGTTATACATGATGATTCTTTCATGTTAAATATCTTTGGAAAGTGAAACAGTCAAATGTTGGGAGTCATAGGTGTAATCGACTCATTTAGGCCTAGTTCTAGAGCCTGATGAGATGTAAGAGCTTAATGAAGGTCATGAAAAGATTAGGTAAGGATGGGAGGAACATATGAACACTTATTCAAGATTGTATGAGCATCCACAATGTCTAATTTATCTTTTGGAAGTAAAATTCATGTTCTCACCAAAGCTGACCTTGAGGAGTACTAGTGAATACGAGGTAAATGAGATTGGTATGAGATGTACAAGAAAATTTATGATAAACCAACCTATGGAGTGTGTATAGGGATGTTTTTTAGTGCTTCATGTCAAGTTTCATCAAGTTTTGAAGAACTTTTTGGAAGTTATGCAAGTGTTTCTAAAATTGGTTTCTTAAGGAATGAAAATTGAGCACCCTGTATTCGTAGCATCCAAGAAAAATTATGGGTCCTCCTTCAGATAAATAATAAAATTAATTATTTAATATAATTTCAATCTTTAACATTTTATAAAAAAAAGGGTCAAAGGTGGAAGAAGAAGAAATTTCTCATCAATTTTCCAATCATGTTTTTGTCTCTCCCAAGCACTTTCTCGAATCAATCGAAGTAAAATGAGGTTTTTTTCTCCAAAAAACTTGTTTGAGTTGTTTCAAGTTTCTAAATGTTGATTAAGGATGACTCTAGGTCAAAAATTCCATTAATTCCCCTCAAGTATAATTTCTCTTTACAAGTTTTATTCATTGGGTTGTAAGTGGTGTCTTACAAATAGGATTATGTGAGACAGATAGTCCTTTGGGTTATGGTTGCTTCATTTTTATGAGGTTGGAATAGAATTTTTCTCCTTCTACAAATACACAGTAAATTTTTAAATACGAAAAATGGTCTTGGTATATCAAAATGATGACATGGTTCTCTGTTGTTTCTAAAATGACTCCTAGGATCATTTTGTTAGAATTTGAGGATTCTAATAAATACAGATTTAATCAACTTAAAAATTATATAATGTTACAATAAATATTTAAATAAATATTACATCATAACGTAAGTAAATAAAGAAATACTTACATGAAATAAATAACACATGTGACACATTATTTATAGCGAAAAACCCCAAAAGGTAAAAACCTCTTCGAAAATAACCTTTTACTTGAGAGAACTTATTTTATATCCAGTAAGATCACCTCCTCCTTAAAACCCTATTTACCAAGGCTAAAACCAAATCACTTGATTTGCACACCTTTTCTATATTTCCCAAACATATCAAATGAGGACCTAAAGTCCTTTTTATATAAGGTGATCGGGTATGTCTCGACCCACCTTTTCAACCTAAATGGTTGACACATATACCTAGGTGAGTGTATTTAATAAATATAAACATAAATTATTCACATTATTAAATACTTACCTAATGTATATTACCTAGGTATGAATATTTAATAATAGAAAATTATTTCATATTATTAAGTATTTAACCTATATAATAGTGATGGACCCATATTAATTAAGGGTTGTCAGGACCACTTAATCATTATGTTCCAACACTCCCCTTAATGCTAAGTAGGATAACATATGCCAATAGATTAGCTTCCGTGGTACACTGCAGATTTACAATCCTTAAACCATAAAGGTTTTAGGCTAGCATATTGGGTGAAGGAATTATAACACCTTCATCATACTCAAGTTACCTTTTGGTACAAAAGGATTTAGAATCCCAAAGATCATCCCATGATCAGTGGCTAAGTATGATTTTTGAGTTTTACACTTTCTCACGGAGTTCTCATAAAAGGTTATTGAAACCAAGCATATAGGATCCTTTTATAACCAAGGACCTCCTTAATAATATGATTGTACTAGATTTTTACCAGTAAACTCAATAACACTAAAGAGTTTACTGAAGACCACCTTTAAGATCTTTCTAAACTTCTTTCTAAAAAATAAGTCGAGGAGGTATATATGCTCAAAGGTATTTTTACAATTTCCCAAAGGTATTTTTTCCAAATGCCCAAAGGTATTTTTAAAAACACAAGTTCCATCAGGAGGTGACATTATCATGTACACTCCCCTCAATGGAAACTTTGACAATCCAATATTTTCACGGAAGTGACAAAATTTACAGCACTCAAGGGCTTTTGAAGATATCAACAACCTACTCTTCGGTTGGTACAAACATGAGATCTATCTCACCACTTAGCACCTTCTCATGAATGAAGTGTACATGTATCTCAATATGCTTTGTCCTACGATGGTGTACTAGATTATGTGAAAGAGCTATGGTGATTTGGTTTTCATAGAACAAAGGAACACTATGTGGATCCTTCATCTTTATCTCATAAAACAACCTCTTTAGCCATAAAGCCTCTTTTGCAGCTTCTATTGCACTTCTATAGTTAGCTTATGTTGAAGAGATAGAAACAATTGGTTGTTTTTTGCTGCACCAAGTAATGACACCTGTACCAAATTTAAACACATAACCATAAGTATATTTTCTATACAATACATCACCAGCATTATCAGAATCACAAAATCCATGTAAGTTAGCATTTTCATTCTTAGTATAATGCAACCCATAATTGATTGTACCTTTCATATATCTAAGAATCCTTTTTACAAGATTCCAATAATCTCTATAAGGTTCCTGCATAAACCTAGAAGCAATTCCTACTACAAAGGAAATATCTAGTCTGGTGATAGTGAGATATATCAAACTACCAACTAACTTTGCCTATATAAAGTAGGATCAAATTTTTCACACATAGGTTTAGAATCAATTTTCATTCCAACTTCCATAGGAGTAGAAATTGGTTTACAATCAATCATGTTAAAAAATTCAAGTACATTGGTTGTATATTGTTCTTGAGAAACAATAATAGAATGTTTTTTTTTTTTTAAAATACAGCCATGCCAATAAATTTATTTAAGAGACCTAAATCAATCATTTCAAATTATTGTTTGAATTTTTCTTTAATTCTACAAATTAAAGCGGGATTATCACTAGTCATAAGAAAATCATCAAAATATATACAAACAATGATAATATGTGATCCTTCTTGCTTAATGAATAGATCATTGTCACAAGAACAATTATCAAATCCTAATTGTTTAAAGAAATAATTAATTTTTGCATACCAAGCTCTCGAAGCTTGTTTTAAACCATACAAGGATTTTTTCAATTTACAAACATGGTTTTCTTTACTAGTTTCTAAAAATGATTTAGGTTGAGACATGTAAAGTTCTTCTTTTAAATCATCATTCAAAAAGGCATTTTTCACATCCATTTGGTGGATTTCCCACCCAAATTTAGTGGCAATTACAAATAAGGTCCTGACAATACTCATTTTACCTACGGGGCAAATGTCTCAACATAATCAATACCAGGTTTCAGAGTGAAACCTCTAGCAACAAATCTATATTTATGTTTGTCAATACTACCATCTGTATTATATTTTACTTTATATAACCACCTATACCCTATAATAATTCTTTTTTCTAGAGGTGGAACCAACTCCTAGGTTTGATTTTGAATTAGGACATTATATTTAGCTTGCATTGCATTGATTTACTTTTCATCCCGAGAAGCTTGTTCAAAACTTTGTGGCTTAGGTTCATACAAGGTCATTAATGCATGGTACATATGATGGATTCTAGCCATTTTCCTTAGATCAATAGGATTAGAACTCTCTAACATAGATTGATCCCATTTTGGTTTCTTAACTAGGGAGTTAGGAGATTCGAAGCATCTATAATATCTGTTGGTACCAAAATTTGTTCTCCTTTTTAGTATGAGTAGCATCAAAGATATGGAATGAATATTCAAGAAAGATAGATAATGATGTATGTCGGTTTGTAGCTGGGGATGTGATCTAAGCGCCACTCAGATTTGTGGAGAGATGCATAGCACTCAAATAGGACTTGATCTTGTCCTAAGCTGTTTTAGGTTGTGCCTTTCAACCAAGCTAAGAGGACCTATTTTGTAAACCTAAAATGGTGAAGGAAATGAAGATATCCCTCAATTTTTGCAAATAGTATGAAGGGGCCTTGGGAAAATATGATCAACACTCCAAATCTAAATTTCACAAGTTGTCACTTCTAGATTATGGAGATAATTTAAATGCAAGGCAAGGGTTACTAAAGAAATTTTGAAATCTTGATCTTTTCTGCGTACTTTAGCAAATGGATTTTGATCTTCTGTGGGTATACAGGTCAAAAAAGGGGTAAAACAGGGTGGGATAAGTTGTTTAGAATGATTTTTGGTCGGATATTGACAAGACAAACTTGACTATGCCAGATATTTGACAACCTCTACAACATTTAAACAACTATTAGATAAAATGCTTCAAAACAGTCATGATGTTCTTTCAACCAGAAGAGATACACAAATGGAGGCCCAGGTTTGTACTCTTAACACAATATTTGAGACCTCAACACAAAATCTTGAGTTAAAGGACTCAATTGAACATCAAAATATCTGATCAAATCATGTGTAAAGAACCCCCAAAGGCTTACAAGAAATCTTTGTCAACAAATGAAGGTGAAGTGATTTTAAAATGCTTATTTTCAATGTTAGATGAAAGATATTCTGGCAAATGAAATTGTAAATGCCACTAAACTATTAATAAGGATGAGATCTGTGTGATTCCTAAAGATTTCAATGCAAGATTATAACAAGAACAAGGAAAACTGTTTATAGATATTTAAACATGATAATAGACATCATATTGCCCAAAATAACATACATTAATTCAAAATCTTGTTAGATTCATCAGCGGGGAGAGTTTCAGAACAATCTCGAGTTGTGTGATGGTTATACACCTATAACCAACTCAACATGAATGAAGATCTAACACGAGAAGACATTAACCAGGGTTTTTAGAGGGTTTCTCGGAAGATGAGATCCTATCAAATTTTCTCATGATTTTCAATTTCTGACCTTTTACATGTCAAAAACATGCATTATATAACATTTTTTACATCCAAGCCTTCTTTCCTAAGAAAATAATATGCCAAGCATCAAGTTTGTTACAAAATTCCATCATGATTCGCAGACAGGGACGTTTAATAGAACATATCCAAAAAGATACCGGTTATCCGAAAAAGAGATGAATCATTACAAAATTCACATCATTATCCATTGTGGAGGCACATTTTTCATCTTCAAAGCATGCAAACCCCCTTCCTTTCATTATTTCATCCTTATCCCTCCAAAATTTGACTCTGCAACTTTTGGATTTGATATTTCATGTTTTTGGATGGGTTAGGGAAAAATTCACTTCAAAAACATCTTTAATCTTCAAATTGATCCTCAAAACCAATTACATTGGTCCTTGCAGGCACAAACAACATGAATTTGCCAAAAATTTGGTGAAAATTGATGCAAAAACCACATCTCCAAACTTCTTGGAGCTCAAATGGTGGCCAAACTGAAAAATGCACAATTACCGTTGATTTTCCTTTCTCCCTTTAATCTAAGCCCTCCACATGTCACAATGTGATTGGAAATGGGCTTGGATCAGTTTTTGACCTTCACTTTTTGGAAAATTGTAAAAATTTGACATTTTTCTCTGCCCCTCCGCCCTTTGAAAATGAGCTTGACACATGTCCCAAAGTGGGCCCCATTGGAATAGCGGACCAATTCTACACATTTCAACCTTGTTTGGAAAAAGTAAAATTTTCCAAATTATCTCTACGGGCCCACACCTCCAATTCTATCCCGATATGTGGCACAATATGACTGGATACAAAGTCGCGGCTCAATTTTAAACATTTTACATCTTTTCGGACAAAGGAAAATTTTTTAATTTTCCTTCACTCCTCCGCCCTCCCGCAAGACATGTGTCCTCACCTGATTGGCTATAGGGCAACGATCTTATTTATATTTTTAAATTTTTTTTACCAAAGTAAAATTTTCACCATCTCCTCCACACTCCCACACATTTGCCTTTCCTCGCCACGTGTCCACTCCTAATTGGCACCGGCGGACTGCGACCCTTTTCACAACTTTTGTTCCTTTCGCCAAAAAGTAAAATTTTTCTAAGTCCTCAACCAGCCTTCCATCCTAATTTTGATGAAAACATGACATGTGTCCACCTCTAATTGGATGTAAGTTTGCGGTCCATGTTCATACTTTAACTCCTTTTCACCAAAGGAAATTTTCCATCGTGCCTCCGCAGATTTTGACTTTTCTAGCTACCACGTGTCACAATCTAATTTGTTGCAACCCCTAGGAATTTTCTTTACACTTTAACTCTTTTTCAAAATTCTTTAAGGCACAAGAAGACCCGCTCATCTGCCTTCACTCTGCCTGTGACACATGTGCCTCCTCGGGGCTCTGCAGAGCTGCTGGGGACAACATGCAATTTTTTCCAAAAATACAAAAAATGTTAAGTTTTTAGAAATGACCCACCGATCCTTGTTCGATTAGAACAAGCCATGTAGGATAATATTTATGAGCTAAAATTTGAAGGGAAAAGGACACCTGTATGACCATCAAACAACGTAAAAATTTCCAACGATGCCCTAGAATGCTGAAGATGAAATTGACGTACATGTCGACCGACCGTCAAAAACACAAAAAATGCCAAGGATGCCCTAGAATTTGATTTTTTTCTAAGGACGACAAATTTCTTGAAATTGAACCAACTGAAACATATTTTCAAAGATTTTTTTATCAAGGAATTGGATTTTCAATGGCATACAAGTGCAAATCGATCAATTTTAAACTTCCACGATCGGGTAAAAAGGAAAAAACGGCAGAGCCCATAGATTTTAGAAAAATTAGGGCACAAAAGAGGGCACACATGCTGATTTCATTCAAATTGGGACAAAACAACAAGTTTATGAGCATTTCAAGGCATTCAATCTAGAGGGAAAAGTTGTAGACCAATAATTTTGAGAGAAAAACATGTAGAGCACATAGAATGAAGGAAAATTAGGGCAAAATCTTACAGACTAAAAATGGCACCAACATCGGCTCTTTCTTGGGGATGGGCACTCCCAGCAAGTTCCATAAGAACAAAATAAGTAGACCAAGTGACAAAAACAACCATTGGGCAATGGAGTCAAAAATGCAGGGTAGAAAAACCAGACCCAATTGATAAAAATGGCTGCCAAGAACAAGGCAAACCACAAACCAACAAAAATAGCAAAAACAAAGACAAAAA
Organism: Taxus wallichiana var. yunnanensis; assembly: GCA_018340775.1. Classification (NCBI taxonomy): domain Eukaryota; kingdom Viridiplantae; phylum Streptophyta; class Pinopsida; order Cupressales; family Taxaceae; genus Taxus; species Taxus wallichiana. The sequence continues at coordinate 19,921,980 of CM031239.1, read as the reverse complement.
ACAAAGACTATAGACTATACAAGTGGTGCATACCTCAAATTTGGTGATTAATCCAAGAAATTCTTTAGATTCCTACCATTAATAGGTAGTTCAAGAAATTACCCATCTAATTCTCTGAGAAAAAAGGTATTCTCACCAATTCTAATATCAATGGAGTAAGGGCCCATCCACAATGCATCAAATTTACCATGTTTGCCCTTATCTTCATTTTTGTTATCCCATAACAAAACCAGATCTCTAACATTGAATACCTTAGGAGTGACCTTCTTGTCAAACAACCTCTTTAACTTCTCTCAAAATCTGACATGCCTTTGGTGGGATGCTCTTCTTTCTTCATCCAACTCTACAATCTGATTAGTCTGTGCTTCATATGGACTGAACTCTTAATCTTCAAGTTGTTTAACAAACTGAAATGAAGATAATTACAGATGTAAGGGCAGCAGAGCTTGAGTTCCATACACCAACTCAAATGGGATCTTACCAATAGCTCTTTTGGTAGTAATTCTATCAGCCCAAACTATAAATTTCAATTTTTTACCCCATTTTCTCTTGTTCAACTCCAAGTTTCTCTTAGTGATCTTCAACAAGTTCTTATTACTAGACTTGGATTTTCCATTCCCTTAAGGGTTATAGTTTGAATCATAAGTCAGATTGGTTCCATACTCCTTGCACATTACCATCAAGGGTTTAGCTCTGAAACACATGGCATTATTAGCAACAATCTTTACTGGCACACCAAATCTACATATGATGTGATTCAACAAGAAGTCCATAATAACTTGGTTTGTTGCTTTCTTGGTGGGGATTGCTTCCACCCACTTGGTGAAGTAATCTGTGGCTACAAGGATCCACTTATTTCTAGCACTAGAAGGGTCTGAAATCTCACCAATGAATTCTATCCCCCATTGTTTGAAAGGATCTTCAATTAATACAGCTCAAAGGAAGGGAGCACGAGGCTTTTATTCTTCCGAGAGAAATCTTTGTGCTTTTATATTTTCTAACCAATAGGGTTGCATCTTTGAAAAGAGTAGACCACCAATAACTAGCTCTCAAAATTTTGTGTCTTTGTAACCCTTCCAACAAATTGTCCTCAATAAACTCCCCATGGAAATCAACAACTATTTTGGGGCTTCATCTTCAGTTATACATTTCAAGAAGACACCTTCATGGTTGTTCCAAGCCAGCCCAAAGTCAGTGATGATCTATTTTTAGAATCCGGATTGAGGGCTCTTTTTTTATTTTTATTCAAATGATTAGGGAAACATAGGTTCTTGAGGTAAAATATTATATCCTTGTACCACTCAGAACTTACCAATTTCTTAAGAACATCTACCCTTTCTTCCTGTACTTCATTCACTTCAATTGTCTGCGCGAGTTGCTCTTAGGTATGAGCTTAGCAAGACCCAAACCTCTCACCAAATTTGTGGTTTGTATGTCCATGTCATACTCCTGCAATTTGTTCACCCATCTACATCTTTTTCTTGATATCTCCATCTCTGATAAGATGTCTTTTACCATGGTGTGGGGAAAAAAAAGTATCAACTTTTGAACTTAAGATATAAGGCTGATCCAGGCAGCAATTCTAGTGGCGCAACTTCCAGAGACCATAACTTTTGCACCGTAGCTCCGATTGACTCCGTTCAAAAGGCAACGGAAAGCTTGGAATGCGTAGAATGTGATGAGAAGGTGCAGAACTTTGTTCGGCAATGTTTGACCCCCGAAATCCACGTTTAAGGGGCCCAAATTGTGATTTTTGTACTGCTGTCTAAAAATAGTAAATTCTAAAAATAGTATGTTTCGCAAAATTAGTGCACATGTAAGTCTTGGAAGATGAAACACCTCGTCTCCCTCGAGACTGGTGACCTTCCACATCTTTCTAGGTGTCCTTTCGTATTTATAAAATTATTATAAATACATATGTAACCGGAAGAAGAGATAGACATCTCTTGGCAGAGATAATTGATGTATTTTGAAATCTTTGAGTAATTTACATATCTTTTCAGAGATAGTTGTTTTGCAATTCATTTGGCACATTTGTTAACTGTTCCTTAAGTCCTGAAACCCTCGGTTTTGGATCAAAGGCCTAAAAACCTTTTTTACTTTGACTAAGGCAAATGCTTGTTTTTCCATGATTGTGTAATTTAACTCAACAACTTGTGAATCCTTTCTAAATAATGTACTTAAATGTAACATTTGTAAGAAACATTGCCAGGATTCGATATGCATTCAAATATCTCAAATATTTTCAACAACTCCTCAGCAGTGACGCCACTGGTGTTGGTACCCAAATTTGTTCTCCTTTTTAGTATGAGCAACATCAAAGATATGGCATGAAGCTTGAAGATAGATAGATCATGATGTATGCCATTTTGTATCCGGGGATGTGATTTAATTAGCACTTAGATTTGTGGAGAGATGGATAACACTCAAATAGGACTTGATCTTGTCCTAACTATTTTAGGTTGTCTTTTAACCAAGGTAAGAGGACCTATTTCGTAACCCTTAAATGGTGAAGGAGATTAAGATATCCCTCAATTTTTGCAAATATTATGAAGGGGCCTTGGGAAAATATGATCAAAACTCCAAATCTAACTTTCACAAGTTACTTCCAGTTCTTTGAAGTGAAAGGGTTTCTTGAAGACATTTTGAAATCTTGATCTATTCTACATACTTTAGCAAATGGATTTTGATCTTCTCTGGGTATACAAGTCAAAACAGGGGTAAAATAGGGTGGGATAAGTTGTTTAGAATGATTTTTGGTGGGATATTGACAAGACAAACTTGACTATGCCAGATCTTTAACAACCTCTACAACATTTGAACAACTATTAGATAAAATGCTTCAAAATAGTCAGGATGTTCTTTCAACTAGAAGAGATACACAAATGGAGGCCCAAGTTTGCACTCTTCACACAATATTTGAGACCTCAACAAAAATCTTGAGTTAAAGGACTCAATTGAACATCAAAATCTCCTATCAAATCACACCTAAGGTACCCCCAAAGGCTTACAAGCAATCTCTATCAACAAATGAAGGTGAAGTGATTTTAAACTACTTATTTTCAATGCCAGATGAAATCTCTTTTGACAAATGAAATTACAAATGCCACTAAACTATCAATAAGGATGCGATCTGTGTGATTCCTAAAGATTTCAATGCAAGATTGCACCAAGAAAAAGGAAAAATATTTGTAGTCATTTAAACATGATAACAAACATCATATTTCCCAAAATAACATAGATTAATTCAAAATATTGTTAGATTCATTAGTAGGGGAGAGTTTTAGGAACAATCTCAGAGTTGTGTGATGGCTATACACTTGTAACCAACTCAACATGAATGAAGATCTAACACAGAAGACATTAACTAGGTTTTTTGGAGGGTTTCTCAGAAGATGAGATTCTCTCATCTTCAACTTCTCGTGATTTTCAATTTCTTGACCTTTTGCATGTCAAAAACATGCATTATATAACATTTTTTTACATCCAAGCCTTCTTTCCCAAGAAAAGAATATGCCAAGCATCAAGTTTGTTACAAAATTCCATCATGATTCGTAGATAGGGACGTTTAATAGAACACATCCAAAAAGTTACCAACTGTCTTAAAAAGAGATGAATTTTTGTAAAATTTGCATCATCATCCATTGCGGAGGCACATTTTTCATCTTCAAAGCATACAAACCCCTTCCTTTCATTATTTCATCCATATCCCTCCAAAATTTGACTTTATAGCTTTTAGATTTGATATTTCACATTTTTGGACGGGTTAGGGAAAAATTCACTTCAAAACATCTTTGATCTTCAAATTGATCCTCAAAACCAATTGCATTGGTCCTCGAAAGCACAAATGACACGAATTTGTCAAAATTTTGGTGAAAATTGATGTAAAAACTACATCTCCAAACTTCCCGGAGCTCAAATGGCGGCCAATTTGAAAAATGCATAGTTATCATTAATTTTCCTTTCTCCCTTCAATATGAGCCCTCCATGTGTCACAATGTGATTAGAAATGGGGTTGAGATTACTTTTTGACCTTTTAACACTTTTTGGAAAAATGTAAAAATATTGACATTTTTCTCTGCCCCTCCGCCATTTGAAAATGAGATTGACACATGTCCTAATGCGGGTTCTAAAGGAATCGCAACTTGATTCTACACATTTCCAGACTTTTTTTGGAAAAAGGAAAATTTTCCAAAATATCCCCATATCTCTGCCTCATGAAAATGGGCCTGACACATGTCCCAAAGTGGGCCCCATTGGAATGGCTGACCAATTCTACACATTTCTACCTTGTTTGGAAAAAGGAAAATTTTCCAAATTATCTCCAAGGGCCCGCACCTCTAATTTTGTCCCTAACACATGGCACAATGTGACTGGATACGGAGTCATGACTCAATTTTAAACGTTTTACATCTTTTCGGACTAAGGAAAAAATTTTAATTTTCCTCCGCAGCTCCACCCTCATGCAAGACACGTTTCCTCACCTAATTAGCTGCGAGGTAGCGCTCTTATTTATATTTTAACAAATTTTTACCAAAGGAAAATTTTCACCATCTCCTCCACACTCCTGCACCTCCACCTTTCCCTATAATATGTCCACTCCTGATTGGCTTGGTGGACCTGCGGCCCTTTTCACAACTTTTGTTCCCTTTCACTAAAAAGGAAATTTTTTCTAAGTCCTCTGCCAGCTTTCCATCTCGCTTTTGATGAAAACATGACACCTATCCACCTCTCGATTGGATGCAAGTTTCGGTCCAATTTCATACTTTAACTCCTTTTCACCAAAGGAAACTTTTCCACTTGTGCCTCAACAATTTTGATTTTTCTAAGCTGTCATATGTCACCATCTAATTTGTTCGGGCCCTAAGCATTTACTTTACACTTTAACTCTTTTTCAAAATGCCTTAAGGTACAAGAAGACCCACTCATCCACCTTCACTCTACTTGCAACACATGTACCTCCTCTGGGGCCTACGGAGTGCTGGGGCAACTTGCAATTTTTTCCAAAAATACAAAAATGTTAAGTTTTTAGAAATGACTTGCGATCCTTGTTCGATAAGAACAAGCCACGTAGAATAATATTTGTGAGATAAAATTTAACGGGCAAAAGATGCCCGTATGACTCATCAAACAATGCATAAATTGATGGGAAAATTATGGCCGTCGACCATAAAAAACACAAAAATGCCAGGATGCCCTAGAATTTGTTTTTTTGCTAAGGATGACAAATTTCTCAAAATTGAACCAATTGAAACATGTTTTCAAAGCATTTTTTATCATGGAATTAGATTTTCAATGGAATACAAGTGCAAATTGATCAATTTTAAACTTCCATGATGGGGAAAACGGGATAAAAAGGTAGAGCCCATAGATTTTAGAAAAATTAGGGCACAAAAAGAGGGCACACGTGCTGATTTCATTCAAATTGGGACAAAACAACAAGTTTATGAGCATTTCAAGGCATTCAATCTGGAGGGAAAAGTTACAGACCAATAATTTTGAGAGAAAAATGTTTAGATCACGCAAAATGAAGTAAAATTAGGGCAAAAGCTTGTAGGCTCAAAAATGGCACCAAAAGTATTAAAAAAAGAAAAATCATCATGACCATTTACTATATTCTCAATATCAAAATCATAACCATTATTATAAATATTGACAAAGTTAGGAACATCTTTACCATTATCGGATGAAGAATAATTTTTCCAAAACCACCACATTGTAGTTTTTAGTTACTTCCCTTTTACAAGGTCGTAAATCCTTTAAATCTGCAATGTTAATACCATATCCAACGAAAACACAAGTGAAAGAAGTCATATAAATTTTCTTTCTTTTCTTTTTAGGAATGTATAAAGAAGTAGGACTACTAAAAAAATTTAGATGAGAAATATCGGGTTTTGATTTGACCATTTTTCTAAAGTATTTGAAAGATGAATAGCTTTGGTGGGAACCCTATTTAGAATGTAGATCTGCTATGTTCATTGCTTACGCTTTAGAAATTTTGGAAGACTAGCATAATGAAGCATAGTACGAACCATATCTAAAATAGTCATATTCTTATATTCTCGCAACACCATTAGATTGGGGGAATGAGGAGAATTTAAGTCCCTTTTAATACCACAATCAATACAAAAATTTTCAAATGCTTTGTTAACATATTCACCCCCATTATCTATTATAAGTCTCTTAATTTTGTAATTTGAAGAGTTTTCAATAGATGCTTTAAATTTCTTAAATTTCCCTCATACATTAGATTTATTTTTAGAAAATATGACCAAATCATCTTTGGTGAAATCATCAATGAAAGTCACAACATATAAAGAATCATTTAATGAAGCTACTTCAAGAGGTCCTTTAACATCACTATGAATAAGTTCTAGTGCGGAGATGAAATCTCTTCAAGATGTGAGTGAAAGGGTTTAGAGCTTTTTTTTTAGCATAAACGCCCTTCACACGCATCATGAGAAGAAGACAACAAAGGAAAACCTTTCACAAGATTATATCTAGACATTTCATATAAACTTCTATAATTAACATGTCCTAATCTTTCATGCCATAGTTTTGAATTATTCAAACTTTGAGAAACAAAACAGGATGCAGAATGGAAATCATCAAAAATATACAGACCATTTCTTTGAATTCCTTCAACTATTATATTATCATTACTATCCTTGATATGTCAAGTATCTTTCAAAATTTGAATAGCCAAACCATCATGAGTTAATTGAGAACATGATAAAAGGTTATTTTTGAGCTTAGGAACAAATAAAACATTATTCAACACACCATTAGCAAATTTTACTTTCCCTTTCTCTATTGCTTTTAAAGATGATTTATCACCAAGATACACATGTTCATTGATTTTCACAACATCAAATAAAGAATTTGAAACACCAGTCATATGATTTGATGAACATGAATCTAGAATCCATTTAGAATTAGAGGAAGAATACAACGCAACATATAATGCAATCATTTTAGGAATATCATTAGAGCTATCATTTTTCCTTAAATTGTATTTTGAAGAAACAATTTGTTTTTTATTTTTATGGATAGGTTTCTTAGTTTTGTAATCTTAATTTTATGTCCAAATTTACCACATTTGTGACATTTACAACTAAAGCTAACACACTGATTGATCGGAAGAAAAAAATTTCTTATCAACAAAAGAAGATTTAGATCTGAATTTTTTATCCGAGAAGGGTTTTGAGGTTTGAAATTTGAATTTTGAGAAAGAAGTGCCTGAGAGGCATTCTCCTTAGAGTCAAATTTCATCATCACTTGCTCTTCCTATATCAAAAGTGAAATCAAGGTATTTAAATTAGGTAGATCATTTTCATTTTGATATTTAGAGTTCAAGATAGAAATAAAATTCCTAAATCTTTCGTGTATATTTAACTGAACAATAAAGTAGATTAAGTTTTCACCAATTAAATGACAATTACATCCATCTAATTGTGCTTTAATATTTTTAATTTTGGCTAAGAAATTAACTACTTTTTCATCTCCTTTCATAGGAGTTGTAAGAAATTCTAAAACTAATTTAATAATTTTAGATAAATGCATACCTTCATGCATGGATTCTAGTTGTGTCCATACCTCTTTTAGATGTTTGATATTACCAATGTGTAGAAGGTACTCATAATTCAAATTGCAAAAATCATGGAAAGAGCCTCCTGCATTCATTGTGAGAATGCATTCATGTTATCTATAGTTGATTGAAGATCAAAAGTGCGAGAAACCTCGGATCCAAAACAATTGTCTAGAGTTTCCTTGCCATAAGTTCTGATTTGACCTTGATCTTCCAAATGTTGTAGTTGGTCCCATTCAAGATCTAGGTTTTGTCAAGACAAAAATAGTTGGACGTTATTATTTTTTCCGAACCTATGAAACACACCCCATTATAATATACAATGTACCACAGAGTTAGATACATTTTTATAAAAAAAACAACACTTTTAATAGAAACAGATCTAAATTTTATAGATCTACATAAAATATTTAATCATAACTAATTTTTTCATTACAATGCATATTAATTAACCTCCCATGATCAAAATAATAACCCACAATATAAAGGGCTTTGCATTATACCCCAAACTTATACACACACACACACACACACACACACACACACACACATATATATTGTAACCATATATAAGTGAAGAATAAACCCTTAAGAATGCAAAATAATTTCAAATTTCTAGAAAAAAATAATGTAGATAAAGATCCGGCAAACTTAAATTTGATGTCTAAATGACTGTCATACTACCTTATGTTTGGTCTGTCGAGATGGTCATTTGACCGTCAAATTTAATGGAGTAAAAACTTGCTATGTATTTCCATAATTTCTTCTTCTATATAATATTAAGGAGGTTATATTTTAATACATTATATTAACCTATTATAATTTATAATGTAAAAATATATTCACTTTAAAAAAGAGGTATATAGTTTATATAATGTAAATAAAAAACAACATATAGTTTATACAAAATTATAAACTATAGTATATATAATTTAAAAAAAAAAAAAACACATATAACCCTTATTACGGGGCCCCTCATGAAAAAAAGATTTAAAACATTTACCAGGCCATGTAATTTTAAATTCTACATAAACCTTTAAATTTACATAAGAGATAACATTTTTCACACATCCAACGGAAAAAATTCAAATCCTATTTTGATAGAGCTTTGTCTCCTCCTTCATTTACCATTGACAAAATTCAACCTGCACATATTAAAACTATAGAAAAAAATATTTCAAATATTTTACCCTTACCTCTACACAAGTTTTCACGGAAGGTAAGAAGTTTCTAAATTTTCCACCTGTGAATTCACCTTGATTCTTCACAAAGTAAAACTTTTAGGTTGCACTTATTTTAAATACCCTTCCGAGTTGGTTAAAACAATTCGTACAAATTAAATAAATAAAATATAAAAAAATTTCTCTTAATTTATTTAATTTACCTTTCCGGGTTGGTTGAAAAAACCCGTACAAATTAAATAAATAAAATATAAAACATTTGCTCTTAATTTATTTAATTTACTTTTATAGGTTTGTTTAAAAATCCATACAAATTAAATAAATAAAATACAAAACATTTTATCTTAATTTATTTAATTTACCTTTCCGAGTTGATTAAAAAAACTGGTACACATTAAATAAATAAAATACAAAACATTTGATCTTAATTTATTTGATTTACCTTACTTTGTTACCATGTTAGAAATTGAAGATTCTAATAAATACGGATTTAATCAACTTAAATATTATATAATGTTACAATAAATATTTAAATAAACATCACATCATAACATAAGTAAATAAAGAAATACTTATAGGAAATAAATAACACATGTGACATAGTATTTATAGTGGAAAACCCCCAAAAGGTAAAAACCACTTTGAAAATAACCTTTTACTTCAAACAACTTATTTTACATCCAAGAAGATCACCTCCTCCTTAAAACCCTATTTACAAGGATAAAACCAAATCATTTGATTTGCACACCTTTAATATATTTCCCAAATATATCAAATGAGAACCTAAAGTCCTTTTTATATAAGGTGATCGGGTATGTCTCATGACCCACCTTTTCAATGTAAATGGTTGACACATATACCTAGGTGAGTGTATTTAATAAATATAAACATAAATTATTCACATTGTTAAATACTTACCTAATGTATATTACCTAGGGATGAATATTTAATAATAGAAAAGTATTTCATATTATTAAATATTTAATGTATATAATAGTGATGGACCCATATTAATTAACGGTTGGCAGACCACTTAATCATTATGTTCCAACACATTCTTCATGTATGAATCTTGAAGTTGCTAATAATGATTTCAAAGGTTTTTCTTGATTTTAGAAAATTAAATATGATATAGGGTTTAAATTTCTTTACTCATGCTTTCAAGAAGATTGAAATGGGGAAGAGGTCCTATGAAGTGTGTCAATCTCATTTGTATACATGGTGTGGACTATGAAAGTATAGTTTGACAAGTGTAAAGGTGAATTTTTGGTCTTCAAGAAGAATTGTGATGTTGAATTAATATTTTAAGACTCTCCATGACTCCTATAAACTATTAGATGCACTAATTCGAATGAAAGAAAATCTTAGCTTGGTATAAAGATTATTGTCATTATTTCAGCTATACTATACTCTATTTATTCAATTCCTTGGAGTGTTTTTAAATGATGCAAACTAAGAGAAAGCATGGAAAATATACCTAATGTCTATCTGGGCTCTTGGAGTTGAAATTTATGAAATTCATTAAAGAAATGATTGAGAAATAAGTTTTGAGCTCTCTCTGTCCTACATGAGTTAGATAAACTCTCTAACTAGGGTTTGAACTAGAAAATTCTTTGAATATCAAATTATAACTAGTGAAATTGTGTGAAATTTTGAACATTCCTCTATTTTGGGATCGTATAATAGGTTCTTCAATTTTTAATTCATTTCAATATGGTATCTGTGTGTTCTTCATGATAGTCATGGTGATCGGGGTTCAAACATTTGCTACGGTGTTGTGTAAGTGGTGTTTTTTTATCTTTTTCTCTATGTTTGATAGCATGGAACTTAGTGCATAAAATCCATAAGATCAAAGGATTTCCTAAATAAGTGATGGCTAGTTTTCAATGTGATTGAAGTGATAGGAAGAATTGTGATAGAAAGTCTATTGAGTTAGAAGCACGAAGAAAAACATGTTTATCAAGTAACTTGGCTAAAATATTTGAATGAAAGAAAAATATTTTAGGAAGAATCTGAAATGGTGAAGTATGGTCCACATGATGACAAAAGTATATTGATGAAGTGTGTGTAGTGCTCCATAATGCATGATAGATTTTTCATAGTTCGGATCACCTTTTTTCCTTCCTAAGCAAAAAGCGGTATGGTGTTAATAAAGTCTCTTAGCCCTGGTTGATGTTCAAGTGATGTTGTAAAGTCATTTTGAATGTAAGGAGAGCATGAGTAGATCATGAAGGATCTCAAATGTCACTTTGTAATGTGAGCATAAATTATGATTTTTTTAACTTGCATTTTTCTCACCAAGGAATCTTAGAATTCTATCATATAATAGTTATAATGTCTTTCTAGAAAGGAAGAAGTTTTTTCAGTGCTTTCAGTATGTGAATCAAATATAGAGAATAAATTTGAAGAGGCAATTATTGATAGAACAAAAAAATGCGATAATTTGAGCAGAGTGTAAAGAAAAGTGATTTGTTTAATATGAAATATCATTCATGTAGTCATTTTTCTAGATGATAATGGAGATTAGATAGGTGATGGAATATATTGATGTTGAGAACATTGTGATATGATTATTCAAAGGGGTAAGTGTGTCAAAATATGATGAATGTAAAAATCTTGATACAATAGAGCTTGTAGCAGACCTAAAAGAGTGGAATGTAACAAGAATTTATGTGTCAAATGAACCGTACATGATAGACTCTTGTAGAAAAAAATCAAGAAGAGAATGAATATGGAAAAGAGAACAAGAATAAGGTAATTTAGAGGTCACCATTAGTTGTGTGAGACAAAAAAATTCTGAGTGATCAAAAACCTAAAAAAATCTAAGTTGCAGCTTAACATGTGGGGAGTTGTTGCTTCTTTATAAGCCAAAGTTTATAAAATTTCAAGAGTTGTTGGACCAAATGTGGGAGTTGAAGCTTCAAAAAAAATTTAATCTTTTCAAAGATTAAGTGGTTTCTTAGTGAAATCATTAGAGTTTCAGCTCCATGTTGAGTAGAGGCTCAACTTGAAATCATGTAACATTTACATAGCATTCTTTTCCTATGTAAGTTCTTGGTTTCAGTGGGTTTTTTCCTAGTTTTTGTTTCCCACATTAATTTTTGTCTTTGTGTGTTATCTATCATTCTAGCTACTTGTGGATGTTGATTTGGTTAAGATGATCCAAATTAAGTGAATTGATTTGTGAGTTTAAAAAGATCAAACACTTATTCACCCCCTCTTAGTGTCCTAATTTCCAAGTATTACCCTTCTCGTATCTTTCATAAGATGGTACAAATATAGTTCAATCACATAGATAGACAATACTTAGATCCCACACTCTCATAATACATTTATCATATTACTAGGTATAGTTCCTCGTTAAGAGGATAAGTCAAGCTTTACGTTTCCTTTTATATTACTAGGTATAATTCCTTGTATATTACTAGATACTATCATATGAAATGTCTTAGTCTCATAGCTTTGCTTTAAAATTTTAGTTTTTAAAACTAGATTTAGTTTATCCATGTCATTATACTTGATAATGATCAAAATCATTTAGATTTTTTTGTAATTCAACCATATTATTCATTATCGTTAAGTACCTCTTAAGAAAGAGATATAATATTTTTAAGTAATTAAACAAGGTTTAATATTAACGATAATAAAAATGTATCATTCACATTTCATAATACTAACTTATTTAAGGTATAGTACTTTTGTACTTTGACATCATTATGTCATTTAATAAGTTATTGTCGTAAAGGTACAACTATCATCAATGTACTTATTAGAATTGTACTACATAATGAATTAATTATTTAATTAATCAATTTACGATTGAGTTAAGGAAATATCATTATTTCATAACTTTGCATTGTTATCCATAACATCTTTATTATCTATCTTATTAATTAAACATATGAATGATAATGTCATTCATATAGTTGTAATGGTTGGCATTCAATAAATAAGAATAGTAAATGTCATAAAGTATAATCAATTAAATCAAGTAACATTTCATAATCATTTTAAAGTACATAACGCTATTAGAAAACAATGTAATTCATCATTACAACTCATAAGAGATATTCAAATAATAAATACATTTATTTAACTCATTAAGGATGAATCCTTATTTCTTAATTATTACAATAATTTCATGTTAATGGGTAATTGCACCAAGTTGGAGGGCCAAAAGGGGGTCTTATGTGGATGCATTTTTTCTGAAAAATGAAAAACTTCAACTTGTACGAGTTTTTTGAAATAGTTACACTCAAAATTGGAAGATGTTGTATAAACATGAATCATAAAATTTTGAGTATAGTTTCTAAGATACTAAATTTTATTGAAAATGGATAAGTTTAAGTGAGTCAAATAACTAAAATACAACTATTCCTATTTTTAACAAAAACATAATAGAGTGAATTTCATGACCCCTACCATTTTCGAGCACCATTTAGTATTTTTGAGAACCATTTGGTAGAAAGATAGCTAGGAGCATCTAGTTTGGGCAACAACATTTTTTAGATTTTTTAGTGAGTATTTTTAATGATTTTTCTAGTAAAATAATTTTAATTTTAAATGCATAATAGAGCTCAAACCGTGCCCCCGCCCTAACTACCTCAAAAATATCAAAAATTCAATTTTTTTTAATATGTATAGAATTAGGCCTAGTTTGGGCTCGTATAATTTTTTTCAATTTCGATGAGCTAAAAATATATATATGATGAAAGATAGACATGTTTAAAATTTAAAAATAGATATTAAAAGGCATAGTTAGAAAATGATTAATGTGGAAACCTTATATTAGTCAAAAAAATTGAAAAATTATATTTTTAGAAACAAGAGACTCTTCTCTACATCGTGGTATAATTTTTTTTAAATGAATCGATCATTTTATGTTGATTTATCATGGTGGAAGTGACATTTTTGCATTTTCCTGCAAAAACATGTGGTTTGTTGTGTTTGTGTAGGTCCATGCCTCAGGCTTGGGGATCCAAATCGGATCCAAGTCTTGAGGTATGGATTTTAAAAGGGGAATATAATAAATTTTACATGTTATGTTCTTTATATATTAATGTTCCCCTCAATGTATTTTTACCTCCTTCACGAGTTTTTTTCCTATTTATGTTTGGTCTGCAGATTCCTGTACATTCTTTGAAAATTTTGAGTAGTTCATCTTGCCCCATACCCCACAATATATTATTCTGCAAGTATGGGCATCAAAAATTATGTAAGGACACAAATAAAGTCAATAACAAGACAAAATAAATTGGAAGAGCGAGAATTAATAAAACGAAGAGTATGCAAAAACTTCATGCATAGAAAGGTACATTTGTTGTATCACATGTATATGAGAATAATGATTTTGATATGAATGTTGATATTGAATTGAATGATAATGTTGGTATGGATGAAGAAATTTATATGAATCCAATTTTTGAACCTTTACCTAAGAATCCAAATGTTGAAGCTTTACCTAAGAATCCAAATATTGAACCTTTACCTGAGAATCCAAATGTTGAACCTTTACCTGAGAATCCAAATGTTAATTTTAAAATTTGTATGGAAACATTGAATGAAAATTTAAGTAACCCACTTAATGAATCCTCACCTCTTCAAACATCTCCTTCCATTTTGCGAAGAAAACCAATTCACTAAATTGAAATTGATGAAAATGTTATAAAACCAATTCCTAACAAAATGTCCGACATATATACAAGCGAAAAGATAGGAGAATTTGGGATAGTTACTTTTTGAATTTAAATGACACACAAAGATGTCAATTATTTGTTACGTTGATGAAATTAATTAAGATGAGACCTACAATGAAGACCCTAGGGTTGAGAACATCTAATGTTGTTGACCAAAATGTGTCAATTTTTGAAAATATACATAAATAGTACTAAATCAGTAGGTGCCAAAAGATGCACCAACAATAATAATGCTAAACAATGTGCAATTACTAATTGTATAGTAAGTGATAAAAATTAATAAACGCTTTATTAGAAAAACAAGCAAAGTGCTTTGAAGCTAAATAGAAAAACACTAACAAAAGAAATAGGAGACACCAAAGTATTGAGTCAGTAATAACACTTACTATTGGGCTTTCTCTATTGAAATCCCATGGAAAGGAAATAATAGATATGATATTATAAAATAATTAATTGTAATTTTTTCAATTAGAACACAAGGGTGTCACCAAATTAAAGAGACATACTAAAAAGAAGAACAACTTCTCGTAATAGTGAATTATGTGCAAAACATTTCTTAGATACGACTAAAAAAATTGTTCTCTAATTTTAAAGATGAAAATCCAAAAATTAACATTAGTCAAATATTATTTGAAATGAACAAACCCTTGTATGTGAAAATCAATCACTCACATACCACTTGTTGTTGCAGGCATCATGTTGAATTTCTAATGCATTGTGATGTTTTTTTTCAAATATGTCATGTTTTACATACTGACATCATGTTACAGGAGTGTGGATTAAATGTCCCACCAAAATATTTAAGGGAATTTATTCTGATAATATTTTGTGAAAAAATCAACTAGACATTTGTTTATAACAAAGCATGTTTGGATGTCCATGTCCAACGTATGTGGTGGCTTGCCATATCTAAAAATTTATATCGATGAGGAGAGTACATATTCAATAGGAAAATAATTGGTTGGTTTTAGAAAATATAAATTAGTGGCATATCAATTAAAAGATGGAAATAATCTTAATGGTGTGAGATTGTTGAGAATAATTACTGTAATAGAATATTTGGTCAAATTCAGAGAGGAAATTGCTTATGATTATGGAAGGCACACACATAGAGCTCGATGGTTGGATGAAAAATTTAAGATAATAAAGGACACATTCTGACTTGGAACTATTGTTTTATTATTTTACTTCATAGATAATTACACATTGTAACCAAAAATGGAGGTTTCATCTCAATACTATAACTCGATGCATGTTGCTATTTTTATGCTTATATCATTCATGCACTCTCTAGAAAGCACCGAGAAAGATTAAAAGATATTAATAGAGTATCATTGATACATTAATGATGATCAAAAACATTATAAATAATATGTGCAAGGGTTTTTTAAGCATTTTGTGTGAACTTGAATGAGAGGAACCTTTTATTCAATCAATATTACATTTGGTCGACATAACCGTACATCACAATTCAAGAATGCATGAGATATTTTATTGGCTAAGTAGGATGCACAAAGAAAAAAGTATACAACATATATGGAGTTTTAATGAGGTAGAACATGGGAAAGGAGAGCATGATGGTATATGAGCATGTGTGACAAGATCACTTGCAAGAGAATAGTTAAAGTTTGAGGATGGTGCTAAATTTAGAGATGTAAGAATAATTGTTGATTGGTGTGTAAAGAACATTGGCTCTCAAGACAATTCAATGGTTCGAGATATTATTGGTTGATAGAGGAACGACATTTGGAAATCTATTAAGATTATATGATAGTTACAGGATCAAGTGATGTGCATTTGTTTCGTAGTTCAAATGTAAGTTCTAGGACTCTTTATACTAGGTGTATGGTATGTTTTTGTATATCATGCATTGATTTTGCATGGAATGAATGTGAGTCACGAAGTGGGTGGATGAATATATTTTTAGACCTCTAATTCAACTCGATAATATATATGTTCCACGAGAATTTTAACTTGCAATGTCTTGAGATCATATGACAACATCATCCGACTTTGACTAAGTCTATGATTTAGTGTAACAAGGTACATATGTATGTCATATTTTAGATTTATAAATTTTTAAATGATCAAATCTTAATGTATTTTAAATTTTAATTTAGTTTTACTTTGTGATGTAGGCCACATTTTTTCATTTATTGTGAAAATTTTTAAAGCAGAAGAGCATCCCAACGTGGAGGTGTAGGATCGACAAGACCTCTCTATGTATCACGAGAGATCGAGATATCACCCAACAAAGTTATAACATCTTTCGGTCTTAGGGATATTAAAGGAATATTCTGAATGAAGTATCTTGGAAGCACCAAGAGCTTTGGCCTCCAAAACGATGCCTCCGCTGGAATTTACCTAGCCATCCCTATTGGCATAATCGTCTTGGCTATCAATTGCCTAGTAAACCTTTCTTGTTTAGTTTTGAATGGGAGTCACTGGCCTACAACTTTGTGACCTTCTATTCATTGATAATTACTTCTATGATAAACCCATGGATGGTTTAAAAATTTCTTTCAAGAAGATAGGAGTAGTCATCAAGCTCGGTGAAGGGTGTGATGTGATTTCCAAACAAATTGAAATGTATATAGATTTAGAGGTCATAACATGAATTTACAAATATGTCTATCATTATAAATGGAATCCAAGGAATGATTATAAATACAAATATCTATATCAAATATGGAAATTTTAGGAAAGGAATCCACACTTGAAGAATTATTCCCTTTTAGATTGTTGGCAATTCCAATGGCAAGTGGCAACGCCTATGGAATTCAGTTGGTGGAAGGTGGATTTTTTCCCTTGTTGGGTTTTTTTTCTCATGGCTTCATAGGTAGCCTTTAAGATATTATTGGAGAGATATCTCCATACTTTTGTGATAAGTTTAAAACCTCCTCAGCTCCTAGGAACTTCTTTTTATTAGGATGTAATTGAAGTCTAGTTTTAGCAAGGTAATTTGGCTTTCCAAGTTCTTAAGGGGCTATGCCCATATGAGGTAGCCCAAAAGCATTGAGAGTGTAAGAAACAAAAATAATTATTCCCCTAGTATTTTTCAAGCCATCTCAACATGTGTGCATAGTCATTTTGGTTGGTAGGAATTAATGAACAAATATGTGGAAATAATTCCTCAAATCATAACAATAGAAAACTATTTAGCAGAATTATACTTGTAGAAATATAACAACATACATAAGTAATGCACAAAAGAATAAAAGACAAGATTTAACATGGTTCAACCAATGTGGGCTATTTCCACCAACAACTTTCTCATATTTTATTATCAACAATAGTAAAACAACTCTCGCATTCTTCTCTCGCTTATGAACTCACAATAGAATTCCAAATATGCTAAACCATAATTGATACCTCAATTGCTCAACCTTGATCACTCTTGATCACCTCTTAATCACTAAGAATCAAGACCTCTTGAACACTCAATATATATTCAAGATAACCTAACACCTCTATTTATAGGATTACAATCCTTGTAACAAGTCCTAAAGATGATCCTAGAATTTTGAAATTCATAACCTTATAACTTCCCACAATCGGAAAAATTGTCTTAGCGTTGAAATCCAATTAAAAGAAACTTAATAGCAAAGTGACAAAAACGTCACAACATGAAAATAGAATATGACTATAGAATGCTCCCGAAGTCTCCAAAATTAATCGTTCAAACTCCAACACATCAATACCGATTCCATAAGACCAAAACAACAACCTCCACACCCCAACAATCTTCCACTTGGAGATTGTTTGCGCAATTAGAAAAGTTCTCAACCCTTCATTATCAACCATGAAGTCTAATCAAAGTTGAACACAACTTCAAATTATCCCTTGTGACTGCCTTGGTTGTCATATCCACAAGATTCTAACTGGTATGAATATTTTCTAACTTCAACTTGTCTTCTTCCAAAGCTATCATGATGAAATGATATCTCAATTTGAATGTGTTTTGTCCTAGAATGGAAAGCGAGTTCTTCGCCAAATGAATAGTGCTCGACTATCAATGTGTAGTCTCCCAACTTCTTGGTTATAAACCAACTCATTAAGAAAATATTGTAGCCAAATCATATCCTTTCTTTCCTCTATGGTAGCAACATACTTAGCCTCTATGATTGATAAATCCACAACCTTTTATAAACGTGAAATCCAACTCATTGTTGTATCACCAACCATAAATACATAACCTCGTCATGATCCTCCTACTATCTAAATTTACATAGCCATGCAATATAGTGTCTAATCTACAAAAACAAAATGTTGCTCCCATGGTCCCTCTTAAATAACTAAGGATCCACTTCACTACTTGCCAGTGATCTCTACCTAGATCACTCATAACATTTCTCACTACTCCCATTGCATAGGAAATGTTAGGCCTAGCGTATACCATATCATATATCAAGATGCCAATCTGCTAATGAGTACGGTACCCTAGACATATGGATCCTATCCTCCTCAGTCTTGGGACTTTGCTCCTTTGATAATTTAAAGTGACCTACCAAAGGAGTACCAACCAGTTTAGCATCCTCCATATTAAACCTCTCTAAGACCTTCTTTATGTAATCTTCTTTAGATAACACCAAATTCCTCTCCTTCCTATTCTAATTTATTCTCATACCAAGGATTTATTTTTCTACCCCCAAATCCTTCATAGCAAAGGAGTCACCTAGATGCTTCTTGAGTACCTTTATTTCCTACATGTTCTTCCCTGCAACAAGCATATCATCCACATACAGGAATAGAATAATATAACTACCATCAAGAAAATTCTTGATGTACATGTAATGGTCTGAGTGACACCTGGAGTAACCCTTCTCCTATATAAAACTATCAAACTTCCTATACCACTATCGTGGATCTTGTTTCAGGTCATATAAGATCTTCTTTAATTTGCACACTAACCTCTCCTTCCCTTTAACCTCATAACCCTATGGCTGCTGCATATACAATTCCTCCTCCAACTTACCATGAAGTAATGCAGTCTTCACATCTAACTACTCTAAGTGTAAGTCTTCTACTACTACTAAACTAAGAACAGTCCTAATAGAAGTCATTTTAACAATAGAGAAAAAAATTCATAAAATTTTATACCTTTCTTCTATGTAAATCCCTTAACCACAAACTGGATCTTGTATCTTTTCCTGCCTCCATCTTCCTCTTTGATTCTATACACCCGCTTGTTTTGTAATTCTCTCTTTCCCTCGGGTAGCTCAACTAGATCCCAAGTCTGGGTTCTACATAAGAGATATGTACTCTTCATTCATAGCCATCTCCCACTTCTTCTTGGCATCTACCTACACTACTTCCTCAAAGCAATCTAGATCTCCACTTTTAGTGAGCAATAAATAATTCAAAGAAGGAGTAAATCATTTAGGTTCCCTTCTCACCCTAGAATACCTTCTCACCTCATGAGTTTGGGGTTCTGATGAGTAGGTTCTGAACTAGATGTCTTTGGAACATATTACACCGAATCGGCCCCTTAGAAACCTTTCCATCTGCAATGTCCTCTAATAATTTGTATTATTTCTTTGATTCCTCTTTTTTTTCCTACAACCGATCTTTATACATGAATTTTTCATTAAAGACAATATATCTAGACTGAAATATTTTCTTTTCCTTAAGACTCTAAACATGGAAACCAAAGTCATCCTCACCATATCCAACAAAGGTGCATTTCTTAGATTTAGCCTCTAACTTTTTCCTATCATCTTTATCAATGTGAACAAATACCTCACATATAAATAAACTAAGAAATGAGTAATCAATTTTCCTACTATACCTAGCCTCCTCATGTATACCTCCATCCAATGCCATAGAGGGTCCTCTATTAATCAAATAAAAATTTGTGCTTACCTCTTCTACGCAAAACATGAGTGGCATCCCGCATGTAATCGCACGTACCCAAAATTGTATGTACTTGCATGGTGAAATTGGTTACAACCGCCCCAATGATGATACAGGTCTCCTCGCAAGGTGTTCGGGATCCGGAAAAGCCCTCGGAGTATGCGTTAACATCCCGCATGCCTCGCTTTGCCCCCGCGCCCTTTGTTTTTCCCTTTCTTTCCTCTTTCCTTGGCCTTTTGACCTTCAGTGACGAAACCGCCGCCCTGCAGGGAGGCGGTCTCGTGACCGCCGCCCTGATCAGGGAGGCGGTCCTGTAACCGCCGCCCTGAGCAGGGCGGCGGTCCTGTGCGCGTTTTCCAGAACGTTCTTTTGACGCGACCCGCGTGAAATATCAACGCTTTACCAGCTTTTCTTGCCGACTTGAGCACGCATTTATGTTTTTGGTCCCCTGGAATAGTGTTTTTCTTTTGTTTAATGTTTAGGAGTTCAGTTTGGATTTGATCTCTGCATGTTTGGATTCCTATAAATGCATGGTTTGTGCACATGCAAATGGCCCCTGAATTTAGCTCTGAATTTTGCTCCAAAGTTTGTTTTGAATTTCTTGTTGCAGTAGATCTAGTTTTCTTTTGCTTAGAATTCTTAGATTTCTCATTGAGTGCTTTGGCTAGTATTGTGTTGCAGCTGGTAAGCCACATATCCAACTTGTGCAAGTGCAAACATTATTTGAGCCACCATTTTAACTCCAATTTTCATGTTTCAGTGCTATGGTCTTTTAGCTTGCTTAAGATTGGTAGCATAGGTTGTTACAGGTTTGTTTTAGCTTTGTGTTACTGTTGGTAAGCCACAGATCCAACTTGTGCAAACAGTATTACTGTTTTGGAGTAGAATAGTCTAAGGCAGCCATTGAAGTTGCAGGTTTTGCTCTTCATACAGACTAGTTTCAGGTTCTGGATACTTTTGTTGCACGATTCGCAGTAGACCCCGCTAGGAATTGTATAGGCCAAGCTCTGTACTCTTGCGCCATCCCTCTCCTATCCGCACTCTATTCTGTCTGCATTCCAAAGGCTGTCCATTGATCCAAATACTTATTCCTGTTGATGCAAGCATTCCACGCTTTTCTGGATTCACGTGAGCACAAAGAACGTGGAGATCATACTGAGGGGACAAGAACACACACACCGTCGGATTCGCCATTGTTCTGCGAAATCCAGGTTCCATCTTTCAAAGTTTTAGTTAGAACTTATCAAATAAAGTAGTTAATCGCTTTATTTAAGTTATTTCCATTCTCGATATTGCCAGGGAAGTTGTGGGGATTGATAGTTTCTGAGAAACTATGATTCATTCCTCACTTCTGAGGTAGGATCGAAGAATCTTGCAGATAGATTAGTTATTTCGTTGTTTAGAATAGATATACGAAATTGCACAGACAAATAGCTACACTCGGCTATTTTGTTTGTTTTACGTTGTTAGTTTAGTTATCAATTCTAAATATTTTAAATAGCTGCTTTCTTATAAATTGCCAGAAAATACAAAAAAAGAAATCATATATGTTAGAAGTACACTTAGTTTTTACTTTATTATAGTTTGTCTCATTTCCGCTTTTGCATGACAATTACGGGACCCAGGGAGCCCAGGGAATACATTTTCGAGCCAATTGTGCCCCAGCCCAATACCGTAGTGGCAATAACTGATATTGACCAAAACCTTAGGATACAAGTCTTCCAAACAACAACAGACTTCCAACAGATCAGGTCACAGTTGAGAGGGTTAAATATCGAAGACGACCAAGCACATCTGTTTTGGTCAAATCAGCCAAACTACAGGTTATCCTAGAAAACATCCGCATGACCTGTAGAAGGATTTGAAAGAGAACAAATATTCGGGTGCGATCCTTTAGTTCCACAAATGACCCGGAGGCATTTGGAGACACCCTAGTAGATATAGATACCAGCTTAAGAATCCAAGTCGCTAGAACACCTGTGAGGTATTCTGAGAAAATCGCACAATTGCTGATTCTAAACGTAGAAGCTGAAAAGGCTTACGACTACTGGATACTAGGGATCAGAACTTGATCTCCCGTATGACCATAACGGGACCGCAACAACCAAGAGTCTATGGTTGTGATCCCCAGATCCCACAGCCCAACGAACCCACGAGTCAGTTAGATATAAACACTGGCCTTCGTACATTAGTATTTCAGTCTACTCCGATTCCACCTCTCATCATTCAACAATTATCCCTACTAGACACAACAGCTAACAAAGCTAAAGAATTTTGGACTAGGCCAGAGAATCGTCCATAGAATCGACCATATTTACCATATGACCCTATCAGGAGAAATACACGAAACCATCCCGGGTCATTTTCCACGCATCCCACAACCCATAGATCGAATCACGCCAGAGCTCGATATTGATTGGAGCCTTCGAGCAGTCATCCTCGCTGATCGATCTATCACACCAGTCCAAGTTAGAAGGGCCTTCTTTGCCTTAGATTCGCAAATACCATTAGTGCGTGTCCAAGACATTAGATTGCCTGACTAGTTTGTCTGCGCATTCTACCCCCACCGGCTGTCTCGGCACGACCTCGGGAGGTCGGGTACGCGGAAGAGTCACGTGTTGATTCCCACGCTCACCTGTCGCTTTTCCGACGTACAAAATTGGTGAACCCAACGTGAATCAAGCAATTCTTTCACCTTCTCTTTGAGAAGTTTTATCTTCTCCAAATCACCTTCGCTCCTTCCCATTATTCTGCGGGTATTCATATACCCCCCGAATATGTCGGGATTCGATGCATACGGCAGACCCCTCTTGGGTCTTGAGGCATACTACGCCCAACAGAATAGGCAATCATCACCCTCACTCTCAATGTGGGGCGACAACTATTCAACTAACCAATTGTCAACACAAACACCAAGGACTAGATATAACTCGTCCTTTCAAACAGAGGGGTTGGAGCAAATTGCTCAAACACAAACAGAGCCTTCAAGCTCAAACAATATGACATTGATGGAGAATCGCTTCATCTCCTCGGGTATTACTCGGACCACATATTAGTAGACAATCGGATCCATACTTGGTCTTGGATGATGGACAATCAATACCTTATCCTAGGAGTGAACAACGCTCCCGGGGTATGTACCCACCTATAGGAGGTTTACAAGTACAACCTGAGACCCATTTTCAAGAAAATACCTCTACAGGAAATATTCTTGGAGAAACTTGGCAAGATAGCAATCAGTTCATGACAGGCTATCACATGCCTATACAACACCGGGACATACAACAAACGCCACCAAGGCACGATATCATGGCTTCACCAAACGAAGTCATTTCAAATCTAATGGAAAAGGTTAGAGGATTAGAACTTGCCCAAGCAAGTCAAAATTCAAAAATCATACAAACAGGGAATTCCAATCCTCCGCACCATCCTAGCCAAGTGGATCTCCTCACAGGAGTAGGCACACATTGGGTATGACTCCTCAATATTCACAACAAGTGCCAACTAGACCCACAATCGCTAACACTGTTCCTCTTGGTCCAGTACAGAGCAATCCATTCCTAGATAGTACCCCTTCGTACTTAAACATGTACTCCAAATCACCACAAGGGGATTTGTACTCATCCCCCGGCGTGTTTACTCAAATGCAGGGATTGCCTTATGCCCCTGCCAACGCGTACGTTACGCCATATCAACAACCCCTTCCGCCACCACAGGCACCATCAATGGTTGAGACATATGCGATAGGGACTTATTCAGAATATTTAAAGGAGCCCTTAGATTTCGCCATACGAAGCGTTATGCTTCCAAGGCCTCTTCCCGATTTGCCCAAATACAAAGGAGAAGGAGATCCGAATGCGCATATCAAAGCTTACGCTACCGCCATTCGTGAATTACTCCCATGGGATGGGGTTGTTGCTAAAATATTCCCCAAAACGCTGGAAGGCATTGCCCTCGATTGGTATTACAGAATACCTGAGGCTTCCATACATTCGTTCAAACAACTCGTGTCTGAATTCATCAAAGCCTTCGACATGAACAAACTATTAAAGACAGGAATCAGGGAGTTCTTGCACATCAAACAAGAACATAACGAGTCTATCACCCATTTCATCCAAAGGTGGCGTACAGTCCTTTATTCCTCGGCAAGCGCTCCAAACATGGATCAGATGGAGCTATGCGATTTATTCCTTCATTCTCTTAGCAGAGAAGTGAAGGAAGAAGTCCAAAAATTCCCACTGAGGACTTATGACGAGGTGCTTGAGAGTGCTCTGCGAATTGATCAAGCAGCAATAGATAGTGGCCGTAAGACGTATGGAGCAAAC
Organism: Taxus wallichiana var. yunnanensis; assembly: GCA_018340775.1. Lineage (NCBI taxonomy): Eukaryota > Viridiplantae > Streptophyta > Pinopsida > Cupressales > Taxaceae > Taxus > Taxus wallichiana. Next base: position 19,897,337 of record CM031239.1, on the reverse strand, counting down.
GGGAGGTTAATCACCTCTACTCAAAATACTACAACCACTACAAGCGTCAATCAAGGACCCAAAATCCTTAATGAAAACCATGGGGTTACAACAGATGGATTCACTGATCAAGTCAAAGGACTAAATGTTGTGAACACCCCGGCACCTGCTAACAATCAACGCAATAATAACTTCACTCCAGCGATCAATATGGTGGATTCTAATCATCCTCCACAACAACAAATCCAGCCACAAGGGCTTGCTCGGGGCCCAGATGGATATCAAAACCAAAGCCAAAGGCCACAACCTCGAAATTTCAACTATAACAACCAGCAGCCCAATCAGAACTTTGGGCCACAACAGGATTCAAACCAACGACCACGGAACTATAATCCCAATCTATATTGTGGTTTCCACAAAATTAGGGGTCATGATACTAAGACTTGCCATGACTACAATAAATTCATGCAACGCTTGCCAGAAGAACAAAAACAACTTTTCATAGATATGTTCTTGGCAGATCCTGTGTCACCAGCACCAAATACTTCCGCAGGGACAGTTTTCCCTCAAAATGCACCTCTCAAGATCTTCAATAATCCTCTCCCAAATCATTCTAACAATAACAGGTTAGATCCAAATGGGAAAAACAAAGGTATCATAATAAGAAATAACAATCAAGACGCCTCAACTCCTGACAACTCTCAGATTGCTCCTAACCTAAGTTCAAATGGTAATACAAAAATCTTGGGATTAGTTGAGCTAGAGGTTGAGCATGAAATTAATACAACAACTCAGACAAAGGAGTGTGTTTCACAACCCCTACCCGATATTTTCTCCACACGAGATGAAGTTCCTACAAATGCTAAACCGGTAGGATCCTATGATTTAATATACGAGGTGGCAAAGACAAATAAAGATAAGTCAATTTCTGTGGAAACAGTCTCCACGAAAGCCACAGAAGGAATTATGAAACTCTTGGAGAATGACGAACCGATCTTTCTCCCATTCGAACCTCAAGGAATGGGTAGTCTTCTCGGTATAGCATCTCTTCCTCCGATGACCTAAATCTAGATATAAACATGATAGAATTAACAAACGAAGAAGGGCAATTTAAAATTGAAACGATGCCTATCAAAACCCTCTCTAGGCACTACCCTATTCTAAAGTCTAGCTTCGACCCATGTGTGTCTAAAGCTAAGTTTCCCCTATCCATGGGGCAAGACCTCATCATCAACACAATGCTCACTATGAGAGAGAAGGTCGAACAGCATAGTCATGCTCACCCACATGTCATCTCTCAAAAACATGACAAAGAGGTACGCGAATGCCTCTTTCAGAAAAATGTTTTTAATAATGGGACATATACACCTCTGGGCAAGGGTTGTAAGTTCAAACCCAGAACGGTAAGCCCTCATCAAGAAAATGAAAAATTTGAGGATAATGGTTCTCCGCTGTGTACTTCTAGGGGTGAAGAATTCGATATTCGTCAACTTTCTTCACCTTAGATATCATGAAATATAGTTCCACCTGCATTTTCATATGTACATGGTTGCAGTTACATTACATTAGTAATTTAGTTGGTTCATTTTGTTCACTCGTTTCATAAATATTGTAGTCCAGGAACTTACTCTTAAGTAATCTGTTACAAATTTCTGAAGATATTGGCAAAAATATTCAAATCACATCTCTTCAAGCATCATCAAGTATTTTCAAATCTTCTCATCAAGTTTGACAGACAAACATTGATGGAAACCATACCAAGACCTGCATACTTGGCTTCGCTCTTTCTTTCTACTAGGTAAAGTTGTCCTTGCCTACGGTCTGTTCTAGAAGCTTCTTGGTGTCACATCTATCCCTCTTAAAATCTCTTGGAACAAAAGGATATCCCAAAGTCATAGATCAAAAATGTCAAAATCAAATGCAATCAAAAGCACCAAGCAAACAAAATATTTTATTTTACACACTTCTTTGCCCCATCAACCTTCGGTGATAAGCCCACATCTCTTACTGGTGATGTGAGGTTGGGAAAGGAAAGAAGTGCCCTTACTCGCCTATATCTTGCCTTTGGTGACAAACCCATGCTTCTTACTAGTGGCATGAGGCAAGGTGTGGGGGGTCCAGTCACACAAACTAACAAATCTTGGTATGCTAAAAACACAAGTCAAATTCTGTCAAAAGAAGGGAAATATCCAAACATCTAAAATCCAAAGAGATCAAATCCTCAAAACCAGATTTTGTCAACCAGGTTGCCATTTATGAATCTAAGTCTAGATAAACTGAAAAGTAAGTGGCCTTCTAAGCTTGGTAGTAGTTCTGAGTAGGGTGGGTGTGTAGGTCAAAATTTGGTTCTTGTCCTTGTTTTGTCTGTCTCTCATCATTCCACTCGAATCAAACTCATACAACTTGTGCCCTTCCCAATTCTTGGTGTTGAGCCCTCGCATCTTACTAGTTGCGTGGATTTGGGATTGGGGCAAGTTCATCTCTTTATCGCTACACATTCATCACATTTTGCCAACATAAGAAGAAATCACAGACATTGCCCAAAGGGGCCAAAAGTTCAATATTACAACGTGTTTGTCATCACATATCAGCATTGCAAAAAAATAAAAATAAAAATAAAGTAAAACATTTTGTTTAACATTTGTTATCACTTGTCATCCATTGCATACATTATGAAGAGCATGTGAAAGTTGGCGGCATTTCGACACACAGGCATGTCAGGTATAGTCTCTAACTCCCCATTTTGGGACCGCCATACTCGGACCCAACGTTTTATGCCCCTTCATGGCTAAAACGCTTCTCCGAGGGGGCAATATGTACGTACCCAAAATTGTATGTACTGTACAGTCAGAAATTGGTTACAACAGCCCCAATGATGATACAGGTCTCTTCGCAAGGTGTTCGGGATCCAGAAAAGCTTTACAGATATGCGTTAACATCCCGCATGCCTCGCTTTGCCCCCGCGCCCTTTGTTTTTCCCTTTCTTTCCTCTTTCTTTGGCTTCTTGGCCTTCAGTGGCGAAACCGCCGCCCTGCAGGGAGGCGGTCTCGTGACCGCCGCCCTGATCAGGGAGGCGGTCCTGTAACCGCCGCCCTGCGCAGGGCGGCGGTCCTGTGCGCGTTTTCCAGAACGTTCTTTTGACGCGACCCGCGTGAAATATCAACGCTTTACCAACTTTTCTTTGCCGACTTGAGCACGCATTTATGTTTTTGGTCCCCTGGAATAGTGTTTTTCTTTTGTTTAATGTTTAGGAGTTCGGTTTGGATTTGATCTCTCGCATGTTTGGATTCCTATAAATGCATGGTTTGTGCACATGCAAATGGCCCCCCGAATTTAGCTCAATTTTACTCCAAAGTTTGTTTTGAATTTCTTGTTGCAGTAGATCTAGTTTTCTTTTGCTTAGAATTCTTAGATTTCTCATTGAGTGCTTTGGCTAGTATTGTGTTGCAGCTGGTAAGCCACATATCCAACTTGTGCAAGTGCAAACATTATTTGAGCCACCATTTTTAACTCCAATTTTCATGTTTCAGTGCTATGGTCTTTTAGCTTGCTTAAGATTGGTAGCATAGGTTGTTACAGGTTTGTTTTAGCTTTGTGTTACTGTTGGTAAGCCACAGATCCAACTTGTGCAAACAGTATTACTGTTTTGGAGTAGAATAGTCTAAGGCAGCCATTGAAGTTGCAGGTTTTGCTCTTCATACAGACTAGTTTCAGGTTCTGGATACTTTTGTTGCACGATTCGCAGTAGACCCCGCTAGGAATTGTATAGGCCAAGCTCTGTACTCTTGCGCCATCCCTCTCCTATCCGCACTCTATTCTCATCGCATTCCAAAGGTGTCCATTGATCCAAATACTTATTCCTATTGATGCAAGCATTCCACGCTTTTCTGGATTCACGTGAGCATAAAGAACGTGGAGATCATACTGAGGGGACAAGAACACACACACCGTCGGATTCGCCACGCTCGCGAAATCTAGGTTCCATCTTTCAAAGTTTTAGTTAGAACTTATCAAATAAAGTAGTTAATCGCTTTATTTAAGTTATTTCCATTCTCGATATTGCCAGGAAGTTGTGGGGATTGATAGTTTCGAGAAACTATGATTCATTCCTCACTTCGAGGTAGGATCGAAGAATCTTCTGCGAGATAGATTAGTTATTTCGTTGTTTAGAATAGATATACGAAATGCACATGCACAAATAGCTACACTCGGCTATTTTGTTTGTTTTACGTTGTTAGTTTAGTTATCAATTCTAAATATTTTAAATAATTTGCTTTCTTATAAATTGCCGAGAAAATACAAAAAAAAGAAATCATATATGTTAGAAGTACACTTAGTTTTTACTTTATTATAGTTTGTCTCATTTCCGCTTTTGCATGACAATTACGGGACCAGGGAGCCGGGGGAATACATTTTCGAGCCAATTGTGCCCTGACCCAATACCGTAGTGGCAATAACTGATATTGACCAAAACCTTAGGATACAAGTCTTCCAAACAACAACAGACTTCCAACAGATCAGGTCACAGTTGAGAGGGTTAAATATCGAAGACGACCAAGCACATCTGTTTTGGTCAAATCAGCCAAACTACAGGTTATCCTAGAAAACATCCGCATGACTGTAGAAGGATTTGAAAGAGAACAAATATTCGGGTGCGATCCTTTAGTTCCACAGCCAGACGCTGGAGACACCCTAGTAGATATAGATACCAGCTTAAGAATCCAAGTCGCTAGAACACCTGTGAGGTATTCTGAGAAAATCGCACAATTGCTGATTCTAAACGTAGAAGCTGAAAAGGCTTACGACTACTGGATACTAGGGATCAGAACTTGATCTCCCGTATGACCATAACGGGACCGCAACAACCAAGAGTCTATGGTTGTGATCCCCAGATCCCACAGCCCAACGAACCCACGAGTCAGTTAGATATAAACACTGGCCTTCGTACATTAGTATTTCGATCTACTCCGATTCCACCTCTCATCATTCAATAGTTATCCCTACTAGACACAACAGCTAACAAAGCTAAAGAATTTTGGACTAGGCCAGAGAATCGTCCATAAAATCGACCATATTTACCATATGACCCTATCAGGTGAAATACACAAAACCATCCCGGGTCATTTTCCACGCATCCCACAACCCATAGATCGAATCACGCCAGAGCTCGATATTGATTGGAGCCTTCGAGCAGTCATCCTCGCCGATCGATCTATCACACCGATCCAAGTTAGAAGGGCCTTCTTTGCCTTAGATTCGCAAATACCATTAGTGCGTGTCAGGACATTAGATTGCACGACTAGTTTGTCTGCGCATTCTACCCCCACCATTTTAGCACGACCTCGGGAGAAGTCGGAGTGCGCGGAGAAGTCACGTGTTGATTCTACCCCCACGCACCTCGGGAGGTCGGGTACGTGGAAGAGTCACGTGTTGATTCCCACGCTCACTGTCGCTTTCCGACGGTAACCTCATGCACCTAGCATGTTTCATGATGTGTCTTTGTTCATTCTCTTTGACACTCCATTTTATTATGGAATCTTCACAACCATCATTTTCCTTAAAATCCAATTTCATGAATAGTAATCAAGAAATTCATCACTACAATAATCCCCTCCATTATCCGACCTGAAACATTTCAACTTGAGACTGTTTCATTATCAACCAAGGCTTTCCATATTTTGAAAGTTTCAAATACATAATATTTATTTCTAATGCAATAGACCAAAAAATTTCTAGCTACATCATCAATGAAAGTGAGATAATAACATGAACCATCAATATATTTTATCTTAGTTGGCCCCCATACATCTCAGTATGCACTAACTCAAACTTACCCTCCTTCTGGTAGGTCTAACCTTGAGGAATCTCACCCACTTTTTTTCCCATAAACACGGTCCTCATAGAAGTCCTAATCTAACTCCTTTAATTTGGGAAACCTGACCTTTATAATTTTCTTTCCCTTTTGAATCATATGATCGAGTATCTAGTGCCACAAAGTTGCATCTCCATCTCAGTAGCAACTAAATAACAATAATCAATACCACCTGGGTAAATACAAAGTACCTATTTTCTTACCTTTTACAACCATAAGATATCCCTTGGTAACCTTCCAAGAATCCATTGTAAAATTGATTGTACAACCATCACTACCCGGTGACCCGCATATATCAAGTTCCACCTCAACTTAGGAAAATACCTAACATCCTTAAGTAGCCATGTGTTCCCATTCTACATTTTCACTTGAACACAACATTTCCCTACTATGTTGCATGGTTCATCATCACCAAGATATACATGTCCAAAATATCCTTGAACAAAAGAACTAAAGTCATGTCTATGTGGGGTGGCATAGAAAGAAGCCCCTAAATCTAACACCCAAGACTCATAAATATTATCTAAATAAATAATTAAGGCATCCTAAAAATATCACCTCATGCCACATTTACCTCTTTAGTTTCCTCCTTTTTATTCTTATCTTGAAGAGCCCAACAATCTTTCTTGAAATGACCAACCTTCCCACAATTCCAAAATTCTAACTTGTTCTTAGACTTTGACCTTCCTCGATCATTCAACTTTCCACAATTACCTTTCCCTTTGTTCTTTTGTTTCCCTCTTCTCTCCATCGTTAAAGGGTTTAAGTAGAAGAATCTTCGGTGCTCTTCCTTCACATTTCCTCACTTAGGATCACACACTGTTACATCCTCAAACTTCAGCTTTGACTTATTAGAAACTGAATTACTTACATCCATAAACAAGTTGCCCCAACTATCCTACGGAAAGGAGAAAAAATAAACAAATCCCCGACCTCATCATCAAAGTTAATTTTTACTGATTTTAACATACTCACAACCATATTAAATTCATTCAAATGATCAGCAACATAACCATTCTCAGACATCTTCATATTAAATAAATTTTTCATCAAAAATATTTTATTAGAGGTAGAGGGTTTTTCATATAACTTCCCAATGCACTCATGAGACCTTTTGTACTATTCTCCTGCGATATGTTGAAAGAAACCAAAGATGCAAGGCATAACTGAATTGCCTCGAGCACCTTTCTATCAAGAAACTCCCAATCCTCATCCAACATGGCTATAAGTTTCTTTTCTTTTCAAATGAAAGAAACATGGAGGTCCTTATGATACAAGTAATCCTCCATTTACATCTTCCAAAAACAATATTTCTACCCATTAAACTTCTCAACCCTCAATCTACCCTCATCTATCATATCTCCCACTCAAGATAAACTTTTCGTGTTATTTACCACTTTAGAAAAAAATATCGATACTAGTTGTTAGGAATTAGTGAACAAATATGCGGAAACAATTCATCAAATCAAAGTAGTAGGAAACTATTTAACAAAATTATACTTGCAAAAAAATAAAAACATACATAAGTAAAGTAAAAAAAAGACAAGATAAGATTTAACATGGTTCACCTAATGTGGGCTACATCCACCAAGAACTTTCTCATATTTTATTATCAACAAGAGTAAAACAACTCTCACAGTCTTCTCTTAGTTATGAACTCACAACAAAATTCTAAAGATGCTAAACCACAATTGATACCTCAATTTCTCAACCTTGATCACTCTTGATCACCTCTTGATCACTAAGAATCAAGACCTCTTTAACACTCAAGATATATTCAAGATACCATAAAACCTCTATTTATAGGATTAAAATCCTTGTAAGAAGTCCTAAAGCCGACCCTAGAAGTTTGAAATTCATAACCTTTCAACTTCCCATCATCGAAAATATCTCACGGCATTGACAAAAACCTAACAACAATGCCACAACAATGTCACAGCATAAAAACAACAGACGACCGTAGAATGCTCCTAATGTATCCAAACATAACCATTCAAACTCCAACACTTTAATACTGATTCCAAAAGACCAAAAAAATAGGCTCTGCACCCAACATGGGTCTTACGAGCTTTTGTTTGAAAAATATTGCATCAAATAATCTTACACAAACTTAAATTGCACTATTCAACACTTTTTCAAATAGTAGGATAGTCGGAGGATTAAATTGAGATGGAGAAAATGAGATAGAATTTTGTAGAGGGTCCCTACACGGATATGTTAGATCTGAAGATATGTCTCTAGATGTCATGGAGTTTAAAAATCACCCGTCGAGGTTATAACATTTTTGGTCTCGGGCTCTTAATGAAATACACTGACGAGGTAGCATGGAAGAAATGACACCATCCTCGTACCAAAATGAAGCCTACACTAGCATTTACTGTGCCATCTAGATGAATTGGCGCAATCATTTTGGTTCTACGAGCTCCGTTTACAAAATATAGAATCGACATTCTTAAACCGACTCAAATATCAGTATTTTGTGTGTTTTTAAATAAAAGGATGATGAGATAACCAAATCGAGATGGAAAAAATGGGAAATACTATTATAAAGGGTCCCTACATGGAGGAGTAGGATCGACAAGACATCTCTAGGTGTTACTGAGTCCGAGAAATCACTGTTGAACTTATAGCATTTACTTTTATCTCGGGGCTCTTAAGGGACTACACTTGGATGAGGTAGCTTGGAAGCAACGACACTTTCCGCACTAAAACAAAGCCTCCAATAGGGTTCACTTGGCCATCTAAACATGTTGACGTAGTCGATATAATGCCATGAACTACTTGTAGACACATAAATATATTCTTACACTTAGAATTTCTCTTAATTCAACCAATTTAAGAAAGTTCATTAATTGACGCTTCTTCACTCAATTCTCTGATTCCCATTCACAACACCTCCTTGGTCATAATTCTTCCTATAATCAATCTATTTGACTAATTACCCCTTTTAGGCAAACATCCCTCTTTTAACATTAAAAACCTTCATATTCCTCTATAAACTACTTCTGCTAGCTTCATAGGCTATCAACCCATCACACTCGATTAAGTAGACCCCTCACAAGCCTTTAAAATTTACTAATCACGCATAGCTAGATTAAACCCTAGTTAACTAACATAAACATAGCTTAACTAATCCTAAAGCATGTTTATCCTAATCTAATCTAAAATTGGTTTATGGCTTACCTTTAGTCCCACATGCACTCAAATTCCAAACTCTCCCAGATGGAAAACTATAAATAGAAGGGTGACCCCTCCATTTAAAAAAAAAACACCTTGTTTACATAACAAAATCTCTCAAGCACTTTAGAAAGGAATTAGAAATCATTTGTGATAGCTTTAAGCTATAAAACATTTAGATCTTGGCCATACTCCATATTTAAGAGCTCTTCCTTCTTGCATCCATCCACTCCAAATATAGTTAGTAAGGGAAGATCTAAAGTTTGCCCATGTAGCCAACTTGGAGAGATCTCTTCACTATTTTTGGGAGCAAACAACACACAAATATGATTACTAAGATCTTAATAGGTTCATATTTTATAGCTTTCAAAGAGTAGAGAGTAATATACATGTTAGTTTTTGATGTTTTTGTCAAATTTATAATGATTACATGTTAGTGTCCTTTGTTTATCTCTTATCTTATGGTCCATGGATGAGTTGGCAATGCTTTGAGGTTTTCTAACCTCATTTCCATAGCTTTTAAACTTATATATGAACACGTTTGGCATGAATGATGGGACTCTTAGTCCATTCTCTATTAATGGAGGCCTTTTCAAGCTTTTCATGTCCATTTATAACCATTTTTATTCTTTCTAGGTTTTAAAGGCTTGTCTTTTAATAGATTTCACATTTTAGATGGGCTAAATCTCTTTTTTCTTTAAGCATTTAATGGGTTTAAGCTAGAAATAGGTTTTAATGGATAAAAACTAACCTTTTTGCTCTTTTAAAATTTTAATTTCCGTGATTTTATGAGATTTTACAGGATATGCATAAATGTCTTGGATCGGTGCATATACGTCGAAACAGGCATGCACCGTTGAACTAGCCACACACCCATCCGACCGTACCTTGATTGTTAAACTAATTTACAAAGGGCCACATATCAATTGAAACCTAAGTGTATACATAGAAGTACATGTGTACCCATCATGTCTGTATGTGTAGGAGTCTTGTGTTGCTGTTTTTTTGTCTTTACATTTTAACCTCGGCTCGCGTACCTATTTGTTGGGGCATGTATCCACTGAAACCAATGTGCACGTGCTTGTCTAGATGCACAGCATAAAACCACACTGTCATATTATTTATCCACATGTATCCATCATTAGGGGCATGTATCCATTGGTCATGTGTGTGTGTAATTCTGGGTGCATAGGTGTCTCTATTTGATCCATATTTATTCCTATTATTTTTAGTGCTCCTAGTTTGGGTCATATCTCCACGCCTGTTTACCTATTTTAAGAACTTGAATAGGCCTTGGAAAGATCACAAAGAGAAATTTTTGAGGGAAGTTCTAAAATTACTATACCCTTGGTTTCATTACTTCTTTCATCAAACTCTTGAAATGCCCCGGAGACCTCTGAAAATGCAAAATACTAAAAACCGCTGAAAAATTGCTAAAAATAGATTTTCAAAGTTTTCTAATTTTTATAGTTTTTTAACTTTTTTGCAAGGTTCTAATGATGAATTTATTGTTTCTTTTCATCATATTTTTATGCTAACTTAGTTGATTGTTCACATTTTTCATTTGTATGGTTCTTTTGAAACGTGTATGTTCTTCCCTCCCACCTTCTAGATGATCATGGGAATCAAAAATATTTAAAAAACCTTCTATTTTGCTTCCAAAAACAATTTAATTTAATCTTTAAACTGAATTAACTTTTTAAAGTTACATAAAATGAGTTTCTTTTGCAAATCACTTAAATTTTTTTCCATTTATTATTGTAGTTGAGTTTTCATGTTGTGTATGCTATTTCTTGCACCTTTTAGGTGATCTTGGGAATCAAAAGAAACATGTGAACTCTATTTTCTAATATTTTGGAAAAATACCAACTCCTTGAATGTATAGCCAAAATTCATTCGTCGAAGAAAGGAGTTTTGAAACACAAACACACTAATACATATTATCATACAGGTTTTCAAACTGTGTGCTACTTAAAACCACATTAAGATAAGAAAGATAAAAAACTCACCACTTTCATCACATTGTATTACAGATTTCCAAAAATGGTATGTCCCTATCCACTCAACTAGAACATAACTATTTTGGAATAATTCCTTAAGATAAAAAATGGGGGTGGTTTTAGGAACCCTAAAGTAATCCACCGTATTGAGTAACCTTGTGGATGAAATAGGAAGCACTCCGCTTACCTACTTGAATAGTCATACATTGTAAGTTTAGAGTCAAAGTTGTATGTATCATGACCCCAGTGACGATACAATTGAACACACTAGTTTCTCATTGTATCAAAAGTGGGTAAAGTAAATCCAAGATACTCCTTGGGAAACCTCAACAAATCAAGCTTGCATTTAGACAAAGTATTGACACCTAGTTGAGTGATTTGCTTAGGAAATCCATTTCATCAAGGAGCCCACTTTTCTAGTCCATTATTGTGTCTTGTCAAACCATGACGAAGTGACAACTTATTTGGGATCAAAACCTTATTTTTCAAACACAATAATGAATCCACTTAAGTTAGATCTAAGTGTTTCTCATCATGAAATCAAATGAAATATCACTTAGATTGGTTTCTTTCTCACCTTCAAACGAGGAAAAACTCTTCCCAAGTGATGATTATTTTAATTTCATCTTTTGATCTATACCTTTGTATTATTTTTTTCCCATTTGGGATACGAGAAGGAATCTTTCAAGAGGGTTGTCATAGATAGTGTTCAAAATTTTTTGTACATTTACACTCATTGTAACATTCCCATTTTAATACTTTAGAAACAAGAAAATTTTTATTTTTAACATAATGTTCTCTGTTCTAAATAAAACATCATCATTTATAACACACATTCCATGTCAATCAATCTCATAATAGATAACCATATGCGATTGTAAATGACTTGATAAATTACTGATCTATCATGTTTTTCTTTAAGTATAGAATACTTTATGTATACTACATATACTTGGTTTTCTTACCCTGTTCTAGGTACTAAGTGATCTATTTAAAGAACCTATCTGAATATTTATTACCAATATTCATTTGACATCATGTTTCTTTAAACTAGGTGACATAGGACAAAGCAACCAGTAGCTTGCGATACTTTGGAAAAATATTTCCAACATACTATTCATGTTACTATTCCTAGATGACATACTCATCAAATTAGAATACGTCCTTCACCTCACTCTACTGTTATCTAGAATGGTCTTTACTGACTTCTGTCAATCCACTTGCCCAAGGTTTGACCCTAACCTAAGTTAGTGACATAATTTGTTATAGGGAGATGCTCACAATGACTTAGGGTATATGGGCATACTCAACCGACCTAAGTCGATCGAATGTGCCTAGGTACCCTAAGTCATAGAAAGCTACTTCCTATTCAAATCACACTACTAACTTGACCTAGAGAGAAACTAAGTTCAAGTCCAAATGTGTGTAGATCTAGATGAAAAAATGTGGAAGGGTGTTGCCACATGTCAACTGCAACACTGTATCCTCAAGAATTCCTTAGTCTTCTCGAAGGTACAGTCCTACAGTTGGCGTGTGCCAACATCTATCAGAACTACTTCATCACAATGTACATACCCCTAGGTGGTCATTAACACATAATTAAATTTGGATTAAGATTCAGATTACAAAGCAACCTTGTAAAACCCTAAATCCAACATTCCTTAAGTTCTTCCATAATTAATTTGATTAATATTAAGAACTTCATTAACTCATGATTTCTTTTATGTTCATTAACTTTGGCATAACATGCAATTATCCAAAAACAGGGCAAAAAACATCATAAGGTTAGTTTAATGTAACTTAACTATTCAAAGATGGTGTAGCATCCACATAGATTCAGCTAGAGTAGACTTCATGGAAAGTGAAGTGCAATGATTAATGATCATAAACACCATTCCTTTAGTTTTACATTCTTTTGAAAGAGGAAGAGTATTCCTCTACATGATTAAGTGTTAGGGCTATCATACCCTTTTATCTTTCTCAATTCCTATAGTTTAATTGTATGTCCATTAAACATTTCATTATTATACTATAATTGTTTAGATAGAGAATGACATCTTATGCAACTCAGCAAGTTGCATCCTAGTAAGGGAGATTGAACTATTCCCTTCATCCAACTTATTAAATGATAACAATAATAAGTATACAAATAGATATGAATAATATCAACAAGATAGATTCCAATTTCCTTCATAAAAATTACAAGAGAAATACACAACCATTTGAAGTATATCTCAAAAATTTCATTTCATCATGATAAAATACATAGTTTACAAGTCTATGCATTATAGACATACTTCATGACAATCAACATTAAGATCATAAAAAATACAATTTTTATTTTATTTTCAATACAATTAGAGAATGATTCTCAATTCACTACATAAGAGCCAGACTTTAAATCAGCCAACACATCATTAAATCTATTGCCTTCTTTTATACCTTACGAAGTCCATCTGTAAATTTTTTTGGCTCGGTCGGTTCATTAAAATGAGCATGATAAGCACTAAACATTAAAATGAATTGCATTAAACTAATTGTTCCATTAAAATAACTCTGCTTTAATGAAATAATTATTGTAATCATACAGATAAGCATAAGTAGTAACAACCCTAAAAGAAGTACAATAATAAATAAAAATTCACTTTTAAGAAAAGAACATAATATAATCAGAAACTACTGCATTATATCATATAAGTATTGTCCCAAACAATTACTTATTTATATCAAACAACAACTCTTGACAATTTAATTATTTCATAATTCTTTCTAAATTTGAGATACAATATTAACCTTACTACATAAACAAAAAGAGTTACTTCAGAATCAAAGACCTTATTGTCATTTTACCAAGTTTCTAGAAATCATGTATAAAAGTTCATTTTAGCATAGTACATATTTAGGATGATTCATCCTACAACTTAAATAAATAAGAAGAAGAATCAATACGGACTATCCACAATTCACCATTCATCTAAGAGATAGAAATCAGGTTCAGAAAGTACATAACCGATTACCTACATAACTATATCAATCAAGGAAACCAATAAAAGGATTCACCATTTAAGAGACAACAACCATTAACAAGAATCCCAATCCAATCCGAGAAGGGAGAGAAACAAATAGTCATCAACTTACTTGCAACCCTTATGAATTATTCAACATTATTGGAGATATCAGTCAATGATCTGAACCATACATTCCATAAATCAAAGTAAGACTTACAAAAGGATTATTTCTTACTCGTGTCCATCTAGGGAAGGTTCATATTTATTATTGAGTGCATAGAGAGGAGTCCATCTGAAAATAATATCCTAATGATGCATGACTCATTCATTCAAAACAAATGACTAGAAATGATTACATTTTCCTTTCTACATGACAGACTCAGCTATACACTACCCTAAATTGACAAGACAATTGATTCCATACAAAATAGCTGAGATCAAGAAAGATCAAAAGGGAATGGTTTGGTTTTCCCTATACCAAAATGACAGTCCCAAAAGTTTCCTGAACATACTACTATTCCCATGAACTTTCCACAGTCAACTAGCAACAAGTTAAATTAAACAACCATGAAGAATACTCTAGTTATGGAGAGTGAGTTCTCATTACCTCATCTAAGATCAAAAGGGAAAAGATCTGAACTCAAGAAGTCGAACAGGCCTAGGATGGTAAACACCCTAACAACTTGGGAGAGAGAGTTGATCTACAAAGTAGTTCAAGCAAACAGAACTTAACTTCCCAAAAGTTAAAGGAAACTTCAATAGAAAGGATCGAACCGAGAATTCATTCACCATTGTTTTATCAATTGAATTCCAAATCCCTTTTTAAAACCTAGAAGTTCTTTTGAAAGTTCCAATAGAGAATACAAAACCAAACATGAAGTTTAATGAAAACATTACTTCTATTTTCCTTACAAGCTCAAATCATATCAAGTAACATCAAATACCAATACTAACCTAGTTCAAATACAAGTAGAAATTTAGGACGCATACAATTCCATAATCCACATTCATCCATTCATCTTTGTTTTAACACAAGTTCGAGTTCATATTGTAGAGTAAAGTATACAATACAGTCCCAAAGCAGAAGTACTAAATCTTCACAAAACAAGATATAGTTTAAAAGAGTGTTCAACTCCTTTTTTTTTAAAACCTAGAAATCCATTCAAAAGGTTCTGATAGAGAATACAAAAACCCAACACTAAGTTTAAAGTCAAACATTTTTCTTTATTCCTCATGAATTCGAACTGTAGTAGTGATTCCAACTACAAGAACTTACACAGCTCCATACAAAAAGAAACATAAATTTTGAGTTCATA
This sequence comes from Taxus wallichiana var. yunnanensis, assembly GCA_018340775.1. Classification (NCBI taxonomy): domain Eukaryota; kingdom Viridiplantae; phylum Streptophyta; class Pinopsida; order Cupressales; family Taxaceae; genus Taxus; species Taxus wallichiana. The sequence continues at coordinate 19,881,985 of CM031239.1, read as the reverse complement.
ATGAAGAACAAAGTATACAATACAATCCAAAATGAAGTACTATATCTTCCCAAAACAAGATATAGTTTTATAAAAGGATATTCACCTATCTTTCAAAACAATCAAAGATAGTCAGTTAAAAATAATGCAGAGTTACCTAGAACAGAGGGAAACAAGATATCCTTAACATGTTTTCACGCAAATTCGAGTTCAAAGTAAACAATACAGTCCGAGACAAAAGTACTACAAATTTTTCAAACTCAAAGATGCATCAAAGAGAAGTATCATTTTTTTCTTTCAATTTCTAAAGAGACTTCTAGTTAAAACTCAAACCAAAAACCATTTACTCAAGATCTTTTTTGAGAAGATAGTTCAGAATGCAAGCTCTAATCAAAACACTTAAAGTCTCAAAAGTTCTATATGCATTTCACAATTAAAATTACTCAGAGAGAAGACACAAGAACAAGTTAAACATGTAATGGATTCATATCCAAAAATCATAGAGATTCCTTCAACATGAAAGCAAATAACCAGAATGAAATAGATAACCATTTATCTCCTGAGAGCAGAGTTATTTTAATGAAAAATTTAGAGAAAAGTAAGAAATCTTAATGAGTAGATCCTATCATTCCTGATAGTTCTTCTACCAATTTGAAGGAGAATTCTAGCCAAGATTCCAACTCTTCTTCTCCTCCAATAAAGATCAATAACTAAACATCTCTTTCCCCAATGCCTCATATACTTTCCCTGAATCAAAAATAGACCAGGGAAAGCAAAAATAGCCACAAAGTGAAAATCAAACTGCTGGTTCAAAGAACTAGATAGCTCCATACAAAGAAAAAATCACAAACAAGTAAGACAAAACAACCCCAATAAATCTATCAACATTGTTTCCAAGATGGTTTTCTCACAAAAATTGAGACACATTAATGCCATTTATTCTCACATTCTGACCTATCTCTCCTTGCCATCACCATCTGAAATTAGAGAAGCCTATTTGAACTCCTTCATGCATCACTAAACCTTAGTGATGCCTCCATGTAGGCTTCCTCCAAATTTCATGTCTCTGCCTAATCTAGTAGTACACTTTCACTTAATTCCCAAGATCAAATCAAATTAATAGCTTAGGAACCACCACTTAGCCTCACATTTTCCATATGACCCTTAGGTCCCCTTTCCACACTTCATTAGTTTAGGATAGGTACCATTAGCTTAGGATAATACCTTAGGCTAGTTTAAAAATATTTACCTTAGGCTATAAACATGGCAATAGGTAAATCACCATCTTAGGTTAGATCATAATTCATAACCAAATAGTATTAGGTATTAGGTTAGAAATAACCTAGCATCACCTTAGGTTATTTCCCTCTTATTCCAATTTAGTACAACAACTTAGGTTAGGATGCCATCCCAAAAAAATAGACATAGGTATTAGGTAGGTATAAATAAATTAGTTTAAGAATCTCGCCAGGATATATTTCATAGGTCTAGGACTTAGTTTTTTATTTTCCCAATAGTCTTGACGTAGGCCTCTTTTCACTTAACACCATAAGTGTCCTACTGAGATCAATCAAGAATATCCAAGAACAAAACATACAATAGATTACGGGCATGATATTACAAGACAATAAAGAATTTTTAAACATACAAAAGTTCAGTCTATTATGTCTCTCAACCTTTGAATGTTAGTTTACCATTCAGACTAGGTAAGGAGATTTAAAACATACCTTGGATCAATGGAATTGATCCAAGGATGAGTCAATTAATAGAGATAAGTTTGCAACCATTATTACGGATGTGAAAATTGATTCTTTTCAAATAATATCATTTCAGTCTAATGAATCCAAGAGCAGAATGATTTATCCATGGCAAGCATGATCTTCAACAATCAAAGGAACACACCTCATCAAGAAAATCACATGTCAATGCTTGCAATGCAAAAGAGAAATATAACAATTTGTCAAAGGTGTTACATACTTCCCTCCTAAAAAGAATCATCGTCTTGATGATTATCTTATTTTAAAAATTTACATCAATGAATATCAAATTATCCACTTCCTTTTCATATGTTTGTAATAGATCAAAATTTTAAAGTTCCAGAAATCAACATTCACATAATTGTTTATTTAAAATAAAAGAAATATCTGCCCATAACTAGTAGACTTATTGTTGAATATAAAGATAAAATCACAAATTTTTATCATTCATCGAATCAATTTTGTTCAAATAAATATGGAAAAGTAGTTTTCATATCTTCCAGATTTTCCCAGGTTGCACTTTCTTCATTAAACTGGTCCCACTAGACCTTACATTGACTTATTTCATGATTTCTTAAATGCAACTAGCAAGTTTCCAGCACTCGTATGGGTTTAACCATGATTATTCTTGGGTCTTGGACCTGCAAGGAATTCTAATTTAACACATGTGATAAATCTGAAACGTATTTATTAAGAAAAGAAATATGGAAAACATCATGCATTCGTGACAAAGTAGGAGGTAATGTTAAACGGTAAGCTATAGGGTTGATTACTTCAACTATTTCAAAAGGTCCCACGTAACGAGGTGATAACTTGGCATCCTTGCCAAAATTTATAGAACTCTTTTTTGTTTAACCTCGAAGAAAGACCTTCTCACCAATTTCAAATTTCCTATCAACCTTTTTTTAAATTAGCATAACTCTTTTCCTATCTCGATTCTTCTTTCAAGCTTTCATGAATCATTTTAACTTGTTGTTTCATTTTCATAAGGATTTCAGGTCCAATTACCTCTTTATCCTTAATGTTTTCCCAACTAATGGGGGTTCTACATTTTCTTCCATATAATTCTTTGAAAGGTGCCATATTAAGAGAGGTATGATATGTGCTATTGTATGTAAACTCAACTAGTGTAAGGTACTCTTCCCATTTATACTACGGATCCATACAATACATTCTTAACATATGCTTTAAAACCTGATTAACTCTTTTAGTTTGTCCATCTTTCCGGATGATACACATAACTGAAATTCAGCTTAGTTCCTAAAGTTACATTAAGTGTTTGCCAAAACCTTGAAGTCATTATAGGATCTTTATCAGATATGATTAGTTCGGTACTCCATTTAATTTGAAATTTTCATGTACAAACCTTTTTCCAAAATAAGAGAATCATCCTTGAGATTACCAACGATAAAATGTGCTTGCTTTTGTTAGTTTATCAACAACTACAAAAATAACATCATGTTTATTTCTTGACATAGGCAACCCTTGTATAAAATCCATACTTATTACTTGTTATTTGTCTTTGTGGTATGCTATGAGGATACAATAAACCATTGGATGCATATGTTTGACTTTAACACATTGACATTTCAAAGAAACTCAATCACATCCTTTTCATCCCTTTCTAGAAATATTATTGTCTTATATTAGTAAGCATCTTTGCAATACCAGGGTGTCTAGAGAAAGGTGAATTCTGAAATTCTGCTAACAATTTCTTTCTTAAATCATTTAAGAAAGGTATGTATACTCTGTTTTCAAATCTTGAGATTCCTTCATTGTAAAAGTGAAAAAATTTATATCTCACATCATTTGGATCTGCAGCAAGTGTTGTTTTTACTTGTTGAAAGTAAGAATTAGATTCCATAACACTTTTTACTTCATTCTTATAGTGAGTTCTTAGTGTTATAAGAGCACAAATGTGCTTCCTACGATTTAGAGCATCAGCTACTTTGTTTTCCTTACCTTTAATGTACTTTATTTCAAAATCATATTAAGATAAAAAATCCAACCATCTTCGTTGTATTGCATTTAGATTTGGTTGAGTGAAAATATACTTCATCCCAAGATGATCAGTTTTTAATTCAAAAGGTTTACCAAGAAGATGATGCCTCCGGACTTTTAGTGCATGAACAATGGGAGAAATCTCTAAATCATGTGGAGCATAGTTCAAATCATGTAACTTTAGTTTTCTACTTTCGTAAGTTATTACATGATCATTTTGTAACAAAATACCTCCTAGACCTTCCTCGGATGCATCCGTTACAACAGTAAAGTCTCCATTAGGGTTTGGTACCACTAGAATAGGTGCTGATGTTAATTGATCCTTCAAAGTTCTAAATGCAGATTCACATTTCTCATTCCAAAAAAACTTCTTATCCTTTTTCTACAATGAAGTTATTGGTGCAGCCACTTTAGAAAAATCTTTTACAAATTTTCTATAGTAACTAGCAAGACCCATGAAGCTTCTAACTTCATGTACATTCTTTGGTGCAGGACACTCAGTTATAGCTATAATTTTATAAGGATATACAACAATTCCATTCTTACTTATAACATGACCCAAATAGTGCACTTATGTGTCATAGAAAGAACATTTAGATAGCTTACCATATAATCATCTTCTTCTCAAAATTTCTAAACTTATCTTCAAATGCTCATGATGTTCCTCCATAATTTTAGAATATATGAGAATGTTGTCTAAGAATACAAGCACAAATTTGTCCAAGTATTCTTGAAAGATATTATTCATTAAATTCATAAAATTTACAGGTGCATTTGTTAATCCAAAAGGTAAAACTATGAACTCATAGTGTCCATACCTTATTCTAAAAGTTATTTTATGAATGTCCTCATCCTTAATCAGTAATTGATGATATTCAAATTGAAGATCTATATTAGAATGTACCGATGCTCCATGAATTTGATCAAATAGATCATCAATTGTAGGGAGTGGATATCTATTCTTGATTGTTTCCTTGTTTAACATTCTTTAATCAATGCACAATCTAAGTGTTCCATCTTTCTTTTTCACAAAAATTACTGGTGCTCCCTAAGGTGAAACACTAGGTCTAATCAAAAATTTTAAAAAAAGTTCTTGAAATTTTTCCTTAAGCTCTAATAATTCTATAGTAGTCATTCGATATGGTACCTTAGAAATAGGTTCGGTTCCAGTCTTGGTTTCAATTATGAAGTCAAATTCCCTTTTGGGTGGAAGACCTGGTAACTCTTGGAAACACATCATTGTAGTTTCGTAACAGAGGATATCATTCCATGACATCACTATTTTCCTCAGTATATTCTGAAATTTTTACTATATATAAGGTACAACCTTTATTTTTGGCCTTTTTAAGTTAGATGACATTTTTCTAAGCTGAAATTTCACGTCTCACACTCACGAATCTCTGTTGTTTTCTACAGTCATCTAAACAACTAATATGTTTTTCAAAATAGTACACTTTTGATTTATGTATAGCTAACCAATTAACACCTATGATTACATCATAATACCCCAAAGGTGCAACATAAAGATCAAATTCGGTGAAAAAACTAGGTAAGTCAAGGATTTGCTCTAAAAAGACACATACTAACCGTATGAACAACATTGTTTCCATAATGTACGAGTCCATGTTTCTAGATTTTATTTTTAGTTTCAATGCTAATTTACTAGAAATAAAAAATTCAATAGCTCCAGTATGAAAAATAATAGTTACAGGTATGCTAAATAACTTACCTAGAACTTCTATGGGTGTGGCATGTTTTCCATCCCGCTATCATCACTCTTTGTAGCGTGTATCTTGTGTTGCTGATTACGATCATACTTTTTCAAAGGAAATTGATTTATGTAATGATCTTTTTCATAGTTATAACAACCTCCTACAGGTCCCTTTCTAGGCTCATATTTATTTCCAGCCTTAGATTTATCATTCTAACCTCCATAGGACTTCATGTCATTATTATTGTTCTTGACAAATTTGTTTCGTGCATTTCTAATAGACTTATTTGTTGTTGTTTTCTTATTATTATCATCTGAAAAACTTACTTTTCATTCCGAATTTCTTCCATTCCTTTATTAGTTGTAAGAGATGATGAAGAAGAGTTGGGGAATTTCTTCCTTACTTCCTCTTTGTGATCATAAATTTCCTTTAATTTTTATTCCGCCTTATGGATTTTTCAACAACCCCTTCCATCATTATTGAACTATGAACATCCACCTCTCCTCCTATAATGGTATTCAATCCCATGATGAATTTTTGTATCTGAACTTCTCTTCGTTTGATACGAAGGTACAAACTTAAGGATTTTAGTAAACCACTCCTAATACTCGGTCAAAATTAGCTTTCCTTGAGCTAAGTTTTGGAATTCAATCAATTTTTATCATAATAAAGTTGTGGTAGCCAACGTTGTCTAAATTAACCTTTAAATTTATCCCATGTAATATTATTTGCATCAATATTTAACTTAGCCTTACAAAATTGTCCCACCATGAAGATGCCTCATGGGAAAGTTGATATGCTCCCCAAACTACCTTTGTTTCTTCCAAGAAATTCCTTATTGTTATTAGGTTGTGGAGCCTATTTTCATGTGTGAAAGTGTTGAAGATTGTACACTAAGAGTCTTGTACACTTTTCATGTATCCTCACTTTGTAAATTTTTTTAGGCATAATTTTTTTGGCCTCGAAAAATGCACCCGACATATTGGGAAACTTTATCTTCTCATATGGGCGAGTTTTTTTACCCATAGGTTTATGGGATGGGTTTTTCCCATGGTTTTGATACCCACAATTTTGTAAAATTTCTTAAGTAGTTATCTATTTATATGGTCTTATGCATATGATAGATGTACAAGAAAATGTATTGCAGATGTGTTTTGAATTTGGGTGTGAATTCTGTAGAGTTTGTTGAGCATAGCTCCAAATGGATCTGGGTATTGTATTGAGAGAGTGGTGGCTTGTAATAAAATCTGAGCAAGTGATTCTTGGTGGATGTAGCCCAAATTGGGTGAACCACATTAAATATTGTCTCCTTGTGTTGTGTTATTTTATTCTACAATTTTATTTCAGATCTGTAATAATTTCTGCATATTAGTTTCTACTGTTGCAATTCTATGAGGGATTATTTCACATATTTTATCTCTTATTTCCTAAAAATTGCAAAGTACCTCTCCATTTCACTGAGCCAATTCTCAGCTCCATCTCCTAATGTGGTGCCATCAAACTTGGGTGGACTTATCCTTTTTATATCATTAGTGAGTTTAGCTGCCAGCCTAGCCTTTTTGTTTTCAGGTGATCAGGTATGTTCACATTGTTATTATCAACACCTAAATTGGCATTATCCTCAGGAGGTGGCTGATTATTATTACCAGCATCTTCTTCCTCCTCATTTCCCATTACTTGTTGTTCAAGTACAACCAAATGATCCCTTGTGTCCAATAGGGAAGTAAGGATCTCATCAAGTTTTTGGGTAGTTGCTGCTCCTTCCTCGGTGGAGGATTATTTGCAACATTTCCTCTTATTCTAACCATTTTTTGTTAACAATAAAATTTAATTTTTATTAGATTATGGACACAATAGGTCCAAGAGCTGCAACCTTCATGATACCAAGATGTAACATTCCCATTTTAAGAATTTAGAAACAAGGGAATTTTATTTTTAACACAATGTTCTTTGTTCTAAATAAAACATCATTTAGAACACACATTCCATGCCAATCAATCTCATAACAAATAACCATATGCAGCTGTAAATGACTCAGTAAACTATCGATCTCTCATTTCATGACTCGGTTTCTAACCGATCTCTCATGTTTGTCTTTAAGTATAGAATACTTTATGTATACTACATATACTTGGTTTTCTTACCCTATTCTAGGTACTGAGTGATCTATTTAAAGAACCTATCTAAATATTTGTTACCAATATTCATCTGACATCACATTTCTTTAAACTAGGTGACATAGGACAACACAACCAACAGCTTGCGATACTTTGGCCAAAGATTTCCAACATACTGTTCATGTTACTATTCCTAGATGACATACTCATCAAATCGGAATACGTCCTTCACCTCACTCTACTATTATCTAGAATGGTCTTTACTGACTTCTGTCAGTCCACTTGCCCAAGGTTTGACCCTAACCTAGGTTAGCGACATAATTTGTTATAGGGAGACACTCACGATGACTTAGGGTATATGGGCATACTCAACTGACCTAAGTCGATCGAATGTGCCTAGGTACCCTAAGTCATAGAAAGCTACTTCTTATTAAAATAACGCTACTAAATTGACCTAGAGAGAAACTACGTTCAAGTCTAGATGTGTGTAGATCTAGATGAAAAAATGTGGAAGGACGTTGCGCGTGTTAACTACAATAGTTTATCCTTGAGAAGTCCTTACTCTTCTCAAAGGTACAGTCTTATAGTTGGCATGTGCCAACATACGTTAGAACTGCTTCATCACAATGTACATACCCCTAGGTTATCATTAACACATAATTAAATTTGGATTAAGATTAAGATTACAGCATCCTTGCAAAACCCTAAATCAAACATTCCTTAAGTTCTTATTCCATAATTAATCTGATTGATATAGAGAATTTCATTAACTCATGATTGCTTTTATGTTCATTAACTTTGGCATAACATGTAGTTATCCAAAAATAGGACAACAAACATCATAAGGTTAGTTTAATGTAACTTAACTATTCAAAGATGGTGTAGCATCCACATAGATTCAACTAGAGTAGACTTCATGGAAAGTGAAGTGCAATGATTAACGATCATAAACACCATTCCTTTAGTTTTAAATTCTTTTGAAAGAGGAAGAGTCTTCCTCTACATGATTAAGTGTTAGGGCTATCATAACATTTTATCTTTCACAATTCCTACAGTTTAATTGTATTCCCGTTAAACATTTCATTATTATACTATAATTTTTTAGATAGAGGAAGACACCTTATGCAACTCAACAAGTTGCATCCTAGTAAGGGAGATTGAACTATTCCCTTCATCCAACTTATTAAATGATAACAATAATAAGTATACAAACAAATATGAAGAATATCAACAAGATAAATTCCAATTTCCTTCATAAAAAGTACAAGAGAAATACACAACCATTTGAAGTATATCTCCAAAATTTTCAATTCATCATGATAAAATACACAATTTACAAATCTATGCATTTCAGACATACTTCATGCCAATCAGCATTAAGATCATAACAGAATACAACTTTTCTTTTTTCAATACAATTCAAGAATGAATCTGAATTCACTACATAAGAGCCAGACTTTAAATCAGCCAACACATCATAAAAGTTATTGCCTTCTTTTATCACTTACGAAGTCCATCTGCAAAAATTGTTGGCATGGGTCAGTTCATTGAACTGAGCATGATAAGCACTAAGCATTAAAATGAAGTGCATTAAACTAATTGTTCCATTAAAACAACTCTACTTTAATGAAACAATTATTGTAATCATACAAATAAGCATAAGTAATAACAACCCTAAAAGAAGTACAATAATAAATCAGAATTCACTTTTAAGAAAAGAACATAATATAATCAGCAACTACTGCATTATATCATATAAGTATTGTCCCAAACAATTACTTATTTACATCAAACAACAACTCTTGACAATTTAATTATTTCATAATTCTTTCTGAATTTGAGATACAATATTAACCTTACTACATAAACAAAAACAAGATTTTCTAGAATCAAAGACCTTATTGTCATTTTACCAAGTTTCCAAAAATCATGTACAGACAAGTTCATTTCAGCATAGTACATATTTAGGATGATTCATCCTACAACTTAAATAAATAAGAAGAAGAATCAATACGGACTATCCACAATTCACCATTCATCTAAGAGATAGAAATTAGGTTTAGAAAGTACATAACCGATTACCTACATAACTGTATCAGTCAAGGAAACCAATAAAATGATTCACCATTTAAGAGACAACAACCATTAACAAGAATCCCAATCCAATCCAAGAAGGGAGAGAAACAAACAATCATCAACTTACTTGCAACCCTTATGAATTATTCAACATTATTGGAGATATCAGTCAGTGATTTGAAACCATATGTTCCATAAATCAAAGTAATACTTACAAAAGGATTATTTCTTACTCATCCATCCAGGGAAGGTTCATATTTATTATTGAGTGCACAGAGAGGATTCCATCCAAAAACAATATCCTAATGATGCATGACTCATTCATTCAAAAACAGTCAAACTAGAAATGATTACATTTTCCTTTCTACAGGACAGACTCAGTTGTACACTACCCTGAATCGACAAGACAATTGATTCCATACAAAATAGCTGAGATCAAGAAAGATCAAAAGGAGCAGTTTGGTTTTCCTGTACCAAAATGACAGTCCCAAAATTTGCCTAAACATACTACTATTCCCATGAACTTTCCATAGTCAACTAGCAACAAGTTAAATTAAACAACCACAAAGAAGTTTCTGGTTCTAGAGAGTGAGTTCTCATTACCTCATCCAAGATCAAAAGGGCAGAGAGCTGAACTCAAGAAGTCAAATAGGCCTAGGATGGTAAACACCCTAACAACTTGGGAGAGAGAGTCGATCTACAGAGTAGTTCAAGCAAATAGAACTTAACTTCCCAAAAGTTAAAGGAAACTTCAATAGAAAGGATCCAAACCGAGAATTCATTCACCATTATTTTATCAATTGAATTCCAAATCCCTTTTAAAACCCATAAGTTCTTTCAAAATTTCCAATAGAGAATACAAAACCAAATGTGAAGTTTAATGAAAAACATTACTTCGTTTTCCTTACGAGCACAAACCATACCAAGTAACATCAAATACCAATACTAACCTAGTTCATATACAAATAGAAATTTAGGACACATACAATACCATAATCCACATTTTCCCATTCATCTTTGTTTTAACAAAAGTTTGAGTTCATACTGTAGAGTAAAGTATACAATACAATCCCGAAGCAGAAGTACTAAATCTTCACAAAACAAGATATAGTTTAAAAGAGTGTTCAACTCCTTTTTTAAAAACCCATAAATCCATTCAAAATGTTCTAATAGAGAACACAAAAACCCAACACTAAGTCTAAAGTCAGACATTGTTCTTTATTCCTCACGAATTCAAACTATAGCAAGTGATTCCAACTATAAGAAATTACACAACTCCATATAAAAAGAAACATAAAGTTCGAGTTCATAATGAAGAACAAAGTATACAATAAAATCTGAAATAGGAGTACTATATCTTCCCAAAAGAAGATATAGTTTTATAAAATGATATTCACCTATCTTTCAAAAAAATTAAAGATAGTCAATTAAAAATAACATGGGTTACCCAGAATAGAGGGAAACAAGATATCCTTAACACGTTTTCATGCAAGTTCACATTCAAAGTAAACAATACAGTCTTAGCATGGAATACTACACTTTTTTCAAACTCAAATATGCATCAAAGAGAAGTATCCCTTTTTTTCTTTAAATTTATAAAGAGACTTCCAGTTCAAACTCAAACCAAAAACCATTTACTCAAGCTCTTTTTCGAGAAGATAGTCTAGAATGCATGCTCTAATCAAAACACTTAAAGTCTCAAAATTTCTATATGAATTTCACCATTAAACATACTCAGAGAGAACACACAAGAAAAAATTAGACATGTAATTGATTTATATCCAAAAATCATAGAGATTCCTTCAAAATGAAAGAAAATAATCGAACAAAAAAGATAATCATTTATCTCCCGAGAGAAGATTTATTTTAATCAAACATCTAGAGGAAAGCAAGAAATATTAATGAGTAGAACCTATCATTCCTGATATTACTTCTACCAATTTGAAGGAGACTTCCAGACGAGCTTCCAACTCTTCTTCTCATCCAAGAAATATGAACAACTAAACATCTCTTTCCCCAATGCCTCATATACTTTCCCTAAATCGAAAATAGACCAGGGAAACCAAAAATAGCCACAAAGTGAAAATCGAACTGCTGGTTGAAGAACCAGATAGCTCCATGCAGAGAAAAAATCACAAAGCATGCAAGACCAAACAACCCCCAACAAATCCACCCACATTGTTTCCAAGATAGTTTTCTTGCAAAAATCGAGACTCATTAATGCCATTTACTCTCACATTCCTACCTATCTCTCCTTGCCACCACCATCCAAAATTGGCAAAGCCTATTTGAACTTCTGCATGCATCACTAAACCTTAGTGATGCCTCCACGTAGGATTCCTCCAAATTTCATGCCTCTGCCTAATCTAGCAGTACACTATCACTTAATTCCCAAGATCAAATCACATTAATAGCTTAGGAACCGCCGCCTAGCCTCCCATTTTCCATACAACCCTTAGGTCCCCTTTCCACACTTCATTAGTTTAGGATAGGTACCATTAGCTTAGGATAAGACCTTAGGCTAGTTTTAAAATATTTACCTTAGGCTATAAACATTGCAATAGGTAAATAGTCATCTTAGGTTAGATCATAATTCATAACCAAATAGTATTAGGTATTAGGTTAGAAATAGCCTAGCATCACCTTAGGTTATTTCCCCCTTATTCCCATTTAGTACAACAACTTAGGTTAGGATGCCATCCCAACAAAATAGACATAGGTAGTAGGTAGGTATAAATACCTTAGTTTAAGAATCCTGCTAGGATAGATTTCATAGGTCTAGGACTTATTTTTTTATTTTCCCAATAGTCCTGACGTAGGCCTCTTTTCACTTAACACCATAAGCATCCTACTGAGATCAATCAAGAAGATCCGAGCACAAAACATACAACAGAATGCAGGCATGATCTTACAAGACAATAAAGAATTTGTAAACATACAAAATTTCAGTCTGTTACATCTCTCAACCTCTAAATGTTAGTTTACCATTCAGACTAGGTAAGGAGATTTAAAACATACCTTGGATCAATGGAATTGATCCAAGGATGAGTCAGTTAATAGAGATAAGTTTGCAACCATCATTACCAGATGTGAAAATGGATTCTTTGTAAACAATATCATTTCATTCTAATGAATCCAAGAGAAGGAATGATTTATCCATGGAAAGCATGATCTTTAGCAATCAAAGGAACACACCTCATCAATAAAATCACATGTCAATGCTTGCAATGCAAAAGAGAAATATAACAGTTTGTCAAAGGTGTTACTCTCATCCATGTTTGCGAATGTTTTTAAACATCTAAAGTGCTCGGATATGTCGTTATATATTTGATATCCATGTGATATTGATTTTAGGATCATCTTCATAGCTAGGATTGTTGTTCATCACTATTTCCCCTTTGAGTTGTTACTCTACTTGCATTTTTAGCCATATAATTTTGATACTTACATCTCATTTTATTTTTTTAGAACTTGAAATGAGTCTCGTTATTTTATTGTTACATTTCTCACATGACTAGAAACTTCTTGTTATACTTCTATTTATTTTCAATCCCAATAGATTCTAGGAATTTTTAAAGTTATGATACTACAATGTTCATATATCGTGATAAACATCATCTTGATACTAATACCTTTCTTATTCCAAACTTGTTTAACATTTTGAGGAAGTGCTATTATGTTATTCACATTTACAACTTCCATTATCAAAGACTTAGATTTTATTGGGATTTGAACTAGTCATAGTGTATCTCATGGTGAGATTGCATCAGTGTAACTTTGGTGCTTAGATCTTGTTGATATTTCAACTCAACCTAGGTATTGGTAGGGTATTGTTACTATCGTATTTTGTGCCTATCATTGAAATCATAGCTTGAGGTTTAGAGTGTTTTAAAAAAGTTTGAGTGATCCATTGGTTTACTCATGGACTTGCATGATTGTTCCTTGCATGTTAAAAAACTCATAGAATTATTCTAGGAAAATCTTTTGGGTATTCAAAATTACGTTATCACAATATATGTTTTCCTTATATCCCTTTTGGATAATCACACCAACATCCTTATATCTACCAAATGTCTAGTTGGATGTCATTATGCTTCCCTGAATCAACATGTCACTTCCTTCCCTTTAAAAGATTTCCATCACATTATCTATGTCTATATATTTCTACCTAAACAATGCTAACAATGTCTCATTATCACACAGTTTCTCACACTTATAAGAATATGGAGCCTAGGTTTAGGAATTCATATCAAAATATGCCCATTATGACTAAACCACGTTTGGTTCTTCATGTTAGAGGGCCGTTCGGGTACCTCATTCCCCACCTTCAGCTCATAGTCAATGGTATGGTTTGGACACTTTTGATCCAAATTATTATTCAGTTCCCCCACTCTTCTTATGCTTCATATCCAAACTACCATTCAAATTCCTACTCTTCTTCGAAGATTCAAATTTTCCTCCTTTGCATTCAAGTGTTGATATGTGATTTTCCTTATAATGATATGTTCTTCTGATTTTTGGAAATCATGCTTGATATGGATAAGTCTTTTTTTCTCTCGTAAGCTCCTTTGATCAAATTGGTATGACTTCTTTGAATTCATTTTTCAATTCTGCAAGTTTGTTTGCAATCTGGTTTAAGAGTTGTGAACTTGTCTTATATCTGACTCACCCTTGGATCAATTTCAATGATCCAAGGAATGTTTTAAAACTACTCTGTTGAATGAATGGTAAAATTGACATTTCATGTGTTAAGCTACACATTGGACTGAACTTTTTTGTTGCAAGTTCTTTGACTACTATGTGAACACATTTCCATTCAGTAGGTGGTTTGACTTGTGTCTTTGAGGATCGACCAAGACATTTCATTGTTGATAAAAATAGGCATGCAGCCTGAACACGCATAAGGGATACCCAGGACCCTATTGAGGATTGACTTACAAAATCCTAAGCTAGGTGGAAATATTTCCTACCTAAGCTATGTTACTTGATACAATTATGTTTCTAACCTAAACTGGTACTAAAGAATTAGAGGGGTTATTAGGTATGAAAACTAGAACCTGACACTACAAGGTTATTAAGTGATCTAACCTAGTTTCTAAAAACTATTGTATTTTGATTACTTACCTATGTGGAGTTACCTAACCTAAAAGCTAAGGACTTATGTTGGGGGTTAGTGGTTAGTGTTATATCCTAAGGTATAAACTCTAAACTACCTAAGATCTAACCTAAGTCAGTAATCTACCCTAAACTAATGGCATGAAGGGGAACCTAAAGGGTCACATACACATTGGCGATGGGTTCCAAGGCATTTATGAAGAGGATAAGGTTTATTAAATTCTACGGACTGCCAACTTTGGTAGTGGCTAGTTTGGTTGGTGGAGGCCTAGGTGGAAGCATCACTAGAGATGGAAATGCATGTTATTTTAGATTGGGAACTTTCTAGACTTGGCAGGCGGTGGCAAGGAAGATTAGGGGAGATATGGAATTAATGCAATTAATGAATCTTGTTTCACAAGCCCAAACCACTTTGGAAGGCATGCCATCAGATTTTTGTTTAGTTGTTTCATTTTGCATGCTCTCCATTTTTCTCTCTCCATGCACTCTGGTTTTTTGAACCAGTAGTTTAAACTACACTGCATGGCTATTTTGGAGGTTTCAAATCTATTTTTTGCTTCATGGAGAGTATATGAGGCATTGTGGAAGAAGTATTTTGTTGTTTGATCTTTCGTGGAGAAGAAGGGAAGAAGTGAGCTCAGCTAGAGGTCTCCTTCAATTTTACAGTGACACTATCAGGCATGATAGGCCCTAACTATTAAAATCTCCTACTTTCCTCTAAGTGTTTTCATTAAAACAAATTTTCTCTGATGAATATTGTGCATTCATGCTTAACTAGTAAATTGATAGATGGGTTTTGTAAAAAAAAACTTGTATTCTGTGTTTTTGAATCTATGTGTTTCACGATTCTATTGAAATCTTACTTTGCACTACTTTTTCATAGAGGAACCATGTATACTTAAACTAAATTGGTAGCACTGTTTGTTTCTTCAGTGGTTTGAAATTCATGTATACATAAATGAAACTGGCAGCACTGTTTGTTTCTTCAGTGGTTTGAAATTGATTGTTGGTTTCGACTTCATTTGCGACCTTTTAATGTTACATAGATCTATCTGTATTTGTTAGAGGTTAGTGTTGCAAAAATTTTGTGTTTTATTTACATGAGTCAGAACAACTCTAGTTCTTATTGATACTACAAACTAGTTGAACTATTTGATTTGAAAATGGTTTCAATGGATGGAACCATTGTAGAGATTATTTTCTCTATGATGTTAGTGTTTTTATTTCATGGTTATTTGGACTGTGAGTAAGTCATAAATGGCTTGTTGTGTATCACCATGTGGAAACTCTAACTGTCACAAAATTTTGCATGCATAGGTAAAATAGTATATGGTTTAGTTTTGCTTTTCTTCTTGTGAAAAGTATTGACTATTATTATAAATCGCAAGTAGTGTGGATAAGCTAGTATATGGTTTAGTTTGGTGTTTTATCCTATGCAACTTGATTGTTTTTGGAATAGTATTGAACTTGGAACTTGGGTTTGTTATCTTTGATATTTGGTATTGTAATTCAAAGTCTCTTTGGCAAGTGCTTGGGAAATATTGTTCTTTTGACCACCTTAATGGTTTTTGGAGATTCTTTATGAACCCGACTTGTGAGTCATCCGGTCTGAGCTCTATCAAGCATCTTACATTCCATTTGAGTTTGGAAATAGGGTTGAAAGGATGCTAATGGAGAATGGAAACATTTCTTCTTATTTTGTATTGTATGTAAATAACTTCATTGCACTCAGTCTAGTCTTCCGGTGCTGGTGTATTATGTAATTGTGTTTGTGATATTGAGATGTGCCACTGTACAATCCATTTAATACTTGGTGTTTTTAATAGAAACCTGAATGTTGTGATGGTTCAGATATTATAGACTTTGGATTATTCTATAAACTGTTGAGGGAACTGTTGTTACCCTAACTAGGTTACATGTATTTGAATGGTTTGATCCTTCAATGGCGTTTATACTTTGCATTGTGCTTGAAATTGTAAATGAGCCCTGGATTGTATGTGTTAGTTATATGAGGTTTGATTTAGTCATTTTCCTAGAAACCCAGCCCATAGTCCTTATAGCAATATACTGTTGAGATAGCTCTATTTACCCGAACTGTTGGAAAGTTTTGAGTGTACAACATCTACTCTGACTTCTTACCTCTTGAGGGTCCAGTAAATGAATGTTGGGTCTTGGAAGCTTAAGTGTGATTCAAGTCCATTACGGACTATGATGGAACTTCACTACTGATAGTTTAGAGTTCTAAGAATGAGCAATGTTATTATGATTTCTTCTTATCTTGAGGTTGTTCTGGTCCAATGGAAGAATGTTAGGTCTTTAAAGAAATACTCTGTGAATCCTTACCGGCCGTGGGTTGTGTATGAGTTTCATTGATACACTGTTCCTAATGGTAAGTAGTATTCATGTATTATAATGAGAAGGTTTAGAAAGGAAGATAGTTTTTAGTATTCTCTTTCTTTGAAATGGTCATTGTTCTCTTTCCTTGGAACTCTTGAATGAACTTCAACTGTATGTAGGAGAGGAAGTAAAACTGCTTTATTAAGTTGTAAAGAAATGATTATAAATTGGGATCATTTTCTGTTAGGTCTCCTTTTTAAATTCAGTTGGATTATGTTTGTTGGTTGGAACCTCCTGATTTTGATTCTTATTGGAAAAGGAAATCAGTGTATATTAGTCTTGTATACTTTTCATTTGACTGAAATGGAGTAGAATGAGATTGAAGTTAGTTTGGAAAAAGAAATTGTAGATTGTTGTTAAACCATCACTTCTTCTTGAATTTCTTTCATATGAATCTATTTTGATGAATACCTTAAATGGTTAAATTTTAAAGTAGAGTTACTTTAAAGAGACAATTTTTTTATGATATTCACTGTTTCAGCTTTGCGGATGGTTATGTACCTTGGTAAATGGAATGCTTCTTTTCTTCCTTACATGAAAGTGAGATGAATCATCCAAGAAGGGATAGGTTGTAATTACTTATGTATCTTATAGTAAAGATATGAGTTGTATTATATTTGGTATATTGGAAACAGTGATATGTTATGTTTTGTTGTTTGGTAAAGATAATTGGTGGAATCAATTATACTTTAATTTATAGGACAGGTAGCATAGATTATATTATGTTCTTCTTTTATTAAAATTGTTTAGTATGGCTCTTCTTTTTATTGATATTACTTATGCTTAGGGAGTATGAATTACTTGTTGTTCATTAAAAGCAGGTTGTTTTATTGGAACAATTAGTGGAATGCACTTCATTTTAAGGATTAGTGCTTATCATGCTTAGTTCATTGAACTGACTCATGCTAGAAATTTTTGTAGATGGACTCCGTAAGTGATAAAAGAAGGAAAAAACTTATATGTTCCATTGGCTGATCTAAGTTGATTCTTGTGAAGAATTATGATCTGTTCTTAAATTGTATTGAAAAAGAAAAGTTATTCCCTTTTTAATGAAGACTGTTTTGTTATGCAGTATGTATGAAATGCATAAGTTGTAAATGTATAAGTTCGAAAGGAAATGTAGAATGAGAATTTACTTGCATGGATTATGTAAATTATCTTGTACTTTGCAAAAAAAAAAAAATGGAATCCTATTCTATTGATGTTCTTCATGTTAGTTATATGTTTAAATGAGTGTTCTTGGATAAGTAGGAAAAAGGGAATTAGAGTATTATCCCTAAACATGAAGCAACTAATTAAGTTGTAGATAATCATTGTTCTTATCTAAACAATTCATGCTAGTAAGGTAATGTGTGATGAACTTACAATGAAAACTAAGAACTTTGTAGGGGACAAAAAGGGTGTGTTAAACCCTAGAACTTAAGAGAAAGACTCTTCCTCTCTTATTAAAAAAGTAAGCAAAAGGGAAATATGAATACAATCATTAGACTACTTTTAATAAAGTCTACTAAGTTACAACCTCGGTGGTTGTTACACTTCCTTGAATAGTTAATTTACATTGAAGGAAACTTAAGATGTTGTTGTCCTTAATTCTGGGTCGATGTTGTTCAGCCAACATTAACAAACATCAAAAGCAACCTTAACAAAAAGGAAGTTCTGCTAGGGTTATTAGAATCTGGTTGGGAAGGAACTTAGGGAGAGTTGGATTAGAGTCTGGGCAGGGTTGCTGAAATCTACCTTTAGGAACCCAAATTAATTAACTTTAAATAATCTCCCAAGGGTATGTATATCTTAATGAGGTTATTCTATAGGATGTTGACACATGCCACTACTGTAGGATTGTACCTTTGAGAAGATTAGGATCTTCTCAAGGATACAACACTATAGTTGACATGTGGCAACACCCTTCCGCATTGATCATCTAGATCTACACACTTTTGGACTTGAACTTAGTTTCTCTCCAGGACTAGGTAGTAGTGTAGTTGCGATACAAAGTAGCCCTCTAGGACTTAGGGTATCTTGGCACATGGGGTTGACCTAGGTTGACCTAGTATGTCAACCTATCCTAAGTCTTTGTGAGCCCTTCCTATCATAACCTATGATGTTAACTAGAACTAGGGATAAACCTTGGGACAAGAGGACTGACGGAAGTCAATAAAGGACATTCTAGATAACAATAGAGTGGGGTGAAGGACGTATTCAGATTGATGAATATGCCATCAAGGAATAAGTAATATGAACAGTATGTTAAAAATCTTTGGCCAAAGTATCACAAGCTACTGATTACGTTGTCCTATGTCACCTAGTCTAAGGATCGTGATGCAGATGAATATTGGTAACTATTGCTTAGGTTCCTTAGATAGATCACTCAATACCCAAAATAGGGTAAGAGAACCATGTATACATAGTATACAGAAAAGTATTCAATACTTAGTGTTAAACATGAATAGATCAGTAGATTACCAAGTCATTACAGCTGCATATGGTTATCTATTATAAGAATGATTGTTTGGAATGTGTGTTCTAAATTACATATTTAGAATAGGGAACATTACGTAAAAAAAAAATCCTTGTTTCTAAAGTCTTAAAATGGGAATGTTACATCTTGGTATCAGAGCTGAAGGTTACAGCTCTTGGACCTATTATGTCCATAATCTGATAAAAACTTGAATTTTCTTGTAACAAAAATGGTTAGAACAAGAGGAAACGTTGCGAACAATGCTCCACCTAAGGAAGGAGTAGCAACAACCCAAAAACTTGATGAGATCCTTGCTGTCCCTATTGGACACAAGAGATCATTTAACTATTCTTGAGAAACAAGTGATGGGTAATGAGGAGGAAGATGAAGCTGGTAATAAAAATCAGCCACCTCATGAGGACAACCCCAATATGGGTGTTGATAATAACAATGTTAATGTCCCTGACTAGCCATATAGAAAAAAAAAAGGCTAGGTTGGCCTTTGAACTCACTAATGATATAAAAAGGATAAGTTCCACCTAAGTTTGATGGCACCACATTAGGTGATGGAGCTGAGAACTAGCTCAGTGAGATGGAGAAGTACTTTGCAATAAGGAACTTCTCTGAAGAGACCAAAGCTATTTGGGGAGCATATCAACTTTCCCATGAAGCATCTTCATGGTGGGACAGCCGGAAGGCTGAGCTAAACATTGATGAAACTAACATCACTTGGGATCAATTTAAAGGTTATTTCAGGCAACGATGGCTGCCACAACTTTATTATGATCAGAAAATGACTGAATTTTAGAACTTAGCTCAAGGAAGTTAACTGTAATTGAGTATTGGGAATGGTTTATGAAACTACTCAAGTATGTACCTCAGTATCAAACTGATGAGAAGTTCAGGATATGGAAATTCATCATGGGATTGAATCCCATTATTGGGGGAGAGGTTGATGTTCATAGCCCAACCACTATGGAAGGGGTTGTTGAAAAATCCATAAGGCAGGAACAAAAATTAAAGGCTATTTCTGCTCACAAAGAAGAAGTACGGAAGAAAGTTCTAAACTCTTCTTTAGCTTCTCTTGCACCTAAGAAAGGACCATGGAAAAATTTTGGTAACAAAAGTAAGTTTCCAACCGATAATAATAAAAAGACAGCAATGAATAAGACTATTGGTAATACATGAAACAATTTTTCTAGAAATAATAATAACGGTGAAAACCCTATGGAGGTCAGAATGATAACTACAAGGCTGGGAATAATTTTGAGCCCAAAAGGGACTGGTAGGAGGCTGTTATAACTATGGAAAAGATCATTACGTGAATCAATGTCCTTTGAAGAAGGATGATCGTAATCAATGAGCACAAGATACATGTTGCAGTAGCTGACAAGCAAGCTGAAAAGTAAGTTACACCTATTGAAGTTCCTGGTAAGTTATTTGGCATACCTATAACTATTCTATTTGATACGGGAGCTACTGAATGTTTTATTTCTAGTAAACTTGCTTCAAAACTTAAAAGAAAAGATGGAAAAATGGATAAATCATGGACTATACATTATGGTAATAATTTTGTTCATACAATTAGTATGTGTCTTTTTGGGGTAGTCCTTGACTTACCTAGCTTTTCCACAGAAGTTGATCTCTATGTAGCACCTTTGGGATCTTATGATATAGTCATAGGTGTAAATTGGTTAGTAGAGCATAAAGCAAAGGTAGACTATTTTGAAAAACATATTAGTTGTTTAGATGATCTATAAAAACACAGAGATTCAAGGTGTAAAACAAGAAATTTAGTTAGGAAATTATCAGCTATGCAACTTAAAAAGGCCAAAAATAAGGGTTGTACCTTATATGTAGTAAAGATTTCTAAATCTGTGGAAGAAAACAAGTGATTTTATGGAATGTTATCCATTTTACAGAACTACGGTGATGTATTTCTAAGAAGAATTACCGGGACTACCACCCAAAAGGGAGTTTGACTTCACGATTGAAATCAAACCAGGTACTGAACCTATTTCTAAAGCACCTTATTGGATGACTACCATAGAGTTAGTAGAGCTAAAGGCTCAATTACAAGAAATTTTGTCTAAGGGTTTGATTAGACCAAGTGTTTCACCTTGGGGAGCACCAGTGATCTTTGTGAAAAAGAAGGATGGAACCCTCAGATTGTGCATTGATTACAAGGATGTTAAACAAAGCAACAATCAAGAATAGATACCCACTACCTAGAATTGATGATCTATTTGATTAGATGTGGAGCATCGGTATATTCTAAGATAGACCTTCGGTTTGGATATCACCAACTATGAATTAAGGAAGAGGATATTCATAAAAAGATTTTAGGACAAGGTATGGACATTATGAATTCACAATTTTACCCTTTGGATTAACGAATGCACCTGTAGCTTTTATGAACTTAATGAATAATATCTTTCAAGAATACTTGGACAAGTTTGTGCTTGTATTCTTGGATGACATTCTCATATATTCTAAAAGTGTGGAGGAGCACCATGAACACTTGAAAATAGTTTTGGAAATTTTGAGAAAGAGACAGTTATATGGTAAGTTGTCCAAATGTTCTTTCTATGACACTGAAGTTCACTATTTGGGACATGTTATAAGTAAATATGGGATTTTTGTAGATCCTTCTAAAATTGTAGCTATAATCGAGTGGCCTGCACCAAAGAATGTACATGAAGTTAGAAGCTTCATGGGCCTTGCAGGTTATTATAGAAAATTTGTTAAGGATTTTTCTAAGGTGGTTGCACCAATAACTTCATTGCAGAAAAAGGATAAGAAATTTGTTTGGAATGATAAATGTGAAACTACTTTTAAAAATTTGAAAAGTCAGTTGACTTCAAGCACCTATTTTAGTTGTACCTGATCCAAATGGAGACTTCATGGTTGTAATGGATGCATCTAGGGAAGGTCTTGGAGGTATTTTGTTACAAAATGATCATGTCATAGCTTATGAAAGTAGAAAACTTAAGTTACATGAGTTGAATTATGCTCCACATGATTTAGAGCTTACTGCCATAGTTCATGCACTTCAAGTTGGAGGCATTATCTACTTGGTAAACCATTTGAGTTGAAAACTGATCATCTTGGACTGAAGTATATTTTTACTCAGCCAAATCTGAATGCAAGACAATGAAGGTGGTTAGAGTTTTTGTCTCAATATGACTTTGACATAAGTTATATTAAAGGAAAAGAGAATAGAGTGGTTGATGCTCTAAGTCGTAGGAAGCACATTTCTACTCTTATAACACTAAGAACTCAGTTTAAGGATGAAGTAAAAAGTGTTATGGAATCTGATTCTTACTTTTAACAAGTGAAAGCAAGTGCTTGTTGTAGATCCAAAAGATGAAAAGTATAAAGGTTTTCACTTTGACAATGAGGGAATCTTACGATATGGAAACAAAGTATACGTACCCTTACCTAATGATTTGAGAAATAAATTGTTGACAAAGTTCCACAATTCACCTTTCTCTGGGCACCCTGACATTACAAAAATGCTTGCTGATATAAAACAACAATATTTTTGGAAAGGAATGAAAAAGGATGTTATAGATTTTGTGACTCATTGTCTAGAATGTCAATGAGTAAAAGTGGAACATATGCATCCAATTGGTTTATTGTATCCTCATAGCATACCAAGTACAAATGGAAAGTGATAAGCATGGATTTTGTACAAGGATTGCCTATGTCAAGAAATAAACATGATGTTATTTTGGTAGTAGTTGACAAACTAACAAAAGTAGCTCATTTTATTGCTGGAAATCTAAAGGATGATTCTCTTGTTTTGGCTAAAATATTTGTACACAAAATTTTCAGATTACATGGAGTACCTAAATTAATCATATCTGATAGAGACCCTAGAATGACGTCAAGGTTTTGGCAAATGCTTAACGTAGCTCTAGGAACTAAATTGAATTTCAATTCTGCTTATCATCCGAAATGGATGGACAAACCGAAAGAGTAAATCAAGGTTTTGGAGGATATGTTATGGATGTATTGTATGGATCAGTAGTACAAGTGGGAAGAGTACCTTCCATTAGTTGAATTTGCATACAATAATACATATCATGCTTCTCTTAAGATGGCACCTTTTGAGGTGCTTTATGGAAGGAAATGTAGAACCCCTATTAGTTGGGATAACATTGAGGATAGGGAGGTAATTGGACCTGAAATCCTTACGGAAATGGAACAAAAGTTAAAATGATTCATGAATGCTTGAAAGAAGTAGCAGATAGGAAAAAGAGTTATGCTGACTTAAAGTGGGTTGACAGGAAATTTGAACTTGGAGAAAAGGTTTTTCTTCGGGTTAAACAAAAAGAGTTCCATAAATTTTGGAAAGGCTGCCAAGTTATCACCTCGATATGTGGGACCTTTTGAAATAGTTGAAATAATCAACCCTGTAGCTTATCATTTAGCACTACCACCTGCTTTGTCATGAATGCATGATGTTTTCCATATTTCTTTGCTTAAGAAATACATTTCAGATTTATCACATGTGTTAAATTGGAATTCCTTACAGGTCCAAGACCCAGGAATAATCATGGTTAAGCCCATTCAAGTGCTGGAAACTCACCAGTTGCATTTAAGAAATAGAGAAATAAGTCAATGTAAGGTCCAGTGGGACCAGTTTAACAAGGAGAGTGCAACTTGGGAAAATCTGGAAGATATGAAAACTACTTTTCCATATCTATTTGAACAAAATTAAATCTATTGACTGATAAATTTTTATGAATTTATCCTTTATGACATTAAATAAGCCAGTTTTGGGTAGATATTTACTTGAATTGAATAAAAGGTTATTTATTATTGATTTCTAGAACTATAAGGTTTGGAAATACTTGACTTAGGATAAGAGAAGTGAATGAATTGATTGTCCTTGATGTAAATTGTTAAAAGAGGTAATCATCGGGATGATGATTCTTTTTAGGAGGGAAGCATGTAACACCCTTGACTATTGTTATTTTCCTCCTTTGCATTCAAGTGTTGATATGTGATTTTCCTTATAAGGATATGTTCTTCTGATTTTTGGAAATCATGCTTGATATGGATAAGTCTTTTCTGCTCTTAAGCTCCTTTGATCAAATTGGTATGACTTCTTTGAATTCATTTTTCACTTCTGGAAGGTTGTTTGCAATCTGGTTTAAGAGTTGTGAACTTGTCTTATATCCGACTCACCCTTGGATCAATTTCAGTGATCCAAGGAATGTTTTAAAACTACTTTGTTGAATGAATGGTAAAATCGACATTTCATGTGTTAAGCTACATGTTGGACTAAACTTTTATTGCAAGTTCTTTGACTACTGTGTGAACGCATTTCCATTCAGTAGGTGGTTTGACTTGTGTCTTTGAGGATCGACCAAGATAGTTCATTGTTGATAAAAATAGGCATGCAGCCTGAACATGGCATAAGGGATACCCAGGACCCTATTGAGGATTGAC
This sequence comes from Taxus wallichiana var. yunnanensis, assembly GCA_018340775.1. Lineage (NCBI taxonomy): Eukaryota > Viridiplantae > Streptophyta > Pinopsida > Cupressales > Taxaceae > Taxus > Taxus wallichiana. The sequence continues at coordinate 19,856,913 of CM031239.1, read as the reverse complement.
TTACAAAATCCTAAGCTAGGTGGAAATATTTCCTACCTAAGCTATGTTACTTGATACAATTCTATTTCTAACCTAAACTAGTACTAAAGAATTAGAGGGGTTGCTAGGTATGAAAACTAGAACCTGACACTACAAGGTTATTAAGTGATCTAACCTAGTTTCTAAAAACTATTGTATTTTGATTACTTACCTATGTGGAGTTACCTAACCTAAAAGCTAAGGACTTATGTTGGGGGTTAGTGGTTAGTGTTATATCCTAAGGTATAAACTCTAAACTACCTAAGATCTAACCTAAGTCAGTAATCTACCCTAAACTAATGGCATGAAGGGGAACCTAAAGGGTCGCATACACATTGGTGATGGGTTCCAAGGAATTTATGAAGAGGATAAGGTTTATTAAATTCTATGGACTACCAACTTTGGCAGTGGCTAGTTTGGTTGGTGGAGGCCTAGGTGGCAAGCATCGCTAGAGATGGAAATGCATGTTATTTTAGATTGGGAACTCACCAGACTTGGTAGGCAAGTAGTGGCAAGGAAGATTGGGTGGGAGATATGGAATTAATGCAATTAATGAATCTTGTTTCATGAGCCCGAACCACTTTGGAAGGCATGCCATCAGATTTTTGTTTAGTTGTTTCATTTTGCATGCTCTCCATTTTTCTCTCTCCATGCGCTCTGGTTTTTGAACCAGTAGTTTAAACTACACTACATGGCTATTTTGGAGGTTTCAAATCTATTTTGCTTCGTGGAGAGTATATGAGGCATTATGGAAGAAGTATTTTGTTGTTTGATCTTTCGTGGAGAAGAAGGGAAGAAGCGAGCTCAGCTAGAGGTCTCCTTTGATTTTACAAAGCGACACTATCAGGCATGATAGGCCCTAACTGTTAAAATCTCCTACTTTCCTCTAAGTTTTTCATTAAAACAACTTTTCTCTGATGAATATTGTGCATTCATGCTTAATTGGTAAATTGATAGATGGGTTTTGTAAAAAAACTTGTATTATGTGTTTTTGAATCTATGTGTTTCACGATTCTATTGAAAGCTTACTTTGCACTTCTTTTTCATAGAGGAACCACATATACTTAAACTAAACTAGTAGCATTGTTTTTTTCTTCAGTGGTTTGAAATTCATGTATACATAAATGAAACTGGTAGCACTGTTTGTTTCTTCAGTGGTTTGAAATTGATTGTTGGTTTCGACTTCATTTGTGACCTTTTAATGTTACAGAGATCTATCTGTATTCATTAGAGGTTAGTGTTGCAAACTTGTTGTGTTTTATTTACACGAGCTGGTAAACAACTCTAGTTCTTATTGATACTACAAACTGGTTTGAACTATTTGATTTGAAACTGGTTTCAGTGGATGGAACCGTTGTAGAGATTATTTTCTCTATGATGTTAGCATTTTTATTTCATGGTTATTTGGACTATGAGTAAGTCTGTAAATGGCTTGTTGTGTATCACCATGTGGAAACTTTGACTGTCACAAAAGTTTGCATGCACAGGTAAAAATATATGGTTTAGTTTTGCTTTTCTTCTTGCAAAAAGTATTGATTGTTATTATAAATCAAGGTGTGGATAAGCTAGTATATGGTTTAGTTTGGTGTTTTATCCTACATAACTTGATTGTTTTTGGAATAGTATTGAACTTGGAACTTGGGTTTGTTATCTTTGATATTTGGTACTGTAATTCGAAGTCTCTTTGGCAAGATGCTTGGGAAATATTGTTCTTTTGACCACCTTAATGGTTTTTGGAGATTCTTTATGAACCCGACTTGTGAGTCATCTAGTCGAGCTCATCAAGCATCTTACATTCCATTTGAGTTTGGAAATAGGGTTGAAAGGATGCTAATGGAGAATGGAAACATTTCTTCTTATTATGTACTATATGTAAACAACTTCATTGCACTCGGTCTAGTCTTCCGGTGCTGGTGTATTATGTAATTGTGTTTGTGATATTGAGATGCACCACTGTACAATCCATTTAATACTTGGTGTTTTTAATAGAAACCTTGAACGTTGTGATGGTTTAGATATTATAGACTTTGGATTATTCTATAAACTATTGAGGGAACCTGTTGTTACCCTAACTAGGTTACATGTATTTGAATGGTTTTGATCCTTCAATGGCGTTTATACTTTGCATTGTGCTCGAAATTGTAAATGACCCTGGGTATACGTGTTAGTTATATGAGGTTTGATTTAGTCATTGCTTGGAAACCCAGCCCGTAGTCCTTATATAATATCTTTGTTGAGATAGCTCTGTTTACCCAAATTGTTGGAAAGTTTTGAGTGTACAACATCTACTCGACTTCTTACCTCTTGAGGGTCCAAGTAAATGAATGTTGGGTTTGGAAGCTTAAGTGTGATTCAAGTCCATTATAGCGGACTATGATGGAACTTCACCTTTCTTGATAGTTTAGAGTTCTAAGAATGAGCAATGTTATTATGATTTCTTCTTATCTTGAGGTTTTATGGTCCAATGGAAGAATGTTAGTCTTTAAAGAAATACTGTGAATCCTTACCAATCATGGGTGTGTATGAGTTTCATGATACACTATTCCTAATGGCAAGTAGTATTCATGTATTATAATGAGAAGGTTTAGAAAGGAAGACAAGTTTTTAGTATTCTCTTTCTTTGAAATGGTCATTGTTCTCTTTCCTTGGAACTCTTGAATGAACTTCAAATTGTATGTAGGAGAGGAAGTAAAACTGCTTTATTAAGTTGTAAAGAAATGATTATAAATTGGGATCATTTTCTGTAGGTCTCCTTTTAAATTCAGTTGGATTATGTTCGTTGGTTGGAACCTCCTAATTTTGATTCTTATTGGAAAAGGAAATCAGTGTATATTAGTCTTGTATACTTTTCATTTGACTGAAATGGAGTAGAATGAGATTGAAGTTAGTTTGGCAAAAGAAATTGTAGATTGTTGTTAAACCATCACTTCTTCTTGAATTTCTTTCATATGAATCTGTTTTGATGAATACCTTAAATGGTTAAATTTTAAAGTAGAGTTACTTTAAAGAGACAGTTTTTCTTATGATATTCATTGTTTCAACTTTGTGGATGGTTATGTACCTTGGTAAATGGAATGCTTCTTTTCTTCCTTACATGAAAGTGAGATGAATCATCCAAGAAGGGATAGGTTGTAATTACTTTTGTATCTTATAGTAAAGATATGAGTTGTATTATATTTGGTATATTGGAAACAGTGATACATTATGTTTTGTTGTTTGGTAAAGATAATTGGTGGAATCAATTATACTTTAATTTATAGGACAGGTAGCATAGATTATAATTTTTCTTCTTTTATTAAAACTATTTAGTATGGCTCTTCTTTTTATTGATATTACTTATGCTTAGGGAGTATGAATTACTTGTTGTTCATTAAAAGGGTTGTTTTATTGGAACAATTAGTGGAATGCACTTCATTTTAAGGATTAGTGCTTATCATGCTCAGTTCATTGAACTGACCCGTGCTAGCAATTTTTGCAGATGGACTCCATAAGTGATAAAAGAAGGTAAAAACTTATATGTTCCATTGGCTGATCTAAGTTGATTCTTGTGAAGAATTCTGATCTATTCTTAAATTGTATTGAAAAAGAAAAGTTATTCCCTTTTTAATGAAGGTTGTTATTATGCAGTATGTATGAAATGCATAAGTTGTAAATGTATAAGTTCGAAAGGAAATGTAGAATGAGAATTTACTTGCATGGATTATGTAAATTATCTTGTACTTTGCAAAAAAAAAATGGAATCCTATTCTATTGATGTTCTTCATGTTAGTTATATGTTTAAATGAGTGTTCTTGGATAAGTAGGAAAAAGGGAATTAGAGTATTATCCCTAAACATGAAGCAACTAATTAAGTTGTGGATAATCATTGTTCTTATCTAAACAATTCATGCTAGTAAGGTAATGTGTGATGAACTTACAATGAAAACTAAGAACTTTGTAGGGGACAAAAAGGGTGTGTTAAACCCTAGAACTTAAGAGAAAGACTCTTCCTCTCTTATTAAAAAATAAGCAAAAGGGGAAATATGAATACAATCATTAGACTACTTTTAATAAAGTCTACTAAGTTACAACCTCGGTGGTTATTACACTTCCTTGAATAGTTAATTTACATTGAAGGAAACTTAAGATGTTGTTGTCCTTAATTCAGGTCGATGTTGTTCAGCCAACGTTAAAAACATCGAAAGCAACCTTAAAAAAAGGAATTTTTTCTAGGGTTATTAGAATTTGGTTGGGAAGGAACTTAGGGAGAGTTGGATTAGAGTCAGGAAGGGTTGCTGAAATATTCCTTTAGGAACCCAAATTAATTAACTTTAAATAATATCCCAAGGGTATGTATATCTTGAAGAGGTTGTTTTGTAGGATGATGACACACACTAATTGTAGGATTGTACCTTGAGAAGATTAGGATCTTCTCGAGGATTTAACACTATAGTTGACATGTGGCAACACCCTTCCGCATTGATCATCCAGATCTACACACTTTTAGACTTGAACTTAGTTTCTCTCCAGGACTAGGTAGTAGTGTAGTTGTGATACGAAGTAGCCCTCTAGGACTTAGGGTATCTTGGCACATGGGGTTGACCTAGGTTGACCCAGTATGCCAACCTATCCTAAGTCTTTGTGAGCCCCTTCCTATCATAACCTACGATGTTAACTAGAACTAGGGATAAACCTTGGGCAAGAGGACTGATGGAAGTTAGTAAAGGAAATTCTAGATAACAATAGAGTGGGGTGAAGGATGTATTCTAGATTGATGAATATGCCATCAAGGAATAAGTAATACGAACAATATGTTAAAAATATTTGGCCAAAGTATCGTAAGCTACTGATTAGTGTCCTATGTCACCTAGTCTAAGGATCGTGATGTAGATGAATATTGGTAACAACTATTCAGTTAGGTTCCTTAGACAGATCACTCAATACCTAGAATAGGGTAAGAGAACCATGTATACGTAGTATACAAAAAAGTATTCAATACTTAGTGTTAAACATGAATAGATCGGTAGATTACCGAGTCATGAAATGAATAGATCGGTAGATTACTAGTCAACTACATATGGTTATCTTTTATAAGAATGATTGTTTGGAATGATCATCTAATTCAAATCCTACATTGTAACTTACAGATGGCTATGTGATCCTACTTTTCTTCCTACATTTTATCTTCTTCTAGAAAAATGACCTAGGTCCAGATCGAAATCATGCATTCATGTGATGCCCGCCTCTAGGCATACTTCCTCTCTTGATTCATATTCTACTATTAGTCCAACTTCAATCCATATTCGGCCCTTGATCCCTTTCAATCATATCATAACATTTCCTCATCCATCCTGTAAATATCAATTTCTACGACAACTTTGAACCATTAAAAATAATCCATGTGATAATATATATTTTCAAAGCAACATCAAAACTCTTCATGGGAGTGATAAGGTCAAGTCTTCCCTCGTCTACATCATCAAACATCTACATATTCTTCTATCAATCAATCTTCCTCTCTTATCGGACCCATTTCTTCTAGTCAACCTCCTATGGTCAAAGAAAAACAACCTCTGCTAATTGATTTCTCTCATAATGAAGGAATAATCAGACTACACGAAGATATCCCTCTACAAGGATTCTTTCTATAACTCGATACACTCACGTATGGGGAGGAATAATTTTATTCCTTTTATCAGAGCGTAGAGGAAAATCCTAAGGTCATGAAACTTGATTCTTCTTCTATTCCATCTTCACCTTCCTCTGAGCATGATGAAATGCCAGGGTCTAGCATTGATCCATGGCCTATCTTCTCATTACACAATCATTCCTTATCTATCATCATCCCTCAATAAAAGTATCTCCTTAGGTCACCACCGAGTAGCCCATCATCTTCTCCTATCCAAGATCCAACCCCAGCTAGCCCTCCATTTTATACTTGTGAGTCACCTCCTAGTAGCCCATTACCTTATATTATTGGGCCACATTCTAGTAGCCCTTCATCCTCTTCTATCTATGGGACAACTTTGAGTAGTCCCTCCTCATCTGTACTTGAGTCACCTCATAGTATTCCCTCATTATATCCTTCCATTTCGGGGCCACATCCTAGTATCCCTCAATTATATTTCATATATGAGTCACCTTGGGATAACCTAATTTATTCCATCTTAGGTCCATATCTTAACAGCCCTTTGTCATCTTCTATCATTGGCTCACCTCTTGGAAGCTCATCCTCTTTAATTCTTGGACCATATCCTTTTTATGTATCATATTATTCTTCTATCAATAATCGGGGTAATCCCACCATCATTTATCTTATTCCTATCATCAATAATAAACATCCACTTTCTTCTCCCACTTCTTAGGATCATACAAGTCACAAGTCAACTTATAAGAAACCCAAACAATTTCTTAATCAAGCTCAGGTACAAAATTCCAAGAACTCCAAAGTTCCCAACACTTCCAATGATCTTAAGATTAAAAATAAATCATGATTCAAGAACACACATAAAATTAACTATCAAGTATGACATAAAGTGTAAAAACCTATGGATATGGAACTCAAGTTCCCACATATAAAATCAATGTTTCAAGATAAATAATAATCCTTTATTGAGTATGAGCTCACCATGATCATCGAGATCGAGGATAACATGACTCTTAATAAAAAAACACACACCTAATCTCCCATATCAAGGATGTCACAAACATTTTTGTTAGATATTATCACACCGAGTGACTTTGTTAGTCCCAACTTTCCAAAAACTATCAAAAATCTAAAAATAAAAACAATTCAAAAATACAAAAAAATTGAGAAAACTAAAACAAAATCAAAGGTATAAAGATCAAACATTACAATCAGGTATTGTGTACACATGGATGTTATTTCTTCCATTCCTTGCTATTTATTATGTTATTCTTCTTACCATTTTCATCCCTTCGGTGATATTTTGGTTAGCTCATTCACACACATTTTATGACATTTATCTATATGGTATCCATTTGACCCTGGTATTTTATCACCTTGATAAATTAAAGAATGACTAACCTCTTAAATATCCTATCACATTTACATTTAATAAACTTGTTGTGAAGAAATTTTGGATATATTTGTTGACACTAGAAAATGTCGTCATCATAATCACTTCCATATCCTTCCATCAATCCATTAGTGGTTCTTAATCCCTTGTCAAACAAGATAGCTGAAATAAGTATTTAGAAAGTAAAGGAATCAAAATCAATAAAAATTCAAAAGCTAAAAGCTAAAAGCAAACACTAATTGATATATAACTCTCTCTTGGGATATTTCCAATAATCTCTATTGGAGCTACGAATGCCTAACTAGCGGTGAGAGAAATGTTTTGATTAGAATCAAATACATCTCCATCAAGGCTATGGATTCCTAGATGGAAGCAGAAAAATGCATGGCTATCCTTCCACCCTCCATTCAATAATCACCTATCACCTATCAAAAAAATAATTCCTACACATTGGCTAGGTTGTTGTCATTTTTGCCTATTAAATCTTCCTTCAAGAGATAATTAATTTCCACGTCCAAAAGCGTATCTATATGAAAAAACAATATTAATATGTTACCAAGTGTCTTTTTTTTTCTATTCATATCCTTTCCTTAGTCCTTATCTCTCTCATGATTTATTCCTTTGGCTAATTAATTTTTTCATCGCGAGGCTCTTAAGATACATTCATAAAATTAATTTTTCTTCTACTTCATTTGGAACATCCATGTGTATAGTACTTAATTTTTTCCATGTTTATAGACACCTTTGTCCCCTTTCACAAAAAATCTTTTACTTCCTTTTCTTCATGTGTTTCTTGGCTAGCCTACGCTAGAGGCATCCTTGCTCCTTCCTAGCACATCATTAGTTTGCATTCATCATCATGATTGAACCTACTCATATTGGCCTTGATCTATCCTCTACAAATGAAGATTTTTCCTTTGAATAATCCCACCTAAAGTTGAGGAATTTTAATAATTTCACTTTTTTGTATGTGTGTGGCATTCTCGCCCTTGTACATCCCATCTATCACTAGGTGCATCCATGCTTCTTTGTCTTCTGTACATAGTTTCAAATTTTTTGAAAACCACAAAAACATTCAATTATGTTTTTAAGAAATAACAAAAAACAATATTGATCATCCTAAAAAATGTCTTTCTTTGGTTCTTGCTTGTTCTCGTCGTACGATTCACGGATCATCTGGATCTACCCTCATTAACAATCAGTAAATTTATAACAATTTAGAATAATTCCAAACAAATCGGGACAAACAGAAAAATTCATGACATACCATCTGTAGTGTTACTTATTGGGAAGATTCATGGAAGGATATTAAAACTAGACCTCTCTCCCCAAAACTTGCTCTTTGGCATGAAATCACCCAAAAAAATCACGGTCAAGCATGAGATCACCCAAAAACTTGTACATGGCATGAGATCACCTAAAAACACATTCTTGACATGAAATTTCCTAAAAACCTCACCTTCACAATAAATCAACAACTTCAAGCAAAAAAACTTTTCTATCATTTACTCTCTTGCATATCATGTGCACACTTTCCTTTTGCACACTTTTATGCTCTTTACATACTTATACACATGTTTCTCACGATTTTTCATTTATAAAACTTTGAATACTTTCTTACTCTTCTTTTGCAGGTCCTTCGTTACAAGAAAAATCTCATATAATATATAACAACATGCTCAACAGACATTCTTCACCCCTAGGGTCCACTTCCCTTTCCTATCCTCCACACTTCACTTTGCAATCACTCCACACTTCACTTGTCCACTTGAAACGTTACCAAAAATGCTCTACTCTACATGATCATGAGGTACACATATTCTATCTAATTTATTTGACCAAGTATCCACTCAAAAACATATAGTGGGGTCAAATGTAGACAAGAAATCATGCATTTGGGTACATTTATGGGTCCTAAAGCATAATAATTTATCCATGCTTCCTAAGTAAGAAAACTAGTGGCTAACAACTATATTTGGCCTTTTTTGTTTATTTCTTTCTTTCTCTTTGGTCTTACACACCCTACAACCTTGAAAAAACTTGAATTATTTATCCTTTATGACCTCATACACTAGTGCCAGATTAGGACGGTGAGTGCCCAAACACTTTTATCCATCTTGGGTACTCCTGGCCCTTTCTTACATGTACTCACTCTTTTTGTGAATATTTTTATCTTTTGGGAATATTTTTCACTTATGGGTTAGCCTTCCAATTGTTAATTATGAAATTCAAACAAAGGAATCATATATATACTTAGTTACTTCTCAAAAATAAGGGACCAAGCACTAAGCATTACTATCATCACCTAAGATTACATTCCAAAGGTACTAAATCAATTATAAGGCATCCATTTAGTATCCATATTAGGGACAAGGTTTTCCTCAATTTTTATACACTAGATAGGAGGAAATCTATTCTATTCCATCCCCATATACTATACATTTCTACATTTTAGATCTATCCTACTATCATTTGTGTAACTTACACACAAGAAATACATGGTATCGATATGTAGTGTAGCTCTTAGTAGTAAGTTCACTCTTCGAGTGTCCACTTTGGAGTCATTCGACTCCAAATTATGAATATTTTTATTAGATTTGATATGGTTTGTGGACATGTGCAAGTAAACATTCTATTTTTCAAGTTATAGGTATCCTTGGGGATTAAATAACGAATATCAAGCACAAACATGAACCAACAGAAAAAAACTTATGACATAAAATAAATTAGTTCCTAAGGATTTAAATGGCCACCAACGCCCGTGATATGGTTGCCAACACCTTTACCCTTCCATGGGTACCCTTGTCTGCACCATTCCTAAATCCCAAAATTTATAGTGAGAATTAATGAATTTTTTTACAACTTGTTTGTGTTTTACTTTCCCATATCACTTCCCATTCGATTGAAAATCATCCAAGTTTTCCTATTTCTCCTTCTTTCTTAGGGTTTTACATTTTACATGTTTCATTGCTTGTGTCTTATTTTATATTAGCATTTATACATCATATATTATATTAGCTACTCATAAATATAGATTTAATTAAAATTAAATTAAATTACTAATAATTATCAACATTATGGGCTATATTTCATTGAAAGGGAGAGATGTGTCATTCCCTTAACCCTAGATCATATATTGGGATATGGATATCCAACTTATGGATAACATAATCTATAATCATGTAATATCATATTTATTTATGATTTCATATTCTTAGTGGGTCATCCTTAGGGCTATGGGTAGTATAGTAGGCTATATATAAGAGTTAGAGAGTAGGATATGATCATGATATTAAGCACATGAGTCTTATTGTATAGTTTGGAGGTTACCCCATCAAAGTGGTTAAGTAATTATAATTTCTATTGTGAGATAGATTTATATTTTGGTTTTATTTGGTGTAATTTTTATTGATATTTATATCTATTTAATTAATTTCATTACAAGTTATATTAGAACTATGATATCGGTGAAAGTTAGGTCAAAAACCCTTTATTTTTGGTTTTGACCATATCTTGTCAAAAATGAAAATTTCTAAACCAAATGTTTACGAAGTTGTTGAATATATTAGGTAATATTCTCATAACATTTCAATTTTTTTGGGGTGAGTGATGGAGAGTGGAGGAGGATTGTCGGCAAGTGGGAGGAGGATACCTTTAAAAATGATGGGTGGGAAACTGCGATGGTTGTGGTATTCCACCTAGATCCAAGGAGTCTACGGCTACATAAGGAGACAAAATGGGCCAAGGACATGATGCTATAATATATCAAGGGAAAAGAAATAAAGCATCGATTCGTGGTTAGATTCGATGAAGAATGGATCCATATCGAAAGGCCCAAAGGTTTTCTTGTAGGAGACCAGGGATACTTTGGGATGTGTCCTGGAGATCCCTGATTCTATATTAAATAGTACCACAAAAAACTTGGACAAAGCATTGGTGGGAAAAATCGTGGGAGACAGACCCAATATCAATGCATTGAGAAGATGGGCTAACCTAAAATGGAACTGGAAAGGAAACTTAGAGGTGAGTGCCTTAATAAATGGTTTCTTTCTCTTTAAATTTATCATTCAAGAAGATATGTTAAGGGTTTTGGAGGATGGTCCCTAGTTTTGGGGAAAATCAGGTTGGTACCTTACAAAGTGGGAATCAAATTTTAATCCGGAGAAGGAACATTTGAGCCAGTTCCTTGTATGGGTCCATTTACCTAATTTTCCTTTAGAGTTCTAGCACAAGGATATCATAAAATTAATAGCCAACTATTTGGGTTCTTTGGTGCTCATAGACAATTCTACTCTCAATATGACTAGACTTGTGTGTGCTAGATTCTGCATATATACTATCTCAGACACTGATATCCCTAACAACATCAAGTTGAATTATATACTAGGGGTCTCGGAAAAAAAAATGAAATGGAGAGTACCCCAGGATAAATATATTAAGTGCAATGGATGGGTTCATTCATCTCAAAACTATAAGTTCAAGATCTCTCAGGTGTATTCAATGGTAAATATGAATGAAGGTAAGGAAGATAAGGGGAAAGACATAATACAAAGTGTGTAAGATCATCGAAAGGTTTTCTTCAAGAACCACATGGAAGGTTATAATCCTCTAAGAATAAGCTGGAAGAGAAGAATTTTTCAAAACCCCGCCTAAAATAATTTTGAGAAAAGGATGAAGATGGATTCACACTTGTGGTAAATAAAAAGAGAAACAAATCAATTTTTATGTCATATTCAATGATCATGGGAAAAAAGGAGCAGTTAGAAAAAAAATGAATATCTGCTTTAGGAATTTGGAGATTTCCTCCTTTAATAAAGAGGTTCTTCAAGTCTCTAGGAGCAAGACATGTGAGGATCCCAATATGGAGAACAGAAACAAGGATGGAAAAGAGCCTGAAGACTTTATTTTAGAAGAATTTTTGTGGAGCAATGCAGTGAAAACCCAGTTGGAAAAGAACACGTTTCTATTAAATTTGAAGGCTTGAAAGGAAATAAAACAGTTGGAGATTTGATAAATCTGACAAAAGATGAAATCCTGAATGTATAAAAATCTTCCAAAAGGACCAAAAAGAAAATAATGAAAATAAAATGGCTACACTAGTTACAAAGGGAGAATATTCAAAAGGGATGTCTTCAAAATATGGTAAAAAGGAACATGTCAATGGTGAGAACACACCTAATGTCTAGAATCCTAACATAAAATAGGGAAGATATAATAAAATTGAATTAAGGAAAAGGAATACCCATAAGGATATAGATCAGGGAAAATGACCTATTTGGATCGAAAGGTCTTTAGGAAAAATAAATTCAATATTAGAAAATGAATTGCATCTCCTAGATTGGAAGAGGGCTTAACAACCCGGAAAAATGGAGGATCCTTAAAGATTTGATATAAATTCGAGAATCTAGATTTAATCACGGTTAAAGAAATGAAAATGAAGGACAAAAGTTTTCTAAATTCATATATGTTCTTTTTGGAAAAACTCAAAGGCCTTTATTATTAGTTCTAATGGTTCCTCTATAGGGTTAGCTATTGTATGGAATCCTTCCACCTTTGAGGGTTATCTTTAAATAAAAAGAGGAAATCATATGGAGGTTATGATGAGAAACATGGGTAATGGTAAAATATGGGTCCTCGGTAATACTTATTCCCTAAATATAAATAAGGAGAGGAAAAAATGGTGGAAACATCTCATAAAATTCAAAAATATCATCTCGGGATCAGATTGGCTTGTGGTTGGGGATTTCCATACTTTGATTTATCCATCGAAGAAAAAAGGGGCCTCCATGGAGTATACTATTAGGATTGAGGATTTAAATTAATTTATTCTTACTTCTAATATTTTGGATATAGATTTTAAGGGTAATAAATATAATTGGTCAAACAAAAGAGCTAGATCCTAACTTATTCAAGTGATAATTGATAGGGTCTTAGCTACGAGAATAATGGTTAAAGAAGGATATCTTTGTATTATCCCTTCCTAGGATCAGATCTAACCATAACCCAATCCTTCGATAATGAAATATCACTCAAGAAGGAAAACTAATTTTATATTTGAAAAAATATGGCTTAAAAGTGAGGAGCTAAAATATCTCATTAACAAATGGTGGAAATTAAATGTTCAAGGAACTGCTATGTTCAAATTATCCAAAAAGTTGTAGAATGTTAAAATGAATCTTTAAAAATGGAACAAAAAGAGATTCGGAAACATCTTCGAGAATAAATCTGAACTGAAAATGGACATTCTTAATTTATAGATGAAGATTGAAGTGTGTGTTTCAGGTGCATAAATGAAATATTATGAAAGAGAAAGAATCCTTCGCATGAGAATACCATAGTATCTTAGTGAAGGAAGAGAATTTTTGGAGGAAAAATCGAGAATAACTCAGCTCAAAGAGAGTGACAAAAACATAATATTTTTTCACTCGACTACTCTCAAGATAAGGAGTGTCAATAGAATTGATAAAATTAGAAAAACAAAGGGGCTAATTCTAGAAGACAAGGAAGAGATTAAAGATGAACTTATTTCTTTCTTCAAAGACTTGTTAACTAATCACAACAGTCCTAATTTGGAAAATGAAAATTGTTCTCTTAATTACATTCCTAACCTAGTGTCAGAGGAATTTAGAAAAATTCTCTTGGTAAATCCTATGTAAGATGTTGAATTTATGGTCAACAACCTTACCCTGGATAAGGCCCTGGGTTGGATGGGTTTCAACTTTTTTGTTTTCAGCACTTTTGGGAGATAATTAAAAAGGATGTCTATAAGGTGGTGGAATAATTTTTAAACCATAAGAAAATGCTTAAAGACATGAACTTCACTTTTTTGGCTCTTGTCCCGAAATGTGGAAATGTTATGGAATTCAAATACTTTTTCCTCATAAGTTTATGTAATACAACTTATAAAATCTGCACTATGATTCTTTCCCTCGACTATGACTTCTCCTTCCTTCCATTATTTCGAATAACAAGAGGGTTTTGTAATAGGTAGAAAAATTCAAGATGTAATCATTACTATTAAAGATACTATTCACTTAAAAAAAACTCAGTAAAACGGTTGTCAATGTCCTTAAATTAGATACTACTAAGGAATATGACAAGGTTTCCTAGAGTTTCCTTGATAAAATTCTAAGAAAGTTTGGCTTTGACGATTCTTTTCGATTTTGGTTAAGGCTTTCATTTTAAGTGCATGGTTTTCTATCCTTCTCAATGGGACCCCCTATGATTTATTTCTAAGTTCACAACGTTTGAGGCAAGGAGACCCACTTTCCCCTTTTATTTTTATCCTTATGGCTAAAGATCTTAGTAGGAGACTTAATTCTAAAGCTAATAATGGAAGGATCAAAGGTATATATTCTCAAGGGGAGTGGATAATGTCTCAAACCAAAATTTTGTAGATGACATGAAATTAGTAGGTCAAGCCATGATCCCAAAACTGAAGTATTTTAAGACGTTGTTAGATACTACATGGAGATCTCTAGGAATCTAGTGATCTATAGAAAAAAATCCATTTATTTCCTAAATACAACGGATAGTAGGAGCAAGAAGATTTCTGAAATTCTTGGATGTGATATCAAATCTCTTCCCTCCTTCTACTTGGGTATGCCTTTAGGAGATAAGATACCCCTCAGTGGGGAATGGAACTTCCTAATCGAAAGGTTTGAAAATAAATTAGTAGGTTGGAAAGAAAATATTCTATCACAAGCTTGGAAAATCACACTTCTTAAAATTTCCTTCAAAGTATCCCTGTGTATGTGATGTCTCTTTATCATCTTCCTTTGAAAATCATTGACAAACTTGAAAGTATTTTAAAAAAATTCTATGTAGTGGAACTGATAGTGAAGATTGTATTAATTTTGTGGCATTGAGAAGAGTGTGCAAATCAAAAAATATGGGTGATTTAGGCCTAAGAGACTAGATTAAAATGAACAAACCCTTATTAGCTTGAATTGGATGGAGACTACTTAGTACGAGAAGGGGCTTGCACAAAGATCTTAAAAAATAAATATTGGGAGGATGTTAATGATGAGACATGGATTTTTAAATCTTCCTCTTTAAATGGCTCAAGTATTTGGAAAGCCATAAACTGGAAAAAGGAAAGTGTAGAAAAAGGCCATAGATGGAATGTAGGAGATGCCAATAACATTTTGTTTTGGAAAGATGTAGCCTAGATTTTACCACCAACAGACCAAGGTGGATTGGAACATCACTTAGCCTAAAGGCGAGTGCTCACCTCAATCACGCAAGGGTACTAGGTTCCTCTTTTATGTTATCTTGTTCCAGAAGTTAGCATGATGATACATATATTTAATATCCATAACAGATAAAAAAGTATATTTAAGTGAATAAACAAGATCTAGATCTTAACCATTAAGCATGAATACTCAAAAAAGAACCAAGATTAACTTTACCATACATAAATCAATAAAAAATGTGTCTACAATCATTATCTAGCCACAAAGATCCATTATATTAATTTATGTAAAACACAAGAAGATGCGACATACATAATAAAGTCACCATGAGTCATGCACATGTACAAACTAGCAACATAACCCTAAAAACATCGGTGATACCAAACCATACAAATAAATACCTATTTATAGGGGTGGGTACTTTCCCTTCACTTTGCCCATGCACTTCTCAAAATAGGCTACATGCTAATGATAGGCATGCATCATTTCATGATAAAGACAAAAGCATGCAAGTGCTCTATTCATATATTATCTAATAATACAACAACAGTCTAATCTTATTAATATCCATGAAAAAGTGCATATCACTTGATCGTCTAGTCACTCAAAATATTCTTCATGCCATTGCATTCTTTCCAAGTCTTCTACAAAATTTCTCCACACTCTATGTCTAAAATTAGCCCCAATTTACAAAATGGCTAATTCATGATTTCAAACCTTCCTAGGTGTTCCCTATTTTGCTATACTTCCATGCACATCTATGCACCCTGTGTCCATGCACCCAATCATTTTGTGCCTTTATACTTAAGTTGAATTATATCATCCCAACATTACCTCACACTAATTTCATTACGGTCTGTGGTAATGGGTAATACAACTTTTATCTTCATGAAAAGATAAATGAATGAAACAATAAGCTGTTAAAAGAATAAATAATATGTCCCTATACTTACGTAGATAAAATAAGTTATGGATATTCTTATTTTACCTCTACTTTAAGTTCATTTCATTTTCTCATCACCTTATTTGTTTTATCGGGGATGTCGCCAATATTGATTGCATTTCATCAATTATTGTTGTTGCGAGGCTCACAAAGCACCCCTGGATGCAGATCAGGCTTCTAGGTTGATCACTCTAGCATCTAGTGTGATTGCACAACATGGAAACCTCTCTCCAAGTGTGGGGACTTGTGGCGAGAGAGGAATCTCCATATTAGAGGCTGGTTCCTCAAACTCCTCTGATTTAGATCTATATTTTGTAAAACTACAGAGGTTCAGATCCTAATCCTACTCTAAATTGCTAGGGCGGGGATAGAAATGCAAAAATTGAAACTAACTGAAGATGGTGATGAACTAAGGAATGAAGAACACCTATCTTGCCAGTAAACACAAACAATTCAAATGTGATATAAGATCATACAAAGATAACATAACTTGTAGTGAAAGACCAGGAGGATGCAAAATAAACACAGAGAGGGGTGAGAATCATCCACAGACATGTATTACTTGCTCCAAAGATTGATATAATACACTACTGAGAATGCCAGCGGCAAAGTCATATTACAGTTCAAATGAGAGGTTCGAACTCCACAAATTCGCACGATAGAGAAAAAGGGGGAGGAGCAAAACAGAAAATGTTTGACCTTTTTAAGAAGCCCCTCTTTACAATATATAGAAAGAATGAGAGAGGGAAGAGAGAGGAAATCCAGAATCTACCCCAACCACTTCTAGGTCACATTTAAAATCATCTCATTATGGCAGAAGTGGCGGATCCTAGCAAAATGGTGGGCTGTCTAACAGAAACGGTGAACTGTCTGTTGCATTAAAGCTGGTTGTTGAAGCGTTACTTCTGTCTATTATTACGTGCCAGAGGCATTTCTTAATTTTCTCTCTCCATACTACACCAAAATTCAAGATTAACCCCAAAATCACGTAGAGAATTTCATAAGATTTCTGTTGATATAAAGAATGTGCAAATCCGAGCTCTGGATCGAAAGATATGTCGATCCCGAAGATCGGGGGCACAAAACAGGTGAAAACATGTTTTGAGAATATTTCTCATGCTCTACCACCTGGATGACACATGTCAAGTGCTGATTGGATGTGTAATTCTCTCTCCTTCCCTGCTCCGCATTCCTTGCTCCATAGGAAACGTGTCCTCTTCTGATTGGCTCAGGCTGACCCCTCAAAACTTGCCCTTTGACTTTTGGACCTTTTCCCTTGTGACACGTGTCGTGATTTGATTGGTTCGCGGGTCTGCCGGCTCTTTCGCGTCCACCGCGTCCATTTGTCCCGGATGTCCCAGTGCTGTCTGGGACAAAAAATTCTGATCCACCTAAAATGGGCTTCCTTGTTCCTCATTCAGCCGATGAAACATGGCGTTGCTTGATTGGCTTTCGGCTCCTTTGGCTATCCGCGTCCCACGCATCCCTTTGTCCCAATGTCCCGATTTGAAGTTCCCGTTTGGAATTGAACCGGTGGTTTGCGTCCTTCGCGTACATTTGTTCCAATTGTCTCGGACTGTCTGGGAAAAATTCTTCTGATTCACCTGATTCGGCCGGTTCGTGTCCTCACGGCCCAAATGTCCCGAATGTTTAGTGTGAAAGTTCTCCTTTTCGGCCGATCCAGGTGGTTCGCATCCTTCGCATCTTCTTGTCCCACTTGTCCTAGAGCAGTTAGTCGATTTTCTTCTCCTTCGGCCGAACCGGCTTTCCACGTCCCACACGTCCTGACGGCCCGGATGTTCCTTTTCCCTGCAGACTGCCTGGTGGCCTTTCGGCCGATTCGCGCCCCGATGTCCCTCATGTCCCGACCATTGTGAGGACGAGGACTTAGCCAATTTTCATGATTTTTTCTGGCCCAAGCTTGTTTTCTGCAACTTTTTCACATTTTCTCAGAGCTTGCTCTTTCCTTCTTCACCAGGGGAGTTAGAAAAAATCTGAGGGGACCCTAGAAACATGATTTTTTCCCTGAATCAATCCATTTTCCTGAGACTTGAGAATTCTGATGCATGTTATCAAATTAACCCTAGGGGGTGAATTTGGATAACAATTGGTGACTCAGCGGGGTTACCTGCCTGCTAGGTAGAAGATACCAGTTGCCTGAAGCAGTCCATTGGGCATGGAGTCATCAAATATTCTATTTAGAACCTCAACTGACTCAGAATGTGCAAGGAGGAAGATGGAATGTCACCTGATGAAGGCAAGGACTGCTAAACATCTCCATGGACAGCAAGCTGTGCCAAAGCACTTAGGGAAAACAAGACTAACCTACAACAAAACAATGTGCACAAGCACTTGGAGGAAAGAAAATCTAATCTAATATTTATAGAGGTAGTGAACTTCCCTCTAGAAGCAACGCTTGAGATAGATTCCATTGACTGGAATCTGTAGTTATTCACCCTCCAAAGTGAGGCTAATTGGAAAGCATTGTTGTTCTTGCACTTTGTGACCACGTATGGGACACTCCAAATGGCATCAAATTTTGAATGCCTTCCGGTTTTCCTTGTCCACATCCCATTTCAACACTAGATCTCCAACTTGAAAAGATCTATCCTTGTCCTTTCTATCAAAGGTCTTCTTGATCAAAGCTTGATCCTTTTCCATTGCTTGGGATGCCTGATTTCTAATCTCTTGTAGCTCCATCAACTCTGCATACCTCACCTCCATGGGCTCAAATTCAAGCAACTCCAGCTGCTTCATGAGTTCCAACATTGGCAACTCAAGTGACATGGGCAAGATTGTCTCTCTTCCATAGACAAGCCTGAATGGAGAGTTACCCGTGGATCTTTTGGGAGTTATCCTATCAGCCCATAAGGCTGATTTCAGTTTGGTATGCCAAGACCTCTGATTCTCATCAAGAGTCCTCCTAATGATCCTCAACAAGTTCTTGTTTGTAGACTCGGCCTGGCCATTACCCTGAGGGTAATAGTTTGATGAAGTGCTTAGGTAAATACCATTCTTGACAGCCCACTCAGTCACCTTAGATCTAATGAATGCCAATGCATTATCAGAGATTATTGTGGCAGGTACACCAAATCTGGTTGTTATCCCCTCATAAAAGTCTAAGATGCTAGACTCATTCGCCTCTTTGAGTGCTACTGCTTCTGTCCATTTGGTGAAGTAGTCTGTGGCTGTCAAAATCCATTTGTGCCCTTGGCTTGAAATGGGATTAATGACTCCGATGAAGTCCAAACCCCATTGCATGAATGGTTGGTCAACTGAGATTGGATGCAATGGAAGGGCAACAAACTTCTCTTTTCCTGTGAAGAATGCACAATTCTTACACCTCTTGATCCATGCATAGCAATCACTGAAGATTTTAGGCCAATAATAACCAGCTTTCATGATTTTTAGAGCTGTCACTCTTGGTGCAAAATGGCCACCAGCTGGTCCACCATGAAACTCTTCCAACACCCTTTGAATCTGATTTGTGCTAATGCATCTCAGCAGCACTCCATTCACATCTTTCTTGAACAAAACTCCATCAACAATGGCATACGGGACAGCTTGCAATCTGAAGTGTCTCCTTTGGGTCTTGTTCATCTCTGGAGGGCATAGGCCTGTGCCTAGGAAGTGCATAATACCTTGGGTCCAACAAGGAGTGGGGGAAGCATTGTCTTCTTCATGATTGCCACTTGGCTCATGGCTGTCCTGGACTGTCAAAACAGTTTCTTCTTTGTTGCATACTTCTTTTTGCTTCCCAAAACCAGCTGCTGCTCACACAATCCTTTCCCTCTTACCAGCTTGGTGATCTTGATCTCAATGTCATACTCCATGACATGGGTGATCCAACCTGCCCTTTTCTCATTCAAATCCTTGTTGAGGAGGAAGTCCTTAACCCCTGCATGTGAGACTAGCAACTGGACCTTGTTGTTTGAGACTAAATGCTTGAATTTCTTCAAGCTTCGATTCTTCATACGCAAGTACATGCTTTTCAATAAAAGAGTACCTCACCTCGCAGTCATCTAGGCTCTGGTTGAAGAAGGCAACCGGCTGCTCATCATTATCTTTGTTCTGCTACACCAGAATGGTAGAAATAGTGTCATCACCTCCAAATGCATAGAGGATGAAATCCTTGGAGAAGTCTGGGTTGATGAGAGTTGGTGCTTGAGAGATAGCTTCTTTGATTGCTTCAAAACTCTCCTTGCCTTCTGCTGTCCACTTAAAAGCCATGCTCTTCTTTAACATTTTGGTGATGGGCTTGACAAGGGCTGCAAAATCTGGGACAAACCTGCAGACAAAATTGATCCTTCCCAAGAAGCTCTGAAGGGCTTTCTTGTGGCTTGGCAATGGTAGTGCTCTTATGGCTTCAACCCTCTCTGGATCAATTAGTAATCCCACTTTCGAGATAATATGGCCTAGAAGTTTCCCCTCCTAACCGGGAATATGCATTTTTTGGGATTCAATGATACCCCAAATCTTCTACACCTCTGAAATACCTGCCTCAGATGAAAAAGGTGATCCACTGCATTTTTAGAGAATACAGTGATGTCATCAAGATATATCAAAACTATTTCATTGATCAACCCCTTGAATGCCATATCCATTGCCCTTTGGAAAGTGGCTCCAACATTTGATAGGCCAAATGGCATCTTCTTGTAGGCATATGTTCCCCATTTGGTTGTGAAGGCTGTCTTGAACTGATCTTCCTCCCTCACGATAATCTGATTGTAGCCTAAGTAGCCATCAAGTAGTGAAAACCTTTCTGAACCAGCTACAACCTACAATATTTTCTCCATGGAAGGGAGTGGATAATGATCCTTGAGAGAGGCTCTATTCAAGTCTCTGAAGTTAACACACAACCTGATCTCTCCATTCTTCTTTCTGACTGGGACTAAGTTGGCGACCCAACTTGAGTGTTTGATGGGGAAGATGATATTGGCCTCAATAAGCTTGCTTAACTCTTTTCTCATGAGAGGTTCAATATGGGGATTCACTGGCCTTTGCTTTTACCTGACAGGCTTGGATTCCGGATCCAGCTCAATAGTATGTTGTGCCAACTTTGGGTTGAAACCTCTTAGATCTTTGTAAGTCCAAGCAAAGACATCTAGGAACTCTTGACAAAGCTGAACAAAATCAGATTTCTCTTGTGAGGTACTTACTTTGCCAATCTGCAATGTTTTGCCTTCTTCCACTAAAATAGGCTCTGAATCTTCACCCTTTACTTGAATGTTCGCTTTCTCCTTCCGGAACTGATCATTCGGGTTGAAGATTGACTCCAAGGTTATGAGGCCTTTTGGTAATTTGTTAGTTCTCAGCTGCACCACTTGGTCACCATACTGCTGATGCAGCTTGTCTTGATTCCTGGCGGAGAACTCAGCTTCTTCTTGTAGGAAATTAACAATTTGTTGATCATTCTCGAAGACTTGCCAACTTGTATTGTTATCCGGAACAGCTGGTCTCACAACCACTTTGATATGAGGCTGAGGTTTTTCACTTTTGATATTTTCTACAACATTAAATGCAGCCCCAATTCTTTGTCGATCTGTTAGCAGCTTCATTATTTTTTCTTGGGATGGAATTGATGCTAAAAGCTTCAAAATCTTCAATAAGATCCCATACCTAATTTTTGTAGTTCTTCAACAGATCATTTTTGGCAGCATTTTTCCCTTTGACTTGGTTTACAATCAGCTCACTATCACCAAATACTTGTAAATTCCTGATGCCTTTCTTCATTGCCTAGTGCAGTCCATGAATTAAGGCTTCATACTCAGCTGTGTTGTTTGAACAGGAAAACTGGAAATGGAAGGCTGAGTAATACCTTATATCTTGTGGTGAAATGAGCATAGCTCCTCCTCCTACACCTTGTCTACTCCTTGACCCATCAAAGAACAATTGTCATACTTCATTCTTGTCTTTATGATCTGGCTTGGTGATGCTTTGGGCGAGAGGTTGATTCTCTTCATGTAAACAATAAACTCCTAGCATAGATTCTTCTACTTCTTGATAGGGATCAAAAGCATGTATCTTGTTTTCCCATTCATCAAGAGTTAGATCCGGGATGCTTCCAATCTTAGTGTCAGCCTCATCAGTGCTAGGGTGATCTTCTTGATCAAATGCTGAGCAATTGGCATTAATCTGACTTGGAGTGTAAGGCTCAATATGGAAGTTTACAATAGGTTCGGATCTGATTGTGGCCTTAGTTCCATATCTTGTTCTGAATAGCATGTGTGACCAATCAGTAAACAAATACCCCCCAATCTTGGCTGTGAAGTCCCTTGACAAGTAAAGGGCAAAGAGTGGTGGAAGGTCTATGATTGATACATCTTGTAAAACAACAACATTTGGACATGCATGCAAGGTAAGACTCAAGTTTCTAATCACTCCAACTATTGCTACTGTTGTTCCATCTAACTGCACTACCCCTTTGGATGTTATTTCATACTGGAGCCCTAGCTGATCAGCTATTTGTTTGGGCATGACAGAACTACTTGCCCGGAATCAATCATGCAATTGTGTACTAGCTGATTTCCAATGATCAACGAAACATAGAAAGGAGGGGGCTTCAACATCTTACCTTGCTATCCTCCATGATTTCCCCCAGGCTGGGCAGCATTTGTAAGCACTTTGTCTTGCATCTGAACCCGCTGATTTGAAATTGGCCAGTCCTTCATGGCAGCTTGCAGCAGATCTCTTTGTCCTGGGATGGATAGGGATTCCCACATTGATATATTGACGTTAGTCTTCTTCATCTATTCAATGATACTGAACGGGGATGAAGTATCCTTTTGTTGTCCCTTGGTTTGCACATTCACCCCTTGCACGTGGGCAGCAACAGCTGGCATTTGAGTTGGCCTAGGGGCTGTTCTTGGCTGCCCTTGTGCATTTGAAATTGGATTTTGCTTGCCAACCACTTGTGGAACCATGGGAGGTTGTGGATTGGCTGGGGCTAATGGCTATTCTTCACCCAAATTTCTCCTCTTTGACCTTGTGTTGGCTGCAACACTTTGAGAAACTGCTTGATTCATGCCACAGAAATCTTCTGCTTGCCAGTTCACCAATGTGGTGTCATTTGGGGCTGATTGCTGTTGGAATGTTTCTTGTTGTTGGTTGTTTCCTTGACTGCCCTCACCCTCCACACCAGTAGTTGTCACCATCAATGCTTGATTGAGAGCACCATTGAAGCACATGGATTGGTTATGAGGCTCATTGCATGGAAAACACCAATCATATTCTGAGCAATGTTGTTACGTGTTGGCACTAATTCCTTAGAGGCGAGATATGGCATTTAGATTATAGGGCTGGAATGGTCTATTGGCGGGGAGGCCTTGTTTGATTCATATTTGTAGCTGGATTAGGTGGTCTTTGTGGTTGGTATGGCTGCCTATTAGGTTGAGCTTGGGGTTGATAAGAAGGTCTGAAACCTTGGGCTTGTTGCCTCTTGAGAGTAACTAGCTCATTGCCTAGGTTTTGCAATTGCTTCATGACTTCTTGAAGCTCATTTGGGGCACTTGGGGATGAAGTGGAAGCTTCATTCGAACTCTGATTTCTAGGAGTGGGAGAAGGAGCCAAATTAGGTGCTTGACTGGTGTTTGGATTCTCTAAACTTGGAAACAGTGGCATGGGAGGTCTAGGGGCAAGTTTGCCAGCTTGGATCAAACAATTTTCAGCCCTAATGGCAATGCTATATGCCATAGGGATAGTTGTGCCTCCCATAGATTGAATCAACATAGAAATATCAGAATTTAAAGCTTTGAGATAGTAGAGAAAATCACCTTTTGCTATTGGCCTGACTGCCACTAGAATCCTCTCCTAAGTTTTTTGAAATCTGAAGTTAAAATCGGTCAGCTACTCATTGGGAGCTCTCTTGATGGTTGTCAGCTGCTCCAAAAGAGACAAGTTGTCTCCCTTCTCTCCAAATTGCTCATGAAGTGCAATACACAGCTGATTCCAGTTTGTGATAGAACCAGCTCCAAGGCTCCTAAACCATTGCAATGCTTTACCCTTGAATGAAGATGCCAGTAACTTGACAGCCACTTGCATTTCATTGATTTAATGGATTACACAAAGGTTAGCAATATCCTTAACATGATCACCTGGAGTAGTCTGATTTTCTCCAGTGAAGTAGGGAATGTTCTTCAAGGCTGTAATAGGAACTAGATGTTGTGCATTGAGAGCAAGTGGGCTGCTGCCTGTGAAGTTGACGTAGGGGTTGTTCTGAGCCATTCTGATTGGTCTTAAAACCCTTGTTGACTGAATGAAAGGTCTACCAGGTGGAGGAGTTGAGAGAGTTCTATTTGGTGGAGATGGAGACCTTTGAATCCTTCTTCCTCTTTGCCTTCTTCTTGGAGATAATTGCAGGTATTCAAACAGCACTTCTTCTTCTCCAACTCTTGACCTTGTGGTGATTCTTCTCATGAGTTTTCAGGCCTGTGCTTGGAACCAATCGATTCTTCCCCTGGGAGTCGCCAGATATGCAAATAATAGCTCTTTTAAGCAAGAAAATTGCAGCAGATGCACATCAACCCTGCTACAATAAAAATGAGACCTCTAGTCCCACCGGGCGTGCCAAAACTATTGTTGCAGGCTCACAGCACCCCTGGATGCAGATCAGGCTTCTAGGTTGATCACTCTAGCATCCAGTGTGATTGCACAACATGGAAACCTCTCTCCAAGTGTGGGGACTTGTGAAACTGAGAGAGGAATCTCCAAATTAGAGGTTGGTTCCTCAAACTCCTCTGATTTAGATCTATATTTTGCAAAACTACAGAGGTTCAGATCCTAATCCTACTCTAAATTGCCAGGGGGCAGGGATAGAAATGCAAAAATTGAAACTAACTGAAGATGGTGATGCACTAAGGAATGAAGAACACCTATCTTGCCAATAAACACTAGACCATTCAAATGTGATATAAGATCATGCACAGATAACATAACTTGCAGTGAAAGACCAGGAGGATGCAAAATGAACACAAAGAGGGGTGAGAATCATCCACAGACATGTATTACTTGCTCCAAAGATTGATACAATACACTACAGAATGCCAAGAGGTAGAGTCGTATTACAGTTCAAATGAGAGGTTCGAACTCCACAAATTCGCCTGATAGGAGAAAAAGGGAGGAGCAAAACAGAAAATGTTTGACCTTTTTAAGAAGCCCCTCTTTACAATATATAGAAATAATGAGAGAGGGAAGAGAGAGGAAATCGATAATCTGCCCCAACCACTTCTACGTCACATTTAAAATCATCTCATTATGGCAGAAGCGGTGGATCCTGGCAAAATGGTGGGATGTCTAACAGAAACGTGAAACTGTCTGCTGCATTAAAGCTGGTTGTTGAAGCGTTACTTTTGTCTATTATTACGTGCCAGAGGCATTTCTCAATTTTCTCTCTCAAACTACACCAAAATTTAATATTAACCCCGTAATCATGTAGATAATTTCATAACCTTTCCGTTGATATAAAGAATGTGCAAATCCGAGCTCTGGATCGAAAGATATGTCAATCTGAAGATTTAGGGCACAAAACAGGCGAAAACATGTTTTGAAAATCTTTCCCGCACTCTGCCACCTGGATGACACATGTCAAGCGCTGATTGGATGCGTAATTCTCTCTCCTTCCCTGCTCCACATTCCTTGCTCCATAGGACACGTGTCCTCTTCTGATTGGCTCGGGCTGACCCTTCAAAACTCACCCTTTGACTTTTGGACCTTTTCCCTTGTGACACGTGTCGTGATTTGATTGGTCTACGGGTGCATCGGCTCTTTCGCGTCCACTGCGTCCATTTGTCCCGGATGTCCCGTCTGCTATATCTGGGACAAAAATTTTGATCCACCTAAAATGGGCTTCCTTTTCCCCTGATTCAGCCGATGACACGTGGTGTTGCTTGATTGGCTTTCGGCTCCTTCGGCTATCCACGTCCCACGCGTCCCTTTGTCCCAATTGTCCCAGTACTGAAGTTCCCCATTTCAGCCGAACCGGCCGGTTTGCGTCCTTCATGTACATTTGTTCCAACTATCCGGATTTGTCAGGACAAATTCTTCCGATTCACCCGATTCGGCCGGTTCGCGTCCTCACATGGCCCAAATGTCCCGAATGTTTAGTGCGAAAGTTCTCCTTTTCGGCCAATCCGGGTGGTTCGCGTCCTTCACGTCTTCTTGTCCCACTTTTCCCAGAGTAGTTAGTCAATTTTCTTCTCCTTGGTGAACCGACTTTCCGCGTCCCCACGCGTCCGACGGCCCGAATGTTCTTTTTCCCGCAGATTTGCTGGCGGCCTTTTGGCCGATTTGCTCCCGATGTCCCTCATGTCCCGACCATTGCGAGGACGAGGACTTAGCCAATTTTCATGATTTTTTCTGGCCCAAGCTTGTTTTCTGCAACTTTTTCACATTTTCTCAGAGCTTGCTCTTTCCTTCTTCAGCTAGGGGAGTTAGAAAAAATCTGAGGGGACCTTAGAAACATGATTTTTGCCCTGAATCAATCCATTTGCCTAAGACTTGAGAATTCTGATGCATGTTATCAAATTAACCCCGGGGGTGAATTTGGATAACAAGTATCATGTTCTCCCCTTCATTCTGTAAAACCTTGAGAACATTGGCCATCATGCTAGAGACCATCCCTTCCATTACACCCATCTTCCATGTGATGATTTTCCCAACTTCCTTTATTATTTCCTTATGTGGTACTTGGACAACTTCAAGCGCAGCACACTTTACCTCCACAAGTGTAAGTCTCTCCTTGTGCCCAAGAGTTTCATTCTTTGCTTCCTAAAGGACTTTGTCTTCCTCTACCATACACCTTATCTTTATATTACATTAAGTATTTGCTCACATATTTAATGGTAGATCTACTTTCTTGAGTCATCCTTCAAAGTTTGTAATATAGATTCATAACTTGTAATTTTTGTGTAATTGTGGCCTTGGATTTCAATACCTATTCTCAGTAGCATCCTTAGGATCTAGAATTCACACCAAGCCTTTATCCATCACAAACTTTACAAGAGTGCACATGTAATGCATTACTAAAGAAAAATTTTCTGGTACTTCCTTCTCCATGTGTGGCCTTACCTTTAAAATCTTGTCCCCAATTTTTTCATCCATACTCATCAGTGCTTCCACTTTCACCTCAAATTTTTCCTTATCTTGTAACATACATTTTATTTATGTTTATTTATCCTTCTTATCACTAATTATTTCTCTAATAGTTTCAATTTATCAATGTTTCTTTGTGTAACGTTTTTAGGTACCTTTACCAAAGCATTGCTTACCTACTCGTTGGACATAACAAGAGGCTTGACGGTCACATGTCGTGAATGGGGTGCCTTTTTCAGTTTATGAAACATGCATGATTCCTCATATACATCAAATTTAGGCTCATCCGGATGAGTCTAGATGTTTTAAGATAGTTTTTTCCATGTGTGTCATGTCTATGTCTATGTCTATGATCTCCCATCCATAAAGGTATTTAGATTCTAAAGTGATTTGGAATCACGCGTGTATTATTTTACTTGTGTCATTGACATACCCAATGGATGGAGTTTCATATGTCTCTTCATACTTCCACTTTCGATTGTTTACTTTTTGGGTTCCAGTGCTGAATCTAGTACTAGTATTTCACCTATCTATGTAGTATGGGGTGCATCTAAGGGCTCGCCCTCATCTTTTTGAACCTTGTTTCCTTTAACTCCTCTTCATCATTTTGCATATCCTCTTCACGAGGATCCTTCGCATCCTCTGTATACACTGGAGTATTTATCGCACTTTCCCCATATTTAACTTCTTTTTCATCCTTCATAGGAATATACCTATGGATTTTATTCTTATCTATCTCTACCTTCATCGGTAAAGTCCTAGGTGACATTCAAAGGGGTTGTGAAGTTACTACACTTTGATACCTTGTTCTTTTTATCACTCTTTTAAAGCTGTGTCTCCTCAATTGTCTTCTCGATTTATCTCCATGGCATCGAGTCTCAATACTTCATCATCTGGTTACTCTAAGGGAGGGGTCACTTCACGTTCTTCTTTATCTCCTACAGTAGGGTGTTTTCTGCCCCTATGCTCCAAACCACCACTTTCTTCCTACAGTTCTTCTTCTTCTCCTTCTTCTTCTACAAGGGGAACAATGTCTTCTTCATCTTACAATGTACTGACTTTATGCTCCCCTTGGGTGGTCCAGGAGCTTGAATTCATTCTCCACATATTTCCCATTTTCTAATTTGGGATTGAGTTGGATATATACAAGGGCTACCCCCAAATTTCCAATGGAAAAACTTATATCCTTCATCTTAATGCCATATGAAATTAATTTTTAGTATATACATATTGACTTTGATAAATGTAAGTCTTCCTAAGTGTGTGGTAATTGCATTCTACCTTATCGACATTAAAAACCAAGCTGGCATATATCTAAAAACCTATGTATAGATGCCTAGAAGTAGCATGTGGTGAAGGCATGAGGGATCTTACACCTAGGACTCCACTTCCCATCCTTTATCCTAAAGTTCCCAATACAAAAGTGTTGGTACATTGCAAACTATACTTGTTTATCTAATACCGAAGGTAAATCCTTGGGTATTATCCATTCCTCCTCAAACGTGGTGCGTAAATAATCATACCACATCTCTACCCTCTGTTTAAAGGGGCCACTCATGGTTCCATCACAAGTATACTTAAAAATATTTCTGCAAGAGATTTCTTCTCCTTAGGGTACTGCCATATTTTGTCCTTAGGCCCATCAAGCACTCCAATTTCTACAAATACAAGAGATAACAGGATCATGCCAAAACTTATCTTCTCACCTTGGTGTGCTTCCTCAATGATGGTTTCGCAAATAAACCATCCAAGTTGTAAACTACACCTTCAATCATTTTCTTCACTATGTGTAGCCAAAATGTATTTACCTACAACCATCACTCTTGGTTATTTAACCTTGTGAGGAGGTGCATTACTTCCTAAACCACTAGATACTTCTACAACTTATAAAGGCCCATTCCATTCCCTCCCTTAATGTAACCCAATAATTTCCTTGTCACAATTATTACCTCTTTATCATTGAGGTCATTTCTCACTTCAGTACCCAAACTCCTAAGTCTGTCAAACTCCCAATCAAGGGCATGATGATCCTCATTCGTCACCCAAAAAAATAGAATAAATCCTGATGGACTCTGCTCATCAACCATAGGTATAATTTTTCTAATTTTCCAAAATAAGGGAGTTCATACAATTGTAAAACTCTCAAATTTTTCAATAGCTTCTCACTGCTATCATCATACATGACCATATCATCTGCTATTATTTTATTTTTCTTCACCACCAATGGATTATCTAGTTCATCTTTATTATCCTTCGTTCTATGATTGTAATAACTCAATTTGCACCGAAGAACATGTGAGTCCCAATCATGACCCATATAAACCCCTTATAGGTATTACATCTTTGAGAAATGGATTTCATATGTGTCTTCAACTTCAACCTCAACTTCCTTCTACTTCTTACCCCTTGTGGCTACTCCAAGTTCTCTCTTTGGTGCCATAATAACTACAAAGGTGTGTTCTTTCACCTGATTTGAGCTCTGAAACTCAAATTTGTGTGCCCTAGCTCAAATCCAAACCCTAACTATCAATTTTATTCTTCACATGCTTCTTCTTTGCTCAAAAACTTCTCCAAATGGAGTGGTAATGACCTTGGTGCATAAACCTGAAAAATCCAACTGATTTGTAGCTCTCCATACTTCACATATCATTCAATAGCTCGCTCATCAATGACTTGCTCAAATTCTCTTGACTACAAAGTGAAGAATGACTTCATAAAACCTTCCTATATATATTTTCAATTTTTTTCCACATTTATTAGTCTTCACCTACCACTATAATTTACATTAACTTGATGCTTCTTTCCTTTTTACGTGCCACAATCATAAGCTTCTAGCATGCCTACTACTCCTCATCTAAATACCTCCTCTTACATGCCTTCATGCAAAAAAAGTACTTATCTCTGCACCTTTAAATAAGTTGTTTCAACTGATGTAACCTACCTCATGTTACATTATGTGTCCATCCAACCATACATGGTTTTCAATTATGAGAAACATTTCTCCATCTGCACCTTTACTCAAACACTTGCAAAAATATCTTTATGCATATGTAACTTCGAATGAAAATCACACTTAGTCTATGTACCTTATATACACTTCACCCCACACTAAGGGTATATGTGGTCCTCTACTAATGAAAACACTTAGATAGTAATCAACTTCTAGCATGCAAACACACTTATTACAAAAAACATTGAACTAAATTGACAAAGCATATCAACGATGAAAGGAAAACCATATAAAGGGAATTCATGAAGGAAATATAATATAATTAGAAATACTTCCTTATTAAAAACACCAAGAAGAGTTATTTATAGCAGGGCTTTAACCTACTCTTGTTGAAGTAACTGGGAAACCATGTTCCATCCAGCACCTCTAACTGGAAACCACCTAAATCAAGTATGTAGGTCATAATATACAGTCCCAACCAATACACCTTAAGCTTTCCAAGGTGTCACAAAAACTTTGAGTCATAAAAAAGAACCATCTTTCCAACTTTGATCTTCTTATCCTTAATATGTTTTTCACATCATGCCTTCTACCTAGTCTTTTATTTCTTATGCCTCCATCGTGTTGTAACACATTGTTTATCTAACTCCATTAGTTTTTATATACGTTCTTCAAGTACTTGTTCATCAACCAAACCTCCTACATGTAAAATAAGTAGAGAAGGTAACATGATTTCGACTAGAATAACAACCTCCACACCAAACACAAACTTAAATGGTGTGGCCTTATTCAACCTCTTGTAGGTTGTCCCGTATTTTCTTCCAAGCGTCAAAAATTTTAGTCAATGTATGGCTCAATATCTTGTTAAAATCCTCAACAATTTCATTAGCTCAAGGGTGATAGGGAATCATTTTATGGTGTGCCACCATAAATTTTTTGAATAGTATCTGATGGTCTCATTAAGGAAATGAGTACCCTATCACTTATCAAACTCAAAGGGAATCCATACCTACGATAATTTTCTCCTACGAAACCTTGCTATTGTAGTTATTGTGCATTACTTTGTAGCCATTTCTTCTTCCTACCTTGTAAGATAATCTGTATAATTTATAATTTAGTGCAATCCATTCATACACGCGAGTGGGGATATAAGACCCATAAAGTCAATTTCCCACTTCTCAAAAGGTTCCGCACTAGCATTAGGCCTCGAATACATTTTGTCTCTATGCCTAAACTTCCCATGGAACTGACAATGGTCATAGGCCTTACAATATTCTTTAAAATCCATATGAAAATTTTCCCACCCTAGGCCTATGAGTAAAATCTTGTGCGTGGTGACATCTACTACATAATCTCCACCTATAATACCACAATGAGCCTCCTCCATACCAGCTTCATGCTCATGCTCAAGTACACACCGATGTAAAACTTCATCTCAACCTAGCTTGTATAAATCTCCATTGATCAACATATAAGGTGTGACATGTATAGAAAGTTATTTATTTTCCAAGGTTTTCATTCCTTTAGGTGCCACACATGTTTGCATAAAGAAAAAAATATATTATAATTCAAAGGGTGTGTAGTTCAATTTGAATAGTTGTGCATTCGGAATTGTTTCCTCAATGCTTTGTGCATCCTCTCCTAAATTAATCCTTGATACATGATTTGGTCTAGAATTTATCTTTCCTAGCTTAACCACCATAGTGAAGTCAAAATCCTGAAAAAACATAATCCAATGGCATATGCACCCCTGAAAAATGGGCTTGTTCACCAAGTACTTTAATGCCATGTGATTTATATAGAAGGTAAATGGTGTTTCTAGTAAGTATTTTCAAAACTTATGTAGCACATAGATAATGGATAAATCTTTACACTCTGTAGTTATATAGTTCTATTCAGGTGATGTCAATTTACTGTTCGCAAAGAAAATAGGATGATCAAAAATACCTTCTCCGGACTAGAGTAATATCACACCAATGGCCATGTTAGAGGCATCCATATGCACATGAAAAGGTAGATTCCACAAAGGAAAGTATGGAATGAGCGTTGTAGTAAGACTTTCCTTTAATGTCTCAAACACGTGTTGTTGTGCTTCACACCAATGGAAATTTCCTTTAATCTTCAATTATTCCACTAAGGGAATGACAATCTTAGCATATCCTTTTATAAATTTCCTATAATGTCCTATGTTCCCTAAAATCCATGATCCTCACTCTAGTTATTAGGTTCCTCTAATCCGAAAATAACAACAAATTTAACAGGATCCACTAACAAGCCTTCCTTATAGATGATGTGTCCCAACAAAGTCCCAAAAGGTGTGGCAAAAACACTTCTTAATGTTCAAGGAGACGCTCAATTGTTAGAACCACTCAAATATCAGACTTAAATTATTAAAATGATATTTCACTATCCCATACTCTGTCAATCATCCAAGTAAACTTACAAGAACTTATGGATAAAATCACGGAATGTTTGAACCATAATGTGCGAAAATCCTATAGGCACATTATTCATTCCAAAGGCCATAATTCGTATGTAAAATTCCCCACTTAGTGGTCAAATTTGTCTTCTCTTGATCTTCTTTAGCTATCCTTACCTAATGATATCTAGAAAATCCATTAGTAAATGAGTAGATCTCACACCTGCATCACCTTCTAATATTTCTCCAGTAGATGGTGTGGGGAAAGGATCAATTCCATATGCAAAATTTAACTCCCTATAATCCACACAAATTTTAATTATTCCATCCTTCTTAATACTGATCACCATAGGGCTAACCCACTCGACTCCTCGATGGACTCGGTGATTCAAGAATTTAACATGTTATCAATTTATTCCTTCACCTTGATGTGCAGGTTAGGATTCATCCTACAAGGCCTCTTTCTAATTGGGCACACACCTTCCTTTAGCTTGATTCTCATTTTACCCAATGATTCATGTACCTCTTTTAACTCATGATAGCCCCTAGGAAACAAGTCCTGTAAGTCACATAGTAGCTCAATTATCTTAGCAACCTCAAAGTCAGACCAATAATCTCTAATAACGGCCTCCTTTGGTTTAACATTATTCCCTATGTTGACCTTATTATTTTTCATAGGATCATGGTAGGTGTGTTCCTTCTCATATGCACTGTCTAAGACCTCATGCATACTCTTTGTATGCTTGACATCCAAATTTTCTACTTCTTCATCATCAATAATGTAGACAATCTTACCCTTTTCATTTTCTAGGTAGGAGTGCCCAAGTTTCTCTACATCTGTCTCTTCTTCAAAGCATAGCTCTAGGTTTTGATTCTCCTAGTAACTCCTAAATAAGTTCTTCATCCTTTGAAATATATCCCATAGTCAAGCACTTCATAACTTGTAATGTCTCATTCGTGGGAGCTTTAGTGGAAAAATAATCAAAGGTCTAAATCATACCTACAGTCATTTCCTACTAGTTCCTTATTTCTCTATTCAACTCGGCACATACATAGCATGTGCATGCACAACCTCATAAATTATAGTAGAACATATGCACCCATAGCGAAGGTTTTAAGGCCTCTTGCCCTTTTTCTAGAGTCTCTCACACTTTGCTAAACATGATGTTGAGCATCCGTCCCATGAAATTCACATATCTTAGTAGGTGCATTCTTTGTGGAGAAATCTGGTTGAGAAGGAAATTCTCACTTCTTTCCATTCCAAAATATTATCCATGTGGACCATCCACCAATGCGATGCCATCTGAGTAGATCATAAACTAGAAAATTCCTTATTTCAACTTGATCCACCCATTAAACTTCCATAGCTCATAGGAAAAATTCAGGATTTCCTTCTCAAAGTATACCTCGGTACCTAATTTCTACCCAAATTCCTAACACAACGTGGCCTACTCATACACATAATTGCACTTCTCACTTCACACCTAAGCATTTCATAAGTGTCATGTTCCCAATTGTAACATGAAACACTATTAGTATCGCTCATGGAATTCGCATCGTCCCACTAGAGAACTCCTTCCTTTGATGTCTCAAGCACTTCCATATCTCTAATAGTGCAAACATAAATTCTATTTAAATATTATTCACTTAAGGGATCTATATAAGGTGCAGGTTTTCCATCTACTAAAGCAATGATGTGTTATTCCTTATTTACAAAAATTATATATCCTTTGTTGAAGCACAGATCCACATTGTTTGTATAACACCAAGGGATCCCAAGTAGTGCCGGAAAAATGTCTACCTTTGTAAGTGCCAAGACCTCAAAGTAACTTGTAAACTTGGCTGTTTATATAGAAATGGAAGCATATTTCAAAACCCCAATAAGCGTGGATTTAGTCATGTTTTCCATAAACAACACATTTGAAGATGGTTGTAATGGTGGTGTTCCCATCTGAATCCATGCGTGTAAAGTGAGTACATTCACTTCTTCACCGATTCAATTAGAATATTACTTAAAATACAACCATCAATAACAAAATTCAAAATGATATCCTTGTCATAATCCATACTATCACACTCAATTGAAGCGTGAAGGGTGTTTCATTTTAACTAGTTCCCAAACAAAGGAATGATATTCTCTTTTCACAACATCTTGAAAACTTCCTTTAAATCATCAACATCCATTTTATGGAGCACAACTACCTTATTTTTTTCTAACTTCAACGACTATTCTTTCAAACATTGAATCTCACCCTCCAAACTCCTAATCACCCCCATGGTTTCTTGATAAACCTTCTTATGATGCATAAGGTTTGGATAATTTGCATGTAGTACCTCCTCTTTTTTAATGGTAAGATTTTGCTTTGGAACTTCTCTAGCACGCGTAGCCTCATCACATGTAGTTATCTTTATAGGTATCATGTACGCCGGAAAAGCGACAAGTGAGTGTGGGAATCTACAAGCGACTCTTCTGCGTACCCGACCTCCCGAGGTCGTGCCGAGACAGCCGGTGGGGATGGAATACAGGTAGTATACGGATAGACTAGTTAGGCAATCTAATATCTTCGACACGCACTAATGGAATCTGCGAATCTAAGGCAAAGAAGGCCCTTCTAACCTGGACCGGTGTGATAGATCGATCAGCCAGGATGACTACTCGAAGGCTCCAATCAATATCGAGCTCTGGCGTGATTCGATCTATGGGTTGTGGGATGCGTGGAAAATGACCCGGGATGGTTTCGTGTATTTCTCCTGATAGGGTCATATGGTGAATATAGTCAACTCTATGGACGATTCTCTGGCCTAGTCCAAAATTCTCTAGCTTCGTTAGCTGTTGTATCTAGTAGGGATAACTGTTGAATGATGATAGGTGGAATCGGAGTAGACTGAAATACTAATGTGCGTAGGCCAGTGTCTATGTCTAATTCTCTTATGGATTCGTTAGGCTGTGGGATTTGTGGATCACAACCGTAGACTCTTGGTTGTTGCGGTCCTGTTATGGTCATACGCGAGATCAAGTCCTAATCCCTAGTATCCAGTAATCGTATGCTTTCTCAGCCTCTACGTTTAGAATCAGCAATTGTGTGATTTTCTCAGAATACCTCACAGGTGTTCTAGCAACTTGAATTCTTAAGCTGGTATCTATATCTACGAGGGTGTCTCCAGCGTCTGGCTGTGGAACTAAAGGATCGCACCTGAATATTTGTTCTCTTTCAAATCCTTCTACAGTCATGCGGATGTTTTCTAGGATAACCTGTAGTTTGGCTGATTTGACCAAAATGTGTGTGCTTGGTCGTCTTCTATGTTTAACCCTCTCAACTGTGACCTGACCTGTTGGAAGTCTGTTGTTATTTGGAAGACTTGTATCCTAAGGTTTTGGTCAATGTCAGTTATTGCCACTATGATATTGGGCTGGGGCACAATTGGCTCGAAAATGTATTCCCTGGGCTCCCTAGGTCCTGTAATTGTCGTGCAAAAGCAGAATGAAACAAACTATAATAAAGTAAAATCTAAGTACACTTCTAGCATATATAATTTCTTTTTGTATTTTCTGGCAATTTATAAGAAAGCAATTATTTAAAATATTTAGAATTGACAACTAAACTAATAACGTAAAACAAACAAAATAGCCGAGTGTAGCTATTTGTCTGTGCAATTTTGTATATCTATTCTAAACAACGAAATAACTAATCTATTTGCAAGATTCTCGATCCTACCTCAGAATTGAGGAATGAATCATAGTTTCTCAGAAACTATCAATCCCCACAACTTCCCTGGCAATATCGAGAATGGAAATAACTGAAATAAAGTGGTTAACTACTTTATTTGATAAGTTCTAACTAAAACTTTGAAAGATGGAACCTGGATTTCGCAGAATAGTGGCGAATCCGAGGGTGTGTGTGTTCTTGTCCCCTCAGTATGATCTCTTCGTTCTTTGTGCTCACGTGAATCCAAAAAAGCGTGTAATGCTTGCATCAACAGGAATAGATATTTGGATCAATGGACAGCCTTAGGAATGCAGACAAAATAGAATGCGGATAGAAGAGGGATAGCGCAAGAGTACAGAGCTTGGCCTATGCAATTCCTAGCGGGGTCTACTATGAATCATGCAACAAAAGCGTCCAGAACCTGAAACTAGTCTGTATGAAGAGTAAAACTTGCAACTTTAATGGCTGCCTAAACTATTCTACTCCAAAAACAATAATACTGTTTGCACAAGTTGGATCTGTGGCTTACCAACAGCTGAGTAATGCAACCAAGCATGTAAAGGATTTAAACTATCAAAATTAAGCAAACTAGAAGACTGAACTACTGAAAATGGTGAGTTTGAAACAAGAATGAGGGGCCATTTGCATGTGCACAAACCATGCATTTATAGGAATTCAAACACCCAAAGATCAAAACCAAACTGAACTCCTAAACAATAAACAAAGGAAAAACACTATTCCAGGGGACCAAAAACATAAATGCATGCTCAAGTCGGCAAGAAAAGCTGGTGAAGCATTGAACTTTGCGTGCGTTTCATCAAAAGAACGTTCTGGAAAATGCGTAAAGGACCGCCGCCCTGCTCAGGGTGGCGGTTACAGGACCGCCGCCCTGTTCAGGGCGGCGGTCACGAGACCGCCGCCCTTCAGGGCGGCGGTTTCGTCACTGAAGACCAAAAAGCCAAGAAAAGAGGGAAAAAAGGGGAAAACAAAGCACGCGGGGGCTAAGCGGGGCATGCGGGATGTTAACACATATCCGTAAAGCTTCTCTGGATCCCGAACACCTTGCGAAGAGACCTGTATCATCATTGGGGCATTTATTACACCGTTCCGCAGTACAGTACCTTACAATTTTGGGTACGTACATATTGCCCCCTCGGAGAAGCATTTTAGCCATGAAGAGGCGTAAAACGGTGGGTCCGAGTATGGCCATCCCGAAATGGGAAGCTAGAAGTTATACCTTATACGTCCGTGTGTCGAAATGACGCCATCCGAAACTCCCGCTACCTGCAAAATGAAAGGAGAACTCAAGTGCAGATAGATACAATAATTTGGAAAATAAACGCTAAAATAATAGGGGAAGAGGACGTACCATTAGTGCGAGGATAGAAACTTACCTCCGTTGGCGCTCCGAACCTGTGAAAAGGGGATTTAAAACGAATTAGAGTGCTATATATATAAAAGTGGGCCCATTTTCCTATTCATTTGCGTGAGTTGATTTGATAGATTTTGAGCTCACAGGGCCTTTGTAACGGTTTCTCACGTGAGTAGAGTCAAAACATCCATAGCGAGATAGTGATGATGCCTCCACGTGTGGAACACCACCCCATGAGATCACAAAGTTGGTTTTTCTTCAATTTTGTGCTTTTCCCTTTCTTTCAGCTTTCTCGTGTATACTACAATGTATGTTTTATATGCTTTCTAGAATGTATGCAATGGGAAACAGATGATGCAAATGTTTGCTTTCCTTTTGTGTTTCATGATGCTGATACATGATATTGTAGATATACTGTGATCTTGAATCTTAACTTTTATTAGCAATTTGGATAACTTGTATTTGTTTTGGCACAGTGATGAAAACAACCAGTATGATGAACAGATTAACTTGCCCCACTCTTAACTCCACGCAACTAGTAAGATGCGAGGGCTCATCACCAAGAGCCAAGAAGGGCGCAAGTTATGAAATATGGTGAAGTGATAGTGATGAAAGACAGACAAAGCTTTGGTGGAACCAAATTGAAAACTACAATCTTACTCTACCTGAATGACTTCATAGTTTTGGATGTAACTTACCTTGTGGTTTATCCAGACTTAGACCCGTAGATGGCCACATAGTAGACAAAATCTGGGTTTTTAGGATTTTTAACTCTTTTTTTTTTTTTTTTTGGAATTTTGAATATCTGATTCATTCATTTTTGACTCAAAGTTTGAATTGTTTGTTTATGACCTTTTAACATTTACTTTGTCTAGAGGACCCCCTACACTTTGCCCCATGCTACCTGTAAGAAGCATGGGTTTATCACCGTGGGCAAGGCATAGGCGAGTAAGGGCATTTCCATCCTTTCCCAACCCTACGTCACTAGTAAGAGACGCAAGCTCATCACCGAAGGTTGGTGGGGCAAGGAAATGTGTAAAAATAAAATTTTCTGTTTAATCACTTCTTGACTTGTTTGTTTGAGTAAGATGTCAGTATATTCTTATTTCCAAAGAGATGTGCATATGGGATAGATGTGACACCATGAAGCTTCTAGAACAGACCATAGGCAAGACACCTATCCTAAGAAGAAACCAAAGCGAGAACAAACTTGCAGAGCTTGGTATGGTTACCGTTAAGACTTTGTCATGTCTGATTTTATTAGATAAAAGATTCTGAATTGATTGATGATATCGAAGATGGAGAGGTATGATTAAAGAACTTCATGCCAGAAACATCACGAGTTTGAAATAAATTGCT
The DNA here is from genome assembly GCA_018340775.1 of Taxus wallichiana var. yunnanensis. Lineage (NCBI taxonomy): Eukaryota > Viridiplantae > Streptophyta > Pinopsida > Cupressales > Taxaceae > Taxus > Taxus wallichiana. The sequence continues at coordinate 19,817,843 of CM031239.1, read as the reverse complement.
TTGAGAATAGATTCCTTGATCACAATTTGTATAAGAACAAGTGGACAAAATGATCCTAATCTATATGAAAATGCAATGTAGATAGTTATATAAGTAGCGTTAGCTGCTTACGCGTAGAAACGTTTGAGGTGGAGAGAATTGACTGTTTCACCAAACTCCTCACCTTCTAGCGTGCATAAGAGGTATGCACCATTTCCGTAGTCCTTTGTGACTCGGTACGGGCCCAACCATTTGGGCCGGAATTTCCTTCCTTCGCCGGTCTTCTTGTCGATCCGGCTGTCTAACCTCAGAACTAGGTCACCTTCGTATATGTCACGTTAATAGACTTTCTTATTATACTTCCGGCACATTCGGTCAGCATAAACTCTATGTCATTGCTCAGCATCTAACCTGGTTTCATCTAGGATTTCTAGTTGGGAGAGACGTGCTTCTCTGTAAGCGTCTTCATCCGAATTCCTTGTAGCGAAATGCGGAGACTGGGTATTTCGTCCTCAAGTGGGAGAACTGCTTCTGACCCAAATACTAGCGAGAAAGGAGTTGCTCCTGTTGGTGTTCTTATTGAGGTTTGGTGGGCCCACAAGGCCGGATATAACTTCAAATGCCAATCCCGCTTGTTTTCTTTCACTGTTTTAAGGAGAATGGCTTTCAGTGTTTTGTTTGTTGCTTCAGCCTGCCCATTGGCTTGGGGATAGTACAAGGAAGCCGTATGATGGCTGATTTTAAATTTGTTGCATAGCTCACGAACTTCTTCATTCTTGAAAGAAGTTCCATTATCTGAGATAATGATTTGCGGGATACCGTACCTGCAAATGATTTGGTTCAAAATGAACTTAGCGATTACAGAACCAGGTACAGTTGTAAGAGGCATGGCCTCTACCCATTTAGTGAAATATTCAGTGGCTGTGATTATAAAATTGTGGCCGTCTGTGGATGAGGGAGAGAACTTCCCTATCAAGTCCAGGCCCCATGTAGAAAAGGGCCACGGAGTAGCGATCGGTTGCAAAGCTTGTGCCGGCATGTGGATCTCATGAGAGAACTCCGCACTCATGACACTGCGTACAAACTCTATTGCGTCATGTTCTAGAGTGGGCCAGAAATAGCCCATTCGATGTATTTTTCGAGTGGTGGCGTGGCCGCCGAAGTGGCCTCCACATATACCGCTGTGGGATTCATGGAGAATCTTCTTGGACTCTTCTGTGTCAACACACCTTAAGAGCATTCCATCGAATGCTTTCCGATAGAGCACCTGCTCTATAATGACGTATTTAGCTACGATAATGCGTAACCGCCTTCTTTGTTGAGGTGTAGCTCCTTCTGGGTACCTATGGTCCATGATATAACTAATGATATCAGCGTACCAAGGGCACTCAGATATAGCAGGTCGGGTTTCGACGTAGTACACGCATTCATCTGGAAAGTCTAAGTCTACTAAGTCACCTCCATCTAGCGGGTTATCAGCTAACCAATCTGCGATGATTTGCCCTTTAACTGACTTTTGGTTTACAAAAGTTAATTCGAACTCTCCCATTAAGGTTATAAAGCGTCCCGCCTTTTTAGACAGGGACCCTTGTGTGAGGAAGGTTCGTAAGTGGTCAGTTTTTACCATGACCCTTGTCTCTTGATTTAGCATGTAGTTTCTTAGGTGTTTGGTTGCGAAAACTATGGCAAGACATTCTCGCTCTGCTTGTGTATAGCGTGTTTCATAGTCGAGAAATGTTCGGCTAATGAAATAAATTACATGCTCTCTCTTGTCATCGTCTTTCTGGGCCAACATACAAAGCCAGCCGAGACATCAGTAGCTCGTGAGTATAAATTAATGGGTGATCTAGCTTAGGTGGCATTAGCGTAGGTGGTGACAAAGTGAGAAACATTTAACTACGCATCAAAAGATTCATTGCAATCTTCACCCAATCAATGCTATAGTCTTTCTTGAGCAGGTTGTTGATTGGATGAATAAGCTTAAGCTCAGTGTCCAGGATGAATCTTGATTGCACCCAGTTTTCCGAGAAATGATCTGATTCCAGATTCACTCGAAGGTGGGACCATTTCGAGGACAGCCCGAATTTTGGTTGGATCGACATCGATCCCTCGTGAGGATATTATGTAACCTAGGAGTTTTCCTCCTGTTACACCAAAGACGCATTTCTTTGGGTTTAGCATGACTCCGTATTCTATTAAACGTGAAAGAATGACGCGGAGTACTTCGGGATGGTCACAACGCTTCTTGGCCTTAGCCAACAAGTCATCTACGTAGGATTCCATGATTTTATGAATTAAATCATGAAATATATAAGTCATAGCCCACTGGTACGTAGCACCGGCATTCTTGAGACCGAATGGCATAACAGCGTAGCAATAGGTTCCCCAAGGAGTTATAAAGGTGGTTTTAGCTTGATCTTGCTCGGATATTCTGATTTGGTTGTATCCCAAGAATCCATCCATGAGAGACAAGAGTTCAAAACTAGCTGTTGCATCAACAATAACGTCTATGGATGGTAATGGGAAATCATCTTTAGGACACGCTTTGTTGATGTCCCGAAAATCTATGCAGATGCGTATCTTTCCATTTTTTTAGAACGGGAATGATGTTTGATACCCATTGGGAGTAGTCAACTGGCTTGATGAATCCTACTTGGAGGAGTTTTATCACCTCCTCTTTTACCATGAGAGCTACTTTGGGCTTCATGGGTCTTGATTTCTGTTTAATTGGCTTTGCATCTGATCTAGTGACGAGGTTGTGCACCGCAATGTGGGGTGCGACTCCCGTCATCTCCTTGTAATTAAATGCAAACGCCTTCTGATGTTCTTTGAGAACTTGAGTATGTATCTCTACTTCCTCTGGGGTTAACGAAGAACCTAGCTTTAAAATTCTTGGCTCATCTTCCGTTCCGATATTGACATCGATTGTTTCTTCAATTAAAGAGGCGTTACCCTCTTCGAACTCAAAGGTGGCTTGGAGGTAGATCTATATCATCCCCATTTTCTATTGCGTATATGCTAGGTTCCCTTTGAGGGAAGATCCGTTAGAGGATTTCAAGTAGGAAGATGAATGTGGATCGGGGATAAATCTAGCGTGTGATAGGAGAGATGTAATGTTGCATAGGCATTTAAGTAATCCAAAGTAGCCGCATCATTTCCAACATGGTCTAGGACGGTAGATTCATTTCCGTTTCAAAGGAGGATTTGTCATTGTTTTTATTAATGGTTCGTCACGAATGGATACTGTGAAGTGAGTATCTTCTAATTCATTGCTTGGAGTAAAACGTGATGCTGAAGTTGCTATTGAATCGGCGAGAAGATTTTTCTCTCGCGGGACCGCCTCAATGGATATAAAGTTAAACGCCTTACTCAAATCTAAAACAACGTTTTTGTAAAGTTGCAAGTGTTCGGCTTTAGTTTCATATACCTCTGAAACTTGGTTTGCCACTAATTGCGAGTCTCCTAAAACTCTGATATTATCAATACCAATTCTTTTGGCTAAGGTGAGACCAAGGAGGAGGGCTTCGTACTCAGCGCTGTTGTTTGTGCATTCGAAATTAAGCTTGAAGGCAAATGGCATGACTTTTTCTTCTGGCGAGGTAAGAATTACACCTGCCCCTGCTCCGTAACGGCATCTAGCCCCATCAAAATGGAGTGTCCAATACTTAGCTGGGAATATGGAGGTTGGGTTATTCATTGTGTTTGCGCATTCTACCTCGACCATGCAAAGATCTTCTGCTGGAAGAGAGCCAACCCCTAAGGAATATCCTATACCTACCGAATCAAATGGTAAGAACATTGGTAAATCTTGTTCTATTAATTCAACGATTTTTGCAGTAGTCCCTAATGATACAGTTTCTTTAGTTTTACCGCCAGGAATTGGGGTTGTTTTGGCTACGCTGATGGTTTCAAGATCCGTCGTAGGTACCAACTTTTCTTTTGACTTTGAGTCAGTGGGTTTATTAAGTTGGTTTGTTGGAAGTTCGAATTCCGAGTGTACACCTGGTCTCTTCTTTAAATCAGCTAGGTGCACGTCAAACGGCTTTGGATCACCTTTGGCTACAAATACCTTTCCTAGATGCAAGAATCTTACTTCTTGAAATAGCGTGGAAGGGATTGCCTTCATTCGGTGTATCCACGGTCGGCCGAGGATCATATTATAGTTAGTTTCCCGATCTATAATATAAAACTCAGTCAGGATTGTTTTAGGTCCCAAAGTGACCGGTAGTATTATGGTTCCTATCGACGTGGCTTTAAGGCTATCGTAGCCTCTCAAGGTATTTCGAGTAGTGGAACAGTTTGTTTCACCATATCCCAATTTTTGGAGAAAAGAGAAAGGGACTATGTTAACCGCAGCTCCATCGTCAACCATTGCCCATTTTACATAATTATTATAAACCTGTACTTGCAAGTGTAGGGCTGGATCGCCTCGGCGTGCGATCTCAGCATCTGTAGGCATTTTACTTATTTCGAATATGAATTTGACATCCCTATCCGCCTGTCCCGGAGGATAAACATCAAAGTCTATATGATTTACTTGTGCTTCTGGTGGTGGAGTGATACTAATTAAATGACCCAAACCTAACACCTCTAAAAGAGCAGCCCTGTGAGCAGGGGAATTCTTTAGTAAATCAAGGAATGAAATATGCGAGAAGGTTTTTGTTAGATCATTAATTAGATCGTAAGCACCCATAGGTTTTGCTACGGTTTGCTGGATGTTATCTGTTTCCGGCAGATGGCTTGGACTTGGTTGAGAGAAATACTCTCGTGTCCTCGTAATTGCTTCAACGGGTAATTCGGAGTCTAACTCCACTAATCCAACTACCTTAGGTCGTGGTTGACTTCCTAGTTGTGGCGCGACTAACGGATTTAGCGAAGTTGAGGCCTCGTGATCGTTGTTTCCTGTTATTGCACCTTTGTTTGTTCCAGTTGGTTTCAACCTATCGCTATCATGATTTGGGAGTGGATCATTAAAGATCTTGAGAGGGGCATTCTGAGGGGAAACTGCCCCTGCGAAGGTACTTGCCGTTGGTGACGTAGGATCTGCTAAGAACATATCCATAAAAAATTGTTTTTGTTCATTTGGCAAGCGTTGCATGAATTTGTTGTAGTCACGACACGTTCTAGTGTCATGACCCTAAATTTTATGGAAACCACAATAGGAATTGGGGTTGTAATTCCTGTTTTGTTGGTTTGGTGTGTATTGTGGCCTAAAATTCCGATCAAACTGTTGCCTATTAGGACTAAAGTTTTGTTGTTTCTGGTTTTGACTTTGGTTTTGATAACCAAAGGAGTTTTGGCTTGGTCCTTGCATGGGATTTCACCGTTGTTGTTGTTGTGGATTATTAAAATCCACCGTATTGACCGTCGGGGTAAAATTGTTGTTTCTTTGGTTGTTTGTTTGTGACGGAGTATTAACGACATTTACCCTCTTGGGCTGGTCAGTTACCCCATCTGTTGTTACCCCACGATTTTTGTTAAGGATTTTGGGTCCTTGATTGACGCTTGTGGTGGTTGTAGTATTTTGAGTAGAGGTGATTAACCTCCCGTTTGCTCCATACATCTTACGGCCACTATCTATTGCTGCCTGGTCTATTCGTAGAGCGCTCTCAAGTACTTCATCATAAGTCCTTAGTGGGAACTTCTGGACTTCTTCCTTCACTTCTCTGCTAAGAGAATGAAGGAATAAATCACATAGCTCCATCTGATCCATGTTTGGAGCGCTTGCCGAGGAATAAAGGACTGTGCGCCACCTTTGGATGAAATGGGCGACAGACTCGTTATGTTCTTGCTTGATGTGCAAGAACTCCCTGATTCCTGTCCTTAATAGTTTGTTCATGTCGAAGGCTTTGATGAACTCAGACACGAGTTGTTTGAATGAATGTATGGAAGCCTCGGGTATTCTGTAATACCAATCGAGGGCAATGCCTTCCAGCGTTTTGGGGAATATTTTAGCAACAACCCCATCCCATGGGAGTAATTCTCGAATGGCTGTAGCGTAAGCTTTGATATGCGCATTCGGATCTCCTTCTCCTTTGTATTTGGGAAAATCGGGAAGAGGCCTTGGAAGCATAACGCTTCGTATGGTGAAATCTAAGGGCTCCTTTAAATATTCTGAATAAGTCCCTATCACATATGTCTCAACCATTGATGGTGCCTGTTGAGGAGGCGGTGGTGGAACGGGTTGTTGATATGGCGTAACGTACGCGCAGGCGGGGCATAAGGCAATCCCTGCATTTGAGTAAACATGCCGGGGGATGAGTACATATCCCCTTGTGGTGATTTGGAGTACATGTTTAAGTACGAAGGGGTACTATCCAGGAATGGATTGCTCTGTACCGGACCAGGAGGAACAGTGCTAGCGATAGTGGGTCTAGTTGGCACTTGTTGTGAATACTGAGGAGTCATACCTAACGTGCCTACTCCTGTGAGGAGATCTACTTGGCTAGGATGGTGCGGAGGATTGGAACTCCCTGTTTGTATGAATTTCGAATTTTGACTTGCTTGGGCAAGTTCTAATCCTCTAACCTTTTCTATTAGAGTTGAAATGACTTCGTTTGGTGAAGTCACGATATCGTGCCTTGGTGGCGTTTGTTGTATAACATGGCTTTGCGGAGGTATGTGATATCCTGCTATGAACTGATCACTATCCTGCCAAGCATCTCTGAGAGTATTTTCTATACGTGATGGCATAGAGGTATTTTCTTGAGGAGAGAACTCAGGCCGTATTTGCAAAATTCCTACAGGTGGGTACATGCCTTGAGAGCGTTGTTCATTCCTAGGATAACGTATTGAGTACTCGTCATCTAGAACTGAGTATGGATCTGATTGTCTGCTAATATGTGGTCTAAGTAACACCTGAGGAGATGAAGCAGATTCTCCAGTCAATGTCATATTGTTTGAGCCTGAAGGCTCTGTTTGTGTTTGAGCGAGTTGCTCCAACCCCTCTGCTTGGAAGGACGAATTATATCTAGTCCTTGGCGTTTGCGTTGACAACTGATTAGTTGAATAGTTGTCACCCCACATTGAGAGTGAGGGTGATGACTGCCTATTCTGTTGGGCATAGTATGCCTCGAGACCCAGGAGGGGTCTTCCATATGCATCAAATCCCGACATATTCGGGGGGTATATGAATACCCGCAGAATAATGGGAAGGAGCGAAGGTGATTTGGATAAGATGAAACTTCTCAGAGAGAAGGTGAAGCAATTGTAAGGTTCACATCGGGTTCACCAATTTTGTTGGTGAAACTAATGTGATGAGGTATAGAAGGTGAAACAGTTGTTTGTTTCATGTCGGGTTCACCAATTTTGTACGCCGGAAAAGCGACAAGCGAGCGTGGGAATCTACAAGTGACTCTTCCACGTACCCGACCTCCCGAGGTCGTGCCGAGACAGCCGGTGGGGATGGAATACGGGTAGTATATGGATAGACTAGTTAGGCAATCTAATATCTTCGACACGCACTAATGGAATCTGTGAATCTAAGGCAAAGAAGGCCCTTCTAACCTGGACCGGTGTGATAGATCGATCAGCCAGGATGACTACTCGAAGGCTCCAATCAATATCGAGCTCTGGCGTGATTCGATCTATGGGTTGTGGGATGCGTGGAAAATGACCCGGGATGGTTTCGTGTATTTCTCCTGATAGGGTCATATGGTGAATATAGTCAACTCTATGGACGATTCTCTGGCCTAGTCCAAAATTCTCTAGCTTCGTTAGCTGTTGTGTCTAGTAGGGATAACTGTTGAATGATGATAGGTGGAATCGGAGTAGACTGAAATACTAATGTGCGTAGGCCAGTGTCTATGTCTAATTCTCTTATGGATTCGTTAGGCTGTGGGATTTGTGGATCACAACCGTAGACTCTTGGTTGTTGCGGTCCTGTTATGGTCATACGCGAGATCAAGTCCTAATCCCTAGTATCCAATAATCGTATGCTTTCTCAGCCTCTACGTTTAGAATCAGCAATTGTGCGATTTTCTCATAATACCTCACAGGTGTTCTAGCAACTTGAATTCTTAAGCTGGTATCTATATCTACGAGGGTGTCTCCAGCGTCTGGCTGTGGAACTAAAGGATCGCACCCGAATATTTGTTCTCTTTCAAATCCTTCTACAGTCATGCGGATGTTTTCTAGGATAACCTGTAGTTTGGCTGATTTGACCAAAATGTGTGTGCTTGGTCGTCTTCTATGTTTAACCCTCTCAACTGTGACCTGACCTGTTGGAAGTCTGTTGTTGTTTGGAAGACTTGTATCCTAAGGTTTTGGTCAATGTCAGTTATTGCCACTACGATATTGGGCTGGGGCACAATTGGCTCGAAAATGTATTCCCTGGGCTCCCTAGGTCCCGTAATTGTCATGCAAAAAGCAGTAATGAAACAAACTATAATAAAGTAAAATCTAAGTACACTTCTAGCATATATAATTTCTTTTTGTATTTTCTGGCAATTTATAAGAAAGCAGCTATTTAAAATATTTAGAATTGACAACTAAACTAATAACGTAAAACAAACAAAATAGCCGAGTGTAGCTATTTGTCTGTGCAATTTTGTATATCTATTCTAAACAACGAAATAACTAATCTATTTGCAAGATTCTCAATCCTACCTCAGAAGTGAGGAATGAATCATAGTTTCTCAGAAACTATCAATCCCCACAACTTCCCTGGCAATATCGAGAATGGAAATAACTGAAATAAAGTGATTAACTACTTTACTTGATAAGTTATAACTAAAACTTTGAAAGATGGAACTTGGATTTCGCAGAACATGTGGCGATACGGTGTGTGTGTTCTTGTCCCTCAAAGTATGATCTCTTCGTTCTTTGTGCTCACGTGAATCCGTAGAAAAGCGTGTAATGATTGCATCAACAAGAATAGATATTTGGATCAATGGATAGCCTTCGAATGCGCAGTAATAGAATGCGGATAGGAGAGGGATAACACAAGAGTACGAGCTTGGCCTATGCAATTCTAGCGGGGTCTACATGAATCATGCAACAAAAGCGTCCAAAACCTGAAACTAGTCTCGTATGAAGAGCAAAAACCTGTAACTTTAATGGCTTCCTAAACTATTCTACTCCAAAAACAATAATATCATTTGCACAAGTTGGATCTCGTGGCTTACCAACAAAATTTGAGTAATGCAACCAAGCATGTAAAGGATTTAAACTATCAAACTTAAAGAAAAATAGAAGACTGAACTATGAAAATGGTGAGTTTGAAACAAGAATGAGGGGCCATTTGCATGTGTACAAACCATGCATTTATAGGAATTCAAACACCCAAAGATCAAAACCAAACTGAACTCCTAAACAATAAACAAAGGAAAAACACTATTCCAGGGGACCAAAAACATAAATGCATGCTCAAGTCGGCAAGAAAAGCTGGTGAAGCATTGAACTTTGCGTGCGTTCCGTCAAAATAACGTTCTACGGAAAATGCGTGAAGGACCGCCGCCCGCTTGTGGCGGCGGCGGTTATAGGGCCGCCGCCTTCGTGGCGGCGGTTTCATCATCGAAGACCAAAAAGCCAAGAAAAGAGGGAAAAAGGGGAAAACAAAGCACGCGGGGGCTAAGCGGGGCATGTGGGATGTTAACGCATATCCGTAAAGCTTCTCTGGATCCCGAACACCTTGCAAAGAGACCTGTATCATCATTGGGGCATTTATTACATCGTTCCGCAGTATAGTACCTTACAATCTTGGGTACGTATGGTGATCAACTCAGGATCATGCACTAACTTAAGTATCCACCGATCTTCCACAAAGACGTGGTAATCTCACCATTCCTATACCCTTATCCTATTTGTGTTTCTTACTTATGTGTTCATACAAGTTTGGGAATTATTCATAGTTGTGGTTCTTTTCGTAAAAAGAATAAAAAATATTCCTAGGGAATTCACGCTTTGTAATGATTAGGGGATCCACATGTATAAAATGTTCCTTTAGGAAATTCACTCCTACTACCATGACCTCTACCTCTAAATCCTCTATGATATCATTGACATCTTCTATAACATCCATCAAGGCACCCTTCATTGTGATCATGATCATGATGCTCTCCTTTTCCATTGAACTATTTGTGACACTTTGGTCTAACACACACCAAGATCAATGGCATCATATATCTATTCAATCTACCTATAATTTTCACTATCATGAGTTGTAGACCTACAAATCTTGCAATAACAATACATTTTATTCCTTATCATGTGTTGCAATAAAGGGAACATACTTGAATCATGATCAAAGTGATAAATCTCGCAGATCTAGTAATATGGCATGTAACAACTTCCAAGGAAAACTATCCTTAGTATTCCCTTTAACTTCACAATCTATGCACCGAATTCCATTGTGAATCTCATGCATCAAGCTAGTGATAATTTCTCTAAACTGTTTCTCCATCACTATAATGGGATTCCAAAAATGGGCTCACTCATGTGTCTATTCTCCTAACTTCCTCAACATGAAAAGATGCTTCAAGTGCCTTATGTGCATTTGTATAGGTCTTCGTGAGAGATCCCTTCTAAAAGGTGTGTGGTCAGTCCTCCAATGAACCATTAAACATGTTGTCTCGATTGAATGTCATAAGATATCTTTGATAAAAGGGTCTTGAATCATGTATCATACTCCTAAACACTCTTAGTTGTTCCCTACTTAATGTCCTTCAGCGCGTTGATGCTCTTTTTTCTCAAATTAAGGAATATAAATCTCTTTCAAGAAATCATCCCATACTTTGTAGTATAATCTACACAATTCTGGTCTAGATTAATTTTTTTACCAACTATGTGCATGTCTTTGCAATGTAGTTACAAACTAGACTCGCCTTGTACTCTAGATCTATAATCCCTTTGTGTGTCATAGTATTTCACATATATACATGTTCTTAGCTACATCTTCTATCCCTCTGTATTATAGAAGACGAAGAGACATCTCCATATAAATATTCTAGAGCTAGTGTGGACCATGCCCACCGATCAAGAACCCGTATTTCCTTTGCCTTGAAAACCCCAGATCCTCTAGATCCACAAAATCCACGAGAAATGTGATCCTCATGATCCCCATGATCCACTAAAGGATGCACTTCCTTGTGATCAACTAGTGTTTATAAACTCATCTCCCACATTCGTGAAGTTGTGCTACTTCCAAACATTATGCCAACATTCTATGTGGCCATGTTCGTATTGATGAAATGTTAGAAAATATACCTCCAATTGGACCTTCAAATAACATAGATGATGATTATGCCACCATAGATGAATAATCTACCTGATTAACTCCTGAAATTGACTACAAATTAACTCTATCTACTATAAATCTACTGCCCATACTAGCTTGCTTATTGTTAAGTGTTGTAGAATATGTAAAACCAAGTGTAAAGGATATATCACTAGGTAGGATCAAATGCATGCCCGTGGTTCTTGATCTTTCTTCAAATGTGCCTTCATCTGAAGCTAAAGATGGTTCTCTACCATGTTTTCCCAAATGTGGGAGTTCCAAATGCTTTGGCTCTACGTCCTCTATGTGAGTTCCAAATCCTTCTCGAGTCATCTTCCTCCTCAATACTATTCTTTCAGGTGATCTCTCTCTTCTTCATTAAAATTAAGTTTCCTTTCTTCTCTTTGTCTCTTTCTGCTAGATCTTCCATCTTTCACCATACCTTCTCTTATCCCCACGTGTGGTGGGGTTTAGCTAGCCATATGTTTTTCTTCCAAATCCAGGTCACAATCCAGATCTTAATCACTAGAGGAATACCACACAAATAAGATCCCCTAGGTTCATGCATAAACCTGGAACTCGAAACCTATAGGAAAGAGTAAGTAGAAACTATTTACTCTAGAATGTAGTTATTCGAACACCACAAAACCAATGATCCAGTAACACACATCTTATTCATATCTACATCATACAAAGCTTAGAATTATTCTGTGTCCAAAAAAAGTGTACAAAATATCCAATTTATATTTAATGTGTAAGCAACCAACCAATCATACAACTCTATAGGAAATATGGTGAATAACATCTCATACATCTCATGATACATATTTTATTCAACCCATAAGCATGCATTAAAATAAGTTCTAGTGCTAAATCTATGAACATACTCTTCTTCCAAATCATCTAACCACTCTTCCAAAACTAAGTGCTCACCCAAAGTTTGCAAGGGTACAGGTTCCTATTTTATGTTAACTTGTTGTAGAAGTTAGCATGATGATACATATATTTCATATCCATAACAAATAAATAAGTATATTGAAGTGCATAAACCAGATCTAGATCTTAACCATTAATCATGAATACTCAAACAAGAACCAAGATTCACTTTACCATACCGAATTAGTAGCATATGTGTTCACAATCATTATCCAACCACAAATATTCATTATATTAATTGTTATAAAACACGAAGTTGTTACATACACAATAAAGTCACCATGAGTCATACGTGTGTGTACAAACCAACAACATGACCCTAAAAAAATGGTGATACTAAACCATGAAAATCAATACATATTTATAGGGATGGGTACTTTCCCTTCACTACCCATGCACCTCTCAAAATAGGCTACATGTTAATAATATCCATGCACTATTACATGATAAATACAAAAACATGCAAGCACTCTATTAGTATATTATATAATAATCCAACAATAGTATAATCCTATTAATATCCATAAAACATTTCATGGTCCTCGATCTTCTAGTCACTCAAATAGGTCTTCATGTCATTGCATGTTTTCCAAGTCTTCTACAAAATGTGCTCCACACTCTATGCCCAAAATTAGCTCTAATCTATAAAATGGATAAGTTTGATTTCAAACCTTCTTAGGTGTGCCCTACTTCATTATAATTCCGTGCACATCTTCATGCCTTGTGTTTGCGTGCCCATTCATTTTGGGACTTTATAATTAAGCTAAATTCTATCAGCCCAATGAGAAGATAAGTGTCTTGACAACTTTAAGTTAGAAGAAAAATTCCCTCTAATATCTAAGTTGTTGGAAGAAAATATGGGAGGATGGTTAATAACTACTTGTGAAAGGAAGAAGGGAGTTTTCATACTTTGAAACATATGGAGTTGGATAGATAGGACCTTATAGGGGAAATGGAAAATTTCAATGACTTCCTACATAACTAACTGTCCCACAACAAAAAAGATCAAGACATAATCATTTTGTACAAGGAAGAAAATGGTATTTTCTCAGTCAAATATTCCTATGCTCAATTTTTTGAGGGAGAGGTTAGTTAGGAGGATGGATTAGCTGGAAAAATTTGGAACAAAAACATCATCACCAAGGTTAACATGTTCAGCTGGCTCATAGTGATCAATAAGATTATGACTATTGATAACCTTCCTAAAAAAGTTTTCCACATGGTTAACAGATTTTTTTAAAGTGAAAAGAATACTGAGATGGTCAATCATTTGTTTATGGACTATAATTTTTCTACAAATTTTATCTGATATTCTTGCTTTGTTTTTAGTTAATTGGGTAATCCCAAATGAGGTTGAATCTTCTTTGTCCCAATGGTGTTTTCCTTTCAAGAGTCAAGGTATAAATAATCTTTGGATCATGAGCCTTAGACACATTTGGTGGGAAGTATGGAAAGAAAAAATAGGATAATTTTCAAATAGAAGTGTCTTTCAAAAAATCTTATTTGTAAAAGATGTATACAAGCTGTTAAGAACAATGTTTGTATCCTTAAAAAAAGAACTTGAAATAGTGGAAAGATAAAAACATATTTTGAGTAATTGTCTTCCTACATGCACTACTCAGCCAACAAAAATAAATCCAAGAGAAGGAATTAAATGGATTAATCCTTCGTAAGTTTTCATAAAACTTAATTTTCACATAGCACTAAGGGAATCCAGGAAAGCACTTGGTGGTGCTTTTTTTTATGTCAAAGGTAACTTTATTCTTGCCTACTTCTTTAATTCTGGAATATAAAAGAACCACGTGGATGAGGTAGTGGTGATGTTTTGGGATTTAAAATTATGGAAGAGAGAGGTTTTAAATATTTAATTATGGAAGTTGATTCTATGAACATAATCTCTTGCATGCAGGGAAAAAACTCTATATCTTTGACTATAGAAAATTTTATGAAGAGTTCCATAAGTAGAATGTCCATAACTTTTAAACACATATACCGTGAAGGAAATAGTATGGTTGATATCTTTGTAAAAAGGGGTTTGGTGGAAAAATATTTTAATGTGGTTGATAATTTAGCAAGTTTAGATGAACATACACTTTGAATTCTTGAAGGGGACTATGACCCCAAATTCATACCCCAATCATGATGAATATTAAGATCTATGATGTTAATAAGAAAGTGAATCTGGAAATTATGGATTTACATGTTGTACTCATGCCAAAAATTATGTCTCATTACTCCAAATTAGGGAAAGAAGGGGCATATATTCTAATTATTTTCTTGGTAATCTTGATCTTGAGTTGTGAAATTGGTTTTTCAAGGAGTCAAGGAAAAAACAAATTATTGAAATGATAGTAAGAATGGATTTAAAAGCACTATGGGGGATTTAGTGAGAACAGATCCCGTTTCTATTTCAAAAATCTCAAGGAGGCTATTATATTGTTAGATAAAGCTGGGTTGTTAAGATTATTTTAAATTATTTATGGATATGATGAAGATCTGAGTGCACAAGTTGCTATCTCATGGAATGAAGGCTGAGTCTATGTTCAAGATGTTTCTTTCACAATATTTCCAAGGTTTATTTCCAAAGTCACCGGTCTTTCTCTAGAGGGAAGGCGTGTGTACAAACCCAAATCATATTATAGCCTAGAAGTGGACCATTTCATGCAAGGTAAGGGTTTCTTAAAGAAACACTTCAATGGAATTGATAGAGAGGATTTACCTTCCATGTATGATGAAATTTCCCTTCTTATTATGTCATACATTATGCTTAAAGGTTGTTACAAGGTGGTTCATGGTTACCACTTCCTATTCTAAACCATATTAAAAATGGAAGAAAATATAATTTCCTAACTTTCCTTTATATTTATTTGGATAAATATGTGGAAAATGTTCATAAAGGTACCTTTACCTACCCCATGCATAAAGGTCTTCTTAAATCCACAGTAAACATGGGGAATCCCAAAATTTAGAAAAGTGAAAAATTTGGTGCCAAGTCGAAACCCCTAGATAGGTGGATGATTATAAGGCAATGGCCAAAAGGATGAGATCCAGTTTGGCTAAGGAAAATGAAAGGAAGAAAAGAAAATTGGAAAATGCTTATGGAAAATAGGTAAACATTGAACTTAGCTCTAAGTTTGGAGATCGGGAAGAGGTTTGTGACTAGATGAATAGTAGAAAGGTTGGAAAAATGATACTTAAGAGGATACATGTAATTAACTGGAAGAATAGATATTTATTCCTCCTTTAAGGATGGAAAAGGAAGATACTCCTGACAAATGCTCCCACAACACTGACAAGGCTATTGAGATCCTTCATGCTCTAAAAGTTTCTCAGAAAATATTGTTCACTACCCAAGATTCTGTAGTGAAATCTAATGTTTTTTTAAAAGAGTTTGAAAATTTTCATTTGGATACTGACATCAATAGGCACAAGATCAATATGGTGTCCATTGATTTGAGGGAACTCAAGAGAAAGTGGATAAGCTCACTACCATAGTGCTCAGTGAAGACTTAAATAATGCAAATGAAAGATGTATCTTTATGGAGAAAGAAATGTTAAAAATGAAGGAAATCATCATGAAAATTAAGGACATCCACCTTCTGAATGTGAAGATAACTATTCATCACCTAAAGCTCTTGGCTAAAATGATTCATACCATGCAAAAATCTAAGCAATTGAAGAAGTATGGGCTGTGGCCAAAACTGAAATCATTGAACTTAATTATGAATATTGGAAGGAAACCATTGTTGGGCTAGTTAAAGAGTGGAAAAAATGCATGCAAACTATGGGAGACATGATAAAATAATGATTGGTTGTTGTTCTTTAAATACATGTGTTGGATTTCTCTTTTAGCTTTGTTATTAGTTTCTTTTGTTGTTACTTTCAATGATGTTAGTTTGGATTATGTTAGCTTTTAGTTTATCTATGTTTTTTCTTTAACTTGGCTTCGATGGCTAAATCCTTGGACTTGTTTCTTATTTCTTGGAACTTATTTTGTACAGTGTAGGCTCCCCTCAACCCTCTTTTACCACTAATAAAAAAATGTTTCAAATTTTTGATATAATTTAAAAAAAAATTTACATTTTGGGTATTTTCTTAAATTCAGTCCACAAGCCACAATTTTGGAAATGTTCAAAGCTATTTACATTTTGGAAAGTTATAGAAAAATAAAAAGGGGATATATTCTTTGTAATTTCTAAATTAAGGTCTAAATAACTCATAATTTGACATGAAAATCTTGATTAAAATATTTTATTGTGGAAACCATAATGTTTGTGCATCATGGGGATGATGTTCTATGGAAAGGATGATGTGGATGCTAAATAATGGTGGGTCAAATTCAAGAAGATTTATTTTTCATCTATATGGACATGCTTTCATTTTCAATTTTGGATTGCTGGTCTTGCAAACAGGTGGGTCTCTCAATTGAATCATGAGTGTTCATATTATTCTTATGAGGAAATGGAACAAGGTTTCTTATCTTGGTGGAATAAAGAAGTACTAAGAGTATAAGGAGAAGAAGAATAAGAAGAAAAATAATGAGGAGGAGGATAATAGGAAGAGGAAGAGTAAGAGGAAGAAGATTAAGAAGGAATGGAAGAGGATAAATCCAAAAATAAAAATAAAGGATAAAAGTTTAGATATTGTGGCTCAAAAAGGAAGCTTCAATATTTACATTTGAAGAGTGCACCCATCAAAAAAATAGTAGAAATGAATTTCAAGTGAATGGTAATAAGATTAAGCTTTTTGTATAATTGAAGCTATCTCATATCAAATATATTTTTCCTCTTTCACATACTTGGAACATTTCTTGATTTTGGAATGTCTTTGCACAAATAGTTTTAACCCAAATAGAGTTACGTTTGTTGGATAGAGAAGGAAAAATTGGTTTGGAACATGAGGAAATTATCCAAATGTAGAGGGGGAAGAAGAGAGTAATTATTGATTATATAATAAAGTGAAAGAATTGTGATGATGAAGACAAAACATGGAAGGAGGAATATTTATTGTACCAACATTTGGTGTAACACCCATGTTATACTAACTCCAAATTAAGGGAATTTTTTTAATTTTGAAACAAAAATCTTAACACCATTTCATGCCTTTAATAGTTTTATATACCAATAATAATAATCCAACAAGAAATATAGTTTACAATCCATCTGATAACACCATAACCATGTGCAACTGTAAAGTCAATTAGATCTACATAATCCCTCTATCATCACTCTATCATAGTGTACATAAGTTTTATGTAATTTGTTAAACTATTCAATCAGGTATGAGAACCAAAAATAATTTGACTAAGTTTCATCTGGAATCTCACACCATTGTATTGTAACTCGGTGAACTGACAATGTATTCAACAAGTACACTACTTAGGCCAAAGTTTCTATGCATTGAATGCTTAGTTTTTGACTGCACATAAGCCAAAGGAAAATTTTCCAAGAACCACATCATCATAACTACACATTTATCTAGATCATTTATTGTTAAATTAAAAATTTAATTCCATGTATTAAGAAGTCATAAAATATTGATCTTGCCTCTCGATTTGAGAGTACGCTATCTATTCCAACTTAGGACACTTATGGAAAAGATAATGATTACTTAATGACTCCCATAAATAAGTAATTATTGTTGAACCCTGGTGCATTAATTTTTTCATTCATGTCAAGTGAAATTGATGGAAAAGGTGTGAGTGGTGATGTAAGGCTTATTTCAATGGTGTTTAGTGAGCATTCAAGATGGCTTCATTGTGTTGCAGGATTGGTCAATGATGTAGGAGTTCAATGGAGGTATGGAGATGGTTGGTAATCTTGTATCAGGTTTCCATAGGTCATACATGATGATTCTTTCATGTTAAAGATCTTTTGGAATGTGAAACAGTCAAATGTTGGGATTTATAAGTGTAACCCGACTCATTTAGGCCTAGTTCTAGAGCTTGATGAGGTGTAAGAGCTTAATGAAGGTCATGAAAATATTATTTAAGGATGGGAGGAACCTAGGAGAACTTATTTGGGCATGTATGAGCATCCAAAATGTCTAATTTATCTTTTGGAAGTAAAATTCATGTTCTCACCAAAATTGACCTTGAGGAGTAACGGTGAATACCGAGGTAAATGAGATTGGTATGATATGTATAGAAAAAATTATGATAAACCAACCTATGGAGTGTGTAGTGGGATGTTTTATAGTGCTTTGTGTCAAGTTTCATCAAGTTTTTAAGAATTTTGTGGAAGTTATGCAAGTGTTTCTAAAATTGGTTTCTTAAGGAATGCAAATTGAGCACCCTGTATTTGTAGCATCCAAGAAAAATTACAAAGCCTCCTTCAAATAAATAATAAAAGGAAATTTTTAAGATAATTTCAATCTTGAACATTTTCAAAAAAATTAGGGTCAAAGGTGGAAGAACAAGAGAGTTCTCATCAATTTTTCAATCTTCTTTTTTTCTCTCCCAAATACCTTCTTGAATCGATAGAAGTAAAATGAGGTTTTTTGTCCCCAAAAAACTTGTTTGAGTTGTTTCAATTTTCTCAAGGTTGATTAAGGATGACTCCAGGTTAGGAAATTCCATTATATCCCCTCAAGTATAATTTCTCTTTACAATTTTTATTCAGTGGGTTGCAAGTGGTGTCTTACAAATAGGATTATGTGAGACAAAGACAAAGTGCTTTATGGTTGCTTCATTTTTATGAGGTTGGAATAGAAATTGTCTCCTTATACAAATACACGGTAAATTTTTAAATACTAAAATGGTCTTGATATAAAAAAATGATGGCATGGTTCTCCATTGTTTCCAAACTGCCTCTTAGGATCACTCTTCATGTATGAAGCTTGAAGTTGCTAAGAATGGTTTCAAAGTTTTTTTAATTTTAGAGAATTAAATATGGTATAGGGTTTACATTTCTTTACTCATGCTTTTAAGAAGATTGAAATAGCCAAGAGGTCCTATTGAAGTGTGTCAATCTCATTTGTAGACATGGTGTGGATTGTGAAAGTATAGTTTGACAAGTGTAAAGGTGAATTTTGGTCTTCGGGAAGAAGTGTGATGCTGAATCAATATTTTAAGACTCTCCATGATTCCTATAAACTATTAGATACACCAATTCAGAATAAAATAAAATCTTAGCTTGTTATAAAGAGTATTGTCATTATTTCAACTATATTGTTTTATTCAATTCCTAGGAGTGTTTTTGAATGTTGAAAATCAAGAGAAAGCCTGGAAAATATACCTAATGTCAGTACGGAGTCTCTTGGAGTTGAAATTTATGAAATTAATCAATAAATGTTTGAGAAATCAATTTATGAGCTCTCTTGGTCCTACAAAGTTAGATAAACTCTCTAGCTAGGGTTTGAACTAGGAAAATCTTCGAATATCGAATTATAACTGGTGAAATTGTGTGAAATTTTGAACATTCCTCTATTTTGGTATCATATAATAGGTTCTTCAAGTTGTAATTCAATTCAATATGGTATCTGTGTGTTCTTCATGGTAGTCATGGTGGTCATGGTTCAAAATTTTGCTACAATGTTGTGTGAGTGTTTTTTCTTTTTCTCAATGTTTGATAACATGAAACTTATTGCATAACATCCATAAGATCAAAGGATTTCCTAAATAAACAATGGTGAGTTTTGAATGTGATTGAAGTGTTAGTAATAATTGACAGTAGAAATTCTAAAGATCTAGAAGCCTAAAGAAAAACATGTTTATTAATTAACTTGGCTAAATCATTTGAATGAAAGAAAAATATTTTAAGAATACTCTAAAATGATGAAGTGTGGTATACATGATGAAAAAAGTAGATTTCAAATTTTGTGTAGTGATCCATAATGCATGATATATTTTTCACTGTTCAGTCACTTCCCTTCCCAAGCAATATAGTGTTAATAGAGTCTCTTAGCCCTGGTTGATGTTCAAGTGATGTTGTAAAGTCATTTTTGAATGTAAGGAGAACACGAGTAGATCATTAAGGATCTAAAATGTCACTTTGTAATGTGAGCATAAAGTATGATTTATTTGGTACCTTCCATTTTTCTCACGAAGGAATCTTAGAAGTTTGTCATATAACAATTATAATGCATTTATAGAAAAGAAGAAGTTTTTTTCCGATTGCTTTCCGTTTGTCAGGGATTTGAAAATATTTCACTCACCATTATTTGAAGAGGTAAATGAAAGTGTGTAGAGGCATTTCAATTACATGTTAGGATTATTAAGTCGAGTTACTCAAAAAGGTCTCTTAGTTGTCTTAGTATGTGATAAGTCCAAAATGCATGTATGAAAAATATAGATGTTGAGAGAGTGTTTAGTGGTTTTCTAGTTTGAGTTATAGAATGGAAAATGTAAAGAGAATTGATTAAAGAAAAAGGTGAAAGGTCATGGTAGTGAAATGAATTTGTATTTAAAATGCACATTGTGTGAAGGAAGTGTTGATGTCGAATCACAGCACTTGAATGTCTCAGAACTTGATGGGTGAGACTCTCAGTGTGATTACATAACATGGAGCTTTTCCCAAGTGTGGGACCTTACGAAATCAGAAAATCTCTCTGGATGAAGGCCGGTTCCTATTCCTCTATTCAGATGCACACATAAAAATGCAGAGGGTCTACTCAAAACCTAATCTAATTTTCCAAGGAGACAGGGTAAGAAGATGCATAAAAATAAACCTAAACTAACAAAGGTGATGCACCGAGGAATGAAGAACAACTGTCTTGCCAATAAACACAAACTATTAAAATGCGATGCAAGATCATGCACAGATAACAGATTTGTAGTGAAAGATCAGGAAGATGCAAATAAACACAGAGAGGGTTGATAATCATCCACAGACATGCATTATTTTCTCCAAAGATTGATACAATACACCACAAAATACCAAGAGACAAGGTTACATTACAGTTTTAGATAGGAGGTTTGAACTCCACAGATTCACCTGCCAAAGAGAAGAAGGGAGGGGAAAAACAAGAATGTCCAACCTTTAGAAAGAAGCCCCTCCTTACAATTTATAGGAAGAATGAGAGAGGGAAGAGAGAGAAATTCCAAATCTACCCCAACCACCGCAGGTTGTATTTAATTCATCTCATTATGGTGGTAGGTGAGAACCCTAGCGACCCCCAAAAGTGGCTAACTATATTTTTCATTTTTAAGAATTTTTTCTCACCTAATTAAAGATATCCAGTTGTAGTTGGACAGAGGACCTCGTAAGATTTCCAGAAAGTCCAACCTTGCATGAATCTGAGCTCCCAGTCAAAAGTTATGGCCATCTGAATATCTGCGCCAGGGTCTGCTTCCTGCCAGCACTCAGAATGTTGCACCTCCTGAAGGTGCGCCTTGGTGCATTCATGTGTGTGTCGAAATCCTCTTACATGCACCAAGGCACAACTTTTCTGTGTCAACACTCGTGTCATGTGCCATTTCTATGCGCCAAGGTGCAACTTTCTCTGTGTCGACACTCCGTGTCATGCGCCATTTCTGTGCGCCAAGGCGCAACTTTCTCTGTGTCGACACTCCGTGTCATGCACCATTTCTGTGCACCAAGGCACAAATTTCTCTATTCAAAACTCTGTGTCATGTGCCATTTCTACGTGTGCCAAGGAGTAACTTTCTTCATATTCTTCGCTTGTCTATATCCTCCTAAGGGGGATATATATACAACGAGGAAGTTTTTGTTGATTGTGTGACAATGAAATATGAGTATCACACAGAGTTATAAAAGGGTGTGAGATGAAAAAAATAGGGAGATATAGAAATGTAAAGGTATCATTTTCATGGATATACAACATACTTGAGAGTACAAGATTATACTTAAAGACCTGGTTTAATATTTGTAATGTCAAGTACGGATAGGAAATTGAAGAAGTATCGATGTGAATCGGATACTGAGAAGAAACTTTGAAGAACAATTCGATAGAACAACAAAATACAATAATTTGAGCAAAGTGCAAAGAAAAGTGAATTGGTTAATATGAAATATCATTCATGTAGTCATTTTTATAGATGATAATGGAGATTAGATAGGTGATGGAATATATTGATGTTGAGAACATTGTGATATAATGATTCAAAGGGGGAAGTGTGCCAAAACATGATGAATGTAAAAATCTTGATACAATAGAGCTTGTAGCAGACCTAAAAGAGTGGAATGTAAACAAAATTTTTGTGTCAAATGAACCTTACATGATAGAGTATTGTAGAAAAAAATCAAGAAGAGAATGAATATGAAAAAGAGAACAAGAATAATTTAATTTAGAGGTCACCATCAGTTGTGTGAGACAAAAAAATTATGAGTGATCAAAAACACGAAAAATTCTAATTTGCAGCTTAACATGTGGGGAGTTGTTTCTTCTTTGTAAGCCAAAGTTTATAAAAGGTCAATAGTTGTTGGACCAAATTTGGGAGTTGAAGATTCCAAAAAAATTAATCTTGTTAAAGATTGAGTGGTTTCTTGGTGAAATTATTAGAGTTTCAGCTTCATGTTAAGTAGAGGCTCAACTTGAAATCATGTAACATTTACACGACATTCTTCTCCTATGTTAGTTCTTGGTTTTAGTGGGTTTTTTCCCAGTTTTGGTTTCCCACATAAAAATTTGTATCTACGTGTTATCTCTCATTATAGCTACTTGTGGATGTTGGTTTGGTTAATATGATCCAAATTGAGTGAGTTGATTTGTGATTTTAAAATTGAATAAACACTTATTCACCCCCTCTCAAAGTGCCCTAATTTCAAAGTATTACCCTTCTGTATCTTTCATAAGATGGTACGAATATAATTCAATCACGTATATAGGAAAGACTTAGATCCCACACTCTCATAATACATTTATCATATTACTAGGTATAATTCTTTGTTAAGAGGATAAGTCAAGCTTTACGTTTCCTTTTATATTACTAGGTATAATTCCTTGTATATTACTAGATACTATCATATGAAATGTCTTAGTCTCATAGCATCGCTTTAATTTTTTAAAACTATATTTAGTTTATCCATGTCACTATACTTGATAATGATCAAAATCATTTAGATTATATTGTAATTCAACCATATTAATCATTATTGTTAAATATATCTTAAGAAAGTGATATAATATTTTTAAGTAAATACACAAGGTTTAATATTAACGATAATAAAAAATGCATCATTCACATTTTATAATACTAACTTATTTAAGGGTTATTACTTTTGTACTTTAACATCATTATCTCATTTGATAAGTTATTGTCGTAAAGGTACAAATATCATCAATGTCATACGGGAACTAATTGGATGGAGGAGCGGGAGGAGCAGCAAGACAAGGAGTGGGAGTTTTCAATTTTTGAAAATAAGCGGGAATAGTGGGAGGGCCTACCAAATTTGTAGGGCGAATAGGAGGAAGGCCTGAAGAATCACGTGATCGTGGAGCCCATTGGTACTACGGAGAACAATGGAAGGCCAAGCACGTGGGCAGAACTTTTGGGGGGGAACAAATGGGATAAAAGGGTCATGGAGATCCTGGAACCTGTTAAGGAAAAAGGTAATCTTTCCCTCAAAGTTCCTGTTTCTTTTTTGGCTAGAACTAAAGTCTCCATGGAAGGAGCTTTGTTTGCTAAATGTATGGGGACTAGACCAAATATTGATTATTTTAGAAGTTGGGCAAAGAGGCGATGGGAAGCTAATGGGAACATTGAAGTTTCAGCATATGCTAATGGGTACTTCTTAGCTATCCTACCTAGTAAGGAACATGTTGCGAAAATCTTGACTGAAGGACCTTGGTTCATTGGAAAATCTCATGTCATTGTTCAGAAATGGGAGCCACCTTTAATCCCTTTGAAAATCTTGTTACAGAGTTTTTGATTTGGGTTAACCTTCCGGGTTTACCCTTGGAATTCTAGGAACCAGAGGTTCTCTTTGGTATAGCGAAGAGCCTGGGGAGCCCCATTGCTCTGGATCTGGTTACGAAAGAAAAGACTAGACTCACCCATGCCAGATTCTGTGTTAATATGAGTCAAGATTCATGTATGGAAACAAATATTAAGCTTATGACCCCAGAGGGGGTATGGGTGCAGAGGTTTGATTATGATCCATCCCCGTTTGCCTATAAGAAATGCAAGTTAGTAGGCCATGAACAACATCGTGTCTAGAATTTAAAAAAAGAAGCTTGAGACAAAGGTCATGCCCCAAAAGCTGGGTCTAGAAAAAGAAACAAAGGAATGGAAGAGGGTTGGAAGGAATGGTAGGGTTGAAAATATTCAACAGGAAAATCCTGAAATAGAAGAACCATTGCTCCCACCTAATAAATACAAAGTGAGGAAAGAGGGGAATCAAGTTCACAGGTACAAGGAAACATCAATGAAGAATCTAAAGAAAAGAATGAGGATCTGATAGATTCTGTCATGGAAGAAGAAACTCAGGTTTCCAAGAATGAGGCAAGTAAAGTTATGGAGGACAATAAAATTGCTTTGCAAGTTGCAGATGGATTATCTTTGGAAGAGGTGTCCTCTATAGGTCAGAGCTCCTTTGGACAAAGACAAGAGGAAGATTTATCTATGTCAAATGGTTTTGAGATTCTATCAGACCTTGTTCTTGATACCTATGAGGAGATGGGATCTCCGAAGACCCCCGTGAGTAAATCCAAACCTGTTACTCATAGTAGCTCTCAAGCTGATGTGGGTAAAGACTCAAGCCTAAAAGGTAGGAAAAGTAACAAGGAAGTAAGGGAGACAAACTCAAGAAGGGAAGTAGAGGCTGGTATTCAAAAGACTCGGGAATTTGCTTCCCGTAAAAATAAATGTTAATGATTTGTCTTTCTTGGAATATAAGGGGTCTGAATAACCCCAGTAAACATAGATTAGCTAAGGATCTTAGAATGAAAAATAAACCTGATATTTTTATGATTCAAGAAACTAAAATGTCTATGGAGAGATTCAAAGATGTGGGGGTCTATTTGGAAAGAAAGTTGTTGGGAAGGTCATAGCTCTGTGGGTGCCTCTGGAGGTGTGGTCACTCTTTGGGACCCCAGTATTGTGCATGGTGTTCTTATCCTGTCAGCTCCAGGTCATGTGGCTATGTGTTTCACGAACCTGTCCTCAAAGAAATCCTAGTATGTTTCTAATATTTATGTGCCTAACAATGTGAGTGAGAGAAGGAAGCTCTGGAGGGACCTCACGTCTTTCAGAAAGTTATTCAAAGATAAAGATTGGCTTATTGGAGGAGATTTCAATTCCCCCTTTCTTCGGGGGAAAAAAAGGGGGTATAGCTTCTTTCACTGATAGTATGGAAGATCTGGCTGAGTTCCTCAACATCAATGGGATGGTGGATTTGGAACTAGAAGGATCGAAGTTCACATGGGTCAATAGGAGAACTGGGTCGGAACTTATTCAAATCAGATTGGATAGGTTTGTGGTGAGTCACCTCTGTATGATGAATCAGCTCTACTCCCTCAAGACTCTTCCCAGAATTGGATCTGACCATAACCCTATCCTCCTTAAACTGGGAATTCAGATCAAGAAAGCTAGGCCCTTCCGGTTTGAAAATATTTGGTTAGATCATCCTGATCTTCCTACCAGAATCAAAGAGTGGTGGAATATCAAGGTTTTTGGGGTGGCCAGTTACAGACTCAGTTTTAAATTAAAGCATCTCAAAAACTGTCTCAAAAGATGGAATAAAGAGGTTTTTGGAAACATCTTCCAGGAAAAAAGTAGAGTGGCTAGAAGATATAAGGAATATTGAGGAACTTATTGAAATTGATGGTCTCAATCCGATTCTAAAAGAACAAGAACAAAATCTCCTGATTGAGTATCATAACATCCTGGCGAAAGAAGAAGTGTACTGGAAACAAAAATTGAGAGTGAAATGGCTTAAGGAGGGGGATAGGAATACCAATTTTTTCCATTTCTCGAGTGACCTCTTGGAAAAATCTCCTAAAGATATCTAAAATCAAGAACGAGAATGGAGAGATCCTATCGGAAAGTAAGGATATCAACCAGGCCATTATAAATTATTTTAAGGATCTCTTTCAACAGGGTCAGGGGGTTGAGGAGCAGAGACAAAATAGTATTCTGAATCTTTTCCAGAAAGTGATATCCCCGAGAGGAAAATCGTGAGCTCTTAAAGATCCCTTCTGAAGAGGAAATTAGGTATGTGATCTTTGATATGGAACCTGATAAGTCTCCTGGCCCTGATGGCTTTCAGGCCTTCTTTTACCAAAAATTCGGGAGGTGATAAAGACTAAAGTTATTGATATGGTCCAAGAATTTTTCAAAAATGGGAAGCTTCTCAGATAGCTCAACAATACATTTTTGGTCCTCATTCCCAAAATTTCTAGAGCCAATGAGGTCAAGGACTTTAGACTGATCAGCCTGTGTAACATGAGTTATAAAATTCTAACCAAAATCATAGCTTGCAGGATCAGGCCGGTGCTCACCCATTTTATTTCTGAGAACCAAGGAGCCTTTGTCCTAGGGAGATAGATCACTGATAGCATTGTAGTGATCCAGGAGGCCATTCACTCCATTGATAACTCTGCTAGATCAGCTATGTTCCTTAAGCTTGATATGCACAAGGCCTATGATAGGATTAACTGGTCTTTCCTTCGGGCTATTCTAGAAAAAGTGGGGTTTGATAATACTATGGTTAGCATGATTATGACCTGTATATCCACTGCTAGTTACTCAGTGTTGGTCAATGGTAGTCGAAAGGATTCTTTGAGCTGGTAGAGGATTAAGATAGGGTGATCCCCTATCTCCTTTCCTTTATGTTATCATGGTTGAATCCTTGAGTAGAATTTGTAAGCAGGCTATGATTTCTAAGAATATCTAGGGTATTAAGATTTCAAATGGGCTCCCTCCTATTTTCCTCAATCAATTTGTTGATGAAAACTTCCTGATGGGGAAGGCCTCTATCCAAGAAGCCACCAACTTCAAGTTTGCTCTCAACGAGTATGAACAGGTTTCAGGGCAGATGGTCAATTTCCTTAAAAGTGCAGTCTATTTTATTAATGTTGATAAACATGTTCAAGCTAGGCTCACTTGTATCCTTGGTTACAGAATCAAATGCTTTCAGATTCCTACCTTGGAATGCCTCTTCTCCTCAAAAATCCTGATAGCTCTGTTTGGAATGCCCTGCTAGAAAGAGTTAACAAAAAACTTTCCTCCTAGAAAGGTCTCCTCCTTTCACAAGCTGGTAAGATTCAACTTCTACAGAGCTCCCTCCAAGGAGTTCCCATCTATATTATGTCTCTTTTCAAACTTCGGCTAAAATAACAACTATTTTGGAAAGAATTCAGAAAATATTTCTCTGGGTTGGTGCTTTGGAAGATTTTAAATTCCCCCTGGTGGCGTGGGACAAAGTAACTAAGCCAAAGTTGTGTGGTGGTTTGGGTCTGAAGAACATTCCTATTATGAACAAAGCTCTATTAGCCAAAGCTGGTTGGTGAATAGCTAGAGAGGAAGGCCTATGGGTTGATATAATAAAAAAGAAATACCTGCAGAATTATGGCAGAATTGATTCCTTTTTCTTCCATAATAACCTTCCTAAAGGCTCTTATTTCTAGAATTCCCTGATGGACTCCAAAGACATCCTCTCCAAAGGTGCCTCCTAGGAGATAGGGAAGGGGAACAAGATCAAATTTTGGTGGGATAGCTGGATTGAAGAGGTCCCCTTAGCTGATCAAGAAATTTGGAAGGAGGTGGCTCAGGTCTATGAAGATAAAGGTAAAATTTGGATTAAGGATTTCTGGTATTTTGAGGAGAAGTATCATTGGGAAACCATAACCCCTCCTCCAGACTATCTTGGTGACCTCAAACCCTTTCAAGGATCTCAACAAGAAACTCAAGGACTTTCACATCCCCATCTTCCAGATGAAGGAGGACACAATCATATGGAGAGAGGAGGATTTGGGAAACTTCTCTGTTAAATCTGCCTATAGCTCTCATTTCAAGAAGGATCAACAAAGAGACTATTGGGGCAAGTTATGGATTAAAGATCTGATCCCAAAGATCAATATTTTTTTGGTTGGCTGTCCAAAATAGAATCTTGTCGGTTGATAACCTCAAAAAGAGAGGGATGATGATTCCTAATAGGTGTTCTTTATGCAGGAAAAGGGAGGAAAATGTGAATCACCTTTTCTTACATTGTCCTTTCACTAAAGGTGTTTTCATGATGATTTTGGATTTGTTCAATATCCAATGGATCATACCTTCCAATATAGAAGATTGCAGCATTCAATGGGAAAGTCCCTTTAGGTTTCCCTTTTTGAACTAGGCCTGGAGGATTGCTTTACCTCACTTCTTATGGGGGATATGGAAAGCAAGGAATAATAGTGTATTTAGAGACCGAAACCACAGATTGTGGTGATAAAGAGGAAGATCCTAGCAGCCATAAAGGAAAATCTCAAACTCTTTAAAAGTAAAACTAACAAGAGTTGTCTGAAAGGGGAACAAGCTATGCTAGAAAAGTTCACCTATAGTCCGGTCATGATCCAAAACCCTAACAAGATTGTGAACTAGAACAAGCTGGTGGGATCTACTATCAAGATCAACTTTGATGGGGCTTCCAAAGGAAATCCTGGTCAAGTAGGGGGAGGGGGTATCTTAAGAAATAAAGAGGGAGATTGGTTGTTTGCCTATGCTGGCCCTTTAGGAAAACAAACCAATAATATGGCGAGAAGCCAGAGCCCTCTTATGGGGAATTTTAATAGCCAAGGAAAAAGGCATTAAGGATATACAGATTGAAGGTGACTCCCTAATCATCATAAGTGCTCTCAATAATAGGTGCAAGATCAATTGGGCTTTAAGAAACATCATCCAAGACATCAAGGAAATGCTTAAGGATTTCGATAAAGTTTCTATTAATCACTTGTGGAGACATGGTAATATTTGTGAGGACAAGATGGAAAATATAGGTGTCCGGAGCCATGAGTACAAGATATGGCACATTAGAGATAAGCTTCCCTCTAGTATTAATGATGAAATCATTAAGGAAAAGGGGCACTAAGTTTCATAATGGTGGCATGAGTGGACCAAGACAAGGCTGAGCTTCCCCTACATAAAGGTTTGATTCTCCTACTAGTCAAGAATGGTACTCGACCCTGGTCCCTCCTTTGAGGTCGGTGATGAATGAGCATGCTGAGGAGGATGATGTCACTCTCATTGTTTTCCTCACAAAAATGAAGGTGGGAAAGGGTATCGATGTGGAAAAGGATTGGGAAAAATTCAATAGAGATGGTGACCCTGGGGAGACCAGTGCTTCCAAGAAAATGGATTGTGTGGGTGATCCTAATGTCTTTGATGAATGGAGTAGGAAAATGTTGTACCTGGAGGGTGTCCTGAAGGCCATGGAGGCTGCCAGTGCTAGCCAAAGAGATTCTATGGTGGACATTATCAATATTTCCAAGAAAATGGTCACAGATCAAGTTCAAACTAAACATAGAGTTAACGAGCTAGAAAATCAAGTGAAGGTTTTGTTGGACAGGGTGGATATGATGGAATCAGGAAACAAAAGAAGGAAATTCAACCTTAGGATCAGTAGCTCTGAGGAGGAGATGGATAATGGTGGACATGGTGGGTCTTGATCCCCTGGTTTGCTATGTTTTGGTTGGTGCTCCTTGGTCATGTGTTGCAGGTTGTTGGTGCCCTCTCTGGGCGTCAGGCGGAAGTTTGGAAAAATTTTTGTTCTTAGTTATTTATTTTCTAACCGTCTCTAGGGTTTCCTCTTTGGGGTCCAGTTTGCATTGTAAGAGTTAAGATGTTTTAACTCATTTTCTGGGACTCTTTTGGTTTGGTAACTCCTGTTGGTTATCTCTTTTTGCTCCACTCTCTTGTATGGCCCCTGGGAGCTGATCCTTGTTTTTGCCTTATCTAATAAAAAATCAATGTACTTATTAGAATTGTACTACATAATGAATTTATTATTTAATTAATCAATTTACTATTGATTAAGGATATACCATTATTTCATAACTCTGCATTGTTATCCAAAACATCTTTATTATTTATCTTATTAATTAAACATATGAATGATAATTTCGTTCATATAGTTGTAATGGTTGGCATTCAATAAATAAGAATAGTAAATGTCATTAAGTATAATCAATCAAATCAAGTAAAATTTCATAATAATTTTAAAGTACATAACGTTGTTAGAAAACAATGCAATTCATCATTACAGCTCATAAGAGATATTCAAATAATAAATACATTTATTTAACTCATTAAGGATGAATCCTTATTTCCTAATTATTACAATAATTTCATGTTAATGGGTAATTGCACCAAGTTGGGGGGTGAAAAGGGGGTCTTAAGTGGACGCATTTTTCTAAAACATAAAAAACTTCAGCTTGTATGAGTGTTTTGAAATAGTTACACTCAAAATTGGAAGATGTTGTATAAACATGAATCATAAAATTTTGAGTATAGTTTCTAAGATATTAAATTTTATTGAAAACGGATAAGTTTAAGTGGTTCAAATAACTAAAATACAACAAGTGCTCCTATTTTTGTTAAAAAACATAATAGAGTGAATTTCATGCCCCCTACCATTTTCTAAGCACCATTTAGTATTTTTTAGAACCCTTTGGTAGAAAGATAACTAGGAGCATCTAGTTTGGGCTACAATGTTTTTTAGATTTTTTTTAGCAATTGTTTTTTAATGATTTTTCTAGTAAGAGAATTTTAATTTTAAGAACATAATGGAGCTCGACCATGCCCCCACCCTAACTACCTCAAAAAATCAATTTTTTTTTAATATGTATAGAATTAGGCTTAGTTTGATCTAGTATAATTTTTTTCAATTTTGATGAGCTAAAACAAAGATATACAATGAAAGATAGACATGTTTAAACTTCAAAAATAGATATTAAAAGGCATAGTTAGAAAATGAATAATATGGAAACATTATATTAGTAAAAAAATTGAAAAATTATATTTTTAGAAATAAGAGACTCCTCTCTACGTCATGGTATAATTTTTCTAAACGAATTGATCATATTTATGTTTATGTATCATGAAAGAAGTGACATTTTGCATTTTCTGCAAAAAATTGTGGTTTGTTGTGTTTGTGCGGAGTCCATGCCTCGGGCTTGAGGATCCAAATCATATCCAAGCCTTGAGGTATTGATTTTAAAAGGGGAATAAAATAATGTGTATGTGTTATGTTCTTTATATATTAATGGCCCCCAATGTATTTTTAACCTCCTTCATGAGTATTTTTTCCTATTTTTCTGGGTCTCTGATTCTGTACATTCTTTACAAATTTTGAGTAGTTCATCTTGTCCCATACCCAAAAATATATTATTATACAATCATGGGCATCAGAAAATGATGTAAGGACACAAATAAAGTCAATAACAAGACATTAGATAAATTGGAAGAGCTGAGAATTAAGAAAATGAAGAGGATGAAAAAAAATTTGTGCAGGGGAAAGGTACATTTGTTGTATCACATGTATCGAGAATAATGATTTTCATATAAATGTTGATATTGAATTGAATGATAATGTTGTTATGGATTAAGAAATTAATATGAATACAATTGTTGAAGCTTTACCGAGAATCAAAATGTTGAAGCTTTACTTAAGAATCCAAATGTTTAACCTTTACGAAAATCCAAATGTTGAACCATTACCTAAGAATCCAAATGTTAATTTTAGAACTTGTATGGAAACAATGAATGAAGATTCAAGTAACCCTCTTAATCAATCCTCACTTCTTAGAACATGTCTTCCATTTTTTGAAGAAAACTAATTCACTTAATTGAAATTGATAAAAATGTTGTAAAACCAATTCCAAACAAAATGTCTGACAGAAAGGAAAGAAGAAAAGCTAGGGAATTTGGGATAATTACATTGTGAATTTATTTGACACACAAAGATGTCAATTATTTATTACTTTGATGAAATTAATTAAGATGATACCTACATTTAAGACCCTAGGGTTAAGAACATCTAATGTTGTTGACCAAAATGCGTCAATTTTGAAAATATACATAAATCATACTAAACTATAGGTGCCAAAATATGCACCAAAAATAGTAATGCTACATAGTGTGCACTTACTAATTGTATAGTAAGTGATAAAAAAAAATAAGCACTTGATTATAAAAACAAGCAAGTGCTTTGAAACTAAAGAAAAAAACACTAACAAAAGAAATAGGAGACACAATTTAAATATTGAGTCGAGTCAATAACACTTACTATTGGGATTTCTCTAGCGAGAATCCCATGGAAAGGCAATAATACATATGATATTCTAAAAGAATTAATTGTAATTTTTTCAATGAGAACACAAGGGTGTCACCAAATAGAAGAGATACTGAGTAAAAGAAGAATAACTTCTTGTAATAGTGAATTATGTGTAAAACATTTCTTAGATATGACTAAATTTTTTTCTCTAATTTTAAGAATGAAAATACACAAATTAACATTAGCCAAATATTCTTTGAAATGAACAAACCCTTTTCTCGTGAAAATCAATCACTCACTTACCACTTGTTGTTGCGGGCATCATGTTGAATATCTAATGCATTGTGATGTGTTTTGTTAAATACGTCGTGTTTTGCATACGAAATCATGTTGTAGGAGTCTGGATCAAATGTCCCACCAAAATATTCAAGGAATTTATTAGAAAATATTTTGTGAAAAATCAACTAGAATTTTTTTATAACAAAGCGTGTTTGGATGGAATGTGCAACGTATGTGGTGGCTTGCCATATCTGAAAATTTGTATCGATGAGGATATTACATGTTCAATAGGAAAATAATTGGTTGCTTTCAAGGTGAATATAAATTAGTGGCATCTCAATTAAAATATTTAAAATAATCTTAAAGGTGTGAGCTTGTTACAGAATAATTACCTATAACATAATATTTGGTCAAATTCAGAGAGGAAATTGTTTGAGTATGGAAGGCACACACATAGAGCACAATGGTTGAATGAAAAATTCAAGCTAGGAAATGACACATTCCCACTTGGCACTATTTTTTTAGTATTTGACTTTGTAGAGAATTACACATTATAACCATAAATACGAGGTTTCATCTCAATTCTCTAACTCAGTTCATGTTACTATTTTCAAGTGTATATCACTCATGCACTCTCAAGAAAGCATTGAGCAAGATCAAAAAATATTAAGAGAGTATAATTTATACATCAATAATGATCAGACACATTCTACATAATATGTGCAAGGGTGTTTTTAGGCATTTTATGTGAACTTGAATGAGAGGAACCTTTTATTCAATCAATATTACATTTGGTTGGACAACTATACATCACAATTCAAGAATGCACGGATGTTTTATTGGTTAGGTAGACAACATATATGGATTTTTAATGAGTTAGCACATGGGAAAGGAGAGCATGATGGTACATGAGCATGTGTGAAAATATCACTTAAGAGAAGAGTTAAAGTTTGAGGATGGTGCTAAATTTAGAGATGCAAGAAGAATTGTTGATTGGTGTGTAAAGAACATGGGCTCTCAAGACAATTCAATGGTTAATATATATTTTTGGTTGATAGAGGAAATTTTTTTGGAAATATATGAATATTGTATGATAGTTTTAGGATCAAGTGATATGTATTCGTTTTGTAGTTCGGATGCAATTTCTAGGACTCTTTATACTAGGTGTATGTCATGTTTTTGTATATCATGCATTGATTTTGCATGGATTGAATGTGAGTAATGTGAAGTGGTTGGATGAATGGATTTGTAGACCTCTAATTCAAATAGATAATATATATGAAGTTTCATGAGAATTTTAACTTGAAGTTTCTTGAGATCATTTGACAACATCACTTGACTTTGACCAAGTCTCTGATTTAGTGCAACAAGGTACATATGTATGTCATGTTTTAGAGTTATAAATTTTTAAATGATCAAATCTTAATGTACTTTACATTTAAATTTAGTTTTACTTTTTTATGTAGGCTACATTTTTTTGTTATTGTGAAAATATTTCAAGTTGGGTGTCCTGACATGGAGGTGTTGGATCGAGATGAGACCTCTCCATGTATCACGGAGACCGAGATATCACCCAACGAAGTTATAACATCTTTTGGTCTCATGGATCTTAAAGGACTATGTCCGGATGAAGTATCCTAGAAGCACCAAGATATTTGGCCTCCAAAATGATTCCTCCCTAGATTTTACCTTGCCACCTCGGCGTGTTGGCATAATCGGCTTGGCTATCAATCGCCTAGTAAACCTTTCTTGTTTAGTTACGAATGGGAGTCACTAGCCTATGACTTAGTGACCTTCTATTCATTGATAATTCCTTCTATGATAAACCCATGGATGGTTTAAAAGTTCCTTCAAGAGGATAGGAGTAGTCATCAAGCCCGGTGAAGGGTGTGATGTGATTTCCAAACAACTTGAAATGCATATAGATTTAGAGGTCATAACATGAATTTACAAAAATGTCTATCGTTATAAATGGAATCCAAGGAATGGTTATAAATAAAAATATATCTATCAAATACGGTAGTTTTAGGAAAGGAATCCACACTTGAATAATTATTCCCATTTAGATTGTTGGCAATGCTAATGGCAAGTGGCAACACCTATGGAATTAAGTTGGTGGAAGGTTGGTTTTTTCCTTGTTGGTTTTTTCTCATGGCTTCATTGGTAGCCTTTGCGGTATTATCGAGAGAGATATATCCATGCTTTTTGATAATTTTAAAACCTCCCTCGACTCCTAGGAACTTGTTTTTATCAGCATGTAATTGAAGGCTAGTTTTAGCAAGGTAATTTGGCTTTTCAATTTTTTTAGAGACTACGCCTGAGACAAGGAAGCCCATAAGCATTGAGAGTGTAATGAACCAAAACGATGCTTCCCCTAGTATTTATCAGGCCATCCCAACATGTTTGCATAGTCAGTTTGGTTGTTAGGGATTAATGAACAAATATGTGGAAAGAATTCCTCAAATCATTGCAATAGGAAACTATTTAGCAAAATTATACTTGTAGAAATATAACAACATACATAAGTAATGCACAAAAGAATACAAGACAAGATTTAATGTGTATCAACCAATGTGGGAGACGTCCACCAAGAACTTTCTCATATTTTATCATCAACAAGAGTAAAATAACTCTCACATTATTCTCTCGGTTATGAACTCACAATAGAATTCCAAAGATGTTAAACCACATCTAAACCACAATTGATACCTCAATTGATCAACCTTGATCACTCTTGATCACCTCTTGATCACTAAGACTCAAGATCTCTTGAACACTTAAGATATATTTAAGATAACCTAACACCTCTATTTATAGGATTACAATCCTTTTAAGAAGTCTTAAAGCTGACCGTAGAAGTTTTAAATTCATAACCTTTTAACTTCCACGACTGAAAAAGTTGTCACAACATTGACATCCAATTAACATAAACTTAATATCAAAGTGACAATAACGTCACAACATGAAGATAGAAGATGAATGTAGAATGCTCCTAACATCTCCAAAACTTAACCATTTGAACCCCAACATATCAATACGATTCGAGAAGACCAAAAATAGTCTCCACACCCCAAAAATCTCCCTCTTGGAGACTATTTCCAATAAGAAAATTTCTCGGCGCTTCATCGTCAACCATGAAGGCCAATCAAAGTAGAAAAAAACTTCAAATTCTCCCTTATGACTACCTTGGTTTTCATATCCACAGGATTCTAACTGGTATGAATTTTTCCATTTTCAACTTATCGTCTTTCAAAGCTTCAATGATGAAATTATATCTCAGCTGAATGTGCTTTTTCCTAGAATGGAAAGCGAGTTCTTCACCAAATGAATAGTTCTTTGACTATCACTATGTAGTATCCCAACTTCTGGTTATGACCCAACTCATCAAGCAACTGTTATAGCCAAATCATCTCCTTTCTTGCCTCTATGAAAGCAACATACTCATCCTCTATGGTTGATAAAGCCACAACCTTTTGTAACCATGAAATCCAACTCATTGTTGTATCACCAACCGTAAATACATAACCTGTCGTGATCATCCTGTTGTCCAAATCCCTTTACATGTCCAAATATACATAGCCATGAAATGTAGTGTCTCGATTAAAAAAAACATAATGTTACTCCAATGGTCTCTCTCAGATAATGAAGGATTCACTTCACTACCTACCAGTGCTCTCTACCTTGATCACTCATAAACCTACTCACTAATCCCACTTCATGGGTAATATTATGCCTAGTGCATACCATAGCATACATCAATTTTTCAACCACTCGATGAGTACGGTACCCTAGAGATATGGATCGTATCCTCCTCAGTCTTGGGACTATGATCCTTTGATAATTTAAAGTGACCTACCAAAGGAGTACCAACTGGTTAAGCATCCTGCATACCAAACCTCTCCAAGACCACATTTATATACTCTTCTTGAGATAATACCAAGTTCCTCTCCTTCCTGTTCCGATTTATTCTCATACCAAGGATTTTTTTTCTACCCCTAAATCCTTCATAGCAAAGGAGTCACCTAGATGTTTCTTGAGTACCTTTATTTCCTACATGTTCTTATGTGAAACAAATATATCATCCACATACGGGAATAGAATGATATAAGTACCATCAAGAAACTTCTTGATGTACACGCAATGGTCCGAGTGACACCTAAAGTAACCCTGCTCTGTATAAAATCACAAACTTATTGTATCACTTTCATGGATCCTTTTTCGTGCCATACAAGCTCTTCTTCAATTTTCACACTAACCTCTCCTTCCCTTTTACATCGTAACCCCCGTGGCTGCTACATATATAATTCCTTCTCCAACTAAATATGAAGGAATGTAGTCTTCACATCTAAATACTCTAAGTGTAGCTCTTCTACTAGTACTAAACCAAGAATAGTCCTAATAGAAGTCATTTTAACAACAGGAGAAAAAAATTCATCAAATTTTATACCTTTCTTCTGTGTAAATCCCTTTACCACCAACCTGGATCTTGTATCTATTCTTTCCTCCATATTCCTCTTTGATTTTGTACACCCACTTATTATGTAATTCTCTCTTTCCTTGGGTAGCTCAACCAGATCCCAATTTTGGTTCTCCATAATAGATCTATGCTCTTCATCCATGGCCTGCTTCCACTTCTTCCTAGCATCTACCTACACCACTTTCTCAAAGTAATCTAGATCTCTACTTTTACCGAGAAATAAATAATTCAAAGATGGAGTAAATCATTTAGGTTCTCTTATTACCCTATAATACCTTCTCACCTCATGAATTTGGGGTTCTGATGAGTAGGTTCTGAACTAGATGTGCAGAACATATTGCACCTGAATTATCCCCTTGGAAACCTTTCCATCTGCAATGTCCTCTAACAATGTCTATTATTTCTTTGATTCATCTTTCTATTCCTAAAACTAATCTTTATACATGAATTTTTCATTAAAGACAATATCTCTAGACCAAAATATTTTCTTGTCCTTAAGACTCCAAACACAGAAATAAAATTCATCCTCATCATATCCAACAAAGGTGCATTTCTTAGACTTAGCCTCTAACTTGTTCCAATCATATTTATCAATGTGAAAAAATACCTCACATCTAAATAATCTAAGAAATGAGTAATTAATTTTCTTACGAACAAGCCTCCTCATGTATACCTCCATCCAAGGCCATGAGGGTCCTCTATTAATCGGATAAATAGTTGTGCTTACTTCTTCTTCCCAAAACATGAGTGGCAACCCTGCATATAACCTCATGCACCTATCATGCTCCATGATTGTCTTGTTTATTCTATTTGACACTCCATTTTGTTATGGAGTCTTTGGAACCATCCTTTTCCTACAAATCCCATTTACCAAATAGTAATCAAGAAATTCATCACTGCAATAATCCCCTCCATTATCTCGGCCCGAGACATTTAAACTTGAGACCTATTTCATTATCAACCGAGGCTTTCCATCTTTTGAAAGTTTTAAACACATAATATTATTTCTAATGAAATAGACCCAAAATTTTCTAGTTGCATCATGAATAAAAGTGAGATAATAACATGAACCACCAATAGATTTTACCTTAGTTGGCCCCCATACATCTATGTGCACTAACTCAAACTTAACCTCCTTCCTAGTAGGTCCAACCTTGAGGAGTCTCACCTACTTTTGTTTCCCATAAACACAGTCCTCACGAAGTCCAAATCTAAACCCTTTAATATAGGAAACCTATCCCGTATAATATTCTTTCCCTTTTGACTCATATGACCGAGTATCCGGTGCCAAAATTTGCATCTCCATCTATAGAAACTAAATAATAATAATCAACACCACTGGGTAAATACAAAGTACATGTTTTCTTACCTCTTGCAACCACAAGATCTCCCTTGGTAACCTTCCAAGAATCCACTATAAAACTAACCGTACAACCATCACTACCCAGTTGACCCACTGATATCAAGTTCCACCTCAACTTAGGCACATGCCTAACATCCTTAAGTAGCCATGTGTTATCATTCTGTATTTTCACCTGAACAAAACCTTTCCCTACTATGCTGCATGGTTCATCATCACCAAGATATACATGTCCAAAATATCCTTGAACAAAATCAGTAAATTAATGTCTATGTTGGGTGGCATGGAAAGAAGCCCCTGAATCTAACACCTAAGACTTGACAATATTATCTAAAGAAATAATTAAGGTATCCTAAAAAGTATCACCTCTGCCACATTTACCTCTTTAGTTTCCTACTTTTTATTCTTATATCGAAGAGCCCAAAATATTTCTTAGCATGACCAACCTTGCCATAGTACCAAAGCATTCTAACTTGCTCTTGGAATTTGACCTTCGTGATAATTCAACTTCCCACGATTACCTTTCCCTCTATTTTTTTGTCTCCCTCTTTTCTCCATTGTCAAAGGGTTTCCGAAGTAGTAAAATCTCCAAAGTGCTCTTCCTTCACATTTCCTCGCTTAGGATCACACCTATTACATCCTCAAACTTCAACTTTGACTTATTAGAGACTGAATTACTTACAACCATAACCAAGTTGTCCCAGCTATCTAACAAGGAGAAAAAAATAAACAAATCCCTGACCTCATCATCAAAGTCAATTTTTACCAATTTTAACATACTCAGAACCATATTAAATTCATTCAAATGCTCAACAACAGAACCACTCTCGGAGACATATTCATATTAAATAAATTTTTCATCAAAAATATTTTATAAGAGTTAGATGGTTTTTCATATAACTTCCCCAATGCACTCATGAGACATTTTGTAGTCTTCTCATGTGATATGTTGAAAGCAACCGAAGATGCAAGGCATAACCGAATTGCCTCGAGCACCTTTCTATCCAAGAAATCTCAATCCTCATCCAACATGGTTTTAAGTTTCTTTGATTTTCTAGCCAAAGGAATATGGAGATCCTTCGATATAAGTAATCCTCCATTTACATCTTCTATAAACCAAAGTTCTTCCCATTGAACTTCTCAAACCTCAATTTTCCCTCATCTACCATAGCTCCCACTCAAGATAAACTTTCCTGTTATTTACCACTTTAGAAAAAAACCACTAAAGTTCTTATACCATTTTTAGGAATTAGTGAACAAGTATGCAGAGACAATTCCTCAAATCATATAGCAGAGGAAACTATTTAACAAATTTATACTTGCAAAAAAATAACAACATACATAAGTAAAGAACAAAAGAAGACAAGACAAGATTTAACATGCTTCACCTAATGTGGGCTACATCCACCCAAAACTTTCTCAAATTTTATTATCAACAAGAGTAAAACAACTCTCACAGTCTTCTCTTAGTTATGAACTCACAACAAAATTCCAAATATGTTAAACCACATCCAAACCACAATTGATACCTCAATTTCTCAACCTTGATCACTAAGACGCAAGACCTCTTTAACACTCAAGATATATTCAAGATACCCTAAAACATCTATTTATAAGATTAAAATCCTTGTAATAAGTCCTAATGCCAACCCTAGAAATCTGAAATTCATAACCTTTCAACTTCCCATGGCTGAAAATCTTTCACAAAGTGTTGATAAACCAATTAACAACAACTTAAAAGCAATGTCACAACAACGTCACAACATGAAAACAATAGATGGCTACAAAATGCTCTTGAAGTCTCCAAAATTAACCATTCGAACTCTAACACATCAATACTAATTCTAAAAGACCAAAAAAATAGGCTACGCACCCCAACATGGGTCTCACGAGATTTTGTTTGAAAAATATTACATCAAACAACGTTACGGACTCAAATTTTACTATTCAATGCTTTTAAAAATAATAGGATAGTGAGAGGACTGAATTGAGATGGAGAAAACTAAGATAGAATTTTGTAGAGGTTCCCTATGCAAAGATGTTAGATCTAAACACACATCTCTAGGTGTCATGGATTCTAAAAGATCACCCATTGAGGTTATAGCATTTTTGGTCTCGGGGTTCTTAAAGGAATGCACCTGACAAGGTAGCCAGGAAGAAATGACACCATCCCATATGAAAATGAGGCCTCCAGTAGCATTTACCATGCCATCCAGACGTGTTAGCGCAATCGTTTTGGTCCTACGAGCTTGTTTACAAAATATAGCATTTGGTATTCTTACATTGACTCAAATATTAGTATTTGGTGTGTTTGCAAATAATAGGATATTGAGAGAACTAAATCAAGATGGAAAAAATGAGAAATACTATTATAGAGGGTCCCTACATGGAGGTGTAGGATCGACTAGACATCTCTACATGTTATGGAGTCTCGAGAAATCACCTGTTGAAATTATAGTATTTTTTTGTCTCACAGCTCTTAAGGGAATACGCCTAGATGAGGTATCCTGGAAGCAATGACACTGTCCCGCACTAAAACGAAGCCTCCAATAGGGTTCACCTAGCCATCTAGATGTGTTGGCATAGTCATTCTATTGCTATGAGCTACTTATAGACACATAAAATATGCTTACACTTAGCATTTCCTCTAATTCAACTAATTGAAGAAACTTCATTAATCGACGCTTCTTCACTCAATTCTCGGATGCCCATTCATGACACCTCCTTGGTCATAATTCTTCCTATAATTAACTTATTTGACTAATTACCCCTTTTATCCAAACATCCCTCTTTCAAACATTAAAAACCTTCATATTCCCCTATAAACCACTTCTTCTAGCTTCCTAGGCTATCAACCTATCACACTCAATTAAGCGGACCCCTCATAACTCTCTAAAAGTTGCTAATCACGCCGAACTAGACTAAACCCTAGTTAACTAACATAAGCATATTCTAACTAAGCCTAAAGCATGTTTATCCTAATCTAATCTAAAAGTGGTTTTGGTTTACCTTTAGTCCCACATGCAACCAAATTCCAAACTCTCCTGGGTGGAAAACTATAAATATAAGGGTCACCCTCCATTTCAAAATAAACACCTTGTTTACATAACAAAATCTCTCAAGCACTTTAGAAAGGAACTAGAAATTATTTTTGATAGATTTAAGCTATAAAACATTTGGATCTTGGCCATACTCCATTTTTAAGACCTCCTCCATCTTGCATCCATCCACTCCAAATATAGTTAGTAAGGGAAGATCTAAAATTTTCCCATATAGCCAACTTGGAGAGATCTCTTCACTATTTTTGGGAGAAAACAACACACAAATATGATTGCTAGGATCTTAATAGGTTCATGTTTTATAGCTTTCAAAGAGTAGAGAGTAATATACATGTTAGTGTTTGATGTTTTTGTCAAAGTTATAATGATTGCATGTTAGTTTCCCTTTTTTATCTCTTATCTTATGGTCCATAGATGAGTTGGAAAAGCTTTGAAGTTTTCGAACCTCATTTCCATAGATTTTCAACTTATATATGAACACATTTGGCATGACCAGTGGGACACTTGGTCCATCCTCTATTAAATGAGGCATTTTAAGCTTTTCATGTCCATTTATAACCATTTTTATGATTTTTAGGTTTTAAAGGCTTGTCTTTTAACAAATTTCACATGTTAGATGGGCTAAATATCCCCTTTGTTTAAGCATTTAATGGGTTCAAGATATAAATAGGTTTTAATGGATAAAAACTAACATTTTTGCTCTTTTAAACTTTTCATTTCCGTGATTTTCTAAGATTTTGTAGGGGTATGCATAGGTGTTCGGATCGTGCGTATACCTAGAAATAGATGCACACCCTTTGAACTAGCCATGCACCCATCTGACTATACCTTGATCGTCAAACCAATTTACAAAGGACCACATATCATGTTGAAACCTAAGTGTATACGTAGAATTACATGCACACCCATCTTTCTATATGTGTAGGTGTCATGTGTTACTTTTTAGCATAGCATTTTTACCTAGCTCACTACCTATCTGTTGGGGCGTGTATCCACCTGAAACCAACATGCATGTGCTTGTCTAGACACATAGACGTAAAACCAAATTTTCATATTATTTATCCACTTGTAACCATCATTAGGGGCATGTATCCATTGTTTGTGGTATGTATGCTAATTCAGGCATGTATGTGTCTCTATTTGATCTAGATTTATTTCTATTATTTTTAGTGCTCCTAGTTCGGGTCATATCTCCATGCTTGTTGACCCATTTTCAGAACTTGAATAGGTGTCGGAAAGAGCACAAAGAGAATTTTTTGAGGAAGTTCAAAAATTAATATACCCTTGGTATCATTTCCTCTTTCATCAAACTCTCGAAATGCCCCGGAGACCTCTAAAAATGTAAAATACTAAAAACTATTGAAAAACTGCTAAAAATAGATTTTCAGAGTTTTCTAATTTTTGTAGTTTTTAAAAAATTTGCAAGTTTCTAACCGTGATTTTCTTGTTTCTTTTCTGTCATATTTTTGAACTTAGTTAAGTGTTCACATTTTTCATTTGTAGAGGTATTTTGAAACGTGTATGCTCTTCCCTCGCACCTTCTAGGTGATCTTGGGAATAAAAAATGTTTCAAAAACCTTCTATTTTGCTTCCAAAAACACTTCAATTTAATCTTTAAAATGAATTAACTTTTCAAAGTTGGCTAAAATGAGTTTCTTTTTTACAAATCACTTAAATTGTTTTCCATTTATTATTGTAGTTGATTTTTCATGTTGCGTATGCTCTTTCCTTGCACCTTTTAGGTGATCTTGGTAATCAAAAGAAACATGTGAACTCTATTTTTTTATCTTTTGGAAAACTACTAACTCCTTGAATGTAGAGAAAAAATTCATTTTTCGAAGAAAGGAGTTTTGAAACACAAACACGCTAATACGTATTTTCAAACAAGTTGTCAAATGGTATGCTACTTAAAACCGCATTAAGCTAAGAAAGATTAAAAACACACCACTTTCATCACATTGTATTACAAGTTTCTAAAAAGGGTATGTCCCTATCCGCTCAACTAGAACATAAATCCTTTGGCATAATGCCTTAAGCTAAAATAATGGGGGTGGTTTTAGGAACCCTAAAGTAATCCACCATTGATTAACCTTGTGGATTAAATAGAAAGCACTCTGCTTACCCACTTGACTAGTCATACATTGTGAGTTTAGAGTCAAAGTTGTATGTATCACGACCCCAATGACGATACAACTGAATTCACTAGTTTCTCATTGTATCAAAAGGGGTTAAAGTAAATCTAAGATACTCTTTGGGAAACTTTGGCAAATTGAGATCGCATTTAGACAAATTTTTGACACCTAGTTTAGTGATTTTCTTAGGAAATCCATTTCATCAAGGAGCCCACTTTTCTAGTCCATTATTGCGTCTTTTGAAATCGTTGGATTCAAAACCTTATTTTTCGAACACGATAATGAATCCACTTAAGTTAGATCTAAGTGTCTCTCATCATGAAATTAAATGAAATATCACTTAGCTTTGTTTCTTTCTCACCTTCAAACGAGGAAAAACTCTGCCCAAGTGACGCTTAGTTTATTTTCATCTTTTGATCTATACCTTTGCATTATTTTTTCCCATTTGGGATAGGAGAAGGCATCTTTCGAGAGTGTTTTCATAGATAGTGTTCACCACTTTTTTGTCCGTTTGCACTCATCCATGTTTACGAATGAGTTTTTAAACATCTAAAGTGCTCGGATATGTCCTTATACCTTTGATAGCCATGTGATCTTGATTTTAGGATCATTTTCATAGCTAGTATTATGGTTCATCACTATTTCCCCTTTGAGTTGTTACTCTGCTCACATTTTTAGCCATACAATTATGATACTTACGTCTTATTTTCATTTTTTTGAGAACTTGACATAAGTCTCCTTATTGTATTGTTACGTTACTCGCATGACTAACAACTTCTTGCTATACTTGTATTTAGTTTTAATCCCAATAATTTCTAGGGAATTTTGAAATTTTTGATACTACGGTGTTAATATTGTGATAAACATCATCTTGATACTAATACATAGCTTATTCCAAACTTGGTTAACGTTTTCGGGAAGTTTTGTTACGTTATTCGCATTTGTAACTTCCATTATCAAAGACTTAGATTTTTCAGCATTTGAACTAGTCATAATGTATCTCATGGTGAGATCATGTCAGTGTAACTTTGGTTCTTAGATCTTGTTGATATTTCAACTCAACCTAGGTATTGATAGGTTATTGTCACTATCGTATTTTGTGCCTATGGTTGAAATCATAGCTTGAGGTATAGAGTGTTTTAAAATAGTTTGAATGATCCATTGGTTTACTCATGGACTTGCATGATTGTTTCTTACATGTTCACAAACTCATAGACTTATTATAGGAAAATATTGTTGGGTTATCAAAATTATGTTATCACAATGTATGTTTTTCTTCGATC
Organism: Taxus wallichiana var. yunnanensis; assembly: GCA_018340775.1. Taxonomy (NCBI): domain Eukaryota; kingdom Viridiplantae; phylum Streptophyta; class Pinopsida; order Cupressales; family Taxaceae; genus Taxus; species Taxus wallichiana. Next base: position 19,772,970 of record CM031239.1, on the reverse strand, counting down.
CCTTTGGAAAATCACACCAACATCCCTATATCTACCAAATGTCAAGTTAGATGTCATTATGCTTCCACTGAATTGACTGTTACTTCCTTCCCTTTAAAGGATTTCCATCACACTATCTAGTTCTATAAATTTTTAAGTAAAAATGCTAACAATGTCTCATTATCACACGAGTTTCTCACACTTATAACAATACGAATCTAGGTTTAGGAATTCATATCAAAATATTCCCATTATGACTAAACCGTGTTTGGTTTTTCATGCTAGAGGGCCCATTCGAGAACCTCATTCCCACCTTCATCTCATAGTTGGTGGTATGGTTTGGACACTTTTGATCCAAATTATTATTCAAGTTCCCCACTCTTCTTCTTATTCATATCCATACTACCATTTAGATTCCTTTTTTTTAAGATTTGGATCCTAACTATTATTTGGATACCCCTAGATCGAATCCTAAATCATGGTCTTCCCTTCCTTTGTAAGACCTTTATTCCAAATCACCTCAACAACATCTTCCTCCTTTGAATACTTTTTGTGACTCCAAGTTCCATCGTTTAAACATCTAATTCAGTTCTCGAGTCACGGTCCTCCATTTATTTGTAGGACCTCCTTTATCATTCACCTCGATGACCCATCCTACTTTGAAGAGTTCCATGACTACGATTCCCTGTAGTCAATCATCTAATTCAACTCCTACATTGCAACTTAATGGATGGCTATGTGATCCTACTTTTCTTCCTACATTTTTCCATCTTCTATAAAAATGACTTAGGTCCAGTTGAAATCGTGCTTTCGTGAGATGCCTACCTCCAAGCCTAATTCCTCTCTTGATTCATCTTCTACTATTAGTCCAACTTCAATACCTCTTTGGCCCTTGATCCCTTTTAATCATATCGTACCATTTCATCATATATCCACTAAAGATCATTTTTACAACTTCAAACCATTAAAAATAATCCATGTGCTAGTATATCTTTTCAAAGCACTATAAAAACTCTTCATGGGAGTGATAAGGTCAATCCTTCCCCTCATCTGCATCATCAAACATATTCATATTCTTATATCAATTAATCTTCCCCTCTTATCAAACCCATTTCTTCTAGTCAACCTCCTATGGTTGAAGAACAACAACCTCTACTAATTGATTTCTCTCAGAATGAAGGAACAATCAGACTACACAAAGATATCCCTCTACAAGAATTATTTTTAGAACTAGATATACTCACATATGTGGAGGAAGAATTTGATTCCTTTTATCAGAGCCTAGAGGAAAATCCTAAGGTCATGAAACTTGATTCTTCTTCTATTCCATCTTCACCTTCCTCTGAGCATGATGAAATGCCATGGTATAGCATTAATCCATGGCCTATCTTTTTGTTACATAATCATTCCTTATCTATCATCATCCCTCAATCAAAATCTCTCCTTGGGTCATCCACTGAGTAGCCCATCATCTTCTTCTATCCTGGAGCCAACCCTAGGTAGTCCTCGATTTTCTACTTGTGGGTCACCTCCTAGTAGCCCATTACCTTCTATTCTTGGGTCATGTTCTAGTAGCCCTTCATCCTCTTCTACCTATTGGACACCTCTAAGGAGTCCCTCCTCATTTGTACTTGGTTAACCTTATAGTATTCCCTTGTTATATTCTTCCATTCTAGGGCCACGTCCTAGTATCCCTCCATTATATTTCATATATGAGTAACCTTGTGGTAACCTTATTTATTCCATATTAGGGCCATATCCTAACAACCCTTTGTTATCTTCTGTTAGTGGGTCACCTCCTAGAAGCCCATCCTCTTTAATTCTTGGACCTTATCATTTTCATGTTAGATTAGGTATTTACCTTAGCTCATGTTCACCTAGGTAATTTATTTACCTTTATTGTATTTATCCTCACCCACTTATGTGTGTGGATATTTATTTTATTAATTTATATATTAGGAGATATTATTTAGTTGTTAGGTATAGTTCTTTCCTTGATCTATGGTATTGACTAGATCCTTGATTTCTAGTTCTCTCATAAATATATGGACTTGACTAGTTCTTTGATGACTAGTTATTTCCATGATTTATGGCTTGATCTACGACCTTGATTTGGCTATTAGATTATTATTCCTTGCCTATATAAGAAAGGCCCATTCTCATTGTATTTCATTGAGTTCCATAATAATATATGATATTGCTGCTCATTTGTTTGAAAAGGTTTTATGTAAAGTTATTCGGAGAATTGCTTTCATCTTATTAATCATGGTGTTTGATTAGAATTTGTGTTCTTAGCTTGGTATGATTTGGTTATTTTTCCTTTTATTTCATGTATCATATTCTTCTTCTATTAATGACCAGGGAAAACCCACCATCATTTCTCTCATTCCTATCATTAATCATAAACATCCACTTTATTCTCCCACTTCTCGGGATCAGACAAGTCACACATCAACTTATAAGAAACCCAAACAATTTCTTAATCAATCTTAGGTCAAAACTTCCAAGAGCTCCAAAGTTCCCAACACTTCTAACAATCTTAAGATTAAAAATCAAGCATGATTCAAGAACACACATCAACATAACTATCAAGTATGACATAAAGTGTAGAAACCTATGGATATGGAACTCAAGCTCCCACATATAAAATCAATGTTTCAGGATAAATCATGATCATTTATTGAGTATGAGCTCACCATGATCATCGATATTGGGGATAATATGAATCTTGATGAAAAAAACACCTAATATCCCTTATCAAGGATGTCACAAACATTGTTGTTAGATCTTATCACACCAAGTGACTTTGTTAGTCCCAACTTTCAAAAACTATCTAAAATCTAAAAATAAAAAAACTTTTAAAAATACAAAAAAATTGAGAAAACATGAAAAAATCAAAGGTACAAAGATCAAACATTACAATCAGGTATTGTGTACACATGGATGTTCTTTCTTCCATTCCTTTCTATTTATTCTACAATTCTTCTTACCATCTTCATCCCTTTGGTGGTTTTTTTTTTTTTTTATTGGAGGTAAAAAAGGGTTAAGGGGACCCTACCCCATATAAAGTATTACCAAATCATTACAAATAGGCCAAGGGATTTACCATTGAATCCCAACCAAAATCTAAAAGCATCACGAACCAAATAGCTAAGAGAAACCACCACAAAACCAAGAAGTAAAATAACTAACAATAGAGAGACATAAGAACTAACAACAAAACAACTATGAACTAACAACAAAAACCATTATCCCATGTTTCTTCATCATTATTTTATCATCTCCCCATTGTATTCATACAACCATTCCATTCTTTGACAAGGGAGGTGATAGTAGATTTCCAATACTTGTAGTTAGGCTCAGGAATCTCCACTTTGGGGCCTTTTCCTTCTTTTTATTTTTCCTTTACAAGTTCCATATAATGAATCATCTCTACTAAGAGTTTGAGGTGGTGGATGGTGATTTTAACATTGAGGAGGTGGACATCATGAATCTATAGAATGATTTCTTTCATCTTCAGCATTTCCTTTTCCATCTCTAATCTTCTTTCATTAGCATTTTTGAGTTGTTCACTAAGAACAATAGAAGATAAATTTTCCACTTTTTCAGTTAGTTCCCTCGGGTCCATGGACACCATATTGATCTTATGTCTATTAATATCAGTATCTAACCTGTAATTCTCAAATTCCTGCATGAAGGCATGTGATTTGACAACAAATTCTTGGGCAAGTAAAAATTCCTTTTGGGTAGTTTTAAGAGAATGCAAGCTTTCAATGGCCTCGCTCGAGTTCTTTGAACACTTGCCTTTAGAAGTATCTAGATCTTTCTCGCTCTCCATCTCATCACTAATTTCCCCTTCAGTTGCATCTTTATCCTAACTAGAAATAGAATGAGTTAGGTTTCCTTCTCGATTCTCACCCGAGTATAAGATAACCTCTACTTCCTCAACCGTCTTTGTTGCCTCATCCACCCTGCTTCATTTCTTGACTCCACCTTCGGTTATATTTTGGTTAGCTCATTCACACACATTTTATGAAATTTATCTATATGGTATCCATTTGACCTAGGTATTTTATCACCTTGATAAATTAAAGAATGAATAACCTCTTAAAGATCCTATCACATTTACATTTAATAAACTTGTTGTGAAGAACTTTTGGATATATTTGTTGACACTATTCAATGTCATCATCGTAATCATTTCCATATCCTTCCATCAATCCATCAAGTGCTTTTTAACCCCTTGTAAAAAAAAGAGAGCTGAAATAAGTTTTCGTAAAGCAAAAGAACAAAAATCAATAAAAATTAAAAAGCTATAAGCTAAAAGAAAATGTAAATTGATATATAACTCTCTCTTGGGGTATTTCCAATAATCTCTATCAAGCTATGAATTCTTGACTATCGTGAGAGAATTTTTTTGATTAGAATAAAATACATATCTATCGGGCTATGGATTTCTGGTGGAAGCAAAACAATGTATGGCTATCCTTCCACCCTCCATTCAAAAATCACCTATCACCTATCAAAAAAATAATTCCTACACATTGGCTAGGTTGTTATCATTTGTTTCCTATTAAATCTTCCCTTCAAGATATAATTAATTTCCATGTCCACACACTAGATCTATATGAGAAAAAAATATTAGTATGTTACCAAGTGTCCTTTTTTTGGATTCGGACCATTTCCTTAGTCCTTATCTCATCTCATGATTTGTTACTTTGGCTAATTAGTTTTTTCATCACGAGGATTCTAAGCTACATTCATAACATTCATTTTTCTTCTACTTTTTTTAGAACATCCATGTGTATACTATTTCATTTTTTCCATGTTTATAGACACCTTTGTCCCCTTTCACAAAAAATTCTTTTACTTCCTTTTTGTCATGTGTTTCTTGGCTAGCTTAAGCTGGAGGCATCCTTGCTCCTTCCTAGCATGTCATTAGTTTGCATTCATCATCATGAATCAACCTACCCATATTTACCTTGCTCTAGCTTCTACGTGTGAAGAATTTTCCTTTGAATAATCCCACCTAATGTTGAGGAATTTTCACTTTTTGCATATGTGTCGGCATTCTACCCTTGTACATCCCATCTATCACTAGGAACATCCATGCTTCTTTGAATTCTTGTACATAGTTTCAGAAAATTTTCAAAATAAGAAAAACACTTAAATATGTTTTTAAGAAACAATAAAAAAATATTAATCATCCTAAAAATGTTGTTCTTTAGTTCTTGCTTGTTCTTTTTGTAAATGATCCACAGATCATCCGGATCTACCCTCATTAACAATCAAGTACATTAGAATAATTTAGAATAATTCAAAACAAATCAAGACAAACAAAAAAATCATGACATACCATCTATAGTGGTTCTTATTGGGAAGAGTCATGGAAGGATATTAAAACTATACCTCTCTCCCCAACACTTGCTCTTTGGCATGAAATCACCCAAAAATTATAGTCGGCAGAGATCTCCCAAAAACACGTTCTTGACATGAAATTTCCCAAAAACCTCACCTTCAAAAAAATCAACTTCAACAAAAATAAACTTTTCTATCTTTTACTCTCTTACATATCAGGTGCACACTTTCCTTTTACACACTTTTACACTCTTTACATACTTATACACATGTTTCTCTGATTTTTCATTTATAAAACATTGACTCCTTTCTTACTCTTATTTTTCAAGTCCTTCCTTACAAGAAAAATCTCATATAATATATAACAACATGCTACAAAAAACATGCTTCACCCCTAGGGTCTACTTCCCTTTTCCTATCCTCCACGCTTCACTTTGCAATCACTCCACACTTCACTTATCCACTTGGCACGTTATTGAAAACATTCTACTCTACATGATCATGAGGTACACATCTTCTATCTAATTTATTTGTGAAGTATCCACTCAACAAAATAAAGTGGGGTCAAATGTAGACAAAAAATCATGCACTTGGGTACATTTATGGGCACTTATTTATGATTGTGTAATTTTTTTGTTGTGATGTTACTTATGCCACACCAAAGAGGGGAAAATGTAGACACCTAAAAATATGCTTACACTTAGCATTTCCTCCTATTCAACCAATTGAAGACACTTTGTTAATTGATGCTTATTCACTCAATTCTCCAATGCCCATTCACGAAACCTTCTTGGTCATAATTCTTCCTATAATCAACCTATTTGAATAATAACCCCTTTTTAGCCAAACATGCCTCTTTAAAACATTAAAAACCTTCATATTCCTCTTTGAACTTCTTCTTCTAGCTTCTTAGGCTATTAACCCATCACACTAGATTAAGCGGACCCCTCATAAATCTATAAAATTTTCTAATCCCTTGTTAATCACGCTTAACTAGCCTAAACCCTAGTTAACTAACCTAAACCTAGCTTAACTAATCCTAAATTATGTTTATCCTAATCTAATCTAAAAGTGGCATTTGGCTTACCTTTAGTTCCACATGCACCCAAATTCCAAACTCTCTAAGTGGAAAACTATAAATAGAAGCGTCACCCCTCCCTTTCGAAAAAACACCTTGATTACATAAAAAAAAATATCTTAAGAACTTTGGAAAGGGACTAAAAATAATTTTTGATAGCTTTAAACTATAAAATAGTTGGATATTTGGCATACTCTATTGTTAAGAGCTCCTCCATCTTGCATCTATCCACTTCAAATATAGTTAGTAAGAGAAGATCTAAATCTTGGTCATGTAGCCAACTTGGAGAGATCTCTTAAATATTTTTGGGAGAAAACAACACACAAATATGATTTCTAGGATCTTAATAGGTTCATGTTTTATAGATTTCAAAGAGTATAGAGTAATATACATATTATTTTTGATGTTTAATTCAAAGTTATAATGCATGCATGTTAGTTTCCCTTGTTTATCTCTTATCTTATGGTCCATAGATGAGTTGGAAAATCTTTGAGGTTTTTAACCTCATTTCCATATATTTTAAAATTTTACATGAACACACTACCATTTGAAAAATATTGCATTTGATAGCCTTACACGAGACTCAAACTATAATATTTGGCATATTTGCAATTAATAGGATCTTGATAGAACTGAATTGATATGGATAAACCTAAGTTATGATTTTGTAGAGGGTCCATAAGCGGAGGTGTAGGATCTGATGAGATGGCTCTAGGTATCACAAAGTCTAAGAAATAACCTATTGAAGTTATAACCTTTGTTTGTCTCGGGGCTCTTAGGGGATTGCACTAGGACGAGGTAGCTCAAAAGCAATGACATTGTCCTACACTGAAATGAAGACTCCAATAGGATTCACCTAGCCATTCAAATATGTTGGAAAAATCATTTTGGTGTTATGAGCTACCATTTTCAAAATATTATGTTTGATAGCCTTACACTAACTCAAAATGTAGTATTTCACACATTTGAAAACAATAAGACATCGAGAGAAGCTGAATCGAGATGGAAAAAAGCTCGAGATAGGATTTTGTATAGGGTCTCTACATAAAGGTGTAGGATGTGACGAGACATCTCTAGGTGTTATGGAGTTCGATAAATCACATGTCTAAGTTATAACATTTTTTTGTCTCAGGGATCTTAAGGGATTACACCCAGATGAGGTAGCCTGGAAGAAATGACATTGTCCCGCACTAAAAACATCCTCCACTAGAATTCAACTAGTCATATAGAAATTTTGGTGTAGTCACTTTGGTACCACGAGCTAACATTTACAAAATATTGAGTTTGAAAGGCTTCCACTTACTCAAACTATAGTATTTGGCACATTTGCAAACAATAGGAAAATGAGAGAACCAAATCGAGATGGAAAACATATGAGATAGGATTTTGTAGAGGGTCCCTATGTGGAGGTGTAGGATCTTATAATACATCTCTATGTGATACGAAGTCCGATAAATCACCAATGAAAGTTTTAGCGTTTTTGGTCTAAGGGGTCTTAAGGGATTGTGCCGAGATAAGGTAGCCTAGAATAAATGACACCATCCCACACCAAAAAGAATCCTCCACTATTGTTTTCTTGTTCAGCCATATGTGTTGGCATAGTCGATTCGATGGCATGAGCTACCATTTGTAAAATATTTTGTTTGACAACCTTACACTGACTCAAACTATAGTATTTCGTGTGTTTACAAACAATAGGACAGCAAGAGCACCAAATAGAGATGGAAAAAAAAGAGATAGGATTTTATAGAGGTTCCCTACACAGAGGTGTAGGATCTAAAGATGCATATCTAGGTACCATGGAGTTTGATAAATCACCCATCAAAGTTATAGCATTTTTTGGTCTCATGGCTCTTAAGGGATTGTGCTCGGCGAGGTATCTCGGAAGAAAAGGCGCCATCCTGAAATGAAATGAATCCTCCAATACCATTCACCTATCCATACGATGTGTTGGTGTAGTCGAGTTTTGTGCCATGAGCTATTGTTTGTAAAATAATTGTTGGTTGGATATTTTGTCAATCCAAAATATGAGGTTCAACCATAGTACATGGGATTAAATCCCTCCTCAAAGATAGGTGAGGCTGCTGTTTATTACTAATCTAAAACACAACATAAATAATATATACAGTATTCACACTAATCTAACCATTGGGGTTGGGATAGAATCCCGAAATCCATATCCACACTATGTGAAGATGTTGTTTTTATAAATGGACTGGGTTGGAAATTATTACAATGGAAGAAGCACAATGGAAAGGAAATGAGAGGAACATATTTTCTTTCGAGTAAACATAGAGCATGAAATAATCATATGATATTTAGATCAAAAATATAATGTTTGAAATTATTAGGATCATCGAGATGCTAAACAAATAATAGCTTAAGATCATGAACATAAGAACAATATCTTAAGAAAAACACATCTCACAACACAAAGTTTGCGAAAATAGTATCAGCTTCTATTCCTCAAATGATTAAAAGAAAACACAAAGTTTTTCTTCTTCACAATAGCTCCCAATGTTTCAAAAATCTCAACCCTTTGGAATGTACACACATCCCTTATTTATAATAAAAATAGTTGAGAGAAAATAGGACAAACCCTATAAAACAGTCTTTTAAAAAGAGTCCTATTTTTCTTGGCTCTCACGTAGGAGACCAAGTCACAATATGATTCAAAATGTGACGAAACAGAAATGAAAAAGACATGTCAATTTCAAGATTGAAATGACACGTCGCATCAAGACTTAGTCTGAATCATCATCTTTTGCTTCTTCATCTTTCTCTTCCTCCAACTGAGCTTGCTTGTTCCAAATTCTTGGAACTTTCAGATTATACCTTGCATCTCATTTTCATCAGTGCGGTGGAATGATCACTCAAGACTTCACATGTTTCATGAGTGTCGCTGGCACTACCGGGAAGTTTTCTCAATCTTTTGTTGAGTTTTCTCAGGGCCTCCAAAGAATGTTCAATCTTTACAAACTTGTCAATGATTTCAATACCAAATCCGTGAGTTGGTTCATGCTGAATAGATTCTTGGACTTGTTTGAAAAGATCATCAGCTGATAGGATGCCCGAATTTCCAACTGACACTTTTGCACAAATTTTCAGCAATTCTTCTTCCAGGTCGCTTTTGCCATCAATCAATTGATCTCTTGATTCTCTCAATTTACCACAGGCTTCGTTGAGAATCTTTACCCTGAACCTGATGGCTTTGGTCAGCTGGAAATGCTTATCCACATGTGGGATGATGCCTTCTTCTACCAAGAGGCGTGATGGTATTTGCTTTAATACCTGGAGAGCTTCGAAAGTCAAATCAAGGTGTCTAATTTCTTGGGAGAAATCATCATCCATATTTTCTCCATCACTCTGAATATTCCCCAAAGATTGATAGACTTCCACGAGTGTCTTGAATCACTTCTTTCCCCTATTGGAGCAGCCTTTGGATCCATTCATCGACCAACCTTCCTTTTTGTTAATCTTCTCAATTATAGGCCGATGATGAAATCGAATCCAACGAGAGGACGAGAGGAAGATGGTATGGATTCAAGGGGTTTTGAGAGCTTAAGCAATACCTCGTCAAGCTGCTCCACCTTTCCTTTAAGCTCGTCTCTGCTATCTTTTGTTTCCTTTAATTTCTAGCATAGCACATTTGTAGCATCCCATGTATCTGTTGTGCTCTTACGTTGTCACTATTATCCAAATGTGCCCCTTGCTCATTTTTGGCTATCTCCTTTACATCTTTCCTTCTCTTGTGCCTCGGTCGAGAATATTTTGTTTTCTAGGAACTCAAAACCTTCCTACGGAAATGGCATCATTGGATAGAGCTCTTTCTTAGATTTCCGAGAAAGGTAATTTTTTCCTCCTAACTCCACGTATTTTTCAAGTTATGGCTCGGTGGATTTTTGGTGGGAAAGTTTTCCCTAGAAGGCCCTTGAGCCCAATCGAAGCGCCACATGTCCAAGGGTGAAAAAACACCAAGTGACCCGAAGGAGAAAATGGTCAGGAAGGGCCCACACCCAATCAGAACGTGTCATGTGGCACCTGGAGTGGCGGAGTGTGGGGAAAATTTGAAAATGTTCCAAAGACCAAATGGGTAAAAATTCAAACTTTTTGCCTTGCCAATCCAATTTTGGCTGTTTTTGCCCTAAAACTTCAAATCGCCATAAATTTTGATCCGAGCTTGGATTTTTGCATTATTTATATAAATGGAAAGCTAGTGAAATTCTCTACAATATTCCATGGTCAATTTTGAATTTTGGATCAGTTTGGAGGGATAAAATCAAAAACGCTTCGTACACACCCATGGATAGGCGATGTTTCAACAACCAATTTTAATGCAAAATGGGTCGCGTTCTTCTCAACATGGTCCAAAATGTCAAGGCATGGGTTTTAAGGACCTCCATGTTGTTTTTAATGCATTTTTGTCAATTGGGAATGGTTCCCACATTTTTCATGTTTTCTCTCTCCGGGCTTGACCCATACTGCTGCAAAAGCGATTTGGCTCATTTTTCAAAGTGTGGAACAATTTTTACACAGAAAGCTTCTGTTTTCACCTTTAGCAAGTGATGTTTTGTAAGGATCAGACCTTTTCAGGGATTGTAATAGTTTTCTACCTCTTTGGTGTTGGAATGCAAGGATTTTGATGTTGAAAATCACAATACTGGCTCTGTGAATGCTTTCAGTCCTTCGTATGTGTTGTTTGTTTCATTTCAAACCTTTGATTACAACTTATCAACCTATGTGATATTTTATATTGAAATTTTTGATTTGTGTCTATTTGCATGAGAAAAAATGTTCACCACTCCTTTGGTGTATCACCCTTATTAGTTTAGTTTCAATTTTTGCATCTCCTATCCCTGTCTCCTTGCAATCTAGGATAAATTAGGATATGAACCTCTGCAGTTGTGAAAATAATAGATCTAATCAGAGGATTTTGAGGAACCAGCCTCTAATCTAGAGATTTCTCTCTCATTTTTACAAGTCCCACACTTAGAGAGAGGTTTCAATGTTGTGCAATCACATTGGATGCCTAAAACATCAATTTAGAAACCTGATTTACATCCGGGGTGCTCTTGATTTGTAACAATAGTTTTGGCACACTGGTGGGACCTTAGAGGTCTTCCACTTCATCTTTTGCAGGCTGGTATGTTCCTATGAATTTTTCAGCCTTTAGAGGCACTTGCTGCAAACACATCTAGCAACTCCATCTGATCAACAACCCATTTCTGAAGTTGCGAGACCTATTTTTCATCCATTTCCATCCATTATTCTTTCCATATCTTTCATTATTTTCCATTCCATGAAGTTGTGCAATCATGACTTCATTTCCATCATGGAACTCACATTTACAACAGCAGCAATGTTTCCCACCTCCAACATGTTTTTTAAATCCTCCAAATCAGCATACATACCCATATGAGCAGCAATGCCAAAATCAGTTTGGCTATGGAGCTTTCCAAGAGCAAGGGTGTGCATACAATGAAAACAATAAGATGCAAGATGCTGGTCTGTTGGAGAAAATCCAAAATATGGAGGTAAACATGGTGCAATCTAGGCCTCAAGCACAAATGAAAGCATTTGGAATTGGTTGTGGAGCACCCTGTCCATGGGTGGGACCTTTCCCAAGGCATTACAGCCCTCAAGAGAAGCTTGACTTCATGATTGCAATGCTACCATTGCTTGCAAAGTGGATTGAAGGAATAGAGGTGTATGAGAGGAGTATTCAGCAACCTTGTCAACGGGTAAGCACACCATCTCATGCCTTTTATTTTCCTCTTTCCCAATCTGTTTTATCTCAGCAGTGTCAAGTTTTAAACTCTCCATCTGTTGTCCCAAGTGTTGAATCCATTTCTCCACCCCCTAGTATTCCACCTCATCTCAATTCTTCTATCCTTTTCCCTTCCAAATAGTCATCCCCTCCACAAGAGATAAATGAAACACCCTCTCCTCCAAAGAAACAAGAGGTTTTACCTCCTCCACCACCACAAAAAATTGCAAAAATCAGTCATGAAGGACAACAAAAAGAGAAGCCAAACAAGGATGAAGAAATTCAAATTTTAAAGAGTTGGGCTCTTAAATTTGGGATGAAGAAGATCCCTTTGCTGATGAATCCTTTAGAAGAGGTTGGAGTTAAAGAACAAATGGTGGTCAGGACTGATTTTTTTGTAGCAGAAGAAGAGCAAAAAGGAGTTGCAGATCAGCAATCAATTTGTTCAGAATATAGTGTCCATGTTGGCACCCTATTTGAAGGAAATGCTGATCCAATTCAAATTGCAAAAATCAGTCATGAGGGATAGCAAGAGGAAGGAGAAGCTGCTCCAAATCCAAAAGAAGAGGAGCACATTCCAGCTGTGGGGAGAAAAGTGCAGATCCAAAGGCTTTGAGCACAAAGCAGGTTATAGAAGAACCTTCAGTTCTTCTCTCTACTTCATCTCTCTCAAGTTCTAGTACTGAAGAAGAGTTTGATCCCTCAAACTCAATGCTGGAGGATGAAAGAAACCATGGTGATCAAGTTGCAGATCAAGAGAACGCCATGGGAGAGGTTGAACATTTTCAACAAGACAACAATGAGGCAGTTTACCTATCTGATTTGGAGGACTGTTTTGATGAAGAAGAACTGGTTGAGTTTCCACCATTCTCTCTTTCATCATCCATCTTCCAAACACAAGATCCTGCTGTCATGGAGGAGAGTATTCATTTGCAGCAGCCTGCATCTTATAGAAGCTCTTTGGAACCAAGATTGGAAGATTTTAATCTTTCATGTCCTTCATTGGAGGAAGAGAAAGGGTAGAAGGGTTCTACCATTGCTTCCACACCATCCATTCAAGGTCTACAAGAGAACTCCATTCTTGGAATTGAAAATCAGAATTATGGGCATACTCAATGGATCAGACCTTGCCCAATCAGGTATTTGGCTTCATTAGAGCCAAAGGAGAAGCCACAACCAGTCATGCTTGCTTCTAAGCATGAGGATGAGCTACAAAGTTCCAAGGATCAGCTGTCATACCTCTCCAATCCAAATGCAGAGCAACTAAAAGAGGTATTGGATTTGTTTTTAGTTGACACCTTGCTAATTTGGGTAGAAGACCAGCTTCTTGTTGATTTTCCACTCATCCAATCAGCCATACTCAGCTCCAAATCATTTGCATGGCTGCCAATTTTGAAGAAAGGAAGCTATTTTACACAACCGATTCTGGGGTTTGTTTAGCTCACATTTTCTTCCGTTAGAGTCTGATAGGTAGGTTTGCTTTCAGTAGAAGAAGTGCTTGTGCACACTCTACATGTTCCATTTGGAGCATGTATGATTTTCAGTTTGTACATAGTTTTGGTGTTTCTGGTTTCACTCTTGCACAATTCGTTTTGATGGCATTTTGGTGGGAACAACTCCATGTCCAGTGGGATTCAAGCGGTTTAGAGGGAAGTTTTCAAAGTTCAGATCAGTTTTCAGGCTACTACTCATGACTCCATGCCTAATGGATTGTTTTAGGCTACTAATCATTCATCCAAAGCAGGCAGATGACCCCGATTGCCAAAATTGTTATCCAAATGTGCCCCCTGCTCATTTTGTGGCTAACTCCTTTATATCTTTCCTTCTCTTGTGCCTCAGTCAGAATATTTTGTTTTCTAGGAACTCAAAACCTTATGGAAATGGCACCATTGGATAGATCTCTTTCTTAGTTTTCTAGAAAGGTAAATTTTTCCTCCTAACTCCACGTATTTTTCAAGTTATGGCTCAGCAGAGTTTTGGTGGGAAATTTTTCCTAGAAGGCCCATGACCAATCGGAGAGCCGCCACGTGTCCAACGGAAAAAAACACCAAGCGACTGAAGGAAAAAATGGTCGGGAAGGGCCCGCACCAAATCATAATGTGCCATGCGGCACCTAGAGTGGCGCAAAGCACGGGGAAAATTTGAAAAATGTTCCAGAGACCAAATGGGTAAAAATTCAAACTTTTGCCCGCCGATCCGATTTTGACTTGTTTTTGCCCTAAAACTTCAAATCACCATAACTTTCGATCCGAGCTCAGATTTTCATGTTCTTTATATCAATGGAAATCTGGTGAAATAATCTATAATATCCCATGGTCAATTTTGAATTTTGGTTCAGTTTGGAGGGATGAAATCAAAAATGCTTTCAGTACGCGCCCATGGACAAAACTGACGCGTTTCAACAAACCAATTTTAATGCAAAATGGGTCGCATTCTTCTCCAAAGATGGTCAAAAATGTCGGGCATGGGTTTGTAAGGACCTCCATGTTGTTTTTAATGCATTTTGGTCAATGAGGAATGGCTCCCATGTTTTTCACGTTTTCTCTCCGGGCTCGACCCATGCACTTTTGTAAAGCCGATTTGGCTCATTTTTCAAAGTGTGGAACAATTTTTACACAAGAAGCTTCGTTTTCACCTTCAAAGAAGTGATTTTTGCAAGGATCAGACCTTTTCAGGATTGTAACAGTTTTCTACCTCTTTGGTGTTGGAATGCAAGGATTTTGATGTTGAAAATCATAATACAGGCTCTGTGAATGCTTTCAGTCCTTTGTATGTGTTGTTTGTTTCATTTCAAACCTTTGATTATAGCTTATCAACATGTGCATGATGTTTTATGTTGCAATTTCTGATTTGTGTCTATTTGCATGAGTAAAAATGTTCACCACTCCTTTGGTGTATCACCCTTATTAGTTTAGTTTCAATTTTTACATCTCTTATCCTCGTCTCCTTGCAATCTAGGATAAATTAGGATCTAAACCTCTATAGTTTTGCAAATAATAGATCTAATCAGAGGAGTTTGAGGAACCATCCTCTAATCTGGAGATTCCTCTCTCATTTTTACAAGTCCCACACTTGGAGAGAGGTTTCAATGTTGTGCAATCACACTAGATGCCTAAAACATCAATTTAGAAACCTGATTTGCATCTAGGGGTGCTGCTGATTTGCAACAACAGTCACTTCTCCTATAGCCACCCTAGTTATCCGATAGTCGAGGTTGTTATGTCCTCTTTGGTTTTGTCGATTCTGAGTGGAAATCTCTGCAAACTTATGCCCCGAAGCATCCACCAAAACCCTTGAAAGCTGCTTTCGGGTTTCTTAGCCGATTTAGCAATAGAAGCCTTAAGTGAACTAAAATCAAAGGATGCTATGGGTAAAATCATCTTCCTCTTCCTCAGAGTTTTCTCAAGTAGCCATTGAGGCGTGTCAGAGGGAGTTGCCACTATTGTAGAAGTTGGTATCATACTTTCAGGGGGAGAGGGATCCACTAGCGGAGTGGGGATAGTTACCAATGTGGTAGCAGATTCAATAAAAAGAGGCACAGGAGGGGGTATGTTGGTGATTACTTTGGTCCCAGTAGAGAGGGGTGAGAGTCCAGAGAAAATACTGGCCATGACTGAAGAAGTAGATGGGGAAAGAGGAGGTAGAAGTGGTTGTGAAGGAGGAAGTGCAGATCCCGACTCCAAAGCCTGGGATGCAAGAGATAAGGTCACTTCAGTTGGGCAGTCAACAAATGGTGAAACTAGAGGCTGGCTTACTTCTCCTTCCAAAGAAATTTCTCCTATTTCTGGTGGTGTTGGTGATTCTGGCACATTCACCATTTCAACTGGAGAAACAATTGAAGAGATTTCTCGTTCTCTTCTCTTCTTGACAAACTTGACCTTTATAGGTCCCTTAGAAGATCTTTTGTCTTTTCCCTTTTTGGAGGGCCCCGCCTCTGCAGCAACCAACTTTGAAAAATTATCATCTTTAAAACTCATTCCAAAAGAGCCAAGCCATGCTTTGGTGCGTGCAAGAATCAGGGCTGATCTATCTGTAACGGAGGCTTTTTCATTGGTAGACCAATCAATGGGTGGGAAAACATATTGATCTTCATTCAATCCATCATAGGAAGGATCCAAAACACTTTCATTATCACTAGTACCTTCTGGTATGTTAGTAAGATCAAGTGTTTGAATCTCAGCAAGTGTGAATTTGCTATGATCTTTTCTTTGGACAGCAACCTCATCACGTAAATCAATCTAGATGTCTTATATGCTTGACATGTTTATGTGCAGAGTTCCATATGCCTTAAGGAATCCTCAAAAATCAAACCCATCTTGGGGCTTCATGTGCCTCTTCAACTTATCTTAAAGCTCATGGACAATGTTCTTGGCTTTCACCACTGTTGAATAAATATACCTTCCAATAGAAATTGGGAAAGATACAGCAGCCTTGTGTTTACTCTGTTGGAACTTGTGAAAATCCAACAATTGCCTGACCAACTCCATCAAGATTAGTTTGTCCCCTGGATATCTGGGAAAATGGAAAGGATCCCCTAGGTACATGACTACTCGAAGATATGTGAACTTATTAAATTGCAAGAAGACACAACCCCATTTTGAAACTTCAGCCCATGCCTCATCAGAGACTCTCATTTTCCTTAGTTCAGGGTTTAACCTACAAATGTTCTCTTAAAAGAAGGTGTTTTTACCCTTCTGAATTGGTCTTCAGACCCTTTTCTTGTCAGCTGAGGAAAATACTGATAAACATGCTCCACTATCTTGTTCCCCTTGGTGTCCAACCCAAGATAGTTTCTCATGTTGGCATTGCATAGGTGACATACGAGGACATATAAAACTTTCCTATAGACAGGACTATTGTCATTTGAGAATCTATCCGTTTCTTGATAAGAGTACCCCAATCAATTCCCTATTGCTTCTTCTTAATAATTATCATGAACTAGTACATCCATCCTTGGAAAACATTTTATTCAGGGAAACCAAAAACTTGACTCAACAGAGTAATGATATCATTGATTTCCTGAATGAAATCACTTCTGGGAACAAGCCTTGGGAACCTGGAAACAACCGGTTTGGCTTTGATTAGGAACTTCTTATTCACATGCTTGATACAATCCTCCTGATCATTGTCCCAAGATTTTTGGGCTGACTTGAGATCCACATCTCCATATTCCTCAAAATTAGGTAGCTTGAGAAGGTCATCAAAGTAACCTCCATCCAACTTGATTAAAAATTCTCCCGCCTGGTTTTTCACAGAACGAGAAGCAGAGTCATAATTTGAAGCACAGGCTAAGATGAACTCGGGGCACTAAGCGGACATAGGGAAACCTGTTGCAAGAGGTAGACCACTGTCAACTATTGATTTCATCCATGGAGTCTGAGAAGAGCTCTTGACCCTATTCCAAAAATCCTCCATATCTATGTTTCCAAGCTCTGTATCCCGGATGTCATAATTACAGTCAATGTAGGAGGGAGACTCCACCTTCTTGAATTTGTACTTCATCCTCCCTAATTTTTCAGTCTTATCTTGTGATGGACTAGGGTCTGACATGAGGAATTTCAAAGGAGGAGAGTGTCGAAGATCAGAAGGTGTTGAACACTTCGAGAAAACCCGACACACTGGAGATGCCGAAGAGTTGAAATAACCCGACACATCGGGAGGATGCCAGAGAGTTGAAATAACCCGACACACTGGGAGGATGCCGGAGAGTTTGGAAAACCTAATACTTTAAACTTTCCAATATACTACGGGTTTTGAACACTATAAAGCACCCTGCAAAACCCGAGAAGAGGGAATGGGGTAATTGTTGAGTTGAAACATGCAATTTTTTCCTCACTGTTGATATCCCCAATATATTTTTAATTACAATGACATCTTTAAGGAATAAAACAAAGTGATAATTCCAAAGGGGTAACCCTAAAACACAAACCTGATTTAGAAAACAACCCCCAAAATGGAAAAGATAAAACCCCAACAACCCTGATAAGAAACTTGGAAGAATTCTTTACACAATTATTCCACAAAAACCACAAACAAAGAATGAAGAAAAATACCTTCAACCAGAACAAGAAATGATCAAAAATGAGCAATGCAATCAGGCACAGAGGCGAGTCGGGTTTCTGGGTCGAAGATGCATGCGTGAAAATCCACGAGGTAAAAAGTACGTCTGGTAAAAATGACGTGGAAATCTGAATATATATAAGAAAATTTGCATTTAATACACTTCAATTGACATGTGCCAACTACCCGACAACTGGACATTAATGCCATGTCAGCATGCTTGGGATATCTGGAAACCCGACACAAAGGGTTGTAGAGTGATTCGGTTTTGGGTTGCGGGAAACATCATGCTTGATGACCCCGGAAACCCAAAACAAAGGAGTAAATCAAGCTTCGGGATCAAAAGACATGCGACATGAAGCATGTTGAGGTGAAGGCATGTTCCGATGCTTGGAAGGTCCACAAACCCAACTTGCCTTACTTGATTCGGGTTTTGGTTTTAGGGAACAAACGACATGAAGCATCCAAAACACATGTTGTCTTGCTTGTGAAACCCGAAAACCCGATTATCTCTCTGAAAGGTGATCCTTAGAAAATCAGCTCAAAAATTTCTTAGGGTTATCTCATTTTTGGCGTAAACTCAAAAATGAGATAACAACTGGCTCTAGTTGGGGACTTTCTTTATGATATCAAAGGAAGAGAACTCAAAATCTTTGGCTTTATCCATTGGGCTACGGAGTCAGAAAAGAAGAAAACCAAAAAAACAAAACAAGGAAAGAAAGAAGACTAAAAGAAAACACACAACATAAAATAAAGTATGTACAATGCAAAAGAGCATCTTGCATTAATGATGGAACAACTTTAGATGTTGGCCAATGAAAGGTAAAGGGAGTAACTCTCCATCAAGATATGATATATGGAAACTATTTTCACCACTCAGCTGATGGATCTTAAAAGGTCCTTTCCATAAAGAATCGAACTTTCCATGCATTCCTTTCTACTCCCTCCTCTTATCCCACTACAACACCAAGTCTCCAATTTGGAAATGACGTTGCCTTGATTTCTTGTCAAAAAATTTATTTACTTTGCTTTGCTGATCTGCAATGTGATCAACCACCTTTCTTTTTTCCTCTTCTAGCCTAGCTAGGTACATAACCCTTTTTCAATAGAATTTTTAAAGGTCACATCTTCGACTGCTTTGGCCAACTGTAAGGCTGGAAACTCTATTGAGATAGGTATCTCAGCATCGATCCCATATAGTACTTGGAAAGGAGACATTCCTATAGCTCGCTTTGGGGTAATCTGATCAGCCCACAACGCATCATACAATGCTTTGTGCCATGTCCTCTGGTTTTCATCTACTATCTTTCTAATTATGGTGACCAGGTTCTTGTTGCTGGACTCAGCTTGCCCATTGCCTTGGGGATAATAATTAGATGAGTGAGCTAGGGTGATGCCAAATCCATAGAAAAATTCTATCAACTCATGCGATGAGAAATTGGAGGCATTGTCAGCCACAATCTTGTGAGGCACACCGAATCTGACAATTATATTTTCTTTAAGGAACTTGCACACAACTTCTGAGGTTGCTTGCTTGATTGGTACGGCTTCCACCCACTTGGTAAAATAGTCTGTAGTAGTCAGCACGTAATTGTGTCTGGCACTGGAGGTAAGATTCAATGTTCCAATGAAGTCAATTCCCCACTAGCGAAAAGGTTCTTCAATCACTACGGGCTTCAAGGGAAGAGTTGCTAGCTTGGGACGACCAACAAAATGTTGACAAGATTCACACTTGGACACCCACTCTACTGAATCCCGAAAGAGAGTAGGCCAATAGTACCTAGCCTATAGGATCTTATAAGCTATTACAGAGGATGAGAAATGTCCTTCGCATGCTAGGCTATGGAAGGATTCTAACAACTTTAACTATTGTGATTTATCAACACAGCGCAGGAAAACACCATCAATACCTTTCTTATATATTCTATTATCCCACAGGAGGTATCTGGTAGATCTTAACTTGACCATCCTCTTCTCCTTTTGGCTTAAATGGGGGCATTCACCATAAGTTAGAAAGAAAGCAATATCTGTGTACCATTCATCAGTTGTACTCACGAAAAGCACCATGGGTAACTTTAAAGAGGTGTCTTCTATCCTTTCGCATTCTATTTCAACATGGTTTTCGATCAATTGGCACAAGCACCTTCCTTGTACCAACTTGGTAGGTCTAATGTCTAAGTCATACTCCTAAACTTTAGCTATCCAGTACCTCGTTGGCTCCCGGCTCTTGTTGTGTAAAAATAGATTTAACGGCGGTGTCGGGAATGAGAACAAGGGTATGGGAGTTCAGCACATAGTACCTAAAATGTTTCACTGCTCGTACCACTGCATAAGCATGCTTTTCAATTTGTGACATTTTTAGCTCATGTTCCTTCAATGGACAGCTCATAAAAGTGATGGGAGCTTCAATGCCCTCCCGTTCTTACGCATTAGGATAGGCCGACGACCTTTGTGTGAGTAGAGGCATAGCTGTACATGATGAAATATTTTTTGAAATCTAGACATACTAGGATAGGAGCACAAGCAATCGCCCTTTTGACTTCATTGAATGCAAGCTTCCCTTCAGTAATCCATTGAAATGGAATTGTACCTTTCATCATCTCAAGGATATCCTTGGTTTTATCAAAGCAAAATTAGTACGAACCTTCTTAGGAAATTGACCTTTCTGAAGAAGGAATGAACTCCAGTTTTACTTGTGGTTAGGGTAAGGCTTTGAATGGCCTTTACCCTCTCTGGGTCGATTTTGGTTCCTTCTCTAGTTACTATATGACCCAGCAACTTTCCTTCGGTCACTCCAAACATGGACGTCTTAGGATTTAATGAAATCCCGTGACGCCTACATCTCAAAAGTACTTGCTCTAAATGATCATAATGATCACTCCATTTTTAGAGAAACGGTCAAGTCATCTAAATATACTACTATGACTTTTCCCATCAGGTCTCTGAATGCCAAGTCCATAGCTCTCTGAAAGGTGGCTCCGGCATTGATCAAGCCGAAAGGCATCCTCCTGTAAGCAAAGGTCCCCCATGGGGTTGTGAAGGCCGTCTTGTGTTGATCCTCCGCAGCTACCTCAACTTGATTATATCCTGAAAATCCATCGAGCATGGATAGCATTTCTGATCCAGTAACGGTCTATAACACCTGATCCATGATAGGCAAGGGATAATTGTCTTTTAACGAAGACTGATTTAGGTTCCGGAAATCAACACAAATCTAGATTTCACCATTCTTCTTCCTGACAGGGACAATGTTAGCAATCCAAGTGGAGTGATGGATTGGAAAAATAATTCTGGCATCTAACATTTTCTGAATTTCCACAAGGATAGTCCCTGAGATCTTGGGATTGTAATGTCTTTGCTTCTACCTGTATGGTTTTACATCAGGCTTCAAAGGAATATTGTGTTGTACGTCTTTGGGCTTGAAGGATTTTAAATCTGCATAGGACCAGGCTAAGACATCCATGTATCTCTTTAGGAGTGAAGTGAATTTTGCTTTCTCCTCAGGGGAACAACATTTCCCAATATTCACCATCCGAGGTTGATCAGACAAACCTAGATTGACTTGATCTACTTCCGAGGAAGAAGCTCCTTCAACTTGTCTTTTGTTTTGAATAAAACAAACATGCTTGTCAAAAAAACCCTCCAAAGAAACCATACATTTGGGAATCTTATTGCCTTTAAGCTGAATAAACTCACTGTCAACCTCTTGATATGGATCTAAAATAGATTAATGGAAAGCTGATTCCGAACCTTCAAAGTACTGACTCACTAAAATTATCAACTTTTTCTAGAAAATTCAACACTTGTTGATCATCATTTGAACACTTTCCAATGAGCCACATTATCGGGATCTTTGGGACGATACACGATCTCAATGGTGTATGTATCTTGTTTGAACTGGGGATGAGGGAGAAGGAGGGATGCGTAGACACGGCCAAAGAATCAGCCTTGTCATTATAATCTCTCAAAACCGCCTTAATGGAGAATGCATCAAAGCATTCTATATTATCCCAAACTTTATTCCTGTAATGTCTCAAGCGATCATTTTTTACTTGATAGATTCCCTTGACCTGGTTGACAATCAGCTCCGCATCCCCTTGAACCTTGAGGTTTCAAATTCCCTTCTATGTCGGCCATTTCTAATCCTAGTAATAGAGCTTCATATTCAGCTGTGTTATTAGTATTATCAAACTACAATTTGAAAGTAGAGGGGAATATCTCAGAATTAGGAGATATAAGAACTATACCAGCACCCGATCCGGTGGTTGAACAGCTACCATAAAATTCGAGGGTCCAAATAGCATTAGAATCTTCTTTCTTAACATCTACCACCAGTATCTCGATGTCATGAAATAATTTCCGAAGCTAGCATCTTCAAAAAGAATTTGATCCTTGGGGTCATCTGATTTAGTTATCAAATACCTCATTTGAGGTTCGAGATGGAGAACATGATAAACCCCATTAAGCTGGAATCCTTTCCTTGGTCCAATCCATATTAATCTCTCCTCGACGTCTTTACAAAAACCTCTACCCAAGAGGATACCGTAGGCTGCGGGAATGTCGGCAACTAGAATAGTCATTTTCACTCTCTTCTCAGGAAGGCAACTATGCATCTTTGATTTGACCAATCAAGGGAACTTTCTTGGTTTCCATAGAGTAACATCGTCCATATGACTTAATCAAAGTAAGCCCAAGGGCATGGGCTAATTTTGTGGGCATAACATTGTCAGAGGTCCCCGAGTCAATGATGTAATTGCTGAGTTTAAACCCATTAATAAGCAAAGACAAATAAAATGGTTCAATATTTCCTGAAGAAGAAGTAGAGGTCAGATTGTTTTGAGGTGGGGATTGAGTAGGATTCGGCAAAAGACCTTTTGGAGGTGAGAGAATGGCGGATTTACTTCTAATGAATTTGGTGAGCTTTTCAAACTGTTCAGGATTTGACTGAAGGTATTCCGCTTCTGACATTTGGATCTTGGTTCTTTTTGCATGATCGATAATGTCAAAAGCAGTATAAGAAGGGGTGATGGTAGGCTCAGTTCTAATCATGTGAGCTTGAGCTGGGGCACTGACCTTAGGAGAAAGAGAATGAGGAGAAGTTGTTACCTTTTTGGTGACTTCTCTTTCAGTTTGTGCTAAAATAGGAGTACCTCTCTTAACTATGGCTATGGGAGGTTCCTTGTTCTTTTCCTTGGGGATTTCAAGAGGTTTTCTTGGATTTTGAGATTGGGATTGAGTAAAGACAACAAATGACTGACCATCCGGTGCACATTCATCCTCTTCATATTCCAAATACCTAATGCTAGAGTCGCCAGCTGAATCATCATAAGACTCATCAACGTATCCTGAAGCTTCAAAGCCTCGGGGAATCTTGTTCTTTGGGTTCCTCCTCTTCTTCGACTATTTCTACTGCTGCATTGATGGGAGGAGCTTCGATTTCCAGCCTCGGTTGAGCAGGGGTTAACTACGGCCTATCTCTTGCAGGCACACCATTGGTGTTATTGAAATTCCATCTAGGGATATCCCGATACGGAACATTACTCACCTGCTGGGACATTTGATTTTTTAAAGCAATCAAATCATTAGCCATTTTTTGGATCATAGGGTCAGTATTACCTTGAGAAGAACCTTGATTTTTAGGTTTGGGTACATCTTTCCTGATTCTTCGCCAAAATGAGATCATCCTCTATTTCAATAGTTGTTGACTGAGCGATAGCCAAATCTAGGATAGCCGACCTTCTTAATAGAAAGCTCACATCGGGAGGCTGAGCATTAATGAAGAAGCATTTCTGATTTTTTGGAGTTGGTACAACTATTTCCGGAATCTTTCGGATCAGCTTGTTAAACTTTTCCATGAAGTCCCACATGGGTTCATGCGATTCCTTCTTCATATGGGTAAGTTGTGCTAACAAAGCATGAGAATCTTTGGCTGGTTTGAAACGTGCTTCGAATCTAGTCCGCATGGTAGCCCAATTTGTGATGCATGCATTTGGAAGGTGATAAAACCATTCAGCTGCTGCACCGTGCAACATTTCAACAAAGAGTCAAATAGAGACATCTTTGTGAGCTACTCTAAGGACACCGCATGCTACGAACAAAGATGTAATGTGTTCATCAAGATGCCGCTTCCCTTCCCCATTGAACTTGGGAATGTTTTTACATGATCCATGTGGTAACTCGTGCAATGGAGAAGTTAAAGAAAGAGGACCAATAGCTGCGCCCGGGGCACGAGGTTGTCTTTGTCATCCTTCTAACAAGAGTGCATATGGGGATCCGAGTGTCGGAAAAGAATAACACGTGACAAGTTGCGAGACACATCTAGTTCTTTAGGGATCCGGTTTTCCGAGCAGGTGAAGAACTTCTTTCAGTTAGAAATAAACTTTGTTGGGGAAAGAATGAAATTGTGTCGTTGTAGCAATTCAAAGAGTGGATCAACTTCACCCCGAGCTCGGTGAGACCGAGTGAAGATCTTGTTAGTGCAAAATCATCACGGCACCCTAGATGCAAATCAGGCTTCTAGGTTGATCACTCTAGCATCCAGTGTGATTGCACAACATGGAAACCTCTCTCCAAGTGTGGGACTTGTGAAACTGAGAGAGGAATCTCTAGATTAGAGGCTAGTTCCTCAAAATCCTCTGATTTATATCTATATTTGCACAACTACAGAGATTCAGATCCTAATCCTACTCTAAATTGCAAGGAGACAGGGATAGAAGTGCAAAAATTGAAACTAACTAAAGATGGTGATGCACCAAAAAGGAGTGGTGAATATTTTTGTCATGCAAATAGACACAAACCAAAGATTGCAGCATAAAACATACATAGGCTGATAAGATATAATTTAGGATCTGAAATGAAGCAAATAATACAAACAAAGGACTGAAACTCATTCACAAAGCTTGCATTATCATTTCCAATGTCAAAACCACTACATTACAACCTCAGAGAGGTAGAAAAGTTGTTACAATCTTTGAAGAGGTTTGATTCTTACAACAATCACTTGTTGGAGGTGAAAGAAGAAGTCTGCTATGCCCAAAAGTGTTCCCCGTAAAAAATGAGCCAAATCTAGCTTTTACATTACATGGGTCGAGCCCAGGAGAGAGAAAACATATAAAACGTGGGAGCCCATTCCTCATTGACTCCAAATTCATTAAATCAGCATGGAGGACCTTAAAAACCCATACCCTATCATTTTTGACCAAATTGGAGGAGAGCGACCCATTCTACATTAAATTTAGTCGTTGAAATGTCATTTACGCCATGGACATGCATCAGAGCTATTTCTTAACTTCCTCTCTCTAGACTGAACCAAAATTCAAGATTGGTCCTGGAATCATGTAGAGATTTTTATAAGCTTTCCAATGATATAAATAATGTGAAAATCCGAGCTCTGGATCGAAAGATATGGCAATTTGAAGATTTAGGGCACAAAACAGGCAAAAATGGGTTTTGAAATTTTTTTCCTGCTCTCCGCCACCTGGACGACACGTGTCGGGCATTGATTGGATGAGAAATTCTCTCTCCTTCCCTTACCCATAGGTTTTCCTTGAAAGTTTTGACTTTTTGTAATTTTGGAAAAATTCCCATTTTTTCCCCGCGTCCCCACCACTTGGGACACGTGGCATGATCTAGTTGGAGGACAGGGGCACGGGGTCATCCTTTACCTTTTAGTTTTTGGCCAAAACTTTTACCAAATTCTCTAATTCCTCCCGAGCTCTGCACTCCCCTTCTCCTTAGGACACGTGTCCTCTTTTTATTGGCTCGGGCCAACGCTTCAAACCTTTCCCTTTGAAATTTTGGATGTTTTCCCTTGTGACACGTGGCATTTCCTGATTCGTCCACGGGCCTACCAGCTTTTCGCGTCCCTCACATCCCTTTGGCCCGGTTGTCCTGAACTGTCTAGGAAAAATTCCTCCGATCCGCCCGATTCGGGCTTCCCTATCCCTCTTTGAGGTGAAGACACGTGGCGTTATTTGATTAGCTCTCGGCTCTTCACGTCCCACGCATCCCTATGTCCCAACTGTCCCAATGTGAAAGTTCTCTATTTCGGCCGATCCGGGTGGTTCACATCCTTCACGTCCTCACAGCCCAAATGTCCCAGCCTATTCTACACAGCAGTTAGTTAATTTTTCCTCCTTTGGCCGAATCGGCTTCTGCGTCCCATACGTCCCGATGTCCCAAGCTGTCCCCAAAGGCTCTTTGCAGAACCACCGGAGGCTTTTCGGTTGATTCGCGCCCGACATCCCAACTGTCCCAAGGACCACCTGGACCAGGACTTAGCCAATTTTCATGATTTTTTCTGCCCCAAGCCTATTTTTTGCAACTTTTTCACCCTTTTTAGAACTCACTCTTTTCTTCTTGGACAGGAGAGTTAGAAAAAGGCCGAGGGGACCCTAGAAACATGAATTTTTGCCTTGAATCAATCTATCTTGCTCGAGACTGAAGAATTTAATGCATGTTATCAAAATTTACTCTGGGGGGTGAATTTTGGATAACAATTTGGTGACTCAGCGGGGTCACCTGCCTGCTAGGTAGAAGATACCAATTTCCTGAAGCATCCATTGGGCATGGAGTTATGAGATATTCTGTTTAGAACCCATAACTGACTCAGAATGTGTAAGGAGGAAGATGGAATATCACCTGATGGAAGCAAGGACTACAAAACATCTCCATGGATAGCAAGTTGTGCCAAAGCACTTAGGGAAAACAAAACTAACCTATAGCAAAACAATGTGCACAAGCACTTGGAGGAATGAAAATCTAATCTAATATTTACAAGGTAGTGAATTTCCCTCTAGAAGAAATGCTTGAGATAGATTCCATTTACTAGAATCTACAGTTCTTCACCATCCAATGGGGCCAATTGGAAAGCATTGCTGTTCTTGCACTTTGTGACCATGTATGGGCCACTCCAAATGGCATCAAATTTTGAATGCCTTCCCGGTTTTTCTCTATCCACATCCCATTTCAACACTAGATCTCCAACCTGAAAAGATCTATCCTTGGCCTTCCTATCAAAGGTCTTCTTGATCGAAGCTTGATCCTTTTCCATTGCTTGACATGCCGATTTCGATCTCTTGCGGCTCCATCAACTCTGCATACCTCACCTCCATGGGCTCAAACTCTAGCAACTCCGGCTTTTTTCATGAGTTCCAATGTTGGCAACTCAAGTGACATGGGAAAGATTGCCTCTCTTCCATAGACAAGTTTGAATGGAGAGTTACCTATGGATCTTTTGGGAGTTATCCTATCAGCCCATAAGGCTGATTTCGAGTTTGGTATGCCAAGACCTCGATTCTCGTCCAAGAGTCCTCCTAATGATCCTCAACAAGTTCTTGTTTGTAGACTCGGCTGGCCATTACCTTGAGGGTAATAGTTTGATGAAGTGCTTAGGTAGATACCGTTCTTGACAACCCACTCGGTAACCTTAGATCCAACGAATGCCAATGCATTATCGGAGATTATTGTAGCGGTACACCAAATCTGGTTGTTATCCCCTCATAAAAGTCTAAGATGCTAGACTCATTTACCTCTTTGAGTGCTACCGCTTGTCCATTTGGTGAAGTAGTCCATGGTGTCAAAATCCATTTGTGCCCTTGGCTTGAATTGGGATTAATGACTCATGAAGTCAAACCGCATTGCATGAATGGTAGTCAATCGAGATTGGATGTAATGGAAGGGCAACAAGTCTCTTTTTTTCCTGTGAAGAATGCACAATTCTTACACCTCTTGATCCATACATAGCAATCACTTTGAAGATTTTGGGCCAATAATAACAAGCCTTCATGATTTTTAGAGCTGTCACTCTTGGTGCAAAATAACCACCAGCTGGTCCACCAAGAACTCTTCCAACACCCTTTGAATCTGATTTGTGCTAATGCATCTCAAAGCAGACTCCATTCACATCTTTCTTGAACAAAACTCCATCAACAATGGCATACGAAACAACCTGCAATCTGAAGTGTCTCCTTTGGGTCTTGTTCATCTCCAGGAGGGCATAAGCTGTGCCTAGGAAGTGTATAATGCTTTGGGTCCAGCAAGGAGTGGGGGCAGCATTGTCTTATTCTTGATTTCCACTTGGCTCATGGCTGTCCTGGATGTCAAAACAGCCTCTTCTTCATTGCATACTTCTTTTGCTTCCCAAAACTAGCTGCTCACACAATCCTTTCCCTCTTACCACTTGGTGATCTTGATCTCAATTTCATACTCCATGACACGGGTGATCCAAACTGTAACACCACTGAGCTCGTTGTTACTTCCTCCGAGCATACAAGTGTTGATATGTGATTTCTTGTAAAAGGATGTGTTCCTCGATTAAGAAATCATGCTTGATATATCTTGTATTTTCTTTGCGAGATCTTTGGAGTCGAGAATATAATTAGACTCTTTTATTTATTTCATTTTGCATCGAGTTTAATCTGATCTCGGAATGAATTATAGAGTTATCCACCTATAATATCTAACCTTGGATCGGTGGAATTGATCCAAGTATTGCTCTAAGTTTGTTCGTGATGAATTAAAATTACGGACCTTGAGCGAGGTTGCAAGGTCTAGAAGCATTGAATAAGCTAGTCGGGAGTATGACTCGGAGTTGATCATGTGAAATGGATTGGTTCCCGATATGGAAGTATATACGGAAGGTCTCGATCGTGGACCCGGTAATAATTCGGTTTCATATAATTTGTAGCCTAAGGCGGATGCAGAAGCTAACCCTGTTCGAGAATGAATGATTGTAAGTCTTTTACGGCGTACGAGAATGTAGACCTAGCTGGAATTATTATTGATTAGTAACCTAAAACTAAACCTAACCTAGGGGTTAGATTAGTGATAATCTAACCTAGACCTAGGCTAAGAACTAATGTCCTAAGTTAGTATCATGCTTATAGAAGTTAGATTGGGTGTTATCCTAAATTCTAACCTAAGATACTAACCTAAGCTGTTGAGCAAGGAATAAGGGGACCTATGGAGGGTGCGAACCATGGGCGGCTTTTTCTATGTTATTTAATGCATTGGATAAGTATGAAAGGACAGGTCTTGGCGGAGGTTTTAGGAAGCGGCTAACCTAAGCCGACGTGGCAGGTCGCCAAAAGCGAAAATGGTCTTGGGATTTTATTTGGTCACTGCCGCCAATTTTGGCGGTCGGTGGCGTGATGGAGTTTGAGTGGGAAAGTTGGTGTAAATGCATTCAATGTGCTTGGTAGTCAAGCTCGGAAATCACGTGAAGGCATGCAAAACCGGGAAGTTGTTGGTTTGTTTGGCTTATCGCGAATTTCACTTTTTTCTTCGCTCATTCCTTGGTTCTTCGCTTTTGATCTTCTTGGTGTTGCATGGTGAGTATGAGTGTATCTAGCTCTTTTCTCTCGGCAAGGGAATATATATGTCTTGGAGATAGCAAAATTTTGTTGGTCACTCTAACTTGGAAAAGGAAAAGCAAGTCAGAGCTCTTCCAGTGGTCTGCTTCGGAATTTTGAGTAAAAATAAAGGCATGTTAGGCCCTAACCTTTAAAAATCTTGTTGTCTTTCAAGTGATTTCATTAGAACAACTCTGTTCAAATGATTTATGGAATAGATGATTTTTTCCTTGGTGGTCTTGTGTGATTTGTGGTACTGTATCTCTTCTGGTTCGATTTTTTCGTTTACACCTTGATGGGTGTTGTTATATTCGAACGGTTGCTATATTTCTTGGTGTTTGCATTCTGGCTTTTATATGCGAAAATATAGCAAGATTTTGTGCTAGGCCTGCTCTGTGTGAGTCCACGAATTCTCCTCCCGATGGGTATAGGCTATTGATGCATGTTGATATATATAAATGTATATAATATTTTGTTAATACTTGTTGTGGAAATTTTTAGAAGGGATCGATGGATATCGTATGATTGTTCAGTTATATTGAACCTTTGTAAGCTCTGTCGTGGTTATTGGTGATAGTGGCTATTGATACTCGTTGGGTTTCATTTTGTCTTTTAAATTGTTGGGAAGAGGTAACTTACTGTGTTACTATAGTCTTTATGACCTGGCCAGAGATGTTTTTCCCTCGCTTTGTGGTTATGGGTATAAACCCGTTAACAGTATGCATATATATATATATATATATATTTATATTGTTATAATCTGAACGACTCTGTGGAGTCGATTGAATGATTTATATGTATTTGAACCACTGTTCAAGTTGAATATAATTGAATATTGGAATTTGATGTGCCAGCGACTTAAGGGAATAACATGTATTTCGTCCTCTGTTATTTTGTAAGAATACAGTCGTGTCGCAAGGATCTTGTGGTACAGATTCTTTGGGTGTATTTTTACGTCTCCATTCTGTGTAATCTTGTGCGAAAAAATATTGGTAAGGGTACCGTTGGATTCCTTGTTTTGGAAATTCAGTATTCTGATTTGTTCTGCCTGAATTTAAATGTTGCCATTGATGGCACGGATGGATTCATCATATTTTATTATTTTGTTTACTATTGTTTAAACTCAGTGGAACTTGATAATTAAACAGTGTTATTGTCTCCATTTAAGCTTTTTGGTTTACTATTGTTTGACGTCGTTGAGTACCGTGAGTATGGAAAGTTATCTTGTATGTTGGCTTTTGGGAAGCTAAAGCGTGAACACTTTGGTTATGGACTTAGTTTTAAATCCTCGAATGGTAATATATGTCATCTTTGTTACTGTAGAAGCCCAGTATGAGCAGGTAATGTTCTTGGATTTGTTGGCTTTCTTTAATAGCTTGACATCATGAATTATGGCTTCTATAAAGTAGGTTGTGAACAACATACTTTCAGTTCTGATTGCGTTCAGAAGTGACTATGATGTCTCATGTTATATTTTTTCTTCGGTTGCACACCCGTTTAATGTGATTTGTTCATGGTGCGTAGTTTTCGTTTAAAAATCTCTTGCTTAGCCATAGGGAAATGTCATGGCTTAACGTTTTCAAGTCTCTTGTCGACTGCGACAACAAAGGAGACCCCTTTTGAACTCGACCTTAGGTCTAAAAACCCTACACAGTAAGAAAGGCTTGAACGGGCTGTAGGTTGTTATTGGGATTGAAGACGTGATACGTTTTCTTCGCATTGTTATCCATTCTTGTGTATGTTTGAATTTGGAGTTGTTGTCATGTACCTAAGCGGAGGTAACGGCTGTGTTATCTTCTTGTCTGTCGCTTCTTGTGAAAGGTCACTCGAGTCTGCTGGTAGATAGACATCATTGTTTGGCATGGGGGCTACTACATTGAATGTAGTTGCTTAATTGTAAGTTTTAACAATACGGTGTCTTTGTTGATGGACTCGGACCCGATTTATTTGATGTGTTCTATTTTTTTATTTTAAGCGGTGATTCTTCTTGTGGCTTGTCGGACTTGTTCGTATACTTACCGGATGAATGCTTTCCATATGTGGAGATGGTACAGTAGTGAACTTGTGTGAAAGGAAGCGTGAATGATTTGTTTCTTTCTCTTCTATTATTTTTAATACATGTTGATATACATGTGATAGGAGCTGTTTTTAACATATTGATGTACTCAAGAGTTTTATGCTATTTCTTTTCGGATGAATGGAGCGATCTGTCAATGTTGCTTAATATTGACTTCAAATGGTTGTTTAGGATACTTTCGTTCTTTGATTCTTAATATTTGATGAAATATTTGAGAAAAGTTTAGGACTATTCTGTAACAATGATAGAGTTACACATTTGTAGTCATTTTTGTAATACGAAGGCATAGTCTGAATGTGTTTACTTGTTGGGTTAATTGATCTCATTTAAACAGGGTGTTTAATGAAAACAATTGATGGATTGCAATTGTTTTAAAAGTTAGTGCTTATCATGCTCAGTTCATGAACTGACTCATGTTGACTATTTTTGCAGATGGTTGCCGTAAGTGGTAAAAGCAATGCAGATCTGGCAGGATGATCAGATTGTTTAATTGATTTATAATGAATTACAACTTGATTTTCTAATGTACTAAATGAGGAAAGATGTTCCTTTTCCGTTGAGCATTGTATCAAGTATCTTTGAATGCCTAAAATGTATTGTATAGTTCTGAAAGGAATGGAAATAAGTATTTGATACTTATGTGTTGTATTCTTAATTCTGATAGTTGACCTTCTTCGGTTTATATACCAGAGTGGCAATGTTATCTTTGTGTAATTTGGATGCTTTTGTGATTGTCAATAAAAGCTTAAAGAAAATGTGATTGAATTCTTATGAGTGTTTAGTAGTTCTCATTTGTTCTATCGAAAGCTAAATTAAAGTTTAAATCATTGTCTTTTTAAAAGATAGGGTTAAAATGAACCTAAGCAGAACACTAATCAAGCTGAGGTAAATTACTAATCCCTAGTCCTAAGTATGACAGGACAACATTAAATGGGATTCTTAACCATTTATATCTTTATACTAATAAGTATGATATAAATTCGAGTTAAGAGAAGCTGAAATAAATCTAATGGGGTTGGATGGCAATCTCATACGAAGGTTATGAGATATTGACCAATTCTGTTGTTTTAGAATCATGTATATTCTAATAACTCCTTGATGAGACCTTAACCTCAATATCTCCACCATGCAATGGGCTTTATTGAGGAAGGTTATCTTAAGACAAAGAATCCAGGAACGGGAAAGGCTAACCTTAGGGAAAGTCTTTGATGTAATTAAAAACTCAACGTGCGTAACGCATATTCTTTAGTAGATCTTTTCGAGGTGGATTTAAAGGATGACGGCACAAGTCAACTGCGGGGTTGTACCTCGAGAAGATTAGGATCTTCTCGAAGTTGCAACAATGCAGGTGACTTATGATGACACCCTTTGCATTGATCGCTAAGATTTACACTTTGATCTCGGACGAGTTACTCGGGACCAATTAGGAATGTGGCCATGTTATAAGGCTACCTAGGAGATTCGGGGTATCATGACACCTTGGTTTAAGCTGCAGGTTGAACCCGGTATGTCACCGTATCCCTAATCCTCGTGGGCATCCATATAACATTATCACCTTGTTAATCGTCTCGAGTGATTAAGTTGTGAGAGGAAGGTGACAGGAGTCGGTATAAGACATTCTATATAACATAAGAATGGGGTGAAGGGCGTATTCAGATTGCGAGTATACCGTTAAGGAATACGAGACATAAACATTATGTTTCAAATCTTTGGCCAAAGTATCGCATAAGCTCTTGACTGCGTTGTCCTAATTCACCTAGTCTAAGGGATGAGATGCCGATGAATGATGGTAACAATTATTCAGTTAGGTTCCTTGGACTGAGCATTCTGAATTCCCAGAATAGGGAAGAGAACCGTGAGAGTGAAGCGTTAAATAAAACGCCAACTCTTATTACTCATGAATAGATCGGTAGGTTACCGAGTCATGGAATGAATAGATCGGAGGTACTCCGAGTCATTACAGCTGCATATGGTTATCTGTTATAAGAATGGTTATTTGATTTGTGAGTTCTAAATTATGTATTTAGAACAGGATGCATATAAAAAAAAAAAAAAATTCACTTGTTCTAAGTTATAAAATGAGGATGTTACATCTTGGTATCGAGAGTGAAGGTTGCAGCTCTTGGACCTATTGTGTCCATAATCGATAAAAACCTGAATTTTCTTGTAATGAGAAAATGGTTAGAACAAGGGGAGCGTTGCGAGTAATGCTCCCACGAAGGAGGAGTGGCAACAACCTAGAAACTTCGATGAGATCCTTGCTGCCTGTTGGACACAAGAGATCGCTTGGTTGTACTTGAACAAACAGGTGATGGGAAATGAGGAGGATGAAGAAGGTGATAATAATAATCGGCAACCTCGAGGACAACCCCGACATGGGTGTTGATGTTAATCTTTGGGAATGCACTGTCAACGAGAAAACAAAAAGGCAGATTAGCGTGAGAACTCACTAATGATATAAAAAGGATAAGTCCACCTAAATATGATGGCACCACATTAGGAGATGGAGGCGAGAAGCTGGCTCGTGAAATGGAGAAGTACTTTGCAATAAGGAACTTCTCGAGAGAAACCAAAGCTATTTGGGAGCCTATTAGCTTTCCCATGAAGCATCTTCATGGTGGGATAGCCGTAAAGCTGAACTAAACATTGATGAGACCAATATTACTTGGGATCAATTTAAAGGCTATTTTAGGCAACGTTGGCTGCCACAACTTTTCTATGATCAGAAAATGACAGAATTTCAGAACTTAGCTCAAGGGAAGCTAACAGTAATGGCGAATCTTTGGGAGCGGTTTACAAAACTCCTCAAGTATGTACCATGAGTATCAAGCGGCGAGAAGTTCGAGAATACGGAAATTCATCATGGGATTGAATCCGTGATAGGGGAGAGGTCGATGTTCATAGTCAACCACTATGGAAGGAGTTGTTGAAAAGGCCATAAGGCAAGAATAGAAATTAAAGGCTATTTACGCTCATAAGGATGAAGTGCGGAAGAAGGCTATGCAAACCCTTCTTGACCTCTCTTGCACCTAGAAAAGGACCATGGAAAAAGTTTGGAAACAAGAGTAAGTTTCAGGAGACAACAATAAGAAAGCAGTAGTAAATAAGCTGCTTTGAAATGTAAAGGATAATTTTGCTAAAAATATAATAATGGGCGAAGCCCTATGGAGGGACAACGTGACAATTACAAAAGTGGAGGCAACTTTGAGCCTAAAAGGGACTGTAGGAGGTTGCTACAATTGTGGTAAAGATCACTACACAAATCAAGTGCCCTTTGAAGAAGGATGATCGTAATCAATGACATAAGATACATCTTTGCAGATAGCGGACAAGCAAATTTGAAAAGCAAGTGACACCTATAGAAGTTAGGGTAAGTTATTCGGCATACTGTCACTATTCTTTTTGATACGAGGAGCTCTTGAATGTTTTATATCTAATAAACTTGCTTTTAAACTTAAAAGAAAAAGCTGGAAAAATGGATAAATCTTGGGTATGCAGTATGGTAATAATTTTGTTCATACGGTGAGTATGTGTCTTTTTGGGGCAGTCCTTGACTTACCTAAATTTTCCACGGAAGTTGATCTCTATGTTGCACCTTTGGGATCGTATGACATTGTCATCGGTGTCGATTGGTTAGCTGACCATAAAGCAAAAGTAGACTATTACGAAAAGAACATAAAATGTTTAGATGATCGGCTGAAATCAGCGAGAGATTCAAGGTGTGAAAGCGAGAAATTTCAGTTAGAAAAGCGTCGGCTATGCGGCTTAAAAAGGCTAAAAATAAAGGATGTACCCTTTATGCCGTGAAGATATCTGAATCTTGAGAAGAAGATGATGCGATCTCATGAAGCGATTCCCTCATTACAAGGTTTGAGGATGTTTTCTGAGGAATTACAGGTTTACCACCCAAGAGAGAATTTGACTTCACCATTGAAATCAAGCCGAGACAGAACCTATTTCAAAGCGCCTTATCGGATGACTACTACAGAGTTAGTCGAGCTTAAGGCACGATTGCAAACTTTTGTCTAAAGGTTTGATCGAGACCAAGTGTTTCACCTTGGGAGCGCCTTGTAATATTTGTGAAAAAGAAGGATGGAACACTAAATTTGTGTATTGATTATCGGATGTTGAACAAAGCAACGATCAAGAACCGATATCCACTTCCTAGGATCGATGATATGTTTGATCGGATGCGTGGAGCAGCGGTTTATTCTAAGATAGACCTTGATCTGGTTATCATCGATTAAGGATTAGAGAGGAAGATATTCATAAAACGACTTTCCGAACAAGGTACGGACATTATGAATTCACGAGTTCTACCCTTTGGATTAACTAATGCACCCATGACCTTTATGAATTTAATGAACAATATCTTTCAAGAATACTAGACAAGTTTGTACTTGTATTCTTGGGCGATATTCTCATTTATTCTAAAAGCGTTGAGGAGCACAATGAGCATTTGAAGATAGTTTTGGGAATTTTGAGAAAGAGAAGTTGTATGGTAAGTTATCCAAATGTTCTTTCTTTGATTGAAGTTCACTATTTGGGTCATGTTATAAGTAAAGAATTTGTAGATCCTTCAAAAATAGTGGCAATAAGCGAGTGGCCTACACCAAAGAATGTGCATGAAGTAAGAAGCTTCATGGGTCTTCTTTGGTTAATATAGAAAATTTGTAAAGGATTTTTCTAAAGTAGCTGCACCAATAACTTCATTACAAAAGAAGGAAAAGAAATTCATTGGAATGATAAGTGCGAAGTGGCTTTCAAAAGTTTGAAAGACCAGTTGACTTCTGCGCCTATTTTAGCTGTCAGAGACCTAATGGGAGTTTTCTTGTTGTAACGGATGCTTCTGGGGAAGGCCTTGGAGGTGTTTTGTTACAAAATGATCAGGTCATAGCATATGAAAGTAGAAAACTTAAGTTACATGAGCTGAATTATGCCCCTCATGATTTGGAACTTGCTGCCATTGTTCATGCACTTCAAGTTTGGAGACACTACTTACTTGGGAAACCTTTTGAGTGGCCGATCACTTAGGACTGAAGTATATTTTTACTCGGCCCAATCGAGCATGCGAGACGAGAGAAGGTGGTTAGAATTTTTATCACAATATGACTTTGATATTAGCTATATCAAAGGGAAGGAGAATAAGTGATGATGCTCTAAGTCGTAGGAGGCACATTTACTGCTCTTATAACATTAAGAACTCGGTTTAAAGACGAGGTAAAAAGTGCCTCGAGAATCGGATGCATACTTTCAGCAAGTAAAGCGGCGCTTTTGCGAGAACCTAAGGATATAAGGTATAAAGGTTTTCATTTTGATAATGAAGGAATCTTGCGTTATGAAAGCAGGGTATATGTACCTATCTTTGAGCGATTTGAGAAAGAAGTTGTTAGTTGAATTTCATAATTCACCTTTCTCTGGACACCGGGTATCACAAAAATGCTTGCTGATTTAAAACAGCAATACTTTTGGAAAGGTATGAAAAAGGATGTAATTAATTTTGTGACTCATTATGCGGAATGTCGGCGGGTGAAGGCGAGAACATATGCACCCCTTTGATTGTTATATCCTCATAGCATACCGCATGATACAAATGGCAAGTAATAACCATGGATTTTGTACAAGGACTACCCATGTCAGGAATAAACATGATGTTATCTGGTAGTTGTAGATAAAGCTGACTAAGGTAGCTCATTTCATCATTTGGAAATCTAAAGGATGATTCACGAGTGCTAGCCAAAAGATTCGTGCACGAAATTTTCAGGTTACATGGTGTGCAGAATTGATTATATCGGCGGGGATCCTAGAATGGCGTCGAGGTTTTGTAAACGCTTAACACGCAGCTCTTGGAACGAAACTAAACTTAATTACGCATATCATCCGGAAGCGGATGGACAAACTGAGAGGGTAAATCAAGTGTTGGAGGACATGTTGCGTATGTATTGCATGGATCAACAGTATAAATGGGAAGAGTATCTTCCATTAGTTGAGTTTGCATACAACAATACTTATCACTCATCTCTTAAAATGGCACCATTTGAAGCACTTTATGGAAGAAAGTGCAGAACTCCTGTTAGTTGGGACAGTGTTGAGGATAGAGTGGTAGTTGGACCAGAGATTCTCACTGAAATGGAACAGCAAGTTAAGCTGATTCGTGAACGACTAAAGGAAGCAGCGGATAGACAGAAGAGCTATGTTGACCTTAAGCGGGTTGATAGGAGGTTTGAGCTTGGTGATAAGGTTTTTCTTCGTGTTAAACCTAGAAAGAGTTCTATAACTTTTGGCAAGGCTGCCAAGTTGTCACCTCGATTCGTGGGACCTTTCGAAATTGTCGAAATAATCAATCCTGTAGCTTATCGTTTAGCATTGCCACCTACTTTATCTCGCATGCATGATGTTTTCCATATTTCTTTGCTTAAGAAATACGTTTCAGATCTGTCACATGTTTTAAATTGGAATTCCTTGCAGGTCAAGACCCGGAATAATCGTGGTTAAACCCACACGAGTTTGGAAACTCACCAATTGCATTTAAGAAATCGTGAAATACTGATGTAAGGTCAGTGGGACCAGTTTAACGAAGAAAGTGCAACTTGGGAAAATCTGGAAGAGATGAAAATTTCTTTTCCTTCTCTTTTTCAACGAGAATGAAATCATTGACAAAGCATTCTTTTATGAACTTATTTTTTTTGTATTTATGAAAGCGGATGATGGCAAACATTATTCAGGTTGAATAAAATGTGTTGTGACATTGATTTCTGGAACTATTCAAATATGGAAGTAGTCACATTGTTTGTGTACTAATAAATTGGTTGACCTGAAGGTTAATTGAATATGTAATCATCGGGACGATGAATCTTTTAGGAGGGAAGCATGTAACACCCTGAACTGTTGTTACTTCCTCCTAAGCATACAAGTGTTGATATGTGATTTCTTGTAAAAGGATGTGTTCCTCGATTAAGAAATCATGCTTGATATATCTTGTATTTTCTTTGCGAGATCTTTGGTGAGTCGAGAATATGATTAGACTCTTTTATTTATTTCATTTTGCATCTGAGTTTAATCTGATCTTGGAATGAATTATAGAGTTATCCATCTATAAGATCTAATCTTGGATCAGTGGAATTGATCCAAGTATTGCTCTAAGTCTGTTCGTGATGAATTAAAATCACAGACCTTGAACAGGTTGCAAGGTCTAGAAGCATTGAATAAGCTGGTCCGGAGTATGACTCAGGCTGATCATGTGAAATGGATTGGTTCCCGATATGGAAGTATATCTGGAAGGTCTCGATCGTGGACCAGGTAATAATTCGGTTTCATATAATTACGTAGCCTAAGGCGGAAGCAGAAGCTAACCATTCGAGAATGAATGATTGTAAGTCTTTTACGAGTGTACGAGAATGTAGACCTAAGCTGGAATTATTATTGATTAGTAACCTAAAACTAAACCTAACCTAGGGGTTAGATTAGTGATAATCTAACCTAGACCTAGGCTAAGAACTAATGTCCTAAGTTAGTATACATGCTTATAGAAGTTAGATTGGGTGTTATCCTAAATTCTAACCTAAGATACTAACCTAACTATTGAAAGCGAGGAATAAGGGGACCTATGGAGGTGCGAACCATGGGCGGCTTTTTCTATGTTATTTAATGCATTGGATAAGTATGAAGGACAGGTCTTGGTGGAGGTTTTAGGAACAGCTAACCTAAGCCGCGTGGCAGTCGCCAAATGGCGAAAATGGTGCAGGGATTTTATTTGGTATGCCACGATTTTGGCGGTCGGTGGCGGTGGAGTTTGAGCGGGAAAGTTGGTGTAAATGCATTCAATGTGCTCGGTAGTCGAGCTCGGAACTCGCGTGAAGGCATGAAAATTGGGAAGTTGTTGGTTTGTTTGGCTTATCGCAAATTTCAGTTTTCCTTCTTCCTGTTCATTGGATCTTCACACCAGTCTTCTTGGTGTTGCATGGCGAGTATGAGCGTATCTAGCTCTTTTTCTCGGCAAGGGAATATATATGTCATGGAGATAGCAAAATTTTGTTGGTCGCTCTAACTTGGAAAAGGAAAAGGAAGTCTGAGCTCTTCCAGTGGTCTGCTTCGGAATTTTGAGTAAAAATCCAGGCATGTTAGGCCCTAACCTTTAAAAATCTTGCTGTCTTTCAAGTGATTTCATTAGAACAACTCTGTTCAAATGATTTATGGAAATAGATGATTTTTTCCTTAGTGGTCTTGTGTGATTTTGTCTTGTATCTCTTACGGTTCGATTTTTTCATTTACACCTTGATGGGTGTTGTTATATTGACAGTTGCTATATTTCTGGGTGTTTTGCATTCTGGCTTTTATATGCAAAAATATAGCAAGATTTTGTGCTAGGCCTGCTCTGTGTGAGTCCATGAATTGTCCTCCCGATGGGTGCAGGCTATTGATGCATGTTGATATATATAAATGTATATAATATTTTGTTAATACTTGTTGTGGAAATTGTTAGAAGGGATACTGATGGATATCGTATGATTGTTCAGTTATATTGAACCTTTGTAAGCTCTGTCGTGGTTATTGGTGATAGTGGCTATTGATACTCGTTGGGTTTCGTTTTGTCTTTTAAATTGTTGGGAAGAGGTAAACTTCTTATATTCTTGTAGTCTTTATGACTTGGTAGGAGATGTTTTCCCTCGCTTTGTGGTTATGGGTATAAACCCGTTAACAGTATGCAATATATATATATATATATAGATTTATATTGTTATAATCTGAACGACTCTGTGGAGTCGATTGAATGATTTATATGTATTTGAACCACTGTTCAAGTTGAATATAATTGAATATTGGAATTTGATGTGCCAGCGACTTAAGGGAATAACATGTATTTCGTCCTCTGTTATTTTGTAAGAATACGATCGTGTCATGAGGATCTTGTGGTACAGATTCTTTGGGTGTATTTTTACGTCTCCATTCTGTTCAATCTTGTGTGAAAAATATTGGTAAGGGTACTGTTGGATTCCTTGTTTTGGAAATTCAGTATTCTGATTTGTTCTACCTAAATTTAAATGTTGCCATTGATGGCACGGATGGATTCATCATATTTTATTATTTTGTTTACTATTGTTTAAACTCGGTGGAACTTGATAATTAAACATTGTTATTGTCTCCATTTAAGCTGTTGGTTTACTATTGTTTGACACCGTTGAGTACCGTGAGTATGGAAAGTTATCTTGTATGTCGGCTTTTGGGAAGCTAAGCTGTGAACTTGGTTATGGACTTAGTTTTAAATCCTCGAATGGTAATATATGTCACTTGTTTCTGTAGAATCCAGAGTATGAACAAGTAATGTTCTTGGATTTGTTGGCTTTCTTTAATAGCTTGACATCATGAATTATGGCTTCTATAAAGTAGGTTGTGAACAACATACTTTCAGATTCGATTGCATTGAAGTGACTACGATGTCTCATGTTATATTTTTTCTTAGTTTTGCACACCCATTTAATGTATTGTTCATGGTGCGTGGTTTTCGTTTAAAAATCTCTTGCTTAGCCATAGGAAATGTCATGGCTTAACATTTTCAAGTCTCTTGTCATTGCGACAACAAAGGAGACCCCTTTTGAACTTGACCTTGGATCTAAAAACCCTACACAGTAAGAAAGGCTTGAACGGGTGTAGGTTGTTATTGGGATTAAAGGCGTGATACGTTTTCTTCGCATTGTTATCCATTCTTGTGTATGTTTGAATTTGGAGTTGTTGTCTGTACCTAAGCGGAGTAACGCTTGGTGTGTTATCTTCTTGTCCAGTCGCTTCTTGTGAAAGGTCACTCTAAGTCTGCACTGGTAGATAGACATCATTGTTTGGCATGGGGCTCTACCTTATTTGTAGTTGCTTAATTGTAAGTTTTAATAGTACGGTGTGATGTTATGGACTCGATTTATTTATTTGCTGTGTTCTATTTTTTTATTTTAAGCGAATGATTCTTCTTGTGGCTTGTCGGACTTGTTTGTATACTTCTAGTGTGAATGCTTTCCATATGAGGAGACGGTACAGTAGTGAACTTGTGTGAAAGGAAGTGTGAATGATTTGTTCCTTTCTCTTCTATTATTTTTAATACATGTTGATATCTGTAACAGTAGGAGCTGTTTTTAACATATTGATATACTCAAGAGTTGTTATATATTTCTTTTCGGATGAATGGAGCGATCATTCAATGTTGCTGATATTGACTTGAATGGTTGTTTAGGATACTTTCGTTCTTTGATTCTTAATATTTGATGAAATATTTGAGAAAAGTTTAGGACTATTCTCTGTAACAATGATAGAGTTACACATTTGTAGTCATTTTTGTCTACGAAGGCATAGTCGAATGTGTTTACTTGTTGGGTTAATTGATCTCATTTAAACAGGGTGTTTAATGAAAACAATTGTGGATTGCAATTGTTTTAAAAGTTAGTGCTTATCATGCTCGGTTCAAGCTGACTCATGTTGACTATTTTTGAGATGGTTGCCGTAAGTGGTAAAAGCAATGCAGATCGGCGGGATGATCAGATTGTTTAATTGATTTATAATGAATTACTGACTTGATTTTCTAATGTACTAAATGAGGAAAGATGTTCCTTTTCCGTTGAGCATTGTATCAAGTATTTGAATGCCTAAAATGTATTATATAGTTAAGAAAGGAATGGAAATAAGTATTTGATACTTATGTGTTGTATTCTTAATTTTGATAGTTGACCTTCTTTGGTTTATATACCGAGTGGCAATGTTATCTTTGTGTAATTTGGATGCTTTTGTGATTGTCGATAAAAGCTTAAAGAAAATGTGATTGAATTCTTATGAGTGTTTAGTAGTTCTCATTTGTTCTATCGAAAGCTAAATTAAAGTTTAAATCATTGTCTTTTTAAAAGATAGGGTTAAAATGAACCTAAGCAGAACACTAATCAAGCTGAGGTAAATTACTAATCCCTAGTCCTGAGTATGATAGGACAACATTAAATGGGATTCTTAACCATTTATATCTTTATACTAATAAGTATGATATAAATTCAGTTAAGTGAACTGAAATAAATCTAATGGGGTTCAGATGGCAATCTCATACGAAGGTTATGAGATATTGACCAATTCTGTTGTTTTAGAATCATGTATATTCTAATAACTCCTTGATGAGACCTTAACCTCAATATCTCCACCATGCAATGGGATTTATTGAGGAAGGTTATCTTAAGACAAAGAATCCGAGGGAATGGGAAAGGCTAACCTTAGGGAAAGTCTTTGATGTAATTAAAAACTCAACTCAACGTGCGTAGCATATTCTTTAGTAGATCTTTTCGAGGTGGATTTAAAGGATGACGGCACAAGTCAACTGCGGGGTTGTACCTCGAGAAGATTAGGATCTTCTCGAAGTTGCAACAATGTAGGTGACTTATGACGACACCCTTTGCATTGATCGCTAAGATTTACACTTTGATCTCGGACGAGTTACTCTGGGACCAATTAGGAATGTGGCCATGTTATAAGGCTGCCTAGGAGATTCGGGGTATCATGACACACTGGTTTAACTGCAGGGTTGAACCAGTATGTCACCGTATCCCTAATCCTCGTGGGCATCCATATAACATTATCACCTTGTTAATCTGTCTCCGAGTGATTAAGTTGTGAGAGGAAGGACTGACAGGAGTCGGTATAAGACATTCTATATAACATAAGAATGGGGTGAAGGGCGTATTCCA
Source organism: Taxus wallichiana var. yunnanensis (assembly GCA_018340775.1). Lineage (NCBI taxonomy): Eukaryota > Viridiplantae > Streptophyta > Pinopsida > Cupressales > Taxaceae > Taxus > Taxus wallichiana. The sequence goes on along the minus strand of CM031239.1, from coordinate 19,729,595 downwards.
GATTGACGAGTATGCCGTTAAGGAATACGAGACATAATCATATGTTTCAAATCTTTGGCCAAAGTATCGCATTTGCGATTGCGTTGTCCTAATTCACCTAGTCTAAGGGATGAGATCGATGAATGATGGTAACAATTATTGGTTAGGTTCCTTGGACTGAGCATTCTGAATTCCTAGAATAGGGAAGAGAACCGCGAGAGTGAAGCGTTAAATAAAACACCAACTCTTATTACTCATGAATAGATCGGTAGGTTACCGAGTCATGGAATGAATAGATCGGAGGTACTCAGAGTCATTCTGACTGCATATGGTTGTTTGTTATAAGAATGGTTATTTGATTTGTGAGTTCTAAATTATGTATTTAGAACCAAGATGCAATTATAAAAAAAATAAAAAATTCACTTGTTCTAAGTTATAAAATGAGGATGTTACACAACCCGCCATTTTCTCATTCAAATCCTTTTGAGGAGGAAGTCCTTAACTTGACATGCGAGACCAACAAGCTGGACCTTGTTTTTGAGATTAAATGCTTGAATTTCTTCAAGCTTCGACACGCCAAGCACATGCTTCTCAATAAAAGAGTACCTCACCTCATAGTCATCTAGGCTTCAATGAAGAAGGAAATTGGCTTCTCATCATTATCCTTGTTCTGTTGTACCAAAATGGCAGAAATAGTGTCATTACCTCCAAATGCATAGAGGATGAAATCCTTGGAGAAGTCTTGGTTGATGAGAGTTGGTGCTTGAGAGATGGCTTCTTTGATTGCTTCAAAACTTTCCTTTCCTTCTGCTATCCACTTGAAAGCCATGCTCTTCTTTAACATTTTGGTGATGGGCTTGACAAGGGCTGCAAAAATGGGATAAACCTCGGAACAAATTTTATCCTTCCCAAGAAAATCTAAAGCGATTTCTTGTGACTTGGAAATGTTAGTGCTCTTATGGCTTCAACCCTCTCTGGATCAATTGCTAATCCTTATTTGGAGACAATATGGCCAAGGAGCTTTCCTTCATGTGCAAGAAAGATACACTTCTTAGGATTCAAAGACACTCCAAATCTCCTGCACCTCGTGAAGACTTGTCTCAAATGAGAGAGGTGGTCTGCTGCATTTTTGGAAAAAACAGTGATATCATCAAGGTAAATCAGCACCACATTGTTAATCAAACCTTTGAATGCCATGTCCATTTCCCTTTAGAAGGTAGCACTAGCGTTGGATAGCCCAAATGGAATTTTCTTGTATGCAAAAGTTCCCCATTTGGTTGTGAAGGTTGTCTTGAACTGGTCCTCTTCCTTCACCATAATCTGATTGTAGCCTGAGTAGCCATCAAGTAGTGAAAACCTCTCGGAGCCAGCCACAACTTGCAAGATTTTCTCCATGGAAGGGAGTGGGTAATGGTCCTTGAGAGAGGCTCTATTCAAGTCTTTGAAGTCAACACACAATCTGATCTCTCCACTCTTCTTTCTGACTGGAACTAAGTTGGCAACCCAACTAGAATGCTTGATTGGGAATATGATCCTTGACTCAATCATCTTGTCCAATTCTTTCCTCATGAGAGGCTCCATGTGTGGATTGACAATGTCAAAGCGCCCCTCTTGCTACAAGCCCGGCTGCCAGACTTGATTCTCTTTCCTAGGAATGGATTTGATGCCAAAACCCTCAAAATCTTCCATGAGGTCCACACCCCGTTCTTGTAGCACTTGAGTAGATCATTCGTGGCAGCATGCTATCCCCTAACCTGATTTACAATCAATTCACTATCCCCAAAGACTTGTAAGTTCTTTATTTTCTTCTTGATTGCCCAATGCATCCCTTGCACCAAAGTTTCATATTCAACAAGTGTTATTGGAGAATGTAAACTGAAATCTAAAAGCTGAATAGTACTTTACTCCTTGAGGTGAAACAATCATAGCTCCACCTCCCGCACCTTATCTACTCCTTGATCCATCAAAAAAAGCTGCCATACCTCATTTTCATCTTCGTGGTTTGGCTTGGTGATGCTAGGAATAGGCTGATTTTCTTCGTGTATGCAATAGACCCCTAGCTCAGATTCTTCCACTTCTTGATAAGGATCAAATGCATGTATCTTGTTTGCCCATTCATCAAGAGTTAGATCTCGGGATGCTTCCAACCTTAGTGTCAGCTTCATCAGTGCTTGGGTGATCTTCTTGATCAAATGCTGAGCAATTGGCATTAATCTGACTTGGAGTGTAAGGCTCAATATGGAAGTTTGCAATAGGTTCTGACCTGATTGTAGCCTTAGTTCCATACCTCGTTCTAAACAGCATGTGTGACCAATCAGCAGACAAATATCCCCCAATCTTGGCTGTGAAGTCCCTTGACAAGCATAGGGCAAAGAGTGGTGGAAGGTCTATGACTGATACATCTTGTAAAACAACAACGTTTGGACATGCATGCAAGGTAAGGCTAAAGTTTCTAATCACCCCAACTGTTGTTACTGCTGTCCCATCCCGCTGCACTACCCCTTTGGATATGGTTTCATACTAGAGCCCTAGCTGATCAGCTATTTGTTTAGGCATTACCGAGCTACTTGCCCTAGAGTCTATCATGCAATTATGTACTAGCTGATTTCCAATGATTAATGAAACATAGAAAGGAGGGGGCTTCAACATTTTACCTTGTTATCCTCCATGATTTCCCTTAGGCTGGGCAGCATTTGTGAGCACTTTGTCTTGCATCTAAACTTGCTGATTCGAAGTTGGCCAGTCCTTCATGGCAGCTTGCAGCAGATCTCTTTGGCCTAGGATAGATAGGGATTCCCACATTGATATATTGACATTTGTCTTCTTCATCTGATCAATGATATTGAATGGTGATGAAGGATCTATTTGCTTTCCCTTTGCTTGTACATTCACTCCTTGCACGTGGGTAGCAATAATGGTATTTGAGTTGGTCTAGGAGCTGTCCTTTGCTGCCCTTGTGCATTTGAAATTGGATTTTGCTTGCCAATCATTTGTGGAACCATAGAAGGTCATGGATTAGTTGGGGCTAATGGTTGTTCTTCACCCAAATTTATTCTTTTTGACCTTGTGTTGGCTGCAACACCTTGAGAAACTGCCTGGTTCATGCCACAAAAATCCTCTGCTTGCCAATTTACCAATGTGGTGTCATTTGGGGCTGATTGCTATTGGAATGTTTCTTGTTGTTGGTTGTTTCCTTGACTGCCCAAATCCTCCACACCAGTATTTTTCACCATTAATGCTTGATTCAAAGCACCATTAAAGCACATGGATTGGTTATGAGGCTCATTGCATGGAAAACACCAATCATACTCCTGAGCAATGTTGTTTTGTGTTGGCACCAATGCCTTAGAGGCAGATATGGCATTTGGATTATAGGGCTGAAATGGTCTATTGGTAGGAGGCCTTGTTTGATTTATATTTGCAGCTGGATTAGGAGGCCTTTGTGGTTGGTATGGCTGCCTATTAGGTTGGGCTTGGGGTTGATAAGAAGGTCTAAAACCTTGGGCCTGCTGTCTTTTGAGAGTAACCAACTCATTGCCTAGGTTTTGCAATTGCTTCATGACTTCTTGAAGCTCATTTGCGGCACTTGGAGATGAAGTGGAAGCTTAATTTGAACTCGATTTCTAGGAGTGGGAGAAGGAGCCAAACTAGGTGCTTGATTGGTGTTTGGGCTCTCTAAACTTGGAAACAATGGCATGGGAGGTCTAGGGGCAAGTTTGCCAGCTTGGATCAAACAATTTTCAGCCCTAATGGCAATGCTATAAGCCATAGGGATAGTTATGCCTCCCATGGATTGAATCAACATAGAAATATCGGGATTTAGAGCTTTAAGATAGTAGAGAAAAGCACTTTCTACAGTTGGCTTGACTGCCACTGGAATTCTCTCCCAAGTCTTTTGAAATCTGAAATTGAAATCGGTCAGCTGTTCATTGGGAGCTCTCTTGATGGTTGTCAACTGCTCCAAAAGAGAAAAGTTGTCTCCCTTTCCTCCAAATTACTCATGAAGTGCTATATGCGGTGATTCCAATTTGTGATAGAACCAGCTCCAAGGCTCCTAAACCATTGCAATGCTTTGTCCTTGAATGAAGATGCCAAGAACTTGATGACCACTTGCATTTCATTGATTTCATGGATTGCACAAAGGTTAGCAATAGCTTTAACATGATCACTGAGTAGTCTGATTTTCTCTAGTGAAGTAGGGAATGTTCTTCAAGGCTGCCATAGGAATTGGATGTTGTGCATTGAGGGCAAGTGGGCTGCTTCTGTGAAGTTGACATAGGGGTTGTTTTGTGCCATTCTAATCGGTCTTAAAATCCTTGTTGGTGAATGAAAGGCCTATCAGGTGGAGAAGTTGAGAGAGTTACGTTTGGTGGAGATGGAGACCTTTGAATCCTTCTTCCTCTTTGCCTTCTTCTTGGAGATAATTGTAGGTATTCAAACAGCACTTCTTCTTCTCCAACTCTTGATCTTGTGGTGATTCTTCTCATGAGTTTTCAGGCTTGCACTGCTGAAACAAGTTGATTCTTCCCCTTGGAGTCGCCCGATATGCAAATAATAGCTCTTTTTAAGCAAGAAAATTGCAGCAGATGCACATCAACTTTGCTGCAATACAAATGAGACCTCTAGGTCCCACTTAGGGTGTGCCAAAACTATTAGTGCAAAATCACAACACCCCTGGATGCAAATCAGGCTTCTAGGTTGATCACTCTAGCATCCAGTGTGATTGCACAACATGGAAACCTCTCTCTAAGTGTGGGACTTGTGAAACTGAGAGAGGAATCTCCATATTAGAGGCTGGTTCCTCAAACTCCTCTGATTTAAATCTATATTTACACAATTACAGAGATTCGAGATCCTAATCCTACTCTAAATTGCAATGAGACAGGGATAGAAGTGCAAAAATTGAAACTAACTAAAGATGGTGATGCACCAAAAAGGAGTGGTGAATATTTTTGTCATGCAAATAGACACAAACCAAAGATTGCAGCATAAAACATACACAGGTTGATAAGATATAATTTAGGATCTGAAATGAAGCAAATAATACAAACAAAGGACTGAAACTCATTCACAAAGCTTGCATTATCATTTCCAATGTCAAAACCACTACATCACAACCTCAGAGAGGTAGAAAATCTGATAAAATCTTTGAAGAGGTCTGATTCTTGCGACAATCACTTGCTGGAGGTGAAATAAAAAGTCTACTATGCCCAAAAGTGTTCCCCCCATAAAAAATGAGCCAAATTTAGCTTTTACATTGCATGGGTCGAGCCCAGGAGAGAGAAAATGTACAAAACGTGGGAGCCCATTCCTCATTGACTGAAAATGCATTAAATCAGCATGGAGGACCTTATAAACCCATACCCTATCATTTTTGACCAAATTGGAGGAGAGTGCGACCCATTCTGCATTAAATTTAGTCGCTGAAATGTCATTTCTAGCCATAGACACGCGTCAGAGCTGTTTCTTAACTTTCTCTCTCTAGACTAAACTAAAATTCAAGATTGACCTTGGAATCATGTAGATAATTTTATAAGCTTTCCAATGATATAAGGAACGTGCAAATCTGAGCTCTAGATCGAAAGATATGGCGATCTGAAGATTTAGGGCACAAAACAAGAAAAAATGGGTTTTGAAAATTTTTTCCCGCGCTCCGCCACCTGGACGACACATGTCGAGCGCTGATTGGATGAGTAATTCTCTCTCCTTCCCTTACCCATGGGTTTTCCTTGAAAGTTTTGACTTTTTGTAATTTTGGAAAATTTCCCATTTTTTCCCCGCGTCCCCGCCACTTGGGACACATGGCATGATCTGGTTAGAGGACAGGGGCGCGGGGTCATCCTTTACCTTTTAGTTTTTGCCAAAACTTTTTCCAAATTCTCTAATTCCTCCCTAAGCTCTACACTCCCCTTCTCCTTAGGACACGTGTCCTCTTTTTATTGGCTCGGGCCAACACTTCAAACCTTGCCCTTTGAAATTTTGGACGTTTTCCCTTGTGACACGTGGCGTTTCCTGATTCATCCGTGGGCCTGCCGGCTTTTCACGTCCCTCATGTCCCTTTGGCTGGTTGTCCCGAATGCCCTGGGGACAAATTCCTCCAATCCACCTAATTCAGGCTTCCCTGTCCCTCTTTGAGGTGAATACACGTGGCGTTATTTGATTGGCTCTCGGCTCCTTCGGCTCTCCGCGTCCCACGCGTCCTTATGTCCCAACTGTCCCAATGCGAAAGTTCTCTGTTTCGTCTGATCCGGGTGGTTCGCGTCCTTCACATCCTCGCGGCCTAGATGTCCCAGCCTGTTCTGCATAGCAGTTAGTTAATTTTTCCTCCTTCAACCGAATCGGCTTTCAGCGTCCCACGTGTCCCGATGTCCCAACTGTCCCAGTGCTGCGCAGACCGCCTGGAGGCTTTTCGGCCGATTCACGCCCCGACGTCCCAACTATCCCAAGGACCTCCTGGACTAGGACTTAGCCAATTTTCATGATTTTTCTGCCCCAAGCCTATTTTATGTAACTTTTTCACCCTTTTTTAGAACTCGCTCTTTTCTTCTTGGACGGGGAGAGTTAGAAAAAGGCCGAGGGACCCCGAAACATGATTTTTGCCTTGAATCAATCTATCTTGCTCGGGACTGAATAATTTAACGTATGTTATCAAAATTTACCCAGGGGGTGAATTTTGGATAACAGATCTTTCGGCCAGCTTGAACCGGGAAAGAGATCTTGTTGAAAATAAGGCAAATACAGAGTCACCAAACACCAAGAGGATAAGCTTTATACTATTAATCTGTATTCCCTAGCAGATTCACCAAAAAATGTTGGTTGGATATTTTTCAATCCAAAATATGAGGTTCAACCACAGTACATGGGATTAAATCCCTCCTCAAAGACAGGTGAGGCTGCCTGTTTATTACTAATCTAAAACACAACATAAATAATATATATAGTATTCACACTAATCTAACCATTGGGGTTGGGATAGAATCCCAAAATCCATATCCACACTATGTGAAGATGTTGTTTTTATAAATGGACTGGGTCAGAAATTATTACAATGGAAGAAGCACAATGGAAAGGAAATGAGAGGAACGTATTTTCTTTCGAGTAAACACAGAGCATGAAATAATCATACGAGCTTTAGATCACAAATATAATGTTTGAAATTATTAGGATCATCAAGATGCTAAACAAAGAATAGCTTAAGATCATGAACATAAGAACAATATCTTAAGAAAAACACATCTCACAACACAAAGTTTGCAAAAATAGTATCAACTTCTATTCCTCAAATGATTAAAAGAAAACACAAAGTTTTTCTTCTTCACAATAGCTCCCAATGTTTCAAAAATCTCAACCCTTTGGAATGTATACACATCCCTTATTTATAATAAAAATAGTTGAGAGAAAATAGGATAAACCTAATAAAACAATCTTTTAAAAAGAGTCCTATTTTGCTTGGCTCTCACGCAAGAGACCAAGTCACAATATGATTCAAAATGTGACGAAACAAAAATGAAAAAGACATGTCAATTTCAAGATTGAAATGACACATCGCATCAAGACTTAGTCTGAATCATCATCTTTTTCTTCTTCATCTTTCTCTTCCTCCAACTGAGCCTGTTTGTTCCAAAATTCTTGGAACTTCCGGATTATACCTTGCATCTCATTTTCATCAGGTGCAGTGGAATGATCACTCAAGACTTCACATGTTTTGTGAGTGTCGTTGGCACTACCGGGAAGTTTTCTCAATATTTTGTTGAGTTTTCTCAGGGCCTCCAAAGAATGTTCAATCTTTACAAACTTGTCAATGATTTCAATGACAAATCTGTGAGTTGGTTCATGCTGAACAGATTCTTGGACTTGTTTGAAAAGATCGTCAGCTGATAGGATGCCGAATTTCCAACTGACACTTTTACACAAATTTTCAGCAATTCTTCTTCCAGGTCGCTTTTTCCATCAATCAATTGATCTCTTGATTCTCTCAATTTACCACAGGCTTCGTTGAGAATCTTTACCCTGAACCTGATGGCTTTGGTTAGCTGGAAATGCTTATCTGCATGTGGGATGATGCCTTCTTCTACCAAGAGGCGTGATGGTATTTTCTTTAATACTTAGAGAGCTTCAAAATTCAAATCAAGGTGTCCAATTTCTTGGGATAAATCATCATCTATCTTTTCTCCATCACTCTGAATATTCCCCAAAGATTGATAGAATTCGCGGTGTCTTGAATCACTTCTTTCCCCTATTGGAGCAGCCTTTGGATCCATTCATCGACCACCCTTCCTTTTTTATTAATCTTCTCAATTATAGGCACTGATGAGAAATCAAATCTAACAGGGACAGAGGAAGATGGTATGGATTCAAGGGGTTTTGAGAGCTTAAGCAATACCTCAGTCAACTGCTCCACCTTTCCTTTAAGCTCATCTCTACTGTCTTTTGTTTCCTTCAATTTCTGGCACAACACGTTTGTAGCATCCCGTGCATCCTGTTGTGCTCCTTCTGTTGTCACTTCTCCTAGAGCCACCCTGGTTATCTGATAGTCAGAGGCTATTATGTCCTCTTTGGTTTTGTCAGTCGCAGGAGTGGTGATCTCTGCAAACTTATGCCTCGAAGCGTCCACCAAAACCCTTGAAACTATTTTGGGTTTCTTGGCTGATTTAGCAGTAGAAGCCTTGAGTGAACTAAAATCAAAGGCTGGTATGGGTAAAATCACCTTCCTCTTCCTTGTAGTTTGCTTGAGTAGCCATTGAGGCATGTCGAGGGAGTTTCCACTATTGTAGAAGTTGGTATCATACTTTCAGGGGGAGAGGGATCCACTGGCAGAGTGGGGACAGTTACCAATGTGGTAGCAGATTCAATAAAAAGAGGCACAGGAGGGGGCGTTTTGGTGATTACTTTGGTCCCAGAAAAGAGAGGTGAGATTCCAGAGAAAATGTTGGCCATGACCGAAGAAGTAGATGGGGAAAGAGGAGGTAGAAGTGGTTGTGAAGGAGGAAGCACAGATCTTGACTCCAAAGCTTGGGATGCAAGAGGTAAGGTCACTTCGGTTGGGCGATCAATAAATGGTGAAACTAGAGGCTAGCTTAATTATCCTTCCAAAGAAATTTCTCCTATTTATGGTGCTCTTGGTGATTCGGCACATTCAACTGTTTCATCTAGAGAAACAATTAAAGAGATTTCTCGTTCTCTTCTCTTCTTGACAAACTTGACCTTTATAGGTCCCTTAGAAGATCTTTTGTCTTTTCCCTTTTTGGAGGGCCCCGCCTCTACAGCAACCAACTTTGAAAAATTATCATCTTTAAAACTCATTCCCCAAGAGGCGAGCCATGCTTTGGTGCGTGCAAGAATCAGGGCTGATCTATCTGTAATGGAGGCTTTTTCACTGATAGACCAATCAATAGGTGGGAAAACATATTGATCTTCATTCAATCCATCATAGGAAGGATCCAGAACACTTTCATTATCGCTAGTACCTTCTGGTATGTTAGCGAGCTCAAGTGTTTGAATCTCAGCAAGTGTCAATCTGCTATGATCTTTTCTTCGGACAGCAACCTCATCACGTAAATCAATCCAGATGTCTTCTATGCTTGGCATGTGCGGGTGTAGAGTTCCATATGCCTTAAGGACTCCTCGAAAATCAAACCCATCTTGGGGCTTCATGTGCTTCTTTAACTTATCTTGAAGCTCATGAACAACGTTCTTGGCTTTCACCACTATTGAACAAGTATACCTTCCAATAGAAATTGGGAAAGATACTAGTGGCCTTGTGTTTACTCTGTTGGAACTTGTGAAAATCCAACAATTTCCTGACCAACTCCATCAAGATTAGTTTGTCCCCTAGATATCTGGGAAAACGGAAAGGATCCCCTGGGTACATGACTACTCGAAGATATGTGAACTTCTTAAATTGTAAGAAGACACAACCCCATTTTTAAACTTCATCCCTGACCTCATCGAGAGACTTTTGTTTTCCTTAGTTCAGGTTTAACTTCCAAATGTTCTCGTAAAAGAAGGTGTTGTTTACCCTTCTGAATTGGTCTTGAGACCCTTTTCTTCAATCGGTGAGGAAAATCTTCGATAAACATGCTCCACTGTCTTGTTCCCCTTGGTGTCCAACTCGTGATAGTTTCTCATGATGTCCGCCTCATAGGTGACATACGAGGACATATAAAACTTTCTAGTAGACAGGACTGTTTTCATTTGAGAATCTATCTCATTACTGATAAGAGTACCCCAATCAATTCCCTGTTGATTCTTCTTAATAATGATCATGAACTGGTACATCCATCCTTGGAAAACATTTGATTCGGGGAAACCAAAAACCTGACTCAACAGAGTAATGATATCATTGATTTCCTGAATGAAATCACTTCTGGGAACAAGTCTTGGGAACCTGGAAACAACCGGTTTGGCTTTGATTAGGAACTTCTTATTCACATGCTTGATGCAATCCTCCTGATCATTGTCCCAAGATTTTTGGGCTGACTTGAGATCCACATCTCCATATTCCTCAAAATTAGGCAGCTTGAGAAGGTCATCGAAGTAACCTCCATCCAACTTGATTACAACTTCTCCCACCTGGTTTTTCATAGAACGAGAAGCAGAGTCATAATTCGAAGCACATGCTAAGATGAACTCGGGGCACTGAGCGGACATAGGGAAACCTACTGCAAGAGGTAGACCACTGTCAACTATTGATTTCATCCATGGAGTCTGAGAAGAGCTCTTGACCCTATTCCAAAAATCCTCCATATCTATGTTTCCGAGCTCTGTATCCGGATGTCGTAATTACAGTCAATGTAGGAGGGAGACTCCACCTTCCTGAATTTTTACTTCATCCTCCCTGATTTTTCAGTCTTATCTTACGATGGACCAGGGTCCAACATGAGGCATTTCAAAGGAGGAGAGTGTCGGAGATCAGAAGGTGTTGAACACTTCGGAAAACCCGACACACTGGAGATGTCGAAGAGTTGAAATAACCCGACACACCAGGAGGATGCCAGAGAGTTGAAATAACCCGACACCTTTGGGAGGATGCTGGAGAGTTTGGAAAACTTGATACTTTAAACTTTCCGATATACTGTGGGTTTTGAACACTGCAAAGCACCCTGCGAAACCCGAGAAGAGGGAATGGGGTAATTGTTGAGTTGAAACATGCAAGTTTTTCCTCACTGTTGATATCCCCAATATATTTTTAATTACAATGACATCTTTAAGGAATAAAACAAAGTGATAATTCCAAAGGGGTAACCCTAAAACACAAACCTGATTTAGAAAACAACCCCCAAAATGGGAAAGATAAAATCCCAACAACCTTGATAAGAAACTTGGAAGAATTCTTTACACAATTATTCCAAAAAAACCACAAATAAAGAATGAAGAAAGATACCTTCAACCAGAACAAGAAATGATCAAAAACGAGCAATGCAATCAGGCATAGAGGCGAGTCGGGTTTCTGGGTCAAAGATGCACGTGCAAATATCCATGAGGTAAAAAGTACATCTGGTAAAAATGACGTGGAAATCTGAATATATATAAGAAAATTCACATTTAATACACTTTAGTTGACACATGCCAACTACCTGACAACTCGACATTAATGCCATGTCAGCATGCTTGGGATATCTGGAAACTCGACACAAAGGGTTTTAGAGTGATTCGGGTTTGAGTTGAAACAAGCGACATGAAGCATCATGCTTGATGACCCCAAAAACCTGAAACAAAGGAGTAAATCAGGCTTTGGGGATCAGAAGACATGCGACATGAAGCATGTTTTGATGAAGGCATGTTCCGATGCTTGGAAGGTCCAAAACCCGACTCGCCTTACTTGATGCGGGTTTTGGGTTTTGGGGAACACACGACATGAAGCATCCAAAACACATGTTGTCTTGCTTGTGAAACCCGAAAAACCCGATTATCTCTCTGAAAGGTGATCCTTAGAAAATCAGCTCAAAAATTTCTTAGGGTTATCTCATTTTTGGCGTAAACTCAAAAATGAGATAACAATAATGGATTGGAAAACCTCTCACTCTCTCTCCCTCTCATGTTTTCTTTCTCTCTCTCTCTCTCACAATCTCAATCTCACTCTCACAATGTATTGAGCTCACCATGTTCTTGTTAGTTGTTACTAAGTATCATTGCCAAATTTTTAATTTTCAAGGTATAATGATTACATTGATAGGGAATTCAAAAGCCATATTAGTCTTGTTAATAGTACTAATTACCCATGAAATCTAATTCTCTAACTTTCATTTGCTTTTCTCATCTTCCATGTCATACTGATAAATGATTTGACAGGGGAGCTGCCCTCTTTGATGGTGATAAACTGAATATGAATATGATCCTTGAGATACAATCCTCATCCCACCATAATACTAGTATAAACTTTGTTGTTGGTAATACTTATTAAGAGTAGTGTTCATGGACGTAGAGGAAGAATGGTGAAGCTGAGCGCGATGGAGAGAGAAAGGAAAAATTTGAGGGAGTGAAACATGATGGCCATTACAAAAATATATTCCAAGTACTCAAGTGACATGGAAATTACAATCATAGTAATAGGGGAATGGCTAAGAACACACATGGGTTATCAATTGCCTAGTAAATGGGAGTTAGCTAACCTATAGCTTAGTGACCTTCCATTCATTGATGAAAGATGGATTTTTGAAACTGATTTGATGGTTTAAGCAAGTGTAAATAGGGTTTTTAAGCATGTTTAAATAGTTTTTCAGTCATGGTTCAGTGTTTAATTGCTTTTTGGCGTATTGAGCTAGTATTTACAAAGTGTGAACTATTGAGAGAAGTGAATGATAAAGCTCTAAGGAGTTGTAGAAGGAGTTGGAGTATGAGATTTTGGGAGCACCTTAGGGATGGAAAAAGTGAACTATTGAATCTTGTAATACTTTTTGGTATCCTTATATCCTTTTATCCATGCTTGTAGTAAAAACATTATCTTAAGGGGCATAGTTGATAGTTTTGGTAAGATGAACAACAGTGGTGTTTGGAGCCTTATGAATCAAGTTAGTGATGGTCCTAATGATTTTATGAGGTGTTTTAACAGGGGAGAAGACTAAGAAGCATTGAATAATGTAGTAGGTGCATGATAAGATAGGAACCAATACAAATATTCCATGACCAAGAAAAAGCATAAGTAAGGTAAATACACATGCACATTGATAAATTGAATGAATAATTACGCAAATTAGGTAACCATTTATATACATACATTATATAAATATTGATTTCCAAATTTTTATGCATATTATACATTGAAAACACTAGTACATACATCACCAATAAATGAAAAATAATCCATAACGTCTTAAATATTGTCAAGTGTGCATCATATTAGTTTTATACAAAAATAATCTCAAAAATTTAAGGTTTCATACAAAAATATCGAGTTCCAAATAGTATTAATGTGCACAATAAATATAAAAACTCCCAAATAGGTCATATACTATCAAGTATAAATGCCATATAGGTGTACGTACAATGTCGTGCACATAGGCATACAAAACAAATGTCATGTAAGACATATATATATTTCCTAATCATCAAAATATATATTTCTCTTTGCCTTGCTCAAAGATGGCCCTCCCTTAGACAAATATGGAGATCGTGAGATGATTTAGGACCATTTTTGCCCATGTTATGAGTCCTCTTCCACTGAACACTCACCTGTAGTCGAACCTATAAATGAAAACAATTATTTTGTCAAAACTTAATTTATATATGTTTTCAAAATGTATTTAAGACCATGCTAATGAAATTATTTACATAAATACACACACTTACCACAAGCTCTCGGTCACATTGAATCTCCATCTCACATTCAGATGAGTCATCAGGAGATCCTATAGCATGAACGAGGGTATAAAAATGATGAGCTTGAGAAGTATGTTCCCTTGAAGTAAAAATGGAATGGGTTAAAGCTCCCTACATACACATAAGATCAAAAAATCAAACATAAAAATTAGCCAAAATATAAATATGTTAACAATAAATTTTTTGAATGCAAATCAGAAAAATTATGCCAACTAAGTACATGTATATGTAATGAAAATATTTTAACTAATTTTATCAATATAAAACTAATTTTTTTACCACAACATTCCTGTGAATAAAATGAATAGGCTACTACATTGCAGTAACTCTGTGTGTACACAATGAAAGACATTATTAACATAATTTAAATGCTACAATGAAGGACATTTTTTTATTATTGGAAAATATTTTTGAAGGGACTATACTTTATTACAAAGAGGCTCCAAAGCCATATAAACAAGTGAAATAATAAAAAACATATCAATATCTAGATATTACAATAAAGCCCAATTTGTAGTAAAAAAGAAACTACACAACAGAGATAAGAAAGGGAAAAACTACAAAAAAATAAAAAGTAAACAAAAACAAAAAAACATCAAGAAATATCCACAGAGAATAACTTCTTAGATGCTCATCGATTTTAGACTTCACAGTCTATAATGAAGTAAAGAATCCTACGGCATTGGTATGAGTATGATCAATGACATCTAGTTGAGAAAGAACACGGTCCCTTTCAGCATAATTACCTCAAATAACATCAGAAATATCACTAAGCATAAAAATGATTTTAACATCTTGTTACAAGAAGTTAAAAATATCCTTGATAGTAGAGATGATGCAATCTGCCTAACCTTTGAATTCCCCAATCTGTTATCAAGAGAATTCAGCTTCTTATATATTTCACTGACTTGACCTTCACCGAGCTCAACATCTTCATCTAATTTTCTTTTACCCTTTTTCTTTGATAATTGATGCATGTACCTTTTTAAAGTGTGTAACTCCTTTTCCATGTTGTCAATTCTTTGTTGAAGATCCTCATTTTTCTCCTGAGCAACACCGCTAGGTCCCTGTGGTTCTAATGTGCGAAGATTTTGTGCAGTTTCCATGTCCTTACTATTGTGAAGGACTATGCTTTAGAGGGAAAAGGATGGGTACCAGGGAGAGGGGGTTTTGGTCTAGATATTTATCTTCATAGTAATTTTGGTGGGCTTGATGGAAGGTTCAAGACCGAGGGGGTCGGGGTTGGCATAATGTCCACGGATGAGGGGATGGATGGATGATGAGTAAGACAATTTTGGTGGAGGAATAAAATGATGCCCTAGTGAAGAGAAATGACATGGGAGTGGTTTTGAAATTATAAGATGGGTCATTCCATAGAATTGAGAATGTAGTGAGGGAAACAAACAAGTAGGTTCCTATGGAAGTGATTCAAAAAAACCAAATTATTAATGGGAACCGTAATATACCTTCCTTCTAGAGTGATAAACTGGACCATCATCTTGGCAATCTCATCAAAGGGTGTTGGAATGGATTTTACCCTAATACCCGCATAGTGAAAAACTAGAGCTCTTTACTTGCTTCAATAAATTTCCTAACCTCCGTGTTCTTGTCGATTCTTTTGTTGAAGAATTTTCTACCTTCCAAGCTAAGACTAGTTACTTCTACAACTAGTTCCTCTGTTATTTGAATGGCATGTCCACCATACTTCACCGTTCTCTTTTTCCATTTGGTGGAAAATTGTAGGGAGATATTATGATCATATCCTTGAATCTTCTCAATGAGGTTAAAAACCCCTCCTAACTGCAAAAATTCCATAGAACAACATTCTCTTTCCAAGTAAGGTCACAGTTGGGTTCTATTTAACAATAATCTCCCCCATTATTTATCTGTTGCATTTGAAATGCTTGTATTAATTGAAAATGGTGATCCTTTTTTTCACAAACCACTTCTCAACCATATTATTACAAACCCAAAAAGTGTGTGAAATTATATGGCAATATATGATTGTACTTTTCCTACGTGAAATAGTTTTCATTCCCAATAAATTGGAGGATCCCATTAAGTATTTTGATTATCAAGCAAAATTTCACACTTGTCATTAAGGATGGAATTTTTACTTTGATACGGATATTATCATAATGAAACCAAGTGGTAAATTTTTGTTAACTCCATGATTGGAAAATGTGTCCACAACTCTATTACCTTCTCTATAGGTGTGAAAAATTTTGTAATTATTAAAGGATTGAAAAATAATTGTAGATTCATGAATAAAATATTGTATTGTCTAGCTAGGGGGTAGGTTTGTTTTAAATTATTGATGGTATACATTAAATACCCTTCAATAATAATGTTCAAAATATTGCATTCCTTATAAATTATTAAGCACCAAATAGTTGATAAAGCTTTGTCAAAATGATTTTTTGATGACCCATTCTTCATGCAAAAGCACCAATTAAACAACCTTTATGATCCCTTATTATTCCACTTCCATCATCTACACTTGGTTTCCCTTGGAGACTCCAACAAAGTTAATCTTGTACTAAGATTTTGGAGGAGGGATCTAATGGATGAATGACCGTCAAAGCTTGGATTTCCTTATCTCGAAGGCTTCCAATATCAATTTTCTAATATAAGAGAACAACTTCTTCATTTTTAGGATACTTCTTATTTTTAGGGTGTCTAAATCTCTCAATATTATCTTTAATAGCAATGACAATATTTTGGAATTACAAACATGTCTATTGTCCCTGAATATAATCCCATTCCTAGTTTTCCATAATCTCTAAATGGAATGTGGTAAGATCAGCTTCCAAATTCTTTAGAAAATGTAGTGTTTATTAGGGGGATCCCATTGTTCCCAAGTTTGAAGGAGCTCATTTGGCAGGTTCCAGCATATATTGAATTTTGAGAAGATGAGACTCCAAATCTTTGAAGCAAAATCAAAGTGTAACACAAATTGTTTAATATCCTCACCTCCTTTTTACACATGCAACACATATTTGGCATTATTAACCCATTTTTATTAAATTATCATTAGTAAGAATCTCTCCTTTTATAGAAATCCAAAAAAAAGAAGTTAACTTTAGGAGTTAGATCAAGCATCCAAATTTTACTCCACTTGAAGTCACATTGAACATTTTTTAAAAAGTAATTATAACCAGATTTGATAGTATAATCACCATCAAAAGAGTTACTCCAAAATAGTTCATCTTTTTCATTAGTTTGATTTTGGGGTATAATGTCAAGTTTCTCTTTAAGAGAGGAGACAACATGATTCATATTTAGGACATGCACACTTTGAGTTGTTTCCATTTTCTTCTATTCCCCTCTATGTCAATATAATATTTGACTTTAAGACCATACTTTTAGTTAATATTTCCTTAATGGAGTCAAATATATCCTTCAAACTGAAATTATTCCAACCGTCCCTCCAAAATTGAATTTCACTACCATTACCCACTTTCCATCTACATCCTTGCATGATAAATTTCCTCATTTGGATCAATTTGTTCCAAAAATAGAACCATTGGGAATTTGGTCTTCATAGAAAAATGAATTCACATTGTTTTGAGCTAGATATTTAGATCTGATTAGCTCAATCCAAGGTTATTCCTCCTTTAACATTCTCCATCCCATTTTAGCAATTAGATTAATATTCATTTTTTGAATGTTTTTATACATATCCCCCAACTTTTTAGGTGTACAAACTTTATCCTAAGCCACCAAATGATATATGAATCTTTCTTCAGTCCCATACCAGATAAAGTGTTTTGGATCCTTTCAATTCTATCAATAATTGTTGTAGGAATGCTGAACATAGACATAATATATGGGTAAGTTTTGTAGAGTAATTTTGATAAGAAAACATTTTCCAATAGTAAAAATAACAACCCATTTCCATCCTATCAATTTCCTTTAAAATATATCCAGTAATGCATTCCATACTATCTAAGAAACTTTATTGGTCCCAAGAGGAAATCCTAGGTAGGTAGTAGGAAAGGATCTAATTTTTCATCCCTGAAATAATATCAATTCTTTGTTTTCTTTCCATAGGAGTATTAAAGAAATAAATGGATCTCTTATCAAAATTAACTTGTTGCCTTGATGCAACCTCATAAAATTTGAGAATAGTCTTGATAGCTTTAGCTTCAAGGATGGATGTCATTAGCAATAAAATTGTGTCATCAACAAATTGTTGATGTGAGGCTTTGATTTGTAGAAATGGGTCTAACTCCTTGTAAAAGTCCTGCATTAATAACTTTTGAAATAAATCTGCTAAGATTGTCAACCATAAGTATGAAGAGAAGAGGGGATATAGGATCTCCCTATCTTATTCCCCTACTACTGGAAAAGAAGCCCATGAGAGTACCATTTACAACAACTAAAAATATAGTTGTAGAAATTCATTCCTGAATGATCTTCCTGAATTTATTCTAAAACCCAACTTTAGCTAGGACCTTATCAAGGAAATGCCAAGAAACTTTATCAAATGCCTTATTCATGTCCAACTTGATTACCATACCTATTTTTTTCTTTCATCCATGGAATGTATAGTTTCATGTACCGTGATCACCCCATCTTATATAATTCTTCCTTTAATGAATCCACTTTGTTGTTTTGATATTAAATTAGAGAGAACAAGTTGGATTCTAGTAGCAATAATCTTAGTGAATATTATGTAGACCACATTTACCATAATAATAGGTGAGAAGTCCTTAAATTCTGTAACATCCATATTGTTGGGAGCAAGCATACTATGAATGTTATTTAATTCTGTAATAAGGTCACTTGTTTTGTAGAATTCATTAATTTCCTTGGGTAAGTATTCCAAACAGATATCCCAAAAAAATTGAAAAATAATTTGCAGAGAATCCATTCGAGGCCTAGTGCCTTGTCACCTTCAAAAGAAAACATAAATTTTTTGACCTCCTCTAATGTCACTAATTTAGTAACACTCTTAAATTTCTCTTCAGCAATAATGTCCCCAAGAATGGCGTCTAAAAGGAAAGAAGTTGCCTCTTCATTGCAAGCATTATTTTCCATTAACAAATTTGCATAAAATCTAAGAGCTTCATCTTTGATGTCATTCTAATCCTTGGTAAGAATTCCATTCCCTTTTGAGATTTCCATAATCCTATTACAATCCCTATGTTTAAAGTGGTGATATGGAATTTTTTATTTCTATCTCCCTCTTTCATCCGAATCGCCTTATATTTAAGTCTCAATAGGTTTCCTCTCTCATACTATAGATAGTATGCAATTCAGATAGAAGTTTATTTTCTAGAATCTGGTTAGAAAAGTCTATACCTTTAGTGGAATTTTTCGAGTTCAAGATCCTGAATCTTTTTGAACTCCTTTTCAAAAATATTATCAAAAACCTCTTCATTTCAAGTTTTTACATGATTTTTCACATTTTTAATTTCGAACCAATCTAAATTGAGTGGTTCCTTCTCCATCCCATTTCCACCATTCTTTAATCCTATCTGTAATTTCTTCATGATCCAACCACATCTTTTCAAATTTAAAAGAGCTATGGGAAGGCTTAAACCAGTTGAAAATATTTAACACAATAGTATTATGGTCAAATCCAATTCTAGGTAATGAAGAAAGATGAAAATTATGTTTCAAAATCCATTTAACATATATAAGAGCTCTATCTAATCTAACCTAGATCATATCATTTCCAACTCTTCTATTTGACCAAGTGAATTGATTTCCATAGAGTTCAACATCCATAATATTTAAATAAGATACAAATTCAGAAAAGTCATCCATGTCAATAGAAAAATCATAATTACCCCCTTGTTTCTCACCAAGGTTGAGAGGGGAGTTGAAATCTCCCATAACCAACCAATTATGATTCCCATATTTGTTCCTAAAAATTTTTTTAAATCCTCCCAAAGTCTCCTTCTTCTAGAAACAAATTTGGGTGCATATATATTTGAGAGGATCCAAGTTAAATCATTATCCAAAGCATGAAATTTGATAGCTAAATGATTATTAGAAGCAAAGATCACCTTACCAGTAAGTAGGTTCTTGTCCCAAAAATAGCCACTCCTCTAATGCTCCTTGAGATTCAAAATTAGAAAATTCAAAACTATCCCAAACAAAAATTTTACAAACCTCAAGAACATTTATTTTCATTTTAGTTTCTTGCAAAATTAGAATACCAGGTCTACTAGACTTTCTTAATTCTTTGAGCATCCTTTTCTTAGGACCTCCATTCATCCCTCTAATATTTCAGGAGATTATATTCATATATAAAAGATGGGGGAAGCATTTTCAGATGGATCAATTGAATTTGAGTCCCGTATGCAATATCTTTTTCAATTTCTTTATTTCTTAGATCCTTTTTTGAGGGTCTACCTTTTTTTTTGCTACCACCAATATCTACTACCCTTCTAGAAGATGATCTAGTTATCCTGGAAGTGTAAGCCTCCCATTTTCCTATTTTATTCTTTTTGTCATTATACAAAGTATTAGGGATCCCATCAAATTATTTCATTCTTCTCTTCTTTGAATTAAATTTAATAAAGCCGGTGTTCGATTTATTATCACAGTCAAAGAGTACCTTTGATGAGAATGGGGTTAAATCCTCTTCATCTTTTCACTTATTTCATGTTCATAATTCAGTTGTGAAACTATTGTCATGCCATTGAAGATAATTTTTTCACTTATAGGTAAGTCATGTATGTCAAGACCCAAAGGGATGCTATTCTAATCTATGCAGTTATCCACTATCTTATTCTCTTTGTTATCAGACATATCTTCTACTATGGGATCTAGAGATTCATCATGGAAATTGAACTTTGATGATGTCTCTTGCATCTTATTTTCCATTAAATTTGTTGTTTTGTGGTTGTTCAACATTCTTTGAGGTTTCCTAGGTAGGAGAGACTATCTAATATGTGTTTAGATTTTCCATATGTGTAAGATCTTTAGGAATGATATTAATGATAACCTTAGACCTTTTTTCATCCACTTCTATAATTAATTTCACTGGTTTTTCAAAATCCTTCCTTCCTTGATCTTTTGAAACTTTTCCCTCCTATTTTAAAGCAGGAGTCTTGGGACGCGTAATTTTTTTCATACCAATGATTGCCTTATAGGGGTTTTGAAACCCTTTTTGATCTTCTTATACTTTATAGCTAGCAGATTAGGAGAAATTTTTTATGTTTCCTTTTGTTTTTGTTCCTTAGCCGGATCGGGATTGATCTCATGTAATCTCTAAAATCATTCTCTTGACCATGAGAAGCTCTTTTTAATGATTCTATGAATCCATTACATTCATTATGATTTTTACCAATCATCCTACCTTGAGGTAGTCCTTCTTCCTTATGTTGGTTTTAGATCCTTTTAGAGTAGGACATTTTTGGTGAAATGTCCTAACTTTTAGCATTTTTGTATCTTAAATGAAAATTTTCATATCAATTCTCTATTACCATGGGTATAAATTAGACTAAATAATAACATGCTTGGGAATTTCTTGTTCCATTTTGACGAGATACAAAATCTATCAAAACCAATCCTAAATTTTTTCTTGTAGGCCCATCTAATCTAATTGAAGAACGAATAGAATTAGCTATATTCAGCAAGATCTCATCATCCCAGTACTAAAGAGGAAGACCAAGAAGTCTACACAAAATGGGTATGGTGTGAATATTTTCATTATTTGGATCAAATCACTGGTACTACCTTTTTAAAAAGAGCCCCATATTTCCCATGTAACAAGGTCCACCTAAAAGAACTAATTCTAGATCGACAGTTGATTAAATTTGGCAAGGAAGAAACCTTTAGGCATGGTTGTAATAACCAAATCAACCTTAGGTTTCCATCTTCTCAAATCCCATTTCTTGATAACATCAATATTGGGTCTAGATCCTAGAAACTTACCAACAAGTACAAGATTCAATTTTCCTATTTCCTAATACAAAAAAACGTCTGACACATGGATGTGGGTCACACCCTCTTTATCCTTATCATTTTTGAATAAAGAATGAGTTTGAAAAATCGAGGGTGATTGAGGACCCACATGATTTTCAGGTGGTACTTTGAAAATATCCATCTAGGTGCTAGATTTAGTGAGATCCGTTATCGTTTCGGAGGTTGGGTGGTAGGTTGGGTGATAAGCATTTTAACAACTAGTTTTTCGCTAGAAAATAGACATTCTGCTGCTAATACCTCGAAACAACGCTCATATAACCCTCATGTTCCATTACGGTCATGAATATCTCACCATATGTTTACAATTGCATTAGATGTTGCTTTATACTCTTCCTATAATTGAATGGATTCTCAATTCGGGTGTTTTGAATGGATTCGAATGAAGGAAATTATTAAATGTAATTTAACATAATACAAATTACACAAAAATAGGTGTTTTTGAATACCTCGGTGAGTTGCTACATAGAGGAAATCATAATGGAAAAACCTTTCTCTGCACAACTCGTCAGCAGAGATGGTGGGGTGTCTAGTGAAGTCATCATCTTTATCAAACATATATCATGTCAAGTTAGTTGAACATACAAGAACATACATATATTTGAGTTCAAAAGTTATATATATATATTCATACATGAAAATTTTACACAATTAACATTCTAAATTACCTATGTGAATGTATGTGTAGGCATAGTTCTCACATCCTCTATTCGGGATGAATACGGCCCTCCCGCGCACTATAATATCAATGCATACATGTACAAATACAATAATTCAAAATTTAACATATATAAGTAAAACAATTACTACGATATTTTGTAGCACACATTATAAAACATAACAAATACCTATTAAGGTGACACTAGTGACTATTATCCACATGTCTTACTTAAAAGGCATTTGACATAGTGGCATTATCATGTGCACCACCAGTGCAACTCCACCAAAACTAGTATGCATGAAAGAATCATACTCCTCAGGCCCCAAACATATGCTACCACATGTCAAGTAAAGATGTGACCTCATACTAGTACTCCTTGAGGGAATACTCGGTGTACCTCCACAAGTATCTGGATTATAAATATCCCTCGTATTTCAAACAAGGGTATTAGATAGAACCTTAAGCACATGGAGTGTATTGATCTCTATTTTCTCCTTTATTGTTGGAGGGATAATATCGGGGTGAGGGGATTCTATGTGAGGACTCTACCCCTACTTGAATAGGTGCACATTGTGCACCTAGTTGATCATGTGCGAGAATATTTTCCTCATCCCTTGAAACTCAAAAAATCAAAATAGTTCAGGATCTCATCGAGGATAAAATTTCACTAGAGTTTCCTCAAAAATTATAGTGGCACCTCATTGATATTACAAGGTTTAAAATCAAACACCATCCACCATCAATCCCAAAAATTATTTTTAATCAAAACATTATTGCACTAGTGGATGGGAAACCATTTTTTTGACAACGGGATAGGAAAATTGGTTCAGGGGTCCGTGAATAAGGCACATATGAGGTCTTTTGTAATTTTTTTTCTTTACATTTGCATTTGACTATTTTTTGGAATAATAAACCCTATAATGCTCTCTATAAGATTTCCAACAATCAATTTGACTCGTTTCCATGTTAACTTGAGCCACTTTGCCTCGATGTGTTTGCAAGAGAGGTGCATGGGGGTTTGTAGAATGTGAATCCATCGTTATTTCCATTAAATCCTAAATTTAAATCTGGTTTTCCACTATATGGGCTGCTAAATTTTATTGACTTCGGGATGTTGAGAAATTGTAGGAGGGCTAGGAGGGATCATAGAAATTACAGGGTTTGGTTGTGGTTGATTACATTGACATGGAGCTGTAACAATAAAAAATATGTATTCAATTCAAATTATCCTCTATAATTACCAAATTTCAATGCAATTTCAAGAAAATAACTATGCCTACCTCTTCTTCATCGTGCTACCATTGATTCTAATCTTTGTGGAGATTCTCATATGATCGTTTGAGAAAGATCCAGCTGAAAATGAAACATGAAGTTAGAGTTTTGTTGTTAAACTTGTTTTTGGGGAATTAAAATAAATAGTTCTTAGTCTTTTTTTTTATAACTTAACATAATGTACGTGTTATAGGTTCATGAATTACCGAACCAAGGAAAATGTAACACGATTGTGTTATTATAGAACACATACGTGTTTTTCCACTTTTTGGTCCCCAACTTGGTGTACTTACCCTAATAAAATATGCCATTTACCATATGAAACTTTGTGAAATCATGCTTCTCTTTATAATACATACATATCCAAAATCATGATATTCAAAAATCAATGTCTATAATCAAATAAATAAATCATCACATGATGAATAATGCATGTAATCAACCTAATTAAATCCTTGTAATACTAATCCATCTTATTATTTGTAAGATAAAAATAAATAATATACATGGCGAGTTCATTGGTGGCATGGATTATCAACTATCTACCTATCTATTTCATTACAAGATAATTTAACATCTACTAATTGATTTAAGGTAAATAAACATATATCAAGTAAACATGTAACCTATAATGAAATGATCTAATAATGAAAACCAAGTTTCCATCAACAAATTGCAAACATCCACAAGTTCATAAAGTCTCTAATATGTTAACTCCACTTAAACTCAAGTCACATAAAAAAAACGATCTTCTTTTCTTCAAATAATAAAGTAATGTATTTGCACTCAAAATTCATTTATTACCACTCAACATGCTTCTCATTAAAAGAATAAAAAAGAGAACGAAAGATCTTTCTTCAAAACTAAATTTTTCAATTTTCAAACTCAAAAAAAAAAGTAATTCTAAAAACATGCTCTTACAATACGAATTACTTTCAAATCCAACTAACATCATATTTAATTGTATAATATGTTTTTATATTTTTCTTAAACTTATTAATTTACATAGTCAAAGATTTAATTAAAAGAAGATTTAATAATTCACTTTCCTTTTATGCATGTTGATTTCTAGGTGTTTTCATTGATGTAAAATCACATTAATGAAAAATAAGATGATGGGTATGTGTTAAAGGATTCTTAATAGGATGATCACATAGATTTTTAGGTGTTGACATGATGGCATGAGTTGATTTGGTGATATTGGCTCGGTTTAACAAGCTTAGTCAGGTGACCTAGCCAACCTAGGTAATGGAGCATGGTGGTTTGAGTTTCTTGGTGACTTGAGGAGAATGGTATCAGCATGGATATCATCTTTGGGGATTTTTATACACTCTCATGAGTTTTAGGGTATAGGTATAGATTGAAGACATAGTTTTAGGTGCTCATCTAGACCCAGTCTACGTCCTTGCAGGCATGAGGATGATTTGTAGAGCCATGTGAGCTCATGAAAGCATGAAAATATGTCTTACATATTTTTAGTTATGTTAGGGCCTTTTGGAGAGGTTTCATGATGAGTTATAGTGTTTTTTCATTGACCTAGCTTTGAGCCATGCAAACCCCAAGGGCTAGTCAAGGAAATGAGATGGGTTGAGAAGATGGAGACATATTTGAGATATGATGATTATTGGAGATGGTTAAAAATTGTTTCCTAGAGGTGTGATAAAACTTTGGAGTCATTCTAAATATATATTTTTAAGCTATGATGTTTTATGTAAAACAAGGTCCAAGAAAGAGTGTTTTCTAGCTCAAATCGCACCTTATGATGCTCACCATGAATTGTATTATTTTCATGGGAACTTGTGGATTTCAAGGATGATTTTTCATTTAACTATAATTTTTCAAAAAAACAAGTAATTAATTTCATCTTAAAGTTTTTATGAGCGAATGTTAAGAAGTTTAACAATTTTTTGTGTGCTTGAAACCTTAGCTCAAAAGTGATAGGAGAGATATTGATCCCAACTTCCTAGAATTTATTTATTGTGATATTATGATGATTTTATGCTGTATAGGAATCCTCTAAATTTTCGGAAAGGTATTAAATAGCATGTGGTGATGAGTGGACCCCACCTAAAAATATAAGTTTATGAAGAAGTCCAGTTTGAGGAAAGGTTATTTTAAGGAGTTACAAAATAAATTGACATTTTTTTAGTATTTTAATTTTAATTTATGTAAATGATGGTTTCATATCATGAAGGTGCTTATAAATACAAATTTTTTCCCTATTTATGAAGACTAGTCATAAGGTAGTTTTGGGAGATTTTAAAGCAGTTTTCAAAGATGGACTTCATTCAAGACCTTACACTTATAGTTGGAAGGAAATTTAAGATGTTATGGAAATTATATTTAGAGGTATTCATAATATTATATGTTTTTGTCTTGATTATGAGGATTTATGGGTCATCCAGCTATATTTTTGAAGAAGAAGGTTTCTTGTTTCTTAGGACAAGATTGCTTTTGCTAAAAGATGGAGGTAGAAGATGCATGAGATGAATGAGTTGAAGATTTATATAAGTTGGAGAGTTAATAAGGATTAATTTTTTTAATATTTAATGACTTTAAAGGTATTTTAAATGACAAAAAGGATGAAAATGAGTTGATTTTGTAAAATGGATTTTACAGGTAGCTCGATTTGGTGAAGAGAAAACTTGGTGCGGTTTGCACATGTGGATGTTTCATGAGCTCTAACATGCATGGATGTGATATGAAGGTCCAGATTATTATAGTGACTGGTTACATTCCATATATAATGCATTTTGGTGTGTTCTTATGGTCTAATGATGAAGACAAGGTCGTGTAAACACTTTGTTTAATGAAGGATATGAGCCTTTTTGAATTACTTTATGATAAATTTGATTTTAAAGATAATTAACAACCATAGATGTTGTTTTTATGTCATATTTGACATTTTGATGAATTTAGATGCTTGAATAATCTTTTTATGGTTTTTTTGGTTTTATCTCATCCAGGTGATGGGGTTTTGAGCTAGTTTTGTGCTTGTTTGGTGCATTTGGGCATGACTGACCTACATGGGCCCAATATGAATGTTTTAATGAATTTATTGGGATTTTTTTATTTTTATTTCATAAACTAAAGGATGGATACTAACTTTATTTGTGTTTGTGAGATGAAGTGCATATAAAAGTGAAGTTGAATTCAAATTTACACTAGTTGAGTGAGAGGGAAAAAGTGTAACCCATGTGTGTGATTGAAAAAGGTATGAAGGCATGATATCAGAGCTAAAGAATTGTATGAAATTTTGAGGAATTTTTGAGAGTGTGTCTAATATGTTGAATCCAAGAGAAGTGAATAAAGTGAGAGAAATAATGAGCTACATGAATGAGGGTTTGAAAAAGGGTTTAAAGGTGTGTGAGCTCAATGGGTGATCTCCATCAATTGATTAAGAAAAAATACATCATATATATTCATTCACATGTGGTTGAGTGGGTTTTTTTTATCATTTTAGGGGGTTTTATCCTCCATTTGGATTTAATGCTTGACTAAAATAGGGGTTATTTCTCCTTGTATGGTTAGTGCTTTACTAAACTAGGAGTTGGTACTCCTTGTCAAGTCATTTCTTCACTAAATAATTGTTATTTGAGTAATATAATTAGAATTTTTAGTGGGTTTTCTTACCCTTTAGGTGTTTCCACTTAAATATTGAGTTCTTGTGTCTCTTGCATGGTTATGTTGATTTGATTAAATGCTTTACACACATTAATGAATGGATGAATGGTTTATGGTTTAAATAAGAAAATATGAAATTGATTAAATTTTTGTAAGGAATGATTCACCCCCCTCTTAGTCCATTGTGCTTCTAACAATTGATATCATATCAGGTCCTTTTGAATATTTTTAATCACTTGAAAGGAGATATTTTAAATCACTATCATGGATAATAGAAAAGTGCAAGCTAAAATTCTTCCTATGATCAGAATGAGGGATTATTTGAAACCCTTAGGGTTTGATATATGGGATTATATTTTTGAGTTTTGTACACCATTCTCATCTATATTTAAGGACAATAAATAAGAAAAATAAGACATGAAGGAGCATACTATTGATTTCAGTCTTGTAGGATCAAGGACAAAGGATGAAGTGTGTGGAATTTCTCAAACTACTTTTCATAGCCAAGATGAAAATATGATTTGGTACATTGATAGTGGGTGTTATTATCATATGACAAGTGACAAGAGTAATTTTATCTCCTTGAGAAATAATTCTTCAAGATCTATTAGGTTTGGTGATAATTCTTCCATAAAAATTGCAGGGAGAGGTTATTTGAGTTTGGATAATGGAAAAACCTTCACCAAATATGTTATTTATGTTGAGGTACTAAAGCACAATATAGTCAGTGTAATTCAAATGTGCAAACAAGGGTATGTTCTATCTTTTGATGATAAGGGTTACAAAATTAGAAAAGGAGAAATAGGTAAGTTGGTTGCCAAAGCTAAGAGGACTGAAAATAACATGTATATCTTGAAGGAAGTCAACAAAGAAAAATGTCTTATGATTAATATGAATGATATTTGGTCATATGAGATTACGCCATGTAAAATTTGATAGTCTTTTCAAAATCAATTTTAATAATTATGTGAGAAATATGCAAAAATTCAATAAACCAGAAGATACATTGTGCAAGGCATGCCTTCATGGGAAACAAACTAAAAGGAGGTTCAAGACAAATGAACATAATTCCACCACTAGTCCCCTACAACTTATTCACACTAATCTTTGTGGGCCTATGAGGAATGACAATGCATCAGTGATTATTATTTTATGCTTCTTATTGATGATTATACTAGATATACTTGGGTTGCTTGCTTGAGAAACAAATCAGATGATTTTGATGTTTTCAAGTATTTTAAATCTCTCATTGAGAATGAGAAAAATGGAAAGATCAAGTTTATTAGATCATATAATGGAGGTGATTTTGGTCGAGATTCATTTGATGAATTTTTATAGTTCATGGCATCAAGAGGAAATTTTCAACATCTAGAACACCTCAGAAAATGGAGTGGTTGAAAGGAAGAACATGATTGTTCAAGAGATGGAAAGGACTATCCTAAATGAATCTAAATTACTTGATGGATATTGGAAGAAAAAAAAATTTCTTGTCTACATTCTCTCAAAGTGTCAACAAAGAATAAATAGTGATAAGAATCTATATGAACTTTGGAAAGGTAGACCAACTAATTTGGAACATTTTAGAGTCTTTGGATGTAGGTGCTTCATCAAAAGGATTGAAGATAATCTAGGTAAGTTTGATTACAAATATAATGAAGGAATATTTTTAGGATATTATTCAATAATTTTACATTTTATATAAAAAAGGTTGAAAACAATAGTTGAAAGTTCTAGTGTGAAATATTATGAATATTACCCTATGAATTCCATTCACAAGACAAATGATACATCACATGTGACTGATCCTAAAGAAGAAGAAGAAGTTGTGCATATAACTGAATAAGAAGATGATGAAGAAGAAAGGAAGACACCAAATCACCATCAAGACAAATTAGAAGATATCATCCTAAAAATCAAATCATAGGTAAGAAGGATGCTAGAGTTACTACAAGAAGGAAATTGGTAAGTATCCAAAACTAAGAAAATTTTGCATTCTTATCAAAATTAGAACCTAAAAATGTTGAAGAAGCTAGTAAGGATGAATGTTGGATCAAGGCTATGAATGAAGAGCTAGATCAAATTGAAAATAATAAGACTTTGGAATTGGTACCTAGACCAAAGGATAAGAATGTTATTGGGTCTAAATGGGTGTTTAGAAATAAACTCAATGAGGATGGAGAAGTCACAAGAAACAAGGCTAGATTGGTTTGTAAGGGGTATGCACAAGTTGAGGGAATTGATTTTGATGAAACATTTTCTCTTATAGCTAGAATGGAAGCCATCATATTATTCTTATCATATATAGGGTTTAATATGTTTAAGGTATATCAAATGGATGTGAAATATTCCTTCTTGAACGGTTAGAAGAAGAGGTTTACATGGAGCATCCATATTTTTTTTTTTCTGTGAAAGATAAGAAAGATTATGTATGCAAACTGAAAAAGGATCTTTATGGCCTAAATCAATCCCTTAGGGCTTGGTATGAAAGACTAGACAAGTACTTGATTGAGTAAGGATTCAAGAGAGGATTTGTTAATAGAAAATTGTATATCAAAAGGGAAGGATGTCATTTGTTTATTGTTGTTGTATATGTGGATGATATCATATTTGGAGGAAGCAATGAACTCATGACTCATGAATTTGTAGAAGCTATGAAAAGATAATTTGAAATTTCCATGCTTGGAGAGCTGTCTTTCTTTCTAGGACTACAAGTAAATCAGTCTAAAGAAGGTATATTCATATCTCAAACTAAGTACATCAAGGAGATGTTGAAGAAGTTTCAAATGGAAGATTGCAATCCTATTGGAACACCCATGGTTATAGGATGTAAAATAAGAAAAGAAGATGATTCTCCTAAAGTGAATCAATCAAAATATAGATCCATGATTGACAGCCTTCTATATGCAACTGCTTTAAGACAATATATTGTGCAAGCTATTGGGTTGGTTGGAAGGTTTCAAGAAGATCCTAAAGAGACACATCTTCAAGAAGTAAAAATGATTTTTAGATATCTTAAAGGGACTACTGAGTATGGTTTGTGGTATCCAAGGAGTGAAATTTTTTATTTAATATATTTTTCTTATGTTGATTGGGAAGGAAGTATGGATGATAGGAGAAGTACAAGTGGTGGTGCATTTTTAGAGTATAACTAGTTTTATGGTCAAGTAAGAAACAATCTCTTATGGCTCTTTGAACATGTGAAGTTGATTATGTTTTTATTGCACAATTTTTTTCTCAATTCATGTGGATGAGACAAAATGTTGAAGAATACAAGGTAAATTGTGATGAGCCCAAACCTATGTTTTTTTATAGTACTAGTGTAATCAGTGTGCCAAAGAATCTAGTTTTGCATTATAAAAAAAGCACATCCCAATTAAGTATCACTTCTTGAGAGATCAAGTAAGAAATAAATTCATCAAACTAGATCATGTATTCACTAAGGAAGAATTTTTTAACATCTTGACAAATCCTATTCTAAAACCTACCTTTGATTCTCTAAGAAAAATATTAGGAGTAATCTCAACACCTGGAAGAACATGAATGATTAGGAATCTTGAAAGGGAGAAAGAATATAAAGTCATCATACTCAAGAAGTCATGAATAATGTTTAACAATAGAGAATTATTTCATCATGTCAAGGTATATATCATGTTTTCCATTAAAGGTATGTATGATTGACGTATTTAAGAAAAGTCTGATTTTTTATCTTGTTGGTCATAAGTTGTCATTGAAAAATGAAGTTATAAGAAATGATGATTTTTTCAAAAGGTGATTAGTGACCTTTAAAGAGTTCTCCTTCAGGTTCTTGATTCTTTGGTCAAGTATGTCAAGATATGTACATAATTTTTCTAAATGATACAGTGTGTCCTAGTATGTGGGTCAAGTTTACTATGCTAAGTCTAATAAATGATTTTTGTTATGAATAAGATATATGTGTCTCTTAAATGAAGAAATGTTTGTGTATAGTCATAATGTTGTGTATTGTCTAAGAATTTTTAATTTTCAAGTGTGAAAGGTGTGAGTCAAGGTCTCGAAGTTACAAATTATTCTCGTGTCGGTGCCTAAATTAGAGTTACTATAACCTACACAAGGAATTATAACATGTTTAAGGAATGCTTATGATTTTTGTGAAATATATAGGTTTTCCTCACATGATTATAGGTGATCATCATTATTCAAGAGGATTTAGATAAGAAAATATATAAGGATGTTAGAGTTCATGAAGATTTGTTATGTACATAGTTTAATGATTGCTACAAAGGTGCTTCCATAAAATCGAAAGAGGTCAAAATAGGGCATAAGGAAGTTGAACAAAGCTTGTGAATAAAAATGTTGGACTTGTGTAATGACCTCACTCAATAAATATGGTAAGCGTTGTGTTTTTGGCTCTAAATCAATATGTTTTTCATTAATAGGTGTTTTGTATGCTCTTTCCCAATGGGAATACTATCATAAATTCTTTTAAAGAGCTAAAAATAAAAAATTGTGAGAAATTACAAGTTTGTTTGATAGTTTGAAGACTTTGGGTGATTTTTTCAACCCATAGGTGATCCTAAGAGGCTAAGAAGGATGAAATTCATGTAAGATAGGTATGATTTTTCATTAATGTAAAAAGAGGGAGAAGTTTAGGAGGTTTTTCATTAATGACAAAGGGGAGATTGTTGGCATGTTGAGTTCTAGGTGTTGTCATTGATGTAAAATCTAATTAATGACAAAGAGGATGATGGATATGTGTCAGAGGATGATTAATAGGATAATGACATGGAGTTTCATCTGTTGACATGATGGCATGAGTTGATTTAGTGAGATTGGTTTGGTCTAGCAAGCCTAGTTAGGTGACCTAGCTAGCCTAGGTGATGGAGCATGGTGGTTTGAGTTCATTAGTGGCTTTAGGAGAATGGTATTAGTATGGAGATATTTTTGGGGATTGTTTAGGAACTCACATGAGTTTTAGGGTGTAGGTACAAATTGAAGACCAGATTCATGTGCTCATCTAAACCCATTCTAGGTGCTTGGAGGTATGAGGATGAGTTGTAGAGCCATGTGAGATCATGGAAGCATGTAGGGATGTCATACATTTTGTTATAGGTATGTTACAACCTTTTGGATAGGTTTCATTAACATTTATAGTGTTTTTTCGGTTGATCCTATCCCAAACCATGAAAAACCCCAAATGTTAGTCATGCAAATGAGATGGGTTGAGAATATGGAGACCTATATGAGCTATGATGATGATTGGAGATGGTTCATAGGAGTGTCCCTGAGGTGTGATAAAAAAATTTAGTCATTCGAATAAGTATTTGCAAATTTTGACCTTGTTTTATATAAAACAAGGTCTCAGAAAAGAGTGTTTTCTAGCTCGAATTATACCTTTTTATGATCACCATGAATTGTATGATTTGAATGGAACCTTATGGCTTTAAAAGATTTTTTCATTTAAATAAAAATTTTTCAAAAAAATAATGAAGTCATTTCATCCTAATATTTTTGTGAATGAATGTTAAGAAGGTAAATAATTTTTTATGTGCTTGAAACCCTAGCTCAAATTGATAGGAGAGATATTGATCATAATTTACCATAATTTATTTCTTGTGCTATTTTGATGATTGGATGATGTATAAAACTCATCCATATTTATAGAAAGGTAAGATAGAGCATGTGGTGATGAGTGGAGCCCACCTGAAAATGTAAGTTTATAATAAAGTCCGAGTTTGAGGAAAGGTTGTCGAAAGGAGTTACAAAATAAATTGACAATGATTTAATAATGGGAATTTTAATTAACTTTCATGATTGTTTAAAATCCTAGTGCTCTGCTAAATATTAAAGTGTTCCCAATTTCGAATATTGGTCATAAGGCAGTTTTAGGGTAGTTTTAAGCAATTTTAAGAGATGGAATTAGTTGAAGGCATTCCCCTTTGTGTTTGAAGGAAATGTAAGATGTTATGGAAATAATATTCCAAGGTATTTAAAATGGTATTTTTTTCTTGATGATGAGGTTTGATATGTTAGACAACTTTATTTATGAAGAAGAAGGTTTCTTGTTTCTCAGGATAGGATTGCTTTCGTTAGAAGATGGAGGTAGAAGATGCATGAGACGAATGTGTTGATGATTTCTATCAGTTGGAGAGTGAATAGGGATAAAAAAACCATTGAAATAATTTTTAGGTATTTTAGGTGACAGAAAGGGTGAAAACTAGTTGATTTTTAAAACTACGTTTTGGGAAACTCAATTTGGTGAAGAGGAAAGTTAGTGTGGTTTACACATATGGATGTTTCATGAGCTCTAACATGCATGGATTTTATCTATATGTCCCAATAATTAAAATTATTGGTTACATTCCATGGTTGATGTGTTTTGGTGTGTGCTTGATGTCTAAATATGAAGATAGGTTCTAGAAATAGTTGTTTGATGAAGGATATGAACCCTTTTAAGTTAGTTATGATAAATTTTATTGGTGAAAGATAATTAACAACCATGGATGATGTTTTTATGTCATATTTTACATGTGTGGTGAATTTGGGGGCTTGAATAATCATGGTTATGGTGTTTTTACTTTTATCTCATCCAGGTGATGGGGTTTTGAGCTAGTTTTATGCTTATTTGGTGCATTTGGGCATGGACGACCCACATGAGCCCAATATGAATTTTTTAATGAATTTATTAGGACATTTTTAAGTTTTATTGGTTAAAATAAAGGAGGGAGACTGACTTGATTTTTGTTGTGAGATGAAGTGCATGTAAAGTTGGATTTTGAATTCAAATTTGCACTAGTTAGTGAGTGAGAAAGAAAAATTACGACCCAAGTGTGTGATTAAAATAGGTATGAAGGAATGACATCATATATAAATAAGGGTTTGAAATTATGATGAATTTTTGAGAGTGCAAGAAATATTTTTAAGACAAGAGAACTAAAGAAAGTGGAGAAATAACAAGCTAGATGAATGAGGGTTTAAACAAGGAATTAAAAGTGTGTGAGCTGAATAGGTGATCTCCATCAGTTATTGCAGCAACTATACATCATAAATATTAATTAAAAGGTGTTTTAGTGGGTTTTGATAATCTTATGGGGTTGTATCCTCCTTTTTGTGTTGGTGCTTCACTAAACTAGGGGTTAGTGCTCTTTGTAGGGTTAGTGCTCTACTAAAATAAGGATTGGTGCTCCTTCGAAGTCAGTTCTTCAATAAATACTATTTATTTAAGTAATATAATCATAATTTTAGTGGATTTTATTTCCCTTGATGGTTTCAACTTATATCTTGTGTTTTTGTGTCGCTCGCATGTCTATGCTGATTTGATTGAATTTTTACACACATTAATTAATGAATAAATGGTTTATGGTTTAAATAATAAAATATTGATTTGATTAATATTTCTTAAGGAATGATTCACCCCCTCTCAATCCATTTTTCTTCCAACATCGAACCCAAACACAAAAAGTAATTATAACAACATGCTTTTACAATCACGAATTACTTGCTAAGCTAACTAATGTCATAGTTAATTGTAGAATAAGTTTGTATATTTTCATAAACTTATCAAATTACACAATCAAAGATTTAATTCAAATAAGATTTAATAATCAAATTTCAGTTTTTGCATGCAACCAAAATCAACCCATATAAACTACCATCATCGAGATATTCTTAATAATAATGCAATCATTATATTAATCGAATGGTTAAGAAATAACTTTTACCCACACCCTACAAAGTCTATATGCATGTTTTTGAATCGTATATTTACAAATATTAGTGTATTTAAGACAATAATCATCAATCGATCTTAAATATAAAAATTACTTCATTCCTCTTGAGTAGGAATTTACAAGTTATAACTTGGACATAGTTTTAGTTAAGGAAAGGAAATCTAGAGTCCTTAAAAATACAACCATAGCTGATGAATGAACTCATCGGGAGACTATATAATTCAGGACTACAACATTTCGACCAACTAAACTCAATTTCACACTACAAAAATAAATTTAACTATT
Organism: Taxus wallichiana var. yunnanensis; assembly: GCA_018340775.1. Lineage (NCBI taxonomy): Eukaryota > Viridiplantae > Streptophyta > Pinopsida > Cupressales > Taxaceae > Taxus > Taxus wallichiana. The sequence goes on along the minus strand of CM031239.1, from coordinate 19,694,309 downwards.
TAATCTTATCAATGACTCTACACGCTAGAAATGGTAGAGGTCGAACTATATCCTTTTACAGTATCCACCAACAAAAGGAAAAGGTGGAACCTTACCAAGTAGACATGGAATGATTCTTCTCCTAAACTCAGCAAATCTCAAGGATTATTATAAACCCAGAAGTATATTTAGTTAACAGAGTGTTAAACAAACAATATGTTTTAAACAATAATCGAATCTAACCCAATACGAGTTAGACAAAACAAAAATACTCAATTTTTATTTTTAAGTTATGGGTTTTTAAGATAATAAATCTCATTCATCTTATTCGATCTCAATAGCCATTATCGAGATATTAACTCATTTAAAAATTTATTCAAACACCTAGAAAAATAATAACCAATTAAATGTTTTATAAGAAAAACTAGAAGTCATTCAACCATTCATGAAATGAAATAACCAAATATAGTTTAGAATAACTTCCTACTATGATGGAAAATGCTTCTATGCACTTTCTCAGTATTTTCATTTGAAATATTCCAAAAATTTAATCGATAAACTCCCACAATGTTTCTCCAACAATTTACCAAATAAGATGACATAAACTTGAACAATAACAGCCTCCTTAACACAAACAAAACCATGATAAATACAAATAATTAGACCATTATTAACTTCCTTAAAATCTCAACAAAAATAATTCATCAAAAACCCATGCATAGGAAGAACTAGATTGGAGCTCAAGCGACCAAAGAAAGAGCTTGAAATAACTATTAAAAATTAAAAATGAATTTCCAAATTGCATGCAAGGTAGCTTTCTCGAATATTCTTGAGTTTCTCGAGACAATAAATGCCATTAAGTTCAACATGTGTCACATAATGGCTAGATCAACCACTTCCACCACCATCTTCCATTTCCATCCAAAACAACTTAGTGGAGTTTACGAGTGGTCAAATATAATCAAATCAAATTTAGACCTTAGTCCTTTTTGAATAGGTCGGTTAATAAACCAACTAAATAATTAAAGAATCGATGCAAATTCGAGTTTGGTTGAAAACCAAATCATTAAAAAATGATGAAAATCCATAATTATGGTCAAATACCATATATTTTACAACCAATCAAAAACAAAAGGATTTTATGGTATATGGTCGAAGACCATAATACTAACCAACAATAAAATCAAATTATTTACCTTTAATCATTTTATTTACACATGCTAATGGAATTTGACCTTATCAATTTAAACATCAAATACAAAATACCATGGTATTTAACCCTTATCAACTATAATTCTTCATGTTATGATTAATGGATTTTAAAAAAATGAACAATCCTTTAATTTTCTTTAAGGTCCAAGACTAGTATAAACAAACACAATCAATAATCACTCAACATAGAGCCACAATTGATCAAAGACAAGAATAATACCAGATAATTTTTAAACACAATGCATGGTGATAAATCCAATCATCAATTACAAATTATCATAAATATGGTTTACACCATTTAAATTAGTTTTAAAGTAAGCCATGTAAATAATCAAAACCAATATAATTAATATATTCTTACTTTTCAATACTTTTTCAATTTTAGATTTTATAAGAAATCTATTTACATAACTTTTAAACAATTGATTAAGTCAACCCAATGATTTTACCTTGAAGATTCCTAACTTAACCAATCCATTGTTGAAGATAATCACCTTGATTTATGGTATATGACCTTCATACTATCAAAAGAAAGTTAGTATTTGTTAAATAATCATCATTATTTCCAATTACTGAAATAATACATTACAAAGCTATGTATAAATTCACCATATTTTTCAAATCAGTATTTCTAGAAAACAAGATGAACTAGAATATCAATAACATGTACAATAACCAAATAGTATACCAATGCATCGAAATCATCACACACAACAAGGTAAAGTAAAATATTACAACCAAGAAAGAAAAAATAAGTTATAAATGTAAAGTATTTCACAAGTGCTTTCATGACAAGCATTATTACGTGGTTGGGTTTACACTATGCATACATATGTATATCATTTTTAGGGTATACATGTTTACATTTAGCTACAACACTAGCCCAATTATGCTTCCTATCCCCAAGCCCTCATAGCCCACTTCACATAACATAACTCAATATTGTGACAAAGCAAAATGAAGATGCGGGATGTGAAATTTAGAGATCATCGATATTGAGGAATAAAATTATGCGAAAAAACATCCAAAAATTATCAACATTGGGGAAATTTTACTATAAATTAGAGGTGCATGCTACACCCTTAACCCTAGGTCATAGATCAGGATATGGGTAGACAAAATGTGTCTAACATAATCTCTAATCATGTCATATAATATTTACTTAAGATTTTATATGCTTTGTGGGTGGGCCTTACAACTCTGGGTGTTACAATATGGTATTTATAGGAGTTAAAGAGTAGGATATGATCATGATGTTGAGAAATTGAGTCTTATTGTATGGTTCGGAGGTTTCCCCCTGAAGTGGCTGAGTCATTATACTTTCATATTGAGATCACATATCTATATTTTGGTTTTCTTTGGTGTAATATTGTTATTGATATTCATATCTAACTAAGTAATTTAATTACATAGTCGGGCATGATATTGAGTACTTGAGTTTTATTTTATAGTTATGAGGTTTCCCTCGAAGTGGATAAGTCATTTTACTTACATCTTGTGATCATTTCTCTATATTTTAGGTGATATTTGGTGTTATATTGATGTTAATATTTAAATCTATATAATTAATTACATTATAACTGTACCACATTATTGATATTTCTAAACTTAGAGAGCATAAATGGCTTGAAATTGGTCCATAATGCATGTCAAATGTGACCCGTGACCATAACTTGATCCTTTTCTTATCCCACCATCATTGGTCAATGTGGACCAATGACATGATTTATGATTCTCGGGTTAGTTGTATCTATCCACTCAACACTAAATCAATTTTTGAGTCCATGTTAACCCGAGACTTGTAAAATTAAATTTGATGGCATATGGATTAAAGGGATACATTTTTCTAGATGTTCCTAGCCTTTATCAAGGCCAAAACATGTGAATTTTGATCAATTTTTGAAAATTTAGAAGCTGTGAAGTCATGAAATTGATTAGTTAAAGTAATTTGAACATGTTTGAAAGTATCGGGAAGTTTCAAAACATGAATGATTAAGATAAAATTATCCCAAGGTGACAATTTTGATACTAGTTTCCCAAAAATGAGGTGTAAGCTCATTTAGGTCAATATTTTGGTGACCCTTATGGGGCATTTTCTAGCTAGATGAATTGGTTAGTATCCGGAATATCCATTGGGGATGGAGTCAACATATAACTTTGAGAATTGATCCTAAAATTTTTGAAAAATCACCTCAAATATTGTTTGAAATGTTCCACTTTTTAGTTACCACATTTTTTCTCCCTTCCTTATGTTATTATTGTCATGCAAACATTCAACAGGGAAATTGACAATTTCCAAGCATGACAACTATACCCCTGTGTCAATATTTCAAGTTTTATCATTTCAAGACATCCCAAGTCTATCTAGTTAATCTAGTGACCTACCAATAAATGTTAACTCTATCCATTAGGTGATTTATAAAATGTAATTCAAAACCCTTAAGTGATTTTAGGAGTTCTTTTAAAAATCTAAACTTTGAGCTTGAGTTGTGGGAAGGGTTATCACTAGCCTTCCTAAGACTGGAGCAAACCCATAGAGTGGGATAGAGAGTCCAAGCTAGAAATAGAGGTGAATATAATTCCTAAGATCATCATGGAAGTGATTTAGGAAGATTCAGGAAGGATTCAAAGAAGTTGGGGCAGTTTCACCAAAATTAGGGTTCACAGGCCTAGGCAGTGCACAGGATCAAAAGAGCTACTGAGCTTTGAGAGGTGATTTTGGGATCTCTGGATGGATTTAGAAGCCAAAAATATATATTCAGAAAGGTAACTCCAAGATATACAAGATGGTGAGATCTTTTTTCACAACACCTTAGCACAATAGGTTTATAACTAGATTTTTCCATGTACAACTAGCAAGCTAGATCAAAAATATAATTTTTAGGGATCAAATGGAGGAATGAAGGACTTAAATCCCCACCATTGGATTTAGAAGGCCATTTTAAGTCAATATAATATAAAATTTTAGAAAAAAATTCCATCAAGAGCTCAAGTTATCGTCATTTCAAGTTTCCCTCTAGGAGCAAGTTCGGGAGTTAGCCAAATTTTGAACAGGACATGTGTCAACTCCAGGATTCTAGCACAATTTCATGTCCCTTACATCCATCAAGAAAATGGACATGGGGGAAAAAAAATTTCCCAACCCCTAAAATCCCTCTGGATCTTCATATGACCTCTCAAACCGCCAATTCAACTCCCAGGTGCTTGTCAAGCTCATTCCATTGCTCGCTCAGATCATGACAAGTGGCAGCTTCTGGCGCATCATGAAATTTGATGTCCCTAATGACCCTTTTTTTAGATTAAATAAAGTAAAATAAAATTTTCCCAACCCCAAGGGAGTTTTATGGTCACCCATGTGACCTTCTCTAGTGCTTTGTCTTAGCCCACGGGAGCTAGTGGAGCTTGAATCCTCAACTATCAAATCATTGCCATATGTCATCACCTGGTGTGATATGAAATTTTATATCCCTATCATCCCTTTGTTCTTTGGGAAATGAGGGAAATAAAAAATTCACCTTAATCGCTAATTTGAAATTTTTGAAATTTTGCAAATCCTTCTTGTTTCCCGCTTCTAACATCTAACTTCTTACTCTCCATTCATGTGCACAATTTCACTTAGTAACTTTCTCTATAGCTTCTCACCACTACTCAACCACAAATGAAATTAAAATAAAAACCACAAAAATAAATAAATCCTTCACTCCATGATAATACACAGGTCCCAGAAGAAATATTGATCAAACGAAGAAGAAGAAACGAAGAATAAGTTTAAATATCTTCATTTTCGTGAAACCAAAACTTGAAGAGATCTTGCAAACCACTACATGAAATGAAAAATGTTTTTTTCTACTCTTTCCTATATCAAAATACATTAATACCTCACCTTCAAACACTCATTTAGTAGTACGGAACATTCACAGTGAAGAAATCCTCTTTCCGACCCAACAAAGAAAAAACTTAGTTTCTTGTCAAACCTGACAACCGAATCAAGTGAAATTTCATTGGTAGAATCAAATGGAAAAAAACCACAAAAAAAAAATTTTTTTTTTTGCAAACAAAATAAAAAACCAGACCTACAATTTTTGAGGTCCATTAATGGTTGTCATGTTCAGAAGCGCTGCTAAGTGAAAAATTTAAAATTTTAAAATCTCCCAAACCACTGATCGAGAAAGTCTAAATTTTTAGAGGGGTGATATTGGGAAAAAACACATATCATAAAACTTCATTCTATAGCATTACGACCACCAAAAGCACACTTTCTAAAAATAGCAATTCTTCTGCATAGAGGACTATTATTTCAAGAAAGTCACCAACTGAAGTAGCTCCAAAGGCAGCCATGAGCCCCGTAGGCTTATTGCAAGGAGAAATTGTTTGAAATCTTCATCTCGGTCCAAAAGCAAAACTTACTAAAAATATTAAGTGGTCCCACAAACACATGTCATAAATAGATAAATAGACTAGAAGGTGAGGGGAGCATAGAAAGAAGGAATATTTTCCATTGCCTTAGTCTATCAAGGAGAAAAAGGGTTGATTTTTCACACTTTAGAAAAAAAGTAAGTTTCTTTCTCGGAAGTTACTAAAAATATAAATTCATCCCAAAAGGTGGATCTTCATGAGAGGATCATTCTAAGAGTGGAGAAATGAATCTAAAAACCTTAGCAGGAGTTCAGAGGAAAGTTTCTAAACTTACTAAAAATAGCAAGTTGATTTTCTAAAAATAAGTAAGTGTGAGGGACCATGAAGTTTGAGTGGACAGGACAGAAGCCAGTGTAGCCTTTCACCTTTGAATATGAGATAGAAGATAGTGATGTCTCCTACATGGATCTAAATGACCTAAAATCCTACATGATTGCTAAGGAAAGGGGGACCAATGAATTTTCTATCTTCATGGATCTCAATAGTGTCTTTCAAAACTCAATCAAGTATGTATGAGGGAATCAGGACAAGTTTTGTTCCAAAGCTTCATTCTTTCTGAAGGGATCTCCATGAGTGATTCTCACAATCACCAATGGAATCATTCGACAATGTTTTTAAACACTTAGCTTGTGGTGTTCATTTGTTTTCCAAAGGAAGCCTCTCATGGTATAAGACATTTGAGGATCTAGGTTTCACTACATTGGAGCATTGCATGGTTTGGGTCACAGGTATATCATACAAAGGTGGAAGTTGTGGTCATCAGCGAAACACTTCCATTCAACCTGAAATAATTGGTTATAAGTTCCTATTTATTCAGAGTCAATGTTCAAGGTCATCAATAAATTCATTTGACATGTGTTTTTAAACACTCATTCCAAAGTATCTGTGAGCCAATTTGAAGGATTTTCTCGGGAGGTAACATATTCAGAGATTTAGAGTCTCACTACACTAGAGTTTTCCTTCAACAATGATCATTAGACTTCATCCAGAGAAACTGTTAGGAAATAAGTGTTCATAGTGTGAACATATGGTTTGAATATTAGTATTATTTAATATTTAAATAATACATGAGTGTGCAAATAGTTGTAATGCACAACTCATAGATAAGGGTGTGAGAGACTCGTAGGAGAGAATAATGTTTGAGAGATAGTAGGGATTGGGTGAGCCATGAATCCTTGATTTAAGGACCACATTGAGATATTTATATGTAAATAATTCTCATGTATTATTATCCCGTATGAATCAAATTAAATAAAAATTTGTATGGTGTTAATTGTGTGTAGTTTGTTTTAATAAGATTATAGTAAAATTTCATTGAGCAATCTGCACCAATATCTATCATTGGTATCAAAGCATGGCAGATCCGTATGGAAGCAACGAGTTATCATGTGAGAAAATGAATCTAGGAAATTTTTGGTTACTCGGATTGTTAGAGGATGTGTTTTTTATTTATGAGTTGTTGATCAACGTGGAAGATTTAAGATCCTGTTATTGTATCCACATATGGTGCCTTGAGCGTTTTGTTATCATTGTTGTATAGATCATTGAAAATCCATCTCTTTCTATTATGGAATAAAATATAGTCCCTAATTTTTTCGGAACTACATCATATTTATAAGTCTCGACATGTATTTATTTTTTCGATTGGTATTGGATCCTCGTCTACATCAACGACGTCGCCTCTCTCGGGTGAATCCATAGTCATTTGTTGCCTTCTAAAACTGTGATTTGGACTTCTGGTTTTGGCTCTAATACACGACTTCCTCCAATATTCAAATCCATGCATGATAAATTGTGAGTTACAATAGAGGTAACCCTTATCCGTCTGTTTTTTCCATTTTTGGACATATCAGAAAAAAAACAAGAATGGAAAAATAAATTTCCATTTTTGGAAAGGGTCCGGAAAGATGTTGGAGTTAGAACTTGTAAGTACCATTACTTTTAGCTTTTAAATAAATATTATTGTAAGGGTGCATTTTTGACTGAGTTCGACACCCATAATGGAAATCCCATTAGATAAATTCAACGGTTTAAATTTTCACACATGGAAGGTGAAAATACAAATGTAACTAATGAACAAAAATATCTGGGGAATTGTAAATGGAAAAGAAGTTGAACCAACGGATGCAACAAAATTACTGGAGTGGAAAACTAGGGATGATAAAGAAAAATCCATTATTGGGCTTGCTTTATCTGACACTGAGTTGCATTATGTAGACTTAGAAAAAAATTCTAAAGACATATGGGATTTGCTTAGTCAGACATTTTGTGCAAAGACTATGAATTCTAAATTTACACTTAAGTTGTAGTTATTCAAGTTGAAAATTAATGAGGGTGTAATTATGTGAAGTCATATTAATGATCTTAGATATCTTCTAAGATAACTGAAAGAAATAAATTCTCAAGTAGATGATGAAGAAAGAACTCGAAGAATAAGAAGAACCGAGAATAGAAGGAGGATAGAGATGACTACTTATACTAAATAGCATCACTAATGGAGATTGGAGGAAATGGAGGAAGGTGGCATTTTAGAAACCTCTCATCAAGAACCATTGATGAGGCCATAAGATTTCTTTGGTGGAAATGTTTTTTCAATTATGTTCGGTGTTTTTGCTTTCAAAATGTGTGGTAGTAATTAAGAACAGATGGATAATTCTTATTCATAGTTAGGAACATATTTTCCTATATTTTGTTCTCTGTTGTAAAATTTTGGATGGGGAAATGTGTACGCCACTATGAAAGTGGCTGGTGGTCCACTAGAAAATTAATTTGAGATTTTGTGAATCTCTTAGAAAATAACATACAGATTGGTTAATGGTTCCACTAGAAAACCTCTTAGAGTTGATGGTACTCTATGAAAGCCATCAAATTATAGAACATGAGCAGGTACTAGATAGAACTCCCCCATGTCCACACTAAGGAGGTGAATGTTAGGAAATAAGTGTTCATAGTGTGAACATATGGTTTGAATATTAGTATTATTTAATATTTAAATAATACATGAGTGTGTAAATAGTTGTAATGCACAACTCATAGATAGGGGTGTGAGAGATTCTCTAGGAGAGAATAATGCTTGAGAGATAGTAGGGATTGGGTGAGCCATGAATCCTTGATTTAAGGAGCTCATTGAGCTATTTATATGTAAATCATTCTCATGTATTATTATCCCATATGAATCAAATTAAATAAAAATTTGTACAAAGTGTTAATTGTGTGTAGTTTGTTTCAATAAGCTTATAATAAAATTTCATTGAGAAATCTGCACCAATATGTATCGAAACATCTCTTATTCTCGCTCTTCTCTTCTTCCCCTAAATTTTCTATCTCTTCAAATGTTCTAATTCTTCATTAGGTTTTCCTTTGATACACCTTTAATTCATTTAAAAGTGACATTAGAAACACTATGTAAATTAATTCACCTTGATTTTATAAAATGGACTTAATATTTGGAAGGAATATGAATAGCCTAAAGTTATAAATAAGGCATATGGAGGATCACCGAGAAGATGAAGAGTTGTTCCTCTTCTATAAATTGTAATGAGCTCCTCATTCCAAGGGTTTCTTATTATAAAATTCTTATAGCTAGTTGTATTTTTATAAGTTCATGAGAGAGAATTTTCCCACTTGTGAGAGAAAAGAGTTAGCCACTTTTCCCTATTCTCAATTTCTTTTATTCTCATACTATGTACAATTTATTCTTGAGAATCAATATAAGAAGGAGGTTCTATACTTTTTTACAAAGGGGTTTATCGATACTTTGTGTTCATTGAATTCTAATTGATCTTGTTACTTTTTACAGATTGTTTCTTCCTAATTTTAGTGCATGTGATGAAGTTTCTAACTAGTGTGTAGGAATCTGATTTTCTACCTAAAACATTAGTTCCCCTACATTATATTCTAACTCCCTTCCCCACTTTCTTTACAAATTCCTCACTAGAAACAAATTGCTAAATTTTTCATAGGGTCAATGGATTTCCCATGTTGGATCCACGACCATAAGGCCAACCCAAAGAAAACTCACCATACTTGCGAATGTATATACAGAAGCTTCACTAGTTAAGTAGAGGGACGTAGATTCCGAGAGAATTGGAAAGAAACCCACTGATTTTTCCCCAAACAAATTTTCTCACCAACAGTTTTTGGCAGCCACTGTGAGGTAAATTTAGCAACATCTACACCCAAAATACAATCGTAATGTCTAAAAATACAAAAATTAAAATATAAAAACAAGAAAAGATAGTTCATAGAAATCCATTTCTAAGAAGCACACTGTTGATTCCTACATGTTTACTTTCATACTCTAACTACAAGAATCTCCAAATCAAGCGGATAGAAGATACACCAGAAACAAAGGAAAGGAGGAAAAACCAATCCCACTTTTGAATAGTTTCAAATAAGACAAGAGATTTTTTGAATTCAAAGGTTTCCTTTTTGCCACACGATTAGTTCTATCAGAGGTCCAATTATAGCCAATCTATTGGACATTGAGTTTTCATTCATCAATGAAAACCTTGAATATTTCACGATATAGAGAATGAAGAAGAAGATAGAGAAAGAGAAGCAAGAGAAAAAGTGGAAATAAGAGCTCATATTGAAGAAATTGAAATACTTCAAGCCAAAGTGGAAGAAAGAGTAGTAGTAGAATTCACAGCCTTAGCAAGGTTGGAAGCTAGGTCCAAGAATATAATATGGTATCATGACTATGAAGAATGCATGATAAATGTACCATGGGGTGAAAACACTAGCACACTTTCCCTTTCTCAACCTCTCCATGAGCTACTAAAAGGCTCAAGATTTTTTTTCTAAAGTTTAGAGGGGATGGTTCTCAACTTCATGAGGAACATGTAGTAGCATTTATCATTGGTTGTGGTATGTGGGGCGTTGAGCACGAAGATGTGTCATTCTGATTTTTTTAGAATAAATTCAAGAGAAGGTTGAAAAATGGTTCTACATGTTACCTCCAAGGTTTATCACCTGCTGGGAAGATAGAAGAAGTGCATTTAAACATAGGCTCAAATATATGGAATATTGTAAGGATATCTTTGTCTACTTAGTACAAATGAAGAAAGATGCTTCGAATCAATGCAAGACTTCATCTCCAAATATAATAGGATAATAAAAATAATTCTCGAGGCATTCCTCTCAAAAATAATTTGAAAATATTCTTCATTAGTGCTTTTCCACTAGAAGTTGGTTTCTTCCTCGAAGATCTCAACCTAGAAATTTGAGGGAAGCACAATAATTTGCAATCGATATCTTGAAGATGATATGATACTATCTAGAAAATTAAAAGGACCCAATGAAAAGCAAAAAATTCAAAGTTTGATTTTTAGTCACCACTGAGACCCAATGTTTCATAAAATGGCAAATGACTTGGTCTCCTAAGTTAGAAACAACTATCTTAAATTTCCATATGGAATGCCCCAAGGGAACTAAACCCTCCAAAATATCCTAGAATCACCCCACCTACTTGTAGGCTGACTCTTGAAGCACCGCTGATCAATATTACATGTGAGGTTGATGAACTAGAAGAAGGAGGAGGTGATGATGATGGGGACTACCTTGAGGTCGAAGAAGTTAATGGCGAGACTCAAAATGGCCTTATTGAGTATGTTCAAGGAGGTGAAGATGATGATGAAGAATAATCTTTGAGATTCTCATGTTTGATGTTTACATGGGCTCAATCAAAGAAAGAGACTTCATCGCAGAAAATATGGAAAAGAAAAAGAAATAATATTCTCTTGCGAAATTCCTCAAAACAAAATCATCAACAGAGGATCGCCACTACCACCATCAATGGACTTAGCTAAGGATAAACTAGACCCAATGACAATCAATAATCCAATTACCATTCCAATTTATTCCTCAATTCAAAATCTACTTCTAAGAATAATCCTTCTTCAAATGCTACTCCTACAAAATCATCTAAAGTAGTCATTTCTAAAGTAGCACCAATGGCTACTTCCCCATCCTCTTCTAAGCTAATTACCATGCCTACTATAGAAAATCCAATTCCTATGGTAATCAAACCTTCACCTTCTAAATCTTACATCACCCCGAGACCTCGAATTCATCCATCATGACCCCATTTTACTACGTGGAACACACAAGAAAGAACAAAGTCTAGATCACAGAGCTTGAATATTTACAAACACACCCAACTTAATTTGATAGGTTTGTCAATTTAGTCTATGGTGGTAGTGCTAAAGTGTCAAGTTCAAATTCTAAAGGCCTAATCCTAGCATTGAAAAACATGCTAGCCCTTAGTTCCTCTTAAACCGATAATGTATAACCCTTCTACCCATCCTCTTGATCAAATGCTACCAACTCAATAATTGCATTATAGATTATGGAGCTCTCGACATGTGATACCCATGAAAGTTACGAATTCCTTAGGACTCACCTTGACATGTGAAAATGGATCTTTCTATTCCATGGAATCCAAATAAGTGCCATTGGTGGGTAGGATAAAGGATGCTCAATTTTATTTGGTTGAATTCCCGAGAAGAAATTTTTTCTCACTATTTTGGTAGATGACATTACGACATCTTTTGGCATGCTTTTAAGTAGTTTTTTCTATAGGTATTTAGGTGTTAAAATCAAAGTGGATTGGTCCTTTGTAACCATACCGATGAAATGGGAGATGAAGAAGTTGTTTTCAGTGTGTAAGATGAAATACACAATACAAAAAGTAGATGATCCAAGGGTGAACATTTTGTTCCAAGGTGGCAGGATAGGAAACTATTTTCTCACATCGGTGAGAGATGAAAATATACCTTTCCTCACCATATAAGAAGAATAAATGTGTCTTATGGGAGATGAGATGCAATATTTACAACTCATCGAAGGAATGAAATATTCAATAGAGGAATATATTAGTTATATAATGGATGATTTTATACTCTCTGAAGCTCCACCGATGACAAAGGAATACAAAATGATGAGTCTAGGGTGTGCACGAGTAATATCTTTTCAAACTTTGATTTTTAAATTTATGATGAGATGGAGATATGTGAAGAAGAAAATATGAGTGAAGAATCAAATTCTCTTCACGATTCAATCATATATGAACATATGGAAGAGGCCAATTTCACTTTTGAAACCGAGGAGTAGGATGGATATTAAGAGGACTATATGGATATTGAACTCAAAGGTGTGCCATTTGCGAAAAGTATGGACCTCTTCTCCTTGTTGGAAGGATTCATAAGTCAAAATTTTATGTGTCCGTATGAAGGAGAGCCTTGGGGAATACAAAGCATAGAAGAAGAAAATAGATTTACCTTGAATAAGTCACGGAAAGGAAATTTTTACCACTACTCTAAGTTGCAATACATAAACTCTCTTGAAAGAAAAGAGGAATTTGTGATGAATTTTGAATATCCATCTGTGTGATATATTTTAAAAGTTGTATAATAAGTTGAAGATCCTCAGCTTAGCCTCAAACTCTTGACTCAAACCATAGAGATACAAGACAAGTGTGAATCAATGAGGGTTCCTCATTTCAATATGCCCATGTTTAATGTGGAGATGAATCATTTTTATAAGCCAGATGAATTCCTAAATGACAAATGTGAGAGTGAAAGAATGTTTTATTCTTCCACAATGCATGAGGAAGTTCATGAATGCAAAAGAAGAAAATTCCTTAGAACTCTTGTGGACCTATTCAATTTTAAGAACAATGCTTTCATCATGATGGAAGGTGGTAGAGAAAATATTGAGCCAACTCATGTTGAAGAGAGTTACCCATAGTAGGAGCATTGGGAACATGTTCAAAATCAACTTGATCACATCACTTTGGAACTTTTTGAAAATGTAGAGAATGAATATGGTGATGAGAAGAGATCAAAAGATTTAAACAATTTGAAAAAATATCAGATATGGAATGATGAATCGATGTTATGGATGAGAATGGAATTAAGTCAAAATTCCCAAAAGGATCTCAAAAGACACAAATGAAAGGGAATTTCTAAGTGAAGACCTAAAAGACAAGAGTCTCATATAGGCTCATTCCTACAAAGTACATAGACAATCACGAAAGCACCCGACTTTCATAGGCATTTGAGGAAAGGAGGATACTTTCTAGAACCATTCAATGGCTTTGCAGAACAACTTCACTAAGTGTTTCCCACTTAGGGGTACCTTTTGAGAAATGAAAACTTGTAGTGAAATTGATTTATCTCTCTTCCTTGTACTATAGGTGATTGTTAGTGTGTTTCCTTTTTTGTTGTTAGTGTGTGTGTATCCTTCTTCTTCTCTCTCTCTATTTGTAAGTTGTACATGACCCATGCAGGGCCAATGGATAAGGAACTAGTCAATTACTTATGTGTTTCAAAGCTGATATTCTAGATTCTACATGTCATGTCTTCACTACGCTTAGTCCCCTGTCATGTTCCAAAGCTAGAGGAATTTGTTTTCATGAAAATGTGCAACAGTGGAAATTGACTATTTCCAAGCATGAAAAATATACCCTTGTGTCAAAATTTCAAGTTTTACCCTTCCAATACATCCCAGTCTATCCAATCATTCCAGGTGACCTACAATTGATGTTAACTCGGTCCCCGAGTGATTTAGGAAATTCAATTCAAAACTCCTAAGTGATTTTAGGAGTTCTTTGGAAAATGAAAACTTTGAGCAATTGTGGGATGAGCTATCACTAGACTTCCTAGGATTGGAGTGACCCCATGAAGTGGAACGGAGAATCTAAGATGGACATGGAGGTGAATCAAAGGACTAGGAACATCATAGAAGTGATTTAGCCATATTTAGGAAGTTTTCAGAGAAGTTGGGGTAGTTTTACCAAAATTAGGGTTCATAGGCCTAGGTAGAGAACAAGATCAAAAGAGTTGTTGAGCTTCGAGAGGTGATTCCAGGAGCTCGTATTGAGTTAGAATCTGAAAAAACATATTCAAAAAGGAATCCAAGCCCTAAAATATACTGAAATAATATTTTTCACAAGGCACAATAGCTTTATAACTAGATTTTTACATGCATAGCTAACGAGCCGAGATCAAAAATACAATTTTCAAAGATAAAATAGAGGAATAAAGACTTGATACCACAAAAACTGTATTTAAAAGGTAATTTTCAATCAATATCATATAAAATTTCATAAAAAATGTCCATCAGGAGCTCAAGTTATCGCCATTTCAAGTTTCCATCTAGGGGCAAGTTCGGAAGTTAGCCAAATTTTGAACATGACACATGTCAGCTCTGTGTACCTTGAACAATTTCATGTTCCTTAAGTCCCTCAAAAAAGGGACATGAGGGACACATAAAAATCCAGCCCATAAAATTCCTCTGTATCCTCATACAACCTCTCGGACCACTAGTTCATCTCCCAGGTGTTTGACAAGCTCATTCCCTCACTCGCTCAGATCGTGACAAGTGGCGGCTTGTAGCGTACTACATAATTTTATGTCCCTCATGTCCATTTTTTTGGGGGGACATCAGGGACAAAAAAATTCACCTAGACCAAAGAGATTCTTCTAGTCACCCATGTGACCCTCTCCAATACTTTGTCTCAGCCCTAGGGAGCTAGTGAAGCTTGAATCCTCAACCGTCAGATCGCTGAAACATGTCATCACCTAGTGCACCATGCAATTTTATTTCCCTCTTATAACTTTTTGGAGGGGGCATGAGGAATATGAAAATGTGCCATGCTCCCTAATTTGAAATATTTGAAATCTTTCAAATCTTTCTTGCTTCCCACTTCTAACTTCTAACTTCTTACTCTCCAATCCTCGTGCACAACTTTACTTTGCAACTTTCTCTATAGCTTATTGCCACTACTCAAAAAATTTTGAAATTCAAACCAGCACCATAATGGAAAACAAATCCTTCATTCCATGATAATACACAGTCCCGAATAAAGATTCATTAAATGAGGAAGAAAAAATTTGAAAATGTTCATTACCGTGAAACCAAAATTTGAAGAGATCTTCGCTGACCACTACAAAAATTTATAAATAATTTTTTTCTTCTCTTTCCTCTCTCAAAATCCATCAAGACCTCACCTTCAAACCCTCCTTCCATAGTACAGAACATTCACAATGAATAAATCCTCTTTTCGGCCCAATGAAGAAAAAAGCTTAGTTTCTCGTCAAACCGACAACCAGATCAAAGAGAAATTTCACTGGTAGAATTAGAATAAAAATCCCACAAACAATGTAATTTTTATTAAAAATGAAGGAAAAAACAAGACCTATAATTTTTAAGTTCCATTAATAGTTGTCGTGTTCAAAAGCTCTGCTAGGTGAAAATTTAAACACTTTAAAATCTCCCAAACCGCTGATCGGGCAAGTCTAAATTTTTAGAGGGGTGATATTGGAAAAAAACCCATATCAGAAAAATTTGTTACACAAAATTTCAACCACAAAAATCACACTTTCTAAAAATAAAAATTCTTCTACACAGAGGACTGTTATTTCAAGAAAGTCACCAATTGAAGCGATTGCGAAGGAATCCATGAGCACCAAAGGTGTATTGCAAGGAAAAATTGTTTGAAATGTTCATCTCAATCCAAAATTAGAATAGAATAAAAATAGTCATTGGTCCCATGAGAACTCGCCAATAATAGAAAACTAGTCAAGAAGGTGAGGGGAGCAGAGAAGGAATTAAGATTTCTAGCTAACTCAGTCTGTTAACGAGCAAAAGGGCTGATTTTTCACACTTTTCAAAACTAGTAAGTTACTTTTTTAGCACTTACTAAAAATATCAAGTCATCCCAAAAGGTGGATCTTCATAAGAGGATCATTCTGAGAGTGAAGAAATCAATCTAACAACCTCAATAGGAGTTCAGAGGAAATTTCTACACTTACTAAAAATAGTAAGTTGTTTTTCTAAAATAAGTAAGTGTGAGGGACCATGAAGTTTGAGTGGATAGGACAGAAGCTAGTTCAACCTTTCGCCTTTGAATATGAGATAGAAGATAGTGATGTCTCTTGCATGTATCTAAATGACCTAAAATCCCGCATGATTGCATAGGAAAGGGCGACTAATAAATTCTCTATCTTCATGGATCTCAACAATTTATTTTGACACTCAATCAATATGTACAGGAATTAGGATAAGGTCTGTTCTAAGGCTTCAAAGATTTCTGAAGGGATATCCATGAGTGATGTGATGAGGCCATAAATTGGCCATAAATTACCATTATTTTTTCCCTCTAAGTTACCTTTGAAAGTGGATTTAAATGTAATCTTGGAACTTATAGTTTTCTTGAGATAGAGTATAGGATATATATCTTGTTCATTCATTAGAAGTCTCTTGTTTTATTTTTTTGACTAATCCTATTGATTATTTAGGAAAGATGTAAATTCTTGTGCATGCGCAGTCATAAAGGAAAGATAATGCTACTTCGAGAAAAGTAAAATTGATTATGGATAGTACATCAAAACTCAAATATGATTTCATATCCAGATTCCTCTCAAAAAATTATGCACGTTAAAAACAAGAATAGTCTCAATCTAAGATCATGTGCAAAATTTATAGCTGTTTTTACTTAGCTCCATAATAATTAGAGTTAGCTCCGGAACTTGCAGTTTTAGTTTCAAAACTTGAAGTTTTAGTGTCATAAAATGAAGAATTGTGAATGATCAGAGAATCCAATGGGAAGACTGAAAGATATTGTTGTTCATATAAATTTATTTAACAAAAGCCTCATTCACATTTGCTACAAGTTTTACCAGTAGAGAGAAATCTAAATTTTAGTGAGCTACAGTCCAAGGAAAAAGTGTATTAGACAAGACCTAAAAGTTCCACAAACAGAAATAGAAAATTAAAATGGAAAATTTGAGAGAGTTTTTTGTTCATAAAAATGTTTTTAAAAAAAACCTCATTCATATTTTCTAAAATCTTTACCAATAAAAATAAATACATCTTTTAGTGATCTCACCCAAGGAAAAAGTGTATCAAATGAGCACCAAAAGTTCCATAGTCAGAAATAGAAAAGTCAAATAGAAAATATGAGAGAGGGTTTTATTCATAGCAATGTTTTTAACAAAAACCTCATTCATATTTTCTATAGGTTTTACCAATAAAGATAAATCTAACTTTTAGTGAGCTGCAGTCCAAGGAAAAAGTGTATTAGATGAGCACCAAAAGTTCCACAATTAGAAACAACAAAGTCAAATGGAAATTTCTAGAGAGGTATTTGGTAAAAGTAATTTTTTGAGGAAAAATATCCCTTCAATAAAGTAGTAGAATAAAATCATTTTGATTCATGTTACCAAAAGGCAAGGAGAAGATTTGGGAGAAAATCTTCCTAAAATAGAAAAATAAGACTTTGAATCCAATAATATATCTCTCTCCATATTCCGTGGAGATGGAAATCTTAGTTGTTAGGATTGGAATAAAGATAATATTACATTGTATTTCCCAAAATAAGGAGTTGGTTGGATGCATGAATTATAGATGCAACCTCCCACACTTTGATATGTAATTTTTCCTACGAAGAATAATAGATCCGTTCTTTCTCAATCTTCTGAGTGAAATTTTTCTGCAGGTTTTGAATTAAGTTTGAAAGTATGAATTAAGTCATCTTCCAAGGAATGAGCTAGCCACTCATTCCAAGGAATAAGGATCAATGTTTTATGTTTATTTCTTTATTTTGTTTTCATTTTTTTGTGAACTTCGATTTCATGTTATGTGATCTTTCTTTCCGTACAATTTTTGTTGTGAACCTATAGGTGTCTTCTTCATCTTTTGTTTATTTTAATTCAGCAATTTCATTTATGCAAGTGTGTTTCCTTCATGTAAACTTTATTTCTGCAAGTTTTCCTTTACATTTTTTCATGTGTTATTTATTTTATGCAATTTTAGATTGTGTTTAACGAAGCTACTTTCCAAAGATCTTTTTTCTCTTCTGCATATAGCCATCGGACACTGGACTGGATTGACATTATTAATAGAGAGGATTAGTGACCCTCATCATGATGATCACAGTCAATAATGGAATCATTTGATAGTGTTTTTAAACACTTAGATCGTGGTATTCGTGTGTTGTCCAAAGGAAACCTCTAGTGGTATAAGACATTCAAGGATCCATGTTTCACTACATTGGAGCATTGCATGGTTCAGGTCATAGGTATATCACATGAAGGGTTGAAGTTGTGGTCATTGGTTTTGAGTTCCTATCTCTTCAGATTCGGTGTTCATGGTCATCAATGAAGTCATTTGATAAGTGTTATTTAAACACTCATTCCAAAGAGTTCATGAGCCAATTTGAAGGATTTTCTTAAGAGGCAACGTATTCAAAGATTCAGAGTCTCAGTGAACTAAATTTTTCCATCAACAAGGATCATCAAACTTCATTTGGAGCAACATCTCTTATTCTCTCTCTTTTATTCCTTCCCCTCAATTTTCCCTCTTCAAATGTTCTAATTCTTCATTAGGGTTTGTAATTTTTGATGTGCCTTTAAGTCATTTAAAATTGACTTTAGAAACATTATGTAAATTAAGTCACCTTGATTTTATAAAAGGGACTTAATATTTGGAAGGAATATGAATAGCCTAAAGTCATAAATAAGGCATATGGAGGGTCACCGAGAAGATGAAGAGTTTCTCCTCTTCTATAAATTGTAATGAGCTCCTCATTCCAAGGGGTTCTAATTCTGAAATTATTCTAGCTGGTTGTATTCTTGTAAGTTCATGAGAGATATTTTACTCACTTGTGAGAGAAAATATCAAGCCACTTTTATGTCTTCCATGGTCATCAATGTCTTCCATTCTCATACTATGTACAATTTATGCTTGAGCATCAATACAAGAAGGAGTTTCTAGCCTTTTTTTACTAAGGGGTTTATAGATACTTTGTGTTCATTAAATTCTAATTGGTCTTGTTGTTATTTGTAGTATTGTTTCTTCCTAATTTTAGTGCATGTGATGAAGTTTCTAACTAGTGTGTGCAAGAATCTAATTTTCTACCTACAACATTAGTTCCCCTACCTCATATTATCGCTCCCTTTCTCAATTTCTTGAAAAAGTCCTCACTAGCAATCAATTTCTAACTTTGACACAGGGTCAATGGAGTGCCCCTATTGGATCCCCGATTGCAAGGCCAACTCAGAGAAAACTCACCATACTCACGCGCACACACGCACACACACACACACACACACACACACACACATTGCAGCTACACCGGTTAAGTGAAGATACTTACATTCCTAGAGAGTTGGCAAGAAACCCACCAATTTTCCCCAAAAATTTTCTCGCCAATAGTTATGTTGACTCATTTTGATAAGATATTATTTCATAAGGAGACATTGGACACATGATTATGCTAGATATTGTTTAGATACTTCTATGTTTTATCATCATGTTGGTTATGATACTCTTGTAGTTGACAAGACACTATTTATGACATTTTACTTGGTTTAGAGATGATAATATTGATGATTATGTGATGAGATGGATATGATTATTATATTGGATATATCATTGATTTTTATCATAATTTCTATATTAATGGATAGTTAGATACACCATGGTGTAATTATATTTAGTTGACACAATTTTTTTATTATCACGATTAATCATGTTGTTATTTTATTTGATTTTAAATCAAGTAGGTATAAGATTTTTTCTTGAGTGTTTAGGACTACGGGTTTCACTACTAGAAGAACATGGGACTCAATGGTAGCACTACCAAGATGCACACGTAGACCTAGTCTAACCCCATCCTCACTGGTTATTGTACCTTGTAACCATTTGTGTATTTTAGTCCGGTATGATCACTTTGATTTTAGGTGTTTGTCTCATTTATTACTCTTTCACATTTTATCACCTTTTTAAATTATCTTGGTGTTAACCCTCTTGTTTAGAGTTGTTTATTACTTATTTTCATTTGATGATGTTTTTGGTAATTGGGAGGTTTGTTAGTGTTAAGTATCTTCATTAGTGTCTTAGGATCACCTAACCTTAATTTTGGGGAGACTACAAAGTATCTTTGATAATCCACCTCTTAAATCTCGGATTTGAGTAAAAGTGGAATTTCGGAGGCTTGTTTGAAAAGTATGGTGTCTCTCTTACCTTAGAAATTACCATTTGGACATAAACTATGGATAGAGGGAAGTTTTGTGAACCCAAAAATGTTTTCCCTCTCATAATCCTCTCTCTAGTCACCATCCTTCCTCTCTTTTGTCTCATATGAGTGAATTTTGGATTTTGTATCATGCTTTTAGGGGTTTATAGTTTGAATTTTGTATTCTTTGTATTTATTGTTGTGTGGGTACATGGATCTAGATTTTTATGATTAGGATGTTCCTAGTTAGAGGGGTTACATATGTTACCCTCCATGGGCATTTGGATTTGGAGATCTTGTTCTATTTCTATCCCCATTTTTTGGGGGCAATTTTTTTAGAGTTTTGGGATGATCCTTTGGGAGTGCTTTCTTTTAGGAGGATATTTTGGAAATATTATTGGCTTGCTTGGAGATAGATATTATTATTGAGTCCATTGGAGCATTGGGATATTTTGGAATTTGGATTGATTGTGAGGTAGGCCTCACCTATTTTCTTGTTCCTTACTATTATTGCGATGAATAGAAATATTATGACTTGATATTGTTTCCAATGTTTTTTTTGGGTATGGGAGTTTGATTTTTATTTTTCCCAATATTTTGGTGCTTTGGTTTTGTCCTTTCACCCTTAATGTGGAGTCTATTTGGGAATAGTCTTAGGAAGGGGAAATTATCATTTCTTCATCTTCATGGAATTTTGGGGAACCATGGAGGACCTTTTTATTTTACTCCCTTATTTGGGATAAGTAGGAGGAATTTACATTTGGATTTGAAATCTCCTCCTATACTTACTAAAAATCATACAAGGCTTGAAAATCCTTGGCAAGGAGGAGAATGTGGAGCTATAAGGAGTTTGGTGGGTATTTTAGAGTCATGGAGTTGTTATATTTGGATGATGACATTGGAATTACATGTTACACTTTGGTTTTGGGATCCATTCTTCCCCTCTTCCCATTTCATTTGGTTTTGGTTTTTGGTGCTTGAAATTTCTTGATTTGGTGGATATTTGGCTTCTTCCTCCCTTGGTTGTCTTACATGACTATGTTGGATCATTTTTTTTTTGATTGGGCATCTTGGTGGCATGATATCCCTCTTACCCATGGTCTTTGGGAGTCTAGTATACCTTCTATTGGGATAAATACATGTAATGATGCCTATGGTTGGAAGGTTTTCAAGCCTTATTCTTCATGGTGTTTGGAGAACTTAGAAAAATTTGGAGCTTGGAGCTAAGTTCATAGGGATTACTGGAGTTTTTTGGAGGAGTGTTGTTTAAAAGTTTAGTTTGCAGGCATGTTGTTCCCACATAGTGTGAGGCTAGTAAGATTATATTTATAAATGATTTTGTATAATACTTTTAAAAAGTAAATCTAAATTCTATTGCTATCTTAGAGAATTATTGTAAGGGTTGGGAAATATTTTTTTCGGGATCATTCTAATGGGGAATTTGAGTGGTTTTATTAAAAAAACTTTTTGTATCATCCTCACTTTGATTTTTCCTCTAGAATTTAGTAAAACGAGGGATTGGGAATGAATATATTATTGTTTTAAACCATTTTTGTTACCAGTATAAAGCTA
Organism: Taxus wallichiana var. yunnanensis; assembly: GCA_018340775.1. Classification (NCBI taxonomy): domain Eukaryota; kingdom Viridiplantae; phylum Streptophyta; class Pinopsida; order Cupressales; family Taxaceae; genus Taxus; species Taxus wallichiana. Next base: position 19,672,108 of record CM031239.1, on the reverse strand, counting down.
TTATTTTCGTTTTTGATTCTATAGAAACATTTTTTTGTGGTATTATCACTTGTATGAGTAAATGATAAAGATTAAGTAATTTATAGGTTTGTTACTTAGTTTAAAATATGTGAAAATCATATTTTGGGTTATTTAATATATTTTTGATCTTACTAGATTTAAATGTGTGTACAAGAAAATATTTTTTTAGTTGTGCATTTCAAACTTTTATTCTTAATGCCTTGAAATATAAATTTAAAGTGAAAGCATGATAGTAATAAGAACATAGATCTTCAAAATTAATTCATTCCTATAACATGGTGTCTTGATTTTTACATACTTATATATTTCTATATATGAATAAGTTTATATTTATACATATATAAATTTTTGTGTGTGTGTGTGTGTGTAAAAATGAATATTCCTTGCTTATATAAGAATTTGATTTCTCTTTTATAACTTATTATATTTCATAAATTTTTGTCAACAAGTTGTAATTAGGAAATTAAAGAATTAAATCAATCATGTTGAAAACCTAATTATTATATGTATAATTACACACACACACACACATGTGTGTGTGTGTGTGTGTGTGTGTATGTATATATATTAAAAAATAATAATCAATAAATTAAGGTATTAAATTAATCCTTTTGAAAACCTTATTATTACACACATGCACACACTCACACACATTGAAAAATAGTATTAAAATTTTAAAAAATTCCTATTAAAACTCATGGATGAATTTTTTTGTTTGAACAAATGCAAGGAATGATTAATAGTGTTTGGGGAGGGGTCGCGGCCATGGGTGTGACCCTTACCCAAACCCTACCCCCATTTATATTGGGATGCGGGTTGGGGAGGGATCATGAAAAATGGTCGTGACCCCTACCCATGACCTTCCCCCTCCTCTATATACTATGAAATGTCTCCCATAGTCCTTCAACCTTCCCTGATTTAAAACATAATGATTTTTCCATTTATAAATGGATTTGGATCGACAATAAAAATAAAAATTTTACCCACAAATAAAATTGATATTAAAATGCAGTGCATAGAAGAAGAGAATGGTTGAATATGGTGAAATCAACATGAAAATCACTGAAGAGTTAATTTTTGAAGTCATGGGGCTTAGCTTGGAAGGTGCTAGATTCTTCAGTAAGAGGGTTGACAAGAAAATTGAAGCCAAGAAATTTCTAGAAGATGGCGAAGATCTTGAGTTTTTTAATGCAAAGCATAAAAGTGGCTTCCATTCCAACACCCTTTGATGAAATTACAAGGATGATTGTCAGGTATGTCACTTTGGAAGGCAGATATGTGACGGTTCCTCTCAAACATCTGGTTTTCCTAAATCATTTTAGAAGGAATATACATATTTTATTTCCACATTATCTCTTAAACTCCCTAGAACGCTCTGTTCTTGAGTTTCAAAATCACACCCATGTCACCCCCTCCATCAAGGCCTCATTCTATTGCTTCACCGCCATTTCCTTTCTCAAAGACCCTTCAATCCCCATCACCCCTACCTCCCCTAACCCTGGTCTTTCCATTGCCCCCACTACTCCGTAGGTCATGTTGATGCAAAATCACAAAGCACCCCCCGGACGCACATCAAGGCTTCTAGGTTGATGTTCGGGCATCAGTGTGATTGCACAACATGGAAACCTCTCTCCAAGTGTGGGACTTGTAAAACGAGAGAGGAATCTCCAGAGAAGGCTGGTTCCTGCTCCTAAACTACCTGCCACAAGCTATTCCAGTGCAGGCAAGCTAATCTAATCCTAATCTAACCATGCCAAGGAGACAGAGAGAGAGAGAGAGAAAGGAAAAAACAGCAAAAGCCTACACTAAAACGGTGATACACCAGAGAAGGAGAATGTTGGACATCTATCAAAACTGCCATGGGACAAAGAGAGGTGAGCAATGGGAAGGATGGACAGATGCATCACAGGCCCAAGGATAGATTTCACACGAGAAAATGTCCCAAAACTCCATGAACACGGCTCCAAACCTGCAATGAACATTCAAACATGCATGATACCGCAATGAAGAGATGCAAGAAGAGGACAAGCAAAAATGAGGAAGGATGGACAGATGCATCACAAAACATGTTTTGTTGCTCCAGAAGTTTGCACTGAACATCATTCCATTAGTAAAAGGCAAAAACGCCATTACAGAGCAAGGGAGGAGGTTCGAACTCCATTTTCAACCCTAGAGAAGAAAAGAAGGGAGGGCCGAGCAGAAAGAATGAACAACCCCCTTTTAAAATGAGCCAAATCTAGATTTTACATTGCATGGGTCGAGCCCAGGGGACAGAAACGTGGGAAAGCATGTAAGCCCATTCCTCATTGAATACCAACGCATTAAAATGGCATAGGATACCTTACCAACCCATACCCTGCTATATTTGACCGATTTTGGAGGAGAATGTGACCCATTTGTATTAATTTGGCCGCTAAAATGTCACTTCTGTCCGTGCAGAAGAAGAATGCAACCCATTAGCATTAAAACGGGTTGTTGAAAAGTTGCTTCTGGCCATTACCACACGTCGAGCCGTTTCTTGATTTTCTCTCTTGAGACTACACCAAAACTCGAGATTGATCCGAGAATCATGTAGATCATCTCAACAACTTTCTATTGATATAAAGAACGTGGAAATCCGAGCTCTGGATCAAAAGATATGGCGATCTCGAAGATTTAGGGCACGAGCAGATCAAAACGAATTTTAAAATGTTTTCCGCTCTTCGCCATCCGGACGGCGACACATGGCACGTCTGCTGATTGGACGAGAAATTCTCTCTCCTCCTTTCGTGGGCTTTCCTTTTGAAATTGCTTGTGGGCCCCTTAAACTTGGACACGTGGTGCCATTTCATTGGTTCGGTTCAGCGCTCGATAACTCGTCCCTTTGACCTTTTGACTTTTCTCTTGTGAGGACACGTGGCACCTTCTAATTGGTCCTCGGCTGATTCGGCTCCTTCACGTACTTCGCCTCCATTTGTCCGGATGTCCCATTTTATTTTGGGCCCTTTGTGCTCATTTCGGCCGGTTCGGGCATTTCGCGTCCATTTGTCCCAGATGTCCCTTTTGACTTTGGACCCTCTGGACTCATTTCGGCCGATTCGGGCATTTCGCGTCCATTTGTCCCAGATGTCCCTTTTGACTTTGGACCCTCTGGACTCATTTCGGCCGATTCGGCCGGTTCGGGCATTTTTGTCCCAAATGTCCCGACTGCCCCTAGGACTAGGACTTAGTCATTTTTACGATTTTTTCCTGGATCAACCTACTTGCCTTCTGCAACCTCTTTTTGCATTTTCTCAGAGCTTGCTCTTTTCCTCTCAGACAGGGAACTTAGAAAATATTTGAGGGGACTCTAGCAACATGATTTTTGGCCCCAAATCAATCAATTTTCCTGGGACTTGAATATTCTGATGCATGTTATCAAAATTACCCAGGGGGGGTGAAATTTTGACAACAGTTTGGCGACTCAGCGGGGTCATCTACCTGCTAGATGAATGATCAGTAGCCTGAAGCATCCATTGGGCATGGAGTCATGAGTTGCAACCTGCAACTGATCTGAACTTTGAAAACCTCCCTCTGAGCCACTTGGAAACCCATTGAACCTGGAGTGTCTTCACCAAGATGCCACTGAAATGAACTGTGCAAGAGCAAAACCAGCAACACCAAAACTATGTACAAAACTAAAAATCATACATGCCCCAAATGGAACATGTAGAGTGTGCACAAGCACTTCTTCTGCTGAAAGCAAACCTAACTACTCTACTTTAACTGGAAGCAAAGGCAAGCTAAACAAACCCTGCAACTGGTTGTGCAAAATAGCTCCCTTTCTTCAAAATTGGTAGCCATGCAACTGATTTGGCACTGATCATGGCTGTTTGGATGGATGGAAAATCAACAAGAAGCTGGTCTTCTATCCAAATCATCAAGGTATCAACTGAAAATAAATCCAATACCTCTTTTAGTTGCTCTGCATTTGGATTGGAGAGGTATGGCAGCTGATCCTTGGTACTTTTTAGCTCATCCTCATGCTCAGAAGCAAGCATGACTGGTTGTGGCTTCTCCTTTGGCTCCAATGAAGCCAAATACCTGATTGGGCAAGGTCTGATCCGTTTGATATGCCCATTGCTGTGATTTTCAACTCCGAGAATGGAGTCTTCTTGTAGACCCTCTTGAATGGATGATGTGGAAGAAATGGTGAAATTCTTCTGTCCTTTCTCTTCCTCCGATGAAGAACATGGAAGATTTAAATCTTCCAATTTTGACTCCAAAGGGCTGCTATAGGATGCAGGCTGCTGCAAATGAAAGCTCTCCTTCATGGCAGCAGGCTCTGGTGTTTGGAATGTGGATGATGAAAGAGAGAAAGGTGAAAGCTCAACCGGCTCTTCTCCATCAAAACAGTCCTCCAAATCTGACAGGTAAACTACCTCATTGTTGTCCCGTTGTTCGTTTTCAACTTCCTCCATGGTTTCCTCTTGATCTGCAACTTGACCACCATGGTTTCCTTCACTCTCCAATATTGAGTTTGAGAGATCAAACTCCTTTTCAGTACTAGAACTTGAGAGAGATGAAGTGGAAAGAAGAACTGAAGGTTCTCCTGTAGCCTGCTTTGTGCTCAAAGCCCTTGGATCTGCACTTTTCTCCTCCACAGCTAGAATGTGCTCCTCTTCTTTTGGATCTGGAGCAGCTTCTCCTTCCTCCAATGTTTGAAGACAATCTTGCTCTTGATTGAACTCCTCCTCCAGCATGAAGTTTGTCAAGTCAAACTCTTCAATTTGTTGCTCTAGAGGACAAGTTGGGACTGCAAGATCTTCTTCTCCAACAAAATCAGTCCTCACCACCATTTGTTCTCCAACCCTAGCCTCTTCTGTAGGCTTAACCATCAAGGGGATCTTTGTCATCCCAAATCTAAGAGCCCAACTCTTCAGATTTTGAATTTCTTCATCTTTGTTGGCACTCTCTTTTTGCTGTTGTTTTCCTTGACTGGCATTCTGATTTTCATCCTCCCAACATGGATTTGGGAATGCAAGAGGAGGGATGGGTTGAAACTCAACTGATTTGACATTTTTTTGTGGTGGTGGAGGAGGTGAAACCTCTTGTTTCTTTGGAGGAGGGGGTATTTCTGTTAGCTCTTGTGGAGGGGATGACTATTTGGAAGGGAAAAGGAAAGAAGAATCGAGATGGGGTGGAAGACTAGGGGATGGAGGGATGGATTCAACACATGGGACAGCAGATGGGGAGTTTAAATGAGATGGTGCTGCTTGAGTAATGGAAAGAGAAAAACCAGATGATGGTGTAGAACTTACCCATTGACAAGGTTGTTCAACAACAAGTCTGTAGGCCTCTATCTCTGCTGTCCATTGTGCAAGTTGGGGCAGCATCTTTATCATGAAGTCCAGCTTCTCCTGAGGGCTGTAGTGCCTTGGAAAAGGTCCCACCCATGGACAGGGTGCTCCATAACCGATTCCAAAAGCTTTCATTTGTGCTTGAGCCCTGGACTGCACCATCCCCACCTCCATCTTTTGGATTTTCTCCAACAGACCAGCATCTTGGATCTGATGGTCTTCATTGTATGCATACTCTTGCTCTTGGGAAGCTTCATTGCCAAACTGACTTTGGCACTGCTGTTCATATGAGTATGCATGCTGATCTGGAGGATTTGTAAAACATGTTGGAAGTGGAAAATACTGCTGTTGTTGTAAATGTGAGTTCCATGATGGAAATGAAGTCATGGTTGCACAACTTCATGGAATGGAAAAGAATGAAAGGGATGGAAAGAAGGATGAATGAAAAATGGATGGAAATGAATGGAAAGGAAGGTCTGCAACTTCAGAGATGGTTGTTGACCAGATGGAGTCGCCAGATGTGTTTGCAAGTGCCTCCAAAGGCTGAAATCTTCACAGGAACACATCAACCTGCAAAAGATGAAGTGAAAGACCTCTAAGGTCCCACCGGCGTGCCAAAACTGTTGATGCAAAATCACAGCACCTGGATGCACATCGGGCTTCTAGGTTGATGTTCGGGCATCCGGTGTGATTGATGACAACATGGAAACCTCTCTCCAAGCGTGGGACTTGTAAAACCGAGAGAGGAATCTCCAGAGAAGGCTGGTTCCTACTCCTAAACTACCTGCCACAAGCTATTCTAGTGCAGGCAAGCTAATCTAATCCTAATCTAACCATGCCAAGGAGAGAGAGAGAGAGAGAAAGGAAAAACAGCAAAAGCCTACACTAAAACGGTGATACACCAGAGAAGGAGAATGTTGGACATCTATCAAAACTGCCATGGGACAAAGAGAGGTGAGCAATGGGAAGGATGGACAGATGCATCACAGGCCCAAGGATAGATTTCACACAGAAAATGTCCCAAAACTCCATGAACACAGCTCCAAACCTGCAATGAACATTCAAACATGCACAGATACCTGCAATGAAGAGAGGCAAGAAGAGGACAAGCAAAAACCGGGAAGGATGGACGGATGCATCACAAAACACGTTTTGTTGCTCAGGAAGTTGCACCTGCAGAACATCATTCCATTAGTAAAAGGCAAAAACGCCATTACAGAGCAAAGGGAGGAGGTCCGAACCCCATTTTCAACCCTAGAGAAGAAAAGAAGGGAGGGCCGAGCAGAAAGAATGAACAACTCCCTTTTAAAATGAGCCAAATCTGGCTTTTACATTGCATGGGTCGAGCCTGGGGGACGAAACATGGGAAAGCATGTAAGCCCATTCCTCATTAAACACCAATGCATTAAAATGGCATAGGATACCTTACCAACCCATACCTGCTATATTTGACCAATTTTGGAGGAGAATGTGACCCATTTGTATTAATTTGGTTACTAAAATGTCACTTCGTCTGCATGCAGAAGAAGAATGCAACCCATTAGCATTAAAACGGGTTGTTGAAAAGTCGCACGGCCATTACCACACGTCGAGCCGTTTCTTGATTTTCTCTTTAGACTGCACCAAAACTCCAGATTGATCCTAGAATCATGTAGAGCATCTCAACATCTTTCCGTTGATATAAAGAACGTGGAAATCCGAGATCTGGATCAAAAGATATGGCGATCGAAGATTTAGGGCACTAAGCAGATCAAAACGAATTTTAAAATGTTTTCCCGCTCTTCGCCATCCGGATGACACGTGGCACGTGCTGATTGGATGAGCAATTTCTCTCTCCTCCTTTCGCGGGCTTTCCTTTTGAAATTGCTTGTGGGCCCCTTAAACTTGGACACGTGGTGCCATTTCATTGGTTCGGTGCCCGGCGCTCGATAACTCGTCCCTTTGACCTTTTGACTTTTCTCTTGTGAGGACACGTGGCACCTTCTGATTGGTCCTCGGCTGATTCGGCTCCTTCACGTACTTCACCTCCATTTGTCCCGGATGTCCCATTTGATTTGGGGCCCTTTGTGCTCATTTCGGCCGGTTCGGGCATTTCGCGTCCATTTGTCCCAGATGTCCCTTTTGACTTTGGACCCTCTGGACTCATTTCGGCCGATTCGGGCATTTCGCGTCCATTTGTCCCAGATGTCCCTTTTGACTTTGGACCCTCTGGACTCATTTCGGCCGATTCGGCCGGTTCGGGCATTTTTGTCCCAAATGTCCCGACTGCCCCTAGGACTAGGACTTAGTCATTTTTACGATTTTTTCCTGGATCAACCTACTTGCCTTCTGCAACCTCTTTTTGCATTTTCTCAGAGCTTGCTCTTTTCCTCTCAGACAGGGAACTTAGAAAATATTTGAGGGGACTCTAGCAACATGATTTTTGGCCCCAAATCAATCAATTTTCCTGGGACTTGAATATTCTGATGCATGTTATCAAAATTACCCAGGGGGGGTGAAATTTTGACAATAGGTCATGTTGGGGATGGGTCTATGCAGAAAAAATTGTAACTATAGAATATTAAACCCAAAACATATAAATACGGATCTAACAATCCTAACAAAATCTATAGTAATTGAAGTATAAAAAATAATAATCCAAATCACAAAAAATTACACACACATAACACAACATGTACCGTGGTTCACCCATTCGGGATATGTCCACCAAAGATAGAGATCTCATATATATAATATAACAAGATATTACAAACCAAATCTTCTACACAAGAGTACATGTATCTCTACAAGAGTATATCCTCCTCCCAGATCTCCAACTGGATCTTCCTAAGTACACTAAATCATGCCTCCATACCACCACTTGTGTCTCCTCTAGATATCTAACCGGATCTACTTGAGTGAACTATAACCGTGCCTCTGAAACACCACTAGATCTCACATACCTAAAGCTACCTCTGCATCTATCACTATGCAACCAAGATCTCATTGTACTATGAATTTGCAAACAAGACCTCTAGAAGGGTCTACCAATGTGCAAATGTAACCATGCACCAAGAATTAAGTATCTCCTCCATCACTGCATCAACCTATGCAAACATGAAGACAACTTCCTCTACAATACTATATTCCTATGGATCAACAATACATCATGATCTCATGGATCTGTAATACAAGATCTCACAAGCATGTGGATCTACATGAATGAGCAATAATAAGATCTCACAATAACATGCACTTTCCTTCTGTTCATCTTCTCTCTATGAAATCTCATGTCTTTATGTAATTTATTTTTTATTCTTCTTCTTCTTCATCCTTTCAACCAAGGATTATGCAATTCTTCTCATCTCTAACCCTAGTTTTCTAGCTTATATAATATTAGAAAAACTTAGGGAACTTTATCTATGCATTTACAACCTTTAAATCCATTTTAAAAACAAAAGACAGATTAAATTCCCATGAGTTAAATATAAAATTTCACACACATGTAATCGAAAATGGTTACCCCTGACCGGCGAAGGTTACCTAAACAGTGTCAGTTACCTTGACAGGTGTCGGTTACCCTGATCAGTGATGATTACCTAATCAGTGCTAGTTACCCTGACCGGCGATGGTTACTTGATTGACATCAAATACTATGTAAACCAGAAAGTTGTAAATCATGTTAACTCTAAAAGCAATTCAGCTCCACAATCCTCACAATATCCCACTTGGAGAAAAAATGTTGAGCCTATACCTATACCTATACATCACCATCCTCTACATACCGTGAAGACTGTCTATTATTTATATTAACAATTCTCTCAAATAAAATCAGGAAGATTAAACCATCTTCTAAAACCAATAAGATAACAAACCTATGACTTACCATATACCTACACGAAGCTACTCCTGATTCATGATACACAAGCTATCCATACATCAAGCTCCCACTGAATCATAACTCCAAGCCTCTCATGTAACTAAGCCACCGTGACTAACACACCTATAAGAGCTCACACTCAAACTGAAGTACTGAGCTTCTATCACATCCATAGCCATACCTGTAAAACCAACCATGTTCTCCATCCATCTATCCATGTCTCCATGCAACCACCAATGCAACTAACCAAGACAACTCAAACTGGAATATGTGAAAGAAAATTAATATCTGGGTAAATACAACCCAAATGATTTCTACCTACAACAGTGGGTGATCAATCCACAAACCTACATAACTCAAAGAATCCAAACACTACAATCTACAAATCCAACCTGCATAAACAAATAACATATCCAATATAATCATTTGTAGATAACATCTCCCATGGAGTAACATAGTAATCAAGAGGAAATAAAAATATCCCCTACTCATGCTCAAGGAATCCATGTGTAAATCAAACATCTGCATCATCATAGACTCACAAAATTGAATCTATCCACATGTACAAACTCACCATGTACATCCATCCATATCACCAGGCTCTCCAAAAGATCCATTCTTCCACCGATTAACTCCAAATCCAAATATGAATCTTGTGATAATCAATGTAAATAACAAAAAACCATGCTAAACCATGCAACTAACATACCGCACAAACCAACCAAGGTGAAAGCAAAAAAAGGGCACCATATAAAAATTGTAAATAAACACTGTTGTCAAACTTGTGACCAAACCAACCACAATTTCCTAACCAACCCCGATCACTACCTGACTGACCATGGTTAACCCTAACTGACATCGATCTCTGTAACTAGCAGATTTTTTCCTTTTTCATCCTTCAAACTCTGAAAATTGCTCTATCATCTAAAACCAACTGAATCAACCATCAACTACCTTCGCTAAGGAATATCCACACACCAAAAATAAACCAAAAGTGACATCATAAAGCAATAAACTCAAAATACCTACAAAGCTGTGACTTCCCTCCAAAACTAACTTGTGCCTCTGCCACTCTAAATAGTAGAAATCTTCTCTCACTCCGCATGTGCATCATGTATCCAATCCTACAATGCCAACAACCATGGATTTCTCCCACTGAACATGAAATCCCCGCACTTCCTCTAACACCAAGCTCAAAATCTAATATGTCAATGAGAAATAAAACTAGATGAAAGAACTATAAAATTTATTCCCTTTCTTCTTTGAGAATACTTCTACACCACAAAAGTTTGGACTTCTTATGAAGTAGGTGAATCACCTTCTTTCCATCCGTGTGTACTCAACATCTCTCGTTACCTGCAAATGTGTCTAATCATGAATTTTCATTGAGAATATCATCCTTAGACTAGAAACCCTTGTCCTCAAGATTCCACACAACCGGAAATAAAATTCAAACAACACCAAAAAACCATGGTGTAAATCTGTACACACAATCCAAACATAATATTAGTTTCTCCAAACAAAAGAAATAAAACATGAATCATATAGAGATACCTAACTCAAATTATCAATGGAATAACTAAGCCAACTCCGTCCTCTTGCTGATCTAAACCATGAAGTGATCTATACCATCTCGTGATGTACACTTTGTGCAAAAACTTGATCCTTTAAACCACCGGGACAAAAAACCATCTACGCTCTTCTACCTGCAAAAAAACTGTGCACCGATAAGTTTCCACAGAGACCAATTGTAATCATCCCATAACTGACCATGATTAGCTAATAGATTTTTGTTTCTCTATGACCGACCTCAGTTCTCAGACCGATGTCGATTCTACTAGAATGAACCCAACACCGCACAATTTTGCATAGAACACCACACCAAGTGCCTACTTCTACTAAATCCGATAGTTGATCTTAGCCGAGTCATTTCAAGAATCATCCAAATCATACAAAAACCCTATAGTAATAATACATGTAAATAAATTGCACCAAGATGAAACACATCACCTTACTAGAACCAAGATACTCAACCGCATCTTAAACTCGAATCAAGTACATGCTTCTCGAGAGAAGACCCATATTCATTCTATGCTACAACCTCTCTACCAAATCCTATGCATCTAAATACACCAAGGATGCATACCTACTCCTTTTCTCTGTCTAGATCTACAATCCAAAACCATGCATGTGCAATTAAACCATACACTGCAAAACCAAGATAAAACCATACCTCAATAACTGGATCTGTAATTTGACTACCATGTTTGTGCCTCTAAGAACCAAGGACACCTCAACAAACAAGATACATTTCATGCATCTCTCTATTTCTTCAGATCTATGATTTTATCTTTAAAACCAAGCTTCCTAAGTAACAAACCATGGTCACCTTGTCGATGTTAGTTATCACTTAATTGATGTCGGTAACTATAATGTCTAGGAACCTTACTCTTCCAACTCCCACTTGAGATTTGATCTATTTCTATAATGTTATCATAAAAAAATAAACCCTACTCTCATTCTTATCAATAATAACCACTAACAAAACCATGAAGTAAACCCTTGCTTTGAAATAACAAAGCTAACCAAGCTCTGATACCATTTGTTAGAGATGGGTCTATACTGAAAAATTTGCAACTATAGAATATAGAATCCAAAACATGTACATATAGATCTAAAAATCCCCAAAAATCTACAGTAGTTGAATTATAAACAAAAATAATCCAAATCACACAAAATTACAGACACATAACACAACATGTATCATGGTTCACCCATTATGGGCTACTTTCACCAAATACAAATATCTCATATATATAATATAACAAGAGATTACAAACCAACTCTTCTGCACAACATTACATGTATCTCTACAAGAGTATCTCCTCCTCCCATATCTCCAACTAGATCTTCCTGAGTACATTAAACCATGCCTCCATACCACCACTTGTGTCTCCTCCATATCTCTAACTGGATCTACCTGAGTGCACTACAACCATGCCTCTGAAACACCACCAGATCTCATGTACCTGAAGCTACCCTACATATACCTTTGTGTAAATAATCTCTCACTACACTTTGAATCTACAAACATGACCTTACATGTGTCTACCAATGTGTAAAAGCAACCATGCACCAAGAAGTAAGTCTCTCCTCCATCACTGCATCAACCTATACAAACATGAAGAAACTTCCTCTACAATACTAGATTCATATGGATTAACAATACATCATGATCTCATGGATCTGTAATACAATATATCTAAACATGTGGATCTACAAGAATGAGCAATAAAAATATCTGACAATAACCCACTTTTTCCTTCTATTCAGCTTCTCTCTATGAAAGCTCTTATCTTTCATGCAATCTAATTTTTCTTCTTCATCATCCTTTCAACCAAGGATTATGCTCTTCTTCTCATCTCTAACCCTAGTTTTTTAGCTTATATAAGCTTAGACAAACTTAGGGCACCTTAGCTATGCATTTACAACCTTTAAATCAGTTTTAAAAACAAAAGCTAGATTAAATTCCCATGAGTTAAATATAAACTTTCACGCATTGTGTAACCGACAATGGTTACCCTAATCGGTGACTTTACCTAATGGGTGATGGTTACCCGACCAGAATTAGTTACCTTGACCAAAAATGGTTACTTGGTCGACGTCGTTTCCCCTTCGGCACCAAGCATCTTGTGTAAACTAGCAAGGTGTAAATCATGCTAACTGTGAAGCAATTCAACTCCACAATCCTAACGAGGTTCAAGGAAGATCAGAACCAAAAACCTATTATACCCTATCAATCATCCTTTCCCCTCCCAAATAAACCTTCATAGTAATAAAGACATTGAGTCTGCTAAAAACTATTACACATTAGCAATCTTGTTAGTGCCTCTACTATGGAAAGGGAGGAAGCCCTTCTTAATAGAATTGTAAAACTGGAAAATGAGGTTGGGGTTTTGAAAGAAGAGCTCAAATAGGTTTCTAAGAGATAAGGAAAAAGGAAGCTGTAGAATGATCCTGAACAGGATAATGATCAGATTCTGGAAGTCTACAAGAAGCTAAATTCACTAGATAATAGACTAGGAAATGCAAAAGGAAGACATGATTACACCCTTTCTATTCTCAAGGATATTTATAACTTCATGGAGCAACATGTCAAAAGTGTTTGCATGCTCAGTGACATTCCTTCTGCCATTTGGGAGCCGGGATCAAAACATGACTTGATTCTCTCACAGCTGGACAAGAAGGATCCCTCCCATGTCACTTCCCTAGCACTCTTCACCTCTCTGTAGAAGGTGAGGACAAAGATTGATAGAGAAGACAAGTGAAGAAGACTATCCTTACTCCTGGTTTTCTATTTTGTTATTGTTAGGATGTTGTTTTCATGTTGCTTTGTTGCAGTTTTGTTACTGTTTGATCCTTTTTGTATAGTTTCTCAGATAACTATAGTTGGTTACTCATGTATAATTTGGATGTTGATCCAAACTTGATGTATTTACTACATTATATGGCTTTTGAGCCTTTTTGTAATAGGGTATAGTCCCTTCAAAACTATTGACTACATTATCTGCTCTATCTGGCTTTTGAGCCCTTTTTGTAACAGGGTATAGTCCCTTCAAAACTATTTACCCCTAATAAAAAAATGGATATTGAAATAAAATTGGAGTTAAATATTTGAGATTTATTTCACAGTCAAAATTTAAATGGAATTTCTAGATACACGTGTAAGGAGGAAAATACCGACATTTCAATTCTAGTACCAAAACCATCATCAAGGTGAAGCTATTGGAGTTGTAAAAATCAAACAATAAGAGAGATTAGAGATCTTGATCTTTCTCCACCATCCATGATAGCTCCATATAGCAACTTGGAAACCAAAACAAACAATAAAATGAGAGATAGGGAAGAAATACCTTCCATTAAGAAATATAAGATTTCCTAACCCAACCGTAAGATCTAGGGTGGAGAGCCTTTTAATGTAAAGGTTCTCCTTAAACCTAAAGTATGCACTTGCAAGTGGATATTATGAATTTTAAGTTGGGTGAATAATATTTTTTTTTTTTTTAAAATTAAATTTAATTAATTGAAAGAGCGTGGGTCTTGGGGAACCATTTTATTAAACCTTAGGGGTAACATTATTAAACTAGTTCATTGATTTGGGGACCTATGGATTAATTATCCTTCCCACTTAATTGAATAAACCTTTGCAAAAGGGGTAGTTAAAATAACTTAATTACATGGAATTAATAGTACCTTAGAATATGAAACTTAATTCCTCAAACCTAGAGATTTCCTTGGTGTGGGAGCTAAATTGTGAAGGTTATTATTAGATGATTAACAAAACTAATGTTAATTAACACAATAGCACATTTTTAAAATGAATTATTAACATTGATTTAATCATCGTAATGACTTATTGCTAATTTTTATAATGCTAAAAATGTTAATGGTGGCACATAGAACAAACAATTTTTTTATCACATTCATAATGAGATTTTAATGGGTAAACTATAGTATAATTTGAGGTTAAAAATGGGGGCATGACGGTTAGTATCGAGCTCAATTTCAACACCGACGCTTTGGGGATTATGAAAATAAAATAAATTATGTTGGATTAGTTATTAAGGACCTTTTAAATAACCATTTCCACTATAACACTCTAAAGTAAACAATTTTCTTTCCTCTATTCTCATAGGATGTATAGATAAGGTACTATACATCAATCTTCTATGATTCATGGATGTAGGTCACCTACTCCGCAGTCGGGTGCAATAGATATTGTACCATAGATACTAGAGTAATTATAGTAGATGATGGGAGTTTTATAGAACAACCTTTCGATGTAGTGATATCCCAAGGATAAGATCATTCAACTAGAGGAGGTTACTCATCTAGTTGAGGGTGGACACTCAGTGAAACATTAAAAATATACATAGAGATGGGTGAGGTACCGTATCCATTACGTACACTTTTAGACAGTTTCCAAACTTCACTGGAGCCATTCTCATAGCATTTCAGGGCCACTAGGATCAAATAGGAAAAATTCACCTATTAGATAGATCGTTGAGCATAATCACCATGACCATGAAATTGGTGGTGTTATCAAGGATCTCCTCCTCTTATATTCACCTACTTACCGAGGGATGACTAAGGGTTTTAGAGCTTCATCTTATCTCATGATTCTTTATAGTTTCTTTGGACTACACCCTTATGATAGTAATTTTAAGGCTTGAATTTTTCTTCACCTCCTATAAGATGCAACAAACATTTGGTGTAGTAATGAGGAGTGGAATCTCCATATGACATGAGATAAAATTACTTTGGAGATGTTAAAGGAGTTCTTTTGGAAGAGATATATGTCTTAGAAATTTTTATATAATATGATTGATGAGTTCCATGACCTCCATCGGGGATCGGGAACCATGTCACAATATGAGTCTCTTTTCCTAGGCCTCTTATAGTATGTGGATTATTTATAGGATGAGAAGTAATAAGTAAATAGGTTCATCATAGGCATAAATGTAAATGTGATTGGAACAGTTAGGATGTTATCTCCTCTAACAATGGAAAATGTGGTGGATAAGACTTATTTAGAAGAGGAGAACATAGGAAAGGTCTAGGATTACGATGTCATGAACAAGAATAGGATACATGAGTGAATTCAGTCATTCTAAGATCATAGATCATGCGGTTATGCTCCACCATCGAGAGGAGGTGTTAGACTACCACAGATAGCTCTAAGACCTTCATTTTACCCACAACAACATTCATAGGACCATGTACACCAGTAGCAGAGGCCTCGAGCTACACATGACATGTAAAGAGGCAAGAGGTCGGGGAGGATTTGGATTTGGTAGAGATAGGAGACAAGGCATTCAACACATGTACAACCATCATGCACATATCATTCCGCTAGGGTTGGACCCATAGGTTCAAGTGCATTAGAGTATATGTGGGACTACCACATAAAGGGATTCACCAAGATGTTGCATTTATAGGACCCATAATAACTATTATCACCTCTTTCCACATAAACCTTATTTTGGTAATAGACAGTAAAGAATATATATTTGAGTAGATTATATCAGATGTGGGACACACTCACTATGTCTACACCACATTAAATAAATGCCAAGATGAGCACCGGAGCCACCGCTATTGAGACCACATGTATTATCGGGTATATTTTTGTATTTGTGCTATTTGATTCTGGAGATTTTGATTCTTTTATTTCTCCATATATAGTAGACCAATGTGGGTTGGTGGAATCAATGCATTTGGATAGATGACAGTTGATTTGGCTTCTAGGGCCAAACTCACCATTAAAAATAATGCAGAGAGGTGGATTCCTGATTTTAGTGTGATCTCCACTACTTTAGACCTTCATGTTTTACCTTTGGGATTTTACAAGGTAGTTTTAGGCATGTATTTTCTTAAGTCTCATCATACAAAGGTGGATTTTTTCAGAATAATATTATTAAGTGTCAGGATGACTTGGGTAGTTTAACTATGATTACCAGTATTCAAAGGCCTATCACATTGAGTATTATATCTGCCAAGTAACTCAAAAGGAGCATGCGCAAGGTTTCCAGATGTATTCCATCAAGATTAGTGATCGATCGAGGATGTTATATCTAGTTCACCTCTTGATGAGAACCAAATTTTGAGAGAGTTTTCAGATGTTTTTCCTATTGAGCCTCTTCATTTATCACCACAAAAAAAGGTGGATTTTACTATTAACTTGGTACCAGGTATAACTCCATTTTATTAGGAACCATATAGGATGATGACTCCTAATCCTTATGAACTTAAGATTCAGTTAGAGGATTTCTTTGGAGAAGGGTATTTTTCCTAGTGTGTCTCATTTGAGGGCACTATTGATATTTGTGAAGAATAAGGATGGATCCCTTCATTTTTGTGTCAATTTTAGGTAGTTGAATAAGGTAATGGTAAATAAATTTTATCCCATTTCAAGGATATATGATTTATTTGATCATATGTGGGGATCTAGAGTGTTCTCTAAGAGTGATCTTAAGTTAAGGTATCACCAATTGTGCATTATAAAATCATATATTCATAAAACAACCTTCTCCACTTGTTATGGACACTACGAGTTCACTATGGTTCTATTTGATTTCACTAATTCTCCCACAATCTTCATGATCCGAAGGAATGGTTTTTAAGGACATTCTTGGATCAGTTCATTTGAGTGCATCTTGATGATATTATTTTATATTCCTTCTTAGAGGAGTATCACAAAGAGAACTTGAGATAGATTTAATAGTTTCTAAGGGAGAATTTTTTTAGGAATTTAGAGAAAATTTTCCTTCTTCCGGATAGATATTTAATATTTAGGACACATTATCTATAGTTAGGGTACCTCTGTAGCTCCCTAGAAGATTTGTTTCATTTTCAATTAGATGGAACCCACTAAAATGATAGAATTTAGGAGATTCATGGGGATGGAAGGCTATTATTGCAGATTTAGGCAGGATTTCTTAAGGATATCTCATGCTATCACTACCCTTTAGTGCAAAGGGAATAATTTTTTCTAGTTAGATAAATGTGAGTAGGAATTTCATTTTCTCAAGGATTGGTTGACTATGAAACCTATTCTTGCAGTACTTGATCCTTTGTGAGAGTTTTTGGTTTTCACTTATGCTTCTTTAAAGGGAATTTGGGTAGTCCTCATGTAGAAGTGGTGTGTTATTACATTTGAGTTAGGAAAGATCAAGGATTATGAGCTTAACTATCCTACCCATGACCTTGAGCTTTAAATATTGTTCATGACCTAGTCGATGGAGACATTTTTATTTTGGCTAGACCTTTTCTTTTAGGAACTCGATCATTTGATCTTCCAACACATTTTATCACTACCTAATATTAACACATGTTGGAGCTCAAAATTACACTTGTCGTAAATCACTTGGATCTAGGGCTTTAAAGAAACATGGGTGTTTCTCTAAGTTGTTGGACTCAAACTAAGATAAACCTCTACTGAAGGTTTTCTTCCTAAACTTATTTCTACTACTAAACTACTCCTAGAATTGAAATACAAATATATAGCTCTAATATAACATTCCAATGGATCAAGGTGAGAAGGAGATGCATAAAATAGAAATCTTAAACTAGAGAAAGTGACAAAGCACATGAAATAAAGGGAAAGATACTTCTAAAAGAGAGAAAATGGGAGAAAAATAATTATAAAGAGGATCGAAATGATAGCCACGCAGTTCAAGGAAGAATATAAATTCCCATTCCCATAATGCACAATAAATATAGATTATGATAAAACACACAACATGCCCACAAATGAATGAAAAGGAAAGGAGAAGCTATTAAATACCGCTAAAGAAGAAATAAGGCACAAAATAGATAATTTTATTGGTTAAAAATTATGCACATATCATTACAAAGGAGGATAATGTGTAGATGCATTGATAGAATCATGATCCAAGGAATGAAACTCTAGAACACTTATGCAACATTAAAATGATGCCCTCTTATTCCCAAAGTATCTAACATTACAACTTGGAATCATTTTACAATATATATATATATATATATATATATAAGTGGGAGAAGAAGAAGAAGAAACTAAAGGGAAATTTGAATTCCTCCTCCACCCATAAACCACTTTCATTAAATTATCTGAAAAATATCTAAGCACTTCTAAAACTCCATTTCCCCATGCCTTTTCCTTATTAAAGATGAAATATGTTGCATTAAATTTTGGTGGTTGTGCTACCTAGGTAGTACTTTTCATGTTACCGACGTTTTTCTCTATTTCAGGGACCTACCTCCATTTGAACTGAGAAATATATATTTATTACATAGAGGAGGATGAAATTTCTCCAAGGACATATGATTTTCATGGATAAACTTATTAGATCAAAACTTATATTCATTTTATCCTTGCGTGGAAAACTATTGTTTTGTTTTATTGTGTGTCTTTATCTTTTAGGATTGCATGGTATTTGACCTCCGCAACTTCTCCTAGCTTCCATGGATTCTTCTAATCCTTTCATGACATGTTCCTTATAATATGTCTTTCCCTATTCATCTACAAATTTATCAACCTCTCCATGTTGACCGGAAGCTTCATCTAATGTAGCACATATTTTAGTAACATCCATGGATACCTTTAACTATATGTGACTTTGATGAGTTTTTATTTTACATGCGGCTTTTGTAATTGTATATTGTGTCTTGATTAAAACATTTGCATCAAAATTCTAAAACGGCTCTTTTACATCCTCTACAACTTTACCAATTTCAACATTGAATATCCTCTAAGTTGTTCAATTTTTGCAAGAAGTGAAAAAATGGAAAAAATTATTGGTGACTCACAGGGAACATCTGCCTCCTCGATGAATTAATCATTGGCCTTACAAAATCCATTGGGCATAGAGTCAACTTGGATTCCCATATTTGATTTATTTTCTTTGCATTTTATTTTCCAGAGATGATTGTAACTGATCCAACTTATTTATTCCTATGAAAACCATAGAAACATGATGAAAACATTTCACAAGAACACCCTCAAGTAACAAGATCTGTGAAAAAAATCAAGGAAAGAAACCTACACTACCAATAATGTAATGTTCTAAAATAACTTGGAGGAATTTAAAACTAATCTAATATGTACAAGATGCAATGAAATATCTTAATGAGAGGGTTTAAGGTAAATCCCATTTACTGATATTTGAAGCACATTCCCATCAAGATAATATAACTAAAATGAGTTAGCCACATTATAAATGGTTATGATGTATGGTTCACTCAAGATTGCATGAAATTTGGAGTGTCTTCCTATCTTATCTCGATCCGCATTCCATTTCAAAACTAGATCTTTAACCTTAAATGTTTGATTTCTATATTTCTTACCAAACCACTATTTGGTTGATTTTTTATGTTTTTCTAGTCTTATTATGATGGAATCTCTAGATTCTTCAAGTTCCACCAATTACGTCATTCAAATTTATATTTTATTTGAGCCTTCAAATTCTATCTATTGGGCTAATTGAAGTGAAGGAAATTCTAGTGATAATGACAATCTTTATTATTTATAATATACCAATTCATAGGGAGAAGTACTAATAGCCTTTTTACTATAATCATGTCCTCCCGCAGAGCATTTCTCACCCTTTTTGCCACTTTCTCTTATTGATGTCCATTATCTTCATGATGATTCTAGTTAGATTTTTATTAGTGGATTCCGCAAATCCATTACCTTAGTGGTAATCATTTGAAGAATTATTAAGATAAATCCCAAGACCAAGATCCATATCAAAAAATTTATCCTAGGAAATCTTTTGCATTATCAGAAATGATATTTTGAGGGACACCAAACCTTGTTACAATTTCTTCAAGGAAGTCCATGATAGCTAATTCAATGGCCTCTTCTAATGGTATGGCTTCTGTCCTTCTAGTGAAATAATATGTTTTTTTCAAAACCCATTTGTAACCAGCACTAGATGGAGGATTAATCATTCCAATGAATTCAAGACCCCATTGTAAAAATGGCTGATCTACCTGAATTGGATGAAGTGGGATAGTTGTCAATATTTTATTTCCAAAGTGAATAGAGAACATTCCTTAAACTTTTTCATCCATCGTGAGCATCTACAAACAATGTGGGCCAAAAGTATATTGCTTTTATGATTTTCATGGATGTTGCTTTAGTAGAGAAATTTCCACCTGAGAAACCATCATGGAACTCAGTTGTTCCATTGACACATTGTTCACCTTCAATGCACTTGAGTAAAGACTCGATCAATATGTATTTTAAACAATACACCATAAATCAATGCTTTAGGAATAGACCTCAGCCTTATATGTCTTCCTTTTTCCCTATTTAAACCAAGTGGGTATATACTAGCAAACAAAACATTATTCATATTGGCAATCCAACTATGATCATTGCATACATTTCTCTCATCTTTCTTCCATTCAACATTACTTGACGGATCTTCGTTCATGAAGGAAGTACCTTGGTGATCCTGAGCATCTAAAGCCAGACTTCTCACAAAGTGTACTTCCTCTTACCAACTTTTTGGATTTAATAGCCATGTCATATTCCATAATTTCAGTCACTCATCTAGCTCATTTCTTTCTTGTCTCTTCTCCCATGATGAAGTCTATGATGCTATGATGTGATACTAAAACTTTAATGTGGTTAGCAAAAATCATGCTCTTGAATTTCTTCAAATCTCTCATGATAGAAAACAACTATTTTCCATGTGGCTATACTTGACATCATAATTATTTAGTGTCTTACTAAATATGGTCAGTGGTTGTTCCCATCCCTAATCATTTTCTAATTTAAAATTGTGGTTATGCTAGATTCAACCCCATAAGCATATAGAATGAAATATTTGGTATAGTCAAGGTTGATCAATGTAGGAGCTTGAGCAATCTCTTGTTTTATTCTATAAAATTTATTTTCCCCCTCTACTATCCACTTGAAAATTGAATCCTTTTTTAGCATGAGAGTAATAGGTCTTACCAAACCTACAAAGTTAGGGATGAAACGCCTAAAAAAATTAATTTTCCCAAGGAATAACTAAAAATCCTTCTTGTGAGATGGAAAGTAAATATCCAAGATGGATAAGATTCTTTCCATATCAATATCAATTCCTTTCTTCAAAACAACATGCCCCAATAATAGCTTATCCATAGGGACTAAAAAGTTGGATTTCTTGGAATTAAGGGACACACCAAATTCCCTACATATCTCAAACACTTTCTCCAAGTGCTTCATATGATTTGTGCTCTACTTTGAGAAGACAATAATATCATCTAGGTAAACCAAGATAAATTAATTTATATGCCCCTTGAAAGAAATGTCCATTTCTCTTTAGAAAGTGGCACCTGTGTTTGATAGGCCAAAGGAAATTTTATGATATGTAAACATTCCCCATTTAGTGGTGAATGTGACCTTGTATTGATCCTCTTCTTTCACTTTGATTTGATTAAAGCATAATTATCCATCCAACATTGAAAATATTTCTAATCATGTTATTTTCTACAAAATTTGTTCCATCGAATGTAAATGATAATGATCCTTTAAAGAGGCCTTATTCAAGTCCCTGAAATCGACACAAAGTCTAATTTCCCCATTTTATTTCTTACTAGAACCATATTTTCTACCTAGGTAGAGTAATTGATAGGAAAAATAATATTTTCCTGAATGATTTTGGATAACTCCTTTCTCATAAGGGGATCTATCCTGGGATTCATTGGCCTTTTCTTCCATCTCGATTGAATTGACGATGGAATCTAGATCAATGGATTGGTGAACTATATCTAGATTAAACTCTTTTAAATCTTCATAGTCCCATGAAAATACATCACTGAATATTTTACACATGCAAATGAAATCTTTATTTTCATTCTCGCCACATACCTTCCCAAGTAGAAGTTCTTTTCCTAAAGCAATTATGACTGGTTGGAAATCTTCTTGTTTTTCTACCATATTATTCTCCATACCTTTGAATTCATCATCTAGACTGAAGATATTCTCTAGAGTGACAAATCCCTTTGGTAATTTTTCAGTTTTCAGTTGAATTATTTTATCACCATAGAATTCTTGCAAATCAGATTGCATTTTTGAGGAGAACTCAACTTCATTTTGTATAAATTGGATAATTTTTTCATCATTGTCAAAAAATTGCTATTTGGTCTAATTATCTGGAATGGATGGCTTGACCACCATTTTTATATGTTGCATGATTCCCTTTATCAGATCCTCGTTAGTGAAAATTGAGAACCAAGAGTTTTCATTTGATTTGCATCTCTAACTCTATGTTTGTAATCCTTTAAAAAAATTTCTTTGTGGCACACTTTCCCTTGACTTGGTGAATAACTAGTTCAGCATCTCCAAATATCTGTAATTATTTGTTCTTTATCTTTTCAGCCATTAAAATACTATGCACCAATGCCTCATATTTAGCTACATTATTTTAACATGTAAACTTTAGTCTATGAGCAAAAAATAATCTCACATTAATTTAAGAAATGAGCAAATTCCCACCCCGGCTCCATTTCTACTTCTAGAACCATAAAAGAAAATATTTCGTTGTCTAGAAGTTTTTTTCTTTTTATTTCTTGAATGGCGCAGTGTGATAGATTCTTCTTGGAGAATGCAGTAAGTACCAAGACCAGTCTCAAAGGTTCTAAGCTCTTGAGCATACGGATCAAATTCATGGTCTCTCTCTGTCCATTCATCTAGCAATAAATCAAGCATTGAAGGGGGATAGAGTGCTCATCGGAACTAAAACTTTCTCATGTTATTCTTGTATCACGTAATTTGATTGGATAGGGGTGGGATCATATGGATTAATATGGAACGAAAATATCAGTTTGTATTGTATTGTATTGTAAAGCATGTGAGTCCAATCTAAAGACAAATAACCACCTACCTTAGCAATAAAATCTCTAGACAAACAAATGGAAAACATAGGGGAAAATCAATTACTGATATGTCATGAGTTATAGTGAGACTTGGCTAGACATGAAGATTTAAGTCAAGATTTTTATTACTCCCAATACACCCATGGTTGACCCATCAAGTTGCAAAACTCCCTTAGACATAGAATTTTATTCGAGTCCCGGGATATTAGCAATTTTCTTAGGCATTACGGAGGTACATTCCCCTAAATCTATCATATAGTTATGCACCAAATGTTCACCAAGAATTGATGGCATGAAAAAGGGTGGGTTTTTATATTCTTACTTACTTGGTCTTCCTTTGCTTAACATACATTGATGCAGCATGAATTCTCTA
This sequence comes from Taxus wallichiana var. yunnanensis, assembly GCA_018340775.1. Taxonomy (NCBI): domain Eukaryota; kingdom Viridiplantae; phylum Streptophyta; class Pinopsida; order Cupressales; family Taxaceae; genus Taxus; species Taxus wallichiana. The sequence goes on along the minus strand of CM031239.1, from coordinate 19,648,122 downwards.
CACCACTAGATCCATTTGAGGTAGATGCTTGAGGGCTTCACACAAGAGTTCACACTAAGATGGAATAGCCAACACATCCCACATTATTACATTAACATTGGTATTCTTCATATACTCAACAATTTTAAATAGAAGGCTCACAAATTTCTAAATCTACAAAGCATGTTATTATCCCTTTTTTTTTCATGTTACGATGTTTGAAAAGGTAGATTTGGTTGAATGAAAATTTTTGTCTAACACAACTTTACCAAGTGCCTTAGGTGACTTGTTTTTTTTCAATCCAGGCTCTTTCTCCTTACCCGTGGCATCTCCTTAACCATGGGAAGATGTAGATTATGATTCTAGCATCATTTTCTTATGTCACATATTATCAACAAAGCTTATTTAAGGCCTATTATAGATACCGCCACTTGATTAACCAAACAAAATCCTTCACTCCAAAGAACATGGGATTGAAATTAGTATTGGATTCTTTGATTGCTTATGTGTTTGGACCTGGTTGCTTTGAAAATGGGTTCTTTCTAACTATATGAAACTTGAATCATGTAAGCTTGAAGATACATTATCCTTTCACAACCCAAGTTATTATGAGGTTGATTTCATGGGAAACACCACTTAGTTTCTTGAGCCATGTTATTTTGTACAAGAATCAATTCTTGGCTTGATTTAGGAGTAGGAAGTTCTTATGGAGGAATATTTTTTCCAATGGAAGAGGAGCATTTTGGCCCCGCCATCTAGTATTTTTCTTATTTTGTGCATATCTTTGATTAGGTCTGTCGATTTCTATATGGTTGATACCCCTAATTTGAATATTTCCCTTGATTTTGATAATTTTTATAGGATTGGGATTTTTGTTTCTCTAGGGATCTAACGTTTTTGGTTAAATTGTTGAGTAATTCTTTCATATATTCATCTTATTTTATTTTTTTAGGAGTATGAGATGTGGATGTAGTAGGTTGCAGATTTTCTCAAGGATAGGAGCAACAGAGGGTTGAGAATCTTGATGCAATTCAAGATACAAAGGCATCGGTGCCTAAGGGATAATTTCCTAGCTTCTATTAAGTTTTTTTCAGCTCCAATTACAATTTCATAGGCTACTGGTAGAGTTATCCCTCCCATAGGTTGTACCATAAGATAAATATCAGACTTAAGATATTTTAAGTAAAGAATTGTACCTTCATTTGTAGGTCTCACAAGAAATGGAAATCATGTCCCAAGTCTTCGAAACTTGAAATTAAAATCCTTCATGAGTTCATTTGGATCCCTTTTGATGGTGTTCAATTTCTCTAATAAAGACAAGTTGTCTTCTCTTTCTACAAATTTATTGTACAAAGTTGTACATAACTCATTCCAATTTTGAATTAAACCTAATGTCAAACTTCTAAACCATTGTAAAGATTTTTCCTTGAAATAAAAATCTTAAAATTTTACTACCACATCCATCTCATCAATTTCATGAATTGCACATACATTTACTATATCTTGGATATGATCAACTTGATTAGTATGATTCTCTATTGTGAAGAATCGGATATTTTTTCAAGTTTCTACTAGATTCTTAGAACTCATGGCAAGCGGACTACCGCCCATAAATTTAAAAATGGATTTGGTGGTTGTTGAGCCATTATGATGGGTCTAAAAACTCTTATGGACTACAAAAAGGTCCTACTATGTGGATGTGTTGAAAGGTTTCTATTTGGGGGAGATGGTAATCTTTGAACTTGTCTTCCTCTTATTCCTCTACCCGGTGAGAACCGCAAATACTAAAATATCCACTCTTCTCTTAGTCTATATCATGTTTGATTAATTCTCATGACGTTGAACCAATAGCATTTTTGAAACTAATTGATTTTCTAAATGGAGTCTGTTATCACCAAATCACAAAGCACCCGAGTATCTCGCAACTCGATGGGTTGAGACTCTCAGTGTGATTGCATAACATGGAGCTTTTCCCAAGTGTGGGACCTTGTAAAATCAAAAATCTCTCTCGGATGAAGGCCGGTTCCTATTCCTCTGTTTAGATGCACACAAAAATAAATGCAGAGGGTTTACTCAAAATCTAATCTAACTTGCCAAGGAGACAGGGTAAGAAGATGCATAAAAATAAACCTAAACTAACAAAGGTGATGCATCGAGGAATGAAGAACACCTATCTTGCCAATAAACACAAACCATTAAAATGTGATGCAAGATCATGCATAGATAACAAAATTTGCAGTGAAAGATCAGGAGGATGTAAATGAACACAGAGAGGGTTGAGAATCATCCACAGACATGCATTACTTGCTCCAAAGATTGATGTAATACACTACAAAATTCCAAGAGGAAAATTTTCATTATAGTTTTAAATGGGAGGTTTGAACTCCACAAATTCACCTACCAAAGAGAAGAAGGGAGGAGCAAAACAAGAATGTCCAACATTTAGAAAGAAGCCCCTCCTTACAATTTATAGGAAGAATGAGAGAGGGAAGAGGGAGGAAATCCAAATATACCCCAACCACCTCTAGTTTTCATTTAATTCATCTCATTATGGTGGTAGGTGAGAACCCTAGCAATCTTAAAAGTGGCGAAATGTATTTTGCATTAAAACTAGTTGTTGAAACGTCATTTCTGGCCATTACCACGTGCTAGAGGCATTTTTATATTTTATCTCTCCAAACTGAACCAAAATGCAATATTGACCCAATAATCATGTAGATAATTTCATGATATTTCCATTGATATAAAGAACGTGAAAATCCGAGCTCTGGATTGAAAGTTATGGCCATTTGAAGATTTAGGGCAAAAACAGGCCCAAAATGGATCAAGGGAAAGTTTGAATTTTTACCCATTTGGTCTTTGGAAATTTTTTAAATTTTCCCGTGCTCCGCCACTTGGAAAACACGTGTTAGGATCTGATTCATCTACAAGCCCATCCTTTGAAAATTTCTTTCGGGCCCTTCCTTAAACCTTTTTCCACTTGGACATGTGGCACTATTTTATTGGCTTGGGCATGAGGGGCACACCTTTTCCTTCGAAAATTTGGCATTTTTCACTTTGGGAAAATTTCCCTTTTCCCCATGCTCCACCACTTGGATGACACATGACACATTCTGATTCTTCTATGGGCCTCCTTGTCTCTTTTGCGGCCTTTTCACCTTTTCGCGTCCCACGCGTCCCTCACGTTCTTTTGTCCCAACTGTCCCGGACAAAAATCTCCTGCTTTGGCCGATTCGGGCTTCCTTGTTCCTGTTTGTGGATTTTTCACCTTTTTGCGTCCCTCACATACTTTTGTCCCAACTATCCCATGGACTTCCTGCGACAAATATCTCCAAACCACCCGAAATGGATCTGTCTTTCGACAAACCTGGGCCGATTCAAGCGCCCCACACGTATTTTTTGTCCCTAAGCTTGTCCCAAACCGTGCGAAACAAAAGACTTAGACGATTTTTCTCTGCTTTCGGATATTTTGGCTTTTCACGTCCTTCACTTCCCTACATCCCAACCGTCCCCTGTGGGCCACCTGGGACAAAAATGTTTGACTTAGCTGATTTTCTTGCTTTTTCGGCCCCAAGCTTGGTATGACGAACCTCAGTATGACCCAAACCCTTCAGACCCGAAATGCTTTAAAACAGTCCTGCAACCTTATTTTTGCATTTTTTCCATTTTTTCCAACTAGTTGGGATTTATTCTTGGATGGGAGAGTTAGAGAGAAGCAAGGGGACCCCAAAAACATGATTTTGGGCCTCCAATCAATCTACTTTTCTGGATCGAATAATTTTGCATGTTATCAAAATCACCTTGAGGGGTGAATTTTGGATAACTATTTTGGCGACTCAGCGGGGTCATCTACTTGCTGGATGAAGTTACCAATTGCCTGAAGCATCCATTGGGCATGGAGTCATGAGTTTTCTGTTCGGAACCCCAACTGACTTAGAATGTTGCAAGGAGGAAGATGGAATATCACCCGATGGAAGCAAGGGCTGCAAAACATCTCCAGGGACAGCAAGCCTATGCCAAAGCACTTAGGGAAAGCAAAACAACCTACTGCAAAACAATGTGCACAAGAACTTGGAGGAATGAAAACCTAAACTAATATTTACAAGGTAGAGAATTTCCCTTTAGTAGCAATGCTTTAGATAGATTCCATTGACTGGAATTTGCAGTTCTTCGCCATCTAATGAAGACAATTGGAAGGCATTGTTGTCCTTACACTTTATGACCATGTATGGGCCACTCCAAATGGCATCAAATTTTGAATGCCTTCTCGGTTTTCTCTATCTGCATCCCATTTTAACACTAGATCTCCAACTTGGAAAGATCTACTCTTGGCCTTCCTATCAAAGGTCTTCTTGATCAAAGCTTGATCCTTCTCCATTGCTTAGGATGCCTGATCTATGATCTCTTGGAGCTCCATCAACTGCATATCTCACCTCCATGGGCCCAAACTTTAGCAACTCTTGCTGCTTCATGAGTTCCAACATTGGCAACTCAAGTGACATGGGCAAGATTGCCTCTCTTCCATAAACAAGCCTGAATGGAGAGTTACCAATGGATCTCTTGGGAGTTATCCTATCAACCCATAAGGCTGATTTCAGTTTGGTATGCCAAGACCTCTAATTCTCATCAAGAGTCCTAATGATCCTCAACAAGTTCTTGTTTGTAGATTCAGCCTGGCCATTACCCTGAGGGTAGTAGTTTGATGAAGTACTTAGGTAGATCCTGTTCTTGACAGCCCACTCAGTCACCTTGGATCCAATGAATGCTAATGCATTATCTGAGATTATTGTAGCAGGTATGCCAAATCTAGTTACTATCCCCTCATAGAAGTCTAAGATGCTAGACTCATTTGCTTCCTTGAGTGCTACTACTTCAGTCCATTTGGTGAAGTAGTCTGTGGCTGTCAAAATCCACTTATGCCCTTGGCTTGAATTGGGATTAATGACTCCAATGAAGTCTAAACCCCATTGCATGAATGGCTGGTCAACTAAAATTGGATGCAATGGGAGGGCAGCAAGCCTCTCTTTACCTGTGAAGAATGCACAGTTCTTGCACCTTTTGATCCACGCGAAGCAATCAATGAAAATCTTGGGCCAATAATAACCAGCCCTCATGATTTTTAGGGCTGTCACTCTTGGTGTAAAATGACCACCAGCTAGTCCACCATGGAACTCTTCCAACACCCTATGAATCTGATTTGTACCAATGCATCTTAGCAGTACTCCATTCACATCTTTCTTGAACAAAACACTGTCTACTATGGCATATGGGATAGCCTACAATCTGAAGTGTCTTCTTTGGGTCTTGTTCATCTCTGGAGGGCATAGGCCCATGCTTAGGAAGTGCATTATACCTTGGGTCCAGCAAGGAGTGGGGATAGCATTATCCTCTTCTTGAGTGCTACCTTGCACATGGCTGTCTTGAACTGTCAAAATAGCCTCTTCTTCATTGCATACTCCCTTTTGGTTTCCCAAAATTAGCTGCTCACACAATCCTTTTCCTCTTACCAGCTTGGTGACCTTGATCTCTATGTCATACTCCATGACACAAGTGATCCAACCTGCTCTTTTCTCATTCAAATCCTTGTTGAGGAGGAAGTCCTCTACTCCCGCATGAGAGACCAACAACCGAACTCTGTTATTTGAAACTAGATGCTTGAATTTCTTCAAGCTTCGATTATTGCAAGTACATGCTTCTCAATAAAAGAATATCTCATTTCATAGTCCTCCAGGATTTGGCTAAAGAAAGAAATTAGTTGCTCATCATTGTCCTTGTTCTCTTTGCACCAAAATGGCGAAATAGTATCATTACCTCCAAATGCATAGAGGATGAAATACTTGGAGAAATCCAGGTTGATGAGAGTTGGTGCTTGGGAGATGGCTTCTTTATTTGCTTCAAAACCCTCCTTACCTTCGATGTCCATTTGAAAGCCATGATTTTCTTCAACATTTTGGTGATAGGTTTGACAAGGGCTGTCAAAATCTGCGACAAACCTCCGAACAAAGTTTATTCTCCCAAGAAACTCTTAAGGGTCTTCTTGTGGCTTGGAAATGGTAGTGCTCTTATGGCTTCAACCTCTTTGGATCAATTGCTAATCCTTCTTTAGAGAAAATATGGACAAGGAGCTTTCCTTCATGTGCTAGGAAGATACACTTCTTAGGATTCAAAGACACTCCAAATCTCCTGCACCTTTGGAAGACTTGTCTCAAATGAGAGAGGTGGTCTGCTGCATTCTTTGAAAAAACAGTGATATCATCAAGGTATATCAGCACCACGTTGTTGATCAAACCATTGAACGCCATGTCCATTACTTTTTGGAAGGTAGCTCCAGCGTTGGATAGCCCAAATGGTATTTTCCTATATGCATAAGTTCCCCATTTGGTTGTGAAGACTATCTTGAACTGATCTTCTTCCTTCACCATAATCTGATTGTAGCTCGAGTAGCCATCAAGTAGTGAAAACCTCTCAGAGCCAACCACCACTTGCAAAAATTACTCCATAGAAGGGAGTGGTTAATGGTCCTTGAGAGATTCTCTATTCAAGTCTCTCAAGTCAACACACAATCTGATCTCTCCACTCTTCTTTCGACTGGAACTAAGTTGGCAACCAAACTAGAATGCTTGATTGGGAATATGATTCTTAACTCAATCAACTTGTTCAATTCCTTACTTGTGAGAGGTTCCATGTGTGGATTTATTGGCCTTTGTTTCTTCCTGATGGGCTTAGTATTTGGATCCAACTCAATGGTGTGTTGAGCTAACTCAGGATTGAAACCTTTCAAGTCTTCGTAGCTCCAAGAAAACACATCAAGGAACTCTTGACACAGTTGTATGAACTCATACTTTTCTTGTTCAGCTTATCATATTTCCAATTTGCAATGGTTTTTCTCTTCCACCAAGATGGATACCGAATCTTCTCTTGACTGAATGTTTGCTTTCTTTCCTAAACTGATCATTGGGATTGAAAATGGACTCCAAAGTGATAAGTCCTTGGGCAGCTTGTTGGTTCTCAGTTGCACCACTTGGTCACCATACTGCTGCTCTAACTTTTCCTGATTTTTGGCTGAGAATTCAGCCTCTTCTTGCAAGAAATGGATGATTTGCTGATCATTTTCAAACACTTGCCAACTTACATTGTTATCTGGCACTGAAGGCCTCACAATCACATGGATGTTTGGTTGTACCTTGTCCTTTTGAATGCTCTCCACAACGTCAAAGGCTGCCCCAACTGCTGCAAGCCTGTCAGTGGCTTGGTTCTCTTTCCTAGGAATGGATTTGATGCCAAAACCCTCAAAATCTTCAATGAGGTCCCACACCCTATTCTTGTAGCACTTGAGTAGATCATTCTTAATAGCATGCTGCCCCTTGACCTAATTTACAATCAATTCACTGTCACCAAAGACTTGCAAGTTCTTTATTCCTCTCTTTATTGCCCAATGCATCCCTTGCACCAAGGCTTCATATTCAGCAATGTTATTGGAGCATGCAAGCTGAAATCTAAAAGTTGAATAGTACTTACTCTTGAGGTGAAACCAACATGGCTCCCCCTCTAGCACCTTGTCTACTCCTTGATCCATAAAAAACAGCTGCCATACCTCGTTGTCATCCATTTGGTCCGGCTTGGTGATGCTAGGAATGGGCTGATCTTTTCATGTATGCAATAGACTCCTAGCTTAGATTCTTCTACTTCTTGATAAGGATCAAAATCATGCACCTTGTTTGCCCATTCATCAAGAGTTAGATCCGGGATGCTTCCAACCTTGGTGTCAGCTTCATCAGTGCTTGGGTGATCTTCTTGATCAAATGCCAAACAATTGGCATTGATTTGGCTTGGAGTGTAGGGCTCGATGTGGAAGTTTTGCAATAGGTTTAGACCTGATTGTAGCTTTGGTTCCATACCTCGTTCTGAATAGCATGTGTGACTAATCAGCAGACAAATATCCTCCAATCTTGGCTATGAAATCTCTTGAAAAACATAGGGCAAAGAGTGGTGGAAGGTCTATAACTGATACATCTTGTAAAAAATCAATATTTGGACATGCATGCAAGGTAAGACTCAAGTTTCTAATCACCCCAACTGTTGTTATCTTGTTGTCCCATCCAACCGCACTATCCCTTTGGATATGGTTTCATATTGAAGTCCTAGTGATCAACTATTTTCTTGGGCATCACCGAGCTACTTTCCCCGGAATCAATCATACAATTGTGCACCAATTGGTTTCCAATGATTAATGAGACATAAAAAGTAGGGGGCTTCAACATTTTACCTTGTTGTCCTCCATGATTCCCTTCAGTCTGGGTAGCATTTGTGAGCACCTTCTCTTGCATTTGGACTTGCTGATTTGAAGTTGGCCAATCCTTCATGGTAGCTTTGTAGCAAATCTCTCGGCCCGGGATAGATAGGGATTCCACATTGATATATTTACATTTGTCTTCTTCATTTGATTAATGATACTAAATGGTGATGAAGGATCTCTTTACTGTCCCTTGGTTTGCATATTCATCCCTTGCATGTGGGTAGTAACAACTAGTATTTGAGTTGGTTTAGGAGATGATTTGGGTGCTCCTTGCATGTTTGGGGCTACATTTTGTTTGCCAAAATCTTGTGGAGTGGTAGAAGGTTGTGGATTACTTGGAGCCAATGGCTTTCCTTCACCCAAATTTCTCCTTTTTGACCTTGTGTTGGCTGCAACACTTTGAGAGGGTATTTGATTCATACCACATAAATCTTCAGCCTGCCAATTGACAAGAGTAGTTTCGTTCGGAGAGGTTCCTTGGTGAGGTGCTTCTTGTTGCTGATCCTCTTCGTGGCTGGATTCTTGCGACCCACCAATGATTTACACCATAAGAGCCTGATTTATTGCAGACCGTTAAAGCAAATTGATTGGTTATGTGGCTGACCCACAGAAACACCAATCATATTCTTGGGCCATGTTATTTCGCACCGGTACCAAAGCTTTGGATGTGGATGCAACATTGGGGTTATCGAGCTGAAAAATGGTCATTGGGGAGGCCTTGCGTAATTCTGATTTATAGCTAGATTGGGTGGTCTTTGATGTTGATATGGCTGCCTGTTAGGCTGAGCTTGAGGCTGATAAGAAGGTCTAAAACTTTGGGCTTGCTGCCTCTTGAGTGTAACCAGCTCATTGCCTAGATTTTTCAATTGCTTCATGAATTCTTGAAGTTCGTTTGAGGCACTAGAAGATGAAGTAGAAGCTTCACTTGAATTATGATTTCTAGGAGTGGGAATAGGAGCTAAGACAGGCACTTGACTAGTACTTGGGCTCTCTAAACTTGGATATAATTGCATTGGAGGCCTAGGAGCTAGCTTTCCAGCTTGAATCAAACAATTTTCAGCTCTAATGGAAATGCTATAAGCAACAAGGATAGTTTTTCCTCCCATGGATTGAATCAACATAGAAATATCATAATTTAAAGCTTTAAGGTAATATAGAAAAGTAGCTTCTGTTGTTGGCTTGACTGCCACTAGAATTCTCTCCCAAGTCCTTTGAAATCTGAAATTAAAATCAGTCATCTGCTCATTGGGAGCTCTTTTGATAGTTGTCAGCTACTCCAAAAGGGACAAGTTGTCTCCCTTTTCCCTAAACTGCTCATGGAGAGCTATACATAGCTAATTCCAATTTTGAATAGAACCTGAGGCAAGACTCCTGAACCATTGTAAAGCTTTCCCCTTGAATGAGGATGCCAACAATTTGACAACAACTTACATCTCATTGATTTCATAAATTACACAAAGGTTGGCAATGTCCTTAACATGATCACCGTGAGTAGTTTGGTTCTCTCCAAGTGAAGTATGGAATCTTCTTCAATGCTATAACCTGGGATTGGATGTTGTGCATTGAGAGTAAGTGGGCTGCTTCTAGTGAAATTGACATCTTGATTTGGTGGTTACGCCATTCTGATTGGCCTGAGAACCCTTGTTGATTGGATGAAAGGCCTACCAAGGTGGAGGTGTTGGCAGGGGTTCTATTAGGTGGAGATGGAGATCTTTGAGATCTTCTTCCCCTTCTTTCTCTTCTTGGAGATAGGTGTAGATGAACAAACAATCCTTCCTCCCTGGTTCTTGACTTGGTCTGTATTCTTCTCATAAATTTTCCAGGCTTGGACTACTGAAACCAGCGGATTATGCTTCTTTTGGAGTCGCGAGATGTGTGATTTTAAGCTCCTTTAAAGATGGAACTTACAACGAGTGCACATCAATCTTGTTGCAATAAAAGTGAAGACCTCTCAGGTCCCACTAGGTGTGCCAAAACTGTAATCACCAAATCACAGCACCCCTGAGTGTCTGCAACTCGATGGGTTGAGACTTTCAGTGTGATTACATAACATGGAGATTTTCCCAAGTGTGGGACCTTGAGAAATCGGAAAATCTCTCCAGATGAAGGCCGGTTCCTATTCCTCTGTTCAGATGCACACAAAAAGAAATGCAGAGGGTTTACTCAAAATATAATCTAACTTGCCAAGGAGACAGGGTAAGAAGATGCATAAAAATAAACCTAAACTAACAAATGTGATGCATTGAGGAATGAAGAACACCTATCTTACCAATAAACACAAACCATTAAAATGTGATGCAAGATCATGCATAGATAACAAAATTTGTAGTGAAAGATTAGGAGGATGCAAATGAACACAGAGAGGGTTAAGAATCATCCACAGACATGCATTACTTGCTCCAAAGATTGATGCAATACACTAAAAAATGCCAAGAGGCAAAGTTGCATTACAGTTTTAAATGGGAGGTTTGAACTCCACAAATTCACCTGCCAAAGAGAAGAAGGGAGGGGCAAAACAAGAATGTCCAACATTTAGAAAGAAGCCCCTCCTTACAATTTATAGGAAGAATGAGAGAGGGAAGAGGGAGGAAATCCAAATCTACCCCAACCACCTCTAGGTTCCATTTAATTCATCTCATTATGGTGGTAGGTGAGAACTCTAGCAAACTTAAAAGTGGTGAATTGCATTTTGCATTAAAACTGGTTGTTGAAACGTCATTTCTGGCCATTACCATGTGCTAGAGGCATTTTCAATTTTCTCTCTCCAAACTGAACCAAAATACAATATTGACCCCTAGAATCATGTAGATAATTTCACCAGATTTCCATTGATATAAAGAACGTGAAAATCTGAGCTCTGGATCAAAAGTTATGGCCATTTGAAGATTTAGGGCAAAAACAGGCCCAAAACGGATCGGCGGGAAAAAAGTTTGAATTTTTTACCCGTTTGGTCTTTGGAAAAATTTTAAATTTTCCCCACACTCCACCACTTGGATGACACGTGTTAGGCTCTGATTCATCTATGGGGCCATCCTTTAAAAATTTCTTTCGGGCCCTTCCTTAAACCTTTTTGCCACTTGGACACGTGGCACTATTTTATTGGCTCGGGCCTGAGGGGCGCACCTTGTCCTTTGAAAATTTGGCATTTTTCACTTTGGGAAAATTTCCCATTTTCCCCCATGCTCTACCACTTGGATGACACGTGGTAGGTTTTGATTCTTCTGCGGGTCTCCTTGTCTCTTTTGTGGCCTTTTTGCCTTTTCGTGTCCCACACGTCCCTCGTGTACTTTTGTCCCAACTTTCCCGAACAAAATCTCCCGCTTCAGCCGATTCGGGCTTCCTTGTTCTGCATTTTTGCTTTTTCACCTTTTTTTTGCATCCCTTGCATACTTTTCTCCCAACTATCCCGTGGACTGCCTAGGACAAATATCTCTGTCAAACCGCCTGAAATGGACTGTCTTTTCAAGAAACCAGCCGATTCGCGTCCCACACGTACTTTTGTCCTGGTTGTCCCAAACCGTGTGAAACAAAAGACTTAGATGATTTTTCTCTGCTTTCAGCCATTTCAGATTTTCACATCCCTCGTGTCCCTACGTCCCAACTATCCCGTGGCCGCCTGGGACAAAAATGTCTGACTTAGCTGATTTTACGGCTTTTTCAGCCCCAAGCTTGGTATGATGAACCTCAAGACAACCCGAACCATTCGGACCCAAAATGCTTTAAAACAGTCCTGCAACCTTATTTTTGTATTTTTTCCATTTTTTCCAACTCATTGGGATTTCTTCTTAGATGGGAGAGTTAGAGAGAAGCCGAGGGGACCCCAAAAAACATGATTTTGGGCCTCCAATAAATCTACTTGCTCAGGATTGAATAATTTGCTGCATGTTATCAAAATTACCTTGAGGGGTGAATTTTGGATAACAGAGTCTTTATATGTGTTGCTGCAAAGCCTCCAAGGGCTATAGTTTCACCAAGACACACACCCAAACTTGATAAAACTAGAAATATTAATTTCTAAGTTCAAAATAGGCGTGATAAAACTATTTGAGCTCAAAATTTAACCCACCCTAAATCACAAGGATCTAGGGATTTGAGGCATCATGGTACTATCTCTAAGTTGTGGGACTTGAACTCGAGACATACCTCTAGAGAAGGACAACTTCATCAACTTATTTCTACTACTAAACTACTCATATGAATTGAAATACAACTATCTAGCTCTACTGTAAAATTCCAAGGGACCATGGTGAGAAGGATATATATAAAAACAAATCCTAAACTAGAGAAGCCAATAGCACTAGAAAATAGAGGAAAAATACTTGAAAGAGAGAAAAGGGAATTAAAACAATGATGAAGAGGACCAAAACGATATCCAAATTTCAAGGAAAAATCTTAATTCCCATTCCCATGATGCACAATAGATACAGATTCTAAGAAAACACACACAACATACCCACGAATGAATGAAAAGGCAAGGAAACAAAATAAAATACCCGCTAAGGCAGAAACGAGCCACAAAACAGATGATTTTATTGCTTGAAGATTATGCACAAATCATTACAAGGAGGGATAAGGTTTGGACACGTTCATAGAATCGTGATCCAAGGCATGAAACTCTTAGAACACTTGTGCAACATTAAAAGAATGCCCTCATATTCTTAAAGTATCCAACATTACAACTAAGCATCATTTAACCATATATATAAACTTGGGAAAAGAAGAAGAAGAAGAAAATAGAGGGAAATTTGAATTCCTCCTTCCACCCACTAACCACTTTCATTAAATTCTCTAAAAATATCCCATCACCTCTAAAAATCCATTTCCCCATGCCTTTACCTTTCTTAAGACAAAATAGGTGCCCATATGACATTAAATTCTAGTGGTTGTCTTTGCTGGGTAGTACTTTGCATGTTAGAGACATGTTTCTCTATTTCACCCACCTACCTCCATTTGAACTGAGAAATATAGATTTACTACATAGAGGAGGTTTAAATTTCTCCAAGGACATAATATTGTCATGGATAAAATTATTATATCAAAACTTATATTCATTTTAGCTTTGCATGGAAAACTATCATTTTTATTTGTTGCGTAGCTTTCTCTTAGCATTGTTTGGTATTTGACCTTCGTGGCTTCTCCTATCTTCCACAACTTATGCTAATCCTTTCATAACATGTTCCTTGTAATGTTTCTTTCCTTGTTCATCCATGGGTTCATCAAACTCTCCAATTTTAGCGGAGGCTTCATCTAGTCTAGCACGGCTTTTAGTAACATCTATGGATCCCTTTCTACTATATGCGGCTTCGATGAGTTTTTATTTTACTTGTAGATTTTGTAATTGCATATTGTGGCTTGCTTAAAACCTCCATAGAATACTTAGTTCCTTACATGTCTCTTTTTACATCCTCTGCAGATTTACGAATTTCAACATTGAAGATCCTCTAAGTCCATATTGTTCAAGTTGTTCAATTTTTCCAACAAGTGCAAAAATGGACAACAACACCCATCAATGGCATTGGATGGAGTTCTTGTGTAAGTATTTATATGAATATACAATACATTAAGGGAAAGTAAAATGTCATAACTAATTATTTTAGTTTATAACACCATGATATTACTAGTTTGAATATTCTTTCGACCTACAAGGCAAGATATTTTAGCACCTTCCGAGTGACATATTTTATAAGGGAATGAGGTAGGTGGTTAAGTCATAGGATTATTCGTAGGGAATATACATAGGATGTATTTTAGAGGCATATGGTATTCTTCATTTTCACAGACACATTTATGTACATAAATCATGTGATTTTCATATTTTTATCCTATTCAAGGATCATCGAGCCCATTACACAACCCATCTTAGATTGAAGAAGATGCACTTAGATTTGAGATAGTTAAATTATTGGAAAAGATTGTGTCGGGATATTACATATTTCATATCCCATTGTCTAGATTTTTGGAGGGTTAAGGACAAACACTCTCTTCCAAAAGGAATTATTCACCCCCATGATATTCTTGAGTGGAGGTGGGACACAATATTCATGGATTTATTTGTTGATCTTTCTACTTCCTTGTATCACCATGATGCCATCATGGTAATGTTGGACAAGTTAACTAAAATTTCCCATTTATCACTGACTAAGGTCACTTAAAATGCATTTTCCATTCCTAGATTTTCTCTTGACGATATTGTGAGGATGCATGGGATTTTGAAAAATAATTTTTTATATTTATTAAAAAGGAGGGTTTTGTGAGGGTCCTTACCCTGTTATAATAAGGATGATAAATCTAGATATATCCATAAAGATATCATGAGATAAAAAAGAAAAAATACCAAAATAAATAGTTGGATATTGAACAAAGAAACTGACAATACAAAACCAATGTACAAGAAAAACAAGGATAGAGAGAAACCCATGAGTCAACCATCCAACACATCAAGAACATAACAAGCTTGGAAATACCCAACCATCAAATAAACTACTTCGAGGAACCTCAGCTATATACTTTTTTATTTAACTAATGATGAAGTTCAAAATCTCAAGATGTGTACTATCATTCCCAATCCAATTGTGAAGAACTTTAGATTTCACACCAATGTTTGCACACAAATCAACCACCTTATTTCCTTCTCTAAATTGTGATATGTTTTGAAGTTTGAGAAATTCCTTAGAGAGATGATAAATTCTTCAATGATTTTGTTGATGGTTCAAATTGAGGGTGAATTTAATTGCATATAACTCAAAATCTTCATAGAATCCCCTTCAACCATGAGATTTGATATGTTCAAAGATTTTGCAATTTATCTTCCACATGAAGTAGCTAATGCCTCAAAATAATGGTTAGTTTGGACCCCCATGTTACCTACGTAGGCTAATATAAGACCCCTTTATCATTTTGAATGACTCCAACTCCCTTAGCTCTTCACATGTTTCCCTTATCGACCCATCGAAATTTAGCTTGCATAATTTGTTTTTAGGAGGGTTCTAAACAATATTTCTCCTAACAAGTTTGTAGCTTTGTTGCTTAGGATCTTAAGTGAGCTACAAGATCCATTAGTTGAGGAACTTGATTTATGATTCCTTCATACTACATTTTATACATTTTATGGAGGTTTTGAAGTTCTCAATTATCAGCAGAATCAAATTTTTGAAGAAAATGCCCACCTATAGAACTTTCCTTAAAAACTATTTTATTCCTTTCTTTTCATATACCCCAAAATGTGTGAGGAAGGGTTAAGTCATAGAAGTATGAATGAAAAAAATTTAGTATGATAATACCAATTATCTATCATATCTTGCACTAATTTAGGGATCACCCATTTCAAACCAATTTTATCCAAAATGAGTCCCCAAAGAGAGCACGTGAATTTATAATGTATAAAAAGGTGATAAAAATTTTCTTCCTCTTCTTTACAAAGGATGCATCTGTTAATCCTAATATTTCCTTTCTTTCTTAGGTTTTCAACTATAAGGATCTTGTTTTGGACAGTAAGCCACCAAAAAAAGTTAACCTTTTGGATCATCTCTTTGCACCAAACTTTCTTCCAGAAGTCTAAGGATTGAACGGATGATTCGATAGTTGTATCCATATTATTAGTGATCAAGATACTATTTATACTTCATATTTTTGGACTTCTTTCCAAGATACCATGGGTACAAAAATTAACTTCAGTTCATCTTATCACCCTGAGACGTATAGAAAGACTAAGAGGTTAAACTAGGTACTTGAGGACATGTTGGGGTGTATGTTATGGATCACGTGAAGAAATGGGAGGAATAATTGTATCTTTTCAAGTTTTCATACAAAAATTTTTATCATAGCTTTACTATAATGACACCTTACCAGGAATTATATGGGAGACCTTGTAGAACACCACTGAGTTAGGATAGATTGGATGATAAGGATCTTCTTAGACCAGATTTTCTTCGGGATAAGGAATAACAAGTTATTTTTATTAGGAAGTGTCTCGAGCAGGAATGAGCACACCAAAAGGCATATGCAGACACAAAGAGGGTTAGGATTCACTTCTATGTAGGTCATAAGGTATTTTTAAGACTATGTCCACACAAGAGTCCAATCCCATACGGAGAGGGATCCAAGCTCTCTCCTCACTTCGTTGGTCTTATTTATTACCATATATAATTTCCACCATGTAGTCATTTTTGCACCCACCAAGAATAAGGAAACCTCATGCGCGTTGGCCTATCACCTAGTGGGCACTTTGGGTGCTCACCTAAGGCATGCGAGAGGGAGTGAGTCTCTCTTTTATGTGAGTTTAGTGGAAGGCATACTTCATGATCTTGACTTAGTGATTTAAAAGAAATGAAAAGATATAGAGCTCAGAATGGCTTCTATACCCCTTCAGTCATAACAAAAGTAAAGCACACAACAGAATTAATAGAACTAGGAAGTTGTAAATCCACAAATAGACTTAACATTCAAGTAAGGTTCATGATTATACAAGATCAAAAGCATAGTAGAAACATGTAGATAATACAAGAAGGAGATCTTAATATAAACGCAATGGTAACCTTATCATATTCATTCATAGTATTACTACAAAACATCACAGAGAGGCAGACCATGGTCATACACCATATTTGGATCCATACATGTATGCTCATAAAACAAAATTTTCATTCCCCATTCCCTCATTACATTCTTCCTATAATCATCTACCCATTTTATCCCATAGTTCTCATAGTAATTCTACAGAGCTCCGCTACCTCACTTGTGTCCCCCTTTTTTTTGCAAGGGCGCGTGTATAAATAGGCATCTGAGCTCTAACAAACTCCTCTGCAACCTTAGATATGGCCCCAAGTATCAAGGTGCGGGTCACCCAAGGCACATGCCTCTCTATGTCATGATTAGCTTTTGGATCTTCTTATTGCAAGGTATATTCCTTTCAGACACCTGTTGCCGTGCTAGAATCGTATCCAAATAGAACATGTTCTTCATGTGTTCTATCTAAAAGGCCAAAAACAGCTAAGTCCCAAATTGTGCTTCGCAGCGCGCGTCCTTGGTTCTCTAAGAACCCTTTTTGAATTCTTCCTTGCGTGCCTTCACTTGCGCGCTCCCTCCGGCCGTGCGTGCCTACGTGCCTTTAAGATTTGGTAGCTACATTAGGGTCCCAACATTACCCCACACTTCACCTGTTCTTCACCCTTGGGAACCTTTTCAAAGAATGTAGTACAAAAATGTAAGGCCTTGCCTTGGAAAATAATGGAGGAAAAAAATAAAGAATGGGGGAGATAAAGAATAGAAGGAAAACTACCTAAAGAAGAAGAAAGGAAAAAAATTTCGCAGGTCGACCTCCAGTGTATTCCAAGCATTGACTTCATCTTGCGCTCTTGTGCAGAGGTCGCCAACCAATGTGCTCACCTCGTCGAAGGTTAACCCTTCCCCTTTTGTATTTATGGTCTCTACCACCATCTCTAGTTCCTTTGTGTGATCTTCCAGGGCATCCATCTTCCTCGTAATGACCTTGTAGAGCTCTTTTAGCCAGGTTTTGATTGAGACCCATAGGATCTCAATAGCTTCAAACTTCTTTTCCACTTTGGCTAGGATATTTTCTCACTTGGCTCTATTGCCCTTATTCTTCTTTCCCTGAAGTCCTTCAGCTCGGCCTCATCGCTGGAAAGTAGCATGCTTGTCACCTTGTCTTGGTCCACGTAATGGTCATATGCGACCCCAATGGTTTGTGCAGCTATTTTTATGTCAGCAAGCACCTTGTTGTATTCATTTATGAGTGTGATGACCTTCAACTTATCCTCCTACTCCAAGCATGCAGCTACATCCTCTATTGACTCCAAGGCCAAAGGCTACCTTTCCATAGTGAGGATCCGAGTCAAGTCCTCAAGACACTCTAGGGAGGAACCATATTTTTGTGTGGGAGGGTTAAGGTCTAGGTGCTTCATGATAATGGCCTAGGAAATGAGCTCCACCTTCTTGGAAACCTTGCACACTTTATCCTTCTCCTCATGTAATTCTCTCTGTAGTTGAGTGCTGATCATATTTTCAAGGCTGAGTTCCTTTGTTAGCTTCACTACTTCTTCCTTCCTCTTCTCCAACAGGTCCTCCAAGAATTTAGCCCTATCATTTCTATAGAATAGCCTAGCCTCAACTTCCACGAAGAATTTTTGTGCATGTTACAAACTTGCTCATATGATAGTTGTGTGTTTATAATGGGGTTGTCCCCCTTTCCTCTCAGACAACACTAGTACCACTCCTGGTTAACCTTGAACTCGGGCTCATCAAGGTGGGAGTTGAACACCCATGATAGCATCTTCCTTGTGCGTGGGTATCCACCCTCAGGATCAAAGGATTCCATGGTGGTGAGCTCCTTGGTGGGCATGGTACTCTGGAAACGCATGCGTAAAACTTTGTTGGGGTCATCAACATATCCCATTGTTATTCTTCCCCTTTCATGCATTTACTTCCCGTGCGCATGCCCTTGGGAATAGTTACTAAAAGAGTTGGGCCTTTTGTGCTACCCACACTCTTCTCCCTTTTCTCTTCCTTGAATTCACCGAGCATGAGCTCCACGCTGCACTCCAATTCCTCTTCGACCAAGGTATTAATTATCTTCTCCACCTCCCTTGTCGCTTTCTCATTCACCTCCTCCTAAGTGAGCTTGGGCATATCTAGCTCCTTGGTACTTGCCCCTCACTCCTTTCTTTGCTCTATGTGCCTTCCTCCCCTTGGGTACCCTTCCTCCTTACAAAGATGAAAGCATCATTTGTATCTTCTACTCCCTCTTCCCTAAATCGTGGACATCAATCAGCTCCTGATCCACCTCCAACTCTTCCTCTTCATCATCATCCTTTTCACCTATATAGGCATTTGGTTCATCTGTATCTTCAGACTCTGGTTCTTCTATCCCCTGTTCTTCTTCCCTTACTAAAAACTCCAGAGTCGGGGATGTGGTATTCTCTTCATCTGAGGGCTCCTCGGCGGATGGTGGCTTCGCAGGTTCCGGGGTCTTCTCCCTAACTACCATTCTCTTCTTCTTCCGGACGTAGGTACTTGTCCCCGTGGTACCTACATCCTACTTCTCCACCGCCCTCTATTCCTCTTTCTCTTCCCTCTCCTTATGCTTTGGCATGGGCTTCTTTCTTCCAATAGGGTCGTCTAGAATGGATATCTCATTCTCCATGTATGCACCCTTTTCAAACTTTGGCCTTATGCATAGGTAAATCCTTGTGGCATTGCTCCCTAGTAATAGGTAAGGTCAAAGGCCTTACAATATGCACATCCTGCGACATGTACCTTTCAATGTATGTGTGCTTCTCTAGGTAGACCAGCTTCTTTCTCATTTCCCTGTGCTCTCTGTCAAGGGTGGAAAACTCCAAGTTTAATTTCTTTAATTCCTTGTATCTGTTTACCCCCACTTGGAAAAATTGGGTAGTAAACAAGAATGGAAACAATAATGGGAGTTTAAATTATGGACTCCAACTACCATCCACCAAAATGAACCTGCCAATGTAGAAGTGTTGTTAGACCATGAACTCTACTTTTCCTTTGGTTGCGCAGGGAGTTGTTCAGGGATCCGCCATTCAGCCCGAATGCATTCCTAAGGCACTTATACCATTTTCTAAGCATGCCTTGTGTACCCCTGTCATTGATTCACATGTGTATTTCTGAAATCTCTCCGTAGGCGAGGGATCTTCAGTAGGGTACTCCCACACAAACTTGTTGGATGCATCGCACCCCGATTTCTGAGAACACAATTGTCAACAGAATGTTTCCAAATAGGATCTTTCCTCCCTTCTTTGCACTGCTTATGATTTCATTTGCTATGTATTGGGAGATTTTGTATATGGTTCCTTTTACAACCTTCCTGTAGACATTCAGCCAGGGCTTGCTCACCTAGGTCCACCTTTCTTGTCCATTCAGCTTGGAGACAAGGTGTGCAACCATCTTCATCACCGAATCATTGATATCCTGAGACATCGTAGTACCTTGATCCCTTCTTCAATTCCTGGGATGCTATGGTTTCTTTAATTACCTCCTCATCCTAGAGGTCATCTATGAGCGTCCCCTTTACAGTTTAGGCCTGTGAAGTGTGAAATTATTGGGGAGTTATGTGCATTTTGTGCCCTGTGAAGCAAAATAAGTCTTCATGTATGCATGTCATCAACCATTGGTACAAGCGCTTGGGCTTCCCGAAGTATGGCAACTCAAAAATTTGGAGAAGCCCTACCTTCTCCATTTTCACCTTGACCACGTCGTTGTAGATTGGAAACCCGTCAGGTGTTCATTTATTTGTGGGGTACACCAGCTCCAAGTGCCATTTCCTTCATGATTGTACTTGACCGGTGATTATAGTTGATCACAGTCATCTATCTTATGTAGGAATCCCACTCTTTCCCTAGCAAAAGCCCATCTGGGTATTACATTTCTGAGTACCATTCCTCATTTATATCCATAGGTATTTCTTCTTGTTTCTTCTTTCCTTTTCCTTTACCCTTTCCCTTCTTGGATTGTTCTATAGGTTTACCAACTAGTTTCGTGGCCGTCATTTCACCCTTTTCTTTCATTCCCAGGTTATCTTGTGAGTTGTTTGAATGTTTTTTGTGCACTCCATGCCCTAAACACAAACCATAATCTCATATTTTTCTCCTTTGATCACGGTGCTTCTTCACAATGTTCCTCACACTCGTAAATCACTTCGCTGCTCTAGTTTGTAGATCCAATGGACCAATTGTGCCTAATTTTTGGGATTTTCCTTCACACGAGTCAATTCTTGAAACCCTAGCTCCTAAAAGAAAATCACTCTTCTTGTGTTCATAAAGTGAAATAATGAAATGCCCACTCTTGTATTTATAACTTTTCCCACTTTTACGCATTTAAGGCTAGGATACCTACCATCATACGATAGTGTTTAATGTGGTGTTCTCAAACAACACCCAACTTCAGCACTTCTCCTTATGTGCCCAATCCTTGCGAGAAAAGTTTTCCACCGCGCCCAATCCTTGCGTGAAAATTTTTCCACCCATGCCCAATCCTTGCGTGAAAATTTTCTCACCCCCACCTAATCCTTGTGTGAAAACTTTTTCACCCACGGCCAATCCTTGAGTGAAATGTTTTCCAACCTTCTAAAGCACGAAAACAATCCATCTTGTGAGAAGAATCTTGTGCACTTATTCTGGCGCCAAAGGAACTTCTTCCATCCTCATGTTTCTTGCTTTTTCCTACCTCATGTTTTTGTGCTTTTTATCCTTTGTAGGTGGATTTCAATGTAGCCTTATTTTTCCACCTAGCAGAATAATTCCAAGTTTCTCTTCATCATCTCACCGCACACTAAAACGATGCATGGTCCTCTGTGTAGATACAAGAAAGGAAAAGCATAAAAAGTAATTCTAAACTAACTAGAAAAACTACCTTATTTACAAACACCAAGAAGAATTATTTATAATAGGGCTTTAGCCTACTCCCATTGAAGTGTCTAGGTAATTTTGTTCCATCCAGCACTTATAACTAGCACATGCTCGAATCAAGGATGTATGAAATTACATAAGGACCCAACCAATGCACCTTCAACTTTCCAGGATGGCATAGGAATTTTGAATCATATAGTAATACCATTTGGCCAACCTAAAACTATTTTTTCTTAATATGGCGGTCATGCCATGCCTTTTGCTTTGCCTTCTTAGTTGTTTGGCTCCATCTTGCTAGTGAGCACCTTTCATCCAACTTCATCAATTCATCTATTCTTTCTTCCAAAGTGCTTTATCATCGTCTAACCCTCTCCGCATGCGCTATACGTAGAGATGGTAGCATGAATTCGACGGCAAAACTACTTCCACACCAAACACCAATTGAAATGGTGTGGCCTTGTTTAATCTTTTATACGTTGTTCTGTATGCCCAAAGAGCTATTGATACCTTTTCATCCCAATCCTGCATACCCACATCACATATCTTAATAAGTGTGTGACTAAGGATTTTGTTAAATTCCTCTGCAATCCCATTTGCCTGAGGGTAATAAGGGGTAGTCTTGAGATGGGCTACCATGAATTCTACCAATAGAATCTTGATGGTTTCATTTAAGAAGTGAGTGCCCCTATCACTTGTTAAACTTAATGGGCACCCATACCTATTGATAATGTTCTCCCACAAAAATCTAGCAGCCATGGTTGTGGTGCAATCCTTAGTGGGCGTGGCCTCTGCCCACCTTGTCAGATAATCAGTATAGGTAATGATATACGTAAGTTAGTCCTTCATGTAGCTGGTGAGATTGGTCCAACAAAATCTATTACCCATTTCTCAAAAGGTTCCATGCTGGTGATGGGGTGCAAGGGCATCTCATCCCTTCTCCCAGGTTTGCCAAGGCACTGGCAGTGGTCATAGGCCTTGCAAAACTCAATGCAATCCTAGTGAATTGTCTCCCACCATAGTCTGGTGACTAGGATCTTGCACTGCAGTTGCATTCCCTACATAGTTTCCTCCAAAAATCCCACCATGGGCTTCTTCTATTATGGCCACACGTTCATGTTCTAATACACATTAGTGCAAAACATCATCACGGCCCATTTTATACAAATATCCATTGATCAACATGAAGGATGTGGTGTGTATGGATAACCTTTTCCTTTTTAGTGCTTTCATCCTTTCGGGATCCACACCTTCCTTGAGAAAAATAGTAATGTCTTCTAACTCCGAGGGTGCGCGCCGTAACCTGAATAGTTGTGTGTCTGGTATGGTTTCCTTGATACTTTACGTGTCCTCTCCCGAATCAATCCTTGATAAATGATCTAGCCCACAATTGTTCTTTCCCAATTTTACCACCACTTTGAATTCAAATTCCTGAAATAAAAGTACCCAATGACATATGTGCCCTTACAACACTACTTTGTTTACTAGATACTTCAAGGCCATATGGTCAGTGTAGAATATGAAGGGAGTCACCAGTAGATATTGTCTAAATTTGTGGAGCACGTAGATCATTGAAAATGCCTCGTGCTCAATCGTTGTATAATTCTGTTTGGCTAGTGTCAAATTTCTACTTACAAAACACAAGGGATGATCAACAATCCCCTCTCCTAGTTGAGTAAGAATGGCTCCCATTGTTATACCAGAGGCATCCATGTGGACATGGAAAGGTTTATCATATGATGGGAATCATAGAATAGGGCAAGTGATAAGCCTTTCTTTTAGAGTTTCAAATTCCCTTTATTGTGCTCTCCCCACTAAAAGGTACTCTTATGTCTGAGCAATATTTCCAAAGGCATGGAAATCTTGGCATATCGCTTAATGAACTTTTTGTAGTACCTAGTGTGTCTAAGAAATCTACGCATGGCACTTTGGCTGGTGGGCTCCCCTAATCCCACAATAACTATAACTTTCACGGGATCCACCAGTAAGCCCTCTTTGCATATGATATGCCCCAACAACATTCCAAAAGGAGTTGTAAAGACACATTTCTTGATGTTGAGGGAAATCCTCAACTGTCAACATCTTTCAAACATCAATCTCAAGTTATCACAATGGTCCCTTACTAATCCATACACTATCCAATCATCCAAATATACTTGAAGGAACTTGTGGATGAAGTCCTTAAATGCTTGTACCACTATGCGCGAAAATACAGTAGCGTGCATTCCTTAATCCAAAGGGCATGACCATGTATGCAAAGCTTCCCCACTTAGTGGAAAAAGTTGTCTTTTCTTGGTCTTCCTTGGTAATCCTTACTTGGTGATATCCCAAGAATCCATCCGTAAAGGAATAGACCTCGTGCCCAGTAACTCCTTCCAAAATCTCTTCAGTGAAGGGGGTGGGAAAAGGATCTATGATACAAACAACGTTCAACTCCCTGTAATCCACACATATCCTAATCCACCCATCCTTCTTTATGCTGATCACCATTGGACTTATCCATTCTGATTCCTCCACAACTTTAATGATACCGGATGCTATCATTTTGTCTAGTTCTTCTTTAACCCTTACACGCATGTTGGGATTCATCTTGTAAGGCCTCTTCTTGACCGGGCACACACCATCTTTCAACTTTATCCTCATTTTCCCCAATGAATGGTGGATGCCTTTCAACTCATGGTATACGCACAGAATAAATCCTTGAATTTGTGTAAGAGATTGATGATCTTTGATACTTCCTTATCTAACCAGTAGTCCCCAATGATAGCTTCCTTGGGCTCCTTCTCCGAGCCGATGTTAACTTTATTGGATTTAATTGGTTCATGATATGTGCACACACATTCATCCACACTATCAACTACTTCACGTGTCCCATTTGAATGGTTGACATTCGGACTCTCCATCTCCTCTCCATCAATAACATATACCATCTTTCATTTCTCCTTTTCGGTGCATGCGTGCTCTAATTATATGTCTTCTCGGTTCCTCCTCTTCGAATCAAGCTTCCAATCTAGGTCCACCAAGTAATTCTACTAACCTATCTTCCACCATGGCACAATCCCCGAATGAGGCGCTGATGACCTATAACACCTCATCAACTTGATTGCTTGGTACTTTGGTACTCAAATGTGTGAACTAGGTCATCTGTTAATTCTCGCCAATTTCCCATCCTGGCGTGAGTTTGAGAATGGATGTACCAAGCGTACGCACTTGACAACCTTATAGTGTCGAATACATATTATGCACCCAAAGGGATGGTGGTAAAGCTTCCATGCCTTCTCCCCTGACCCTCTCACATGCCTGGATGTGGGAAGAGGTGGGTTCTTTACCATTGTAATCCTTGATAGTGGTGGGTATATTACCCCTCCGAATCGAGAAAGTGAGCGCAATTTTAACTTCACACCACTCTAACAAGTTTTTTGCTATGCGAAGCCCACCACCTTGTTGTTGTGCTTATAAAAACATAACCTATCATACCTCATCACTCGTCCTCCCTCCATTGAGCTTCCATTTCTCTCAAAAATACCTTAGGGTATGCCTCCCCAAAATACTTGGTTATTGTCTTCCCTCCTAGGTGCCAAACTATACGTTCCATTGTTACCTTGGTCACTGATCCTTTCAGATGTTGCCCAATCAATTCATAAGTCCCATGCACCCAATTATCACATGTTATACTGGTAGTATCACTGATAGATTGAGCATCATCAAACTGGATGGCTCCTCTTGTAGGGTGGATGGTCTTTGGATCTCTTATGGAGCACACATATATTCTGTCTAGGACTTCCTCCCCAAGGGGTTTAGTATAGGGGTGGACTTCCCATCAGCAAGCGGTATAACCACCCTCTCTTCCTTATTTTCAAAGCTTATGTACCCCTTGTTAAACCGGAGATCGAATTATTCTTATATATCACCACGGGAGCCCAAGTAATGCTAGGAAATAGTAATTGTCACATCCTTCAAGACACCTATGGGCATTTCCTTTGTCTTATTTTCCATATATAGCACATTTGAAGATGGCTATAATCCAGTCTTCCCATTTGATGCCGGGCATCTAGAGTGAGAACATTAACCTGCACACTGTGTCAATGAGGATGTTGCTAAGCGGCCATCCATCCACTCTTTGTGTTCAAGTTGATTTCTTTGTCATAATCAAGGTTTGTGAGGTGGGAGGTTTGCATGCACAATCTTCCTTTCATGTTCTTCCCGGCACATAGTACCTTTTCTCTCAATCATGCTCCTAACAGGGGAATAACATTCTCTTGCCCCAGTAGTTTACACACCTCCTTAACTTTGTCCAAGTCATCCTTTGGTGCTTCTACTGGTCTTCTTTGCTCATCTTTTCTAGTTTTCTCTTTTAAGCATTGGATCTCCCCTTGTAAACTTTGAATTACATCCATGGTTTCTGGTAGACTTCTTTCTGGTGAGTCCAGGTTTGGATACTTCCCATGTACTACCTCTTCCCTTGAAACCAGAGGTCTATTCCTAGGCACTTCCCTTACGCACGCGGACTCTACCCTTGTTGTTACCATAATAGGCTCTAGTTCTGATTCATGTACTACTTGTGAGATCCACTACACGTCAACATTCTTAATACTCACCATGACGGTGCCCTTATCCTTCAGTCTTTGCTAGCTCATATGTTCATATAACTCTAGGCACTCTTCGTACTTATGTTTTTTTCCACACCAAGAGCATTATAGAAGACCTAGAGATTCATGCTTATAATGATCTCGTGGCTCCACAATTAAAGCATGTCCCATGAAGGAACTCACTTCTTACCCCATGGTTTCCACGACCATAAAATCCTCTACAAAATCCTCTTCCACGCGCACCTCCATCTCCACACTCTTCATACCGACATTCATCTCCCTTGGAACTGCTGGTAATGCTAGTATGGCATACACCAAGATCAATTTCCTCATGAATCTAGTTAATCAATCTACAATCCTTGGTGTCATGTGTGGTTGAGGTACATATCTTACAATAACAAGACATGTTTTTACGGATCACATGCTATAAAAGGGGGCACCTACTTGCATCATGGTCCCCATGACATATTTCACAATTTAACGCTACGATGTGTATTGCCTTTCGAGTACATATCCCGCCATTATCCTTTATGTTCCCTTCTACGTTACAATCTATGCATCACATCCCACCACGAGTCTCTAGAACTATTTTGGTAGATAATTTATCGATTGCTTAGCCATGGTAGTAATCTAACCCTCCGTAAATGGGCTAACACCAGTGTCAACACTACCAACTACCTCAATGCACAAAGCAGCTTCCAATTCTTCACGCGGGTCTGTGAATGTTTTACGAGACAAATCCCTCCTAAAGTGTGTGATCAACCCTCTAACAAACCACTGAGCATGTTGTGAAGGGTGGATATCATAAGACAATTTAGAAAATAGAGTTTTAAAATGTGCATCATATTCTCGCATGCTCTCTACCATTCCCTACGTTGGATTTCTTTGAGAGAGCTGATGCTCTTCTATTCAAACTCAAGTATGTGGAATTCCACCAAGAACGCATTTCTTAGTGTGGTATAATCCACAATGCATCTAGTAAGGTTCATACTTTTATACCAACTATGCACGTGTCCTTACAAGGTTGTCAAAAATTGACTGGAATTTTGATCCTGGGTCATGATCCCCTTCACACGCCATAGCAACTCACACTTATGCACATGCTCTGTGACATCTTCTATCCCACTGTAATTTGGTAAGTGTAGAGACATCTTGAAAAATACTTAAGGAGGTGGTTGAGGCCCTTGTCCTCTTAACTCAGTCCCTCGAGTTCCTCCAGTGTTTCCTCCTCCTCCGGATCCACTACACCCCGAGCCACCATCTCCACTACTTCTACCTCCCGATCCTCCTATGTTGAGTACAGTGGTCCTGTGTTTGTTGTGCTGAATGCTCCTGTCATCCCACTTTGAATTACACACCAAAAATTTGTGAGCTAGTGCCACTCCCGGTCATATTTCCTCCACCACTTCCTAATGCACTCCCCAAACCACCTATATATGTGCCTTGTCCAAACATTCCACCAAATCTTTGGAATAGTGTGTGAAGCCATAGGATTCCCAAATGAAAGTTGTATCTTCTGGGCACCGATCGGTTGCTTCCACTAATATGAAATGGATCAACTGTACTTTTCCCTCATTCAAACAAACCAAGTGCCAAGGTTTAGTCGCTAGGTGGGGTCAGATGTGCACCAATGACTCTTCTTTCTCCACGTGAGACTCTCATCGAAGCGAGGGTTCTCTCTTCCATGCTTGCTAAGATGGGGTAGCACTGACTATTTAGGCTCCACATCCTCCATGTGAACCTCTTCTCCCAAAAATGTATGCCTCCATAAATCCATCATAAATGCAATCTCACGTTGTCTCACAATCTCCCTCTCACACGCTTCACCATACTTGAGCCATCTCTCCTCCCTTTCCTTTTTAGTTGTTGTATCAGCCATCTTTCCCCAACCCGGCTTCCTCACAAAGCTTGGAGTGGTTTAGGCCATAGGAAATACCTGTAAACCCATGGCTACCATCAATATTTTGATCACAAGGGGGATAGCCTACAAAAATGATCCTCTGGGATCCCATAAAAATTCAAACTCAGCAACCTCCAGGATAAGAATATGTGGAAATTGTGTATTCCAGAGTGTAGCTAGCCAATACTCCCTTCCACCAATGATCTATAGCACGGGTCCATGTTAGATCAGCATCTTGTAAGTTCTGGTATGTTTCTTGGGTCCAAGGGTGTGATTTATAATACCACCCTAACCTAGATGCATATGTCGAGAGCCACTCAAATAACTCTACTAGGAAACAATAGAAGAAGGTTTCATACAACTCATGATAAAGAGTGTCTTCCACCCATCTTCACATATCAAACTTAGGTCTAGTACTGAATCTCTGAGCAAACTCATCCTCCGTGCTTTTAAACCAATTCTCAACACCTTCAAGTGTTAAGTGCTCTATCATCACTTTTTACATAGACCACGATGTATGCCATGTTCCACTACAACTTCAAAAAGAGGTCCCAGCAATGGAACCAAGATGTAGTCATTTTTGCACCCACCAAGAACAAGGAAACCTCATGCACACTAGCCTATCACCTAGCGAGGCATTGGGTGCTCACCTAAGGCATGTGAGAGGGAGCTGAGTCTCTCTTTTATGTGAGTTTAGTGGAAGGCATACTTCATGATCTTGACTTAGTGATTTAAAAGAAATGAAAAAGATATAGAGCTCAGAACGGATTCTATACCCCTTCAGTCATAACAAAAGAAAAGTGCACAATAGAATTAATAGAACTAGGAAGTTGTAAATCCACAAATAGACTTAACATTCAAGTAAGGTTCATGATTATACAAGATCAAAAGCATAGTAGAAACATGTAGATAATACAAGAAGGAGATCTTAATATAAACGTAGTGGTAACCTTATCATATTCATTCATAGTATTACTACAAAACATCACAGAGAGGCAGACCATGGTCATACACCATATCTGGATCCATACATGTATGCTCACAAAACAAAATTTTCATTCCCCATTCCCTCATTACATTCTTCCTATAATCATCTACCCATTTTATCCCATAGTTCTCACATTAATTCTGCAGAGCTCCGCTACCTCACTTATGTCCCCCTTTTCTTTGCTAAGGGCGCACATATAAATAGGCATCTAAGCTCTAAAAAAATCCTCTACAACCTCATATCTAGCCGAGAGTGTCAAGGTGTGGGTCACCCTAGGTGTATGCGTCTCCATGTCATGATTAGCTTTTTGGATCTTCTTATCGTAAAGTATATTCCTTTTAGGACACCCTATTACCAGGTTGGAACCTTATCCAAATGGAACACGTTCTTCATGTGTTATATCCAAAAGGTCAAAAATGGCTAAGTCCTGAATTGTGCTTCGCGGGCGTGCATCCTTGGTTCTTCAAGAACCCTTTTTGAATTCTGCCTTGCATGCCTTCACTTGTGCACTCCCTTCATCCGTGCATGCCTACACATCTTTAAGATTTCATAGCTACATTAGGGTCCCAACACACCATGCCTATCCCACACCCATGATGTATTCCATGTGTCCATTTTATAGAAATGTGTACCTAACAAATCTCATGTCTTGGATTGGTATTCCTTTTAGGTGTAGGCTAAAGGAAAATGGACATTCGATCTTGTGCATATATTGGCACACTAGAGGTTGTCGCTTTGGGGGTGAGAGATGGAACAAGTTAGATTCTAGTGGAATAGATATGATGAGACAACAACCACTTGGGAGGATTCCACGTCTTTGAGGGCTAGGTATCCCTTCCTCTTTTAGTGACTTCCAAGAGGAAGTCTAATTCTAGGGGAGGGGGATGTAGTG
This sequence comes from Taxus wallichiana var. yunnanensis, assembly GCA_018340775.1. NCBI lineage: Eukaryota > Viridiplantae > Streptophyta > Pinopsida > Cupressales > Taxaceae > Taxus > Taxus wallichiana. The sequence goes on along the minus strand of CM031239.1, from coordinate 19,618,099 downwards.
CCCACCAATTTTCTCACTTTCTTATCTTTTGTTGATACATTTTGATCAATTATTATTTAATATGGAGACATTGGACAATTGATTATGTTAGATATTTCTTATATACTTATATGTTTTATCATCATGTTAGTTAACATAATCTTACATTTGATCTATTTGTGAAACTATTTTCTTATTCATGTTATATACATTTTACATGTTTTTGAGATGATATTATTGGTGATTATGTCATGAAATGGATATGATTGTTATATTGGATATATCATTGATTTTTATCATCATTTCTATATTGATGGATAGTTAGATGTGGTGAAATTACACTTAGTTGACAAAAAGTTGTTTGATTTTCATGGTTATTAATATTTTTATTTCATTTTATTTTACATCAAGCATATATGAGGTTTTATCTTGAGTTTGCATGACTACAAGTTATGCCAATGAGGAGAAAATGAGGCTAGGAATATAAAGATGCATAAGCCAACCTAGTCCCAATCCATCCTCACCTCGTTATTATACCTCATTATTATTCGTGTATTTGATTTTGGTATAATCAACTTGATAATATGTGTTGGTCGCATTTATTACTCTTTCACCTTTTTCTCACATGGTTAAATTATCTTAGTGTTAACCCTTTTGTTTGGAGTTATTTATTGCTGATTGTCATTTAATAATGATTTTGGTAATTGGTTGGTTTGTTTGTGTTAATTATGTTTATTTGTGTCTTGGGTTCACTTAACTTTGATTTTGGGGTGACCACCAAGCATCTTGGATACTCCACTTTCTCTCAAATCTTGGATTTGAGTAAAAATTGAAATTTTGGATGCTTATTTGGAAAGTATGAGATCTCTCTTACCTTAAAAATGACCCTTTGAGCCTAATCTATAAATAAAAAGAATTTTTTGTGAACCCAAAAAGTTTTATCTCTCTCATATTCCTATCTCAATTCACCACCCTTCCTCTCATTTGTCTCATGTGAGTGACTTTGGGATTTGGTAGCATGCTTTTGGGTTTTGTATTTTGAATTTTGTCTTCTTTGCATTTATTGTTGTGTTGGTACTTGGATGGGGAACTTGATGAGTAGGATGTGCCTAGTTGGAGGGTGACACATGTCACCCTCCCATGGGCTTGGGTATTTGGAGAGCTTACTCTATTTCTATCCCCATTTTTGAATTTTTGGGAGATTTTTTGAGAGTTTTGGGAGGAGAGTTTGGAGGGAGTTTTGAATTTCTTAGAGCTATATATTTTTGGATTCCATTGGAGCATTAGGAGCTTGTTGAATTTGTATTGATTTTGAGGTAGGCCTCACCCATTTTCTTGGTTCTTATTATTATTGCAATGCATAGAAATATTGTGACTTGATATCATTTCGAATGTTTGTTTTGAGTATGGGAGTTGGATTTTGGTTATTTTTCCCCTTTATTTTTCCATGTTTTGTTTTTTTCCCTCCACCCCTAATGGGGAGTGGATTTGGGAATGTTTTTAGGAAGGGGTAAGGGATCATTTCTTTATCCTCATGGCATCTTGGGAAGCCATGGAGGATCTTTTTATTCTACTCCCTTTTTGGGGGATGTAGGAGGCATATCAATTTTGATTTAAAATCCCCATATATTTTCTAAGGAAGCATGCAAGGATTGAAAATCATTGGAAAGAAGGATAATGTGGATTTATAAGGATTTTGGTGGATATTTTGGAGTTTTGGATTTGTTATATTTGGAGGATGATCTTTGAATTACATGTTACACTTCAATTTTAGGATCCATTCTTCCCCTCTTCCCATTATTAGACATTATTTACATTGCATTTTCATCATTTTAAAAGGTAATTGATGGTAAAATGAGTTTAGTTCTAATAAGATTACCCATGAGGTGTTAATCAAGGTCAATCTTGATGTCTTTCCATAGTGTCCTTGTGCATGGTCAAGAAAGCTAGGTTTTGTAGGTGAGATCCAAAAGTGGTATGAAGTATTCATGAGGTCAAAAATGGTTAGATTGATGTGTAAGAGGTGTTAATATTTATGTAAGTGGTTAACAAGGCCGAGTTCATGAGAATTCATGATTGAATTAGGCATAGTCCTAGACCTAGTGCATGTGTTTTTCATGGTGGTATAAGATATGGATTAGGAAGTCATGCAAAAGAATGGGAATTTTATTATGACATTTCATAACAAATTTGAGATGTTTTTAAATTATTTATTCAGAGGTATGATGATGTTTCTAGGTCCATTGAATAAATATTCTTGAGAAAAAGGCTAAAGGTAAGGAAAGTATCAGCATATGCATTTAAGAATTGATGATACTTGTGACAGTTGGAGGAGATTTCTATGATGATTCCCTGCCAAATTTCATGTCATGTTTTTGAATATGTTTCATGTTATGTTTTTCGGAAAAACCAAGATTTTGAGAATGTAAAAACCAACTCGATAGGGAACTTCATATGATCACCCAATCACACACACATTATATGGGACCCTATGGATTTCAATGATTATTTTTCATTGAGATAAGACCACTTTTCAAAAGGAATGGATTTATTTGGTCGTCATACATTTATGAACAATCGTTAACAAGCTAAGTGGGCTTAAAACCCTAGTTAAACCCTCCTTCCAGAAAGATATGGAATTTTTTCTTGGTATGGTATAAAAATGAGGTAGAAAGGAAAATGTGATGTATAAAGGTTATAGAGTATTATCTAGGGCTCATTTTGCTAGTGGTTTTATGATCCATCTATTTCAGGAAGTAGGAAAAAAACCCTATTTTTGTGGATTTTTACAGTTTCAAGGTTGAGATGGATGCTTCAAGATAAGAAGTGAGCTTTTCCATAATCCTTGGGTGATTTTATAGATATCCACAAAAATTTTCAGGTATATTAAGTGGAGAAAATGGAATATACAGGTCCTCAAAGTAGACCTACAACTTTTGACCTATAAGGGCTAAAACCTAGTATTGGGGTTTATGGTGAGTCGATTATTTTTCATCATGGAGTTTTTGTTTTTGGTAATGAATAGATTATTGACATCTAGTATGATATTTTTGAGGTCTTGGAATCATATAAATAAGTGATTTCTTACATAATTCCTAATGGTCTAATTGGCCCTCCTAGGCTTCTAAAGAAGGTGTGTTGAAACATGATTTCTTGGTTAATTTTCTCCAAATGAAATATGCATGTGATGGCTTGAAGATGTGTGTCAGGTGTAGACACTAAATCACACACTTTGGCTACATTTATACATCATAGTCACATACAACTATTCATATGATTCCTAAACGAGAAAACTAGTAATTGACATATATCTTTAGCCTATTTGCTTACTTTCTTAATTTTGTGTGGTCTTGCACACCCCACGCCCAATTTGAGTTTCACTGCTTTATCTTTATTTTATTTGGACACGAGAACCAAACCAAAGCACACTAGTTCCCACGAACCCTCATCCCCTTTGGGTTCCCTAACCTCTTTATAAAATGCTCATCCTTTTTGGGCCTCTTTTTATCTTTTGGGCATCTTGTTTTATTGGTGTTTAGCCTTTTAAATGTTAATTTAGATATTCACAAATGGAATCATATAAATAAAAATATATTTGACCATAATAAAGGAAAAATCTCTAAAAATATATTATCATCACCTAAGGTTGCATCCAAAGGTATTTCAGGAGCATCAAAGCATCGATCTAGCTTCATTCAAGAGATAAAGGACTACATTATTCTGCATACACTTCATAGGAGAGGAATTTCATTTTTCCATCCACACATCTACTTACATTCCTACATCTAGCTACTTTCTCACTATCAAGTGCATCTTGCACAAGATCCACCTAGGAACAATTCTTGCACATACACATGAGAACTACATGGAGTTTGAAATGTAGTGCAATGTTCTATCATAAGTTCACTCTATCGGTTGACCTGCGGGGTAATTCTAACTCCTCATTTGCATCTTTTTAATTTTTAGGATTTAATGTTTTTCAGGGTTTTACAGAGGATAATATATTTTACATGTTAGAGGAAAATTATGTAGGCATAGTGTGACACATAGGTGACAAATAATGAAGGTGAGAAACCATCTTGAAACATAGAAGAACTCATTTTTGACCATTTTCACGGTCATTGGTGCCCAGAAGTATTCTATAGCACTCAAGTGCCCTTGACCTAACCAGACATCCCAATTCATCTTATTCTAATAGTTCTATAATTTTTTAGGTTCGGTTGTGATAGTCCCTCCTCCTATTTTATCATTTTTTTAGCTCTTTACATATTCAAAATTATTCCAAAATCAACTAAGTTTCTTATTCCCTCTCTTGCACATAGGGTTTCATATTTCTCTCGCTTATTACTTAGGTCATATCTATACTTTATTACTTATCTATTTTGTTTTGACTCTACAATTAGTGTTTTTATAAATTTTAATATTTGTTAAATCATTTGGTGAACCCCTTCTTCTTTCATCATGGCCCAACCCTATGGAAAATTTACTAAATCCCACCTTCAAGAGCTCAATGGTCATCTTTCTGAACATCCTCAAGATATATATCTAATTTTATTCACTTCTCATGAGGAGGACACCAACTTGGCTCAGCTTAATGTTCCTACATCCATCCTCACTTCTATGTCTATAGCTACTCCACCCCCGATTCTTCCTACTTATACTACTCCCATATATGTTCCTACTCCACCAATCACTTCAATCTACCTCTTTTTTCTCACACTCGAAAAGTTTCTTCTCATGAAACTCAAGACCTAGCCTCTCACTATCAAGATATCTAAGTTTAAATCCATCAACTAGAGTAGGATACTTCTTGTGCATCTCCATCTCTAGATTCCACACTACTACTTCATTCTCCTTTTGCACTTGTTATTTCTTCTTATGCACTTCCTCCTAATTTTGTCACTCCTAAGCTACCCATTTTCAATTATCATGATGACCCTCAAGAGCATCTATGAGCATTTCATGTAGAATGTCTATATTATGTGGATGATCACGCTTTACTCGTAAATCTATTCCTAGAATTCTTCAAGATTATGTAATGCATTGGTTTTATGATCTACCTATCCACTCGGTAAAAAATTTTATGCATTTATTTGATGTTTTTCTTTCACACTTCTCTTTTAATATCAGTTATAAGATAGTGTATGCTCTACTACCACAAATAAAATAAGGATCTAATGAGCATGTAGTAGATTATGTCTAGCAATATAAGAACAACTTAGCTAAGATGTGTAATGTACTTATAGACTCTAAAATTTGATATATATTCATCCAGATTCTATTACCACCTCTCTTAGATATTTTTATCTTCGATACATCTAGGTCATTCAATCATTAATGTCATACTCTTAAGCTATGTGAATTAAACTATTATCTTTGGGTAAGCTTAAGTATCATTAGGCTTCATCTTCTACGTGATTTCAAAGTAAATCAACTTTTAGGCCATCTAGTAAACCTATTGAAGGTAAATATACTCTTTGTTGGTGCCATTTTTGAGCTTATACCTTGTTGCCCTATTTTTTCAAATCTATATCTACTCAAAAAAATTTACCCTTTGAATTGATGGTCTGAAATTCTTCCCCTCCAGTTGAAATGCTTTAAAAATGCTCACAAACTTGTTATTTTGCCCTAATTTGAAAGAATAATCCAAGTTTTCCCTTCTCTCGCCCTAGTTTTTCCAATTTTGCGGGCTATGTTTTTTTCCCTTTGCCAAATCATGGAAAAATTGAAATTGATCAAATCATACTTGTTTGTAATTGAAAATCTTATTCCAAGGTTGAAAATGTTCGAAAATCATGCTTTAGTTGATTCAGAATCGAAAAATCTGCCATCCTTGGTGAAAAAATTGAATTCTAGGGCATCCTTTGATTTTTTGCGTTTTGACAGTCATATGGGCGTCATTTTCCCGTTAAATTCATCCTCATAAGGTATTGGCAATGTGGCATGTTCTAATTGGTAGGGGGATGGCAGGTGGTCAGATTCCCTTAAGGTTTTTGACCTTATTTTACAAAAATTTTAAAGTCACAAAATGGTCCAAAGCCCCATGAGCCAATCGGGAGTGGACACGTGTCCTAAAAGACCAAAAAGGGAGGAGCGGGCTGATGGGGGACTTAGATTTTTTTAGCTCTATTTTTCTAAAGTTTCAAAATTAGTTTTTCCCCCACTCCAATCAGAGGAGGACATGTGGCATCAATTTTGAGCGGGTCGGTGGGCCGACAGAGGCAAAAGGGAATTTTTCCCTTTTTCAAAAAGAAGGCTTAAAATTTGTGGCCCCATGACCAATCACAGGTGGACACATGTCCAACAGGTTCAGAGGGAAGTGCAAGCCACAAAGGCAAATGGGGATTTTTCTTTTTGGCAAAGAAGGCTTAAAATCAAAATTTTAAGCGCTTTCCCCAAAATCAATCAATGAGCAACACGTGGTGTCCAGAGCGGACAAGGTGGGTCGGCGGAGGTAGGAGATAATTTTTTCCCTTTTGCAAAAAAGGCTTAAAATTAAAATTTTAAGTGTTGGACCATTAGTGAATCATCGAGTGACACGTGGTAGGGGACAAGGCGCGTCGGTGGTCCAATGGAGGCAGGGAGGATTTTTTTCCTTTTGCAAAAATGGCTTAAAATCAAAATTTGAAGCACTGGCCCGCTAGCGAATCATCAAGTGACATGTGGCAGAGGATAAGGTGGGTCGGTGGGCTAGCAGAGGTAGGAGGGAATTTTTTCCCTTTTGCAAAAAAAGACTCAGAATCAAAATTTGGAGCACTAGCCCGTGATGAATCACAATGGGACACGTGGAGAGGGAGAAATCAGAGGTGCGGGCCCTGAGGAAAAAAAGTGAAAATTTTCCAATTTTCACAAAAGGTCAAAATGTGTAGAATTGAAGTGTAATCCCAATGGGACACACCATGTGCCACATGTCAGCTCCAAAATTCAAAGGCATAGGGGAGGGGACAAAATGAAATTTTTTCCAAATTTTCAAAAGGTCATAAAGTAAATATTTTAAAGTTGGGCCTGATCTAATCATTTTTTTCCACGTGTCCAGCCTTATCTAAAAATTAGAAAAGGTAACTCAAGCTTATTTTGAAGTCCACATCTTAAATGTGGAGGGTCAGGATTAAAAGATGGATAAGATCGATGGTTGATATGCATCCATTTGTTTCAACTGCCATGGGAGCTCCAAGAAGCTTGGAATCATGATTTTTGCATCAAAATTCATCAAATTTATAGTGATTTTGTGTCATCTTGGCCTTCCAAGATCATTGGCATCACTTTCATGACTCAATATTTTTATTTGAGATGTTTTTGAAGTAATTTTTTGCCCCAACCCGAGAAAAAACGTGAAATGAAAAAATCAAAAGTTACAGAGGTAATTTGAAAAGGTAAAAAGGTGAAAATGATGAGTACAAGGTGTTTACATGCCTCAATGATGAAAAACATGCCTCCAGGATGGATAATGATCTAGATAATTGTAATTATTTAATCTTTTTGGGCACATCTAGTAACCTGCGAATGTTTTTCTATTTGATGTCATTTTCATTGAATCATGAGGATTGTTTTTAACAAACTTGAACAAATGGCATATTCTTTACTTGGGAAAGAAGGCTCTAATGTGGCATAAGGTATATAATTCATTTTGGAGAGATTGTAAAGAGGTCGGGAAAAAATTAAAAATCACGAGAAAATTCTTAGAAAAAGCTCATCTTCTGAGAAACCCACCAAAGAACTAGATTAATTTCTTCTGTGTTGGATCTTCATGTATGTGATTTGGTTACAAGTGTATATCCATCACACAGCTATGAGATTATTCATGAAACTCTCCCCTACTGATGAATCTAACAAGATTTTGAGTTAATCTATGTTTTTCTGGGCAATATGGTGTCTCGTTATCATTTTAAAATGCTGCAAATAGTTTTCATTATTCTTTTTGCAATCTTGAATTAAAATTCTTTAGAAACCACACATGATCTCCATTTGGTTGATACTTTTACTGGAATTTGCAATATCAAGTTCAGAAGAGCCTTCATTTGATAAGGAGATAAACAAATTTAAAATCACTTTACCTTCCTTAAGCTCAGAGAGATTGCTTGTAAGCCTTTGGGGGTAACTTAGGCATGTTTTGATCAAGGATTTTTATGTTTAATTGAGTTCTTTGATTCAAGATTTTGTGGTGAGTTATCAAATATTGTGTGAAGAGTGTTTCTTGGGCTTCCATTTATTCCTCTTCTGGTTGAAAGAATGTCCTGATTATTTGAAGCATTTTATCTTATAGTTGTTTCAAGTATTGTAGAGGTTGTCAAAGATATGATATATCCCAGTTTGTCTCATCAATACCCCACCAAAAAATCATTCTAAACAACCCATCCTACCCCATACTACCCTGTATTGCATTCTATGTCAACAAAAGGATCTAACCCATCTACACAAATGCACAAGGAAAATTAGGATTATACAATGTCTTCAGTAACCCTTTCCTTGCATTGGAAATATCTCCATGATCTGGGAGTGACAACTTTTGAAAGTCAGATTTGGAGTGTTGATCATGTTTTCCCAAGGAATTTTCATACTATTTTCATAAATTGAGAGATATCTTCATCTCCTTCACCATTTGGGGGTTATAATATGGGTTCTCTTACCTTGGTTGAAAAGGCACAACCCAAAATAGTGAGGGTCAGATCAAATCCTTTCAAAGTGTTATCCATCTCTCCACAAATTTGAGTGCCAGTTAGATCACATTCCCAGCTATAAAATGACACACATCATGATTTATCTGACTTCAAGCTTCATGCCATATCTCTGATGTTTCTTAGAATGAAAAGGAGAACAAATTTGGGTACCAACACCTTCTGGCACCACTTCCAGGGACTTCTTGGAATTTCTTGGTGTTTGTGGAGTGTTTGAAGAGTTTGAGCATTTTTGTATTCAAGTATTTGAGCTGCTACATTGTTAAAATATCATTCTATGATTCAAATCTACAAGATTTAAACAACGGTTTCAAGTTTTTCTGCCCTTTTTCCATTTCCTAGTAGTTCATACACTTTGGGTGCATTGTGATTGATTGATCTAAGAAGAAGAAGGTCTGATTTATAAGGTCTTACAAAGGTTTCAGTACTAGCAAACATTTGACATATTATTTTAGTGCATTTTTTCACAACTAAGGTGAAAGTATTTAGTCGTGACTCCATGTTGATTTGATATTGAAAATACTAGTTGTATACCTCTTTGCCATTTATAATTTTTTGCTCAAGTATGCAAAACTGGAAGGAAGAAGATCTCTCTTCATTAAGGACTCTGATAAGAAGTTGTTTACATATTCAAAAAACTCAGAGCTAGAGGGAAGAAAGGTGTGGAAGGTTGTTGGAGACTTGCCTACAAGAAAGGAGATTCCTATTGTTGAGTTTGAAAGTGAGCGACTGTTATTGAGGACTGTAATTCTTCTTCAAGTGGATTTGATTCAGAAAATCCTATTGCTGATTTGAATTCCCCATTAGGTGAGGGACCTTCTTGTGCATTTGAAAGGCTTGCTCCTAAATCTTCTCCTATATTTTCTAAATTTTCTAGAGATCATCAAGAAGAAGATCCCTTAAGAGAGATCTATTTTGAATATTTCATTCCCATTCCCAAAGACCTCTCACTCCTCATCAACTTGTTTCACCTCCAAGATCACCCCCACCAAACAATATGGCTCAGCCTAGACCTCCATTTGTTGTTAACACCTTTGGTCCTATAAATTTTAGAGGAATGGATGGTTACCCAAATTTTGTCCCACAAGATGTCAGAAATAGGTTGCCAAAATTCTAGGGTAACAATGTTATTACTAGTGATCAGCATCTCAAACTTTTTGATAATATGATGGAAGATTTTGAGATAGAGTTTGAGGATGTGTATGTCAAATTTTTATTCATACACTAGAAGAGGATGCTAGGGATTGGTACAAGGCTCTGCCTGATAATTCTATTGACTCTTGGACTGAAATGAAGAATGCATTTAGGTTGCAATATGGTGATAGGACTGATCCTAGGTTTCTCTTGTCTGAATTTGAGAATATCAAGAAGAACCCCAATGAGTTAGTTCATGACTTCAACACAAGGTTTAACAAAACTTTGAGAAGGCTGCCAGTTAATCTGAGGCCTTGTGATGAATCTTGTTTAATCAAATATGTAGATGCATTTGATAAGAAGGTAGCCTATTACCTAAGAGACAAGAACCCAACCAATCTAAGACAAGCTTTCACCATGGCACTTCAAATTAAGAACAATATCAAAGAAATTGGGAAACCTCTCAAGAGATATGGTGTAAAATTGATAAACCCTGAGAAACCTCAAGCTAGAAAAGGTGTTGATTTAGAAGAGGTTGTGAAAAATTTGGCAGGGGCTGTCAAAGAAATATCATACAAGTTAGGAAGAGCTGAGAAGGGAATTGGGCAGACTTCACAAGGTCCGCCTAGGCAACAAGCACAAGATAGATTTGGAAATCACAATAGGAAGGAGAAAAGGTTTGATGAAAAGGTAAAGTGCCTATTGGATCTACAAATAGACATCCTCAAGCATGTGAAGGAAGAGTGTTTCCTTATCCCTTAAGCTCGCTAGGGTAGTTTTTATTGAAGAGGTTGCTAATATTGATTGGTGTGATAGATTTTTTCATCCTCATCCTCCATGTGAAGTGGAAAAATAAGAAGGTGAAGCTAATGATGATGATGGTACTAATGATGATATTTGCATTATGGGCATTTCTTTAAGCTCACAAGGAGGAGCAAAATCTCTTGAAATAATAAGTGCTAGGATCTTTGCTACATTTTGGGATTGCATCAAACGGGTACAAGTATTTCTCCCCCCTCATGCTCTTGAAGTTGATGTAGTGCAAGCTTTTGAAATTCCTAATAATGACTTTGAATACTTAAGAGCTTTGATGATTAATAAGTATGATGGTGGTATCCCTTCGGAGGAAGATAGACAATTGTTGATGAATGCATTTGTAGTGAAGAGAAAGACTATAACACTAGAAGAAAGGTTGTTAAGGGAGTTGGGCCTCAAGCCAAACCTAAAACACCCTTTCTCACAAGCATTCCAAAAGAATCTCCTAGGAGAGAAGCACCTGTCAGAAGTTTTGTTGTCCCAAACAAAAATTATAGTCCTCATGCCCAAGCTGCCAAGAATCCACTACCATCTAATGAATCCTCTTGTCTCCCTTCCAATGTTTTTTGCAAAAGTGTATCCCATATGACATAGCCCAAGTATTGAGCCAAATTAAAGTGAGTGTTCCAATCAGTGAGTTACTTAGAATACCTGATCAAAAAAAGAGAGCATTTGAATACTTGGGACTGGAGGAAGAAAAGAGTACTCTAGGCATAAATGTAAATGTTGTTAAAACTCCACCTCAGATCATTTTTGACCTTGAAACACCACCAGCAGTAGAAGATCTTGGAGAGACACCTAAGGTATATTTAGGGACATCTTTGGTTGATTCCTAATTGAACGTTGATCCATTCTTCACCACTTTAATCATAAAGGATAAGCTACTTCACAATTATATGTTTGATTTTGGTGCATCATGCAATGTCATGCCTCTAGAAGTCATGAATGAGTTGGACATCAAAGTGATAGTAGCCTATGGAAAGTGTACTACCATGGACTCAAGAGAAGTGCTAGTTGTTGGTTGTGTGAAAGGTTTGGTAGTGCATCTTGCATCTTATCCAGGGAGGAATTTAAAATTGGATGTTGTGATTGTTGATTGCCCTACCAAATGGGGTATGTTTTTTTCAAGAAAGTGGGTTGCAAGTGTTTGAGGGAGTGTCCAAATGGATATTTATTTTGCCACCATTCCCATTGAGGGCATCCTAGTCAAGCTCTATGGAGAAAAGAAAATGTTGCATCTAATTGAGGACCCAAACAATGCTTCCTATGAAGTGTTGTTTGCTGATGTAGATGCTAAGAATTTCATTGGTTTTGCTGATGGAAAAGAAAACAAGATGGACAAATCAAAGTTCCTTGAGGTGGTAGGTTCTCCTTGGACCTTTCTATTTGATGGAGCTTGCTCCAAATTTGGAAATGGTGCTAGTATAGTTCTGCTTTCTCCTAGTTTGGAAGATTTTTCTTTTTCTTTCAAACTTAATTTTGAATGCACTAACAACATTGCTGAGTATGAGGCATTGTTGTTAGGGTTAAGAATTGCATGGAAATATGGAGTAAAAGACATTGTTGTAAAAGGAGATTTAGAGCTGGTTGTCAAACAAATAAGAAAACTATATGCTACAAAAAATCAGCGTATGAAATAGTACAAGCATGCAGTTTGGGATTTAATTGAAATGTTTGATTCCTTTAACATTGTGTATCATGATAGAGGTCTCAATGTTGTTACTGACAAGTTGGCAGTGTTGGGTTCTAGATTTGGAAATTGCACCATTTCACCTTATTGTGAATACAACATTGAAGTGCTAACTAGGCCAGTTGTCCCTGATAATGTGAAACATTGGAAAGTTTTTAATGATGATGCTCAAGTGCTAAGGTTCTTGCAAAACCAAGGTGAGTTTGAAAATTAGAATATTGATTGGGAGCCAATGGTATGCATGACTGAAGGAAGAGAAACTTTGTTTGAGAAAGACATCATCCAATTGAAAACAAACACCATTCCTAGAGGTCTTGTTGCACTTGAGTCAAATTTTAACAATGTTGATTACATCATAAATAGAAACATGTTTGCCTCAAGGGATGTGGAAGAGCATAACTTAGGCACTAATGGTAAACTAAGAAAGATTTGATTGGGAAATAATTTAATTAAAGAGGAAAAACAGTCCTATGCCCAACTCTTGAAAAAATATCAAGACTACCTTGCTTGGTCCTATTCCAAGCTAAAAATATATAGAGAATACTTGTTTCAACATGAGATCCCTCTTAAGGCCAAGACTAATCCATTCAGAAAGAGCGAAAGGTCAATTAATCCACTTTTCTCCATGAAAATTCAAGAGGAGTTAAAGAAGTTGAGAGATAGAGGTATTATTCAACCCACTAGATATTCATCTTGGGTTGCAAACCTTGTGCCAATCAGAAAGAAGAACGGAGACATCAGACTTTGTGTGGATTTTAGAAATCTAAATAAAGCATCCATGAAGGAAAAATATCCCTTGCCAAATATGGAAAATATGTTGTAGCTTGTGACAAGGTCTGAGTTGCTTTCTACATTGGATGGTTTCTCCAGATACAATCAAGTGGTTGTCAAAGAATTAGAAAGACTTAAGACAGAATTCACTACTCCTTGGGGAACATATGTTTTTATTAGGATGCCCTTTGGTTTGATGAATGCTGGTGCCACTTTTCAAAGAGAAATGGATGTTGCTTTTGCTGGTTACATCAATGAGTTCATTGCAGTTTACCAAGATGATGTGATTGTGTTTTCAAGGTAGAGAGGTGATCATTTGCAGCACTTGGAGAAGATGCTGATCAGATGTAGGGAGTATGGAATTTCTCTTAATCCAAAGAAGTGTCATTTTGGCATGCAAAAGGCCAAGCTGCTGGGACATATTGTGTCTAAATATGGTGTTATGATAGACCCTGAGAGAGTGGAAGCAATCAGCAAAGTACCTATCCCAAGAACCAAGAAAGGCATCCAATATTTCTTTGGTCAAATTAATTTTATTAGAAGGTTTGTTTCCAATTTTTCTGAGTTGACTCTTCCAATTACATGCATGCTAAAGAAGGACCAAGTTATCAAATGGGAGGAGGCTACCATTCAAGATTTTGAAGGAATTAAGGATGCACTTAAACATACACCTATTTTAGTAGCCCCAAACTATAAGAGGCCTTTCCAAATATTTTACTTTGCTTATGAGTATACCATTGCTTTTTTTTTGCTGCAAAAGGATGAGAATGGGGATGAGAGGCATATTTCCTTATTTAGTAAGGATTTAAAAGTAGCTGAGCTGAAGTATACAATCATGGAGAAACAAGCATTTTCCTTGATGAAAGCAACAAAAAAGTTTTTAGACATTATATATTGAGTTCAAAAGTTGTTGCTTATGTTCCCCACACCATGGTGAAAGACATCTTATCAGAGATGGAGATCTCAAGAAAAAGATGTAGGTGGGTGAACAAGCTACAAGAGTATGATATGGACATCCAAACCACAAAGTTGGTACATGGTTTGGGCCTTGCTAAGCTCATGGCTAAGAGCAACTTGCAAAATGTGGAAGTGAATCAGCTAGAGGAAGAAAGGGTAGATGTGCTTGCAAAGTTGGTAAGTTTTGAGTGGTACAAAGATGTGATCTTCTACCTCAGACACTTGTGTTGCCCTAGTCACTTAAATAAAAATTAGAAAAGAGCCCTCAAGCTGGATTCTCAAAAATATATCATCATAGACCTTGGGCTAGCTTGGAAGAACCCTGAAGGTGTCCTCTTGAAATGCATAATTGAAGATGAAGCTCCCAAGATAGTTACTAATTTCCATGGGGGAGTTTGTGGAGGACACTTTTCTAGAAGAGTAACAACACATAAGATTTTGAGAGCTGGTTATTGGTGGCCTACTCTCTTCAAAGATGCAACCCAGCTGGTTAGAAAATGTGATAGTTGCCAACATTTCTCTGGAAGATTGAAAGCTTCAGGATCCCTTCCTTTGCAGCCTGTATCAATTGAAGCTCCTTTCAAGCAATGGGGGATGGACTTCATTGGTGAGATTTCAAATCCTTCTAGTGCTGGCCATAAGTGGATCCTTGTAGCCACTAATTATTTTACAAAGTGGGTAGAGGCAATCCCCACCAAGAAAGAAACACACCAAATAGTTATGGACTTCTTGTTGAATCAAATCATATGCATATTTGGAGTCCCAATCAAGATTGTAGCTGATAATGCCATGTGCTTTAGAGCCAAACCTTTAATGGTAATGTGTAATGAATATGGAATCAATCTAACTTATTATTCAAACTATAACCCCGAGGGAATGGACAAGCTGATTCTAACAATAAGAATTTTTGAAGATCATTAGAAGAACCTTGGAGAAAAATAAGAAGAAATGGGGTGAAAAATTGAAATTTGAGTTTGGGCTGATAGGATAACTCCTAAAAGAGCTCTTGGTAAAAGCCCATTTGAATTGGTGTATGGAAATCAGGATTTTTACCCTTGTATGTGTAATTGTATTCATTTCAATTTTCCCAACAGTTGGAAGATCAAGAGCTTAGCCCATATGAAGCAAGGATCAATGAAATTATGGAGCTAGATGAAGAGAGAAGAGCATCCCATCAAAGGCATGTCGATTTAGGGAAAAATTGAAGAGATTGTTTGACAAGAAGGTCACTCTTAGGGCCTTCAATATTAGAGATCTGGTTTTGTTACGGGATAGTAGAAATGAGGATAAGGGCAAACATGGAAAATTCGATGCATTATGGATGGACCCTTATTTCATTGATATCAGAATTGGTGAGCATACCTTTTTTCTCAAAGATTTAGATGGGGAATTATTGGAATTTCATGTTAATGGCAGAAATATGAAGCATTTCTTGGATTAAACCCCAAATTTGAGGTATGCACAACTTGTACAGTGTATAGTGTTTGGTTTTTCACTCTATTTTTGGTGTTTTGTCAGTTTTTGGTTTTCCTTGCTGTGTGGCAGCCATTTTTGTTAGGTTCTTAGCTGGTTTTTGGTGATTTTGGCTCATGACTCCTTTGCCCAATGGATTATTTTGGCACTTGGTCTATGTTTTGTCCTTGTGGCACTCACTAGAGTGCCCATCCCCAAGAAAGAGCTGATGTTGGTGCCATTTTTGAGCTTGCACCTTGTTGCCCTAATTTTTCAAATATATATCTGCTCAAAAATGTTTTACCCTTTGAATTGATGGTCTGAAATTCTTCCCCTCTAGTTGAAATTCTTTTAAAATGCTCACAAACTTGTCATTTTGCCCTAATTTGAAAGAATAATCCAAGTTTGCCCTTTTCTGTGCCCTTGTTTTTCCAATTTTGCAGGCTGTCATTTTTCCCTTTGCAAGATCGTGGAAAAATTGAAATTGATCAAATCATACTTGTTTGTAATTAAAAATCTTATCCCAAGGTCAAAAATGTTCATAAATCATGCTTCAGTTGATTCAGAATCGAAAAATCTACCATCCTGGGTGAAAAAATTGAATTCTAGGGCATCCTTTGAATTTTTTGCAGTTTGACGGTCATATGGGTTTCATTTTCCCGTCAAATTCATCTTCATAAGGTATTGGCAACGTGGCATGTTTCGATTGGTAGGGGGTGGCGGGTGGTTGGATTCCCTTAAGGTTTTTAGACCTTATTTTACAAAAATGTTAAAGTCACAAAATGGTCCGAAGCCCCGCAGCCAATCGAGAGTGGACACGTGTCCTAAAAGACCAAAAAGGGAGGAGTGGGCCGATGGGGGACTTAGATTTTTTTAGCTCTATTTTTCTAAAGTTTCAAAATCAGTTTTTCCCCCGCTCCAATCAGAGGAGGACATGGCATCAATTTTGAGTGGTCGGTGGGCGGTGGAGGCAAAAGGGAATTGTTTCCCTTTTGTGAAAAGAAGGCTTAAAATTTGCAGCCCCATGGCCAATCACAGGTGGACACATGTCCAATAGGGTTAGAGGGAAGTGCGAGCCACAAAGGGAAATGGGGATTTTTATTTTTGGCAAAGAAGGCTTAAAATCAAAATTTTAAGCATTGGCCCAAGCAAATCAATGAGTGACACATGGCGGGTAGAGTGGACAAGGTGGGTCGGTGGAGGCAAGAGAGAATTTTTCCCTTTTGTAAAAGGGCTTAAAATTAAAATTTGAAGCACTAGCTTGCTAGTGAATCATCGAGTGACACGTGGCAGAGGACAAGGTGGATCGGTGGGCGGTGGAGGTAGGAGAGAATTTTTTCCCTTTTGCAAAAAAGGCTTAAAATCAAAATTTGAAGCACTGACCCACTTGCAAATCATCAAGTGACACGTGGCAAAGGACAAGGCTAGTCGGCGGGCTGGTGGAGGTAGGAGGGAATTTTTTCCCTTTTGCAAAAAGACTTAGAATCAAAATTTGGAGCACTGGCCCATGACGAATCACAAGGAGACACGTGGTGAGGGAGAAATCAGAGGTGCGGGCCCGTGGGGCAAAAGTGAAAATTTTCCAATTTTCCAAAAAGGTCAAAATGCATAGAATTGAAGCGCAATCCCAATGGGACCCACCATGTGCCATGTGTCAGCTCCAAAATTCAAAGGCGAAGGGGTGGGGACAAAATGATTTTTTTTTCCAAATTTTCAAAAGGTCATAAAGTAAATGTTTTAAAACTAGGCCCGATCCAATCATTTTTTGCCACGTGTCGGCCTTATCCAAAAATTTAAAAAGGTAACTCAAGCTTATTTCTAAGTTTGCATCTTACACATGGAGGGCCAGGATTAAAAGATGGATAAGATCGACGGTTGTTATGCATCTATTTGTTTCAACCGCCATAGGAGCTCTAGGAAGCTTGGAATCACAATTTTTGCATCAAAATTCATCAAATTTATAGTGATTTTGTGTCGTCTTGGCCTTCCAAGATCATTGGCATCATTTCATGACTCAATATTTTGATTTGAGATGTTTTTGAAGTAATTTTTGCCCCAGCCCGAGAAAAAATGTGAAATGACAAAATCAAAAGTTGCAGAGGTAATTTGAAAAGGTAAAAAGGTGAAAATGATGAGTAAAAGGTGTTTGCATGCCTCAATGATGAAAAACATGCCTCAGGATGGATAATGATCTAGATATTTGTAATGATTTAATATTTTTGGGCACACCTAGAAACCTACAAATGTTTTTCTGTTTGATGTCATTTTCATTAAATCATGAGGATTGTTTTGTAACAAACTTGATCCCATGGCATATTCTTTGCTTGGGAAAGAAGGCTCCAATGTGGCATAAGGTATATAATGCATTTTGGAGAAATTGTAAAGAGGTCGGGAAAAATTGAAAATCACAAGAAAATTCTGAGAAAAAGCTCATCTTCTGAGAAACCCACCAAAGAACCAGGATAATTTCTTTTGTGTTGGATCTTCATGTATGTGAGTTGGTTACAAGATTTTGAGTTAATCTGTGTTTTTCTGGGAAATATGGTGTCTGTTATCATTTTTAAATGCCTGTAAATAGTTTTCATTGTTCTTGTTGCAATCTTACATTGAAATTCTTTAGAAATCACACAGGATCTCCATTTCTGGTTGATAGTTTAGTGGCATTAACAATCTCATGTTTAGAAGAGCCTTCATCTGATAAGCAAATAAACAAATTTAAAATCGCTTTACCTTCCTTCACAGCAAATATTATTTGTAAGCCTTTGGGGGCACCTTAGGCTTGGTTTGATCAAGGATTTTTTTGTTTAATTGAGTTCTTTACTTCAAGATTTTGTGGTGAGTTCTCAAATATTGTGTGGAGAGTGCTAACTAGGCTTCCATTTATGCCTCTTCTGGTTGAAATAATGTCTTGATTATTTAAAGCATTTTATCTTATAGTTTTTTCAATTATTGTAGAGGTTGTCAAAGATCTGATGTATCCCAGTTTGTCTCATCAATAACCCACCAAAAATATTTCTAAACAACCCATCCTACCCCATACTACCCCTGCTTTGCATTGTGTGTCAACAAAAGGATCTAACCCATATAAAAAAATGCACAAGACAAATCAGTATTATATAATGTCTTGATAACCCTTGCCTTACATTGAAAATATCTCCATGATCTGGGAGTGACAACTTGTGAAAGACAAATTTGGAGTGTTGATCATATTTTCCCAAGGCATTTTCATACTATTTGCATAAATTGAGGGATATCTTCATCTCCTTCACCATTTGGGGGTTACAATATGGGTTCTCTTACCTTGGTCGAAAAGGCATAACCTAAAATAGTGAGGGTCAGATCAAATCCTTTCAAATTGTTATCCATCTCTCCACAAATATGAGTGCTAGTTAGATCACATCCCTAGCTACAAAATGACACACATCAAGATCTATCTGACTTCAAGATGCATGCCATATCTCTGATGCTTCTTAGACTGAAAAGGAGAACAAATTTGGGTACCATCACTCACAATGTTGTCTATAATCTGAAAAGCTTCAATAGAAACCTCCTCAAAGCATATGTTTACTAAATCTCCTTATGCTCCATAGATTCTATTGACGTAAATCATTGAGAGAAATATTATTACGTTTCCTCCTCTACTCAATATGGACCTATCTCTTCCTAAAGGTCAAAATTACAATGAAAATTTCATATGTGACTATCATCAATGTATTGGGCATTCTACATATTGTTGTTTCAAACTTCATAATCTTATTCAAGATATTATCGATAATAATGCAATTGAGCTTCATGAGCCTACGGCATATTCATCGGTAAAAAAATCATAAGCTCAAGATATTCAAAATCCTCTCCCTAAGAATGAAAATCAAGTGGTGACTATTCATCCAATCATACATATTGTGCAGTGCCTCCTCCTTCATAGAGGGATCTTTCTTTTCTAGTTGTTCATGTTGATGCATCTCCACCAATAATTACATTCTCTCGATCGGGACTATCACACTACATTCTCCTTTGAAAAATTACATATCAATTCTTCTATCGAGCCTCATGTTATCAATAACACAATGATTGATCAATCTATTCATATATGTGTATCCTCCATTACACTTATTGTTTCTATCGACTATATGCTATCACATATTTCATATTCAGTTCCTAAATCATACGATTATGTCAAGCTTCCATTCATAGTTGGTTTTCTTACCATGCTTGTTCCATTTCTTGTGGTACCTTCAATCAAAGGGTTTGACATGCTCTTAGGTCTTCCCTAGTTCCATGTTACTCAGCTATAATTTCTATGAATCACTTGTGTCTAAAGTCCATTCACAACAAGCAAGTTATTACTATCAATGACACTCCACCATGCACACCATGGCTATAGCCTCCTATTGAAGTTTCCATTGTAGTCACTAGAGAATTTAGGTCCCCTGTACCTCTCAAATCTAAATTACAATCTACCCCTAGCTATCTTGGTTGCATATTACCTAGTTGATCTCATTGGTTTACTAGTCCCTAGGTCCAACACTCAAGTGAATCCTTCACATTGGTATACATCACCTCCTTAATTTCCTTCACATAGGATTTCATCACCTTCACACTCTCCTTCACATAGGTTCACTTCACCTTCTCAATATCCTTCAAATAGGTGTTCATTATCACCTAGGTCTCATGTAAATAGGTATCATCCATCGATACATCATATATCTCATACATCACCGATCTCGGCGCTTGGTCACACACCTTTATCTACCCAAGAACTAGGTAGAGGACCTTGTTAGTGAAAAATTACAACACACCCTAAATG
The DNA here is from genome assembly GCA_018340775.1 of Taxus wallichiana var. yunnanensis. Lineage (NCBI taxonomy): Eukaryota > Viridiplantae > Streptophyta > Pinopsida > Cupressales > Taxaceae > Taxus > Taxus wallichiana. The sequence goes on along the minus strand of CM031239.1, from coordinate 19,597,818 downwards.
GCTAAGATTTTCATGGGGCATTTAGTGTAATTTGATAAACATGGAGTTATCATGAAGTGTGGGACCTTGCGAATTAGATAAATCTCCGAGAGAAGGACAATTCCTCTTCCTAATATTACATGCCATGAACTAATCCTATTATTGAAAGAAAAGTAACTAGCTACACCTATTCTAACATGCCAAGGAGACATGGAGAGATATTTGCATGAAATAAAACCTACACTATAAGCAAAGTGATCCACCAAGAAAAGGAGATGATAGCCACTTTTCCAGCCTACAAAATAGAGAAGAATGCACTTGGAGAGGGTGAACAAGCACCATAGACAAAAATGAAAACATCAAATCCAAACAGACACAACAAAATCAAAAATCCTACTATGGAAACACTAATTTTCACAAAACACTTGGTAGTAATGAAATTCAAGAAAGAATAACCAAACCATGAAAGGATAGAAGATTTAACACAAACACAGTTTCATTACTCCATATGAATTTACACATTACATTCCAGTATGGAAAGGCAAGAGTGACACTAAAATTTTTGTGTAAAGGCCTTGAGCCCCATGAAATTCGCAATAGTTCGATTGAAGGAATGGAGAATATGGGTGCAGAGGAGGAAAAATTGACCAATCCTTCTCAACATGAAACCTCTTTACATTTATAGAAGAAACTAAGAGAGAGAGGGAGAGAAATCCAAAATATTTCCTCAAAAACCCACAAAAATCCATCATTACACCTACAAGAGTGATGGGTGAGTCTACAAAGGCCATACCCTTCTCTACCCTACCTTGTGGAGGAAGAAATGGCCTCCATGATTGCAATCATTTCATTCCTACATCCGGGCATGGCCTCCATTGTCCTCTGGCTTCATCAATTCTTTTCTTTCAACTAACCACATAATTTCCCAAATTTAATCATCTCATGGTATGTGGATCTGAAATATCTTTCCATCAACTATAATTTTTCTTAAATATTATAACATGGGAAAAAGTTATGGAGGTTTTAATATTGTTAGGTTTTTTTGCTTAGAGCTCAACTCCCCACCTACTACTTCAAATACCAACCTACCAACTTGCCACCTTAGGTGTCGAGCTGCTTCATGTTATATTCAAGGGTTCTATTTTTATTTACATGTGGGTGTTCCTGCAATATGTTAATGTCTCCCTACTTTGACATCGATTGGTTTAGCTCGATGAGTGAGCTATTTGTGTTGACCCCCTTTGTGTTGGAAGTGGGTTTGAATGTTGCAATTGCATCGAGTATGGGGAGTTTTGAGCACCATGTTTCTACGAGTTGAAATCCTGAACAACTTTCTGAAACACTTTGTCTATCATCTCCCCTTCAACTCTTGACTTACGTTATCTCTGTGCCCTAATATTATCCATTTGCCTCACTCTGTGTGCTAGGTTCCCAAGACTCCCCAACATTCTTATTACCCATGCATTACCGACTCATGTCCCTAGCGCTTCAACTCTCGACGCCATTGTTTCCATAGATCTATATGTTGGATTCATGTTCATCATGTGTCGATTTCCCAATGCATCTGCATCAATCCGGTGAGTTTTTTTTCCACCATAAAATCCTAACACCTACTACCGCTGACACAATATCTAACAAACTATCCCCAAACGAGTCAATTTGCTATACATTCCATTGATTCTACTAACCAATTGAGTGTTTATCTTGTGGCGTGATGTGTTCGTTAATCCCATGTAATTTTCAACCTTATGCACCGAGTTATTTTGGCCACCAACTTGGCATGTTAATATATGATGAGCTCATCAAGATCTATTTTAACTCGGCTCATCATGTAAAGGCCCATCTCATCGAGCAGCTCAAAGAACCTAATTTTTAGATCTTGACCTCTTTAGGCCGATTTGGTAAATTTAAACCATTTTTTCAATTTTTTCAAGGTTTCTTTAAAAAAATTGATGTCTAAGGCTGAGTGAGAGACCATGAGATGTACCAAAGACAATTTTATAGTGGTGGTCTATGTTTCCTATTTTTTTCTCAAAAGTGGGCCCTTTGGGGGTATGTTTTCATTGTGATAGAGACCCAAACTTCTTCAAGACCAAGAAGAGGAAAAATTTCCCGATATGGTTCCAATCCTCCCAAGTTCATTTATAACCCCATATTTCTCCATGGTGGCCTTACTAGTACCAGTCGAGATCTACCTAGTTGTCCATTTTTACAGGGTGGGTAAAATGGGTAATAATTTTGGTGACTCGCGGGGCCATCTACCTGCTAGATGGGTTTACCGGTTTCCTTGTAGTGTTTATCGGGCATGGAGTCATCATTGATAGCTTGAAACTAATCGACCCTTTGAATTTCCGATCCTAGGTCGGCTCGATCTGATGTTGAACCATGGGCTGGCACTGTTGACCATCTCTCTTACAAGATTTTTAGTCAAGATTTTTTTGAGAGTGGAAAAATTTCTTGAACACTGGGTTTACACTCCTTCTCTACAAAATAATATTCGGGGAGTGAACATGGAATTTCACACCTATCCCAAAACTTGATTTTTCAAGTATGAAGCACATTGAACTAATGATTTCTTGTCATGCATTGAACATTGCAGAGCTATGGGTAGAACATTTTTGGAGTTGGGACATCATGGAACTCTATAATTTTATTATTTCTCCTTTCTTATATTTGGTTAGAAAAATTTCTACGGGGTTGAGGTACTTGTGACATGGCAAGATGCCCCCATATTACTTATTTTCTAATTTTTGTAAGGGGTCGTGGAAACTCAAATGATTTATCAAGATGATGAAACATATTGAAAGTTGTTCACTGTCATATTTTATTTGCTCTGCATTTGTATTCTTTTGATATCTACAACTATTCCTTGTAACTTTGAGCTTCGTAACATTGCTTGTGGGAGACATCTTTGAAATGTGGTGCATTAGGTTGAAGAAACATGAATTAAAACTATATACAAAACAAAAAAATCATACATGCCCAAGTAGACACATAGAGTCTGCAAAAGCACTTATTATGCAAAAAATAAACCTACCTACTCTATCTTAACCAAAGAAATGAACAAATTCAAAAAAACCCCGACACCTTTGGTAGGGAAAAGTAGCTACCATTTCTAAAATTTGTAGCCATGCATATGATTTAGCATTGATCATGGTTATGTGTATGAGTGAAAACCTAAAAATATTCCCATCTTCCACCAAAATCACCAAGGTATCAACATAAAGGAAGAGAAATATCTCCCCCGGTGATGATCGTATGGGGCTCCTGGAGGTGTTGATTTGATCCTTGGAACTTTGGTGCTCATTCTCATGCCCTGGAGTGGATATGACTAGTTTTGGATTATCCCATGGCTCCAATGAAGCCAAGTACCTAATGGGGCATGGTTGATCCATTGTATGTGCCTACTACTCGAATTCGACTCCAAGAGTGAAGTCATTATGTGAGCCTTCCTGGAAGAAATAGTTGTCTATGAGTTGATTCTCCTATAGATGCTCATCTATAAACAATTGATGCTCTACTCGATAACTAATATGCAATGTTTTCCACCCTTGTCTTCCTTTACCTCCTTGTCTAGTACACAAATTGAAAGATTGAATTCCTCCAATATTGGCTCTAAGGGGTTGTTATGAAATACTGAGACCATTTTTCTTCAATGATATCCTTTGTAGAAGCCATATTTTGTGCTTGAAAGGTGGATGATATAGGATAAAATGTTTTTATTTCCATGGGCTCTTCTCCACCAAGACAATCTTCCAAGTTGGATAGGTAATCTCCTCTTTTTGTCCTGTTGTGTAGGCTCAATCTCCTTTATGGTGTTCTGTGGATTTACTTGTTAAACATGGTTCCCTTTGTCCTCAAATATGTATTTTTAGAGCTCAAACTTATCTTCACCATCAAAATCTCTAGGGTATGAAGAAGGGTGAAGGACTGAAGTATCTTGTGCAGCTTGCTCTGTGTCTAGAACCTCTAAGATTTTATGGTTCTCCCTTATATCATAAGCATGCTCCTATTCTTGTGGATTTGGAGTTGGTGCTTCTTCCCTTACTGATTTTGTAGTGGATGGTTGATCAACACTTCCTGAAATTAGATTTCCCTTGTGGACACTACATTCCAAACAAAACGATTGTTGATCATCTTCAATCTATTAGTGGTTTTCTTCTTTTGCAACTGAATGCGTTGTTAGTACATGTTCTTCTCCAACCTTAGCCTCCTCTAAAGGATCAAATAATAAGGGGATATTTTTATCCCAAACTTGAGAGCCAAGCTTACTAATGTTTTCATCATTTATTCTTTTTAGGTTCCTCTTCTTATTGTGCCTCTTTCCTAGCCTTCTAGATCTCTTCCCCACATGGATTAGAGAATGCATGATGAGGGATGGGTTTGGGCACAACCAGTTTTTGCATTATTGGTGGTGGAGGGAAAGGTGTTTCATTTTTCTCTCATGGAGGGGACTTGGGTTTAGAAGGGAAAATGGCTTAGAAGTTGAGATGAGGTGGAAGTTTAGGGGATAGAGAAGGGAACTCAACACTTAGGGCGGTATGGGAGAAACTAGATTCATGTTACTTCGAAATGATACTGACTTGGGAAGGATAAAAAGAAGAACAAGAAGTTGATGATTGACTTACCCATTTACAAGGTTGTCTTGCATTAAGCTCATAATCCTCAATCTCCTTGGTCCATTGTGTGAGTTGGGGCAGCATTTCAACCATGAAATCAAGCTTCTACTGTGGGTTATAGTGTCTTGGAAAAGGGCCTTCCCATGGACAAGGTGCCTTATAGCCAATTTTGAATGCTTTCATCTAAGTTGTTTCCTAGGATTACACTATATTAGACTCCATTCTTTTAATCTTATCCAACAAATCAATGTTCTCCAAGTAACTATTTTCATTGCATGTATACCCTTTCTCTTGATAAGCTCCATAGCCAAACTAATTTTGATATTACTCATAGGGGTAAGCATAGTGGTTTTGAATTTGATCATAACACTGATCTAGAGGAGTTGTGAAGTACATTAGAGGTGGATTGCATTGCTACAAATGTGAATTCCATGCAGGGAATGAAGTCATGATTGCACAACTTCATGGAATGGAAGAAAATGGGAAGAGATGGAAGAAAAATGGATGGAAATGGGTGGAAAAGAAGGAAGGTATGCAACTTAGAGAGTGGGTTGTTTACTAGATGGAGTCATCAGTTGTGCTTTTCTTATGCCTCCGAAGGTTGAGATTCTATCAAGAGCACAACAACTTGATAAAACTAGAAATGTTTCACTTTGAAGGACATCAGACCCACTTTCAAGTTTTGGACCTTGTTGTGTAGTTGTCAATCTCCAAAATACATAGGACAAAACTTAGGTGGTGTAATACATCCTGAAAAACTTGAATTTCCTTATGTCGGAAGTTTGGGCATGCAATGCAACCCCAAAACCCAAAACACTAGGATTTGGTCCTTTTGGGTGTTTTCTAACCTTGAACTCTTGATTTAGCTTACAAATCCTCAAAATTGTAGAAACACTTGATATTTGACTTATTTTTCCCACTCGGCATGCCAAAATCATTAATGCAAAATTACATCACCCCCAAATGGCCAATTTGTGCACGGGGCCTTCTGTGTAATCTACATAACATTGAGTTATCATGAAGTGTGGGACCTTGCAAATCAGATAAATATCCAATAAGGTCGATTCCTCTTCCCAATATTACCTTTAACAAACTACTCCTAATGAAAGAAAAGTAACTAACTACACCTATTCTAACATACCAAGGAGACAGGAGAGATATTTGCATGAAATAAAACCTACACTAGAAGTAGTGACACACCAAGAAAACGAGATGCTAGCCACTTTCATAGCCTACAAAATAGAGATGAATTCACTTAGAGAGGGTGGAAAAGGACCAGAAAATAAAATGAAAACATCACACCATTTCCAAACAAAAAAAAACATCAAAATTATGCAATGGAAACACTAATTTGCAAAAACACCTTATTGGTATCCAAATTTGTTCTCCTTTTCAGTCTGAGCAGCACCACAGTTATGTCATGGAGCTTAAAGATAGATTATACCATGTTGTATGTCATTAGTAGCTAGGGATATGATCTAGCTAGCACTTAGGTTTGTGGAGAAATGGATAGCACTCAATTGGACTTGATCTTGTCCTCGGTTATTTTAGGTTGTGCCTTGCAACCAAGATAAGAGGACCTATTTTGTAACCTTGTAATGGTGAAGGAGATGAAGATGTCATTCTATTTGCTTGAAATTATATGATGGAGACCCGATGAAAACATGATCAACACCCCGAATCTGAACTCTCACAAGTTGTCACTTCTCAAAACATGGGTATGTTTTCAAACAAGGAAAATGTTACTAGAGATATTGGAAATCCCGATCGATATGCATACTTTTACAAATGGATTTTGATCTTCTATGGGTATACATGAAAATCAGGGGTGGTACATGATAGGATCTTTATTTTTGGGTGATTTTTGGTGGGAGATTGATAAGACAAACTGGGATAGATCATATCTTTGACAATCTGTACAATACATGAACAACCATCAAATGAAATGCCTAAAATAATCGAATGTTCTTTCAACGAGAGAAGAGGCAAAAACGGAATCCAAGGTTACACTCTTCACACAATATTTGAGAACTCACCACAAAATCTTGAAGTAAAGAACTCAATTAAACACAAAAATCCATGATCAAACCATGCCTTAGGTACCCCCAAAGGCTTACAAGAAATCTCTGTAGTCAAGGAAGGTAAAGTGATTTTAAATTTGTTTATCTCCTTATCAGATGAAGGCTCTTCTGAGTATGAGATTACAAATTCCACTGAAATATCAACCAAAAATGGAGATCCTATATGATTTCTAAAGACTTTCAATGCAAGATTGCAACAAGAACACTAAAATTTATCTGTAGGCATTTAAAATTGATAACAGACATCATATTTCCCAAAGAAAAACACAGATTTAATTCAAATCTTGTTAGATTCAACAAAAGGGGAGAGTTACATGAACAATCTCAAAGCTATGTGGTGGCTATACAATTGTAACCAACCCACATGCAAGAATTTTCTAACAAATGAGACATTAACCTAGTTCTTTGGTTGACTTTCTCATAAAATGATCTTTTTCTCCAAATTTACTCATGATTTTCAACTCCCGACCATTCACAAATTCTCCAAAATGCATAATATACCTCATGCCACATTGGATTCTTCCTTCCAAAGAAAATAATATGTTTATGGGATCAAATTTGTTACAAAAACCTCATGATTTGCAGAAAGGGACATCAAATAGAAAAATGTTCGATGAATGCTAGGTGTGCCAAAAAATTTAAATCATTACAAAATTTGGATCATTATCCACCCTAGGGGCATGTTTTTTACCATTCAAGAATATGCAAGCATCTTTCAATCATCATTTTTTACCTTTTCCCATTTTCAAATTTTACCTCTGCAACTTTTTATGTTGACATTTCACGTTTTTTACTAGAGTTAGGGCAAAAATTACATCAAAAACATCGTAGATCAAAGAATTAGGTCATGAAAATGATGCCAATGTTCTCGAAGCCCTAAATGACCAAAAATCATATAAAATTTGATGGAATTTGATGGAGAAATGTGATTTCCAAGCTCCTTGGAGCTCCCATGGCGGCTAAAAATGAAATTACACAGAACCGTTGATCTTACATCAAATTTTAATATCAGCCCTCCACGTGGAAGATGCAATCCAAAAATACACCCAATATTACCTTTTTGACCTTTGGATAAGGTGGGACACATGGCCAAAAATGATTGGAAATCAATTCGGACTCACTTTTGACCTTTTTGACATTTTTGAAAAAATGGAAAAATTTGACCTTTTCCTCCGCCCCTCCGCCTTTGAATTTTGGAGCTGACACATGGCATATGGTGGGTCCCATTGAAATCATGCTTCAATTATACACATTTTGACCTTTTTTAAATTTGGGAAATTTTTCATCTTTTGCCTCATGGGCCCGTACCTCTAAATTTTCCCCTGCCACTTGTCTCTTTGTGATTCACTAGTGGGCTAGCGCTTTGAATTTTGATTTTGAACATTTTTGGCAAAAGGGGAAAAATCCCTTCTTCCCTCCACCGGCTCACCTTGCCCTATTTGACATGTGTCCACCTATGATTGGCATGGAGGTATGCCTCTCATGTGCACTTTAGCTTCCTTTGCCAAAAGCCAAAATTTTACCTTTTCCTCTCGAAAACCCGCGATCCCACACAAGCCTCAAATTTAAACCTTTTTGGGGCCATGCACAAAATTTTGACTTTTGAAATTTTTGACACATGTCTCCATCTAATTGGAGTGGGGCTATAATCAATTTTTCACTTTTTAGAAAATAAAGAAAAAATCATCAAGTTTCCCTTTGGCCCCTTCCTTCATTTTTGTAAATTTTGGACACGTGTCCTCTTTTGATTGGTTTGGAACTTCGGCCCAATTTTTCACTTTTACCATTTGATGTTAAAAACTTCAAAGTCATCACAAAACCCATGGCCCCATCCTAACCTTTCCTGGACACGTGTCCACCTATGATTGGCCATGGATTTTGGGCCAAATTTCCACCTTAACACTCTAAGCCATAAAACACAAGAATTCTCCAAGTCCCCCGCCATCCGCATGCCCTTTGTGCCATGTGTCCTCTCCCTATTCACTGCAGGATTTTCGGACCAAAAATTGATTTTGAAAATTTTATAAAATGAAAGCAAAATTTCCTAAGGAAAGCCCGCCAATCCTCTAGCCAATCAAAATGTGCCACATAGGCACCTTAATGCAGAAGGCGGAGCCGCGGATCAAAATTTTCCCTTTTGCCAAAATTTCAAAAATGATAAGTTAGAGGCATTTTTCGTTGCTCCTTGGCCAATAGGAACTTGCCACATTGCCCTTACATGTAGAGGATGAGTTTGACGGGCAAAAGATGCCCGTCTAACCGTCAAAAACGTGGAAAATTTTAAAGGATGCCCTAGAAAATGAGTTTTTCAACAAGGATTACAAATTTTTCATTTTAAATCGATTGAAGCATGATTTGCCATTATTTTCAACCTTAGGACCAGATTTTCAAATACAAACAAGTATGAAATGGTCAAAATCAATTTTTTAATGATTTGGTAAAGGGAAAAATGACATAGCCCATGAAATTTGGACAAATTAGGGCACAGAAAAGGGCACACATGGATTTTTCAATTAACCAAGGTGCAAAATAACAAGTTTATGGGAAATTTTGAAGCATTCAATAGGAGTGGCTGATTAGTAGATCACCAATTCAAGCAATAAAACATTTATGAGCAAAATTGGACATGAAAAATTAGGGCAACATGGTGCAAGCTCAAAAATGGCACCAACATCGGCTCATGCTTGGGGATGGGCACTCCCAATGAGTTCCAAAAGGACAAAACATAGACCAAGTGCCAAAATACCATTGGGAAAAGGAGTCAAGAGCCAAAAATCACCAAAAAAAGCTAAGAACCTGAAAAAAAAGGCTGCCAAGAATAAAAGGCAAACCACAAACCACCAAACAACAAAAAACAGAGCAAAAACAAAGACTATACAATTGTACAATTTGTGCATACCTCACTTTGGGGATTAATCCAAGAAATTTTTTAAATGTCTACCATTAATAGGCAACTCTAGCAATTCCCCATCTAGATCTTTAAGAAAAAGGTATGCTCACCAATTCTGATATCAATGGCATAAGGGCCCATCCATAATGCATCAAATTTTCCATGCTTTCCCTTCTCTTCATGCCTACTATCCCACAACAAAACCAGATCTCCAACACTGAAGGCTCTAGGAGTAACCTTCTTGTCAAACAACTTCTTCAATTTCTCTCTAAATCTGATATGCCTTTGATGGGATGCTCTTCTCTCCTCATCAAGCTCAATAATCTAATTGATCCTTGATTCATATGGGCCATGCTCTTGATCTTCCAACTGTTGGGAAAACTGAAATGAAGATAATTGCAGATGTAAGGGCAGCAAAGCCTGAGTTCCATACACCAATTCAAACGGGATTTTACCAGTTGCTCTTTTAGGAGTTATTCTATCAGCCCAAACTACAAACTTCAATTGTTCTCCCCACTTTTTCTTGTTCATTTCCAAGGTTCTTCTAATGATCTTCAACAAGTTCTTATTACTGGACTCACTTGTCCATTTCCTTGGGGTTGTAGTTTGAAGAATAAGTCGATTGATTCCATATTCATTGCACATTTCCATTAAAGGTTTAGCTCTAAAGCACATGGCATTATCAGATACAATCTTAACTAGAACTCCAAATCTGCATATGATATGATTCAATAAGAAGTCCACTACCACTTGGTGTGTTGCCTTTTTAGATGGGATTTCTTCAACCCATTTTGTAAAATAATCAGTGGTTACAAGAATCCACTTATGACCAGCACTAGAAGGATCTAAAATCTCACCAATGAAGTCCATCCCCCATTGCTTGAAAGGAGCTTCAATTGATATAGGCTGTAAAGGAAGGGAGCCTAAAGCTTTTAGTCTTCCAATGTAATACCCTTGACTATTGTTATTTTCCTCCTTTGCATTCAAGTGTTGATATGTGATTTTCCTTATGAGGATATGTTCTCTTGATTATGGGAAATCATGCTTGATATGGTTAAGTATTTTCTACTCTTAAGATATTTTGATTAAACAAGAATGTTTCTTGAATTCATTTTTCACTTCTCATAGATGAGTGCATTCTGATTTAAGGAAAATTGTAAACTTATCTAGTTATATGACTCATCCTTGGATCAATTTCAGTGATCCAAGGAATGTTTTAAATTTGTTCAGAAGGAACAACTAATGAATTGGAATTCCATGAATTAAGAGCATATGGACTAAACTTAGTAGACGTAAGTTCTTTAATTCTCTTTTTGTGTGAAAATATTTCCATTTAGTGTAAAGTTTCGTTGGATCTTTGGAAATCGACCCTGGCAGGTCATTACGGGTGTAATTGGGATTTCAGCCTATTCATGGCATTGGAGAGAACTAGAATCCTAAGCTAGGTGAAAGTATCTCCTACCTAAGCTATGTTACTTGATGTAATTCTGATTCTAACCTAAACTCGGTACTAAGGAGTTGGAAGGGTTGCTAAGTATTAAAACTGGAACCTAATACTACAAGGCTATATGATGATCTAACCTAGTGCTTTAAACTATGGCATTTTTGGTTACTTACCTATGAGGAATTATCTAACCTAATTTCTAAGGACCTATGTTAGGGGTTAGTGGTTAGTGTTATATCCTAAGGTATAAACTTTAATCTACCTAAGATCTAACCTAAGCCATTAATCTATCCTAAGTTATTGGCATAAAGGGGAACCTAAGGGGTCGCAAGTGTTGGGTGACGGTTCCTAAGGCATTAATGTAGTTGATAAGGATGAAAGGATTGGCGGTACTACCAACTTTGGCAGGGGCTAATTAGGTTGGTGGAGGCCTAGGTGGTAGTATCACTAAAATTTGAAATGCTTGTTAAATGTGACTTGGCAATAGCCAGACTTGGCGAGTGGTGGCAAAGAGGATTGAGCGGGAGATTTGGGATTAATGAAATTAATTGTGTTTGGTTTTCGAGCCCGAACCACTTTGGTAGGCATGCCAGTGGATTTTGCATGAGTTGTTTCATTTTGTATGTTCTCTGATTTTCACTCTGCATGAACTCTGGTTTTTCAAACCAGCAGATTAAACTGCACTTCATGACTATTTTTGAGGTTTCCAATCTATTTTTGTTTCATGGAATTTATAAGAGGCATTGTGGAAGAAGCATCTAGTTGTTTGATCTTTCGTGGAGAAGAGGAGAAGAAATGAGTTCAGCTCAAGGTCTTCTTCAATTTTATAGCGACACTATCAGGCATGATAGGCTCTAACTGTTAAAATATTTTTCTCTCTTCTAAGTGATTTCATTAAAAGAACTCTACTCTGTTTAAGTTTAGTACATTACATGTTTTCCTAGTTATTTGTTACTGGGTTTATTTAATCATTGTTCCTTGATGATCGAATCCATGGTAAAAGAAAATAATATCCTGGTTCGTTAAGTATATGTGGTGTTAATATATATATATATATATATATATATATATATATATATATATACATGAAAATGCATGAAAAAGGGGACTCTGTAAGTTGCTTGGCATGATGTGATCTGGTAATCATTGGTATTGGTTTTCTTGTTTAAAACATATACTATTATTTCTCACTGAGTTTTCTTGGAGAATCGTGGGTTCCTCTGTTTCTATTGAAACGAATGTTAAATCTGGATAGACCCATGTTTTTGTTTAAGGAACCTCATCTGCAACTGGAGTTTAGTTGATACTTGTTTTCTTATGAGCTCTATTGATTGGGTTTCAAGATTCTATGATTTTGTGACTCATTTCTTAGTTGTAAGAATCGGGATGTGTTGCAGATGGATTGTTCTTGTTTTTCCAACTTGGTAAAACTCTGTTTGTTGTGTGTTATAAACAAGGAAAACTTGGGCCTGTAATGAGCCTGTATTTGGTTGGAGTAAATATTTTATGTGACCCTATAAGTTTTAAAGGGAGTTCTTAATGAAAATGGTTTGATATCTATGGAGTATAGATTGGACTCTCTATTTGTAATCTTTCAAATCATCCTTGTTGTTAACTAAGGGTTGAAAGATGATTATGTAAACTTTTCTTTAACTAAGGTAGTTTTTAAAGTTTACTCACTACTTTCATTCTTGTTCTATGATGTGGAAGTTTCTATTAGTTCAATGTGGGTATTATATTGAAAGGTTATTCAAATAACTTGTTTCATATTGATTGTAATGACGATTAGGCATGGTGTCAGCCCAGCTAAGAAACTATCGATTTTCTTTGTATAAATTATTAATCGTTAAGGGATTTAACTACCCGAACTAGATGCATTCAGTTGAATGTTTTGATTTGGTGAGAACACGTGCTGAACAAGATGCTCGGGTTGTAATTTGAGACTAGAGCATAAAGGAATTGGTTGAAAATATTGCAAGATCTTTGTTTGAATTTAGCCTGTTTTGGATGAACTTTGGTAAACTCTGAACTCAAAATGAGATAGTTGCATGTTTGGACAGTTGCATGTACTTGAAGGAAACTGGAAACGATAGTCTACTAATTGTTTGGTAAACATTGAATGTTGACTGTAGATTGTTTAGTAGTTATCATTCTCGTTGCATGTTAAAGGATTAGTTGCATGTACTTGGGAGGAAACTAGAAATGTTAGTTTTCCTAATTCTTTGGGTAACCATGGAAGGTTTGACTTGAAATCACTTTGTAATTTCTATTCCTATTAGGAATTCAATCTTTTACCTTAGGATTCTAAGTTGAGAAGTAAGCAATTAATTATGTCTTGGATGAACTCTTGGGTAACTTTTGAGTATGAGTTCTTACTTGGGTTTCAATTCTTGATTGGGTTCATTGAGTTAATATAGAGTTTATAAGGAATTATTATGACTCTTTGTGTATTATGGCTATGTATAACCTTTACTGTTCAATGAATTAAATGAAAGGGATCACTTGTTTGATTAGGAGATCTTCTTTTTAAAATAGGTTTATAAGTTTCTTCTTTTTGCTTTAAAAGTGTTTGGATCTCTTCCTTAGAACCTTTTATTCATTTGTAAAAATGTTATTGGATTGAAAAAGGAACTATTATTAATGAAAGTAAAATAGATGATTGTTATAGTAGGTACGCTCTTTGCTTTGCTTCTTTTATAATCAGTTGGAATGAATTCAGTTGTAAGGACTTACGATTGAATGTTCTTAGGATAAAGTTAAACATTGTTGGTTAGCCTTCTTTTACTTATCTTGCACTGAAATAGAAAAGAAGGTGAATGATGATTAGTTTGTTGAAAAGGGAATACAAACTAGGGATTGGGTGATATTCTCTCTCTCCTTATTGGGTATTCTTATATTATCCTGTTGCGATGAACATCTTAATTAATGTTAGATGAATCATCTTAATTTAAATCATGATGTAAGAAACCTTTTTATCTTAAGATAAATAACTAAGTATCCTATACTATTGTGATGAGGTTTGGAATACAATGTGATAGTATGATCTATTGTTGTTGAAGGAAATCAATGGAATAAATATTATGTTAAAATGTTAGGATTGATAATATATAACATATTCCACTCTTCCCTCTTAGAAGTGATTTTAGGATGTTATTGCTCTTCTTTACTGATTGTAATTACTTACGCCTACTGTATGATATACTAATTGATCCTTAAAGTAGGGTTGTTTTATGGAAACAATTAGTTGAGTGCATTTCATTTTAAGGTTTAGTGCTTATCATGCTCAGTTCATTGAACTGACTCATGCTAGTAATTTTTACAGATGGACATCGTAAGTGATAAAAGAAGGCACAAACTTATATGATGCATTGGTTGTTTTAAATCTGATTCTTTTAAAGAAATCTGATTGGCATAGATTGTATTGAACAAGAAAAGTTATATTCTTTTTGAGGAAAGGTTGTTGTTATGCCGTGTGTCTAAGATGCATAGATTTTGTAAATGTATAAGTTTGACTATGAATTGAAAGTTGAGAATTTTTTGGCATTGGTTGTATAAATTCTCTTGTACCTTTGTCTGTAGGATGGTATTTGTCTTGAGGATATTCTACTTATTATCTATATGATTAGATGTGAATTTTGATAAAAATTGTAAAAGGAACTTAGATGAATTCCCTAAGTAAGCTACAGTTAAATAAGTGGCAGAATGCAACATTCTTATCTAAGTATTTCATTATATCATGTGATGTGAAGTAAAACTATAATGAAAATTGTTGAGATTATAAAGGACAGAAATGGGGTGTGTTATACTCTAGCATTTAACTATAGGAGGAATAATCTTCCTCTCTAAAAATATATACTTAAAAGAGGAAGATATGATTGCAAAACATTAAGACTTAATTGTAATAAGTCTGATAAGTTTCAGCCTAGTAGGTTGTTACAATTCCTTAAGTGGTTGAATCATTTTATAAGAAAGGAACTTGTGTTGTTGCTGTCCTATTTTTGGATAACGGGATGTTATGCCAAAACTAACCAATCTAGAAGTAACCTTAAGTTAATTAAGTTCTTAGGATTAATTAAATCTAACTTTTAAAAAGGACTTAAAGAGTGTTGGACTCAGGGTTAGATGGGTTGCCAAAACATGTCATCTATTAACCCAAATTTAACTTAACATAAGTAAACTCTTGGAGGTATGTACATCCTAATGAGGTTGTTTTGTAGGATGTTGGCACATGTCAACTATAGGGTTGTACCTTCGAGAAGATTAGGATCTTCTTGAGGATACAATAAGTACAGTTAACATGTGGCAACACCCTTCTGCATTGATCGTCAAGATCTACACACCTTTGAACTTGAACAAGTTTTCCCTCTAGGTTTGGATAGTAACATAGTTAGGATATGAAGTATCCCTCTAGGACTCAGGGTACCTTGGCACACGGGGATAACCTAGGTTGACCCAGTATGCCAATTTATCCTAAGTCTTTGTGAGCCTCTTCATATCATGATCTATGTTGTTAACCTGAACTAGAGTTAAACCTTGGGCAAGGGGACTGACAGAAGTTAGTATAAGACATTCTAGATAAAAATGGAGTGGGGTGAAGGATGTATTCTAGATTGATGAGTATGTTGTCAAGGAATAAGTAATATGAACAAGTATGTTAGAAATCTTTGGCCAAAGTATCACAAGCTACTGATTGCATTGTCCTATGTCACCTAGGCTAAGGATCGTGATGCCGATGAATATTGGTAACAAATATTTAGTTAGGTTCCTTAGATAGATCACTCAATACCTAGAGTAGGGTAAGAGAACCAAGTATACAAAGTATTCAGGAGAATACTCAAAAACTCAATGTTACACATGAATAGATCGGTAGTTCACCGAGTCATGAAATGAATAGATCGGTTGCTCACCGAGTCATTACAGCTGCATATGGTTTATCTATTATAAGAATGGTTGTTATGAAATGTGTGTTCTAAATTATGTATTTAGAACAGAGAACATTAATCATACAAAAAAATCCTTGTTTCTAAAGTCTTAAAATGGGATTGTTACATCCAGAGAAACGTTGGCAACTATCACATCTTATAACTAGCCAGGTTGCATCTTTGAAGAGAGAAGGCCACAAATAACCATCTCTCAAAATTTTATGTGTTGTTACTCTCCCAGCAAAGTGTCCTCTACAAACTCCCCCATGGAAATCAGCAACTATCTTGGGATCTTCATCTTCAGCTATGCATTTCAAAAGGACACCTTGAGGGTTCTTCCAAGCTTGACCTAGGGTGCAGTAATGATATATTTTTGAGAAGCCACTTGAGGGCTCTTTTCTAGTTTTTATTTAAATTATCAAGATAGTAAAGGTGTCTAAGGTAAAAGATCATATATTTGCACCATTCAAAATTTACCAGTTTTGCAAGCACATCTACCCTTTATTCCTCTAGGCTGATTCACTTCCACATTCTCGTAAGTTACTCTCACCATGAGCTTAGCAAGACCCAAACCTATTACCAACTTTGTGGTTTGGATGTCCATATCATACTCCTGAAGTTTTTTCACCCATCTACATCTTTTACTTGAGATCTCCATCTCTGATAAGATGTCTTTCACCATGGTGTGGGGAACATAGGCAACAATTTTTGAACTCAATATATAAGGCCTGAAAAGTTTTGTTGCTTTCACCAAGGTAAATGCTTGTTTCTCCATGATTGTATACTTCAACTCAGAAACTTGTAAAGCCTTGCTAAAGAAGGAAATAGGCCTCTCAGCTTCATTCCCATCCTTTTGTAGAAAAACAGAAGCAATTTTATATTCAGAGGTAAAAGAAAATATTTGGAAAGGCCTCTCATAGTTTGGTGTCTGCTTTAGACAGTGCATGCTTAAGTGCATTCTTTATTCCTTCAAAATATTGAATGGAATCCTCCTCCCATTTGATAACTTTGTCCTTCTTTAGCATGCTTGTGATTAGAAGAGTCAACTCAACAAATTTAGAAACAAACCTTCTTATAAAATTAATCGACCAAAGAAAGACTAGATGCCTTTCTTGGTTCTTGGGATAGGTACCTTGCTGATTGCTTCCACTCTTTCAGGGTATATCATAAAGCCATCTCTTGACACAATTTGAACAAGAAGCTTGTCCTTTTACACACCAAAATTACACTTCTTCGGATTAAGAGAAATTCCATACTCTCTACATTTGATCAGCATCTTCTCCAAGTGTTGCAAATGATCACCTCTCTACCTTGAAAATACAAATCACATCATCTTGGTAAACTATAATGAATTCATTGATGTAACCAAAAAAGAAACATCCATTTCTCTTTGAAAAGTGGCACCATCATTCATCAAACCAAAGGGTTTCCTAACAAAAACATATGTCCCCCAAGGCATAGTGAATGTTGTCTTAAGTCTTTCTGATTCTTTGACAACCACTTGATTATATCCAGAGAAACCATCCAATGTAGAAAGCAATTCAGACCCTGTCACAAGCTGTAACATATTTTCCATATTTGGCAAGGGATAGTTGTCCTTCATGGATGCTTTATTTAGATTTCTAAAATCCACACAAAGTTTGATGTCTCTATTCTTCTTTCTAACTGGCACAAGGTTTGTAACCCAAGATGAATATCTAGTGGGCTGAATAATACCTCCATCTCTCAACTTCCTTAATTCCTCTTGCATTTTCATGGAGAGAAGTGGATTAATTGGCCTTTGCCTCTGTCTAAATGGTTTGGCATTTGTTTCAAGATGGATCTCATGCTGAAATAAATCTTTTCGTATGTTTTCAGCTCTGAATATGACCCAGTGAGGTAGTCTTGATATTTTTTCAAGAGTTGGGCATAGGACTATTTTTCTTCTTTACTTAAATTTCTGCCCAACCAAACCTTCCTTGGTTTGTCCTTTGTTCCCAAGTCATTCTCTTCCACATCCCTTGAAGCAGACATGTTTCTATTTATGATGCAATTAGCATTGTTGAAATTTGACTCAAGTGCAACAAGACCTCTAGGAATGGTGTTTGTTTTCAATTGGATGATATATTTTCCAAACAAAGTTTCTCTCCCTTCAGTCATGCATACCATTGGCTCCCAATCAATATTTTGATTTACAAACTCACCCTGGTTTTGCAAGAACCTTATCACTTGAGCATCATTGTTAAAGACTTTCCAATGCTTCACATTATCAGGGACAGCTGGCCTAGTCAGCACTTCAACATTTTAATCACAATAAGGTGAAATGGTGCAATTCTCAAATCTAGAACCCAACACTTCCAACTTATCAGCAGCAACATTAAGACCTCTGTCATGGTAAAAAATGTTAAAGGAATCAAACATTTCAATTAGATCACATTATTAGGGACAGCTGGCCTAGTCAACACTTCAACATTGTAATCACAATAAGGTGAAATGGTGTAATTTTCAAATCTAGAACCCAACACTACCAACTTATCAGCAGCAACATTAAGACCTTTGTCATGGTAAACAATGTTAAAGGAATCAAACATTTCAATTAGATCCCAAACTGCATGCTTATACTATTTCATACGCTGATTTTTTGTAGCATATAATTTTCTTATTTGTTTGACAACCAACTCTGAGTCTCCTTTTGCAACAATATCTTTCACTCCATACTTCCATGCAATCCTTAACCCCAACAACAATGCCTCATACTCAACAATGTTGTTAGTGCATTCAAAATTAAGTTTGAAGGAAAAAGCAAACTCTTCCAAACTAGGAGAAAGTAGAACTATACCAGCACCATTTCCAAATTTGGAGCAAGCTCCATCAAATAGCAAGGTCCAAGGAGAACCTACCATATCAAGGAATTTTGATCTATCCATCCCATGTTCTTTTCCATCAGCAAAACCAATGAAATTCTCAGCATCTACATTAGCAAACAACACTTCATAGGAAGCATTGTTGGGATCTTCAATTAGGTGCAACATCTTCTTTTCACCGTAAAGTTTGACCTGGCTACCCTCAATGGGAATGGTGGTAAAATAAATATCCATCTGAACACTACCACCAACACTTACAACCCATTTTCTTGAAAAAATCATACCCCATTTGGTAGGGCAGTCAACAATTACAACATCTAGTTTCAAATTCTTACCCGGATAGGCTACAAGTTACACTACCAAACCCTTCACACAACCAACCACTAGCACTTCCCTTGAATCCATGGTAGTACACTTCCCATAGGCAATTTTCACCTTGATATCCAACTCATTCATGAATTCTAGAGGCATGACATTACATGATGCACTAGAATCAAACATACAATTGTGAAGTAGCCTATCTTTTATGAGCAAAGTTGTAAAGAATGGATCAACATTCAATTGGGAATCAACCAAGGATGTCCCCAAATATACCTTAGGTGTCTCTCCAAGATCCTCCTCTACTGGTGGTGTTTTAAGGCCAACAATGATTTCAAGAGGAGTCTCAACAACATTTACATTTATGCTTTGGGTGATCTTCTCTTCTTTCAATCCCAAGTACTCAAATGCTCTCTTCTTATGCTCAGGAATTATAAGCAACTCAATGATTAGAACACTCACTTTAATTTGGCTCAATACCTAGGCTATGTCATAGGGGACATTATTTGGAAAACAAAAATTGAAAGGGAAATAAGAAGATTCATTAGATGGCAAAGGATTTTTGGTAGCTTGAGGATGATGAGAACTGTAATTTTTTCTCGGGATAGCAAAGCCTTTAGCAAGTGTTTCTTTCCTAGGAGATTCTTTTGGAATGCTTGTGAGCAAGGGTTTTTTAGGTTTAGCTTGAGGCCCAATTCCCTTAACAAATTTTCTTCTAGTGTTATAGTCCTTCTCTTGAGCTACAACATCATTCATCAACAATTTTCTATCTTCCTCTGAAGGGATACCACCATCATACTTCTTAATCATCAAATCTCTCAAGTATTCAAATTCATTGTTAGGAATTTCAAAATCTTGCACTAAATCAAATTCAAGAGCATGAGGGTGGAGAAATATTTGTACCCGTTTGATTCAATCCCAAAAGGCACCAACAGACCTAGCACTTATTACTTCAGTAGATGTTGCTCCTCCTTGTGAGCTTGAAGAATAGCCCACCATGCAAATATCATTATCGGGTTCCATTCTCATCATCAGCATCATCAACTTGTTGGTCCACTTCACATGGAGGATGAGGAAGAAAACATCTATCACACCAATCCATATCGAAACTTCATTAACAACAACAACCCTAGTAGTTAGAGGGTCGGGAACCAATTTATTTTCATGTGTTTGTGGTTTTCTATTTGTAGATCTAACAGGCCCTTTACCCTTTTCATCAAACCTCGATCATTCCTATGGTGATTGTTAAATCTATCTTGTGCTGTTTCCTAGGTGACCTTGTGAAGTGTGCCCAATTCCCTTCTCAGCTCTTGCTAACTTGTATGAGATTTCTTTGATAGCCCCTGCCAAAGTCTTCACAACCTCTTCTAAATCAACACCTTTGCTAGCTTGAGGTTTTTCAGGGTTTATCAATTTTACACCATCTCTCTTAAGAATTTTCCCAACATCCTTAATATTGTTCTAAATTTGAATTGCCATGGTGAAAGCTTTTCTTATATTGGTTGGGTTCTTGTCTCTTAGGTAATAGGCTGCCTTTTTATCAAATGCATTTACATATTTGATTAAACAAGATTCATCACAAGGCCTCAAACCAATAGGCAACCTTCTCAAAGTCTTGTTAAACCTTATGTTGAAGTCATGGACTGATTCATTAGGGTTCTTCTTGATATTCTAAAATTTAGATAAAAGAAATCTAGGGTCAATCTTGTCACCATATTGCAACCTAAATACATTTTTCATTTTAGTCCATGAATCAATAGAGTTATTAGGTAGAGCCTTATACCAATCCCTAGCATCTTCTTCTAGTGTATGAATAAAAAATTTAATATACACATCTTTAAACTCTATCTCAAAGTATTTCATCATATTATCAAAAAGTTTGAGATGATGATCACCAGTAATAGCATTGTTACCCTATAATTTTGGCAACATATTTCTAACATCTGTGGGACAACCTTTGGGTAACCATCCATTCCTCTAAAATTTCTAGGACCAAAGGTGTTAACAACAAATAGAGGTCTAGGTTGAGCCATATTTTTTAGTGGGGGTGATCTTGGAGGTGAGAGAAGCTAATGAAGGGTGCTATATCTTTGGGGCTCAAGAATGTGATTCACAAGACTGGTATCCTCTAAGTGTTGGTTTTCTTGGAAAGTTTTACTTGAATTAAAACATAGAGGTATAGATTGGGGAAGGAACTTACTAGGTACGATGTAGAAGGACCTTCACTAGCTGAGGCAAACAAGTTTATGAGAGGATTGCTTGAATCAGAATCACTTGAAGAAGAGTGATAGTCCTCTACCAAAGGTTGATCCCTCTCACCAATAGCTATATCTTTGTCTGATGTCTGACCTTTAACCACTTTCCAAACTCTTCTCCCTTCCAACTCTGAGATTCTTGGATCTGAGAAAAAAATTTAACTGAGTCTTTAAGGAAGAGAGATCTTCTTCCCTCCAGTTTTGCAGAGATCAACAACACAAAAATAAATGACAGAAAGCTTAAGACACTAGTATTTCCAAATTCAAATCAGCATGGAGTCACCACTAAGGAATTTCACCTTAGTTGTGCAAGAATGCACTAAAATAATCTATCAAATGTATCTTAGCACTGAAAAACTTTGCAAAGCCTTATAAATCAGACCTTATTCTTCTTAAATCAACTAGACATAATGCAACAAAAGTGTATGAACTGCTAGTAAATGGAAAAAGGGCGGACAAAACTTGAAACCCTTATTTTTAAAAGTTGTAGATCTGAAACATAGGATGATATCTTGACAATGCAACAGCTCAAAAACTTGAATACACAAATGCTCAAACTCTTCAAACACTTCAAAAACACCAAGGAAATTAAAGAACCTCCCCGGAAATAGCGTCACTCATGTTGGTATCCAAATTTGTTCTCCTTTTCAGTTTGAGTAGCACCACAGTTATGTCATGGAGCTTAAAGACAGATTAGACCATGTTGTATGTCATTGGTAGCTAGGGATATGGTCTAGCTAGCACTCAGGTTTGTGGAGAAATGGATAGCACTCCAATAGGACTTGATCTTGTCCTAGCTATTTTAGGTTGTGCCTTGCAACCAAGGTAAGAGGACCTATTTTGTAACCTTGTAATGGTGAAGGAGATGAAGATTTCCTTATCTTTGCTTGAAATTCTATGATGGAGACCCTGATGAAAACATGATCAACACCCCATATCTGAACTCTCACAAGTTGTCACTTCTCAAAACATGGGCATGTTTTCAAATAAGCAAAAGGTTACTAGAGACATTGGAAATCTTGATCTGATATGCATACTTTTGCAAATGGATTTTGATCTTCTATGGGTATACACATGAAAATCAGGGGTGGTACATGATAGGATCTTTATTTTTGGGTGATTTTTGGTGGGAGATTGATAAGACAAACTGGGATAGATCATATCTTTGACAATTTGTACAATACATGAACAACTATCAAATGAAATGCCTAAAATAATCAAGATGTTCTTTCAACCAGAAGAGGTAGAAATGGAATCCTAGGTTGCACTCTTCACACAATATTTGAGAACTCACCACAAAATATTGAAGTAAAGAACTCAATTAAACACAAAAATCCATGATCAAACCATGCCTTAGGTACCCCCAAAGGCTTACAAGAAATATTTGCAGTCAAGGAAGGTAAAGTGATTTTAAATTTGTTTATCTCCTTATCAGATGAAGGCTCTTCTGAGTATGAGATTGTAAATGCCACTAAACTATCAACTAGAAATGGAGATCCTGTATGATTTCTATAGACTTTTAATGTAATATTATAACAAGAACACAAAAATTTATCTACGAGGCATTTAAAATTGATAATGAGACATCATACTGCCGAAAGAAAAACACAGATTTAATTCAAAGCTTATTAGATTCAATAACGGGGAGAGTTACATGAACAATCTCGGAGTTTGTGTGGTGGCTATACAATTGTAACCAACCCACATGCATGAATTTTCTAACAAATGAGACATTAACCTAGTTCTTTGGTTGACTTTCTCATAAAATGATCTTTTTCTCCAAATTTACTCATGATTTTCAACTCCCGACCATTCAAAAATTCTCTAAAATGCATAATATACCTCATGCCACATTAGATTCTTCCTTCCTAAGAAAATAATATGCTTATGGGATCAAATTTGTTATAAAAACCTCATGACTTGCAGAAAGGGACATCAAATAGAAAAACGTTTGATGAATGCCAAGCGTGCCAAAAATTTAAATTATTACAAAATTTGGATCATTATCCACCCCAGGGCATGTTTTTATCATTCAAGCATGCAAGCATCTTTCATTCATCATTTTTACCTTTTCCCCTTTTCAAATTTTACCTCTGCAACTTTTGATGTTGACATTTCACATTTTTTACTCAAGCTGGAGCAAAAATTACATCAAAAACACCATAGATTGAAGAATTAGGTCATGAAAATGTTGTCAATGTTCTCAGAAGGCCCAGATGACCCAAAATCATATAAAATTTGATGAAATTTGATGGAGAAATGTGATTTCCAAGCTCCTTGGAGCTCTCATGGTAGCCAAAAATAAAATTACATAGCAACCATTGATCTTACATCAACTTTTAATATCAACCCTCCACGTTGAAGATGCAATTCAAAAATACACCCAATATTACCTTTTTGATCTTTGGATAAGGTTGGACACATGGCAAAAATGACTAGAAATCAATTCGGACTCACTTTTGACCTTTTTGACATTTTTGAAAAAATGGAAAAAATTGACCTTTTCCTCCACCCCTCCGCCTTTGAATTTTGGAGCTGACACGTGGCATATGGAGGGTCCCATTGAAATCATGCTTCAATTCTACACATTTTGACCTTTTTGAAATTTGGGAAAATTTTCATCTTTTTCCTAGCGGGCCCGCACCTTCAAATTTTCCCCTGCCACGTGTCTCCTTGTGATTCACTAGCGGGCCAGTGCTTTGAATTTTGATTTTGAACATTTTTGGCAAAAGGGGAAAAAATCCCTTCTTTCCTCTACTGGCCCGCCTTGCCCTATTAGACATGTGTCCACCTGTGATTAGCGCAGAGACATTCCTCTCATTTTCACTTTAGCTCCCTTTGCCAAAAAGGCAAAATTTTACATTTTCCTCTCGAAAACCCACGATCCCGTAGAAG
Organism: Taxus wallichiana var. yunnanensis; assembly: GCA_018340775.1. Taxonomy (NCBI): domain Eukaryota; kingdom Viridiplantae; phylum Streptophyta; class Pinopsida; order Cupressales; family Taxaceae; genus Taxus; species Taxus wallichiana. The sequence continues at coordinate 19,573,572 of CM031239.1, read as the reverse complement.
CCTCAAATTTACACCTTTTCGGGGCCACGCACAAAATTTTGACTTTTGAAATTTTGGACATGTGTCTCCATCTGATTGGAGTGGGGCTATAATCCATTTTTCACTATTTAGAAAACAAAGAAAAAATCATCAAGTTTCCCATTGGCCCCTTCCTTCATTTTTGTAAATTTTGGACACGTGTCCTCTTTTGATTGGTTCCAGAACTTTGGCCCAATTTATCACTTTTACCATTTGAAGTTAAAAACTTCAAATTCATCACGAAACCCATGGCCCCATCCTAACCTTTCCTGGACACATGTCCACCTGTGATTGGCCACGGAGTTTTGGGCCTAATTTCCACCTTAAAACTTTGAGCCATAAAACACAAGAATTCTCCAAGTCCCCCACCATCCGCATGCCCTTCATGCCATGTGTCCTCTCCCTATTTGCTGCGGGATTTCAGGCCAAAAATTGATTTTGAAAACTTTGCAAAATGAAAGAAAAATTCCTAAGGAAAGCCCGCCAATCCTCTAGCCAATCAAAATGTGCCACGTAGGCACCTCAATGTAGAAGGCGGAGCCGCGGATCAAAATTTTCCCTTTTGCCAAAATTTCAAAAATGATAAGTTAGAGATATTTTCCACTACTCCTCGGCCAATAGGAACCTACCACATTGCCCTTGCATGTAGAGGATGAGTTTGATGGGAAAAAGACACCCGTCTAACCGTCAAAAACGTGGAAAATTTAAAGGATGCCCTAGAAAAGAGTTTTTCAACAAGGATTGCGAATTTTTGATTTTAAATTGATTGAAGCATGATTTTCCATTATTTTCGACCTCGGGACCGGATTTTCAAATACAAACAAGTATGAAATGGTCAAAATTGATTTTTTCACAATCTAGTAAAGGAAAAATGACATAGCCCATGAAATTTGGAAAAATTAGGGCACGAGAAAAGGGCACACGTGGATTTTTCTCTTAAACTGGGAAAAACAACAAGTTTATGGGAAATTTTGAAGCATTCAATTGGAGGGGCCAAATAGCAAATCACCAATTCGAGAAATAAAAATTTTATGAGAAAAATTGGACATGAAAAATTAGGGCAACATAGTGCAAGCTCAAAAAATGGCACCAACACACTGGTAGCAATGAAAGGAAAGAAAGAAGAAAAAAACCATGAAAGGATAAAATATTTAACACAAACATAGTTTCATTGCTCCATATGAATTTACACAATACAATGTAATAGGGAAAGACAAAAGTGCCATTACAAATTTGGTGTTAGGGCCTTAAGCCGCATGAAATTCACAACAACACATCTCAAGGAATGGAACATAGAGGTGTAGAGGTCAAAAAAATGACCAAACCTTTGCAACATGTAACCCCTTTACATTTATAGAAGAAAATCTGAGAGAGAGGGAGAGAAATCCAAAATATTTTCTCAAACACCCAAAAAAATCCATCATTTCACCTGCAAGAGTGATGGTTAAGTCTATAAATCCCATACCCATTTATACCATGTTTTGTGGAGGAAGAAATGGAATTCGTGCTTGTAATCATTTCATTCTGAACTAAGGCATGACCTCCATTGTTCTCTGGATTCACCCATGTTTTCTCTCATAATATTACAATTTTACTTTCTATCGACTATAATTTTGCTTAAATATGATAACCTAGGTAAAATTTATAGAGTTTTGAATATTGCCAAGTTTTTTAGATTAGAGCTCAACTCCCCCACCTACCACTTCAACACCCCACCTACCAACTCACCACCTCAGGAACTAAGCTACTTCATGTTGGGTTCAGGGATTCCATTTTTATTTGCATGTGTGGGGTTCATGTAATATGTTAATGTATCCCCTCTTCCACATATGATTGGTCTAGCTCGAGTGAATGAGATATTTGTGTTGAGCCCCCTTTGTGTTGGAAGCAAGTTTGAATGATACAATTACATTGGGTCCGAGGACTATTTGAGTACCATGTTTCTCTAAGTTGAAATCTTAAATGGCTTTCCTAACACACTCCACATGTCATCTCCCCTCAAACTCCCATCTTACCTTATCCTCATGCCCAAAAATTCTATATTTGGCTTTCCCTATGTATTGAGTTCCCTAGACTCCCGATATCATTCTTTCTCATGAATTGTTGACTCATGTCCCAGAGCTTCAACTCTCGACATCACCATTTAATCTGATCTCCATCTTGGCTTCATGTACATCACATGTAAATTTCCCAATGCATCCACATCAGGCCGACGAGTTGTTTTGTCAACGTGAAAGCCTAAAACCTACCTCTCTGCCAACACGATCACCAATAAATTATCCCGGTTGAGTCAATTTTCCATACATTCCATTGATTCTACCAAAAACTCAGTTTTTAGCTCGTGTTGTGATGAGTTCACTAACCCTATGCCACATTCAACCTTATCCACCAAGTTATTTTGGCCACCAACTTGGGCCGTAAATGTAAGATGATTTTGTCGAGCTCTATTCTAACTCGGCTCATCATATAAAGGCCAGACCCACCGAGATAATTTTTAGCTCTTGACCTCTTTAGGCCCATTTGGGAAATTTAAACCATTTTTTCATTTTTTTCGGGGTTTCTTTCAATTTTTTGATGTCGGAGGATGAGGGAGTGACCACGAGATGTTGTGAAGGAAATTTTATTGTGGTGGGATATTTTTCCAATTTTTACTCGAAAGTGATCCCTAGGGGGTATGTTTTCTTGTGATGGATATCTAGACTTTTTCAAGACCAAGAAGAGGAAAAATTTCTTGATATGGATCTAATCCTCTTAAAATTCATTTGTAACCCTAGATTTCTCTATGGTGGCCTTACTTGGTTCCCAAACTCAACTCTACTAGTTCTCCATTTTTTGCAGGGTAAAATGAATAAAAACTCTTAAACGTCGGTTTTTTGGATATCATATTTATTAGCATAAACTTGAGGGCATAGGTCTTATTATCTGCCCCTTCTCGCATTGATAGGTGTCTTGTATTTCTACTCATCTCATATTTCACATGCATCTTACACATCGATACACTTATATCCTCATTACCCGATGACGTACTCTTGTGCTAAACTTAACACTTGACTATTGAGGGCATACTACATCCATGAACCTCACATATACACACTACACATTTCATACTCGGCGCATTCATGACACATCTTTCTAATTTTCACACAACACACTTCCCTTTGGTGCGATCTAGTTCTATAGTTCATTCTTGTTTTTTTAGTGTTGTAGACACCAAAATTGGGTCACACTCCCCTTGGTCCCTTTTCGAATAGCCAACTTAAACATATTCACCTAACCATGACCCTTCTACCCCACATTAATATTAATTTAATTATTTACAATTAAATTAATACTCATCCTCACTTCATTCATTATTTAATTACCTAGACACCTCACCCCACCACCTCACCTAAAAATCTCACCCCACCACCTATTTTTAGCATATTTCCCCTTTACTAGAACTCAGCATTCACTCACCATAACTAACTAAGACTTAGTCCTACCTACCTTAATTCGCTAATAATTAGTTCAACCCTAAAACCATATGCCTATTATCCCTCTAACCACATTCCCTCTCATTAAAATGTAACATTTCATTTTGATCCATGAGAATAGACAGAGCTGGCCCAAAAATATTACCAAGATTTGTCAATTTTAGTAAACCTAGGATTTCTTGCCTTAAGCGATGTCAATCAACAAAGCTGGTGCAGTCACCCTAAACCATTGTCGATTAGCTTATATTCATTTTGGTAACCTTGTTTTGGAGATTGGCCACATTCTCAAGTTTTGGAACAAAGGAGATCTCGCTTCCTTGGAGTATCTCACTTCCTTGGAGTATCACACTGCGCCACCAAGGAAGTATCACACTTCTTGGATCTAGCACATACTAGGTAGCCCACAAGCATATATTGTTTAACTCTCTTTTGTAGTCTTGTTTTATATGTCGGGTAGTTCCTCCTAGCAAAAGGAAGCTCACACAATCAGCATTATATCAATAAGTCGAAAGCATGCACAACCTACAACCGAACATCACAACAAGTATTCCTCATTGGCTCATACCCTTATCTATTTTTTCTAATCCACAAATAAAATGGTGAAACATTTTGGCGCACTTGGTGGGACCCATTAGGGGTTATTTTGCATTTTATTCATTCTTAGGTGAAATTTGTGTGTGTTTTCCCCTTTTAACGACTTCCACATTAATTTTCTTCTCTAGAATCTTCCCTCTCTTTCTATTTTCTAAAATCAATTGTTCTTTTCGTGCTATAAAAATAATACTTCTTTCTTTCATTAGTATTGCATTAGTGAAAGAGCATCCCTCTTCCTGTTCATCACTTGCTACATCGAATATCACATTTTGATTTGGGTTTAAAACACTTGCATGGCATTCTGATTTATTGCATTATATCTCACATTAAAATTGAGGGAAACCTATACACTGGAAGTCATGACCAGCTAATGGTTGACACAACTGAATCATAGAAAGCACATTCTTTCTTCTCTCTCTTTGCCAAACTACACAAATTGGAATATATACATCTTCTTAAACAACATCCCACCCGGAAGAAGCTATCAATGATCACACAATCAGAGGATTGACAGTGGGCACCTAGCTGGTTATCTCTGTCTAGTCACCCATCATAAAATGGCCCACTCCTACCAAAACATAACATGAAACCTTACTTTTAGAACTTCCTTCTTCATTGGAAGCCTTCCCAACCAAAAAAATTGTTCTAAATTCATGAGTCAGTATTTAAATAGCTTAATCTAAACATACTAAATTCACTTGTAGGATTACGTGTTTTCTTAGCTTTTTTTGCTTGACTTGCGTTTTGAGGTGTGAGGTCATATTCTCCATTTTTCTTTCCTTTCACACTCCATAATCATAGTTGGTGTATTCTAGCTATTTCTGAGTGTGTTAGGACTCATTTTTACCATACTCAGACTTTTGGGTTGGTATCTCATTCAACCTTAATTCACAAAAAGAAAAAATTTCTTCATTCTATAGATTTCACATGAGTAGTAGTAGTGGTTTACATCCGAACTTCATCGGTTCATCGACCGGTGTCGATTCCCTATGATATTGGTCAACTTACCCAAAGAGCACTCATCTCATCTTCTTCTCTATTTAAAATCTCTGGATGTCACCATATCCTCTACATTATGATATTATTGACTAAATATAGCTTCCACAGTTGACTTTCCCTAGTTTCTATCTCACTTGCTCAAACTGTTAATTTCCCACATTAACTTGACATCGATTCTTATGAGCGTCATCGGTACCTTACTAGCTGACATCGATTGGCCTAACAAGCGTCGGTCCTTATATTTTTATTTTTAATCAAAACACCTACCAATTCACCTCTCATAATCAATTATTTTCCATCCCTATTATTTTTGTGTCATTTCTGAATACAGTCTTACCAGGTCAACACTTATTCACATGGTGTTGACTCACAACCAAACTAATGCCCTTGTATTTCATGCCATTTTTATTCACTCCCACCTAGTCCATCACCGCCATCCATCCTATCACCTATGGATCCAACTTAGCTTATCCCCATTGCTACCAGCGATGAGGAGTTCGTGAGACTCCTTAGAATCCCGTTGCCCTCTAGTACTACCTTTCTCATTCTTCCACCTAGGATTCCTCAGGATAGTTAATATATGACATGCCCATATCTATCCCTCCTTCTCTCACACCCACTTCTGCGTCAACTAACACTAGCTTGGCACTACCATCATCCACTTTACCACCTGTGGTGTCTCAGCTAGGTCCCACAACCACTATAACTGCAACATCTACGTCATCTATCACACCCATGACATCAATTGTCCCTCTAAAAACCACTTTAAGTATAGCCCCATCTGCACCCGCCACCTCACATATACCTATTGCATCACAACCACCTCCAATGTCAGAATCTTACACACCTTTCCAGAACCTCATTCTTTCTATCCTGCATTCCTTACCCCAATCACCACTAGAGTTGTTACAACTACCCCACCCCTGAACTTTTCTATCATTTATTCTAGCTATGTTCTACCTACATCTATTCCTTTGACATAGTTCTCATACTCAACACCACCATACGCTAGCATACCACTCACCTCATACATCCAACATCAACCCCCTTTTTCTACAGGGGGCACCCATTCATCACAACCTACTAATGACCTCATTAAGATGATGATGGAAAAGATGCAGACCTTAGAAGCATCTATTTCTAGCTCCCATAATTCTTTAACTTATGATGAAATTTGTAACAAGCCTATCCATCCATCTATTCCCATTCATCCCTACCTTGTGTATTGGGAAATGCCTAAATTCAATCACTTCAATAGTAAAGAAGACCCACAGTAACACTTACGGTCATTCAAGCATCGGTGTTACATGGTCGCCCATGATGATGCTTTACTCCTACGAACCTTCCCAATGTCCTTGACATGACCAGCATTGGATTGGTATAGTGGACTACTTAGACATTCCATTTATTCCTTTAATCAAGTAGACCAAGATTTCTTAGACCATTTTTTGATCAATATTACCAAGAAAGTCACCATGACCGATCTCTATTCAACCCGATATTATGAAGAAAAATCTATCATAGATTTTGTTGCCCAATGATGGAGTCTTATTAACCAATTGACACTCTAGCTACCTTAGACTGAACTTATTGAATTGTTCACTAGAGCTTATGCTAAACACATCTCACCAACTCTTCAAGTACAAACCTTCTAAACCTTCAATGAAGTGTTCACCATGGAAAAAAAGTTGGAAATTTACACCATTGAAGAAAATAAAATCTAATTACGAAATAAGAATGCCCCATTCAAATCAAACGATTCTTCTTCATCTTCAAAACCTAAAAATAAATATTCAAATCCCAAAGGATATGCCAATCTCATCCTTCCAATCAAGCCCAAACTTCTTCCAATCTTTCTCCTCTCTAGGCCTTTCAACTCCAACGAGAAAGCGGAAGTACACTTTGATTAGAGAGCCTTATTCTTGAGTATTGGAAAAGCTTCTCAAAACTAGAGCCATTACACTTCCTCCAATAAAACCTCATACAAGTTTTGATCTTGCCCATCCTATGCCTACATGGTACAAATAACATGAAGATTATAATTACCATTGCATTAAATACCATAATGACAGTAATGTATAAATTTTAAGAACATTTTCCAAGAGATGATAGATAATGGAGACCTTATCATGGACAACCGAATGCACCGAAAATCAAAATTTGCACATCTTTAAAAATTCATTCCCTAACCATAAACCATCATCTAATAAAAATAGTGAACCTTCATCCAATGTCCATGAAGTCCATGTGGTTTTTGATATCATACCAACCATTCCTCAAAACCTACCTACTTCATTTATTGAGGAAATTTTGGCACAAGATCCTCTACCCATAGAGGAGCATACATCTTCTACTCCTTCACCCATAGAGGATTCCCCCTCATCTCCCCTTCTCTCATGGGGAACCCACACCTTCTACCAATGCCATTTCACTGTCTACCTCACAACCTACTGAACAGTCAACAATTTTAATTCTCCCATCCATAGGAGAATCATCATCACCTTTTCCTCCACCAAGAATTAAGTCTACATCACCCACTTATTATCTCTCCTACCCATGGGAGACTTGTTAGACATGCCACTACATATTGGGGGTAGTTCCCCTCAGCATCCCAGAACCCCATTGACATGATCTCAGCTCTTTTACCTACAGATTTTGAGGCTATCCAATTCCCTATCTTGCAGACATATTTTATAGGGATTGCCACCCAACCAATTCCATCCTCTTCTTTAGTAGTCCCATCTTCACGATTGATCAATTTCGTAGATTACGTTGATCATTCCATGCTCTAGGGATGTCTTTGGCACCCCATTTTGACCCAAATGAAAATATTTCCTAAGGACACTTCCATAATCTAACCAAAGGTATTCTTAGCAAAAAAATCAACATTGACCATGCCTATTGAAATGACTTCTTCTTCATCATCCCTACCTACATCCAAACCTCTACCCATAACTAAAATTGTTCCTAAACCTCAAAACCTACCCACATCTATCTCCTCGTTTATATCTAAACCCATCACTACTTTGGGTTTCATGTCAACATCAAGCCTTACTCACCCACCTGTCAAAATAGACTTAGCCATGTCTTCCCAAGCAAGCACCAACATTATCCCCCCACCTAAAAGGAAAACCCAACCTTTTAGGCCACATACATTGTTCTCACCTACCACACCTTTGTCATCATCCCCCCTTCTATCAATCCTAGGGCCTTACCCATCAACCTTGGCCAAATAGTCTCCTACTCAAGGCAAGTCAAAATCTAAATGACCGACTACTACATCACAAGCCTTCATTATACCTCATTCACCCACCAACTAAACACCCTCACTCTCACTCGTGCACTTCTTACTGCCTATATATCCACTAGTTACTATAACCCCAACCTTGCTTTTATGACTTCAACCCTTTCTATCTACCCCACATCTACCAAATAATTCCACCACAACTTGGTTGTCCCCTTGGGTAACCCATCCTCTTCCACCATCTACTTTCCCTTCTACATCCATTACCCCTACGTCACCTTTATCGAAGAAGTTGCATCCCAAAGATAAGAACCCACTACTCTCAATAAACTAGTCAAAATGACAAAATCTTCCAATGTTATCTCTTTTACCATGCCTTTACCCAAACATATGCCATGAAACCTAAGACAATATCACTTACCAAACTAGTGGAAGAGCCCATTCCCCCTCCTATAAAGCTTCTTACCTCCCAATCATCCATGACTTTACCCAAACCCACACTCACTTCCCATTGTGATCCTTTAGTGGGGTCCTATGCCAACATTTTAACCAATCTCCTAGATACTTCCGTCATCACATTATAGCCACTTTGACCTTACAATCATCTCAAACCCAAATCAAAAGGTTTGATGAAACCAATATTTGTGCCTATCATCGTGTGTCAAGACATGATGTACAAAATTGTAAGGCTCTAAAGACCGTTCTTCTCCAACTTTGTCCTCCTAAACAAAATTTTGACGATGATGACATTCTTGATGAGGACCACATTCCACCTTCACCATTCACCACACATCATCATCATTCACCCATTCTATGATTAGTATCTCCACCCCCATAACCATTTTATCCACCTCCAAAATTTGAGATCAACATGGTTTGTATTAAAAAATTAGCCAAATCACCACCTAAATGTCATTGCACCTAGCTCACTTCACAAGGATTTTCTCCCCAGTAGGTTTTTCCATCATGACGTTACACTAGTCATCGTACACTTTCTCCATTTTTCTCTTCCCCTCAAATTAACATGGTTCACATTGTTACCCGCACTCGAAAGACAATGGCAAAAAAAAGCAACCAACCCTATGCCCAATATACCATACGTACCCACACCCAAAATCTCCATCGTGGACCTACATACCCTATCTCGACAAAGTCATCCATTGCACAATGATAAAATAATTACACTATTCCCCTCTAAGTATGCCATTATATGATCTCATTTAAAATTTTGAATCTCATAGACAAGCCCTTATTGAGGTTTTGCTAATCCATTGAAGTTTTACCCAATGATCCCACACTAGTGGCCTCCATTATTACCCCTCACCATGTGGCCTCACTTACCAAATCATCTCCTTCTTCTACCCCCATGCCCACTCCTCAAGTCACCACCCTCAACTTCTCTAATGAGGAGATTGTACCTCTCCAATCAAATGAACCTGATCCCATCCTTTTCATTTCCATCTATATCGATAACATACACGTACTGACTCATCATGATCAATGGTGGTGCTAGAATTAACATCATCTCCTCCCACACATATAATCAAATGTGTATCCCTTCTAACTATATACATAATAACCCAGTTATATTGCACTCATTCAATGATGTCATTACCTCCACCCTTAACACCATTATCCTTCACGTTCGAGTAGGCTCTCAAACTCTCCTAGAACTATTCTATGTCTTAGAAGGAGAGTTACAGTATAACTTGTTTCTCGGTAGACCCTGGATCCACGTCATGGGTTGTGTCCCTTAAACTTTACACCATTGTGTAAAATTTGAACATGAAGGACATACCTATACCATCCCCACTAACCTATCACTATTCAAAACTTGTAACATGTTTTACCTACTAAATGATGTACTTGTATTGGTCAAGGCATCTGCCACTACCCCAACTTCTCCTTCACCCATGATCTCATCGACCACCAATGCTTCGCCTACCTCTCCCATACCTGATTATTTTATTACCACTATGGCCTTGACCTCTACATTTGACCCATATCATTCCCAACTAACCAATACCCCTCTGTCTAATCATCTAGTGAATCCTCTATCTCTGCTACTGCGCATATCTATTCTTGATCCCTTAGACAGGTATTTTTAAATGCCTCACTGGGGGAGTACCACCTATACAATATCGACACATTTCTCACTCCAAAAGAGTATGGAAACTGTGTCTTTAGCAACCTTGTTATGAATACCATGTACGCGAGGTTTTCCCTTATGGTCCTCCCCACCTTTGCACTAACCTAATGTTTGGGGGACTTGATACTACCACCTATTCACCTAAACCTCCATCCCGAACATGATTTTTTTAATCTAACCTCCAATCCCTTACTAACCATTGCTTCACCCACACTTTCCTTCACCATTGTGCATGGAAAGGATTTAGTTTCAGTTTTTATGAACAAGGTCACCATATTCTCATTTCATGTACCACGTGTAAACATAAAAATCATAGTGGTATTGGCTTATCCACACCACCTTCCAAGAGGGCCCGTATATCGATTGAGGAAGACAAACCTTCTTCATCTAATTCACCAATGTCACCATCTTCACCCACAGAGTCCATAGATCCCGAATCTATCCCTCCTAAATTTTTCTTTGTAAACATGATTTCCCTAAGAGCTATGACTTATCATCATGATGGCGAGGATCCTTCTTCTCTTCCCTTCCTATATCCTGACATGATTGATGATGATACACCTTCTATTAATGTTGTTCAATGTCATAACAATGAGTCTATACTCCATGGTTCATTTTAAGAGACCTCTTAGAAATTGGAGGTGGAAAATACCTAGCGAATACCCTCGGAACTGGTTTCGTGGGAAGGTGAATTTTTTGGGGGTCTGATAGCAAAATTTTCACCTAATTTTTAAGTGGTGGGATAGAAGGCTGCAGACACGTGATAGATATTTGCTAACACATGTCAACAAGGTGGTTGATATGTGTCAATGAACCTCACTAATGCGTGTCGTGAGGATGCTATAAATCTCTTTCGCGCGTCTGCAGCCTCCACCATCTAGTCGCGCAAGAAAAAAATCTCCGTGTCACACATAAAAAAACTCTTTGTCACATGTCTACTTCCTCTACACTCTTTTCATGTGTTAACAAATTCTCCTGTCATGTGTCAACAAAATCTCCATGTCACATGTCAACAAACTCTTTTTCGTGCATCTACAGCCTCCGCCCTCATGTTGTGTGTTTACTGTACTTGATAATACATATGCCCCCATGTGGTATGAGTGAGCTAGTAGTGTTCTACCTGGTGAATAATATAGGATTATATAGGGGATAGTTTTAAGGGTAGGTGAAGCTGACCCTAAAAAAATTAAACTGTAATTTTTAGGTGAACAGGTCACTCAATGACCCGCGCTAGAAAATTCACCTTTTCTTCTTCTCTTTTTTTTTAAAATGGAATATTCACCATATTATGAACATTTACCACTAAAATTATCCTGCTATACTCACCTACCTTGGTGTGGAAGATTCTTATATTCACTTTGGTTATTACCCTCGAAATGCAAACCATGTTGAATGAATCGACTATCGAAATTAACATTAATACTCAAGACGGCCCACACATTCTAAAGATAGGCCAATCATTAGATGTTGCTGAATAGGAATCTTTTACCTCTTTCCTCTAGTACCATAACAACATTTTTTCTTGGTCCTATGTTGATATGCATGGTATTGAGCTAAACATTGTGGTCAACAATATCGTAACTATTCCTGATGCCAAACCCATAAAACAAAAGCTGCGGAAAATGCATCATCGCATTTCTCTTCTTGTCAAAGAATAACTTCAATGCCTTCTCTTTGTTTAATTCATCCTATCCATTGACTATCCCAAGTGTATTTCTAATATTGTTCTGTCAAAAAGTGATAGGAGAACTTTACATTTGCACGGTTTCGTGACCTCAACTTGGCTTGCCCCAAAGATGATTTTCCTCTACTAGGAATTGACCAACTAGTTGATTTCATCACTGGCCATGAGATGCTATCACTCATGGATGGTTTCTCAGGTTATAATCAAATATTACTCACTCTAGAAGATCAACACAAAATTACCTTCATCACTCCTTGGGGTACCTTCTACTATCGAGTCGTGCCTTTTGGCGTTAAAAACATGGGTGTTACATATCAGCAAGCCATGACTTATATCTTCCATGACATCATGCATCATATATTGGAAGATTACGTAGATGACCTTCTTGCCAAATCTAAACATTAGGATGAACACCTAACAGTCCTTAAGGTCATCTTTGACTGCCTCATCAAGTATTGTGTTCACCTTCAATCCAATAAATGTGTCTTTGGATTAATTTCAAGAAAACTCTTTGGTTTCATCATCTCTTTACGTGGCATAGAATTTAGTGAAGGCTATTTTTGAAATGCCTCCACCTACTAATCTCCATCAAATTCAAAGTTTACAAGGTAATTTGTAATCTATTTTTCATTTTATCTCATAGCTTTCTGACCACTACCAACCATTTCATCATCTCCTCAAAAAGGAGTCTCTTTCAAATGGGATGATGAATTCCACAAAGCCTTTGTCACCTTAAACAATACCTTCTTTAACCATCGGTGCTCATTGCTCCCAAGTATGACCAACTATTTTACTGTATATTTATGCTACTAATCATTCCCTAGGTGTCATGCTCACTCATCACAACAAGCAACATAGAGAACAATTGGTTTATTACATAAGCCATACCCTTTTAGACTACGAGACTAGGTACACCCGTGCTGAAATTTTTTTCTTAACCTTAGTTTTTGTCACCACTAAGCTTTGTCATTAACTAATCAACCATAAAACATTTTTCATCACTAACAATGACCCTCTACATTACATATACACCAAACCCTATCAAAATCAACATTTCACACATTGGATCATGCTTCTTGCAAACCTTGACCTTGAATTCAACCATCAAAGTCCAAGCCATCACCGACCAAATAGCGAGACGCACCTCTTTCTAGGAATCAATCCTCTAAATTTGATTTTCCAGATGAATCCATAACTACCCTCTTATTTGATGGCTCTAAGTGTTAGTGTGGGGGCGATGTTGGTGTTATCCTCATTCCTCTTAGTGGTGAACCCATGCCTTTATCTTTCAAACTAGATTTTGATTGTACAAAAATATCAAGAAATATGAAGCACTCGTATTGGGTCTCCATCTTGTTTATGCCTTAGATGTCACGTCACTCAATATCTATGGTGATTCCCGGATGGTTGTAAACTAAGTCAATGGTATATACTAGTGTCATAATGAAATACTTCAAAATTATAAACATCATGTACACGTACTTTTGACTACTTTTGACGATTCACGAACTTCAAACCACCCCATGTTTTACTAATAAATTTGCGGATACCATGGCCTTCTGATTCTCGGATACCCGCTTCACTTCACTGCCAACTCTAAAATATTTATCACGATACAAAGGTTACAATCACCCTCTTATTTACCTCATGAGGTCTACTCTTTCAAAACCATTACAACTTACCTACGTGACCTTTGGTATAAGTAGTTTATAGACTATCTTTCCCTTTCCATTCTACCTCCTAGTCTCACTTGTAATGGAAAATGTGCCTTCTTAAAAGTTTCTCTTGCTATGTCATCATGGGTAGTCTCCTTTATAAGTGGGCTTCGATGGTATTCTCTTACGATGCATTACAAGTTCTAAAATTCCCTACACCATCAAGTAAGTTCATAACTGGATGGAATTTTGGAGGTCACTTTAGTGGTTTAGCTATCATTGAACAAATTCTTCACCTTGTATATTACTAGCCAACCCTAAAGCTGTGATTGTTGTGACAATGTCAAACATTGTGTGAAAATCTAGCAAGCATGCTAATCTTCATCACACACCTAGTCATGCCTTACGAGGTTGCACGAGACCTTTGTTCCTTTCTCTCAATGGGGTTTGGATCTTGTCGGAGAGATTAATCCTCATTCTTCACAATGCCATCAATGGATTATAACCACTACCAAGTACTACATTAAATGGGTAGAATACATTCCCCTCATTTCTACAAAATCTAATAAAATATGTGAATTCATCAACCACCACATCATTTGTTGCTTTGGTGTTCCTCTCACGCATCATCACCGATAATAAAAAGCAATTAAAAAAAACACCCTACGAAAGATTTGTGATGATTTTGGCATTCAACTCAGATTCTCTTCACCTTACTACCCACAAATCAATGGCCAAGAAAAATCAACCAATAAAACCTTGAACAAAATTCTTATGAAAGTAGTTGAGGATACTAGGAAGGATTGGCATATGCACATTCCTTTCGCCTTGTGGGCTTATCACACTATTATTCGCACTTTGATTACTACCACACCTTTTTCTTTGGTCTATGGTACTAAGGTTGTCTTGCCTCTCCAATTCCAAATTCCATCTCTTAGCATCTCATTACAAGACATACTTAATAACAATGACTTTTTCCAGGACCTTTTGGCACAAATTGAGTTATTAGATGAACGTCATCTCAATTCTCTTGACCATCTCCAAATATACCAAAAACATATCAAATGTGCCTAAGATAAATGTGTCCATGAACAAACCTTCCATGTCAGTGAACTCATCCTAAAGTAAAATCAACATGTAACCAAAGAAGAGAAAAGTAAACCGGGAGAATTTTCTTCTAATTGGCTTGGACCCTATATCGTTACTCATGCCTATGGATCAGGTGCTTATCATTTATCTTCACTTGAAGGTAAAATTGAACATGAGCCCCTCAATTCCTTTCATCTTTGACCATTTTATTATTGAAATAAATTTCTATATTACCTTCTGTCTATTGACCACTCATCCCTTGAGCATTTTTCACCTTCCATATTACCTGTTTGGAGGATCAATGCCTAAACAAGAATTATGTGATTACCCATCACCTTTCAACCTTATCTTTAATATGAGTACCATGGCTCTACTCATAGCCTGATTCTCATGGATACTTTTCATATTTTTCAAAGATGGAATCACATGGCCATTTGTCACTTAAAACCATATCTTTCATAGTTAACCTTTGTGTCTATGGTCTTGTCTCTAAACAAAAACCTAATCTTCCTCTATAGTATATTCCATAACTTAAAATTCCAAAAACAAAATGGGATTCAACTCCTTGATTCAAATTTCTAGCAAACAGATGAATCCCTCAAAAGGATATCTCTTCTCTATATCTCTTTGTTATAAATAGACTACTCCCTCAAAAGACAACTATATCCAATCATTGCAAAATATATATATGCAACAAAATGTTGAAGCTTCTGCATCGATCGACTTCACAAAGACCTCAAGGAGATAATATACTCATCCCCTATAGACTTCATGCATTGATTATTCTATCAAAAATAAAAATAAAAGAATAAAATGATAAATTTTTCATCATGGACTTGCCTATTTTTGATCATGGGTTTCTTGCTAGGTAAACATGCTGTCATACACTAAGTTATGCTAAACCACCTATTTTCACCTCATTTCCTTTTCACCCAACTATTCTATCTGCTCAAGGGACTTGCCACAACTATGAAATTTCGTGATCATGTGACTTTCTTCACCCTTAGAATAGTCCATTATGCAACACCTTTAGGGTCTTACATTCATAAGCCCATCTTGGGTATGGTAGACTCATTAGGGTTCTTATCAATTAAGTGGCTCTTTTACCACCTCTTACCATTCACCTTCCTCATTACTTATTGATTATCCTATATAGGACCAGACCATCAAAACCTACATTTAAATGACTCAACCATGCCTATCACCTAAGACTCAACCATGCCTATGACCTACACTCAATCATACCTAAAACCTACCAACCCATTCCTCTACCTCATCACATTCTTCCCTAGCTTATGGGAGAACTACATCGGCCTGAGGCCCCTTTTTATCGGGGCTATGTAGGCAGCACTCCTAGGGCATGGGGCCCTTAGAGGTTAGCTCGGCCACTCTTTACCATAACCAATTTCCCCTTCACTTTCCTATTCATGCTCTACCTTAGTTATTTTTCATTTTATATCAACAATTGTAAATTAAACCAAACAAACACCAATTAACAACCATTTTTACCACTTCATCAAATCATTCATTTATCATTTTTATATTTCCACCATAGAAAATATTTGGAAATTTAAACCATAACATGCATGAACATCATCATTTGTCTTCCATGTTACCAATAACTTGGAACTTAAATCAAAACCATAAACCATGACTCAACCATGCCTATGACTTGACTCCATCATGCCTATACCTGACTCCACCATGCCAAAAATGACCTGATTCAACCATGCCTATGACTTGACTCCACCATGCCTAAATGACCTGACTCAACCATGCCTATACCTAACTCCACCATGCCTAAGTTACCTCACTCAATCATTCCTATGACCTTGAATCAATCATGCCTAATCCACCTAGTTTCCATCACATAAATAATAACACTAGAAATTACACACATAACTACAACATCATACCATGAATATCACTATCTCTATATAAAAATCATCAGAATCTATGTGCCCATACATATGTGCTGGATGAAAAATCAATATGTGTGCCTCTTATATACAATCTCAACATCTTCATAATGTAGGCTAGTGTAATAATCAAAAGCTCAAAACCTCATGTAAATACTCGCTATCATCGGCACGTAGGTGGTATAAATTAAAATATACAAAAATCCATATCCTGAACATATAAGGTGACTAATCATCACCCCACCGATATCCATTTTAGTCTCCTCCTCCTCTCGCCCCGAGTGTGGCACCCTGCCACCATCTCTCCCCATATATGGATCTACACTTCACCTCTTCCTATCCTATAGTTGGAGTCAGCCTCTATGATCTAGTCACCTCTCCCTAACCTTGTCTATGGGATCGCCAGCCCCGTGTACTCTCTACACTATGCATGTGAGATCTATTACTCTCGCTCGAGGCTTGTTATACCATGTGATCCACATAAGAAGGTACATTTATCCCAGCAATAGTCAAATGATCCTAGTAGTACCTAGCCTCATTCAAGGCATCCTAAATCGGCCATCGGTATTTATCGGTGGCGGTGCCATCGGTCTCGAACCCTGTACTTGTACCATGGGACCCTATCCCTTTGCCGCTTCTTATACTATGGGACCTGTTCACGAGCCTACATCGGTGCTTGTGCTACGACATGGGCCTATAGGACAACAATCTGGGCACGAGAAGTGGCCAACTAGCCCTACAACCCTGCTACATGTTCTGTAATGTGGCCACTTGTGCCTCAAACCTGTCATGTCTGTCCTATAAACCTATAATCGGGCCTATAGGGTGGTAACCTATCCCTACAAAGTGTCCCTACGAATTGTAAGAGTGGTAAATTATGGTTGCCCTAGCCTAGGTGGTGTTGCTCATAGCTAAACTACAAACCACTACATATACCTATTTATAACCTCGAAATCATCAATCCATTGGTCTAATGCCTATTCCTCCTACCCGGTCAAGACTATCGTTTGTGGTAGAGGCATAAGCCTCTCCAATTCATCCCTCTTTTATTGAGGGAATGGTGGTGGCACATCCTGGGGCAGCCCAAACTGCCACCTAACCCTATCTATAGGTATCATCTCGTGCTCACCGACATGGCGTCCTCTGTATCCACCTGAGTAGTTGTAACTCATCCAGCTCCACTGCCATCTTCCTGTATGAAGGGAAGCCAACATACGGCCTCCAAATTATGTCAACACTAGATAATCCCTCCAACACCCACCTATAATATGCCACATCATGAGTAGCCTTGGCATCCCTACACTCTCCAACAATAGGCACCCAATGTATGTAACCAACTCAAATAAAGCCCACCTTGAATGCATCCAGTCAAGGCATACCAACTGGATGCACACATACGATGTGCTCGTATGCCGAAATGTAAGAGAAAGGTGCAACACAAGTTGAACCTCCATAACCACCCGTAGGCCCATAACTCCTGTATAGCTACACCAAGTATGTTGGTGCCCAAGCAAACTGGGTCCTATCCTCCATCATGTCATGGAGAACCCCCATCAGTGCCCATGGGAATCTCCCACCCTCCACATCTGGCAGTGCAAAACAACACACTGCCTCCATAATCAGGACCACTAGCCTCATCTCCTCAAGATGGGTTGTGTACATCTCTCCATAGCTCAGGCTCACACTTTGGAACCTCATTTCTACCATCCCCTCTCCAAACATTGTCAACATTAGCTCCTCTGATGCCTCTGAAGAAATAGAATACACATGCGTCCCCACTATCGGTAACTGCAAGATCATGTACACATCCTCTAGGGTGACTGTGATCTCACTGTCGGTAGATGAAATGTGTTGGTTGTTGAATCCCATCTATCAATGAGTGCGACCATCAAGCTCGGCTCCCAAACTATGTGCCTATACCATCTGACCCTAATAAGGTTGACATTTGTAACATGACACCACTCCTCTTCTATCATGCTTACTCATACCAATAGTAAAAATGGTGGTACTCTATCTCTCATCCATAATTAGTCCCTATCCTATACCAACAAACCATGTCATTATTAAATCTTGGCCATACCCAACACATCTCTTACCGGACAAACCTATTCCAGAAATGCTTATTATTTATTTCCCCACAACCCAAATGACATCCCCCTTTCCCCTATCCCACTTTCCCATCACTTAACTCATATCACAAATACCCTTTACCCTACCTATTCTCAACATACTTAAATTTATACCTCCCTACCTCGGTTTCTCTTTAACTCTCATCATAACCCTTTTTTAACCTATTTTTCCTTAAAAGCCAACCAAAATTGGTCATTGGTGACCATCATTGGTCCATCATGACCAACATCGGTCACCTACTATTTTAACCGATGGCGGTCAATGCCAACCGATGTTGGCTACCCTAGAACGCTACGTCAGTCACTTCACGACAATCGAATCAAAAAAACCTCTTATTTCTCCCCAAATTCTCAAATCTAACCTAGAACCCTATCCTACCTTACCCAAACCTAACCTAAACCCCTCCCCCACCCCTATTCACCCTACCTAGGACCTCTCCCCTTCCTCATTGCAACATTTTAACCAAAAATTCAAAATTATACCCCCACCCAACACGTTTTACCCAACACCAATTTTACCAACCTATTTTAACAAAAATGACAAATTGGCATCGTATCTTATCTCATCATGGTTCCATTGGCATGGTGGTACATCCGGCTGTTATACTTGTGGCCCACCTTGAGCCCTCTCCCACCTCTGCCATGCCCAAATCACCAAATCCACTCCTCTACTCCAACCAATCAAATTGATCCCCCTGAGCTTGTGGACCCATCTCCCTAGCTCCTCTCACCAACTTGTCCTCTCCACCTCAGCCAAGTACAATACCCTATCCTTATCTCTTGGAAAAAGTACAAAAATTCAAATGGATCTATCATTTTCTCCAAATTCATAACACAAAAATGATTTCATAAAATACGGAATTTTTTTATAAACCCAACCCCGACCTAAACAACACCGGTCATATTTGTGCCCTAGCCAACCAACATCGGTCACCATATAACCAACATCGATTACCCCTTATAATTATTTGGCTCTGTTAAGATCCTTTTTCCTACAACCATTAGTGATCACACAAATTTTATCATTCCAGACACCTATGGAACCATACCTATGAGCCCACACTACCCCTACATTTCCTTTGTTGCATCTTGGGATTTGTTATTTTACCTATACCTTGGCCTTACCCATGCCATGACCTATTTACCTAAACCTAGCCTACTTGGTGTGACCATTGACCTTATGTACTCACTATACCTTGTGATGTTGTTACCTTTTTTATCCTAATAACCATACCTTGCCTATTGTCGTGTTGTTTATCCCAACCAAACCTTTGGTGTACCGGAACATACCTAAACGTTCTTGCACCTGACCTACATTGTGTTTCCAGACCATATCCTATACCTTGGATACCTAAATCACCTCACCCTTATTTGGATAAACCTATCAACCTTGGACGATGTAGAGTTTGCAAGCTCTTTAACTGGTATTGTGTTGCAATCTATACGTGTGCGTGCATTTGATTGCCATTACCCATGACCTGATTTTGACCCTAGCCTATTACCTATTACCCAAGTTAACCATCACCCTTTCCCATAGTACTCATACCCTTCCCCACCTATCTTCACCAACTACACATTTATCAAACCACTCACTAATTCTGTATTACACCTCATCAGTGCCTGGTTTGAGGGGGATCACCTTCACCCACACATGGGGCAATCACTTCCTATTTTTGTTAGCGTCGCTTACCAATACAAGCTATGCAACAAAAAGGGGGAAAATTTAGACACCAAAATTGGGTCAC
Organism: Taxus wallichiana var. yunnanensis; assembly: GCA_018340775.1. Lineage (NCBI taxonomy): Eukaryota > Viridiplantae > Streptophyta > Pinopsida > Cupressales > Taxaceae > Taxus > Taxus wallichiana. Next base: position 19,552,874 of record CM031239.1, on the reverse strand, counting down.
ACTCCCCTTTGTCCTTTTTTGAATAGCCAAATTAAACATATTCACCTAACCATGACCCTTTTACCCCACATGAATATTAATTTAATTATTTACAATCAAATTAATATTCATCCTCACTTCATTTATTATTTAATTACCTTAATTAAACCTAATTTACACCTCACGTCACCCCACCAACTCACCTATACACATCATCACAAACCTATTTTTAGCATATTTCCCTTTACTAGGACTCAAAGCATTCACTCACCATAACTAACTAAGACTTAGTCCTACCTACCTTAATTAACTAAGACTTAGTTAAACCATAAAATGATATGCCTATTATCCCTCTAACCACATTCCTACTCATTAAAACGTAACATTATTTTTTGATCTACGAGAATAGACAAATCTGGCCCAAAAAGATTGCCAAGATATGTCAATTTTAATAAACCCAACATTTCCTACCTTAACAATAATCTTAGTCAACCCAAAGCGGCATTGGTCACCCTAACTGTCATCGATTACCTTATATTCATTTTGGTAACCTTTTTTGGGAGGTTGGCCACATTCTCAAGTTTGGAATGAAGGATATCTCCATACAAGCAATAACTAGAGCCCTTTCGCACATCCACACTGACCATAGCCAACACTAAGACAGATACGAAGGTATTTGCATTCACGGTAGCATTATGGGAAGCACGGCTATGGCACTTTGAGCACCATTCCACATATCACTCATCACTATCATCTATCCATCAAATCTACCAATACTAGTAAGTGTACCTCTAACTGCACCATTTCATACTTATTCAAATTATAAAGTTTCATCTCTGTTTTCAAAGCATCTATTTGCATTTTTCATCCCACCCTTGTTACCTTCCTGTGAACCCAACCATTCCATCACCCACAATCATCTAACCACCCATACTTGATTCCTGAACACTTACGAGCACTCCTAATACCTCTATAGACCTAATTATTTCCCATACCATCCTTGTTTAATCTCGGATAAACCCCCAAAAACAAGTTCATTGGACTTATACCATCCCTCCCTAACCATCGTCATTTCCCTCTTAACCATCATTGGTCACACCTCACTAACATCGGTCTCTATATTTGGTAACCCTACCAATAATAGAAGCCTAATAACCTACATTCAATTGATCCAAGCTACCCAAAATATGACCCTAATCTGTCTCAAAGACCGTGACTACCTACCCTACTTGCAGATCTGATCCTAACCTATCCTTTATATTAGATTTTTTATTATATTTGGATGAGATACCTAAATCATATCAACTACAGTAGGAAATTATTTATTTACATCATTTATTACGTTAAGTTGTATTAAACAGTGGGTTGACTACCACCAAGGAAGTACCACACTTCCTGGATCTAGCACATGCTAGGTAGCCCACTGACATATATTGTTTAACTCTCTTTTGTGGTCTTGTTTTGTATGTCGGGTAGTTCCTCCTAGCCAAAAGGAAGCTCACACAATCAACAATGGTTCAAGAAGTCAAAAAGTGCGCACAACCTCTAACCAATCATCACAACATGTATTCCTCCTTGGTCCATACCCTTATATGTTTCGTCTAATGCACAAATAAAATGATGAAACATACCTAAACGTTCTTGCACCTGACCTACATTATATTTCCAGACCATATCCTATAACTTGGATACCTGAACACTTCACCCTTGTTTGGATAAACCTATTGACCTTGGATGATGTAGAGTTCACAAGCTCTTTAACTGGTACCATGTTGCAATCTATACATGTGTGTGTGTGTGTGTGTTTGATTTTCATTTCCCATGACCCAATTTTGACTCCGAACTATTTCCTATTACCCTATCCCATAGTACTCATACCCTTCCCCACATATCTTCACCAACTACACATTTATCAAACCACTCACCGATTCCGTGTTACACCTCATCAATGTTGCCTGGTTTGAGGGGGATCACCTTCACCCACACATGGGGAAATCACTTCCTATTTTTTCATCGTCGCTTACCAATACAAGCTACGCAACAAAAAGGGGAAAAATGTAGACACCAAAATTGGGTCACATTCCCTTGGTCCCTTTTCAAATAGCAAACTTAAACATATTCACCTAACCATGACCCTTCTACCCCACATTAATATTAATTTAATTATTTACAATTAAATTAATACTCATCCTCACTTCATTCATTATTTAAATACCTTAATTAAAACTAATTTCCACCTCACCTAGACACCTCACCACAAACCTATTTTTTTAGCATATTTCCCCTTTACTAGGACTCAAGCACTTACTCACCATAACTAACTAAGACTAGTCCTACATACCTTAATGAACTAAGACATAGTGTAACTCTAAAATCATATTCATTTTCTCCCTCAAACCACATCCCCACTCATTATAAATGTAACATTTCATTTTGATCCATGAGAATAGATAGATTTGATCCAAAAATATTGCCAAGATTTGTCAATTTTAGTAAACCTAGGATTTCCTACCTTAACCAACACCGATCAACCCAAAATCGGATTTGATCACCCTAAACTGTCGTTGATTACCTTATATTCATTTTGGTAACATTTTTTGGGAGGTTGGCCACATTCTCAAGTTTTGGAACGAATGAGATCTACATGTAATCAAGAACCAGATCCCTTTTGCACATCTAGAAAGCCGTAGCTTGCACAAGGCGGATACGAAAGGTATTTGCATTCATAGTAGCATTTTGGGAAGCATGGCCGCAGTACTGAGTACCATTCCACAGATCAATCATCACCATCATCCAGCCATCAAATCTACAAATACCAGTAAGTGTATCTCTAACTTGCATCATTTCATACTTATTTAGATTATAAAGTTTCTTCATCTCTGTTTATCAGCATCTATTTGCATTTTTCATCCCACCCTTGTTACCTTACTGTGAACCCAACCATTCCATCACCCATAATCATCTAACTACCCATACTTGATCCCTAAACACGAGCACTCCTAATACATCCACAAGCCTAACTATTCCCCTTACCATCTTTGTTCAATCTTAGACAAACCCCCAAAACCTAGTTTATTGAACTTCTACCATCCCACCTTAACCATCGTTGGTTCCCTCTTAACCATCGTCGGTCACACCTCAATGACATCGGTCTCTATATTTGTTAACCCCGCTAATAAGAGATGCCTAATAACCTACATTCAAGTAACCCAAGCTACCCAAAATCTAACCCCGACTGTCTCAACACCTTGACTACCTATCCTACTTCTAGATCTGATCATAACCTAGCCTGTTATATTATATTTGTTTATTATACTTGGATGAGATACCAAAATCATATCAACTAAGTAGGACAGTTTTTATTTACATCATTTATTATGTTAAGTCATATTAAACAATGGGTTGACATCCACTAAGGAAGTATCACACTTCCTGGATCTAACACACGCTAGGTAGCCCACTGGCATTTATTGTTTAACTCTCTTTTTTGGTCTTGTTTTCTAGGTCGGAGTAGTTCCTCCTAGCTAAAAGGAAGCTCTCAAATCAACCTTTGGATCAAGAATTCGAATGTGCACACAACCTTTGAACCAACCATTACAATAGGTATTCCTCCTTGGCCCATACCCTTATCTATTTTGTCTAATCCACAAAGAAAATGGTGAAATAACTATCTCCATCTGAAATGAACCTCACCCAACTCACTCACTCTCTATGATTTATACTTTATTGATCATATCTTTGTGGCGCACACTATCAAATCATTTCTTGATGACGCACTCTTGTTATATGGTTTATTATTGACTACTGAGGGGTCTTTTATAAATGAGAATCATCTCATGCATACTAAGTCAAATATTCTCAGGGGGCACGATGCTCTTATAACACCCACTTTGTATTCCATTCCATTTACACTCACATCATACTACATATCTTGGTTGTACATTGTTCTTCCTTACTTGTACTCATATGTACACTTTTCTTACAATGTTAGAGAGATACATCGTATTTCATTATATTTTATATATACACATGTGTTCACTTGTATTCTAGTTGTGAATGTATACTTTACAAAAATTTATTACACACAACATGGATGATTGGCATTATACCTCTTCCTAGTCTGAAAATGGCTTCGGGGCATCTACTTTCATAAACACTACATGTGTTATTTTTGCATGTTTTACTATTTCCTCTTCATATGATTTAACTGTTATATCAAATCACATACACTTTGACATACTTTTTGTCTTTATAGCATGTTAATGTGTGCTTCATGTAACATTTTATTTCAAGAACTATTTTTACCATAGTTGTCTAACACTTTGCTTTCTCTTGTGTTCTATTATATTACATTATTTTGGGCTTTTCCTTAGGTATTTTTATCCATTGATTGTATGCTTTTGGCCTCTTTGTCTCTTATTTTCTTGAGGTATTTTGAGTGATTATATACACTCAAAATTTACACTACTCATTTCCCTTCTTTATTCACACTATCTTCACAATTATACTTATCAAAGTCACTATTTAATTCATACATCCCTTATCCTAAGTCTAAAACCCATCCACCATATTTACTCCATATAAATATCCTTCACAACCATAAAAATCCATCCTCTCCCTCAAAAACCTCCCAAACCACTTAAAAACTAAAAACCTTGTAACAATTTCAACCCCTTCACCTCATCATTCAACATCCCCTTAGTCATTTACTCACATATTGAACAAAAAATCCATGATTATAAGTGGTTTTAACCACTTTAACACCTGTTCCCTGTAGAAAACAAATCGTCGACTATTTAGTTGAATCGCCAAGGATTATAAATAGCACTTCTATGCTCTCCCTTAGGGATCTTCAATCTCAAATCTTAGGCATCCTTTTTTCTCTTACACTTCATTTTCTAACACTACAACATCCAGGACATCATCAAGCACTACCAAGCATCAATATCAGACATTTTCAAGCATTCTTGGTGATCATTTTCATCACTCAAACATCAAGCAACATCCCAAAGCATTATTTATCTACTTAGGTCTCTCATGTTGAAGATTTGAGACATAATTTAGATCCAAAACTACTTAAAGGTATTCCTTAACATCTTTTTATCCTTATTCTATCATATTAAACTTTTAAATTAATCACAAGCATCGTTTTATAGCTTCAATCTCTTGTTCTGTCTAAATTGTCAAAAATCACGACAATTGCTGAGGATTCACCTAATCACCAAACGATTGGCCCAAATCATCTAGTAATTCCTAAAAAATATAATTAAATCATCTTTATCAAATTTTTATCATTTTTATCAGATCCTATGCATTTAACATTATTCTTTCTAAGCATGGATATCATTAGATGGTAGTTCTGGTCATTCACATCTAATTACTAGTATTTACTGAGACTTCTAATAGTATAAAATCCATTCTTAACGGGAACAATATAAAATTTTACACGAGCTCACACTTTGTGCAATCCAATTTTCTAACACCGACCAAGACATCGAATACCAATTTGAATTCCTTCACGAGATCAAATAAGAAACTGATGACTTCTAGTATGACTACTTTGAACATGTCCAGATTGCATCTACCCTTGCTTGGGCTACTTTCGAAGCTGCTCAGAACCTTCCTATTCATCTCAAGTTTTAGATCCATTATCTTGTATCTATTTTTCATTATTTATTGCATATCCTTATCATTGTATTTATTAATATAATTAATTTTCTAAAAATGAGCTGACATCCTCCAAGGAAGTCCCTTTTGACTCTTGGGATCATCCTTTTCTAAGTAGCTTATCTATCCATTTATTTAATCCTTTCTATTTAGTTTCTTTGAGAGCATGTTGCTTTACATGAAAAAAGGACTTATATATTCATACAAATGAGACAATTTCAATCAAACATCGACTTCATCACACATCATTATAGTGCAGTTAAACCTGTCATCCTCTCGAGGTCGGTTTTGTTTTTATTGTTTCACTTCATTAATTTAAAGTAGAAAACATATCTCAACATTTTTAAATGCTCGGTGGAACCCTTAGTCCCTTTTTATTTATGTTTTCATTTCATTTAAATTAATTTTTAATTTTTAGGCCTTCTACTTTATAATCAAGAATCCGGTTAAATCGCTATCAATTTTTTCAATCACCGATGAGATCTATGATCACTTCTTATTACTCGGTCGGTTAGCCTATAACACCATTTTTAATTATTTTTTTGTCTTTTGCTAACATTTTTGTAGGTTTCTTATTTGAGGGATTTTGCTTGCTATCTTATTGCATTGCTAAAAATATCAAAAATTAAAAAATTAAAAAAGCAAGTTTTCTTTAGGTGAGTCCTTTTCTTTTCTTTCATTTTTTAGAATTACATTTTTCTATCTATCCTCATCAAAATAAATCATTCTATTGGGGATTTAAAATTAATCTTTCATCCTACTTGATCACATAGATTAATCTAAGGGTTAATTTATTTCATTGACCTTATTTTCCCTCACACGCAGCCAAACCACATGATATATAAAACTTGCATTAAACACTCCTACCCAGGTGATAACTATTGGGAATTCATCACCCAATAGGGAAGCCAACTTAGTTTTCTATATGAGTATAAATAGGTGGTTATTGGTATATTGCCTAAGCTCCGACTCCCTTATCATTTTAAGACCATGTAGTGAGGGGTAGGCCCCATATCAGCACTAACATAGATTTGGGCCTCATGTACCTTCATCTATATCAAGGAATCTAACCTTAAACATTCATGAAACCATCCATAGACGGCCATTTCCTAGGACCTTGTTAGCCATTTTACACATTTAACTTTCTTCTATTTTAATTAAGATAATAAAAATCCTTTTGTGTGATTTGCTTACTTCTTGTAATCAACCAATCTAGATTTATTTTCATTTTATTAGGTGATTTCTTATTTTCATTATGGTTCTTACAATACAACATTCTCGTATCTAAACACTAGATAGCATGATATATTACATTGAATGTTTCATTGAAAATACCCAAACACATATTCAAAATTCCTAACATTCCTTTCATGAATGAAAAAATGTTATATCACCCTGACTTGAAGATCAAGATCAATCTCATTCTCCCAATGTGACCAATCTGCCTCATCCGAGATACTGATCCTCTCATTCCTCACTTTTTTGACACTAGGGATCCTTTCTTCTTTGAAATCCTTGATTCTAAGCTTATCACCCTTAATTATTATTTTGCGGTCGGGGTGTTCACCTTCAATCATTACCTCAAGCATATTCATATGTTCCTAATCCTTCATGTGGTTTTTCCCAACTCATTGATCCAAATCATGAACTAGTTATTGATAAGGTCAGTATATGCGATTAATGTATAATATATGATCTCATCATACTCTTCTTTTGATTATGTTTGATTGCATTGTGTGACTTTTAGTTAATCGATATGAGTTAGGATGTAATTATCATCTTTTGATTGATTGTGATCCTAATGTTAAAAACTTTGAAATTCCTAACATAGTGTGTGTTTAAATTTAGTTTTGTAATAAAGCAGGTCTAATTAGTCAAGGAAATGAAGTAGGTGGTGTTCAGTATGTTTTTGATAGCATCTAATCCTACACAGCTTAGTTTCAAAACTTCCAAGCTAGTTCCAGAACTCCATCACATAGTCCTCATTTAGTTCCAAAACTTTCGGACTTAGTTCTGGAACTCTAGAATTTAGTTCTAGAATTTTTGGACTTAGTTCCAGAACTTCTTGTGACATCTCCAGAAATTTCATAGGTTTTGGTTCTTAACAATTTCCTATGGTTTTGGAACTTCTCCAAAGTTTCAGAACCGATGGGAGTTATTTATTTTAAACCACATCCAAAAATTTTACATCTATAATCATGAAGGACGAGAAGATTTCTGAATGTAGATCTAGGAAGATTTATCCTATAGCTATCGATCACCTCCATCGACTCGGCATCATATATTACGGGCAATATTTGATTTCATCATAATCATTGAGACAAGCTAGGATTATAAAATGTATATAAAAGTAGACCTGCATTAGATAGAAAAATAATGAGAGATATAGAACAAAGAAGAGAAATAGATTAAGTATCTAGATCCAGTACATTTTGTAATACTAAATGTTTTCATCAATAAAATAGCCATTCTAATTTGAGAGAATTCTGAGTTGTTAAAATCTTGATTCAAGGAGGAGCAAGGGCCCACTCCCCCAAGGACCAGGATATTCATTTATTTGGTATTTATATTTCTTTAGCAAATAGATTAGATCTGTTAATTTTGTATTGCTTTAGTTCTTTCAATTAAATTCTATTGCATACTTGTTCCTACAGGTGTTTAGATAAATCTTTATATTTCTTGCAATTATTTTCAAGCATTTTAATTTGAGTGTTTACCTTCAAAAGCAAGTGTGTTTATTTTCAAGAAGCTTTCAGTGTGTTTTATTTTCTGAATTTTTTCATAGTTTGATTTTAATAAGGTTTTACCAAGAATTCCTTAAGACATTAAAGAGATCCCCCAAAAAATATAAAAATAGTTACAGTCAACTACTAGATCAGTTAAAGTACTCTTGTTGCATATAGATTTGGACACACCCCTGGTTTGATATGACATCAACAAGAAGTTTATTAAATGAAGGGAATGATGACACCCATCATTTTTGGTGCCATTTTGGGGAACACCAGTTGGAATTTTCTAATTAAGTGTTAGCAAGAGCAACAAAACATACATCTAGTAGTTGAAGAATCTTCCCTACTATATCAAAAAATATATGAGTAGACTAAGAGACTCGCATGGTATATTCCTTCCAAAACAATCTTCATGAGAATTAATAACATCCTCTAGTCAAAGTAAGTAAATTAATCAAGAATTGGAGGCACCACCATCCCCTATCAGACAAGAAACATAATTTCCATTTTTAGAATTCTTAGATCAGTCACCTGAAGGGAGTAGAACTTTTAGGAGAAGGCTTATTACCCAAGATCCATTGAGGGTAAGTTTTGATTCTCAATTGAGTAGTCACCCTCCTACTCTTGATTTTTCACCTTCCCCAAATCATATAGCTTACCACATTGATTGGGAGGAAACTTCAGAAAATATTTTTGGAATGGCATGAGAAGCGAGGGAGTACCTGATAGGACCTTTACCTATCCAATCCAATTGGGAGATGATGACACATTAATGAAAAATATCTCACCTACACATTTACCCACCTTCAGAGGGATGTCATCTAAAGATCCTGACCAATTTTTGTTTGAATTCAAGGTGCTATGTCAGACCTATGATTATAAAATAGATAATCAAAAACTCAAGTTGTTTCCATCCACCTTGAAGGATGCAACAATGAGGTGTTTCATGGGATTAAAATCTAACTCTATTAACACTTGGGCACAAATGGATACTACCTTCCTAGATAAATAACAAGATTATTGTAGAGGGATAAATAGGAAGGAATAATTCTTCAAAATCAAACGAAGAGGATGAAAACATAGAAACTATTTAGCAGATTCCTCTTTATTAGCAAAATATGTGGATTTGTGCTTACAGAGGAATTAAGTAAAACCATTTTTCTCAAATGTTTAGATGAAGAATCTAGAGAATCCCTTAACTTGATAGGAGGGGAGACATTGATCGAGATAAGAATGAATGGAATTAAATAGATTTATAGAAGCTATTTCAAAACAAGAGGTGGACTAGGAAAGTAAAATCGATAAAAAGTTTGAATCTAGATATGAACAAACTAATGGATGAGTTAACAAACTTTAAAACATACATTTTAGTGTAATTAAACTCTACTATGGATGGATTACAAGATAAAGAAAATTCCAAAACTAAACCATTGGCTATGTATTGTCCTAGATGTAGGAAGAAGCATGCATTAAGAGATTGTCCTTTGGATAAAACAGAAATGTGTCTTATCTATGAATCTAAAGAACATGATACTGATGTTTGTTCTTTGCTTCTGTCATTAAAAATCAGCTTAAACAAACCAGTGCCACATCTACAACTGAAGAATTGAATTTTGTTCAGAGACAACCTAACCAAGGGTAGTTTATGCCAAGATCAGCTCCTAATCCATGGACAATGCCATGGGCTGCTTAGGCAATACCAAAAATTGGGGACAACCACCTTGGGTACCTCAACCAACTTGGAACCCTCAAGATTGGGCAAATCAAGCCTAGTATGCTCAAGGACATCAACAACCATGGGCTGGTCAAGGAAATCCTTATGCTTGGTCACAACCTAGATGGAACCCTAATTATTCCCAAGGAAGAACATATCCAAATCAGAATCAATAGGCCATCATGGGATCCCCTACATAGAATTCACAAACTAAGAATGTAGCCCAAACACAAATGCCAGCACAACCAGTAGCAAACCCCAAAAACAAACAAACAACTCTGTTTATGGAACAGAACCTGAAAAATCAATTGATTTACATGCTATGGATTATAAGGATATTCAAACTAGATCTGGGAAAATCATTAACAGTCCACCCCTTATAATCACTGAAATGACAAAAGAAAATGAGAACCCTAGTATTGTTGTTCCAAAAGAGGATATAGAAAGAAAAGAAAAGGAGCCAGATAGCAACACTACTAAGACTCCATTTCCTAAAAGATTCAAAGAAGATATAGAAATCAAGGAGTCTGAATTGGTTCAGGAATTAAGGAAATTGAATATTGAAATACCACTATTACAAGCAATTAAAGATATTCTAGAATTGAACAAATTGATCAAAATGTTATGCATGAAAAATCCTAGAAGAAAGAGACAGTATCCCAAGACTATCAAAGTAGATGGGAAACTTGCTGATTTATTAGGAAACTATTACTTCCCAAATATGGAGATCTAGAAGTCTGTTTTTCTATCTCTATAGGAAATAAGGATGTACATAATGTTTTGATAGATTTGGGAGTTGTTATCAATGTAATGATAGTGGATACACTGAAAACATTACCATTAATGGGTATATAACCTATTAATACCATATATTAGATGGCGAGATTTGTAGCAAAACTAGAAGGAATTATTGAAGACGTGGTGGTGATGGTAGAGTCATGGGAATATCCAGTTGACTTTCTTATATTACAGCCAAAAGGTAAAACATTGGGTTATCCCATTATTTTGGGCAGACCATGGTTGCTTCTGATTTTCCTTTGATAGATTGCGCGGGTCGGGTGATATGACAATCTCAAATGGTAAGAACTCTAAAAAAATTTCCTTATATCCTACCACACAACCTTTTACTGACAGTCATGAACAATTGTGGGTTGATTCTCCTAAAACTAATAAGAAAAATTTGTCTTCTTTGGCTATGATCACATTGTAGGATCATGTAAGAGAAGTAGAAGAGATGATTAATCCACCATTGGATGAGAACCTATTGTCTTTAGTGTAATCAGAAATAGTTCTAAAACCTATGAACTTAGTTCTGGAACCCATGAACTTAGTTTTGAAACTTGTGAACTTAGTTCCAAAACCCACGAACTTAGTTCGAAACCCATGAACTTAGTTCCGGAACATACGGCTATAGTTTTGAAACCACTACTGTTAGTTACGAAACAACGACAATAGCAGATTCTCTTTGATTGAAAATAATTTCACTCCGGAGGAATGAGATTTCTCATGGGGAGAGGATGAATCAGTAGCTTCAGTTTCAAGTACATCAGGAAGTGGTGAATAATTTCTGGAAAGTAGCAATGATGAGGAATTTGGCCTACTAAAGAGATAAGTATCATAATTCTCATTACTATCCTTTTTCTAGTATTTTGTCTCAACAAACTTTTGGATATGTTGCTACATACAATATGTTGTTACCACATGTATGTCCATTAAATACTTTAATAAAACCCTTTCCACAAATTAGTTCATCACATATCGGAACCAAACATGTTGAAATTCAACCAGGTAAAACTTTAAACATTAATAATTGGTTGAAGGAGGATGAAGAAGCTAAATTGTTTGATGTTCTAAAAAATCATACTAAAGCTTTTTCTTGGGATTACAAAGATATGAAGGGGATTCATCCAAGTATCTACACTCATCACATCTATACTAAAAACACTAAACTAGTTAGGTAACCTCAAAGAAGGATTAACCTAGCTTTAAGGGATATAGTCAAATAAGAAATTGAAAAACTATTACAAGTAGGTTTCATCTACCCTATCTCAGATAGCCAGTGGTATCTCCTCTTGTAATTGTTCCCAAAAAGAATAGAAAATGGAGAATATGTGTTGACTATAGGGAACTAAACAAAGCCACAATGAGAGATTATTTTCCCTTACCATTCATAGATCAAGTCCTAGATAACCTTTTAGGTAAATAGTACTTTTATTTCTTGGATGGATTTAGTGGGTATAATCATATCAGAGTTCTGCTTGAGGATCAGGAAAAAACTACATTTACATGTCCATGGGGAACCTTTGCATATAGAGTGTTACCATTTGGTTTATGTAATGCTCTTATAACTTTCCAGAGAGTTGTACTTGCAATATTTGTTGATCTAATAAATGATTGTGTTGAAGTATATATGGATGACTTCACTGTACATGGAGATACATTTGAAGATGCTTTAAGAAATTTGGATGAGTGTTAACAAGATGTGAACAACACAACCTGTCTCTTAGTGATGAAAAATGTTTGATGATGGTGGATGAGGGAATTGTATTAGGACACCATATTTCACAAAAAGGAATTTAGGTGGATCAAAACAAAATTAGGATCATTTCAGATTTACCTATCCCTTAGACTCCCACAGATATCAAATCATTTCTAGGACATGTTGGGTACTATAGACGCTTTATAAAAGATTTCAGTAAAATTTCTACCCCCATGTTTAATTTGCTAACCAAGGACTGTGAATTTCTTTGGGATGAAAAGTGCCAGCATGCTTTTGAAGAAATTAAAAACAAATTAATCAGTGCCCCAATATTGAGAGGTCCTAATTGGGAAAATCCATTTCATATCCAAACATATGCCTCAAATTATTCCATTGGTGTAGTATTGGGACAAAAAGATGAGGAAGGAAAAATGTATGTCATTTACTATCTTAGCAAGAATCTTACTCCCACTGAAAATAATTACACCACCACTAAAAAGGAATTTCTTTTTGTAATTTATGCAATCAATAAATTCAGACATTATATTACAGGGTACAAGATATTTGTACACACATATCATTCAAGCAATTAAGTATTTAATGAACAAACCAGTGGTTGGAGGAAGATTCATTAGATGGTTATTACTTTTGCAAGAATTTGATATTACCATTATGGAAAATCTAGGTAAATCTAATGTGGTAGCTGATTTTTTGTCAAGACTAACCACCACAGGGGAACAAGATCCAGTCAAGGATAACTTTCTAGATGAACAACTATTTGCAATCTCAGCAAGAACACCATGGTTTGCTGATATGGAAAATTATCTTGCAACAAGGAAGTTCCCTCCTTCTTTCACTAAGAAACAAATAAAGAAGTTAATTAAAACTAGTGCACAATTCAAATGGTTAAATGGAATTCTATTTAAGTGTGGTCTGATTTTGTCTTGTGCAGGTGTGTAAGAGAGGATGAAGTCTTTGACATCCTCAGAGCATGTCATGATGAACCAAGTGGAGGACACTATTTAGTAAAAAGAACAACTCATAAGATACTTGGCACTGGTTATTATTGGCCATCTCTGTACAAGGATGTGAAAAGATATATCAAGAGGTGTGATCCTTGTCAAAGGATGGGACAACCAACTTTCACCAATGAAATGCCTCTTCAGCCTCAAGTTGTGGTTGAACCATTTGAGAGATGGGGATTGGATTTTGTTGGTCCCTTTAATCCTCCTTCACAAGGGAAGGAATATATTCTTGTATGTACTGACTATGTGAAAAATGGGTAGAAGTGCAGGCATTGACAAATGCCACTGAGGAAGCAGTTGTTGATTTCCTTTGGAATAGAATTATGATCAAGTTTGGAGCACCAAGGAGCATAGTTTCAGATCAGGGACCACAATTCATGTCTAATATGATCCAAGATTTCACAAGGTATTACCAAATCAATCATAGGAAGTCATCTCCTTACCATCCACAGTCAAATGGACAAGCTGAAGTAACAAACAGAGAATTAGAGAACATCCTTACCAAAATGGTTGAAGCTGGGAGAAAAGATTGGGTAAAGAGACTACCTGAAGTTGTCTAGGTGTATAATACAACTTGGAAAACTACAACAGGGTTTTCACCATATGAATTAGTCTATGGGAAAAATCCCTTGTTTCCTATAGAATTTGAACTTCAGACATTGAGGACAGCAGTGAAGGTGGGAATTGAATTAAATGCAGCTCAAAAAGAAATAATCCTTCAACTCAATGAGTTGGATGAATTAAGGTTGGAAGCACTTCAACAAGACAGAGATGATTCAAGAGAAAAGGAAGAAATGACATGACATACATATCAAGAAAAGGAAATTCAAAGTAGGAGACTGGGCATTACTATTTGACTCTAAGTACCAACAATTCAAGGGAAAATTGAGAACCAGATGGTTGGGACCTTATCAGATTGATCAGATTTTTGACAATGGTTCTATTCAGTTACTTCCCATTGATGGCAATAGCAGAACACTCTTGGTCAATGGACATAGGCTGAAACTCTATAGGAAGCCTCCCACTAAGAATGAATTTTTGAGGAAGATTGAAGCAAAAAAATAATTTGATCATATGGAAGAACTCAGTTCTTCCAAAATGATCAAATAATCAGATGATAGATCCAGAATAAAGGGAAGAAGATGAAAACCAACAAATGGTGTCTTCTTCCCCAAAAAAAAAAAAATCTCTCAAGGTCAATTAAAAACCAGCAAATGGCGGTTGACCTCTTTTTGGCTAGTTCAAATAAAGGAATTCTTTTGAATTCCAGTTGTCTTATCTAATCATGTTTTGTTCCACTTGTAGGAATGACGAGTCATCATAGAAAAAGGCTTACATCATCAAGGATGGTAATTATGTCTTTTAACTTATTTAGGGTTGATTAAATGTTTTCATGTGTGATGTGACTTAATTTAAAAGTAGGTATGATGAGTCATCTATTTATACATTATGATTACAAGTGTGTAATCATAATATTGATTTGGATGGAATAAGTGGCGGCATGGTTATCATTAGTAGTCATTATTGCAAACATCAAGTGAGATAAAGATTGTAGAAGTATCTTGAGGAAGGAGCAGTGAATTGAGTTGGTATTCGCTATAAAGAATAAAGAATTTAGATGTTTCGTAGCTAAGAACTAAGGTTTTCACTAAAACAAGCTAAGCCGTTAGTTCCGTAGCTAAGGAGAAGGCCTACAACCAATTCGCACAAAATCAAGGAAGATAGAACTCAAGCCGATATGGGGATTAAGAAGAAATCAGAACTAGAGGATGATTCCCAACTACTTGCAGATGAAGAAGTAGCATCCATCTTTGAGCATGCAGGATGGCTTGAATTCTAAAGAAATTTTCAAGGCATAATGATGAATTGGTAAGAGAATTTGTCATAAATCTAGAACAGTCTAGGACAAAAGTAAGAAATGTCTTTATTCCTTTTTTTGTAAATACTATAAGTAATGTGTCTGGAGTACCCATTGTTCATGTCCCACAACCTGTAAAGGGGACTTTGAAAGAACTAGTTGAAGTCTTGCTACAAGAAGAAGAAGCTAAACCCCAGTATATCTATAATACAAAGAAAATTATAAAAGGGGTCAGAAGGGCCAGCTTGCCCAAACCCTTTGACAGGGTTGCATTTTGGATAGTAAAATATTTAACCTGTGACGGTCAGTTTGGGTATGTGGGAAAAGAGGTCTTAAAAATGCTCATATATCTAAAGTATGGAGCCACCAAGCCTGAATACATAATAAACCTCCCAAGGTTTCTTTTTATTCCATTCAGACCATGGCTTAGAGATATTCCTAGGGTGTTGGAAAAATTAGACATCATGGTCTAATTCACTTGATATGCCAACACCATTTCCTGTCAAAAAATAATGGAGAAGAAATTTGGGATAAGTTTCTTGGCAAGTTCAAGAAAAACCCTAATATTATCAAAAGGACAATTCCAGCCCCATTCTCTCCTTCAGCTAATCTAGAAATTGATGCCCTTGTAGAAGGACAGAGGGAAATGGAAAGAGAAAACATACCAAGGAAAAGAAGGTTGGTGAGGAAGATAAAAATAGTAGAGCCTTCTATACCTGTGAAGGAAATTCCTCCTTCCACAACAGCTTTAGAAGAACCAATATCTATCTCTGACGGTGATAGCTCACCCACACAAGAACTAGAAAGAACAGTAAGAATAAGTTCTAGAGGGAAATTCACTATTGGGCATGTTGAACTTCCCCAGATAAGAAAAATTCATAAGAGGTCAAGGGGAACTCCAGAAGTAAGGAGTGAGCAGGAAAGGATGGAAGAGGAAGCATTGACATTTTGGGTAGCATGGCCATGACTCCACCTGAGCCAAGTCATGTTGAAATGGACTAGAGGAGAAGAAATATTTGATGATCAAGATTTTCAAGAGTTGGCTGAACCTTCAGCAGTGCCACATGAAGAAGAAGAGTTGGCATCTAGGATAAGAAAAGGAAAATTTCCTTTAATAGAGGAAGAATGCCAAACTCCTCAAATAATTTCAGAAGAAGAGGAAAGACAACAAGTTAAATAGGCTTTGTTCTTGTCTAGAGCAGAGCTTATTATCAAAGAAAAATATGAGGAATTGGACTTCCTCAAACTTAAATTGGAACAAAGGGAAACACTCATTAATGAGCTAACAACTCAGCTTATAACCAGAACTGAAGAATTATCAGCAACCAAGAAATAACTGATAGAAAAGAGGAAGAGTTCCAGACTTCCAGAAAATAGAGTGTTGTGTCCACAACCTCTGCATAGACTGAGTTGACCTATTTTCCATTGAAACAACAATGGGATGATATTTTCAAAGAGCTCAGAGAATCCAAAACATCAAATGAAGAATTAAATACCAAGATGGAGGAAGAGATGAAGGCAAAAAAGGAATGGGAATAAAAATTTTATAAGGAGGAAGGAAATAAATATAAATTTCTTACCAAAATTCATATGGTCTGTATTATGAGTGAGAAATTGCTTTCCTACAGGAGACCTTCTCCTGCATATAGTGTGTTTTTGGAAGAGCAGTTCATTCACTGGAAGTTGTCAAGAATTACATGTGGGATTCCACATGAATTACAAGATGAATCTGAATTCATGGAAACTTACTCTCTATCCAACCTGAGCAGAAAAATATCCTATGTAAATTTTATCTTTGCAATTATATGCTACATAAAAACATAGGATTTATGATTAACTTATATGTAGGGGAGAGCTAGCTCAATGCATTTGTCTCTCTTTTGCAAAACCAAATTGCATGGAAGGAAAGAGAATCTGAATTTTTATTGAAAGCTAGCTCAACAGGCCTCTGCATGAGAGCTCATTATGGTAAACCTTCTGCCTTCCTCACACATTTTAGAACTCATGCCTTTGATAAGATATTTAAGACACATCACCCTATTATTCTGCAAAAGGGTATTGATGCCTTCACCTCTTATAAGGAGAAAAAAATTGAAAATATTTATAAAGGATGCTCAAAAAAAGGTGGGAACTCCTTGTTGTTACTTTGAAAAAAGGGATGTAATTTCCCCTACAAAAATGATATGGAGTTTAGAGAGGGCCAAATAATTATGCACAATAATTCCCAAGTCAATGAAACCTATAACCAAATATGGATGGGAATGTGAACGAGGCCACCTCTACTTCTCACCCCCATGTCTCCTTGGTAGAACAGAGAACCTCAAGACCCTGCTGAATTTGAAAAGTGGGAGAGGAAAATAAAAAAGGAGCTAGGTACAGTACATCTAAGCTTAAGCATTGGAAAATTCAGTTTCAGCCATTTGATCTGAGCAATCAAATGGAATGCAGAACATATGATCCTACTTTTGAAGAATGAGTTTGTAAAGGGACTTAAAAACAAGTAAGTCTGGGGGAAATGATGAGGCCAGTATATGTCTGATTAATGTATAATATATGATCTCATCATACTCTCCTTTTGATTAAGTTTGATTACATTGTGTGAATTTTAGTTGATCTGATATGAGTTAGGATGTAACTATCTTGTCTTTTGATTGATTGTGATCCTAATGTTAAAAACTCTGAAATTCCTAACATAGTGTGTGTTTAAATTTAGTTTTGTAATAAAGCAGGTCTAATCAGTTGAGGAAATGAAGCAGGTGGCATTCAATATGTTTTTGATAGCATCTAATCCTACATAGCTTAGTTCCAGTTAACTCCATCACACAGTCATCATTTAGTTCCAGAACTTTTGGACTTAGTTTAGAACTCCAGAATTTAGTTCGGAATTTTTGGACTTAGTTCGAAACTCCTGGTGATAGCTCGAAACTCTCACAGGTTTTGGTTCTTAACAATTTCCTATGGTTCTGGAACTTCTCCAAAGTTTTGGAACTAATGGGAGTTATCTATTTTAAACCACATCTGGAAATTTTGCATCTACAATCATGAAGGACAAGAATATTTCTGAACACAGATCTAGGAAGAGTTATCCTACAGCTATCTGATCAACCACCATCTAACTCAGCATCTATTCTGGGCAAGATTTGATTTCATCAGAATCATTGAGATAGCTGGGATTGTAAAATGTATATAAAAGTAGACCTGCATTAGATAGAAAAATAATGAGAGATATAGAACAGAGAGAAGAGAAATAGATTAAGTATCTAGATCCAGTATGTTTTGTAATACTGAATGTTTTCATCAATAAAATAGCCATTCTAATTTGAGAGAATTTTGAGTTGTTAAAATCTTGATTCAAGGAGGAGCAAGGGCCCACTCCCCTAAGGACCAGGATATTCATTTATTTGGTATTTATATTTCTTCAACAAATATCTTAGATCTGTTAATTTTATATTGATTTAGTTCTTTTAGTTAAATTCTATTACATACTTGTTCTATAGGTGTTTAGATAAATCTTTATATTTCTTGCAATTATTTTCAAGAATTTTAATCTGAGTGTTTACCTTCAAAAGAAAGTGTGTTTATTTTCCAATAGCAAGTGTGTTTCCTTTTTGCACGGTGTGTTTCCTTTTAGCAAGATTTCAATGTGTTTTATTTTCAGCAAGTTTTCATAGTTTGATTTGAATAAGGTTTTACCAAGAAGTCCTTAAGACATTAAAGAGATCCCCTAGAAAATATAAAAATAGTTACAGTCAACTACTAGATTAGTTAAATTACTCTTGTTGCATATAGCTTTAGACACACCCCTGGTTTGATATGACATCAACAAGAAGTTGATTAAATGAAGGGAATGATGACACCCATCAGCTATCCAATATATATATATATATATCCTTATCCTTCCAATAGTATACAAGAAACATATAATTTTGCATCTTCGGTCCCTATTTTCAACCTTAATGTAATTTACTCACAAGACACAACCACTCAACAACTCGACCCTTCAACTGGTTCCACACCACCTCTAAACAACACAAATATCTCTTCTTCTACACAAACCCCTCCAACATCCTCTATCATCTAAACACATCTCGTGGTTTATGTAGTTGTTTATATTAGTGTATCCCAACCACCACCTTCTCAACCAACTACACCACCTCTACAAAGCATTACCATGCACATCGCTACATATTCACCCTTGATCAATATAAGTGCCACTACTAGTACCCACCGGTTTCATAACATTCCTCAACCCCATTTATTTCACAAAGCACATACATCAACTATCCCTATCACTCTCTTCCTCTCAATCCATACCACAACCATTGTAACCCTTTATCTATGCCTCTACACCTCTTCAAAACATCCCTCAACATTCACAACCATTTTTTTCACCTCCATACCCTTCCAACAAGCACCACCATACTCACAATCCCTTATCCACACTTTTTTCCTTTCCAACACATTCCACAACAATTTCAACCTCTTTTGAATACATCCATCTACCCTTAGAATCAATACATCTAGCCACCATAACCTCTAACCTCATAACCTACTTATAATATCCCTTAGCAAAACATCCCCTTTCAAAGTAAAATATCCCACATCCATATCAACAACCTAGTCAATTTTCATTCCAACAACCTGGTTCATCCTCATCCAATACACAACAAAACCAAAAACCAACCCCTTTCAATATTTAATGAGCAATATATCTAGCCTTGAATCCTCTTCCATGGACCCCGAGATCACACTTTCATATGAAAAAATATGTAACAACCTTATTCACCACTTGGTACCCTACAAAGCTTATCCTCTCAACTCAAAGCACCCAAATTTCATCAAAGTATATAATAAAGAGGATCCCCAGAACACATATGATATTTTGGCATGCTTGTTACCTTATATCCCAATATCAAGACCTTATGTTAAGAAAATTCCCCATGTCATTAGCACGTCCTACCTTAGACTAGTATAATAGCATCTCATAATACTCCCTCTTCTCATTTTCTCAAATTACACAAATATTTCTTTAGCACTTTTCGATTAAAATCACCCACAAAATCACCATTATAGATCTATATGCCATTAAACAATTTGAGGATGAGTCTATCACATACTTTGTCACCTGCTAGAGGGGTGCAATAAATCAATTGTCATTCTCACTCCCACAAATGAAATTAATCGAACTATTCTCCCATTCACGAGTTCAACAAATTTCATCCACACTCCAAATTTAGTTCTTTCAAACATTTGATGAAGCCTTTACCATGGCCCATAAACTTTAACTACAAGCCCTTGAAGAAGGAAGAGTCAAACTTAGACCAAAGAATCCTAAATCAGAATTTTCATCCAAGCCATCCTCCAATCCAGATAAATCTAAATCAGCAGCTAATGTCGTAGTTTTCAAAGTTTCCTCTACGGAATGTTCTACCACCAAACGTTCCCATCCACAACATAGCTATACCTCCATTGGAGAGACTTAGAGTGTAGTTTTTGATAAAATCCTCACGACTAACATGATCTCTCTTCTACCCATTTGTCTAATTATCACATTTATTTCTAAGACCTCTTAGTATAGGGATAATGATTATTGTAAATACCACAGAGTTAAAGGCCATGATATCAAAAGGTGTCTTTCTTTCCGTAATTTCCTTCAAGATTTGATCGATAAGGGTGAACTTCATTTTGACAATTCGAATACAACCCAAAATCATAACTTTGATGTCTTCAAACAACCCTTCCTGAATCATTCACCGTCGAAAAATAAACCCCAAGACAATAATTTACAATCCGATCATACCATTAACACCATTAATAATACATTTCCTATCATTGAATTCACACCTACACCTTCTAATAACACCCATGAATTAACATCTGATAAAAACCATAAACATATCCATAATCTTGTCTAAAATGAACATTTTGCATCCATAACCACCACCTCTTCACTGAGCCCTTCTAATAATTATTCATAAACATCTCAAAAACAACCATTCATCTAGATCATGAAAAGTTAGTATGATGAATTTGTCACCCAAGACCACCCCTATAACATTAAAAAACAATGCCACCCCCATAAAAAAAGGTCACAATTATAAACCGTTCACTACACCTACACAAAGATCAAAATATCAATCCTCTATCCTAGGGCCACATCCCTCTTCTAAACCACCTACCATCACCTAACAATCAAAACTTACTTATCAACAAATGACTAAAAACCCCACACCAAAACCAATTCCTTTTATAATTGTGAAAAAAAATAAGACAACATCACTGTTGACATCCACATCAAATGGAAACTATGCAGCGACCCTAGAAAAACTCCTTCAAAAATAACTCATAGTGCTACCTCCTCTTAAATCATCCAACTTTGAAGGTTGGAAACCATCCTAGTATAATTTCGAATCTTTCTATGATTACCATTAGACACCAAGACACTCTATAGAAGACTATAAATCTTTCCACGCAGTTGTTAAGAAACTTGAAAATAAAGGTCTTCTTCCTCCCAAGTTATGCAAATCAAAGACACCCCATCCAACATCTACATCCATCACTCTTGAGGAATCTTTAAGTAAACTCCTCCCTCATCAAGTTGATGTTGTCCACATTACTACTCGAGCCCACACCCAAAAATCCAATCCTTCATAACAGAACAAACCCAAGATATTTTTTCCATCTTGCCACCTTCGTAACCCACCCCATCCCCATCCAGATATAAACCTAAGGTTTCCACTTCTCTCAACCCTGAGACCTCCAATCAACCATTAAAATATAAGACTAAAATATCCATTCTTTCCACTCTTCCTTATTCTACTACAGTACAAAAGGTTATCATCAAAAATTAAATAAATCTCTTTTTAAAATGTTGTTTTAAAAGATGGTCCAAACATAACCATCATATAAACAAGCTAAGATCAAAGCCCTTCAATCCATATCAATACCAAAAGATGACCCAACTTCTTTAACAAATTTTGTAGGTACTCTTAAATCCTTTTTCACCATCTCTTTTAAGTCTTCAAGTACCATCACTTTGCCAAGAGGATCATGATTTACTTCTCTTCGTAACCTCTCAAATCAATAATGTCCTTGTCAAAACAGTTGTGATTGATGGTGGTGTCAATATCAACATTATATCACCCATTGCTTTTAATCAACTTAGACTACCAAAAATGTTATCACCTAAACACCCATCTTACTTTGATATTTTAACAATACAATCACACGTACGTTAGGTACGGTCATTCTACTACTTAAATTTTGTGTGCAAACCCTTCCAAAACTATTCTACATCATAGAAGGAGAGTTAAAGTATAATATGCTACTAGGAATACCTTAGATATGCACCATGCATTGTTTTCCTTTAACCCTTCATTGTTGCATTAAATATTAACAAGAGGGAAAAACATTCATAGTACCTATAGATCCTAATCCCTTCACTGATTACAACATGACATACCATCCAAATGATGTCCTTATACCCAAATCAACATTTGAATCATCTACCAACACATCCATTCCATCGTTTAAAATACTTGACAAATCCTCCCTCGGTGACGTTATGGAATGTCTATTGCTAGGGGAGTACCATATCCTTATGCTTAACTCACTACCTACACCTAAAATGTATGGTAGACCAGAAAAACAACCTATGTATGAACCTAGTATTGAATTTTCTTATGGTCCGACTTAATTGAAAACTAACATTGTTTATGGGGGAGTAGACCAACCTTCATTACAATCCATTGAAAAACATCATGTTACGCCCTTTTCATCATATTTCCAATATTTATATAGTAAAATATTTTCTTAAATGTACCTCTATCATTGTGCCTAGAAAGGCTTTGGTTTTGGGCGTTATGAACAAGGAATACATGACTTAATCATCCAACACTCTCTTAAACCACATGAGAAATATGTCTTAGGATATTAAATTCACACTACCAACTCATCTTTATATACCACACCTATACGTATCGCTGAATTAAAACCATCACCATCCGCCAAAAATGATGATCCCATGGACACTCTTTACACCATATCCATCGTTATTAAATCTTTTTAGTCAATACTATTTCCTTAGGTCCATTGACTTATCAATCCAACCATGTCACCAAAAACATTCCTCTCATCTAGTCGGGAAAGATTGAAGAAGATTCATCCACCATCAATAGCCTTCAATGTTGTGATGAATCCATTGTTGACATTAACTTAGGAACCACTCAAGAACCCCTTATAGTTAAGGTTGGTTAGTCACTAAATCCAAAAGAATTAAATGATTTTACTAACTTCTTATTTAATCATATCTAATCCTTTTCCTAGTTATATAGTGATATACCCAGATATCGATCCAAATATCATCATACATAATATTTTCACTTATCCTAATGCTAAACCCATCAAATTGAAACACCTGCAAGATACATCCCTACATGGCTCTTCTCATCAAATAATAGTTACAATGTATACTTTCTATTAATTTCATCATACCCATTGACTATCCACAATGGGTCTCTAACATCGTACCCATAACCAAAGCCTCAGGAAATTTACGCATTTTCACTAACTTCTAGGATCTCAATATTTCCTTCCCTAAAGATGATTTCCCTCTTCTAAACATCAATCAGCTTATCGATCTAATAGTTGGCCATGAAATGCTCTCCTTATTGATGGATTTTCTAGTTATAATCAAATCCTTATCAACACTCGATGATCAACACAAAACATCCTTTATTACCCCTGGGGGATTTTTTGTTACCGCGTCATGCCCTTTGGACTTAAAAATGTGAGAGCCACATATAAATGCACCATCACATATATCTTCCATGATCTTATCCACAAAACCATAGAAGACTATGTTGATGATATCTTAGGAAAATCTAAACAAAAAAAAATCATCTTGTCATCTTTGAACCAATATTCATCCATCTTATTCAAGATATCCTCTACCTTAACCTTGTTAAGTGTGTTTTTTTCCTTACCTGTAAAATCTAGGGTTCATTATATCTATCCGAGGTATTGAAGTAGACCCATCCAAAATTAAAGCAATCATTAAAATGCCTCCTCTAGCAAATCTCAAACAACTATGTAGCATTCAAGGTGAAATACAGTCTATCCAATGTTTCATATCTTAACTCACATATCGTTGTCAACCATTACATTATCTTCTTTGCAAATATGTTGACTTCAGATGATATCTTAACTTTCAAAAGGACTTCAAAGAACTCAAACATTATCTCTTATCACCACTTATACTCACACCTCCTCATGAGGGGAATCCTTTGTACCTTTAAATATCTTCCAAAAATCATGCCTTAGGATCCATGCTCACCCATTGTGATGACCAATGCTGCGAACAAGTTGTTTATTACATAATCCGTACCCTCCACGAATATGAAACCCGTTATACTGAAACTGAAAAACTATGATGTGCCTTATACTTCAAAACATCTAAACTATGCCACTATATCCTCAATCACAAAACTTACATTGTCACCAGTTTCAACCCACTCAAAACCATGCACTCTAAACCATATCACAGTGACCACATAACTTGGTGGCTCATTCTTATGATCAATTTTGACCTTGAATTCATATCACAAAAATCTATTAAAGGATGGGCTATCACAAACAAGCTTGTTGAAGCACCCCTTCCTAACACCCATCTTCCTCATGAATAATTTCTTGAAAAATATATAAAGGAAATCCAACAAGTCCATGATGGTATATGTGGTGGAAATTTCAATGGTAACATCATCATTAAGTGTGTCTTGAGACATGGTTGTTATTGGCAT
This sequence comes from Taxus wallichiana var. yunnanensis, assembly GCA_018340775.1. NCBI lineage: Eukaryota > Viridiplantae > Streptophyta > Pinopsida > Cupressales > Taxaceae > Taxus > Taxus wallichiana. The sequence goes on along the minus strand of CM031239.1, from coordinate 19,527,626 downwards.
ACTATCAATCGGATGTTTGTGTGTATGTCAATAAGTGCGTCAAATGTCAATGACATTCTGATGTCATCCATGTTCCCAGTCAAGCCTTGTAACCTACTCATGATCTATGGCCTTTCTCACAATGGGGGTTAGACCTCATTGGCATTGTCAATCCTAAATCATCCCAACAACATCATTTAATCATCACAACCACTGAATACTTTACAAAATGGGTTGATGCCATCCCCTTAACTTCAACTAAATTAAATCAAATTGTCAATTTCATTTATCAATACATCATATGCCACTTTGGTGTCCCTCATAAACTTATCACAGATAATGGAAAATATTTCAAAAACAAATATGTTAAGAAACTATATGACACATTCAACATCAAACTTAGTTTTTCATCACCATACTATCCCTAAGAAAATGTACAGGTTGAGGCCTCTAACAAGAAAATTATTGAGATTCTCATGAAAAAAAGTATATGAAGTAGGAAGGAGTTGGCATCTCCAAATCCTATTTACTCTCTAGGCCTACCAAACTATCATTTGTACCCCTATAGGTACTACACCCTTTTCCCTAGTTTATGGCTTCAAGGAATTTCTACCCCTTTAATTTTAAATTCCATCGGTTTGTGTGTCACTTAAAGACTTTATCGCTAATGAAGAATATTCAAAAGACCACCTGAAACAATTATAATTATTAGATGAAAATTTTTAAAATCCCTTTAACACCATCAAGTTTATCAAGGACGTATCAAAAATGCATAATAAACATGTAAAATAACGTGACTTCAAGATTGGTGATCTTGTTCTCAAATAAAATCAAATTTTCACTACTTTATAATGGAGTAAACATGGAAAATTTTCCCCTAATTATATTGGTCCATATGTTATCACTCAAAAGTATGAGTAGAGAGCATATCGCTTAGCCTCCATTGATGGTATACCTAAAAATAAATCTTTAAATGCCTTGTATTTGCGGACTTTGTACTATTAACTTCTAACCATCATGATAGTAGTTACATATAAAAATATTAATCCTCCATCAACCTGCCATCTTCATATAGTAATGATTTGAAAGGATCGGTATCCCGTCACTATCCTAAAAAACTTAAAGATGAGTACCACAGGTCTTTTCATCACATCTTTTCTATGGAAATTTTCCTCCTTAGTAGGAACCCCATAATCATTCAATCCACCTACCTCGTACCGGTTGAAAGCATGTCATAGAGGTACGTATGTATAGTTCATGTACACATCTCTTTTCCCCTCTTTGAAATAGTCTATTAGGGTCTAGCCCTCAGCTCAAAATAAAAATTCAAAAGGCTTTATTGATTCTTCCTATAAAAATTCAAATAATAATAGACTGATCCCTCAAAGGAAAACTATTCAAAATTATATTTTCAAAAGAAAAAGGAAAGTAGACAAATCCCTTGAAGGGAAGATAAGCTGTCAAAATCATATATATATCCCCAAAAGGATAGCTATCTCTTTAAAATCAAACATTAAAATTCAAAAATTGTATACCACTCCCTTGAAGGAGGGCTACTTATTTTAAAAATATTCCCGCTTGATTAACCTTCAAAAATATAAATATAAAATGCATTCTATGAAAGATTCCTGCATCGATCAACTTCTCCATCAAGCAAACTTCCCGCATTGATCAATTTGTGTCAAAATATGTATAGTTGGGGCATACCTCTAAGAAACTATTGAAAAGGATAACCCTCCTTCCCACATTAACCTACACATGTAAAATATTCTTTCATGTCCTAGGAAGGTACATCTCATCACGTCATTCCAATAGCTAAGATCCTATATCTAACTAGTCATTGAAAATCTCAGTTTAACATTGTTAAAAGATAAAATTGCAAGTGCTTTCACATTTTATACCCATCACATATGTATCAAATCCATATTAAGTAATCATTCCATTTTTACTCCTTTTTAAATTTAAAACACTTTTTGATAAATTTGATCACATCTAAAATTCACAACCTTTTCACCATCCAAATCACATAAATGTCTAAATTATATCAACATTCACATCACATAAACATTTCATCCCATGAACATCAATTAAAAACATTAAAAACATACATCAACACACATCACAAGACAACCATATCATCATATCATATAATCAAAGTCTCAAAATACATCATCAAGGAGTCCCCCACTCCGTGTGAAAAAAACTATGTATCAAAGGCTTCATAGACAGAGTCGTATACATATCAAAACACAATATATAACTATCCAGTAAAATAAATATCACTAAGAAATCCACTATCATGAACAACACTCCCATCACCCTCCAACATGCCTCCACCACCATCATCTCCTCCAATAGATCCTCGAGGTGGCTAACCCACACTCCCAGCACTAGCACTAGTAACTTCTCCTCGTTGTACCATATAATTAGCATACAGAACTACATTAGGAAATTCATGTATCACCATGTCCTCATATTATACCAAATCTTCCCTCATATACTGATAATGGGAATAGATAATCATTCCCCGGGCTCCCATCTATGTGTTATTATGCGCTCGTGCTACTGACTCCGCACTCCGATATCAAAGATCCGTAATATCAATAGCCCTTTTCAGGGTATGTCACTATTGTCTATATCGATCCTGATAACTATTAGATTGCATTAACTATGCTCTAAGTCAACCCTACTCCACTATAACATTATTTATCTCCCAAATCAAATTCTTCCTCACTCCAATCAGATCATCTCTCTCCCTCTGCAAGTTATCCCTCTCGGCCTCCACTATGGCCTTCTCAATCATCAACTGTGCAACTGTGGCCTCTAGATGCTCCTCATCACCATCACCCTCCTTATCATCATTGACATCAACAACCTATTTTCTCCCTCCACATGAGCGTGCACCCTCCTACCTCTCTAAATCAATCAAGTTGTCTTAAACTTTGCATATGCACCAACCCACCACTTTGCTATGGACAAGTCACTCCATCATCATAAATCAGCATTAGGTCACCATGTCCATCAAGAGCCATGGCTCCTTGTTAATCATCTATGATAGGAGTCCATCCTACAACTACCTTGGGAGTATCAACATCTCCCTCCTCATGTCTATATGGCACCGAGCCTCCAACACATCTTGTACCAAACCAAATTTCCATCTAACACGGATAAAATGAACAACCTCCCACTCTCCCCCTCATCTTCCTTATAAACAATACTCTGATATAGTCCATCAAGCTCAAGCTCATACCCCGATTGTTATCCAATTTTGCACACATGGCAAGATTAGACAATGGGGTCCTATCACGTTCAAAATGAAATAATAGTCCCAGGAACCCATCTCCAGTTATTATCGAGATGTAATAATTAAAAAATAATTCCTAAATTGCATATGAAGAGATCACCTAGCATCGAAAGGCACCCAGTTGATCTCAACTCAGTAAAGAGTTCAGGGTCAAGTTGATAGAGAACCCGGTGTCAAATTGATAGTCATCTCGGAGATCATCTCGGTAGATACTCTTGGTTATAAGAGCTCGATGATGGTCTTGTAAATGCAAAATATAGCTCGTTGAAAATTGACGAATGAAGGGAACTCTATAAGGATCTCAGTAGAGATAAATGCAAAAAGATTTGAAGGCCAAGTCAAGGAGAGTCAAAGTTTGAGCTATGGCATCAATAAAGTCTCAACGAATTGGAAAGGTTCAAGCCACAGGCGGAAGTGAAGGCAGAGATAAGGAGTTCGACTCATCTTAGCGACTCGTTCATTTTGGAGATCATGTGGTGAGCTTCTTTTAGGACACGTTCTGTAGAGCTAGGGTGATTCAAACACAAGCCAAGGCATCAAGAGTTCCATAAAATGAATGGAGATTTTTTCATAAATAGAGATACACGATGGATCCCTATTGATGGGACTCATCGAGCATGATGGATAATTCAAGGCAACTCGTTTCGTGTGGATGCATTAAAGACGGTTTCTAGGATACAATTCCAGGGCTCATTGATTAATGCAAAACTGGGAGGCCTGCTTGAAATAATTTTACAATGGTAAGCTCGTAGAGGCAGCAAGAATGTCGAGGCTAGGGTATTAGTGAATACAGTATATATATTTTCGTTGGCATTGTTCAGACCTTCCTCAATGAGCATTCGATGCACGAGCAATGCAAGAAATTTTTCTAGACTCAACAAGATATAAGGCGGTGAGGCAAGCGAGGCATGTTATAGTATAGTAGAAGTTCTTTTTGAGTGCTTCCAACAAGCAGGTCATCCAACTATGTTGTTATCTATTCAATATCGAATGCATCCTCAAATTTGGGATTTTCCTTCAAGATATTTTTATCAAAATCGATTAAGTGATAGTGAGAGTGTTACCAGGAGATCTGATGAAATTTATTACAAAGATTCTCTATCGAGACCTTACTTGTTTTACGATGTAACTCATGGAAGTGAATCTCATAGAGGTGGATCTGTTTCATATCAGAATATTCACGAGGATCTTCAACAATTCACTAAGTTCGCAGGCATAAAGGTTTCTGTTGAAATTATCACACCTTACAAGATACAGCTGAAATGTTTACACTGAGAGTTTGATGTTATCCTCAAATCTGATGAAGGAAAACTTGGCAGGAGAAAAAAACAAAATCCTAGTGATCCCACGCACTGGTGGGAATTGTGGAGATAAGGACCGAACTTTCCATGTTTGTGCGGTGAAGTTGAGGCCGAGGCCCATGGATTAATGTTACCGAGCCATTATGCGGGGATTTGGAGCTAGTATTCCGAGGTTGTAGATTTGATGATGGTAGGCCAAGTTGTTCACTCTGTGTAGGGGAGATTCGAGGCTAGCATGGTCAATGGAAATATTGGGATGGAAAGCCAACACAAGGTTTCCGTGTAAAGGGGGCCCCGAGTCTCATCTTTCCAAGGACATGGAAATCTAGGAAAACACTACCAAGCATGATAAAACCATGGAAAACCATAATAAGACTTCCGCAAATGGGAGAAATCGGATCAAATTGCCAAGTGGAGAATATACGATGGTGATCCGTCATGAGAATTCTCCATAGCTTGGAGTGGTCTGAGTCTTTATGCGAGTCACCGGGAGGATTAATAGGATAGTTGTGAATTGGAGCGGGTCATGGGTTAAACAATGCGATGTGATACCAATTTCAGTGGAGGCCCAACCAAGTCGATGTGTTAATGGCTCAGCCCTAGCTCATGTGCGAAGAATTTGACGGGAAAGCTATGTTGAAGACTCGTCCAGATGGAAGTGATAGGTGACAAGCTCCCACGCACCAGGCGGTAGGAATGTTGCAAGACAAAGTAGAAGTTTTTTTGAGCGCTTCCAGAAGTAGGTTGTCTAACTATGTCGTTATCTATTCAATATCGAATGCATCCTCAAATTTGGGATTCTCAATGCAGATGTAGGCTTATCCTTATTCTAAAATTAGATCCATGGCAGTGCAAGAAACACATATTCACTACCGTGTATGATGGATTGGAGTCATGTTATTCAAGGCTTCATAAAATTTCCTAAATCGGGAGATGGCGGTTTATTACGGTGCGAGAATGAATCGATTCATATTGCTCAAAGCATTTTTCTCCTAGAAATGAATTGAAAGTGAAGGTCAACTCGAAATACTGGTTGGCCATTTTATATGCTACATCCTTGTTACTTGTAAATGGTCTCTTTGAGAAACTCGAGGGCAATAGGAAATCTTTATACCCTTCCATTATGTACGTCAATCGCACAATAAAAAGTATTCTTTTACCGAGTTCGGAGAAACTTGTTTTTTTACAATGGATGATTATCTTGTAGTTTTAAGCTAATTTTATCTCGGCTTTATTTCTATTAGCTTTGATCCACGACTAAGGAAGAATTCATACGGTTGTTACTGCACATTTTCCAAGGTCCTCTTGGTTGCCCCCATTGTTCAATGTATTTTTTGGAAGGGCTTCTTTTATGTGTTGCAAATTGTAACATAAAGGATCTTTTTAGTTTCTAGAAAAATGAGTATATTATGTAGCTCATAGCTATCTATGCCTTACTAAGATCCTAATAGTGGCATAATTGTTGATTGGAGTGAGATTGCAGAGTGCACTACCAAAATCTTGAAGGGCTCTTTGGCCAAGAATCGAGTCTTAAGGGTGTCTATCGACATGTTATGGGCATGAACACAGGTCATCATCATGGCAGCATTAGGTTTTTATTGGTAATGGCATTTTCTCATCATTTATAAGGTACAATTGTGCTTATTATGGCAAGCCAAAACATTCTTACTACAAGTGTTATATAATAAGGAAGAACCATGAGCATTGTGGTAAAACCATTATTTTCAAAAATGTTGGTTTAAGCTCGGTATTCAAGTGAGTTGAGCCAGAGAAGAACTCATGAGTTCGGTTCTGGAAAGAAGGTAAGAGGACATGAAGCATCAAGAAGAGCTGGTGGAAGACGAGTTACGGAGAATTGAGTTCATTTTATTGGCTCACAAGGTGCTCAAAAAGCCATGACAGTGGGGTAAATTGGCTCCAGTCGAGCTTATAGAGGATTCAAAACTCACCGAGGTGGGCTATGTGCAGACTCTATCCACATGGACCCCCTCCTCTTCAAGTCAAACGGGTCAACAGGGGGTCCCAACATTATGTTAATTAATTTAATATTTTTATTTAAATATTTTAATAATAATATTTATTATTATTATTTAAATATTCTTTTAATTAATTGAGAAGACTAGGTCATCAGGAAATTAATGACCCATGATGGAACCTTCTCAGGTGGTTCAACTAACTATAATAAATATATCATGGGTCTTCAATTTAGGAATGTAATTATGACATTTCCTCTTCTTTCTCACATATTCTTCTATAAATGTAAGTTGGAAGCTCATTTCAAAGGGTTCCAATAGTTCGGATAAGTTGGACGAGTTAGATATCTCAAAGCGAGTGTATATTTTTAAGAATCCTCTCTCTTCGCAAGTTGTTCTTGTGCATTGAGAGAACTTTCAAGCCTCCTCTTCAAGAATGTAACGGAAACTATTGCCTCTTCGAATGTATGATGCATTGTACATGTTATTGAAGCAATAAAAGTGTGTGTTTTGTGACTAATCTTGGTCCTTTCATCCTTCTGTGCTTCCTTGTGCCTTTCTTGTACTTGCAGGTACACTATGTAAGTTTAAGTTTCTATTGTAGGTTCTTGGAGTTATGTGCTTATCAAGTGGTGGAGTATTGCATGCAGTTGAGTTGTGGTGTCTGTTCACCCTTCTTGAGTTCATCCTTCTTCACTGGGAAACTGGTATATTTCTCGGTCTGATAAAGTTTAACAAAGGGAATGCATGTCTCTTAGTTTGTGGTATCATGTACCCTCTCTAAGTTGCAGTAGGTGAAGTTGACCTATGGTGCACACACCCTCTTCAAATTAACCCTTCTTGAGTCTGGAAACATCCTTTATTTGGTGCATCACCATCCCTAGTATAGTTTCATTTCTGTAAATCTCTTTCCCTAAAACCCATGAAGATGTTAGCATAGGATTAGATAATCATTTTTGTTACACTAAGAGTAATACAACACTTAGTTTAGGAAGAGGAAGCCGGCCTTCTCCGGAGGTTCACTTTGAGCCCAAGTCCCACAGCTTGAGAAGTGATCCCATGTGTCCCGATCACACCAAACGTCCTATTCACATCTTGACCATTCAGAGGGTGTAGTGATTTGGTAACAACACTGACCGCTCTAGAAAATCAAGATATAGTCTCCACAAAACATCTCTAACCTACAACCATGTAAGGATATCTCTATAATGAGCGACCTTCCTTATGCTTATGAAGTTGCCATAAGTGTAGAGAATTTTTTGATTCAGGCTAGAAAGATAACTCCATGACCACCAATGCCCTTTTCTCCAGATCTTACGAATCATCAGCCTATCATTGCTCCTATTCTAGTAGACTCCAAGCAACCATCTCAATCTTCCCATACCTCTTAAAATGACCTATTTGAAGTCAAGTCGCTACTACAAAATTTTGGAAATGATCTCATTGCACTCAAAAGGCAACAGTTTCAATACAATCGTCTATATCAGCCACAAAATCAGCAGTATCAGGCTAACTGTTCTCCTTTTCAAGGGAACAATCAACCTCAAAATCAAACTACAAGTCAAGTTGCCAATGTGAGGGCCCTTAAACTTTCGAACCCTCTTGCACTAGCTCATCTAGAGCTATAGTACTGTTCAAAATAATCTAGTTCAAGACTATGAATGGTGTTATCCTTTATCTCAACCTCACAATCAAAATCTTTGTCCTAATGGGGTTCTTAGCTGTGAGGCCCTTATGGTTCAAATTGTATCTACCCCTTGAGTTAACAAATAATTCATCTATGTAAGAAGTGGCGAGATCAACCATAGGAATCGAAGAATCCACTTTGCTAAACCGGAAAGCGAGAAGGATTTTGCGGGTTGGATACTGATTCCTCATCGTGCGAGTAAACACTCGTTCCAAAAAGAGAGCAATGGAGCCTCAACCTCCCGAAGCTGATCTAGCATCCACTTCTCAACCTAGGTTACAAATGGCAGTTGATAAAAATGTGGGAAAGAAATCACTAGAAACACCGGCTAGCCATGCCGTAGGGAAAGATGGTTCTCTAGGCATCACGGCACCCAACAAACATTTTCCAAAGGAGGGCCCCAATGTCCAAAAAATTGTCATCAAAGTTGGAGCGATTCCCTTCAGCATAGTAGAACAAATGAAGAAAACCAATCTGAGCATTACCATGTGGGATGCACTCTCGATCCCTTCTCAAAGAAACCTGTTGCGAGAAGATCTCGAGCATTTTGGAACAACCAGCAGATCACCAGGCCATGGAGTGACAACTGCTATAAGTTTGTGTCAACCAAAAGGGAAAATTATTCCTACGACAAACAAACTACCCCCATTCTACATTTCCCTGATCATTGGCGATCACGGTACATAATTGCGGGATCGATTCTCGTGCCGTAGCTCTGTCATGCCTAAACAAATTGTAGATGTACTAGGCATACAATTTGCGCCGATTCTGCAAGAGGGGTTGTTCAATTTGGATGGCACAATTGTTAAGACTCATTAGGGTTATCAAAGGACTTTAACTTATCATCCACACATGCCCAAGCTTGTCATTCACCCAAGATATATCAGTCATTGATCTCCCTCCTCTCTTTACCATTTTCCTATCACGAGATTTCACCGCCCGGATAGGCGGTTACCTATCGGCCGATTGGTCACATATGATTCTCAAGACTCGATATGGAACAAAAGTAACTATAAGAGACAGAACCAATCCCCATAAATGGAAATTACACCATCGATGATCCTAAAGAGGAAGATGCCGATCATGAACCAACCACCCTTGTTGAAGAATTCCTAATACTTTGTTGGATGAAGTAAGTAGAAGAAGAGGTTGGTTTCTTGGTCTTGGAAGAAACAGGATTAGGTACTTCTTTGTATCGTAACATCCTCATTTTTATACATTAGAACAAGTAAATTTTTTTTTGACAAATGCTTCCTGGTTCTAAATACATAATTTAGAACTCACAAATCAAAACAACCATTCTTATAACAGATAACCATATGCAGTTGTAATGACTTGGAGTACCTCGGATCTATTCATTCCATGACTCGGTAATCTACCGATCTATTCATCGATATTAAGAGTTGGCATTTTTATTTAACACAACACTCTTACGGTTCTCTTCCCTATTCTCGGGATTGAGAATGCTCTGTCAAGGAACCTATACGAATAATTGTTACCATTATTCATCAAAGCATCTCATCCCTTAGACTAGGTGACATAGGACAACGTAATCAGCAGCTTGCGATACTTTGGCCAAAGATTTGAAACATACTGCTTATGTCTCGTATTCCTTGACGGCATACTTGTCAATCTGGAATACATCCTTCACCCCATTCCTATGTTATGTAGAATGTCTTATATTGACTTCTGTCAGACTCTCCTGTCCCAAGTTATTCACTCAGGAACGGATTATTAAGATGACAACGTTATAGGGATGTTCGAGGGACTAGGGATACGCTGACATCTTGGGTCAACCCTAGTTATTCAAAGTGTGTCAAGATACCCCGAGTCTCCTAGGGCGGCCTTATAACGTGACCACATTCCTAATCAGTCCCAGAGTAACTTGTTCGAGTTTAAGGTGTAAATCTTAACGATCAATGCAAAGGGTGTCGTCATAAGTCACCTGCATTGTTGTATCTTCGAGAAGATCCTAATCTTCTCGAAGGTACAACCCTACAGTTGACTTGTGCCATGAACCTTTAAATCTGCCTCGATAAGATCTACTTATTAATAAGTGTTACCGACATTGAGTTAAAATTATACTATAAGACGCTCCCTTAAGGGTAGTCTTTCCCAATCCTGGGTCCTCTCCATAGAATTACTCGTCTTAATAAAACCCATTACACAAGAGAAGTTATTAAGACTAGAGGTCCCATCAAGGAGTTCATAGAATATACATAATTCTAAATCAATGGCTGGACACTAACCTCAATCTTCACATGAGATTGCTAACCAAACCTTTTTTTTTTGGTTTATATCAATTCTCATAACTGAAATTATATCTTACTTTTAGTATCGAGATATAGTGATTAAGAATCCAATTAAACGTTGTCTTGCCTTAGATCAAGACTAGGAAGTAATAATTTATTCAGCTCGTTTAGCTTCCTGCTCAGGTTTATTTTAACCCTAGCTTCCTGAAAGACAATGATCTAAGTTCCAATTTAGCTATAAATAGAACATAATAGAACTACTAAACAATCATAAGTATTCAGTCACATAACCTTACAAGCTTACTTAGATCACCACAAAAGTCTCCAAGTTAGACAATAATAACAATGCTCTTAAGATCATTCGAACCAAAGGAGATCAAACCATCAAGATACGAATGTAAGCACATAAGTAACAAATATCTCTTTTCATTCCTTTCAAAGCTAATCAAATACATTTTATGCATTCAGCATATTTGAACAATACTCAACAGCAAAAGAACATATTTCTTCAAGTAGTACATTCAGAGAATCAAGTTGGATTTCATCATAAAACCAAATTAAACAATCTGAACATCATATCAGATCTGCGTGCCTTTACCACTTACGGCAATCATCTGCAAAAATTGTCAACATGGGTCAGTTCGGTGAACTGAGCATGATAAGCACTAAATCTTAAAACAATTGCAATCCACCAATTGTTTTCATTAAACAACCTGTTTAAATGAAATTAATTCACCAAACATGTAAACATATTTCAGACTATGCTCTTTTGTAATTCAAACATGACTATAACGCGTAACTCGTATTATAGTTACTAAATAGTCCTAGATACTTTTCATATATTTCTTCATAAATGTTAGTGACCAAGAAGAACAAATGCATCTAAAACAACTATCCATCTGAATCCCAAGGACAACAAACATCCGACAGGCCATTATATTCAACAAAATGAATATCCTAACAATTCATGAATCCATCAGTATGTTTTACAAATCCAACAATTAAATATAAATTTATCAACATATACTTTACAGCAGAAGAGAAAGAAACCGAGACATTCAGATTTCCCTTCTAATCATGCTCATGGTACCGTCTCCTCAAGAGTAAAGCATTCACATTATATGCATGCGACTAAGTCAGACGAGACCACAAGAAGAACCACAGTTTCGTCAAAATTTAAATATAAAAATTTCCTATAGCTTACTAAGCAATACAGTAGCTCTTGCTACAAGCAATAGTAAGTAATCCAAACTTAACAGATTCAACAATTCCTTTTCATAACATTCAACAATATGAATATACCCATCGCCATTGTTTGACAGAGCGCAGCTTCGTTCATCTAGGCAAATCCCAATAAATTTTCCTCAAGGTTTCATTTGAAGTCGAGTTACTACAACATATAACAGGTATCAACAAAAACAGGTTGATAAAGAAACCCCAACCTTAATTCATCGAATCGGCCAGAACATAACACAACGATGATAAGAAAGAGTCAAAGCGATATGCATGCTCGGCGAGGACCGAGATCGAGAATTGAGCCAACTCACAGCCAAAAACTTCTACTGAAGCTACAACATAAATTACCTTTCGGTGACTCCATCTAAGTCGATATCATTTAGTATTCATAATAAAACAACAACATTCATAACCAAGCTTGACATAAGTTTAAAATACTAGATACATTTTAAGGACTCTCGAGTCAATATCGATCGTAATCACAACTAGGCTTACAGTAGAAACACCGATTACATATCAAGGACTCCAGTGATTCCATAACAATGTAATCACAATGAGATTATTCGAAGAGAAAACATAATATACGCATCCGAGGATTAAAAAGGAGTCTTACCCATGTAGTATTCTTCAAATAAACTCTCTGAAGTAGAAAGATACAAGATACATATTAAATTTGAGAATTCCAACCAAAACAATAACATACCGTATTCACAACTGAACTCCTACGAAGTTGAAACGTATGGTATTCACGACTAACTTCTACTGAAGTGGCTTAAAATACAAGATATATATATATATATATATATATATTAAGGATTCAAGCAGAGCCAATAATAATAAGTATTCACAACTGAGGCTTATACGAAGCGGAAACACTTGGTTTCATAACAAGGACTCAAGCGAGTCCATAACAACAATATTTGCTCTAAGCTTATACGAGAAGAGGAAAACATAATATACACCTCAAGAGTTCAAAAGGAGTCGAACCCAAGTAATATTCCCAATCTAAAACTCCCTGAAGTCAAAAATACTATCTACTCAAGGATTCCAACGAAATTCAATAACATATTGTATTCACGGCTGTACTTCTTGAAGCCAAGACATAATTTCATTTCAAGAAGTCCATGGGAATCAATAACATATATTACTCGGGACATAACTTATACGAAGTGAAATATCATGTACATTCAAGAATTCCAACAAGTATCCTTTTCAACAAGTGAAACAACAAGGTATCGACGCAAGTCTGAATCAAACAAGAAAACAATTCATGGACTCCCACAAAGATGAACACGTATATTAGCCTTGCAAGCATTTCTATGAAATCTAACCGAAATGTAAAACACAGCAGGATAATTCAACAGTATGAAACAAAATGCACACCCATCAAGGGTTCATTTGAAAAATCAAGCTAGTAAGAAGATACAGTAACTAATTCTTACAATGCTTCCTTAAAAACCAACTGAACCCAAAAATCATCTGAATAGAGTTGTTCTAATGAAATCATTTGAAAGAAAGAAAGATTTTTAAAAGTTAGGGCCTAACATGCCTGGTAATGTTGCTTAAAAATCTGAAGAAGACCACTGAAAGAGCTCGAGCCTTCTCCTCTTTTTCCACGTTAGATTCAACAACAATAATTTTTTATTTCCATGCCTTATAAACTTTCCTTGATAGAGAAAAGAGCTAGTTATTCTCATAGTTTCCATTGACACCAAGTATCAAAAGTGCGAAGAACTAGTGATCAAACAGAGAGGGAAACCTAGAGCGCATGAAAAACCAAATAAACAACCAGATTTTCCATTTTACATGTCTTCCGAGAAATCCAAGCTTAGTGACCGAGTTCATTAATTGCATTAACTCCAAAATTCCCGCTCAATCTCCATTGCCACCGACCGCCATAGTTGTGATGGATAAAAACAAATCAAAGACCATTTCTAGTTTTGGCGACTCGCCCCGTCAAATTTCACTAGCCATTTGAAACTTCAACCAAATCCCTCGTCCTTCATACTTATCCATCCCATTTAATGCCATAGAAACTACCGCCCATGGCTCGCACACCTTCATAGGTCCCTTTCCTCCATGTTCATTAGTTAGGTTAGAAACATAGGTTAGAATTTAAGGTGATACTTAGTCTAACCTCCTTAGCGCTAGGTCACTAACCTTAGAACATTTAGTTTATAGTTTAGGCCTAGGTTAGATTAGCACTAATCTAACCCATAGGTTATAGTTTAGGTTTAGGTTATTAACCTTAATAAATCCAGCTTAGGTCTTAACAATTAAAATCGTTAAATTATAAGAACCAACGACTATACATTCACGAAAAGGATTCATTCCAGCACTGCTAATAAGCTAGTAGTATAAATGTATCTGAATTTATTACCTAGCCCACGATCAAGACCTTCCTGATATTACGATATCGGGAACCAATTCATTTAACATGATCAACCTGAGTTAGACTCCGGAATAGCTTATTCAATGCATTCAGACCTTACTGACCTTCGTAAGGTCTATAATTTTTGTTCATCCCGAATAAACTTAAAGCATCTCTTGGATCAATGCCACTGATCCAAGGCTAAGTCTTATAGATGGATAAATCCACAATTCATTCCGAGATCAGATTAAACTCAGGTGCAAAATGAAAGAAATAAAAGAGTCCAATCATATTCGACTCAGTCAAAGATCTTCAATTGCAAAGAAGATACAGTCCATATCAAGCATGACTTCACAATCAAAGGAACACATCCTTTTACAGAAGAAATCATATATCAACACTTGAATGCTCAGGAGGAAGTAACAACAGTTCAGAGTGTTACATGCTTCCCTCCTAAAAGATTCATCATCCCGATGATTACATATTCGATTAACCTTCAGGTCAACCAATTTATTAGTTCACAAAATAATGCGACTATTTCCAACTTGAATAGTTCCAGAAATCAATGTCACAACACATTTTATTCAGCCTGAATAATGTTTGCCTCAATCTGGATTTCATATAAACTTGAAAAAGATAAGTTCATGTAAAAAAATGTTTTGTCAACATATTTCATCCTGTTGAAAAAGAAAAGGAAAAGCAATTTTCATCTCTTCCATATTTTCCCAAGTTGCACTTTCTTCGTTAAACTAGTCCCACTGGACCTTACATTGCTATATTTCATGATTTCTCAAATGCAATTGGCGAGTTTCCAGCACTCGTGTGGGTTTAACCACGATTATTCCTGGGTCTTGGACCTGCAAGGAATTCCAATTTAAGACATGTGACAAATCTGAAACGTATTTCTTAAGCAAAGAAATATGGAAAACATCATGCATGCGAGATAAATCAGGTGGTAATGTTAATCGATAAGCTATAGGATTGATTATTTCCATAATTTTGAAAGGTCCCACGTAACGAGGTGACAACTTGGCAGCCTTGCCAAAAGTTATAGAACTTTTTCTGGGTTTAACACGAAGAAAAACCTTCTCACCAAGCTCAAACCTTCGATCAACCCGCTTAAGGTTAGCATAGCTCTTCTACCTATCCGTTGCTTCCTTTAATCGTTCACAAATCAGCTTAACTTGCTATTCCATTTCAGTGAGGATCTCTGGTCCAATTACCACTCTATCCTCAACACTATCCCAACTAATAGGGGTTTTGCACTTCCTTCCATAAAGTGCTTTAAATGGTGTTATTTTAAGAGATGAGTGATAAGTGTTGTTGTATGTGAATTCAACTAATGGAAGATACTCTTCCCATTTTATCTTTGTTGATCCATGCAATACATTCGCAACATTTCTTCCAACACTTGATTTACTCTCTCGGTTTGTCCATCCGTTTCGGATGATATGCGAGGCGAAGTTTAGTTTTGTTCCAAGAGTGTATTAAGCATTTGCCAAAACCTTGACATCATTCTAGGATCCTGTCGGATATAATCAGTGCAGTACACCATGCAATCTAAAAATTTCATGTACGAATCTTTTGGCTAGCATTTGGTGAATCATCCTTTAGATTTCAGCGATGAAATGAGCTACCTTAGTTAGTTTATCTACAACTACGAGGATAACATCATGTTTATTCTGGACATAGGTAACCCTTGTATAAAGTCCATGCTTATTACTTGCCATTTGTATGCTGCGGTATGCTATGAGGATATAACTTGATCCGGCGAGGTGCATATGTTCTCGCCTTAACCCGTGACATTCCAGACAATGAGTTACAAATTCTTGACATCCTTTTTCATACCTTTCCAAAAGTATTGTTGTTTCATATCAGCAAGCATTTTTGTGATACCGGGTGTCGAGAGAAAGGTGAATTATGAAATTCAACTAACAACTTCTTTCTCAAATGATTCAAAGGCATAATACGTATACCATATTTTCATAATGCAAGATTCCTTCATTATCAAAATGAAAACATTTATACCTTTCATCATTAGGTTACGTAACAAGCGCTTTGCTTTTACTTGTTGAAAGTATGTATCTGATTCTAAGGCACTTTTTACCTCATCCTAAAACTGAGTTCTTAATTTTATAAGAGCAGAAATGTGCCTCCTACTGACTTAGAGCATCTGCTACTCTATTCTCCTTCCCTTTGATGTAGCTAATATCGAAATCATATTGTGATAAAAATTCTAACCACCTTCTCTGTCTAGCATTTAGATTAGGTGAGTGAAAATATATTTCAGTTCTAAGTGATCGGTTTTCAACTCAAAAGGTTTCCCAAGTAAATAGTGTCTCCAGGACTTGAAGCGCATGAACAATGGCGTGCAAGCTCCAAATCATGAGGAGCATAATTCAGCTCATGTAACTTAATTTTTCTACTTTCATATGCTATGACTTGATCATTCTATAACAAAACACCTCAAGGCCTTCCCCGAAGCATCTGTTACAACAGTAAAGCTCCCATTAGGGTGCAGTATAGCTAATATAGGTGTGGAAGTCAAGCGGCTTTTCGGACTTTTGAAAGCGACTTCACACTTATCATTCCAAATAAATTTCTTATCCTTCTTTCTGCAATGAAGTTATCGGTGCAAACTACTTTAGAAAAATCCTTAACAAATTTTCTATAATAACCAACAAGACCCATGAAGCTTCTTACTTGCCGTGCACATTCTTTAGTGCGAGCCACTCGATTATTGCCACTATTTTTAAGGATCCTGACAATTCCTTCCTTGCTAATGACATGACCCAAATAGTGAACTTCTGAATCAAAGAAAGAACATTTGGATAACTTACCATACAACTTTCTTTTTCTCAAAATTCCCAAAACTACCTTCAAATGCTCATTGTGCTCCTCAACACTTTTAGAATAAATGAGAATATCGTCCAAGAATACAAGTACAAACTTGTCCAAATATTCTTGAAAAATATTATTCATTAAGTTCATAAAAGTTGCGGGTGCATTAGTTAATCCAAAGGGTAGAACCGTGAATTCATAATGTCCGTACCTTGTTCGGAAAGTTGTTTTATGAATATCTTCTTCTCTAATCCTTAACTGATGATAACCAGATCGAAGATCTATCTTAGAATAAACCACTGCCCCACGCATCTGATCAAATAAATCATCGATCCTTGGAAGTGGATATCTGTTCTTGATTGTTGCTTTGTTCAATTATCCGATAATCAATACATGACCTAAGTGTTCCATCCTTCTTTTTCAAAATATTACAGGTGCTCCCCAAGGTGAAACACTTGGTCTAATCAAACCTTTAGACAAAAGTTCTTGCAATTGTGCCTTAAGCTCGACTAACTCTGTAGTAGTCATCTAATAAGGTGCTTTGGAAATAGGTTCCGTTCCTGGTTTGATTTCGATGGTGAAGTCAAATTCCCTCTTGGATGGTAACCCTGGTAATTCCTCTGGAAAAACATCCCTAAAACTTTGTAGCAGAGGAAATTGTTTCATGGAATCACTATCTTCTTCTGAAAATTTAGATATCTTTACTGCATAAAGGGTACATCCTTTGTTTTTAACCTTTTTAAGCTGCATAGCTGACAGTTTTCTAACTGAAATTTCCCGTTTAACCCCTTGAATCTCTGCTAATTTCAACCGATCATCTAAACATCTTATATTCTTTTCATAGCAGTCTACTTTTTCTTTATGTTCAAACTAACCAATTGACACCAATGACAATATCGTAAGACTCCAAAGGTGTAACATAGAGGTTAACTTCCGTGGAAAAGTTAGGTAAGTCAAGAACTACCTCAAAAAGACACATACTCACTTTGTATGAATAGAGTTATTACCATACTCTGAGTCCAAGATTTATCCATTTTCCAGCTTTTCTCTTAAGTTTAGAAGCAATTTTATTAGAAATAAAACATTCGGTAGCTCTGTATCAAAAAGAATAGTGGCAGGGTATGCCAAATAACTTACGGAACTTCTATAGGTGTCACTTGCTTTTCAACTTGCTTATGCGCTCTTTTGCGGCATGTATCTTATCTTTGTTGATTACGATCATCCTTCTTCAAAGGGCACTAATTTGGGTAGTGGTCTTTGCCACAATCTATGCAGCCTCCTACGGGTCCCTTTTTAGGCTGAAAATTGCCTCCAGTCTTATAATTATCACGTTGTCCTCCATAGGGCTTCGCCCATTGTTATAATTTTTGGCAAAATTATCCCTTACATTTCAAAGGCTTATTTTACTCTTTGCTTTCTTACTATTATCTGAAAACTTACTTTTGTTTCCAAACTTTTTCCATGGTCCCTTTTTGGGTGCAAGAGAGGTTGAAGAAGGGTTTGCAATATTCTTTCGCACTTCCTCTTTATGAGTAGAAATAGCCTTTAATTTCTGTTCTTGTCTTATGGTCTTTTCAACAACTCCTTCCATAGTGGTTGGAGTGTGAACATTGACCTCTCCCCCTATCACGGGATTCAATCCCATGATGAATTTCCGTATTCTGAACTTCTCGTCAGTTTGATACTGTGGTACATACTTGAGGAGTTTTGTAAACCGCTCCCAGTATTCAGTTACCGTTAGCTTCCCTTGAGCTAAGTTCTAGAATTCTGTCATTTTCTGATCATAGAAAAGTTGTGGCAGCCATCGTTGCCTAAAATAGCCCTTAAATTGATCCCAAGTAATATTGGTCTCATCAATATTTAGCTCTGCTTTACGGCTATCCCACCACGAAGATGCTTCATGGGAAAGCTGATAGGCTCCCCAAATAGCTTTGGTTTCCTCTGAGAAGTTTCTTATTGCAAAGTACTTCTCCATTTCGTTGAGCCAGTTCTCAGCTCCATCTCCTAATGTGGTGCCATCATATTTAGGTGGGCTTATCCTTTTTATATCATTAGTGAGTTCTGCTGCCAACCTAGCCTTTTTGTTTTCTGGTTGAACAGGTGCATTTCCAACATTAATATCAACACCCAAATCGGGGTTGTCCTCAGGAGGTTGTTGATTGTTATTACCAGCTTCATCATCCTCCTCATTTCCCATCACCTATTGTTCAAGTATAGCTAAATGATCTCTTGTGTCCAACAGGGCAGCAAGGATCTCATCAAGTTTTTGGGTTGTTGCCACCCCTCCTTCAGGTGGAGCATTATTCGCAACATTCCCCCTTGTTCTAACCATTTTCTAGTTATAAGAAAATTCAGGTTTTTATTAGATTATGGACATACTAGGTCCAAGAGCTACAACCTTCAGCTCTGATACCAAGATGTAACATCCTCATTTTTATACATTAGAACAAGTAATTTTCTTTTGACAAATGCTTCTTGGTTCTAAATACATAATTTAGAACTCACAAATCAAAACAACCATTCTTATAATAGATAACCATATGCAGTTGTAATGACTCGGAGTACCTCCGATCTATTCATTCCATGACTCGGTAATCTACCAATCTATTCATGAGTATTAAGAGTTGGCGTTTTTATTTAACACAACACTCTTTCGGTTCTCTTCCCTATTCTAGGATTCAGAATGCTCTGTCCAAGGAACCTATCTAAATAATTATTACCATTATTCATCAGCATCTCATCCCTTAGACTAGGTGACTTAGGACAACGCAATCAGCAGCTTGCGATACTTTGGCCAAATATTTGAAACATACTGCTTATGTCTCGTATTCCTTGACGGCATACTCGTCGATAACGGAATACGTCCTTCACCCCATTCCTATGATATATAGAATGTCTTATACTGACTTCTGTCAAACTCTCCTTTCCCAAGTTATTCACTCAAGAACGGATTAGTAAGATGACAACGTTATAGGGATGCTCCCGAGGACTAGGGATACGCTGACATACTGGGTCAACCCTAGTTAATCCAGTGTGTCAAGATACCCCGAGTCTCCTAGGGCATCCTTATAACGTGACCACATTCCTAATCGGTCCCGGAGTAACTTGTTCGAGTTTAAGGTGTAAATCTCAGCGATCAATGCAAAGGGTGTCGTCATAAGTCACCTGCATTGTTGTATCTTCGAGAAGATCCTAATCTTCTCGAAGGTACAACCCTACAGTTGACTTGTGCCATGAACCTTTAAATCTGCCTCGATAAGATCTACTTATTAATAAGTGTTACCGACATTGAGTTAAAATTATACTATAAGACACTCCCTTAAGGGTAGTCTTTCCCAATCCTGGGTCATCTCCATAGAATTACCTTTCTTAATAAAACCCATTACACAAGAGAAGTTATTAAGACTAGAGGTCCCATCAAGGAGTTCATAGAAATACATAATTCTAAATCAACGAAACTGGACAATAACCCTTAATCTTCACATGAGATTGCTAACCAAACCTTTCTTTTTTTGGTTTATATCAATTCTCATAACTGAAATTATATCTTACTTTTAGTATCGAGATATAGTGATTAAGAATCCAATTAAACGTTGTCTTGCCTTAGATCAAGACTAGGAAGTAATAATTTATTCAGCTCATTTAGCTTCCTGCTCAGGTTTATTTTAACCCTAGCTTCCCGAAAGACAATGATCTAAGTTCCAATTTAGCTATAAATAGAACATAATAGAACTACTAAACAATCATAAGTATTCAGTCACATAACCTTGCAAGCTTACTTAGATATTCACAAAAGTCTCCAAGTTATACAATAATAACAATGCTCTCAAGATCATTCGAACCGAAGAAGATCAAACCATCAAGATACGAATACAAACACATAAGTAACAAATATCTCTTTTCATTCCTTTCAAAGCTAATCAAATACATTTTATGCATTCAGCATATTCGATACAATACTCAACAGCAAAAGAACATCTTTCTTCAAGTAGTACATTCAGAGAATCAAGTTGGATTTCATCATAAAACCAAATTAAACAATCTGAACATCATATCAGATCTACGTGCCTTTACCACTTACGGCAATCATCTGCAAAAATTGTCAACATGGGTCAGTTTGGTGAACTGAGCATGATAAGCACTAAATCTTAAAACAATTGCAATCCACCAATTGTTTTCATTAAACAACCTGTTTAAATGAAATTAATTCACCAAACATGTAAACATATTTCAGACTATGCTCTTTTGTAATTCAAACATGACTATAACGCGTAACTCGTATTATAGTTACTAAATAGTCCTAGATACTTTTCATATATTTCTTCATAAATGTTAGTGACCAAGAAGAACAAATGCATCTAAAACAACTATCCATCTGAATCCCAAGGACAGCAAACATCCGACAGGCCATTATATTCAACAAAATGAATATCCTAACAATTCATGAATCCATCAGTATGTTTTACAAATCCAACAATTAAATATAAATTTATCAACATATACTTTACAGCAGAAGAGAAAGAAACTGAGACATTCAAATTTCCCTTCCAATCATGCTCATGACTATACCATCTCCTCAAGAGTAAAGCATTCACATTATATGCATGCGACTAAGTCAGACGAGACCACAAGAAGAACCACAGTTTCGTCAAAATTTAAATATAAAAATTTCCTGTAGCTTACTAAGCAATACAGTAGCTCTCGCGACAAGCAACAGTAAGTAATCCAAACTTAACAGATTCAACAATTCCTTTTCATAACATTCAACAATATGAATATACCCATCGCCATTGTTTGATAGAGCACAACTTCATTCATCTAGGCAAATCCCAATAAATTTTCCTCAAGGTTTCATTTGAAGTCGAGTTACTACAACATATAACAGGGTATCAACAAAAACAAGTTGATAAAGAAACCCCAACCTTTAATTCATCGAATCGAACTGAACATAACACAACGATGATAAGAAAGAGTCAAAACGATATGCATGCTCAGCGAGGACTGAGATCGAGAATCGAGCCAACTCACAGCAAAAACTTCTACAGAAGTTACAACATAAATTACCTTTCAGTGACTCCATCGAAGTCGATATCATTTAGTATTCATAATAAAACAACAGCATTCATAACCAAGCTTGACAGAAGTTTAAAATACTAGATACATTTTAAGGACTCTCACTGAGTCAATATCGACCGTAATCACAACTGGGCTTACACAGAAGTAGAAACACCAGTTACATATCAAGGACTCCAACTGAGTCCATAACAACAGTAATCACAACTGAGATTATTCAGAAGAGAAAACATAATATACGCTTCCAGGATTAAAAAGGAGTCTTACCCATGTAGTATTCTTCAAATAAACTTCTACAGAAGTAGAAAGATACAAGATACATATTAAATTCAAGAATTCCAACCAAAACAATAACATACCGTATTCACAACTGAACTCCTACAGAAGTAGAAACGTATGGCATTCACGACTAACTTCTACAGAAGCCGAAATACAAGATATATATATATATATATATATATATATATTAAGGATTCCAACAGAGCCAATAATAATAAGTATTCACAACCAGGCTTATACAGAAGCAGAAACACTGGTTTCATAACAAGGACTCCAACTGAGTCCATAACAACAATATTCGCTCTAAGCTTATACAGAAGAGGAAAACATAATATACGCTTCAAGAGTTCAAAAGGAGTCGAACCCAAGTAATATTCCCAATCTAAAACTCCTACAGAAGTCAAAAATACTATCTACTCAAGGATTCCAACGAAATTCAATAACATATTGTATTCACGGCTGTACTTCTTCAGAAGCCAAGACATAATTTCATTTCAAGAAGTCCAACAGAATCAATAACATATATTACTCACGACATAACTTATACTGAAGTGAAATATCATTTACATTCAAGAATTCCAACAGTATCCTTTTCAACAAGTGAAACAGCAAGGTATCGACGGAAGTCTGAATCAAACAAGAAAACAATTCATGGACTCCCACAAAGACAAACACGTATATTAGCCTTGCAAGCATTTCTATGAAATCTAACCGAAATGCAAAACACAGCAGGATAATTCAACAGTATGAAACAAAATGCACACCCATCAAGGGTTCATTTGAAAAATCAAGCTAGTAAGAAGATACAGCAACTAATTCTTACAAAGCTTCCTTAAAAACCAACTAAACCCAAAAATCATCTGAACAGAGTTGTTCTAATGAAATTATTTGAAAGAAAGCAAGATTTTTAAAAGTTAGGGCCTAACATGCCTAGTAATGTTGCTTAAAAATCCGAAGAAGACCACTGAAAGAGATCGAGCCTTCTCCTCTTTTTCCACGTTAGATTCAACAACAATAATTTATTATTTCCATGCCTTATAAAATTTCCTTGTGAGAGAAAAGAGCTAGTTATTCTCATAGTTTCCATTCAACACCAAGTAGTAGTGCAAAGAACCGATGATCAAACAGAGGAAACCCCGAGCGCATGAAAAATCAAATAAACAACCGATTTTCCATTTTGCATGTCTTCCCAAGAAATCCGAGCTCGGAGACCGAGTTCATTAATTGCATTAACTCCAAAATTCCCGCTCAATCTCCATTACCACCGACCGCTATAGTTGGCGATGGATAAAAACAAATCAAAGACCATTTCTAGGTTTGGCGACTCTGCCACGTCATATTTCACTAGCCGTTTGAAACTTCCACCAAATCCCTCGTCCTTCATACTTATCCATCCCATTTATTGCCATAGAAACTACCGCCCATGGCTCGAACCCCTTCATAGGTCCCTTTCCTCCATGTTCATTAGTTAGGTTAGAAACATAGGTTAGAATTTAAGGTGATACTTAGTCTAACCTCCTTAGCGCTAGGTCACTAACCTTAGAACATTTATTTTATAGTTTAGGCCTAGGTTAGATTAGCACTAATCTAACCCATAGGTTATAGTTTAGGTTTAGGTTATTAACCTTAATAAATCCAGCTTAGGTCTTAACAATTAAAATCGCTCAAATTATAAGAACCAACGACTATACATTCACGAAAAGGATTCATTCAAAGCTGCTAATAAGCTAGTAGTATAAATTTATCGAATTTATTACGGCCCACGATCAAGACCTTCACGATATTATGATATCGGGAACCAATTCATTTAACACGATCGGCACGAGTTAGACTCGGAATAGCTTATTCAGCGCATTGGACTTTACTGACCTTCGTAAGGTCTATAATTTTGTTCATCCGAATAAACTTAAAGAATCTCTTGGATTAATGCCACTAATCCAAGGATGAGTCTTATAGATGGATAAATCCAGAATTCATTCCGAGATCAGATTAAACTCGGTGCAAAATGAAAGAAATAAAAGAGTCCAATCATATTCGAGCTCGGTCAAAGATCTTCAATTGCAAAGAAGATACAGTCCATATCAAGCATGACTTCACAATCAAAGGAACACATCCTTTTACGAAGAAATCATATATCAACACTTGAATTCTCGGGAGGAAGTAACAACGACTCATAGTGTTATAGTATCCATGAAGAAGATACGATCATACCACAACTTGTCAAAACACCAAGTAATTCTAAAGGACTATGGCAATTGTTCTTCGATAGCTCAAGAAGTAAGAATAGATCCGGTGTTGGTGTTATGTTAATTTCTCCAGAGGGAGATAAGTACTTCTCATCTTTTGATTGCGGTTCGGTTGCACTAACAATGTTCTTGAATACGAGGCTCTTTTGCAAGGAATTCAGCTAGCCCAAAGGAAGGGAATCAAGGCCTTGACTATTTTTGGAGATATTGAGTTAGTTGTTCATCAAGTTTTGGCATGTAGTTCATCCAAAAATGATCTTTTAAGATCATATAAAAGCGAGTCTTGGACCTAATTGAATATTTTGAAGCTTTTGAAATCTATGCGGTTTCTAGAGGTCAAAATCAAGATGTAGATAGGCTTTCTAAAATTGGTTCACAATACAATATACCAATTGATATCATGAAAGAAGGGCAGCAATTTTTAAAATGGTGGTTCGACCAGGTAGTCCTTGATAATGTGAATAGTTGGCAAATGTTCGATAGTGACAAATAAATTGTCCTCTTCCTACAAGAAGAGGCGGAGTTTGCTGCAAAAAATCAAGATAAGTTACAGGAGTCATATGGTGAGAAAATTATCCAATTGAAAAGCAACAGTTTACCAAAAGGTTTAGTCACTTTGGAATCCATTTTCAATTTAGATGACCAAGCCAAAATACAAATCCCTAACATGGTGGTCAAAGAAGAATATTTTGAGGAAGTCAAAAGTATCAAATGAAAAAAAATTAATATTGGAAAGCGTGTATACTTCTGAAGAGAAAGAAGATTTCATCAAACTTTGTCAAGAGTATCATAACATCTTTGCATGGAGCTATAAATATCTGCATGGTTTTGATCTAGGTCTAGCACAACATACCATCAAACTGGATCCTAATGCTAAGCCAATTCGTAAGAAACAAAGACCAATTAATCCCAAAATTGAGCCACTAATGAGAAAGGAGCTAACCAAGCTCATCGAGGCCTGCATAATTTTTCCCATCAAACATTCCTCATGGGTAGCCAATTTGGTGCCCGTGAGGAAGAAGAACGGAGAGATCCGGTTATGTGTAGATTTCAGGGATTTGAATCGTGCGTCATTAAAAGACCATTATCCTCTCCCATCGATGGAGCAGATCCTTCAAATGGTGGTAGGAGCTCAAATATTTTCTTTGCTCGATGGATATTCGGGTTACAATCAAATCCTAGTCCAAGAATCTAACCAATTCAAAATGGCTTTCACTACCAAGTGGGGCACGTATGCCTATAAAAAAATGCCATCCAAATTGTCCAATGCCGGGGCTACTTTCCAAAGAGCCATGGAAATGGAATTTAAGGGACTAATCAATGATATTATTTTAGTTTACCTTGATGATATAATTGTATACTTTAAACATGCAGAAGATCACATCACGCATCTAAGGAAAGTTTTCCAAAGGTGTAGGGAATTTGGGGTTTCACTTAACCCCAAGAAATGTATTTTCGCAGTGCACAAGGGAAAATTATTGGGGCATGTTGTTTCAGCGGAAGGATTATCAATCAATCTAGCCATGATTCATTTGATTATGTCCTTATCTCTCCCAAGTCATAGGAAGGGCCTCCAGAGTTTTCTGGGAACCATAAATTTCGTGCGGAGATTCATCCCTCAATTCACGACATTGGCTAAACCACCGATGACCATCATTGAAGAAAAAGATGCCATTTTTACGGACAAAGGAAGGACGATAAAGCTTGAAGCCATCAAAACAGCCATTTCCCAAGCTCCCATGCTTGTGAACCCTAGGTTTGACAAAGATTTTATCCTTTATGCTTTTGCAAGTCAGGAGAGCATTTTAGGATCCTCACCCAACAAAATAACAACCTGTTGGAGCAACCAATTTCTTTCTTCAGTCAATCCCTCAAAGAATACGAGTTCAAATACTCATTCATTGAAAAGAAAGTCTTTGCGGTTATTCAAGCTTTGAAGAAATTCAAGAACATATTGTCCAACAACAAGATTCATCGATGGTGTCTCATTCGGGTGTCAAGGAGTTTTTCTTGAACAAAGAAATGAACGAAAAGCATGCTATATGGATCACGAAGGTAATGGAGCATGGCATGCACATCAAATTCACTAAACTTGTCAGAGGTAAGGGTTTATGTCAGTAACTTGCTGCAGACATGGAATCAAAAGGTAATGAGGACATGATACTCCTAAATACTAATGATAATGTTGATCAAGTGACTAGTTATCCAAAATTAAGAATTTCCTCTTCTCGGGAGCATATCCGTGAGATATGGATAAAAACCAAAGATGAATTTTCCGTCTTCAATCTATCCCATATGTTTTGGTATATAGCGTTCTCTTTCGAAAATATTTGAGCAGTGTTCTTCTTCGGTGCATAGGACGAGCAATTCGAGTAAGATACTAGAAGAGTTTCATAATGGCCTATCTTTATTCTACATGGACAACAGCTACCAAGATCATGCGAGCGGCTAGTATTGGCCAGATTTATTCAAGGATGCCCATCTCTGGGTAAGGAAATGTAAGGAATTTTCCTTTTCACGGGTAAGTAGAAGTGGAAACTCTTCCATTGCATCCAATTCAAGTGGATCAACCCTTTTTCAATGGGCATTGGACTTCATCGGAATGATTAATCCTCCATCCAGTGACGGACATAAGTGGGTCCTTACCACAACAAACTATTTTACTTGATGGACAGAGGTGGTAGCATTAAAAGAGAGCAATGAAAAGGCAGTTCTAGATTTTTTGGAGGGTATAATGACGAGGTTCGGTGTTCCATTTGAGTTATTTCGCAGACAATGCGCTAGCTTTTCTTGGTATGAAATTGAGTGAATGGGCTGTCAAAAATATGGTATACCTCAAAACTTCATCCAATTACTATCCGCAAGGAAACGGATTAGCTGAGTCTAGCAACAAAAACCTCATAAGGATTATTAAGCGCACAATGGAGACTAACAAGAGGACTTGGCATACATAGCTTAAGATTGCCTTATGGGCAGATCGGATCACATCTAAAATGGTCATCAGAAATTCTCCTTTCATTCTTGTATATGGAAGAGAGGAAAAACTCTCGCTCTCATTAGAGTTAGCTCATCAACTTCAAGTTATAGAGAGTTATCCTCGGACAGTAAGGTTTGTTGAACTCATGGAATTAGAGGAAGTATGAGATAAGGCTATGAAAAATTTGGAGCAACATCAAAGGCTCAAGTTAAGAAATATTTTGATAAGAAGGCGTCCGACAGTTGTTTTCAAGAGGGAGATTTAGTTCTCAAATGGGATGAAGACAGGGTCAAACCAGGTAGGCATGCCAAATTTGATGCTCTCTGGAGTGGGCCATACATCATCACAAGTTGTAAAGAGGAAAATTCATTTCGTCTATCTAGGCTCAATGGAGAAGAACTGCCCATTCATGTGAATGGGATACATCTCAAAGCTTATTTTTGAGAAGCGTTCCACCCCTGTCTGAGTTAAATTAGGTGTTTTCCTCCAAGTTCTTATGCACATTGTTGTGTGTTGTTTTTATTTTCTTGTTGTTGTGTTTTGTGTTGTTCTGCACATTGTTTCATCATTGGAAGGTGTCAAGGAGAAGAAGGTTCAAGGTTTCCATAAGAGTTTCAAAATCTTCTTCATTCAAAATTTTGTAGTGTTCCATGGATGTCAAGCATTCAACAAATTTAGTATACTTCATGCTTAGCATTCCAGGGAGGTCCAGGATATCGACAATGCTCAAGGAGATTAGGGATGTGTCAAATAAAATCATACTACTTTCATGATTCCAACATAGACTCCATGCCCAACAGATGACTTAAGGTTACTGGAATCATGCTTAGTAGGAAATCATCCCCGAGAGGTCACAAAAAATGATATCCAATTTTACACACATGGAAAGATTAGACAACGGGGTCCTATCACGTTCAAAATGAAATAATAGTCCTAGGAACCCATCTGCGGTTATTATCGAGATGCAATAATTAAAAAATAATTCCTAAATTACATATGAAGAGATCACCTAGCATCGAAAGGCACCCAGTTGATCTCAACTCAGTAAAGAGTTTGGGGTCGAGTTGATAGAGAACCCGGTGTCAAATTGATAGTCATCTCGGAGATCATCTCGGTAGAGACTCTCAGTTGTAAGAGCTCGACGATGGTCTTGTTAATGCAAAATATAGCTCGTTGAAAATTGACGAATGAAGGGAACTCTATAAGGATCTTGGTAGAGATCGATGCAAAAAGATTTGAAGGCCAAGTCAAGGAGAGTCAAATTTTGAGCTATGGCATCAATAAAGTCTCAATGAATTGGAAAGGTTCAAGCCATAGGAAGAAGTGAAGGCAGAGATAAGGAGTTTGACTCATCTTAGTGACTCGTTCATTTTGGAGATCATGTGGTGAGCTTCTTTTAGGACACGTTCTGCAGAGCTAGGGTGATTCAAACACAAGCCAAGGCATCAAGAGTGCCATAAAATGAATGGAGATCGTTGCATAAATAGAGATACGTGATGGAGCCCTATCGATGGGACTCATCGAGCATGATGGATAATTCAAGGCAACTCGTTTCGTGTGGATGCATTAAAGATGGTTTCTAGGATACAATTCCGGGCTCATTAATTAATGCAAAACTGGGAGGCTTTCTCGAAATAACTTTACAATGGTAAGCTCACAGAGGCAGCAAGAATGCCAGGCCAGGGTATTAGTGAATACAGTATATATATTTTCACTGGCATTGTTCAGACCTTCCTCGGCCGAGCATTCGGTGCACAGTGTGAGAACTTTTCTAGACTCACGAGATATAATGCACGCGAGGTAGCAGGCATGTTGCGAGTATAGTAGAAGTTCTTTTGAATGATTCCAACAAGTAGGTCATCCAACTATGTTGTTATACATTCTGATGATCGAATGCATCCTCAAATTTGGGATTTTCCTTTAAGATATTTTTATCAAAATCGATTAAGTGATAGTGAGAGTGTTACGGGAGTTCTGATGAAATTTATTATAAAGATTCTCTATCGAGACCTTACTTGTTTTACGATGTAACTCATGGAATAAAATCTCATAGATGTGGATCTATTTCATATCAGAATATTCATGAGCATCTTCAACGAGTCACTAAGTTGGCGAGGCATAAAGGTTTCTGTTGAAATTATCACACCTTACAAGCTACGGCTGAAATTTTTACACCGAGAGTTTGATGTTATCCTAAAATCGATGAAGGAAAACTCGGCGGGAGAAAAAAACAAAATCATGGTGATCTTGCACACTAGTGGGAATTGTTGAGATAAGGAACGAACTTGCCAAGTTTACATGGTGAAGTTGAGGCCGGGGCCCGTGGATTAATGTGGCTGCACCGTTACATAGGGATTTGGAGCTAGTATGTCGAGGTCGAGAGATTTGATGATGGCAGCCAAGTTGTTCACTCTGCATAGGGGAGATTCGGGTGAGCATGGTCAATTGAAATATTGGGATGGAAAGCCAACACAAGGTTTCCACGTAAAGGGGGCCCCGAGTCTCATCTTGCCAAAGACGTAGAAATCTAAGAAAACACCGCCAAGCGTGATAAAGCGTGGAAAACCTTAATCGGACTTCGCGAATAGGAGAAATCAGATCAAATTTCCCAGTGGAGATCATACGATGGCAATCCATCATGAGAATTCCACGCAGCTTGGAGTGGTCCGAGTCTTTGTGTGAGTCACCGAGAGGATAAAGAGGACAGTTGTGAATTGGAGTGGGTCATGGGTTAAACAACGCGATGTGATACCAATTTTAGCGGAGGCCCAACCAAGTCGATGTGTTAATGGCTCAATCGTGGCTCATGTGCGAAGAATTTGATGGGAAAGCTATGTTGAAGACTCGTCCAGATGGAAGCGATAGGTGACAAGCTCCCATGCACTAGGTAGTAGGCATGTTGCAGTATAGTAGAAGTTTTTTTAATGCACCGGTAGCGGGCATGTTGCAAAAGTATAGTAGAAGTTTTTTTAGCGCTTCAGCAAGCAAGTTATCCAACTATGTCGTATATTCTCTGTTCGATCAAATGCATCTTCAAATTCAGGATTCTCAATGCAATTTGTAGGCTTATCCTTATTCTAAACTCAGATCCACGGCATTTGTGGGAAACAAATATTCACTACTATGTACAATGGATTGGAGTCATGCTATTACGGGCTTCATAAAATTTCCCTGAATCGGGAGATGACGGTTTATTATAGTGTAGAATGAATCGATTCATATTGCTCAAAGCATTTTTCCTAGAAATGAATTGAATGTTAAGGTCAACTCGAAATACCGGTTGGCCATTTTGTATGCTACATCCTTGTTACTTGTAAATGGTCTCTTTCGAAACTCACGAGGGCAATAGGCAATCTTTGTACCCTTCCATTATGTACGTCCAATCGACAATA
The DNA here is from genome assembly GCA_018340775.1 of Taxus wallichiana var. yunnanensis. Lineage (NCBI taxonomy): Eukaryota > Viridiplantae > Streptophyta > Pinopsida > Cupressales > Taxaceae > Taxus > Taxus wallichiana. Next base: position 19,496,715 of record CM031239.1, on the reverse strand, counting down.
AAAGTATTCTTTTACCGAGTTCGAGAGAAACTTTTAAAATGGACGATTATCTTGTAGTTTCAAGCTAATTTTATCTAGCTTTATTTCTATTAGTTTTGATCCATGACTAAGGAAGAATTCATATGGTTGTTACTGTACATTTTCCAAGGTCCTCTTAGTTTCCCAGGTTGTTCAATGTAATTTTTTGAAGGGCTTCTTTTATGTGTTGCAAATTGTAACATAAAGGATCTTTTTAGTTTCTCGGAAAAATGAGTATATTGTGTAGCTCACGGCTACACTGTGCCTTACTAAGATCTCAATAGTTGCATAATTGTTGATTGGAGCTGAGATTGTAGAGTGCATTGCCAAAAATCTTGAAGGGCTCTTTGGCCAAGAATCGATCTTAAGGGTGTCTATCGACATGTTATGGGCATGAACCTGGGTCATCATCATGGCAGCATTAGGTCTTTATTGGTAATGGCATTTTCTCATCATTTGGAAGGTACAATTGTGCTTATTATGGCAAGCCAAAAAATTCTTACTACAAGTGTTATATAATAAGGAAGAACCGTGAGCATTGTGGTAAAACCATTCTTTTCAAAAATGTTGGGTTAAGCTCGGTATTCAAGTGAGTTGAGCCAGAGAAGAACTCAGGAGTTCGGTTTTGGAAAGAAGGTAAGACGACACAAAGCATCGAGAAGAGTTGGTGGAAGATGAGTTGTGGAGAATTGAGTTCATTTTGATTGGCTCACAAGGTGTTCAAAAATCCATGACGGTGGGGTAAATTGGCTCTGGTTGAGCTTATAGAGGATTCAAAACTCACCGAGTTGGGCTATGTGCAGACTCTATCCACATGGACCCTCCTCCTCTTCAAGTCAAACGGGTCAACAGGGGGTCCCGACATTATGTTAATTAATTTAATATTTTTATTTAAATATTTTAATAATAATATTTATTATTATTATTCAAATATTTTATTTAAATATTCTTTTAATTAATATAGAATACTAGGTCATCAAGTAATTAATGACCCATGATGGAACCTTCTCAGGTGGTTCAACTAACTGTAATAAATACATCATGGGCCTTCAATTTAGGAATGTAATTATGACATTTCCTCTTCTTTCTCACATTCTTCTATAAATGTAAGTTGGAAGCTCATTTCAAAGGGTTCCATGATTGAGAAAAAAGTTAGACGAGTTAGATATCTCGGGTGAGTGTATACTTTTCAAGAATCCTCTCTCTTCTGCAAGTTGTTCTTGTGCGTTGAGAGAACTTTCAAGCCTCCTCTTCTAGACTGTAATGGCAACTATTGCCTCTTCTGAATGTATGATGCATTATGCATGTTATTGAAGCAATAAAAGTGTGTGTTTTGTGACTAATCTTGGTCCTTTCATCCTTTTGTGCTTCTTTGTGCCTTTCTCGTACTTGTAGGTACATTGTGCAAGTTTAAGTTTCTATTGTAGGTTCTTGGAGTTATGTGCTTATCGAGTGGTGGAGTATTGCATTTAGGTTCTTGGAGTTCGAGCTTATCGAGTGGTGGAGTATTGCATGTAGTTGAGTTTTGGTTTATGTTCACCCTTCTTGAGTTCATCCTTCTTCACTGGGAAACTAGTATATTTCTCGGTCTGATAAAGTTTAACAAAGGGAACGCATGTCTCTTAGTTTGTGGTATCATGTACCCTCTCTAAGTTGCAGTAGGTGAAGTTGACCTGTGGTGCACACACCCTCTTCAAATTAACCCTTCTTGAGTCTGGAAACACCCTTTATTTGGTGCATCACCATCCCTAGTATAGTTTCATTTCTGTAAATCTCTTTCCCTAAAACCCATGAAGATGTTAGCATAGGATTAGATAATCATTTTTGTTACACTAGGAGTAGTACAACACTTAGTTTAGGAAGAGGAAGCTAGTCTTCTCCAGAGGTTCACTTCGAGCCCAAGTCCCACAAGCTTGAGAAGTGATCCCATGTGTCCCAATCACACCGAACGTCCTATTCACATCTTGGCCATTCAGAGGGTGTAGTGATTTGGCGACAACACTGACCGCTCTAGAAAATCAAGATATAGTCTCCACAAAACATCTCCAACCTACAACCATGTAAGGATATCTCTATAATGATCCACCTTCCTCTTCCCCCTCGATCGACCCACATCACCTTGCCATCTCATAAATATTGTGGCCCTTTCTATTATATCCACTCCTCATCATGGAAAACCCTGTGGATGAGCTATGGAAATGTGCTCAAAAGCCCAACACTGTAACAAAAATGTAACATCAATACCAAATATCTTGTGGACTTTCCAAGCCCACAAATCCCTATATGTCTACACTAGTAATGTAGGGGCCCAAGAAAACATAGTACAATGCTCCATCATCTCTATAAACACCCCTGTCATCATCCACGAGAACCTCTCTCCTAAAAAATCACACAAAGAAAAACAATATATAGCTATCGTCAATATTGCCATCCGAGTACATCCCTCTGTCTGTGTAGAATAGAAATATTGATAATAGAAAACCCCCTAAAGAATATCACACGTCATCCACCTCATATCCATACAATCTCCTCATCACATCAGCCCTCTCTCTCTCTCTCTATCTCATTGATGTAATAGATACTTTCTCCATGTAGTGACAATCTAGTAATCTGAAGAGTATCCTCCATAGTGATCATGATCTCACCTGTAGGTAATCAAAATGTGCAGGTGGTTAGATCCCATCTCTCCATCAAAGCCAACAATAACCCCCAACATCTGTGAATTCATCTATAATCATGCATCCCTATAAACCCAACCTCCTATACAAATCTCCAATCATCATCGACATATCCTCTTGAACCTCTACTAAAATAAATGGAATCCTATCTTGGATAGTTAGTTTCACATCCACATGTAATCATAAACATACCATAAACACACATTAGAATCCATATTTACTTCAAACAACATCAAAAAAATTATCAAATACATGGGTCACAACCTAATCAACCCAATCACGAGAAAACTCGGACAAACCATTGACGATTCACTTAAACTCGCTAGCAATCAACCTAAATCACCAATGATTCTGGAGATTTTAAAATCAAACCCTCCGTACCATCAAAAATGAAAAAAATAATCAAAATCAGCTAAAAATCCACCAAAACAACAAAATTAGGCACTCACCTTTGTCTCTGTGTGGGCCTCATGTGCCTTGTCCCTAACACCATTGCTCTCAATCGCCATTTTTTGCCTCAATCTCTCCTAATCGCAATAATCAAGTCGTAACAATGAACTTTTCACCACTAACCTAGGGATTTTATAACCTCCGCCAAAATTTCCCAGTAATCACCGATGATTCATTGAATTACACACGATTTATCCTAATCTCCAGTAATTGTTAAAAGTCACTATTATCCCTTTTATAACCTCAAATCAATATTTTCCAAAAACACACCACTTCCCTCACATGTTTCCACAAATTTCTCCTCTAAATGAACCAAATCCTCAAATAATTCAATGTCAAAAATCAAATCACATTGGGATATGTCATACATCTATGGGATGTAAGCCATTTGGCCCCTCATCACTTGACTTCCCGTCACTACAACCTACCTTTACAAATCATATATCTATAAGAAACAAACCCCTTGGTTCCCCTATCACTTGATTCCATGGTAGCCTTTAATTATTTTGATACCTCATCTTGGGAAACTTTAAAAAGAAACACATCTCAAAACTATCCAACAACCAAAATTTTGTCAAACTGGTGTTCCTTACACTGCTATGTTGAAGTCAGCCCATTTTTAGGGGGCACCCATATAAATCTACCTATCATCATTTTTGTCTATCATTTTTCCTACACCAAACCACTCGAAAAAAGGTGCAAATGTAGACACTCAAAATTTACACTGCTCATTTCCCCTTCATTATTCACACTATCTTCACAATTATACTTATCAAAGTCACTATTTAATTCATATATCCCTTATCCTAAGTCTAAAACCCCTCCACCATATTTACTCCATGTAAATATCCTTCACAGCTATAAAAATCCATCCTCTTTCTCAAAAACACCCAAACCACTTAAAAACTAAAAAAATAAGACAAAACAAATTGAAAAAACCATGTAACAATTTCAACCCCTTCACCTCGTCATTCAACACCCCCTTAGTCATTTACTCACATATTGAATCAAACATCCATGATTAGAAGTGGTTTTATCCACTTTAGCACCTATTTCCCCACAAAAATTGGATTTTCAGATATTCAATTGAATTGTTAGTGATTATAAATAGTACTTTTATGCTCTCCCTTAGGGATCTTCGATATTGAATCTCAGGCATCCTTTTTCTCTTACACTTCATTTTCTCAAAGTACAACAACCATGACATCATCAAACACTACCAGGCATCAATATAAGACATTTCCAAGCATTCTTGGTGATCATTTTCATCACTCAAACATAAAGCATAAACTTAAAACAATTTATCTACTCAAGTCTCTTTTGCTGAAGATTTGAAATATCATTTAGCTCCAAAACTACTCAAAGGTATTACTTAACATTCGTTTATCCTTATTTTATCTTATTAAGATCTTAAATCAGTCATAAGCATAATTTTATAGCTTTAAGGTCTCATTCTATCTAAAGTATCAAAAATTATAGCAATCGCTAGAAATTCACCCAAATTGCTAGCAATTGGTCCAAATCGTAGGCGATTCCTGTCAAAATTATTATTTTATCAGTTTTATCATATCTTCTACATTTAACATTGTTATTTCCAAGTATGGATCTATGTTAGATGGAATTTTCTAGCCATTCACATCTAATTACCAGTATTTATAACCTTTTGATAGTCTAACATCCATTGTTCTAGGAATAATACAACATTTTACACGAACTCACACTTTGCACAATCTGATTCACTGACACCGACCAAGACAACTAAGACCAATTTGAATTCCTTCATGAGATCAAACAAGAAACTTATGACTTATGATATAACTACTTTGAACATGTGCAAATTACATCTAACCTCGCTTGGCCTACTTTTGAAACTACTTAGAATCTACCTATTCATCTTGAGTTCTGGATCCATTATCTTGTATTTGTTTTTTATTATTTATCGCATATCCCTATCATTGTATTTCTTAATATACTTAGTTGTCAAAAAAAAAGATGACATCCTCCAAGGAAGTCCCTTTTAATTCCTAGGATTGGCCTTTACCGAGTAGCTCATTTATCCATTTATCTAATCCTTTCTATTTAGTGTCTTTGAGTGCATGTTGCTTTACAAGATAAGAGGAATTATACATTCAAACGGACATGATAATTTCAATCGAACATTAGCTTCAACACACATCATCGTGGGTATCGTCAAACCCCCTATCTTTTGAGTTTAATTTTTTTATTGTTTCACTTTATTAATTTAAGGTATAAAATTAAAAACATCTCGAACAACGATGTCCCACGTTTGAAACCTACTTTTTGGTCTACATTGTATTATTTCTTGCTAGATTACACATTGTCTTCTATATTCATATTTTTCTTGTTCGCACTAACAAATGCTTCTATCCACTTTGTTTGTGTGTGCCTTGGTTTCTACCAAGCACATTCCCTCCCCTACTGGAATCAATTTCAGCAGAGTGTCTAATCCTCTCCTCTACTCTGCATCCTCCTAGTGATGTCACATGCACCCCAAATGAGGGAGGCATACATTAGGTGAATCAGTCACCCCATTTAGTAGTACATAGTCAAATTTCATACCTACACATTACATAAACAATGTAATCTATAGTTACAAAATGGCCGAGAATTTGACTTGGGTCTTATGCTTAGTATGAGACACTAGAACCTAGCTCTAAACACTAGCACCTAAGAACTCCCGAACTTTCCTAGGAACTTATGACTAGGGAAGTTCTGATCACTTTCTTAGATTGAGATAGTTTTCAGTAGTTTATATATGGGTTTTCATAGAATAGGCACATTCCTCCAACAATTAACATGCATGATATCTCCCTTTTTCTATTTGTGTTGGATCAAACTAGAACAAAGCAGGATCACACCAAGCTGTGGTGGTGTATAAATCATGGAGAAGAAGTTAGGGGTGGAGAATAATAATAAACCTTTCTCCCCAACATTTCTTCTACCATGGTGTGAGATCACCCAAAAAACTTGTACTTGGCATGAGATCACCCAAAAATAATAATTCTTGGTGTGAGATCACCCAAAATGATCATTCTTCTACAATGTTTTAGGACACTTTCTATCATTTTTCACTCATAACAGATCACGTGTACATGTTCCTTTTCATATTTTCACATACTTTTACATACTTGGATCAAATTTTTCACATATACACAACTTTAACTACTCTATTGATCTTCTCTTTTACAAATCCGTCCTTATGGAAAGCAAAAATCACATCATCGAACACATCAAGAGACAATGAAAATAGGTATAATGCGACAAAACACATACACTTTTACCCCTAGAGTCAATTTATCCTCTTTAGCTTCCACACTTCATTTTTATCACTCCAAAAAATTTCTTGTCTCTTAGGCATGATTTCTCCATCGATCTAAATGGTTATCAGGTATGCATCTCTTATCTACTTTATGTTGTCAATTATTCACTCAAAAACAGAAATTGGGGGAGAATGTAGACACTAAATCACACACTTTGGGTACATTTCTAGGTCCTAGTAACATACCACTATTCATATTATTCCTAAGGGAGAAAACTAGTAATTGAAATCTATCTTTGGACTCTTTACTTGATTTCTTACTTTATCTATGGTCTTGTAAACCCCACCGCCTGAGTCTAACTTTCACAGCTTTATCTTTCTTGGCTCTAGACACTAGTGCCTAGCTAGGACACTAGCACCCGGGAACCCTCATCCCCTCTACATGGCCTGACCTCTTTATATCTTGCTCACCCCTTTTGGGCCTCTTTTATCTTTTGGGAATCTTGTTTTCTTGTTTTTCATCCTTTGAGATGTTAATTATGCAATTAAAATAAGGGAATCATATAAATACAAAGCTATGTGTACATAATAAAGGACCAAGCTCTAATCATCTATTATCCTCACCTAAGGTTACATCCAAAGGTATTTCAAGAGCATAAAAACATCCATTTAGCTTCATTAAATGGATAAGTGACTACATTCTTCTGAATATACTTCATAGGATGGGAATTTAACTTTTCCATCCACACATCTACATTCATTACTACATTTAGCTACTTGCTCGCTTATCAAGTGCATTTTGCACAAGAGCCACCTATTGCACAATTTTTACACACAGACACAAGAACTACATGGAGTTTGAAATGTATTGTAGCACTCATTTATAAGTTCACTCTATTGGGTGATTTCCATGGTTAGTCCGACTCCTCATTTTTCATATTTTTCTTTTCAGGATTTCATGTATTTCGGGGTTTTGTAGGAGATCATTTATTTTGCAAGTTCCAAGAGAATTGTGTGGGAATTGTGCAACACACATGAGACAAAAAATGAAGATAAGTAACCATCTTGTGATACAAGAAATAAATTTTTGACCATTTTTGTATTCACGGGTGCCTAAAAGTAGTCTACGGTTCAGGTACCCTTGACTCGAACTGAACTAGACACCAGACGACTTATTTAGACAATTCTTCAATATTTTAGGTTTGGTTGCCATAGTCCCTCCTCCTATTTCATCATTTTCCAGCTCATTACATATTCAAGATTATTTCAAAATTAGGTAATCTTTTTATTACCTCTCTTTCACCTAGAGTTTCATATTTCTCTAGTTTATTTCTTAGGTCGATCTGTACTTTATTGCTTATCTATTACATTATGACTCTGTAATTAGGGTTTTTAAAATTTCAATATTTTTTAAATCATCATGTCTCCCTTGAATTATTCCAAGTGGTTTCATTTCTTGGATTTAATGTTGGAGATGTTTGGATCTTGACCTTCCAAGATTGTTTCTTGAGTCCTTGGAGTATATTTGAATAGTTCTAGAGATTGTCTTGTTTGGATTCCTTATGACTTGATTTTATGTATGAAGTGAGTTGTTTTAGATATAATACTTCATGATATTTCCATCCATATGCTACTTGAGCCTTGGTGAGGTGATTTGATGTGCCAAGTTTCTTGTTCTTGGTGACCTATTTCTAGGCATGATCAACATGCTTAAGTGATTAAGGAGAGATGGATGTCTTGGAGTGTTGTGCCCTATTTGGTGATCTCTCATGGACCTATAGAGTTATATAGAGTCATGACACATATATTCATGTTCCAAATAACTCTTGACAATTGTTTTTATTATTAAAAAAATTTCACTTTGTTATGGGATGGTTTTTAGTGCTTGAAGACCTTGTTCAAATTGGTTGCTTCTTATTGTATTTCATGGTGATTGTCTCATCTGTTGTATATTTTGTATACCCTTGTACTTGTTTATCTCGGTTGCTATTAATATAACTAAATTACTTACTTATATTGATTAATTACTAATTTACTCTTTTTCATGGATTTTTAATATACATGTTAATCTCTTTAATACAATAAATGATTAATAGTGCTTTGTTTGAATGCCATACTTGTTTGCAAGAAGTTGTTATATGTTTCCACTAACATGCAGCTAAAGAAACTTTTCACAATGTAAAGGGACTCATCTGCAAAAAATGACATGCAATAACTAGGAATTGTCCAATAAAGCACACCTAGCCAAAGGAGAGAACACATAAACAAAGACCGTGATTTTGGGAAGCTTGATCAACATGGATACTTCACTTATGTTTGTGCATATCAATAAAGAAGCAATTATGACAACAAGAAGTAGATCTCACCAATACTGATTATGCTCTACAACTACAACTATGTGGAACTAGTTGATTTAACTTGATAACTGATTGTTAGAATGAACAATTAGTTATGTTGTTGTATTAGAACACCTTTTCTCAATTTTTATTGCATGCATAAGAATCTATAGATTTATTGGTAGTGATATTTTACTTAATCAAAATGTAATTGTTAGTTTGAATGAGTCTCTTCACGTCTCTGTTGATATAAAAAGATGAAGCGAGACTGTAGTAGATATCGATCCATAGTTAAGGAATTGTTGTAAGTTTCATTCTGAATCTTCATGTTGATGAATAAAATATGAGTTCTATCATTTTTTGTAGACACAAGCCTTAGGAAGGGTTAGCACCCAAGGAAGGCCCACTTGTGGTTTCTAAACCCCCTTTCCTTTTTGTTTGTTGTTTTAGTTCCTTGCATGCATATAGATTAGAATTGCAATTAATTTATTCCTTTACTTGTGTTATGATTTTATCTATTTTATTACTTAGTTATAGCATCTACTTTCATCTGCAACGTAGTTTATTTCCAGCATTGTATTTCCAATTTTTGTGACAAAAATCTTTTAGTTTATACCTCTTAAGCACTTGTAACTATGTATACAACACTGACAAAGTTGAAAGTTTACGTCCCTAGGTTTGATGAATAAATGATTGTGGATTAGTGAACAACATATTAATTATTGCAAGTTAATTTGCACCACCATTTTTGGTATTTTTAGGGACACTTCCAAGTTATTAGGTTTTTATGAGGGTTTTTCATTTCTTAGAAATAGTCTAGGTTTTAGGAATTCATCTCAAACTTGAACCCCCCAACTAATTACCATTGAATGAGTTGAGTAGTTGATGCATGCACCATCTAAGGGATTCCCATGGTATATTTTTACCTAATCCAAAAGTAGCACAAATCTCTTCATTTACCTCTGAATATTTTGAATATTATGAAGAAACCTTTGTACTAGGTTTTCTTTTTGAAGACAATCCCCAAGTGATAGTTTTCTATAGTTGCTCCTGAGTAGCTAAGGATGGAAAAGAAGTAGACCAGAATGCTCAAAATGGGGAAACCACCTTGAGTTCCCCATCACTTAAAAAAAATTTATTTACTGGAATGAAGAATATTTCTCCATCATCCTTGCCAAATTTCCATGGAGCTATGTCAGAAGATCCAGACACCTTTCTCTTTGAGTTTGATGTTTTGTGTAGGAGCTATGATTATACCATTGATGCACATAAGTTGAAATTATTTCCTACAACACTCAAAATGATTCAGCTTAAGGTGGTTCATGGGATTGGGAAGGAATGTTGTTACCACATGGGCACAAATGAAGGAGAAGTTCCTCAATAAGTACCAAGACTATTACAAGACCAAGCAACAGAGGAGGTGATGAAATCTACAGAATGCAACAAAAAGAGGATGAACCATTAGAGGACTATTTGGAAAGGTTCTTGTTCTATGTTTAGAAGTCAAAAACACACCACTGACATACCACCTGACTCCCTCAAATTACTCTTTTTGAAGGGACTCAATGAGGAGGACATGGATGCTTTGGATCTGATAGAGAGAGGGACATTTAAAAGGATAGTTTTGACCAAAATTTGTGAAGCTTGTAAAAACTATTCAAGAGCTACCATGAAGAGGGTAAGGAATGTAAGATCAAGAGGTGGATTATCTACCAAAATAATGGGGGACATCTCTAAGTCAGAGATTGTTAGCATGTTTAAAAACATGAAGTAGGAGATTGTCAATGATATGGCTAATCAACTAGATGCTCTACATGCTAAAAAGAAGAAAGAAGATGTAGATGCAACACTCACAAAAGTACTTCCATGCATGTAAGAAGAAGAAATCAGACTGTAGATGCAGAGAATTAGCCAACATTTCTCAAGAAAGAGAGGCTTCACCTGATTTTAAAATGTTGGAGATAGAAGATGGGAAAGTTTTCTATGTTTCTCAAAGAAAACCATGGCCACCGAGGAAAGGAGGTATGACACAAGACCCTATGCATTCATTTCAAAATTGGTCTAATAATTCATATATGCAGCCCCCACCTTATCTAACCCTCAAGGATGGGCCCCATATCCTAACCAATACAAACAACAGTGGAAACCTCAATACCAAGGCCAACCACAACAACAATGGAAATAACCTCCCCAATCATGGAAAAAACTAAGAGGGGACAATAGTGGAATAACCCACCTCCTAATTACCAACAAGCTTATCAACAACCTCCTTATCAGTAGAAAAAACAAAAGCTCTAATGCCTAATCCCCAATCAGGATCCCAACCAAAAGCTACACAACTACCTACTCAACCAATGCCTAATCCTAACAATAAAGTTTCTCAGCCAGCCTATTCCACTAAACCAACTCAATACCCTACCTATTTTGTTGATATCAACAATATCCATCTTCACTCAGGAAGAGCACTTCCTCCACCAGCTGGACCTACCATTACTGAAATTATGTAGAAGAACCATAGTTGTTGCATGATGACCCAGGAAGGAAAAAAAGATGTGTAGCTTGATGATCAACAACAACCTGTAGAATTCCAAGCAAGGATAAAATGTAGGGTAATGAGCCACCATTTCTAAAGGTTATAAGAAAATAAGATTGACCTCAGATCAGAATCTGATTTTGACTTTTTCAATCAACTCAAAGACATTTGTGTCAAAATACCATTGATATAAGCTATTAAGGATGTGCCCATCTACAATAAACTAGTTAAGGACCTATGCATTAAGAAGCCAGAAGAAAGAGGAAAGACCCATCTATATAGGTCATTGGACAAACTAGTTGATATTATGCTTGGGAACTCAATTCTACCCAAGTATATAGATCCAAGAATCCCTTTAGTAAATGTCACAATCAATGTATGGTGATAAAAAAAAACACTTTGATTAACTTGGGGAAGCATAATAAATGTAATGAAAAAAAATCATGGATGATTTGAAATTAGAAGGATTAAGACCAAACCACAATAGTCTTGTAGCTTGCAGAGATAGATCAATAGTTAAGCCTGAAGGATTTTTGGAGGATGTGGTAGTAGTGGTAGATCTCTGGGAGTACCCCTTGACTTCATTGTTCTCCAGCCAAAAAAAAGCTTAGGAGGATATCCTATCATCCTAGGAAGACCATGGTTAGAAATTGTTGATGCATTCATTGGATGCGATATTTGGTAATATGATCATCTCTAATGGAAGTGGCACCAAAAATCTTATGCTCTACCCCCCTGCACAACCATTCAATGAAGAAGACCAAACCATTTGGGTGGAAGAACAGAAGAAGAAGACCAAGAGCTTAGTTCAACAGCTCATGATGTTGGAGAATTCATGCATAATAGAAGGATAGGAGGAGGATGTTGTTCTTTTAAATTTTATAGAATAATTATGGTAAGAATGAAGAAGAAGATGGAAAATTGCAATGCATAAGTTGTCCTAAAAATCAAATATTTCTGCAACAGAGTACTATGAATGTTCCAAGTAAGAACTACATCCTACACCAAGCTTCTTCCACATGATTATATCTTGAATTTGTAAGTAGAACATATGCTCCATGAATGATATTTCTAAAAGTGGAGATTGCACGGAAAGCCACTCAATGTGAACAAAACATTGAGCATGCAACAAGAACAATTGTTAATTTCTCTTCTCAAAAATCATAGGACAACATTTGCATGGGACTATGGAGACATGCATGGAATCCATCCTAAACTTTGTACTCATAAGATATACATCAAAGACAATTGCAAGCCAATAAGATAACCATAGAGGAGAATGAACCCAATAGTGAGGGATATAGTGAAAGAGGAATTAAAGAAATTATTGGATGTTGGATTCATATATCCAATTTAGATAGTCAATGGGTGTCACCACTTGTTATTGTACCTAAAAAGAATGGAAAATGGAGAATATGTAGACTATAGGGAGCTGAATGCAACAACAAAGAAGGATCATTTTCCACTCCTTTTATTGATCAAGTACTTCAACACTCTTGTTGGAAAAAAATATTTTTTATTTTCTAGATGGTTATAATGGCTACAACCAAATTCAAATTACACCAAGGATCAGGACAAGACCACATTCACATGCCCATGGGGAACTTTTGCATACTTTATTCTTCCCTTTGGTCTATGCAATGCACCTACCACATTTAGAGAGTAGTTCTTAGCATCTTCTCAGATCTAACCAATGATTACATGGAGGTATACATGGATGATTTTATAGTCCATGGAAGTACTTTTGATGAAGCAATGAAGAACTTAGACAAGGTTCTCAAGAGATGCAAGGAGCATAACTTGTCTTTAAGAAATGAAAAATGCTACATGATGATGTCTGAGGGGATAGTGTTAGGTCATTATCTATCATCTGTCTGGAATCTAGGTAGATCAACAAAAATATTAGTGATTATAAACCTCCAACACCTAAAAAGAAGAAGGATGTAAGGAGATTCTTGGGCCATGTTGGGTATTATAGGAGATTTATTCAAGATTTCAGTAGAATTGCAACACCATTATTTTTTTTTTGGGAAAGGATGTTGCATTTGTATGGATAGAGAAATGTGAAGTTGCATTCCAAATTTGAAGCAAATGCTAACTTTTACACCTATTTTAAGAGGACCAGATTGGAGTTTTCCATTTCATATACACATTGATGCCTCAGATCATGCCATTGGAGTTGTTTTAGGATAGAAAGATGGGATACTCAATTATGCAATCTATTATGTTAGTAAGAACCTGCAACATGTTGAGCTTAACTATACTATACAATCATGAGAAAGAATTTTTGGCAGTTGTATATGCCATCAACAAGTTTAAGCACTATATCATGGGATATCCAGTATTTATCCACACAAACCATGTTGCCATTAAATATCTGATCAACAAACTAGTTGTAAGTAGCAAGATAATCAAATGGTTGTTTCTCTTACAAGAGTTTGATGTAACAATTGTGGATAAGCCTGGGAAAGACAATGTTGTAGTAGATTTTCTCTCAAGAATGGAGAATAATAATGAAGAAGCAGTAGTGGATGATTCTTTTCCAGATGAGCACTTGTTTTCCATTTCCACCAAGACACCCTGGTATGCTGATATAGCCAACTATTTGGTTTTAAGTAAGACACCTCCACACTATCTATATTCTGAAAAGAAATATATTGTTGAGAAAAGTGTGAATTTTTCTTGGATAGTTGGTTTCCTATTCCACACAAGGGAAGGATAATGTTATGAGAAGATGTATAGATGATGAGGAAATTTATGATGTCCTCAAATCCTACCATAGTGAGCCATGTGGAGGACACTTTTTACTAAAAAAGAACAATGCATAAAGTATTAACAACAGGGTATTATTGGCCTACACTACACAAGGATGCAACATTGTATGCAAGAAGATGTGATAAGTGCCAAAGAATGGGAAATCCTACCAAATCAGATGAAATGCCATTACAACCTCAAGCTAGTATTGCAACCATTTGATAAATGGGGATTGGAATTTATTGGTCCCATAGATCCTAAGTCTCAACAAAAAAGAGTACATTCTGGTGTGCACAGACTACCTCACCAAATGGATAGAAGTGAAAGCATTACCAAATCAGAAGAGTGAAAAAGTTACAAAATTCCTATATGACCACATCTTTACAAGGTATGGAGTGCCAAGAGAGATTTTCATAGATCAAGGTACCCACTTCACTATTGAAGTTATTGTTGATTTAGCTACAAAATATGAAATCAAGCATAAGAAGTCTACACCTTATCATCCACAATCCAATGGCCAAGATGAAGTAACAAACAGAGAAATTGAGGCCATCTTGACAAAGACTATTGTGCATTGCATAGAAGGGATTGGTCAAAAATACTTCCAGAGGTAGTTTGGGCATTCAATACCACATGGAAAAAAACAACTAGATTCACACCTTTTGAGCTACTATATGGTAAGATTTTGTTCTCCCTATTGAGTTTGAGCACAAGACATTAAGAACTACATTGGAATTGGGCATAGATTTTTCTGAAGCTCAAGAGGAAAAGGATTCTTCAACTCAATGAGTTGGATGAAATGAGGAGCAAGTTGTTCATAATACAGAGGTGGTACAAAAACAAAGGATCAAGTGGCATGATAGGTTCATCAAAACAAGGAAATTTCAAGAAGGTGATTGGGCACTTCTCTTTGACTCCAAATACAAGGACCACATGGGAAAACTCAGGACAAGGTGGCTAGGTCCATATGAGATTGAGAAAATATTTCCCAATGGAGCTATGAAACTCACCACCATTGATCTATGAGATTCAAACTACTAGTAAATGGTCATAGATTGAGGTTGTATAAAAATCCAACTGATAAGAACACCTTCATCCAATAATTTCAAGAGGAGGCCAAAGTAGGATGGAAATGAGAACATCATAATTGAGGTCAGAAGTTGAACCTGTTGGTTCATCTTCTAAAGTTTTAGAGGAATGAGATCTTTAGTGGCCTTGGTATATCCATCTTGTTGGATACCCCAAGGAGGAATAAAAGTGATGTGATCATCCTTCATGGTGATCAACACCACTCACTAACATGTTTTATTTTATTATCATTTCTGTTTTGTAGGATTTGGAGTATTTGTGGAAAGGAGTGCATAATATCTTATGAAAGGAGGTGGTGTAAAGACTAGAACATCCACTTGTAGTAGCAGCATAGCCAAATCCCTATTTTTCTTTCATTTTTGATAGAACTTGATTGTATGAAGAATCAAAAACCCAAGCTAAACAAACAAAAGAGATGAAGATAGTTACCTGGAAAATTCAATCTTCCCTCTCGGGAATTAATTGAATTCATTATGGAGCTTATTCTATATATAGCAGCACCTACAGTAATAGAGCCTGCAAAAACACTACTTACAGCCATGCAAGTACCTCAACATGCAGCCTCATGCATGCATCCAAGGGTGTGAACTCAACAAGGCACATGTCACAATCATTGGTGTATATCTTGAGTTAAGTGCACTGATTTCCTTTAATAAAGTAATGCTAGAATAATTATATTTAATTAATATATGTGCCAAGTCATCAATAAAATTTATTAACCATAATGTTCCACCACCTCCTATAATGTGACATGTCTCCCACGTCACCCCATGATATCATAAAACCTCACTTCACATGTGGATATCCTTCAATTCAAATTAATGCTTCCCTTTTTCAAGATGCATGTAAAATCGGTCACAAATTTTGAAAAGGAAAACACTTGAGTTCTTCCATTCATTCAAATTTTGCATAATCAATTCTAAGTGAAATACCTCTTACTTCATGCAGAGCTTATGGAAGTTTAGAACTTAACAATGGGGGAGACTTGATAAGAAATGAACCTACAGACCATTCACAATTTTGAAATCAGCCACAAATTCTATAGTACTTTCATGATAGTGGTTGGATGGATTACATCAATAAATTCCAAGGTTTCAATGAGTTTATGGTCACAGAATTTTCCACCACCTTCAGGATGGGAAGGAAATAGTAAAGGGTTTGCAAGTTAAAGTTGATGATGAAATATTAGTTGCAGTCACTGGACTACCAGTGAAGGTGAAATGTTTCCTACAAAATCCAATCCAAAGGAATCTCATGTAGAGTTTGTAGATGAGGATGAAAAATTTGTGACAGATAGAGAAAAGGTACTCTATGAACTTATTTAAAACCATTTTGGGAAGATGTGTCAAACTATATCATAAAATATTTTACCTATGAGGGTTAATATTCATGGTTAAATATTGTCCATTTTAAACTGCTCAATCATTTAAAGAATGGAAGACATGTGAATGTTCCAAATTTATTACATGAGAGTTTGAAGAAGATGAGTAGGAATCACAAAGGGGAAGGTCTTCCTTGTCTCACCATTTCTTGTCACTTTAATTGTGAAACATGCATTGGAAACTAAACATCCTACAATAAAATGGGGAGAATTTTCTAGAGAAAAACATATTAATGATTTATTGGGAAGGTAAGAAAAAGAGAATAATCTCAGCTAGTTCTTCTATGCCTCCACTTGAACCCTTAGCTTTAACCTCCATTCATCAAAAACCCATACTCCCAGAAACCCCCATTCCTTTAGAAGCTTCCATACCTAAAGAAACACCCATCCATGAAAAACCTCCATCTCCAAAACAAGGTCCTAGGCCAATCTCTCTTGACAGGGTTCTAGTTGTTGAAGAATTGCTAAATATATCAACACCAGAGTCCTCTTCCTCAAAGGTAAATGGAAAGCCTCAACTAAAGTCTCTAAGCCATAAGAGGTCAAACAGGCTTAATACTAAAAAGACCAAAACCTCAAAGCCTAGTAGAAACATTCAATTTTTTCTAGACAATGATGAAGAGGACTAGAAAAGAATGAGGAATTTATTCAATGGAAGTTGAGTAGGAAGTTCATATAGACATAGATGAAGACATAGTCATGGAGGAACAGACCAAGGAAGTGGAAAATAAAAAGGAGGAAGAGTTAGGTGAACAACTTGCTCATGAGATCCCTACTAAACCAATTGAGGTTCAAACAGAGGTCATTCATGTTGGGGAAACCCACATGTAACATGAAGAAGAAGTGTTAGTTGAAGAAATTAAAGATGTAACCAATGTTCATAAGATCCTGATGAAACAGAGGTTGTTCATGCACAACATGAAGAAGATGCAATGACCAAGGAAAGTGAGGAAGTAAATATGTGGCTACAGATAATGAAGAACAACATGGAGGAAGTGTTAGCAGAACTAGTACATGAAACAAAACCAATGTCATGGATATTGAAGAAATTTTTCCACTTGATATAGAATAAAACAATTGAAAACATTGTCCAAACCTTTGAGACATAACCTATTGATGAATCTATTGAGCTAATGCACATAGATAGTCCTCTAGTTTCCCCTAGATATAGCTCATGTAATCTCAGAACTTGTGTCTCCACCAATTCCACCACCCAACCTGCAAGCCATAGGTTGTCATAAAAGAAGTTTTTAGAGAGCCTCCTAGGCCAATATGTAGAGATATGGCAACCCAAACCACTTCAGACTATTGGGTGCAAAAGTTTGAGAATTATTTTAACAAGCTACAAAGAAGGTGGGAAAGGGAGAAGGAAGAGTTACTCTTCCAACATCAATAGGATCTGGAGGAAAAATATAGACAACTAAGGGCCAAGGACAATGAGATTGCAAGGCTTAAAAAGAAACAAGAAGCTACAGTAGAGGTAACAAATGAAATATTCAAATGTAGACCACCATCTAAATATTTATGTTGTCTTCTTAAAGGAAAAATGTTGTAATTGAAATACACTTGTATCAATAATGACATACCATTTGATATCAGTGGAGCAAGGCCTTTCTTCAGAATATATCTAAAAATGCCCATGAGATCTAGTTACTTCTTTGTGAATTGTATATGTATAATTATGCTTTAGAGTATGACAGAGACTGGATCCCTATTCTCTACATTGGGGATGTACAAATTTCAGGACTATGTTCTTACTTCCAATAATGAGTTATACAAGGAGAAAAAATGGTGGAGTATAGACAATTGTGCAAAGAACAACCACTGATGATCAGAGAGAGGTAGGAAATACCAAGGAAATGATTGAAGGAGTATGGTAAGTTTATGAAAGAGCAGAAAATAAAATAGAGGGTATACAAGATGAGAGAATAAGTCCATGATGAGGTAAAGATATTACATTAGGTTCAATGGTGTAGAAATAGTACATGCATGTAGAAGAAGATGGGAAGAAATATCACCAGAGATGAGGAGAAAATAAATGCATTCATATCCAAACATTATCCCAACTTTCAGAGAATCAATCCATATATTGAGGTAGCTAAGGGATGTGGAAAAACTTGGTTCCCTATTGGATATTATCCACCAATTTTCCACTATCCAATACCTCATTTGATCTGGGAACAAAGAACTGAATGAGGAACTGTAGGAAAGGGTAATGGAAAATTTTATAAGGAATGCAAGATATTTCTTTACAGAACTAGAAGGCATCTCACTCCTAGTGGATTTCAAGTGACTATGTAGTATAATACAGGCTGATTCCAAGAAAGTAGAGGATAAACTAGAAATGCTTTGAATGGGGACATTCAAGAAATTAGGTCCGAGGGTGTGATGAGACCCTTTAATTATTGTTTTAATTGTCTCATCTATTGTATATTTTGTATACCTTGCACTTGTTTATCCCAGTTATCCTATTAGACATTTCCACTTGAACTTAAACTTATGGAACTTATATTAATTAATATAACTATTACTAAGTTACTCTATTTCATGGATTTTGAATGTGCATGTTAATCTCTTTGATACAATGAAATGATTAATAGTTCTTTTCTGAATGCCATACTTGTTTGCAAGAAGTTGTTATATGTTGCCACTAACATGCAACCAAAGAAACTCTGTCACAATGTAAAGGGATCATCATGCAGCAACTGACATGCAATAAATGGGACTCATCCATAGTAAAGCACCTACAACCAAAGGAGAGCATGCACATAACAAAGACCATGATTGTGGGAATCTTGATCAATATGGATACTTCACCTGTGTTTGCACATATCAATAAAGAAGTAGTTATGACAACAAGAAGTATATCTCATGCCAATACCTAATTATTCTCTGCAACTATAACTATGGAACTAGTTGATTTAACTTGATAACTAATTGTTAGAATGAACATTTAGTTATGTTATTGTATTAGAACACTTTTTCTTAGTTCTGATTGTATGCATAAGAATATACGGATTTCTTAGTAGTGATATTTTACTTAATTAAAATGTAATAGTTAGTTTGAATGAGTCTCTTCATGTCTCTACTAAATATAAAGAGAGTGGCAAGACTGTAGTAGATATCAATCGATAGTTAAGGAATTTTTGTAAGTTTAATTCGAATCTTCATGTTGATCAATAAATTTTAAGTTCTATCACTTTTGTACACACAAGCCTTAAGAAGGGTTGGTACCCAAGGTAGGGCCCACTTTTGGTTTATTAAACCTCCCTTTCCTTTTTGTTTGTTGTCTTAGTTCCTTACATGCGTAGATTATAATTACAACAATCTATTCGTTTACTTGTTTTTTCCTTTTATATGTTTTATTACTTAGTTATAGAATCTACTTTCATCCACAACGTAGTTTATTTCTAGTATTGTATTTCTAATTTTTATGACAGTAATATTTTATTTTATACCTCTTAAGCACCTATAACTATGTATATAGCGGCAGAGTTGAAAGTTTACTTCCCTAGGTGTGATGAATGAATGACTTTGGATTAGTGAACGGCATATTAATTTATGATAGTTAATTTATGCTACCATTATTTAAGGTCATTATAAATAATCCATAAGATAAGGAGAATATTTGAGTGAGTAAGGAGAAATCATTTTTGAGATGGTTTAAGGAGAGAGGATTTGAATTTGAGATCACCATCGGTTATATAAGAAACATATATTTTGTGATCATCTATTCCATGTGGATAGGTGGGTGCTTATTCATATTAGTGGGTGTTATCCTCCTTGTATAATGGGTTCTATACTAAATAGGGGTGGGTCCTCCTAATGAAGTGGGTGATTCAATAAATAGATCTTATTTGATGTGTAATATTCTTACAAGTCCTTTGTTATGAGTAATATTATCAAAGGTTTTAGTGGAGTTTTTTTCCCTTGATATTTTCTCACTTATATATGATGTATTTTGTTCTCTCTCTTGTTTCATGCACTTGTAAATGATGATACACACTTAATAATATCGTATGGTTTATGGATGTTGAATGAATAGTTTGAATGATGAATGTATGTAATGGAAAATGATGTAAAAATTTTGTTGGACTGATTCACTCCCCTCTTAGTTCATTGTGCTTCTAACAATTAGTATTAGAGAAATGTCCTTATGAATAAAATTTAACTTAGAGGGTATCCTTAAACCATAATGGGTAAATCAGCTGATACTTGGAGAAGAAAGTTTGAAATTGTAGAGTCCTTGGTTTTGGATTACAAAAAAATTAATGATATGGATTTATAGAATGATCCGCCATGAACTATTTGAAGTCCCGAGTCAAGAGTGTGACAGAAGCCGTAAAGATTAAAGAAGAATCTTGTATCAGGTATAAAGATGATTTGAGCTCCTTGAAACTATAATTAGAATAACCATTCAATAGGTTCAAGATGTATGAAATATTGGAGAAGATTTTTGAGGCTCTAGATGGGATCTTAGACAATAAAAAATAAAATAATGAAAAAATAGGCCTAGGCTTCAAAAGAGAGCATATGGAGGATTGTGAAGACAACAAACCTAGACCAAGTAATTAAGAAAACATAAAGGATACTAATAATAAAAATTCAATAAGGTCTAACCATGGTAGAAAATCCAATGCAATGAGGTATGGTTCTACCTTCAATGGTTATTTCTATACTTCTCATGATTTTGGTCATAAAGCTAGAGATTGCAAGAAAAGGTCTCTATGGAATGAGTACTCATGGAATTATAAAGGTTATTTTGAATTCCAATGTTATTTATGTTGTGAATATGGTCACAAGGTAGCTAATTATGGTTGTAACTTTAGTTTATATCAGTTTAGGGACATATATGGTATTGTGTAATATAATTGTCATAAAGGGTACACTAGCAGGTTTCAATATCCAAGAAGGGAATAAAAAAGGTTTTCAAAAAATGATCAATACTAAACATGAGGATAAGAAAGTATGTATTCCTAATTCAGCTAAAGAGGAAGAAAATGTAGCCAAGATCATCCTAAAGGTTTAATTCTTGAAATTAGATCAAGAAAAAATCAAATCCATCTTATTTATCCCATCAAGCTCAAAAGGATGTTTTGTTAATAAAAATATAAACCAAAATATGACAAGGCTAAGAATGAGGATATCAATATTATTGTTTCTTACTCGATACAAGAAGAAGAGGTTTATAGACCTATGTGAGGATGTACCTATGGTTGATGAGGAGTATCATAAATGTCGATAGGTCTGCAATCTTTAGGATAGAATGAGGATGTTATCATGTCTAAAAATCCATCCAATAAGTTAAGAAGAAAGAAATAGGTGAATTCCTTGGGATCATTTGATGATTACGTATTTTCTAGGTGCCCTAAGTTTCTTGGAGTGTCTTCTATAGGATTCTAGAAGAAATTAATAATATGAAGGAAGTATGAGTGTGTTTTGAAGGTGCATTATCATCTATAACTACGATAAAATTCAAAGAATTTTCTTTTGTGGTATGTGCTACTATGTGAAGACCCAAAAGATTCCAAATATTGTATGTTCTTGTCTAGGTATTTATGAGTCTTGTTTATGCAAGAATTTATCTTTATCAGTCTAACAAGTCTTGTGAAGGAATTAATAATTCTTGTGCCCTAAGTTGATGTTTCAAGGTTAAAGGGAATCATTGACATCATGTGAGTCAGTATGAATGAGTGTGTGTGTATTACTGTCATGATTCTACAATTTTTAGTTGATGTAAAGGGTCTTAGTGTTGCTTCAAAGCCATTGTCATACATTATGATTCAAAGCATGATATGAAGTGAAATCCTTAAATATCTATGTAAAACTATTGGTACAGTAAATAAAATGATCATGAAGGAGTCCATATGTATAGATTTTTTTGTATCAAGTCATCAAGATGGTCCTATGAGTAGGAATTTGATATAATCATGAGAAGTATGAAAATTTTGTGTATCTAGTATTTTTTCAGTCCTTTCATCGTGTCATGGATAATTGTTATGGCATGGTCCATCAAAGTTATTTTGAGGAGTAATACAAGTCATATTATTTCCTTGTTGATTGCTTGTTCATAAAGAGATCTGTGTGAGTTTCTCAAAGTTGCAAATGCTCTTTCTATGAATATTCATCTAGTAAAGAGTTTGTTAACTCAATAATAAGAAATGATTATTCATGCAATAAGGTTCAAACACTTTCATGAAGTCATGTTATTATAGTTTAAAATCTCTAAAGGTACACAAAAGGTGTTTTAATGCTTTTGACGAATTTTAAGAATCTCTTGAAGCTCTGTAAAATATAAGTGACTTCATGTTGTTTCTTTGTTGTACATCCATAAAGTATATTAAGATCATAAATAAGAAAGCATAAAATGTTGAGGATAATGTTTGAGCTGTCAAATCATAATTATGCTCTAATGATAATCAGTTCAAGGAGATTACATGTTCTTAAGGTCATCTAAGGTAGAGTAGAGTGTTACAAGGAATGATTATCACATAATCAAGGCATGAACATCATTGAAGTAAAATTAAATGTCTTTAAAAGAGATGTGAGTTGTGTTCAAGTAAAGACTATGTCATGTCATGAAGAAAATAGGTATGAATGAGTCTATATAGTGTTTCCTTAAGCTATTCGAGTATTATTCCAATGAGATAATTTTAATGTATGAAGAGAAATGAAGAAATAAGACATTCATCATCAATTGATTTAAGGTATGGTATTGTTGTTTTTATCATGAGTTTTATGGGCTTAGACATATATCATTGGTATTATGCTTGAGAAGGATGAGATATGCACTTTACGAAGATTGAAGATCTAATTCAAGAAGAAAAAGGTATGACCTATGATCTAATGTAAGATTAAAGGTATGTCATCACATTATAAATAAGTTATATTAGTGTATCAAGGTGTGAATAATTATTTTGAGCCTCTATAAGTCCATCGAGTGATTTTTCAAGGTGATGATCAGTTTCATGGTTAGTTCAAGGTAAGAAGTGAACATTTAGGTCTCTCAAGGTCTGTAGAAGTCTTAAAATGACTCAAAGGTATATATTCTCAAGAATACCAGAGTTGAAAATTGAATAAGGTATTTTTTTCATATATTTGTGTATATGTATCAAGAATTTATAATGTATAATGACATCTATGGCTCTATTCTCTTAGAATCAAGTTAAGGACAAAGTAAGTTGTTGATAAAGTAATCATATGTCAAAGAGACCTTGAATAATCATGTGATATGTTATGCTCTTAGGTTTTTTTGATAAGATGAAGGATATCATGTTAGTATGGAGCAATTTCTCATGGTCTCATCTTGCGTTATCCAAGAGGTTTATGTATCTAACACATGGGATAAAGAAGGATTGTATGAGTAGGACAATAATTTGTAAAGACAATAGTTGGACATCAAGTGATAATGACATGAAATAGGTCTATGTGTGCATTAACCCAAGGATAGATGTGTATGATTTTGAGGATCATTATTGTATATACCAAGGCTAAGTTGTTGAATAGTTGAAGGAATATTAAAAGAAAGATGATAGGGTGTAGAATTTAAAATATAGGAAAAGAAGATGGATATCACTCAAGAATTAATTTAGGAATGTGACATTTGATTTGGACCATCTTCATGGCATTTTTTTATTAAGGATAAAAGTTTTTACCTAAGACCCTACCCAATTACATGAAATCCATAGCCTAGATTTATAATAATTACCATAAGATACCAAAATAAGATAGAATGAAATGGTTAGTTAACACACAACACAAAAACAACAAAAATACAGTAAAAATGTAGTAGAAATGAAACACTTACACAAAAAGAAAAATTAGATACTCCATGAAGAAGAAACCAAAATAGAGCTACTTCATGATCTTCTAAAAATTCTTCTTGACATACTCGAACCATATTTTGATTTCTTGAGGCTTCTATCTTTCTTGTTTTTCTCCTTTCCTTTACTTTCCTCGATTGGTGGTTAATGAGAGAGAGAGAGAGAGAGATTCAACCTGTACTCTTTAGGATGGAAATATCCTCGCAATGCTTGGCTATGAGATTATCTTGTTCCTTCTCTATCTTAGTGAGCTTATTACAAATCTCCTCCAGCAAATTCTCATCAAGCTTACCACCATCAATGGCTAACCTGCAACCTTTGGTCTTGTCTTTGAGAACTCTTATCTCTTTCCTCACCAAGTGATCATGATATTTTGTAATTCTAGCTTAGCCCTAATGCTGATAGTGGCATATTTGGGGGATTATTATTCTTGCTGCCAATAGACAAGATTATAAGAATTTCCTTGCCTTCAACATGAATGGGGAGAATAAGGGATTTCACCCTCGGGGTTATATTTCAAGGCCTTTTATGGAGGGTCCTATCAAAAGTATGGTGATGGGGCATTTTACTACAATAAGGGGAATAGGAAGAGGTATTAGAGGTCGATGAAGGGGAGGATGGGAGGGCATCTGGGGATTAATGATGGAGGAAATGGGGGTGGGATTAGGGTGAAGAATTGTGTGGTCAAATTACTTATACAACATCAAGATAAAAACATGATGCAAAGGGTAGACCATTTTACCCCATTTGAAAAAATTCACATAGTGCTCTAGAGAATACAATATGAAGAAAGGGAAGATAATGGGGAGTTTCCTATGGAAATGATTCAAAAATACCAAGTGAAATTTTGGAATTAACTTGAATATACATTTAAGTGTGATGAATTTAATCTAAAGGACTCCCATAGTGTTGTAATGAATAGGCACTAAGTTCATGAAAAAACCACCTTTAGTGTACACATTAGCTTCGCCATTTTCCAAAACCTTTCCTCTTCCACCACTTTGAAAAAAATATTTTTATAGAATTTCAATCCCTTCATATGTAGGCTTGTAACGATGGTAGTAATGTCCTTTGTGATTTCAAATTCCCTTCCTTTGTAGGAAAACTTCCTCTTGTTCTGAGTCTTGTCGAATTCTTGAGATAGGAGTACGTCATGCCCTCTAACCCTTTCAATAAAATAAATGAAGCCACCTTTTTTAATAATTTCCCAAATCTCTGCATTTTACTTCCATTCATCAGCATTCACCTTGGTTTTACTATATAATTCTCACCTACCTATTTAATAATGGGCTTCCTAAACAAATGTGAATTTTCTAGAGCTCTAGTGAAGTGGCATAAGGTGGCTTTGTAGGTAAATTTCTAATCTAAGAAGTGCGAGAAATATTTCTCATAGGGATACAATTAATTAGTTTATGCATTATTGATTATGCTATTAATATTTGATGATAGCTTTTCATCTGAATTCTACACTTTAAAATCATTTAAATGCACTCCAATATTTTTCATTGTGTCCTAGTTTGTTGCCTTCTTTATAGGTATGTTAGATAATACTATTGGGAAAATAAGTAAAAATTTGAGTAGCCTCCATAATGAAATTATTGATAGTCAAACTATCATGGGTGATGGCTTTAAGGAATTTAGTGATGTTCATTGAGTCCCCTTCCACAATGACGTTGCTAATATTAAGTTTTATGACCAGTATTAGGCACCATAAAGAATCACAAGCCTCTGTATAGTGATTTGAGTTTATCCCCATAGGGCCCGCATAAACCATGATGATATGAAATTTATCATCATGAATAAACCTGTAATCTCTAGCCTTTCTTGGGTTTCCCTTAGATGCTTTGTCATAGTTAAGATTAAACCGATCGATTGGGGAGGATTCTATTTAATATAGTCACTCTTATTGATATTTAACCTTTAGCCTTTCAAATCTGAATGGATCATGATATTTAACCTCTTTATCTAGCATATTAACCACTATAGGGTTATGGTCTGAGCCCACTCTTTGAAGAGAAGAGAGCTTGAAATATTGAGAGAGATTTTGATCAGTAAAGACAACATCCCTATCTATTCAAACTTGAATCAACTCCTCTCCCATTCTTCTATTGCTCCACGTATATTTGACACCCTCTATTTTAATGTATATGTTTCATTTTATTATATATCATCATTCCCATGGTGTCCTTAATGTCCATCAAGTGATCCACATTCAAAGTGCCCATATATGTTTCACTTGGTCCATATGGATAATTTAGACCCCTACCGAAGGTGATCCCATGGCCACCTATTGAAATTTTCCAATGAACTCAATGTGAATGGAACTTGGGTTGATGATTAGAAACTACTCGTAACTCACCAACAGCCCACGACCTTTATTTCATGAAGTGAGTTCAAGGTATGAGCTCTTATATTTTCTTTAACTGGTATATATTAATGGTATGATGTCGGTGGAGAATTAAGAAGGATTTTCACATGCATGGTTTGGTTTTATTGTAATGAGAATTTTTTCAAATTTGTTCTAAAGGAGTGTTATAGGGCTAGTGGTCCTAAATGATGTTATGGTAGTTTTAGAAGCAAATATTGTGTTTTTAAGCATGGTAAAGGTCTAGAAGATGATACATATGAATTATGAAGCCAAATTATGGTTAATATACTCTTGGGGATCTATTTAGATGACCAAATAAGCTCCATACATCTCATTTATTGTTGATGAAGTCAAGAAAACAGAGTACAATCAAGGGGGAGCTTTTGAGAGAGTAAGTTTGAGTCTAAGTATTGTTATTTTTGTGTCTTATCATTTTTTCATGTTTTTTCATAGTGAATTTTTCATCGATGTCAATAAAAATGGATTCTTAAACAATAAAAATGGATTCTTGTAATTGTATTGTCTTGTGGTTGCCATCAATGACAAAGGGAATATTTTTGGCCATTATTTCCATGGTGTTGTCATTGATGTCAAATATAATTGATGGAAAAATAATTTTAGGTGTCATAAGAGTCTCCATGAGGTGTCAATCAAGGTCAAGCTTGAATTTTGATTGGTAGTGTCCAATTTTGTTGTCTTGGTGTGAGGTCAAGAAAGCTAGGTATTGTAGGTGAGCTGTAAAGTGGTATGTGATCTTCATGGGGTCAAACATGGTTAGAGTGATGTGTAAGAGGTGTTAATGTGTCTTTAAGTGGTCAAAAAGGTCAGTTCATATGAATTCATGGTTGATTCAGCTCATTCTAGGTCTAGTCCTAGAGCTAGTGCATGTGGTTTTACATGGTGGCATGAGATATGGAGTAAGGAATTCATGTACAAGCATGGGAATTTTTTGTGAAATTTCATAACACATGTAAGATGTATTTTAGTTCTATATTCAAAGGTATGAAGATGTTTCAAGGTCCATTGAAGTAAGTTTCTTGAGAACAAGGCTAAAAAGGCATGGAAATTCTTATTTTCTGGAAATTTTCAAATGCATTTAAGAATGAATGAGAGTTGGGACAGTTATAATATATTTATATGATGCTTCATGCCAAATTTTAGGTCAAGATTGTGAATATTTTACATGTTATGATGTTTTTGGAAAAACTGATCTTTTAAGAATGCAACTATCTTGATAGGTAACTTCAAATGCTCACCCACTCACTCACACATTTCATGGGAGTTTTTAGATTTAAAGTATGATTTTTCATTGATCTAAGACAATTTTTAAATATAATGGATTGACTTTATTTTCAAACATTTATGAACAATCATTAATAAGCTCAGGTGGTTTAAAACCCTAGTTAAATCTTCCTTCTAGAGAGATATGGAATATTTTCTCAATATGTTCTCAAAATAAGGTGGATAGGAAACTATGATGCATTATTTCTATAGATTATTCTCTAGGGATCATTTCAGTGGTGGTTTCATTATCCATCTATTTCAGGAAGTAGGATAGAAACCCTAATTTTGTGGATATTTGTAGTTTTACGGACGAGATGGAAGCTTCGGGATGAGAAGTTAATTGTTCCATAATCCTTAGGATATGTTCTATATTGACATGAAAATTTTAAGTTAGCTTCAATGGATAAAATAAAATATACAAGTCCTCAAATTAGCCCTCTTGTTTTTGACCTAAAAGGGCTAAAACCTATTCCTAGGGTTTGTGGTGAGTTTGATTGTTTTTAATCATAAAGTAGTGGGTTTTTTCCATGAATATCTTATTGAAGCATGTTATGATAATTTTGAGGTATTTGAATTGTAGCAATAAGTTATTTCATTCATAATTCCTAATGGCCTAATTGGTCCTCTTAGGCTTCTCAAGAAGGTGTGTTGAAACAAGAGTTCTTGGTTGAATTTATCTAAATGGCATATTCATGTGATGGATTTAAGAGGTTTGTGAGATATTCTTTAAATTATTCCAAGTGGTTTTAGTTCTTGGAAGTGACATTGAAGATGTTTGTATCTTAATCTCTCAATAATGGTTCTTGATTCCTTTGAGGATATTTGATCAATTATGTAGATTGGATTTATTAGATATCTTATGACCTAATTTTATCATTTAAGTTACTTGTTTTAGATAGAATACATCATGATATTTCCATCCATATTCTACTTGATCCTTGGTAAGTTTATATGATGTCTCAATTTTCTTGTTCTTGGTGACCTATTTTTGGAATGATCAAGTATGCTTAAAGGAGTAAGGAGAGATGGATGTATTAGATTTTTGCCCTATTTTGTGATGTCTTATGGATATGGAGAGTGATCTAGAGTCATGGTTCATCCATTCATGTTCCCAATGACTCTTGATAGTTATTTTTTCTATGTAATGATGTTCACTCTTATGGACTAGTTTGTGGTGCTTGAAGACCTTGTTGGAACAACTTGCTTCTTGGTGTGTTTCATGGTGGAGATAGCTGATGTAAATGTTCCTCAGCTGGTTTGTGATGTTTAGAGGTTTTTCCTAAATTTTTGGAGATTAGTGAGTCTTGAAAAAGTTTCTATGTTCACTTGAATATCAGATTACATTCATTAGAGATGGACAACTTGTTTTAGGCTTATTTGAGAATTATTCGAGATAGTTCTTGTTGGTGTGACCATTTTTGACCTATTTGGGTTTAATGTTTATCTGTTTTTTTCAATATGTTTTTGAGTTTTAATGACCAACCTATATGGTCATGGTCGACCTAGGGTGTTTTGTGCTAGTTTCATGTATATAAAGCATGCTATATTTTCTCATTATTATTAGTTGTGTTAATAGGGATGTGAGTGAGCTATAAAAGGTGAAGGAAGAGTGTAGAGGTTTCAAAGAAAGATATGAGAAGATATTTGAAGGGATGATAAATATTTAAGAGTAGGTGTGCAAGGTCATTAGACCAAATTAGGAAGAGAAGGACGAAATTTGAACAAGTAAAGAGAGAGATTGTTTTGAGAGGGTTTGAGGAGAGAGGATCTAAATTTGAGATCACCATCAGTTGCTAAAGTAACATATCCTCTGTGATTATCTATTACAAGTGGATATGTGGGTTCTTATTCATCTTAGGGGTGGTAGCCTCCTTATATAGTGGCTTCTACCCTAAATATGGTTGGGTGTTCCTTATGAAGTGGGTACTTCACTAAATAGATCTTGCTTGATGTGTAATATTCTTTCAATTCCTTTGTTATGAGTAATATAAGATAATTTTTGGTGATTTTTGTTCCCCTTGAGGGTTTCCCACTTATATCTAGTGTCTTGTGTTCTCTCTTTTGTTTCATGCACTTGTAAATGATGATACACACTTAATAATCTCACATGGTTTATGGATGTTGAATGAATGGTTTCAATTATGAATTAATGCAATGGAAAATGAATTAAAATTTTTATAGGAAATATTCACCCACCTCAGTCCATTTTGCTTCTAATACCCATTTCCTTTGGTTTTGGTTTTGGTGCTTGAAATTTCTTGATTTTATGGAGATTTTACTTCTTCATCCCTTTGTTATCTTGCATGACTATGTTGGTTCATTGTTGTTTTTCTTGGGAATTTTGGTAGCATGCTATCCCTCTTTCCCATGGGCTCGAGGGAGGCTAGAAATCCTTATCTTGGAAGAAAGGAATGTAATGATGCCCATGGTTGGTAGGTTTTCAAGCCTTTTTATTTGTGGTGTTTGGATCACTTAACAAAATTTGAAGCTTGGAGCTAAGTTTGGAGGTATTCTTGGAGCTCTTGTTGGAGGAGAGTGATTTAAAAGTTGATTCTTTGGGCATATTGTTCCCACACATTGGGAGGCTTGTAAGCCTATATTTTATAAGTGTTTTTTTATTATACTTGTTTAGAAGTAAATCTGAATTCTATTACTCTCTTGGATAATTTATGTAAGGGTTGGGAAATATTTTTGTTGGGAGAATTCCAATGGGAAAGTTGAGTTATTTTGTTAAGTAAACGTTTTTTTATTATCCTTATTGATTTTTTCCTTTGAAATGCAAGAAAATGTGGGCTTAGGAATGGCTATCTTATTTTTTATACCAACTGTTATTTTTACTAGTATAAAGATTTTATTTTCCTTTTTGATTCTATGGAAACATTTTTTTTTGTGTGGTATTATCACTTACATGGGTAAATGAAAAATATTATGTAATTTATAGGTGTATGAGATGGTTTAAAACATGTGAAAAGCATATTTTGGGTGATTTAAAATATTGTTGATCTTGTTGTATTTAAATGTGTGTAAAATAAAATCTTTTTTTAGTTTTTCATTTCCAACTTTTATTCGTATTCCTTTGAAATATAGAGTTAAATTGAAAGCATGATAGTAGTAAGAACTTTGATATTAGAAATGTTTTCATTCCTGCAACATAGTTTCTTGATTGTTAGATACTTTTGTGTGTGTGCGTGTAAGTGGCGCTTGCGCGCGTGTGTGTGTGTGTGTGTGTGTGTGTGTGTGTGTGTGTGTGTGTGTGTGTGTGTGTGTGTGTGTGTGTGTGTGTGTGTGTGTGTGTGTGTGTGTGTGTGTGTGTGTGTGTGTGTGTGTGTGTGTGTGTGTGTGTGTGTGTGTGTGTTCCATGGTTATATAAGAATTTTATTTCTCTTGTATAACCTATTATATTTGGCAAACTTATGTTAACAAGTTGTAAACAAGAAATTAAAGTATTAAATCAATCTTGTTGAAAAGATAATTATATGTAGGTATGTATGTATGTGTGTATGTATGTATGTATGTACATTAACAAATTATAATCAATCAATTAAGGTATTAAATTAATCGCATTGAAAACATGATTATATATATTAAATATAGTATTAAAATTTTACAACATTCATATTAAAACTCATGGATGAATGCATGTGTTTGAATAAATGTAAGGAATGGTGAATATGGTTTGGGGAGGGTCATGAACATTCTCACAAACCCTTCCCAAATAGTACCCCCATATATATTGGGACATGGGTTGGGTAGGGGCCGCAGATGTGAGGTTTGAGCATCTAAATTAACCATGTCAACTATTAAGTTATACATATCATTAAACATTAGAGAAAATAAATAAATAACACTTTGAACACATATAATGTGGAAAAACAAAAAAAAACATAACAAAACAAATTCCATTAATGAGAAATTATTTTACACAGTCAATAACTTCAACTCCTCATTTCTATCCCATAGTAATTCACAACATGAATTTCAAACACAATGATCTAAATAATCATTTCACCCCACGGGTCATATTTGAATAATATGATTGGGTGTGTCTTCTTGTAAAGCACTAGAAAACTAAATAAATTTATTTAATTAATAAAACAATTAACCATAAACACTCAGTTTATATTAAATAATTAAGAACATAAATGTTCTTAATTATTTAATTATAAACTTTGATTTATAAGAACACTTAATATTATGTTCTAATAATATCCCTTAATATTAAGTGAGGAATAAAGTTACATATTATACAATAGGATTTACAAATCCATAAACCATAGTTAAGGTTTAGGCTAGCATATCTATTTTTAAGGATTTAAACACCTTCATCATGCTCATCTTACCTTTTGGTACAAAAGGATTTAGAATCCATAAATCGAAGTTTTGATTTACTGATAAGCATGATTTGTGAGACTATATCTCATAGTTTCTCATAGAAAATATCTACCAACATCTTTAGGATCCTCTTATAAAGTAATTACCTCATTTATAATAGATGCAACGCACTAGACTATACATTGTAAACTTAGAGTTATAAGTTTAAAAAGATTAGAAAAGATATTTTTACAATGTTAGACATTGGAGCATAAGAATAGAGAAGGAGAAAAAACATGGCTAGCAATTAGTAGGTGACATTTCCATGAAAAATACCCCTTAATGGAAACTCGAAAGGAAAAAAATTACACAAAACTTGCAAAAATTTATAAAATGCAATGGATTTATAAACATATCCACATCACGATCTTGATGGGAAATACTAGAGATCTATATCACCACAGAGCACCTTCTCTCGAATGAAATACATATGAATCTCTATATGATTTATTCTCTGATGTTGAACTAGATTTTTAGCAAGAGAAATGCAAATATGAATATCACATAAAAGAAGATTACTTCCTTTAACTTCCATGTGTATCTCTTTAGAAAACCTCTTGACCACATGGATTCTTTTTCTTCTTCCATTGCACTTATATACTTTTCCTCGGTATAATATATGGAGATTGTGGTTTCTTTTTATTGCTCCAAGTAATAGCACATATACCAAAATTGAACACATATAAAGCTATAGATTTTCTATCTAACACAGCACCAACATGGTTAAAATAACAATATCCATATAATCATGCATTATGATAGTAAGAATAATATAAATCATTAATGATTTCAATTTTAACTATCTATAAATATTACATTTAAAGGTTAAAAACAAGTTTTATAACAAATTAAATAAAAATATGCTTAAAAACTATGTCATATTACAAAGATGTTGAATTTTTTGAAAAAACAATTTCAAAATTTTAATCTTGAAAAAAAAATTAGGTGAAATGAGCATCAAATGTCTCCAATACAGACAAAAAGGAATCCCCAAGTGTCATTTGATATGAATATAATAATATTTTTAGAAATCGCATACTAATTTAGAATTTAGAAACATTGATCAACAATGTGTATACTCATTATCTACTTTAAGCCTTTGAATTTGAGATAAGATAGATAGATAAAATATATGCATGAATGACCAAATCATGCAAGAATAATCACATCATATAATGAACCAATTAGAGATGGAATTTGTATAGTTCTTATAACATTACTATGAAAAAATTCCATGGATTATGTATAGTTTGGTTTAAGATGACTGAGGAAGGGTTTTGGTGACTTCTTACCATGTAAGAACCCTTCACACATTTCATGAGAGATAGGTGGCAAGATCAAAAACTAGGTCAAGTTGAGACATGTCATACATGTTTCTAAAAAATACCTAGTCTTTCATGTCATAATTGAACATCACTTATATTTTTTAGTAGACAACCAACAAGCTGAAGAAAAACCTTTTGAACACAATCTATTATTTTGTATGATTTCAACAACTAGTAACATCTAACTAATTTATGTTTAAACAAAAATACACTATGATTATTTTGATTTCATTGTGAATAAGCAAGAAAATTCATTTTCAATTCAAGAACATACAAAACATCAATTAAAAACCCTATAAACAAAAATTTTCTTTTCATCTACCCTAAATATATAAAATGGAATGATTACCTAGATATATCATTTGATACCAATTAGAATATTATATTTATATGACATGTACTTAGATGTGTCATTGTCAAATATATATTCATTTTCTATAACATTCCCATTTTAAGACTTTAGAAACAAGGGAAAAAATTTAAAACATAATGTTCTTTGTTCTAAATTAACATAATTTAGAACACATTCCAATGTCAAACCATCTTATAACATAAAACCATATGCAGTTGTAATGACTCATTGAAACATTGATCTCTCATTTCATGACTCAGTACTAAACTGATATCTCATGTTAACTCAATAATGTGTATACAATGTATACTTGGTTCCTTTACCTTTTTAGGGCTTAAGAGGCCTATATGAATATATGTTACCGATATTCATCTAAAATCTCACTTCTTAAACTAGGTGACATAGGACAATGTAACCAACAACTTACGATACTTTGGCCAAAGTTTTTAAACATGTTTATCATGTTTACATTCCTTGGCAGCATACTCGTCAAATGGAATTAAGTCCCTCATCACACATGTTATTTTATCTAGAGTGGCCTTTCATGAATCCTGTCATTCCAATCTGATTCAATATTTCATACTAGAAAAGGGCAATGAAAGGAACGATAACCAGATCGTACCAAGCCAAGAACATAGCTGCTAATCAAACACCACAATCAATAAGATGAAATCAATTTGCCAAAATAGCTTTAGATAAAACCTTTGCAAACAAATGAGAAGAAATATCATATATTATTATGGAACTCAATGCAATACAATGAGAATGGGCCTTGCTTAAATAGGCAAGGAATAACAATCTAAGAACTAGTCAAGGTTGTAGATCAAGCCATAAATCAAGGAAATAACTAGTAATCAAAGAACTAGTCAAGACCATAGATTTAGGATAGAAATAGACATCAAGGATCTAATCAATACCATAGATCAAGGAAATAACTATACCTAACAACTAGATAATATCTCTTAATATCTAAATAAGATAAAAGAAATATCCAGACACATAAGTGGGTGAGGATAAATACAATAAAGGTAAATAAAGTACCTAGGTGAACATGAGCTAAGGTAAATACCTACTCTAACATGAAGCAACATTCACTAATGTGGAAGACTACTCATGGTGACTAAGGGTACATAAACATACTCAATCGACATAATTCGATTAGGTGTGTCTAGTTATCCTAAGTCAATAGGAGTTGACCTCGACAGTAGATCATGTTCTTATCCTTGTATAGGATAGAACCATGATCCATTCTTACTTTTATGTCAATCAAGTTAAACAAATAGAGTGGGGTGTTGAGACATATCAATTGTATCATAGTATCATGTAATGACCCCATCATTACAAAGGTACTATCATTGTAGTTGATGTGTACCAACATCCAACTGAGTTTCCTCAACTAGACTAACACACCTTAGATTATAAGTTATTAACCCAATAATCACTTCATTAAATATTAATTACAACAATGCCTAAAGATTCAACTAGGTCATTTAACCTATAAGGTTGCAAGTTGAAGTTACATGTGAGGTAGGTATGCAGGTAAAATATTCTTCCTAACCACTCAGTTACATGTTTAAGTTTATCATTAAATGAAACAAATTGCATCATGTACTATCATAATAGATCTTATAGGTAAGAAAATGTGTTAATTAGTTCCTTACTTATTTCAGCCCTAGCTTAAATAAGTTCCACATAATTCTTTTTATTTTAGACTTCATGGAGATGAAGTCTAAATTACATTTAAATCCTTTCAAAACATTCTAGTTTATGATTAAGGAAATCTGCCTAAAGAAGTACATGCAGCCATTTACTTACAACATTCCTAACACTTTAAACAAATTCTTAAATTATGTCACAATGATTGATCTCAAGGGAATTATCCTTTTTCCCTATATTAGGGACTAATGTACATTTATGAAAACTGATTTCATATGTTCCAAATACATCCATAATTCATATATATATCTATAAAAATCAATCATAGCTCTTTCATATTGTTTATAAATCTACTTAAGAGTGTTAACTTATTAGTTGTATCTCTTTATGTGGAAATTAAACCAACTGATTTCAGATTCACAAACTCATAGTTTTACAAATATAAGAACTATTAAGTTCCAATTCCTTAACTCTAAACATACATATACTTCCCTCCTTCCTTTATGATATTACTTAATAGTACCCCACAATCTATGCCAAAGAAGGTATTTCTATAAGGTAGAAATCAACAATCATCACATTATTTATTCATCAAAAAGGAGTGATACATTCACTAAATCCAAAAGTATTTCAGAGATTACAAAGATTCATAACAGTAGTACAAAACTAGTTTTTATTATGACTCTCTTTTCCAAAAGTACATCTCAAGTAATGACGCCACTTATCATCATAATAAAGATACAATTTCTTTAGTAAAATATATGTAACTTTCTATATGTCTTTCTCCTTTCATCTTTTATGAAATCCATCCAGTAAAATTGTTAGCACATTTCAGTTCATTTGAACTGAGCATGATAAGCACTATAGCATTAAAACATTGTGATTTTAACTAACTATTTCATAAAAAGAACCATGTTGTTTATGAAACAGTCCTAAAAACGCAACCATAAAAATAGAAAGACTTTTCCATAAAAGATTACAATCAAAAAGGGGAGAAAAGATTTAAGGTTCAATATGTAGAGTTAATCAATCAACATAGCAACCCCATCTTTCCATCATAAAACTCTTTCAACATACAAGAAATAATACAACAGAGTTTAAGAAGAAGAAAACTCATTTCATGTATCCAAATTAAACTCCTTCAATTAGTCAACTCTAATTTTCAAGAAGAATACAAGATACATAAACTATCTTTCAGATTAAATCTATTGTTTGTACAACAATGAATATTGCATTCCAGCTAAATTTCATACCATCTCAGACTCATCCTATAGCCTAGGAAGTACATTTATCATAAATAATTCCATACAAACAGTTAAGGATGACTTAATCACTATAAACAATCAAAGTAATTCTCGGTTGAAGCATCCTAAGGGTCCGAATTCCCTTTTTTATTTAATTCAAGGTAGCGGTCAAAACTAACATCATACAAACCTTATCAACCATATTTTGATTGCTTCTAACAGTCTAAGAGAACAAGCTATCTTTCAAGTTCACTCACCAACTTAATCTAATCATTATTATTCCAGAAAAGATCAGATTAGTTGAAGTTCAGAACTTACACAAGGCTCAATACTTTCTCACATGGCATAACATAACTCTAAAACATTGCATTAAGGTCCATAAAAACATGAAGACCTTTCACAAAGTTAAAAAGTGATAAAATTTGAGCAGACCTAAAGAAGGGACAACAACAATACCCAAGTAAACAATTTCCCCAACCTATGATTAATGAGGAAATGAGTGAGATTGTAGTCTCCTCATCTATCCAAACTCAACTAAAGAAGAGTTATCATTTCTTTATGTAAATAATAATGAAAGGATACAGAACATATTTCCGTATGATCGACACACATCAAGTGTTGAAACAAATAAGGAGAAATCACTTACGACCAACAACATCTTAATAGAGATTCAACATAGTCGAATTGGATGAATATAAAAGAACCAGGAAAAGGAACATAAACCAAAACATCCAACCTTTACCTGTCATCTTTTCAAGAAAGACAAGTCCTAAAGCACAATTCTATCAAAGGTTAAAGAATCAATTCATTTCCTAACAACCCAGTGAAGGAAGGAAAAAGAGAACAATAGGTCTAATCCAA
Source organism: Taxus wallichiana var. yunnanensis (assembly GCA_018340775.1). NCBI lineage: Eukaryota > Viridiplantae > Streptophyta > Pinopsida > Cupressales > Taxaceae > Taxus > Taxus wallichiana. The sequence goes on along the minus strand of CM031239.1, from coordinate 19,458,912 downwards.
AACATGGATCCAAATGAACTCAAAACCATTTAACAAGAAGGAAGATAATAATTCGAGAATCCTCTAAAATAAGAGTTAAAAATTCATCAACAATTCAGAAAAATCTACCTCAGATCCAAAAGACCTATTACGGATCTCAAAAAGTCCAAAGTGGACAAAAACAACTTTCTCAAATATACTTTCCTATATACTTTCAAAGAAATGAGAAAATACAACAATATGATACCCAAAATGGGTTTTCAGATTTAAACATGAATTGGGTATTCCTCTGATAACCTACAGTCTCGGAGCAAGTTGAAACAGAATAACGGTTCCTACTGACATTATCAACAATCAGATACAACATCAACATGTTATATTTATCGTAATGTCTACACAAATAATCCTTCAAAGTTCTTTTAATGATAACATAAAGAGGACATACAAGTTGAAATATGAGGATTTCTACATAGCCATATTAATGTTCATAACATACAACTCTTAGCATAAGTTTTTCCTCAATCAAGAACAAACGATGGTCTTCAAAGTCTATAATAGCAAGGAAATCAAACGTAAACACTAGAACATCAAGGTCTCGGACGATGGTCTTGATATCTAACAATTTTCCTATCTCTAAGTCTTCCAATAGTGATAATAAGGAAACATTCAAGAAAGATTCTTCATATTCTAACAAACCAAGATACATACATTACAAGAACAACCTACAGTCAAAATATCACTTAACAGAGCACAAACCTTGTTTCAAGCCATTGTTATAAGGATTCGAGTAGAAGAAATATTACCCAGAAGTATGAAAATGATACTCCCAGATCTCATTTTCCAACTATCATACCAAAATTAATAATGCATCCAAAGAAACAAAACACCATTGAAGCAAAAAATTAAATGATCAAAGAATCAGAACTAGAATATTTCCATAAAGAAGAGTTATTTTTATGAAGCACTTAAGTAAAAGTATAAGACTTAATGGATAGGGCCTATCATGCATGATAGAGATCTTATCTTCACTTTTTACATAAATCTCCAAGCATAACTTTGATTCCTTCCCTCGAACACAATAATCTCCTCAAAACCTTCTCTACTTCCTCCTATAGCTCCACGGTTATATTTTCATCCTCTAATGCCATGCAAGGTAAAACATTCATGCAAGGATTCAAATTGTGGTTCGAAGAGAAAAAACCACATGCAGAGCTTAAGCTCAAAAATACCAAATGACCAAAACATAACCGAAACCCCTCTTCTTTCCATCTTCCTCTTTCCTAGGCGTTTTTTGCCATTTCCAAAATATTAAATGCAAAAAAGATGTAACAGTCCTTCCACATCTCCCACCACTACCATCTTATGTTTGGAAATGACTAAATTCAAAAATTCATGCAACTAATACTTGGTAGAGGTGCCAACTCAACCCCCTAACTTTCCTCATGCATTCACCAAATTTGGTAGCATAAAAGAGATAAGACCATATTAATTCCTCATAAATTTCTAGGGGTTGATGCCACCGACTTTCCCCTTCTCCATGTCATCCCATAGGCCCTTTTATGGTTTAGGAACTAACATAGGTCCTTAGGTCTAAGTCTAAAGTTTTAGTCTTAGGTCCTTTAGTTATTAACATCCCATATTAACAAAAGAGCATAGTAACTTAGGTTTGGTTACATTTTACGTAGCGTAAAGTGAGTAATGTAGTTTAAAAGGTAACTACATTAGATTTATGATTATTCTCTTCATTCTTATTTTGATTTTGATTTGGTTTATTCCATTTTTTATTCTTGAAATTTGAATTATTTTTGTTTACTCTACAATCTTATTTCTTGTGACCAAATTTACCACAGTTATAACATTTTCCATCAAAATTGACTCTTAAATTCCCTAATTTCTTTTCTTTTCAATGGATTTTAAAAAGTTTAATTTTTTATTCTTATTAAATCTAGAAGGGTTGTTATTATATTCATGTGCGATAAGTGCTTATGTCGCATTCTCTTTTGAATCAAAATTATACATGACTTGCTCTTCCTAGATCAAGAGAGCACTCAGTGTAGACAAATTAGGGATATCTTACTCATATTAATATTAAGAATTTAGAATTGAAATAAAATTTCTAAAATTTTCATGAATTTTCATTTTAATAATGAAATACAATAGTTTATCATGAATCAAGTTACTATTACATCCATCTAAATAATATTTAATTTCTTTAATTTTTTCTAGTGTAGACACTAAATCACGCACTTGGGTACATTTCTAGTTCCAAAACACATACTAGCATTCATATGATTCCTAAGAAAGAAAACTAATAATTGACGAATGTATTTTACCTTTCTCCTTTGTTTCTTGTTTTATATTTTGTCTTACACACCCTACATCCAAGTCATTATTTTACGTATTTAGCTTTTATGACTCCAAACACCAGCTCCTAGCCAAGATAGGAAGGCTCAAGCACCCCTATCTCCTCTATGTGCCCTTGGAAATTTTCCACCTTACTCACTTCTTTTGGGTATATTTTATCTTTTGGGAACCTTTTTCACTTATGGTTTGGCCTTCCAATTGTCAATTATGAAATTCAAACAAGGGAATCATATAAATACATAGTTATGTGTTCAAAATCAAGGACCAAACACTAAGCATATACTATCATCACCTAAGCTTGCATCAAAAGGCACCTAAATAACTTTAAGGCATCCATCTAGCATCCATCCAAGGGACAAGGGTCTGAATTTTTATACATACACAATATAGGAAAGGGAATTTATTTATTCATCCACACATTCTATTGCATCCTTACATAAAGCAACAACCTTCTATCAAGTGTACTTACACAAGGGCATCCTATGACACAATTCTTACACACACTCACAAGAACTACATGGATTTTGAGATGTATTATAAAGCCAAAATATATCTCGTTAATGTGCAATAAATGATCCTATTTTACTCTCCTTTTTATCAAGTTTGACTTATTTTGTGACTTTTGTTTGATCTAGTATAAGTTAGGATGTAATTTTCCATTTTTTTAGATTTAGTTATAATGTCTAAAACTCTATAATTCCTAAAAAAGTGTGTGGAAATTCAGTTTTTGTAATAAAATAGGTCACAATTAGTCAAGAGAACGAAGTATGAATCAATCAGCATGTTTTTGAGAGCATTGGCTTTAATACGACTTTGTTCAGAAATGTCAAGACTTAGTTTTGGAACTCCATCACACACTAAATATATTTATTGCTTAGTTCTAGAAAATTTGGACTTAGTTTTGGAACTCTAGCACTTAGTTCCGTAACTCGAGCACTTAGTTCGTAACTATTGCACATAGCTCCAAAATTTTCACAGGTAGTTCTGGAATAGTTCCCTTTGGTTCCAAAACTTCTCCAAAGTTTCATAATCAATGGGGATCTATTTATTTTTGACAAAATATGATCTTAGAGCAATCAGTGTGCCTTCCAATTAGGAGAAGATCAATAGATTGTCAATTTTTCATACTCTAGATCTAGAGATAACTTATCAAACAGTTGTACGTCCAACAAGGTTTCTAAATTCCACATCTATTTTGGGCACTATTCGGTTCCATTTGAATTAGTAGAATAGCTATGGTTGTAAATGCATCTTTGGATGATGAAATATACATAAAGACCTGTAGATATATTTAATGTGTGTGTGTGTGTGTGTGTGTGTGTGTGTGTGTGGAGATAGACAGAAAGAAAGATATATATGTGAGAGAGATACAGTGAAGTTTTGTAAGACAAAACATTTCAGTAATAAAATATCCACTTCATTTTGAGAGAATCATACTTTGTCAAATCCTGATTCAAGGTGGAGAAAGGGCCCACTCCTCCAAGAACTAGGATCCTTGTTTTATTGGTATTTATATTTCTAAGCAAATCATGTAGATCTGTTAATTCTGTAAATGCTTTTGATTCTTTAGTTGAATTTTGTTATGTACTTGTCACTGTAGGTGTTAGAGACTAAACTCCCATTTCCTTGCAAGAATTTTCACAACATTTTCAAATGTGTGTTTATTTCCAAGAAAGTGTGTTTATTTCTATAATGTGTGTTTATTTCCAGCAATTTATTTCATTCTGCAATGTGTGTTTATTTCCAAGCAATTTATTCTAACAATGATTTTTATTTTAGAAAGTTTCTTGTAGCATATATATAATAAGGCTTTGGCCATGGAATCCTAAGGACACTACAAAAACCCCCCAAAAATAAAATAACAAATACCTACAGTCAATTACTAGATCACTAGGATTCTTCTTGTTACATATAGCTTCAGACACACCCCTGGTTTGAATATGACATCAACTAAGAGTTGATTAAATGAAGGGAATAACAACACCCATCATTTTTGGCATCGTTGTTAGGGACCCACTAGTTAGAATTGTCTAATTAGGTGTCAACAAGAGCAATAATCATACATCTAGTAATTGAAAAATCTTCCCTACGTTATCATAAAATTTATGAGTAGACCAAGAGACTCAAAGGGTAGATTTCTCCCAAAAATATCTCAACAAGAATTATCAACATCCTCTAGTTCAAATAAGGAAGCTTACCAAGAATTGGAAGCACCATTGTCTTCCATTAGACAAGAAGTAGAACTACCACCTTTGGAATTCTTGGATCAGTCACCAAAAGGAAGTGGAACTTTTAGAAGAAGGATTATCTCCCAAGACCTATTTAGAGCAAGTTTTGATTCTCAGTTGAGTAGTCAACCTCCTACTCCTGACTTCTCACCTTCACCAAATCATATCACATACCACATTTATTGGGAGAAAAGTCTAGAAAGTACTACAGAAATGGTACGATAAACTGAAAGAATACCTAATAGGAATTTTACGTATCTAATTCAGTTGGATGATGATGAGACACCTATGAATAATATCTCACCTACACATTTACCCACATTTAGAGGGATTTCATTTGAAGATCGTAACCAATTTTTGTCTAAATTTAAAGTACTATGTAAGACTTATGTTTACAAAATAGATAATTAAAATCTCAAGTTGTTTCCATCTACTCTAAAGGAGGCAGCAATGAGGTGGTTTATGGGATTAACATCTAATTCTATTACCACTTGGGCACAAATGGAAACTTCCTTCCTATAAAAATATCAAGACTACTATAGAGGGAGAAATGGGAAGGAAGAATTTTTCAAAATCAAGCAAGAGGATGAGAATATGGAAGATTATTTGGACATATTCCTCTTTGTAAGTAAAAGGTGTGGATTTGTACTTCAAGAAGAGTTGAGAAAAACCATTTTTCTTAAAGGTCTGGATGATGAATCTAGGGAATCCCTTAATTTAATAGGAGGTGGAAACATTGATCAATTGAGAATGAATGATATTAAAGACATTTGTAGAAGCTATTCAAGAACAAGGGGTGGACCTAGGAAAGGAAAAATAGTGAAAATTTTGAATCTAGATATGAACAAACTGATGGATGAACTAGAAAAATTTAAAACAGACATTCTAGTTCAATTAACCTCCACCATGGATGGATTGCAAGCTAAAGAAAATGTTAAAAATGAACCATTAGCTATGTATTATCCTAGATGCAGGAAAAAGCATGCAATAAGAGATTGTCCTCTAGATAAAACATAAATATGTCTTAGCTATGAATCTAGGGACCATGAGAGTAATTTTTTCTCTTCTTCCATTTATAAAAAATTAGCTTAAACAAACAAGCACTCCATCCACATCAAAAGAAGTAAAATTTATCCAGAGATAACCTAGTCAGGGGCAGTTCATTCCTAGGTCAGCTCCTAATCCCTAGATGATGTCATGGGTGGTCAGACAGTACCAAAAAAATAGGAACAACCACCTTGGGCCCCTCAACTAGGATGTAATCCCCAAGATTGGGAAATACAAGCTTGGTATGCTCAAGGACACCAACAACCATGGTCTAGTCAAGGTAACCTGAATGCTTGGTCACAACCTAGGTGGAGCCCTAATAACTAAGCTCAAGGGAAGACATATCCCAATCAGAATCAACAAGCCATAATGAGTTCCCAGCATAAAATTCACAAACTAATAAATGTGGTTCAAACACAAATACCAAGCACAACCAGTGGCTAATCCTAGAAACAAACAAACAACTCATGTCTATGGGGTAGAACAAGAAAAACTAGTTGATCTTAATGTCATGGATTGTAAGGATATTCAAACCAGATCTAGAAAAATAATTAGCAGTCCATGACAGAAGAAACTGAAACCCCTAGTTCGGTTGTTCCTAAGAAGGATGAAAAAGAAAAAGATAAGGATCCAGATAGCAACTCTACTGAAACTCCATTTCTAGAGAGATTTAAAGAAGTCATAGAGACCAAGGAATCTGATTTGGTATAGGAATTAAGGAAATTAAATATTGAAATACCATTATTGTAAGCAATCAAGGACATTCCTAAGTTAAACAAGTTAATCAAAATGTTATGTTTAAAAAGACCTGGAAGAAAGAAGTAGTACCCTAGGACTATTAAGGTAGATGGGAAACTTTCTGATTTATTAGTAGGAAAAATCTTACTTCCCAAATATGGAGATCTTGGAAGCCTGTTATTTCTGTCTCTATAGGAAATAAAGATATACATAATGTTTTGGTTGATTTGGGAGCAGCTATAAATGTGATGATAGTGGACACTTTGAAAACATTACCATTAACATGTATACAACCTACTAGCACCATATTGCAGATGGAAGATCAGTCTGTAGCAAAACCAGAAAGAGTTATTGAAGATGTGGCAGTTATGGTGGAGTCATGGGAATATCCAGTGGACTTCCTTATATTACGGCCAAAATGTAAAACACTTGGTTATCCCATTATTTTGGGTAGACCATGGTTAGCTATAGTTGTTGCCTTAATTGATTACAGATCAGGTGATATGAATATCTCAAATTGTAAGAATTATAAGAAAATTTCCTTATATCCTTCTACACGACCTTTTATTAATAATCAAGAATAATTATGGGTAGATGATCATGATACTAATAATCAAAACCTTTCTTCTTTGGCTATGATAATATTTTAGTATCACGTATGAGAAGTGGAAGATATGATTAATCAACCATTGAATGAACACCAATTATCCTTGGAAAATCGAGGATAGTTCCAAAACCTACGAGACTTAGTTCTGGAACCTATGGACTTAGTTTTGGAACCATCATATTTAGTTCCAAAACATTCACACTTGTCTCTAGAACCACACCAACAAGTAATTCCATGCGAATGCAAATAATTTCACTCCAGAGGAATGAGATTTCTCTTGGGAGAGGAAGAAATAGCTATGGAATCAATAGCTTCAGTCTCAAAGATATTAGGAAATGGTGAGGAATTTTTGGAAAGTAGTAGTGACGAGGAGTTTGACCAACAACAAGATAAGTATCATAACTCGTCTACTATCCTTTTTCCAGTATTATTTCTCAAGGAAATTTTTGAGATATTGCTACATATCATATGTTATTACCACATTCATGTCCACTAAACACCCTAATGGAACCCTTTCAACAAATCATTTCATCACACACTGGAACCAAACATGTTGAGATTCAAAAGGGTAAAATTTTGAACATTAATAGCTAGTTGAAGAATGATGAAGAAGCTAAATTGTTTGATGTTCTGAAAGATGATACTAGAGATTTTTCTTAGGACTAAACACATGAAAGTAATCCATCGAAGTATTTTCACCCATCACATCTATCTGAAAAACCTTAAACCACTTAGATAACCTTAGAGAAGGATTAATCCAGCCTTAAGGGACATAGTCAAGCAAGAAATTGAAAAACCATTACAAGTAGGTTTTATCTACCCTATCTCAGATAATCAGTGGGTGTCTCCTCTTGTAATTTTCCTATAAATAATGGAAAATGGAGAATTTTTGTTGATTATAGGGAGTTGAATAAAGCCACACTAAGAGATTATTTTCCCTTACCATTCATAGATCAATTTTTAGACAACCTTGCAAGAAAACAATATTTTTACTTCTGGATGGCTTTAGTGGATATAATCAAATCAGATTTACTACTGAGAATCAAGAAAAAACTAACTTTACTTTTCCATAGCGTACCTTTCCTATACGTTATTGCCATTTGGACTATGTAATGCTCCAAAACCTTCCAAAGAGTTATATTAGTAATTTTTGCAGACCTAATGAATGATTGTGTAGATGTATACATGGATGACTTTATTGTGTATGGAGACACATTTAATGATGCTTTGAAGAATTTAGGACAGAGAACTAACAAGATGTGAGAAACACCATTTTTCTATTAGTCATGACAAATGTTTGATGATGGTTTATGAGGGGATTGTATTAGGACACCACATTTCAAAAGAGGAATTCAAGTTGACCAAAACAAAATCAGGATTATTTCATACTTACCTATTCCTCAAACCCCCATAGATATCAAGTCATTCTTAGGGCATGCTAGATACTATAGGCATTTTATCAAGGATTTTAGTAAAATCATTTCCCCATATTTAGTTTACTTACTAAGTATTATGAATTTTGTTGGGATGAAAAGTGTCAACATGCTTTTGAAGAAATTAAAGAAAAATTAATCATTGCCCCAATATTGAGAGGACCTAATTGGGAGAAATCTTTTAACATCCAAGTAGATATCTCACATAACTCAATTGGTATTGTTTTGGGACAGATAGATGAAGAAGGGAAAATGTATGTTATTTACTACCTTAGTAAAAATTTTACTCCCACTTTGAAATAAATTACACCACCACTGAAAAAGAATTTATTGCTTTGATTTATGCAATTCATAAGTTCAGATATTATATTACAAGGTACAAAATATTTGTACATACGAGATCACTCAAACAATTATATACTTAATGAATAAACCAATGGTTGAAGGTAGGATAATTAGATGGTTATTAATTTTACAAGAATTTAATATTACCATTGTGGATAATCTAGGAAAATCTAATGTGGTAGCTGATTTCTTGTCAAGATTAACTAGTACAAGGGAGCAAGATCTAATTAAAGACCACTTTCCAGATGAACAATTATTTGTTATTTTAGTTGATACACCATGTTTTGTTGATATGGAAAATTATCTTGTAACAGGGAAGTTCCCTCCTTATTTTACTAAGAAACAAATGAAGAAGTTAATCAAAAGCGATTGCCCAATTTAAATATTTAAATATAATGTTATTTAAATGTGGTCTGATTTGGTTTTACGTAGATTTGTGAGAGAAGATGAAATCTTTGACATACTCAGGGCATGTCATGATGAACCAAGTGGAGGACACTTTTCAATGAAAATAATAGCACACAAAATACTTGGCACTGGCTATTATTGGCCATCTCTGTATAAATATGAGAAGAAATACATCAAGTAGTGTGATCCTTGTCAAAGAATGGGACAACTAACTTTCACCAATGAAATGCCTCTGCAACCTCAAGTAGTAATTGAACCATTTGAAAGGTGGGGGCTGGATTTTTTTATTCCCTTTATTCCTCCTTCACAAGGAAAGGAGAACATTCTTGTGTGTACTGATTATGTGACAAAGTGGGTAGAGGTGCATTCTTTTAAAAATGTTCTTGAAGAAGTGGTGGCTGATTTACTTTGGCACAAATATATGATGAATTTTGGTGCACCAAGGAGTATAGTTTCAGATCAAGGGCCACATTTCATGTCTAATATGATCCAAGCCTTCACAATATACTATTAGATCAATCATAGGAATTCATCTCCCTATCACCCATAATCAAATGGACAAGTAGAAGTAACAAACAAATAATTGGAAAACATCCTTACAAAACAATTGGAAGCAAGTAGAAGAGATTGGGTAAAGAGACTACGAGGGCATGCGGGATTATAATACAACTTGGAAGACTGCAACAGGGTTCTCACCATATGAGTTATTTTATGGGGAAAATACCTTGTTACCTATTGAATTTGAACTACAAACATTGAGAACAATAGCTAAATTAGGTATTGAATTGGATGCAGCACAAAAGGAAAGAATTATGTAACTCAATGAATTGGATGAGCTGAGATTGGAAGCACTTCATCAGACAGAGATAATCCAAGACCAAAGGAATTAGTGGCATGATACACATATCAAGGAAATGCAATTTAAGATAGGAGATTGGGCATTACTATTTGATTCTAAGTACCAACAATTCAAAGGAAAGTTGAGAACCAGATGGTTAGGACCCTATCAAATTGAGTAGATATTTAACAATGGCTCTATTCAGCTACTTCCCATTGATGGTAGTAGAAGGACACTTTTGGTCAATGGACACAAGTTAAAACTTTATAGGAATCCTCCTACTAGGGATGAATTCTTGAAGCAGATTGAAGAAAACAAAGAATTTGATCATATGGAAGAACCTAGTTCTTCCAAAATGATCAAATAATCAGATGCATGAATACAAAATAAAGGGAAGAGAATGAAAACCAAAAAATGGTGTTCTCTTCCCAAAAAATAAAAATGAAGGAATGAAAACCAATAAATGGCGTTCTCTTCCCCAAAAAAATAAAAACAAATCTCTCAAAAGACCAATTAAAAACTAGAAATGGCGGTTGGTCTCTTCAATAAATGGCTAATGCAAAATAAAAGGAATTTCTTTGGAATTTCAGTTGTCTTTTCTAATTATTTTCCTTTTCACTTTTAGGAATGATGAGTCATCAAGGCAGAGGGATTACATTAGCAAGGATGGTAATTATGTCTTGATCTTATTAAAGGTTAAATTAAAAGTTCGCATGTGTGATTAGACTTGATTTAATAAGTTGGTATGATGAGTCATTTATTGTACATTATGATTAAAAGCAAGTAATCATGAGGGTGATGTCAATGGAATAATAAAGTGGTAGCATATTTGTAATGAGATATCATTTGGGTGGAATAAACAAAGTTGAGAAGCAGTTGTAGAAGAACTTCAAGGAAGAAGTAGAAGAATTGTATTTGAATTCTGCAGACTAAACCTAACAATTCTACAAACTAAACACAAATAGTGATTAGTAGATAAACCCAATAGTTCAACATATAAATCTAGTAGTTATGAAACTAATTATTAATTTGAAGAAAGAAGAATTTGAATCATCCTCTTTGACCATGGGGATTAAAAATAAGTTAGAACCAAAGGATGATACGCAACTTCTTGCGGATGGAGAAGTGACAACCATTTTTGGACGAGCAAGGTGGTTGGAGTTCCTAAAAAAAGTTCTCAAGGTACAATGAAAAATTAGTAAGGGAATTCATTATAAATTTAGAAGAATCCATAACTAAAGTTAAAATCATTGTAATTCCTTTTACTATCAATACAATGAGTAATGTATCGGGGGTACCGATTGTACATGTTCCTAATCTTGTAAAAGGGACCCTCAAAGAACTAGTGGAAACCTTGATACAAGAGGGGGAATATGAACCCCAATACATTTATAACACTAAGAAAATCATAAAGGGGGTCAGAAGAGCCAACTTTCCCAAACCCTTTGATAGGGTAGCATTTTGGGTAGTTAAGTACCTAACCTGTGATGGCCAATTTGGGACTGTGGGAAGAGAAGTCCTTAAGATGTTAATATATCTTAGGTATGGGGCTGCAAAACCAAAATATATAGTAAACCTTCCAAGGTTCCTTTTTGACTCCATCTAGACAATGTCTCAGAGGTATTCTTGGGGAGTTGGAATAATTATACATCATGGATTAGTCCATATGGTCTGTCAACACCATTTTCTTGCAAATAGAAATGGAGAAGAAGCATGGGAAAAATTAATTAACGAATTCAAACAAAGCTCTGATATTATCATGAGGGGAATACCAACCCCTTTCTCCCCTAAAAGTAATTTGGATATTGATCCCCTAAAGAGAAAAATAAGGAAATAGGAGGGGTTAATGTACCAAAGAGGAGGAGATCTAAAAGAATGATTAAAATTGTAAAACCTACTATGCCTTCAAAAGAAACCCCTTCCTCTACAACAATAATAGAAGAACTAATATATGTCTCTGACAATGACAATTCACCTAAGCTAGATCATGAAGTGAAAATCAAAAGAAGCTCTAGGAGGAAACCCACTTCAGGACATTTTGAAGCTCCTCAAAGAAGAAGAGTTCATAAGAGGTCTAGAGAAACTCTAAAGGATATTAAAGAATATGATGGTTTGGAGAAAGAAGTTGCTGATATTTTGGGTAGCATGGCAATGACTCCTCCTCGACCAAGTCAAATTGAGGTGGAAAAAGAAGAGGAGATATTTGAAGAGTTGGCTTTTCAAGAGATGAGTGAATCAGCAGTACAATTACATGAAGAAGAGGAATTGGAATCTTGGAAATGAAAAGGGAAATCCCCTTTGGTAGAAGAGGAATGCTCATTTCCCAAGGAACTTTCAGAAAAGGAGGAAAAACATCACTTAAAACAGACTTTGTTCTTGTCTAGAGCAGAACTTATCATCAGGGAGAAAGATGAGGAATTAAATTTCCTCAAACTCAAATTGGAACAAAGGGAAATGCTCATTGAGCAACTAAAAACTCATCTCACAGATAGGACTAAAGAATTGACATTGGTCAAACAACAAATGGTAGAAAAGAGGAAGAATGTCAATTGGCTAGTAAACAGAATGATATGTCAAAAACATCTTCTATGAATCAGGTTGTGTAAATTGAATTGACTTACTAGCCACTTAAGCAGTTGTGGGATGATACTTGCAAGGAACTTAATGAATTTAAAACATCAAATGAGGAATTAAGAAGCAATATGGAAGAGGAGAAGAAGGCAAGGAAGGAATGGGAAGAAAAAATTTACAAAGAGGAAGAAAACAAATTTAAATGTCTAGTAAAGATACAAATGGTTTGCATAATGAGTGAGAAATTACTCACATGCAAGAGACCTTCTCCTGCATATAGCATCTTTCTGGAAGAACAATTTATTCATTCACAACTGTTAAGAATTGCATGTGGCCTTCCACATGAAATAAAAGATGAATCTAAGTTCATGAAAGCATATTCCTCAACCAGTGCGAACAGAAAAATCTTCTTTGTGAATTCTATCTCTACAATTTTATGTTGGAAAAGAATACAGGCTTCATGATCAATTTGTATGTAGGGGAAATCCAGCTAAATGTATTTGTTCATGTACTTAAAAATCAGATTGGATAGAAAGAGAGGGATTCTGATCATATATTAAAAGCTAATTCATTTGGCATCTGCATGAGGGCTCACTATGGAAAACCATCTTCCTTTGTTATACATTTCAGATCCCATGCTTTTGATAGTCGGTTTAAGGCACATTATTTGGCTAGTTTACAAAAACTATTGATGCCTTCACCTCTTATGAGGAGGAAAACTTTGAAGAAATTTATGATTGATGTTTGAAAAGATGGGATTTTCTCATAGTTTCATTGAGAATAAGAGAAGTGATATCTCTGACAAACTTAATATGGAGCTTGGAAATTGCTAAATCCTTTTGCACACTAATCCCTCAAATTAATGAAAAATGTAGGGGCATATGGATGGGAATGAGAACAAGGCCTTCTCTCCTTCTTACCCTGTGTCTCCATGGAAAAATAGAGATCCTCAAGATCCCACTCACTTTGAGGAGTGGCAGAGGAAGATAGAAGTAGGATCAGGGTATAATACTTCTGAACTAAAGCACTAGGATATTCAGTTTCAGCCATTTGACCTGAGTAGTCAATTGGAATGCAGAATCCACAACCCAAGATTTGAAGAGTAAATTTTGTAAGGGGAATTACAAACAAATAAGTATGGGGGAGATGATAAGGCAAAAATATGTCTCGTTAATGTGCAATAAATGATCTTATTTTACTCTCCTTTTTATCAAGTTTGACTGCATTTTGTGACTTTTGTTTGATCTAGTATAAGTTAGGATGTAATTGTCCATATTTTATTGGATTTATTTATAACATCTAAAAACTCTATAATTCCTAACAAAGTGTGTGGAAATTCAGTTTTTGTAATAAAACATGTCACAATCATCAAGAGAATGAAGTATGAAGAAATCAGCATGTTTTTGGGAGCATTGGCTTCAATACGGCTTAGTTTCAGAACCTCTAGACTTAGTTTTGGAACTCCATCAAACATCTAAGGATCTTTATCACTTAGTTCCAAAACCTTATGCCTTAGTTTCAGAACTCTATCACTTAGTTAAGAAAATCCAAAGCACTTAGTTCTCGTAACTATTGCACATAGCTCCGAAACTTTCACAGGTAGTTCTGGAATAGTTCCCTTTGGTTCGAAACTTCTCCAAAGTTTCAGAATCAATGGGGATCTGTTTATTTTTGACAAAATCTGATCTTAGAGAAATCAATGGGCCTTCCAATCAGGAGCAGATCAATAGATTGTTGATTCTTCATACTCCAGATCCAGAGATAACTTATCAAACAGTTGTATGTCTAGCAAGGTTTCTAAATTCCACATCTATTTTGGGAACTATTCGGTTCCATTTGAATTGATAAAATAGCTATGGTTGTAAATACATCTTTGGATGATGAAATATATATAAATACCTATAGATAGATTTAATATATATATATATATGGAGATATACATAAAGATATAGATACAGTGAAATTTTGTAAGACAAAACATTTTAGTAATAAAATAGCCACTTCATTTTGAGAGAATCATACTTTTTCAAATCCTGATTCAAGGTGGAGCAAGGGCCCACTCCTCCAAGAACCAGGATCCTTGTTTTATTGGTATTTATATTTCTAAGCAAATTATGTAGATCTGTTAATTCTGTAAATGATTTTGATTCTTTAGTTGAATTTTGTTATGTACTTATCACTGTAGGTGTTAGAGACTAGACTCCCATTTCCTTGCAAGCATTTTCACAACATTCTCAAATGTGTGTTTATTTCTATAACATGTGTTTATTTCCAGCAATTTATTTCATTTTGCAATGTGTTTTTATTTCCATCAATGAGTGTTTATTTCAGCAAGTATCTTATAGCATATATTTAAGGCTTTGGCCATGGAATCCTAAGGACACTACAAAAACCCCTAGAAAAAAAAAAAAATACCTACAATCAATTACTAGATCACTAGGATTCTTCTTGTTGCATATAACTTCAAACACACCCTTCATTTGAATATGACATCAACTAAGAGTTGATTAAATGAAGGGAATAAGGACACCCATCAATGTAGTGCAATTTTCAATTGTAAGTTCACTCTTTGGGTGACCATCGGGATCATTTTGAATCCTTATATTGTATCTTTCATTTTTAGATTTTATGTGGTATTGTGGGTTTTTTCGGTGATATATATTTTTAGGTTACAGAAATGTCGATGATCAAAGAGTGACAAAAAGTCATCAATAGGGAATATTTTCAACATTGTAAAAATTAGATTCGACCATTTGCATAGTCACAGGCACCCAACAACAGTATCCAGCACTTGGGTTCCCCTATTAAGCATGGGCACCCATGTCTAGCATCATCCATGAGCTTCAAAATTTATCCCGAGCATTGTGACACAATTCACCTCCCGTGAAGCAGTTTTCTGGTTCAAAACCCTTGAGGATCAAGCACAAATCAGCTAAGTTAGTTTTTCTATACCTCTTTCTTATTTTTTTGTACATTACTTTCTTATTTCTTATGTCATATTATATTTATCAAATGTATATCATCATTTACATTAGTTAATTTGCAATAGGATTTAATGAATTCTATTTTTGTTAGATCATTTTGTGAACTCTACTCATGATCAAACTCTTGGATCATCATTTTTTTATTCTATCTAATCTTCTTTCATGGATCCTAAAATTCCTCAAATATCTATTTGCAATGACTCTTTCTTGGGCCATTCTCTGATTCTCATTTAATGGTATGCACATATTTTTCCACAAATATATTTCAGTTATGAATAGTATGCAATGGGCATGTATAATTTATGCCATGCAAGGGCTCTTTACATGATCAACCTCACATTGTTTCTTACCAAGTTTTTGATCTAACTCCAATCAGCTATGATCTAGACAATGATGTTATTCTAAATGATTTTACTTTTTCATTCTCCACACCACACACTTGAGGGGAAACACACTTTATTTTCCCCTTTCAATCATGTCAAATTATTTCTAGTCTCTACAAATACACATTACGCTCTACTCTTTGTATCTAGTCTCTCCTTCACATCTTGACACAAATTTTGCAACATCATTACCCTATTATGATCTTTAGTTCCATGGTTCATACTTAACTGCTAAGGATCTAAATTTGAAATTAACCTCACCACATTCACTCTTTTCGCTCTACACTTCATGATCTATCTTTATCGTGCAAATTTTCAAACCATTTCTGATGATGCATTCTTGTTATATGGTTCATTCTTGATTATTGATGGATATTTTTAATTTAACCTCATCTCATACACATCCACCTGGGAGTACACCTCTCCTATCAAATTCACACTACATACCATTCCATTACACTCACATCATTTGCATATCTTGGTTTCATCTACTCTTACTAGCTTATTCTACTTACATGTACACTTTGTTCTCCATGTTCGACGAATACTTAGTATGTCAATATATTTTCTATATACACATGTGCCTTCACTTGGTCTTTTGGAGTGATTGCAAATATCTTAAAAAAATTTCACTCTGTAATGATGCTTTGCAATGTACCTCTTACTAGTCCTATCAAGGCTCTTAGGGGAATCTACTTTCTCACACATTACAGGTGTTATTATTTCAATATTTCCTACTTCTAATTCCTAGAACACTACTTTTTTAGTAGATACACACTTTTACATACTTTTTATGTTTCTAACAATCTAACGGGTGTTTCATGTGCATAATTTTACTTGCAGAACTATATGCCACCATGGTTATCCTATACATCTTTTCTTGTCATTACTTTCTCCTTGTATCCCATTGTTTATGGGTTATACCATATGTCTTTGTCTAATCACTTTTTGTATACTTTTTTTTTTTCTTTTGCCTTGATTGTCTTGTGACATTTTGAATGATGTCCCATGTTTTAAACCCTCTTTTAATTTTCTATCTTGTATGCACATTTTCTTGTTACATTGTTTATTTGTGACATGCTTGTTACTTTTTTCACTAACACATGTATCTAGCTACTTTGTTTACATGTGGCTTGGTGTATACCATGCACATCCCCCCTTGTAGGGATATAATTCTTACCAACATCATGTTCTCTCTTTGGTTTGGATAGTCCTAGTGATGTTGCATTTACCCCAAACAAGAGGGCATAAATTGGGTGAATAAATCACCCCCGTATAGTAACTCAGAGCTGACAACACAAGTCACAATATAACACAAAATCAAAACAAGAATACATTTACAAAACAACCCAAAATATGACTTGGGTGTTAGGAATTAGTCCTAACATGAATATATTAATGTGTTTAGTTTTGACTTCACATAGTTAAATACTAAATAGTAGAGAGGTCTAATTTTATTAATGTAAGTGATTTGTTATAAAAAATCATGTATTAATTTTAGGAGTATATTATTTGTTAGTTGTTAGTGGTTAGTTGTTAGACCAACTAACCTATTTTAGTGTGAATGGTTAGACTTCCAACTATCC
Source organism: Taxus wallichiana var. yunnanensis (assembly GCA_018340775.1). Classification (NCBI taxonomy): domain Eukaryota; kingdom Viridiplantae; phylum Streptophyta; class Pinopsida; order Cupressales; family Taxaceae; genus Taxus; species Taxus wallichiana. The sequence continues at coordinate 19,441,401 of CM031239.1, read as the reverse complement.
AAATAAATCCCTAGTTGTATGGAAAAGTTACATTCCATTCTAGCTCTAAGGATCTACATTGCAGATTGCACACACCTCATTTGCTCCTTTGGCACATTCCCTTGGTTGCAAATTCCTCGCACGCCCTTGTGCGCCCCTTTTTTCCTTCACCTCTTCTTTTCCTTTTCCTCTTTTTCAATTTTCCCCTCACACTTACCCTCTACATATTCACCTTCTTCCCAGCATTACATGCATGCTACACATGTGCCCTAGAATTTCTCTCCAAATCAGCCAAGTCCTTAGCTTCCTCATGTACCTTTCTTCCTTATTGTCACACATTACCTTGTAATAGTTGTGCCTTGACCATACGTTCCTCCCTTGGGTATTTCTCTCATTTCATCCTATACACATTGCATTTATGCACACCTTCCCACTATTTTCTTCGCACCTCATTCTTTCACATGCCTACCTTTTCACCTTCTTCTGCACTCTTTTGTGCCATGTGGCATGTGTCATACATTAAGTATGCTACACGCAAACAACCAAAATGTGCCAAAAAGGCACTTTGAATCCTTACAATGAATTGCTAAGTGATACATGGAAAAAATTAAAAAATAGATGTACAATTAGCTTCTATTCCAATAATAAGTGTGTGCCACGTGTCTTGCATGCCTAGTTCACACTACGGGTCTTTTAACGGTCATAACTTTTGTTTCAGTGCTCTTATACTTTTCAGAAATCTACTGATGTGGACTACATGCTAGACCATTCAAATTCAAATTTTAGAGGGGTTTGGTAGATTAGAATCTAGAAAACATCTTTCATGCCATTAATGAGTAGATATAATTGCTCCAACCACCCAATTTGATATTAATATTGCCTCCTTCCTTCTCCTACATGCCAAAAAAATATGGGGAAGTGCATCGACATATTTGTAGGTGGATTTGTAGAAATTTAATGCTTGTTGTTGGTGGTTGTGTTTAAAATTCTAAGTTTCCCTCTTTCTCTTCTTCTTCTCTCATGATTCATCTATAAATGTAAGAGCATTGCTCATTGTAAAGGGTTAGACATTTTGGATCCTTTAGTGTTTGCTAAGGACTCTGTATCTTTGCATTTTGAGTCGTAGACCTCTAGATCTAGTTTGTGCATGTGGATATCAACCTTCAGATGCCATTGTAACTGACTATGCATCCTTGGAAGTAATAAAAGCATCATTTTGTGGCTATTATCTACCTTGACATGTTTTTATTCTTCTTTCTTGCCTCCCTTTTTCATTGTGCTTATTGTGTCATTTTTGTCCTGCAGCTCCAATTTTTGGTCGTGTTTTATGAAATTGAGAGGGTGAATGAATTTTGTTTTTTGCTACATGTGCCTAGCCTTCTTTATTTCTTTTCCTTCATTTTCCCTCAAAATGGATAGTGTTCATCCCACTTTTGTGTTCTATCATCTCCCTTTATTTTATTTTTCCTTTTGTTATCCTTTTATCCCTAGTTCCTTAACATTTTTAGCTTAGATTTTTTACAATTTAGAGGATTTTAATTATTACAAATTTAATCAACCAATGCATTTAAATATTAACATAAACCATAAAACATTAAATGTTAAACATTATGCAATGTAATAAATAAAATTACATAACATATTAATTAAGTAATACATACCAAAAGTAAGAACATAGTGACACAATGTTTATAGTGGAAAACCCCAAATATGGTAAAAACCACTGTGAAATAACATTTTACTTTCCAAGAACCAAACTTACATCCAATAAATTTCACCTCCTCCTTTCAACCCTAATCATAAGGGTAAAATAATATTCACCTTTGATATTTCATTCGAACATATCAAATGAGGACCTAAAGTCCTTTTTATATTAGGTGATTGGGTATGTCTCTCAACCCACCTTTTCAACCTTATCAGTTGACACATATACCTAGGTTTATAATATTTAATATTAGAAATATAATCATTTCATGATATTAAATATTTAACTAAAATTATATACCTAGGTTGCCATATTTAATAATAGAAATATAAATATTTCATATTATTAAATATTAACCTATATATATTAGTGATGGACCCATATACATTAAGGGTTGGCCATACCACTTAATCATTATGTTCCAAAATTCCCCTTAATGTTAAGTGGGATAACATATTCTAATAGATTATCTACCTATGGTACACTACAAGATTTACAATCCTTAAACACAAAAGGTTTTATTCTAGCATATTAGGTGAAGGAATTATAACACCTTCATCATACTCAAGTTACCTTTTGGTACAAAATGATTTGGAATCCCAAAGATCATCCCATGATTAGTAGCTAAGTATGATTTGTGAGTTTTACATGTTCTCACGGGTTCTCATAAAAGGTTATTAAACCCAAGCATATAGGAGCATTTTATAACTTAGGAACTCCTTAATAATATGTTCGTATTAGATTTTTACCAAGTAAACTCAATAGCACTAAATATTTTACAGAATACCACCTTTAATATCTCTCTACACTTCTTTCTAAAAAATAAGTTGAGGAGGTATACATGCCCGAAGGTATTTTTACACTTGCCTAAAGGTCTTTTTACACTTTCTCGAAGGTCTTTTACAAATTCCCAAAGGTATTTTTACAAAAACCAAGTTCCATTAGGAGGTGACATTGTCATGCACACTCCCCCTCAATGGAAACTCTAAAAATCCAATTTTTCACAAAAGTGACAAAACTTTGTAGAACTCAGGGGCTTTGTGAAGATGTCAGCAACCTACTCTTCAGTCAGCATGAACTTGAGATCTATCTCACCACTTAGCACCTTCTCATGGATGAAGTCTATATGTATCTCAATGTGTTTCATCCTATGATGTTGTACTAGATTATGTGTAAGAGATATGGTGCTTTGGTTATTGTAGAACAAAGGATCACTACCTGGATCCTTCATCTTTATCTCATCGAATAACATCTTTAGCCATACTGACCTCTTTTACAACTTCCATTGCACTTTTATACTCAGATTCTCTTGAAGAGATAGAAATAATTGGTTATTTTTACTGCACCAAGTAATGGCACCTATACCAAATTTAAACACATAACCAAAAGTAGATTTTCTATCAATACATCACCAGCATGATCGAATCACAAAACCCATATAATTTATCATTTTCATTCTTAGTATAATGCAACCCATAATTAATTTTTCCTTTAATATATATAAGAATCCTTTTGCAAGATTCTAATGATCTCTATAAGGTTTCGCATAAACTAGGAAGCAATTCCTAATGCATAGGAAATATCTAGTTTGGTGATAGATAAATCAAACTACCGACTAACTACCTATATAAAGTAGGATCAAATTTTTCACATGCAAGTTTAGGATCAATTTTTAGTCCAACTTCCATAGGAGTAGAAATTAGTTTACAATCAATCATGTTAAACATTTTCAGTACATTAGTTGCATATTGTGCTTGAGAAACAACAATAGAATGTTTATCTTGAAATACAACCATGCCAAGAAAATGATGTAAGAGACCTAAATCATTCATTTCAAATTATTGTTTCAATTTTTCTTTAATTCTACAAATTAAATTAGGATTATCACCAGTCATAAGCAAATCATCAACATATATATAAACAATGATAATATGTGATCCTTTTTGTTCAATGAATAGATCATTGTCAAAAGAAAAATTAACAAATCCTAATTATTTAAAGAAAGAATTAATTTTTACATACCAAGCTCTAGGAGCTTGCTTTAAATCTACAAATATTTTTTCAATTTAAAAACATAGTTTTCTTTACCAATTTCTTCAAATCCTTTAGATTGAGACATGTAAAGTTATTCTTTTAAATCACCATTCAAAAAAGTATTTTTACATTCGTTTGATGGATTTCCCACCCAAATTGAGTGGAAATTGTAAATAAGGCCCTAAAGTACTCATTTTAGCTTTAGGGATAAATGTCTCAACATAATCAATGTCGGGTTTTGAGTGAAACCTTTAGCAACAAGTCTAGTTTTAAGTTTGTCAATACTACCATCAGCATTATATTTAAGAAAATATGACCAAATCATCCAGGTGAAATCATCAATAAAAGTCATAGTATATAAATAATCATTTAACGAAGCTACTTCAAGAGGTCCTCTAACATCACTGTGAATAAGTTGTAGTGGGGAAGAGCAACTCTCTTCAAGATGTGAGTGAAATGGTTTAGCACTTTTTTAGCGTAAACATCCTTCACACACATCATGAGAAGAAGAAAACATAGGAAAACCTTTTTAAGATTGTATTTAGCCATTTCATATAAACTTCAATGATTAACATGTCCTAATATTTTGTCATAGTTTTGAATTATTCAAACTTTGAGAAACAAAATAGAATGCGAAGAGAAATCATCAAAAATATACTGAGACCATTTATTTGAATTCCTTTATAGCTATTATATTATCATTACTATCCTTGATCTATCAATTATATTACAAAATTTGAATAGAAAAGCCATCATTAGTTAATTGAGAACATGATAGAAGTTTCTTTTTTAGCTTAGCAACAAATAAAACATTATTTAACACACCATTAGCAAATTTTACTTTTCCTTTCTATATTAATTCTAAATATGAGTTATCACCAAGATACACATGTTCATTGATTTCCACAACATCAAAAAAAGAATTTGAAACACCAGTCATATGATTTGAGGAACCTAAATCAAGGAGCTATTCAGAATTAGAGGAAGAATACAACTCAACATATAATGCAACAGTTTTAAGAATATCATTAGAACTATCATTTTTCCTTAAATTGTATTTATAAGAAACAATTTTTTTTTATTTTTACAGATAAGTTTCTTAGATTTTAAATCTTCCTTTTTATGTCCAAATTTACCACATTTTTGACATTTACCACTAAATCTAACACAATTAATTAGAAGAAAACTTTTCTTATCAACAAAAGAAGATTTAGATCTAAATTTCTAATCTCAAAAGGGCTTGTGAGGTTTTTTTCGGTTGGATATTTTGTCAAGCCAAAATATGAGGTTCAACCAAAATACATAGGATTAAATTCCTCCTCAAAGATAGGTGAGGCTTCTTGTTTATTACTAATTTAAAACACAATGAGAAATAATATATATAATATTCACACTATTCTAACCATTGGGGTTGGGATGGAATCCTGAAATCCATATCCACAATAGGTGAAGATATTGTTGTTTTTAAAGTGAAATGGATCAGAAAGGAAATTATTATTATAGAAGAAACACAATGGAAAGGAAATGAGAGAAATGTATTTTCTTTCGAGTAAACACGAGCACGAAATAATCATACTTGTTTTAGATAACAAATGTAATGTTTGAAATGATTAGAACAATAAAGATGCTAAACAAAGAATAGCTTAAGATTATGAACATAAGAACAATATCTTAAGAAACATACATCTCACAACAAAAAGTTTGCAAAATAGCATCAATTTCTATTCCTCAAATGATTAAAAGAAAACAAAAGTCTTTCTTCTTCACAATAAATCTCAATATTCTAAAAATCTCAACCCTTTGGAATGCATAAGTATCCCTTATTTATAATAAAAGGAGTTGAGAGAAAATAGGATAAATCCTAGAAAATAGTCTTTTGAATGAGATTCCTAAATTACTTGACTCGCACGGGAGACCAAGTCAAAATTTACTTCTTATGTGACAAAAATAATAAAAAAAGATGTCAATTTCAGGATTAAAATGACATGTAACATTGTGCCTATTATGTTTCATCATCTTTGACTTCCTCCAACAAATCGTGCTTGTCCTGATATTCTTAGAACTTTTAGATTATACCCTGCATCTCATTTTCATCAGGTGTGATGGAATGATCACTCAGAACTTCACATGTTTCTTGAGTATCGCTAGTGTTTCCAGGAAGCTTTTTTTCAGTCGCTTGTTGATTTTCCTTAGGGTTTCCAAAGAATGTTCAATTTTCACAAATCTATCAATGATTTCCAAGTTGAATCCATAAGTTGGTTCATGTTGAATTGATTCTTGGATCTATTTGTAAAGATCATCAACAGGCAGGATGCCCGAACTTTCACTCAACACCTTAGCACAGATCTTGACTAGCTCTTCTTCTAAGTCATTCATGTCATCGACTAATTGATCTCTTGATTCCTTCAATTTTCTGCAAGCTTCATTGAGAATCTTTATTCTGAATCTAATGGCTTTGGTTAGCTGAAAATGTTTATCCCAATGTGGAATGATGCCTTATTCAACCAAGATGTGGGATGGAACCTATTTCAATGTTTGGAGAGCTTCAAAAGTTAACTCTAGGTTTCTAATATCTACTGAAAATTCATCATCCATTTTCTCTCCATCCTTCTTTATATCCTCTAAGGATTTGTAAACTTCCACAGTGTCCTCGATGACTTCTTTTCCTTACAGGAGTAGCCTTTGGATCCATTCATCGACCATTCTCCCTTTCTCATTAATCTTCTCGATCATGGGTACCGATGAGAAATCAAACCCGATAGGAGTAGAGGATGATGGTGTTGACTCAGGAGGCTTTGAGAGTTTGAGTAGCACTTCTACCAACTATTGTACTTTTTCTTTTAACTCATTTCTATTTGCCTTAGTTTCCTTTAGCTTCGGCATAGCACATTCACAACATATTTTGCATCTGCTATGCTCCTTCCGTTGTTACTTTCCCTAGAGCTACCCTTGTGATTTGATATATTGTGACCATTATATCATCCTTAGTTTTATCTGTGGGAGTAGAAATATCTATAAATTTATGTCCAGAGGCATCTCTTGAAATCCTTGAGACTATATTGGGTTTCTTAGTCTGACTTGGTAGGAGTGACCTTGAGGGAACTAAAATCAAAGGTTGGTAATGGAACTAGCACCTTCCTTTTCCCTGGAGTATGATCTATTAAACATTGAGGTGTATTGGAATAATTTTCTCCCATTGTAGGTGTTATGGTCACATCTTTAGGTGGAGGAAGGTTAGCTTATGGAGTGGTGACAATCTGCAAGTGTAGCGTCCATGGTAATGGATTCGGGAATGAAGGTGCAATAAGAGGAGGCATGTCCATGGTTAACTAGGGTCTAATGGGGAGAGGTGAGAGACCAGAGAAGATACTAGCCATGGCTGAGGAAGTTGGTGAAGAAATATGAGGCAAGGAAGGCTAAATGAGAGGAGGAAAGGATTCTGAAATTAGAGCTTGAGAGGTAAGAGGAATACTTCCCTCTAATGAATTGTCACCCAAAAGAGAAATGGAAGGTTGAATAATCTCTTCTCTTGAAGGAATATTCCCTTGTTTTGTTTGTGGAGGTGAATCAGGAACCTCAACTATTGGTGGGAGAGTGGCCACTGGTGTAGTTACTTAATCTTCTCCCTTTCTTACAAACTTAACCTTCATTGGCCTTTTGGAAGGGTTCTTATCCTTTTCCTTTTTCCCTTTGAGGTTCCCACTTCCAAATTATCAAGCTTTGCAAAACTCCCTTATTTATAAATCATTCCCCAAGAAATGATCCATGCCTTAGTACAGGCAAGAATTTGAGTATCTCTTCCCGTGATAGAAGCTTTCTCAAGAATGGACCAATCAATGACCTGGGAATACATATTGATCTTTGGTCAACCCATCATACGAGGCATCAAGGACACTCTTTTTGTCCTTAGTGCCTTTTGGGATGTTAGATAAATCCAACATCTAGATTTCTTCAATTGTCAACCTGTTATTGTCCTTTCTTCGGATGGCAACATCATCCCAAAGATCAACCCAAATATATTCAATGTTGGGAACATGTAGATATAAAGTCCCATATGATTTAAGGACTCCTCGAAATCAAATCCATCTATGTGCTTCATGTGCTTCTTCAACTTGTCCTAAATCTCATGCACCACATTCTTAGCTTTAACCACCGTCAAGCACGTGTACCTTCCGATGGAAATAGGGAAGGATACGGCAGCCTTGTGTTTGCTTTGTTGGAATTTTTGGAAATCAACCAATTGTCTTACCAATTCCATTAGGATCAGCTTATCACCTAGGAATCTAGGCAATCGAGAAAGGATCACCTGGTACATGACCACCCGAAGGTATGTGAACTTCTTAAACTACAAGAAGATACAACCCCATTTTGATACTTCAGCCCATGCTTCGTCAGAAACTCTTCTTTTCCTTAGATCAGGGTTCATCCTGCAGATATTTTCATAAAAGAAAGCATCATTCACTCTTCTGAATTGATCATCGGAACCCTTCATTGTCAGTTGAGGGAAGTACTGATATATGTGTTATGTTACACTATCTCCTTTTGCAGATCCAACCCTGGATAATTTCTCATTCCAACTGCATGCATAGTGACATATGACGACATATAGAATTTTCTCATAGTCAAGATTGTCTTAATTTGGGAATTAATTTCATCACTTATAAGACTTCTCTAATCGATCCCTTGTTTTTTCTTCTTCATAATGACCATGAATAAATACATCCATCCTTGGAAGTATCTTGATTCGGGGAGTCCAAATACTCGACTTAGTAAGGTGATGATGTCACCGATTTCAAGTATGAAATCACCCCGGGGACAAACTTGGGAAACCTTGAGGTAGATGGCTTGGCCTTGATCAAGAACTTTTTATTCACAAGCCTGATACAATCTTCTTGATCTTTATCCCAAGATTTTTGTGCTGAATTAAGATCTAGATTGACATATTCCTGAAATTTGGGTAATATTAAGAGGTCATCAAAGTAACCTCCATCCAACTTCACTATGACTTCTCCTGCTTGAGTTTTCACTGAGCGAGAGTCTGAGTCATAATTAGAAGAACAGGCCAAAATGAACTTAGGGCATTAAACAGACATTGGGAATTTTGCTGTAAGAGGGAGGCCACTATTGGTTATTGACTTCATCCAAGGACTCTGAGAAGAATCCTTAGTTCTGTTCCATAAGTCTTCCATGTCAATTTTACCAAGCTCCGTATCTCAAATGTCGTAATTGAAATCTATGTAGGAGGGGGATTCACTTTTCTGGTACTTTTATTTCATCTTCTTTGACCTGTCTAATTTATCCTTAGATGATCCAAAATCCAACATGAGAAATCCTAAAGAAAGAATGCCTAGAAAACTCCTATTTGAACAATCAGACATGGAAACTTGTTGAGCAACCCCATGAGACTCCGCCACACTATCCGGATTTTAGAACTTACAAAGCACCTAATGAAACCTGACACACTAGAATGTATGTCAAAAATAAGGTCTTGTCGAGACACTTACAAAAACTGACGATGAGAATACAGAGAGTGTCAGAACTTAGTAGATATCATACACTTGGTAAAACCCGATGCACTGGAGGAAGTCGGAAGATGTTGATCACTTCGCAAGACCCGACACAAGTAGAGATCGAAGGATGTCAAACACTCAAAGAAACCTGATACACTGCAAAGTGTATGTCAGAGGTTAATAGATGTCTGGCACTTATTAAAACCGAATACATTGGCGGAACTTGGAGATTATTGAGCACTCAATGAAGCCCGATAAACGGTGGAAGCAAGGAGATGTTTAACACCCTACAAAACTTGAAAATAATGGATTTGCGTTTTTGAGGTGTCAGGACATGCAAAATTCCTACCATTTCACCAATTAGGAATTTTAGATTTTTTCAATAATCAACAAGGTATATTCCATGGGATAAAATAAAGAAACACCCTAGGGGTGAATTCCAAACAAGAAATTTCAATGGAATACAACATAAAATGAAGAACATAATATAAAACCCTAAACCTAGAGGAAAAATAGGAAAGGATGGAGAACATCAAAAGAATATCTCAAATACAAATCCAAAAGACCTCAAATTAGAAAGAAAAGTAAAATACCTTCAGTAATCTCGAAAAATAATCAAAAATAGAACACAAAATCTATCAAGAAGCTCAATTAGGTTTGGAGGTCGCAAGCACAAGTATGAAAAATCTACACAAAGAAAAGTACAATAGGTAAAAATGACATGTAAATTTGGGCTATTTATTAAACCATAGCATTTGTGACACTTCACGACATGTGTGCCAACTACTCGACAACTCGAGTTAATGCCATGCCATCATGCTTGGAGTACTGAAAACCCGATACAAGGATTAGCTATCAATTCGGGTTTCAGGTTTTAGGAAACATGCGACATGAGGCATGAGATGTTTGGATGTTCCAAGGTCCAAAACTTGATACAAAGGATTATATCAGGTTTTGGGTTTTGGAAGTCAAGTGACATGTAGCATGCTTTTTGCAAATCATGTTCGATGTTCGTGAGTTCTAAAACTTGACAGACTGACTTGTTTTGGGTTTTGGGTTTTGGGAAAAAAATTGCATGTAGCATGTAAAAAATATGTTTTCATGTTGTTCAAACCCAAAACCTAAAAATCTCCTCAAAAGGGCATTTTAGAAGATTTTTCCAAAAAAATTCTATGGTTATCTTAATTTTAGTTGGAATCACTAAAATGAGATAACAACTGGCTCCAATTGGGGAATTTCTTGGTGACATCAAAGGAAGAGAACTTAGAATCTCTAGTTTTATCCATTGAGCTATGGAGTTTGAAGAAAGAAGAAAACCAAAAAAAAAGAAAGAAAGAAAGCAAACACACACATTGACAGAAAACAAATTATTTATAATGCAAGAGAGCATATTGCATTGCTTGATGGAACGACTTGGATGTTGACCACTAAAAGGTAGAGGGAGAAACTCTCCATCAAGGTATGATAGACAAAAGCTATTTTCACCATTCAGCTGATGTATTTTGAAAGGTCCTTTCCATAAAGAATCGAACTTGCCATGCATCCCTTTCTGTTCTCTTCTCTTATCCCAAAGAAGTACTAGATCTCCAACCTGGAAATCACGTTGCTTTGATTTCTTGTCAAATATTCTTTTAACTTTGATCTTATGGTCTGTGATGTAATCCACAACCTTGCTTCATTCTTCTTCTAGCCTAGCTAGGTACATTATCCTTTTCTCAATAGAACTTTGAAAAACTTCATCCTCAATTGCTTTAGCCAACTGTAAGGCTGGTAATTCTACGGAGATAGGTATCTCAGTGTTAATCCCATACAACACCTAGAATGGAGACATCCCAATAGCTCATTTAGGAGTAATCTGATCAGCCCACAATGCATCATACAATGCTTTGTGCCATGTCCTTTGATTCTCATCAACCAACTTTCTGATTATGGTCACCAAGTTTTTATTACTCGATTCAGCTTGACCATTACCTTGAGGGTAGTAATTAGATGAATGAGCCAATGTGATCCCAAATCCATAACAAAATTTTGTCAACTCATGGGATGAGAAATTGGAGGCGTTGTTGGCAACAATCTTGTGAGGCATGCCAAATCGACAATTATATTTTCTTTGAGGAAGTTGTAGGCAGACCTTCAAAGGTTTCCTTTTGATGGGTGCATCTTCCACCCACTTGGTGAAATAGTCCGTGGCGGTGAGCACGTAGTTGCATCCCTCACGCGGGTAGGATTTAATACTCCAATGAAATCAATTCCCTCTTTGGTGAAAATTTTCTTCAATCACCACAAGCTTGTGGGGAAGAGCTGCTAACTTAGGGCGACCAATAAAATGTTAACAAGCTTCACATTTAGACACCCATTCTTGAGTCTCAAAAGAGATTAGGTCAATAGTACCTATCCCATAGGATCTTATAAGTTGTCACAAAGGAGAAGAAATTTCCTCCACATGCAATATTGTGGAAGGACTCTAGCAACCTCACCGCTAAGAATTATCAACATGGTACAAGAATACACCATCAATACCTTTCTTGTATATTCCATTATCCCACACAATATATCTTGCAAATCTTAACTTAACTATCCTCTTCTCATTTTGGCTTAAATGTGGGGGTATTTGCCATAAGTCGAAAGAAAGCAATATCTATGTATCATTCATTGGTTGTGCTCACAAAAAGCACCATGGGCAATTCCGAAGAGGTATCCTCAGTTTTTTCACATCCTGTCTCAACATTATTTTTTGTAATTAATTGGCACATGCCCCTTCCTCGTGTCAACTTGGTAGGTCTGATGTCCAATTCATACTCCTAGACTTTAGCTATCTAGTTACCCCATTGACTACCCAACTCTTGTTGAGTCAAGATGGATTTAACTACAGTATCAGGGACGAGGACAAGGGTATGAGAACTCAGCACGTAATACCTAAAATGTTTCACTGCTCTCACCACCACATAAGCATGATTTTAAATTTGTGACATTTTCAATTCATGTTCTTTCAATGGGCAGCTCATGAAAGTGATGGGAGCTTCAATTCCTTCTTCATTTTCCTACATCAAGATGGTTGATATTGTATGAGCGGAAGCATAGTTGTACATGATGAAATCTTTCTTGAAGTCTGGACATACTAGAACAGGGGCATGTGCAATTACCTTTTTGACTTCTTCGAAAGCAAGCTTCCCTTCAGTGCTCCATCAAAATGGAGTTTTCCCTTTCATCATCCCAAGGATATCCTTGGTTTTATCAGCAAAATCAGGTACAAATCTTCTTAGGAAATTAACCTTCCCAAAAAAGGAGTGCACCCTAGTTTTTTTTGTGGGTAGGGTAAGACTTTGAATGGCCTTCACTGTCTCTAGGTTGATCTTGGTTCCTTCTCTAGTCACAATATGACCCAACAACTTTCCTTCTATCACTCCAAACGTGGAATTTTAGAATTTAATGAAATCCCATGACACTTGCACCTTAAGAGTACCTATTCCAAGTGATCATAATGATCTCTTCATTTTTAGAGAAGATCCAAGTCATCCAAATACATAACTATGACCTTGCCCATTGAATCTCTGAAAGATAATTCCATAGCCCTTTGAAACATGGCTCCGACGTTAATCAACCAAAATGCATTCTCCTATAATCAAAGGTTCCCCATGGAGTGGTGAACGTTGTTTTATGTTGATCTTCAGCAGCTACCTCAACCTGATTATACCCTAAAAATCCATCAAGCATCGATAACAATTTTGCTCCAGTGATAGTTTGTAATACCTAGTCCATGATGGGCAATGGATAATTTTCCTTTAATGAAGATTGGTTGAGATTCTGGAAGTCAACACAAATCCAAATTTCACCGTTCTTATTTCTCATAGTGACAATGTTCGTAACCCAGGTGGAATGATGGATCAGAAAGATAATCCTTGCGTCTAACATTTTCTAAATTTCTGTAAGAATAGTCCCGAGATCTTTGGGTTGTAGTGTCTCCGCATCTCGCCATGGGGTTTAACTTTAGGCTTTAAAGGAATGGTATGTTACACATCCTTGGGCTTGAAAGACTTTATATCCACGTATGACCACACAAGGACATCCATATATCTCTTCAAGAGTGAAGAGAATATTTCTTTTTCCTCTGGTGAACAGCATTTACCGATGTTTACTATCTGCGGTTGATCAGCAGAACCCAATTTAACTTGATCTAACTCTGACGAGGAAGCACCTTCAGCTTGCCTTTTACCCTGAATACACCGGTCATGTTTGTCAAACAAACCTTCCAGAGAAACCAATCCCTTGGGAATCTTGTTGCCTTTTAGTTGAATGAACTCACCATCAATCTCTTGATATGAACTTGAAATAGATTCACGGAAAATTGATTCTGATCCTTCAAAATATAATTCACTAAAATTATCGACTTTTTCAAGGAAAGACAGTACCTATTTATCATCATTGAATACTTTCCAATGTGCTAAATTATCTGGAACACTGGGACGGTACATAATCTCAATGGTGTACGTGTCTTATTTGTACTTTGGATGAGGAAGGAGAAGAGATGCAGACACAACCAATGAATTGGATTTTTTGTTATAATCCCTCAAAATTTCCTTGATAGAAAAAGCATCAAAGCATTCTACATTGTCCTATACCTTGTTCTTGTAATTCTTTAGGTGATCATTTTTCACTTGATAAACCCCTTTCACTTGATTTACAATGAGTTCTCATCTCCCCGCACTTTTAGGTTTGAGATTACTTTTGTCTTGCAATTCTAATCCTAATAACAAATCTTTATATTCAACTATGTTATTAGTATTATCAAACCGCAACTTGAAAGCAAAGAGAAAGATCTCAAAATCTGGAGATATAAGAACTACATCAAAGCACTTGATCCAAAGAGTTGAACAGCTCTTGTCAAACTTGAGGGTCCAAATACCATTAAGATCCTCTTCCTTAACATTTACAATTGGTACCTTTGATATCATGAAATAATTCCCTAACCTATCATCTTTGAAAAGAATTTGAGCCTTGGGGTCATCCAATTTAGTGACTAAATACTTCACTTGAGGCTCATGATGGAGAATACGATGAACTCCATTAACTATAATTTTAGCCTTGGTCCAGTCCATATTGATATCTCCTCCAACATCTTTACAAAAACCTCTCCCTAAGAGAATACCGTAAGCAACTGGGATATCAACAACTAGAATGGTCATTTTTACTCTCTTCTCCGAGAAGGTGACAAATGCAAATTGTGCATCTTTGATTTGACCAATCAAGGGAACTTGCTTGGTTTCCATGGAGTAACACCATCCATATGATTTAGTCAAATTAAGTCCAAGGGCATGGGCTACTTTTGCGGGCATCACGTTATCGGAAGCTCCTGATTCAATTATGTAATTGTTGAGTTTGAACCCGTTTATGAGTAAAGACAAATAAAACAGTTCGATCTTTCCTGAAGAAGAAATAGAGGTCATATTGGTCTGAGGTGAAGGTTGAGTAGGACCTGACAAAATGCCTTTTGAAGATGAAGGGACAATAGCCTTACTTCTAATGAATTTGGCAAGCTTTTCAAATTGCTCAGGATTTGACTGAAGATATTCTACTTCTGACATTTGGATCTTAGTTCTTTTTACATGGTCAATAATGTCAAAAGTAGTATATGAAGGAATGATGGTAGGCTTAGTTTTGGTTATATTGGTTTGAGCTGAGGTACTGGTCTTGGGAGCAAGAGAAGGAGAATAAGAAGAAGTTGTTACCTTTTTAGTTATCTCCTTTTCAATTTGTGTTGAGATAGGAGAGCCTCTCTTGGCCAGGATCATGGGGGCTTCTTTATTCTTCTCCTTAGAGCCTTCAACCAGTTTTCTAGGATTTTAAGATTGGGATCGAGTGAAGACCGCAAATGACTGACCATCATGTTCACATCCATCTTCTTTGTATTCCAAATACCCAATGTTGGAGTTTCCAAACTGAATCATCATAGGAATCATCAAAGCATATCCCGAAGCTTCAAAAGCTTCATGAGAATCTTGTTCTTCGGTTCTTCATCTTCTTCAACTATCTCTACTTGTAGCATTAACATGAGGAGCTTCAATAGCCAGTCTTGGTTGAGTAGCAGTCAATGCATGGTCTATCTCTTGTGGGAGCACCATTGGTATTATTAAAATTCCATCTAGGAATATGCCGATACAAAACATTTCTCACCTATTGAGACATTTGTTTTTTCAAAGCGATCAAGTCATTAGCCATCTTCGAATCATTGGATCGGTAGTACTATGAGAAGAACTCGATTTTTAGGATTGGATGATTATTTTTCGATCTTTCCGCCAAAATAAGATCATCTTCTATTTCGGTGGTTGTAGCTTGAGTGGTGGCCAAATCAGGGATACACATCTTCTCAACAAGAATCTCACATCGGGAGGTCGAGAGTTGATGAAGAAACATTTCTAATTTTCAAGAGTGGGAACAGCAAGATCTGGAATCTTACGGATCAACTTGTTAAATTTGGCTATGAAGTCCCACATGGGTTCGTAAGAATCCTTCTTCATGTGTGTAAGTTGTGCTAACAAGGCATGAGAATCCTTAACTGGTTTGAACCTTGCTTCAAATATAGATCTCATGGTAGCTCATTATTAATGCATGCATTTAAGAGATGGTAAAACCATTCCACTACTACGCCATGTAATGTTTTGATGAAGATTTGAATAGAGACATCTTCATGAGCAACCCCAAGAACACCGCATGCAACAAAGAATGAGGCAATGTGTTCATCAAGATGCTATTTTCCATCACCGTTGAACTTAAGAATATTCTTCCGTGATCCATGAGGTAGGTCATACAATGGTGTAGTAAGGGAAAGAGGACCAATAGCTGTGCCCCAAGGCACAGGTTTTGATGTCATTCTTCTAAATGAAGTGTGTACAGGAATATGAAAATCTGATAAGAACAATGCACAACAAGTTGTAGAAACTTCTTGTTCTTGAGGAATCTGAGTCCTTCAGATGGGTGAAGAACTTATTTCCTAGCTAGATGCAACACTATTGGGTGAAATCCTGAAATTATGTTGTTGAAGCAGATCAAAGAATGGATCAGTTTCACCCTTGGCTCAGCTTAACCAACTGAAGATATTCCTAGCCAGCTTGAATTGGAAAATGGATCTTCTTGAAATTAAGGAAAATATGGAGTCACCAGACACCAAAAGGATAAGCTTAGTCTTATCAATCCATATTCCCAGCGGAGTCACCAAAAAATGTTGGTTGGATATTTTGTCAATCCAAAATATGAGGTTCAACCATAGTACATATGATTAAATCCCTCCTCAAAGACAGGTGAGGCTGCCTATTTATTACTAATCTAAAACACATTGGAAATAATATATATAATATTCACACTATTCTAACCATTGGGGTTGGGATGGAATCCCGAAATCCATATCCACAATAGGTGGAGATATTGTTGTTTTCGAAGTGAAATGGATCGGAAAGGAAATTATTATTATGGAAGAAACACAATGGAAAGGAAATGAGAGGAATGTGTTTTCTTTTGATTAAACACAGAGCATGAAATAATCATACGAGCTTTAGATAACAAATGTACTATTTGAAATGATTAGAATGATCAAGATGTTAAACAAAGAATAGCTTAAGATTATGAACATAAGAACAATATCTTAAGAAAGATACATCTCACAACAAAAAGTTTGCAAAATAGCATCAATTTCTATTCTTGAAATGATTAAAAGAAAACACAAAGTCTTTCTTCTTCACAATAAATCTCAATATTCAAAAATCTCAACCCTTTAGAATGCATAAGAATCCCTTATTTATTATAAAAGGAGTTGAGAGAAAATAGGATAAATCCTAGAAAATAGTCTTTTAATGAGAGTCCTAATTTGCTTGACTCTCGCACAGGAGACCAAGTCAAAATTTTCTTCTTATGTGATGAAACAAAAATGACAAAGACATGTCAATTTCAGGATTGAAATGACATGCAACATTGTGCCTATTATGTTTCATCATCTTTGTCTTCCTCCAACAAAGCCTGCTTGTCCTGAAATTATTGGAACTTTTGGATTATACCCTGCATCTCATTTTCATCAGGTGCGGTGGAATGATCACTTAGAACTTCACATGTTTCCTAAGTATCGCTAGCATTTCCAAGAAGCTTTTTCAGTATCTTGTTGAGTTTCCTCAAGGTTTCCAAAGAATGTTAAATTTTCACAAATTTGTCAATGATTTCTAGGCCGAATCCATAAGTTGGTTCATGCTAAATTGATTCTTGTATCTATTTGTAAAGATCATTAACAAACAGGATGCGTAAACTTTCACTCAACACCTTAGCACAGATCTTGACTAGCTCTTCTTCAAAGTCATTTGTGCCATCGACCAATTGATCTCTTGATTCCCTCAATTTTTCAAAGCTTCATTAAGAATCTTTATTCTGAATCTAATGGTTGTGGTTAACTAAAAATGTTTATCCCCATGTGCAATGATGCCTTCTTCAACCAAGATGCGGGATGGAACCTGTTTCAGCGTTTGGAGAGCTTCAAAATTTAACTCTAGGTTTCTCATCTTTGCTGAAAATTCATCATCCATTTTCTCTCCATCCTTCTTTGTATCCTCTAAGGATTTGTAGACTTCCACAAAGTGTCCTCGATGACTTCTTTTCCTTATAGGAGTATCCTTTAGATCCATTCATCGACCATTCTCCCTTTCTCATTAATCTTATCGATCATGGGTACCGATGAGAAATCAAACCCGATAGGATTAGAGGATTATGGTGTTGACTCAGGAGTCTTTGAGAGTTTGAGTAGCATTTCACAACTACCTGTAATTTTTCTTTTAACTCATCTTTGTTTGCCTTAGTTTCCTTTAGCTTCTAAAGCATAATGCATTCATGGCATCTTATGTGTCCTGTTGTGCTCCTTCCATTGTTACTTTCCGTAGAGCCACCCTTGTGATTTGATAATCTGTGACCATTATATCATCCTTAGTTTTATCAGCTATGAGAGTAGAAATCTTTGCAAATTTATGCCCTGAGGCATCCTTGAAATCCTTGAGACTGTTTTGTGTTTCTTGGCCAACTTGGTAGGAGTGACCTTAAGGGAACCGAAATCAAAGATCGGTAATAGAACTAGCACCTTCCTTTTCCTCAAAGTCGATCTACTAACCATTGAGGCATATTGGAAGAATTTGCTCCCATTGTAGGTATTATGGTCACATCTTTAGGTGGAGGAAGGTTAGCTTGTGGAGTGGTGACCACTGCAAGTGTAGCGTCCATGGTAATGGATTCAGGGAATGAAGGTGCAGTAGGAGTAGGCATATCCATGGTTAACTGGGGTCTAGTGGGGAGAGGTGAGAGGCCAAAGAAGATACTAGCCATGGCTAAGGAACTTGGTGAAGAAATCTAAGTCAAGGAAGGCTGAATGGGAGGAGGCAAGGATTCCAAAATTAGAGCTTGAGAGGTAAGAGGAAGACTTCCCTCTAATGAATTGTCACCCAAAAGAGAAATGGAAGGTTGAATAATCTATTCTCTTGAAGGAAGATTCCCTTGTTCGGTTGTGGAGGTGAATCGAAACCTCAACTATTGGTGGGAGAGTGGCCCTTTGGTGTAGTTACTTGATCTTCTCTCTTTCTTACAAACTTAACCTTCATTGGCCTTTTGGAAGGTTTCTTATCCTTTTCCTTTTTTTCCCTTTAAGGGTCCCACTTCCAAATTATCAAGCTTTACAAAACTCCCTTATTTATAAATCATTCCCAAGAAATGATCCATGCCTTAGTATGGGAAAGAATTTGAGTAGCTCTTCCCGTGATAGAAGCTTTCTCATAAATGGACCAATCAATGGCTGGGAATACATATTGATCTTCATTCAACCCATCATACGGGGTGTCAATAACACTCTCATTGTCCTTAGTGCCTTTTGGGATGTCAGATAAATCTAACATCTAGATTTCTTCAATTTTCAACCTACTATTGTCCTTTCTTTGGATGGCAACTTCATCCCGAAGATCAACCCAAATATCTTCTATGTTGGGTACATGCAAAGATAAATTCCCATATGATTTAAGGACTCCTCAAAAATCAAATCCATCTCTGTGCTTCATGTGCTTCTTCAACTTGTCCTGAAGCTCATGCACCATGTTCTTAGCTTTAACCACTATCGAGCATGTGTACCTTCTGATGGAAATAGGGAAAGATATGGCAGCCTTGTGTTTACTTTGTTAGAATTTGTGGAAATCCAACAATTGTCTTACCAAATCCATTAGGATCAGCTTATCACCTGGGAATCTGGGCAATCGGAAAGGATCACCTAGGTACATGACCACCTGAAGGTATGTGAACTTCTTAAACTACAAGAAGATACAACACCATTTTGATAATTCGGACCATACTTCGTCGTAAACTCTTCTTTTCCTTAGATCAGGGTTCATCCTGCAGATATTTTCATAAAAGAAAGCATTTTTCACTCTTCTGAATTGATCCTTAGAACCCTTCATTATCGGTGAGGGAAGTACCGATTTATGTGTTTTATTACCCTACCTCATTTTACATCCAACCCTGGGTAATTTCTCATGCCAGCTGCTGCATAGGTGACATATGATGACATATAGAATTTTTCCGTAGTCAAGATTGTCTTCATCTGGGAATCAATCTCATCACTTATAAGATTTGTCCAATCGATCCCTTGTTCGTTCTTCTTCATAATGACCATGAATTAATACATCCATCCTTAGAAGTCTCTTGATTCAGGGAGTCCAAATACTTGACTTAGAAAGGTGTTGA
Source organism: Taxus wallichiana var. yunnanensis (assembly GCA_018340775.1). Lineage (NCBI taxonomy): Eukaryota > Viridiplantae > Streptophyta > Pinopsida > Cupressales > Taxaceae > Taxus > Taxus wallichiana. The sequence continues at coordinate 19,421,424 of CM031239.1, read as the reverse complement.
TGTCACTAATTTCAAGGATGAAATCACTCCTGGGGACAAACTTGGGAAACCTTGAGACAGTGGCTTGGCCTTGATCAAGAACTTTTATTCACATGCCCGATGCAAGTTTCTTGATCTTTGTCCTAGGATTTCGTGTGTTGACTTAAGGTCTACATCGACATATTCATAAAATTTTTGTAATCTTAAGAGGTCATCAAATTAACCTCCATCTAACTTCACTATGACTTCTCCGCTTGATTTTTCACCGAGCGAGAGTCCTAGTCATAATATGAAGCATAGGCCAAAATAAACTCGGGGAATTGAGTAGACATTGGGAATCCCCCTGCAAGAGGGAGGTAATTTTTAGTTATTGACTTCATCCAAGGACTCTAAGAAGAATCCTTGGTTCCGTTCCAAAAGTCTTCCATGTCGTTGTTACCAAAATCTGTTTCTTGAATGTCGTAATTACAATCTATGTAGGAGGGGGATTCCATTTTCCAGTACTTATATTTCATCTTCCCTAACCTATCTGACTTATCCTTAGATGATCCAAGATCTGACATTAGAAATCCTGAAGAAAGAATGCCTAGACAACTCCTATTTGAATAATTGGAATTGGAAACTTGCTGAGCAACCCCACAGACCCGCCACACTATCCGGATTTTAGAAATTTCAAAGCACCTGATGAAACCTAACACACTAGAATGTATGTCAACAATAAGGTCTTGTCGGACACTTCACAAAACCTGACAGACTGCAGAGAGTGTCGGAACTTAGTAGATGTTAGACACTTGGTAAAACCCGATGCAATGGCGGAAGTCGGAAGATGTTGATCACTTCATAAGACCCAACACAAATGGAGATCGAAGGATGTCGAACACTCAAAGAAACCCGATACACTACAAAGTGTATGTCAGAGGTTAATAGATGTCCGACACTTGGTAAAACCCGATACACTTGGCGAAACTTGGAGATTGTTGAGCACTCGATGAAGCCTGATAAATGGTGGAAGCAAGGAGATGTTGAACACCCTGTAAAACCTGAAAATAAAGGAATCAGGTTTTTGAGGTGTCAAGACATGTAAATTCCCACCATTTCACCAATTAGGAATAATTTCCTAAGAGGCATTCTCCTTATATTTAAAGTTCATCATCACTTACTCTTCATGTATCGAAGTGAGCTCAAGGTATTTAAATCAAGTAGATCATATTCATTCGATATTTAGAGTTCAAGATAGAAATAAACTTCCTAAATATTTCATGTATATTTAATGAACAATAAAGTAGATTAATTTTTCACCAATTAAATCACAATTACATCCATTTAATTGTGCTTTAATATTATTTATTTTGGCTAAGAAATTAACTACTTTTTTATCTCCTTTCATAGGAATTGTAAGCTATTCTAAAACTAATTTAATAATTTTAGATAAATGTGTACCTTCATGCATGGATTCTAGTTATGGCCATACCTCTTTTGGATGTTTTATATTACCAATGTATAGAAGGTACTTGTCATTCACATTATGCAAAATCATGGAAAGAGCCTCTTACATTCATTACGAGAATGCATTTATGTTATCTACATTTACTTGACGACCGGTGGGAGAAAACTCAAATCCGAAACAATCATCTAGAGTTTCCTCACCATAAGTTTTGATTTGACCCTAATCTTCCAAATGTTGTAGTTGGTTCCATTCATGATCTGGGTTTTGTCAAGACAGAAATAGTTAGATGCCATTATTTTCTTGAACTTGCAAAACACACCCCATTATAATATACAATTTACCACAGAGTTAGATACATATTTATCGAAAAATAACAACATTTTCAATAGAATCATATCTAAATTTTTATATCTAAAGAAACTATTTGATCATAACTAATTTTTTCATTACAATGCATACTAATTAACCTCCCATGATCAAAATAATAAACTGCTAATATAAAGGACTCGCATTATACCCCAAACTTATATAAAAATATTTCGACCATATAGAAGTGAAGAAGAAACCCCCGAGAATGCATAACAACTTCAAATTTCTGAAAAAAATTAATGTAAACAAAGATCCATCCACTTAAATTCAACATCTAAATGACTGTCATTATGACATATTTTTGGTGTGTCATAACTTTCGATTGACTTTCAATTCTAACAAAATGAAAGTTTCTGGAACCTACGAACTTAAATTTGACGTCTAAATGACTGTCATAATACCTTATGTTTGGTATGTCATGACATAAAATATTAGATTGCACAAAAAATGGAAAGAAGGGGGCTTGATCATTTTAAATACCCTTTTGGGTTGGTTGAAAAAACCCATAAAAATTAAATAGATTAAATACAATAACTTAGACCTAACCTATTTAATTTAAACCATGCTCTGGTACCATGTTAGAATTTAGAGGATTCTAACTATTATGAATTTAATCAACCAACACATTTAAATATTAACATAAACCATAAAAATTAAATGTTAAACATTATGCAATGTAATAAATAAAATTACATAACATATTAATTAAGTAATACATACCAAAAGTAAGAACACAAAGTGACATAGTGTTTATAGTGGAAAACCCCAAATAGGGTAAAAACCACTTTGAAATAACATTTTAATTTCCAAGAACCAAACTTACATCGAGTAAATTTCACCTCCTCCTTTCAACCCTAATCACAAGGGTAAAATAATATTCACCTTTGATATTTCATTCAAACATATCAAATGAGGACCTAAATTTCTTTTTATATTAGGTGATCGGCTATGTCTCCTGACCCTCCTGTTCAACCTTATCGGTTGACACATATACCTAGGTTTATAATATTTAATATTAGAAATATAATCATTTCATGATATTAAATATTTAACCAAAATTATATACCTAGGTTACCATATTCAATAATAGAAATGTAAATATAAATATTAACCTATATATATTAGTGATGGACCCATATACATTAAGGTTTGGCCGGACCACTTAATCATTATGTTCCAATAAGATTTCCCTTCCAAAGCATTAGGAGTAGTCATAGCAATAGAAAGAGGTAGTGGAACCAGCATTTCTAGAGGTCTATATCAAGAGCACAAGGTCCCACACTTGGAGAAAGTCCCATTATTAAATCAACAACTTGGATCTTCCAAATCCAAGACACGGGTGCAAGTTTGACAACAAACACTACCATTCTTATATATTTGTAATGTTTTTTATTATTAAATTATAAATGAATGATAGATTAATTGAGCATTTGGCTCTTCTCAAATATGGGTATTTCCCCACATTTGGTATAAGAGAAGGTCTTCTAGGCCTCTCTCGAGCATTATTCGAACTTCCATTCATTGTTTTAATCCACACAAAAAAATGGCAAATGCTATGTAGACCATGAGAAAATTCCATTGCATTGTTTTCCACCTTGATTGCATTTTTTTAACAATTGAACAAAGTGCGGCACCATGTGTAAAAATTGTTGGCATCTACCATTCATGTGCATTTTCCTTCTCATCTCTCGTAGTGCCCACTTTCCTTTGGCACCCTTTATTATTGATCATGAGACCGTAAACTATATGACCTGATATTTTAATAGTTTTGATTTAGTATGGTGTTAGATGTCAAATCTTGGATTATTGTTGAATCTAATTATATATAATGCATGGTGATTATTAGAGACACTCACCGTTGATGATGATAAACTATTGACATGGATGTTTAATGGAAGTTATTCGAACATGTGATTTTGGAGATTATGAGTAAACCTAGAAAAGGAAAATTATTTGATGATGATATAGTTGTCGATATAAATAGTAAATGATTTCGTTGATTACCTTGGTGATTTTTGTGATTCATATGTATAGATGATTTTGTGATTTTATTATATATTCATATTGGACATTCTGATATGGTCATGAAGCCGAAAGAGGTATTTGTGTTTTGCAGGTTTAAAATATCACAACAGACATCTGGGGATTGGAGACTAACCAAAGTGGAATTCTAGGTGAATTCGACAAGGTCACCATGGTAACTTGTTTTGTGTGTGTTGTATTTTGTTAGAGATTCCCATGGGGGGATCATCTTTACATGTGACCATGGGTTTGTGTATTTTATTAATGTGGTAAAATGTTTATTTATTGTTGTATGTATTTTATTAGTAATATATTCCTTCCTTTAATTAATTAAAGTTGTGGTAGATTAATGTGGAAATCATATGATTAAAATTTAAATAAATCAAATGGGGATATGGGAAAATAATAATGGAAGTTGTTGGTTTGTGTAAGAGTATGTTTAAGTCTGTTTTGGAGTATGAAACACTCCACCTCCATGACAAATTCGAAATTGTCCTTGGGAGCTATTTTTGGAGGCTTGTGGGACAAGAAAAACTTGTCTCATACCTCTAAATTTAATATACCAACCATACTTATGAATGGAGATGTGATTTGTGACTTTTAAATGCATTTTATTCATCATGTTGCTTGTTTTAGATTTCACTCTCTTACATTTTATTAAATTGTTGTCCCTTGAGGTGTGGGCTCTTTTTAGAGTGTGCAAGTAACCTGTCATCTTTTCACCCACCTCTTTATTATGCTTAGAAGAATAGATTTTTGTCTTTTTTGTTTGAATTGGTGGATGTTTGATGTGGCATCCTACATGGATCCACATCATCCTCTTCTCTCCCTCTTCTATTTAATTCAAACTCTCTTCTTGTTTTGGGTTGTTGAAACATTTTGCATGCATCCTTGGGCACATTTTTCTTGTGATTGGAGCTCTTACTTTGGAGAAGCTTTGGTGAAGACTATTTCTTGGTTATTGAACCTCTTTGCATTCATCCTTGGGGGCACATTTTTCTGTGATTAGAGCTCTTGTTGATTTGGAGGAGATTGGAGAGCATTTGATACTTTGGCACTGTTGTTTTTAACTATATTTTGACATCCAAAGCTTGTTGTGTGGAGCAAATCCTTCCATGGAGAGGTAGGAGTTTATTCCTTCTTTTATTGCTATTATTTTATTGTTGAGTTGTCTCGTATGGAGAATGTTTTATTAATTTTGTTGGATGGTTGGGTAAACTACCTTAGGGATGGTGTAGGAGAAGGCTATGGGGATTTCATGTGGGGGAATAAGGGAATGCCAGTGGCATCAGTTTCATTTTGGAGGGATTTTTGGGTTTGAGATCCACCATGGAAAAGAAATAGCTTTCATTTCTTACTTTTGGGGGGCATAAGGGAAAATTTTTGGGGGCATAAGGAGGGGTTTGGAGGCATAAATTTTATGGGATATGATATGTTATATTAGTGGTATGATTATAGGTGGATGCCCAATTCCCAATTGGGAGCATAAGTATCTTTCCCCCTAGTCCTTGCTCCTTTGGCTTGCATGATCAAGCCTGAGTTCTGTTTTGAAATACTTTTAAATGTAGTTGTGAACTGTTGTGTTGTGTTGCATTTTGTTTTTTAAAATAAATGTGTATGTGAAAGAATGTTATGTTGTGGAAGCCAGTTGTTGCCATGGGTTGAATTGCATCTATTATTGTACTTTGGTTAGGGCTTGGGGGAAAATGATGAAGGAAGGATTCTCCTTTAATTGGATGTCTTGGTTGGGTGGAGAGCGTTGTCTTTCCCCCTTTTGTTGTGATCAACTTGGAGAAAAAGAAATGAGCATGTTGCTGTCCTAGAGCAAAAGAAAATACAGTTTTGACAGCTTCTTTGTGAGAACCCATTCATTTGTAATCTTTTCCCACATGATGCAAATGAAATTGTAATAGTTATGTTACGGATAAATTATGTTTTAATTGATTATGAGGATGTATACTTGAATTGAGAAATCCATTTGTATTCTAATTTTGTTTAGTGGAAAGAAATGAAAATTATATTAATTGTATTCAAGGAATGAAAGAATGTAAAGATGTTTCTCTTTTTGAAGTCAATAAAGAATTTCAAGTTCATCTCTCTTTTGCATTGTTGTTATTGAATTGGAACATCAAACTATAATGAAATAGGAATATCAAATTGTGATTGAGGCTCTGTTTATTTACAAAGGAAAGAAAATGCGTATAAAGGGAGGATGTTATTTGCCTCTTTTGGAAAATACATAGGAAATTGAAATCAGAATTGCAATTTATCTTGAAACGGTCTGTTATAAACAACTGAATGTATTGGACTAGTTTAGGAATGAAGTGCCATATTTGAAGGATGAATTTTGATAAACAAATTTCTAGAAACGGATTTTTGTCACAAACTTAACACTGGTAATTAATTTTAATAAAAATGTACAGTTTAGACCTACACACATTAATCAACTTGGAATGGATATAATTTAACTTGCTAAGACACTAAGGAACTCACTTGACAAAGAACACTTAAGAAAACCAGTTTAAACATTGCAAATTGGAGCCAAATCCTTCTCACAGTCTTTCTCTATCATCTATTGGAAAATTACAAATTGGAATCAATTGAACAAAAAAATTACCTTCCTAAACTACTTTGAAACCTCCCTAGATCAATTCTCCATGTCTGTTTGGCATGTTGAGTGAAGGAGGAGATCCAATTTAATCAAATTGAGAAGTTAGAAATTACCAGTGGCTTCTTAAAATCCTGCAGATCCTTTTTGCAAAATTGGCCCTTTAAAACTTATCAAAATGTAAAATTTATGTTTCTTATGCAAAGAGGGCATTGAGAGCTTTCCAAAAAGTCCTCGTTTTCCCAAAACTGAGCTTCCTAGCAAAATTTATGGCACTTTGAAGTTTTTGGGACTTGGCAGGAAAATTTGAGAAAATTTTCCTCGGGGCCTCGCGGCCCGAAATTTTCCCCTTTTTAAAATCCTTAGGAAAAAATTTGAAAAGTTTGGCTCAGAAAATTTTCACCTTTTACTCCACCAGCCCGCAACCAATCAAAGGCTGCCATGTGTCCTCATGGGGCAACGGCGGAGGCATGGAACTTTTCTTTCCCTTAGAGTTTTTTTGAAAAAATTTCATTCTAGCTCTTGTCATTGCCCGCAACTAATTAAAAGTTGCCACGTGGCAGCTTTGGGTGCTAGTGGAGGGGGCAGCCCCTTGATTTTCTTTTGTTTTTGCTTTGGTAAATTTTCATAAAAATTCCCCACGGTCCCGTAACCCGCCCTGGCCATGGAGTTTTTCCCTCCGTGGGCATGCGGACCTACGCGTCATTTTGTTTCTCTTTACCCTTTTGGAAAAATTCTCTGCATCACCCCACCGCTCCATGCCCCTCCTCCTCTATTCTCCCTATGGCCAACCGTGGAGCACCACATGTCCCCAAGAAAACCCGCAGGTGCAGGAGCACTATTTGGTTTTTCCTCTTCCATGGGCGATGTGCCCCAAATCCTTCCACTACTCCACCCTTCCCTGTTCCCCAAGCATTGTCTCTGAGGCCGCCACGTGTCCCTAGAGGACCCACGGAGTGCAGATGCATTTGGAAAATTTCTCCCATGCAAGGAAATTTTCCTTAAGCCACCCCGCGACCTGCCAACCCACCAACGGGTTTTTTCACCCCTGCTGACACGTGTCCCCCTAGGGGAAAATTTGACCTAAAAACTCCGCCTGCTCATATCTTGAGTTCTGTAAGGAGTTAGGAGGACTTATTTATATCACCGAAAAGGTGAGAAAATTTCCTATCCAATGGGAATGGTTTAGGAAAATTTTTGAAGCATTAAGTAGGAGAAAAATCTAGTTGAAACTCTGAGCCTTTTAGAGAGTGGGTATGGGGTAAATTACTCCCTGAACCTAACTGAAACTTCTAGACCCGAGTTTTGGGCTTGGTGACCTCTGTGAATTGTTAATAAAAGAGAATTTTGTTCTTGTGGATTTGAGTTGTTCCAGAATCTGTTAGTGGTAGTTGTTGCCTAGCAACCTAGTTGTAGACACTCCTAATCAAGTTCTGGGAGTGGGTAAGTGAGACCTTACTCTGTTGATTTTAAATATGTATTCCTTTCTCACTGTAATTAAACCCTACTCTTGTCTTGATCTTGTGGAATTAAATACCTTGGGTATTTAATTTTTTTGGGTCCCTTAACCCTAATATTTCTAATCAGGAAATATTTAGCTAAAATGTCAATGTAATCAGTAATTAAATTAATCCCTAGAGAGATTTGAGCTAGGGTGGACTTATTGCACTTGTTTCTCTATAATGTGGAATTAGTAATTATTATAATGGGAAAAGTTATCAGTTGAATTTAATCTGTCTTTGAGACTTTGGTCATTAACTCCTAATCAAAAAAAAAAATTATTCCATAATTTTCTAACTAAACCTAGGTTGTTCATGGTTCTCAAGTGGGTTGTTTTGAATGGGCATCACAGCCTCCATATTGTATATTCTATCCATTTTTTCACTCCATTATGTACATGGTTTGCATACTCCTAAATATATATTATATATATGTGTGTGTTTCAGATTTGTAGAAAATAAAAGAGTTGCAAAGAATCAAAAATATTGGATTTGAAAAGTTTTGTTTTGGATCGGTGATTGATTACAGAGACCCCTATTTTGAGTTGCAATTTTTAATGATCTATATTTTCATATATCTAATCTATGAAATATTCCCATGTGGATGAATTAAAAATAGAGGTGGAGTGATTTTATGACTTTAAATCAAAACAAATGGATTTTTGATCTAAAATAGGCTTCCTACTTCCCCGTGTCTATTATCTTTGTCCATGAAATCCATTCCAGATCAACACGCGAAGGAAACCAAGTATGAGACTCGAGATTGTATTGCATGCATGTGCATTTAAAGAAAAATATCTTGAATTGTTCCCATATGGGGACCAAACAGAAATTGGAGAACAAATTTCCTTACTTTATTAAGATTAATTTTGAATTTTTTATATTCGATATTTTAAAAATAAGTTTTGACAATAAATATTTATATTATATATAAAAAAATTGAGTCTATGTCATATGATATATGCTTCAATATTAGACCGAGCTAGAAGACAGAGGTAAGAAACTAAGCTGGGAGAACGAGATAGTGGACTTTTCAAATGAACTAACTCACTTATCCACCTTCCAGCATGACCGATCCACTTCAACGTTCTAACTAACTCATCACACCAACTAAGAAACCAACTCTCCACAACTGTCATGCTTAGTGCAACCAATCACTGGTGAACCAAGTGTTGAGCTCATAGAGATCTTAACTAAATTGGAGCATAGTGTGGTCGAAGCCACATTTTAAACAAGGTGATGTAAGGGATTATAAAGCCTTAAAATTCCTTACCATCCCAAATGTGGGACTAAAGTTCCTTTAAAAAAATAAAAAAGGAATAGAGCCATAGGCTCAATTTTGTTTTTAATTATAACAGGCCATATTAAATACGATGGTTTCTTAGGTAAAAAAAAAGGTTAGTAATATACTATGTGGTGACCAATCACTAAACAAGAAAACTTTAATTATTTTTCTTATGAAGTGGCCACATAGGGAAAAATATTAAAGTGTTTTGATTTATATAAAGTGGCACAATAAATACTCACTAACCATTTTTTTATGGAATTGGAATATTTTTGGAGCGCTTAGGGTAGGATTTAAAACACATATAGAATAGCCATATGGTAATATTTATATGTTTTAAAGTTATAAAGTTAGGATTATTTAAAAAATGGTTAGGTATACCAACTTTCCACAAAATTATATGTATGTTCTTAGACCAATAGAAAATAAAGTGGTTAGGAATTAATATAAATGGTTTAAAACTATAGTTTAAACTTAGGTTATACACTATTTAGGATATGATACCAAGGCCTCATTTAGCATATAATAGACATATAGGACTATAGTTTTAATTATGTATAAAATAAAGGGGGCCATGATTTAGATATAGGTAACAAAACTATAGTTTTGAATTGAATTTTGGACCCATTTAAAATACCCTTAAGTCATGGAGAATAGAAAAAATTATAATCCTATTTATGGGGAGGGTTATCTCTCTTGGGAGACCTTGTGGTTACTTTGAATTTACTTGCTTTACCCTACATTTTTTACTTCTTCCTTGCACACACATTAGATAACTATACAATATTAAATAAAATATTGCACTAATTTATTTACCCTTACCTATGTTTCCAGAGTTCCCGTGGAGATATTTTCACTAACAAAAAGTATTTTTCATGCATGAGAGTATAAATGAAACTCGAGAGAGGTTTTATATGTGAAAATAACATGAGAAGGGGTATTAATATTTTATAGGTTGTAACCAACCACCAATGGTTGCAACCCTTAGGAAAATTAAATTAAATTAATTTAACCAACATAGTAACCATGCTCTGGTACCATGTGAGGTTTGAGAAATTAAATTAACAATGTTAAATATTAAGTTATACATAATATTAAACATTAAAGAAAATAAATAAATAACATTGTGAACACATATATAATTTATAAAACCCCTAGGGGTAAACATTCACAACAAAAATATATTCCATTAACGAGAAACTATTTTACACAATCTAGTAACTCCAACTCCTCACTTCTCTCCCATGGTAATTCACAATGTGAATTCCTAACACAATGATCTAAATAATAATTTGACCTTGTGGGTCATATTTAAATAATATGATCGTGCATGTATTTTCATGAAGCACACCAATTAAAAATATTGATTTAATTAATAAACCAAGTAACCGTAAACATGTAGTTTATATAAAATAATTTAAGAATATGAATAATCTAAAGTATTTAATTATAAACTATGGTTTATAAGAACACTTAATATTATGTTGAACAATGGTCATGGTCGTGACCCCTACCCAAGCCATGCCCCATCCTTTATATAATATGCAATGTCACCCACGTTTCTCAACCTTCTATGATATAAAATGCAATGAATTTTCCATTACCATCATATATATATATATATATATCATATATCACACCCATTTATCAATAGATTTAGATCCAAAAGAAACAAGAAAGTTTTACCCACAAATAAAATGGATATAAAAATAAAATTGAAGATGTAAATATCAATTGAAATAAACAGATTTTCAAACAACAAGAGAGATTATAGCTCTTGATCTTTCTCCACCATCCATGATAGCTCCACATAGCAACCTAGAAACCAAAATAAACAATAAAATGAGAGATATGGAAGAAAAACCTTCCATAAGGAAATAAAGGGTTTCCCAACATAGCCCTCAGATCTCGGTAGTAGAGCCTTTAAATCTAAAGACTCTCCTTAAACCTAGAGTGTGCACTTGCAAGTGAGTCCCATGATGGGCCTTCCCACTTACAAGTGGATATTTTTAATTTTAAGTTGGGTGAATAATATATTAGGTTCTTTTGAAAATTAGATTTAATTAATTTAAAGAGCATGGGTCTTGGGGACCCCTTTAATTAAACCTTAGGGGTAACATTGTTAAACCACTTAATTTATTTAGGGACCTATGGATTAATTATCCTTCCCACTTTATTAAATAAACCTTTGTAATAAGGGGTAATTAAACTAAATTAATTATACGGAATTATTAGCACCTTAGAAAGTGAAACTTTTTTCCGTAGACCTAGGGGTTTCCTTGGTGCAGAATTATATTATGAAGGTTATTATTAGTCAATTAATAACACTAATGTTTATTAACACATTAGCACATTTTTAAAATGAATTATTAATATCAATTTAGTCATCACAATGACTTATTATTAATTTTTATATTAGTAAAAAATTATTCACTTTAACACAAAAGAAACCATTTTTTCATCACCTTTATAACGAGATTCTAATGGGTAAACTATGGTATAATTTGGAGTTAAATTTTGGGTCACGACATACTTGCACTCTAATTTGAATCTAATCATTATAGTTGTGCATAAAAATATGATCACATTGAAAAATATCCCAAAACTCATTAGTTATCATGTTGAAGCTCTAGATTTGGATGCAAATTCTTGAAAATAGATCCCTAATATAAACTACGCCAATCGGCTATGGATTTTCTCATGAAGGTGACTGATGTGAATAGTGCACACACCGAAGAGAGATCACAAAACTATGTACAAAATTGATAATCACACATGCTCTAGGTGGAGGCATGTAGAGTGTGAATAACACTTATTTTTCTAAAACCAACATTAAATTACTCATATTATAATCAAAAGAAAATAAATCTAAACAAAACCAGAGATAAGTTGAGAAAATAACTTCACTTCGAATGAAACTTGGCCATGAAATTATCTTTACAAATACCCTAGACTTTATTTAGAGTGGAAAACTAGTCCGTAGATCATTTCCCTTCATAGTGTCAACTAAAAAGATGAAAAACACATATGTATGAGCTTGATTTATATTTAGGAAGTATTATAGCTGAATTTTTATGATTTTGGAATCTTCCTCGTGCTTTGAAATGAGCATGAAAGGTGATAAATAAAAATTTATCTCTAAAACACTTAGATATCTTATTGGGATCACATTTTTTAAGCCGATCTATTCCATCCCTCAAGAAAGCTATCATGTCCCTCGTCCTTCTTCTTATGAAGCGTGTTTTCCATTTATTTAAAATGTTATTCCTCTACTTCCTCTTCAATAAAAATCTATGTGTTCATACTTGTCCCTCGCACCTTCCCTTTCTTCCTTCCCAAATGCAACATTCACAGATCAAGTTCCTCCTTTACTTTGAAAACTACTAGACCAGTGATTTGTTTCCATGTAGGCTCAAAACATGAAGGAAAGATATTATCCTCACATTATTATTAAATTTATATCATGGAAATAACAAAAACTCAAGAATATAAGTGATTTTATCCTATTTTTGATCTTCGGTTGTATATTGAATGCCAACAGATTTTAAGAAACACTTCCTTCCCCTTCACAGATCTATCCGATCATCCTCTAACTCTATATAATTCTTAACAAAGGTGTAAATATATTGGTTAGGAAAAACTATGATTTCATCATCTCGAATCGAGTCATGCCACTGAAATATTGATCTCATGGTATTCACAGATGAAGGTATCCGAAATGAGTATGAAAATTTTCTAAGAGTGTGTCCAATTTATAATTTATTACGTAGATTTTTCTTGGTGTGTATTTTCTTATACGATCTTCTAAAACCCTCAATTTATCCCTTATCATGTTCTACAATCTCTTAAAAATTGAGAACATTAAGAAAATCGCATAAGATATTCTCTTATAGATGTTGATATTCCAAAATAACTACATGTCGTAATGTTGAAAATTACTTCCAATGTGTAGGGTTTTCAATTCCTTCTCCTTCTCATGATAGTAAATGTAGACATCCTAAAAATAATTACTTGGTTCCAGGATATCCTTGGATATTTGTATCCTTTACATAATCTACCAATTTACAACTCTTTAGAACTAATTAAACTAATTATATCCCACTAGAATTCACCTACAACCTTTAGAATTAATTAGATTAATTATAATTATGCTTAAACTATAGTCCTATGATCCTTCGCTAATGTAATTAAATATTTATTTAATTAAATGGTTAATTTCCTACTCATCTTCCACTTAAGATCCACTTCACTATCCTAGTCACCCCACTCAACTTAACTTCTATAATCCTAAAAATGTGGAACCAACAATGTCAGTAAAGTACAACCACCTTCCTAGATGTAAAATTTGTATCCATTTTTTCTTCCGGGAAAAAATGGACAACGGGTTAAATTGCACCTAGGAGTGGAAAATTCTCTTGTAGAAGCACTCGAGGGTTATTAGACACAATTTCAAGCTTTGAGAAAAATTACATTGTTCCGAGAAGGTTGGGTATTATCTTAGACTACTTTTTTCATTCATGGGCTTTGAAGTTTTAGGGTTTGTTTAGAACGATAAAATTTCCCATGGTGGGCCAAAATATATCCAACACAAGTAAAATGGTCTAAAATGGTAGATAATATTTTCAAGTGTCCTACTCTACTTCCATGATGCCCTAGAACTAACGAAAATCTAAAATTTTGAAAGGGTTAGGAAAAACTTTTTTAAAAATCAAAATAGGCTCGAAGGTGCCATGAGCTAAGAATAGCTCACCAACTAGCTCAGCAAACTAGATGGTGAGCTAGTTAACATAAATCATGAGGACAACACGTATTGGTGATTTGGTGCCATCTTGGTAAATATTCGATCCCGGGGGTGTGATATATGTGGACTCTATAGATAAGGCTAACCTGGCAGACGTGTAGATATTTAAGAGCCAATTGAGAGCTCGTATGACTGATAGGATAATCATATTGGAGGGTCAGTGGTGTAACTCATGGGTCGTAGAATATTAAAATCAGGAGTGTATACATGGACGTTGAATTAAAATTACATTGGCACAATTTGATTGTTTAACTTTGTGAAGGGAGGAAGGCCTGTTGATATGGCTCAGCACATTGGGCCATTTGAAGGATCGGCTTGATGCATTATTAAGGGAGGTCAAGCTTAGTTTTTTTAGTCCATTGATCACTGGAAGAATCATAAAGGAAAGTTTGGGATGTTCTATTGAGTGGGAGGCTCGAGTGAACCATGGAACTTGACTATGTCGATGTTGTAAGAAAGCTTGGAAGTTATAGTAGATGAACATTGGCTCAAGGAGCTCATGAGTCATGCTACGGCAGAGCAATAAAATTTATGGTGAGGTGATTGTGGGATATTTATTTGATTCAGTGAATTTTCACCGTATGAAGCTAAGGGTTGGCAGAGTGTTTCTACAGAGATGAAGAAAAAAACTCACGGATGATTGAGCTCGAATCATGCAAAATAATGATGTGTTATCGGGAATGGAATTGAGTTAGAACTCAAGTCAAAGGGTGGATGGTATATAATAGTGGAATGAAGGAAGCTTGGAAAATGGTGAGCTCAAGTAGGCCCGATGAGTTTTGGTGATCAATAAATTTCAGATTTCACATGACACAAGCTCAAAGATTTGTTCGGGTCACCGTGAGCATGCAAGAAGGAGCACAATGTGAAAGGCCAATCCATTCAAGGAGGCCAAGACATGAGATTAAGCTTGGATTTTGGAGTATACTAATGAGTTGTGTAAACAACTTAGGTCAAGCTACCTACATAGCTCGGTGTTTATAAATAATAATCGATGAGTAGGTTGGAGTGGTGAATGAATCAAGCATCATGAGACCTGCATCGCCTACTTCCCTTTGACACTTTTAGATATTGATCTTGATACTTTTGATCTTATTATGGACACTATTATGTTTTGTTTTAGCATGATAGTTAGATGTTAGATCATGGATTATTATTGACCTGGATTCAGTTATTGTGCATGATGGTTATTAGAGACATTTTTATATGTGGTTGATGATATACTGTTTGACATGGAAATGTGATGGATGATTGTTCAAACATGTGATACTAGATATTGTGAATAGAACTATCATGAGAAATAATTGATGATGATATAGTTGATTAATTAAACTGAAAATGATAATGTTGATTTCTTGATGTTGTTGTGATTCATATGAATAGATGGTTTTGTTAGTATATTTATATCATTTTGGATGTTTTTATATGGACACGAGGCCGAAGGAGGTATTTGTATTTTTCAGGTTAAAATATCATAACAATGTCAGGGGACTAGAGACTAACCATATTGGAATTCTAAGTGAGTTAAACAAGGTCACCATGGCAACTATTTTGTGTGTGTGTGTTGTGCTATGTTAGGGATTCCCAGGGGGGATTTCCATTATATGTGACCATGGGTTTGTGTATTTATTAATGTGGTTTCTTTATTAATGTTTGCATGTGTTTATTTTGTGATGTGTTACCCTTTTCATTAGTTATTATATGTTGTGTTAATGTTGTGGATAATCATGTGTTAAAATAAATAAATCAATATGTCATAAGAATGTAATTAATGAAGTTGTTGCCCTTAAATGTAATGTTGTAAGAGTGTGTAAGAATGTGTAAGGGATATGTAAGAGAATGTAAGATAGATTTTGGAGTGTGAAACACTTCATCCTCTTGGGAATTCGAATTTTTCCTTGGAGGCTATATTTGGAGGCTTGTGGGACAAGTTAAACTTGTCCCACACCTCTTAAAATTATTCACCAACCATACCTATGGTTTGGAGGTTAAATTTAGACCTTTTTAATGCATTTTGAAATGACTAATTGTAATTTTTAATTGTACTTCCCTTGTTTTAAATTCAGTCCTTTTGGAGTATGGGTCATTTTGGAATGTGTAAGTTATATTGTCATTTTATTTTTATGTTTAGGTGAATGATGTTGACTTTGATCTTGGGATTGAGGAAGAATGATGTGGCATCCCACATGGATCCACATCATCGTATTATCTTCCCTCTCCTTTAAAATTCAAACTCTTTGCTTTTTTATGGTTGTTGAAACTTTGCATACTTTCCTTGGGGTGAATTTCTTGTTGTTTTGGAGCCTTGCTTGTGGAAGAAGATTGGAGACCATTGCATGTTTGTGTGTTGCTGATTTGGGACTATTATTTTGGCATTGGGAAGCTTTTTGATCTTGGGACAAACTCCATTATGGAGAGGTAGGAACTTGAGCCTTTTTAAAATGCTTTCTTTCTCTTGCATGCATGTATGAAATGGTGAATGTTGTTATGTGTGTGTTGGCTAGTTGGGTAGACTGCTTAGGACATGGTGTAGGAGAAGGCTATGGGATTTCAAATGGGGGCATAAGGGAATGCCAATGGCATCAGTTTTATTATGGAGGGAGTTTAGGATTGGGATCCACCATGGAAAATAAATAGCTTGTATTTCTTACTCTTGTGGGGGCATAAGGAGGGGTTGGGAGGCGTAAGGTTTATGGGTTATGATATGTTATATTGGTGGTATTATTATTGGTGGATGCCCAACTCCCAATTGGGAGGCATAAGTAGCTTTCCCCATAGATCCTTTCTCTTTTTGCTTGCTTGATGAAGCCTCAGTTTTGTTTGCACTTGTTTAATGTAGTTGTGAACTACATTCTTCTTGAAATGTGTTTTAAATGTGAAAATGTTGCATCTTTATTGTGGAAGCCTTTGTTGCCATGTGTTGTATTGCATCTCTTATTTCAATATGGTTAGGGCTCGGGGGCCAATGAGGAAGGATGGCTTTTCCCTTCTCATTGGATGTCTTGGTTGGGTGGAGAGCGTTGCCTTTCCCCCTTCCTTGTTGTGATCAAAATGAAAAGATGAAGAAACTAGCATGTTGTTGTTTTGGAGCAAGAGAAATATACAGTTTGACAGTCCTTTCTTTTGAACAAGTTTATTTTAATCCTTCCCACTTTGAAGTGGATGAGTTGTATAAATATTTGTGATGAAAAGGATTTTATGTTGGCAATGCAAGATTGTATATTGGAATGTGAAATGTAGAGGAATTACATTCTACTCTCTGTTTTGAAAGGAAATGTGAAAAGATGTTATATGCATTACATTCGTATTTAGAAATCAAATGGAAAAGAGAAAATTGTAAAGTTGTATTGGAAATGAATAAAGGATTGCATTAGTTCTCAAGATTGTATTGTGTATTGGATTTGATTTGCTGTTAAAGATTGAAATTTCTGTTTGTAAAGGAAGATGTGTATGAGGAAAAAGAGACAATGTTTTATTTCCCTTGAAAGGTGTTTGAAATTGGAAATCAGACTTTGTATATGGATTGTTAAATGTTTGTGTGAATTTGATGAAATGTAATAGACTTGCATGGAATGAACTCCCACACTTGGAGGATGGAAAAATGTTTAAGAACCTTTAATGTTTGATCTCTGTTTTATTTTCTATATCTGGCAATCAAAGTTTAACAAGAAATGAGAAGTTCAAACTTGCACCAAGTAATAAGAAATGAAACATTAAAATTTAGATGTAGCAAGTCCTAAGGAACTCATTTTGACAATAAAACTTAAGAAATATCCTTGAGAACCTTGTAAAAATTAAAATTGAACTTGCATAGTTGTTTTGCTATCAAAAGATGGAAAATTATCAATTGCAACTCAATCAAATAAATTGAACCTTGAAACCTCTCTTAAATCCATCCAAGAATAAGTCTCCATGTCTGATTGACATGTTGAGAAAGTAAGAAATCAAATTTGAAAAAAAAATATAAGTTAGAAATTTGCCAGTTTGCTTTGCAAAACTCTGCAGATTGGTTTCTCAAAATTTACCTCTCAAACTTCATCAAATTTAAAAATTTATGACTCCTGTGTAAATAGGGCATCGAGAGTTTTCTCGAAAAGTCCTCGTTTTCCCAAAATTGAGTTTTCTAGCTCAAGTTATGGCCATTTGAAGTTTTACTTCAATTTGGCATTCAAAAATAAAAATAAATCTAACTGTTAACTTTAATTTTGACTTTGGAAAAATTTCCACAAAAATTCTATGGCCCCCGCCATCCCACAACCAATCGGGACCTGCCACGTGGCACCTCGGAGGGGTGGACCAAATTTAAACTTATCTTTCTTAAAATTTTACCTTGGGAAAATTTTCCTATTTTTCCTCTGCATCCCTTGCAGCCCACAGCCAATCAGATGTTGACACATGGCACGGTGGAGGGGCAGACCCTTTTGAATTTAAACTTTTTAGGTTTTGGACCTTGGGAAAAATTTCCAATTTTTCCCCGCATCCCCTGTCGGCCCATAGCCAATCGAGAGGGTGCCACGTGTCCTCTTGGAGCTATGGTGGAGGTGCGGTTTCTTTTCAACCCTTGACCCTTTGAAAATTTTGGGGAAAAATTTTCATTTTTTCCCCGTCGGCCCATAGCCAATGAGAAGGTGCCATGTGGCACCTGGGGGTGGTAGAAGAGGAGGGAGGTTCCCTTGTTTCTTTGAGTTTTAGCCTTGGGAAAAAAATTTCAAAATTTCTTATGGCCCCGTATCACCGCCCCTACCTCAAGATTTCCTTCTTCGTAGATGCATGACCCGCACGTCCCCTTCTTCTTTTTTGTCCTCTGTGCCGCAATTGCACAAAATCCTCCCGCTACTCCGCCCTTCCCTCTCCCTCTCTTGCTTTGAACTAGGCCTCGACACGTGTCCACCAAGGACCTGTAGAGGTGTGAAAGAAAATAAGAAATTTCACCACGCGGGGAGAAAAATTTCTAGAGCCGCCCGCGACCCGCCAAGCCGCCAAAGGGGATTTCACCCCTGCATGACACGTGTCCCCTAGGGGAAAGTTTGAGCTAAAAACTTCACCGGTAAATAACTTGGAAAATATAAGGAGTTAGGAGGAATTCTTTATATCACCGAAAAGGTGAGAAAATTTCCTATCCAATGGGAATGGTTTAGGGAAATTTTGGAAGCGTTAAGTATGAGAAAAATTCTGTTGAAACTTTGAGGCTGCTAGAGAGCAGGCATGGGGTAAATTACTCCCTGAACCTAACTAAAACATATAACCCTAAAATTTGAACCTTGTGAACTTGTTATTAGTTAATGAAGGAAAATATATGTTGTAGTACATTGGTCTTGTTCAGAACCTGTTAGTGAAAACCGATGTCTTCTGCAACCTCGGTTGTGGACACTCCTAAACAAAAAAATTATCGATATTTTTTCTAGCTAACCCTAGGTTGTTTATTAGGTCTCAAGTGGTTGTTTAAACAAGCACTACAGAGGTCATCTGGAATGAAGAAATAGAGGGATGAGCTAATGGAGAGCTCGAGGTGGTAGGTCATCATATTTTTGGTACCCAAATTGGTCCTCTCTTTTGTATTCGAGTAGCATCAACAAGCTAGAAAGGATTCCTAGAGAATGATAGATCAAGATTTAATTCATTTTATAGTCGGGGAAGGATCTCATCATCTCTTTGTCACTCAAGCTTGGAGGAGTTGGATAGCACCATGTTGAGGGTATGACCTACCCTCCTAATTTAGGCTCTTCCTTAGGCTAGGGTGAGAGGACCCATTTTGTAGTTTCTATTTGTAAAGGAAATGAATATATCAAAAATATTTAACACTCCTTTATAAGGCAATTGAGAAATAACCTTGGGAAGACATGGTCAATTCAAAAATTCTAACTCTCACAAGTTTTCACTCTAGACAATGTAGATGTCTCCTAAAACAAGGTTCAAACTACTAAAGATAGAAATGGAACCAACTTGCTTATGCATATTTTGGCTTTAACAATGCAAGCATGTGTACTTCTAGTGGGATTTGTTAGTTTTAGATGTATTTGGTTTTGGAATTAAACAGATAAAGTTGATTATACTAAATCTTTAGGAACTCTTGTAGATTGAGAAACAGGGATGGAAGCCTGTGTAATTTTATTAATCTCAATCAACTAAAAAAGTACAAAGGATGGGCTGCAATATTTATAGATATTACACAGCCAAATACATCTGGGAAAATGAGTTGCACAGGTGCAACCAAAAACCAGAATAAACAAGCTTCCAAATCACCCGGGAAGCAACAATTACATAAAAACAAATATATTGTTTGAAAACAATATAACAATGTGCATACAGAAAAATATGGTTGATTAACCATATAACAATATAACAATTTATTATTTAATTAATGAAATCAATTAAATAATCTAACTATGCATAATTAATATTTAGGATAATAAAATTTATCCTAACATTCCCCCCCTTAATTGTGCATTGTCTGAAGAGATGAGGAGAGAAATGCTCTGAACAACTCGAACTTGTCACGTGCAAGTGACTTTGTGAAAATATCTCGCTCGTTGTTCACCATTGGACAAAAGCGAATTTGGATGTTGTGTTTCAACACATGTTCATGTATGAAATGAACCTGAACTTCAATGTGCTTTGTTCTCTCGTGAAAAACTAGATTGCGAACAAGTTTGAGAACACCTTCATTGTCAACATACATGGTGGTCGGTTTGTCTGTGGTATTCCAAGTCCTTCCAGTATGCGACGTAGCCAAATCGCTTCACAGAAAGCTTCTCCTGCAGAATGATACTTAGCTTCTGTGGAAGAGCGAGAAACAAAGTGTTGTTTCTTACTTCCCCATGATATTGGTCCAGATCCCATAAAGAATACAAATCCAGAAGTGGATTTTCTATCATCAATGTTACCTGCATGATCTGAATCCGAATATCCAGTCAAGAAGAAGTTTTCATTCTTCTTGTATTCTAGACCAAGATCCACTGATCCTTTGAGATATCTCAAAATGCGCTTTGCTGCTTTCCAATGACAAATTTTGGGTTCCTACATGAACCTGGATAGATAGCTCACCGCAAAACTAATATCTGTTCTAGTGTAGGTCAGGTAAATGAGACTCCCAATCAACTACCAATAGAGAGTGGCACTTACCTCAGGAGATGGATCTGAACGAGATAACTGTAATCTGTTCTCCATATGTGTAGCAATTGGTGTGCAATCCATCATCTTAAACTTCTTGAGCGTTGTCTTGGTATATTTCATTTGAGAAACAAAGATATGATTCTCTTTCTACCATACTTCTAGTCCAAGATAGTAGTGCATAAGCCCGAGATCTATCATGTCGAATGATCGCTTAAGATCTTTCTTTGTTTCATCAATCATCTTCACTGAACTACCAATGATGACTAGATCATCGACATAAACTACAATAATCACCATCTCCCCCCCTTTCTTTTTGAGGTAGAGATTGGGATCGTATGGATTTCTGACGAATCCATGTTGTACGAGATGCTCATCAATCTTGATGTACCATGCCCGGGGTGCCTGTTTGAGGCCATACAGAGATTTCCTGAGTCTGTATACCTTTTCTTCTTGACCAGGTACTACATATCCCTTAGGTTGAGTCATGTAGACTTCTTCTTGTAAATCTCCATTCAGGAAGGCACTTTTTACGTCCATTTGGTGAACTTTCCATCCAAGCGAGAAAGCTAGAGCAAAGATCATCCCGATCATTTTGATCTTAGCTGTGGGAGAAAATGTCTCCTCATAGTCAATGCCTTCTTTCTCGTGTGTACCCGTTTACTACAAGTCTTGCTTTACACTTGTCCTTTGTCCCATCTCGCTTTGTACTTAGTTTTGAATATCCATCTCGCATCCAATGGGTTTCTTCCTGGTGGAAGATCGATAAGCTACCAAGTGTTATTCTTCATCACCGATTGATATTCGAGAATCCATGGCATCTTTCCAACTGCTTGACTATAGGGATTCCGGACCGTAGAGGGCTCGTCGATTTAATGACTCTACTCATCAAAGCAAAGTTAACTTCTTCTCTTGCTTTATCATGCGAGTTTGTGGTCCAGGGTGGATGTATCCGGTGGAGCATCTAGTCTTGCATCTCGTAATGTGCTTGTACACCATTTAGGCAAACGTTGTCCCTGTTCCCATGGGTTGTGGTTCTATCTAATCAACACCATCATCCCCATCATCACTTTCATCTTCTCGAGGGAACATTAGCTTCAGTTTTACAACCGGTGAAAAATCTACATCTTGCGAGTCCAGAGGAGTCTCTGCTTCCTTCTTCTCGAAAAACTCAACATCTCTTCTTGTGTAGACTTTTTCGGTCTTAGGATCCATCGATCTGCACTCCAAGATTCTCTTCACCGTATCTAATGAAGATGAGATTTTGTGACTTCATGTCCAATTTCTTTCTGCATTCTGTTTGGGTATGTGCATGCTAGCTTTGCATCCGAATACTCGAGGTGTGCAATGGATGGTTTCCTTTTTACCATGCTTCTTGTGGTGTAATTCCATCAAGATCGGTTGCCAGGGCTCTGTTTAACAAATACACTTTGTTGTTTTCTTTGCTTCGCCCAAAATGTATTTGCAAGTCGTAATCATCGATCATGCATCACACATTTCCATGATAGTACGATTTCTTCTCTCGACAATACCATTTTGTTGCGGTGTGTGTGTGGAGGAGGCATTTTTGATGAATCCCGTGAGTTTGTAGATAGTCTCTGAACTCATCACTAGTGAATTCCCCCCCTCGATCTGAGCGGAGAGTTCTAATGTGACGACCAGTTTCTTTCTCAACTGCCACTTTGAACTTTTTGAATGTTTCAAAGGCTTCACTTTTCTTGCGAAGACAAAAAATCCACATTTTCCGTGAATAGTCGTCAACACAGAGCATGAAGTACTAGAACCCTGAATGACTTGGCTACATTGGACCGTGACATACGGATCGATATGAACCAGGTCAAGTTTACCATGAGCTCGAAAATTACTCGTTTGGAATGAAACTCTATGTTGTTTCCCTACTAAGCAGTGAGGACACTTGTCTGTATCCTTCTGAAGAGAAGGTAGCCCATGTACCATATTACACCGCGAAGTGTTTCGAGATATTTGAAGCGACATGACCAAATCTCCGATGCCACAACCCGAGTGAGGTGGAGTTTTTAGCCACAAGTGCTTGATCATTTTTGTGAATGAAATCAAGTTGAAACATTCGTCCCACATTTGAGGATTTTGTAATTATTTTCGAGCCTCTGGATTTATCTCGAATCAAACACATTTTCTTGCCGGATTGACTATCAAAGTCAATTTTCAGGTTGTGATCTAGGAGTTGACTAACCAAAAGAAGATTCTTTGTCAACCCAGGGACATATAGAACATCTGATAGTCTACATTTGTGTGAACCAAGGGGTAGAGAAATGTTTCCAATCCCCTGAACTGTATATGAAGAATCATCTCCCAATGAAACATGATTTTTCGATGGCGTGTCCCTCATTGAAATAAACCAGTCTCTATGGCCGGTCATGTTTTGAGTGGCTCCCGGATCAACATACCAGACGTCACTAGATGACGTGGATGGTTCACTTGATTGAGCAGTGAACAAGAAGTCTTCATTGTCTAATTGATCTTGTTGCTCAGCAATATTACCTTGCTGGTGGGGTCTTCTTTTCCAGTTCCCCTTTTTCTGCCCGTGATAGTTGTTTGAATTTCCCTTGTAAGTTTGTTGTTGTTGTGGTCCATAATTGCTTGATGAACCTTTCTTATATGTGTTAAACCAACATTCTTGCAAGTCATGTCCTCTTTTGCAAATTGGACATCGCTTCTTCTGTTGATTGTCCCCATGATACTGATTCTGATGTGGGGACTTCTGATAGGATTTAGGTTTTCCTTTACCTTTTCCTTTCCATTTTTGATGTGAAGACAGTGCCTGCTCCTCTTCATCATCCTTGTTGTGCATTGCTTCCTCTTGTTGCAGTAGGTTTACTAGCTTGTCAAAACTAATTGTCGTATCTGACAAGTTTAGAGTTGTGACAAAAATGTGGTAAGAAGAAGGGAGAGCTCTCAGAACAATGGGAACGAGAGATTCATCTTTGACCTCTTCTCCTAGGGCTAGAAGTGAAGCCCTCAACTCTGCAACTCTTCTTAGGAAGGCTTCAATTTTCTCATTCTATTTGAATTTCAATGTATGTAACTGACTCTGCAAATTGAGTATGACATTCTTGTTCTTGGCCTCATATATTGTGCTCAGCTTATCCCAAGCTTTTTTTTCGATGTGGCATCTCGAATGTGGGCTTGCACATCGTCGGATACTCCAAACAAGATGATGAGTTTTTCTTTCTGATCTGCTCTATCAAATTGTCGTTGTTGTGTTGCATCCGTTGGTGATCTAGTTAGAGTACCAGTCACAACAGGCCAGATTTCTTCAAACTCAAGTTGTGTTTTTATTTTTGTCTTCCAAGCAGCATAGTTGCTTCCTCTGAGCAATTGTGAATCCGAAAGAAAAAATTTGGGGGCATTGGTGCCCATTTTGCAGAGATCACTGACAGGGTTTGGCTCTTATCACTCCAGGTATTAGGTCTCCCAATCTATATACCATCAGTCGATATACCGAACCTTTCTATATACGCGCCCTTCCGATATACCCGTCGGTACATGGAAGAAGCTCACCCTTTCTATATACCCGGCGGTACGTGAAAGAGGCGTTAACATACGTGAAAGAATTCGATACGTGGTACCAAGATAGTACTGATGGGGTCTGTAATTATTGACACCGGCTCAAAGAAATATCCTCATACGCGCGTGTAACTTCGCTATATACTCGGATAATTTCTCAATCCAGATTTATGTCTTGTAATCGTTCACAAACGGATGGGATGGTTCATAGTGTGTGCACTGTGACCTTATTACTCCCCGTCGATTTATAGGGACGATGCCCAGATGACGTTGTTGCAGCTATATTAGGCGTTAAGTGCAGTAGTAGTCGCGACGGCTTTACCCGTAAGCGCTTCCCAGAGGCACTGTATATACCGAACACTGCGAATGAGATCTAGGATCTCGTGAGTGTTACTGTAACCAATTTTACTGCTTTTTATTACAATTTCGCGCTTTCGAGCGATTACAAAGTTTTACAATTGACTATGGCAACCTCTTGGAAAATGAATGCCACGTGGCGAATGCTGGTGAAGAGGCGTTTTTAGGGTTGTATTTGCCTAAAAAACAGATCTGAAGCTTTATTTCCTTGCTCAGGCCGCATTTCCTTCCTCAGGCCGCATTTTCTCCTTCCTTTGGCTGCGTTTTTGGTGTTTGGGCGCTGAGTTTCCTTGATTGGGCGTGTTTTTCCCTTTGGCTGTGTTTTTAATTGCCCTGGCCGCGTTTTTTAGTACGGGCTGCATTTTTAATGTTTATTGTTTGTACAGGCCATGGGAGACAGCAAAGGGCGCGGTTTTTGCTTCAACAAAACATTTTTTTCTCCTTGTGCAGTGTGTTGGCTTGGAGGTGAGAATGGCGTGGGCGAGGGAGAATGGCATTTTTAGCTCAACAAAAACATTTTTCCTTGTGCAGGCCGCGCATGGGCGCATTTGATAAAGAAAAATGTTTTTTTATCTCCTCTGGCCACGTTTTTTATCATGCCACGCACCGTATATTTTTGTGCAGTCCAGCAGGCACCTCTCTCCTTTTTTTTTTATTCTTTGCTCTGTGTATTGATCACAACTCGATCCTCAAGCACATGATGTTCAGTTTGATCTGTGCAAGACAAGACTCGGCTGGGGCTTGATGAATAGCTCAATAGACCTCCAAAACAAGTAAAACAACCTCCAAATACAGTAGATACTAAATGATTCTCTAATTTAGAGACAAAACCCTTATTGGGAATTTTTATTATTATTATTATCAATACCTGGAGCAATTTTTTCCTGGTGCTGAGTGCACCAGTGCAAAAAAAAATTGTGTTCCAAACACCTGGAATGAACTGGGGGATGTGGAAAGGTAGAGATGAGGCTGGGAGGTTGCAGGAGGCTGCACAGGCTCTCTATTGCTGCATACTCTTCTCCAATCTTCTCTATTTCTGCTGCATTCTTTTTCCACTCCTTCACAGGGCCAGAAATTCGCTCTGGTACCAAATGTAGATTGAGAACCAGGGACGGAAGCCTGTTTAATTTTATTAATCTCAATCAACTAAAAAAGTATAGAGGATGGGCTGCAATATTTATAGATATTGCATAGCCAAATACATCCAGAAAATGAGTTGCACAGGTGCAACCAAAAACCAGAATAAACAAGCTTCCAAATCACCCGGGAAGCAACAATTACATAAAAACAAATATATTGTTTGAAAACAATATAACAAAGTATGCATGATGAGCATACAAATATGGTTGATTAACCATATAACAATATAACAATTTATTATTTAATTAATGAAATCAATTAAATAATCTAACTATGCATAATTAATATTTAGGATAATAAAATTTATCCTAACAACTCTTAACAAATATTGGAAGATTTACTAGATTACATGATGAAAACACTTCAAATAATCATTAATGAACCTTCAACCAGAAGATGTGCATCCATGGAAGCCCAAAGATACATGGTTTCACAAATTCTTTGATAATTTAAAAATATAAGCTCATGATAAAGACTCAATTAAACATCAATAATCCTTTATCTATCATGCCTAAGATACACTCATAAGCTAACAAATAATCTATATCACAAAATGGGAGTAAAAGCGAATTTTAAAAAATTATTATAAAATGAGATGAAATATCTTCTCAAAACACAATTGCAATTACCACAATGATACTAAAAGGATAAAATCTTATGTGCTTCAAAGTAATTCTTAACATAATATTACAACAGGAACATGAATAGCTACTTGAAACATCTCAACTTAAAATAGATTTAACAATGCTCATGATAAATGATTAGCACAATTAGCTCGGGGCTCATCAAATTTATCAAAGAAGGGAAATTTTTATTTACTGATCTCAATGTTTGTCGTGGTTGTACACTTACAACCATCTTGACATGATTCAATTTGAAGGCTCAAGAAATTAACAGGATTCTCAGATAAGTTCTTAGAAAAATGGTTTCTCTCAGTTTTCACCTTTCTCTTCTAAAAATTTCAAAAAAATTAACCCCCTCTATGCAAGAGTATTATCATTGCATTTATACAATTTCACTTACTCATTCATGCTTTTTTCCCCCCCAAAAACATGAATCTTTGAAGAGAATAGTCTTTTTTATTTTTGCAAGGTGAAAAATTTGTGACTCATTCACGTTTCTTAATTTCATCAGATATGATTTGGGCACCATGTTTCTACATTTTAGCAGTTGTCTCAATCATTTCTTTCCTCTTGGTGTGAAAGAAACCCCTTTTTAATAATTCCCAGGAATTTCCATATGGCTCGATGTGACAAGAAATTCTTTTCACCTTATAAAATATACCTTGAGCAATGCATTCATGCATTCATGCCTCTCGAGAATTGAATATCCTCGCATGGATTATATCACATAAATCATAGGCCTTCTGTCACACATTGTTAATTTCTCTCAATTTTATTTTTCTCATGTGAGCTAAGAAAAATATTCTTTCATCTGATGTAAATGATTTCACTTGAATTAACTTATCTGCACCATCCTCATTATAAAATCAATTCTACTTTCTCACTGTTTCTTGTGAATCTTGATAGTGATGGGGGTTACAAGGGGGATTCGCCCCTTGTGGGGTCCGGGGGCCATGCACCCTGGAGGGGGTTTGGGGGCAGCACCCCTAAAATCCACATTTTATATGTATTTATGCATTGTGAAATCTAGACCGTTCATTATTAGGTCACAGATCTAACGGTGGTTTTCTATGTTTCCCCAAAATGATAAAAACCCTAATATCTTTAAAGGGTCATTATGTATGAGGCTCATTGTATTAGTGGTGGCACTATGAGAGAGATTTTTCTAGACTGAATAAAAGGATTGGTTATTTCTAGTGGACATAGCCCATTTTGGGTGAACCACGTTAAATTTGTGTCTCTGTTTTATTACATTCTTTTCTATTTTACGTTTTCTACATTATTCATTGCATGCTTTTTTATCTATACAACTGGTATAATCCTAACAACTGGTATCAGAGCACGTTTGAGATTTATTTGTTGGTAGTATACTCACAGAGGGATTTCTGTTCGAGTGGGAGAAGCAAAGAATGGAAGAGGAGAATAAGTTCAGAGTTGAGAAGTTTGATGGCTGAAATTACCATCTATGGAAAATGTAGATGGAATATTACATGTATCAAAATGATCTATATTGGGAGGTGAAGAAGTGAAACCCTCAACCATTTCTAATGAGGAGTTGAAGGTTCTACATAGGAAGGCTCTCGGTGTGATTTGATTGAGTCTGGAATTGTCTGTAGCTTCAAATATCTCACAAGTGAAGAGTACGGTAGAGTTGATGAAAACCCTAGCTAATTTATATGAAACACCTAGTGCATCTAATAAAATTTATTTGATGAAAAGATTATTTAATCTACAAATGCAAGAGGGTGGATCTCGTATGTAACCATCTTAATTAGATTCGAGTTAATATCCCATTTGATGAGGAGGTTAGAGAATTATTATTCCTATGTTATTTGCCAGAAATTTGGGACAAATTAGTAATGGTAGTTAGTAATACATCATCTACTTATCTTAAATTTGAAGATGTAGTGAATGTCATTTTAAATGAGGAAATGCGTAGGAAAAGTACAAGGGAAAATTCTTCTTCTGGATATGTGTTGAATATGGAGAGTAGAGGGAGGAGCAAGGAAAAATCAAAGAGTAAGGCTCGTGGGAGATCTAAATTGAATATGGGCATATCCAAATCTAGGAGTAGAGGCATTACTTACTGGGCTGTGGAAAGAGAGAAAATGATAAAAATTATTGTTGGTTCAAAGAAAACAAAGAAAAAAATCCTAAAAGTATTAAAGAGGAAAATACGACATGTAATATTGTTCGGGATGCTCTTATACTTTCTCTTAATACTAGAGTAAAATATTGGGTAATAGATTCAGGTACCTCTTTCCATGCAACCCCTGATAAGGGCTATTTTAAAGAGTATGTCTAGGGAAATTTTGGACAGGTTTATTTGGGCAATGATGAGCCATGCAACATTTTCAGGAAGGGAAATGTACACCTAAAATTACAGAACAGAAATACATGGATATTGAGAGATGTGAGGCATGTACCTATGGCCTCGAGAGAAATATCATCTTTACAGATAGTTAGGTGGTGAAGGTTACATAGTCACATTCACTTCAGATGCTTGGAAGGTTTCCAAGGGTGCCCTAGTAGTGGCACGGGGTAAGAAAGTAGGAACTCTTTATTTGTCTACTTGTATATCTAATTCTTCTACCATATTGGATACTTAGGATGAGGATGTCAGCATGTGACAGAGTAGATTGGGGCATATGAGTGAGAAGGGCATGAAAATTCTATAGGAAAAAGGTAAGATTTCAATTTTGAAGCAATTGGACTTAGATTTTTGTGAGCATTGCATTTTTGGGAAACAAAAAGAGTTAGATTTCTTGAGGCAAGGAATACCAAAAAGAGCAAAAGTTGGAGCCAGTCCATATAGATGTGTGGGGTGGCTCATGTTGCATCTCAAGGTGGTTCTCTAAACTATGTCACATTCATATATGATGCCACAAGGTATGGATATATTGCATTAAGCGTAAGTCGATGTCTTTGATACATTTAAGAAATGGAAAGCACTTACTAAGAATCAATGTGGTTTTAAATTGAAATGTTTGAGATCTGATAATGGTAGTGAGTATTGCAATAATAAATTTGATGATTATTGTTCCTTGAACGAGATTCATAGAGAGAAAATAGTTCCCAGGACTCCGCAACAAAATGGTGTTAGTGAGAGGATGAATAGAACAATAATGGAGTGTGCATGGTCAATGAGATTACACGTGGGGCTGCCTCTTCAGTTTTGGGTAGAGGCCATAGATATTGTTGTGTACTTAATCAACCATGGGCCTTCAAGTGCACTAGATGGAGGAATTCTCAAGAATCTTGGATTAGGAAAGAGGGTCATTTTTAAGAGTATTTGGTTCATGGCATTTGTGCATGTTAATAAATAAAACATGAAGAAATTGGATTCAAAATCCAAACATTGTACATTCATGGGCTATGGATCTAATGGTGATTATGGATTTGGGTTTTGGGATCTAGATGAATCTAAGATAATTAGGAGTTGTGATGTTATTTGCAATGAAAATATAATGTACAGGATCAGGCACGGGATGACAAAAATCCCAAGGAAGAATTGGTTGAGGATATAGCTCTTAAAACTAAACTCTCAAGTGGAAAATATCCACCTATAGGTACCGAGTTGAAATTTTTGTAGGGTGAGCATGATAACCAATTAATGTCAACATTGACACCTCTGTTAGAAATTTAAAAATGAGCGATAAACAAATAATGATCCCATGACACCCCCATCTTTGGTAAGAAGTTCACAAGTGTATTAGTAGACCTCCGAAATATTTTCCCCTACTTTGTATTATTTGTTACTAACGGATAGTGGTGAGAGAGAGAGAGAGCTTTAATGAGGCAATGCAGGTGGAATACATTAAGGATTGGGAGCATAGCATGAATGAGGAGATGGACTCCCTGGAGAAGAACCAAATATGGGATTTAGTCAAATTATCTGCTAGGAATATAGTTACAAAACAAATGGGTCTACCATGTGAAAGAAGAAGAAGATTAACGAGAAAAGGTACAAAGCAAGGCTTGTAGTGAAGGGGTATGAATAAAAGAAAGGTATTCATTTTGATGAAATTTTCTCCCTTGTTGTAAAGATGTCTTCAATTTGTATTGTATTAATTTTAATTGGTGTTGAATATTTGCACTTAGAGAAACTTTATGTCAAGATGGAATTTCTCCATGGTGACTTAGAGGAGGAGATTTATATGCAAAAACCACTTGGGTATGAGGTGAAGGGTAAGGAGAAATTGGTTTGCAGGTTGAATAAGAGCCTATATGGGCTCGAGAAATCTCCCAGAAATGGTATCTAAGGTTTGATAGTTTTATGCATGAGCATGGTTTTACTAGATGCTAATCAGATCATTATCTATACTTTAAATGTTTGGATAGTGGGAGCTACATTATTATTTTGTTATATGTAGATGATATGCTTGTAGAAGGTCTAATATGCAGAAATTGAAAATCTTAAGGAAAATCTTGCACAAACATTTGCAATGAAGGATTTGGTTGCAGCAAAGAAAATCCTTGGTATTCAAATCAAGAGGGATGGGAAAACTAATAAATAGGTGTTATCTCAGGAGGCATATGTAGAAAAGGTGTTAGAGAGGTTTTAGATGAAGAATGCAAAACTAGTTAGTACACCATTAGTTGGGCATTTAGATTAGATTAAGTAAAGATAAATTCCCAACAACACAAGAGGAAAAATATTATATGGCATGGGTTCCTTATTCTTCAATAGTTGAGAGCCTCATGTATGCCATTGTTTTTAACAAGACATACATTTCCCAAGTAGTGGGAGTTGTTACTAGGTATATGGAAAATATGGGTAAAGCACACTGGAAGGTAGTCCAGTGGATTCTCAAGTACTTGAGAGGGACCAGTAGTAGGCACTTCGCTTCGGAGGGTCGATTATACTTTACAGTGATTTTGGATTTAGATATGATAGGATATGTGGATAGTAGGAGGATCACTACTAGATATGTGTTTATAGTTGGTGGTGCGGCAGTGAGTTAGATCTCAAAGTTGCAGAAGGTAGTTTCCCTATCTACTACAGAGGCATAATATGTTGCAACGTCGAGGCTAGTAAGGAAATGATATGGATGATTAGCTTTATGGAAGAGTTGGGTAAGAATCAAGGGAATTGTAAGTTACACAGTGATAGTCAAATTTCAATTCACCTAGAAAAGGACTCGGCCTTTCATTTCAGATCCAAACACATTCGGCCTAAGATATCACTTCATATGACGGTGTTGGAGGATGGGCAACTTGAGTTAGTAAAGATTCATACTGATGATAATATTGTTAATATGTTTAATAAGCCAATGAAAAATGATAATTTGTATTTGCATTCAACTTCTGTGGGTCTTCAAGATTGATCTTGAAGTGGAAGAAACAAGCCAAGAAGAAAATTCCAAGCAAGAGCTATAGTGCTAGAGTTACAACAATCAGTCTCCAAGTAGGAGATTGTTGGTTATGGAACCTAATAGTGATGGTGGTTGTAAGGGGTACTTCACCCCCTTTTGGGGTTTAGGGGCCATGTGCCCTAGTGAGGGTTTGAGAGAAGCACCTGAAAGCCACATTTTATATGTATTTATGCATTGTGAAATCTGGACCGTTCATTATTAGGTCACAGATCTAATGGGTGGTTTTCTATGTTTCCCCAAAATGAAAAAAACCCTAATATCTTTAAAGGGTTGTTATGTATGAGGCTCATTGTATTAGTGGTGGCACTATGAGAGATATTTTTGCTAGACTGAATAAAAGGATTGGTTGTTTCTAGTGGACATAGCCCATTTTGGGTGAACCATGTTAAATTTGTGTCTTTGTTTTATTGAATTCTTTTCTGTTTTACATTTTTGCATTATTCATTGCATGCTTGTTTATCGAATCATGCAAAATAATGATGCATTATCGGGGAATGGAATTGAGTTGGAACTCGAGTCAAAGGGTGGATGGTCACTAATAGAGGAATGAAGGAAGCTTGGAAAATGGTGAGCTCAAGTAGGCCTAGTGAGTTTTGGTGATCAATAAATCTTAGAGTTCACAAGACATGAGCTCAAAGATTGGTTCAGGTCACTAGAGCATGTAAGAAGGAGCACAATGTGAAAGGCCAAGCCACTCGGGAGGCCAAGACGTGATATTGAGCTCGGTGTTTGGAGTGTACAAATGATTTGTGCAAATAACTTAGGTCAAGCTGCTGCATAGCTCAATGTTTATAAAGAATCATCGATGAGTAGGTTTGAGTGGTGAAAAACTCAACATCATGAGGTGATTTGGAATGAAGAAACAGAGGTCCAAGCTAATGGAGAACTTAAGGTGGTAGTTCATCATATATTTGGTACCCAAATTGGTCATCCCTTTTATAGTCGAGTAGCATCAACAAAGCTAGGCATGATTCCTAGAGAATGATAGATTGAGATTTAAGTCATTTTACATTCGAGGAAGGATCTCATCATCTCTTTGTCACTCGATCTTGGAGGATTTGGATAGCACCGTGTTGAGGGTATAACCTACCCTCTACTTTAGGCTTTTCCTTACGCCAGGGTGAGAGGACCCATTTTGCAGTTTGTATTTATAAGGGAAATGAATATATCAACAATATTTAACACTCCTTTATAAGGAAATTGAGAAATAACCTTGGGAAGACATGGTCAATTCAACAAAGTCTAACTCTCACGAGTTGTCACTCTAGATAATGTAGATGTCTCCTAAAACAAGGCTCAGACTACTAAAGACAACAATGGAACTAGCTTGCTTATGCATATTTTGGCTTTAACAATGCAAGCATGGGTAGTTCTGGTGGGATTTGTCAATTTTAGATGTATTGGTTTTGGAATTAAGTAGGATAAAGTTGATTATACTAAATAATTAGGAACTCTTAACAAATATTGGAAGATATACTAGATGAGATGATGAAAACACTTCAAATAATAAATAATGAACCTTCAACCAGAAGATGTGCATCCATGGAAGCCCAAAGATACATGGTTTCACAAATTCTTTGATAATTTAAAAATAAAAGCTCATGATAAAGACTCAATTAAACATCAAGAATCCTTGATCTATCATGCCTAAGATACACTCATAAGCTAACAAATAATTTATATCACAAAATGGGAGTAAAACGAATTTAAAAAAATTATTATAAAATGAGATGAAATATCTTCTCACAACACAATTGCAATTACCACAATGCTACCAAAAGGATAAGATCTTATGTGCTTTAAGAGGAATTCTTAACATAATATTGCAACAGAACATGAATAGCTACTTGAAACATCTCAACTTAAAATAGATTCAACAATGCTCATGATAAATGATTAGACAATTAACTCGGGGCTCATCAAATTTATCAAGAAGGGAAATTTTTATTTATATTCTAAATGTTTGTCAATTGTTGTACACTTACAACCATCTTGAAATGACTTGATTTGAAGGCTCAAGAAATTAACAAAGCTTCTCGAGAAAAGTTCTTGGAAAAATTGTTTCTCTCAGTTTTCACCTTTCTCTTCTAAAAATTTCAAAAACAATTTAACCCCTCTATGCAAGAGTATTCTCATTGCATTTATACAATTTCACTCACTCACTCATCCTCGTTTTCCCCCAAAACATAAATCTTTAAAGAGAATATTCTTTTCTATTTTTGTAAGGTGGAAAAGTTGTGACTCATTCATGTTTCTTAATTTCATTAGATATGATTTGGGCACCATGTTGCTGCATTTTGACAGTTGTCTCAATCATTTCTTTCCTCTTGGCATGCAGGAAACCCCTTTTTAATAATTCCTAGGAGGTTCCATATGGCTTGATGTGACAAGAAATCCTTTTCACCTTTGAAAATATACCTTGAGCAATGCATACCTGTATTCGTGCCTCTCATAACTGAGTGTCCTTGCATGGATTATATCACATCAATCAAATACCTTTTGTCACACAGTGCCAATTTCTCTCAATTTTATTCTACTCATGTGAGATGAGAAAAATCTTATTTCATCTGATGGAAATGATTTCACTCAACTCAACCTGTCTGTACCATCCTCATTATAAACTCAATTCTACTTTCTCACCAATATGCATTCCTTTTCCTATCTTGAAAGTGAATAATTTTTACATAGCTTTTATCAACATAATGGTGAATGTGGTTGTGGAAAACAGTCTAAAAGAGATTTCTTTAGAAGATTTAAACCAAATCTTTGACCTGCATGGTCCAGATGAAGCCTTTGTCAGAGCCTTGTTTGATATCATAGTCCTAGGGGATACTAGAGGGCCCTTGACCTATCGGCAAGTTCGACTCGCACTCCTCATGAGATTGATCAAGATCAATCTTGTCTTCTTAGCCTTCCAATCCATGTATTTCCATCTTTTTGGTGGGAACATCAGAAATTTCTGAAGACTTGAAGAATTATAGATCAAAAGGATGCCTTATATGTTAGGGATGACTAATTACCAATGTAATTATTTATGTAATGAATAATTTGTGTTGAATTATATTCCCACTTACATGTTGTATTACAAGTCTTCCATTGATACAATGCCTACCATTTCTCACAAAATGGATGAACTGGAGCAGAGAATAATTTATTTGGAGAAAGTTCAGAAGGACTTGTGCCATCACAACCATCCACCACACCAACACCATATTCAGGAAAGAAGAGGGGGGAATCAAGCTCCCAACCCCCAATTATCATTTCGGATGGAGAAGAAGAAATGTCTCTATCTTCTCGTCGCTCTAAGGTGGAAATTTCTTCTTCTAAGGAAAATAGGGGTAGGTTCACTATCCGATCTTCCACTCATTCAATGCATCATGCTCCTCTAATGAAGCAGGAATTTTTAGGGCCCTGGCCAATTCCTTCTCCAAGAGAGTGCCCACCCTTCACAAGGAGATGGAAGGGTGAGTCCAACTCAAGATCTCTTATTCCACCCAGTCCCTAGGGTGTAGTTCTTACTCTTCCAGCCACTCAAAACATTCCCCTCAATCCACTCTCAATATTTCCACTCCTCATAAGGGGAAAGGGAAGACAACGTTCTTCACGGGTGGTTCGGATCTTCTGGACTAGGTGTCTTCTTATCAGAAGAAGATCGAGCTGGAGAAAATCATGGACAGTCCTAGAATGACCCTTGAGTCATTGATGGATATGGGGATGTCTCGAGATCTAGCAGGGTCTGTTGTGTTTGTTCAGATGGCATAGGGCTTAGATGAATTCATGTTGAGGAAGAATAGGCTGTTGAACAAGCTTCCTCTACTCGGAGGAAATTTCAAAGGAGTAAGGGATAACTGAGTGTTGTTTCTCTTCTTATGTCCTTACTTCTAAACATGTATACAACTTTCTTCATCATGGGTTGGGGCCCCTATAGAACCCCATTTTTATTTATATCTAAAACTATTTCTTTATCTTCATTATATGAGTCTGTATGATGTTTGAAAACTTGAAGTTTGCATGTTCATATCACCCCGCACTTGGCCCATATTTTGTTTGTTTTCGGGGCTTCAATTACAACTCTATAATTCTTCTAGTTTCATTAATGGTGCCATGATTTTTGCTGAACCACCCTCTATCTATCTCCATTTAAAGAGCATTGACTCTAATTTTAGCTACACCTTCAATCTACATGCCTCGGGACCTAAAACCGCATTAAATTTTTCCAAACTCCAAGTCCTCTACCTATTCGTTTGGTTCTTTCACCATTTTTGGTCACTTCGCATGACACGTGGGGACCCCACACATCCTTGGGTATTCTCTCCTTCTCTATTTTATGAATCTATGCCTGGGTGACACGTGGAATCCTACAAACCCTCCCTCTTTTCTTTGACTTTTCATCTTATCTTGGCTAACTTTTCATGCCATTATCCATTTGGTGGATCCTCTCTCCTTGAGAGTATTTAATTAGTTTCACATTTCTAACGATGTGCTGAAGGGACACGTGGGAACCTTCTACTTTTGGTTCTGCTCCTTAACTAAATTTGAGTCCCACGAAGCACAAAAGAATATCAGGAGGATAAAAGGGGCCATTTTTCATAGGATTTATAGGGGAAACATAACTATTACATTCCTCGAACAAAAATAGGATTCACACCCTAAACACATGACTCACATTTGTATCCAACACAATCCTATTTTTGAGAACACATTTTAAATACACGAGCAAACCAATCGAGTAAAATTTGTAAAGGCATACACCATATTCAAGGGTGAGATCAATTCAAACACTAACACAGGCTCTAACTCAAGGATGGGCACCCCTCATGGGTGCCACAAGAACACACAAACCCAAATCAAACAGACCAAGTGCCTAAAATCCATTGGGCTATGGAGTCAAATTAAAACATGCATAAGGTCAAATAAAGACAACTTTCAACAAAAATAGACCAAGAAACCAAGGCAAATAGTCACTGTAGACCAAGAGAACAAAAAGGGAAACAAAAATAACAACAAAAGGGACAAACAAAACAAAAATAGTATCCACTTTACAGGAATACATACCTTGTCGGATAAATCTAGGAAATGTTTTAGGTGTATGTCATTAATAGGAAATTCAAGCATATCCCCATCTAGATCCTTTAGGAAGAATGTATGCTCACCAATTCTTATATCAATGGAGTAAGGGCCCATCCATAACGCATAAAACTTTCCATGATTTCTTTTGTCTTCATGCCTACTATCCCAAAGTAATACCAGATCTCCAACGTTGAAATCTCTAGGGGTCACCTTTTTATCAAAAATATTTTTGATTTTCTCTCTGAACTTTAAGTGCCTCTGATGAGACTCCCTTATCTCTTCATCTAATTCCAATATCAGATTCATTCTTGTCTCATATGGGTCTATCATCCCTTCTTCCCCAAGTTGTAAAAATTGATATGATGATAGTTGTAGATGCAAGGGAAATACAGCTTGAATTCCATATACCAACTCAAAAGGACTCTTTCCAGTGACTCTTTTAGTTATAACATTTGTCGCCCATAAGGAAAACTTGAGTTGCTCACCCCACTTCTTCTTGTTGACCTCCAAAGTTCTTTTGATTATCTTGAGTAGGTTTTGTTATTGGATTCATCTTGACCATTCCCTTATAGATTATAATCGAAAGAATAAGTCAAGTTTATTTCACTCTGTGACACATACTTATTAAAGGTTTAGCTCTAAAGATCATAGCATTGTCAGCCACTATTTTTGTTGGCACTCCAAATCTACATATGATGTTATTTAGGATGAAATCCATCACTACTTGATGAGTTGCTTTTCTAGTAGGTATGGCTTCCACCCATTTAGTAAAATAGTCTATAGCTACTAGAATCCACTTATGCCCTACACTTGAGGAATCCACCATTTCTCCTATGAAATCCATACCCCATTATTCTTATGGAGCCTCAATAGATACTAGTTGCAAAGGAAAAGCACCAGATACTTTCATTCTTCCATAAAACCTTTGACATTTTTCACATTTTCTAACCAATAATGTTGTATCTTTAAAATTGTAGGCCACCAATAACCTACTCTTAGAATCTTATGAGCAATTACTCTTCCTGCAAAGTGACCTCCACATACACCCCCATGAAATTCATCAATAATATTGGGGGCTTCTTCCTCTATTATACACCTCAACAAAACTCCTTCGGGTTTTTCCAAGCCAACCCATACTCTGTCATAACATATTTTTGGGAATTTAATTTGAGTGTCCTCCTTTTATTTTTATCCAAGTGACCTAGACACTCCAAATTTCTGAGGTAGAATATAACATCTTTGTACCATATGGAATTTGTTAGTTTATCCTGAACACTCTCATTTTCTCCTTCAACTTCATTTATTTCCATGACATGTAGATTGCTTTCTACCATTAATCTTGCAAGACCCAAACCCCTTACCAATTTTTTGGTCTAAATATCCATATCATATTCTTGTAACTTGTTCACCCAATGGCATATTTTACTAGAAACCTCCATTTCTGATAAAATGTCCTTGACCATAGTGTGGGGAACATAGGTGACAATATTAGAGCTCAAGATATAAGGCCTGAAAATCTTAGTTGCTCTTACCAAAGCAAAGTCATGCTTTTCCATGATGGTAAACTTCAACTCAGCCCCTTGTAAGGATTTACTAAAAAATGCAATGGACCTTTCATTTCCTTCTTCATCCCTTTGCAAAAGTATAGATGCAATAGTTTTCTTAGATGAAAAGGAAAATATTTGAAAAACCTTTTTGTAATCAGGGGTTACTAGTATTAGAGAAATTTTCAATGGTTCTTTAATTTCAGTGAAATCTTGGAGAGATCCCTCCTCCCATTTGATAATTTGATACTTCTTTAACATGCTTGTAATAGGGATAGTCATTTCAAAAAAATTTAAATGAATCTCCTAATAAAATTTATCTGGCCAAAGAAATATTGAATCCCTTTCTGGTTTTGGGATAGGAACTTTACCAATTGCTTCCACTCTTTCAAGGTCAATCATGGCTGTACGATGGAAAAGTGACAAGTGAGCATGGGAATCTACAAGTAACTCTTCCTTGCACCCGACCTCCCGAGGTCGTGCCAAGATAGCCGGTGGGGATGGAATATACGTGGGGTGCAGGCAAACTAGTTAGGCAATCTTATGTCTTCGACACGCACTAATGGAATCTGTGAATCTAAAGAAAAGAAGACCCTCCTAACCTAAACTAGCATGATAGATCATTTGGTGAGGATGATTACTCAAAGGCTCCAATCAATATCAAGCTCTGGCGTGATCCGATCTATAGGTTGTGGGATACGTGGAAGATAACTTGTGGGTGCTTCATATATGTCTCCTGACAGGGTCATGAAAATGGATGATGGATATATAGTGGATTCTATGGGTGATTCTCTGGTCTAGTCCAGAAATCCTTAGCTTGATTAGCTACTACATCTAGTGAGGATAGTTGTGTGATAATGTTTGGTGGAAGTGGAGAGGACCTAAATACTAATGTGCATAAACCAAAGATCAATGTCGATTGACCTATGGGCCCGTTGGGTTGTGGGAACTGTGGATCAGAACCGTAAGTTCATGGTCATTGTGGACCTCCTATTTTCATGTGCACAATCAATCCCTAATCCCTAATATCTAGTAGTCATATGCCTTTTTGGCCTCTATGTTTAGAACTAAAAGTTATGCAATCTTCTTAGAGTACCTTATAGGCGTTCTAGCAACTTGAATTCTTAAGCTAGTGTCTATGTCAATGAGGATGTCTCCTGCATCTGGCTATGGGACCAAAGGATCACAACCGAACATTTTCTCTCTTTCAAGCCCTTCTACAGTCATGTGGATATCTATTAAGGAAATCTGTAGTTTGGTTGGTTTCACCAAGATGTATGTGCTTTGTCGTCTTCTATGTTTAATCCTCTCAGTTGTGCATTGATTTCTTATAGGTATGTTGTTGCTCGGAAGACCTAAATTTTGATATTTTGGTCTATGTCAGTTATTGCTGCAACAAAATTGGGTCAAGGCATGATTTTCTCGAAAACGTATTCTCTGGGCTCCCTAGGTCTCGTGATTGTCATACAAAAGAAACAATATAAATCTAACTAAAGCAAAGTAAACTAATTATGCAAAGTATATCCACATCATATATAAATTCTCTATTTTTGTATTTTTGACAAAATATTTAATCAGAATTAAGATAACAACTATTTAATATATCTAGAAAATGACAACTAACCTAATAACAGAATTAAAAACAAACAAGGTAGCCGAGTATAGCTACTTGTTTGTGTAGTTGTGAATCTATTCTAAACAACTAAATAGCTGATCTAATTTAATTGAAAGATTTTTTATCCTACCTTAGAAGTGAGGAACGAATCATAGTTTCTTAGAAACTATCGATCCCCATGACTTCCCGAGAATATCAAAAATGAACGTAACTGAAATGAAGTAATTCACTACTCTATTTGGTATATTTTAACTAGAACTTTGAAAGTTTTAACCTAGATTTTGCATAACAATGGCGAATCCAATTGTGTGTGGATTTTTCCCCTCAGTGTGGTCTCCTCGTTCCTTCGTGCTCACGTGAATCTAGAAAAGTGTGTAATGCTAGCATCAATAGAAGTAGGTATTGGAACAGGGGTAACTTTAGATGTAGACTGAATACAATGTGAGTAGGAGAGGGATAGCGTAAGAGAACAGAGCTTGGCTTATGCAATTCCTAGCGGGATTTATTGTGAGTCATACAACACAAAACATCCAGAACCTGAAACTATCCTTCTTGATGAACAAAACCTGTAACTCTAATGGCTTCAGACTAAAAATGAAACTATCCTACCTCAACTGATTGTATGAAACAAGTAATAACACTAGAACAAGAAGATCATGTGGCTTCTAAATAGCAAAATAAGACTAACTATGCATGCAACAAATGAAAACTATTGAATTCCTAAGCAAGAACTGAAAGACTAAACTATTGAAATGAGAGGATGAGGGGCAGTTTTGAGGGGCCATTTTCTTGTAATCAAACCAGCTATTTATAGAATTCCCATTCACCCAAAGGTAACTCCAACTAGAACTCTTTTACTATAAACAATGAAGAAACACTATTCTAGGGAACCAAAATCATAAATACAAGAAAAAATAGATGAGAAAGCTGGTAAAAGTTGAAAAATTATGCAAGTCGTGATTAGAAAATCACATTGGAAAATGCATGAAGGACCGCCGCCCGAGCAGGGGGCGGTTACAGGATCGCGCCAGGCAGGTGGCGATTTCATCACTAAAGACAAAAATGCAAAGGAAAAGAGGGGAAGATAGCAAAACAAAGCATGCTTTGAGGCTAAACGGCACATGCAAGATGTTAACATACACTTGGAGAGCTTTTCGGATCCCGAAAACCTTGCGAGGAGACTGTATCATCATTGGGGCATGTGTAACATCATTCTTGCAGTACAGTAGCCCTTAAAAAATTTTGGATACGTATAATGACCCCTTCTTTTGACATAATATGCCCAAGAAATTTTTCCTTCGAACCTTGAAATGGCACTTTTTGGATTCAACAAGATGTCATATTCCCTACATCTAATCAGCATTTTCTCTACATGACTCAAGTGATCACTTCTATTTTTGGAGAATACTGTCACATCATCCTGATAAACTGTAATAAAATCATTGATGTAACCTAATAACACAACATCCATTTCTCTTTAAAATGTAGCCCCAATGTTCATTAAACCAAAAGGCATTCTCACATAAACATAAGTACCCCATGGAGTGGTAAAGGTAGTCTTGATTCTCTCTGATTGCTTCACAACCACCTGGTTGTATCCTGAAAACCCATCTAGTGTGGAAAGAAACTTAGATCCAGTGACTAACTACAGCATGTTATCCATATTAGGTAATGGATAATTATATTTAATTGAGGCCTTGTTCAAGTTCTTGAAATCAACACATAGCCTTATGTCTCCATTTTTATTTCTAATTGGCACCAAGTTTTCCACCCATGAAGAATATCTCGTTGGTTGTATGATCCCTCCATCCCTTAACTTTTTCAATTATTCTTGCATTTTGAGGGAAAGGAGTGGATTAATCGGCCTTTGCTTCTACCTAAATGGTTTTGCATTAGGTTCTAACAGTATCTCATGTTGAAAAAGATCCTCCCTATATGCTTTCAATTCTGAGTAAGACCATGCCAAGAAATCTTGGTAATTTTTCAACAACTCAATGTAGGACTACTTTTCATCCTTACTCAAATTACTACCTAGCCATACTTTCCTAGGTTTTTCTTCAGTTCCTAGATTATGCTCTTCCACATCTCTTGAAGCAAAGATATGTCTATGAACTAACCTATGAAAAATTGTCAAAGTTAGATTCTATAGCCACCTCTAGGGATTGTTTTTGTCTTCAATTGGATTATGTCCTTACCAAACAAGGTATCTTTCCCATCACACACTGCGACCATTGGTTCCCAATCTATGCACTGATCAGTAAATTCTCCTTTGTTCTAAAATAAATGCTTTGAACGTAGGCATCATTATCAAATAATAGCTAGTGTTTTATATTTTTAGGGATAGATGGTCTTGATAACACTTCAATATTGTAATCACAGTAAGGAGAGATAGTGTAATTTTCAAATCTAGATCCAATCACTGCCAACCTATCTGCTGTAACATTTTGAGTTCTGTCATGGTATAGTATATTAAAGGAGTCAAACATCTCAACAAAATCCCACACTACATGTTTATATTGTTTCATTCTCTGATTCTTCGTAGCATACAATTTTCTCACTTTCTTTACCACAAGTTCCGAGTCTCCTTTAACAATTATATCCTTGATACCATGTTTCCAAGCAATCCTCAATCCTAAGAGTAGTGCCTCATACTCAACAATATTATTTGTACATTCAAACCTCAATTTAAAAGAAAAATTAAAGGTCTCTTGGTTCGGGGATATCAATACAATCCCAGCTCCATTTCCGAAACT
Source organism: Taxus wallichiana var. yunnanensis (assembly GCA_018340775.1). Classification (NCBI taxonomy): domain Eukaryota; kingdom Viridiplantae; phylum Streptophyta; class Pinopsida; order Cupressales; family Taxaceae; genus Taxus; species Taxus wallichiana. The sequence continues at coordinate 19,378,281 of CM031239.1, read as the reverse complement.
AGAGCAAGCGCCATCAAACAACAAAGTCCAAGGGGCGCCAATTTGATCCAAGCACCTACTCTGATTAATGGCATGATCCTAAAAATATGCAAACCCCACAAAATTATTAACATCTACATCAACATACAACACTTCATAAGAAGAATTTTTAGGATCTTCAATCAAGTGTAGCATCTTCTTCTCCCCATACAACTTGACAAGGTTCCCTTCTACTGGTATGGTGGCATATGACATATCCATCTGCACACTTCCACCCACACTAATAGCCCACTTTCTTGACAAGTAACATACCCCATTTAGCAGGGAAATCCACAATGACTACATTCATCATTAAAAACTTACCAGGGTAAGCCACTAATTGCACCACTAGGCCTTTCACATATCCTATCACTGGTACTTCCCTTGAATCCATAGTGGTGCATTTTGCAAACAATGTTCTTACCTTTATATTTGATTCATTCATTACTTAAAGAGGCATCACATTATATGAAGCTCCTGAATCGAACATAGAATTATGCACGAGTCTTTCCTTAATGATTAAAGTGGTATAAAAAAGGGGTAACATCAAGTGAGATTCAACAAGGGACATACCCAAATACACTTCAGGAGATTCACCCAAGTCTTCTAATACTTTTTTGCCTCTAACTCTACAATCATTAGGGAAGATCCACATTATTTACATCCTTTCTCTGGGGGAACTCCCTCCTCCTTTAACCCTAAATACTCAAATTCCCTTTTCTTATGCTCAGGATCCTAAGAAATTAAACAATAGGTACAATGATTTTTATTTGACTCAAAATATAGGAAATATCACAGGGGATATATTTGGGTAATACTATGTTGGGAGGGATGGTAACTTCCCCTTCTTGTGGTATGAGACTCTTCATGACTTGGAAATGGTCAGGGGTACCAGATTTATTGGGTATAATTTGACCTCTATTAGGTGCATCCTTCTTGGGAGGATCCTTCGGGATATTGGTGAGAAGGGTATTCTTTAATTTGGGTTAGGGACCTCCTCCTTTAACAGTTCTACTCCTGAGATTGTACTCCTTTTCCGAGCCACTACCATGTTCATAAGAATTTTTCGGTCCTCTTCAAAAGGAATTCCTCAATCATACCTCTTGATCATCAAATCCATTAAGTAATTAAATTCATAATTAGGAAATTAAAAACCCGAACCATATTGATCTTGACATCATCAATAGAAGGAAGAGGAAATACTCAGTGGATGCATTCCCAAAAATCTTGAATAGTTCAAACATTTATTAATTTAGTGAAGGAAACCATGTCGTTAATCATCGGACACTCCATCATACAAACATCTCCAAAAGTGGGGTCATCCTCAGGCTCTTCACCCCCTTCACTTGGATCACATGAAGGATGGGGTAAGAAACATTTATCACACCAGTCAATGACATGTGCTTCTTCAACCATAGATAATCTTATAGTCAATGGATTAGGGAAAATTTTATTTTCTCTTTGAGGTTGTTGTTTACTTCTTGACCCCATATGTCCCTTTCCTCTATCTTCATTTCTAAGCTCACCTCTTGGATGACCACCAAATCTATTCATCCCTTGAGGCTGATTATGACCCTGAGAGCTCTGTCCTATTCCCTTCTCTGCCCTGGTAAGTTTGTATGAAATTTATTTTACTACCCCTGCCAAGGTTTTAACAACTTCTTTTAGATCCACTGCTTTACTTTCCGAGGCTTATCAGATTGATCAATTTAACACCTTTCCTTTTGGGAGGATTTCTTATAGCCTTGATATTATTCTTAATTTGCACCACCATTGTGAATGTTTGCCTCATATTTGTAGGGTCCTTGTCCCTTAGATAATATGTTTCCTTCTTATCAAAGGCATCACAATATTTAATCAAACAAGACTCATCACTTGGTCTCAATATTATAGGTAATCTATTTAAAGTCTTGTTGAACCTAGTGTTAAAGTCCTGAACCAACTCATTAGGGTTTTTCTTAATATTCTTGAATTCAAATAGAAGAAACCTTATATCAGTTTTATCACCATATTGTGCCTTAAAAGCATTTTTCAATGTGAGCCAAGTGTATACATCCAAAATTGGCTCACATTCCCTTTGGTCCCCTTGATTAGTTAATGTAATGCATTTAACTAACAGTGACCCATTTACCTCATATTAATATTCATCCTCACATTATTAATTAATTTAATTATTTTAATTAAGTTGATTTAATCCTCACACCTCCACCTCATCATGACACCTCACCCTGGACCCATTCTAGGGGAATTTAACTCATAGTGATTTGTGTCATCACCCTCATCACTAAGTCATCACTCCTAGTGTTGAGTCACTAACTTAAACTAACTAACTAAGAATTCTTCCTAAACCTAACTGGACTTCTTCTAAAATCTTCCCACCTTCTCTCACTTGAACACTACTTCCCTAAGTAGACCCAACAAGGAAAGAACACCAAATCTATGGAGATCTTCCTATTTTTGGTAAATAAGACTATTTCACCCTAACCGATGCCGGTTTATCCTCGGTCGGCATCGGTCACCTAAACCACCATTAGTTCCTTTATATACAATTATACATCCCTTTACTCGGGTTGGTAATTCATTTTTGGGAGTTCTATTGCAATCAAATGTCTATCTTAGAGCCATTCCTTCATCCAAACAACGTCTACATACCACCGACATTGTAGCACAAGTAATAGGTTCTCTTCCGGATCATTGGAGTATCTATGGGGAGACACAGATTACACTGTCATGCACTGAGCTAACCATCACATCATCAATCAATCACCAGCCACCTTCTACCACAAGATATTCATAACAACTTGTAAGTAACATGGTTTTCATCATCTATGCTTACAATATTGTAGATCTTTAACTTCCTTCAGTATTTCCATTTCTACTACTACCTAGATATTTCCATCTTCCCATCAATCCACCAACCCAACCATTTCAAGCCTTTCCACCTTTCTTAACCTCTCCTCTGGATTTCTAAGTCTTCTCAGTTATATTACAAGTCTAACCACACCTTCCTCACTCTCTGTGCAATCACAAAGAGGTCTAAAAGTCATCTTTATTAAGTTATTACCAATTTCCCCTACCGACGTCGATTTACCCTACCACCGTCACTTTCATCCCTATATCAACATCGATCAAGTGAGGCTGATATTGGTCTCTATGTCATTTTATACCCTCTGACCAGCAAGCCTTCCAGTCCACCAACATCAGCCCATACCTCACCTCATCAGTCCTAGACCCTTTATCGGACTGTTAAACCTATAACAACCTACCAAACCTCTAGATATAATCATAGCTTTTCTGTTAGATTAGATTTACTTATTGTATTAGCTTGAGATACCTAATCATACAACTACATTAGGATTTTCCTTATTTCATGGTATTTTTGCATTAAATTGTATTTAAAAGTGGATTGACATCCTCCTAGGAAGCACCTCGCTTCTTAGATCTAGCATTTTTAGGCATTCCACTAACTTATATTATTAATGTTATTTTGTGGTCTTGTTGTGTTTCTTACATGTCATCCTCCCTATCTAAAGGAATCTCTCCAAGATCAGCTCGGATAAAAATCCAATAGCGTGGGCATTCAACCTTTGATCTTACAGATATTCCTCCTAACCTCTTATCTTATCTATTTCATGCAAAACTATTCAGTGAAACATCTTGGCATGCCCAGTGGGACCCTTGTTGGGTTTCATTGCATTTGTTCATTTTTAAGGAAAAATCTTGTGTGTCTATTTCATTTGAAACAAGTTCACATTAAGCTTCTTCTCTAGAAACATTCTCTTCTTCTAATTGTCTCAGTGACATTTGTCTTTTGGGATTAAAAATAACTCTTCTTTCATTTCTTGCATATCATCTAGTGAAAGTCATATTCTATACCTCTTCATAATTTGTTCTCATCAAATATAATTTGTGGATTTGGGTTTAAAATTTTTGCATTTCATTTTTGTATGCTACATTATAGCTCATTTAAATTGTGGGCAATCTATTTGTTAGAATTCATACCCTACTAATGGTTGAAAAATTGAATCGCATCTCACATTTTTATATATATATATATATATATATATATATATATATATATATATATATATATATATATATATATATATATATACCAAACCACTGAAAACAAACTCTACATTTCTTAAACAACATATTTCCTAGAAGAAGCTGTCAACGATCACATGATCAAAGGATTGACAAGTGGGTTCCAGCTGGTTTTATGGTCAGCCATCATATCAAAGTAGGGCCTTGAGTAATGCAAAGTATATATTGGGGACACCACTCCAAATCTTACCTGAAACCAACCATAGTTGTTGATTTTTGTAGGGCACCTTTGGTAACCAAAATCTCTATTATATTCACAAGTCAGTCCTAAATGGCATAAGCCACAACATAAAATCTACATCATAGGATTTCTTGTTTGCTATCTTTTGCTTGATTTGTGTTTTGAGGTGTGAGTTTGTTTTCTTCATTTTTTTCTCTCCCTATATGCTCCATAATCATTTTTGGTGTATTCTAACTATCTCTGATTGTGTTAGGACTAATCATTTCCATACTTGGTCTCTAATTTGGTCTTTTTATTTGACCTAAATCACCAAAAATTCACTTTTTTGATTTTTCACAGATTTCACAAGAATGGCGGTGTCATCTAGCAACAACCATCAGTTTCATCATCTCACCACCATTGGTTAAGCGACTATCATCGATTTTATGTTGTTTTGGTCATTTATACCAAAGTAGCATTCAATCTATATTTCTTTTCTTTCTGTGACTTCCTTTGTCACTTTACTATATCTCTGAGTCCTTGATATTACCTTCAGAGTCCAATTCTACTTCGTCTTCATTAATTATTGCTAGATTTGCAAATATTTCATTTCTCCATAGTAACCGACATCAGTTTAGTTGACTGGTAGTAGTTACCCTCTCATACCATGATTATTTATCCAAGTGGTTTCGGTCTTTGTGTTCGATTTTTCAATCGGAACAACAATAAAATCACACCTTTTAGACCCATTTTTCTCCATTCTTTCTATGTTTCTACATCATCAATAGGGCTTAGATCACCCGTTCTATTGTCAGTCACATGGTTTTGACTCATAGACAAGCCAATGCTCTCGTGTTTCATGCTAGCCACCAACCTCTTCCACCTAGCCCATAAACCCCTTCCATCTCATCACCTATGGACCCCAATTAGTCTCTTACCATACCCACTAGTGATGAGGAGTTTATGAGACTCCTTGATCAAAACCTCGTCGCTCTACAATATTACCTTTCTCATTCATCTACCCACAATTCATCAAGGCAACTTGTATATGGCATGTTTGTGTCCATTCCTCCTACTCTCGCACCCACTTCTACATCAGCTACTACCAATGTAGCCTTATCCTCTTCCACCTTACCACCTGTGGTTTCCCATCTTGACCCTACATGATCGATATTTGTTGTACCTATGGAATATATCACACATTTGACATTTGTAGTTCCTACGATGTCTACCATGCCTTCATCAACTATCCTTAGTATAAGTCTATATGCATCATCCCCTTCTCATATACCTATTGTATCTCAGCCACCATTGGTGTCAGCAACCCATACTCCCTTCAAAACCTTATCCTCTCCATCCCATAGTCTCTTCCTCTAATTTTTACGAGATTCTTTATGTCCACCCCACCTACCTACACCTATCACCAATATCCCCCTATTTCATCTACCACTTATTTAGGGTACTTTCCCTCTACATCTATTCTATCCTATGTTCCTTCATCACAATTTTTGTACTTGGAACCACCACATATTGGGATGTCATCCATGTCATACCCACCTTATCTACCCCCTTATACTGCAGGGGGTTCCTTGTCATCACAACCTACCAATGATCTTATCAAAATGATGATGGACAAGATGTAGACATTAGAAGCATATGTCTTTGTCTCACATAACTCTCTGACATACAACGATATTTTTAATGAGCCCATTCACCCATCCATTCTGATTCATCCATACCCTGTCCATTGGGAAATTCCTAAATTCAACCGATTCAATAGCAAAGAATACCCACAATAGCACTTGTGGTATTTTAAACATGTGTGTTATCTAATCACTCACGATGACGCTTTGCTCTTGTGGACATTCCCAATTTCCTTGACATGGATTTATATTGGTATAGTTCTCTACCTAGGAACTCCATCTTTTCATTTAATTAGGTAGCTCAGGATTTTCTATACCACTTCTCTATCAACATTGTTAGGAAGGTCACCATGACTGACTTGTACACAATGTGCCAATATGAAGATGAATCTATCACATATTTTGTCACTCGTTGGCGGATCCTAATTAACCAACTCATATTCCAATTACCTCAGATGGAGTTGATATAGTTGTTCACCAGAGCTTATGCTAGACACATCTCTCCAACTCTACAAATTAAAACCTTTCACATGTTTGATGAGGCATTCAAAATGGCACGAAAAATTGAAATTTTTTCCATTACATAAAAGAAGATATAATTGTGTAGTAAGAATGCTACGCTTAAATCAAATGATACCTCTTATTCTTCCAAACCACAAAATAATTATTCTAAAGTAAAAGGATCGCCAACATAATAGTTTTTAAATCGGCCAATCTCATTCATCGAACCAATCAAAACTCTCTTCCAACCTTTCTCCTATTTAGGTTTTCTAGTTCAAGTGGGAGCAATGAAAATATACTCCCATAGGAGAACCCTACTCTTCAATTTAAAAAAATTTAAAAGCTAGAGAAATCACTCTTCCACCCATCAACCCACATACTAGTTCTAACCCTTCTCATCTTGTTCCTACATGGTACAGAGAAAATTATTATTGTAAATATCATCACATTAAAGGTCATAGCAGTGAAGTAATTTTGTAACTTTCAAAAACATCATCGAAGAAATGTTAGATAATAGATATATCATTTTAGATAACCCTAATGCATTAGCTAATCAAAACCTTCACATCTTCAAGAATTCATTTCTCAAATCACACCCGTCGTCTAACCAAACCATTGGAACCTCAACTAATGATAGTAACATTCGTGAGGTTCATGTCATTTTTGACATCATACCAACTCCTCATCGCTCAATTTCTTCCCATTCCATCTATATAAGAGATTCTTGTATGAGCTCCTTCATCCATGGAGGGACCTGTTTCATTTGCTTCTCTACCCGTGGAGGAGTCTCCCTTATCTTCTCCTTCACTGATGGAGGATTCTACCATATCTTCCGATGCGGTTGCCCTACTCACCTCTCAACCCGATGAATAGCTTGTAGTACTTACTCTTTTACCCACAGGAAAGTCACACTTACCTTTTTCTTCACCAAAATAAGAACCTACCTCATCCAAATTTCCTTCTCCCCTACCCATAGGGGATCCATTACTATTTTCCTTTCCTATTGGTGACAATCCTCCCCGAATTTCAAGTATCTTGTTGATCTGCTCTCATCTCTTCTACCAATCGAGTTTAAAGCCAACCATTTCCATGTCTCACGGACATTTTTACAAGGATTACTACCAAATCAACATCATCCTCCCTAAATTGTTGCCATTCTCATGTTTGGTGACTACTTAGATTATGTTTATAATTCCATGCTTTGGGGATGCCTTCAACTACCTATCTCGGCTCAAATGCATATGTTATTCATAAACACTTATACGATCTGTCCAATGGTATTTTACACAACCAAATCCACCATGCCCATGACAATTATAGGTACCCCTTCTTCATCACCCTCACCCACACCTAAAACTTTACCATCGAATGAAATTTTTCCTATGCCTAAAACCCTACCTACACCTATATCTTCCTCTGCATCCAGACCCATTACCACATTGGGAGTCATGCGACATCAAGCCTAGTCCATCCTCCTATCAAACTAGATTTAGCCACATCCTCACAAATAAATGAAAATACTATTCCCCCACCTAAGAATAATACCCAACCTCTTAGGCTGCATACACCGGCTTCACCCACTACCACTATGTCACCTTCACCACTTCCATCTCTTTTAGGTCCCCACCCATCAACCTTGGTCAAAAATCCTCCTACCCAAGGTAAACCAAAAACACTACATCCCACCTCCTCATCACGATCCTCTATTATACCCAAATTACCTACACATCCTACACCTTCTCCATCACCTATATCTTTTTACCTCCTATACCTACACCACTTCTTGTGTTCTCATCATTACCCATACCATTCCCTTCTCCTTAACCAACCCCTTCCACATTGCCTCTTACCACCTCCTTCACCACACCTCTATTATTGTCTTGGCTAACCCATCCCCTTCCGCCATCTACCTTCCCTTCTACATCACGCACTCCTTCTTCACCTATACCCAAGAAGGTGCAACCAAATCCCAAAACCCCACTACCTTCCAAAGAAGTAGTTAACCTACACCGCCTCCAACAACTAGTTCACCTACTACACCTTTACCCAAGAAGGTACGACCCAAACCCAAAACCATACTATCTACTAAAAAAATATTCAAACTTACTCAACCTCTGAATCCACCTCTAGTGACACCTCTCCAACTAAATTCACCCAAACTTCCATCCGGACTCCACGCTCACTTCACATTGTGATCCATTGGCAAGGTATTACACCAACATCTTAGCTAGCCTTCGAAACCTCTGTCATCACATTGCCACCACTTAGACCTTATGACCCACTCAAACCTAAAATAGAAGGGTTTGATGATACCAAAAAAATTATTACCATCATATGTCGGGACATGATGTGGAAAAATCTTAGGATCTTAAAACTATTCTTCTCCAACTATGTCCTCTCAAAGAAAACTTTGACGATGATGATATTTTAGATGAGGACCTCATTCCACCTTCTCCTATCACCACACAAACTTGCCCCATACCTATTCAACAACCTCCATCTCTACCTTAGTAACCCTTTTACCCTCCTCAAACATTTGAGATTAACATGGTCCGCTTTAGAAAATTAGCCAAAAATCCTCCAAAATGCCAATTTTCCCAAATTCTTTCACAAGATTTTGTTCCTTCATCATTATTTTTCCCATCATGTTGTTACACCTTTCATAAAACACCTTCTCCATCTCCATCTCTTCCTCATATTAGCATGATTCAAGTTGTCACTCACGTAAAAAGGATCAAGGAAAAGAGAATACTGAGAAAAACCATCTACTACACCTTTACCTAACATTTTGTCTACCGCTGCACCCAAAATCAGCATCCTTGGACCATAATTCCTTATTTCTACTAGAGTTTCTCATCACACCATGCTTAAGTAGGTTCACTAATCACCCCTGAAAATGTCCCTATACGACCTTATCCAAACCTCTTATTCTCAACGTCAAGCCCTCATTAAGGTCCGAAATCCATTGACATTCCACCTAATGACCCTATGCTTGTTGCCTCAATCATTACCCCTCACCATATTTCCTCTCTCACCACTACACCTCCTCCCTCTACCCCCACTACCACTCATCAAGTATTCACCTCGGTTTCTATGATGACGACATGATACCTCTCAATCGGATGATCTTTACCCTACCATAATCATTTATGTTTATATTGATAATACACGTATCGACATGTTATGATCGATGGGAGTATCAGTATTAATATTATTTCCTCACATGCATATCAACAAATGTGTATCCCTTCCAATTTCATGCACAATAACCCTATTATGATATGTTTTTTAATGATTCCATAACTTCCACCCTTGGCACTATCATCCTCCACATCCACATGGGCCCCCATACTATTCCTGAATTACTCTATGTTTTAGAGGGGGAATTCTAGTACAACCTGTTGCTTGGCTGACCCAAGATTCGAGCCATGAGTTGTGTTCCTTATACCTTACACAATTTTTAAAAATTTGAACATGAAGGACACAACTACATCATCCTGACCGACCCTTCACCATTTAAAACCTGTAACATGCTCTATCAACCTAATGATGTCCTTATCCCACTTAAGGCATCTACCACCACCGCCACTCCTTCTTGATCGTTATCCCATCTACCACTACTATTGGCTCTTCTTCACTACTACCTCATCCACCACTTTTCTACTACATCCACCATAACCAACTCCTCTATTCCCATTATTGCTTCTACTGGGGTGACCTATCAGCCAACCCATCTACTTCTCAAACATCCAACGCTTCTTATTCCAAGTCATCGAGTGATTCATCCATTCCCACTACCTACATACCAACTACCAATCCCTTAGAAAGTGTTTTTTAATGCCTCACTTTAGGGGAATACCACCTTTATAACATTGACACATTCCTTACTCCTCAAGAGTATGGTAACCTTCACACACATCCCCATTATGATCCCCATGGAGGTTAAGTTTTACCCTATGGTCCTCCACACCTTCACATAAAATTAACATATGGGGGACTTGATGCTTCTACATACTCACTCAACTATTTTCCTTCAACCTTTAATCTCTCACCAATTGTCACTTCACCCACACCTTCCTCCATCGCTGCACTTAGAAGGGCTTTGGCTTTGGTTTCTATGAACAAGGCCACCATATTGTCATTCCTTACACCACTCATAAGCATAAATACCACAATGGTATTGGATTTTCCAAACCACCTTCCAAGAAGGCCCGAGTCAAACTCATTGAGGATGATAAACCTTCTCCACCCCATTCACCTACCTCACCACCTTCACCTACAAAGTCTATGGATCTAGAATCCATTCCTCCTAACTTTTTTGTGAACATCATTTCCCTGGGACCTCTAACTTATCAGCATGATGGCGAGGCTCCCTCTTCTCTTCCCTTCATGTATCCTGACATGATTGATGATGATACACCTTTTATTAACGTTCGTTCAATGTCAGGATGATGAGTCTATTCTTACCTGCCTTGGTGTGGAAGATTCTTATATTCTTTGGTTGTTACCTTCTAAGACCTAAACCATCTTAAATGAATTAACCATCGAAATCAAAATTCACACTCAATACAACCCGTACATTCTAAAAATAGGCCAATATTTAGATGCTTTATTGAACATGAAGCTTTCACTTCTTTCCTCTGAGATCATAGCAACACTTTTTCTTGGTCCTTCATTGATATTACTGGTATCAACCCAAACATTGTGGTCCACAATATCGTAACCATTCTTGATGTCAAACCCATGAAGCGAAGCTGCACAAAATGCATACTCACATTGCCCTTCTTTTCAAATAAGAAGCTGTGGTGACTCCTTTCCATTTCCTTCATTCTACCCATTAATTATCCCTAATGGATCTCTAACATTGCTCGTATCAAAAAAATCAACAGGGGACTCTACAATTGCATGGATTTCCATGACCTTAACCTAGATTTCCATAAAGATGAATTTACTCTACCTAGTATTAACCAATTAGTTGATCTTACCGCTGGCCATAAGACATTATCACTCATGGATGGTTTCTCGGGTTATAACCAAATATTACTCACCCTAGAATATCAACACAAAACCACCTTCATCACTCCTTGGGGGACCTTTTGCTATCATGGCATGCCCTTTTCCCTTAAAAATGCTAGTGTTACACATCAGTAAGTTATGGCTTATATATTTCACCTTTGAAAGGGGATATGCGAGAACCGATTTCAAAACAATACACCACAACCAATTTGCACTCGATGGTAATGGCATAGCTCTAACACAATAAGAAATATTTGAACAATGGAAAGAATATGAAAATAAGAAAACAAATCTTCTCATACTCATAGATTGAAAAAGGAAGTACAAATAGGGGTGTTGTGTGACCCCATGCCTAAACAAGGAAAGTAACTCCTATGACGCCACTGACGCATATGACATGACTGACACATATGATGCCACTAAAGGAGGAGTTACAATTCTAAATAAGGAATGTAACTCCTATGATGCACTGACGCAAATGACAATGATAGATTCTATGACAAAATCTTACACTTGTCATTATACTCCCTAATACCTATGACTCTTGCAAGGTGAGATGACTCACCATGTGATGTGGATGATGACTAGGTAGGTCACACACACCAACACCCCCCTTCATCAAAGCCGAGGTAGAGGTCATGGTAAGACAAAATAGAAAATAATACTCCCTAGAAAACTAAGAAAGATGTGCCAATGGGGCCCAGAAACTAAAGGCATGATAAGGTACCCATATACAAACAACATATTTATAGAAGAAAGAAGAGGAGGAGAAGAGGGAGACGAGATGGATGTAGAAGATGCCATGGACATATCTAAATTCTACAACTCTAAGAAATCTCCCAAAAGAATGTTGATCACAAGATCCTCTACATCTAGATTGAAGAAGAGCCACCTACACCGAACTGTGTGCCTACCCTTAGGAAGGAAAAAAATGGCATGCTTGAAGTCTTCCCACTCCGTGAAGTAAACCGAAGGTAGTAGCATGAAGAAATTTGAGTCTGGTTCACGAAAGTGTGACATAGGTCTAGCAAGTGAGTGCGAAGGAACCAAAGTTAATGTCACAAGTAAAGAATAGTTATAGTATGAAGGATGAACACCTATAGAAAGGATGTCCAACTGATTTGAAGGCAAAAACATCCCCCACAATAGAAAATGGATCCACAAGTAAGGGTGGATCAATGAACATCTCCATAAAAGTAGAAGTGGTAAGAGTCCCAGAAGGGGCACTCCCAACAACGGAGATGATGAACTCCTCTGAAATACCTGTAGATTGATGAGGAACCTATAGTACATCACAAGTGTACTCTAAAAAATATGACTAAGGTTAGGTAAATGCTCATCCCAATGAGGGGGTTTAACAAATAGAAGAGCGATGTCAGATAGTTATGATTCATCTAATGAAGGTGGAGGAGTGAAAGGGGCCTCAAACATTGAAGGTGGAAAAGAGGTGAGTGTGATGATTGTATGAGGATGTATAGGAGACTGCTCAATATCTGATGAGATGTGGGATGTGTCAAAACTCTCTGGAATAGTGAGAGAAGGAGGAAAAGAGTCCTCGGAGTACTCTCGACATCACAATTGGGTTCACAATCCATGTCATCGAAGTAGAACCAAGCGAGTCTGTGTCAGTGGAACTGTCATCACACGAAGAAATATGTGTGGGTGGCCCTTTGTAAGAAAAATTATTGGTGAACTCACTTTCCTCCATGGATGCAAGATCATCATAAGATCCATAACTAGATGAAGGAGGATCAAAAACTCCATGAAAATTTTGAATGAAACTTCAAGCTTGGTGAACAGACTTTGTGAACTCTACTTGACATTGAAGGTCCTCTATTATAGTAAGCCCGTATGTCATGTCATTCTCATTCAACCAATCTTGGTGATGAATGTGGTCAATAGGTTCAGGTGTCATCCCAAGAAGATGTGGAAACAATTTGTACATAATGCAATGATCGAGTATTCCTTTCTTCCATTGTAGGTATTTTCTGGTGCTAGTTAAACAATGGAGCAATAAAATTCAATGTCCATGACGAGAGGAACCTCTGAAGAATACTAGTTTAACCCCCCCTTTTCACAGCACTTTATAGTTTAGTGCATTTATTACAATTAGATGCCATGCGTAAGTGCCGAGAACCGATTAGTCACTCACCTTGCAATCAGTGTAATAAGGTGCAAGATTTGAGATGACAACAAGGTTTGTTGAGCACAACAGTTTGACACAGTAAGCAAGCACAAGAAGGAGGGAAAAAAAAGGGGAAGAGAAGGCCTTGTGAGAAATGGTGTCTCACGTTGCATGAAAAAATCTCTTTTCCATAATACTGTGGCGGACGTACTCACAAGTCCACAAGTAATAAAAGGGATAATACAATGCTCAAGATGATTTGAAATGAGCCAACACAAGCAATACAATGACACCCCCTAGAATGTGGCACTTTATAAAATAGTGTGTTTACAAAACTGATAATCCCATCATGTAGTGTATAAAAAACATGTAACTTTGACTAAATAAGTGCTCAAAATGGAGCAACGAGTCAAAAGTTATAGTAAAAAAATGATTCCTGCAACTAATGGAAAAAGCCAATAAGTCCTACAAATGGATTAAAAAGGTTCCCTAAACACATGTAAAGGGTGTCATATGTGTGCTCATTTGAAATGACATCAAATTTTAGATAGGTCTTGTTTTTAATGCGAGGGGATTAGCCTCCTTCTAACCCCGAACCTCTTTGTCCATCTTCGACACTTGAAGGAAGGACAATAATACAAGCAAAATATATCCAAAAAGTTATTACAATGCCATGAAATAAATGTTTTTAACCTTAAAACATTAAAAACCAGATTGTTTTAACTGCCAAACAAGTCTAAAATGGAATGAGAGGTGTCAAACCATATAGATGCACCGATCTATTGTGTTGTTTAAGCTAATCAAACAAGTCTAAAATGGAATGAGAGGTGTCAAACCATATAGATGCACTAATCTGTTGTGTTTTTGACCAAACTAAATGATGGATCGTCCCAAGCTAGGTGTGTGATGACACGTGGAAGTCGATCTGTGTCCGGCTAGAGTGGTATCGGGTTTAAGTAGTCATCGCATCAAATTGTGAATGTTTGAGATAAAAGGCCCATTAGAATAGGCTTGAGTGTGTAACATTGAGGAAACCAATGAGATTCGTAAAGAAGTGATAGGAAATAGCACAAAATTTAGCGAGCCAATTGGAGGTCGACGCGGGAGCACCACGAATGGCGGTAAGAGCATAGCAAAAACAAGGATTCAAAAACTCACAATCCACAAACTAATAGCAGCATTAGATCAACCATGGGAATGACGAGCAAGGAGATTTGGGGAAGCTTGGAATGTGCAACCAAAGGGAGAAACTACACAAACCACACGGATCGAGCACCAAACTAGAAGGTCGAGCCAAATGGTGGATTCTAGGAGCCTTGTAAGACATGCAAAGAACACAGATTGAACTCACAGGTCAAGGATCCACAAAGAACCCCCATGAGTTGAAGACCAAGAACAAGATCAACCAAGAAAAACAATGCACTGACTACAAAACTAGATCCGTTGAGTTCAAGCAAACATGTTCACACAAAAACACTATAGAAGTAAACTTGATCCAAGTTGAAAACAAGGCGAGACCAAGCTAAAAAAGGTGCATTGGAAAAGATGAGCTAGGGAATTTCAGCTCCCATCTTGGTGATCCGGGGCCGAGCTGACCCTTGAAGACAACAAACACACCTCTAAAACTCTCAAAAAAACACTGAAAAAACTCAAATCTGAAGCCCAATCCTACAAAAATGGTTCTAGAACATGCATGCAAAGGTGGACTTGAAAAAACAAAAATGGAAAAAACCCAAAGAATTGAACACAACCAAATGAACCACGAACAACCCGAACAAAGGTATAAATTCCCAAATCAATCTAAGAAGCGTCATAATCAGAATATCCATTATGATACACGCATGAGAAACTGAATAGTGCAAAACACCTCAAACTTGCAACTTCGAAACCTCAACATGAGGTGAGCAATACGATTCCAAAGTGATAATTGAAAAAAATTACACAAGGAAATAAGAAGAAACCAAAAGTAATAAGCAACCGACATAAAGAGTGCACATTTTATCGAAACCTCGTGCTTTGATACCATGAAAGAGGATATGTGAGAACCAATATCAAAACAATGCACCACAAAGAAGTTGCATTCCAATGGTAGCGTCATAGCTCCAATGCAATAAGAAATATTCAAACAATGGAAAGTATATGCAAATAAGAAAACAAGTTTTCTCATACTCATAGATCGAAAAGGAAGTACAAATAGGGGTGTTATGTAAACCTCATGCATAAATAAGGAAATAACTCCTATGACGCCACTAACGTATATGACGTAACTGATGCATATGATGCCACTAAAGGAGGATTTATAATTCCAAATAAGGAATGTAACTCTTATGACGCACTGACGCAAATGAAAATGACAGAATCTAAGACATTCCATTTGAATTCCTAAGACCTATGACTCTCGCAAGGTCGGATGACTCACCATGTGATGTGCATAATGACTAGGTAGGTCACACACATCAACATTCATGACATCATATATAGCATATTGGAATATTATGTCGACGATCTTCTTTCCAAATCCAAACATTGTGTAGAACACCTTGTAGTCCTTAAGGTTGTCTTTGAAAATCTCCTTAAATATTGCGTTCACCTTCAACCTAAAAGTGTGTCTTCATTTTTTTCTCAAGAAATATCCTTGGTGTTAACATTTCATTGCATGACATTGAAGTTGATCCCACTAAAATCAAGGTTATTCTCAAGATGCCTCAATCTACTAACCTATTTCAACTACGTAGTTTGCAAGCCAAGTCACAATCTATTCTCCACTTTATTTCTTAGCTTTCTAAGCGATGCCATCCATTTCATCATCTTCTCCAAAAGGATGTCTCCTTCAAATGGGATGAAGAATGCCACAAATAATTCAATGCCTCAAAATAATACTTCCTCCAACCACATGTTCTCTTTCCACCTAAGGATGACCAACCATTTTACCTTTAGATTTCTGCCACAAATCATTCTTTGGGTTTCATTCTCACTCATCATGATAAGAAACATAGGGAGAAAAAAATTTATTATATAATTCGTACACTTTTATACTACGAGACTAGATATACTTGTTGTAAATCAGCAAAGCACCCCGGATGTTGATCATGTTTCTAGTTTGACATTGTGGACATCCAATGTGATTGTACAACATTGAATCCTCTCCCCAAGTGTGGGACTTGAAAATGGTAGAGGAATCTCCATATTAGAGGCTGGTTCCTCAACTCCCCTGATCAGATATATCACTTACAAGTTGCAGAGGTTTAAATTCCTAGTTCCTACTCTAAATTCCAAGGGGACAAAGATAGGGAATGCAAGAAAAATGAGACTAATGCTAATGAGGTGATGCACCAAAGGAGTAGCAGACACCTAATACTATAATACATACACAATCCACAAGAAAACATAGCACAAAGCATGCACAAATTGCTCAAGATGTAATGAAAGATCAGGAAACAATGGTAAATATATGAAAGGATTGAGGGATTTTAATCACAGAGCATACATTATCATTCCAGATCCAATACAATGCATTACAGTGACCAAGAGGCAAAAGGGGTGCTGTATTGCATGGAAAGGTAAAAATTTCCACAAATTCTACCAAAAAGGAAGAAAAGGGAAGTTGCAGAGCTGAAAAAGTGTCTTTTTCCAAAAATGAACCCATTCGGCTTTTACGGTGCAAGCCACGACCCGGAGAGAGAAACACGGGAAAACATGGGATATCTTCAACCATCAACCCAAAACACATTAAAACAGCATGGACATCCTTACGGGCCCATCCCCTAACATTTTCCACCATCTTTGGGAGAGAATGCGAGCCATTATTCATTAAAAATGGTGGTTGAAACACCATTTCTATCCATGAACATGTGCGAGAGGTTTTTTTCAATTTTCTCTATCCAAACTCAATCAAAATGAAAAAATGACCCCAAAATATTATAGATAATTTCACCATCTTTCCATTTATATAAAGAACACAAAAACCGAGCTCTGGATCGAAAGATATGGCCGTTTGAAATTTTAGGGAAAAACAGGGCCAAATCAGATTGGCGGGCAAAAATTTTTAAATTTTTCACTTTTTGGTCATTTGGAAACTTTTCCAAAAATTCCCCACACTCCACCATTCTAGGTGCCATGTGGCATGTTTTGATTGGACGTGGGCCTTTAATGCTTCATTTTCCATTGTTTTCACCATTGAAAAAATTTCCAAAAAAATCTCGTAGAGGTGATGAGTTAAGGACACATGGCAGTAGGTGATTCACCGCGAGCATTTCCCCCTGAATTTTTTCATCACTTTTTGACCATTTTTCTAACCTAGACACGTGGCGAAACTCCATTAGATGTGGGCCTGCCCCTTTGAATTTTCCTTGCAGGCTTGTCTTGAGTTTTTGGCGCCACCTAACACATGGCGAGATTCCATTGGTTCACGCTTGGGGTGGCAATTTTTCCTTTGAAATTTCCTTCCTTTTCCTTTGGGAAAATTTCCCAAATTCTCCCCGCCTTCGCTGGTCTAGGACACGTGGCACAATTTCATTCGTCATGGACCCTCTGTAAACATTTTTCCTTTTGCGCAATCCCTTTGGGAAAAAATCCCAATCTCCCCGCACTCTGCCATTTCGGGTGCCCAGGGGACACGTGGCCTGTTCTGAATGGTTGGCGGGCCTGCGGGCCAATAATTTTCCTTTTGAAATTTGGCAAAAACACTTTGCCAAAATTCTAACTTCTCCTCCGCACTCTGCCGGTCCGATGCCATAGGACACGTGGCAAAACATGATTGGGCAGGAGCCTTTCCTCTAAAATTTTCCATGGCACTACACTTAGTCAAGTTTTAAGTTTTTTCCCCTGGACACGTGCCATAATCTGATTCATCGGTGGGCCTGTAGGGAAAAATATCCCTTTTGAAAACTTTGCCAAACACTTGGTAAAAAATCCAAGTTTTCCTCCGACCCCCGCCACTTCCTTGGACACATGGCACCATTTCATTAGCTGCGGGCCTTTCAGGGGAAAATTTCCACAAAAAATCCACCGAGCCATAACTTCAAAAATAAATGGAGTTAGGAGGAAAACTTTAACTTTCTAGAAAGCTGAGAAAGAGCTCTATCCAATGGTACCATTTCTAAAGGGTTTTGAGTGCCTAAAAAGCAAAAAATAATGACTCGAGGCACAAGAGAGGGAAGAATGAAGGAGTTGGCCACAAAATGAGTAGGGGAACATTTTGGATAACAATTTGGTGACTCGAGAGGGGCCATCTTCCTGCTAGATGAAGTTACCAGTTGCCTAAAGCACTCCATTGGGCATGGAGTTATCAAATTCTCTGCTTAGTACCCCAACTAACTAGAACACTGCAAGAAGGAAGATGGAGGGTGGAACATCATCTCGATTAGAGCAAGGCCCGTAACACACATTTTCAGAACAACAAGCTTGTGCCAAAGCACTTAGGGAAAGCAAAACTAATATACGTGAGAAAAACATTGTGCACAAGCACTTGGAGGAATGAAAACCTAAGCTAATATGTACAAGGTGGAGAATTTCCTTCAATAAGCAACGCTTCAGATGGATTCCATTGACTGGAATCTGCAGTTCTTCACCATCCAATGAAGACAATTGGAAAGCATTGTTGTCCTTGCACTTTATGACCATGTATGGGCCACTCCAAATGGCATCAAATTTTGAATGCCTTCCCGGTTTTGCTCTATTTGCATCCCATTTTAACACTAGATCTCCAACTTGGAAAGATCTATCCTTGGCCTTCCTATCAAAGGTCTTCTTGATCAAAGCTTGATCCTTCTCCATTGCTCGGGATGCCTGATTTCTAATTTCTTGGAGCTCCATAAATTCTACATATCTAACCTCTATGGGCTCAAACTCCAACAACTTCAACTGTTTCATGAGTTCCAATGTTGGAAACTCAAGTGACATGGGAAAAATTGCCTCTCTCCCATAAACAAGCTTAAATGGAGAGTTATTTGTAGATCTCTTGGGAGTTATCCTATCAGCCCATAAGGCTGATTTCAATTTTGTATGCCAAGACCTCTGATTTTCATCAAGAGTCCTCCTAATGATCCTCAACAAGTTTTTGTTTATAGATTCATCTTGGCCATTACCCTGGGGGTAATAATTTGATGAAGTGCTTAGGTAGATCCCATTCTTGACAGCACATTCATTCACCTTGGACCCAATGAATGCTAATGCATTATCTTGATATTATTGTAGTAGGTATGCCAAATCTGGTTGCTATTCCCTCATAGAAATCTAGGATGCTAGATTCATTTGCTTCCTTGAGTGCTACTGCTTCAGTCCACTTGGTGAAGTAATCTATTTCGTTAAAATTTATTTGTTCCCTTAGCTTGAATTGGGATTATTGACTCCAATGAAGTCTAAACCCCATTGCATGAATGGCTGGTCAACTGAAATTGGATGCAATGGAAGGGCGGCTAGCCTCTCTTTACCTGTGAAGAATGCACAATTCTTGCACCCCTTGATCCATGCATAACAATCACTAAAAATCTTGGGCCAATAATAGCCAGCCCTCATGTTTTTAGAGCTATCACTCTCGGTGCAAAATGACCACAATCTGTTCCACCATGGAACTCTTCCAACACCCTATGAATCTGATTTGTACCAATGCATCTCAGCAACACTCCATTCACGTCCTTTTTGAACAAAACACCATCAACAAGGGCATATGGGATAGCCTGCAATCTAAAGTGTCTTCTTTTGGTCTTGTTCATCTCTGGAGGGAATAGACCTGTGCTTAGGAAGTGCATTATGTCTTGGGTCCAGCAAGGAGTGAGAACACCATTATTTTCCTCTTGAGTGCTTCCTTGCTCATGGTTGTCTTGTAACGCCAAAATAGCCTCCTTCTCATTGCATGCTTCCTTTTGTTTGCTCAAAATCAGCTGCTCACACAATCCTTTTCCTCTGACCAACTTTGTGACTTTGATCTCAATGTCATACTCCATGACACGAGTAATCCATCCTGCTCTCTTTTCATTTAAGTCTTTGTTGAGGAGGAAATATTTAACTCCCACATGAGAAACCAGCAACTGAACCTTGTTGATTGAAACTAGATGCTTGAATTTCTTCAAGCCTCTGATTACTGCAAGAACATGCTTTTCAATGAAATAATATCTCACCTCGTAATCCTCCAGGATTTAGCTGAAGAAAGCATTTCCCTACTCATCATTGTCTTTGTTCTGTTGTACCAAAATTACAGAAATAGTATCATCACCCCCAAATGCATAGAGGATGAAATCCTTGGAGAAATTCGGGTTAATGACAGTTGGGGCTTGGGAGATGGCTTCTTTGATCGCTTCAAAACTTTCCTTGCCTTTTGATATCCATTTGAAAGCCATGATTTTCTTTAACATCTTGGTGATAGGCTTGACTAGGGCTACAAAATTTGGGACAAACCTCTAAACAAAATTTATTCTCCCCAAGAAACTTTGAAGGGCCTTCTTGTGGCTTGGCAATGGTAGTGCTCTTATGGCTTCAACTCTTTCTGGATCAATTGCTAATCCTTCTTTGGAGACAATGTGGCCAAGGATTTTTCCTTCATGGGCTAGAAAAATACACTTTTTAGGATTCAAGGATACTCCAAATCTTCTGCACCTTTGGAACACTTGTCTCAAATGAAAGAGGTGGTCTGCTGCATTTTTTGAAAAAACAGTGATATCATCAAGATATATCAGCACAATGTTGTTAATCAAACCCTTGAATGCCATGTCCATTGCTCTTTGGAAAGTAGCTCCAGTGTTGGACAACCCAAATGGCATTTTCCTATATGCATAAGTTCCCCATTTGGTTGTAAAGGTTGTCTTGAACTGATCTTCTTCTTTCACCATAATCTGATTATACCTTGAATAGCCATCAAGTAATGAAAACCTCTCAGATCCGGAAACAACCTGTAAAATCTACTCCATAGAACGAAGTGGCTAATGATCCTTAAGAGATGCTCTATTAAAATCTCTAAATTCAACACACAATCTGATTTCCCCACTCTTCTTTCTAACTGGAACCAAGTTGGCCACCCAACTAGAATGCTTGATAGGGAATATGATTCTTGATTCTATCAACTTATTCAATTCCTTTCTCATGAGAGGCTCCATGTGTGGATTGACTGGCCTTTGTTTTTGTCTGATGGGTTTAGTACTTGGATCCAATTCAATGGTGTGTTGAGCTAACTTGGGATTGAAACCTTTCAAATCTTCATAGCTCCAAGCAAACACATCAAGGAATTCTTGACAAAGTTGTATGAACTCATACCTTTCTCGCTCAGTTGTCACCTTACCAACTCAGAGTGATTTTCCTTCTACCAAGATGGACACTGAATCTTCTCCTTGACTTGAATGTTTGCTTTCTCCTTCCTAAACTGATCATTAGGATTGAAAATGGACTCCAAAGTAATAAGTCCTTTTGAAAGTTGTTTGGTTCTCAACTGTACCACTTGGTCACCATACTGCTGCTCCAACTTTTCCTAATTTTTAGCTGAGAACTCAGCCTCTTCTTGCAAGAAATGGATGATTTGCTGGTCATTTTCAAACACTTGCCAACTTACATTGTTGTCTGGAACTGAAGGCCTTACAATCACATGGATGTTTGGTTGTACCTTGTCTTTTTGAATGCTTTCAACAACATCAAAGGCTACCCCAACTACTGCAAGCCTGTCAGTAGCTTGATTCTCTTTTCTAGGAATGGATTTTATGCCAAAGCCATCAAAATATTCAATGAGGTCCCACACCCTATTTTTGTAGCACTTGAGTAGGTCATTCTTGACAGCATGTTGCCCCTTAACTTGGTTGAAAATCAACTCACTGTCACCAAAGACTTGTAAGTTCTTTATTCCTCTCTTGATTGAACAATGCAATCCTTGTATCAAAGCTTCATATTCAACAGTGTTATTAGAGCATGCAAAATGAAATCTAAAAGTTGAATGATACTTAACTCTTTGAGGGGAAACAAGAATAGATCCCCCTCCTGCACCTTGTCTACTCCTTGATCCATCAAAAAACAACTTCCATACCTCATTATCATCCTTGTGGTTTGGCTTGGTGATGCTAGGAATAGGCTGATTTTCTTCATGCATGCAATAGACTCCTAGCTCAGATTCTTCTATTTCTTGATAAGGATCAAAATCATGCACCTTGTTTACCCATTCATCAAGAGTTAGATCTGGGATGCTTCCTACCTTGGTTTCAGTTTCATCAATTCTTGGATAATCCTCTTGATCAAACATTTAACAATTGGTATTGATCTGACTTGGAGTGTAAGGCTCAATGTGAAAGTTTGCAATAGGTTCAGATTTGATTGTGGCCTTGGTTCCATATCTTGTTCTGAACAACATGTGTGACCAATCAGCAGATAAGTAGCCTCCTATCTTGGCTGTGAAATCCCTTGACAAACATAGGGCAAAGAGTGGATGAAGGTCTATTATCGATACATCTTGTAAAACAACAACGTTAGGGCGGGCATGCAAGGTAAGACTCAAGTTTTTATCACTCCAACTATTGTTACTACTGTCCCATCCAATTGTACTACCCCTTTGGATATGACTTCATACTAAATTCCCAACTGATCAGCTATTTACTTGGGCATTACTGAACTACTTGCCCCAGAATCAATCATGCAATTGTGTACTAATTGGTTTCCAATTATCAATGAAACATATAATGGAGGGGGTTTCAACATTTTACCTTGTTGTCCTCCATGATTCCCTTCAGGTTGGGAAGCATTTGTGAGCACCTTCTCTTGCATTTGGATTTGCTGATTTGAATTTGACCAGTCCTTCATGGCAGCTTGTAGAAAATCTCTCTGGCCTGGGATAAATAGTGATTCCCACATTGATATGTTTACATTTGTCTTCTTCATTTGATCAATGATGTTGAATGGAGATGAAGCATCTATTTGTTGTCCCTTGGCCTGCACATTCATTCCTTGCATATGGGCAGCAACAACTAGCATTTGAGTTGGCCTAAGAGCTGTTTTAGGCAGCCCTTGTGTGTTTGGAACTGAATTTTGTTTGCCAATAATTTGTGGAGTGATAGAAGGTTGTGGATTACTTGGAGCTAATGGTTGTTCTTCACCCAAATTTCTCCTTTTTGATCTTGTGTTGGCTACAACACTTTGGGAGATTGTTTGATTCATGCCACAAAAATCTTCTGCCTGCCAGTTTACAAGTGTGACATCATTTGGAGCTGATTACTGCTGGAATGTTTCTTGTTGTTGGTTATTTCCTTGACTCCCTTCACCCTCCACACCAGTTGTTGTCACCATTAATGCTTGATTTTAGGCACCGTTGAAACACATAGAATGGTTGTGAGGTTCATTGCATGGGAAACACCAATCATACTCTTGAGCTATGTTGTTTTGCACTGGCACTAATGCCTTAGAGGCAGATGTAACGTTGGGATTATAGAGCTGAAATGGCCTATTAGAAGGAGGTATTTCTTGGTTTAAATTTTTAGCTGGATTGGGTGGTCTTTGAGGTTGGTATGGCTACCTATTAGGCTGTGCTTGAGGCTAGAAAGGAGGTCTAAAACCTTGGGCTTGCTACCTCTTGAGTGTAACCAGCTCATTACCTAGATTTTACAATTGCTTCATGACTTCTTGAAGTTCATTTGAGGCACTAGAAGACGAAGTAGAAGCTTCACTTGAATTCTAATTCCTAGGAGTGGGAATAGGGGCTAAAATAGGAGTCTGATTAGTGTTTGGGTTCTCTAAACTTGGAAATAGTGGCATTGGAGGCCTAGGAGCTAGCTTGCTAGCTTGAATCAAACAATTTTTAGCTCTAATGGCAATGCTATAAGAAACAGGGATAGTTGTGCCTCCCATGGATTGAATTAACATAGAAATATTAGAATTTAAAGCTTTAAGGTAATATAGAAAAGCACCTTCTCTGCTTTGGCCCTACTTGCCATTGGAATTCTCTCCCAAGTCATTTGAAATCTAAAGTTGAAGTCAATCAGCTGCTCCAAAAGGGACAAGTTGTCTCCCTTTTCTCCAAACTGCTCATGGTAGCTGGTTCTAATTTTGGATAGAACCTGAGGCAAGACTCCCGAACCATTACAAAGCTTTCCCTTTGAATGAAGATGATGCAGTTTGACATGAAGAACTTGCATCTCATTGATCTCATGGATTGCACAAATATTAGCAATATCCTTAACGTGATCACCAGGAGTGGTCTAATTTTCTCCAAGAAAGTATGGGATATTCTTTAATGCTACAACTAGGATTGGATTTTGTGCATTGAGAGCAAGTGAGTCTTCTGCTAGTGAAATTGACATAGGGGTTGTTTTGTGCCATTCGATTGGCTTTAGAACCCTTGTTGATTGAATGAAATTCTTACCAGGTGGAGGAGTTGATAGAGATTTGTTTAGTGGATATGGAGACCTTTGAATTCTCCTCCCTCTTTTCCTTCTTCTTGGAGATAACTGCAGATACTCAAACATCACCTCTTCTTCTCCAACACTTGACCTTTTCGTGATTCTTCTCATGAGTTTTCGTGTCCCTGCACCTGCTAAAACCAGTTGATTCTTCTTCCTTGGAGTCACCAGATGTGCAATTTAGGGCTCTTTTAAGCAAGAAACTTACAAAAAATGCACATCAATTTTGTTGCAAAGAAGATGAAGACCTCTAAGGTCCCACCGAGCGTGCCAAAATTGTTGTTGCAAAACAGCAGCACCCATGGATGTTGATCATGTTTCTAGTTTGACATTTTGGACATCCAGTGTGATTGCACAACATTGAATCCGCTCCCCAAGTGTGGGACTTGAAAAATGGGAGAGGAATCTCCATATTAAAGTCTGGTTCCTCAACTCCCCTGATTAGATATATCACTTAAAAGTTACAGAGGTTTAAATTTATAGTTCCTACTCTAAATTTCAAGGGGACAAAGATAGGGAATGCAAGAAAAATGAGACTAATGCTAATGAGGTGATGCACCAAAGGAGTAGTAGACACCTAATACTACAATACATACA
Organism: Taxus wallichiana var. yunnanensis; assembly: GCA_018340775.1. Classification (NCBI taxonomy): domain Eukaryota; kingdom Viridiplantae; phylum Streptophyta; class Pinopsida; order Cupressales; family Taxaceae; genus Taxus; species Taxus wallichiana. The sequence goes on along the minus strand of CM031239.1, from coordinate 19,352,751 downwards.
CAATCCACAAGAAAACATAGCACAAAGCATGCACAAATTACTCAAGATGTAATGAAAGATTAGGAAACAATGGTAAATATATGAAAGGATTGAGGGATTTTAATCACAGAGCATACATTATCATTCCATATCCAATACAATGCATTACAGTGACCAAGAGGAAAAGGGGTGTTGTATTACATGGAAAGGTAAAAAATTTCCACAAATTCTCGCAAAAGGAAGAAAAGGGAAGTTGTAGAGCTGAAAAAGTGTCTTTTTTTCCAAAATGAACCCACTCGGCTTTACAAAGGCAAGCCACGACCCAGAGAGAGAGAAACATGGGAAAACATGGGAGAGCTTCAAAACTGACCCAAAATGCATTAAAACAACATGGGAATCCTTACAGGCCCATCCCCGACATTTTCCACCATCTTTGGGAGAGAATGCGAGCCATTCTTCATTAAAAATGGTGGTTGAAACGTCATTTGTCCATGACCACGTGCGGGAGGTATTTTTCAATTTTCTCTCTCCAAACTCTATCAAAATGAAAAAATGACCCCTGGAATCGTGTAGATAATTTCACCAACTTTCCATTTATATAAAGAACATGAAAACCGAGCTCTAGATCGAAAGATATGGTCATTTGAAATTTTAGGGAAAAAGGGCCAAATCGGATTGGCGAGGCAAAAAAATTTAAATTTTTCACTTTTTGGTCATTTTTAAACTTTTCCAAAATTCCTCGTGCTCCGCCATTCCGAGTGCCATGTGGCATGTTTTGATTGGGCACGGGCCTTTAATGCTTCATTTTCCATTGTTTTCACCATTGGAAAAATTTCCAAAAAATCCCCGTCGGGCTGATGAGTTGAGGACACGTGGCAATAGGTGATTCACCGCAGGCATTTCCCCTTGAATTTTTTCATCACTTTTTGACCATTTTCCTAACCTAGACACATGGTAAAACCCCATTAGATGTGGGTCTGCCCTTGAATTTTCCTTGCGGGCTTGTCTTGATTTTTTTTGTGCCACCTGACACGTGGCAAGATTCCATTGGTTCGCGCTTGGGGGGGCAATTTTTCCTTTGAAATTTCCTTCTTTTTCCTTTGGGAAAATTTCCCAAATTCTCCCCACCTTCCGCCGATCTAGGACATGTGGCACAATTTCATTCACTGCGGACCCTCTGCAAACATTTTTCCTTTTACGCAATCCCTTTGGGAAAAAATCCCAATCTCCCCGCACTCCACCATTCCGGGTGCCCGAGGACACGTGGCCTGCTCTGAATGGTTGGCAGGCCTGCAAGCCAATAATTTTCCTTTTGAAATTTGGCAAAAACACTTTGCCAAAATTCTAACTTCTCCTCCATGCTCCACTGGTCCGATGCCATAGGAAACATGGCAAAATGTGATTGGGCGCGGGCCTTTCCTCTAAAATTTTCCATGGCACTACACTTAGTCAAATTTTTAGTTTTTCCCCTAGACACGTGGCATAATCTGATTCACCGGCGGGCCTGCGGGGTAAAATATACCTTTTGAAAACTTTGCCAAACACTTGGTAAAAAATACAAGTTTTCCTCCGACCCCCGCCACTTCCTTGGACATGCGGTGCCATTTCATTAATCTTGTGGGCCTTTCAGGGGAAAATTTCCCACAAAAACTCCACCGAGCCATAATTTCAAAAATACATGGAATTAGGAGGAAAACTTTACCTTCGGAAAGCCGAGAAAGAGCTCTATCCAATGGTGCCATTTCTAGAGGGTTTTGAGTGCTGAAAAGCAAAAATTATGACTAAGGTACAAGAGAGGGAAGAATGAAGGGAGTTAGCCACAAAATGAGCAGGGGCACATTTTGGATAACAATACTCACACTGGAAAAAAATTCCTAGCCCTAGTATTTTTCACCAAGTAAACTTCACCATTACCTACTCAACTAGAAAACCTTCATTATCACCAATATTTTTCCCTTACAATACATGTACGCTAAGCCTTACCAAAATCAATGTGTTGCACATTGGCTCATGCTTCTTATAGACCTACATTTCAAAGTCATCCATTAAAAGTATGTCAAAGGACAAACCATTACTAACCAACTCACAGACACACCTCTATCTAGAAACCAATCTTCTAACTTTGACCTCGTTGATGAATCCATCACTACCCTCTCCCTGAATGATACCATTTACCAAATGAACTTATTCTTCAATGGTTCCAAATGTTAGCATGGGGGTGGTCCAAGAGTTATCCTCATTCTTGTTGATAGTGAGCCTATGCCATTATCTTTCAAACTAGATTTTGATTTTACTAACAACATCTCGAATATGAAGCACTCATGCTAGGTCTTCAAATCAACATAGCCTAATATGTTAAACCAATTAATATCTTTGGTGACTCTCAACTCGTTGTGAACCAAGTCAATGGCATACACCAAGATCATAACGAGATACTTCAAAATTATAAGCATCATGTTGACATGATTTTGACTACCTTTGACCATTATGAACTTCAAACTACCTTGCATTCCACTAACAAATTTGTGAACATTGTTGTCACCAAATCACTACACCCTCGAATGGACAAGAATGTGAAAAGGATGTTCAATGTGATTAGGACACATGGGATCACCTATAAATTTGTGGGACTTGGGCTCAAGGTGAACCTCCAAAGAAGGCCAACTTCCTCTTCCTAAACTAAGTGTTGTACTATTCCTAGTGCAATAAAATGATTATCTAGACCTATGTTAACATTTTCATGGGTTTTAGGAAATATATTTGCAAGAAATGAAACTATACTAAGGGGTGGTGATGCCAATTAAAGGGTGTTTCAGGACTCGGGAAGGGTTAATTTGAAGAGGGTGTGTGTACCATAAGTCAACTTCACCTAATGCAACTTAGAGAGGGAATAGATTACCACATACTAAGAAGCACATGTTCTCTTTATTAAACTCGATCGGAAAAACAAGTTATCGGTCTTCTAATGAAGAAGGGTGAACTTGAGAAGGGTGAACAAGCACCACAACTCAACCGCATGTAATTCTCCCTACATGATAAGCACAAAACTCCAAGAACTTGTAATAGAAACTTGAACTTGTACATTGTACATACAATCATGAGAAAGGCACAAGGAAGTATAGAAGGATGAAAGGACCGATATTATTCACAAAACACACACTTTTATTAGTTCAAAAACATGCACAATTCATCATTACATTAGGAAGAGGCAATAGTTGCCATTAGAGTCTTTAAAGGAGGCTAGAAAGATCCCTCAACATACAAGAACAACTTGTAGAAGAAAGAGGATTCTTGAAAAATACACACTTTCCTAAGATGTCTAACTATCCAACCTGTCTAACCTGTTGAAACCCCTTGGAATGAGCTTCCAACTTACATTTATAGAAGTTGAGAGAGAGGAGAGGAGTCATAAATTTCCTTCCTAAGTTGAAGGTACATGATGTATTTATTATAGTTGGTTGAACCACTTAAGAAGGTTCCATCATGTATCATTAATGCCCAGTTTGACGCATTCTTCTTAATTAATTAAAATAATATTTAAATAAAATATTTTAATAATAATAATAAATATTATTAATAAAATATTTAAAATAAAAATATTAATTTAATTTTAAAAATAATGGTGGGACCCCTTTAGGATTGACTTGCATTGAATGGGGTTTATGAGAAATTGCCAAAAAGACCAACTCGGTGGTTGGCTTGCTGAGCCAATTCACCGAGTTAAGGTTGAGATCCATTGTCCTTCACCAAAACAAGGTGAGATCTTATCGATGCAACCACTACTCTTTAACAAGCTCACCACCAAGTTGAAATCCTACTGCCACGACCAATGAACTTGCTATGTGCACATCAACTTAAAGGTCCTGTCACTTCACGACTCACCACTACGAGCCCAAAATGCTTCCACCACTAAGCTCTTCATTGACTAAATTTCTCAAAACTAACCAAGATCATAGCATCGAGCTACTCTTACCATCACAGTCACTCGGCAGATGGTCGTGAGCTTCCTAAATTTCATTCCAAGTTATTCCTCAATGACCCCTTGTTGATAGATCACCACCGACATCCTTTATGATTCTATGTCAAGCCCCTCCTTACTAATCGAGTCACACAAAACCAACTGAGCTCCATCAATCTCTTCTATACGAGTTTGTCTCTATGAGCTCATTTGATGATCCTTGACTTTCCTTCGAGTCAAGTTGCTCGCTATGGGCAGAGATGAGTTCAAACACCGAGAACCCCGACTAGAATGATGATTATTTCATGTCTTTCGAGCACCACATGCTCCTCATCGCATCACTTGATCCTAACTCATCCGATCGAGTTGAAATTCATAACACAACTCGGTGTAGATGATAACATGCTCCATCTCCTTCTATTAGCCTGACATTTAAAATTCACCCCATTTCCTTCATGATGCATCATCCAGAAAGATTCAAGGAGCTCGGCCTTCACCTTCAAATGTCTCATTTAATTCAAGCTTCAACATGAGCTTTTTCAAATTACCTTCAACCATTTAATCCTCCTACTCGACTCATCGACCGAGCTTACCACCCATGGAATATTTGTTGAGTGACTTGGATTTGGTTTAATTCTCCAGAGTTGGGCTTAGCCTCTATTTTTATCTCTGGTGATGCCCTCCCAACCGAGATATGTTAATTCAGCCCACTCTATGAGCTCTTTGTCGAGGTCTTCCTTACTGAGCTCCTTTTACCGACTCACCTCTCACCCAGCACTCTCACTCACCGATGCATTTCCTCGCATCAATCTAAGTTCTTGGCATCACCCAACCATCAAGATCCCCTCTTTCCCATCAATTTCTTCACATGTGAGCCATTGATCTTTTTATCCACAACTTGAGTATGAATTCCTTTGTCTTCCAAGCAATCTGCATCAACATTCAACTCATCACTGACTTTCCTAGCCCTTGGACCACCGCTCCTTCCCTCTAATATTACGTCAAGCTCACCTAGAAGTGTGGTTTTCCATGACTCGCTCAAAACAAGCTTTCTTTTGGACCCAACCACCTTTCATCACTGCAATTACTAATTTTATCCCCTCCATTTGTAATCTTTCATGCTCATGATTATTTCCTATGAGTCACCTTTCATGAAAATATTATCACACCAATGCACCACTTTCTCCAACCGTATTCAGAGTTATGTGTCCCCTACATTCATTCAATGACTAGGTCTTATGTAGAGTTTCCAGGTTTCTACCAACTTCCCACTTAACTTGGCTTGGATGGCATCTTAGTGGAGGAATTAGCACACCTCAGCCACACTCACATGAATCTCCACTTACGAGGAATGCACCTTATCCCATCATCATTGGAACCCCACCTGATGAATTACCCATGGATATCCTTGTTTGGCATAATGAAACTCAACACCCGAAGACCATCTAGCCATAGATCAATGTGGTTGTATGGCTTATATTTCTTGAAGCCCCCATATTCTTGGAAAATTGCATAGTAAAACCCAACATGGAATCTCTTCCCGACTTGTCAATGTATTGGTAGAAAGAAAAAAACTCTCCCTGTTTGATTGACCTGAGTTGAGTTCAATGTGATGGCTCGGCCTTCCCATTCCTATATGAATTGATAGTTAAAATGACCGAGTTGGCCAAATCATCTCACAACCAATGCCTAAGTAGAGCCACTTGAGTCACATACCCCTAATGATAGAGCTACCGAGTTAATCATTATTTGAGCCATGTGTATGAGTTACCAACTCCCTTTCCCTCAATCTACAAAAATTACCAATGAAAATCGTGACAGTCTCGATTCGAGTTCGCTAATTTATCTCTTAGCAATCAAGCTATGTCGTGATGATTCACCAAGTTCTCTCTTAACTCAAAAATATAAGCTAATTTTCCCATCGAGCTCTATTTACATTTGAGATCGTTATTTTTGCATCAGTCCATGATCAACTCACTTGAGCTCGTTTATGGTTAATTCACCAACATGGCCAAGACTCACCGAGCTCGTTCTTTTCTCGACCAAGTTATGTTTGAAGATCCTTTTCCCATGTGTTTGAAGATCCTTCAAAGGCATCATGAAGGTATAGAAGAACTCCTGAAAATTTTATACAACAATTTTGACAATTATATCTTGTAGACCCTCGTTGTTCATTTTTTCTTAGGGGAAAATGGATAGCAAACACCATGGCCTATCTTGCTTCTCAAATACCTTCTTCACCCTATGACTCAAAAATCTTTGTCACAAGACAAATGTTGCAATCACCTTCTTATCTATTCGAGACGTTAACTTTGTAGGAAACATTTAAAGCGGCCTTCGTGACCTTTGGTATAAGTAGTTTACTGACTACCTTTCCCTTTCATTTATGCCTCCAAATCTTACTCACAATGGACAATGAGCCTTCCTCAAAAGTTTCTCTCACTATGTCATCATGGGTAGTCTTCTCTATAAACATGGCTTTGACAATATCCTCTTACAATGCCTTACAAGTTCTAAAATCCCATAAACTATCAAGGAAGTTCACGATGGGATTTGTGGAGGTCATTTCAATGGCTTCGTTGTCTTTAAGTGCATCCTTTTCCTTGGCTATTACTAGCCAACCCTAAACCAAGATTTTATGACTATGTCAAACATTGTATGAAATGTCAGCAACATGTTAATCTTCATCACACCCCTAGTCATGCCTTATAGGTCACATGAGACCTTTGTCCTTTCTCTCAATGGGGTTTGGATCTTGTCGGAGAGATTAACCCTCATTCTTCCCAACGTCATCAATGGATTATTACCACTACTGAATATTACACTAAATGGGTTGAATTCGTACCTCTTATTTCTACAAAAGCCGAGAAAATCTATGAATTCATCAACCATCACATCATTTTTGCTTTGGTGTTCCTCACTACCTCATCACTGATAACGGAAAACAATTCAAAAATAAAACCCTATGGAAACTTTGTGACGCCTTCGGCATTCAACTCAGTTTTTCTTCACCTTATTATCCTCAAATAAATGGCCAAGTTGAATCAACTAACAAAACCCTAAATAAAATTCTTATGAAAGTGGTTGATGATATTAGTAAGGATTGGCACACACACACATTCCTTTCGCCTTATGGGCTTATTGCACTAGTATTTGCACCTCAACTGCTGCCACACCTTTCTCTTTAGTCTATGGTACAAAGGTTTTCTTACCTCTCAAAGTCCAAATTCCATCTCTTCGTATCTCACTCAAAGATATGCTCAACAATGATGATTTTTACCAAGACCATTTGGCGCAACTTGAGTTATTAGATGAACATCATCTAAATTTTCTCGATCACCTTCAAATCTACCAAAAACATATCAAACATTCCTATGATAAATGTGTCCAAGAATGAACCTTCAAGTTCAGTGATCTTATCTTGAAGGAAAATCAACATGTAACAAAAAGTTGAGAAAAGTAAACGGGGCAAGTTTTCTCCTAACTAGCTTAGACCCTATATCATTACTCATGCCTATGTATCGGTGCTTAGCGTTTATCTTCCCTCAAAGGTAAACCCAAATCTAATCCCCTCAATGCCTTGTATCTTTGACCATTTTACTATTGAATCAAGTCCTATATCACCTTCTATATATTAATCGATCATCCCTTCCGTAACCTTCACCTTCCACTTATCTATTTTAAGGATCAACGACTAGACAAGAATCATGTGATTATCCATCACCTTTCATCCTTATCTTAAATATGAGTTCCATAGATCTACTCATGGCATGATTCTAATAAATACTTTTCATCCTTTTTAGGATGATATCTCATGGCCATTCGTCACTTAAAAACTTTTTTATAGCTAACTCTCTGCGTGTTATGGTTTTCCTTCATAAAAGAAGCCGATACTCCTTTACAATCTTGTTCGTGACCTAAAAGTCCATAAAATAGTTTTAAATTAATATATGGCATTTTCAAATTCAACTCCTTGAGTCAAACTTCTGGAAAATAGATGAATCCCTCAAAAAGGAGATCTATCTTTCTATCTTCTTGATATAAATAGACTATACCCTTGAAGGACATCTATACAAAGCTAGCCACACTGTACGTAGTCTAGAAAAATAAAACTAAAATATTTTGAAGCTTCCCGTATCAATCAGCTTCACGAAGACCTCAAGGATTCATTCTATTTATCCCACATTGATCATTTTATCAAACAAAAGTAAAAATAAAATACAAAAAATCAAGAGAAGTACAATGTTTTCGTCATGGACTTGGCTATTTCAATTTTGGGTATCCTAAAAAAGAGGCATGATGTCTCACAACAAGGTTATGCTTGAGCATCCTATTTCACCTCATCTTCATTTCTTTCTTATTTTCTACCTACTCAAGGGAGGTGCCGCAAATATGACATTTCATGATCATGTAACTTCCTTCACCCTTACAACAGTCAATCATGCACTACCTTTAGGGGTTTAAGTTCATCAACACATCCTTGGTATGCTCATTATGGTCCTTTCCACTTCTAGAGCATTCCACCTCTTTTACGTTCATCTCTTTTCTTACTTACTCGATTCCACTAGGCAAGACTAAACCTCGACACCTATATTTTGGGATTTCTTATCCTTCAACCATGCCTATTTAACCTACACTCAACCATGCCTAAAACAACCTACTCTCAACCATGCCTCAAATACCTAGACTAAATCATTCCTAAAACCTACCAACCCATTCATCTACCACATCATATTCTTCCATATCTTCTACAAGAACTACATCGTCTTGAGGCCTCTTTTCACGGAGGCTATATAGGTAGCACTCCTAGGGTATGGAGCCCTGAAGGTTAGCTAGGCCACTTTACCCCTAACCAATTTTCCCCCTTTACATTCACATCCAAACTTAGTTAGTTTCCATTTACACAATAACTTGGAAATTAATATATCATAAAAACATACATTGTTTCATCATACCTACCATTTTATAACCTCAACCATATTCTACCTACATCATTTAACATTTCCATGATATCAATTACTTGGAAATTTAAACACAACATACATACAACACATTATTTCCATAAAATCAATTACTTGGAAATTTAAACACAACATACATACAACACATTATTTCCATAAAATCAATAACTTGGAAATTTTCGACTCAACTAGGCCTACACCTGACTCAATCATGCCTATACCTAACTCAACCATGCCTATACATGACTCCATCATGCCTATACCTCGACTCAATCATGCCTATACCTGACTCCATCATGCCTACACCTGACTCCATCATGCCTATACCTAACTCCATCATGCCTACATGACCTCAACTCAATCATGCCTAACTCACCTAGTTTCCATAATAAACAATAATAATGGAAATTAAAATGAGTACATCATCAGTCCAATAATCATCATCAACTATATAAATGGTAATGTCTGTGTATCAATACATGGATAAATAATCAAAGTGTCTCAAAAAATCCCATATACAATCTCAAAAATCTTTGACACACATGGGCCAATATATATACCAAAATCAAAATCATCATATAGTATCAAATGTCATGATCAATCAACCCCACTTGAGACCCTCCTCTCCACTCTCACCTATCTCCTCCTCTCTCCCTATCAACTACCCTGCCAACATCTCTCCACCTCTCTCACTGGTCCTTGTTCTCTTGCCATCTCCTCCTCCTTTCCCTCATTGGGCCCGGTCTATGAGATCTAGTAACCTCACCTTGACCCTGTCCTTGGGGCTGAAAACCCCTTGTGCTACCTGAGTTGTGATTCCTAGACCTGGTCCTCTCACTAGATTTCAGTTGGGCCTTATTCTCGGCATATGATGGAACATCAATGTCTATTGTGGCTAGATGATCCTAGTAATAGCGGGCCTCATTCAAGGCATCCCTGATCCACACCTTTGATACAATCTAGGGTGGTGTCATTGGCCTAGCTGCAACATGTGAACTCTACCCCAAAAATAGATGCCCTTTTCCTCCTATCAATACTGGGGGTACCTTTTCTAGTGTTGGTGCATGTACTCGCAGGACCCTTTCCCGGTACATGTGTTGGTACTTTTGTAGCTAGTTATTCTCGTAGAGTGGCAACATGTTCCCCGTAATGTCGTCATCTTCCCCCACGACCATCTTCACCTTGTGTGGGCACCTATGCTTGTGCTACTGGGCGATAGGGTCATCACTTGTGCCTGTAAAGTGATCACCTATGCATATGACCCTATTATTTGTCCCTAAAACATTATAATTTGTGCCTATAAGGTAGCCACCCACCCCCGTAGTGCATATCTCTTAACTATAACAGTAGATAAATTGGATTTCCCTAGCCTCATAGGTGTCACTTGTAATTGGGCTATCCACCACTTTTTATAGTCATCATTGCTACCTACATCATCAATCCTCCTATCTGCTACCCTCTCCTCCTGCCTAGATAGATCTATTGGATGTGGTGGAGATAATGGTCTCTCCACATTTTCCTTGTGGTATAATGGAAAATATGGAGAAACATCATGTTGAAACCTGAACTACCGTTGACTTGGTCAACATGGATCATCTCATGCTCACCGGCTCTCTGGCCCTGTATCCACCTAACTAGTTGTAAACCATCCAACTCGGTTTCATACCCCTGTAAGAAGGGAACCCAATATATGGTCTCCACAATATATCTACTGTTGATATGTCATCCAATAGTCACCTATAATATGTAACATCCCTAGCAGCCTCGGCTACTCTAGGGTGGGCTCCAATTGGTACCCACCGCCAAAACCCAACTCGAACACTCCTCAGAACCAATGCTTCCTCAAGCAAAGAAGTATGGGTGGTCGTAGGCACACTATATGCTCATAGGCCCAACAATGTAAAAGGAAGGTACAACATACTCCAAATTTATGTATCTCGATGATATGTCAATAGCTCTGTATATAACTAAACCAAAAATGTAGGTGCCTATGTAAACCGTACCCACTTCTCTACCATATCCTCTAGCACACTCATCATCATCAATATTATCAAGCATGTCTCATCAAGATGTGCAACATACATCTCTCCATATCTAACACTCGCACTATGGTATGTCAACTCTACCACAAACATCACCAAAATCATGTACCCATAGGCTCCAGTGCATCATCGGCTCCAATCTGATAGACATGTGCCCCTATAATGGGTAGCCTCAAAATCTTATATACGTCCTCTAGGGTGATCGTCATCTCCCGGTCAAAAAATGGAAGGTATTGGTCGTATAATCCCATCTATCGATGAGAGAGACCATCATATTGTGATCTCTAATGATCCACCTATATCACCTAATCAAACTGAGACCGACATATTTGATGTGGTCCCACTCCTCCTCTATGATGGTGGGCCTAATCTCTACCAATAGTGGTAGTTGTCTATCATGCATCATGAGCTAGTTGTTGTGCCTACATCATTAACCCACATTCATATTTCATTAGTCATCCACCCATGCCCACAAGATTCATTCTACCCTATGCCTAATCTACATCTATTATTTTCCACCATGCCTTGCTTCTTTTTTGCCTACCTTTCATTAAACATTTTCACTTATTCAATTACCTTCCTTCCTTCATCACTTTGACACAACTTGCACCTAAACCACTACCATTTATGACTACATTCAACCCAAACCCCACCTAACTTTATCATTTTATTCACTTAGCCATTTACCCCTACCTCATAACTTCACCATTTATCCTACCCCTCCATTCTTCTATATTCTTGTCACCTAAAACTTCATTTTCAGGACTTGGTCACATTTCACAGTGACCGGCATTGGTTAGCTCGATTTGAATTGGTCACACTTTAACCTCATCGATGTCATCTAGCCCACCGACACTAGCCTAACCTCGACCGACGGAAGTCACTGGTTATGCCCTAACGCCAAAACTTGACACCCCTTTTTTTTTACCAAAAACACCTAATTCCTACCCGAAACCCACCCAAATCCCAACCATTTCAATTTTACTACCTATTTAACCTACATTTCACCCTCCCCATCCCAATTTCAATAATTTTTACTCACCATTTCAAATTCCACATTCAAAACCCCTTTATTCATTTTTACCTCAAATCTTAATCCAAAACAAACATTGAGAATTGAATCCTACCTCTACACATTGTTGACGCGTCATGTTGGAATCTCTAGGATGGGTGTCCTGAGCCCCTCTTGTGCCTCCTCCTGTAGTTGTCATGACTCTTTGCTATCGGCCAATTACCTCACTTGTATCGATCTCACGGGCCCTACATACTAAATCTAATCAGATGATAATTGCTCGCCAATTCAGCTAGGTACAATACCTTATCCTTTTCACCACGCAAAACACACAAACACACACACACACTTCACTCTATTGTTTTCACAAAGTTGAAAGGTTAAAATTAATTTGTAATATATGAATTTTTACTTTTTACCCTACCCCAACATGACCAACGTTGGTTTACCATAACCAACATCGGTCATGTGCCCTAGTGTATTGTGGTTGGTTTCCTTGACTGACATTGGTTCTCCAAAATTGATATTGGTTAGCTTGATTGACCCCATTGCACCATTTCTCACCACATTTGATTGCCCAAAACCCTTAACACCTAACCCAAGTTTGAACCCAACCTTACCACTCCACCTACTGACCTTATTACCTACCACCCAACCTCACAATCAGTTGGGGCACATTTTTCCCCTAACATGGCCTTACCTATGGCCTTGCCTAAGTCACCCAACCCAACCTCACCCATTATAACACTTGAATTCATGTGCTCGCATTATACCTTGTGATGATGTTACTCATTTTTTTATGTCGAGATGACCTTACCTTGCCTAATGTCATGTTGTTTTATCCAGACCATACCTTTGGTGCCCTGGAACAAAACCTATTACCCATTCCTACACCTTGCCTGGTTGTTTTTCTAGACCATATCCTATACCTTGGATACCTAAATCACTTCAACCTTTTTGGATAAACCTATCAATCTTTGAAAAAGTAGAGTTTGCAATCTCTTCAACCTGGTACCTTATCACAATCTATACATGTGTGTGCATTAGAGTACCATTACCTATTACCCAACCCGACATTACCCTTACCTACAACCCACCTACCCTTGTTTTCATCATTTACCTATTTATCAAACCACTCACTGACTCAGTTTAACACCTCATTAGTTCTTGGTTTGTGGGGGATCACCTTCATCCATACTTGGGACAACCTAATCTCCACTCATACCGAGGGTTTGAATTCCTATTTTTCAAAGTGTCTCTTACCAATACAAGATACATGACAAAAAGGGGAAAATGTAGACACCCAAATTTGGGTCACACTCCCTTTGGTCCCCTTTAATTAATTAACGTAATGCATTTAACTAACCATGACCCTTTACCTCATATTAATATTCATCCTCACATTATTAATTAATTTAATTATTTTAATTAAGTTGATTTAATCCTCACACCTCCACCTCATCATGACACCTCACCCTAGACCCATTCCACGGGCATTTAACTCATAGTGATTGAGTTATCACCCTCAACACTGATCCATCACCCTTAGCACTGAGTCATCACTCCCAGTGTTGAGTCACTAACTTGAACTAACTAACTAAGACTTCTTCCTAAACCTAACTGGACTTCTTCTAAGATCTTCTTGCCTTCTCTCACTTGAACTCTACTTCCCTAAGTGGACCCAACAAGGAAAGCATGCCAAATCTAGGGAGATCTTCCTATTTTTGGTAAATAGGACTATTTCACCCTAACCGATGTCGGTTTATCCTCGGCTGACGTCAGTCACCTAAACTACTGCCATTGGTTCCTTTATATACAATTTTACAACCCTTTACCTAGGTTGGTCATTTAGTTTTGGGAGTTCTATTGCAATCAAACGTGAATCTCATAGTCATACCTTCATCAAACAACATCTACATACCACCGAGAGTGTAGCATAAGCAACATATTCTCTTCCAAATCATTGGAGTATCTACTGAGGACACACAATTTACACTGCCATAATAATGAATCAGCCATCACATCGATAAATCAATAGCCACCATCAATCACGAGATCTTCATAATAATAAGTAAGTAACATGGTTTTCATCATCTGTGCTTACTTTACTATAGATATTTTACTTCCTTTAGTATTTTTGTTTCTACTATTATCCGAAATTTCCATCTTCCCACCAATCCACCAACCCAACCATTTCAAACCTTTCCACATTTCTTAACCTCTCCTCTTTATTCCTAAGTTTTCTCAGTTATATTATGAGCCTAACCACACCTTCCTCAATCTATGTTCAATCACAGAGAGGCCCAAAAGACATGTTTATTAAGTTATTACCCATTGCCCCTACCGACATCAGTTTACCCTACCGCCATCAATTTCATCCTTATACCGACATCGGTCACCTGACTGATAGCGGTCTCTGTGTCATTTTATACCCTCTCGACCTTCAAGCCTTCCAATCCAGCAAAATCAACCCATACCTCACCTAATCAGTCCCGGACCCTTTATCGGACCTCTCATCAAAACACGGAAAACCCATAACAACCTACCAAACCTCTGGATCTAATCATATCTTTTCTGTTAGATTATATTTACTTATTGTATTAGCACGAGATACATAATCGTACAACTATAGAAGGATTTTCCTTATTTCATGGTATTTACTACATTACATTGTATTTGAAATTAGATTGACAACCTCCTAGGAAGCACCTCACTTCCCATATCTAGCATTTTCTAAGAAATCCACTAACCTATATTATTAATGCTATTTTGTGGTCTTGTTGTGTTTCTTACAAGTCGTTCCCCTAGCCAAAAGGAATCTCTCCACGATTAACTCGAATCAAAATGTCAATAATGTGTGCATTAAACCTTTGACATTTGATCTTACATGTATTCCTCCTAACCTCGATTTTATCTACTTTACGTAAAACTATTCACTTTGAAAAACCAAGAATTAATAGAATTATCCAACAAAGATTTATACCAATCTCGAGAATCTTCTTCTAAAGTATGGATAAACATTTTCATATAAATATACTCATGTTCAATCTTGAAATCTTCCATGATGTTAACAAAAATCTTGAGATGTTGGTCACCACTAATAGCATTGTGTTAGACCTGAAATATTGACTAAGCACTAAGAGACACATGCACGTAGGACTTATAAGAATAATGGCGCTTAGGGGAAAGTATGCGGGACAAAGGGGTTTAAGAAGGGTATAGGAGAAGGCAGGGGTGCGCGTAAAAGGAAGAACATGAATTTAAAGGACTTAACCATATTTGGAATTCTAGATGCACTTGAGGAAAAATGTGAGGACCCGACTAGGCGTGATGAGTGGATAAGGTGTCATCCTGGAACCTTGGAGGTCAAGAAAAGTATATTCCACGCAGATAATATTACCATAATACATCATTACAGAGAGTGGAGGGTTTGTAAAGGGATAAGCATTCACCAATAGAGGACCACATCGACACTTGGCATGTGATTTGTTTAGGAGAGAAGGCATGGTGGTGGGTGTTGATCCTATAAAAGAGATGCTTGGGCTAGAGACAGATATTCAAGAAAGGACATGGAGATATAGATGGAGACGAGAGATAGGTAGGACACTCAGGCAGAGACACATACAGTAACGAAGTGTTGCAGTAATGCTAGGGTCTAGAGCACTTTGTGCTAGAGGGTTATAAGGGATGCCATAAGCATATGTATGGGTACTAGGATCTATAGAAAGGGATAAAATGGGAAATGTATAGTTAGGATCTCATAACAGAGAAGATTATATGAGTTAGGTTTCTATTATTTCGTATATGGTCTCGTGATGACCCTTTTGACATTAATGTGGCTACTAGAACTATGTTAAATCAATATATATCTATGGATTCATTCTATATATATGAGTGTAAACCCTCATGTTATATGACTTATCATGGCTCTAGATCTAGTTTATTATGTTTCTTATAATGTTCTTTAGCTTTTGTAATGCATGAATGGGTAGATCTGTTAGTTGTATCTTCTACCTTTTCAAGTAAATGAATGTAATTCTGCTTCTGCAAATCATCCTCCATTATGACAGAACTTTCTCACAAAGCTTGCATAAAGGAGGGGCTTGGCACCCATGCATGCCTAAGGTGAGCACCCAGTGCCCACTGAGTGATAGGCCGATGCACTTGGGGTAAGAAAAGGTATTAAGGGTAAATAAAGTACTACATCTTGGTTCTATTACCGAAATATATTTTCAAATTTTTTATGAGAATGGTGTGTCATGATCGAGTGCTTGACCTTTGACAGTGTCGAAGCATGGCTGAAAAGCATGGAGGATGAGTTTTCTCATATATTTAGTACTAGACTTGAGTTTGAAACACGTAATGGGTAGAAGAACATCTATTTCATGAGATGTATGAGACCTTCTTCTGTTGTTTTCCAGTGGAGTTGTATGAATGGATTTCAGAGTCTACATCTAGATCAAGCTGGTACTATAGACCTTGTGTATTAACCTAAGATGAGTATCGAGACTACGAGAATGGTGATCCGACTTGGACACATGTTGTTGATCATTTGTGGAATAGAGTGTTGATGCATTAAACCTTGGAGTACATGATTTCTACATATTCCTATCTAGAGATTGTTGAGTTTGAGTTCTTGAGGGATCCAAGAGGATCATTCTTACATGTTATCCCTTTATCTATAAAGATCCTGATCATTACACTAAGTTTGGAAGCATTTCCTATGGCCGGATAAGCTTCTTATGGGTGTTGTGCGAGGAAGCTAAGGTAGAGGAAGATGGAAAACCTTGTAGATGAAAAGGATAGAGAAGAGAGATGACTCAAGTATAATAAATCTCGTGAGAGGGATTTAGATAGAAAATGTAAATCTGTAGGAGTGATGGATTTATGTAGGCGGACATTGTAGGAAGGAATTGAGGTTCACGTGGAGGATGTGGAGCCTGAACAATCTGTGCTACCCCATCTTGGCAAGCGTGAGAGAGACCCCTTCAACTTTTGATGAGAGCTCATCACTTAGAGAAAGCACGGTCGTCGGCGTGCATATGAATCCACCTAGTGACCAACCCCTGGTACTTATTTTTCCAAATATAGAGATAAGTATTACTAACTTAGTTAGTATTGGTGGAAGTGACCGATCAACACCTACGAGGTATAACTTTTCATTTGGCACATCTATGGTTATACAATAATTTCCTATGTTTGGAGGTATATTGTTTGGAATGATATTTGGGAAAAGTACGGGTATACAAATATTAGGTGTCATGTCTAGAAGTGGCACGGGATACACATTTGGTATTGGTGCAATATCACAAACTGTTGCCACGTAATTCGGTGTGTAGATAGGGACACAAGGTGCAACCACTTTAGGACCTTTCCCAACTATGAGAGGTGGATATGGTGGGTCAGGTGGAATAGGAACTAGCAGACGTGGTGGACCTCGTGGATCTAGAGGATCTAGTGGGTCACGAGGGATAGGAACTAGTGGATCGAGTGGATCTGGTGGTAGAGCAACATCAAAGGGAATCAAGGTTCTAGATCAAATGGACAAGGGCCTCAACCACCTCTGTAAGTATTTTTAAAAAAAAAATCATCTATCCAGACTACAAAGGTGTTGAGAATACTACAGAACATGTACACAAATGTGAGTTGTTATGGTTCGCAAAGGGGATCACTACCCCGGAATAGAAGGAAATTTAGTTTGTAACAATGTTGAAGGACATGCGCATAGTTGCGCATAGTTGGTACTGAAGTATCACCCCACTAGAAAGTGGTAGATTACACTGCATTGCATAATACCTTCTTAGTTGAGTTTCATATTCCTGAGTTCAAATAGAAGAGCATTAGCAAGCTGAAAGAGACTCAACAAGGTATGGTAGAGTGTGTAGGAGTATGATGAACATTTTAAGAATCTCTTATCATAATTTTCTTATGATATTCATCCTTCTCATTGTAATGAAATTACTTGTATAATTCAGATCATGAGCAAAAATATAACACCAAATAACACAATATTCCAGAATAATGATCTCAATATGTAATTATAATAGCTTCACCACTTCGAGGGGGCAACCTCTAAACCATACAATAATGCTCAAATACTCCAATGATGATGAAATACTACCTAAAATCTCCTATATATATTATTCATATGTTATGGCCATCACCAAGGCTGACCTACGAAGCATGAGAAAGTATAAATGATATAATAAAATGATATGGTAAGCCACAAGTCAGCTACTCATATCCTAATACAAGCAATAGGTTAAGGGCGTAGCATGCCCTTCCCCTTTAAAGTAACATTATCCCCAATGTTGAGAAGCTCTGGGTGCTTCTGCAAGAATAGCATATCTTCCCATGTTGCATCTTCATTGTCCATATTCTTCCACTTGATCAGGTACTCAGTAATAACCTGTGTCCTCAATCTTTTAGTGCGTGTTTGAAGGATGCATTCAGGTTCCAAGATGACCCTCCCCTCCTCATCGAGCTCAGGTAACACTGTTTGGGCTGATACTCTTTGTCCAATTACTTTCTTCAGGCAAGAAACATGAAATACTGGATGTATTCTGGTTGATTGTGGAAGTTCTAATTTATATGCTATAGTACCAATCTTCTGCAATACTTGATAGGGGCCATAATACTTGGTGAAATTTTTTTATCCTTTTGTTGTTTTTTTCAAAGACATTTTCTTATATGGTTGTAACCGCACAAAAACCCAATCACCGACTTCAAAATTCCTTTTTGTGCGATGTTGATCATCTTGTTGCTTCATGCGGTTTTGTGCCATGACCAAGTTCTCCTTGAGACTAGAGAGGACCTCTTGTTGATATTGAATGTGTTCTTCTACTGCTCTAACCCATGGTTGTCCTCTCAATGATGATGTGATGGATGGTGGATGGTACCCATAGAGTGCCAAAAAAGGAGACATTTTAGATGAAGTATGGAAGGAAGTGTTATACCACCATTCTACAAGTGGCAACCATTGGACCCATCTTGCTTGTTTATTAGATGTAAAGCAACGGAGATATCCCTCCAAACACTTATTTACAACTTCTATTTTCCCATTAGACTGGGGATGATAAGAAGAGCTACGAGCTAACTGAGTACCCAAACATGAGAATAAATCAGTCCAAAAATTACTAGTAAATATAGGGTCTCGATCACTTACTATAATCTTCGGTGTCCCATGAAGCTTCTGAACTGTGTCCATGAAGGTTGTTGCTACTGTGCTTGCAGCAAATGGGTGTGCCAAGGCACAAAAATGAGCATATTTGGTGATTCTATCCACCACAACCATGATGACATTTTTTCGTCAGATTTAGGTAATCCTATGATAAAGTCCATGGAAACCTCTTCCCACTATTGGCTAGAAATAGATAGAGGTTATAGAAGGCCTGGGTATCAAACTGTTTCACCCTTATTTTGCTAACAAACCATGCATTCTGCCACAAATTTTTGGACATCCCCTTTGAGCCCTTCCCAAAAGAAATCTTGTTTGACTCAATGATAAGTCTTCAAGAATCCAGTGCCCCCTCTTGGAGAAGAGTGAAGCTTAGATAAAATCCTATTTTTAAGAGTGGAGTTCTTACATAGGTATAATCTATCTTTATACCATAAAGCATCCCCTTTCAATACAATTTTTTTAGACATGCTTGGATCATTCTGGAGATGATGAATGAGGTTTTGTGTGGTTGGGGAATTTCTCCATTTAGAACTTGCCTCATCTATCCAATCTTCTTGTAATATGGATATGGCACATAACAAGGCTGCAGTTGAGTCATCTTTCCATGGCAGTGTATCCGCAACTACATTCTCCTTCCCTTTCTTATAGACAATCTCAAAATCATATCCCAACATCTTGGAGACCCATTTTTGTTGTTCTTCGATGATAAACATGCTGCTCCAAGAAGCATTTGGACTATCATGATTTGTCTTCACTTTAAAGTTTCTTCCTATGAGATATGGTCTCCATTGCTTTACTACATGAAGTATGGATAGCATTTCCTTCTCATAAGTCGGATTGGAAAGATTATTACCTTTAAATTGATGGCTTAAAAAGGAAATAGGATAGCCTTCTTACATGAGAACTACCCTTATACCCACTCGATGCATCACATTCAACAATGAATGTTTTGGAAAAATTTGGAGTAGCCAAGAATGGAGTGGTGCACATGTCCTCCTTTAGTTTCTCAAATGCTTCGGTTGCATCCTCACTCCAATGGAAGGAGTCCTTCTTTAATAAAGTTGTGAGAGGTGAATTTATGCTTCCATAATGCCTTATGAATCTTCGGTAATAACCTATAAGCCCTAAAAATCCTCATAGATTCTTTAGGGTTTTTGAAACCTTCCACTCCATCATGGCTTTGACCTTATTAGGATCCATTTTAACCCCTTCATGAGAGACAATGTGACCCAAATATTCAACCTCCTTGAGTCCAAAAGAACACTTAAAGGGCTTTGCATAAAGTTGATGTTTCTCAAGGATTTCCAAAACCTTATTTACATGATGCAAATGTTCCTCCCGTGTTTTGCTATAAATTAATATATCATCAAAAACACTAAGACAAACTTCCACAGGAATGACTTAAAAATAGAATTCATCAAATTTGAAATGTAGAAGGTGCATTTTTAGTCCAAAAGGCATTACCTGAGGAATTCATAATGGCCTTCATGGAGTGCGAAAGGTGGTTTTATGAACATCCTCATCCTTGATTATGATTTGGTGGTATCCCGAACAAAGATCAAGCTTTGTAAAATAAACAACACCATACAACTCATCAAGAAAATCATCAATAACATGAATAGGAAACTTATCTTTGATTATGTACTTATTAAGTTCCCTATAATCAAGACACATGCGCCACATGTCATCCTTCTTTTGTACCATCACTACTAGAGAAGAATAAGCACTCTGACTATGGCAGATGATTCCTTCTTCTAACATATCTTGTACAATCTTCTCGATTTCACTCTTTTGCACATATGGGTACCTATAAGGTCTGATGTTAGGTGGTTGTCTTCCTAGTAATAATTGAATAGCATGATCATGATCTCTCTTTGGATGTAATCCCTTTGGTATATTTTCAAATTCAACAGATTGTGCATCCAACACTACTTGCATATCTGATGGTATAATGTCCTTAAAATGATGAGCCTCCAATGAAAAGAGTTGGGCCACAAATCCCTCTGCACCCTTTTTAACATTTTGTGCATCCGATGAGAACTTAATATTTGTGGAGACTTTTCTATTAAGCCACTTAGCTCAAAATTCCTTCCTTCGTGAGTGAAATCGCATGAACAAGTCTTGGAAGTTCATCTCAATGGTTCCCAAAGTGGTAAGCCATTGAACCCCTAACATAATGTATGATCCTCCCATAGAAATGGCATACATGGGACTATTTAATATGTAATCTCCCATGGAAAGCTTAATGCTATGGAATTTTCTAGAACAAATACTTGCATACCTCTATCAAGCAATCATTACTTGACATTCGGGACCTAGATAAATGAAACGGTTTAAAGCATGCGCTAACTTATGATTGATAAAGTTGTGAGTACTTCTTGAATCAATCAACATTGTGACCCTCTATTTTTTAGGAATCCAACCACCTTTAGGGTTTGGGGGGTGCTAATACCTGAAATTACATGGCATGAGATCATTGGCTAAGGATCTTTTGACTCCTCCTCTGGCTCAACCAAGACCTCTGACTCTGCATCTTCATTATTCTCTTCATCTTCACTAGGCCCATCAATGTAGAACAACTTTTCAGCACATTTATGTCTGGTTCCAAAAAAATTTAGTCATAATTAAAACATAACCCTTTTTCTCTTTTTTCTTCAATTTTTTGAGGTGTCAATCTAACTAGCCGAGGGAGTGTTGGGGCCAAGGTGTTGCGATCTCTGGTATAAGTGAAATTTTGTCTCCTACTTGAAACAATTTTCTCCTCTACCCTTCTTGCCATAATCATCGAATCAGAAACCTTATGAATATTAAACATACGCACCTCATGCTCAATATGAAATAGGTCATTCATATTCTCTTCAATAATATTTTCCACCCATAGAGAAAGGTTTTGGAAGTTATGAATGTAATCCTTAACAGATCATGTATGTCTCAACTTTGCTAATTGGCTAAAGTAATTATCTGACACACTAGAACTGTAGTGTAATTACAACTCTTCAGTGAAGATTGTCCATACAACATTGAGACCTCTCTTCTTCCTTTGAGCACATAACCATCGATACCAAATGAATTGGTCAGGTTCGAGATACAAATTTGCCATGGTCACCTTTTGTCCTGATGGAATCTGATGTAGTTCAAAGAAATTATCCATTTGGTTGATCCAATTGAGTGGATCATTTCCATCAAACTTGTGCATATCCACTTTTGGAAACATAGTACGGGCCTGCAGAGTGCTCATATTTGGATTGTGCACACTTGAAGAACCACTCTGGCTCATGTGTCTATTATGTTGACCTAAGGATCCACCTTGATTGACATAAGTATGATTACCCATCATATGCATACTAAATTTTTCATGAAATCCTCCAATCTTTGTCCAATCCTATCCACATATTCTTTGCTAGCCACCCTAGATTTGAGGTCTCTCAAGTTAAACTCAAGTTGGCTTACTTTATGGTCTGTCGAAGTAAACCCTAACCCTAAGGAATTTGTAGTTATATCTTCTATCTCCAACTCCTCAACTACTATCTCATCCTTTTTTGTTGTTTTACCCAGAGTGATGGGATCCTTTTTCCTCTTGTGGAAGGCCCCGCCATGATGCCCCAAAATAGTAGGATGTAGGGATCACGGTCAAATTTAAGGGTTTGGATTTCGATAAGAATTTAGATAAATATTAAAAACTTGAAGAACAAACCCCAAATAAATTTTGTTTTTCTTTCGAAAATGTAACGAATTTGAAAAAATTCCACAATTTGCACCCTAGGAGCTATTTTAAGAAAAAAACTAAATTCTTAATAAATTTTGTAAAATAAATAAAAAAAAGTCTAAAATTTTCAGAGAACCTTACTTCAAATATTTCACAACTCTGGTAAGAGTATATTCCACTAATTATCTTTTTTTCACAATATATGGCAGTAAACAAAAAAATTAGGGTTTTTGCCCTAATTTTGGCCCAGATCGTAACTCTAATACCACTTGTAATGAAATTACTTGTATAATTCAGATCATGAGAAGAAATATAACACCAAATAACACAATATTCTAGAATAATGATCTCAATATGCAATTATAATAGCTTCGCCACTTCGAGGGGCAACCTCCAAACCATACAATAATACTCAAATACTCCAATGATGATGAAATACTACCTACAATCCCCTATATATACTATTCATATGTTATGGCCATCACCAAGGCTGACCTACTAAGCATGAGAAAGTATAAATTATATAATAAAATGATATGGTAAGCCACAAGTCAGCTACTCATATCCTAATACAAGCAATAGGTTAAGGGCATAGCACTCATCATGCTTAGTGGTTTTTGGAGGACTAATAATGCCTTTCAGGAGAGCGTTGTCACATAAGACTTTCGGTCCCGTGTGAGGCCTTGGAGGCTTCCCGCACGTTGAGGGTGTAGGAAGAGTAGATACATCTGGTATTAGTCCTTTTCTTGAATCTTAGATTGTTGCAATGGAAAATAAGTGGAGAAGTTATCCAGTAAATTCGGTGCATGAGACTTGTAGTATCCTATAGTGCAATTGTGAGGTAAAGGGTGTACAAAGGACAACTATCCTCGAAGATTATTACATGCCATGATGATAGACTGTGAGATTTTACATGGAGATCATGATGTAAGTAGGTGTCCACTACTGTAGCACGTAATCCATAAGAATGTGGCTTTCTACTACAAGATTTGTACTTCTACTACTAATGACACCAAGGATTATAGATTGATTGAATAGATACATGATGTCATTGATATTGGTGTATGTCAGACCAGTGATGCGAATAATTCCAAGGATGATGGTCATCACTATGAAGGACATGTGGATGGAGGAGATCATGGAAGATGCTTTCACGGAGTATTTAGAGGCCATGGAAATTGTGGAGGTGGAAGAATTAAATTTCCTCACATAACCTTTTATAATTGTGGGTCCATAGAGAATTACAAGTGTGAATGTCCTAATTTTCTATAGTTCTCTTGGTGTGGAAAGAAGCACAAGTATGAGGAGTTCCGGAGCTATTTGAACATATGATCCAGCAATACCGAAAAGATAAGGGCATCAAGATGGTAAGTGTTAAGAAAGAAGACTCACAGTGGATGTCAAGGGTGGCGCATGAGTCAAAGTTACAACCTATACTGGTGACGACGCAAGATGAGGTTGCGTGCTCTAGGGAGATACCAAAGAAGAAACCATTGATTACAAGAGAAGAGGTGGTGTATGGGAAGTATACGAACCCTACCCATCAGAAGGAAGTCTATCAAGAGACCATGGATGTAATCAGGAGTCTTCAAGGGGAAACTCAATGTCTAAAGGAGAAATCTAGGAAGTTAGAGCAGAAGAAAAGCATTGAGGCTCCACAGAAGAATCTGGATGATGTGAAGGAGGTATGCAAGATTTTGAGGCAAGAGAATATCATCCCCTTACTAGGATAATGGTTAAGAGACAAATTACCAAGCGTTGTAGTGGAGTACGAGAGGAAGGTTTTACATGCTAACCTCCCTCCCTATAGTCTCAACTATAATAAGGAGATTACCTTAAATTCAGTTTTTCATGGATGGCTCCTAAGCAATATTCTGATTGACATGGGTGCAGAAGTCAATTTTCTTACCCTATATGCCTGAAATCAAATGGGAAGGCCCCCATTACAGTCATCTTCAAATATTATGTATATGGCTAATAAAACAAAGGCAATTCCCATTGGTGTTTTAAAAGACATTTTTATCACTATCCAAGGGGTGAAATTCACTGGAGACTTGAATCTTAGCACTTGATGAGGCGAGACAACTTTCTAGTGTTACTTGGGTACCTGGTTCTATAAGAACAATGTTTACTTACATTTCAATAAGGGGTATATAATTTTTGAGAACAAAGAGGAACGAGTACATGTAAACTATTCGGGACCACGAAGTTTTATTAACGACGAGAGGAGGGTGTTATTCAGTGGGAAGACACTCAATCTATAAGTAATACAACTAGTGTGGCATGTGAAGATTGGGCACACGGGACATATGAGTTTATCGAAAGAAAGTTAAGAGATTTTGTGATGAGAGTAACAAAAGCGTGCTCAAAGTACCAAGAGCCTAGGAAGAGAGAAGTTGTTGAGTTATTATGGGTGAGCCAACTTTGTTGTTTTCCTACGAGAAATGGAGACCAAGTGGAGATGTGAGAAAGAAAGAAGAATAATTATTAGCTATACCTTTCTCGGAACCATAGCATGTTGGTGGGAGACCCATTGCGATAACCTTCTAGAGTGGCATGAAGTGAGAATTTAGTTCTCTATTAGGTTTTTCTACAGCAATGCACCTACTATCATACAGGATTATCATGGGAAGGAACCCACCTCATTTCACTTTTAATCATGTGATAAGGCCTGGATAGAATGCATGGAAGCCTTGTCACCTTCTTTATGGGTGTATAAGTTGTACTCCACCTTACAATCTTATGCATATGCATGGTACATTGAATCATAGATGTGCCATCGGACAAGAAACTAATAGGGTTTACATTTGACCTCATCCAAGATTTTTAAATGTCGAGTATTAAGCCATCGGTGGATGAGGTGTTGTAGGTTGTTAAGTGCCTAACTATGGGAGATAATTTCATGGTGGAGAATAGAATATAGGATTTATTGGGTGAACCTAGCTTTAAAATGTGCTTTGATGAGGAAGAATCAGAGGAGATATAACTTGAGCATGCATGCATGGAGAAAGAGAAAGGAAAATTGGTCTATGTGATCGATGGTGAAGAAATGGATAATTTAGATGTTAACCATAATATGGGTACGTGTAAAGTTATGGATAGTGCTTATGATCAAGCACGTGCCTACCATGAACCCCTAAAAACAAATAAGGTTAACATTGGTTCGGAGGCACAACCTAAGGAGGATATTATTGGAGATTACTAGACAAAAAGGAGGTTTCAAAGATCATCGATATGTTGCGTGAATTTTAGGATTTATTTCCATGCGGGTACCATGAACTTAAATAATTTCACCACTCCTTGGGAGAAATTAATATCAAGTTAAAAGAATGTGTGCACCTAATTCAAAAGAAACCTTATCACATGAATCGAATCTTCGCATCAAGGTTAAGGAGGAGATTGATAATATGATTATATCAGACATCATTGAGGTTGTTGAAGAATCAGAATGGATAAGTGCAATGGTGATTAGCATTAAAAAGGATGGGAGGATAAGGATATGTGTTGATTACAAGGATTTGAATGTGGTATGTGTCATTGATCCCTTTCCAACCCCTTTCACTAAGGAGATCTTGGAAGGAGTAGCTAGGCGTGAGATCTATTCTTTCACAGATGGATTATCAGGATATCATTAGGTTAGAATTGCAAAGGAGGACCAAGAAAAGACAAATTTTTCCACTTTGAATGGGGAGGCTTTCCCTACACGGTCATGCCTTTTGGACTGAAGAACATGCTGTTGTGTTTTCGCACATTGTGGTGCAGGAATTTCAAGACTTCATCCATAAGTTTCTTCAAGTATACCTTGATGATTGGATAGTATATGGATTAGTGAGGGATCATTATCACAACGAGGCTAATTTTTGAAATATATTGGCAGTTGAGGATATCCCTCAACATTAAGAAATGTTTTTTCACTACTTTATTTGGAACCTTATTGGGGCATATCATATGAAAGAAAGGGTTGTTTTTGGATCCTACTAAATTTACTATTATTGTCGGATTAGGGGAACCTACTAGCTAGAGCGTAGTGCACAAATTCCTTGGGCATACGAGGTATTACCAAAAATTTATAAGGGGCTATGCAAAAATCATCGCACCATTAGAAACGTTACTAAAACACAAAAGTGCATTTCACTGGGGAGAGGTGTAGCAAATGACGTTTGATACATTGAAGAATAAGCTTATCACTACACCCATATTACGCTTTCTTTCTTGGGATAAGCCATTCCATGTACATGTTGATGCTTCAAGAGTGCAATTGGGGCAATCTTAGCACAACCTAGAGAAGGAATTTTGACCACCCCTTGTGTTTTACTAGTAGGAAGTTAACCTCAGTAGAAAAAAATATACTACTACCAAGCATGAAGCATTCTTAATGATCTCACACTACACAAATTCGGGTAGTATCTATATGCAACACCATTTATATTCTACACATGACTACATGGCATTGAAGTACTTGATAAACAAGCCCAATTTATAGGGGCTTATATGTCAATGGGTCCTGTTATTTCAAGAGTTCAAGTTTACGATTGTTGTGAAACTAGGTAAGAGTAATTTGGGACCTAACTCCTTATCGAGGATTGACTCGGGGAGGATTCATAGAGCATTGAGGATATGATGCCGGATGTGTAACTATTTAGATTTTTTCATGTGCCCCCTGACTTGGAAGATATTTGTGTGTTTCTCAAAATGGGTGTTGCACCGGAGGGAATGAAGACTTTGGAAATAAAGTAGCTAGTCATACACACCACGCCCTATATGTTAATTAGTGGAGACTTATACAAGCTATTCCATGATGATTTTTTGTGCCGATGTGTGTTAGAGCATGAATACATTGCAATCGTGGAGGAAGCACATGGTGGAAGTGTAGGAGGACACTATGCAAGGAATGCAACTGCGTTCAAGATCCTTTGGCAAAGTTATTGGTGGGAAATAGTTTACAAGAATTGTATTGATTTTTACAAGGGTTTTGACCATTTCTAGTGCCTTGGAAAAATAGGAAGAAGAGATGATATGCCCTTGAGACCGATAGATAGCATAGAACCATTTGAGAAGTGGGCGATTGATTTTGTAGGACTGATTTCACCTGCCGCACAAAGGACTAGTTCGTGTTATATCATTACATGCACAAATTATCTTATAAGGTGGGAAGAAGCAACACCTACAAGGGATTGTATAGCAGAAATAGTAGCTAGGTTCTTATGGGAAAATATAATCAGCAGATATGGATGTCCGCTGAGTTTAACAAGTGATAGGGGTACTCATTTCTTGAATGAGACAATTAGAATCTTGTTGGCATAATTCATGGTAGCCCACCACAAGATAATGGAATTGTTGAAGCATTTAAAAAATTATGAATCACACGTTAACTAAGATTTGTGATGTGGGAAGAAAGGATTGGGATGATAAAGTTTATGTTTTGTTATGGCCACACCAGATCGCTTTATAAAATACTGAACAAGGCCACACCTATTCAATTGGTGCTTGGTGTGGAAGTGGTGTTACCTATTGAATTCATGTTACCATCACTACGTATAGTGTGTGCATGAGGATTAGCTGATGAAAAATTCTTAAGGAGAGGATTGATAAGTTATTTCAGTTATATGAGAGGAAGTCTATTGCGCACTAGAGTCGGAAAAATATAAAAATCCGGGCGTAAGGAAGGCATGGCATGATAGAAACATCAAGAATAAGTAGTTTGAGGTTAGGCAAATGGTTCTAGTGTATGATTCCAAGTTTTGTGCCATTGTAGGAAATTTAAATTCCATTAGATGGGCCCATACATTGTATCCTATATACTTGAGTTACAAGCACTAGATGGAACACGGTTGCAGGTGCCATTTCAATGGGAGTAGTTTGAAGCACTACTATAAATAACTCTTCCTTGTGTTTATAAATAAGGTAGTATTTCTAGTTAGCCTAGGATTTCCCTTAATACATTTTCCTTTCCTTGTGTCACCCCTTATCGTTGCTTGTTCCCTTTCGCTTTTGTTGTGTGTGCTTTCGTGTGTTGGTAGCCACTTACAATTTCAAAAAAATTATATGCGTAGAGGACCGCGCATCTATTTTTGTGTGGGGTGAAGTTATGTGACAAGTACTAGAAGCTGGTATTAGAAGTTGTGTTTCGATGGCCTGGGATAAAGGATCAAAAATGCGTAGTTTGGAAGAGCACGTGTAGAAATGGTGAACATAAGGAGTTTAGTGTCAGGAATGCTTTACAAAAACATAGTACAAGGGTGAGAAGAAAAGGAACAACATGATGTAGGTGATGTCAAAAATTAGGATAGGGACATTAGAAAGTACCTTCAGTCTTTGAAAGCACACTCATAAGGATCTTCGGTCAATAAGGGTTTTTGCATGCCAAAAGGTTGTAGAATTTTTCATGCAGGATTTTGGTGCGGGGGTAAAAATGTTGAAGGTTGGCTTTAGAAGAAAAAAATTTCCTTTATTGCAAAGGTACGTTGTTAGGTGGCATGGCATTTATTACGAAAAAATAAAAAGCTATAAGTAGAAGGTCGGGGTACATTATTATTTACCTTTCATTTGTGATATAGAATATATCTTGCAAACTAGGGCATCCTTGAAGAAAAGTTGTGTGAAAAATGGTTATGAAGATTTGTGTGCATAGCTAATTTGATCGGCGAACCGAAGTGGAAATGGAGTACATGGGTGTGAGTGGAGAAGGTTGTATAAGTTTACGAATCCGTGAATAGCTGAATACCTTGTCTTGTGGAAAGAAGGGTTTTCCAAGTTAGGGTTCCACATCTAGGGCACAGGATTGAAGGGATTTTTGCAAAGGAGTAGAGTTACAGAGTTGAGAAGAGCCAGGATCAGGAGAAAGAAAGAACTTTTAGTGACCCGACAGAGAAATGGCACCAAGGAAAGTAGCAAATGTTTCACCAAAGAAGGGCAAGGGAAAAGGGAAACAAGTTGTTTCCACTAGTTTCAACGAAGAATGGTATACAGAGATGCAATACCCAAAAGGTGTATTTCTTGGAAAAGAATGGGTATCTCATGCTAGAAAGATGGTCGTGAGTGACTACAACCATCGAATGAGAACCACATAGAATGAGATGGCATTAGAACTGGTTCACCCTATAGAAAAAAGGACACCAGATGGAATGCATATCTATGATGATGAGGTAAAGGTGAATATGGAGAAGGTCAGGTTATTGTAACTCTATGAGTTTCCTATTTTTCCAAACCTAGGAAACTATACCCATGGTTAATGTTGTGCATATATGAATACCCTTTCTAATTTGCAAGATGTAGGATGCGGATAACTTGCCAGTGATTTATAAATTTATCGGTGTCATCTGCGAGGGAGAATATTTTGATGATGACTTGGACAATAAGGAGGCCATCAAGAAGACTATTGAATCCTATGACTACAAGAAGGGGTTGTGATACTTTGACATCTCTGCAATTTCTGACCCTATAATGAGGATGGTCACATGCTTGGTCACAAAGTTGAATGGGTAGGAGAGATGGACATAAATCAACAAGGCTTGGTTGAATGTTTTCCATAAGATCTCGGAGGGGACCATATATAACCTCTTGGCATTCATAGCAGAAGAAATCATCAATGCCACACATGATGGAGAAAATATCATGTTTGGTAATGTCCTCCTTACCATCATCTTTTCGGAGATTGGAGTTCCTGATGGGCCAGATAAATTTGTTTAGGAGTACCCAGATGAGAACCCTTCCCCTACCAAAATATTTGAGAAATACACTTGTGACACCATGATGGCTGCCCACAAGGCGTGCCTAGAAAAATGGTATAAGTGGATGTGTGACGCATTTGATGTTGAATGGAGAATACCCGAGAAGTTACCTATTTTACTACAAGGTGAGGCTGAATTTTCCATGTACCAACATTTTT
This sequence comes from Taxus wallichiana var. yunnanensis, assembly GCA_018340775.1. Classification (NCBI taxonomy): domain Eukaryota; kingdom Viridiplantae; phylum Streptophyta; class Pinopsida; order Cupressales; family Taxaceae; genus Taxus; species Taxus wallichiana. The sequence goes on along the minus strand of CM031239.1, from coordinate 19,322,025 downwards.
ACATTGGCAGGTTTACTCTGGAAGATGGCACCAACAGCCGTGGTCAATTGATTCAAAGAGGAAAAGAAGCTAAGGTTTGACCTCAACACAATAGACCAAGATTATCATGAGCTATGGACAACATTGATATATATAAAGAAGTGCACCTATGTGGAGAATTATGTCTCCCATGACATGCATATGTTAAATCCAGTGACATTTCCTATTCTTTGGAAGGACCGTCCAAGGGTATACTGCGTATAAGGCCTAAACATGAGAAGGGTACTTACATTGAAAATGATGTCTCTATCCTAGAAGATCCCACCATAAAAAAGAAGGTCGTGACAAGGAAAAGGGAGAGAGAGGAGAATCTTGATAAAAAGGCACCAAGTACACATACAAAGATAGTTTGTAGGTGTGCAGAGTCGAGCACAAAACCAAATGCCTATTTATAGAGGAAAAATTCCCTATATAAGAGAAAGAGAAGAAACTGAGGAAGAGGCGCGTAACAAGAGAATCCTTGTGAATGAAGAATCACCGGCATGAGAGGAGTCACCTAGGGAAAAAAAAAAAGAAGCATATTTTATATTGGAATCACTAGTAAGGAAGAAGCAAAGAGTAACAGAAAAGGAGTACTTAGAAGAAATAGAGAGCATAGAGGCTGAAAAGGGTGACAAGGACGATGAAGATCATGGTGAGGCTCAGAACCATCCTGTGTATGATGTACATGAGTCGGAGGAGAGGGAAATGAAGAGAAGGATGAGGGAAAAGGAGGTGCTCATGGCAAGGAGGCAAGTGAAGAAGTCAACATGAAGGATCAAAAGACTCAAATCCCGACTAAGGAGCGAGATAGAGAATGCCATAGAGAGGGAGGTAGCGAGGCATCATAAAAGAATTTTTGGATCAAGATGTGGAGTGTAGCACCAAAGAAGTACTCAAGGAGACGGAGGGAAGTGAAAGTGTGGAAAAGGAGTAAGGAAGCATGGGCGGAGATCCTAGCCTGGTGGTAATCTTCCCAAAGGTAGCACGCACATGTTGAAAGGGTATGGTAGTGGCACAGGAACAGGAATGAATTACATCAATGACCCAAATAATGTACTACGTGTACATTTCCAAAGTACTGTGCCTTCAAACCAACTCCTTGCACGGTCTTCTTTTGATTAAGAGGGTGTGTACCCACACACAAGGAAGATGTTATCTTGGGCTTTTGAGTCCCATGTTGATGAGCCCAAATTTGAGGTCAACCGTGAGGTGTTGATGAAGATACTAGATACCAAGGAGTAAACCCTCTGGTGAATTCTCAACAACTATCAGATGAGCAAGTTTGTAATGCACTCAACAAAGTGTCGGTGGAGGTTGAGGTGAGGATCTTTGGGAGAAATGATAGAGTAAGGGTCCTGGAGGAAGAGCTTGAAAATAAAAATGAAGAGATCATTGAAAAGGACGAGTTAAATCAGGAGGATCGATCAACGCACAATTAAGGTGTGAATTAAGGGAGGAAAAGGCAAAGGTGTGCGAGATCCATAAGAAGATAGAGACTATTTCAGATGTCATAATCTTGAAGCACCCAGATTTGGCCCTGCCTGAGAAAAAATATGAGTCAACCATGTAATTATTGGAAGACTTGACTTGCACCCTCACCATGGAAATGTGGTCAATCATGTTAGAATCAAGAGAAGAGGGATTGGCACATTAGAAAAAGGAAGAAAAATTGAATATCGGGAGACAAGTTACACTGGTATTTAGAGCTCCTTTCCACTATAAAGACCACTACGCAAATGGTTGAGGTCAGTATATGAAAATTACACGATAGACATAGGGTAGAAAGCATATTGGTTGCTACGCATGAGGCAGATCTGAAGGAGTTTTAAGAGAAGAACAAAGGAAACAGGTGGAGTGCGATAAGATCCTAGCCAAGGTTGAGAAAAATTTGGAAGCAATTGAAACCTTGCAGGTTCAATTAAGAATCGTTTTAAGGAACTATATCCCCAGGTCACTCACATAATGGATGCGCTAGATGATCTTAGCAAGCAGCTAGAAGGAATTATAGATGGACCTGAATGCTAAGAGCGACGAATTAAGTTTTAATAAAATGAGCACTCTAGTTGGTGACCTACTTCAGTAGGCATAGGGTGAGGTGGATGCCGGGAAAATATTAAAGCAACAGTAAAGAAGGAATTCCCACTCCTATAGTAGTAGCAGATTCTTCTATTCTTTCATTCTTTATTCATATTTTCCTTGTTCCACTATCCTTTATTCTTTGGAGAAATAATATGTTTCTAAGGACAGAGAACACATGTAGTGTGGGGTGATGTTGGACCCTGAAATATTGATTAAGTACCGAGAGGTGCGTGCACGCAAGACTAGTGATAATAAGGGCACTCAGGGGAAAATGCGTAGGACAAAGGGGTTTAAGAAGGGTTTAGGAGAAGTCAGGGCATGTACGGAAGGTAGAACATAAGTTTAAAGTACTTAGCCATATTTGGCATTCTAGAGGCACTTGAGGAAAAACGTGAGGACCTCGACTAGGTGTGATGAGTGGATAAGGTGCCATCCTAGAACCTTGGAGGTCAAGAAAAGGATATTCCATGTAGGGAATATTCCTAAAAGACATCATTACAAAGAGTGGAGGGTTTGCAAAGGGATAAGCATTCACCAATGGAGGACCACATCGACACTTGGCACACGATATATTTAGGAGAGAAGGCATGGCGGTGGGTGTTGATCCTATAAAAAGAGATGCTCGGGCTAGAGAGAGATATACAAAAGAGGGCATGGAGATATAGATGGAGGTGATAGATAGGCAGGACACTCAGGAAAAGATACATAGAGTAACGAAGTGTTGCAGTAATGTTAGGGTTTAGAGAACTTAGTGCTAGAGGGTTATAAGGGATGCCATAAGCATATGTATGGGTATTGGGATTTGTAACAAGGGATAAAATGCGAAAATTATAGTTATTATCTCATATCAGAGAAGCTTATAGGAGTTAGGTCTCTGTTATTTACTGTATATGGTTTGAGATGGCCCTTTTAATGTTAATGTGGCTACCATAACTATGTTAAATCAATGTGTGTGTGTGTGTGTGTGTGTGTGTGTGTGGGTTCATTTTGTATATCTTTTTATGAGCATAAGCCCTCATGTTATAAGATTTATCATGGCTCAGATCTAGTTTATTATGTTTATTAGAATGTTATTTAGCTTCTGTAATGCATTAATGGGTAGATCAGTTAGTTGCATCTTCTACCTTTTCAAGTAAGTGAATGTACTTATACTTCGCAAATCATCATCCACTATATCGGAACCTTCTCACAAAGCTCACATAAAGGAGGGCTCAAGCACCCATGTGTTCCTCAGTGAGCACCCGCCCGTTGGGTAATAGGTCACAGTGTGCTTGGGTTAGTAAAGGTATTAAGGGTAAATAAATGACTACACATTGTTTCCTTGAAACTTCGGTAACATATTTCTTATATCATTCGATACTAAATTTGGATATCCCACCATCCCCTAAAAATTTATGGGTCGGTATATATTTACAATAAATGAGGTGTTCTAGGTGAAGGGTGAGCCATGTTATTGATGGGGATACAAACAACAATGGGGTTGAACATGTTCGTGGTAGCTGTTGGCTTTTGGGATAATGGAATAGGATCCCCCAAGGATAAATCCCTTAATACTTCTCTTTCACAATGAACCTTACTATCCTGAAACAACAGAAAGGGGGATTGAAAATTACATTGATGATTTCCAAAGGAAGTTCCCTCACCAACAGGAGTATGTAAGTTACCTCTAGGGCTATGTGTTTTCAGAATAATAAGACATACTAGAATAGTCTTCAACTAATGGCTGATTTAAATCAGGGGTTGGGATTTATTTATTTTCTTTCCCTAACCGTGTAATGGTTTCCAAATTTGTCTTCTTACTTGGATTTTTCCCTAATTATAGAAACAATTTTCTAGTTGGATCCGACTTGAAGAAATACCTTCTTCCTTCCATTTCTACAAAATTTTCAACAAATTCTCAAAAATAGATACTTAAGGTATTAGTATTTACCAAATTTCTTTGGATGAACGAAGTCACCACTAAGATCTTGTATCTTAGATGTATAATCCACTTGAAACAACTTTCTAATTGAATATGAACACTTATTTCAATAAAACTTAGCAAATTTCATCATCCTTTATCAAGATTTACTCCTAGCTGAGCGAGATTTAATGGAAAGCATACTCCAACTAGGAAAATATCAAGCAATTGAATTCTAATTTAGCTCATTTTTTTGCAAATTTGGGTAAAGGATTGAATATAGATAATAAATTTGCATTCTAGATATACCTCACATGTTACCTGAGGTTGATATTTTTCCTGAAATTACACAAATGTCCGTGGTAACGGTGCTAGAGTGGTGTTGGTACCCAAATCGGCCCTCCCTCTTGCATTCGAGCGTCATCAATAGGATAGGAAGATGCCTAGAGAATGATGGATCAATATTTAAGTCATTTTATATCTAGGGAAGGATCTCATCATCTCTTTGTCACTCGAGCTTGGAGGAGTTGGATAACACTCACTTTGGCTGAGGATATGACCTACCCTCCTACTTTAGGCTCTACCTTCTGGTCAGGGTGAGAGGACCCATTTTGTAGTCTATATTTGTAAGGGGAATGAATATATCAGTAGTATTTGACACTCCTTTATAAGGCAATTGAGAAATAACCTTGGGAAGACATGGTCAATTCAACAAAGTCTAACTCTCACGAGTTGTCACTCTAGACAATGCAGATGTCTCCTAAAACAAGGCTCAGACTACTAAAGATAGCAATGGAACCAACTTGCTTATGCATATTTTGGATTTAACAAGGCAAGCATGGGTAGTTCTAGTGGGATTTGTTGGTTTTAGATGTATTTGGTTGGGGAATTAAGCAGGATAAAGTTGATTATACCAAATCTTTGGGAACTCTTAACAAATGTTGGAAGATCTCTGTCAAATGAGATGATGAAAACACTTCAAATAATCAATAATGAACCTTCAACTAGAAGATGTGCATCCATGGAAGCCCAAAGATACATGGTTTCACACATTATTTGAGAATTTAAACATAAAATATCATGATAAAGACTCAATTAAACATCAATAATCCTTGATCTATCATGCCTAAGATACACTCATAGGCTAACAAACAATTTGTATCACAAAATGGAAGTAGAATGAATTTAAAATTGTTTATTGCAAAATGAGATGAAAGCTCTTCTCACAACACAATTGCAATTACCACAATGCTACCAAAAGGATAAGATCTTGTGTGATTCAGAGGAATTCTTAACATAATATTGCAACAGGAACATGAATAGCTACTTGAAACACCTCAACTTAAAATAGACACAACAATGCTCATGATTAACACAATTAACTCAAGGCTCATCAAATTTATCAAGGGAAAGTTTCATTTACAGTCTCAATGCTTTTCAATGGTTGTACACTTGCAACCATCTTGACATGATTTGATTTGAAGGCTCAAGAAATTAATAAGCTTCTCAGAAAATTTCTTGGAAAAATGGTTTCTCTCAGTTTTCACCTTTCTTCTAAAAATTTTAGAAAATTTTTAACCCCCTCTATGTAACATCCTCATTTTAGACAATAGAACAAGTCAAAAAAATTTTGATAATTGCGTCCTAGTTCTAAATACATAATTTAGAACTCACAAATCAAATAACCATTCATATAACAGATAACCATATGCAGCTGTAATGACTCGGAGTACCTCCGATCTATTCATTCCATGACTCGGTAATCTACCGATCTATTCATGAGTAATAAGAGTTGGCGTTATTATTTAACACTTCACTCTTGCGGTTCTCTTCCCTATTCTGGGATTCGGAATGCTCTGTCCAAGGAACCTAACTGAATAATTGTTACCATTATTCATCGGCATCTCATCCCTTAGACTAGGTGAATTAGGACAACGCAATCAGTAGCTTGCGATACTTTGGCCAAAGATTTGAAACATACTACTTATGTCTCGTATTCCTTAACGGCATACTCGTCAATCTGGAATACGTCCTTCACCCCATTCCCATGTTATGTAGAATGTCTTATACCGACTTCTGTCAGTCCCTTTTATCCAATTAATCACTCGGGAATGGATTAGTAAGGTAACCATGTTATATGGATGCTCCCGAAACTAGGGATAAGATGACATATTGGGTCAATCCTAATTAAACCAGTGTGTCAAGATACCCCGAGTCTCCTAGGCAACCATATAATGTGACCACATATCTAATCGGTCCAAAAGTAACTTGCATACGAGATCAAAGTGTAAATCTTAGCGATCAATGCAAAGGGTGTCGTCATAAGTCACTGCATTGTTGTAACCGAGAAGATCCTAATCTTCTCGGAGGTACAACCCTGCAGTTGACTTGTGCCGTCAACCTTTAAATCCACCTCGAAAAGATCTACTTAATACAATGCGTTACGCACGTTGAGTTTAAATTACAATAAAGACGTTCCCTTAAGGTTAGCCTTTCCCAAACCCGGGATTCCTCATCCAAGTATGATCTTTCTCAATAAAACCCACTACACAGATGAGTTATTAAGACCAAGGTCTCATCATGGAGCTCTTAGAATATATATGATTCTAAAACAACGGAATTGGTCGATATCTCATAAATTTCACATGAGATAGCCATCTGAACCCCATTAGATTTATATCAGTTCTCATAACTGAATTTATATCATACTTATTAGCATCAAATATAAATGATTCAGAATCCAATTAAATGTTGTCCTGTCATAATCAGGACTAGGGATTAATAATTTAATTCAGTTTGTTTAGCGTTCTGTTTAGGTATATTTTAACCCTATCTTCCAAAAAGACAGTTACCTAAATTTCAATTTAGCTTATGATAGAACATACCAGAACTGCTAAACAATCATAAGAATTCAGTCTTATATTCTTGCAAAGCTTACATTGATAATCACAAAAGTCTCCAAATTATATAATAATAACAATGCTCTTTAGATCATTTGAACCGAAGAAGGTCAAACTATCAAGATAAGAATATAGACACATAAGTAACAATATCAACTTCCATTCCTTCAGAACTAATCAAATACATTGTATGCATTCCGCATACTTGATACATTACTCAACTGAAAAAGGAACATCTTTCCTTATATGGTACATTTAGAAAATCAAGATGTAATTCACTTATAAATCAAATTTAATCAATCTGATTATCCTATCAGATCTGCATGCTTTTACCACTTACGGCAACCATCTGCAAAAATAGTCAACATGAGTCAGTTCGATGAACTGAGCATGATAAGCACTAACTTTTAAAACAATTGCAATCCATCAATTGTTTTCATTAAACACCCTGTTTAAATGATATAAAATCACCAATCAAATAAACATGTCTCAGACTATACGTTAAGAATATATCATGTCTATAACGTGTAACAATAATTTTCGTTACGGAGTAGTCCTATATACTTCTCAAATATTTCATCAAAATATTAGGGATCAAGAAGAACAAAAGTGTCCTAAGCAATTATTCATTGTAAATCCAAGTTGAACAAACATCAGACAGTCATTATATTCAACTTAAAAAGAGGAATATCATATCAATCCAGTTACCGTCATTATGTAAAATCAATTACAGATGTTAGTTAAACAATTATATCAACTTATAATTTACAACAAGAAAAGAAATAAACAAATTGTACATGTTTCCCTCTGAACTAGCTCATGTCTATACCATCTTTCCAAAAGCAAGGCATTCACTTAATACGCATGCAAATAAATCAGTCGAGTCCATCAACAGCACTCTATTCTATTAAAACTTAAAGTAAAGCAACTACAAGATCAAGTAACCCTCTTGCTAAACACGGTGTTTATCTACCAAGCGAACTCCGTATGACCTTACGTAAAAGCGACAGATAAGAAGATTAGCACTGAAAGGCTTTTAGACACAAGGTCGAAATCAAAAGAACTCCATTGTTATCACAGTCAACCAAAGACTCATGATCATTTAAGCAATGACATCTCCCTACGACTATGCGAAGGGATTTTTTTTACGAAATCCAAGCAGCATGCACAGCCACATCAAACTGGAATCTATCAGAAGAAAAACATAACATAGAATATCGTAATCACCCCTGAACGCAATCAGAGTTGAAGGTATGGTATTCACGACCTACTTAAAAGGCCATAATTCATGTTATCAAGCTTAATAAAGAAAACCAACAAAGCCAAGAACATTTCATGTTCATACTCAGGCTTATACGGAAAACAGTGACATAGATTACCATTCGAGGAATTAAAACTAAGTCCATAAACAGTATTCACAGTTTAGCTTATCCAGAAGCCGACATACAAGATATCTTCCCATACTCACGAGAACCCAACAAGTCAAAAACAAAGTAAACCCAACAGTTATAATCAAGAAAGCGATTCTGTTTGTTTAACTATCAAGAATTCAACTGAGTCCCAACAACAGTAAACAAAATACATAGAAGATAATGACTCCATCCGTGCCAACATTGGTAAGCCTTTAAAATCAGGTTTAAACAAAAGCTATAAAACGATTTTGTAACAAGAAACCCAACAGAGCCCGTATAACTATATTTGCTCCAAGCTTACATAGAGTGGAATACATATTTAAATGCCCAACTGAGTCTGAACCACAAATTCCTTGTAAAACGAAAGTATTCATTACCAAATAACAGAAGTCGCCTTACCTGTTACTCCAACAAGACTCAGACAAAGCAATTTCCAACATTCATATATATATATATATATATATATATAGCTTCCACAGTGGCCCAATTTATACGAATCATTCGAAGGACTCTACAGAGTCGTTCAAATAAAATACATATATCCATATTGTATACTGTCAACGGGTTGAATCCCATTACCACAATAAAAAGGAAAACAACTTCCACAGGGTCGTAATGACTACTGAACACAATAGTTACCTCTTCCCAACAACTTTAAAAGACACAACGAAACCCAACAAGTATCAATAACCACCCCATCAATAACCACGACAGAGCTTACAAGGTTCTCTTAAAACTGAATAATCAAACAAATGTCCAGCAGTTTCCCTTCCAACAAGTATTCACAACATGCATCGACTACAAAATCGACAAGCATAATAGTGGCCTATACCCATCACAAGAATAATTTATGGGCTCTCGCCGAAGCAGCCGAGCATACATTCCCTTCATAAATTTCACATATTTAAGCCAGAATGCAAAACACAAAGAAATAAAGCCACAGTTCGAATTTAATAAACACCCATCAAGGGATAAATGAAAAATCGAACCAGCATGAAGATACAGTGCCAAAATCACACAAGACATCCAAAGAAAATCCTCTATTACCATAAATCATTTGAACAGAGTTGTTCTAATGAAATCACTTGAAAGACAGCAAGATTTTTAAAGGTTAGGGCCTAACATGCCTGGATTTTTGCTCAAAATTCCGAAGCAGACCACTGAAAGAGCTTGGACTTCCTTTTCCTTTTCCAAGTTAGAGCGACCAACAAAATTTTACTATCTCCATGACATATATATCTTCCTTGCCAGAGAAAAGAGCTAGATACGCTCATACTCGCCATACAACACAAAGAAGCAGTGCGAAGAACCGGTGAAGCGAGCGAGAAGGAAAACTAAAATTCGCGATAAGCCAAACAAAACAACAACTTTCCAATTTACATGCCTTCTCACGAATTTCGAGCTCGACTACCGAGCTCATTAACTGCATTTACTCCAAATTTCCCGCTCAAACTCCACTTTGCCACCGACCGCCAAAGTTGGCGATAGACAAATAGACTTTCAACACCATTTTCAGTTTTTGACCTGCCACGTCGGCTCAGTTAGCGGTTTCTAAAACCTCCGCCAATACCTATCCTTCATACTTATCCTTTGCATTAAATAACATAGAAAAAGCCGCCCATGGTTCGCACCCCTCCATAGGTCCCCATAATCCTTGCCCAATAGTTAGGTTAGTAACTTAGGTTAGAATTTAGGATAACACCTAGTCTAACTTCATATAACATAGATACTAACTTAGGACATTAGCTCTTAGCCTAGGTATAGGTTAGATTAACACTAACCCCTAGGTTAAGTTTAGTTTTAGGTTACTAACATTAATAATTCCGATTAGGTCTACATTTTCGAGAAAAGACAACATGCATTCTTGAACAGGGTTAGCTCCTGTTCTACTTTTAGGCTTACAAAATTGTATGTAACCGAATTATTACTTGGTCCATGATCGAGACCTTCCAGATATACTTCGATATCGGGAACCAATCCATTTACATGATCAACCCGAGTTTTACTCCGGACTAGCTTATTCAATGCTTCTAGACCTTACTGACTGTTCAAGTGCGTAATTTTAATTCATCACGAACAAACTTAAAGCAATACTTGGATCAATTCCACTGATCCAAGGCTAGGTCTTATAGATGGATAACTCTATGATTCATTCCGAGATCAGATTAAACTCAGATACAAAATGAAAGAAATAAAAGAGTCCAATCATATTCCGACTCAGTCAAAAATCTGCAATCTGCAAAGAAGATTCAGTACATATCAAGCATGATTTCTCAATCAAGGAACACATCCTTTTTACAAAGAAATCACATATCAACACTTGTATGCTCAGGAGGAAGTAACAACAGTTCAGGGTGTTACATGCTTCCCTCCTAAAAAGATTCATCGTCCCGATGATTACATATTCGATTAACCTTCAGGTCAATCAATTTATTAGTTCACAAATCAATGCGACTATTTTCCAACTTGAATAGTTCCAGAAATCAATGTCACAACACATTTTATTCAACCTGAATAATGTTTGCCTTCATCTGGCTTTCATAAATACTTATAAAAAAATAAGTTCATTAAAGAATGTTTTGTCAACAGATTTCATTCTGTTGAAAAAGAGAAGGAAAAGCAGTTTTCATCTCTTCCAAATTTTCCCAAGTTGCACTTTCTTCGTTAAACTGGTCCCACTGGACCTTACATTGTTGTATTACACGATTTCTTAAATGCAATTGGTGAGTTTCCAGCACTCGTGTGGGTTTAACCACGATTATTCCTAGGTCTTGGACCTGCAAGGAATTCCAATTTAAAACATGTGACAGATCTGAAACGTATTTCTTAAGCAAAGAAATATGGAAAACATCATGCATGTGAGATAAAGCAGGTGGTAATGCTAAACGATAAGCTACAGGATTGATTATTTCGACAATTTTGAAAGGTCCCACGAATCGAGGTGACAACTTGGCAGCCTTGCCAAAAGTTATAGAACTCTTTCTGGGTTTAACACGTAGAAAAACCTTCTCACCAAGCTCAAACCTTCTATCAACCCGCTTAAGGTCAGCATAGCTCTTCTGCCTATCCGCTGCTTCCTTTAATCTTTCACGAATCAGCTTAACTTGTTGTTCCATTTCTGTGAGAATCTCTGGTCCAATTACCACTCTATCCTCAACACTGTCCCAACTAACAGGGGTTCTGCACTTTCTTCCATAAAGTGCTTCAAAGGGTGCCATTTTGAGAGATGAATGATAAGTGTTGTTGTATGCGAACTCAACTAATGGAAGATACTCTTCCCATTTATACTGTTGATCCATGCAATACATCCACAACATGTCCTCCAACACTTGATTTACCCTTTCAGTTTGTCCATCCGTTTCCGGATGATATGCAGAACTGAAGTTTAGTTTTGTTCCAAGAGCTGTATTAAGTGTTTGCCAAAACCTTGACGTCATTCTTGGATCCCTGTCAGATATAATCAATTCAGGTACACCATGCAATCTGAAAATTTCGTGTACGAATCTTTTGGCTAGCACTGGTGAATCATCCTTTAGATTTCCAGCGATGAAATGAGCTACCTTAGTCAGTTTATCTACAACTACCGGATAACATCATGTTTATTCTGGACATGGGTAGTCCTTGTACAAAATCCATGGTTATTACTTGCCATTTTATCTTTGCGGTATGCTATGAGGATATAACAGTCCAGCAGGGTGCATATGTTCTGCCTTAACCCGCTGACACTCCAAACAATGGGTCACAAAATTTATGACATCCTTTTTCATACCTTTCCAAAAGTATTGTTGTTTCAGATCAGCAAGCATCTTTGTGATACCCGGGTGTCCAGAGAAAGGTGAATTATGAAATTCCACTAACAACTTCTTCCTCAAGTCGTTCAACATAGGTACATATACCCTGTTTTCATAACACAAGATTCCTTCATTATCAAAATGAAAACCTTTATACCTTTCATCATTAGGTTCTGTAGCAAGCGCTGCCCTTACCTGCAGAAAGTAATTATCAGATTCTGAGGCACTCTTTACCTCTTCCTTGAACTGAGTTCTTAATGTTATAAGAGCAGAAAAGTGCCTCCTACGACTTAGAGCATCAGCTACTCTATTCTCCTTCCCTTTGATATAGCTAATATCAAAGTCATATTGTGATAAAAATTCTAACCACCTTCTCTGTCTGGCATTTATATTAGGATGAGTAAAAATATATTTCAGCCCTAAGTGATCAGTTTTCAACTCAAAAGGTTTCCCAAGTAAGTAGTGTCTCCAGACTTGAAGTGCATGAACAATGGCAGCAAGCTCCAAATCATGAGGGGCATAGTTCAGCTCATGTAACTTGAGTTTTCTACTTTCATATGCAATGACCTGATCATTTTGTAGCAAAACACCTCCAAGGCCTTCCCCAGAAGCATCCGTTACAACAGTAAAATTCCCATTAGGGTCTGGTACAGCTAATATAGGTGCAGAAGTCAACTGGTCTTTCAGACTTTTGAAAGCCGCTTCGCACTTGTCGTTCCATAAGAATTTCTTATCCTTTTTCTGCAATGAAGTTATTGGTGCAGCTACCTTAGAAAAATCCTTTACAAATTTTCTATAGTAACCTGCAAGACCCATGAAACTTCTTACTTCATGCACATTCTTTGGCGCAAGCCACTCAGTTATTGCCACTATTTTTGAAGGATCTACAGCAATTCCTTCTTTGCTTATGACATGACCCAAATAGTGAACTTCTGAATCAAAGAAAGAACATTTGGATAACTTACCATACAACTTTATTTTTCTCAGAATTCCCAAAACTATCCTCAAATGCTCATTGTGCTCCTCAACGCTTTTAGAATAAATGAGAATATCGTCCAAGAATACAAGTACAAACTTGTCCAGATATTCTTGAAAAATATTATTCATTAAGTTCATAAAGGCTGTGGGTGCATTAGTTAATCCAAAGGGTAGAACCGTGAATTCATAATGTCCGTACCTTGTTCGGAAAGCTGTTTTATGAATGTCTTCTTCTTTAATCCTTAACTGATGATAACCAGATCGAAGATCTATCTTAGAATAAACCGCTGCTCCACGCATCTGATCAAATAGATCGTCGATCCTTGGAAGTGGATATCGGTTCTTGATTGTTGCTTTATTCAACATCCGATAATACATGACCTAAGTGTTCCATCCTTCCTTTTCACAAATATCACAGGCGCTCCCCAGGTGAAACACTTGGTCTGATCAAACCTTTTGTCAAAAGTTCTTGCAACTGTGCCTTAAGCTCGACTAACTCTGTAGTAGTCATCCTATAAGGTGCTTTGGAAATAGGTTCAGTTCCCGGTTTGATTTCAATGGTGAAGTCAAATTCTCTCTTGGGTGGTAACCCTGGTAATTCTTCAGGAAAAACATCCCTGAAACTTTGTAACAGAGGAATTTGCTTCATGTAATCACCATCTTCTTCTGAAGATTCAGATATCTTTACTGCATAAAGAGTACATCCTTTATTCTTAGCCTTTTTAAGCTGCATAGCTGACAGTTTTCTAACTGAAATTTCCCGTTTCACCCCTTGAATCTCTGTTGTTTCCAGCTGATCATCTAAACACTTTATGTTCTTTTCATAGCAATCTACCTTTGCCTTATGGTCAGCTAACCAATTGACACCAATGATAATGTCATACGATCCTAAAGGTGTAACATAGAGATCAACTTCCGTGGAAAAGTTAGGTAAGTCAAGGACTGCCCCAAAAAGACACATACTCACTGTATGAACAGAGTTATTACCATCTTTGTATACCCAAGATTTATCCATTTTTCCAGCTTTTCTTTTAAGTTTAGAAGCAAGTTTATTAGATATAAAACATTCAGTAGCTCCTGTATCAAAAAGAATAGTGACAGGTATGCCGAATAACTTACCCGGAACTTCTATAGGTGTCACTTGCTTTTCACTTGCATGTCTCTTCTGCGGCATGTATCTTATCTTTGCTGATTACGATCATCCTTCTTCAAAGGGCATTGATTTGCGTAGTGATCTTTGCCACAATTGTAGTGAGCCTCCTACGGGTCCCTTTTTAGGCTCGAATTACCTCCACCTTGTAATTGTCACGTTGTCCTCCATAGGGCTTCGCCCATTGTTATAATTTTTAGCAAAATTATCCCTTACGTTTCAAAGAAGCTTATTTCTTTGCTGCTTTCTTATTGTTATCTCCTGAAACTTACTCTTGTTTCCAAACTTTTTCCATGGTCCTTTTAAGGTGCAAGAGAGGTTGAAGAGGGTTTGTAGTCTTCTTCCGCACTTCCTCTTTATGAGCAGAAATAGCCTTTAATTTTTGTTCTGCCTTATGGCCTTTTCAACAACTCCTTCCATAGTGGTTGGGTGTGAACATCGACCTCTCCCCTATCACGGATTCAATCCCATGATGAATTTCCGTATTCGAACTTCTCGTCGGTTTGCCATATTTGCGGTACATACTTGAGGAGTTTTGTAAACCTCTCCTGAATTTAGTTACCATTAGCTTCCCTTGAGCTAAGTTCTGAAATTCCGTCATTTTCGATCATAGAAAAGTTGTGGCAGCCAACGTTGCCTCGAAATAGCCTTTAAATTGATCCCAAGTAATATTGGTCTCATCAATGTTTAGTTCAGCTTTACGGCTATCCCACCACAAAGATGCTTCGTGGGAAAGCTGATAGGCTCCCCAAATAGCTTTGGTTTCCTCTGAGAAGTTCCTTATTGCAAAGTACTTCTCCATTTCGCTGAGCCAGTTCTCAGCTCCATCTCCTAATGTGGTGCCATCATACTTAGGTGGACTTATCCTTTTTATATCATTAGTGAGTTCTGCTGCCAATCTGGCCTTTTTGTTTTCTGGTTGGACAGGTGCATTTACAGCATTAACATCAACACCCATATTGGGGTTGTCCTCAGGAGGTGGCTGATTGTCATTTCCAGCTTCTTCATCCTCCTCATTCCCCATCGCCTGCTGCTCAAGTACAGCTAAACGATCTCTTGTGTCCAACAGGGCAGCAAGGATCTCATCAAGTTTCTGGGTTGTTGCCGCCCCTCCTTCAGGTGGAGCATTATTCACAACGTTCCCCCTTGTTCTAACCATTTTCTGTTACAAGAAAATTCAGGTTTTTATCAGATTATGGACACAATAGGTCCAAGAGCTGCAACCTTCAGCTCTGATACCAAGATGTAACATCCTCATTTTAGACAATAGAACAAGTCAAATTTTTTTTTGATAATTGCGTCCTGGTTCTAAATACATAATTTAGAACTCACAAATCAAATAACCATTCATATAAAGAGATAACCATATGCATTGTAATGACTCGGAGTACCTCCGATTTATTCATTCCATGACTCGGTAATCTACCGATCTATTCATGAGTAATAAGAGTTGGCGTTATTATTTAACACTTCACTCTTGCGGTTCTCTTCCCTATTCTGGGATTCGGAATGCTCTGTCCAAGGAACCTAACTGAATAATTGTTACCATTATTCATCGGCATCTCATCCCTTAGACTAGGTGAATTAGGACAACGCAATCAGCAGCTTGCGATACTTTGGCCAAAGATTTGAAACATACTGCTTATGTCTCGTATTCCTTAACGGCATACTCGTCAATCTGGAATACGTCCTTCACCCCATTCCCATGTTATGTAGAATGTCTTATACCGACTTCTGTCAGTCCCTTTTATCCCAGTTAATCACTCGGGAACGGATTAGTAAGGTAACCACGTTATATGGATGCTCCCGAAGACTAGGGATAAGATGACATACTGGGTCAATCCTAATTAAACCAGTGTGTCAAGATACCCCGAGTCTCCTAGGCAGCCATATAATGTGACCACATACCTAATCGGTCCAAAAGTAACTTGTACGAGATCAAAGTGTAAATCTTAGCGATCAATGCAAAGGGTGTCGTCATAAGTCACCTGCATTGTTGTAACTTCGAGAAGATCCTAATCTTCTCGGAGGTACAACCCTGCAGTTGACTTGTGCCGTCAACCTTTAAATCCACCTCGAAAAGATCTACTTAATACAATGCGTTACGCACGTTGAGTTTAAATTACAATAAAGACGTTCCCTTAAGGTTAGCCTTTCCCAAACCCGGGATTCCTCATCCAAGTATGATCTTTCTCAATAAAACCCACTACACAGATGAGTTATTAAGACCAAGGTCTCATCACGGAGCTCTTAGAATATATATGATTCTAAAACAACGGAATTGGTCGATATCTCATAAATTTCACATGAGATAGCCATCTGAACCCCATTAGATTTATATCAGTTCTCATAATCTGAATTTATATCATACTTATTAGCATCAAATATAAATGATTGAGAATCCAATTAAATGTTGTCTGTCATAATCAGGACTAGGGATTAATAATTTAATTCAGTTTGTTTAGTTCTGTTTAGGTATATTTTAACCCTATCTTCCAAAAAGACAGTTACCTAAATTTCAATTTAGCTTATGATAGAACATACCAGAACTGCTAAACAATCATAAGAATTGATCTTATATTCTTGCAAATCTTACATTGATAATCACAAAAGTCTCCAAATTATATAATAATAACAATGCTCTTTAGATCATTTGAACCGAAGAAGGTCAAACTATCAAGATAAGAATATAGACACATAAGTAACAATATCAACTTCCATTCCTTCAGAACTAATCAAATACATTGTATGCATTCCGCATACTTGATACATTACTCAATTTGAAAAGGAACATCTTTCCTTATATGGTACATTTAGAAAATCAAGATGTAATTCACTTATAAATCAAATTTAATCATTCGATTATCCTATCGAGATCCGCATGCTTACCACTTATGGCAACCATCGTAAAAATAGTCAACATGAGTCGGTTCGATGGCGAGGCATGATAAGCACTAACTTTTAAAACAATTGCAATCCATCAATTGTTTTCATTAAACACCCCTGTTTAAATGATATAAAATCACCAATCAAATAAACATGTCTCGGACTATACGTTAAGAATATATCATGTCTATAATGTGTAACAATAATTTTCGTTACGGAGTAGTCCTATATACTTCTCAAATATTTCATCAAAATATTAGGGATCAAGAAGAACAAAAGTGTCCTAAACAATTATTCATTGTAAATCCAAGTTGAACAAACATCGACACGGTCATTATATTCAACTTAAAAAGAGGAATATCATATCAATCCAGTTACCGTCATTATGTAAAATCAATTACAGATGTTAGTTAAACAATTATATCGACTTATAATTTACAACAGAAAAGAAATAAACAAATTGTACATGTTTCCCTCTGAACTAGCTCATGTCTATACCATCTTTCCAAAAGCAAGGCATTCACTTAATACGCATGCAAATAAATCAGTCGAGTCCATCAACAGCACTCTGTTCTATTAAAACTTAAAGTAAAGCAACTACAGTACAGTAACCCTCTTGCCAAACACGGTGTCTATCTACCAAGCGGACTCCGTATGACCTTACGCAAAAGCGACAGATAAGAAGATTAGCACTGAAAGGATTTTAGACACAAGGTCGAAATCAAAAGAACTCCATTGTTATCGCAGTCAACCAAAGACTCATGATCATTTAAGCAATGACATCTCCCTACGACTATGCGAAGGGATTTTTTTAACGAAATCCAAGCAGCATGCACAGCCACATCAAACTGGAATCTATCAGAAGAAAAACATAACATAGAATATCGTAATCACCCCTGAACGCAATCAGAGTTGAAGGTATGGTATTCATGACCTACTTAAAAGGCCATAATTCATGTTATCAAGCTTAATAAAGAAAACCAACAAAGCCAAGAACATTTCATGTTCATACGAGGATTATACGGAAAATGTGACATAGATTACCATTGAAGAATTAAAACTAATTCCATAAACAGTATTCACAGTTTAGCTTATCCAGAAGCCGACATACAAGATATCTTCCCATACTCACAGAACCCAACAAGTCAAAAACAAAGTAAACCCAACAGTTATAATCTGAAGCAGTTACACTGTTTAACTATCAAGAATTCAACTGAGTCCCAACAACAGTAAACAAAATACATAGAAGATAATGACTCCATCCGTGCCAACATTGGTAAGCCTTTAAAATCAGGTTTAAACAAAAGCTATAAAACGATTTTGTAACAAGAAACCCAACAGAGCCCGTATAACTATATTTGCTCCAAGCTTACATAGAGTGGAATACATATTTAAATGCCCAACTGAGTCTGAACCACAAATTCCTTGTAAAACGAAAGTATTCATTACCAAATAATAGAAGTCACCTTACCTGTTACTCCAACAAGACTCAGACAAAGCAATTTCCAACATTCAAATATATATATATATATATAGCTTCCACAGTGGCCCAATTTATACGAATCATTCGAAGGACTCTACAGAGTCGTTCAAATAAAATACATATATCCATATTGTATACTGTCAATGGGTTGAATCCCATTACCACAATAAAAAGGAAAACAACTTCCACAGGGTCGTAATGACTACTGAACACAATAGTTACCTCTTCCCAACAACTTTAAAAGACACAACGAAACCCAACAAGTATCAATAACCACCCCATCAATAACCACGACAGAGCTTACAAGGTTCTCTTAAAACTGAATAATCAAACAAATGTCCAGCAGTTTCCCTTCCAACAAGTATTCACAACATGCATCGACTACAAAATCGACAAGCATAACAGTGGCCTGTACCCATCACAAGAATAATTTATGGGCTCTCGCCGAGCAGGCCGAGCATACATTCCCTTCATAAATTTCACATATTTAAGCCAGAATGCAAAACACAAAGAAATAAAGCCACAGTTCGAATTTAATAAACACCCATCAAGGGATAAATGAAAAATCGAACCAGCATGAAGATACAGTGCCAAAATCACACAAGACATCCAAAGAAAATCCTCTATTACCATAAATCATTTGAACAGAGTTGTTCTAATGAAATCACTTGAAAGATAACAAGATTTTTAAAGGTTAGGGCCTAACATGCCTGGATTTTTGCTCAAAATTCCGAAGCAGACCACTGAAAGAGCTTGGACTTCCTTTTCCTTTTCCAAGTTAGAGCGACCAACAAAATTTTGCTATCTCCATGACATATATATCTTCCTTGCCAGAGAAAAGAGCTAGATACGCTCATACTCGCCATGCAACACAAAGAAGACTGGTGCGAAGAACCAGTGAACAGGCAGAAGGAAAACCGAAATTCGTGATAAGCCAAACAAAACAACAACTTTCCAATTTGCATGCCTTCTCGCGAATTCCGAGCTCGACTACCGAGCTCATTAATTGCATTTACTCCAAATTTCCCGCTCAAACTCCACTGCCACCGACCGCCAAAGTTGGCGATAGACAAATAGACTTTCAACACCATTTTCAGTTTTGGCGACCTGCCACGTCGGCTCAGTTAGCCGTTTCTAAAACCTCCGCCAATACCTATCCTTCATACTTATCCTTTGCATTAAATAACATAGAAAAAGCCGCCCATGGTTCGCACCCCTCCATAGGTCCCCATAATCCTTGCCCAATAGTTAGGTTAGTAACTTAGGTTAGAATTTAGGATAACACCTAGTCTAACTTCATAGAACATAGATACTAACTTAGGACATTAGCTCTTAGCCTAGGTCTAGGTTAGATTAACACTAACCCCTAGGTTAAGTTTAGTTTTAGGTTACTAACATTAATAATTCTAGTTAGGTCTACATTCCGTACACTCAGAAAAAGACCTGCAACATGCATTCTTGAGCAGAGGTTATCTCACATTCGCTTTTAGGCTTACAAAATTGTATGTAACCGAATTTTTACCTAGTCCATGATCGAGACCTTCCGGATATACTTCGATATCGGGAACCAATACATTTTACATGATCAACCCGAGTTTTACTCCGGACTAGCTTATTCAATGCTTCTAGACCTTGCAACCTGTTCAAGGTCTATAATTTTAATTCATCACGAACAAACTTAAAGCAATTCTTGGATCAATTCCACTGATCCAAGGCTAGGTCTTATAGATGGATAACTCTATGATTCATTCCGAGATCAGATTAAACTCAGATACAAAATGAAAGAAATAAAAGAGTCCAATCATATTCCGACTCAGTCAAAAATCTGCAATCTGCAAAGAAGATTCAGTACATATCAAGCATGATTTCTCAATCAAGGAACACATCCTTTTTACAAAGAAATCACATATCAACACTTGTATGCTCAGGAGGAAGTAACAATAACAGTGAGGGTGTTACACTCTATGCAAGAGTATTCTCATTGCATTTATAAAATTTCACTCGCTCACTCATCCTCTGTTTCCCCCCAAAAACATGAATCTTTAAAGAGAATATTCTTTTCTATTTTTTCTAGGTGGAAAAGTTGTGAGCCATTCACATTTCTTACTTTCATTGGATATGATTTGGGCACCATGTTGTTGCCTTTTGACAATTTTCTCAATCATTTCTTTCCTCTTGGCATGTAGGAAACCCCTTTTTAATAAATGTCAGGTGGTTCCATATGGCTTGATGTGATAATTAATTATTTTCACCTTTGAAAATCTACCTTGAGAAATGCATAATTACATTTGTGCCTTTCAGAACTAAGTATCCTGACGTGGATTATATCACATGAATCACACCCCTTCTGTTGCATAGTTCCAATTTCTATCAATTTTATTATGCTTGTGTGAGATGAGAAAAATATTATTTCATCTAATGGAAATGATTTCACTTGACTCAACCTATCTGCACCATCCTCATTATAAACTCAATTCTACTTTCTCACCAATATGCATTCCTTTTCCTATCTTGAAAGTGAATAATTTTTACAGAAATTTTATCAAAGATAATGGTGAATGTGGTTCATGGAAAACAATCTTAAAGAGACTTCTTTAAAAGATTTAAACCAAATCTTTGACCTGCATGGTCTAGATGAAGCATTTGTCATAGCCTTGTTTGATATCGTAGTTCTAAGGGATACTAGAGGGCCCCGATGTATCGGCAAGTTTTGTTTGCACTCCTCATTACATTGATCAAGATCAATCCTATATTCTCAACCTTCTAATCCATGTATTTCCATATTTTTCGGTGGGAACATCAGAAATTTCTAGAATACTTGAAGAAATTATGGATCAAAAGGATGCCTTCTATGTCAAGGATGACTAATTACTTGTTATCACCAAATCACAGCACCCCTCTATTTATACAAGTGCATATACTTGAACTCACGGTGTGATTGGATAACATGGGTACTATCTCCAAGTTGTGGGACTTACTACTTGAGATAGACCTCCGAGAAAGCTGGTTCTTGCTCCTAAACTACCCGCCATAATCTTCTCTTAAAGATGATAGGCACCCAATTAGAAAGAGACCTTATAGAACGAACCCCAATTTGCATGAAAAGTAAAATAAGAGATTGATAACATGTTGAAATCTAGAAATATCAAGCCCCTTGATGAGTCAAAATGGGTTAGTCCAATAGTGGTCGGTATAAGGAAGGATGCATAGATTAGAATATGCATGGACTATAGGGAGATGAATGTTGCATGTGTAACTGATCCATTCCCTACGCCATTCGCTAAGGAAATACTAGAAGGAGTTACAGGGCACAAAATATATTTGTTTACAGATGGGTTCTCTAGGTATCATTAGGTTAGGATTTCCCAAGAAGGATCAAGAAAATACTACATTTACTACTAAATGGGGTAGCTTCACCTATATTGTAATGCCCTTTGGTCTGAAAAAATGCACCTACAATATATTTGCGCATATTTGTTCAAGCGTTCAAAGAATTTATTCGTAACTTCCGACATGCATATTTAGACGATTAGACGGTGTATGGATTAGTTAAGGATCATTGTGAAAACCTGTGATTAATGTTTGAATGGTGTAGATGACTTATTATCTCTTTGAACATCAAGAAGTGCATATTTTCTACACCATTTGGGATGCTTTTAGGACACATAATCTGCGAGGAGGGTTTGTTAGTTGATCCAAAGCAAAGGTTGTAGTCATTATAGGCCTAAGGGAGCCTACCAATCAAACCGAGGTGTGCGTATTTTTGGGTCATACAGGTATTACATGAAATTTTATCAAAGGATATGCCAAAGTTGTCACACCATTAGAAGAGTTATAGAAAGGGAAAGGTATGTTCTCTTTGGGAAGAACAGCAAGCAGCAACGTGCATTCGACACATTGAAGGAGAAGCTTACTACCGTGCCTATTCTACATTTTCCTTCATGGGACAAACCATTTCATGTACATGTTGACGCCTCTGTAATGGCCATTGGCATGGTGTTTTCTTGAACCTAGAGAAGGTCTTATAGATCATCATATTTGTTTTTCTAGTAGAAAGCTTACTCTGCATAATGTAATTACACAACTATAGATCACAAAGCTTTGTCAATGATCTATACCACCGCATAAATTCCATCAAGTACCTCTTGGATACACCATTTTTATTTTATACGATCACATGGCATTGAAGTATTTGGTAAATAAACCTATTTTACAAGGGTGCATATGTCAATGGGTGCTTTTATTTCAAGAATTTGATTTCACATTTGTGGTAAAACTAGGAAAAAGTAATTCTAGACCAGACCATCTATCAAGAATACGATCGGGAGAAGAAGCATAAGAAATTAAGGTCACCATGCCATATGCACATTTATACAGTTACAAGATGTGCCATCAAAAATAGAGGACATTGTTGACTTCGCACACAAGGATGGCACCGAGAAGGAATGAAATCCTTGGCGAAGAAATAGCTTGCTATACGTGCCGCACCTTATATGTTAATCAATGGTGACTGTATAAATTTGGCCGAGATGAAGTATTGCGTCGTTGTGTATTAGAACATGGTCGTATGGGTATTATGGAAGAATCTCATGGTGGAATTCCGGTGGCCACTATGCAAGTGATGCCTCGGTGCACAATATTCTACTCACTGGATTATGGTGAGAGACCCTCTATAAATACTGTAAGGAATATTGTAAGGCATATGATCATTGTTAATGTCTTTGAAAACTAGTTCAATGAGATGAAATTCCTTTGAGACCTATTACTAGTGCCAAACCGTTTGAGAAATGGGCTATAGATTTTGTGGGTCCTATTTCACCAGCTGCACACAAAACTGGATCACACTACATCATAACTTACACAGACTATCTGACAAGGTGGGAAGAAGTAGCACCTACAAAGGACTGCATCGGTGGCTGAAGCTCAATTTCTATGGGAAAATGTTATTGCAAGGTATGGATGTCCTTTAATTTTGACCAGTGATAGGGGCACATTTTTTCTTAATGATACAATTAGAATTTTATTGGATGAGTTCATGATTGCACACCATAAGACTACACCCTATCATCCTCAAGAAAAAGGAACTGCTAAAACTTTCAACAAAAATTTGATCCAGACATTGACAAAAATTTGTGATATTGGAAGAAAGGATTGGGATGATTAAGTATCTGTAGTACTTTGGGCATATAGAACAACATACAAAAGGTTGAACAAATCCACACCATTTCAATTAGTTTTTGGCGCAGAAGTTGTTCTTCCTATGGAATTTATGTTACCTTATTTGTGTATTACGTGCGCTGGAGGTCTAGCTGATGAGAAAGCTTTAGAAGAACGGATTGAAAAGACAATTCAGTTGGATGAGCGACGAGCCATAGCACATTGGAGTCAGAAGCAAGAAAATGTCGAGAAAGCAAGGCATGACCAAAACATAAGGGACAAGAGATTTGAGATTGGACAAATGGTACTTCTCTCCGCCATCCATGCAAACTTAAAGTACATTGATTGGGGTCGTATTTTATCACTTACATCCTTGAAACAAACACTTTCCAGTTAGAAGCACTTGATGGAACACAGCTACCTGATTACTTCAACAGGAGTAGGTTAAATCCCTACTATAAATAATCCTTCTTGGTGTTTGTAATAAGGAAATATTTCCATTTAGATTAGGTTTTATATTCTACATTCCCTTAATGTGTTTCCTTCTTTGTCCTATGCTTTGTCAATTTAGTTATTGTTCTTGTGTAATAAGTGCGCTTGCGCGCATGAAGCTAATTACCATATGAAGAATGTTTATGGACAAGGTACTACACATATGTTTAGTGTAGGGTGGATAGGATTATTGGTATCTAGGTACAAAATTGTTGGAATTAAACGGTGAAAGGAATAAGCTGCTACGGGTCCTTTTCAAATCAAAGGATTACTCCTAAAAGATGACCAAAGATGGAGATGAATGAAGGGACAGTATAACGCGAGGAAAGCAGAGACCATAACAACTACCAATGGAAGGTGCAGTGACAAGCAACTTGGGCACAAGGAAGCGTGCTAAAGAGAAGTCTGTGACCAGAGTGTGGAAGGTGCACTAGAAGGTTATAGGCTGGGGCGTGAAAATGTAACAAGTGGAAAGGATGGAATTGGTCAATTAATGAGAGGATATTTGGTAGGTAAAGGAGTAATGAATTCATAAAAAATTTGAAAATCAATATAAGGATGGGATGCAAGTTCATTTTTTTTTGCGATTAAGAGTATTCAAAAAGAGCTAAGTGCAAAGATCGAGTGATTGAATTGAGGTGCGAAAGGTGTGTAACTAGTCATGACAAGGGATCTATGCACGTAAAGAGCTTACGTCCTCACTGGTGGTGAAGGGTTTGAGTGAACCAAGGTGATAGAGAGAAGCTAGGGCATATGATTTCACCGAGGGCACGTTGAATCGAGCTAGGTTTTGATCCACACATTACGAGAATTCAAGAGGCAAGTATCTACAAAGGATTGCAAGGTAGAAATGGCACCCAAGAAAGCAATTGCGGCGAGGAGTGAAGCGAAAGAAGAAGGTGGTCGTAGAACAAGAGAAGATGGCTCCCGAATGCAATTTTTTTGAAATGCAATATCCAGAGGGGTTATCATAGGCCACGATTGGGATTCTAACATAAAGAGAAGTAAGGAGAGTGAGTACAATCACCATACCATAGAGAATAAGAAGGAGCTTGTTGCCTTGTTGAACATAGACAAATAAACGCATGGTGGAAGACATGTCGGTGTATGATGATGCTAGCGAGAAGCTCTTGAAGAAGATTGGAGTTTACCAACTATATGAGCTCCCTTACTTTAGGAAATATGAGCCCTTGTACCAGTGGCTCATGACCAAAGTGCATGAAGATATTTTCTACTTTGCAGGGGCAGAGCAGAATCTCGGCCACGTTGATCTCCATAAGAACTTGGGATTGAAGGGCACAGGAGAAGATTTGAGAGATGCTTTAATAGAAAATGCCACAATATTGGAGACAAAAAGGAGCTGGGGTACTATTAGTGTAAAATTACAGCACCCCTGGACGCTGATCAGATTTCTAGGTTGATCACTCTTGCATCCAGTGTAATTGCACAACATGGAAACCTCTCTCCAAGTGTGGGACTTGGAAACTGAGAGAGGAATCTCCAGATTAGAGGCTGGTTCCTCAAACTCCTCTGATTTAGATCTATATTTTGCAAATCTACAGAGGTCTAGATCCTAATCCTATTCTAACTTGCAAGGAGACAGGGGTAGAAGTGCAAAAATTGAAACTAACTAAAGATGGTGATGCACCAAAAAGGAGTGGTGAAACATATTAGTCATGCAAATAGACACAGACCAAGGTTCACAACATAAAAACATACACAGACTGATAATGTATAATTTAGCATCTGAAATCAAGCAAATAATACAAACAGAGGATTGAAACCCATTCACAGAGCTTGCATTATCAATTTAATATCAAAATACGCATTACACCCTCAGAGAGGTAAAGAAAACTGTTACAATCCTTGGAGAGGTCTGATACTTCATCAATCCCTTGAAGAAGGTGAAAGAAGAAGTCTGCTATGCCCAAAAATGTTCCTTTTTTTTTGAAATGAGCCCAAAACTGGCTTTTAAAATGCAAGGGTCGAACCCAGGGAACAGGAGACGTACAAAGGCATGGGATCCCATTCTTTCTTGACTGTAGGTGTATTAAAACAGCATGGAGGACCTTATAAACCCATACCCTATCATTTTGACTGGATTACAGGAGAATGCGACCCATTCTGCATTAACTCTGGTCGCTGGAATGTCATTTCCGGCCATGAATACGCGTCAGAGCCGTTTCTCGATTTTTCTCCCTCCAGACTGCTCCAAAACGCAAGATTGACCCCAGAATCATGTAGATAATTTCACCAGCTTTCCGTTGATATAAAGAACGTGCAAATCCGAGCTCTGGATCAAAAGTTATGGCGATCTGAAGATCTAGGGCACAAAACAGGTGAAAGCGTGTTTTGAAATCCTTTCTCGCTCTGCCACCCTGGACGACACGTGGGACGTGCTGATTGGACGAGCAATTCTCTCTCCTCCATCTTTCACGGGCTTTCATTTTGAAATTTGCTTGTGGGGCCCTTAACTGGACACGTGGCGCTATTTCATTGGTTTGGTGACCTTTTAAAACTTGCCCTTTGACCTTTTTGACCTTTTTTCCCTGAGACACGTGGCGGCTTCTGATTGGTTCTCGGCCCTGCCGGCTTTTTCGCGCCCTTCGCGTCCTTTTGTCCTAGACATCCCAATTTCTTAGTGCTCCTTGTGATGATTTCAGCTGAACCGGCTGGTTCGCGTCCATTTGTCCCGGATGTCCCAATTGCCTTCGGACTGTTTTGACCTCTTTCGCCCGGTTCGGCCGGTTCGCGCCTTTTCGGCCCGCTTGTCCCGAACTGTCCCTCTCAGCAGTTAGTTGATTTTCTCTCGGTCGAACCAGCATTTCGCGCCCACTATGTACTTTCATCCCATTTGTCCCATTTTCTTTTGGACTGCCTGTGCTCATTTCGGCCGAACCGGCCGGTTCGGGCCTTTTTGTCCCAAACGTCCCGAGCAACACTTAGCCAATTTTTCTTCCTCTTTCGGCCGGATCAGCTTTTCGTGCCCGCCGCGTACTTCTGGCCCAATTGTCCCAAATGCAATTTGGGCCGCCTAGAGGCTTTTCGGCCAATCCGCTTCCATTTGTCCCACTTGTCCCAAATGCTACCTTGAGCAGGACTTAGCCAATTTTCACACTCTTTCCTGGATCAACCTATTTGCCTTTCTACAACTTTTTGCATTTTCTCAGAGCTTGCTCCCTGTTTCTTCAACCAGGGGAGTTAGAAAAATACCTGAAGGGACCCTAGAAACCTGATTTTGCTCTGAATCAATCAATTTTCTTGGGATTTGAATCTTCTGATGCATGTTATCAAAATTTACCCTAGGGGGGTGAATTTTGGATAACAATTTGGCGACTCAGCGGGATCATCTGCCTGCTAGATGGAAAGACCAGTTTCCTGAAGCAATCCATTGGGCATGGAGTCATCAAATATTCTGTTAGAATCCAAACCGACTCGAGAATTTGCAAGGGGAAGATGGAATGTGAACTCGATGAAAGCAAAGACATGCTAAACATCTCCATGGACATAAGCAAAGTGTGCCAAGGCACTTAGGGAAAACAAAACTAACCTACAAAGAAACAATGTGCACAAGCACTTGGAGGAAAGAAAATTTAATCTAATATCTACAGTGTAGTAAACCTCCCTCTAGAAGCAATGCTTGAGATAGATTCCATTTACTGGAATCTACAGTTCTTCACCATCCAATGAGGCCAATCTGAAAGCATTGTTGCTCTTGCACTTTGTGACCATGTATGGGCCACTCCAAATGGCATCAAATTTTGAATGTCTTCCTGGTTTTGCTCTATCCACATCCCATTTCAGCACTAGATCTCCTACTTGAAAAGATCTGTCTTTGGCCTTCCTATCAAAGGTCTTTTTGATCAAAGCTTGATCCTTTTCCATTGCTTGGGATGCCTGATCTCTGATCTCTTGCAGCTCCATCAACTCTGCATACCTCACCTCCATGGGCTCAAACTCTAGCAACTCCAGCTGTTTCATGAGTTCCAACGTTGGCAACTCAAGTGACATGGGCAAGATTGCCTCTCTTCCATAGACAAGCCTAAATGGAGAGTTACCCGTGGATCTTTTGGGAGTTATCCTATCAGCCCATAAGGCTGATTTCAGTTTGGTATGCCAAGCCCTCTGATTCTCATCAAGAGTCCTCCTAATGATCCTCAGCAAGTTTTTGTTTGTAGACTCGGCCTGGCCATTACCTTGAGGGTAATAGTTTGATGAAGTGCTCAGGTAAATCCCGTTCTTGACAGCCCACTCAATCACTTTAGATCCGATGAATGCCAATGCATTATCGAGACTATTGTAGTAGTACACCAAATCTGGAAGTTATCCCTTCGTAAAAGTCCAAGATGCTAGACTCATTCGCCTCTTTGAGTGCTACTGCTTCTGTCCATCTGGTGAAGTAGTCTGTGGCTGTCAAAATCCATTTGTGCCCTTGGCTCGAATTGGGATTGATGACTCCAATGAAGTCCAAACCCCACTGCATGAATGGCTGATCTGCATCGTAATTGCATGCAATGGAAGGGCAGCAAGTCTCTCTTTTGTGAAGAATGCACAATTCTTACACCTCTTGATCCATGCATAGCAATCACTGAAGATTTTAGGCCAATAATAACCAGCCTTCATGATTTTCAGAGCTGTCACTCTTGGTGCAAAATGGCCACCAGCTGGTCCATCATGAAACTCTTTTAATACCCCTTGGATCTGACCTGTGTTAATGCATCTCAGCAGCACTCCATTCACGTCCTTCTTGAACAAAACTCCATCAATGATGGTATATGGAATAGCCTGCAATCTGAAATGTCTCCTCTTTGCTTTGCTCATTTCTGGAGGGCACATGCCCGTCTGTAGGAAATGTATCATATTCTGAGTCCAACAGGGAGTGGACACATCATCATTTTCCTGTTTTTTATCATCTTGTAATAGCAGGACAGCGTCTTCTTCATCTTCTGGGTTGTCTGGTTGTTTGGAAGCGAGCTGCTCACACAAACCTTTGCCTCTTACCAGCTTGGTGATCTTGATCTCAATGTCATACTCCATGACACGGGTGATCCAACCTGCCCTTTTCTCATTCAAATCCTTGTTGAGGAGGAAATCCTTAACCCCAGCATGTGAGACCAGCAACTGTATCTTGTTGTTTGAGACTAAATGCTTGAATTTTTTCAAGCTTCGATTCGCAAGCACATGCTTTTCAATAAAAGAGTACCTCATTTCGCAGTCACCTAGGCTCTGGCTGAAGAAGGCAATCGGCTGCTCATCATTATCTTTGTTCTGCTGTACCAGAATGGCAGAAATAGTGTCATCACCTCCAAATGCATAGAGGATGAAATCCTTGGAAAAGTCTGGGTTGATGAGAGTGGGTGCCTGGGAGATGGCTTCTTTGATTGCTTCAAAACTCTCCTTGCCTTCTGCCGTCCATTTGAAAGCCATGCTTTTTCTTAACATTTTAGTGATGGGCTTGACAAGGGCTGCAAAATTTGGGACAAACCTCCGAACAAAGTTTATCCTTCCCAGGAAACTCTGAAGGGCTTTCTTGTGACTTGGCAATGGTAGAGCTCTTATGGCTTCGACCCTCTCTGGATCAATTGCTAATCCCTCCTTGGAGACAATATGGCCAAGGAGCTTCCCTTCATGTGCAAGAAAGATGCACTTCTTAGGATTCAAAGACACACCGAAATTTCTACACCTCTGAAACACTTGCCTGAGGTGAAAGAGATGGTCTGCAGCATTCTTTGAGAAGACAGTAATATCATCTAAGTATATCAGCACTATCTTGTTGATCAAGCCTTTGAATGCCATATCCATAGCTCGCTGGAATGTTGCTCCGGCATTCGACAGTCCAAATGGCATCTTCTTGTAAGCATATGTGCCCCATTTGGTTGTGAAGGTTGTCTTGAACTGGTCTTCCTCCTTTACCATAATTTGATTGAAGCCTGAGTAACCATCAAGTAGTGAAAACCTTTCTGAACCAGCTACGACCTGGCAAAGATTTGCTCCATGGAAGGGAGTGGATAATGGTCCTTGAGAGAGGCTCTATTCAAATCTCTGAAGTCAACACATAGCCTGATCTCTCCACTCTTCTTTCTGACTGGAACTAAGTTGGCAACCCAACTAGAATGCTTGATTGGGAATATAATTGCTGACTCAATCAGCTTGTCCAATTCTTTCCTCATGAGAGGCTCCATGTGTGGATTGACTGGTCTCTGTTTTTGCCTGATAGGCTTAGTATTTGGGTCCAATTCAATGGTATGCTGAGCTAAGTTGGGATTGAACCCTTTCAAATCTTCATAACTCCAAGCAAACACGTCAGGGAATTCTTGACATAGTTGTATGAACTCATACCTTTCCTGTTCAGTTGTCATCTTTCCAATTTGCAATGGCTTGTTCTCTTCTACCAAGATGGATACCGAATCTTCTCTCTTAACCTGAATGTTTGCTTTCTCCTTTCTAAACTGATCATTGGGGTTAAAAATGGACTCCAAGGTGATAAGTCCCTTGGGCGGCTTGTCGCTTCTGTTTGTATCTCCCGGTCACCATATTCTTTGTTCCATCTTCTCTTGATTCTTAGCCGAGAACTCGCTTCTTCTTACAAGAAGTGGATGATTTTCTGATCATTCTCAAATACTTGCCAATTGACATCGTTATCAGGCACTGAAGGCCTCACAATCACGTGGATGTTTGGTTGTACCTTGTCTTGTTGAATGTTTTCTATAATGTCAAAGGCTGCCCTATGCTGCAAGCTCGCCGCCAGTGACTTGATTCTCTTTCCTAGGGATGGATTTGATGCCAAAGCCCTCAAAATCTTCCATGAGGTCCCACACCCTGTTCTTGTAGCATCTGAGTAAATCATTTTTGGCAGCATGTTGTCCCTTGACCTGATTTACAATCAGCTCACTGTCCCTAAAAACTTGCAAGTTCTTTATCTTTCTCTTGATTTCCCAATGCATCCCTTGCACCAAGGCTTCATATTCAGCAGTGTTATTGGAGCATGCAAATTGAAATCTAAAAGCTGAATAATGCTTTATTCCTTGAGGTGAAACAAGCATGGCTCCACCTCCTGCACCTTGTCTACTCCTTGATCCATCGAAAAACAGCTGCCATACTTCATTGTCATCCTTGTGGTTTGGCTTGGTGATGCTAGGAATAGGTTGACTTTCTTCGTGTATGCAATAGACCCCTAGCTCAGATTCTTCTACTTCTTGATAAGGATCAAAAGCATGCACCTTGTTTGCCCATTCATCAAGAGTCAAATCTGGAATACTTCCAACCTTAGTGTCGGCTTCATCAGTGCCAAGGTGATCTTCTTGATCAAATGCTGAGCAATTGGTATTAATATGACTTGGAGTATAGGGCTCAATGTGGAAGTCTGCAATAGGTTCTGACCTAATTGTGGCCTTAGTCCCATATCTCGTTCTGAATAGCATGTGAGACCAATCAGCGGACAAATATCCCCCAATCTTTGGCTGTGAAATCTCTTGACAAGCAAAGGGCAAAGAGTGGTGGAAGGTCTATGACTGATATATCTTGTAAGACAACAACATTTGGACATGCATGCAAGGTAAGACTCAAATTTCTAATCACTCCAACTGTTGCTATTGCTGTCCCATCCAGCTGCACTACTCCCTTAGATGTTATTTCATACTGGAGCCCTAACTGATCAGCTATCTGTTTAGGCATAACTGAGCTACTTGCCCCGGAATCTATCATGCAATTATGCACTAGCTGATTTCCAATGATTAACGAAACATAGAAAGGGGGAGGCTTCAGCATTCTACCTTGTTGTGCTCCATGATTTCCTTGAGGGTGGGCAGCATTTGTGAGTACCTTCTCCTGCATTTGGATCTGCTGATTCGAAGTTGGCCAATCCTTTATGGCAGCTTGCAGCAGATTTCTTTGGCCTGGGATGGATAGGGATTCCCACATAGATATATTGACGTTTGTCTTCTTCATCTGATCAATGATAATCTTGAATGCTTTGATGAAGGATCTCTCTGTTGTCCCTTGGTTTGCACATTTGCTCCTTGTATGTGGGCAGCAACAGCTGGCATTTGAGTTGGCCTAGGGGCTGTTCTTGGCTGCCCTTGTGCATTTGAAACTGGGTTTTGCTTGCCAATCATTTGTGGAGCTGTGGAAGGTTGAGGATTGGCTGGGGCTAATGACTGTTGTTCACCCAAATTTCTCTTTTTTGACCTTGTGTTGGCTGCAACACCTTGAGAAATTGCCTGATTCATGCCACAGAAATCCTCTGCTTGCCAATTTACCAATGTGGTGTCATTTGGGGCTGATTGCTGTTGGAATGTTTCTTGTTGTTGGCTGTTTTCTTGACTACTCTCACCCTCCACACCAGCACTTGTTACCATTAAAGCTTGAGTCAAAGCACCATTGAAGCACATGGATTGGTTATGAGGCTCATTACATGGAAAACACCAATCATACTCGGGCGGTGTTGTTTTGTCTTTGGTACTAATGCCTTAGAGGCAGATATGGCATTTGGATTATAAAGGCTGGAATGGTCTATTGGCAGGAGGCCTTGTTTGATTCATATTTGCAGCTGGATTGGGTGGCCTTTGAGGCTGATATGGCTGCCTATTAGGTTGAGCTTGAGGCTAATACGAAGGTCTAAAACCTTGAGCTTGCTGTCTCTTGAGTGTGACCAGCTCATTACCTAAATTTTGCAGTTGCTTCATGACTTCTTGAAGCTCATTTGGGGCACTTGGAGATGAAGTGGAAGCTTCATTTGAACTCTGATTCCTAGGAGTGGGAATAGGAGCTAAGACAGGTGCTTGACTAGTACTTGGGCTCTCTAAACTTGGATATAATGGCATTGGAGGCCTAGGAGCTAGCTTGCCAGCTTGAATCAGACAATTTTCAGCTCTAATGGCAATACTATAAGCAGCAGGGATAGTTGTGCCTCCCATAGATTGAATCAACATAGAAATATCAGAATTTAAAGCTTTAAGGTAATATAGAAAAGCACCTTCTGCTGTTGGCCTGACTGCTACTGGAATCCTATCCCAAGACCTTTGAAATCTGAAGTTGAAGTCAGTTAGCTGCTCATTGGAAGCTCTCTTGATAGTTGTCAGCTGTTCCAAAAGAGACAAGTTGTCTCCCTTCTCTCCAAATTGATTGTGAAGTGCAATACACGGTGATTCCGTTTGTGATAGAGCCAACTTCAAGGCTCCTAAACCATTGCAATTCTTTTCCCTTGAATGAGGATGCCAAAGAATTTGTGACTACTTACATTTCATTAATCTCATGGATTGCACAAATGTTAGCAATGTCCTTGACATGATCACCAGGAGTGGTCTGATTTTCCCCAGTAAAGTATGGAATGTTCTTCAGTGCTGCAACTGGGATTGGATTTTGTGCATTGAGAGCAAGTGGGCTGCTGCCTGTGAAGTTGACATAGGGGTTCACTGGTTGCGCCATTCTGATTGGTCTTAAAACCCTTGTATACTGAAAGAAAGGCCGCTCAGGTGGAGGAGTTGAGAGAGTTCTGTTTGGTGGAGATGGGGACCTTTGAATCCTTCTTCCTCTTTGCCTTCTTCTTGGAGATAATTGCAGGTATTCAAACAGTACTTCCTCCTCTCCAACTCTTGACCTTGTGATTCTTCTCATAAGCTTTCAGGCCCATTCTGTTGAAACCAGTTGATTCTTCCCCTCGGAGTCGCCAGATATGCAAATAATAGCTCTTTTCAAGCAATAAAATTGCAGCAGATGCACATCAACTTTTCTCGCAATAAAAATGAGACCCTCCGGTCCCCCCTGGGCGTGCCAAACCGTTAGTGCAAAATTACAGCACCCCAGACGCCGATCGATTTCTAGGTTGATCACTCTTGCATCCAGTGTAATTGCACAACATGGAAACCTCTCCAAGTGTGGGACTTGGAAACCGAGAGAGGAATCTCCAGATTAGAGGTGGTTCCTCAATCTCCTCTCGATTTAGATCTATATTTTGCAAATCTACAGAGGTCTAGATCCTAATCCTATTCTAACTTGCAAGGAGACAGGGGGTAGAAGTGCAAAAATTGAAACTAACTAAAGATGGTGATGCACCAAAAAGGAGTGGTGAAACATATTAGTCATGCGCAAATAGACACGAGACCAAGGTTCACAACATAAAAACATACATGATGATAATGTATAATTTAGCATCGAAATCAAGCAAATAATACAAACAGAGGATTGAAACCCATTCACTGAGCTTGCATTATCAATTTAATATCAAAATACACATTACACCCTCGAGAGAGGTAAAGAAAATCATTCTACAATCCTTGGAGAGGTCGATACTTCATCAATCCCTTGAAGAAGGTGAAAGAAGAAGTCTGTTATGCCCAAAAATGTTCCTTTTTTTTTTAAATGAGCCCAAAACTGGCTTTTAAAATGCAAGGGTCGAACCCAGGGAACAGGAGACGTACAAAGGCATGGGATCCCATTCTTTCTTGACTACAGGTGTATTAAAATGGCATGGAGGACCTTACAAACCCATACCCTATCATTTTTGCAGATTACGGGAGAATGCGACCCATTCTCGCATTAACTCAGTCGCATTTAGAATGTCTTTTCCGGCCATGAATACGCGTCGAGCCGTTTCTCAATTTTTCTCCCTCCAGACTGCTCCAAAACGCAAGATTGACCCCGAAATCATGTAGATAATTTCACCAGCTTTCCGTTGATATAAAGAGCGCAAACTCGAGCTCTGGATCAAAAGTTATGGCGATCCGAAGATCTAGGGCACAAAAGCAGCGAAAGCATGTTTGAAATCCTTTCCCGCGCTCTGCCACCTGGACGACACGTGGGACGTGCTGATTGGACGAGCAATTCTCTCTCCTCCATCTTTCGCGGGCTTTCATTTTGAAATTCACTTGCGGGGCCCTTAACTGGACACGTGGCGCTATTTCATTGGTTCGGGCTGACCTTTTAAAACTTGCCCTTTGACCTTTTTGACCTTTTTTCCCTGAGACACGTGGCGGCTTCTGATTGGTTCTCGGCCCTGCCGGATTTTTCACGCCCTTCGCGTCCTTTTGTCCCAGACGTCCCAATTGCTTAGTGCTCCTTGTGCTGATTTTGGCCGAACCGGCCGGTTCGCGTCCATTTGTCCCGGATGTCCCAATTGCCTTCGGACTGTTTTGACCTCTTTCACCCGGTTCGGCCGGTTCACGCCTTTTCGGCCCGCTTGTCCCGAACTGTCCCTCTCAGCAGTTAGTCGATTTTCTCTCGGTCGAACCGGCATTTCATGCCTGCCATGTACTTTCGTCCCATTTGTCCCATTTTCTTTTGGACTGCCTGTGCTCATTTCGCCGAACGGCGGTTTGAACCTTTTTTGTCCCAAATGTCCCGAGCAACACTTAACCAATTTTTCTTCCTCTTCGGCCGGATCGGCTTTTCGCGCCCGCCGCGTACTTCTAGCCCGATTGTCCCAAATGCAATTTGGGCCGCCTAGAGGCTTTTCGGCCGATCCGCTTCCATTTGTCCCACTTGTCCCAAATGCTACCTTGAGCAGGACTTAGCCAATTTTCACACTCTTTCTGGATCAACCTATTTGCCTTTCTCGTAACTTTTTGCATTTTCTCGAGCTTGCTCCCTGTTTCTTTAGCCAGGAGTTAGAAAAATACGAAGGGACCCTAGAAACCCGATTTTGCTCTCGAATCAATCAATTTGCTTGGGATTTGAATCTTCGATGCATGTTATCAAAATTTACCCTAGGGGGTGAATTTTGGATAACAGTACACAAAGGGTCCACACGGCATGGATATAGATAAACTAAAGAAGTATCCTAGTTGTACAAGCAGCCGCACATCTTGTTACGAAGCTAAATGACCAAGAAAGGTGGTCACAAGTGAATACCATGTGGTTGCACATTACTAAAAAGATGTCGAAGGGGTAGTCTATAACATTTCATGTTACATTGTAGAAACTATCGTTGAGGAGGTGCGCACAAGAGGAAAGATCAGCTTTGGAGTTGTTCTATTATCACTAGTGTTCATGGAGATTGGAGTACCTAATGGACCAAAAGAGAAGATATGGGAGTATCCCATAGAGCACAAGTCACCTACAGAATGCTTCAAAAAGTACTTGTGTGAAGGATCCATGACATAATAGGTCAAGAAAAGGGATGAGAAATGGTACGATAGGCTCTACGCGGCCTTTGAAGAAGAATGGTGCATCCCCAAGGACTTTCCTTTGGTGGTTGGAAAGGTAGTTTAGTTCGCTATATACCATGACTTTTGCATAGCATGGTTTTCCATAAAGGATGGAGCATGGAGCCCTTGGTGTAAGTTACCATATGCCTTCATAAAGAAGGTACCTATAGGCGTCGATTACACGAGGTTCTTAGATGCGTGGTTCCTAATGTTCAATGCGAGACAAGGTAGATTGTGACTACTACATGCTAAGGAAGAAATATGTGTATCCGGGTGGTACATATATTGAAAGGCTCATTTCAAATGTATTGAGCATTAAACTAGTAAGTTTCGTTGTGGGAGATATTGGAGCAGCACTGGTGTACCTCCAACTAAAGCCCAAGTTGGAGAATAACAAGTATGTGGAAGATGAGTTCGCACTTCCAAAACCATTGAGGGGTAAGCATACAATGGAGAACATCCCAGTGCCTAAGCCCACAAAGCCAATTGAGGTAGAGGATGAGGAGGATGAGCGCGAAGATAGTGGTGGTTTGGAACATAGAGGCAGAAGACATCCTACGAATAAGGATGAAGCTAAGCATGCAACTACACCACCTTAGCCACAAGAGGGGGATGATGAGGAATTAGATGCAGTCCAAGGAGAGCACAAATTTAAGAGAGTGTTCAAGAGAACAAGGACCCAAAGTGTTACTCCACAAATAGTGCACAAATCACCTAGACTCTCTCCACAAAAGGAGACAACCACAAAAAGGAGAAGGAAACTGAAGTTGAATGAGGAGGCGGAAGAGTCAGAGGAAAGCATGCCTAATTATCCTACACCTCCGGAGAACATAGAAGAACAAAAAGATGAGGAAATGAAGGAAGGAGAAGAGGAGGAAAAGGGAACAGATGAGACAGCTACAGGGACTGCTCAGGACGTGGAGACACAAGTTCCAAATCTGGAAGCTCAAGTTCCTAAGCAGCCTAGGTCTAGAAGAATGAGTGGAGAGCACATTCCACCAGCCATGGGTTATGCCGAGGATGTAGGTAAAATTTTCTCGCACCGGTTCAGAGAACACTAACACAAAAGGAATTATATGGCTGGGAATTAATGGATGAAGATATGGCTACAATGCGCACAAGGAAGTAGTTATCATGGTCAATGCACACACACATGGATGAACCAGATTTTGATGTGTGTGAGGAGTCATGTGTATCGAGGAGGTTGAAAAAGACACCTCATGCTAGACACATGACAGTAAAGCCTCTATTGTCATGTCAGATGAATAGGTGAGCAATGCATTGGTGAAAGTATCAATGGAGGTGGCAAGGAGGAATATGGACAAGGCTGCCACAATTAGGGCACTCATGGAAGAGATTAAAACTAAGGATGGGGAAATAGCATGCCTAACACAGGAAAGAGACTTAGTGCAGAAGAAGAACTCTATATTTATCAGCATCGCAGAGGAAATTGGTGATAATGTCATAAGAGCTAGGCCACACTTAGAGCCAAAGGTACCAAAATATTTCCTTCAGCGATACACTATGTAGGAAAGTTGGTGGACCTAGTGCTTCAAGAAGAACCTCTACGCAAGTCAACGCCAAAAGATCCAGCGCGAGATGCGGAATGAGAGAAGGCTTCAGTGATGCAGAAGATTGCATCCTATGAAGGACTACTACAAATGCTACAAGAAGAACTGAAGAAAGAAGACCAAGCCTTGAACATTTGCACAACATAAAAACCCTGGAGGAGAATAATGAGATCTAGAAAGTGATGAAGGATGAATCATTGGGCGCACAG
Organism: Taxus wallichiana var. yunnanensis; assembly: GCA_018340775.1. Taxonomy (NCBI): domain Eukaryota; kingdom Viridiplantae; phylum Streptophyta; class Pinopsida; order Cupressales; family Taxaceae; genus Taxus; species Taxus wallichiana. Next base: position 19,283,853 of record CM031239.1, on the reverse strand, counting down.
AAAGGTTATCAATGGTTAAACAGAAGTGTGAGGCCCTAGCAGTAGCCCAAGAACCACACAAAAATTGGCTGGAAGAGCTTAGGAAGCTCATTGCATAGAATATGGATTTGTTGGAGAGAAGGATGACCTCAATGTCTAGTGTTGTGTTGGTCTTGCAGAATGAGAAAGGGGAGATTGTGAAGGATGAATTAGAGTCCATTGATGTGGATATTCTAGAAAAAGCAAAGGAAGCACTTGCTGAGTGGCAGACCTTGGAGGCCAAAATAAAATAGGAATGCCCGAATTAGTTGTTCAGGATACAGAAGAAGAGACTACAGATTAAAAACATTCTTTCATTTATCAAAATTCTTTCCATTCTTCTAATTATTTACTTCAATTTTGGATATGATCATTGTTAGGCGACATGAAATTAGTGTGGGGAAATGTTGATCGAGAACATTGGGTAAAAATCACACAAGAAGTTTGTGCGGGAAAGCAAGTCATATTCAAAGGCATGAACGGATAGTGAGAACACGTGCATGGAGCAGAAGTTCAGCTTTTGGGACTTAGTCATTTTGCTCATGCAAGTCTATTTTTAGATATGGCATGCAGGGCACACAAATGAGGTAGAGACGTGTGCGCCACACATTGGCTATTTTTGGAGGATTAGCTATAAAGCACTTTGCATGGACACAGGCCGGAAATAGATCTACTATTGTTAGTTAACTACCAGTAGTCTATTGTAGCGCACTTGCATGTGTGGCTAGTTTTATAACGACACATGGCTAGTAATAGCATGCGACCTATTTTGAGAATTGATAAGCGGTGAAGGGAAATTCCCCACCCTTATAAGTATGTAGTAAATTGTGTAATAGAGAGATCAACATATACAGAGATATGCATACATAGTGAGATTATGTTGCTAAATCTGTTACGCGCATACTATTGTTATTGTAATGAAGCTTTTGTAAACTTATTGTAGTTAATATGATGGAGGATATTGGTTGAATCTAAGTGTTAGTTCTGTGTGTAGCTGAATCTAGTATGTCTTTGATCTCATCATGGTTAATAATTAGTTTTGTTCTCCCTTAGAGATATATCTACTATGCTCTATAGAATGATGTGTTAGTAATGGAACTATATATGTTAAATCTTCATCATGCTAACATCTTGCAATAAAGAACCCTAAAGAGGGACCTGGTACCTTTACGCTTCGAGTGAGTGCTCAGTCAAAGTTGAGTGATGTGCCAGCGTGTCTAGGGTCTTATTGGATTTGTAACACTAAATTCTAGGTTGCATCGAGGAGGGAAATGAAAAGGTTATTCTTGATTTTTTAGAAAGCATAATGATGAGGTTTGGTGTTCCATTTATAGTTATTTCAAATAACACAATGGCTTTTCTTGGTCTGAAGTTGAGTGAATGGGCTATTAAGAATGGGTTTTATCTCAAAACTTCATCCAATTACTATCCGCAAGGAAATGGATTGGTTGAGTCTAGCAATAAGAATCTAATACAGATTATCAAATGTACAATAGAAACCAACAAGAGGACTTGGCGCACACTGACTAAAAGCGCTTTATGGGTAGATCATATCATGCCTAAAAGGGCCATTAGAAATTCTCCTTTCATGTTGGTATATGGAAGAGAAGAAAAACTTTTGCTATCCTTATAATTACCTTCTTTGGAGTTAGCATATCAGCTTGAGGTTATGGAGAGTGATCCTATGACAGTCATGTTTGTTGAGTTCATGGAGTTAGAAGAAGTGTGGAACAAGGCAATGAAGACTTTGGAGCAACATCAAGCTCAGGTTAAGAAATATTTTGACAGAAGGCATCCAACATGAATTTTCAAGAGGGAGATTTATTTCTCAAATGGGATGCTTATGAGCCAAAGCGCATACACGCCAAGTTTGACACTCTCTAGAGCGAACCATATATTATTACAAGTTGTAAGGAGGTGAATTCATTTTTCCTATCTAGGCTTAATGGACAAGAACTTCCCATTCATGTGAATGGGATACATCTCAAATCTTTTTTTTTAGAGTTTTCCACACTTGTACAGTTTATTTAGGTCTTTCCTCCAAGTGCTTTACACATTGCTTGTTGTTTTGTGTATTTTATTTTCTGTTTTACTTTCCTCGTTGTTTGTGGTGTTGTTCGAGGATTTTTAGAGGTTTTGTGACTCAATTCCCAATGGATGTTATAGGCTACTGGACTAGTGCTTAGCAGGCAAGCATCCCCGAGAGGTCGCTAAAAATGTTATCCATTTTTCCCCTAGCCAAAAATGGACAACGGGGGTAAATTACACCTGGGATAGGAAAAGTATGTCATAGAAGCACTCCAGGGTTATCAAACACAATTTCAAGATTTGAGAGCATTTACACTATTCCGAGAAGATTGGGTATTATCTTGGACTACTCTTTTCTTTCCTAGGTTTTGAAGGTTTAGGGTTTGTTCGAGAACAAGAAAATATCCCATGGCGGGCCCACATACATCCAACACAAGTAAAAATGCTCAAAAATGGTAGATAATAGTTTTAGGTGTCCTACTCTACTTCCATGATGCCCGAACTAAAAAAAAAATCTAAAATTTTGAAAGGGTTAGGCAAAACTTATAAAATTTATCAAAACAAGCTTGAAGGTGCCATAAGTTTGAGAATAATGCGCCACTCAGTTATCGAGTTGGCTAGAGATCTGGTTGAAATACATCACAAGTCGACACATATTGGGGAGTTGGTGCCATGTTGGTAAATATTTGATCCCAGTGGCATGATAGATGTTGACTTTGCAAATAAGGCTAACTCAACCGAGGTTTAGATATTGATCTTCATGCCCAAAATTAACTTTGCAACACCAAGATCATTCATGTCAAATTTCTCATAAAGTTGAACTTTCACTTGTTTGATCATTTCCATGTTTCCAACCAACAACATATCATCCACATATATCACTATGATGATAAGTTTGCAAACACACCGATCTAACTTCGAATTCTAGATTTGGTGATTATTTCAGGTCATACGGGAATATTTGAGCAAAAAACCATGTCCTCTTTTCCCTTGACTCTAAAATTGTTATGTTGCTTCATGTATATTTCTTTCTTAAGCTCCCTACATGCAACAACATTGTTCCAGTATCCATTTGATCAATATCCATATTATTGTGCAAGCAATAGCTAAAACAAATCTAATTGAAATTAACTTTGCACTAGGAAAATACTTCACTAAAGTCAATTCCTTCGACATGAAAAAACCCTTTTGCAAATAAGAGAGAATTTTATTTCTCCAAATTTCCCTATCTATTGAACTTCCTATTGAAACCCATTTACTGCAACCCACGCATTTTCTTCTATGAGGTAGATTTACCAAGTCCCATGTATCATTCTCCTTTAGAGACTCCATTTCCTCCTTCGTATCATTCATCCAAAGCTTACTCTCATTTGAATCTAGAGCTTCCTTCATTGTCGTTGGATCCACATTATTTTTTACCGATAATAAAAAAACTAAATGGTAATTATAAGGGTTAAAATTTTGTGGTGTTCTTCAAAATCTTACCAACCTTCTTAGTCCATAAGTAACATTATCGTCCAAACCAGCTTCTAGATTTCTCCTTAGCATGATTTCAAAATCAATCACCTCATGAAGGCCTTGTTCAAGTGAGTTCTCTTGAATTTTTGTATCACTTCATTACCTCCAATTTTTCGTTGCAACGAAACCTCTTGATCAAGATTATTTTATGATATCTTAGCCTCTCCTTGATCTCGTAGTGAGATTGCCTCTGAAGATTCTACCTTTGGTTTCTTTAACTCTTGAGTTGTCTTTTTCAAATCTTACTCTACCAAAAATTTCATGCCTTTCCATTCCCTAAAGAAAACATTTATTGTAAAAATCCTTTTGGATTCATGGATGAACCATAGCTTGTAAACTTTGACATCATTACCATACCCTACAAAGATGCACTTTTCATACCTAAAGTCAAGTCCTGTTCTCTTCTCCTTTGCGATATTCATGTATTCTTCACAATTGAATACTCTTAGATGTTCAACAGATGGATTCTTTCCCATCCAATATTATTGTGGGGTCTTATCCACCAACATTGATGTAGGTGACATGTTCACCAAATAACATCCAATAGCCATTATTTCAACCCAAAACTTATTATCTAAATTATCGTCACTTAGCATACTCAAGGCCTTATCCATCATCATTCTATTCATGTGCTATGTCACTCCATTCTATTTTGGAGTATAAGGAATTGTATTTTTCTTGATTATTCCATAATTTTCACATAATTCATCAAAAATCTTCAAATAATGCTCTCCTACATTATTCGTATGCAAAACTTATAAACTTTTCTCATATTAGTTCTCAATAAGTTCCTTGAACTTCTTAAAATCTTTGAATACTTCAGACTTTTTCTTGAGAAAATATATCCATGACTTCCTAGAATAGTCATCTATGAAAGACATTAAATACTCGAATTTCCATATGAGGGAACCTTGATAGTCTCGCATACATTGTTGTGTATAGCCTATAAAACTCTATTTGAACGATTAGAAGAAGTGGGAAAGTTTTCTTTATTTTCCATACACATAATGTTCACAAAAGTTAAATTTCAAGGGACAATTCAAAATTCCTTTAACCATTCCTTTTGATTGCAATACATGTTTCCCTTTTTCACCAATATGGCCCAACCTTTCATGTTAAAGCATTTATTTCTCCTCCATAAGAAATTATTTCTTTTTCACCAAATCTCGTTGTCGCAAAATTTCTCTAGTGGTCTTCATTTCACCCACCAAGACTAAATCATGGCAACATTTCATTTGATTTTCCTTTAACATTTTTTTCTCTCCAATTATCGTTGGGATGAGAAATATCCCTTATTTTATGTGTATTCCTTGAGATATCGCTTAGGAAATTACTCTTGTGCACCCACCTTTGAGGTCACAACAAGATATCTATACGAAGGGCTATCATTTTCTATTTTCCGGCCATAATTTATAAGATGTCTCTTAGGAGACATATTAACTATTTTCTTCCCATACCCCATGAGATGTCTCTCGGTGACATCTCAATTGATTTTTTCCTCAAACTCCATGAGGTGTCTCACAGCGCAACATCTCAACTAACTACTTCCCATTAACTTTTGCAAATTGTCTTTGGGTCGACATATTTGGCACTATCTACCCCCAAATTTTCGAATATATGCTGCTAAAAGACATCTCATAAAGATGTCTCTCGGGAAACATACCTTCAAGATGTCCCAGGAGACATCTCATCAAGATGCGTATGAGGTGATATCTCCTCAAGATGTCTCCAAGGAGACAATTCAACCCATTTCATGAATTTTTTTCAATGATCCCTAAGCGGGAATCTATTGTAGATTTTTCTCTTCTCTTCTGTGAGAATTCTTGCTTTCACCAATTTTTTTGCTCACATCAACTTTAAACAAATTTCCTTGTTCACTCTTTCCAAAACCAGATATCCACACACCATTTTGTACCCATGTTTACTTGAATGAGACCCATACACCAACAACATTCATCTTTCTCAATGAAACCAAAATTCTAGCAAGTTACGGTATGTGCAAACACCAAGGAGAGTCTTGGTCCTCCCATCTGTAAACTTAAAATTAACTCCTCTCCCCACAATCTTGTAGGTCAAATTATATCCCAAAACTCTTGTTGGCCATCATACACCTCAAATTCATAAATTCATTCCCTGCGAGAGGTCAAGTGCAAAGAAGCGCCCAAATTAATAATCCATGCACTATTACATGCATCTCGCACTCAAGGTGCAAGGTAAGCATCGTAGTCATTTTTGTTTCCTCATGTCTTTAAAATGTGCATTATTTTGGGGTTATTTCCTTTTTATCCTACAATCTTATATTTCCCTATTTTACCACGATTCCAACACTTTTTTTGACTTCTATCTAGAGTCTTGGATTTTGTTTTGTACTTGGACATCTTATCCCCTACTTATTTCTTATTTCTCCTCTTTCTCTCTCCCTCAAACTAACAAATATTCCTTTGAGTGATAGTCATCCACAAACCTTCTTCTCATCTCTTTAGATAGTAAATTTGCAACTATTTCATCAAGCTTTAATTTGTTAGTGATACTAGTAATAGCCATCACCAAATTTTCCCAAGAGTCTGGAAAAGAACAGAGAAGGGTAATACACCTCTCTTCATCATCCATCTTCACATCAATGGATAATGTCTTATGATGAGTAAAAACTATTTAGGTACTCTACAACCGATTCACCATCATTCATCCACAAAGAATACTTCTTCCTTAGAAAAAGCTTGTTCACCAAAGATTTGGCTTGATACAATGTTCCTAGTTTATCTCACAACTCTTTTGTTGTTTTTCACTAGAAACATTCAATAACATAGAGTTAGAAACATGTAACCCGAGATTACTTTTTCCCTCCTATCAACCGTGTCCCGCTCTTCTTGTGTGAAACTTCTAGGAGTTGTTTGTGTAACTACTATCCATTGATCCCTCACCATCAAAAGATCTTCCATCTTTAGTTATCACAACTCATTTTTTTCATCAAACTTGTCAATCTCAATTCTTGTGCTACTAGTTGCCATATTAGAGATTCTACTAAAAACCATATTTGTAACTCAAAAAATTGTTTAAAGCAAAGAAAACAAATCCCCACTAATTTTGTAACCTTGGCACAAATACTAGATGTTGGGATTTTGGGAAAACATGCAAGCAATAAACTAAACTATAATTACATAAATCAGTAAATCTAAAATAAAGTAGAGCATACCAAGAATATTGACAAAGTGATTATCCTAGTAAAACCTTTCAAGTAAAAAATCTAGTAAAACTTTTCTCCTTGTATTGACTTGAAAAAGTTTGCAAATACAATTACCAACATCCAAAGTTTTGGCCTTCGAAAATTAAGTCTTTCAACCATTCCTCTCATAATGAGAGCATGTACTTCTATAACCAGATCACGTCATATAATCAACCTTGCTTAGAAAGAAGGGTATAGTATTAAAATAATACTTTAAAGCAGAGCCACTACTTTTATAATGAACTCAAGTTACAAAGCTAAATTAACTTTACTATTATTAGGCACAACCATTATTTTAAAACAAAATGCCTAAAATAGCCCAATGCCCTTGCATGGGCACTACATGCATAGGCAACTACCAAGCTGACTACATCATTTTCACCTATTATAGCAAAATGTGTTGTATATAGTTAAATGTGGCATTAAATCATTGATTGTACAATGATGGAGACATTTCAAAATGAATTTCAAAGTCTTGTCTTTGGGAGGAGGGAGATCCTTTGGAGAATATTATTGCATAACACATTATTAGATAAGATTGTGAAGAACGATTTGAAAAGAGGTTTTAACACCAATAGTCATGTAACAATTATCATGAGGTTTCTCAAAAATCTTTCAAGCAATGGAGGATGCATCATTGCATGGGTCTTTTTCGTGACATTTACTTAAATGATATTATGTGGAAACAATCTCGGTGCTTATGCTTCCTATGCTAGTATTAGCAACATGGTAACAAGTGTTGACCTTAAAATGAGGATGAATATTTTGCAAAGCAAGTTGGTGGTCAAATTACCTACCACGGGAGGTTGTAATGTTAATTCGGCAACTAGAGTCCATATGATCTAAAATGGCGTCACACCTTTCATGGGGACTTATGATCATTAATGTGGTAATGGATAAGATGTTTCTCATCACTCTACCACCATTTGGGAAGACATTACTTGATTTATGATATGCCTGCACTTTTGTATGTGTTTTCATAATACAATATTTAATATTTTAGAATAAAACATTATTTCTTATAGGTATTGGTAACATCCTAGTTGTTGAAGACATCATCTAGTTTTAATTTGGATTGTGTTACAACCTAGTGAAGAACAAACTAACAATGGTGCTTAATGTGTAATAACATTCATTTTACAATGAAAGAGTTATAGAAAAAAACTAATGTTATTGCAATTTGAAATGTAAAAGAATTGGCAAACTCCGGAAGAAAGATGTATGTCCGAGAGATCTATTTACGTATTCAAAATATATTGCTTTATAGTTACACAATGGAGAATATGAAAAACTACTAAAAATAGAATATAGAAGATTTCATATGGGGATTTGAAAGGTCATCCGACATGGAGACCACTAGTATCCACCGTAGGGGTGGATTTGAAAAGACATAAGTGGAAAAAACCAAAATCTATCTTATTATTACTATATATAGTGCTCCTTGTTGGGGTCATATCTCGTATCCGGTGGACTCAATTCGTGAACCACATGATCCATTAGAAACATGATGGAGGGAACATGAAAAAATCCTCTATAATGATAGCACTTCAACTATTGCACTTTGGTTATTTTCATATAGTTGAAGCCCGAAATTCTCAAAAGACCCTTAAAATGCAAAATATTAAAATATGTCAAAAAAAAAAAAACTAAAAATAGATTTCATGATTTTCTAAAAATAGATTTTCAAAAATCTTGTTTTGGATCATCCATTCCTCCTTAAGAAGAAATGTGCCCGTTGCTCCTAAATTTTGGACAAAGTGTGGAAATGACTTCTCAATTTGGCTCTTGGTGAACCACTTCCCTTGGTGTGCCATTTGTCTTGCCTTTACTACTCAAAGTGTGATATGTTGATGTTTCATGTCCTTAACCACCATGTCAATGATTTGAGCAGAGTTCACTCTTTGTCACACAATATGGGTTCAAAGTTGTACATTACAATTGTTCACTAATGTCAATGTGTTGAAGAGTGGTGGAAAGTATGGGCAAATTAACTCAACATTGAAAACTGGATGCAACCCAAGGTAGGGTAGAAGATTAAGCTCAAATGCATTCTCACCAACTTGTTTGGTGATGGTGTATGGCCTATATCGCAGAGGTTTGAGTTTCTTGTATGGTACCTTGAGTCACTCTTTATGTAAATGTGACCATACTTTATTCCCCACTTGGAATTGATGAGGGATCCGATGGGCATCATGATGTTGATTGCACTTTTGGTTGGTTCATTCCGTAATCTCATGAACCTATTGCTAGATGTGTTGAATTCACTCCAAAATTTTGGTTTCCTTATCCACTTCTTTTTTCATATGGGCATATTTTTAGCTCAAAGCATAATGGGCAATGTTACATCAATGGGAGCCAATGGATGGAATATGAGAGAGGCCTAAAATGGGTTGGCATGTGGAGCTATGAAGAAATCTTTTATAGATATGTTGGACATACACAAGACTCGCATCCCATGTGCGTGGATGTTACATCTAAAAAGATACACAATCAAGTGGTTGACTACCATTGTCTTCCCATCAAACGGGGGTGGAATTATTGGACTTGTTCAATTTCATATCCATCATGGACCATCATCTGAGACCAAAATATCCCCAGAAATATGGAATCATTATCGACAAAATGCTTCTTGGCATGCCACAATGTACAAACCAAAATCCACAAGCTAAAACCGGGGTAAAAATCTTAAAGCACTTTCATACACAACACGTAAGAATCACTTACTACAACACAACAATGCATGATATGTTTATGCAATCATAAAACCACTCATGCAACAATTTAACTTTTACTTGAATAAGAAATAAGAGAAAGATCATACACCAAACGTAAAGATGAAACATGCCACCAAGCATACCCATAAGGCTTGCAAAGAGGGGAGACCTTCATATGTACTTCCCATTTTCTCTCCACGAAGGAATCATGGCTAGCCTTTGGTTCCTCCAAGATGAAACACACAACAACAAACAACATACCCATTTCTCTCCACTTAAACCACCCTCTTATCCCTCCACTAACACTAGCCACAAATTCCCTTGGTTCTTCCAATGCAACAACACACAAATCATTATTCCGCCCTTCAACTAAAAACCATAATCATGCAATGCCGAAGTCATCTCATGCTAATCTATAACTCCACTCGTAACAATATTTAAAACAAGGTGGTCGACTACATCGGTGCTTCACATTCTACTTATTAATTAAATTAATTAGATACGTTCTGATCTTATAATTGCATGATATCAACAACTCATTTTCTTATCAAGAATGCTAAGGCACCACTGCTAAATTCATAACCATAACAATAAAATGTGTCTCAAAATGCTAAGGGTCAAGAAAATGTGTCTCGTAAGCAGTTTTAGTCTCTTCTATTGTGATTGTCTTCTTACGGGTTCGCAAAGATTGCCATTTTTGAGACCTTATCAAACACCACAAAAACATAGTCATGGCCATGTTTGGTGGAAGCAAGACACGACATGAAACCCATTGAGACATACTCCCATGATGTTTTTGTAATTGGCGAGTAGTGTACAAGTCTTGATTTCGATTGGTTGGCTTGGCAATTAAACAAGTTATGCATGACTTGATATATCTCGCAAACATCGTGATATAGCTTTGGCCAGTAGAAATACTTCTTCAAGACTATCACTATTTTCTCTACTCCAAAGTGACCTACAAACTGTATTGAGCCTCCCAAATCAATTTTTCACACTCCTATGTAGGAACACATAGGTGCCTCATGTGGCATGGAAACCCTTCATGTAAATGATAGTCTTGAACATTTTTTCCATCCCTCAATCCCTAATATATGTCAAAAAATTAAGGTCATGTTCATACATTTGAGGCCGCTCTGATGTCTCATGCCCACATGAGTCGAGGGTTGTTGTCAATGAGGTGATTGGGGGCGACTAAAAATAAGTAATTGAGTTAGCACTCCCCTTCTTGTGTAGGATCTTTGAGATGGATCTTGCGAGATAGGTGGACCATCTCTAGTGACTATCATTTTGCAACTTGCTTTGGGTCTGCATAAATTACAAAGGCTTGTGATCTATGCGTATGATAGTCTTTTTCCCCGGAATGTAGTGTTTCTGGCTTGCACAATGGCATGTAACTCATTGTCGTATGTCGGTACATTCACACTATGTCAAATGTCTCGCTATGGTATGTCACCAAATGACCATGTTGGGTGAGGACTGCGTTGAGTGCATATTCGAAGCATTTATTTCTATCTCAAATAATTGTTGTAGATTCGGCAATACCAAAATTGGTGTTGAACAAAGTCTCCATCATTTGTGCAAATACCTTTTGTTGTGCCCCTTGCCCATACTGAAATTTGCTTTCACTCATTTATGTGTTACATGGTTCATAGGCCATGCAATGTGAGAAAAACCAAGTATAAACATGCAATAGAAGTTGGTTAGTCCCAAAAAACTTTGAAGGTTTTGTGAGTCTTTGGGGTTAGCCAGTCTTGGATGGCCTAGATCTTCTTTGGGTCCACGTACACATCATCCTTGATGATGTATCCCAACTATTGGATACTCTCCATCCAAAGGAACACTTCTCTATGTTGGCATAGAGTCTATGCTAACACATGGTCTAAAGAACTTGTACACGTTGAGTGTGGTCCTCACATGTCTTATTGAAGACAAGAATGCCATCCAAGTACACAACCACAAATGAATCTGTGAATGATCATAGGATATCATGCATCATCCTCATGAATGTTGGTGCATTTGTTAGCCCAAAAGGCACGACCAACCATTTGAATAAGCTCTCCTCATATTTGAAGGCAATTTTCCAAGCATTTGTGGGATCAATGGAAACTTGGTCGTAACCTGACTTCATATCAATCTTTGTGAAAAAAATTAGCTACCTGAGCTAGTCTATGAGGCCATCAATTCATGGAAGCATGTATCTAGTTTTTACTAGGATATTGTGCAAGGATTGATAGTCAATACAAATCTACCACATCACATCTTTCTTTCGAGCAAGAACAATAGAGTTCCCACAAGGTGAAGCACTTGCTCGCATGTGCCCCTTTTAAATCAACTCCTAAATCTAACACTTGATTTTTTCATATTCTCGAGTATTTTGAGCATCTATATAGGGGCCCATTCGAAGTGGGGTTCTAGGGACCAAGTCATTTGGATGTTTCACTGACAATGCAAAAGCATCCTGTTGATAGTATGAATACATTTGTGTTCAAATACCATATGTTTCCATTGTGTTGTTTGGCATGGTGTGTCAACTCTTATGGTTAAAACCTTTTGTTATCCGTAGGCCTGATCACGAATACGAAAAGGACGTAGTTTTGACAATCAACCTCCCACATTGTTTTGCACTAATCAAGACCGCTAACTTAGGAGGGGCTACCTCTAGTATGCAGTGTAAACTTACGATCTAGAGGGACGGTGGTGCTCTTAGACTTGGCCTCATAGACACCATGGCAATCCCACATGTGTGGTTGTCCAAGAATCGCATCACTAACATCCACGGGTGCAACATCACATACCACCACATCCTTGACTTGTTTGATTGAATAAAGAAGACAACATTGTTGATTTGCATGGATATATCTTCCTTGACTAACCCAACAGACAGAGTATGGTTGTGGGTGAGGAGTCGTTACCAAATTTAACCTTTCTACTATTTTTGCTTATATCATATTCTTTTGTCTCTCACTATCTAGGTTAAAGTGAAGAGCTACACCATTTACTCACATCTATGAGTAAAACGGTCATTTTCCATCATCTTATGGTGAAGACATTGTTCATGTGGTGGCAACAATGGTATATGGATCTACATCTACAACTGGCTCCCCTTCTTCATGTGCACATGGATTCTCTATAGAAGCCTCTATTGCATTAACTAAGTTTTTGATGGCTCTACTGAGTCCTTTGTATCATGGTACCTTCTCTTGTGCTTCTCACACTTTGCATTCTTGTCTTTTCGTGACTTTTTTCCATGACCACTTCTTATCTTGTTTCTGTGGTGGTGCATCCTTTACTTGTTGCTTGGTGCCCACCTTCCCTTTCTTTGACTATAAAGATCTTTGTTTCCCCTACGCTTGGATCTTTATTCAACCTTGATTGCATATTGGTAAACTTCCCGAGAGTATTGATGTCTACAAACTCCATCTCTTCCTAGATGTAATATCGCAACTTGTTGCAATATTTTCAATGTCGTGTGTCCACTTTTGTGGATAGGGTATGAAACTCATTAGTGTATTATTGAGCTATTTGATCCACGACCCTAACGTAATTGGTGCGAGTTCCTTGAACTAGTCCTCGTAATTCTTCATTGGATAATATCCCTTTGATAGCCTCTACAAAACTACCTCATGTTTATGGGGGTTTCGTATTAACATTACAAAATCATTATCATCATTTGGCAAGCAGTATGATTCCCACCATTTGTTCACATGCGAGAGAACCTTTCAAGAGTGCAAATGTTAGCTTTTCATTATCAAAGAAATTGTTGGCAAAGAAATATGATTCTAGCTATCAATCCATTTCTCTAATTCATCAACAACAATTTTTCAATCAAACTATAGAATGTCAAAAATTATTTATACCTTGAAGGGTATTGGACCCTCAAAGGGTTTACTTGATGTGGTTGCAGTTGTGGGGGTGGGGCCAGTTGTAGGGACAACTCATGAAAGGACATCGACAAATTCATATCCCTCCTCTACGACTCAAGGGCTTCAACAAGTAATTCTTTAATAGGATACCTCATTTCCTCGTGTTGTTTAAGGTCGTTTGAAGCAACAAGGTGATTTGAAGGATCGTGAATCTCAACACCATGCATCTAGTATTTTGACCTCTTGTGCTTTGACATGCAAGAGTCGAATGAATTTGCCATGATACCATTAATCTAGATTGAGTTGTAACCTTATGAGCGACACGCTAACAATGGTGTTTAATATGTTCTAACAACCAATTCACAATGAAAGAGTTGTAGAAACAAACTAATTTTAATGCAATTTGAAATATATACAAATTATTAAAAGCCATAAGAGAGATGCACACTCGGAGATCTCTTTATTCAAAACAAGTTGTGTCATAGTTATACAATGAATAATATGAAAAAATGTTAAAAAAAAAAATATGAAGGGTTCGGATGGGAACTAAAGGTCATTCTTCATGGAGACCAATCATATCCACCTTAGGGGTGGATTTGAAAAGACAGTAAGTGAAAACCCCAAAATTTATCCTATTATTACTATTTTTAGTGCTCCTTGTTGGGGTCATATCTCCTAACTCATTGACCCAATTCACAAACTGCATGACCCATTGGACGGATATCCGAGCGAACTAAAAAAAAACTATTACGGCAAATAACATTTCACAAACAATCTGAAACCCAGAAATGCTCTCAAAACCCTCCAAAATTAAATTTCAGTACTTTCCAAAAATAACTTTTCAAAAAAATTGATATGGATCAAATTTGCTATGTTTTTAGAAAACAAGACCTACAATTACTCCAAAACTACATTCATCGAAATAGTGACATAAAACATAATAACTCTTTATTTATAAGCTCAATCGTTTCACTTTGTAAAGTTTGAATAAATAGAAAATGATTGCTCTTCTAATCATACACTAAAAATACATGGCTATTAGTGTCGCGATTTTCCATGTGAAATCAATGTAATCTAATATTGTAGAGCTTACAGTTGTTAAGTATTTGGTATTTGGTCATTGAATATTACCAAACCTCTTTTAATCCTTATAATCCTTCTCATGCATGCAAGTGAAGCACAAACCCTGTGCATTTTTCCTATGCCTTATACAATGAAATTAGCTTCACCACTAATTTTCCATGTAAACAAGCCCCCTTAATTTGAATAGCCCCATTCCTTATTAGTAACAATTGTGAGCCTCCCTCAGTTGCACATGCACATTTAAGGCTCGCATCTAGTGCAACTGAAGCTGGCATATGTTTACCCTAAACCTAAGACTTTAGGTGGGCCAATCTGGACCCCATAAATTTGTATGTGTAAATGTAATGTGTGTGTGTTGTATGTGTAAATGTAATGTGTGTGTGTTGTATGTACGTATGTATGAATGAGTGAACTGTCAAAATACTTCTAAAACATTTAACTCTAACTGAGAGCATTAAACTTTTAAATGTGTCATAGAACACTGCACCTATCCCTCAAAAGTTTTTAACATTAACAGAAAGATTTACGTGTGCATCATTCATTTTGAACCATTGAGCCCTCTGCAAGCCATGAACATGCTCCTAAAGATTGAGAAGCCTTTGAATAATCTTACTTTGGGTGGGCCAATCTATACCCCATAAATTTGTATGTGTATATGTAATATGTGTGTGTGTGTTGTATGTATGAATAAGTGACTGTCAAAATACTTCTAAAAAATCTAACTCTACCTGATAGCATTAAAATTTTAAAATGTGTCATTGAACACAATGTCAAGAGACCAATGTTGTCACTTACATGTTTTACATGATATTCATCAAGGTCTGAGAGGGTCTATATATATATATATATATATATATATATATATATATATCAAATCTTTCAAATGGGTACAATGAAGACCATATGAGAATACTACTCTCTCATTATACTCGCAACTTGTGTCAATTGTCTCTAGGTTTACCCTAATGGCAATGTCAAGAGACCAATGATGCCACTTACATGTTTTACATGATATTTGTTAGGGTCTTAGAGGGTCGGTTTATAATATATATCAAATCTTTGAAATTTAATGAACATTGAAGTGTTTTTAAGCAATTATCTTGTTGCATACAAATTGATCTTGGGAATATTCTCAGTGACATGTATAACTTTATAGAAAATTGTTTGAGCATTTTTCCAAACTAGTTTGAACTATGGGTTACCTTCCCCACTCTTGAACCTACCAAACCTTTTAAACGCAGTTTCCATGTTTTAAGGATGTAGATATTTTTAACTCTTGGTAACCTCCCACTCTTTAACTTATCGAACTTTTTATACAGTTTCCATGTTTTAAGGATGGAGATATTCTGAACTTTGGGTAACCTTCCCCACTATTGAACTTCCCGAGCTTTTACACACGGTTTCCATGTTTCAAGGATAGATTTAAACCATAAACGGACTTATGGAATTTTCTGGGTCAAAGAAATTTAGTTTTGGGCATTGAGGCCCAAATCAATATCAGGGCAAGTAGGCCATGTCAATGTCACTAGCTTCTTTATCAGTAATCGGAACTTCAGCTTTGGTTTTCCCACAAGAAAAGCAAGGATGACAAGTGTGCATCACCATGAATGTAATGAACAATAAATACAGTATCTGTCATGTATGGACAAATCAATTGTGGAAATTTCAATATCTGCTATTTGTAGTTTTTAGAACATGTTAGCATCTTCAATAGATCTATGAAGCAACAAACCTTGGTTGACAGAGAGACAAGTGTGTCCATTATATATATATATATATATATATATATGTATGTATGTATGTATGTATGTATGTATGTATGTATATGTATATGTATGTATGTATATGTGTGTGTGTATATGTATATGTGTGTGTATAGAGAGAGAGAGAGAGTCTCTATCATCAATTCCATTTATGCACAAGAGCATGCTAGGGATTGAATGAATAATCAGCATGCCAAATTGACGATGAGTGGTCCTGCCTTTTAGATATTGCTGATCTACAAAGGCATGCAGAGTGACATAGTTTTTAAGTTCCAGATCACATGATTGAACTTTTCAT
Source organism: Taxus wallichiana var. yunnanensis (assembly GCA_018340775.1). Classification (NCBI taxonomy): domain Eukaryota; kingdom Viridiplantae; phylum Streptophyta; class Pinopsida; order Cupressales; family Taxaceae; genus Taxus; species Taxus wallichiana. The sequence goes on along the minus strand of CM031239.1, from coordinate 19,267,342 downwards.
AGATATGGTGAAATCAGAAAAACACTTGGATGAACCTTGAACCATTTTGAGAATATCATCATGTATATAGCTCAACTAAAATTTACAGATTTCCCGAATCACTTGGTTGGTTGGAATGAACAGCATATCTTAAATGCTTATTCTTGAATTTCCACGCCAACTCCTCAACAAAATTACAATGCACCATGTGTTCATATCCATTTTGTGGATGCCAAATTATAAACCTGAATATTGATTAAAAACAAAGGCAACCTCAAGTATACAGCAGTGGAGATCAAAGCAAAGCCAAATGTGTTATGATACAAAAGCAGAAAATCAGATCTTACTGCCGATGAGTGATGAAATTTCTGGAAGGCGGATTAAGTCACCATGGTGTGTCCATAAGTATCCTGGCAATGATTTCTGTCAGTATTTATATTAGATTGAGAGATGATATAATAAAGCGAAACAAAGTCAGTTCAAACAGCCACCTATTGCTTTCTCTAGCTGTCAAGGACGCATTGCAATACCTTTACAACTCCTGTGTACCAGCAATCCGAAGTCTCTTGCACAAGTATTAAACTACACAACCCACAACGATTAGCCGCTCCACACCCAGCTTCAACTAAACCTCCCAAATGTTTAGTGAACTATTTATGTATCACTTAAGTAATAGTAATAGTTCACATGTTTGGGAAACCAAGCTCACCAGTTTCAACAATACAATACCATTATGTGCATCTTATAATGGTTGGGTGCAGACAAACATCCAACATGATAATTAAATATCTGCAGAAGCCATCACGCCCACTGCTCGAACTTATTCCAGCAGACTAAGAAAATAATCCGCTTAAACTAAATCTTTCGTTACCCTTCACGAGGACTGTTTAGGTGATAATTTTACTCTTCTTGCTTGCCTGGCCAGCTGGTTTAAAACAGAAAGAATATTTACTTTTCAGACGATTCATATAAATGCACCTAATTATACATACAAAATTACACACAAACATATATCAGCTATAGAACATTTCAAATATAACCACACTTAAGCTAGATTAAGTAAAACATTTGTCACCTTATGAACATATTTCTTCCGCAATTTAATGGCCATCTGTATGCATCTTTTCACCTTAATTTCGAACTGCATGTCATTGAAGATCTGCAGAAAGAGCAGGTACTCTCGTTTATTTTACTTTTAACCCATTCTGAAAGGTTTGAATTAACAGTTTTACCCACATATATAAATACAAACATCTAATGAAAGGTCGGAAAACATATTGCATCATAGAATTTTGTGTGCATCAGTGGAGAATAATAGTTCCTACCAACATAATTAAGATATGTTTAAGGCTTTGATAAACATTCTAATCAGGAAATAGAAATCTTTTACTTTTTAAATGGAATCATGTTTTGCAAACAAAAATAAAAATTACAAGAAAAGTTACATAAGCAAAGAAACACCAAAATAACTTAGCTACTAACTTTAATTGCATCATCCATTGAATTGATCTCCTTAATGAACTTGGAGCGATTCAGGACAAGAATAGCTGCAACGCAAAAAACAGACAGTTCATCATCCGGACTCTTCTTGAGAAGTGAACTCATAGTCAATATCTGCTGCCGACCATGTTTCGGCCAGAAGTTGCCTGCTCCCAAACCACAAAATGGGCTTCTAGAAAGAGATTTAGCATCATTGTCTATAGGATGATGGTCAGTTTTATCACTCTTTGAATGAGGAGTGCCTTCATCACATTCAATGTATGAACCTATGCGTAAAGCCTTTGGAGGCCTCAGGACTAGTGCTTCAAGACAATTATTTTCCAATGCCCACGCCATCGCTTCATCAAAATCAGCAGCCCACATCATCTGACCAGAAAAACAGCAAAAAGTAATCAACATAAAGAAAAAGGCCAAAGCAATAATACAATCAATAATTATACTGTACATTCAAAGCCAGAAGTAATCGCATCATGGTGTATATGTCAAAGGATTGCCACTGAAAAATAACTAATGCCAAGAACAAACAAGTGCAATTCCTAAATAATGAAACAAAGTTATAAATTTAAGGAAATAATTAAAGATTAGACGGGTTTACAGATTATGGCTTCAGAAGCAGTCACCATGTACTTGGTTCCTCTGTTAGAGAGTATCACTATTGATAATTAGAAAATGCATAAAAGGAATCACAGAAGTGAGATCAGTGACCAGACGTAACCAATATTATAAAAGAATAAAGAACATTTTTACAGAAAAATTTAACAGAATGCTTATAAGTTTAAAAGGATTTGCAACAAATAGCTTCAAAAAGAGCCACAATTTACTTAGTCCCATATTTAGATAAACACATACAATATTGATTATTGGACATACATAAAAAGGTCAAAAGAGTGAGATCAAAGCCCAGTTCTAAACAAGGTTTGCTAGAAAAGCATATTTGGCGTGTAATACACAAAGTGACATGACATTACTTCTATTTAACTGATTGCCATATTTAAATTCAAGAAGAGTAAGTATTGTTGAGGTAAGCATCTAGTATTTACCTCTTTTTCCCTAACTATCATGAACTGCCTTCCCTCTGCCTACAAGCATACATAGAGAATCGATATTTTCCATACAGGTTAGCATGCAATGTAAACACAATCAAGCATTGTCGTCTAATGATGGTGGGGTGGTTATAGTGTTCGCAAGGAAAATTGGAGAAGAGACATAACCATCACCAGACCAAGGGCAGCTATCATGTTCAATGCTGCCAACCCGTCGATATATCTCGAACAACATCCCGTACCCTAATAATATAATGATCATGAGAATTCCATACGGCAACAAGCCAATAAAATTCAAGGAGCGGGACCTAAGTTACCGAAACGTTTTGGATACGGGAGCGGGAGCGGGGTATCCGATACTGGGAAACGGCAAATTTTTTTTTGACCCCGGATACGGCGTAGGATACGGCAGTACAAAAACTATATAAAAATTAAAAAATATATAAATTTCAGCCTTCTAAATAGGAATTTAATTATTAACCACATATTATGCATATGAAAGACAAGTTATAAGCTAAATAAGTGAATAACCACAACAAACAAGCTAGGATACCGATAAAACTTAGAAACTTAAAAGTTTAAAAGTTAAATTAAAATTTAAAATACTTAAATCAAACACAATGTGAATGTCATGAATCTCATGATATATTAAATTCAATCATAGATCAATATTCAAAGCTCAAACTATCTTTCATTGTCAATATTCATCATATTCCTCTTCATCAAGAGGATCAAAACCAGCTACATCATCATCATTATGTGGTTCATTAGAACCACATGGGCTCGAACCACTCGCACTAGGGCCACTGCCAGTTGCACCCCCTTGTGCATGTAGGTCTCGTGGTGCCACAGAACCCGTCTCATCATCATATGCTCTATGGTGGGAAATGGAAGCATCCAAGTCAACTATCTCTGGATCAATGTCCCAATGTTTTGTTGACCCTTCCTTGTACTCTGGCTGCTTGTGGGATAAAAGGCGCAAGTTGGAATGTATGTATACCAAATCTTCAGCCCTTTTAGCCGCAACTGTTAAGCTTACGTGAGTGGATGAAATCATACGTACTCGATTGCGCTCGGGAAGAAGATGAACTTGCAACCTATTAAGGCAACCCAAACTTCAAAGTCAATGCAAAGTTCAACTTCAGATTTAAACACTCAAACTTAAATTTTAAAAAACTAAAAGAAAAGAGAATAAAAAAATTAAAAACTTACCTGTGCCAAGACCTTGATTGCCAGAGGTTGCAAGTAAGCCGATGAAGTACCATGGAGGTACCACCACATATGTGCATCCATCTTGTATTTGCTCCGAAGAGCGAGAAGGCTATGACCCGTTTCTGCTATGAAATTGCCAAACTCTACCATAACCTGGTCTTGGGCCTCAGGATCAGGGAAGAGCCTAGCTAATGCCACCATATATCCCTCACTGACTTCCGCATCCCTGTATGGTGCTACCCTCCCTGGCAAGGAAAGGATCTCTGTGCGTTATAAAATCTAGGAGTCAATGCAAAAGCTAGTAGATGTAATGGGGTGGTCATTTTGTTCCACCGCTCAATGAGGATTGACTTCACTTGTTTGAAAAATATTTCCTCGGGATCTTGTTCTTTTGCATTTATGACGGCTTTTATCTTCTCAATCATTGAGTCGATGCCGTCATATATCTCTCCTAGACATGGTTGATCCGTGTCAGTAAACCGGATCATGCTCATAATGGGCTCCGTAAATCGCAACAGATAACCCACTCTATCCCACCAAGAGTCCTCTAAGATCAAGTTCTTCACTTTTTGAGCCCCTTCAGTGTTTGATTGCCTCCATACAGACCAAAGATTGGATGTTACCATCCTCATGAGTGCCTCTCGCACCTTCACTAGTCGTCTCAAGACGATTGTGTGTGATGCAAACCGAGTCTCAGCAACCTAATAAGAACGAGGAACAAAAATTAAAAATAAAATTTAAATTATGAAATTGAAAGCTAAAAGAATATTAAAAAACTTATATTAAATATTAAATTAAAAAGAAAGAAAGAAATAAAGCTTGTCCTTACCTTCAGTAGCTCCAACTGCGAGAATGATCTAAAAATGCCCTGTGACATGTGGTGGTTGGTGACAAACATTTGGATTTCTTCAGCTTCTGCATACACTTGCCGGATCCACTCTATTTTGTTTGCCATTTTCTTTAGCATTAAATTCAATGAATGCACAGCACAAGGTGTCCAAAAAATATGCCCATACCGTGCCTCAACTAACATCCCTGCAACTTTGCAATTTTTGGCATTGTCCGTTATCACTTGGACAACATTTTTGGGCATTTGCTTGCCTCAATGGACTCAAAGAGAATGTTGGCTATGAATTGGGCATCCTTCACTTGCCCCTCACAATCAACCGCTTTCAAAAACATTGCCCCCTTAGGGCATACTGCAATCACATTGATTAAAGGGCGGTTTCTTGCATCTTTCCATCCATCAGAAACAATGGACACACGGTTTTGGTCCATGAGTCCCTAATTGGTTGTAAGGAGGTTTCCACATATTTTTTTGTCTTTCGAAAGGGTGGTGCGGATCTTCTCAAATCCACGGTGCTTTATACCCTTTTGGTGCCTCATTGATGGCTTTCACCATCTCATGCCAATAAGGTGATCTCACAACATTAAAAGAAAGACCATTAGCATATACACACCTTGCAATGCATTCATCTGCAATCTCCCTGTACTCATTCTGAAAGGCCTTTTCCAATGGCCCCTTTGTCTTACTTTTCTTTCGTGCAAGGGAAACATCCTCATTTGTGGAAATAGGAGCCACAAATGGATGTGGCATGGCCACAATTGGGGATCCACTAGGTGATGGAGCAACTGGAGGCCTTGCTGAACGAGATGAACCTCCTCTTTTGGCCAATGGATGACCCGCTCTCAGAGCCACTCTAGCCTCTGCATCCTCCTGCTCTTTGATAAATGCCAAAACATTTTCTCTTGGCACCCCAGCATTATTCCTCCCCCTACATACTCTTATACCATTACCCGTTATGGCACACAAATGGCTTTTCACCCTACTGTAAGAGCCTTTGAATATTCCATCACACTCATTGCATTTCCATTCAAAACAACCACCACCTACAAGTTGTTGAACTATTGTTACGTGCCTCCATAACGGTGAATTTGGGTCAAAGTCTTTGGCCAAAGATTGCCCAGAAGAAGTAGAACTTGTTGCCATTGTAGAAATACCTACAAGGTTTAAAAAACAAATTAAACAAAGAAAACAATGGCATGCAATTGCATTGTGATTGAACAATGAAAATTAAAAAAATTAAATGGAAAGAGCAAAATAAAAATGAACAAAAAATGTAATGTGTGAAAGATTAAAAAAAAAAAAAAAATAGAGGAACAAGGCTAGAAATTAAACAAAACTTACCTTCACTTAGTAAACCACAAATCAAATCCTTCACAAATCCTCCTTTGCAGCTCCTCACACTCCTCCAAGCTTAGCAATAGCTCCTCACACTCCTCAAAACCCTAGACAAGCACAATGCAATTTTGGAGAGCAACAATGTGAGTTTGTTTGCTTTATGTTATGTTTGTGTGTTGTTCTTTTGTTTTATTGTTTAGATGTAGCTTTTAGGTTTTAGATTAGAGGAATTTATTATTTTTTATTGATTTGCGAGTTTTAAAAAGTGGAAAAAATTAAAAAAAAATTAAAAACGCGTGTTTTTGCGGGAGGCCGAGCAGCGTGGAAGCGGCCGGGTGCAGGCGCGAGCCGTGCCGGCGTTTCCACAGTTGGCATGTGGCGGCGCTCCTGGCCGCTCCCGCTCCCGCTCCCGAACGCTCCCGCTCCCGCTCCAGGCCCCAAAACCGGCGTATCCGGTAACATAGGCCAGGAGTAAATGAGCATGGTTGCGAGTCTTGATTTAAAAGTTTATTTATCGCCTATTTGGAAGATACTAGAGCACCGAAATGTTCCCCACCCTTTCGTACCAGCCCAAAGCGTTTGCATGCAGTGCAGAACACGAGTACATTATGGGTACGTGCCCACATGTCCCTTTATGCGGTCCGGGGCACTGTGGGTACATACCCGCAGCGTACCCACAGGTAAATACGTGTTTTTTTGCATGTAACTTAAAAAAATTAAAAAATTAAACATTTTAACTTAAAAATAAAGCAACCTAAACTTAACTTAACCCTAAAAGACCCCCCCAAACACCTATTTATACACCCAATCCCTCTACTTTATTCACACACTCATTGTTTGCTATTTTGCTAATTTTGCTAATTTTGAGCTTGAAGGAGAGAAAGAGAGGTTGAAGGAGAAAGAGAGAGCTTGGAGGAGAGAAAGAGAGCTTGAAGGAAAGAGGGAGAGAGCTTGAAGGAGAAAGAGAGAAGGAGAAGGATCAGCTACAAGTCTACAAACAACAAGGATTTTTTCAGGTATTTTTCATGCATTCAGACATTCTATTTTTTTAAATCTTTTGATCAATGTTTTGTATGTGATCAATGATCATGAATGATGTGTTTCAAACACATCATTCATGATTATTGATCATGATTCATGATCTATTTTGTTTTTAATATTTATTTATTTTACGTTTTTAAAATATTAATTAATTTGTTCTTATTTAAAGTTTAATATTGAAGTTCTATTTAATTAAACGTCTACCCTTTGTGTATGCTCTCACCTCGCACCATTTATGGCGAACTTGGTGATCAAAATCAGAGATTGACATGTAGGGCTAACTGTTTAATTTTTTAATTATGTATTCGTTTTTTTAATTTTAAAGTTTTAAATTGAATTCGTTATAAATTTAAATGTTTACCCTCTATGTATGCTCTCACCTCGCACCATTTATGGCGAACTTGGTGATCAGAATCAAAGATTGACGTGTAGGCCCTAGGGTTTAACTGTTTTTTTTAATTAGTAATGTGTTCGTTTACGGTTTTTTTATTTTAAAGTTTTAAATTGAATTCATTAAAAATTTAAACGTCTACCCTCTGTGTATGCTCTCACCTCGCACTATTTATGGCAAACTTGGTGATTAGAATCAGAGATTGACGTGTATGGGTTAACAAATTAATTGTCTAATTTGTATTTATTGTTTTTAATTAAATTATTTAGCAATGTTTTAAAAATATCTCTTATTGTAGGTTAAAACAAATTAAACCTACAGTCATGGCATCCAATTCAGCTTCAGTGGGGCATGAGGGAGGAAATGTTCCGAGTGGCCTAATAGTGAAAATGGATCCTCATTCTCCTTTATGGAGGCATGTGGAAGTGTTAGAGCTCGTTGCCGGTGGTGGTGTCCGTGTTTGGACGTGCCCCCATTGTGCCACCACATTTAAATCCTCGTATACCCGTTTGAAAGCTCATCTAACTGGGGTATCGGGGACGGGCATTAGAGCATGTAAGGTGGAAAAGAAAACAATAGCCATGTACCTAAAAGAGCAAGAGGATGCAAACTTTGAAATAACAAGAGCTCGCTCTAGAACCATTTCTTTACAACAAAGGACTATGGGAAAACCACCAACACCACCACCATCATTTCATCCTTTCATTGAGAGTAATGTTGAAATTGTTCCAGTTGATTCCCTTTTGATGAAGATACCCCATCAAGCAAGAGAACAAAAGGGCCTTTAGAAAAAGCATTTAGAAGAGAGAAATTGCAAATGAATTGGTGGCTCGGTGTATATATGCATGTGGGCTACCATTCAATGTCTTGAGGTCACCTTATTGGCAGCAGATGGTGAGAGACATTAATGAGGCACCACAAGGGTATACAAGCCCCAACTATAATAAGGTTCGCACTTCTCTTTTGGAAAAAGAAGTGCAACACATACAAACATCTCTACAACCAATTAGAGATTCTTGGAATGATTCAAAAGTCTCTATTATCTCAGATGGATGGAAAGACTCCAGAAACAAACCTCTCATCAACATTATTGCAGTAAGCCCTAAAGGGCCAATGTTTCTGAAGGTTATTGATGTGAGGCGAAAGTAAAGATGTCCAATTCATTGCAAATATTCTCATTGAGGCTATTGAGTCAATGGGCCCGCAAAATGTTGTCCAAGTCATCACAGACAATGCCAAAATTGCAAGGCAAGCAGGGTTGATAGTAGAGGGTAGGTATGAGCACATATTTTGGACACCATGTGCAATACACTCCCTGAATCAATGTTGCGAGAAGATTAAAAAAATTACATGGATTTGATTACGAGATTCAGATGTTTGTCACCAACCATCACATGTCTCAAGCCATATTCAGAAGATTCTCAAAGTTGGAGTTGTTGAAGGTAAGGGAACAACTCATGAGCCATAACTTATAAGTTTTACTTTTTAAGTTTTTAAGTTTTTCATTTTAATATTTGATTTTAAATCAATTTCAATTTGTGTTGTTATTGAATTGTTTCCATTCTTTTTAATAGGTTGTTGAGACTAGGTTTGCCTCTCACACACTCATCTTGAGACGACTTGTGAAGGTGAGACATGCTTTGAGTAGCATGGTGATTGATAATGTTTGGACCATCTAGAGGCAAGCAAACACAGAGAGAGCCCAAAGGATAAAGACATGGATCCTTGATGATGATTGGTGGGAAAAAGTTGAATATTTGTTGAGTTTCACGGAGCCTATTCTAAGTATGATTAGATTTGTAGACAAAGATAATGTTTGCATTGGAGAAATATATGATGGCATTGACTCCATGCTTGAGAAAATCAAAGATATCATACAAGCCAAAGAGCAAGACCCTGAGGAAAACTTTTACAATGAAGTTAAAAGTGTGGTCATGAAAAGGTGGAACAAAATGACCACCTCATTGCATCTCCTTGCTTATGCCTTAAATCCCAAATATTACAGTGAAATAGTTGGGTTACCTGGTAGGCAACGACCATATGATGACCAAGAGGTTGCAAATGGGACAAGCGCGGCGATTCGGGGGTTGTTTCTGATCGACTATATCTAGTGCAATCCGCAATGAGATGGCGATGTTTGTATCTGGAGGAGGTAGCATGGGAGAGGTAGAGGCTCTTTGTGACAAAGCCACCTTGAATCCAATCATGTGGTGGATTGTACATGGCCATGATGCCAAGTACCTACGACCTGTTGCGATCAAATTGCTCTCACAGGTATGAAGTTTGTAACTTGTTATTTGATATTTTAATTACCAATTAAGAATTAAAATTCAAAATGATATCACTCTTTTTTATATTAATAATACTTTGTTTTTGTGACAGGTGGCTAGTAATTCTTCTGCAGAGCGCAAATTGGAGTACTTATGGCTTCATCCACTCAGCCAAACGCACCATGTTGGCATCGAAGAAGGCTGAGGATCTAGTATACGTACATTCCAACTTGCGCCTCTTAACGCATAAGACAGGAAGAGTATACTAGTGGTCCTAACAAGCTTTGGGACATCCAACCTGAAACCACGGACTTTGAAGCTTCTGCTGCTTGTTTGTCCAATGTTTCACTACTTGGCGTTGATGACGAACTTCCAAGGAGCCCTTCACAAGGGTTCAAAAGTGGAGCTAGTGGGAGTGGAGTTGCAAGTGCCATCCATGAAGATGATTTTGAGGATCATCTAGATGATATGTTCTAGGCTTTTAGGCCTAGGAAACTAAAAGTGAAGCAAGTTGAGAACTTGAATGTATTATGTTATTAACTATTATGTTTTGAACATTATGAATCAATACAAACTCAAGTCTCAATTCTCAAAGTATTGGAAATTTGTTTTCATGTTCTATGAATGATTGTATGAGTATTAAATTTCAATAAGTATGCAATGTATGAGTATTAAATTTCAATAAGTATGCAATGTATGAGTATTAAATTTCAATAAGTATGCAAATGTTTCTTTAAATTTATAATTTTATATACATATTTATATATATATATATATATATATATGTAAAATGTATCCAAAAGCGTACCGCACCGAAGTTTTAAAAAAATTCATATCAGTGTACCCGTACCCATACCTGTACCCGTACCCATACCAGTACCGAAACAGTCTAGGGAAGATACATGGATAACCATAAATAGCTGCAGAACACTTTAGCGTAATAGACAGTTTTCTACCATTGGTTTCCTTTGAAAGACAAGCTGCATGCAAACCTTTCAAGTTTTGTGATTCTATTTGTGCATGTTAAATCTAAACTTGCTTGTTTTAATAGAGAATTAGATTCTTTGTCCATAAGGGTAAAAGCCCATATGTCAACTTCTCTAGCATTTATAGGACAATATTTTCTGTCTAACTCTATTGTTCAGCTGATGTAAATTTTTATGTTTCTTGGCATATGAAGTAAGATGTGGCTCCTCTTTTTAAAGCCAAAATTGTTTGTTTTCATAAAACTGTGTGGCTAAATATATTGGCTTCTATAATATTTAAGCTGATTCTGATGCTTCATCTGCCCTTCCAAGTTGGCTAAGGGCTATCAAAATACCTTCTTCAGCTCGTCTAGAAAACAGTAAGAGTTTTGGTGATTTTACACGATGTTCTTGTTTTCACCTAATTCAACTAAACATAGCATTTTCTAGTAGAAAAATTCTCATTTCATAAAGCTATTAGATTACATTCATTGTCACAAGGTACAAAAGTATATCTCAATAAAAATGGGTCTATTATACATTAAATGATAGCAAGGGTGTGCGAGTACACCACCTGGTGTGGAGCCTTAAAACATGTACACAGGGGTGAGGGTCTGGTTGTACGTAGGGCCTGAGGGTGCAAGGCTATGCCTGGTGCTAACCCTCAAAAACTTGGGGGCATCATATTCTTCTAAATTTGCATTAGATCATCAAGCTTGACAGTCAAGGATGAAACATAAGATGCTCAAGAAACTTAGGCAGGGATCCCTATGGAGGGGCTACAAGTCCTATTTTTATTCAGAGGATGGCCCCATGGAAAACAAAATTTAGGGTAATGGGAAATTTTAGAATTTTTTCCTAAAAACAAGGTGTGGGCAAGTTTTTAGGAGAGTTTGAGCAGGTGGCAAAAAAGAGGGGCTGGAATTTTCCACCCCGCTCCTATTTTGTAGGAATAAGCTGTTCCAAATGTCAATTTACAAATGAGATAATCTGATTTAAATTTTTATTGTGAATAAAAACATGACAATTTCAAATATATATCCTACAAAATTGCAGCATACCCTCAAAACTAGGTAGCCAATATGGGTACAGATACGGATACAGGAACCCTGTAACGAATACAGCAATTTTTTTGGGGGCTTGGCTACAGCCATACAAAAATATATAAAATATTAAAAATAGTTTTAAAATATAGCTAAATAAAGCAAATTAACCATATAATAATAATATGCATAGAGTAAACAAAATAATAGTAATTTGAGTAGTTAAGCCTCTCACGAGGAGTAGTCTCTACAAGCATAGAAATAAATGAAATAAAAGTATTTTGATAATATTCATCAGGGACATACCTCCCAAAACTGATAAGCATCAAACCAGTCATAAACAGAAAACACAGAGCTTCACACCAACCTTTAGAGGAATTGCAGGGGCAATCCCCATGCTTTCCATATCACAAATCATCACAGTATGATGGTAACCTAGTTCAGAAGCTATGCAGGGCCTTTCTCAATCACCAAATGTTTTCTGAGAGGATTAGAGAACAGATATTGATTACGGTTGGCTATCAATTCTCCGGCATTCAACCCTTGCTCAACACATCATAAAAGCATCAAAAGAACTGTGCCACAGAAATAGAAATGCCTTCCTTTATCCCATGCAAATCTGAATCTAGTACAAACTGATGGAGAAATTTTAGGGTTAGGACTAGGTATTTTAGCTTTAGAAGTCGTATTTGACTCTTTTTATACCATTAAAAAGTTATAAAAAAGTCATTTCTTTTTGCCTGGACATCCCGGGTACATGGGACAGTACCCAGGTACGGCCATAGACATGCCCGGGTACTGTCCCACACATCCAGGATGCCCCCACCTACCCATGTATCTATTGTACGGTGTACCTATAACCCAGCCAGTATATAGCATATCCAGCTACCCAGCCTCAAAGATTTACACCAGGGAAACACTTCTAGTACAAATGATCTTAACATTAATCTGCAGCACCCGCAAATAAAATTTAGGATCCCCCCTCCCATGGGACCACTTCCTTAGTGTATCAGATTTTAAATATAAATTAACTCAATACATCAATATCATATATAATATTTGTAACAGGAAAATCACAAAACAATATCCAAAGTTCAAGAACTGTTCTTCACTACATGTATATCAAAATTATTAAATAATGCAACAGTCATATGACAACAACACAAAAGTACTAGAAGGATATAAACTATAGAGCAAAGAATAGTCGTGAATTAAGAAAACGAGAATGCTATGTTGGAGGCCGTATTCAACATCTAAAGTAAAGATTGTCATCCAAACCACCATCACGAACGATTAATGAATGTGATGGATTGGGATACTCACTCTCAAGCTCTGCATCATCAACCAGTGGTGGTTTAGGATCATCATCAATTGTCCTCAATACTCTCCTCTAAACTAGTGTCCATCCTCAAAATCCACATCCCATTGCTTAAAATGTCTCTCCTATAGCCACAACCTCAGTGTGGTATCAATTGAAGACTGTTATGTATGAAAGACAAGGTGTCTTCTCTCTTTGATTTCAAACAGTTAATCTTCACACTGTGAATGATGCCATACGTGCCCCAATTCCTCTCACAAGAACATGATCTTGCCACCTAAGAAAGCGAACATATGGATAGCCTATGTAGCTCTATGGAATGCCCGACATGAAGTGTCCGCTAATTAGTAATATCCGTTAACCTCATCTCAGCCTATGCTTCCAAGGATGCCAACTCACCATGCCCATAAACAAAATTGGACAAACTACTCTACTATGTTCTTTGATTCCTCTCCATGTCCATAAATATTCCTCACACTGTATAAAACCACATGTCACCTCTGAATCATTGACTACAGATCTCTTGTTCCGTTTTCCAGTGCCATGCCACTTCGAATTTGGGGTATAAACAACCGTATGTAAAGTGTGGTCAGGAAATTCCACCTACTTAGTATATTTACCTACTTGTTGGTAATATTTGGATCCCTTCTACATACAATTTGTTTTTACCTGCTTACTTGCCTAATTAATGATTTCATAAATTTCCCCAGACAAGGAGAATGTGTCTGCATAATGGATGATATCTACAATGGGCTCCAAAACATAAGTCGTGAATTTCACCTCAAACCAAAATGAATCGTCCAGAATAATTTTCTTCACTTCCGTGGCACTCATGATCAGATAGCCCCCAATTTGACCACATCTCACTAATAACCATGGTGCTTAGTGCAACACACGCCTCAAAAAATATCTTAAGAAGAACAAAAAATAGGAAATCAAGGAATTAATAGCTCAACCATTCATAGGCCCGACACAGCTTGCACTTCTCAGTGGTTGCATATGAATGTCTGAATTTTCCTTCCCTAACCAATGTAGGGAGCAATCCAATCAAAATTTTGAAATGTCAGACATTATATGTGGAATAAGCACAAGGTGTCCAACAAATATGGATGTCTTTTTGTTGTACTGGTAAAACTGCAGCTTTACATGCAAAAGACACATCTGTAACGACCTGAACAATGGTTGATTTGCCAACCTCCTTTATCTATGTACACAACTCTCTGTCTAATACATGGCATCCTCCTTAAGAATACAATGAATAGCCCTCAAAAATATGTACCAGAATGACAAGAAAAACTGGCATTCAATAAAGAGATGATCCTAGCATTCGTCCCCCATCCAATATGATTGTCATTCATCATTTACCCACTCATTTTTAGTATTTGAAATAGATTTTTTCAACATTTATCTTCTCCTGGTTCAAAAGGGTAGTGCAGACTTTTTCATAACTAGGAGGCTTGAATACTTGAGGACCCTGTTGATAGCACACAGCATGTCATGGAAATAATTGCTGAAAAGGATGTCACATGCATAAAACAATCAGGAAATGACACTTTCCACTTGTCCTAGCATCATTGTCAAACTAAGATCTGGGGGAACATTGCATGTTTATAAACTCGGAAGGGTGGGAAATATAAATTATGACCCAATTCCAATTCCACTACTCGCATCATAAGATTGGGGAGCAATGAAAAGTTGTCACGTGAGTCCCAATTTCATGTTCAACTGTATGATCCCTCATTGGCAACAGATGGTTCTTTGTGCCAAAGGGTAGTGCAGAATGTGTCATAACTAGGACCCTTGAGGACCCTCATTGATAGCACACACCATGTCATGGAAATAAACACCAAAAGGGATGCTACATGCATAAAAAAATCAGGCAACAGAATTTTTAATTTAGTCACTGGCATCAATGTCAAACACAGATGTGGAGGGAGCAGTGCGCATTTTTCAGTTGGAAGTGTGGAAAATCTAAATTGTGACCCAGTTCCAATCCCACTACCCATGACGGATGGTTGGGAGGCAATGAGAGACTTTCAAGTGAGTCCCAATTTCACGTTCAACTGCATGAGCCCTCATTGGGAACAGATAGTTCTTTGTGCCTAGTTCCCTTCATCACGAGGGGATCCTTTCCTGTTTTCACATAATGCCACACCATAAATGGGCTTTCACATAAGAATAGCTCAGCCTTTTCATTGGCCCAACACACAGGTTACATATAAAGATCTGAATTTGCATATCATAAGCACTGTAGGGAGCAACCCAATCAGACTTTTGATATGTCTTAAACATTGTTTGTGGCATAAACACAACAAGGTGTCTAACTAATATGGATGTGCTTTTATTGTACTAGTAAACCTGCAGCTTTACCTACAAGAGTAGAATCTGTAATGATCTGAACAACATTTAATTGCCCAACCTCCTTTGTTGATGTACACATATAAAGATCTGAATTTGCATATCATAAGCAATGTAGAGAGCAACCCAATCAGACTTTTGATATGTCTTAAACATTGTTTGTGGCATAAAGACAACAAGGTGTCCAACTAATATGGATGTGTTTTTGTTGCACTAGTAAATCTGCAGCTTTACCTACAAGATTAACATTTGTAATGATCTGAACAACATTTGATTGCCCAACCTCCTTTATTGATGTACATACCACCTCTGTCTATTACACAGCATCTCCACCTTAAGAAAACAATGAAATTACGAATAACCCTCAAGAAATATGAATAGGAAGGACAAGAAAGCGATGATGCTCAATAAAGGGATGCTCCCGGCATTTGTCCATCCATCCAATAAGATTGTGCATTCCTCATTTCCCCACTCATTTTCAGTAGGTGAAATTGATTTTTCAACATTTATCTTCTTCTAGTCCAAAATGGTGGTACAGACTTTGTCATAATTAGAAGGCTTAAACGCTTGAGAAGCCTTATTGATATTACAACCATGTCGTGAAATAAACGGTGAAAGGGATGTCACGTGCATTAAAAATCGGGCAAAAGTATTTTCTATTTTGTCCCTAGCATCATTGTCAAACAAAAATGTGTTTGGAACAGTGAGTACTTTTGCAGTTGGAAGAGCAGGAAATCTAAATTATGACCCAGTTCTAATTTCACTACCCAACAGAAGATTGGGAAGCAAAGAGAAATTGTCGTGTGAGTCCCAATTTCATGTTCAACGGTATGAGCCATAGTTGCAGGGAGACATGTCTCCCACCACCTGGGACACGTCTCCAGTACGGGAGACAGGTGTAGAAATCTCTCCCATGCTTGGAGACTGTCAATGTCTCCCGACTCGTTTCTTCTTGCCCTCGGCCTGTCTCCCAAAGAAAAAATTATTATAAACTTAAACTAAAAAAACCACTATTTTCTGTTTGCCATGTTTTCTTTGCATTTGATTCTCAGCAGACTGCATTTTAATGCATTAGGGCTGACTGTGTTTGAGCTGATTTCAAGTCTGTTGTTTCCAGCAACGTTAACGACACATTTTCACACCATTATCCTGCGGCTTTGATAGGGTTTGGAGAGTGCTTCAACAGCAATTTCTGAGGACTTCTACGGTGATTTCAGAGAACTTCAATGGATCTCGGTGGATAACATTCCATAAAAAGACATTGTGTTAAGTTATTTGGTCAAACACTCTGCGAGCATCCACTAAACTCCCGCATTTCAAATATTACAATGTAACATTTCAATAATGCTGTAACAATATAAAAAAAAAAGGTATTTCATTTAATTTATTACTTTATACTTCTTGTAAAAAGATTTAAATTTTAATTCTTTTATTCTATAATTTATTCAGATTTCAAATTTTATATTTTTAATATAAATTTGTAATTTATTATTTTAAGTTTTCTAGATTTTCATTTCTTACTTCAATATTTCCAGGTTAAAAAAGTTTTAAAATATTAATTATTTGCATTGTATTTAATATTTAAACTAAATAGCATAAATTAAATTGCATTGTATTGTATGAGTTTATTAATATCAAATATTTAAAATTTAAATAAAATTGTATAGTAGTTGATAATTTTATTATTTTCAAATTTTCTATATATATATATATATATATATATATATATTTGTTGTCTCCAAATATCCGTCTACTATTTTTCTAAAAACAATGGCGTACTAGTACCTATCTCCCCATTGCCATACACGTCTCCTGGTAACTACAGTATGAGCCCTCATTGGGAATAGATGGTTCTTTTTCCCAAGTTCCCTTCATCATGAGGGGATCCTTTCTTGTTTCTGCAAATATTGCCACACCATAAATGGGATTTCACGCGGGAATATCTACCCTACCATTTTTACCACAAAGTTTGCATCCACAATCTTTTGTGCCACCTCCTTTTCCAACTTCCAAACCAATGACATAACCCCACAATACTTAGAATCCTCCTGTCACTGTCAGTCATAACGAACCACCTAATTTAGGTTGAAGAAGCAACATCAAGCAGCAAATTTTGAACAGAAGTCGAATTTTAGACAAGCACTACAAAAATATTGGGATGTGATAAAATCAGCACATATGTAACATATGGGTAATTCATACTTATTTAAGATACATTTAATATGCTCTTTTATTCATCTAAATTCTTAATATGGCTAGTCTTTAATATCCATTACAATTAAAGTTTAAAGTTTTAAAAGTAGTTCTTGGAGACTCACACCCGTTAGCAAGATTTTATGTCGCTTTGGTTTATTCAGTCTCCTCACAGCTTCGCCTGCATTATCCGACATAAAACTTGCAACATTGGAGAGATCACCTATCGACAGGGTGATCTAACCTCTGCATTTGAGAGGGGCAGCTCCCTCGTATGATGGGTTTGTGGGGTTTTGGATACTTTTAACCCAGAAAGCACCCGAAAGGAGAAAGAAAGGAAAGTGAGAGAGGAATAGAAGAGAGGAAGATATTGGAAAAGAATGGAGAGAGGGAGCATGCAAGAACAAGCAAATGCAGATCTCATTCCTACATGCTAGAAAGTACACCATAAAAGTAAAGAGATTGAATGTTAATACTTTGCATGAAAAGGAAAGAAATGAAAGATTACATTTGACATAAGAACAAACAATCACCAAGAATCTCAAGACACAAAGTTCTACAAGCATCCCTGTATTTCTTCTTGAAAAGGAACACAAAGTTTCCTTATTGTCTTCTCTTCAACAAAGTCTTCACAATGATCAATCTCCATGGAAAGTATCTAAACACAATTTTATTAACTTCCCTGCCTTGAGACCATAGGACACAAAGTTCCTCCAACCTCCAAGACCCTTTACAAATGACCTCTAACTTCCTTTTATAACCCAAAAGTTGGTTATAAGGTAGTTAGGGTTTACATGACATCACTTTAGGGCACAATTAGGTCACATTATAATTTTATAACTTTATTTTAATAAAGTAAATTCACTTTATTAAAATAACATAATTTTATCACATAAGTGACCTAATTAAAATTATTTATTACAATAATTAAGTGGGTACATGTGGACCCCACTAGAGTGACTTGGACATACACCTAGACACCAAAATGACACCTAGATTAGCAGCATGACACCTATGATCAGTGTCATATCCATTGGGCCAAGAGTCACCTATCTCGATTGTATGAGAAATGAACTCATTGACCATGAGGGCAAACCTTGTCACAAGATTGAAATTTATTTGAAATCCACGGGTCCAAGCATCTCACCATTAAGATTTGAACAATCCAAAGAACCGTGCGATTGCACGATCATCCCACACAATTTTTGAATACTCGTCAGTGTGACATTTGTCCTCATAAACATCCTCCATCATCATGTTTGTATTTCTTTTCCTTGGTGAAGTCATGATTTATCACATTACCATAGTTGTTATACCACCTTGGCTTATTAATAAGCAATATCCCCTTTGAGTTGTTTGACCTTCATGTTACGTTGTGCTTGATTGGTAAGTGAATTATTCTTAGTGGAATTGCTTTGCACTCATGATCCAATACTGAGATTTTGGGCCTACGTCAAGGTATGATACTTTTGGGATGTGTACAATTCATTAGTGGAGTGGAAGCAACTGGTGATTTGAACATTAAATGACTACACTTGGATTGTTTCAACATGCATTCTATGAGAAAGGTATAAGATCTAGACCAGAAAGTTCCAACCATTCATTCATAAGACCAAGTTCAATCATTGTTCAAGTATAAATACTCATGAAATGCTCTATTAAGCCATCAAATGATAAGTTGAACAATTTGATGAATATATTATTCTTGAGACGCTTGGTCACATGTGGGGTCGCTTATAGTATGTCGCGGCGGATCCTCTAGCTCTATAAAGCCATGATAGGGGGTTACAAGTTCGGATCACGAGTCTATCATTATGTTGGTTATCGAGGTTTCGGTAGACTCGAGATCTCATTTTCTTGTTGAGTACTCCAAGCTCGAAACACTTGTGAGATTACGGATGGTCACATACAGGATGACAACTTCTGATTGGAGGATGAGATGATCTTCTATCAGGGCAAATTGTACCTTGTGTCAGATTCATGGTTGAGGATGGAGATCTTTGCGACATGTGCTTTGTTCTTCTATTTGGACACTTGAGCTTCGATGAGACATACAAGTTCATATGGGAGAGGTTCAGATGGCATGGGTTGAGGGAGGATATCTTCAACTTTATACAGGGATGTACGGTTTGTCATTATGATAAATCAGAGCTTACAAGTTCATCATTTTCTCAGCCGACATGGGATAGCACTCCTATGTATTTTCCTTCTATGCCCGGTGAGCACTTCACCCATGTGTTAGTCAATAGAGGGATGGAGTTGACTCAGTTACTTGGTTATTCAGTAGGTTCACATTCAACACAGGAGGTGGACTATGTAGAGTTGATATTGTCATTGACCATTTACTGGAGTCTTGGGACTTTTCCCCACGGGACACATTGAGACACATTATGAGGAGCCTTGCTCTCACATGAGTGTGGGTCATGTGAGAGAGTTGGCACGCTTAGTGCTTATACAAGATGTTTCACAGGTTGATACAGGGGATGCTATAGGATTCAGAGTGGACTTTCGTACCCGTGGGTTGACTAGAGAGGCAGTGATTGTGAGTGATCACATGATGGCAACTTCACATTGGCAGAGACTGTATAGATTGGCAGTTTCAGTGTGGGTACCAATGGAGAGTCGGTGTGGGCATCATACTACTTCAGGGGCAACATTGTTCTCTACACAACATGGAGAGCAAGATGACTACATGGGGTGTCTTGGTTACGTCGGATCACACCGATCATTGGGTGACTACAGAGTGAAGTGGAGGAACTTACTTTGTGGTATTCAAACCTGCTAGGATAATGCTTGGGGTCAAGCATTTCTTGGGAGGGAGGATTGTAATGTTCCCATTTCCGAGCAGGTGGCTTAAGAGGCCTTTCATTCGTCTTAGCCTTGGTCATGCCTAAGGGGCTAGTGACGTTGATGGTTATTGGGTATGGTTTGCACCTTCATTTCACTTATATATTATGTTTTGATGTTGGACACGTACTTTGAGGTGACTTAAGTGAAATAAGGTTGCGTGATGCTCCCCTAAGGTACTTTATGTTATATTTTGTCAATGACTTAAGTGATGGGTGAATATATGGTACTTTATGTTCTAATTCTTCGTTGGGATGACTTAAGTGCACTTTTGGCATGTGTGGAATAAAGTGACTTAAGTTATTTTAATTAATTAAAGAAAAGACCCAA
Source organism: Taxus wallichiana var. yunnanensis (assembly GCA_018340775.1). Taxonomy (NCBI): domain Eukaryota; kingdom Viridiplantae; phylum Streptophyta; class Pinopsida; order Cupressales; family Taxaceae; genus Taxus; species Taxus wallichiana. The sequence continues at coordinate 19,246,670 of CM031239.1, read as the reverse complement.
TGGGGTGATTAGGGTTCTTTTGGGCCTTTTGTTGCAATGAAAAGTTATAAAAGGAAGCGCTTGGGGGAGAAAGGGACATTCATTCATACACTCACCTATTTTGATATTGGAGCAACTGTTGTTTGCACTTTCTTTGCTTGTGGAGTAAGATCCCACAGGAACCCTAGCTTGGGTGGTGAAAGATTCACACCTAGCTAGTTGTTGGCAAGAAAATTTGTCCGGTGGACAAATTTATGGGTTTCTTACCAACGCTCTAGGAGTACAAATCCCTCTACTTAGACGATGCAGCTTCTGTATTTGCATGCGCATAAAAAAGTGGGTTTTTCATCATGACCTTGCGGTCGGGGATCACACAGGGCACTCCACCGACCTGCTGTGCAAAGCTAGCAATCACTTGCTTAGAGAAGACATCACGGAGAGCAGATAAAGGGAGTGAGAATGAGAGGTAGGAGAACTAATGTTGCAAGTAGAAACTCGATTCTGCACACACTAGTTAGAAATTTCAACACATGCATTTAAGAGAAGAAAACAACAAGATCTTAAAGCTACCAACTAGAGGAAACCATGAATACAAAGATGCACACATTTATATGCCTTGGAAAACGGAAACTTCTTCCTTCATTAGTCTTTAAAATCAAGAGTTGTACATGATGGGAAAATGGAGGAAATTAGAGAGGGGGAAATAACAGAAAATGGCTAACTCTTTGTTCTTCCACAAGTAGGCAAAAGCTCTCTCATGAATTCACAAGAATGCAACCAACAACCCTTTGAAAAGGGAAGTCTTTTCCTTTTATAAGAAGAGAGATGACTCTTCATCTACCCCCAATGACCTTTCATATGTCCTCGCACAACTTAAAACTTTTCAACTTCCTAGGAAAATATTAAGTCCCTTTTTATAACATAAAGGTGACTTTTACATTAGAAACATAAAGTTGCTTTTTTAATTTCATTAAGGACATATGAAAAAGTGCACCCCCAACAAAGAATTATAACATTGAAGAGAGAGAAAGTTGGGAGGATAAGAGAAGAGAGAGAGAGAGAGAGAGAGAAGAGAAAGGAAGAATCGTGTCGATGATGAAGAACCCGGCTGATCTTCGACTTGATCCGATGGAATGCTCCGATATGATGAACTCGGATCACGAACTCCTTACACCCTGAGAAACCTCCTTCAGATGGTCCACCTTGACACTTTCGGCTCAAGTGTTTAGGAACACTATTTGGATGATCACTTCGATGGTCACGGATGTTGCTCATGGAGGTTCATTCGAAGAATGTTGAGGATGAAACCGACCCTATGCAATGACCTTTTGCAACACCTCCATGTTGATCTGAAAATTCCAATGGAGTGTAAGCTGGAGCATTTTGATGATGACAATTACTACTCCTTACACACGACCTATAGACAATGCATGCAGTAGGATGAGTGTCGAAAGACACTGTTGAGATCTCCCGCATACCCCGAGAAAGCAAGCCATGAACACTGATGAGTGCACTATTGACAACAGTGAAGAATGTCTGTTACATGGCATGAAGCACCACCATCCTTGTGATCTTCTGAGTACACACCTGGATGTCAAGTCAAGCAGTTTCCTTCCGACATTCGATCTTCCAAATTTTGAAGTCCCCATGAGTGACATTGTTATCCCTCACACCTAAATGAACTGGTCTTACACTTGAAAACTTGAACTTCATGATTCTTCAACACTTACTATATTTAGAAAGGGCAACTTACTATTTTTAGTAAGTGTCAAAATCTACTTCTTTGAACTCCAACTGATGATGCCAACTTGAATGTTTATCTCTTTGTATGCTCCCTTTGTGAAATTTGCCTTCTAGAACAACTTACTATTTATAGCAAGTGCCTATGAGACAACTTACTATTTTTAGTAAGTGGTGATTTTTGTTGTTTTCCGGATTGACCAATTAATCGACCTTCTTATTCTTCCTCAATGCACACCGTCTTCACTCTCAACCGCTTTTACAGTGTGACTTACCAAAAATAGCCAATCCTGTGTAGGAAGGCTTACTATTTCTGGAAAGTGGGTCTCTCGGTGATCGGTTCACGATGAAATGAGCGTTTTTGAAATAGTTTTTTGCCCAATAGTGCTCCTTTGGAGTTTCAGCTTCACTCAATTGCTGGTTTGAGAGATTTTAAAATTTAAAATTTTTGCCGCGAGAAACCGGGGTTTCTTTGCCTGAAAAAATTCGCTTTACGCATGCAAAAATTCTCTCGGGAATGTTTAGGCGTCTGGAAATCTTGAGGAATGCAAAAAACAGTGTCTCGATTCGTTCAACGGTTTGCAAGATACGAAAATTTTTCGTTTGCGTAACTTTAAAGGTTTTCAACATAAAATATTCATTTTTTCTCCGTTTTTCTTCGTTTCAATCTGTTCTTTTTGTGGTTTTTTGTGTTTTTAGACCATGGGGGATTTCATGAGGTTATTCGAATGCAACCAATTTAGATTCGATTCTTTGGAAAAAAATTGCCAACATTTCGACAACATATGGAGGTGTAGGGGAAAAAATGGTGGAAAAATGGCTAATTGTTGGCATATATAGCTTGCAAATGAGAGAGGGAGGGATGGGGCGCATTTTTCTGTCCCTTTCGTCCCTTTTCAAAAGGTGCAAAGGGGACATGAAATTCCCCTTCATCTGGGCATGCCATTTGTCACATGTTCATTCGTTGTGCAACTTGGAGGAGGGGCTAAAACAAAGCACCTGAGGGCTGAGAGAGGTGGTTTCGGGTCATATGGGTGCCCAGAAGGCTTAATGGGAGTGGGGCGCAATTTTTTGCACCTCATGTCCCTTTGCAAAGGGACAAAGGGGACATGAAAATGCACCTTCACCACAGACGCCACGTGTCCCTTCGGAAATTTCACTAAGTACCAAATAGCATACCTTGGGAGCCAACTTGCGAAGATGATATCTCGAGCTCCGGATGAATTTTTGGGTGAAATTTTATATGATTCCACTGCAAACAACCCTATGAATCCAATGGTGATGGTCCCAAGATCCAATTTTGACCGACACCTCAAATGGCTCCTTTCTCAAGATCGCTTGTTGTGTGCGGAGAAGAATGAGCTGCTAGAGCGAGTGTATGAGGTTTCAAGAAGTCCATGATTTCCACCATGTAGAGCTTTGAAACCATAGGTACTTCATTTGGCTTTCAAATCACTACAACGCTCCCAGAATCTTGCTTTGAAGTTCGGGTCATCTTTCACAAGTGCATGCTCCTATAGGCCCAAAACCTACTTCGATGAATCAACTCCAAAACCTCCAAATTTTCCTGAATCTTCCAAGATCAATTCTCTAATGTTCCTAGCACTTGAATACTCCGTGATGAGTTTTGCTCCTTCGATCCACTCAGGGATGGTGCACTAGTCTTAGGAAGGCTGATGGTAGCCCTTCCCAAGAATGCTTGAATGTTCCAGAAGATCCTAAATCACCTAGGGGATTGATTTTACTTTCATAAATCACCTAGGGGGACTGATGACAACCATTTGGGGATCATTTGAATGATAGGATAGGGCTGGTGTTGGGGATGGAGTGACCGGGGGTGTCTTGGGAAGGTATGACTTTGAAAATTTTCGACACTTTGTGGTATAGCTTTCATGTTTTCTAGTGAATTTTGCCCCTGCAAAATTACAAGACAACACTAGCAAAGCACTCTTCGGTGGTGAAAGATCCTCCTTAGTTTGCTACTTTGGAGCTTTATTCAGATTTTTGGATCAGATCTGGAGAGTAATCAGAAATTTAGTTTTAAAGTAAGAGGACAACCCTTCTTCATCAAGGGTTTTAGTTCAAATTTGGAACAGCTATTTTCTAGGGTTTTATCTACTCAGTTCAGATTTGAGGAGCAATTTTGGAGGGGTTTCTGTGGTCCGATTCCGGAGATTTCGGAGCTGGAGATTGTTATCATCATGAAGATGCCCTAGAATTCATTTCCATCATTTTTCCATTGTTATTTTGGAAATTACGGTCAGCTGTATTTTTCTCTCATTTTCTGCCCTAAAATAAATAAATAAAATCAGATCTGAGAGATAAAAATTATTTCTCTTGTTTATTGTTCTATATATTTTTCTGAGTTGTTTGAAGCTTTTGGGTAGTGTTGGAAGTGATTAGTTTGCAAAATACAAAAATTTCTTTATTTCTGCATATTGCTGTCATAAAATCAGAATTCAGTTCGCTGTTATTTTATACATATTTTGTGAATTTCAAGTAATATCCCACAAGGGATATTTCAAAATGGTGGGTACCAAGAATAAGAGAAGTGCTATTGGCATTTGATCCCATCCTCTATGCAAGGGTTGTGAGTATCCACTCACGAAGAACCGTTATCACTGATCGGAGAAGTTGCACACGAAGAGATGGAGAGAGTAAGAAGCTTCCACTTGATAATAATCGATCATAAGCACGTTGAACGATCTTCGTTGTATATTTACAAGCACCAAGTAATGTCCTTGCCATATCCTCTTCTCCAACAATTTCAACACCTAAAGTTGCCAATTCCTGTGTTGCCTTTTCAAAATGAAGACATATTGTATCTAAAGGTAAGTTAACCCCATCTCCTGGGTACAACTTAGAACCAACTCTCTTCATTACTAGACAAGCTTCTACAAAACCTCCTCTTGTGATTGCTTGATTAAGTAATCTAGCCCACATCTCTTGCAACAATTTGTATTGTAATAATCTTGGAGATGAACTTGATTGGAGTGTGGCAATCAACACATACTCAAAGGTTCTTGATGGCTTTTATAATTCTTTGAGGTGCATTTTTCAACAATCCAGATGCAATTGTCAACTTCTCATTTTGATGGTAGAGGAACAATTCTTTTCTACGATTTCACATACATTTGCCCAATTAGCATTTTGATAATAAAGTCTAGAATTTCCTTCAGATAGCCAGCACAGTTAAGAAAGCCAGATATTCACCTTGTATGCATTTTGAGTGCCCATTATCCATTTTGTACAAATTGAATCAAGCCACATCCATCACAGTTGTCAGGTTAGGAGTTGTGTCGCAGATTTGTATTTGATAAAATGTTTCATTGCCCATTGCATGTTTCTACACTTAGAATACATATCCACCAAGACACTTGCAACTACAACATCAGACAAAAATCCACTATCAATTATGCTTTTACGAATGCCCATACTCTGCTCTAAAGCTCCCATTTTGGCATAGGCGGGAAGGATGTTGGAAAAGGTTGTAGAGACTGGCTTTACACTTTTCTTCAAGGACATTTGCTACCACTTATTCCTACACCAAAAGCCACTTGTATCTTTCTCCAAACATAGAAAAGTGATCTGAGGGTTATTAATGTAGCCGTAAATACTGATAGCTCTTGATGATAGACCATTTCTGAAATATATGTTACAGGAACAGAATCATGAGGATCAACATCTTTTCTCCAAATTGGTCGCTTTGTAAAGGGGTTCCAAACTGCCACATTGCTCCACATTGAGCCAAACTTATCCAGAATAAGATGCAAGTGGGCCATTGTTTATCACTAGTGCATGCTATAGTTTATTTGTGCAATAAGACCTCAAGGTACTTCCTTCATTTTCATTGTGATCCTGCGACATGCAAAGGTTTTTACATAGAGAAAAATCTTTCCGATCTTCATAATTTTCGTAGCTATCTCCCAAGCCTTGATAGCTGTGCTTTTTCCCAATTCAAAGGAGGAGACAATATCATTTTCCCAAGTGATATCAAATACGTCACCAGTATTTGCAAGTGTTGGGTACTCATTCTCAGAATACTAATCATGACTACCGAGTAGAGAAGGGGAATCCGCATACCAGTCTTGCTTATATGAATGTGATAAATATGGTGATTTCAAATCCGTGGAACTTGATACCTCGTCCCACTGCATGCTCTGGTCCAAGTGTTTATGCAAGATCTTCTTTCATTATCTCACTATTTTTAGACAAACCCCCAATCTTGGAACTTCTTTTACACTCATGGCAGCAGAGAAATCAATGCGTGTTGGGTGGCTCCGTGATCAATTCACTTGCAAACGGCTTCTTCAATGCTATTTATCTCGTATTCTATGCTTTCTTGGACTGTATTATGTACTTTGAGCTGGTTTTGATTTCTTTCTTTCCTGGTGCCCAGGAATTTATTCACTATTTTCTAACTTTTTGTCTCTTTTTGCAGGTATTGGCTGAGATTCCTCTTACTAAAAACTCAGGGACTATGGCCAACGCATAAAGAACTCTGCCTCCAATGTGAGTGAGTGCAAATCTGTTGATAGTGTCCACAAATTTCCTCCAGCTTGCTGCCCTCACACACTCCCAAGGGTGCTTATACACGTGTTCCTGCCTGTATCTATTCACCATTTTGTTGTGCAATGTTCTAGTTTCTCTTTATTTACAGCCACAACTGTTTCTGTGTTTTCTTCTATCTGTTGCGCATGAGGATAACAAATGATTTCAAGATATCATTTTGTAAGGTACTTAGCAAGTTCTTCCCTCTCCAAATGTATGATGACATCCCGCTAAGATGGGAGAGAACAGACCATATTCTTCACCAAACTATGCGTATTCGGGCCACATTGTAGTAACTTATCTCAACACAAACTAGAACTTGAGCAGGTGTTTGTTTTAATTCCTTGGCAGAAACACCGGATAAGGCTGCAAAGAATTCTATAATTGCATCACTTGGAAACTTTATTATTCACAAACATTTGTTCAGTTGATTTCCCAATAAATTCTCTCAATGACTGAAGCAAAACATCCCTGGATATCTCCTTTGGCGCATGCAAGCTATTTGTCATGTAATGGTTTCCCTCTTGGCTTATCTTTCTCCACACGGGCTTGGGAACAGAATGTCCTTTCAGGATTTGAGTGGTTTATTATTTGTTTTGGCCGCATGGTATCTTCAAAACTTGCATGCATGCTTTATCTTTACCATGCCTTTCCTACCCACGAGGGACTGGGGTCAGTTTCACCAGACTTGGAAATTCTCCACGCATTGCATGTGGAGATTTCAACCTTAGATGCTTGGATTCCGCATATTCTTTGGCTCCTATTCACGTTGCTCTGTGCTCTAGCTGTGCAGCCTCCAGATTGTGAAGACAACTACCTTTAATTTACCAACGACCTCTTTGTAGATGTGTTCTTGTTCACAGAACTTGATTGGATCAACACAATGAATATCTTCAATTTCTTCACCACCGGTTGGAATCTTGAGCCATGCATGTCGAGAATAACTACCTCATGTACACGAGAGAGGAGAACAAGAAGTTAAGAACAAATCAAGCCTTCGATAACTGCCTCCATAATTATGGGAAATGGAATTAAATGCGGGAATGGGAGAGAGAGGGAGGGGAAAAGCGGGGAAGCGGGTTGTATTTTGCCAAATGCCAAATTATACATCGAACAAATATCTCAACAGTATGTTTTGCAGAAAGTCGTTTATTTTTATCCGATTGTGGGGTGTTCCAAATGGAGAAGTGGGAGTAAAATCCCACTTTTCCATCCGTTTGACCATAATTCGACAATTAATTAACGTTTTTATAAAATTGATATCATTAATTTAATAATTAAATTTGAAATTTAATTAATAAAATTAATAACATCAATTTATTATAAAAATAAATAAAACGTTAATTAATTAAATTTTTAATTTAATAAAATTAATGACATTAATTTAATTATTTAACGTTAATTAATTAATAACTTGAATTAAATCAATATTACTAATTAATTAAATTTAAATCACTAATTAAGCGTTATAAACCATTTTGCAAGGTCAAAAGATGTGTCAAGCATGTCGGGACAGTAGCAGAGATGAAGTGTGATAATGCAACATTACAATAATCGACAACCGGGTTGTAGGAAGGAAATGGCATGGCAAAATAATGCGGGATGACTGATTGATACAGCTATTAATGCGAAAAAAATTAGAAAATTTAGCAGTCAAAATTTTGGGACAACATACCATGATCCCTGGTACTCGTATCCCATCTCAGAGATGCGTATGGGGATGTCTCCAAACATTAAGGGACTTGAGCTGACATCTTTAGACACACATTTCCAGTTTCCTCCCTACCTCAAGAGGATCGCCTATCGTGGATATTAGGAGGGATTCTACGGGAACGACCCTGCCTCCTCCTGGAATTATCCAGCCAAGCCCTCCAAGCCTAGAAAAGGTTCTAGGAGTACCCTACTTCATTCTTAACTTTGTTACAGATTAAAGACGGAATCTGTCTTCGTCAGCTCTCTTCACTAGATTCGCTGACGGGACTTCCTTTCACATAGTGATTTGCATTTTTATCAGATGGATTTATTTCCGACTTGTATAATGCTCAGCTTTAAGTTCAGCCCCTCTTGTTCGGGTATTTCCTTGTTTAGGTGTTGACACTCCTTGCAATTGTAACTTGGTGCACTTGCAAAAACCCCATAGGGGAAAACATCAACAAGGTGCCATAAACAATTTGATGAGAGAAGAGGACTTCCCAAAATTGTTTCATATCCTTAACATATGTTGCCTTAAAATTACAATTTTCTTAGGTCACCAAGGACTAACTCAGCACACATGGAGGCTTCTTTTCTTAAAACAAAAGATAGAACCCAATTCAAAAGGTCATAACTCACACTTGACGAGCTATGAGGCAACAAGGGTACAACAACCAATTATTAAATTATGGCATTCTTTTTTTTACTCTAACAAGATCCATTGACCTACTTTGGCCATCTGCCATTGCATAATTTTTTTATTTTGTTTGGTTCTCCAAAGAAGCAAAAATAGCCTTAACAACCAAAAAGAAATATTAAAGCAGACCACATTACACGACTTTCCTTTTTCATTGGCAAAAGCTATGACCTTATGTCTAAATTACCAGGAAACAGAAATGGATCCGAAATGTGAAAACACAAATTTTCCAAGAACCCTTGGAAACGAAAGGGCATGGGAACGGCCTTACAATAAATTATTAAAAATATATATTTATAAAAAAACACCAATTAAAAAGTAGTGTTCTATTTTTATTTTTTTCAAGTTATATGAGTATTTTTTAAAGGTGTTAAAAATGGCCAGAAATCTGCCGGTAATGCCCAAAAATCTGCTGTTAACACCCAGAATCTGCTGAAAACAGCCATGCCATTACATTTCCAACATTTCGCCTGGAAAACATTTCTATCAGGAAACACCATGTGCGGGGGCATTTCCTGCAACTCAGCCCTATCACTATGTAATTTTCAGAATTTCAATTGTCAGTCTAGTGCAGCATCTTCATTCTGATCTTGCTCTATTCCATTGCTTCGCACATGATCAAAGCTCTTTCATATTTAATCAATGCATTATATGGTACAAGCTCATAAACCACCTTGAAGTTAAAATGGATATCCGTGTAAGATATTTCACAAGTTATTGAACAATTATATTGCAGTGTGTATAATAAAGAGTACTGTGTTTCAATTTTTTTACCAATGGAAAAATGGATTTTAAAAAGGGACTTGTTATCAATTTTTAGAACTGTTCTTTAAATTGATCACGCCAAAACTTCTTTAATTGCCTCATTTGACTACCTGGTAACATATTACATTTCATCAGTCAGCTCCTGCCAATATTATCTCTTGTTTAAGAGTGTCCTTGGGTAATTCCTAAGAACCTCAGGCAAACCAACTGTTCTTTTAAATCGGTGAAGGAAAATCAAAATATATTGTACTAAATTGAATGACTGACAAAATGCTGATAAAAGAAATATGCTGCAGCCCAAAATATGTTTAAAAACATTTCCAAGAAGACCTCCATAAGGAACCACTATAGCTACTACTATAATGGGCACATGAGAGTACAGAACAAAAAAACATTATCATCATACTAATAGCTTGCAACTGATAAACTAGAAATAGTAACCACCACTATCTTCAATAACAATCTTGATAAGAAAAGCATTGACCAATTCAATACAGCTTATACAATGACATACTTTTACCGCGTATCGTATCATCTAAACTGTTCACCAAACTTTTTACTCAATTGGTGTGAAGCACTTTATCAACCACTACTCCATCACAACTAGAGGTCTATTATCTCACGAACTCTGTAGTTCTCACAAACTTGTTCAAACAAATGATTACAAAACTTAAAGTGAAGTCTCAAGTTTATTATTTCAAAACATGAAGTCTCAAAATGAAGTCACAAAGATGAAGTGAAGTGTTTAAATTTAAAACAGAATCTTGACAGTAAAGTGTTGCAAACAAATCTTCTGCCTTGACATAAAAGTTAAAACCTCAAATGACTTTAACTAATTAATAAGGAACCTAATTTGAAAGAACCATTTGGCCTTTGTCTTTCACACAATTTTTCTTCACATCCAAATCTCAGGCGGTCAGCTTGATGCATTTTCAAAACTTAAATTAAACCATAGATTCAGCTTCTAGCCAAATGTAAGCAATATTAACTTGCCCTTATACATTTGGGAACTCTAGAAAACAGAAGTCTTCTTGGTTTTATTCTCATCAAAGGCTATGTGCTATCTCTCCAATATCATAAGTTGTAAACATCACTATATCGGTATTAAGGATATTACACTTACCTCCCACATACAAAGTGCATCGTTGAATGATAATTCCCGCGAAACAGTACAAGTAACATGCGGAATGCAAATAGAAGACTGTCTGCACCAACCAGAGCCAGGTGCTTGAATAATTGGAGGTCTGTCAATTGTAATATTCTCCCCAGAGTTTCCAATTGTTTCATTACACCCACAGGACCTTCCATTTGGAAATTTAGTCGCTGCATAAGCACCAAAAATATTACTAGCTTTTACAAACAGCTGCTTCATAAATCTGATGCTTTCCAAATGATGAAGAATTCTATGCATGCGAGCTTAAAACCACAATAGAAGAACAATAATCCAATGCACCTTAAGCCATCCCAAATGCACAAGTGCAAAATGTTAATATCAAGAAGACATACCACTCTTGAAGAAGACTCTCAAAGCACCAGAATGCATCAGCATCGTCTTCGAAAAGAATGATGAAGGGCGATAACAAATCACTCATACCTGGAAAGGTCAGAAAACTATGTTAGACATGATAAGAGAACAAAGCTTAGCTGTAAAATGGCATAAATATTATTCATCTGGATTTGCCCAAGATGACTGCCTGCAAGAAACAGTTTCAATGAGTTGTTAATTTAGTAGGATAGCATGAACTAAAAGCCAGTGTTTGAATCCATTTCTTTTGTTTTATTCATTCTAGCAACCTAATGATGTAAGCATTGATGAAGAAAAGTAATTCTTTGCAGAAGGATTATAATGGCCATCTGTGATTTTACCTTGGCAATAACCAGTTCTAGGATCTACCCAGGCATATACAGCGAGGATATCTGACATCCTAGCCATGTTTTTGCATCCCCATAGAACTCAAGATGTCTGTCTGTTCTTACAACATCAACAACTAAACAAAACAAAAATGGCATAAATAACATAGAATAGACTGTAAAAAAACAAATGCAAAAAAAAGTTCCCAAAGAATCTGTTCTGAAATTCAAGACAATACATCCTGATGATTCATTGCTTTAAAATCAACATAGAAATACTCAAAGAAAATCGTAATGATTGCTATATTTGAACTTCATACCAATCCTGTGAAGTGTCCAGAGCCAATCTGCTACTCTGTCTTCATTTACATCCACACCAAGTGCTACTACTGGATTTATAAGAGGTGTGTCGCTGGGATCTGAAGCATCTGACATCTTCATTCTGTCAGTAGTTTCTAATTGCTGTTCTGATCCACTGATTCCCAGTTCCTGCTCTTGAACCATAGCTTTAGCCAAGGTGAATTTCTCCTTCTTGTAATTTCTTGTATCTTTTGAAGAGCTAACGTGATTCTCTTGTGCTAATTCTATATTCAGAGCTGCATATTTGCCACTATTTTCAAATCTATTCATAGAAGCTTCTATAAGAAAATCTTCTTTCTCGCCATTTGTCTGTGAACTATGATATATGTTTCCCATTGCTTGCTCTTTAGGCAAAATTGCTTTGTATCCTGAAAACTCTACTCCTGTATTCTCATTTTTGTCAAACAAATTTGTAACAGGCAGAGGGGGAAATCTGAACTGTCTTGTCTGGAAACAATTGCCCCACTGTCTTCTCTTTCAGATTCTGAAACACCACTGTCTAGACCTGCACTTGACATACTGTGGAAAGAGTTCATGGCTGCATCATCAGGGTTTTCTCTGGCACTTCCAAAGTCAGGTGAATCAGTAGAACTTGGCCTACCATCCCGTTAGCATATGACACTTCAACCCTTTCATTAGTTTGCAAACCGCGAGATGACTCAAGCTTAGACTTTGCCTCTTGAGTAATACGCTCCTACGCCCAGTTTTGCTTGTTTCTTTGCACTATCTTTAGACATTATCCGAACATCCATAACTTTAGACCCAATAGTGTAAGCAAGAGAACCTGTACCAATGCTAGAGTGCATCATTTGGCATTGCTCAATCAACTCTCTATATCTCTCCCTGCGGTCACAACATAAGTATCTTGCTAAGGAAAAAGTATTAACTCTTATTTAAGTGCCATAAGTTGGACCTGCAACTAAGGCAAATTACAGAACGATGAACTAGTATCAAATAATTCCCCAAAAAGATGAAAAAAATACATGATAGATGACATTATACATACGAAGTAAAACAGGTTGTACCCATTCAACTAAAAAGCAAAAACATGTAGCCTAATTATTTCTATAAATTTAGTTTGCATTTCAGATTATTACATTAATATATATGACAATAATGATAAATAGAACTTTTTTGATGGAAAGGACTGATTAACTCGCCACCAGAGCAACAGACAACCACTGAGTGCCTCCTCCATAGGTTATCATTAACCAATTCTTTTTGGCTTCTTTCCCATGGGAAATTTCAGTTGAACTGACTGAGGAAGACCTATCTCTGAGCCGCTGTTCAGGGCACATTTTGTTTAAAACTTAGAATTTCACAGTGCCCTCACGTATCTCAGAATGGAGTTCCTTCTGGAGGAGATTGCACTGCTGCACATTCAGCCACAGACTCAGAGCAGCGCCATGCGGCCCTCTTTCATACCTTTAAACTTCAGATATTTTATGAGAAAACAGAAAGTGCCTCTCATCCAGGTTTAAGAATTATTCTTACCACTCAACTGAGTACAAGAATTTAATTAAGTTCTTCAGGGACATCTATTGAGCAATTCTTCCTCTAGAGATCTTGAAGAGTCCTTCCTAATAATGAGGCTTAGGAAGCTCCCAGAGATCACTGATGCTTTTGTCAAGCACTATTGTCTGGTGTTTCAAGCTCAGGAGGATTCAATTGAGTGGGCTACTGCTTTACAGAAATGTATTGATGTTGTGCCTAATAAACTTACGCCCAGAGATTGTGCCCGCTTCGACGCCCCTCTCACTTTGGAGGAGCTTCATGCAGCTTTTCTCTGTCTTGCAAATGACAAGTCTCCGGGTCTGGATGGCTTCCCTAGCGAGTTTTACAAAGCAACCTGGTCCTTTGTAGGACCTGATCTACTTGAGTCTATAATGAAGCTCTTCAAACTCGCTCTCTAGGGAGTTTCATCAATCAAGGCAACATCAAGTTCATTCCCAAAGTAGGCAATCCTGAACAGATGAATAATTGGCATCGATCACCCTGTTGAATGTGTCTTATAAAATTCTTGCCAAGGCATTGGCTCTCCGCATTACAGATATCCTGCCTAAGATTGTTCGGCCTGAGCAGACTGGTTTTGTCAAAGGCCGTTACATCTGGACAATCTTATTGTTGTTTGGGAAGGCATGGAATGGGCGCATGTTTCTTCGCAGAAGCCTCTTTTCCTTAAGATTGATTTCGAGAAAGCTTATGATCGCATTGAATGGCCCTTCATTCTAGCTATGCTTAAAGCGTTGGGTTTTGGAGAATTCTTTCAAACGGCTGTAAGCACACTTTTTTCTAATGCTTATGCTCGGCTCTCCATTAATGGTCACCAGTCTACTGCCATTGGCCTTTTCCACTCTATCAAACATGGGTGCCCTCTTGCATCAGCGTTGTTTGTGCTCGTTGTTGATGCCCTGGGTTACCTAATTGCCCATCAAGTTGCGCAAGGCCACATTCGGGGATTGTTCTTCCGGATCATGCGACTCAACTTATCAATGGGCATTTTGCTGATGATTCCTTTCTTACTCTCGTTGAATCGGAGCAGAATATTGCTACAGTCTTTGAGTGTCTTGACACCTTTTGCTTGGCTTCAGGCTCTAATATTCAAATGGCTAAAACTTTGGGCTATCGGCAGAGTTGTTTACCTCCTCCGGACTGGTTAAAGGCCTACCCCTGGAAATGGATTGGTCGTGGCGAGCAATTCAGATTTCTTGGCATTCCTTTTGCTTTTGATAAAGTGACTCTACCACCTTATGGAATTATGTTCTTAACAAAGTGGAGCAGAAAGTTACCAAATGGTCTTCCAAACCCTTATCTTTGGCTGGTAAGTTCCAAGTTTGCACCAAAATCCTTGTCGCTACTCATGTTTATTATTCTGCATGTTGGTTTCCTTCTCACAATTCGTTCAATCAGCTCGCCAAGCTGCTTGGGACTTCTTATGGTGTAAAGTTTTGGTTCAGCTAGTTTTCACCAAGTTCCTTGGGATGTCTGTTGTCTTCCTTGGGATCAAGGAGGCATGGGAGTCATTGATGTTTATCAACAGAGTGTGGCTTTATGTGCCAAATGGGTGATTCGGTGTCTTTCAAGTACCCAAACTTGGAAAATTCTGTTGCGGCATTGTATTGAATCTAGATCCCCTTATGGCAAGAAGTGTTGGAGCAGAATTGGCTTGCATTCTCTTATTATCACTTTTGCTCTGTTAAAATTACTAGTACCTTTTTTGCCAAAAGTATTTGGAAAGCCTTCGAGTAGGTGAAGCCACTGATGAGGTGGATTGGCAATGGATTTTGCACTAGGATTTCTTTTAATTCGCGAACATTTGGTGGTCTCCTATCATCACTGAAGGCAATCTTCCGCTTGCTGAAACCCCGGGCATTAAAGCCATTCGGATTTTCCGCAAGGGCATTCATACCATTTAGGATCTTGTGAATCGCAGACTGGATTCCTTGGCCCGAGCTCAAAGTTAAATTTAATCTGAACAATTCGGACTTCCAGTCTATCTGCAAAATTCAAGAGCTCCTGCCTGATGTTATGCTCCACAAATTGGGGCTCCAACCCCGGTTGCATGGTGGCGTGATTGGCGATGGAATCGAGAAATTACTTTCCTCGATACAACACTCAGACCATTTATCATCTGTTAAGTCTGCTCTCACCGGCCATTGATAAACTCAATGATCGGTGGGGTTTGCACTCTGCATAGTCCATTTGGCTTCGTCGGCTTTTCCGTGCCTGGAACCCTCTGCTTGAGCCTAAAGTTAACCATTTTTGTGGTGTCTTGTTTACCAAGGTTTGCTTGTGGGTGAAAGGCTTAGGCATATTGGCATCCCTAATCCTAATTGTCCTTTTTGCTCCAACCCTGAGTCGTTTATACACCTTTTTGGTCATGTCCCGTGCTCAGTCTATCTGGAGGTGGATCCATTCCTTGTTCCAACCCTATCACCCTGAATTCTTCCCATGGCACCTAGCTTTATTTGGTGACTTTAGTCCTTGGCCTCGTTATATTGATAATCTTTGGCATTTGTTCGTGCATGTATTCTGTTTCATATCTGGAAAGCTCGCAATGCTTTAATTTTCAAGCAAGATCATTTTGTTATATGCTTTTCCACTAATGACAAGGTGGTTATTTTGTCTACTGTTCGCATACAGATTCAAGCTCAAGCCGCCAAGGTTGCCTTGGAGTTTGCTCATCTGCAAGAGCTTCTTGATCACGGGGGAGTGCGCCATGCACTATGAGTCGGAGTTCGCCGAATCCTCAATTGCCGCCACCTCGGCCTTTGCCACCCAGTGACGGCCACCTCCTCGCGGGTCCACGTCGAAGGAACCGCTCTCACAACCACCGTTCCGCCTCCCCTCGGGGCTGCCCTTCTACCTCGTCCTCCTCTCGGGTGGATTGGAGCCCACCCCGCGGGAAAGGCATTGCCAACACTCCGCGGTGGGGTTCTCTGCCGCCAGCCATGCAAACTCTTACAGGATCTCCACCCCCGGTTGGGGAATTATGGTTCCATTGCAAATACAGTATTCGATCACGACGGTTGGCATGTGGACCCCCCGTCTACAGAGCCTAATAGTGGAGCTTTCATCCTTCCTCGGGATGATACTCCACCTCCTCCTAGTGTGGCGGCATGTGCTTGATGGTGGTGCTTTTCTTTTGTTCTCTGGTTGCCTTTGTGGCGTGTTAATGTAAGCCCTTGTGGCATTTTTTTGTTGATTTGGTGCCTTCGTGGCGTTTTGTGGGACTGTGTGTTATCCGGTCACCCCTTACTATATAACTCTCTTTTTATTTAATTAATATAAAGGGCAGTTACAATAGTAATAATAAGGCTGAGGAAGTAATTTTGAATGCAGAGATAAAGAAACTCTTAGCTCAATTTTCACAGAAGCTGGGTCTGAACTACGACTAACATACAAAGTATTAGCCTAAGGAAACTATCCCACTTCCATCTTGCCCCAATCCCAGCATGCTGGCTTGTTTTGACAAGACAGAAGCTATTACTTCAGCTTCTACAAAATACAGATCAGGTAGTTTGATTTTAAATTATTTTCTGAATTTTCTCTCACTCATAGAAAGTATTAGCCAAAGGAAGCTATCCCACCTCCGTCTTGCCCTGGTCCCAGCATGTTGGTTTGTTTTGAGAAGACAGCAGCTATTGCTTCAGCTTCTACAAATACAGATCAGGTAGTTTGATGGTATATTATTTTCTGATTTTTTTCACTTAAATTTAATGTTTTTTGGCCAAATGCACCTTAGAAATCTGCATTCACAACTCTTAGAGGTATACATAAGGATTCCGCCCGCAGCTTCTTTCAAAGAGCCATTTCATAGTTGTATTACTAAATGAGGACGGTTTGGAAGATATTGGAGGACCCTGATTTTTGGGTAACTTCAGACTCTACATACAGTCGTAATTTCTGGAGTTTGACCCTGAACATGCATTCTTACAACTCCTCTGGGTCAAAATTCCCTATCTTCACCTCCATTTATGAGAAAAGGAGAAATTCAAGATTACTGGCAATGGTTTAGGGCATAATCACCTGGACATGTGGGGGCATGAGTACCAAAGTGGAGACCCGTTTCAAATCAGGGTACAAGAGTAAATGAATAAGGGTAATACGGTTACATAATATATAAATATACTCATCATTAGAAGTCAGCACGGAGACAGAGTCTTAGTCCTTCTACAGGAGTTTGCTGGCAACTATGTTACCGGAAACGCCTATACAGGCAGCGGGAGCGGGAGCGGGAGCGGGAGCGGGAGCGGAGCGGGAGCGGAGGGAGCGGAGGCCTGTGGGAGTGGCAGGGGCTGGGAAACGCTGTGGAACGGCCTACGCCGCACCCGCGCGCCCGCAGCCCCTGCCCGCTCCCTGGCCGCTCCCGCATGGAAAAAGCGTTTTTTTAATTTTTTTAATTTTTTATGTTTTTAAAGGCACACAACAATAAAAAATTATAAATTCTTCTAATCTAAAACCTAAAAGCTACCTCTAAACAATAAAACAAAAGAACAACACACAAACAAAACATAAAGCAAACAAACTCACATTGTGGCTCTCCAAAATTGCATTGTGCTTGTCTAGGGTTTGAGGAGCTATTGCTAAGCTTGTAGGAGTGTGAGGCGCTGTTGCTAAGCTTGTAGGAGTGTGGGGAGTTGCAAAGGAAGATTTGTGAAGGATTTGATTTGTGGTTTACTAAGTAAAGGTAAGTTTTTTTTTAATTTCTAGCCTTGTTCCTCTATTTTTTTTTTATTATTTAATCTTTCACACATTACATTTTTTTGCTTATGTTCATTTTTATTTTGCTCTTTCCATTTAATTTTTTTAATTTTCATTGTTCAATCACAATGCAATTGCATGCCATTGTTTTCTTTGCTTAATTTTTTTTTTAAACCTTGTAGGTATTTCTACAATGGCAACAAGTTCTGCTTCTTCTGGGCAATCTTTGGCCAAAGACTTTGACCCAAATTCACCGTTATGGAGGCACGTAACAATAGTTCGACAACTTGCAGGTGGTGGTTGTTTTGAATGGAAATGCAATGAGTGTGATGGACTATTCAAAGGCTCTTACAGTAGGGTGAAAAGCCACTTGTGTGCCATAACGGGTAATGGTATAAGAGTATGTAGGGGGAGGAATAATGCTGGGGTGCCAAAAGCAAATGTTTTGGCATATATCAAAGAGCAGGAGGATGCAGAGGCTAAAGTGGCTATGAGAGTGGGTCATCCATTGGCCAAAAGAGGAGGTTCATCTCGTTCAGCAAGGCCTTCAGTTGCTTTATCACCTAGTGGATCCCCAATTGTGGCCATGCCACATCCATTTGTGGCTCCTATCTCCACAGATGAGGATGTTTCCCTTGCACGAAAGAAAAGTAAGACAAAAGGGCCATTGGAAAAGGCCTTTCAGAATGAGAACAGGGAGATTGCAGATGAATGCATTGCAAAGTGTGTATATGCTAATGGTCTTTCTTTTAATGTTGTGAGATCACCTTATTGGCATGAGATGGTGAAAGCCATCAATGAGGCACCAAAAGGGTATAAACCACCAGGATATGAGAAGATCCGCACCACCCTTTTGGATAGACAAAAAAATATGTGAAAACCTCCTTGCAACCAATTAGGGACTCATGGACCAAAATTGGTGTGTCCATTGTTTCTGATGGATGGAAAGATGCAAGAAACCGCCCTTTAATCAATGTGATTGCAGTATGCCCTAAGGGGGCAATGTTTTTGAAAGCGGTTGATTGTGAGGGGCAAGTGAAGGATGCCCAATTCATAGCCAACATTCTCTTTGAGTCCATTGAGGCAGTGGGGCCTGAAAATGTTGTCCAAGTGATAATGGACAACGCCAAAAATTGCAAAGCTGCGGGGATGCTAGTTGAGGCACGGTATGGGCATATTTTTTGGACACCTTGTGCGTTGTGCATTCATTGAATTTAATGCTAAAGAAAATGGCAAACAAAATAGAGTGGATCCAGCAAGTGTATGCAAAAGCTGAAGAAATCCAAATGTTTGTCACCAACCACCACATGTCACAGGGCATTTTTAGATCATTCTCGCAATTGGAGCTACTGAAGGTAAGGACAAGCTTTATTTCTTTCTTTCTTTTTAATTTAAAATTTAATATAAGTTTTTTAGTATTCTTTTAGCTTTCAATTTTATAATTTAAATTTTATTTTTAATTTTTGTTCCTCGTTCTTATTAGGTTGTTGAGACTCGGTTTGCATCACACACAATCGTCTTGAGACGACTAGTGAAGGTGCGAGAGGCACTCATGAGGATGGTAACATCCAATCTTTGGTCTGTATGGAGGCAATCAAACACTCAAGGGGCTCAAAAAGTGAAGAACTTGATCTTAGAGGACTCTTGGTGGGATAGAGTGGGTTATCTGTTGAGTTTTATGGAGCCCATTATGAGCATGATCCGCCATCGACACGGATCAACCATGTCTAGGAGAAATATATGACGGCATCGACTCAATGATTGAGAAGATAAAAGCCGTCATAAATGCAAAAGAACAAGATCCGAGGAAATATTTTTCAAACAAGTGAAGTCAATCCTAATTGAGCGGTGGAACAAAATGACCACCCCATTACATCTACTAGCTTTTGCATTGACTCCTAGATTTTATAAAGCACAGAGATCCTTTCCTCGAGCAAGGAGGGTAGCACCATACAGGATGCGGAAATCGTGAGGGATATATGGCGGCATTGGCTAGGCTATTCCCGATCCCGAGGCCCAAGACCAGGTTATGGTAGAGTTTGGCAATTTCATAGCAGAAACGGGTCATAGCCTTCTCGCTCTTCGGAGCAAATACAAGATGGATGCACATATGTGGTGGTACCTCCATGGTACTTCATCGGCTTACTTGCAACCTCTTGCAATCAAGGTCTTGGCACAGGTAAGTTTTTAATTTTTTTATTCTCTTTTCTTTTAGTTTTTTAAAATTTAAGTTTGAGTGTTTAAATCTGAAGTTGAACTTTGCATTGACTTTGAAGTTTGGGTTGCCTTAATAGGTTGCAAGTTCATCTTCCTCTGAGCGCAACTGGAGTACGTATAATTTCATCCACTCACAGAAGCGCAACAGATTGGGGGCTAAAAGGGCTGAAGATTTGGTATACATACATTCCAACTTGCGCCTTTTATCCCACAAGCAGCCAGAGTACAAGGAAGGGTCAACAAAACATTGGGACATTGATCCAGAGATAGTTGACTTGGATGCTTCCATTTCCCACCATGGAGCATATGATGATGAGACGAGTTCTGTGGCACCACGAGACCTACATGCACAAGGGGGTGCAACTGGCAGTGGCCCTAGTGCGAGTGGTTCGAGCCCATGTGGTTCTAATGAACCACATAATGATGATGATGTAGCTGGTTTTGATCCTCTTGATGAAGAGGAATATGATGAATATTGACAATGAAAGATAGTTTGAGCTTTGAATATTGATCTATGATTGAATTTAATATATCATGAGATTCATGACATTCACATTGTGTTTGATTTAAGTATTTTAAATTTTAATTTAACTTTTAAGCTTTTAAGTTTCTAAGTTTTATCGGTATCCTAGCTTGTTTGTTGTGGTTATTCACTTATTTAGCTTATAACTTGTCTTTTATCTTGTCTTTCATATGCATAATATGTGGTTAATAATTAAATTCCTATTTAGAAGGCTGAAATTTATATATTTTTTAATTTTTATATAGTTTTTGTACTGCCGTATCCGGGGTCAAAAAAAAATTTGCCGTTTCCGCGTATCGGATACCCCGCTCCCGCTCCCGTATCCAAAACATTTCGGTAACTTAGGCTGGCAACTATGCTTTAGGAGATTTGTATCAATGACTGAAAGCCGGGCTCACATCAGCTTTATTATGTGCCTGATTGAGTGTAGAAATGAATAAGGGTCTCTGAAGAAGTCATTTTGGAATTTCAAGAAAAATTTGACACCAAAGTCAGACTGTAAATGTTAGGGTTTTGTTCTTATACCTGACATACACATATTCATACAACGTCCAACCTTTTGTAGCAGAGAACAAAAAGAGTGAAGATCTGAAGAAAGATGCAATTTCCTGATAGGACCTGGAGAAGACATCACAGAGAGGAGACTGCAATAAAAAAATTCCAATACTGGAACCACAAAAAGAGTCCAGTCGCAGCATATAAATTTAGTCTTCTCCTCTTGAGAACTCAGATTCTGCTGAACAAGATTTGAGGAAAAGCAAGAATCCTCCTATCAATGAAGCCTATCCAACTGCAGTTGTTGGTTCAAAGGTAGAGGCTCTCATTGAGAAAATGGTGAGATTCGAGAGGCATTACCTTCATCCAAAGATTTAATTTCTTTTACCACTTATAGAGATAAGCTTCACTTCAACGTAGGAAATTGCTAAGCTTCTTACATCACGGAAAATTTAGGTTAAGCTCCTTACAGCTCTTCCTATGAAAAGTAAATAGAGCTTCTAGGTTTATGTAATTGTTTGAGCAATGCAAGACTGATCCATGGCCTTGATCTGAAATGGATCAGCTAAAGTGAAACACAAGCATGATATGGATGCCAAAATGTGCTAAATTAATGGTCCTAGGTGACTATTTGGCTTCAAACCAACAGGAAGGACATACCACATATGGTGTCTCAGCATTATTCAGATGGCAATTACAACTTCAAGCCGACACCTTATAAAAGTTGTAAAAGAAATTGGAAAGCCAAGCACCGCCTGAATCTATTGAATACAGCTCAGATGGAATGGGAAACATTCATTTTAACTTCCATAGTTCCATGTTTCATGTTCTTTCAAGCAAGTTGAAGAAGAGCAGGGAAGTTCTGAGCCCTAAGAGTGGGCAACATTCTGTAGAACATCTGTCCATTTGATAAATAGAGGCATCCTTTAATGCTGGAGATTTTCCAAACTGGGTGTCACTTTTCTCCAAGGTAAATTTGGTGTGCTGTGCATGTCTTTTGCAGATGTTTTGATTTTATCTCATATGCTTTATTGCCCTTGTTGTAGCATTTATATCAGTCATTTGGAGACAGGTTTATTATTTATCAACCATGTTTAATAAATCACATTACTTTGCCGCATAGTATCTGTGTTGGTCAATAACCAACTGTGATATCCGGGGTGATTATATTTCATAGTGGTATCAGAGAAGGTTGTTCCTTCATATTGTGAGTGGTATTTGCAATTTTATGCTTACCAAGAACCAAGGAAGTGGTATTTTGCCCAGAGTCTAAAGTGGGAACTAGGAAGAGGAAAGCTCTTCAACATCAAAATCCAAACAAACCAAACAGAAAATACTTTTCCAAAACAAAACATAAGATGGATACCAAATATGTGCTGTGAGGGTACCGTGACAGGTGATTGTTCATCTTCAGAAACAGACCCAACATGGAAACAGAGCATATGGTCTCTTGTCATACCCAGATGGCAACTACAACCAACCTGACACCCATCAAGGACATGGAAGGAATTGGAGGGCCAAGCATCATCTTAAATCCATTAACTACAACCAAGATGGATTAGGGACGGTTTGTTTTTGGTTCCATAGTTCCATGTTTCATGTTCTTGCAAGCAGGTTGAAAAGAAAGAGGGGTCCTGAGTGCCAAGAGTGACAATAGTTTTGTGAAGCATTTCTATCCATTTCATTAATAGAAGAATCCTTTAATGCTGGGATTTTTTTCCCAGATTGGGTTTTCAATACAATAAATTCAGTGTCTTGTGGCTGTTTTTGCTG
Source organism: Taxus wallichiana var. yunnanensis (assembly GCA_018340775.1). Lineage (NCBI taxonomy): Eukaryota > Viridiplantae > Streptophyta > Pinopsida > Cupressales > Taxaceae > Taxus > Taxus wallichiana. The sequence continues at coordinate 19,223,823 of CM031239.1, read as the reverse complement.
ATTTTTTAAATTCCTCTCTTGAATGCTTCATTTCCTTTGTTTTACCAATAATATGAGTGTGGAGGATGGTTTATTATGTAAGAAGCATATTTAGTAAGTCGCATTAATTATTCCATATGGCATTTGTCTTGGTGAGCCATCAAGTAGCATTAATTATTCCACGTGGCATTTGTCTTGGTGAGCCATCAATTTGAATTTCCAGTGTGATTACAGATCAGGCATTGGCCTGATTCAAAAATGAATCTCCTTAAAATCTCAATCCCAATTTATGATAAGTGGCTATTTTAATGAAAAATAGCTATTTCCATGTAAAGAAAAGGACAAAAATATATTTTGCCATCAAATTATGTGGTCGTGCTAGATTCCAACCCGAGTCTTCATTTTTGAATTTAAGAGTCTTCTTTCCCCTTATTTCCCTTGAGGGATCCTCCCCTAACTTCACTATTTGCATTTGTACTTGAACTCGGTGGCCAGGGTTTATCCACCTTGTGTTTACTCCGATTTTCTGTGTTTTCATTGCTTTAATGGTTTTAGCTTTTAGTTGATCCAAGCACATACGGGTTGGATTGACAGCCTAGTGTGAACCTTACTGGTAATTTGCACTACACCATCATTACCTCACAATCCAGACATTTATGCTTGTCTGCTGTGAATGACATCCTAGCTTCGCTGTCCACGACAAACTCCAAATGCAATTCACACTGTACCATCATTATCTCATGTTAGTACCGTGTGAAATCCACATCAGCATAGTGGGTCCCATGTGAACTTCATGACAAACCCAAGGCACTGACAAGGCATACCACTTCAAGTAACTGCCCAAGAAGAATCTTTGACACCTGGAAAGTGCTTAACACTTCATCTTCTAGGTCAAGAAACGGTTTGGGGAAACAAAATCGATTGGCAGCAGACAGTTCTGGGAATTGAACAGTCTTGTAACTGATCAGAGATTCTTTATTGGTAATCCACTCAATTACAATTGAGTTGGATGTTGTAGAAACATCAATCCTGTACCTACATTCTCATGCCACAAAATTCATTCCTGAACTAGGCCCACAGAAATACAAAATTTCGGTTTCTTAGTCCAGCATTTTACGCATATGTATCTTACGTGTTCATGACAAATTGAAGAGCTATTGTTTGCTAATTCCTATTAAATATGTAATTGTGCTTCTGCATTTGTTTTTATATTAGTTAGTTAGCTCCGTCTGTTGGCTGGTCTGTAGGTTGTCCTGTGTACCACTCCTGTGCTTGGCCTAAATCATTGACATTAAAGCACTAAACTCTGCCTTGGAACACAAATCCTACCAGTCGATCATCACAAGCCCTCAATAGCCCTAAGTCATGCATGTTTCCCCATTCCCAGTTTAGGAAAGACAGCATATAACCTAATTCCATCTCCAACAACACAAAATAATGATGAATCGATGACAGAAGACCAAGATGTCCAAGGATGCAAAGAAACTCGTTTCAGTGGAAATACAGAAGCTTTGGAGGAAAGGAGGAAAAACTCTTGCAATTTCAAAACTTATGCTTCAACTAGGTCCATCAGCTCCAACCCATACTAGCATTCCATTTAAATGGCATGGCACAAGTGTAAATGGAATTCAATTACCTGGATTTAAACGGGGAAAATCTAGGCAGAAACCTAGGGAAACTAAATAGCAATGTAAATTCGTAAAAAAATATGAAAAACTGATTTTGTTATTTCATTTCAAATATAGAGTGTAGAGATATATATAAACATAATACATTAAAAATATCAATCACAAATATAGCGAAGAGATATAAATAAACATAAAATAATAAGTCGTACTGTCGTGGAGCACGAACTTCTATTTTAGGGGAAGCCCTGTGTTTATTTTACATAAACCCTCATTGGGGTATAAATAATTTTTAAAAAAACTAATCAGGATTTAAAATTTAACTTGTAAATAAATCCATTCAAAGCAGTGTTATGCAGGGACACATCCCTAGATTTTGGTGAAGTCCCTAGCATTTTGGGGGCAGGGGGACTCTGGAGGGGATTTCCCAATTTCTTTTTACACTTTTCAATTGTAAGTTTGTGAACATGGTTATCAGTACTGTTGAGCACAAAACATTTGCTCACCCAAGCTATAAAGCTGATAATTGAGGCCAGGCAAAACCAAATCCCTCAAGTTCCAACTTGTTTGAGCATCAATGTCAAGTCTGTACCCATTGACTTTGATGAACAATAGTGCCTTTTTCACCCCAAGTGTTGGGTCACAGAACTACCATTCCAAGTTATCATTGACAACAGAAGTCAAAATAATACCATTGCGCGTGACAATGCGAAACATCTAGACTATGTCACGGAAGCATACCTACAAACTTATTCTCTTGGGAGGTTTCAATAGGGACAATAGCTCAAAGTGATGCAGCAATGTACATTCGGTATGGTATTGAGTCCATGCATAATTTTGTTATTTGTGATGTGGAACCACTTGAAATTTGTGATGTCCTTAGCAATCCCTAATTGTATTACTAAAGTGCTGCCTACAAGGTTAAGCCACAATGTTGGTTCATCAAAGTCCACAAATGTCTATCACATTTTAAAGTCTCCTACAATGCCCAACATCTCACTGGCATCGATGAAGCAATGTTGAAAGCTCATTTCTCATGCCCAAAAGTATGTTGTACTTGTGGTTTGTTTTCAGTCTGTGTAAAACAATTCAAAGAAGAATACACTTGCAGCTCAAACAATTGGGGATCTGGGATTGCAAAGCAAAAGTGGCAACTTGGCAATCTTCTACAACAATATGAAGATGTCTTTGAAGAGCCCAATGGTGTTCCTCACATTTCTTCATCAAGCATCAAATTGATCTCGTTTCAGAATCTCTATCTTCCAAACATCCCTATCTATTGCAAATCGGTTTGGGAGAATGATGAGATTCGCAACCAAATTGAAAAACTCGTCAACCAAGGGAGGTATCAGCCAAGTTATTTGCCTTGGTGTAATCCAATTGTCCTCACATCAAAGAAGGATGGTACGCAGCATCTTTGCATTGACTACCGTGGCCTCAACGATAGGACTATGAAAAAATGTCTCCTCTAGCTAGCATTGATGATCTGTTGAACCAGCTCCAAAGAGCAAAATGCTTCACAAAAACGATCTCGAATTTGGTTGCTACCACATTACAATAAACACATAACACATACGGAAGACTATGCTCAAGCCAAAGGAAGGCCTATATGAGTGGTTGGTAATGCCCTTTGGCTTGACCAATGCACTAGCAACCTTCATTTGTCTTATGAAAACATTCTGTGACCCTTCACCAACAACCAAGTCATTGCCTACTTGGAAGGCATCCTCATCTAGAACAACACTTCAGAAGAGCATATTACATGTACAAAAGGTTCTTGACACACTTTGCAGTAACAAATTGCAAGCCAACTTAGGCAAGTGTACCTTTGGTGTCTGAAATATCCCTGTGGGATACCACTTGAAATTGCACAAAATATATAAAATTGTAGCAAATAAAAATTCTGATTTTTGCAGGAAATAAACCAGCTAGGGCAGCAAACTGATTTTAATTGATAACTCACAAAATACTTGCCCAAATCACACGGAATTATATAGGGAGCTTGCAATAATGATAACAAACACTAGGAAAATATTTTTTTAATTTTCTGAATAATATATAACTGCCAGTAATTTTCAGAAAGCCCTAAACTGTTGGAAATCTTCAAAAATTCATAACTTTGCAAATACATTGATAAAAATCTGAAATTCTAGAAATAACATCTACAAATAATATGGATGAGAGCCCAACCTCCAGATCTAAAAATGGACACTTGGAAACCCTAAAAAACACTGTTGCAAATCTGGAATTGAGTAGATAAAACCCTAAAAAATAGTTGTTCCAAATATGAACTGAAACCCTTGATGAAAAAGGGTCGTCCTCTTACTCTGAAACTGAATTTACTCTCCAAATCTGATCCAAAAATCTGAATAAAGCTCCAAAATAGTAAACTAGGGAGGATTTTTCACCACCAAAGAGTGCTCTGCTAGCTAGGTGTAGATTTTTCACCACCGACGCTAGGGTTCCTGTGGGATCTTACTCCACAAGCAAAGAAAGTGCAAACAGCAACTGCTCCAATATCAAAATAGGTGAGTATGAATGAATGAATAACTCTCCCCAAGCGCTCCTTTTATAACTTCACCATGCAACAAAAGGCCCAAAAAAACCCTAATCGACTCCCTTTGGGAAAACCACATAAATATAAAATGATTTTAAGTTACATTTTCCCCTCATGCACCAAAAGTAACTTAGGTGACCCCCAACAAAGAAATAGGATAATAAAGTGCCATATAGTCACCCAACGACAAAATATAACAATTATTACTACCGAATCGCTCAACTTAATGTCAACGACAAAATATAACATAAAGCAAGGTGGTAATCATGTATCCATACCCAATAGCCTACAAAGATCGTTAGCCCCTCGGGTATGCCCAAGGCTAAGAATGAAAAAAATGGTTATTAGGCCCTCAGTGAAGGAATGGAGACATTACGGTGTCACATGGCTCGGCACCTAGGCTACATCATTGATTGTGAAATGCATTTACATAGATCCAGCAAAGACCAAAATCATTCATACTAAGCAAGTTCCTTCTCACATAATTGCAAAGTTTCTTTGGGATCACAAATTTCTATCATTGGTTCGTGTTGGGATTCTCTCACATCTCCTAACAAATAAAATCGTATGAGCCAAGTAAGCATTCCAAAGGAGAACTACACAACACCCCACATTCCAAGAAATTAAAGCTAGACTCCACTTTGCACCATCCTTGCAATGTTTGACGGTTATGTTATGCACTCAGTGTAGTATTCACTCAGCATGGACACCCCATTGCCTACCACTAGGAGACATTCAATGACATGGTACAGAGGTATTCCATCCATGAGAAGGATCTGTACACAAACATTCAAGTTGATAAGCAATGGTGAAATTATCTCTTGGGTAAGGAAACCATCCTCCCTTCTAATCATAAGCAAATTAAGTTGGAGAATATGAGACACATGGAGTGGATGGCAAACTTGCAGAAATTTCATCTAATGATCAAGCACAAGACAGGAAAATTCAACAAAGCAATTGACTGCTTAAACAGAACTCCAGTCACTACGCTTTTAACAGTGCTCAATACTAGAGGGCTGAGGCCATAATAGTGTAGATTGGGTTTTGCAGTGCTCCGCAGATCCAGAATTTGCACTTACATACAACGACCTTTCTCAAGGGAAACAATTCAAAGATTTCTATCTGCAAGAGAAGCTTCTTTACAAGCTTGACCAACGATTTCTTCTGCCACTCCACATTGTAGGCTCATCTGGAAGACACACTACTATAAGTCAGTCATTTTAGAGTCATCAAAACATTGGCTTCACTTCAACAATATTAGCATTGGCCACACATGTTCAAAGCCATTGAGGATCACATCAATTCATGTGTTGCTTGCAGCATTTTAAAACCAGCAAACGATAGACTGGGAATGTGCACACCTCTTTAGGATTTGTCCCAGCCATGGGAGTCGATCAAAATGGATTTCTTATTTAGTCTGCCGACAACCAAACATCAATGAATTCCTGTGGTTGATCATTTCTCAAAGATGGCAATCATGGTTGCATGCAAGAAACATACCTGATGCCACCAATATCTTCTTTCCACATGATTGGGTACACTTTGGGGTTCCTTTCCTTTGTATCTGATTGAGATTTGAGGTTTGTAAGTCCACTGCGAATGACATCCCGACTTTGCAGTCCAGAGTGAGCTCCACGTGTGATTTGCAGTGTCCCGTCATCATCTTACAGTTGGGGCTGCCTTGTTGGCCCACTGCAAATAATGCCACGAATTTGCGGTCCATTGTGAAGTCCACATCAGCATATTGGGTCGCACATTCACTTAAAGACAAAATTGGGACAGTGACTGTCAGACCAGGAATCTGGACTGCAGAAGAAAGTGGATAATTGTATATTGTTGATTTGGAAGATGAGAAGCCACACGCTTCAGGTAATTATCGGATCAACATCCTTGACAGCAGGAGACCACGTGATTTATCGTCTTCCAAATCAAGAAAAGTTTGAGGAAACCAAATTGGCTTGGGCATTGTACAAACAGCAATCCTATAGCTCCATTCTCACACCACATGGTTCATCCCTAAACCAGGCCCACGGGTACACAGTTTTTGTTTCTTGGTCCAGCATTGTACACGTGTATCTTACCCTGTTCATAACGATTAGAAGAACAACTTGTTTCATTGAATGTGCAATGATGCTGCATTTTTAATATTCCCATAGTCTGTTCAACAATTTAAATATTGGTTGGTTAGCTCTGTCTGATAGCTGGTCTGTATGCTGTCCTATGTGCCACTCCTGAGCTCAGCATAGATCATTGGTCCTACTCGTTTTTCCTTACGGGGTTACTTTCTACCCTAGTATTGTTCTATTGTGAGCAGGTATACTTTCAAGTCCATTAACCTATTTTGGTCACTAGTAGACATTATAATGTATTTCCTTCTTTATTTCTAGTATAAATATTCTAACGATTTGATGTGTAACATGCTTTCACTCAAAATTCTGCTTTATAAAAGAAAGATTCTACATTTGTGTTTTCGTCCTCCCCATGATATAACATATCATACCTTCTACCATATGGTATTTCAATGGCCAAACCATATTAGCCATCTCAAAACTCATCAAATGTGAGGATAAACCTTCAACACACTCCACAATCTAAAAATATGGTAGAACATGGGAGCTCTCATTCATGGCTTCTGGAAATAAGATTTTTTTGGGGGCATTGAGAAGCCGAGAGGATTGACTCTAGAGGAAACATGTGCATTTACGACATCATGCAAAACAGGTTTGGAGGAGAAGCACCAAATTGACAGAGAAGTCATTGGCAACAACACCCAAGATAACAGGCATGGATGCATACAAGAGAATGAAGATGTTCTGAAACCCCTAAAGGATGCTAAGGAGCAAAGTTAGCTGGATATTTGGGTTGCAAGAAAAGGAGAGCACTCTAGAGATGATAGTGCATACAAGAATGGGGAGAATCGATGAATCCGGAGGAGTATCCACTTGTGGAGGCTCCCAGAATCACATTTATGGATGCATGCAAGAGTTTTGGAGGAGAGAAGCCGCAAGTCAAAGTATCATTCAAAGAGACCACATTGAATCAAGGGAAATCTGCTATCGAAAGGAATATCGAGCAACACAAAGAAGGTCCTCGTATGGAATCCAATAAGCACCATGGATCTAGTAACACCTCCTTTTCTTCTATAAGCAAGAATTTTTGCTGAAAATATTTCTTCTCCCCCTCTATTTGTCCAGATGGAGAAGAAATCTCTGAATTTGTGACCATGCTTAGTAAGAAAGGATTAATTTGTAGGTTTAATGGGTTTTGACCCACTCTTCCAGCTCTTAGTGAGTGGATAAGCCAATATTGGTCTCCTCAAATTTCCGATGAGGTGGAAATATACCAATGTGCACGAGGTTTTTTATTGTACTTTTTCGTGAAATAAATCGGGATGTGATCTATAGTAAGGTGTCTTGGTTCCATATGGGGGTTCAATTATTCATGAAAGTGATAAAACCATGGTTTTCTGATTTTGACCCTTTATTGGAAAACCTCCATTTTCTCCCTATAGGGGTGACTGCCACATTTACCCTTGCATTTTGGGATGTCTTCAACTCTAAACCAGATTGGTAACGCAATTGGGAAATTCATTTGCATAGGTTTGGCAACGGATTAAAAATTAAGACTACGTATGCCAGAATATGTGTGGAGGTGGATCTGAGCAAAGGCCTCCCTGCCGATTTTGCCTTGGTTTGGGGGTGGTCATCAAGAACTCAAGAAAGTCGGCTATAAAAACAATGCTTTTTATTATTTAACGTAGGAAATGTTTTGAATATGGACATTTGGTTGTTTCATGCCCAAGCCTCCAGTTCAAAGGCCGCCTGAAGATAATCCAATCATGACTGAGATAGGTTTTCTGGTGGTGCAACACTAGCAAAATAAAAAGGCTACCTGATGGAAGGGAGCTACAAAGGATCATAGTATTGTAGCATCGCAGGGCAATGAGAAATCTGTGCATGGAGATTACCTTAGTCCTTTTTTGAAATACTCTAGAGAGTCTAAATGTACGCAAGAATGAGCGATCCCAGTGAACAATGATGAAGGAAATAATAGTTCCCCCTTGGAAGAGGTGCAAAAAGTAACTACGAAAAGAGGGAAAGACGCTAGGAGCCCCTCTCCCACCACGGATCATCAGGCTACACATTCCAAAGACGGTCAAGACTAGCATCTTCAAATCATCCCAATAAGTAAAGAATCATAAAAAAGAAATATCGGGTTGGAAAATAAAGGACCTTTCCTTGTTCTTGGTGAAATTATCTGTAAAATGCATGCATGCATATAATTATAGTAAATTATGTATGCATGTCTGTTGTTTTGCATGCAAGTTGAATGTAAATGCATGCAAATATCGGATAGGTTTAGTAAGCATGCCAGCTTTAGCAGCTTTGCATGTTGGATCTAGATTTTTGCATGTCATTTTCTTAGTTACCATGTCATGGGGTTAACTATCAATAGAAGTCTTTAGTAAAAAGCATGCATGAGTTTAAACTCGTGCATGCATTGCATTCATGGAAAATGATATGTCTTGCTCAAAACTAGCATGATGTTCTCATAGGGGCTTTTACAAAGAAACATTTCTTGAGGAAGGAGGTTACTTGTGTTATGTGTAAGTTGTATTTGAAATCTTTTGATATCAATTAAATGATTATTTATTAAAAATATATATATATATGTGGTAGAACAAAAGCACGTGACTTAATGACACTAATCAATGCTAAATTGTTTAGAGACAAATAATGACAACCAAGAGAAGAGTTGACAGTTAGCAAGTGGACATCACTCGACACTAGCGGCTTCCCTTACAAGGGAGAAAGGTATCAAAGAAAAATATCATTGTTGAATGTGCATCAACCAGTATTAGCTACTGATAACTTTTTGCTGTCTAAAAGCTAAAGGAAATATCTGCAGCTTTCTTGTCATCTACTGAACTTTCCCCTCTGCTTTCTTCAAACTCGGTTTGCTTCCTCATTTTGAATATTTGTTTATTTATTCTCTTCTTCCTTAAGAAAGTAAGTAATGGTTGTAACTTGTATCAATGGTTTGATTTAGTACTTGACTTAAAGTAAACATTACTTTCTTTGTTTTGACGGTACATTTATCGTGGCATTTAACAGCCACAGAGAAACTCAGTAACACAAGACTTCAATAATTATACACCCGCACACCCCTTTTCACAATTCCAAAATTCCTCGGAGATTGCAAAATGATAGAAATGTGAGCTCATAGCATAAAATGGAATTTCCTAAAGCAATATAAAACGGGACAGACATTAGAGGTTTTCCAGTTTGACAATGCCTTATCTGCATCTATTTAATGGTTAACCATAACAAGCTTCCTGTGTTTATCCATGTTGCAATATTTGGCCTCTAAACCTTCTGATACAACAAAGATAGGGCCAAGGAGACATTTGGTTAAAGGAATTCATGAGGTAAATAACAATTGCTAATACTTTGCAGAAACAGCTTCAAAACAATACAATAAGCTTTACGAAGTTTCAAACATAATTAGCTCAAACAACTTTTTCTACTTGAAAAACAATAAATCAAAACAGCTAGATGAATCAAAAAAACCTCCGAGCCATCCTTAACTGCTGCCGATACTCTGCAGTACTGCTTAATGCATGGCATCCAAGCAAAAATTCCCAGACTTCAGCTCTTATGGATGGATCCACGCCTGATCATTCAAGAAATAAAGATATATTTACCCAGCATGCAAATCCGAAACCAATGAAAAAAATCAACACACATCAGCATCAACAGAAACAAAAGAAAATTGTGCACGTTTTCATGATTGTAACTATATCCACAAGACATGAAATGAAGTTTGAGAACAAAACACTACCAACGAAAAAGGTATTTCCTTTATGTATAATAAGCTACAATGTCTAATAGTAATACTATAATAGGAGTTTCTACACTGCTGTCTAACTAACCGTGTACAAAACATTCATTTATAGTCCCAATTAAAAATGGTGGAAAAAAACACTTCAAAATTGATACATATAAGTAAACTCTATGAATTCTTAGACAAAGAACAGTAGAACATAATCATTGTTGTTTTCTTCTTTTGTCTCAATCATTAGGGTGCCTACTGCCTATTGATCAACACCTTTCCACAGCTATGTTTTAAGTTACTGGCCAGTCAATCTGATCAGTAAACACTCTCAGAAACATATTATTTCCTTCTAAACAGACATGGTGGTGGAATTGGCAATCTGGGAAATGTGTCAATAGCTAACAATAGTAGCCATGTTCATAAAAAATAGAAATACAAGAGGTTTAGAAAACTTGAAATATGTTCCAGCACAAAACATCAGGACAAAAACAAGTAAAAAAGCATTATTTAGCACATTTTATAGTCAAATGTCCCAAAGCATCTACAATTTCTAATTTAGGGTCAACTAGGGTTGGAGAGAAGTGGACCAACATCGACCTGCTCTCTCCAAAAATGAGGTTTTCATATGTACAATTGGCAAATATAATGTAAATTTTTCCAATTTTAAGACTTTTAACTACTATGAGCTTCATCAATTGTCAGTCAATACATCTGATAAGAAGGAAAAAGCAAGGAAATTGTAGAGGGTAACTAAAAATACCTGAAAGCGGCTGACGTCTTTAAATGCATGGCAGAAAATATGGATGTTACAGAGGAAAAAAGAAGATACATTGCTTTGGAGAGGAAAAACGGAAGATGCATGCTTAATACAAATAATGATACAATCTAAAACATGTCAGACATTCAGTGCAATTGAAGGTTTCGCAGGAAGATGTACAATAAGTGAGACAGTTAAGACCTGGGGAAATTTACTTCAAGGATCAGCAACAGCAGAGGTAGATGTAACAAGAACAGCATATGGATGAACAGTATACTTCCTCAATGGTTGCAGCGCCCCAGAAATATTATTAGTTCAAGGATCGGCTATCTCTTCCAGGGCCTTAGATTATTCATGCCAGCCCAGAGTCTGTCCATTTCCTTTTTGCCTTAGGTCAGGGATATACAGTCATGGGGTGCCTTTTGACTTAAGACTTCATAATAAACAGTAACTATGATTTTGTACACAGTAACAGCTAACTGTGTTCATAAAAAGAAATTATGAGAGGGCTCAAGAAACATCAAAATTTCAAATACATGCGAGCAAAAAGCATTTCAGGAAAAATCAAGAAAACCCAACATATGGAATTCTTCCCAATGATATATCACAATGCATATACATATTTCTTTATGCGGAATTTTTTGATTCGGGGTTGGCTAAGGTTAGAGATAGAGAAGGTCGCCATTCACCCTCTCTCCAAAAATGCAGTTTTAATATGTACAAGCAAAAAAACATAAGCCTTTTTTCATTTTGGAGGTTTTTGCCACCGTGGTTTTTTGGCTGCTACACTGCCCTTGGTTATTATATATAGACACCGCATTCTTTTATCCAATCATCACATTCCTACTTCCAGTACCTGTTCTATTTTTTTCACTATGATCATGCATGGCAGATATTTGTTCTATATTTACTCTTTGCTGAATGAACACTTGGACCAAACATAGTTTTACAGAAATTTAAAAATAAACATCAACAATTACCTTCATTGTAATGGTGTTAACCAAATTTTCCCCTGGGTCATTTTGTTAGGCCTTGTGCCCTAAAAGTAGAAAGCTCTTTGGCACTTGTCATATTTTTGTGAATTGTGTATTCCATGGCCTTTTTGTTCTTCCTGCATAGCACGCATCATTCAAATGCCTTAGCTTATTTTTCCACACTTAAACCAAGCCGCGCAATTGTATCTTATGCCACACTACTCGAATCTATGTCAAAAGGGTTGATGATATCACCATGCCACGCTTACCCCTCTGCTTCATTTGTTGCCCACTTTCCATGCTGCGTCCCATTGTCTATTCCACACAGCACTTTCTTCCCGCACATCACCAAGAAGCATTCCCACGAGCCGCGAAGGTCTTTTTATGCCACAAAAAGCTTTCAAGTCACACTACTCTCATCCATGCCACGTAACACACATCTTGCCATGAAACGTTATCCATGCCACGTAACACACATCTTGCCATGAAACGTTATCACTTGCCACCATGCCTCTGAAATCGTTTCTCCACTCCTGCTGTGTCGTGAATCGGTTCCACCCACTCCTGTCAATTCGCATTTATGTGTTGAACTACCCGAAGCCATGAAGGCACCGCAACAAGCATGGAGCTTGTTTCTTCTAGTTTTGAGTGGTTGCAGAGTTAAATGGCAAACATGTTACACACAATGGATCAACAGTACAAGCTTTTGTGATTTCAAGATATCTCAAACTACCATCGGGATTCAGGTGGCTGTTTGTCCCCTCTAGATCTAATTCACTACCAAAATCTCTGATTGCCTTCCAAGATCAGATTGCGTACTTCAAGGTCCGGATTTCCTGCGACAAGGGATGACCTATAATTTCTCATTCAATGCATCATTGACTTGTTTCCCGAGGATCTTTTCTTTGCATTTTTCTATAGAGAGCAGATCTTGCTCTGTATTACAAGTTCTCTCAAATTCGCTTGAATTCTCATCTTCTAGGTGTTTTAGCCTCTATATAGATGAATGTAGTGCATCCAGGGCCTCATTTTGAAGAATAATACAGCTGTGTATTCCCCAGCATTACTAGACAGCCTGGAAACGCCCTAGAGGGTCCCGTACCAGCCTGGAAACGTACCAGGTACTGGTACGGGGTATGGTACGCTGTGGGTATGGCTGGAAACGTACCCACAGGGACAGGGTACGGTCTGGGTACGGCCGTACCCTGTCCCTGTGGGTACGTTTCCAGCCGTACCCGTCCAAAAAAACTTGCCAAAGACAGCGTTTCTTTCCTTTTTTGGCAATTCTTTCCTTTTTTGGATTTTTGGTGGAAAAATCACAAGCATAGAAAAAAATTGCCATTTTTGGAAAGGGTCCGGGAAGATGTAGCAGCAAAAACTTGCATGTGCCATAACTTTCATTCTGTGACTCCGTTTCAAGTGTCGTTTTCTCTAAAAGTGTATATTTTCTCGAGCTCTACGCATTGATGGCAATATTTTTCTTATTTTCATAAAATCCATTTTTGCACCTTTTTGGACCAAGCAACTTCTTGCAATCTTCTGAAAGAATCATGAGCTTTGATCGCTTGTAGACAGATTAGTAATTAAAAATACTGGATAGCTTTCCAAAACTCGGCGAGTATTCTCCCGTGCTCGGACTAATCGTCCCACCTGCCAGCTTGGATCCATATTTTTCCTGCTTAGTTATGATGTTTCGGGAAATATGTCAGACAATACTATCGTGCTGAGTGGATCAAGGAAGGTCACCATGAACAATCAAAACTCCTTGAATCTTATCACAGTCACTAAGATAAATAACTGTGATAGAGAAATAATAAATTTCAATAAGTATGCAATGTATGAGAATTAAATTTCAATAAGTATGCAAATGCTTCTTTAAATTTATAATTTATATACATATTTATATACATGTATATATAAATATATATATATATATATATAAAACGTACCCAAAAGCATACTGTACCCAAGATTTTTAAAAATTTGCCGTATCGGCGTACCGTACCCGTATCCAGACTGTCTAGCCTAGCAATAGTGAAGTTGTTGTGGCTCGTATTTCCCTTTCCTTTTCGTTTGTTTCTCCAAATCTCTTGTAGATCATTCTTACCATTTGTTACACTGTGATTTTGTGTGTGTGGACTATATTTGTGATCATTTAATATAATGTGTTATCCTCAAACACAGAGAGAAAGATTCATAAATCTCAGTGTATCACCTCCTTTTCTTTATTTTCTCTTGCTCATTTCCCCCATTAAGATTTTGTTTAGGATCAGTAGGTTAGTGATAGCAATAGAATAGTTTAGATGAGAGCCAGCTTTCTTTGGAGGTCTACTTCAAGTTGCAAGTACCACACTTAAACAGTCACATGTCGCACTAAAAGTGAATCAAACTTCACAGGCGGACACTTTTAACCACCAATACATAGAAATTGCAAAATCTTGCCCAATATTGCCACAAATTATGGTCCTTCTACATAGACATCTTATGTTTGATGATATTTTATTGGTCCTAGCATATCTATCACTAACATATTAGTAAAGGTGGGGGAGCCCTAATCTATCAAGTACATAATATATGCCAATTATTTAGGAAAACAAGGCTGCAAGAAATGTTAACAAAGAATAAAGTGGATGTTGAACATTGTAGAAACAAAAAAAGAAAATAATCTTTGCTTTGCTTGCCTTGAAACTGCATGAAATGTCTAAGCTTGTGTCAACCATTCCCAAAAGCAAATCAGCAGGACAATTGAAGAGATAAGTGATGTTATGGGCATTAAGACATTATGTTAAGTGGATTAATCATCAAATGAAGCAAATTTGATGTGTTTACCTGCGACTATTACCAAAAGCACATATGAAAGGCATGAAAATGAATGGCGTATCTACGATATTTTTAAAAGCATAAAAAGTAATAAAAATTATTTTAGTATACATATTTTTTTAGATAAGGTAAATAAAATTTGGTTTTGAAGGGACCAAAAAACCCTTTACAAAAAGAGAAGCACGGTCACACAAGCCAACCGAAAGAGAGCAAAGGGAGCCAAGTCAAACAGGCTTGACATAACGACAACCCCAAACAAAGCCAGACCAAACAAAGGTCTGCCATATTAAACTAACAGTTTTTTTAACAGAAATACAAAAACAGTAGCCATAGCTAAGATAAGAGACAAGAGCAGAACAGAAAAAAGCCAAAAGGGCAGCCAACAATTCGCCATGATTTCGCCTTAGTAGTAGGGCCTTTACTACGAGTCCTGGCACTCGGCCCGCTATCTTTTGATCCTTCAACTTTTATGACCACCCTTTTGGCCCTTTTATCGGCGTTGTCTTTGATCTTTGTATCCAGAGTGTCTTCACAGTTAGAGCTGCTCAAAACAAGTCTCATGTTCTGCTTACCTCTCTCGACCTTGAGAACTTGATCCTGCAAGATGGAGATCCGTTGTTCTTGCATAACAATCTCAGCATTCAAGCCCCCGATCCTCTTATTCTGAACCTCGATTTTATGATGACAATCTCTGACCTCCTAGACGAGGTTTTTGTTAATAATGAGCATGTTGTCCAACGTAGATTCCGCCCTCGTCAGCCTAGCTTCCCAATCCACAAGGTCCCTCTCTCTCTAGTTGCAACCAGAACATTCTCCCCTTTCATGGATCCTTTTTTCAAATTGCAAAGGACATCCGCAATCCCCTTCAGATTATCCTTCCCACTCTCCTTCTTGAGGCACCCCATGGCAGCAGCAAGAGTTTCATTATCTGAATCAGTTTCACTGGTGGTCCCGGATGAACAGAAATTAAGGGTTTTCCATTTTGGAAAAGTAATAAGATCAGGCCTTGGTGAAGGGGGACATCAATTTTCTCGTTCTTAAAATCAGAAATGGATGAAGACAGGGATCTGAAAAGGAAAAAGGGCAAGCTCATGGCTTGATCTCTCCTCAAGTAGTTAAGAATGGATAGGTGATAAGAGAAGATCTTCCTGAATTTACCCTCTAACGTAAGATACTTCATTACCACAAGACAAACATTTTCCCATTGATCAGGAAGACAAGTGCGAGTTATGTTATCATCATACATCACAATTCTTTCACTAGGGCCAAAAAAGTGGCAATTTCATGTTTACGCCTAGTTTTATCTTTGAAAATTTTAAGACCCTCCATAAATAACCCAATAACCTCAGCAATGGATTCCTCAGTAACCCTAATTTCAACCCCCCTCAAATTAAAACTCCCTCCACCTGGCATTTCCAAATTCCACAGAGAGTTGAGGGTCATTAACTTTGAGACGTTGAATGTATTTCGAGAATCCTCCTCTACACAACAATCTCCAAAGGGTGGTATCATTGAATGTATTTAGCAAACGTTGAATGTATTTAGCATACATATTTAAGAATTCACATACAAAAAAAGGGAGGGGGGGACGAATCAACAAGTGAAGAAAATTTGACATAAAAAATCAATATAATCATGAAATGTTCATAAGTTTTGGGTCATTATCAAAATTTGTTTGCCCTCTCACAATATGCTTTACAACACATTTTGTGTTATGATTCTCATGTGTGGATTTCACTAACGCCTCAAGGTTTTGGTGTAACGGTTCGTTACATTTGGTATTAGAGCGACCACCCGTGTTCGAATCCCACTCGGTTGGTTACGTCGTGTAATTGGGGCTTGTGGGGCGCCTAAACATCGGTGAAGCGGGGCTCGTATGTATGGGAGTGCAGTGCAAACCCAGCCCGAGTCGGGCTCTACAGAAGCGTGGTGAGATGTTATGATCCTCATGTGTGGATTTCACTAACGCCTCGAGGTTTTGGTGTAACGGTTCGTTACATTTTGTCTAATGTGAATGCATCTTTCAAGCTTTAGGAAATACGTATAACTTCCCGAATTCTACTCCCACCACAAGAAGAAAAAGGAAAGGACAAAACATCCAGTAAAATAGAAAGTCAAAAGTATCTACCTGTGGAAATATAAAAATAAAACTAAAAGCTACTACATGTCCCAAAACTCGTTTTTACTACAACACGTCAATAATAGCAATTAGAAGTAAATAAATGCATATGCTTCATGTATGTTGTATACAACAAATTTGGACATCGAAATAAAGACAGAGACATTAACCACAAAGGCAAACACCAAAAGAAAGATATGGGGGAGTAATATTTGTATCCAAGGTTTCTCTATGCCAAGGCCATTCCTATGAGAACATCATTAGACCCAATGTTGGCCCCGAGGTAGCTTTCCAAAGTGATTCTGGGGGTAGATTGGAAGGGACAATCCCGTATCTCTATATGGCATTGATCACCAAGAAATCTCTATGGTCTAATGGACATAATGCCATATAGTTCTTAGGCCCGACCCATAGATATATATTTTGTGGTGATCAACAAGGATTTAACCCTTACCTCCCGACTCGACATTTAATCCGAGATATTTTTGCATCATCCCTTATCTTGGTTTTATCAGCATTTCTTTTCTTTTCGATCTAGAGCCTTCCTTTTACAAGAATGATTTTTGTACTATACAGCTTTGTATTAGTTGATTCACCGGGGTTTACCCGATTGGATTTACCCCCTCCTATTAGGTTCTACTTCCTAGGTTTAATATAAGAACTTTTGTTAGTTTGTTTTTGGTTGTTGGGGTCCCCTTTCTAAACTCCTATTTTACTACTATATTTATTCTTTTGAGATGCATTGACCAACTTCCATCATTTGTTGACATTTATATGATTTCTCTCTTTCTTTCTTTCTTTTCTATCAAATTGAGGGTTGAACCTTCCTTGAAGATGAGACATTTAGTTGTTCTCAAATGGTATTGTCAAATAATAATTTTTTGGGAAACATGTAAATTGGTATCACTTTTAGCACAAATTTAATAGAAGTTTCACAAAGGTTAAAGTCTCTTAACTTCAAAGAAATTGTTCAGAAAAACAATAAATATTAGGTCATTGTCAGAGAAACCTATTGGCAGCTACATCATTGCAAGTTAAAAATAATAGACTCCAGGAACTCATGGTGGCTCCTAAGCAAACTTTACACATGCCAATTGCCATGAAGGTGTTGACCTGCAGTAGGCCAAGTTGTGGCAGGTCATACAAAGATTTCATGGACCCAAACAAAGGCTCAAACCATGTCAATATAGCCAGCATCTCTCTCCTTTAGTAGTCCAAAATTGGTTAAAATGATTGAAAAACATATGCAAGGAACATGCACAAACTTGTAGAATCTCCTAACCCTGCTAATGATTACATAGATTAGTTTTGACTCGACCCTAGCTGAGTCCTGCCAAGTCCAACGTACATGTAAATTAATGTCGCAACGCCTCCTTTTTGCTAGTTGTATCATAATTGTTTGTACTTTGCAGACCCATTCATGGAATTCAATCATTCATCCACATAAATATAATTTCTTTCCTTCTTTCTAAGGTGGTGGCCAAATAATTAATCTTTGCTTCTATAGTGAGCCAAATAGGCTAATAGTGAAAATCCAGGAAATGTGCAAAGGCATGTAAAAAACAATCCTAGTCAGTTATTTACCACATTTGGGCATCTTATGCTTAATCTTTACTTGATTTGAACTTCTATCTTGGCCCACAATACATCTCGCTTCCCAAGAGGGATTATTCACCTCACTGAGTCTTGCTTCCCTTCAAAAGCAACTTCCTGTTTCTTTCAATGGAAGATTCCAACAAATATTAGACTACTTTTAAAATTTTACATACAATCTTCGCTGCTTTCACCGATCACTTATGCACCTAATTAGAACTCTGTCCAAGTGGAGAAAAACTCCTCATCAGCACCAAGTTCATATGATGCAGGAGCATCCAAAGGGTACAGGCAATCTTGTGTCAACTAAAAACATAAGTAGTGCTAAGTAGCAATAAGCAGTGTTTGCAAGTTTTGATATTTGAACTGACTGTGGTACTCTAGAACCACCACAAAGGTCTGAGATATCTCCCAAATCATCAAACATCACCGTAAGATGCCTCACACTCTTCCTCACTGGTGCAACATCTGAAAACATAATGAGCAGTTGTAATTACGTGGAGCACTAGAATGTGCTATAGTGCACCGCACCATCTTGAGGTATGTATGCAACACATGTACCACCTCAGCAAGAGATGAATCACCTGAAAACATGGTGTGCAGCTGTAATTTAACAAGGATCCTTAAAACAGGCTACAGCACTCCACGCCATCTTGTGGAATGCATACTTACTCTAGACAGCCTCAGGAAGTGCCTCATCTTTTAGAACAAGCCTCGTAGTTACACTTTTAAGGAAAACTCCAAAATATGCTGCAGTGGACCACGCCATCTCAAGACAAGTGTACATACTCTAGACAACCTCAGGAAGTGACCTGTCACTTCAGAATATAACACACAATTACGCTTTATGCAGAAATCAAAAACACACTACAAGGCACCACACCATCTCATGCAAGGTGTACACCCTCTAGACAGCCTCAACAAGTGCCCCATCACTTTAGAACATGGCACACAATTAAGATTTTATGTAGAACTCCAAAAACCTGCAACTGCCACTTCATGTTAGGAGGCGTCGTACCAAGTGTCAGATCCAAGGCCCGTGCTATGAAAGCATACTTGTCAAAGTACTGCACACCTGTCAGAGATGCCTCATAACCTGCGGAAGCTTAAAAGTCACATTGCGAATGTGAAACGTATCATGAATGGAAGCTGAATCTTTGACTTCCATAACAGTTCTTAGGGCCACACCTTGGTAAGAAAAGGAGTTGCATTTGTGTAGGGATTTGACTCAAATAGCAAGTGGAGTTGGCTCAACAGCCAGAGGTTTGTGGAGATCGAGTTATTCTCCAAGCGATTAGAGAACTGCGAGTAGAGATTTGTTGAAGAAAGTGCATGTCTGAGTAAAGTAGGAGTGAGCCACGTTCATGAAGGAATTAAGATTATAACACTACATATTTTGCAGTCTGTAATAAAACTGGAAGTATGTGATAGGTCTATATTTAGTGATTTCCTCGTTGAAAGCAATATAGAATACATATGTTGTTTTTGGTTTTGAGTGTGGACTGTGTGTGTAAGAACAATTATTGAGTGTTAAATTACCGGGTTGCATGGTCTAAGGCTGTCCTTCATTGGACCCCCAACCGTGACTGCAAGTGGTATCAAAGCAATGTTTTTTTACTGGGTTGAGTCTTGTGAGGCTCTAGTGAGTTTGTTGTAGGTGTGAGAAAGTCCTGCAATTGTAGAGATCTGTGAGAGGAAGAAATGGCACATAAAAGAGTACCTCTTGCAAGAGGAGGTAGAGCACCTTGAGTTACAGACTTGCATAGATGTTGAGAGGAATCCAAGAAATATTGGATGTCATGGAGATTGCACAAGGTAGAGCTGTAAAGGATGTGAGAAAAGATGAAGGTGAAGTACCCAAATGGTTGAAGAGTTGGTTGAAAGTATGAAAAAAGGTAGAACTAAAAGAGGAAAAGTTACTGCTGATAAGACAATATATAGAGGAATGTGCAGGCAGAACCTCAAATGTGAGGTGGTCCACACATGAAAAGAAGAGGAGGGTGTGCTCTTTACTTGTAAATGGGTAAAGAACAAAGGATATGGCTCGGAGAAGAGTTGAGAGAGAGGAAAAGTGACCCGAAGTCACAGATTACAACAATGAAGAAGATGTTAGAAGAAATGGTATCCGAATTGGATGCCTCGGAACGAAGACCAGCAAGCAGAGAAAAAGAGATTTATGGAGAAAAAGAAGCTCAGAGCCAAGAAAAGAAGAGCCCAGAGAAGGAAAGAGACCAGAAAAGGTCTTGGTGAAAGACAAAGGTGAGCCTAGTGGCAATATCCTTTTGCTATCAGGTAGAGAGAGCCCGGAAGATCTAACAAGATGGATAATGGAGTTGGAGTGTTACTTTGAAGAGAGAAGTATCTAAGACTCCAAGAGCATAGAGTTTGCAAGCACAAAATTGTGTGGAGTTGCAGCTGTGTGTTGGAGAGATCTCCAAGAGAGGAGACAAGAAAAGGTGAGAAGATGGGAATGTTTGGTTTCCAAGTTGATGGAGCACATGGTGCATCCTAGAATGCAAGTAGAGTAGTTGAAGAAGCTTCAAATATTGAAGTTGCCATGTGAGCAACTCAAGTCTATTTTGAAAAATAGCAAGAGAGGAGAAAGCAAAAGAGGTTCTCACGGATGATGTTGTGAAGAGTGAAGAGAAGTGTAATGAACCTCCTGTGACAGATTAAGCCGAACAACACAATGCGGTACAGATAAATCATAAGTTTATTAAACGGAAATGCTAAAATCACATTACCATATCGCAGGCCACATCGAGGAGGCAAGCTCAATACAATATTATTCGTGGATGCCTTTTTTGGCCTAAGCACTCCCTAATATACTAGTTCTATTCTAAAAACTAATACTACCAATGCATGTGGGATTATTCTTAATAGCTCGAGGAATGGTTTACAAAGCATATGCGTCTATAACATCTATTACAATAATAATGCAAAAAGAAGGGTAGGACGAAGGGTCTTAACATCCCCTCCCCCTTAAAAAAGCTTTGTCCTCAAAGCTACAATTGTGGGAACTGTTGTTGAATTTGGAGGAGTTCCCAAGTTGCATCTTCTGGTTGCATGCCATGCCACTAGATCAAGACCTCCATGATAGAGCAATTGTAAAGTTTGCGGGAGCGCCTATCGAGAATTGTTGCAGGTTCAAGAAGGATGGATCCTTCATTGTCAAGCTCAAGTAGTGTTATTTGTGCAGTGATGTGTTGTCTTAGAACTTTCTTCAAACAAGAGACATGAAATACAAGATGAACTCGCAAGCCGGTGGAAGCTCGAGCTTGTAGGCAGTTGCACCAATCTTTTGGAGAACTTTGTAGGGTCCATAAAACTTAGGGGCAAGCTTTTGACGCCCTTTGAGTTTCAAGGAAGATTGTTTATACGGTTGTAAGCGTAGAAAAAACATATCCCCGATTGGAAGTTACACTCCGAGCGGTGTTGATCTGCTGTTGTTTCATATGGTTTTGCACCATATGGAGATTTTCTTGAAGAGTACAAAGAATTTGGTCCGTTGGATTGAGGGCAAAGGTCAAATGCCTAAAACTAGAGAAGCTATTAGGAGTGTAAGGGAGGAGAGGTGGTGGAGGTTGGCCATAGATTGCTTCATATGGAGTCATTTTTGTGGAGGTGTGATATGATGTGTTGTACCACCATTCAGCAAGAGGTAGCCACTTGACCCATTGTTGCTAGTGCTCAAAGGTAAAACATCGAAGGAATGTTTCCAAACATTTGTTAACAATCTCAATTTGGTCATCCGTTTACGGGTGATATCCAGAGCTCATCCGCAAATGAGTACTGTCTTCATGGAATAATTTTGTCCAGAAATGGCTAGTGAAAGCGGCATCACGATCTGTGACAATTGAAGTTGAGATGCCATGGAGGCGGAAGATTTGGTCAATGAAAGTTTGGGCGATGGTTGAGGTAGTATATGGGTGGGCTAAGGAATAGAAATGGGCATACTTGGAGAGGTGGTCCACCACAACTAGGATTACTAACTTGCCACCAAATTTAGGGAGGCCTTCAATGAAGTCCATGGAAATATCGGTCCAGATCATGGTTGGAATTGGCAATGGTTGCAACAAACCCAGGGTTGCCACTATTTCACCCTTGTTTCGTTGACATGTATCACATTCGGCCACAAACTGTTTGATATATGCCTTCATTCCCTACCAAAAGAAATTCCTACAAACCCTCTTATAAGTTTAAGAAGCTTGAATGAACCTGCAGAGACGGTGAAGCATGGAGTTCAAGAAGAATTGCATGGCAAAGCTCGGTTTTAGATGGTAACACCAAACGCCCTTTATACCATGCAAATAGGTGTCATCCCAAGAGTAGTGTGGGGATGAGTTAGGATCGAACACCAATTGTTAGATGAGGCGTTGCATAGCTAGATCCTTGTCTCATTCTTGTTGGAATTGTTCAATGACCATGCTAGTATGGCCACGAGATACGGCACACAAAGAGACTTGATCCTCGAAGGTGCAAGAGGGCATCTGCAACCATATTTTCCTTCCCTTTCTTATAGGTGATCTCATAGTCATAGCCCATGAGTTTGGAGACCCACTTTTGTTGAGCAGGAGATGAGACTCGTTGTTCCAAGAAGTACTTCAGACTATGATAGTCTGTTTTGATGCAGAAATGCCTTCCTAACAAGTATGGTTGCCACTTTTGTACTGCATGTAAAATTGTCATCATTTCTTTCTCATAAGTAGACAAGACGAGATTTCGTCCAAAGAGAACTTTGCTAAAGAAGGCAAGGGGGCAACCTTCCTGGGGGAGAACCGCACCAAGGCCATTTCCACAAGCATCACTTTCAATGACGAAAGTCTTGGTGAAATTTGGCATGGCTAATACAAGTGTATTGCACATAGCTTGTTTTAAGGCCTCAAATGCCTGTTTGATCGCCTCATTCCATGCAAAAGAATCCTTTTTAACATGGTTGTCAATGGGGCCGCAATTTTACCATAATCCTTAACAAATTTCTATAATAGCTGGTGAGACCCAAGAACCCACGAAGGCTTTGAAGTGTGTTGGGGAGCGGCCAATTTTTTATGGCACTTATTTTTTCTGGGTCCACATGGACACCCTCCGCCGAAACAATGTCCAAGATATTCCACTTTTGTTTGGCCAAAGGAGCACTTGGAGTGTTTGGCACACAACTAATTATCTGTGAGAAGTTACAATGCCCTGTCAATGTGTTGTAGATGCTTTGCCTATGGTTTATTGTAGATCAAGATGTCATCAAAGAATACCAGGATGAATTGACGAAGGGCCGAAAGATTTTATTCATCAAGCCTTGAAATGTAGATGGGGCATTCGTAAGCCCAAAAGGGCATGACCAAAAATTCATAGTGACCATCATGAGTGCGGAAGGTCGTCTTAGAAATATCTTCCTCGTGAATACAAATCTGGTGATACCCAGAGCAGAGATCCAATTTGGAGAAAAATTGAGCGCCATGAAGTTCATCCAAAAGCTCATCAATCACTGGAATATGGAATTTATCCTTGATAGTGATCTTGTTTAGTTCCCTAAAATCGATGCAGAGACGCCACGAGCCATCCTTTTTGCGGACAAGTAAAACCGTGAAAAATATGGACTGTGTGCTTGGGACGAATGACTCCCACCTTAAGAAGTTCTTGGACGAGCTTTTCAATCTCTATCTTTTGTAAGAATGGGTATCGGTAGGGCCGAATGTTGGGAGGAGCACCGCACTTCTGGAAGAAGTGGATACTGAGGATCCTCTAGACGTGAAGGTGGGAATCTTGTGGGCTCGATAAAGACAATAACATGTTTGTCCAACATCGCTTGTAAATCTACGGGGTCTTTGGAAGAGGTAGGTGGACTCAATTGGATAGAAAATAACTAAGCAATGACCCCATGTGATACTTTCTTTAGAAGTTTTTCCATACGATGGGAACTAATAATACTAGTGGAGCTCCTGGAGCAAGACCTTTTAAGGTGTGTTTTCTCCCATTGTCAGAGAACTACATCCATAGTTTAAAGAAATCCCATAAGATGGGTCCAAGTGTGTGTAACCATTGAGCTCCTAAAACGACATCACATCCACCCAAGGGTAGGACAAACATGTCGGAGCAAAGATTATAATCTCCCATTGCAATACGAACATTACAACACTTTCCCTTACAAGGTAATGTACCACCATTAGCAATCATAACTTCAAAGCTAAAACAAGGATAGAAAAAAAGCAGTTTGCTTGTTTGGCCAATCTGTGGATCAATAAAGTTATGTGCTTCTGAATCAATTAAGATGGTGAGAGGAATCTTTTTGAAATACCCTTTTACCCTCATGGTTTGAGGGGTGGTGACTCCTACCAAGGCGTGAAGCGATATCTCTAGTTGAGAATCCTGAGGAGGGATTCATCCAACAATGATTCTTCTTCTTGGACTTCCTAAACATCTTCTTAGTTGTCTAGTTTGAGAGGTGATTCGATGTCCAGGAGGTGCAATTTTTGTTCCATGCACCAATGTCCCCTAGTGAACTTGTCGTCACAATTCTAATAGAGGCCTTTTTTTTTGGGTTCCTATATTTCAGCTTCAATAAGAGGTTTGATTAAGGTAGTCTTTGAAGGAGGCACCATGGGAGCACATTGGACTATTGGATTTCTGAATGAAGTGAAACTGGAAGGTCGACGTTGTGCTATGATTTTGTCCTCTGCTAATTTGGCCAAGCCCAATGCTTCCATCATGGTATTGGGTTTAAACATTTTGACTTATGAGCAGATTGCCTCCTTGAGGCCACTTATGAAACAACTCTTGAAAAATTCATCGACAAGTCTTTCGTATGATTGACCAACCTCTCAAATTCGTCACAGTAATCATGGACAGATCTTGTTTGGCAAAGTTTGGTGAGTGCTCCCGTGAAGTCATGTAATGTCCCTTTCTAGGGCAAAAACCAAAAATAAGGGTTTGGCCACAAACCCCGAGAATCAGATCTGAAAATACACCAAAAATGAAAATAATCTGATTTTATGACAGCAGTTCCAACAATAATATAAACCCTAGCAGCAAACTGTAAAGGGACTTAAATGCACCATAAAACCATGCACAATAGCTGAAAACACTTCTAAATAATTATTTCATGTACAACAACACTTATCCATTCAATTTGCAATAAACAAATGGAGAAAACCAAAGATAACACACTGCTGTAATTAAATTTGGAACAGCAGCAGGACAGCCACAAACCAAGGCTGAAAATGATAGATAAACTCCACAAAAATCACCAAAACATAGATTTCGGCCTTATAAATTATGCCGAATCAGAATATCAAATAAAATTTGAAGTATGTGCCCTAGAATGCACCCAACTAACACCAAACCCTAGTCACTCCCCTTAGGGAGAGCTCCAAAATGCATGCAAAGCCTTTGTAGATTTTCTCCTTGATGCCCTAGATCCAAATCTGCAAGTATTCTTCAAGAGAGGTCTTCAAATCACCCAAAATGGAGGGTTTTGTCCTCCACCAAGCCACAAGGAAGGTTTTCGTCTTCCTTGGAATGCCACACAAGAGGGTTTTCGTCCTCAAGTGGATAGTTAATGAGCACTTTGCCCAAAAAACCAAGTATATATAAAAATGCGCCAAAGATAGGATGCAAATGAAGTCACAAATCTCCTTTTATAGCACTTGTTTGGCGCCAAAGGCCAAATAGAAGTGGACCGACCTCCTTAGGCTTCTTTTTATCTTTTAATTTGCCTTTATGACTCTCCAATCACAGCCGACCTGCCTTATAAAGGGAAACACTAAAAAGAAAACATTAAATCTAATAAAGAAAACTGAAATGAAATGCAATTCCTTTCCTTGTTCAATAATTCTTCTTTGCCACGAAAAGGGAATGGCAAGAAGTCCATATTTAGGCCTCAATTCGAAAAAAGGGGATATTACAAATCATAAGCACTGGGGCCAAGCCGCTCCAGAATAAGGGATGCAAACTGTGGCCACTCTAGTTCATCATGAGCTTTTAAATACCAACGGTACCATTGTAGGGCTTCTTGTTCCAAGTGAAAAGAAGCAATAGGAACCCTATTCACGTTGTAGGTATTGTGGAGACTGAAGAATTGCTTTGCCCGATATATCCACCCAATTGGATTTGTACCATTGAATTGAGGAAAATCAAGCTTGGAAGAAGAGAAACTATGTTAAGAAGTGGACTCAAGTATGGAGCTTTGCCCGATATATCCACCCAATTGGATTTGTAGCATTGAATTGAGGAAAATCAAGCTTGGAAGAAGAGAAACTATGTTAAGAAGTGGACTCAATATGGAGCTTCTTAGTGAGGATGAAATTTTGTTGATTGAGTCCTTGCATCATTTGTGTGAGCTCAGACACTTTTGCTTTCAAGTTGGTGATTTCTTCCTCCATGTTTTTTGTACCTACATAGGTTACAACCATGACCAGGGGTTCCGAGAGTCCAAAAATGTTGTTTGGAGTTATATGTTAAAATGATCGGCTTGATGAGATGATTGCAATGGTATAGTTACTCGAGAACCCAAAAAAATTGGACACTATCCAACAAGGCTAAAAATAGTAGTTTGTATGAAAAAGAAATCGGAAAAAATAAGTTGGTGTTAGAATGATCTCCACAATCTAAAACTCAGAGTGGTGAGGGTTCCCAATAAGTGGGAAAACAAAAATTGTATTTTTTATTTATTTATTTTATAATCGAGTTTTTAAGTCGGGAAAACAAGTAGCGAAAGCAAGTTAGGAAAACGAGTCCTGGAAAACAAGTTGGGAAAACAAGTTGAGGAAACAAGGCGAGATGCAAGTCGGGAAACACGTCAAGGAGACAAGTCGGAGAAACAGGTCGGGAAATAGGACGGGGATACAAGTCGAGGAAACAGTCGAGAAAACAAGTTGGGGAAATAGGTCGAGGATGTATGACAATGAAACACATCGGCATTTTGGGATTGTGAAACAAGGCACTAACTATAATATCCCTACAAAAACTTTCTAACAAACGTAGATATTTTATCAAACCCTAGGGCCGTAGTATAAAAACTAATTTTTATAACAGCAAAGAGCAATAATCTGATTTCTATATAAAAACAACAAACCATAAAGCATCAAAACAATCCTTCATTTATTGATTACGAACCAACTACAATAAAAATACCAATCTACATATAATTGTTTGGAGTGAACCGGCGGAACACTTGTGCCTGAATTATCCCCCGCAATCCCTAAATGGGACTACCAAATTTGAGATGTGAGGGATTCTGTCCTCAAATCTATGTGTAAAGGAGGGTTTTCATCCTCTATTACAGTTCTGTAGAAGCGAAGCTACTTATGCAGACAAATATGTAGTTGATAATTTTCCAAGATGTAGATACAATAAACCCCAAATCTACCTCTATAACGTCCAACCCCTTCTCCAAAGTGAGCACCCCTTTTGAAAATACATGCATGCCCCATAAACAAATAAAATAATACTTTATTCCCTTCAAGTTGGCGCCCCATCCTAAAATTAGAAATATGCAATATTAAAAAGCTCTATCTTCACTTTATCCTAAAAATAGGATCTGTTTTCTCATGCAGCCCACTCTATCCTCGCACCCCATTATAGACTGCTTTATTTAATTATTATCCAACTTTGGCACCTAATAATAGAAGTACATCATTCTATTATTATTTTATTCTATTTCTGCTTTTTGGATTAAAATATACTTTAAGTGTCCTTTCTCCAATTAAAATATAAAAATATCCTTGGACCACTTATATTAATTTATTTTCCTCTTTTAATTTCCCCTTAGCCTACGAAAATAATAAAAATAGGCTTTAGGTATTTAGAATTAATTAATTCTAAAAAGGGGACATTACACTAACTCCGCCACACCTTTCATTGTGATTACTTGAGATCCTGGAAAAAAATATGCAGTGAAGCAAGTCCTAAAAAGAGCTTTGATACCATATGTAATGAACCTCCTGTGACAAATTAAGCCGAACAACACAATGCACTACGAGATGACTTTATTAAACGGAAATACTGAAATCACATTACTATATCGCAAGCCACTTCGAGGGGGCAACCTCCTTTGAGCAAGCTCAATACAATAATATTCGTGGATGCTTTTCTTGGCCTAAGCACTCCCTAATATACTAGTTCTATTCTAGAAACTACTACTACCCATGCATGTGAGATTATTCTTAATAGCTCAAGGGACGACTTACAATCAACGGTTTAAAATTGGTCAAACGGAGAACAAGAACCGCCGGTTCGATCGGTTCACCTATTTTAATGACAAACCGGTCAAAAAATCGGACGACGCTTGACCAGCTTTTAGCCCAAATCGGCTGGTTTCAGTACTAAACCAGCCCGGTTTGGGCTAAAACCGTTCGGTTTTGTCTGAACCGGTCAGTCCGATCCCGTTTAGCTTTATACGGCGACCCCTTTAAAAACAACTTTTTAATTACTTTTTTGTATTTTTATTCTCTAAACCCTAATTTGGTGTTATAAATACACCCCCCTCTATTCACTTCACACCTCTCATTGAGCATTTGTGAGCATAAGATTGAAGAGTTTATTTTTTGTAGTGAGCTTGGAAGTTGGAGGCTTGGAGCTTGTTTGGCATTGCTTGTGGGCTCTATGGTGATATTGGTATCCATTTGTGAGCACCTCGCCTCTATTTGTGAGCACCTCTCTTATTTGCAAGGATTTGGAGGATTGGGGCAGCATTGAATAGTGTTCATTTGGAGTGAGTTTGGGGGTTGTTTGGCATCAAGTGTGGGCTCTTTGTGGTGGCATTCACATCTACATTTGGAGGGTGCAACCCATATACAAGCTTGGAGCATTTCTTCACCTCATTTGTGTGCACATTGAAAGGTATGTTACATTTTAAACTTGCCCCTTATTTGTAAATTTTATTAAATAAGAAATCTGAAATTTATTTTGTTTTTATTTGCATTTTCATATTTGTTTGCATTTGCAATGGCCCCCAAAACAAAAGACCCTACATGGACCCATGCAGACGTAATTGATAATCAAGTTTTTTGTAAATATTGTAAGAAACACATCAAGGGGGGGATTCATAGGTTGAAACAACACTTGGTTGGTCAAAGAGGCCAAGTTACCCCATGTGATGCACCTGATATTGATGCCATTAGGTTGGAAATGAAAAACATGCTTGAAAAACATAGAGAAGAGAAGGCTAGGCAAAAAGAGATGGAAGCTGAAATAGGGAGGAGGGAACATGCCTTGAGTGTTGAAGGATCTTGCTCTGACCCTTTTGTGACTGTTAAAGACCCATTTCGGTATATGCCTCCCCATCCACTCATCGTCGAGAAAACCGACCTCAAAAAAGAAAGACCATTCAAAGCTTTTAAGTTTTTTCCATCTTCCACACTGCTAGTGCCTCCATGCCAACAAAAATCAACCCACCTTGGATAACCATTGGAAGAAGCAAGACAAAGAAGCATCTTTTGAGTACAGTACATAGTTAGACGGTGGTATGATGCAGATATCCCTTTCAATGTTGCCCAATTACCTTATTACCAGCCTATGTTTGATTCCATTGTTCTTTGCTTTGGTAAGGGCTTCAAAGGCCCTAGTATGCATGACTTGAGAGGATCACTTTTGAAGAAAGAAGTTGCATCCATAGATGAATATTTGAAGAGTTGCAAAACATCATGGGCCAAAACTGGATGCACTATTATGTCAAATAGGTGGAATGATGGTAGGAACCGCACCATAATAAATTTTCTTGCCTCTTGTCCACAAGGTTCTATGTTTTTTAAATCAGTACATGCATCTGATAGGGTGAAAGATGCAAATTTATTGTTTGAGCTTTTGGATGAGATTGTTGTAGAGGTGGGGGTAGAAAATGTTGTACAAATCATAATAGATAATGCCTCTAACTATGTTCTTGTTGGTAAGATGTTAGAGGCTAAACACAACAATATTTTGGACTCCATGTGTTGCACATTGCATAGACCTCATGCTTGAGGATATAGGAAAAAATAGATTGGATCAAGAACACTGTAGAGCATGGCAAAAGCATCACTAAATACATCTCGCAATCACTCATGGGTATTGAACCTAATGAGGAAGAATACCGAGAGGGCAAAAGAACTTGTTAGGCCAATCATCACAAGATTTGCAACAAACTTCCTCACGTTGCAATCTATTCTTTCCCAACAAAGAACTTGAAAAAGATGTTTTCAAGTGATGAATGGAATGCATCAAAGTGGAGCCGGAATCGGGATGGGAAAGACACAAAGAAGAAATTTTTGATAATTTATTTTAGAAAAAAACAAGAGATTGTAAAAATTGTCGAGCCTCTTGTTAAGGTGTTCGGTTGGTGGATGGTGAAAAATTAGCCATGGGCTATATTTATGAGGCTATGGATCATGCAAAGGAGCGAGATAAGGGCGGCATACAAAGACGGGGTAACTAAGTATGGGCCTATATGGGAGATCATAGATAATAGATGGAACAACCAACTCCATCGGCCTATACATGCAAATTGGGTATTTCTTGAACCCGAAATATCATTACAGAGCTCACTGAGAAGATCAAACAGAGAAGTAAAAGATGGTTTGTGCACAAGTGCCAGAGCGCATGGTCCCCGATGAGATACAACAACTTGAGGTTCACCGACAGATCGCCTTCTTCAACAGAGCCATATGTACCTTTGGGAAAAACCTTGCAAAGACCTGCATGGGATGTGGACCAACCAGGAAGTAATTCTAAGTTTTTGAAGTTCATTTGATTAAAAAATTTAATGAATAATTATGAATTTTTAGCATAAGACAATCTAATTTATTGAATCATGCTTTAGCCTTTAAGTTATAAGTTTTACTTTTAATTTTTAACTTTGTATTTTTAACTTTTTATCGTCATTGTTTACTAATTAAACATTTACACTTTTATCGTAGCACATTGGTGGGATTCATTTTGTAGTCAGTGTCTTCAATTGCAAAAGTTTGCAATTAGGATCCTGAGCCAAACTTTAGGGCTTTCTGGGTGCGAGCGCAACTGGTCCATCTTTGAGCAGATTCACACGAAGAAGAGAAGCCGTTTGGAACAATAACGGTTGAATGATCTTGTCTTTGTGCAGTACAACCTTCGGCTAAGGCGCAACCAGTTGCTGAACCGAAAACCTGATATTGATCCCATTGTCTTGGATGATATAGATCCAACCTCATAATGGGTAGAGGAGAGTCAACCAACAGAGTTTGATCCCGATGACTTGGGGTGGATGGGTTTGGATCAGGATGATGAGTCATTAGCAACACCATTGCCACCATTACGAGACATAGCATGCACTAGTCGCACTCGTGCTACTCCTCGTGCCAATACAAGTTATTGCAGATGTACCTGAGGATTTGGATGAGTCCGAGTCAGAGCCAAAGGCCGGTAATGATATAGATGAGGATGACCTTGAGGATCCCATTTCCAGCAGCGGTGCAGAGTTTGATGATTGATCATTGATGTCATCTAGTTTATTGATATTCTAGAGATTTGTAACTTGTAGTATTTATGATGTATCAATGATCATAGCATGTTATTTTTTTGGAGTCTCGGAGTATGGAAGCCATTTAGAGCCTCATTGTTTATGTATTTTGTTTCGGAATCTCTCATATACAATATATGTATTGTGTATTGGACTTGGAGTTCGTGTCATTTTGATATAAACACTTTTCTTACATATATATAAGAGCAAACTTTGCATATTTTGTGTGTAATTGTTGGAATCATGGTTTTGAACCTTTCACGTATATTATTTTCATTAAAAATATAAAATTTTATGTATTTTTTAGTAAACCGGTTCATAAAGTTTGAACCGGTCCGGTTCGGTTCGGTTCGGTCCGACCTGGCCGGTTCCGATTTTTAAAACCTTGCTTACAATGCATACGCATCTGTAACATCTATTACAATAATAATGCAAAAAAGAAAGGTAGGACGAAGGGTCTTAACAAGAAGATTGCCTTGAAAGGAAATGAGAGGTGAATCGCCTGTGAACAACTCAAAACTGTTTTGAAGAACAGCAAGAGAGGGGAGAAGGTAAAAGTCATTCTCATGTATGATGTTTTGAAGAATGGTGAGATGATCTCCGTGAAAGGAGATGGGTGAATGGAGCTGTCATGAAGGCAGCCAAGAATTATTCTAAGGAAAAGAGAGAGTGTAAGAGACTTTGAGCAGCCCTTTGTGAATGAAATAGGCTAAGTGCAGCCAATGGAGGATGAATTCCTCATGAAGAAGAATGTAGAGAAAGATTGCAGCATATATGTTGCAAGGAGATGGTGTTACAGCTGAAGTAGCAATGAAGACGGATGTAGAAAGAGAGATTACAGCAGTAGTGTTGCAAGGATATGATGGTACAGTCAAGGTAACAATTAAGGAGAAGCATACGGGAGATGTCCAATCCCATGATTATTCAAATGTCGGTTGCATGTAAAGATGAGCATCAAGCAAGAAACGAGCAGAATGCACAAGAGGAATTTCCTTGTGAGCAACTAAAGACAGCCTTGAGAAGCAAAAATGTGAGTGTCAAAGGATTTGAGCAGCCCAAGCTTGATAGAAATCAGGCAAAGCATGTGAAATAAGAAGACAAAATCCTTACGAGAAAGGATAGAGAAACAGATGTGAAGAGGAGAACTAGAACCACCCATTGGAAGTGACCAAAGAACTTGAAGATGAAAAGAAAAACAAAGGTATGCTGATTGAAGAATGCAGTTTTGTGAACACGAATGCAGTTAAAGACCATCCATGTGAAGTGGAAGAAGAAAAGCAAGTGAAGAATGGTGATAGCACAGAGATTAGAATTTAATGTTCTTGGTAGAAATAACAACTTTTTAAAGTACAAACATTAAAAAACTTTTGAATGATTTTTAAAAAAATGGGGCATCCTCCAAGTCCCCTAGTCCTCGAAACATTTGGGACATCCAAGACGTCACCAAAATCTAGGGGACACATCCTCACATAACACTGGAACTTTGGCCAAGTAATTATCCGATTTGACTGGCATGTCGAGCAGTGTATCTGAATGGAAAAGTTTGCAAGTCAGCGCACTTAAAACACGTGTAATTCCATTTTATGATATATGGTCAGAATGCAATGCATCAAATTATGGCATAGGTGCTATCCTAAAGCAAAAAAAGGCCCATGGTTTACAAAAGTTAAAAACTAAATAATAAAGAAAACATTCTCTCAGCCTATGACAAGGAAATGTTGGTTGCAGTACACTGTCTTTTCTGATCAGGTTAGGTGCAGATATCTAA
Source organism: Taxus wallichiana var. yunnanensis (assembly GCA_018340775.1). Taxonomy (NCBI): domain Eukaryota; kingdom Viridiplantae; phylum Streptophyta; class Pinopsida; order Cupressales; family Taxaceae; genus Taxus; species Taxus wallichiana. Next base: position 19,190,334 of record CM031239.1, on the reverse strand, counting down.
GTACTATGCAACACAAACAAGAGAACACAACGCAATCTTTTTGCTTTGAAACAAGTTACAAAAAGGGAACAGCTGCATAGTTGTTGATGGAAAAGCTAGAAAGACAAGGTTTTCTATGTGTTACACATGCAAGCCCCAAAATTACTTTTAGAGCTGGCCATTTGTCTTGTAAGGTTTAGGTTGATACCATAGACTTATGTCACAGAGGAAAGCACCGACTCCATACGGTTCATTTTGTTAAAACATTAAAAATCATTATCTTCAATTTAAAAACTAAAAATACTTTTGTATATTCCAATATATATATATATAGAGAGAGAGAGAGAGAGTGAGCTACAAGTAATACGTGCAGACATGCATTTACTCATATGTGCTTCCATCTTGGGTGCCAAATAATTAAGTCGGATCCCACAATTGGTTGAGGGCCCATAGTGCAAAAGAAAGTATGGTCTAATATAAATTTCCTTCCACCCATAGCAGACTAAGTAAATTGCAAAAGTTACAATCAAAAATGTCCATGCATATTACACCAACCAGAATGATAGAAGTAAATAACATGGATCAAGGTTCTAGCACACTATAGCGTGAAGAAAGAAAACCAACCCCCAAAACAATTGTCTTGAGAGCCTTTTGGAACCCCACAGGCTTTCCTTCGCTGTCAAATGTCGCTCCCCATCTTTCTGGCTTAAGTATCTTACTTCCCTGTATCATAATAGCAAGGAGAAAATGTGAATTTGTAAGTGTAATTTGCATTAAAAAGTCTCGATGGAGCCGCAGGCTAAAGATGCTTTGAACAGATGATAAAAAGATAAGAAGAAAGACAAAAACCCTTAGTAATGTTACACGCAAATAGAAATAGTGTAGTCTAAAGTAGGTAGCAACATTGGAAAGAGCTAGTAACCATAAAGTGCTTTATGTGAGGCTCGGCAGCAGACAGCATAAACACATATTTCTCAAAGTGGATTCCTATATGCAAGCCACTTCTTAGAGATGCAGCTTGCTTAACAAATTAAATTCTCCGTTCAAAAGCTAAAGAGACTGCAAAGGCCTCGTAATGTTGCATGTCAATAACATAAAAGCAACCATATAATAGAAGGAATGCTGATGCACGGATACTGGAAGCCGATAAAAAGCTAAAATTCAAGAAATTTTGGAGCATAGCTCAAACGTCAAACAATGATAATTTGAACTAAACATATAGGTCCCATACATATCAAAATACTATCCTCAATTTTATCCGTATAAGAGCCTCACAAGGGTAATTTAAAGGGCCTTAACACAGCAATTCTATGAGAAGACTTCAAAATAATGGAAATAACACCATCATTGTTTCTTAAGAATAAGAACTAAAACAACAACTTAGGAAGCCTTCAGCATCAGTGAAAACAAAAAAAAGGTTACCATTGGCATGCATATATTTGTTGAATGTCAACTATCCATGTCGATAACATAAAAGCAAGTATATGATCACTAACAGAAGGAATGCAGATGCATGAAAGATGGAGGCGGATCATAAAGTAATAAAGAAAGAAAACTTGGAGCATAGCTCAAATATCGAACTGTAATCATCTGAACAAAGTTTATCAGTCCTGTACATATCAAAGGAATATCCTCAACGTTACCCATATAAGCACCTCAAAAGTGTGATTTAAAGGGCCTTAATTCAGCCATGTTGTGAGGAACCTTGGACATAATGGAAATAGTGCCATCGTTATTTTTAACGGTAAGAACAAAACCAACATCTTAGGAAGACCTCTATGTCAGTGGAAACAAAAAAAAGGTGACAATTGGCATGCACATACTTGCTGAATGTCAAGGAAACATAATGGAGCGCCAAGATGAACTATAAGGGGCTTCAAACTCAACTTATCAAGGCCTGCAGCAGTGACCAAAACATATATATTTTCCTGGCCAGAGGTAGAATGGAGCTATACTACACATATAGACAAATGTGCTTCAATGTCATGTCTCAAGGCAAGCGTTCATCTCAGCTTGGAAATTGCATGTTATACAGGAGAAAAAGTTAACACACTTCTCAGTTACCTAGGTGAGCCTTTAAAATGTGACTTGTGCTGCCAACCATGACATTACAAGCCTTTATTTTGTACTGTTGTACACTATTCTATTAAGTCTCAGATGTATTGCAATAGCCATATAATTTGTTTTCGATCTTGAATTTTGGGAAGACTCGAGTCACTTAAAATTTTGCAAAGACGGGGACGGGTTCCTATTCTGCAACAGTAGACCACCTTGGGGTCCTACCAAAGTTTTGAACATTGCAACAGCAAACAACATTGACACACATTTCTTGAGGAAGATTCACACAGCCTAGACAATTTTCAGATAAAAGCCTCATCTAATATATAAACTTCTAAGTTCTTTGTTCAAGAAGAAACGACTTCATAGACCACACCAACATTGCATGCTTCTGATGTGAAACCAAGAGCATAATTTATCAAGTATCAGCCTAAGTTGCCGCATTCGAATTCGTGTTCGAATTCGCCGATGATTAAATTCGTGAAAAATTCGCCGGTAAAAAAATCAGCGATTAAATTCGTGATTAAATTCGACTATGAGAAATATACATTTTTATTAAATATATAAAAACAAAAGATAAATTCACATTTCAAAAGAGAGATAATATCACATTTCATTGATTTCATTACTAATCTATCTACAGGCGATCAAAGCTCATGATTATTTCAGAAGATTGCAAGAAGTTGCTTGGTCGAAAAAGGTGCAAAAATGGATTTTATGAAAATAAGAAAAATATTGCCATCAATGCGTAGAGCTCAAGAAAATATGCACTTTTAGAGAAAACGACACCTGAAACGGAGCCACAGAATGAAAGTTATGGCACATGCAAGTTTTTGCTGCTACATCTTCCCGGACCCTTTCCAAAAATGGCAAATTTTTTTCCTATACTTCTGTTTTTTTCACCAAAAATCCAAAAAGGAAAAAAACGCGAATTAAATCGCGAATTTCAAGGCGCTGTTAAAATTCGGCGAATTTCGAATTTTTTCCTTGAAGTTCGCCGAATGGGGCAACATAGGTATCAGCGCATGATTTATTTCCAAGATTATACTTCAAAGTAAGCTTAAAACTTTTGTATGATTGATGATTTGCCAAAAGCTATTAAACATTATATCCAGTTATTTGTACAAAAACCAACCTTTCTTGGTAAGTTGAGTTATAAATACATTCCAAAATGCACCAATAGAGGTCACTGTGCAAGTGACTTGCTACATGTAAAGTGAATGACTTGGCATATAATGCAAACTTTCATTTGCTATCCCTCACAGAACCTGGCAGCTGGAACCAAAATGAACAAACTAGTTTAGTTCAGTAATAAGTGATTGTAATCTGTAGAGGGTGAAATTTGCAATTTGAGATCATTATTTCCAAGTTGAGGTCATTAATTTCCTTGAATTGTGTTCGAATTCTGTCATAAGTTCAGTGCACTTCTTTAGGCCTGACAGAACACTTTATTTGTCGCCTCATGTTCCATTGGAGTTCAGTCACATTCAGCAACTGTTCGCATATACCATGCATCACATTATCTTGTTTCACTGTTGAATGGGTCCTTCTCATCTGTCATTTAATTTATTTTTATTAAGAGCCATTGGTGGGGTTATTTGCATAACTGTTAAACAGAACAGTAGGCCTTTCTCACTGTATTTCTTCACTCATTGTTTAGTAGCATCAATTGTAACAATTATATGAGTTGCTTAAACTCTTGTGGTCTGTGACTGAATATCAACCCCTTAATATTTTCAAATTATGGTATCAATTACTGGCTATCCGTTGAAATCAGCACCACGGAGCTGATAATATCAATTTTCTGTTCATCGTGACAGGATAATTCTTCTATCCAACTACAAAGGAGAGGATTGTTTTGTCATAAAAATTGTTCCGAATATAAAGTAACCCAGAAGCATGAAAAGAAAGTCCTTAACTTTTTCTCTAACTCGATAAATATGGAGGAGCGTCAAGCATACTAAGAAGCCTGGAGCTTGTTGTTCCTGATTCTTTGTTCCTCTTTCAATATATTATATACCCACATATTCTCATCTTAGAGATAATTAAAGCACTAAGTGATGGAACGCCAACTGACATGTCCACATTAATGGTAAATTAGAACCTGTCCGTACAAGTTATGCCAAACAACATTGGTCGTCCATAGTAAGTTTTGCTCAAGATGGCTGCAATATCTACTTGTATAATCTCCAGCTGTTGAGCCCGAGTTAGACCAGTTCATGTATGCCATACCATAAAAGGTTTGCCCTGCATAATCAAAAGGCATTGGTACATTTTGGAGAAACTGTATGTGCAAAAGCAAATTGTATTAATATTTCTGAAAATTATCTCTGTTTGTTAAAAAAATCCTTAACTAGACTGATTCATGTATGCCATACCATAAAGGGTTTGCCCATTCAAAAGGCATCAGTACATTTTGGAGAAACTGTATATGCAAAAGCGAATTGAATTAATATTGCTGAAATTTATCTCAGTTTGTTAAGAAAATGTTCCCTGCCTGAGTCAATTTTGGAGATACCAGGCTACATTTACCAATTTAAGATTTATTCAAGACTAGCATTCTTATGTATGATAAAGGCCCTTCTACGAAACAACATGGACAAACCTAGTTGCAAAAATGTTAATCTCTTGATTTCCAGCTAAATAAAATCAGTTTAATACAACTGTTCACATCCAAGATCACTAATTGCATTATCACAGAACCAATATTGGACTCAATACATGTTGGGTGATATACCTACTAGATGTTGTGTTCTTACTACCTTGAACATCCATTAGCCTTCAAGATTGTAGTTGAATTCTCTATTCCAACAAGCAGATTTTTCTTTAGTTTTATTAGAAGACACATTGAAAAAAATATTGTGGGAATGTAAAACATAAACTGAGAATGTAAAACATAAACTGAGAGAAATAGAGAAATGAGCATATTTTGTATTTAAAGGTTTTGTTCAACTAATCAGTTGGCCAATGTGATTTTTAAAAAGCAAAAAAATTATCAAACTGCAAGGGATTTACAGTGTCTCTAATGCTGTTCTCTTCCCATCCTGCTATTCAGATTTAGTCCTTGATGAGGAAATTGATCTCTTTCACCATCATGAATCCCCAGCCCTATAGTTAAATTTCAATCAGAATTCATTAACTAAACATTGGAATCTGCCCGTAACCTAACACACTTAAAGTTAAGAAGCAAAAGAAACATATTCGTGCAAAAATACAAAATAGATAGATTCCTCTGTTCCTATTTGTAGAAGGAAAAAAATTAGTCTACATATTCACAACTTGGACGGAATGAGTTGGGCACAGTGGCATAATTAGCAATTCTCAAATTCTTGAGACTACAATAAAGGCATATCACATGGACACACAACCAAGCCCTAGAAGTGTGGGTAGATCATGATCAATTTTTAAGACTTTTCTGTTCTTGAAAGGCAGCAGACGGGATCTGATAATTTTACCCCAAGTAGCCGATACATTTTGGATACAGGGGTGGGTGTGGAGTATCCGATACGTGGATACGGCAAAAAAATTTGGCCCCCGATACGGCGTTGGATACGACAGTACAAAAAATATATATAAATTTCAGCCTTCTAAATAAGAATTAAGTTATTAACCACATTAAAAATATATATAAAAGTTAAAACTTATAATATATTTAATATTTAATATTCGTATATATGTACATTATAATATACTTATAAATTTAAATTCTTAGCTATTAACTTAGATTTATAATTATACGGGAAAACTTAACTTAAATTGTCAGAATAAATTAATACTATAAGATATTATTATAATTAATACTACCTATAAGATATTATTATAATAAATTACAAGATATGTAACGTATGAACATATAACTTTATAAGATATCATTACAATTAAATTATTAATACTACCTATAAAAACATATAAGATATTATTATAAAATATAATTAATACTACCTATGAAAGCTTAATCCCTAAACCTAAAACTACCGCCCTAAACTTAATATTATTTATGTTTTCGCATGTCTGTATTTTCGGTTCATTATTTTATTTTGTTCGTGGAGTATTCGCAGGTTCTCGCAGGTGGAGGTTTTCGTAGGTGCGGCTGGAGGTTTTTGCAGGTGGCATGGAGGCTTTTGCAGGTGGTGTGGAGGCTACAGAGCAGCAGGGCAGGGTCGGCCGTACCCTGCCCGCTCCCCAGACGTACCCATTCCCGTATCCGCTTCAGGTAGGCTCCGTACCTGCTCCAGGCCTCTCCCCGCATATCGGTATCCTAGATTTTACCCTTAAAAATAAAAGATAAAACAATAAAAAAACATTGCTTGCCGGTGGAACAGCATCAGCAAAAAAGTTCTTGTTTTATTTGCCCAAGTAGTTGCACCAGTATTTTGAAGGCAAAGGTTATTCTCAAACTTAACAGCAAGTCATACCAGCCTTGACAAAATCTCCAATTGATTGCAATTTAGGAAGTACCTGATAATTCCCCATTTGCGAAAATATAATTTAAAAAGAGGTGACAATCTTCTCTCTCTTTTTTTTCTTTCATCTGAATTCTTCCCAATTAAGGTTTTGGGAATCCTTTCCAATCAATTACTATTCATAACATAAGCGCAAAGCAAGTTTATCTGTCAGTGGCCTGGCCATATCTTCAGGGAGTTCCAGAGTGAAAACTCATTTTTTAAACCTGGTGGGTGTGGCCTCTATTGCTAGATTGATTGTGCCATATCAATGGCAGTTGGCATGGTTGGGATTCAATTCATCTAACACGGAATTGAGGAGTCGCTGATGTTATTGTTGAATGTGTATACAACATCAACATAAAAAGAAAAAACAAGTTGCATGCTAAGGAGTCTTTTCAGTCCCAAGGAAGTCTCTGTTCTGCATATATGTCATGACCGCAAGTTCAGCCAGGCAAGAGCGTGGAAATCATGGGGTAGGTACAAGTAGTCCACCCAGTTAGCTAGGTCTCTTCAAAGGCGTTGGCCAAAAGCATTAAACTACGAAAAAGGGAAACAAATAGGGCCGAGACAGGGAGGCTGCGTAGGGCATGGATGCAAGGGGCATCTGCAATCACGTCGCAAAACAAGACTTGACACAGTTAGCTAAAGCGATGGAATCCCAAAAACAACTCCCTCCACAACATGGATTGCGAAATCCTACAGAAGTTCTAACACCATGAATAAAATGTAGCTGCCATAAATAGATAACATGAAGACCTAATCCCTGCCACCCACCTGAATCGCACCAGTTGCATATAACAACAACTACATCATCATATGTTTGTTGGTTTGGTCTAATGATTTGATGAACCAAGTTCCAAACCCAGGGGTGAGCCCCCAATGTCAAAGTGACCTCCACGTTACATTTTAATGCATTGCTTTGTAAGTTTGGCAGAGGAGTTAGCTTTCAATGAGTTGTTTGAAACCCAGCAGACATGCACCCAGCATTAAAATGGTCTAGCAGTATGATGGAGCACTTACCTGGTTGAACACCGGTATGCATTCCCCCAACCCCAACCAAACACATGGATGTGCCCCTAACCATCCCAGTGGGTGTGCCCCAATCAACTCAGTGGGTGTGCCCGAACCAACCTAGTGGGCATTCCCCAATGTTAAAGTGGTCTAATAAAGTGATCTAGCAATATCATGGGCAGTTACCAGGTTCAAGACTCAGTAGACATGCCTGCAACTTACTTGTCCCCGATGTTTAAGTGATCCGTGATTCCATAATAATGAAGATATGATGGAGGAGTTGGATTTCAATGAATCAGTGAATCGCAGATCCAAAAACAGTATGACTATGTGGTTGGCTTCTTAGATAAAGAGAGGCCCTGTACCATATTGAAAATTGTACAGAACTTTTGCACCCAACCAATGTTTCTGTACCATGACTATGTGGCATGTCCCAAACATTTAAATGATCTTTGTGCTAATGGTGGCAGATTAGTTGCCTTTCAATGAATCATTGATACAAATGTAGTATGACCATGTAACTGGCTTCTTAGCTAAAGATAAATTCTGTACTGTGTCAAAAATTGAACACAAATTCTCCAATAAAAACATATTTGTCCAATGACCAGGTGGTTTGCCCCCAACATTTAAAGTGGTCACCATGCTAATGATGACAGAGGAGGAGTTGGCTTTCAATGAATCCTTGATCTGACGACAGTATGACTACACGGTCGGTTTCTTTGTTGTAGAGAAATTCTGTGCTATGTCAAAACATCCTACAGAAAATCTCCAACCAACCAGGAATTATATCCTATGACTAGGTGGTATGTCCCCAACATCAACGTGGTCTCTGGGCTAATGGTTGCAGAGGAGTTCGCTTTCAGTGAATCCTTAATCCGAAGGCAGTACAACAAGGTAACTAGAGAGAATTTCTCTACTTTAATATGGCTAGGTGGAGTGACCCTGACTTTAAAGTAGTCTCTGTGCTAATGGTGGCGGCAGAGTTGGCTTTAAATGAATCCTGGATCCGAAGGCAGTATAGCTAGGCAGCTAAATAGAATTTCTGCACTCGAACTATGACTAGGTGGCGTGCACCCAACATTAAAGTGGTCTCTGTACTGACGGTAGCTACCAGAGTTGACTTTCAGTGAATCCTGGATCAGAAGCTAAAGATACATTGAGTAGTTGCACTATGAGTTGGTGGTATGTACCCAAGGTTACAGTGGTCTCTGTGCTAATGGTGGTAGCGGAATTAGCTTTCAGTGAATCGTTGATCCGAAGAAAATATAGATAGGTAGCTAAGAGAGTTTCTGTAGCGTGACAAAGTTGAAAAATTTGGCATTAGACGTACGCCAAAAACTCACAAAAACATGACATTCAGGGGTAAAACCTGTGAAACAAAAGTACCTTGGCAAGCGATTTGGGTCCTTTCCTGGCGTTCCCCCTCCGATCCCGGTCACCAACAAAGGAAGCCACCCTACACAAATTGACTGCTCCGCCTCCGCCACAGGACCATCCTCTGTCAGCCAAATCCCCAGACATGGCAAAGGCAAATCCTCTTCTTCCTCGAATTCTTCAACTCATCTCTCAATATCCCAATCACCCACTTCTCACCAATGCGCACCCTTTTCCTCCATTTTCTTTTCCCGTCATAGATCCTGTCAAAGAAGCAACCCCACATTTATTTTTTATTGGGTTTAAGTAATCGCCGGCAGATGCAATTCCAAATGACAAGTTCAGATTGTCCAATCTAATCCAAACGGAATGGAAGAATGTCATCAATGATGAGAAAACAAGTGGGGGTTTCAACAACAACATGACCAATTACACATTACCTAAAAATAGCTCGCCATTCTCCCACTCCTGCTCCACGTAACTAAAACTTTTCTGCACTTCCGCCGGCTTCTACAAATAAACCAGAACAACTCCAGGGTCTGGTCACATGGAGACCCGGCGCCGCCACGTGACCAGCCGCTGATGGCCGGGCCAAACCAAAACACGGGATTAATTTTGCAACAAAAATAACGACACGGTCCGCAACTTACGTTGACACTGCCCTACGGAATCTCAATTGTATTCATTATTTATCCTTCACTTTAACCCCTGCTAATAAATTAACCCCAACCAGGGTCCACCACACCAATTTTTTTAGTTTGTATTTTTTCCCATTAACAAATCGTGGCCTCTAATTATTATTATGTCGTATGCCGATGAGGCCTACTTTCAGTTTCCACCTCTCACCCACCACAATAAAAATTTCAATATTCAAATATTTACGGTCTAATATATGTTATTCTATAAATTTCATTGATAAAAAAATAATTAAAATTCATTTAATTGTTTATTCACTAGTTTTTAAAGTTTTGATTTAATAGTTTTGAAATTTTATTCAAGAAATATTTTCTACAAGAAAAATGTGTACAATCATTTATATTAAATTTGGTATTTTAAAAATATATATTGTAAAAGTTAAATTCTAAAAAACCATAAAGTTATTTATATTAGATTTGTCGCGTGTATAAATATTTATATTAGATTTGATATTTAAGTGTAAAGTTATTTATATCATATTTGTTGGCGTAGACTAACAACTACATACCAATTTAATTGGAAAGGAAAGATGGAATGGTATAGATTTGTCACCAAACATGTATATAATTAATTATAGGTCTCAAAGTCGAGTGTTATCATAATCCATGTATTTTCAATCCCTTAAATTATAAGTGTTTTGTCTCAAAATTCATTTACATGTGTCTACATATTATCGTGTCGTGCAAATGAATGGTTACAAACACATTGTCAATAAAGTGTTGCACACATAAAGGACAACATAAACATAAACATAAATTATAATATATATTTTTACATAAAATATCCCTTTCATTTGGTACATATTAAAATTCACTTAATTTTCTACAAAATTATTCGTGTATTTCCTAAAACAGATATGTATTCTACAATGCAAGCAATGGGTGGCACCTAATGGTGTGACCATGCAAACTTTATTTTCTACATTAAATTTGATGTTCATATGACTCTCACTTAAAAGTTTGTTTTTGAAAAGATTGTGTTATCATTAATAAGTGGAGAATATGAAGAGAATAAAAAAAGTATCGATCTATGTGATATGTAAAAATCCAAGATAAAAACCTTGAGATCAATATATATCGGCATTTTTCAAATAGATGAATTTAAGATATTTGTGCTAGTATTTTTAGTTTTAGAATTATTATTAATAAACCTTGAAACTTATATATAAATATAAAATAAATTCTACAAAGTACATGTCTCTAATTTCCATCTATTGTAGTTCTACATTTATTGTATAAAGGCAGGAACTAACTACTACGTGACTCTTGTTGTAAATGAAGGATTAAACATAGTTTCCTTGAACTAGCAACACGGAGGTATTAGGTCCACGAATAATCAAGTTTTTTTTTGGGTTTGGTACACTTTCTTTGGTTTAGTTGTAAGGGTTGTCCACTCCGCTAAATTTTCCTAGGACTTAATCATAATCTCATTCGTTTTCGGTATCACTTAACACTACTACATTTCATGTGTTTTAAATTAGGTTTCATATATGCATTGAATTCTCACGTTTAAAATATTTTATTTTTCCCATCACAATTTTGAAATAATTTTTGTGGCCTTTTATAAATTTGTCTTTAACTTGTCCTTCTAGAAATTTGTTGTAAATTCATCTTAAACTCGCCACTCGAAAAATTGTCGCAAATCCATTATAAACACATGTCATTATGCATTGTAAAAATAATGTAAATATGTCATAAACTTGGCATAAAGTTACTTGTGCACATCATTAATATATCATAAATTTGACTTAAATATGTTGAAAGCGCAATTCATGTGTCATAAATGTGTCTTAAGAGTGTTGTATATCTAACATATAAATAGCATAAATGTGTCATAAGTCTACCTTAAAGGTGGTGTTTAGTTGTCGTAAATATAACTTAAATTTATTGTAGATGTAAGTTAAAGGTTATATAGATGTGTCATAAATTTGGACACCTTTACTACTCTTTGTGCCATGATTTTTAAAAAATAAATTGACGAAAAAAATAATGGACATGTATTATTTTTATTCTTGAAGAAGATCGATCTTGAACTAGTCTCAACTATTGATAAGGGTTGGAGATCGGGTGGTAGATCTAAAGAGAAGCAATAAATTTGAAATGTACGGGCATAAAACATGTAGATTAAGCAATTACTTATTATAGAATTATAAACTCTACTTAGAACTCACAAAATCACAACAAATCTTGTCCTACTTCGATTATGCTCAAAATGGTTGTCAATTACTCTTTGTAAATGAGATTATTAGTGCTTATGTTACTTACAAAACAATACTTATGAACTAAATTAAACACACACGGTAGTATGAAATAGAATTGAGTACGAGACAAGTTCGATTCCTGAAAACCTCGAGATGGGGGAAAACTAGTAGAGAAGGGAAAAATGTTCTTCTTCTCGAATTCTTATTGGCCAAAGAATGAAATATCAATATAATGAAGATTTGGAATATAATACAACATTGGTGTTCCACTCCTAAGCCTTCTTACACTTTTCCACTCTACATTTTTCTTCTACAATCAACTACACAACTAGGTGGCCTCTTACTTGCTAATGATCTTTCCCAACTCCTTTTTCCTACTTATAATGTCTTTCAAATGGCAATTTATGTTATCGAGAATCAAAATTCATGCAACTGAAGACGGTTAAGGAAAAGTCTCTTTTTGGTGTACTTGTGTTCTACCCATCCTATGGTAGAACCATCGATACAGTTGTACAACCTCTTACGTGACTTGAACAACCGTCAAGGTAGTGGCGAAAACCACCGCCTTGTGTTGGAGGTGGTCTTGCAACCATTTTTACCTTCTCATTTTTCTTACACTTTTCTTCCTCCTTGTTTTTTCGCTGACAGAGTAGTGTTTTACAAGATCCCTATAGATCACACCTTCCCTTCTTAAAAGGATTTTGGTCCCATAAAATTTTAGTGGGAAAGTACACTAGGAAACATATCCTTCACTCTCTCCTTTGGGTGTCACTTGGCATGTCTTGGTGTCTTGCCCTTGATTCCAACCTACCAAGACTCGTGTGGTCCTTTTATTGTTTCTCTGATTTTTTGTTGTAGCAATACGTCCTCCAATTCACCTTAAGAGTCCAAGACACGATCTTTAATGAAAGGTGGTAAGCGACATTCTTTTTCTTCTTTGAGCATGGATGACTCATATAGATGCAAGTTCTTGCGGTTTCTACTCGAATACACTCACATGAAGTGTGGTGAGTTGATTTTGAAGTCATTTTCTCTAACTTGCTCTAAGATGGTGAATGGCCCATATTGTACAAGCTTGAGTTTCATTACTTGTCCTTGAATTATCTCGGTGCTCATGTATAACCAAGTTGTATCTCCAACTTTGAGTTGATGTTGGACATGTCATGCGTTATACTTGGCTTCATATTTCTCGAATTGCTCTCTCACCTCGAGATGGATCTACTCGATCATTTCAATGATTTTTATTGTACTCACCTTTGAGTCTCTCAATTGCTCTTCTTCTTCTTGTCCCATTGCAACATCGAGTGGATTGGTTAGTGACTATCCCAAACACACTTCAAAATATGATTGGTCGGTGTATGTGTGTACCTCCATGTTATATGAATGTTGGATATATGTCAATGGCTCATCCCAACTCCGTGGATACTTTTTTATATCCTCCGATCATGTGTACCAAATTTCTATTCATGGCCTCTATCTATCCATTTGTTTGTGGGTGGAAAATTTTGCTATGTCATAACTTATTGTCCATCCTGTCTCGTGATGTAGTACAAAAATTCCCGAGAACATGGAATCCCTTTTAGGTGCAAGACTTTGCAAACCAAAATGAATCCATACATTAGTAAATAAAATTTATGTTGGCTCATGACTTTTTATAGTCTTTTTATATGATACGAGAATACACATTTTTCTAAATTTATCAACGACAACATACAGTAATCTTGGTCATGTTTGGTCATGGGGAGTCCTACAAAATCGATTAAGATATCCTCCCAATGTCTAGTAGGGATTGGTAGAGGCATATACAATCCTTCCTTCCTTGATTTATGCTTACTAGTACAACAAATTTTATATTCTCTTATGAATTTTGATACGTTATCATGCGTATTGGGCGAATATGCATATCTTTATAAGTGGGACAACGTCTTTCCAAGTCCAAAATGGTCATATACTTTAGGCCTATGTGCATCCCTCATGAATAGAAATCTATCTCTCCTCGTATCGATTTAATCCAAAAGAAATTAATCTTAATTTCAAAGTTACTACTATAACTAATGATATAGAATTGATAATATATAGTAAAACACAAACAATAATCATATGTTATATGAAACCCTAAGCAATAGAGAGAGGAGGTGACTTCGCTGATTTTTTAGTAGTGTTGAAGTTATTTGAGTTGGGAAACACATGTAATGACTAGGAAGATTGTCGTCAAGATTCTTGGAGGTTCTAAAACTCGAGATGTGCAAGACAAAAGCACCCACGGGAGGACATGAGCTCTCGGGCGCTAGTGAATGATCTGGGTGCTAGCGCCAGGTCGGATGCTCGAGTTTTTTCCTTTTCTCGGGCTAGAAGAGCTTTGTTGTTGCTCCTTTTTGTCACTATGGTTTTGCTCTAATATTTTCGGTCATACCTATAACCTACAAAATAGGTAGCTAGCTACACATTCCCACAAACCACATCAAACTTAATAAATAAGATGCAGAATGGGAGTCAAACCGACGACTCACTGGCGGTCACCCCAGAGTGATCTTATGACCGAGTGTTGCACTACATCTTAGACTCCATGTAGTTCTATGTGAATGTGTGTGTAGTGATGCCCCGAGTTCTCCTTATACAAGTTGCACTATGATAATGGGTTAAATCTAGAATGCTCCAAGTATATAAATATGTGAGATGGAATAAAATGAATGTCCCCTCTTACGGCATGTATGCAAAGTGATGCAACTTGTATCCCTAGTGTGGATGTGCTAGATGTATGCCTTTGAAATGCTCTTATGCCTTTGGATGCAAGCTTAGGTGATAGTAGATAATGTTTAGTGTTTGGCCCCTGATTTTGGAGAAGTAACTAAGTATATATATGATTCCCTTATTTGAATTTTGTAATTGACAACTGAAAGGATGACCCAAAGTATTAAAAGATGCCCAAGAAGTAAAAGAGACCCAAAAGGGTGAGAAAAGGATAAAGATGGTCAATAGCACCCATGACGGACAAGAGTGCCTAGGCACTTCTATCCTAACTAGGCGCTAGTGTTTGAGGCCATAAAAGATAAATATTTCAAGTTCCAAGCGGGGTTATAAGATGTGTAAAACCAAAAAGAAGGAAAAAAGGCCAAAAGGAGTTTTCAACCACTAGTTTTCTTGCTTAGGAATCATGTATATATTAGCATGTCTTAGGACCTAAAAATACACCCAAGTGCATATATTTTGTGTCTACATTTTCCCCACTTTATGTTGTTGATTTAATAATCGATAGCATAAAGTAGATAGAAGATGCGTACCTTGTAATCCTATAGAGAAGAGTGTAGCCGATAGCGTGTCGAGTGGACAAGTGAAGCGTGAAGTGATCGTAATGTGAAGCATGGAGACTAGGAAAGGAAAGTAAACCCTAGGGGTGAAGTGTATGCGTAGTAGTGTGTCATTGGATTTTGTGCTTGTTGATGAGAGTTACTTCTTGTTGTGTATTAAGGACGAACCTACAAAAGAAGAACAAGAAAGTATCCAAAGTTTCGTATGTGAAAAATTAGAGTAATGTATGCATAAGTAAGTAAAAGGTGTGTAAAAGAAAGTGTGCACCTGATGTATGAGAGAGTAAAAGATAGAAATTTGTCTAATTGATTTAAAGATGCTTTGCTAAATTTGAGTGTCTTATTACCAAAGGGTGAGGTTTTTGGGTGATCTCATGCCAAGGGCAAGTTTTTTTGGGCGATCTCATGCCAAGAGCGAGTTTTTGGGTGATCTCACACCAAGAGCGAGTTTTTTTGTGATCTCACGCCAAGAGAAGAGTATTGGGGAAAGAGGTATAGTTTTTATCTCCTTCCATAATGCTTCCCAATAAACACCATTATAGATGGTACGTCCCTGATTTGTAACCTATTGTTCCTATTGTAACTAATTGTAATGGATTGAATACATTTTGAATCGGAGGCAAATGCCCTCTTGGAGAACCGTATATTATAAAATGCTAGAAAGCTATGCAATGAATCGATAAATCAATTGTTTTTACCCCTAAGACACAAGCGCCACTGAAATTGTTCAAGATTGGGCTCTAGTGTGTATTCTACATGTGTTTTGGGTCTAAGTATGATTGGGCTCATTCGTGACGGTGTGCCTATGTTTATTTTATATTGTGTTATTCTAATATGTAGCTTTTAGCTATTGGAGGGGTGATTTGTTCACCCCATAGATGTCCCCCTCATTTGGGGTGCATACGAATGACTATAGGAGAATTCGGTCCAAAGGAGAGGACCCGATATTGATCTTAAGTGGATACCTACGGGGGTAGGGGATGTGCATTGTAGAAACCAAGGCACACGTAAAAAAATTAGGCCTTTTCGATGCTAGAAAAGATATATCATGAAGCGTAAAGTGTAAAGTGTAGATGATGTGAGGTTCATTTAAGAATTGGATCACCAACAGTCAAGTATAAACTATGGAACTAGAGTGTGTCATCGGGTAATGATGGTAAAGTATGTTTACTAAAGATGTGGGAATGCTAGAGAAGATTAGACATGAAGCATTGAGTGTTAAGTAGACACTAGAGACATATGAGAGTGATCGAGGGGGAAGAAAACACAATGCCCCCAAGTGTGTGAAGGATAGGAGACTATCCGATGATAGTGAAGAGTGATGGCCCCCCAACTAATGTCTGAGGAGACAAAGGCATGTGACCATGGTCTAAGATCGGTGGTGTAGGAGAGTAGTTATGTGTACGTGAAGGAGACCAATGTGGTGAGGGAGGTGGAGAAAATTTATAGGAATGGGTTGCCTCGAGTAGGGGACTTAGGCCGACGAGGTGGAATAATGGATGATGAGGATGACAAGGTCATGATGTAGGTCGTGTATGTGATGGGCGAGCTAGGTGAAGTAGCTTTAGACTTGAGAGGCGTAAGAGGATGAGATGTCATGACTGGTATGAAGATAGAGGTAAGAGTGGGTCGAGGTAATGGTGTATATGGTGGAATACCTTTAATGGTGATAACTTGCTTGTTAGAGATGAACTTAAGACAAAAATGATGCATATAATGGATATTCTAGGTAGCGTGGAGGTAAGGAATACCTAATACCATGTCACAACCTATGATTTTAGATGTAACGAGGAATGGCATAAGCATTGTAAGGGACCCAACTGTAATGGGAAACATGACATGACCGTAAGAATTAGGAATTGGAAATGTGATTAGGGAAGTTGGAAATTTAATAGCTAATAGGAGTGCCACAACATTATAAATGTTCAATGGATAGACCAAAGTATTGTTGATTGTATAAGAGCCAATGGAAGCATTAATATGTAACGAATCAAAGGAAAATGAAGCATGATAATCATGATCCGAGAATGTGATAATTGGCGGTGGCACATCAATAGTGGCAATAAGAAAGTCAAATGACCTCAATGAAGGAGGAGG
Source organism: Taxus wallichiana var. yunnanensis (assembly GCA_018340775.1). NCBI lineage: Eukaryota > Viridiplantae > Streptophyta > Pinopsida > Cupressales > Taxaceae > Taxus > Taxus wallichiana. Next base: position 19,173,166 of record CM031239.1, on the reverse strand, counting down.
TATGGCATGCTATGCATTTTTTGTAGAATAATTAATAGCTTTCTTGTCATGTTTGGGCTATGGGTCATTAAATATTTTTAGCTTTTGATTATCATTGATTGGTTTGGAAGTAGATGGCTCAGGGAGCTCGATCACATTATTGTCAATAAGATCTTGAATGAGATGTTTGAGCTTAAAACAACTATTAGTAGAATGCCCATTACGTTAGTGATAGTCACATCATGCATTTTCATCGTAGTTACGGCCACGCATGTGAGAAGGATCAAGATTGAGTGGTGGAGGAAGAGTGATTAGATTGCTTTCGATGAGCTGCGGTAATAGGAAATGAGGTGCGTAAGGTAGCTTAGTAAAAGTATGCCTTGTGGGTTGTAATTAAAGCTTGTCTGGTGTAGAAACAACGTTAACAATGGCTTTAACTTCAATAGGCTTAGTAGAGGGTTTAAAGGTAGATTTATCTTGAAACTTTCTAGAGGATGAGGATGAAGAAGTATCATAATATTTCAATTTTCCCATAGATAAAAGCTTTCTTTTGTGTAATTTAAGTGTATGGCATAATTGATCAAAGGAGGGTGAAGTCTCAAAGATGACACTCTCTTGAAGTGGAGGTAAGAGACTTTGAATAAAAAGATCTTACAATTTTGAATTAGCTAGAACATTGGTCATCTTAGTAAGGTTGTTCTTATAGTGCAAGACATAGTCTCATGAGATGTTCATTGGATCCTTGTTTGATTTGAGCTAATTATGCATAGGATATCTTAGTACTGATATTTATAGAAAAGTGAGCAAGGAATGCATTGGCTAATGATGTGAAGGATGTTACTAAATGAACATGTAGATTGTAAAACCAATGCATAGCGTAATCTTGTAAACTTCTAGGGAATAATTTAGCCAAAGAAAGTAAGGTCAGCCACATAGTCAATACATTCCACATGAAAGGATCAAAGGTTCTCTTGAGGGTCGTTATGGCCATTGAAGGTGGGAATATTGGGTGCAATGAAGTTAGGTGGTAGAGGATAATAAGAAATGATAGGTGCAAAAGGGGTATGAAGGAGTGAAGAATCTAGAGATGAAGAGGAATGTGATGTAGCATGTTACATTTGGAAAATTTCGGGATTGTAAATCATGCCATAATGAAGCTAGGTCATTGGTACCTGAAGAGGATACATGACGTGCATGAGAAGTAATAGGGGGTAAAGTGATTGGTAGGAGTAGGAATAAAAACATGCACATTAGATATAGGTGGAAGAGTGGTGACATAATTAGGAGGATGTGTTTAAATAGGAAGAGAATTATTATTTGAGACCAAAGGGTTGAGCTCAACTAAATTTGTGGCCTCTTCACAGCAAAGAAATAATAAAGAGATATAAGTCTCAAGGGTGTTCAACAATATGAGCCTAAAGATCATGAAGGTCATCATTGGTAAAGGGTTCATAAGTCTCAGCCATGGAAGAAGAGTGTCGTGTAACAAGGTTGGGTTCAAGCGAATGGGTTCACTAAATAATTTAATCTAAATATAATTAAATCTTAATTTCAAAGTAACTACTGTAACTAATGATATAAAAATGGTAATATTCAATAATACATAAGTAATAAACATATGTTATATGAAACCCTAAGCAATAGAGAGAGAGGAGGTGACTTAGCTAATTTCGAGTGATTTGGAAGTGATTTGAGCATGGAAACTTCTATAATAGACTGGGAAGAGTTGTCAAGACTCATTGGAAGTTTTGGAACTTAGAGATGTGTAAGACAAAAGTGCCCACGAGAGGATAAAAGCACCACAGTGGACATGAGCTCTCAGGTGCGCTAGTGACATATATGGGCGCTAGCATCCATTCGAGATGCTCGATTTTATCCTTTTCTCAGTAACAAGAGCTTCATTTTGGTCCTCTTTTATCACTCTATTTTTGCTCCAATGTCATCAGTCGTACATGTAACCTATAAAATAGATAGCTAGCTGCACATGCCCATAAACCACATCAAACCTAATAAATAAGATGTAGAATGAGGAGTTGGACTAACCCCGATGGTCACTCAAAGAGTGATCTTACGACCGAGCACTGCACTACATCTCAGACTCCATGTAGTTTTGTGTGAATGTGTGTGTAATGATGCCTTAGGTTTCCCTTATGCAAGTTGCACTATGATAACAAGCTAGATCTAGAATGCTCCAAGTATGCAAATGTGTGAGATGGAATAAAATGAACTTCCCCTCCTATGTTGTGTATGCAGAGTGATGCAACCCTTGTCCCTTGTGTGGATGTGCTAGATGGATGCCTTTGAAATGATCTTGTGCCTTTAAATGCAATCTTAGGTGATAGTAGATAATGCTTAGTGCTCAAACCCTTGATTTTGGAGGAGCAACTAAGTATATATATGATTCCCTTGTTTTAATTTTGTAATTGACAATTGGAAGGCCAACCCAAAGTATTAAAAGATGCCCAAGAAGTAAAAGATACCCAAAAGGGTGAGAAAAGGATAGAGAGGGTTAGGAGCACATTGGAGGGGCAGGAGCGCCTGAGCACTTCTATCCTAATTGGGCACTAGTGTCCGAGGCCATAAAAGATATATAGTTAAAGTTTCAGAAGAGATGTAAGATGTGTAAGACCAGAAAGAAGGCAAGAGATAAAGCAAAAAGGCCAAAAGGAGTTGTCAACCACTAGTTTTCTTACTTAGGAATCATGTATATATTAATATGCTTTAGGACCTAGAAATGTACCCAAGTGCATATATTTATCGTCTATAGGTACATAAAATTTTCCCCATTAGTAGGTTATCCTATCCTCAAGATAACACCCTTCCATCCATTCTTTTAGACCTCTTAGACTACAAGTGCTAAACTTTAACCCCAAAATTTACATCTTGAGCATAATCTTCTCCATAGGCATCCTTTGTGAAGTGTGCTAGGTGCGGGATAATGGTCAAAGATAAGATAGTTTTGGTCATAGGCAACCTAAACAACATGTCTATCTCCACATTAGTGATACTTTTCTTATACTTGATCAATAGATGGAATTGTTGGAGAAATCTCACTCACTTGTATTGTCTTACATGTTTTAACTTAGATTGTGCTTGAAAATGTTGGAGGGACTTATGGTCAATATGAATCGTGGTTTATTTCCCTAAGAAATAATATTTCCATTTCTTTATTACCAAAATTGGTGCATATATTTCTTTATCATAAATTAGACGTCCTCTAATTGTTGAAGTAAAAGTTTCATAATGATAACACACTAGCTTACCTCCTTGTAGCAACATTGAGCCCATATCATATTCACTAACATTGGTCTAAACTTTAAATGGTTATTATAGGTTAGGAAGAATAAGTATTGGAGCATGGAAAATCTTATACTTCAAAGTCTCAAACAATTCATCATGTTCCTTACTTCAATCAAAACCCTTACACTTGGTTGCAACTTTATTTAGTGGTGTTGTAATAAGAGACAAACCTAGTATGAATTTCCTTATGTATTTAACTACCCTTCCAAAACTCCTAGTCTTCTCGGAAATCCTTATTGCGGGCCAATTGGTGATGGATTTTCCTTGGTGAGATCCACTGGAGCTCACCTCCTCTAACCACATGCCCAAAATATATTGGTGATTGTTTAAAAATTCAAATTTATGTTGCACCATAATTGTTTCTCCTTAGAACTCACAAGACTTATTGCAAATGAGTTATATGTTCTTCCCACGTGGCTCTAAAAAATAAAATATTATATAAATATATAATGACACATGTATTCATCAATGGTCACAATATAACATTCATCAATCTCATAAATGTAGCGGGTAAATTACATAAACCGAACGGTAGTAGTAACCACTCCTACAAACCCTACTTTTTCTTCAAGGTGGTCTTTCATAAATCATCTTCCTTCATATGTACTTAGTGATATTCATAGTTAAAGATCCAATTTCTTAAAGTACTTGGCATGTTGAAGTTATTCCAAGAGATCATCCATCTCGTGGAAGTGCATATCGATTATTGATGGTGATCTTATTCAAGGCCCAATAGTCTATACACATTCTTCAAGACCCATCATTATTTTGTACCATCACGATGGGTGACCCACATGAAAGGGTACTTGGGTGAATTACCCCTTGTTCTAGTAACTCTTAGATATGTTTCTTCACTTCATTACTCTTCATCAATGATTTTCTAAACAAATCGATGTTAGGTAGAGGAGATTCTAAAGAACAACAATGTCAAGTGTAAAACTAGTATGGGCACCTAAATAATTACCATTATAATTAATTTTAGTTGTGTTTATCATTTTTAGGAGATATTTTTGAGTTAGTTTTGCAAAAAAATCTATTTTTAGACATCTTCTAATTTTAGACTGGAAGTGCTAATTAGAGTCTGATCACCAAGCATGCACTTAACTGAGTTCAAATTATTATACATTCATCCCGAGAAGTGGGACACTATATATATGACCGAATTTAGTCTTATTTTAGGCCATTTATATTTTTAGGAGAGTATGGGGCACATAGTTTGACCGGTGTTTATGATGGTTGTACATTTATCACGTAAACTAATAATAACTTCTTGTATGTTGACCATATATTATTAGCGGATGATACTTGTCATCTCGAGCCTATTTTTAGTCCTCTTTAGTTGAATTTTATTAACTTACGAGTTTTATATGTTATTATTACTCTTTAAATTGTCAAGAAAAAATAGGAAAGTCTTGTTGTAATGGTTGTATTAGCCTTGTTTGTTAATTAATTGAATAAACAATATTAGGGTGAATTTTTCCAAGTGAAAATACTTTTTGCATTGAGTTTGTTTCTAATTTATTTGTAGGTATTTATAATGAAAACTAACAACTTTGATATTCATTATTTTAAGTTATTCAATGCATGTTTGTTCATGAATCTCATAACATTACTAGTTTAATAACTAGTTATTCTAGGCAAGATTGGATGATCACTAACTTTTGATTTAACCTAATTTGGTTAATATCGAGAGGGTAGTCAACTAATGGTAGATTTCCTTAATCAATTAGTTTCCAAGGCTAATTGCAACAATATTATGAATAACCATTAAGTAATGATACACAATGATAAGTAATGATATATAATGATAGATAAAAGCACTTGCAATGAGAGAGATAAGATGAATTAGCTGATATTTTGTTTTGTGCATTAATATGGGTTGACCTAATAATTTAAATAGGCTAGAAATGGCCCAAACTGTCTCTAAATTCAAAATTGTATCCCTGAGTTATGCGGACCAATGCAAATGGCACAGTCAAAGTGTACGAACATTATCGCCCTTTTTATATGCCCTTGTCCCTATGTGGTTTCTGCTCCTACAACTTTCAGTGTCTAATTATTGCTTCATATTTTTTTCTATCTAGAATTTGGGCCTTCGATACCTTGTGACGCTCGTTGTGTGACTAGTTTGATCTATAAGGCCCTAGATAGCCAAGAAGTCCTACAAAACAAACATTAGGTGGGTTCAGGCACCCCGTGCCAATGTCAAGGTTGCCACTTTTGTCACCCATTATGAAAGGGTGTAAATTTTTTAAAATTTTAAGATTTTTTTGGGTGAGATGCTTGTGTTGCAGATATTTCAAGAGGACCACCTTTAGGCAAATAGCGAGATCCAACAACACGACTCGAACACTCTCGAAATTGATCCTTAGTTCCATGGTATCAAGAGGAAAAAAATCCCTAAGGGTTTGGAAGAATGAGAAATTGTCTTTTGGGGGCAATAATATCTTGCACCAAACCGAGCTATTTATTGACTCATCGAGTTGTCACGTGGTGGATCGAGCTCCAAGGGCTCTACATCATCCTCCGAGTTCTAGTGGAAGATTGGATTATCCTAAGAGCTTAGCTATTATTCAAAGATGAGTTGATTGTATCAACCACCAAGTTGTGTTTTGTGGGGGCCGAGCTCCTAAAGGACGTTGAATTTAGTGGGTGAGCTATCCTTTGCATCATGAGACCGATCCAATTCATAGAGGTGGCCGAGCTAGATCAGGTATTGGTGAGTTCATAAGAAACAATGCGAGAATAAAGAGAGCTCCATCACCGAGCCCTAAGTCACCACACGAAAAATGAGGGGGTGTATTTGTTATAAAAGTCGAGCTCTATACAACAAGAATTGAGTCATTTCTTGGCTCATCAAGCTAATTGTCTATACACCAAGCTATACATCACCAAAATTGAGTCACAATTAGAGGAGAACATACTCGCTTATAGATTGAGTTGCATCGGATAAGATATCGAGCTTTATTTCAAGACCGAGTTGTCTATAAAGGATTGAACTCATATCATCATGGCCGACTTACTTTAACATTAAATGAAGACCAAGATCTTCACCTTACTCACCGAGCCGCATCCATACAAGGAGACTTTGCTATGTTTCGTATCCACTAAGATGTTTTTTATTGCATCTTCCTAGTTATGCACGAGTTGTCCAAACTTTCCACCTACTCATTCCAAAGTGTAGAACCAGGTTGAGCATCCTAATTGCATCAAGGAAATGTTGAAAGCCAAACTAATTGCTATGAAGGCTCAGTTTTCTGTCATAAGGGAACAAATCAGGCATATTAGATGTAACATTAAAAGAAACAAGCTCATGTATTACACAAAGAACGAGCTCTTGGCCGAGCTTGGCATGGCAGATACGAGGATTTCGTGTGAAAGGATCTTAAGCATGACCGAATGATTAGTGATGAGAATTGAGTTGTTCACATTTTCATAGCAGGCCATTCAAGTTATCAAGGAAAACTCAAGAAAGACTTGGGAAATGGCGAGAGTAAGTCTTGTCTTAGCTCGATGAGTTGTGTAGAAAAAAGGGACAAAGCGAACATGTGGCGCAACGAAAGAAAATGGTTCGGGTGAACCAAAGCAACTCAAGACACTCGGACCCCAAAAACCCAAACTTGTCGACTTAGGTGGTGACGTGGAACAATGCGGCTAAAACAAACTTTAGAGCCCGACGCCCAACAAGCTCCGGGGCTGGTTAGGTGAGGAAGAGCGAGATAACCGCACAGAGAATGGCGGTGATAGCAGAGAATCGGGTTGTAACGTCTTGATTTTTAAAAGCTATTATGATAACCTCTTTTCATGATGTTGTAACTGTGGAAATGAGGATAATTATGTTAAGATATATATTTTAATCTTAAAAAGAATGTGTTACTAATCTGGACCCTTGTTTACTGTAATTTGTTTACTTGGGACGAAGGTTATTATAACTTGTGTTTTGCAAGTGTGAGACAACAGACTTGTTTTTATGTTTGATGAACTCTTATTGTTGATTGACAACACACCTTGAATCAATTCCATTGATCCAAGGTATGCTGTGGCCTTCTTTGAGATTGCTTTGTCGATTTATTTTCTATATGGAATGAAGTTTGAAACCAGACTGAAGGTCATTATAAATGTTACAGAACCTGGTTATAGGTATAAATATTCGGTACCTTGATGCCAATGGAAAAGGTTCGATTCCCAAACCACATACAAATTGTAACGCCAGACAGCGTAAGACAATAAGAGCCTTGATGCAAGCGACCCAGGTATATGTCAAACATAGGACGAAATGTCCTGCATTATGTTGAATGTGAACGTAAGTTGTAAAACTTACTAAGGAACCTATTAACTAAAACACTACAGGGTTAAGCCCTAACCTATGACCTAACAACTATCCTAGGAGGGTTTGATAAATTAAAAGGAATTTAAAATATTACAAATCCTAATGATTTGCGACCTTGGTGAATACCAAACTATGGACAATGTAACCTAAAACTATTGCTAACCTAAGGAGAGGACCTATAGACCCATGTTGATGAAGCGGATAAGAAGGGAAGGTTAGAAATTTATTAAGGACAGTAAATGATGTCCTTGTAGTTTTCAACGCCAAGTTTGGCGGGAACATGAAAAGTTGGAGATATCCAACTAGCTATGTAGCTAAGAAGGAAATAGCATGCAAAACTTTAAAAATGAAACTCACCAAACCCGAGTCGGTGATGGCGTGGAAATAAAAAAAAAAGCAATGCATTAATGGTCTTGGTCTTAGTGACCAGCTCGCCTTGGAAAGGGGATAGAGGAAATTTTGGTGATTATTGTGTTCATTCGGGTTTTGAGATTTCTCTGCATTTCTTTCACGGTTCTTTCGAACCTGCTATTATTCTGGTTATTGTTGTTGTTGTTTGGAGTAGCCACGGCTATTTTTGAGCCTGTGGAAGTTAGGAGATTGTTGGGAAAGCTTTGTTGTTGACGCCGTGGAGAAAAATAGCTCTTGTGGGTGTGGGCATGGTTTTCTTCAAGCCACGAGAAAATTTACAGGCATGTTGAGCCCTTCTCCTTAAACCGTTTTGCTCTTGTTTAAGCGTCTTCATTAAAAGAACTCTGCTCTTATGTTGGGTGTTTTTGTAAAATGGAATTGTTGATTCAATTAATGTGATTTTTAGGTTGAGATGTCTGATGGGGATGAATACGAATTGGGTATTTCTTTGCAAAATGAGTAAATGAAATGAATTTGTCCTTGCTTGTATGAGTTTTGTTTTGACAGTGATGGGTATTCGTTTCTATTACCCATTATGGGTTTGAGTTGATGAATGTACCAGCTATGTGAGTATTGTTTTCTGAGTTCTGTGCGTGTAAACAATTTGGGAAAAATCGTGATAATGCTTGATGAAACTGTTGTGTGAGTTATTATCATAGTTGCTTTACATTGCATAGAATACGATTCACCCGGGACAGCGAATTCATTCCATTGTCTTACCCTTGCTGGTTAAAAACGATTCAATATTTCCATGTGGGTTGAAGGCCATGACTGGTTGTTGGGGAAATAAATTATTTAAACACTGAACTTGGTTATTTGATGAGTGAGTAGAATGTATTGTTATCTTTCTTTGAATCTTTTTGAAAAGTATATATATAAATAACAGAGATGCTTATTTGAACTTCTTCAATGTGTTCGATTGGAACTGAACTTGAGTAGATTATTGTTCTTGTAAAAAAAAAAAAAAAGAAAGGGTTCCTTACTTATTACAGTGAAATTATGGCAATATAGCTTGCTGTACTTTTTACTCGTTTCAGACCTAGCTGGGAATGACTGTTTTTAGCAAACATGTATGTTTTTTTTTATATATATATGTATATATGCAAATCGTAGTCTAAACTTCTTGCTGCTTGCATTAAAACTGAATCGGAATTGGGATTCTTCCTTGGTGTTTGGAAAATGAATCCTTTTATTATTACGATGAAAACATGATTTGTTGTCTGTTGTACACTCTTACTTGTTTGTATCTGGATGAGAATGTCCGTTGGGTGAAAAATTAAAGGAAATGGTTTTTTTTTTTGAGGGACCATTGATATTGAGACTTACGGCCTGATGCAAATGAATTCTGTAAACTCTCTGGAATGTAGTTAGTAAGTTTTATTTACTGAATTATATTTGTTAGAGGAAATCACCCTATGGGAACAGTTGGTCGAATAGTTGATTTTCATTCGATTATTGACTTCAATTACTTTCTCTTTTGGTTGTTATCATTGATTGATATCACTTCTTGTTTAAATTACTCAGTACAGTTGTGATGAAAAGAAAGAAAATATTGGTTGAGTAATTTGAAGTAATGATTATTTCTTCTCTTATCCAGTTGAAATTCTATATTTGATATTGAATGAATTTCATACTGCCTTAGGCGTAATCATCTGCATTTAATTGTTGTCTACTTTCTTTCTGATTTGAAAGAAGTATTATGTTGTTTATTAAATTTTGAGAATTGACACCAGTGTGTTCGTGGTGAATGACCACTTTTCTCTTCTGCATTTGATTGTTTGAAATTAAATGAGTGGTACGAAAGGGAAGTAGTTCTGTTGGAATTCTTAATTAAAATTCATCTCTTGAAATTTCAGCTATTAAAAAGGAAATGGAACTGACAACAATTACATTAGAACAACATTATATACATATGTGTATTAGTTCTTACAGATGTTTTAATCTGAAACTATTTAGAGGAAATTACTTTTTGTAGTAATTATATGGGAAAGGATTAGTAAATCTTTTTGTCTGATTGTGATGGTAACTAGTGGATTGGGTTGTTAAGTTGTTCATCCTTATCAGTACTTAATTCATGGATAATGTCCATCTCAATTTTTAAACGTTTCATAAAAGCAGGGTTCTTTTATTGAGACAGTTAATTAAGAGCACCTCATTTTAATGATAAGTGCTTAATATGCTCAGTTCGATGAACTGACCCGTGCAAGTAAATTTTGCAGATGGTTTCCTTGAGTAAAAATGAAGACATGTTGTTTTCTGATGCTTCTTCTGAGTAGCTAAGGATGGATCGTATCTGATAGTTTATTATTCCTCTACGAGGAAATGGGAAAAGAAGAAGTTGCATTCTTCTTTCCTTATGTGTTGTAATGTTGTTTGATATAAACGAAGTTCAGTTGTATGGACTTGTAAATTGTATAGATTTTAAATCTTAAGGATTGAATACAAGGAAAGGTGTGATATTTTAATGGTCTGTATCACTTTGAAACTGTTTGAATAAGATCGAGATTATAAATTTTATTCATTGAATTTGAATTTATTCAAATGATGGTTGATAGATTTTAAAAAGGACATAATATCTATTCTTTACTTGAATACCATTTTTAAGCTGAAATGTACAAATAATTCATATTGATGTTAATATGGATTTTATATTGACATTGAAAAGAGTTAAGTGAATATGAATTCTTAAATGAATGATATTCGGAACTGTCATATAAGCTAATGAATATAAATAAAAGAGGCAGTTGAACCTTGTACTCTGATTTCGTTAATATCCTTGAGATGTTGATCCAGAGGATAATCGGTACGAGGAATCGTATCTCCTCGTATCAAACCTTAATTGAAGTAAGGTTAAAAGTGTATAAATGAATACATTCATTTGGAATTAGGCCTCATTTAAATGGCATCTAATAAGATGAAATTCTGGATTTTAAATTCAGTTGCAAATAAAACTTGGTTAAGTTTAATAAGTTGATCTTACTACGTTAAGTGTAGTGGACTGTTAGTCTGAAGCTTAAGGTAAGAACCAAGATGGAAATATGCAATCCTTTGGTATGGAGGAGTAAACGTATATTAAGCTATAAGACAAATTAAGTCTCTCTCTTAGCTATGCAACTGTAACGAGTAGTGAGGTTAGAAGATCAACACGGTTGCTGAAAATTGATCTTAAATATTAAGATTATAATCTAATCACACTTATAGCTGGATGTGTATCCCTTGATGAGAGGATTCCGTAGGACCTTGGCACACGCCAACTGTAATCTGGTGTCTTCATGAAGGCGGGGCCTTCATGACGACACAATGTCAGAAGCCAACATGTTATAACGCCCTCCCGAATCAAATCATCAAGTTTACATAAGTTTCGGGACCAAGTTACTTGGGACGATGATAGGAATGTGACCGCGTATATGGGGTGAATCCAGAGGACTAAAGGTAACTAGACACACGTAGTCGTCTAGGTCGACACAAGATGTCTACATACCTTTAGTCACCGTGAGTGTCTTCCTATACTCTTTCATATGCTAGTTAGGGTTAGAGCTTAACCTGGACGGAAGGATCTGACAGAGGTCGGAAAAGACCATTCTAGATAATGATTTAAGTGAGGTGAAGGAAATATTCCATTGAGGTGTATAACGTCTGGGAATATGATCATGTAAAGCATGTGAAAATCTTTGGCCAAAGTATTGCAATTTGTTGGTTGCGTTGTCCTAATCACCTAGTTTAAGAAGCATGGTTTCAGATGAGTATCGCAATGATATTCATATAGGCCTCTTAAATGGAACACTTCGATAACCGGAAATGGTAAAGAGAACCAAGTATACTTAGTATACAATGCATGGATTAACATGAAGGATCAGTAAGTCACCGAGTCATGAAATGAGAGATCACTGAAACTCTGAGCCATAAAATGGGAGATCGGTAGTTCTTCGAGTCATTTACAACAGCATATGGTATCTGTTATATGATTGAATGTCATTGAATGTGTGTTCCATATTGTAAATATGTGAACAAAGAACATTTGTTTTAAAAGTAATTGTGTGATCCGAATTACATTAATTGGATAGAGAACAATTATTAAAAACTTGGTCGTGTGTTTTGAATTACATAATTCAGAATAGAGAACGTTGTATGTAAAAAAAAAAATTCCCTTGTTCTAGTGTCTTAAAATGGGGATGTTACACGGGTCCTAAATGTCCCACATGAACTTGGGACATGGGTGCGTTGGATGCATAAAATGGCCACAACACATATAATGTGGAGAAAGCGGAAGTTGATGGCCTGAATGGCCTGAGTGGTCATGGGATACTTGTGCGGCATGAACCCGAAGCATCCACAAGCCAATACAATGCGGGGAATGAAACAAACAAATGCATGGGCCAAGTTGAGCATATTTCCCACACAAATCCATCACTCGCATTTTATAGGCTCGAGTTCAAACCTCGCAGAGTTATATAACACGCACAATCCAATGTAATGGTCGAGGGTGCAAGCGTGTGGGCTCACCAAAATAAAAGAAAGATGAAGCGAAGCCCGTCACATGTTCATATACTTTCTTCCATATTATTTTCGCTCTTGCAACAACATGTATTCGACTATGCTTCTAACTAGTTGGACAAGATCATTAATTTGGGGAGTTTGAGTGACATTCCTTGTGCAATAAGTTAAAGCTTTGACAACATGATATAAAGTACCCATTTGGTAAATACAAAGATGTAAATGGGGTAGATGTTCCACTTTGTGTTCCTTGGCCATCATAATTGCTTCCTTATCGTATAGAACACATATATGTTCATGGTGGCATGTCTCGACAAGTATCAAATTCCAAATCATTACACACACTAAGTGGTCCCCTGGTTTTTTTAGCCTTCTCCTTTCTAAGCATTTTGGTGATTTTTGCTCTTTTTTAAGTGTTACACGAATGAAATTCACAAATCCAACATTTGTTCCCTTTTCACTAAAATGAGGTCCTTAAGACCAATCGAGCAGAGGAATCCCAAAGTCATGTACACATAATGTATTTTAAGGGTCCATATCAAATTATGCAGCTCATGTATGAAGATGCTTTCAACAAACTTGTTGATGAAATCAATTCTTTAGCTACATACCAATCGTGGGAAGGATCTATATAAAGCATTCTCTCGGTGATTGCATATCCATTTGCTTGGCGCGTGTCAATGATGGTTCGGAGGAGAAAAGTTCTCCTCATTATATTCATAGTAATAACCTTCTTACAACCCCGATAGGCTAGGATTGTATTAGCTACTATATGGCAATAATTGGTTGCTAGATTAAAATTTATGTGCAAACCATGATAGAGGATCATAACTCATTAATGTAAATATATTTAATTAATTTGTTTATCAAATTAATTAAATATCATAATTTGATGTAAAACTCAAGTTGAGTCAACTTGAGAACATAGGTTGATAGGTTGGGTTAAAAGTAGTTTTACAACTACTTTTAGGAACACAATGCCTATAAATGGCTCCATTGTGATTGTAATTAGGGATCCCTCTCATTTTTCTCATTTTCTTCCTTCTATGCTCAAGGAGAAAACTATCATGTCTACACATTTGTTGTAACTTTGTGTACACAAATCAATACAATGCTTTCTATATCGTTGTGTTAATGATTTTTCAATTACAAAATCTGCTAAACTGTTTGTGATTGAATTATTAACACCTTGTTGTTCCTTCATAGTATGGTGGATGCCCAGGTAAATCATACTTTGTGCCAATTATCAAAGCATGTGGACTTTGTGCCATACCGACATATTCGAGGGAGAAGAAGACTTTGTGCTTCCCAGATTTCATGCTCATTGTATTCCTTTCTTCCAGATAGAGAAGTTCTCCTCTTCCCATTCAACAAACCTTGTAAGGCAATCTTGTACAACCAAGAAGGAATGGTGTGTCCTTGATAAGATAGATTTGTAGAACTTTGTGTCTCATATTTGTCTGTATTGCCTAACACCTATGGGGTTGTGTTCTTTTCCTATTCATTCTTCCTTTCTCTTTGTATTTCACATTTCTCAATTTTGTTGCCCTTTTGTGCTTTCCGGTTAAAAGCACCAAAAATACAAAAAATAAGATCATACAAGGAACTGCCCCTCTCACAAAGCAGAGGAAATTCCACCTTGTCCAAAGGTGAATTTCCCTAACTGTTGTTGATTTTTGCATAATTCCATTGGGCATATTCAATAGCAAAAATCCCAACAACAGTTTTTGGTGACTCCCCTGGGGACCAAACTTTTGTCACATTCATTCCCTCAATCCAGAACCTTCCTAAGAATGAAGGAAAAATGAAAAACACTTGTTGGCCCACACCAACGAGTGACAATGACATGATGGGGATGAGGATGGAGATCTCCTCGTTCAAAATTTTCAAGCTCCAGTCAATCCAGAATAGGTCCAGTTTCTGTAGAACTTCTACGGAGGTATGAATCCAAGATTGATTTCACAAATGTTGTTGCAACTTGTTGAAGATAGGAAAGTAAGGAAAACATTTCCATAATGTGCTAATATTCCATATGCAAAAAGGAAAGCCACTATTGCACCCATGTCATCTCCGAAAAAGAAACTAACAATGCAAGAAAGGAAAGAGAGATTGAAACAAATTACTGCATGTGATGATCCAAGTAATTAAATATTTGTGGCTTAAATATCAAGAAAGTGCTGCAAAAGGTAGGAAGATGAAAATAACAACTACAGATGATAAAAATTCCATACAACTAATGAGAGAAGTACAAAGACAATACATGCAATTGTAGGCACGTGAGGAGGTAAAACAAATTGAAGAACAAGTAGTTAATGAATATGCGACGATTTGCGATGAAGAGGAGACTATTCAAGTTTCGAGCCTTCTCATGATGATTCTCCACATTACAGGGTATTCATTCCTCAAGATTATCTCAATTCCACCAATGAATGTCTTCTTATTGCTCCGTCTAGTGTATGCCAGTTTGGTATTCCTTCAAATGATGAAGAAGACAAACAACTTGGGGCCTCATTTCAACTTGAAATAGAGTTTTTAGAAGATATGTCATGCACCGAGGTTGAATTTCCTTGGTTTGAAAGAAGTGATCCTATGTTGGTGGAAGTAGATGTTCATCATGAAAAAATGGACAAGACTTTTCTCTCTCTTATGATCGAAGAATTTCAAGACACTGAGATGAAGGTCATTGTTGACAATTCTCTTCTTGTTTTGAGTTCTTTCAATGAAAAACAAGTGTCTGAACCTGAAGAAAAACAAGTTAATAAACTCAAGTCCTCCCACCTTATTTTCTCAAGAGATTAGCACACTGAGCCTTTTTGTATTTCCTTGAAACAGATAAAAATGGAAATCCATGCCTAGAATATTTTCTTCACAATTATGTCAGTCTTGTTTCAACACATTCTTTGGAATGCAGGCAAGAGGAAGAAGATGATTTCGTTGATCATTTTTACCTAATCTAACAACCTTTAAGTTCCTTGTTAATCATGAAGACAAATCAATAATGCAACTTGTACTTAAGAGTCAAAACCTTTTAGAATCATAAGGCAAAGGTGTTGAGCTTGCAAAAGTAGCAAGTATGTTTTCCAGGGACAAGGTAGAAATTACACAATGACAATGGTAAATCATTCAATACCTTTTTCCAAATTCCTCTTGAAGATGGTTACAAGGAAAATTCAATGGAAGTGCATGTTTCTCATGAGTTGTGCCACGATGATAGTTGCAATCTTCACACAAATGTTATCAACACTTCATTGAAATAGGAAGTTGGTGCTATAAGGATTGGATTTTCTCATGAATCTAGTTGTCCAAGTTCAGTGGTGTATAAAAATTAGTATGAAAGCGTACCTAGGGTCATACAAGATTTTGTATGACACTATTCCTCCACCTTCTCATTATCGAAGAAGAGAAGTTTTCGGGAAGACATTCAACTCTTCACAGGAACTGAATAATTTTAGCATGGAGTATCACTATGTGGATGGTCTACTTGCTTTTGTGTTCCTTTTCAAGCCACACAACATTCCCGTGATATTTTTGTATACTCAACTGATCATTTTCAAAAACCCCAGAACCTCGTACTTTTAGTGCATCAGTATCACAAAGGTACTTATTTCTCTCAACATGTCTCTAGAATTGTGTAGATTTTGTATGACTCTTTCTTCTTCCCCTGTAAATATCATCTTCCTTCTTTGTACATACTTTCCCATTTTTGGATTGTTTCCCTTCCTATTCCTTTTTGTGTGTGTTTGTGTACTTTGGTGCAGTTGTGTGTTGAGAGAAAGTCTCCTTGTATTAAACCTTGGCCCAATGGATAAGGCACTGGTCTATTTCAAATCTCGAGATTCTGGAGTTTGAGCTATGTCTTGTTTGCACGGTGCTCAATCCAAGCCATGTCCCCAGAAAGAGACGACTATTGTCACCCATTATGAAATGGTGCAAAATTTCAAAAAAATTAAGATTTTTTTAGGTGAGATGTGTGTGTTGCGAATATTTCAGACCACCTTCAAGCAAATAACAAGATCCAATATGTAATGTCCCCAATTCCGAGCAGTTGGCCTAACGGCCCTATGTTGGTCTTAGCCCTGGTCATTCCCAAGGGACTAATGACTTTGGAGGTTATTGGGGATGGTTGTCTGATTTCCTACTATGTTTTTGTTATATTTTAGGCGTTGGGAGGGTCTAATGGGCCCTTTGTGTTCTATTTTTGTTGTTGGGATCACTTAAGTGGACACTTTTGGCATTTAATGTTATGTTTCTTCGTTGGGGCCACTTAAAGTACCTTTTTGGCGACTTGAGGGGATGTGTATTGCATTAAATGTTATATTTCTTTGTTGGGGTCACTTTTTGGGCCAAGGCGCCTAGGAATGGAAAAAGCAACTTTAAGTTATTTTTAATTGGGCCCTCTTTATGAGAAAGTGCGCCTTGGGGGTTTTAGGGTTTCTTTGACATGGAAAAGGTTATAAAAGGAGAAGAGGGGTGAAAGGAGAGAGCATTCATGCATACACTTATATTTCTTTTATGTGCAACTGTTGTTTGCAACTATTTAGCTTGTGGAGTAAGATCCCACGGGAACCCTAGCTTCGGTGGTGAAAGATCCATCCCTAGCTAGCAGGGCATTCTTCGGTAGTGAAAGATCTACCCTAGCTTGTCATTTGGAGTGGATTTCGGGCTGTTTTTATAGAGGTATTTTCAGAATTTCAGAATAAGGGTTTGAGGGTTTTGAGAGTTTTTGTGGAGATTTTCAGCTGGTTTTCGGATCAGACCTACGGCAGCCATAGAGGAAGGGTTTGACATCATCTATAGAGGGTTTCACAAGGGTTTTGGCCATCTACCAAGGGGGTGACTTGTTTGGGAGATTGCAGCCCTAATTTCTAGGGTTTTCATTGGCCGTTTTCAGATCTGAAGGTTGGAAAGTCATCTTCCATATTTATATATGTTATTTCCCAAGTTTCATCATTTTTGCACTTGTATTCGGAAAGATATTAATTTTCGAAGTTTCCCAGCTATTTTAGGCACGCTGTAATTTTCTGGCAGCGATATAGTGACTGAAAAATTCCAAAAATATTTCCCTTGTGTTCTTTATATTATTATCTAGTTCTCTTTAAATTTTCAAGTGTTTTGAACGGATATTTTGAGAGTTATTCACATTTTACTGTTCGCTGCCCTAGCTGTAATTTTCTGCATAAAAATCAGAAAAATCAGATTTAGTATTTGCTGCAAATTTCTGTGTTTTGTCCATCTTGTTGTAAGATCCCAGCCAGGGATATTTCAGTGGTATCAGAGCGGTTGTTCCTCCAGCCTGTTAGGGTTGAAAGATGGGAGACAGAGACAGTGAAGAGTTGGGAGTAGATCTGATGAAACGACTGTTCACCAACATGGTGAAGCAGCAGGAGACTACCAACCTCTATTTGAGCCAGCTTACTGAGAGGTTAGCACAAGGTAGGATTGAGACTCATGCGGAGAAAGGAGAAGCCAGCAATATGGGTCAGCATGGTAATAGAGGTGAGAGTGGACATTCGGGACAAGGGTCCCCTCATGCATCTACCAGGCCCTTGGGACTTCATGAGCCTTCCTTCTTGAAGGATCTAGAAGTTTCGCAGACACGACATGCACCCATGAGACATTATGGATGAAGAATCTTGTTGGGAGAAGTACCGGACATTGAGTGAGGGTTTCCGAGACAACATGCCATTTCAGGAGTATTGCAAAATGAAGATTGGTAGCAGGCCTAGGAGAGATTACCAACCACAGGTACCTGAGTTTCAAAGGAGATTGGGACAGATCTCTATTCCGCACTTCGATGGCTCTAAGAAGTGTACCGCCTAGTCTTGGATTCAGAAGTTGAAGACTTACTTTGACTTGAATCCCATGTGCGAAGAAGACGCAATTAGGTTTGCTATCTTACACCTCGAGGGAGATGCCCATGACTGGTGGCATCATGGATTGATCACACAGGGGCACATGCATATCACTACGTATGCAGATTTTACACAGAGATTGATGAGCAGGTTCGACAGGAGGGACCCAGATAGGCACTTCAGAGAATTGACCCATTTGAGGCAGACAGGTTCTTTGGATCAGTACATTGCAGATTTTTAGAGGTTATCAGTTATTATATCTGATTTTTCAGAGATGAGGTTGAGTTCACTCTTCATGGCAGGGTTGACTGACGCCTTAGTAGGATTTGTGAAGGCATTTGAGCCTTCTTCTTTGCATGAGGCTATTAGGAGATCTCGAGACTTGGAGTTATCCACTCCAAAGTCGAGGGTTCCACCTCACGTTCAACAAAGAGAACCTCCATCTGGATCAGACGAACTTCAGCAGAGGGAGCCTCCACCGAGGCAGGAGGTGGCTAAGAAGCCATTCATTTCCTGAGAGGATAGAGATGAGTTGAGGCGAAAGAAACTATGTTTCGATTGCCGCACACCTTGGGTTCCAGGACATGATTGCAGAGGTAGAGGGAAGGCCCAATTCATCGAGGTCTTCGAGGAGAGTGAGGATGACAGAGGTGAGGAGTTGGAGACTCACGAGATGGATGATGGGGATGGAGTTGCGATGGATAGTGCTGAGGCGGAGCAGGAGGAGGAGACTTTCCCTCGGGAGATTATAGCCACATTGTCTAGTACTCCGATGTACAAGGCATTTAGGATTAGAGGAGTTATGCAGGGTCAGCGAGTTGTGGTACTCATTGACAGTGGGGCTACCCACAACTTTATTGATGCATCATTGGTGGAGAGACAAGGTTTGCAGACGAGGGACTTTGAGGGCTTCAACATTGTTGTAGCCAATGGGGAGTATATGAGATGCACACGGAAAGTTCCACAATTGAGCATTACCATGGGTAACTACACAGTTACTGATGATTTCCACATTGTTGGTATGGGAGTGACCCACGTAGTATTGGGAGTCCAGTGGCTTCACTCTCTTGGTGAGTTTCGGACTAACTTCCAGACGATGGAGCTGAAGTTTAAGTCCGAAGGCAGGAATGTGACTTTGAGGGGATTATCGACAGGAGCACCTAGGGTGGTTGCAGCTGAGGGGATGGAGAGGACTTTCCGGCATAACGAGGGGTTTTATCATTGCGGATCGATGTGGAGTATGATGGATGTGGGTGTGACCAGTAGTGTTGCACATAAGGCAGTTACGGAGATTGGGATTACAGGTGCAGATCATCCGAGTTCATCATTATGTTGGTTGTCTGAGGTTTCGGTAGACTGGAGATCTCATTTGCTTGTGGAGTACTCCAAGAACCGACACACTTGTGAGATTCTGGATGGTCACATACAGGATGACAACTACATATTGGAGGATGAGATGATCTTCTATCAGGACAGATTGTACCTCGTGTCGGATTCATGGTTGAGGATGGAGATATTGTGACATGTGCATTATTCTTCCATGTCTGGACACTTGAGCTTTGATGAGACCTTCAACTTCATATGGGAGAGGGTCAGATGGCATGGGTTGAGGGAGGATATCCTCAACTTTGTGCAAGGATGTGTAGTTTGTCATGGTGATAAATCGGAGTATGCATGTTCCTTATTTCTGGAGTTGATAGGGGATAACACTCCTATATGTTTTACTGCTTATGAGCATGACGAGCATGTGCTAGCTAGCAATGAGGGACTGAGTCGACGGGGAGATACAAATGGGTGATCACATGATGATAGTTTTGGCAGATTGATAGTTTTAGTATGGGTACCAGTAAAGAGTCGAGGTGGGCAATATTCTACTTCAGGGACAGCATTGTTGTCTACACTGCATGGAGAGCATGATGACTATATGTGGTGTTTTGGTCACTTAGGATCACACCGATCTTTGATTGACTACAATATGAGATGGAGGCACTTACTTTGTGGTATTCAGTTTCTACAGCACAGGAGGATAATGCTTGGGGTCAAGCATTTTTCGGGAGGGGAGGATTGTAATGTCCCCAATTTTGAGTAGTTGGCCTAACGGCCCTATGTTGGTCTTAGCCCTGGTCATTCCCAAGGGACTAATGACTTTGGAGGTTATTGGGGATGGTTGTCTGATTTCCTACTATGTTTTTGTTATATTTTAGGCATTGGGAGGGTCTAATGGGCCCTTTGTGTTCTATTTTTGTCGTTGGGATCACTTAAGTGGACACTTTTGGCATTTAATGTTATGTTTCTTCGTTGGGGCCACTTAAAGTACCTTTTTGGCGACTTGAGGGGATGTGTATTGCATTAAATGTTATATTTCTTTGTTGGGGTCACTTTTTGGGCCAAGGCGCCTAGGAATGGAAAAAGCAACTTTAAGTTATTTTTAATTGGGCCCTCTTTATGAGAAAGTGCGCCTTGGGGGTTTTAGGGTTTCTTTGACATGGAAAAGGTTATAAAAGGAGAAGAGGGGTGAAAGGAGAGGGCATGCATTCATACACTTATTTTCTTTTTATGTGCAACTGCTGTTTGCAACTATTTAGCTTGTGGAGTAAGATCCCACGGGAACCCTAGCTTCGGTGGTGAAAGATCCATCCCTAGCTAGCAGGGCATTCTTCGGTAGTGAAAGATCTACCCTAGCTTGTCATTTGGAGTGGATTTCGGGGTTGTTTTTACAGAGGTATTTTCAGAATTTTCAGAATTAGGGTTTGAGGGTTTTTGAGAGTTTTTGTGGAGATTTTCACAGTGGTTTTCGGATCAGACCTACGGCAGCCATAGAGGAAGGGTTTGACATCATCTACGAGAGGATTTCACAAGGGTTTTGGCCATCTACCAAGGGGGCGACTTGTTTGGGAGATTGCAGCCCTAATTTCTAGGGTTTTCATGGCCGTTTTCAGATCGAAGGTTGGAAAGTCATCTTCCATATTTATATATGTTATTTCCCAAGTTTCATCATTTTTGCACTTGTATTCGGAAAGATATTAATTTTGAAGTTTCCCACTATTTTAGGGCACGCTGTAATTTTCTGGCAGTGATATAGTGACTGAAAAATTCCAAAAATATTTCCTTGTGTTCTTTATATTATTATCTAGTTCTCTTTAAATTTTCAAGTGTTTTGAACGGATATTTTGAGAGTTATTCACATTTTACTGTTCGCTGCCCTAGTTGTAATTTTCTGCATAAAAATTAGGAAAATCAGATTTAGTATTTGCTGCAAATTTATGTGTTTTGTCCATCTTGCTGTAGGATCCTAGCCAGGGATATTTCACAATAAGTCGCATGCTCCATTAGCTCCATGGTATTGAAGAGGACAAGGGTTGTAAGAATGAGAAATTGTCTTTTGGGACAATAATATCATGCATCCAACCGAGCTATTTCTTGACTCATCGAGCCATCATGTGGTGCATCAAGCTCTAAGGGATATACATCATCCACCGAGTTCATCTAGTGGAAGATCAGATTATCCTAAGAGCTGATATGTTATTTAAAGACGAGCTGATTATATAAACCACCAAGTTATGTTTTAGGGTCTGGCTGAGCTCCTAAAGAATATTGAATTTAGTGGGTGAGCTATACTTCGCATCATGATACCTGAGCCAATTCATAGAGGTGGCCTGAGCTAGATCGGGTATTGGTGAGTTCATAAGAAATAGTGGAGAATAGAGAGAGCTCCATCACCGAGCCCGAAGTCACCACAAGAACAATGAGCCATGAGGGGGGCTATTTGTTATAAAAGTCAAGCTCTTTACAACAAGAACCGAGCCATTTCTTGGCTCATCGAGCTAATTATATATATACCAGGCTATACCTCCCAA
Source organism: Taxus wallichiana var. yunnanensis (assembly GCA_018340775.1). Classification (NCBI taxonomy): domain Eukaryota; kingdom Viridiplantae; phylum Streptophyta; class Pinopsida; order Cupressales; family Taxaceae; genus Taxus; species Taxus wallichiana. Next base: position 19,150,943 of record CM031239.1, on the reverse strand, counting down.
AACTGAGTCATAATTAGAGGAGAGCGGACTGCTTATAGATTGAGTTGCATCAGAGAAGAGATCGGGCTTTATTTCGAGACCGAGTTGTCTATAAAGGATCAAACTCGTATCATTATGGCCGAGTTACTTTAACATTAAATGAAGACCAAGCTCTTCACATTACTCACCGAGATGCATCCATACAAGGAGACCAGGCTATGTTTAGTATCCACTGAGATGTTTTTTGTTGCATCAGGTTGGTCATGCACGAGTTGTCCAAACTTCCTATCTACTCGTTCTAGTGTAGAACCAGGTCGAGCATCCTAATTGCATCAAGGAAATGTCGAAAGCCGAACTAATTGCTATACAGGCTCAATTGAATGTCATAAGGGAGCAAATCAGGCATATCAGATGCAACATTAAAAGAAACAAGCTCATGCATTACGCAAAGAACGAGCTCTTAGGCCGAGCTTCCAGGTGTGGCAGGATACGATGATTGTTTTGCGAAAGGATCTTAAGCACGGCTGAATGATTAGCGATGAGAATTGAGCTATTCACATTTTCATAATAGACCATTCAAGTTATCAAGGCAAGCTCGGGAAAGACTTGGGAAATGGCAAGGGCAAGTCTTGTCTTAGCTCGATGAGATGTGGAGAAAAAAGGGACAAAGCCAGAACATGTGGCCACAGCGAAAGAAAATGGTCCGGGCGAACCAAAGCAACTCGAGACACTCGGGCCCCAAAAACTCGAACTTGCCGACTTATGCAGCGGCGTGGAACAATGTGGCTAAAACAAACTTTTAGAGCCCTGACGACCCAATGAGCTCGAGTTGGTTGTGCGGGGAAGAGCCGAGATACTCACACAGAGAATTGTAGTGATAACGGAGAATCAGGTCCCGAATATCCCACATGAACTCAGGACAGGGGTGTGTCGGATGCGGAGAAAGCGGAAGTTGATGGCCCAAATGGCCTGAGTGGTCGTGGGATACTTATGCGGCACAAATCCGAAGCATCCGTAAGCCAATACAATGCGGGGAATGAAAGAAAAAATGCACGGGCCGAGTTGGGCGTAGTTCCTCGCACGAAGCCATCACCCGCATTTTATAAGCTTGAGTTCAAACCTGCAGAGGTATATATCACGCACAATCCGGTGTAATGGTCGAGGATGTAAACGTGTGGGCTCGCCAAAATAAAAGAAAGATGAAGCGAAGCCCATCACATGTTCATATACTTTCTTCCATTTTATTTTTGCTCTTGCCAACATGTATTCGGCCATGCTTCTAACTGGTTGGACAAGATCATCAATTTAGGGAGTTTGCGTGACATTCCACTTGGCATTGTTAAAGCTTTGACAACATGATATAGAGTACCTAGTTGGTACATACAAAGATGTAAATGGGGCAGATGCTCCACTTTGTGTTCCTTGCCCGTCAGAATTGCTTCCTTATAGTATAGAACACATATATGTTCGTGGTGGCATGTCTCAGACAAGTATCAGATTCCAAATCATTACACACATTCAGCGGCCCTTGGTTTTTTAAGCCTTCTCCTTTATGGCATTCTGGTGCTTCTTGCGCTTGTTTTAAGTGTTGCACGAATGAAATTTGCAAATCCAACATTTGTTCCCTTTTCACTAAAATGATGTCCTTGAGACCAATCGAGCAGAGGAATCCCGGAGTCATGTGCACATAATGTATTTTATGGGTCCATATCAAATGATGCAGCTCATGTATGAAGATGCTTTCAACAAATTTGTTGATGAAATCAACTCTATGACATCAACTGGTTGTTGGATTAAAATTTTTGTGCAAACCATGATAGAGGATCATAACTCATTAATGTAAATATTTAATTAATTTGTTCATCAAATTAATTAAATATTATAATTTGATGTAAAAATCAAGTTGAGTCAACTTGATAACATAGGTTGATAGGTTGAGTTAAAAGTAGTTTTACAACTACTTTTAGGAACATAATGCCTATAAATCGCTCCATTGTGATTATAATCGGGATCTCTCTCATTTTCTCATTTTCTTCCTTCCACGCTCGGGAGAAAACTATCATGTTTGTACATTTGTTGTAAATTTGTGTACACAAATCAATACAATGCTTTCCATATCATTTGTGTTAATGATTTTCAATTACAAAATCTGCTAATCTGCTTGTGATTAAATTATTAACACTGTTGTTCCTTCATAGTATGGTGGATGCCCAGGTAAATCAGACTTTGTGCCAATTATCAAAGCATGTGGACTTTGTGCCATACCGCATTGTATTTCTTTTTCGCCGGATAAAGAAGTTCTCCTCTTCCCATTCAACAAACCTGTAAGGCAATCTTGTATGACCAAGAAGGATTGGTGTGTCCTTGATAAGATAGATTTGTAGAACTTTGTGTCTCATATTTGTCTGTCTTTCCTAACACCTATGGGGTTGTGTTCTTTTCCTATTCATTCTTCCTTTCTCTTTGTATTTCACATTTCTCAATTTTGTTGCCCTTTTGTGCTTTTCGGTTAAAAGCACCAAAAATACAAAAATAAGATCATATGAGGGAACTTCCCCTCTCACAAAGCAGAGGAATTTCTACCTGTCCAAAGGTGAATTTCCCTAATTGTTGCTGATTTTTGCATACTTCCATTGGGCATATTTAGTGGCAAAAATCCCATCAACATCACTACTCCAAATAGGGCTCAAACCACATGTCATTCTCGCCAAGCATGGGATCTATAAAATGTATGTAACCAAATGGATAGTCATGATATTTTAAAAATATGATTATCATTGCACCTTTTCTCTAGCTTGACTTAGAGTGATGATATGTTCCTTGTATTCATAGATATGAGTGGATTATTTCCCTAAAAGAGTATGCATAGTATATGGATATCAATGAAGTCTCTCGAATGGCTTTGTTTATGCTTGTTCTTAGTGTATTATCATGAGGATATTTGGGTGTTAAGTATGTATCATCTCATCCTTGATAATGTATGAAACACTAGCTTATATATGCATTCCAGATTTGGAAACCTTGAATAGGGCTGACTAGGAATGACCTTAAGGAATTTAAATTAGAAAAAGTTTCGTTAGAGAAGATGGGATCAAATCAGCCATGTTGGGCCACAATGTACAGGTGATATGGCCCTCCATATCCGCTATGGTCCAGGATACTTGTTTGGGTGAGCTGGAACTTAAGATTACAATATGCGAGTGTATAGCCTGATTTGATAGAGTAATATGATCATTGTGTAAATAGATAAGTTGTTTGTGCAAAGAGAGAATGAGTGTGATATAGTTGAGGATAAGATAATTGGTTAAGTTGGACAAGTGTGGACTAGTGTAAAGGCATTGTATAATTTGTGTTATTGGAAGACATAAATTACCAAAACTAGTGTCTACATTTACCCCCTTTAAGTATGAAAGTAGACACCAAAATTGGGTCACACTCCCCTTGGTCCCCTTCCGAATAACCAAATTAAACACATTCACCTAACCATGACCCTTATACCCCACATTAATATTAATTTAATTATTCGCAATTAAATTAATACTCATCCTCACTTCATTCATTATTTAATTGTACCTTAATTAAAACCAATTTCCACCTCACCCCACCACCTCACCTATACACCTCATCATAAACCTATTCATAACATATTTCCATAACTAACTAAGACTTAACCCTACTTACCTTAATGAACTAAGATTTAGTATAACCCTAAAAGAACATGCCTATTCTTCCTCTAACCACATTCCCATGTATCTAAGCACAACGTTCTATTTAGACCTGACACAAATGACTAAAAGTTGGAAGAGGATAGCCAAGATCTGCTATTTTAGGTAAACTAGGATATCCCACCTTAACCGGCCTGGCCAACCTAAAACCAACACCCGTAACCCTAAACTGTCGCGGTTACCATATAACCATTTTGGTAACCTTGTTTGAGAGGTTAGACACATTCTTGAGTTTTGGAGCAAAGGAGATCTGCATGCAAGAAAGAACCAGAGCTCTTTTGCACATCCAAGAAACCATAGCCAACATAACCATTGATCAGAAGGTATTTGCATTCACAGGAGCATTTCGGGAAGCATTGCTCGACACTGATCATCATTTCATCGATCAACCATCACCACCACCTAGCCATTGAACCTACACAATAGTGTGTCTCTAACCTACACCATTTCATTTCTATTCAGTTTATAAGAGTTCTTCACCTTTGTTTATCAACCACCATTTATATTTTTACCCCACCACTATTGCCTTCCTGTGAACCCGACCATTCCCATCACTCATAACCCTTTTAATCACCTCTGTCTACTCCTGAGTACCTCTGAATATTCCCAACACCTCCCCAGACCTAAATCAACTCATTACCATCTCTAATTCACCTCAGACAAATCCCCAAAACCATGAACTATTGAGTTATTTCCAGCCCGCAATAACGTAACGTCGGTTCTTACAAAATTGTCGTCAGTCATACCCGACCAATGTTGGTCTCTGTATTTAGCAATCTTGCTAATTCCAAATCCCAATAACCTTTTCTAAGTGACCCAAGTGACCCAAAATCTGACCTTGACTTGTTCCAAGACCTTAATTATTTACCTTATTTCCAGATCTGATCATAACCTAGCCTGTTATGTTAGATTTACTTATTGTATTTGAATGAGATACCTAAATAATATCAACTACAGTAGAACCTTTTTTATTTATGTCATTCCTTGCATTAAATTGTATTAAACAGTGGGTTGACTGCCACCGAGGAAGTATCACACTTCCTGGATCTAGCACATGCTAGACAACCCACTAATATATATTGTTTAACTCTTTCTTGTGGTCCTATTGTGTGTTTGGGTAGTTCCTCCTAGCCAAAAGGAATCTCTCACGGTAAAAGCATTGGATCAAGAAGTCGAGAACACCCCTAACAACCTCTAATTGACCATCACAATAGGTATTCCTCCTCGGCCCACACCCTTATCTGTTTCATCTAAAAACTAAAAGAAAACGGTGAAACATTTTGGCATGGCCGGTGGGACCTATCCGGGGTTCCTTGCATTTTATTCATTCCTAGGTGAAAAATGTGTGTTTGTTTCCCTTCTGAAAAGCTTACACATTAATTTTCCTCTCTAGAATCTTCCTCTCTTTCTGTTGTCTAAAAGCAATCATGTTTTTGGTGCTATAAAAAGAATACTTCTTTTCTTTCATTAGTATTGCATTAGTGAAAGAGCATTCCACTTCCTATTCATTACTTGTTACATCGAATATCACACTTCGGTTTGGGCTTAAAACACTTGCATAACATTCGATTCATTTCATTTTAGCCCACATTAAAATGAGGGCAACCTATATACCGTAAGTCATGCCCAATGATGGTTAACATAATCGAATCGTAGAAAAGCACATTCTTTCTTCTCTCTCTTTGCCAAACCTGCAAAATTTGAAATATATACATCTTCTTAAAACAACATCCCACCCGGATGTAACATCCCCATTTTAAGACATTAGAACAAGGGATTTTTTTATATAACGTTCTCTATTTTGAATTATGTAATTCAAAACACATGACCAAGTTTTAATAATTGTTCTCTGTCAATTAATGTAATTCAGATCACACAATTTCTTTTTAAAACCAATGTTCTCTGTTCGCATATTTACAATATGGAACACACATTCAATGCCATTCAATCATATAATAGATACCATATGCTATTGTAAATGACTCGAAGAACTACCGATCTCCCATTTTATGGCTCGGAGTTTTAGTGATCTCTCATTTCATGACTCGGCGACTTACCGATCCTTCATGTTAATCCATGCATTGTATACTAAGTATACAGGGTTCTCTTTACCGTTTCCGGTTATCGAAGTGTTCCATTTAAGAGGCCTATCTAAATATTTGTTACTGATATTCATCTGATATCCTGCTTCTTAAACTAGGTGATTAGGACAACGCAACCAACAACTTGTGATACTTTGGCCAAAGATTTTAACATGCTTTGCATGATCATATTCCCAGACGTTATACACCTCAATGGAATATGTCCTTCACCTCACTTTGTTTGTTATCTAGAATGGTCTTTTCTAACCTCTGTCAGTCCTTCCGTCCAAGGTTAAGCTCTAACCCCAACTAGCAATATGAAAGAGTATAGGAAGACACTCGCGGTGACTAAAGGTACGCAGACATACCGTGTCGACCCTAGACAACTGCATGTGTCTAGTTACCTTTAGTCCTCAGGAGTCACCCCATATACATGGTCACATTCCTATCCTCGTCCAAGTAACTTGGTCCCAGCTTATGTAAACTTGATGATTTGATTTGGGAGGGCGTTGTAACATGTCAGCTACAACATTGTGTTATCATGAAGGCCCCGCCTTCATGAAGACACCAGATTGCAGCTAGCGTGTGTCAAGGTCCTACGGAATCCTCTCATCAAGGAATACACATCCAGCCTATAAGTGTGATTGGATTCCTATCTTTAGTATTTTAAGAATAGGTTTCAGCAACCGTGCTGATCCTCTAACCTCACTTTTCATTACAGTTGCATAGCTAAGAAAGACTTAAATTGTCTCATAGCTTGATATACGTTTACTCCTCCTTACCGAAGGATTGCATATTTCCATCTTGGTTCTTTAGTTTAAGCTTCAGACTAACAATCCACTATAGCTTATCGTAGTAAGATCAACTTACTAATCTTAACCAAGTTTTATTCACAACTGAATTTAAATCCATAATTTCATCTTATTAGACACCATTTAAATGAGGCTCGATTCCAAATGAATGTATTCATTTATTCACTATAACCTTACTTCAATTAAGGTTTGTTTACGAGGAGATATGATTCCTCATACCGAATATTCTCTAGATCAAACATCTCAAGGATATTAACGAAATCGAGTACAAGATTCAATTGTCTCTTTTATTTATATTGACTAGCTTATACACCGGTTCGAATATCGTTCATTTAAGAATTCATTTTCACTTAACTCTTTTCAAATGTCAATTTAAAATCCATATTGACCTAAGTATGAATCAATTGCACATTCCAACTTAAAATTGTATTCAAGTAAAGAACATATATTATGTCCCTAAAAATCTATCAACTATCATTTGAATAATTCCAAATCAATGAATAAATTTATATTCTCAATCTTATTCAAACAGTTTTAAAGTGATACAGGCATTAAAATATCACACCTTTCCTTGTATTCAATCCTTAAGACTTAAAATCTATGCAATTTACCGGTCTGCATAACCGAACTTCATTTATATCAAACAACATTACAACACATAAGGGAAGAAGAATGCAACTTCTTCTTTTCCCATTTCCTCGTAGAGGAATAATAAACTATCAAATACGATCCATCCTTAGCTACTCAGTAGAAGCATCAGAAAACAACATGTCTTCGTTTTTACTCAAGGAAACCTTTTGCAAAATTTACTTGCACGGTCAGTTCATCGACCTGAGCATATTAAGCACTTATCAATAAAATGAGGTGCTCTTAATTAACTGTCTCAATAAAAGAACTCTGCTTTTATGAAACATTAATAAATTGAGATGGACATCATCTACAAATTAAGTACTGATAAGGATGAACAACTTAACAACCCAATCATCTAATTACCATCACAATCAAACAAAAAGATTTACTAACTTTCTCCCAAATAATTACTATAGAAGTAATTTCCTCTAGGTAGTTCCAGATTAAAACATCTGTAAGAACTAATACACATATGTATATAATGCTTTGTTCTAATGTATTTCTTTGTCAGTTCCATTTCCTTTTTAACAGTTGAAATTTCAAGAGATATATTTTAATTAAGAATTCCAACTGAACTACTTCCCTTTCATACCACTTATTTAATTTCAAACAATCAAATGCAGAAGAGAAAAGTAGTCATTCACCATGAACACACTGGTGTCAATTCTCAAAATTCAACAAACAGCATAATACTTCTTTCAAATCAGAAAGAAAGTAAACAACAATTAGATGCAGATGATTACGCCTAAGGCAGTATGAAATTCGTTCAATATCAAATATAGAATTTCAACCGTATAAGAGAAGAAATAATCATTACTTCAAATTATCCATCCAATATTCTCTTTCTTTTCATCATAACTGTACTGAATAATTTAAACCAGAAGTGATATCAATCAATGATAACAGCCAAAAGAGAAAGTAATTGAAGTCAATAATCGAATAAAAGGAGTATCATATTACCTCTTCTCCTTGCTTAGCTGAATATCAACTTATTCAGTGCCAACTTGTTCCCCATAGGGTGATTTTCTCTAACAATTATAATTTAGAAATTACAACTTACTAACTACCATTCCAGAAAGTTTGCCAGAATTCATTTGCATCTAGTCCGTAAGTATCAATATCTTCGACCCCTCTAAATAAAATCATTTCCTTTCTTAGTTTTTCACCCAACAGACATTCTCATCTGGATATAAACACGTACGAGTGTACAACAACAACAAACCATGATTTCATCGTAATAATAAAAGAATTCGCTTTCTAAATACCAAAGTAAGAAATCCACTCATATTCAGTTTCAATGAAATCAATGAAGAATTTTTAATCCGTAAATTATATATGTATATATATCATTGATTTCAACTAGACACAAAATATAAATTGTGTGCTCTACCCAGTCCATTCTATAGACTGACTACTCTGTTCCCATTCAGATCAGAACTTCTTTCCAAACAGTCATATATGAATACCAAGAACAAGCAGGCAGAACATCATATCAAACTAGAACAAACAAATGTGAAGATGCTACTATGATCTTACTGTCCCTGGGAGGATACATATGCCATACACTGTAATATGACAAGAGAAACAACTATACCAAAGTCTTGTCAAGCATTTTTACGGCTTTCCTTAACCATTATCGCACACAAATCACTGCAGACAACAGTTCACACATTGCTATTACTTCAGCAAGTTCGACCCATAATGCACAATGAAACCCTATTACCCATTACTTTTAGAATTCAAAACAACAAAAGAGATAACTCGTTTCATTAATTATTTTAGTAAGGAAACACTCATTTTCTTCAAAACGCAACAAGAATACCCAAATCGTGTTTGTTTTATAATGACAACTCAAACTAGAGGTCACACCAAATCATTTTACCATTTCATTTACTCTTTTTGCAAAGAAATACCCAACACTGTCAAAATAAAAACTCATACAAAGCAAGGACAGATCTCATTCCATTTACTCTTTTTGCAAAGAAATACCCAAATCGCATTCATCAAAAGAAAAATGACTCAACCCAAAAAATCACTTCAAACATATCAACAATTTCATTTAACTAAAACACCCAACATAAGAGTAGAGTTCTTTTAATGAAGATGCTTAAACAAGAGCAAAAAGTTTAAGGAGAAGGGCTCAACATGCCTGTAAATTTTCTCGTGGCTTGAAGAAAACCGTGCCCACAGGAGCTATTCTTCTCCACGGCGACAATAGCAAGGATCTCCCAACAATCTCCTAACTTCCATAGACTCCAAAAATAGTCGTGGCTACTCCAAACAACAACAACTATAACCAGAATAATAGCAGGTTTGAAAGAACCATGAAAGAAATGCAGAGCAGTCTCAAAACCCGAAAGAACACAATGACCACCAAAATTTCCTCTATCCCCTTTCCAAGGCGAGCTGGTCGCTAAGACCAAGACCATTAATGCATTGCTTTTTCCTTAATTTCCACGCCACCACCGACTCAGGTTTGGCGAGTTTCCTTTAAAATTTTGCATGTAATTTCCTTCTTAGCTATATAGCTAGTAGGATGTCTCCAACTTTTCCATGTTCCCGCCAAACTTGGCGTTTAAACTATAAGGACATCATTTACTGTCCTAATAAATTTCTAACCTTCCCTTCTTATCCGCTTCATCAACATGGGTCCATAGGTCCCCTCCTTAGGTTAGCAATAGTTTAGGTTGTATTGTCAATAGTTAGGTTTTTCACCTAGGTCTCAAGTCATTAGGATTTGCAACAATTTACATCCCATGAAATTTAAAATCCACGTAGGGTAGTAGTTAGGTTATAGGTTAAAACATAGTTATAGGTTAGAATTTAATCCCATAGTATTTTACTTAATAGTCTCCAACAAGTCTTACCGACTGGCGTTCATAACTAGTATGATGCAAGACGTTCCGTCCAACACGCGTATCTATACCCTGAGCTCTTGTATTAAAACTCTTTTAGCCTTACGCTCTCCGGCGTTACTATGTGTATGTGGTTCGGGGATCGAACCTTTTCCATTGGCATCAAGGTACCAGATATTTATACCTGTAATCAGGGGCTGTAACATTTATAACAACCTTCAGTCTGGTTTCAGACTTCATTCCTTATAGAAAATAAATCGACAAAGCGATCTCAAAGAAGGCCACAACATACCTTGGATCAATGGAATTGATTCAAGGTGTGCTATTAATCAACAATAAGAGTTCATCAATCATAAAAGCAAGTCTCATGTCTCACTCTTGCAAAACACAAGTTATAATAACCTCCATCCCAAGTAAACAAATTACAGTAAACAAGGGTCCAAATTAGTAACACATTCTTTTTAAGATTAAAAGATATATCTTAACATAATTATCCTTATTTCCACAGTTACAACATCATGAAAAGGGGTTACCATAATAGCTTATAAAAATCAAGACGTTACATTCCTCCCTTCTTAAAGAATCATCGTCCCAATGATCAAATTAGCCAATTCATAGAGTTTCTAGGACGAAATTCAATTATCGTCCTTCCATTCATAAGTTCATACCAAAAACATATTTAATCATCAATACAGTGTTTTAAGATAAATGTAAAATAGACCAGTAATTGTCTATATTTGGTAGAATTATCAATTTTTGAATTCAATTTCGATTAAACAAGTATGGAAAAGCAGATCTCATTTCTTCGAGATTTTCCCAAGTTGCACTTTCTTCACTAAACTGGTCCCACTGGACCTTACATTGATTCACTTCGTGATTTCTTAAGTACTGTTGGTGAGTTCCCAAAGACTCGAATAGGCTTAACCACGATTATTCCGGGTCTTGGACCGCAAGGAATTCCAATTCAAAGACATGTGATAAATCATTACGTATTTCTTAAGTAAAGAAATATGAAAACATCATGCATTTGTGATAAAGAAGGAGGTAATGCTAGATGATAAGCTACAGGTTGATTATTTCAACAATTTCAAAAGGTCCCACATAACGAGGCGATAACTTGGCGGCCTTGCAAAAGTTATAGAACTCTTTTTCGCTTAACCCAAGAAAGACCTTCTCACCAAGTTTATAATTCCTATCAACCCGCTTTAAGTCTGCATAACTCTTTTGCCTATTGGCAGCCTCCTTTAGATGTTCTCGAATCATTTTGATTTGTTGTTCCATTTCCGTAAGGATTTTCAACCCAATTACTCTCTCGTCCTCTATGCTTATCCCAACTAACAGGGGTTATGTATTTCCTTCCATACAATGCTTCAAAAGGCGCCATTTTTAAAGAGGCGTGATATGTATTATTGTAGGCAAATTCAACCAATGGAAGGTATTCCTCCCATTTATACTGCTGGTCCATGCAATACATTCTTAACATATCCTCTAAAACTTGATTGACTCTTTCGGTCTGTCCATCCGTTTTGATGATATGAAGAACTAAAGTTTAATTTAGTTCCCAAGGCCGTATTAAGCGTTTGCCAAAACCTTGATGTCATCCTCGGATCTCTGTCTGATATGATCAATTCAGGTATTCCATGTAATCTGAAAATTTCATGTACAAATCTTCTTACTAACATTGGTGCATTGTCTTTTAAATTACGGAAGAATGAAGTGTGCCACTTTGGTTAATTTGTCGACAACAACCAGGATGATATCATGCTTATTCCTTGACATAGGTAATCCTTGAACGAAATCCATCGTTATCACTTGCCATTTGTATTGCGGAATGTTGTGGGGATACAGTAATCTAGCGGGATGCATATGTTTCACCTTAACACACTGACATTCCAAGTAGTGTGTCACAAATTCCACCACATCCTTTTTCATTCTCTTCTAGAAATATTGCTGCTTAAGATCAGCAAACATTTTTGTAATGCCAGGGTGTCCAGAAAAAGATGAATTATGAAATTCAGTTAACAATTTCTTTCTTAAATCATTTTCCATGGGTATATATACCCTATTTTCAAACCTTAGAATTCCTTCATTATCAAAACGAAATCCCTTATACTTCACATCCTTTGGATCTGCAGCAAGTGCTTTGTTTTAACTGTCTTTGGAAATAAGAGTCGATTCCATGACATCTTTCACCTCATCCTTAAACTAAGTTCTTAACGTTATAAGAGCAGAGATGTGCTTCATATGACTCGAGCATCGCTACCCTATTTTCCTTTCCTTTGATGTAGTTTATATCAAAATCATACTTGAGACAGTAAATTCTAACCATCTTCGTTGTCTTACATTCGGGTTTAGTTGAGTAAAAATATACTTCAACCCCAGATGGTCAGTTTTTAACTCGAAGGGTTTGCCAAGAAGGTAATGCCTCCACATTTGAAGTGCATGTACAATGGCAGCGAGCTCTAGGTCGTGTGGAGCATAATTCTGTTCATGTAACTTAAGCTTTCTACTTTCATAAGCTATGACGTGGTTATTTTGTAACAGAATGCCTCCAAGACCTTCTCTAGATGCATCCGTTACAACCATAAAATTTCCATTTGGGTCAAGTACAGTCAAAATAGGTGTTGTAGTTAACTGTTCCTTTAAAATTTTAAAGGCAGATTCACATTTGTCAGTCCAGACAAATTTCTTATCTTTCTTTTGCAGTGAAGTGATTGGGGCAACAATTTTTGAAAAGTCCTTAACGAACTTTCTATAATATCCTGCCAAGCCCATGAAGCTTCTTACTTCATGCACGTTCTTAGGCACAGGCCACTTGGTTATAGCTATGATCTTTGAAGGGTCTACAACTATCCCATTCTTGCTTATAACATGCCCCAAATAATGCACCTCTGCATCATAAAAGGAACATTTAGACAATTTACCATACAACCTTCTCTTTCTCAAAACTTCCAGCACTATCCTTAAATGTTCTTGGTGCTCTTCGACATTTTTGGAGTATATAAGAATGTCGTCCAAGAATACAAGCACAAACTTGTCTAAGTACTCTTGAAAAATATTGTTCATCAAATTCATGAAGGCGACAGGTGCATTCGTCAACCCAAAAGGTAACACCGTGAATTCATAATGCCCGTACCTTGTTCTAAAAGTTGTTTTATGAATATCTTCTTCCTTTATTCTCAGCTGATGATATCCAGATCGAAGATCTATTTTTGAATAGATTGATGCTCCACACATCTGGTCGAACAGATCATCAATCCTAGGAAGTGGATATCGATTCTTAATGGTTGCCTTATTCAACATTCTGTAATCAATGCACAGTCTTAGTGTGCCATCCTTCTTCTTTACAAAAATTACCGGTGCTCCCCATGGTGAGACACTCGGTCTTATCAACCCTTTGGTCAAAAGTTCCTGTAATTGAGCCTTAAGCTCTACCAACTCGAGGGTGGTCATTCTGTAGGGTGCCTTAGATATGGGTTCGATTCCTGGCTTGATCTCTATTGCAAATTCAAACTCTCGTTTGGGTGGAAGACCTGGTAACTCCTCTGGAAATACATCACTGAAATCCCTTAATAATGGATACTTTTCCATGAAATCATTATCTTCCTTAGCATTTTCTGTCATTCTTATGGCATAAAAACTACAACCTCGCGCTTTACACCTTGAATGATCTGCGATTTCGCAGGTCATCAAAACAACAAATCTATTTTTCATAACAATGACCTTTGCCTTATGTTCGAGTCTTTTGTATCATTGTACTACGATAATAGTCATCCTATACAACTTTCATGTCTAATAATCATCAGTTTCTACCTCATTTTTTGAAACTGTCATTTTCTCATAAGAACTTGGTATCGGTTCCTATAATCGACATCGGTCACCCCTTAACCATCATCAGTCACTCTGTTTGGATTTTAATCAAAACATTTACCAACTTTCCCTCCTAGAATCTATTTTGTCCCATCTCTATTGTTCCCTATGTCATTTATAGAGTATAGTTCACTTGATATACATTGATTCACATGGTGTTGACTCGCATCCAAACTAACGACCTTGTATTTCACGCCATCTGTCAGCCACTCTCATCTAGTCCATCACCACCATCCATTGTGTCACCTATGTATCCGACTCAACTTATCCCCATCGCTACCGGTGACGAGGAGTTTGCAAGACTCCTCGACCAAAATCCTGCTGCCCTCCAGTACTACCTTGCTCATTCCTCCACAGGATTCCTCAGACAGTTAATATACGACATGCCCGTATCTATCCCTCCTCCTACTCTAGCCCCCACTTCTACGTTGGCTAGCACCGCCAGTTCGATCTACCGCCATCCACTTTATCACCTGTGGTGTCTCAACTAAATCCCACAGCCACTATAACTGCAACATCTACATCATCTATCGCACCCGCACATTGATTGTCCCTCTGACAACCGCTATGAGTATAGCCTCATCTACACCTACCACTTCACATATACCCATTGCATCGCAACCACCTCTAGTGTCGAAAACTTACACCCCTTTCCAAAACCTCATCCTTTCTATCCCACAGTCCTTACCCCCAATCACCACTAGAGTTGTTACGACTACCCCACCCACTTACACATACTACCAACAACCCCGACCTCATCTATCGCTATGGCTATGTGCCACCTACATATATTCCTCCCCTGCGTGGTTCTCATACTCAAGCACAACCATACACTAGCATACCACCCACCTCATACATTTAGCATCAACCCCTTTTTTCGTAGGGCGTCCATGCATCCCAACTTACTAATGACCTCATTAAAATGATGATGGAGAAGATGCGGACCTTAGAAGCATCTGTTTATAGCTCCCGTAATTATTTAACATATGATGAAATCTCAGAATGAGCCTATCCATTCATCTATTCCCATTCATCCCTACCATGTACATTGGGAGATGCCTAAATTCAATCGCTTTAATAGTAAATAAGACCTGCAACAACACTTGCGGTCATTCAAACATGGGTGTTACCTATTCACCCATGATGACACTTTGCTCTTACGAAATTTCCCAATGTCTTTGACATGAACAACATTAGATTGGTATAGTGGACTACCTCAAAATTCAATTTATTCCTTTACTCAAGTAGCCCAAGCTTTCTTAGATCATTTTTCAATCAATGTTACCAAGAAAGTCACCATGACCAATCTCTATTCAACCCGATAGTATGAAGATGAATCTATCACAGATTTCATTGCCGTTGGCAGAGTCTTATTAACCAATTGACATTCCAACTACATCAGACTGAACTTATTGAGTTGTTCACTAGAGCTTGTGAAAAACACATCTCACCAACTATGCAAGTCTAAACCTTCCGAACCTTTGATGAAGCGTTCACCATGGCCCGAAAACTGGAAATTCACACCATTGAAGAAAAGAAGATCCAATTACGAACAAGAACACCCCATTCAAATCAAATAATTCTTCTTCATCTTCGAAACCTCAAAATAAATATTCAAAGCCCAAAGGATCTGCCAACGTGGTAGTCCTCAAGGTAGGTCCACCTCATCCTTCTAATCAGGCCCAACCTTCTTCCAATCTTTCTCCTGTCCAGGCCTTTTAGCTCTAGTGGGAACAACAAAAATACACTTCGATTGGAGAGCCCTATTCATCAGTCTTGGAAAATCTTCTTAAAGTTGGAGCCATTACACTTCCTCCCATAAAACCTCATACAAGTTTTGATCCTACTCGTCCCATGCCGACATGGTATAAAGAACATGACTATTGTAATTATCATCGTGTTAAAGGACATAGTGATGGTAATTGCATAACTTTTAAAAACATTGTTCAAGAGATGATAGACAATGGAGACCTTGTTGTAGATAACCCAAACACGCCAAAGAAATCAAAATTTGCACATCTTCAAAAAGTCATTCCCTAATCATAAACCATCGTCTAATCAAAATAGAAACCTTCATCCAACGACAACAATGTCTGCGAAGTTCACGCAATTTTTGATATCGTGTCAACTGTTCCTCAAAACCTACCTACTTCATCTATTAAGGAAATCTTGGCACAAGATCCTCCACCCACAGAGGAGCATACCTCTTCTACTCCACACATAAAGGAGCCCCCTCATCTCCCTTGCTCTCATGAGGAACTCACACTTTCTATTGATGTCGTGTCATTGTGCCCCGCTTCCCAACCTTCGAACCATCAATGCTTGTTATTCTCCCATCCACAAGAGAATCATCATCACCGTCTCCTCCACCAAGAGAGAAGTCTACCTCACACGACTGTTATCTCTCCTACCCATGGGAAATTCTTCGAGACATGTCACTACTTGTCGGGGACAATTTTCCCTAGAATCCCCAGGACCCTATTGACATGATCTCTAATATTTTACCTACAAAATATGAGGCTAGCCAATTCCCTATCTCGCAGACATATTTTATAGGGATTACAACCTAATCCATTCCATCCTCTTCATCAGTAGTCACATTTTCATGGCTGGTCGATTGTTTGGATTACGTTGATCATTCCAGGCTCTGGGGACGTCTTCGGCTTCCCGTTTCAACCCAAATACAAATGTTGCTTGAAGATACTTCCATGATCTACCCAAAGGTATTTTCAGCAACCAAAACTACACTGACCATGCCAATTGAAACGACTTCCTCTTCATCATCCCTACCTCCATCCAAACTTCTACCCATCACTACAATTATTCTCGGACCTAAAACTTATCCACACCTATCCCCCACCCGTATCTAGACCCATCACTACTTTGGGTGTTATGCCGACATCAAGGCTTACCCACATATCAGTTGGACTTAGCCACATCTTCCCAAGTCTGCACCACATTATCCTTCCGCCTAAAAGGAAAACCCAACCTTACAGACCACGTACACTAGTCTCGCTTACCACACCATTGTCATCTTCCCCCTTCCATCCATCCTAGGGCCTCATCCATCAACCTTGACCAAACAATATCATACCCAAGGCTAGTCAAAAACTAAACAACCTACTATTGCATCACGAGCCTTTATTACACCTCATTCACCCAAAAACCAAACTTCCTCACCCTCACCCGCATACACTTCATGCCACCTATACCTCCACCGGTGACTATAACCCCAACCTTGCCTATACGAATTCAACCTATGCCGCCTACCCATCCTCTACCAACCACCTCCACTGCAACTCGGTTACCCCCCCTTGGGTAACTCTGTCCCCTTCCACCATCTAATTTCCCTTCGCATCTCTTACCCCCACGTCACCTTTACCCGAAGGTGTAACCCAAATATAAGAATTCGTTACCCTCTAATAAGGTAGTTAAATCAACCAAACCCTCCATAACCAGCTCTTCTACCCCACCTTTACCCAAGTAGATGCCAACAAGACCTAAGACCACTCCGCATACGAAACTAGTAGACCAACCCATTCCCTTGTTATAAAGCCTCTTCCTCATAATCACCACACATGTATCTTTGAAACCCACACTCACTTCCCATTGTGATCCGCTAACGGGGTCCTACGCCAAAATTTTAACCAACCTCTTAGAGACTTCCATCATCACATTACCACCGCTTCGACCTTACGATCCTCAAACCCAAACCAAATGGGTTTGATGAAACCAAGATTTGTGCCTATCATCGTGTGCTAGGACATGATGCTGAAAATTGTAAGGCTCTAAAGACTGTTCTTCTCCAAGTTTTTCCTCTTGAACAAAATTTCGACGATGACAACCTTCTTGATGAGGATCATGTTCTACCTTCATCTATCACCACACATCATCATCCTTTAATGATTCAGTGACCAATATCTCCACCCCCACAACCATTTTACCCAGCTCCAAAATTTGAGATCAACATGGTCTGTATTAGAGAATTAGCCAAATCACCACCCAAATGTCGTTGTGCCCAACTCACTTCACAAGGCTTTAATTGCCTCGTAGGTTTCTACCTGTCATCCTATTACACCACTCATCCTACACCTTCTCCATTTTCCCCCTCCCCTCAGATTAACATGGTTCACATCGCTACAAGTGATCAGAAAGACAAAGGAAAATAGAAAACAACTATCCCATCAACCAACTCGTACCCAATATATCATCTCGCACTTGCTCCCAAAATCACCATTCATGGACCTACATACCCTATCTCTGATGGGGTCACCCATCACGCGATGATAAAATAATTACATCAGTCTCCTCTAAAGATGTCTTTGTATGATCTTGTCCGCACTTCCGAATCCCATAGATAAGCCCTTATCGAGGTTTTAAAATCCATTGAAGTTCTATCAATGACCCCACACCAGTGGCCTCGATTATCACCCCTCACCACATGGCCTCGCTAACCAAATCAGATCCTCCTTCTACCCCCATGACCACTCCTCAATTTGCCGCCTCAGCTTCTCTGAAGAGGAGATTATACCTCTCCATTTAGATGACCCTGATCCCGCCCTATTCATTTCTATCTATATCAATAACATACGCGTACGATGCATCATGATTGATGGTGGTGCTAGCATTAACATCATCTCCTCCCACACATACAATCAAATGCGTATCCCTTCTAACTATATGCATAATAACCCATTATGTTGTGCTCCTTCAATGACACCATCACCTCCACCCTTGGCACTATTATCCTTCATGTTCACGTAGGCCCTCGCACTGTCCTAGAACTATTCTACGTCTTAGAGGGGGAATTCTAGTATAACCTATTTCTCGGGACCCTGGATTCGCATCATGGGTTGTGTCCCTTCAACTTTACACCATTGTGTAAAATTTGAGCATGAGGGACATAACTACACAATGCTCACCGACCCGTCACCATTCAAGACTTGTAACATGCTATATTGGCCCGTGATATGCTTGTATTGGTCAAAGCATCTACCACTACCCCCACTTCGACTTCACCCATAAGCCCATCTACCAATGCTACCGCCACCTCACCCACATCTAACCCTCGCTATTCCTATACCGCCACCGCATGCCTCTACTGGTTTGAATCATCTACTTCCCAATCATCTAGTGAGTCGTCTATCCTCGCTACCACATATCGAATACCGATCCCTTAGATGGTGTTTTTAATGCCTCTCTTGGGGTAGTACCACCTATACAATATTGACACATTCCTCACTCCGCAAGAGTATGGGAACCTGCGCCAACACCCTAGTTATGACTATCGCGTAGGTGAGGTTTTTCCTTATGGTCCTCCCCACCTTCGCACTAATCTAATGTATGGGGGATTTGATATTTCCACTTATTCACCCAAACCTCCATCCCAAACATGACCATTTTCATCTGACCTATAATCCCTTACTAATCGCCACTTCACCCACACTTTCCTTCATCATTGCGCATGGAAAGGCTCTGGCTTCATTTTTTATGAACAAGGTCGCCATACTGTCATTTCTTGTACCACCTGTAAACCTAATGACCATAGTGGCATTGGCTTTACCACACCACCTCCCAAGAAGGCCCACGTCGACCTCATTGAGGAAGACAAACCTTCTCCACCTCATTCGCCCACGTCACCATCTTCACCCACAAAGTCCATAGATCCCGAATCTATTCCTCCTACCTTTTTTTTCAGTAAACACAATTTCCCTAGGACCTCTAACCTATCAACATGATGGCGAGGCTCCCTCTTCTCTCCCCTTCCTATATCTTGACATGATCAATGATAATACGCCTTCTATTAACATCATTCAATGTCAGTATGATGAGTCCATCCTCACGTACCTTGGTGTGAAAGACTCTTATATTCACCGGTCATTACCCTCTGAGACACAAATCATGTTGAACGAATCAACTATCGAAATCAACATTAATACTCAGGATGACCCGCACATCCTAAAGATAGGTCAGTCTTTAGATGTTGTTGAACATGAAGCTTTTACCTATTTCCTTTAGGACCATAGCAATGTTTTTACCGGTCCTATGCCAATATGCCTGGTATTAACCCAAAAATCATGGTCCATAATATCGTAACCATTCCTAATGCCAAACCCATCAAAAAGCATAAAAATGCATCCTCGCATTGCTCTTCTAGTCAAAGAAGAACTTCAGTGCCTTCTCTCGGTTTCCTTCATCCTACCCATTGACTATCCCCAATGGATTTCTAACATCGTTCTATCACAAAGGTGACAAGGGGACTCGCATTTGCATGGACTTCCATGACCTCAACCTAGCTTGTCCCAAAGATGATTTTCCCCTACTAGGCATTGACCAACTAGTTGATCTCACCGCTGGCCATGAAATGCTATCACTCATGGACGGTTTCTTGGGTTATAATCAAATATTACTTGCTCTAGAAGATCAACACAAAATTTCCTTCATCACTCCTTAGGGACCTTCTGCTATCAAGTCATGCCTTTTGGCCTTAAAAACACTGGTGCTACATATCAACAAGCCATGACTTACATCTTCCATGACATCATGCATCGCATATTGGAATATTACGTAGATGATCTTCTTTCCAAATCCAAACATTGAGCCAAACACTTGACCATCCTTAAGGTCATCTTTGACCGCCTCATCAAGTATTAATTTCATCTTCAACCAAAGAAGCATGTCTTTGCGGTACTTTCAGGAAAACTCCTTGGTTTCATTGTTTCTTATGTGGTATAGAAGTCAATCTTGCTAAAGTAAAGGCTATTATAGAAATGCCTCCGCTTACTAATATCTATCAACTTCAAGCCCTGCAAGGTAAGTTGTAATCCATTAAATCGTTTTATCTCGCATGACTTTCCGATCGGCGTCAACCATTTCATCATCTTCTCAAGAAGGATGTTTCATTCAAATGGGATGATGAATGCCATAAAGCTTTGATGCCTTAAAACAATAACTTCTTCAACCACCAATGCTCATTCCTCCTAAGGATGACTAACCCTTTTACCTATATATTTCCACCACTGACCATTCTTTAGGTGTCATGCTCACTCATCGCGATGAGCAACATAGAGAGCAAGTAGTTTAGTATATAAGATGTACCCTTCTGGACTACAAAACTAGATACACCCATACTAAAAAACTCTGTTTAGCCTTAGTTTTCATCGCCACCAAACTCTACCATTACCTACTCAACCACAAAATCTTCATTGTTACCAATATTGATCCCCTACACTATATGTACGCCAAACGCTATCAACATCAACATGCCGCACGTTGGATTATGCTTCTTACCGACCTCGACCTTGAATTCACTCATAAAAAATCCATCAAGGGCCAAACCATCATTGACCAACTAGCAGATGCACCTCTTTCCAGGAATAAACCCTCTAACTTCAATTTCTCAGATGAATCCATAGCTACCCTCTCCTTAGATGAAACCGCTTACCAAATGACACTCTTCTTCGATGGCTCCAAGTGTCAGCGTGGAGGTGGGGCTGGTGTTATCCTCATTCCTCTTGATGGTGAACCTATGCCTTTATCTTTCAAACTGGATTTTGATTGTATAAACAATATTGCCGAATACGAAGCACTCGTATTGGGTCTCCAGGCTGCTTATGCCTTAGATGTTAAGTCAATCAATATTGTTGGCAATTTCACTGGTCACAAACCAAGTCAATGGTATATACCAGTGTCATAATGAAATAATTCAAAAGTATAAACATCATGTCGGCATGCTTTTGATGACCTTTGACCATTACGAACTTCAAACCACCCCACGTTCTACCAATAAATTTGTGGATACCATGGCCTACTTGGCTTCGTAGATACCCACTTCACCTGCCGAATCTAAAATCTTTATCACAATACAAAGGTTATAATCACCCTCTTATTTACCTCATGAGGTCTAATCTATCGGAACCATTTCACCTGACCCACGTGACCTTTGGTATAAGCAGTTTATAGACTATCTTTCCCTTTCCATTTTACCTACCGATCTCACTCGTAATGGACAACGTACCTTTCTTAAAAGTGTCTCTCGCTATGTCATCATGGGTGGTCTCCTTTATAAGTGTGGATTTGATGGTATTCTCTTACGATGCCTTACAAGTTCTAAAATTCCCTACACCATCAAGGAAGTTCACGATGGAATTTATGGAGGCCACTTTAGTGGTTTAGTCACTAAACACATTCTTCACCTTGGCTATTATTAGCCAACCCTAAACCACAACCGTTGTGACTATGTTAAACATTATGTAAAATTCTAGCGACATGCTAATCTTCATCACACACCTAGTCATGCCTTATAGGTAGCACGAGACCTTTGGCCCTTTTCTCAATGGGGCTTAGATCTTGTCATGAGATCAATCCCCATTCTTCACAACGCCATCAATGGATTATGACCACTACTGAATATTATACTAAATGGGTAGAATCCATTCCCCTCATTTCTACAAAAGCTAAGAAAATATGTGAATTCTTCAACCATCACATCATTTGTCACTTTGGTTTTCCTCACCATCTCATCTCATCATTGATAACGGAAAACAATTCAAAAACAAAACCCTACATAAGTTGTGTGACGCTTTTGGCATCCAAATATGTTTTTCGTCACTTTATTACATGCAAACCAATGGCCAAGCAGAATCAACCAATAAAACCTTGAACAAAATTCTCATGAAAGTATCGCGATAATGGCAAGGATTAGCATTCACACATTCCTTTCACTTTGTGGGCTTATCACACTAGTATTCGCACTTCAATTTCATTGCACACCTTTTTCTCTGGTCTACGGTACCGAGGTTGTCTTTCCTCTTAAAGTCTAGATTCCATCTCTTTGCATCTCACTACAAGACATGCTCAATGATGATGAATTTCACTAGGATCATTCAACGCAACTTGAGTTATTAGATGAACATTGTTTTAATGCTCTTGATCATCTCCAAATCTATCAAAACGTATCAAACATGCCTATGAAAAACATGTCCACGAATGAACCTTTCAGGTCGGCGATCTCATCCTGAAGGAAAATCAACATGTAACTAAAGAAGAGAAAAGTAAACGGGACAAATTTACTCCTAATTAGCTTGGACCCTATATCGTTACCCATGCCTATGGATCATGTGATATTGTTTATCTTCACTCTAAGGTAAACCTGAACCCGAGCCCCTCAATGCATTGCATATTTGACCATTTTATTGTTGACATTAAGTCCTATATCATCTTTTGTCTATTGATCGCTCATCCCTTGAGCATCATCCACCTTCCATGTTACCCATTTTTGAAGATCAACGACTAAACAAGAATCATGTGATTACCCGTCACCTTTCATCCTTATCTTCAATATGAGTACCACGACTCTACTCATGGCAGGATTCTCATGGATACTTTTCATCTTTTTAAAGATGGAATCCCATGGTTGTTCATCACTTGAAACCACCCCTTTCATAGTTAACCCCTGTGTACTATGGTTTTGTCTTCTAAACAAGAACCTAATCTTCCTCTATAGTCTTGTCCATGACTTAAACGTAAAAAAAAACAAAATGGGATTCGACTCCTTGAGTCAAACTTCCAACAAAAGATGACTCCCTCAAAATGGGACATCTTTTCTCTCTATTTCACTACTATAAATAGATTGCTCCCTTGAAGGAAAACTATATAAATTTATTACAAAAATACAATAAAAATATCCAGAAGCTTCCCGCATCGATCAACTTTACGAAGACCTCAAGGAGATAATATAATCATCCCATATAGACTTCCCACATCGATCAATCTATTAAAAACAAACAAATGAAGAAAATGATGATTTTTTTGTCATGGAATTGCCTATTTTTGATCTTGGGTTTCTTGCTAAGTAAACATGCAATCGTACACTAAGTTACGCTAAACCATCCACTTTCACCTCATTGCCTTTTGCACCCTAGTTTTCTCTCTGCTCAAGGGACTTCACTGCAACTGTGACATTTCATGATCATGTGACTTTCTTCACCATTAGAATAGTCCATTATGTAACACCTTTAGGGTATTACGTTTATAAGCCCACATTGGGTATGGTAGACTCATTAGGGTTCTTATCAATTAAACGACTCTTTTGCCACATCTTACCATTTGCTTTCCTCATTACTTATTGATTATCATATACATGACCAGATCATCGACACCTATATTTAAAATGACTCAACCATGCCTATGACCTAAACTCAACCATGCCTATGACCCACACTCAACCATGCCTATGACCTTAATTCAACCATGCCCATGACCTAAACTCAACCATGCCTATGACCCACACTCAACCATGCCTATGACCTAAAATCAACCATGTTTATGACCCACACTCAACCATGCCTACGACCTAAACTCAACCATGCCTATGACCCACATTCAATCATGCCTAAGATCTACCAACCCATTCCTCATATTCTTCCCTAGCTTATGGGAGAACTACATCGGCACCGAGGCCCTTTTTACTGGGGCTATGTATGTAACACTTCGAGGGCATGGGGAACTTGGAGGTTAGCTCGTCCACTCTTCACCCTAACCTATTTTCCCCTTCATTTTCCTATTCACATCCTACCTTAGTTCGTTTCCATTTTATATAAACAATTAGAAATTAAACCAAACAAGAAACAATTAATAAACATTTTTACCACATCATCACATCGTTCATTTATCATTTTCACATTTCCACTATAGAAAATATTTGGAAACTTAAACCATCACATGCATATACATCATCATTTATTTCCCATGTTACCAATAACTTGGACATTAAATCAAAATTATAACCTGACTCCATCATTCCTATGACCTGACTCCATCATGCCTATAACTGACTCCATCATGCCTATGACCTGACTCCATCATGCCTATGACTTGACTCAACCATGCCTATGATCGACCCCATCATGCCTACACCGACCTGTCTCCACCATGCCTAATACACCTAGTTTCCATCTATCTACAAATAACAATCAAATTCTACTAACACAAGTACATCATGCACAATCATCGAGCTCATCATAAAAATATGTGTATCCATCCAATATACACTGATACAGATAATATAAATCTCTCAAAACTCTCATATATAACCTCACCATCTTCGACACACATGCAAGTGGTACAATATACAAAAATTAAAACTTTTATATACATCCTCACTCTGTTTTTGGTACGCAGCCGATATATATCAAAAATACAAAAAAATGGAGGTCCGCACAGATATCAATCATCTCCTCATAAGATACCCTCCATGCCTATCTCACCTGTCTCCTCCTCCTATTCTACTCCCGTGCGATGTCCTGCTAACATCTCACCATCCTCCATGGGCCTCGGTCGGACTTCAGACGATACCTCACCTGGAGTGGCCTTTATGAACTAGTTGCCTCACCCTGACCCTATCTCAAGGCTTGTCGGCCCCCTATACTCTCCACACTATGAGTGCTAAACCTGATCCTCTCACTTGAGGCCTACTGTGCTCTATACTCTACATAAGAAGGGACATCTATCATGCTGACAATAAGGTGATACTGATAGTATCTTGCCTCATGCAGGGCATCCATGAACCTGACCATTGGTACTATCTGCGGTGGTGCCATCGGTCTTTGACCCTGTACCTGTACCATGGAACCTTGTCCCACCCCTTCTGTAAAATGGGACCCTGTCCCTGAGCCTGTGTGGGTACTGTGCCTTTACGGGCTCGAAGGGCCAATATGCACTGTTCGGTGACCAGTTAGCCATGCAAACCTCCAACATGTACTTGTAGGGTGGCTACATGTACCCCATCTCCATCTCCACCATGTGTGGGTGCCTATCCTTGTGTAACCTGGGCCTGAAGGGCTACTACTTGTGCATGTAGAGTAATAACCTACACCTCTGACCCTATCAACTGCCCTCGCACTATATCTAACTGTGTCACTAGGGTAGTCACACCGCCCCGTAGGGCATCCCTCGAATCGTGATGAGTCACTAAGTTGAGCTATCCTGGCCTTGGTGGTATTACTCGTAGCTATGCTACCCACCACTATCTATATCTACTGTCACTCGACATCATTAATCACGGTCTTGCCTCGCCAACACCATCAGCTATGGCAGGGGCATAAGCCTCTCCACGTCATCCCTCCTATACTGTGGGAAGGGTGGAGGCACATCATGCAACAATCCAAACTACCGTCCGACCTTGTCTACAGGTATCATCTCTTGCTCCCTGGTATGACACCCCTCTATTCATTTGAGTAAATGTAGCTCTTGTAGCTCCGTGGTCATCTACCTATATGATGGGAAGCCCACATATGACCTCCAAATGATGTCCATGCTAGACAAACCCTCTAGTACACGCCTATAATATGCTACATCGTGTGTAGCCCTGACAGCTGACGCTCTCCAATAGCAGGTACCCATCACCTGTAGCCTACTCAGACCAAGCCCACCTCAAATGCATCTGGACGAGGCATACCAACTAGACACACACACATGATGTGCTCGTATGCCCAACAGTGTAGTAGAAACGTGCAACACAGGCTGAACCTCTATAACCTCCCATAGGCCCATAACTCTGTATAATTGCACCAAGAATGTTTGTGCCCATGCAAAATGAGTCATATCCTCCATCATATTGTGAATAACCCCCATCAATGCCCATGGGAATCTCCCACCCTCCACATCTAGTAGTGTAAAACAACAAACTACCTCCATAATCAGAACCACTAACCTCATCTCCTTAGGATGGACCTTGTACATGTCTCCATAACTCAGGTTGGCGCTATGGAACCGCAACTCTGCTAGCCCCTCGCCAATCACATCAACATCAACTCCTCAGATGCCTATGAGGTAATGGAATACACATGCATCCCTACTATCGGTAGTCATAAGATCCTATAAACATCCTCCAAGGTGATGGTGATCTCACCTGTCGGTAGATGAAAGGTGTTGGTCATTGAATCCCATCTGTCGATGAGTGCGACCATCAAACTCGGCTCTCAGACTATGTCTTGCTAGTAGCGTCGACCCCAATCAAAGTGACATCTACAACATGGTGCCACTCTTTGGCTATTGGAATCCTCGTATCTTGATACTAATAGGGGTGGTACCCTATCTTGCATCCGTAACTGGTCCCTTGCCTGCATCCAACAAACCATAACATGATTAAACCTTGACCATTCCTGCATTCACCCTGGACCTCCCATATATTCCCAAGATCCTTCCTACTCATGACCTATCTCCCTCACCCACCCTTGAATCATCCATATGTATACCTATTACCCAAGCTATTTTCCTTCGACAATATCTTCCTATCTCATGACCTATCTCCCCTACCCACCCCCTCTTATTTGTTGGCCCATTTTTCTCTAAATGCTAACCGACATCGGTTCTTATTGATTGGAAATGGTCTCCCAAAACTGACATCGGTCACCTCATCTTTGACCAATGCCGACTAACTCCCACCGACGTCAACCAACCCTTGGTCGACGTTGGTCATTATTGCGGCGTAAAATCCACCAAACCCTGCACTTTTTCTCTAAACATTCCACATTCTACCCTATCAACCTACCCTTCCCTACCCAAATCTCACCTCAACCCATCCCACCCCTCTTTAACCTACATACCACTTCCTACAAGTCCTATTTCATCAATCCTCCTTCTAAATTCAAATTTTATTCCCCTCCAAACCCATTTTTACCCAAACTTGATCTATACAAACAAATTCATCTAACAAACATAGAATGGGACTGAATCCTACCTTATCGCGATGTCGTCTCCATGGGGGCATGTTGGGCTACGAACCTGGTGGTCCACCCTACCCTCTCCTACCTCTGCCATCACCGAATGCCCTCCTCACCTCCAACCAATCGAATCACTCACATTGATCTTGTGGACCCACCTATCGAATGATGATCACTTGCTTCGAGGTTCGCCAACTCAAGTCTCTGTCTTGCTCTTTCACTTTCCACTTTTCCACCACTCCTCTGTCATTTTCTATTATTGGAAAATGACAAATGATTCTGTAAAAAGTGAAAATTTCCTTTTATCCCAATCCGCTATGACGACATCAGGTCATATTTGTGCGCTTAGTGAATTGTCATCACTCAACATGTAACCAGTGTTGGTCACACTTCAAATTAGTTTCCCTTACCCCACTCCCTTTTCACTGTCGCCACTCATGCTCACCCATTTTTTTATCATTAGGCCACTCATTGGAACATACCTACAAGCTCACCTACCCCAACATTTCCTTTGCTATGTCTTAGGAGTTGTTATTTTACCTATACCTTGGCCTTACCCGTCTCATGACTGTTTGCTCGACCTTGACCTACTTGGTGTGACCATTTACCTTATGTACTCATTATACCTTGGGATCTTTGTTACCTATGTTGTTTTAGCCTAACAACCATACCTTGCCTATTGCCGTGCCGTTTATCCTAACCAAACCTTTGGTGTATTGGAACATACCTAAACATTCCTACACCTGACCTATGTTGTGTTTCTGGACCATATCCTATACCTTGGATACTTGAATCACTTCACCCTTGTTTGGATAAACCTATCGACCTTGGATGATGTAGAGTTTGCAAGCTTTTCAACTTGGTACCGTGTTACAATATATACGTGTGCGTGCATTTGATTTTCATTACCCATGACTCGATTTTGACCACGACCTACTACCCATTACCTAAGTTGATTGTCACCCTTTCCCTCAATACTCAAACCTTTCCCCACCTATCTTCCCCACCCCACAACTTTATCAAACCACTCATTGATTCCGTCTCACACTTCATTAGTGCTTGGTTTGAGGGGGATCACCTTCACCCACACATGGGGCAATCACTTCATGTTTTTTTCAGCGTTGCTTACTAATACACACTATGCAACAAAAAGGGGAAAAATGTAGACACCAAAATTGGGTCACACTCGCCTTGGTCCCCTTTCGAATAACCAACTTAAATGCATTCACCTAACCATGACCCTTATACCCCACATTAATATTAATTTCATTATTTATAATTGAATTAATACTCATCCGCACTTCATTCATTATTTAATTACCTTAATTAAAACCAATTTACACCTCACCCCACCACCTCACCTATACACCTCATCATAAACCTATTCATAACATGTTTCCATAACTAACTAAGACTTAGTATAACCCTAAAAGCACATGCCTATTCTTCCTCTAACCACATTCCCACGTATCTAAGTGCAACGTTCCATTTAGACCCGACATAAATGAGCAAAAGATGGAAGAGGATAGCCAAGATCTGTTATTTTAGGAAACCTAGGATATACCACCTTAACCGATGCGGTCAACCCGAAACCGACACTGGTAACCCTAAACCGTCATTAGTTACCATATAACCATTTTGGTAACCTTGTTTGAGAGGTTAGACACATTCTCGAGTTTTGGAGCAAATGAGATCTACATGCAAGCAAGAACCAAAGCTCTTTCACACATCTAGACAACCATAGCCAACACAACCATTGATCAAAAGGTATTTGCATTCACAGGAGCATTCCAGAAGCATTACCGGGACACGATCACCATTTCACCGATCAACCATCACCACCACCCAACCGTTGAACCTGCATAATAGTAAGTGTGTCTCTAACTGCACCATTTTATTTCTATTTAGTTTATAAGAGTTCTTCACCTTTGTTTATCAACCACCATTTATATTTTTCCTCACCACTATTGTCTTATTGTGAACCCAACCATTCCCATCACTCATAACCCTTTTGATCACCTCTGTCTACTCCTAATTACCTCGAATATTCCCAACACCTCCCGAGACCTAAATTAACTCCTTATCATCTCTGATTCACCTTAGACAAATCCCCAAAACCATGAACTATTGAGTTATTACCAGCCCGCAGTAACCGTTGTCAGTCATACCAGATCGATGTCGGTCTCTGTATTTGGTAATCTTGCTAATTCCAGATCCCAATAACCTTTTCCAAGTGACCCAGACTTGTTCCACGACCTTAATTATTTACCTTATTTCCATATCTGATCATAGCCTAGCCTGTTATATTAGATTTGCTTATTGTATTTAGATGAGATACCTAAATCATATCAACTACAATAGAACCTTATTTATTTATGTCATTGCTTGCATTAAATTGTATTAAACAGTGGGTTGACTGCCATCGAGGAAGTATCACACTTACTGGATCTAGCACACATCTTTGGGTAGCCCATTGATATATATTGTTTAACTCTTTCTTGTGGTCCTGTTGTGTATTTTAGGTAGTTCCTCCTAGCCAAAAGGAAGCTCTCACTGTAAGCATTAGATCAAGAAGTTAGAACGTGCACAACAACCTCCAACTAACCATCACAATAGGTATTCCTCCTTGGCCCACACCCTTATCTAATTTGTCTAAAAACTAAAATAAAACGGTGAAACAATGAAATTAAAAATTTTGTGCTAAAGGAAAAGTCACTCGACTGTGTAGACACACTTTATCTTTGCTCAGAGTGACTTGTTCTTATGCTAGGAATTTTTCTATGCTATGGTCATGTTTATTTTTCCAAGATGCATACATGCGAGAGAAAAGAGTGTAGTCAATGTGCATAGTATAGGAAATCAAACTTTAACCTAAAAACTTGAACATAACATGAAAATAAGAATGTGTAAAGTAGATAAGAAATACTAAAGAACGTGTCAAATGATTTTTTTGTAAGAAAGGGGAGAGAATACTCTCACTATTGTTTTCATGGAGATTTGTTGAAATTTATATTAGAATTGGTTTGGATGGACTTGGGGGTGATCGGTCCCAGTGGAATGTGTCGAATATAATAGAAAGAAGTGCAAATGCACCTGTATGGTGAAGAGAATTGTATAGGGATCATTCTAGTTGCATTACATACCTCCATAAAATATGAGTAATGAGAATTCTAGACTACAAGGATAATGAGTCATATTGATACTTCCCAAGACCCACGAGATAAGTGCCACTTATAGATGAACACGAACCTAAAGTGAAATCATTTAGTGAACCCAACTCCTTAATCGAACATTATATCCCTAACCCTAGTGGACCTAGGATTTTACCCGGTATTAAAGTGTGATTTGTTGGCATCTATCACTTATCTCACCATCCCCTTCACATATGCATCTATTAAGCATTCTAACCCTACCTATATCCCTAGCTTATATGACGATCTAGATGATTTTGCTATGGTTTCTCAATTTGGCCATTTAGACACATATGAGGATGATGTTCATGAGCCCCAATATCATGTTGTTGATCTATTTTCTAATGTTATCCTCACTCTTCACAACAACCTTGCCAAGGGTCATGGATCTAATACTAATTTTGATAATCCTCCACTAGATATTCCTTAAGATGAGGTTTAATATATGCGGAAATAATTGCATGATCATCCCGATAACATTGACATCCTTTTATATGCTTCTACAGCGATCAACTTAAGCATATTTCTATCAAAAAATCTATTGTACCCACATTTCTTTGTGCCTACTTCCTCGGGGACATCTACCATACCCATGCTCATACATATACATATGTATATCTACCATATACATATTCTTACCACCACTATTGCTAATGTGCCTTCTACTTATCATCATATTAGCTCACATGTGTCGTCATCTAACACACAAGATCTTGAGTCCCTTACTCACTCTCTCCATACATAAATTTTATAATTACAACAAGGCATCTCTCATACTTCTAATTTTATGGACTCCTCTCAATTATTACATAACTTAAATGTACCTTATGTTGTCTTATACCTTTTTTCCATTGGTTTCATTACACCTAAGCTTCATATATATGATGGAAAAGGTGATCTGTAAGAACATATTCAATATTTTCATGTTGCCATATTTGATTATGCATCTAACAATATACTACTTACCAAATTATTCCCTCGAGCCTTAAGGACTTTGCATTGCAATGGTTCTCGTAATCTTTCCACTCACTCTGTGCACTCATTTACTACATTGAAAAATCAATTCTTGGCGCAATTTTCCATCAAGATTGTGTTGAAATATGTCATTGATGTCATGGTGTAATTGATATCAAAGAGTGATTAGGTGTGAGCATGGTATCATTAATAAAGTAACATTTATGAAGGTTGATTGGTTTAGGATGAGTGAGAGAATTTAAAGACACCCAAGTAATCATGTGTGTTTTCTTCTTTATGGTCTCTTGGTGCATAGTCAAGTAGGCATGGTCAACATGTATGGTCTAGTGTGTGATCCATTGCTAGTATGAGGTTGGTGCAATGTCGGTTAGGTAAAAAGGAGTATGTAAATGGTGTAAGTGTGTTCTTAATATGTTATCAAGTGCATAAAACATGTGACATGTCATGAAGTAGTTCGAGTTAATGCCTAGTCTTAGCATTTTGCAAGACCTAGTACAAACATGGGTAGAGTGACATGAATAAATGAGTAGAAAAATCCAAGAGGAATGAGTATGAGCATGAGAGAATTTTTCTCGACACAATCTATGCATGTGAGGAAGGTGTAAGAGTGCTTGTTATAGGTGTTAACGGCATATTCGAGGTCCATTGAAGTAAGATCGAGAAGGCAAGGTGATAGAAGAATGAAAAACCTGGTAAGAGATTTAGATTCCAATATGGTTGAGATCATATGAGTATTGACATAGGTGGAGAAGTTTTTGCAAAGGTATGGACAAATTTTTAGGTCAAGAGTCAAAGGAGAGAGTCATATTTTGTGTTTTGAGCTCTACTGAGCTCTCAAAATAATGGTTTCCAACTCGATATGCAAATTTAAGTGTTCACCCACATGTGTGTGCCTTGCATGAGGACCAAAGCTCTTGGGGAAAGTCAAAGAGGTCTACTAATAAGTATTTCCAAGTGGAATGAGGTCATTTGATTGTCAAAGATTTATGAACAAACCTTAAGAATACAAGGTGGTCTAAACCCTTCTAAAACTCTAGGTTGATAGTGATAGCCAAAATATTGAAGGTTTTTCCTCTAAATGGTGTGGAAAATCTTATGTGATTGTTTGGGCTTGTAGTGAATTATCCATATCCTCTTTAGATAGTGGTGGTTTGTTCCAAGTGTCAAGGTATGCTATATGAAAATCCTAGTTTGTGAATATTTTGTAAGTAAAATCATGTGTTACGGGGTCACGATGAGAAAGCGGTTAAGAGAGAAAGTGTGGGAGTTGTAGAAACCAAATTTGTGTCTTACGACCCCCTGTGCCCCGCATCTCATTTCACAACCTAACCTCATCACCTAAACCTTACACAATTATTTATTAATTACCTTATAATTAATAAATCCACATCACCATACCTGCCACCTCATGTCGCCACCTCATCATGACCTAGTCTTAACCCTAAACTAACCTAATTAAGACCTATAACTTGGTCCAATTCCACACCTATGACTAATTACTCCTCATCCGCACCTAAAACCAACTTCATAATGACTTGACCAAGCCCGCTACCAATCCCTCGGAAGAAAAGGAGGGAAAGCTGGCTATTTTACCAAAAATAGCCCGCTTTGACTGACCAAATACGGTTCTACTCGACCGCCGTCGGTTGCGTAACCGCCATCGGTTCCCCGTAAATGACCACTTCCAACCAAAAACAAAAGGAGGGATTTTTCATTTTGATCGAGAAGAAAGAGAAATCATCGAAAGGATCTGGATTTGCTTGGCCGAGCAGAGACAAGTGAAGAAACAGGAAGAGCTTGCAGAGAAGGACATCAAGCCCAAAATTGCAAACGGCACAACCAGAGCCCAGTAACACTCATCCGAGCATCAGAAGAGAAGACTGCATCCAACTTGGGTCCTGTCTTCACCATCACAGTCCTGAAACCTGCACCTGCATCAGGGACGAGTAAGTAGTGTTTCATATGTTTCTAAGCACCATTTTCTTGAACCTGTTGCTTAATAGTAATCATAAGTTTATTCCTAGATCTACTACCAGCAACATACTGCACTTAACCTTCACCCATACATCCTGATATTGCCCAGAAGGCCATTTTACCACACTCTGAGTCTTCCCTATCCTCCCATCATTCCCCTCAGCCATCCCCCAATCCTAATAACCCCACAATCACCTTGCAACCAACCTCTATCCAAAAGCACTTAGATTGTTGACCCTACTAGTATCGTTTATCCCCTACCTAAGCGGTGGTTCTTTAACGCATGGTCGGTTACCAGTCTGGCGTCGGTCACTGTGACTTATACCCCAAAACCCTTTTCTCGCCTATTTGCCACCTAACAACCTCAGATCCAGTCTGGTTTATCCCTATAACTCAACCTGAACGTACCAACGACCAGTAACCGAACAAACAACGTGACGCTTTATTATTGATAATTTAGTTTCTATTGCTTTGTAGCGAGATACCTAAATCGTGATTTTGCAATAGCTTTCTTTGTTATCATTTGTGTTAAATCATATTAAAAAGGGAACTGACCACCTTCGAAAGGAAGTTTTATATTTCCTGGGCCTAAGGCAGATCCCTCATTTATTGTCTAATTAAAATCTGGTGGTCTTGTATTCTTACTTGCAGGTAGTCCTTCCAAGACAAAAAGGAGTTCTTCGCAGTCGATCTGATCTTTCTCTACGGTACGCGCACACCATCTCAACATTTAACAGGTATTCCTCCTAGCCCTAACCCTTATCTGTTTCTCAAAGGAATGATAGGATAGAAGCAAGTCTATTCTGCAGAGCCGAAACCATTCCGTGTGAAACATTTTGGCACGCCTAGGTGGGACCCATTTCGGGTTCTGTTTCTCTTGCTTGTTTTCATTTTAGGAAGTATACTTCTTTGTTCTTGTTTTTGTTATATTTAGTAAAGAATTTGTCTTGCTTTCCTAGTTTCGCATTAGTGAAAGTCATCTTTTGCTTCATCAAATATCATTTTCGATTTGGGTTTAAAACACGTGCATTACATTCTTGCTTGCTATTTTCAATGCTAGTGAACATAGACTAAGTAACAGGTCGTACACGTGGGGGTGATTTCCACGGTATTGACAGGAAATTAATCTTACTTTCACTGCACAACACATACCAAATCACTTCATAATTAACACAATAGCTCAAAACATCCCCCCTTTTCCGCGGTATTCCTCCGCCCGATTGAGGTAACCTTATAAGCCAAAACAAACTTGACATTTCCCCTAAGTCTTTTGTTTAGGATTCTGACATCATTCTACGTCTAAAGGCATAAGCCCACGATAATTTAAATTAACCCTAGGGTTAGTCTCTGGATTTGCATGTGCATCTTGCTTGTTTTCAGTTCTGTTTTCTCTGTCATACTCTGTCTTCTGTGAACACCTCAGAACTATTTGATAAGTGTACTAAACATTGTTTAAAATCAAATCAGCAGCTTCTCATATTTTTTCTTATACCAGTCTTATTACACCGACATCGGTTAACTGACCGACATCGGCTATAGTCTAACCGACATCGGTTACCAGACCGATATCGGTTACTATCTTTTACAGTTCCTGACAAACCAACAACTTACCAATTTCACCATTCTGAGTCTGTTTCTATTCTTGATAGATTGAAACCCTACTATGTACTCCTGTCCATGGTTGTTATCACTTGAAAGCAAGCCGCCGCCATGGTTTCACATGCTTGCTCTGTGCCTTTGCCTGAATCACCCCTGCGCACATTCTATAGGGAACCCTACGGACACCAGAGAGATCCCCAAAATTCTGTAGGAGATAAAGAATTTGCCAAATTTCTACGGATGCTAATCCTAAGCTTTGTCTGCACAATACTATTTGTCTCTCGCCCTTGACCGTACACACTTTGATGGTCAACTCCTTGTTGGCATGCCTATCAAGTATAGCTGCTCATTTAGCCCCTTCTCACACGATAACTCCACTTTGCCTTCCGCATCCTTAGCCCCGTCGCTTACCTCACGGCTTGGGGGTCCATACGGCACAAATTGGCTTTCCTTTGGTTAATCTTGGGCCCAACATGTCACACTACCGCTGTGCTCCTACCTCGTCTCTCTTGCAGACTGCTCCGTTCATGACTTGCTCTCTTCCACCTATCCACACTAGCTTTCCTTCTCAAGCTCCGCCTACCTTTTCATTCCCATACACGTATCCAGTGACCTCAACATCTTATATGGGACATCCCTATTCGGTCACCTCAACATATTCATCCTCCATACCTTATCAACACTTAACCCCACCATTGTCTAGCGGAGGCCCTTGGCCCAATTTGCCTCCGTTTACCACAACCGCACCATCTTCTCATCCAACCACAGATTTCATCAAACAAATGATGGACAAAATGCAAAATCTGGAGGCTTCTGTTTCGGGAAGTCGTAGCGCCTTGACATACGAGCAAGTTTGTCGGGAGCCTATTCACCCTTTTGTCCCCCTTCATTCATATCCTCCTCAATGGGAATTGCCGAAATTTACTCGTTTTAATAGTAAAGAGGATCCTCAACAACACTTGTGATCATTTAGACATGCTTGTTATTTGATTGCTCATGATGATGCCTTGTTACTCCGCACTTGTCCTTATCGGGACCGCGCTTGGAGTGGTACGGTGCTTTAACCCAAAGACTCAATCTTCTCTTTTAACCAGCTATTAGCCCAATCTTTCTTGGATCATTTCTCCATTAACATTTCCAAAAAGTATCTATCACTGACCTTTATGCCATCTGACAATTCGAAGATGAATCTATCGCAGATTTCGTTGGACGATGGCGCGGCCTTATCAACCAACTTACATATGCCTTGCCTCAGGCTGAACTTATCGAACTTTTTACGCGGGCATGTGCTAAGCACATTTCTCCTACTCTTCAAATTCAAACTTTCCGCACATTTGACGAGGCCTTTACCATGGCTCGGAAGCTAGAAATTCGAGCCTTAGAAGAAGAGAAATTGCGGTTGCGCAACAAAAACCCCAATTTCGAACTCCAGATTCTACCAATAAACCAAACACCACCACTCCTCATGCATCCACTTCTTCTAAATCAAAAGGAGCTGTCCACGCGGTGATGGTCAAATCTCAAGCACCGTCTAATACTCCACCAAAAACCACCTATAAGTATAAAGCTGAGCCCATCAATTACACTCCCTTGGGAGAAACATATGGTGTGATATTGGAAAAATTGCTCAAAGCAGGAGCCATTACCTTACCTCCTGTTAAACCTCATTCCGGGTTCGATTCCACTCGCGCCATACCTTCTTGGTACAAAGAAAATGACTTCTGTAACTTCCACCGCGTGAAGGGACACAGTCATGAGAACTGCAAGATGTTGAAAAACATAGTGCAGGAAATGGTTGATGCGGGGGATATAGCCCTCGATAATCCTAACGCCCCTGCTAATCGAAATTTGAAAATATTCAACAAACCATTCCTGAATCATTCTTCTAACAGTAAACTAAACCAAGATATATTAGCCGAGGAGAGTGTTCATGAGATCCATGCAGTCTTCGATTCCCAGCCAAAGACCTCTATCGAACAAATTCTGAATCAAACCTCTTCACTAATGCAGGAAACCGAACCCCCTTCCTCGCCATCAAGACAAACTGAAATCCTTGCCGTTCCTTTATCCATCAAGGAATTAACTTCCCAGAGTTCCCTTCTCACAAATGAGCCTTCTTATACCACATCCTTGCAAGACTGTGAGTGGATGTTATCTAATTTATCTATTTCCCAAACGTCTCCTTCTACCATTCTTGCTGCACAAGAGGAAGGCTCGCCACTTCTTTTGTCATCCTTAGACGAGAAACCTCTTGAACTGACATCACCACATTCTTTAAACATGACAGATCCTCTCAAACACGCCCTCCTACCTATTAGTCCTTCATCACCTAAATCTTTTTAGAAACCGGTGGACCTCTTAACGCCCATTGATACAGTGCCTCACATACCCCTTGTATCATACCCACAGTGGACCGGAATCACAACCCACCTTTCTTCCATACAAAAGTTTCTATTCACACGTGAGGAATGTCATTCCCCAGAAGATGACAGTCTGTGGGAATGTTTGAGTACGCCATATTCTACTCAAATGCAAATGACCGATCCCGATGCCTCTACCATATACTCGAAGTGTTTACAGAAGCTTAAAATGCCTATGTCCTCATCTTCACCCCCCTCATCTCTACCAAATACCTCATCCACTTCTATTAACCTAACCAAATCTTCCCCTACGCTTGGGACCTCACCCCGCATCTACAACCTTCGTCCTCATGTCACGTGTTTATTGTACTTGATAATACATATGCCCCCAGGTGGTATGAGTGAGCTAGTAGTGTTCTACTTGGCAAATAATATAGGATTATATAGGGGATAGTTTCAAGGGTAGGCAAATTCAACCCCTAAAAAAAATTAAATTGTAATTTTTAGGCGACAGGTCACTGACTCGCGCTAGAAAATTCACCTTTTCAATTTTTTTCAAAATGGAATATTCACCATATTATGAATATTCGCCACTAAAATTATCCCTGAACTCAGCCAAAAATACAAAGCGTAGAGCATTATAATTCACTGTGATCTGATGTGGGTCATACTTTCTATACCAGTTATGTGTGCACCCTTGAAGAGTGGTAGAGAGTGTTAGGAAATAAGGGATAAAATATGTGGAACA
Source organism: Taxus wallichiana var. yunnanensis (assembly GCA_018340775.1). Classification (NCBI taxonomy): domain Eukaryota; kingdom Viridiplantae; phylum Streptophyta; class Pinopsida; order Cupressales; family Taxaceae; genus Taxus; species Taxus wallichiana. The sequence goes on along the minus strand of CM031239.1, from coordinate 19,112,420 downwards.
ATCCCACTCGAATTGCAATAATAGAAACTTATATGCGAGAAAATATTACATATCTAAAATAAAATTGCAAAAAATAAAAGAATACAATATAAAGACAATATTTAATATGGTTCATCCAATTTGGTCTATGTCCACCAAGAATCACTTGCTCATATTTTATTACAAGCCACCTGTTGGCGAGAAAATTTGTTGGGGGACAAATTAGTGGTTATCTTGCTAATGCTCTAGGAGTCTAAATCCCTCTACTTAACTGGTGAAACTACCATATGTGAATGCGTGAGTAAAAAGTGAGTTTTATCCCGGTGGCCTTTCGGATGGGGATCTAACAGGGGCACTCCATTGACCCTGCGGAAAAAAGCTTGCAGATATCTGTAAGGGAGGAATTTTTTAGGAAAGCGGGAAAGGGAGTGAGAAAGTTAGAAAAGAGAAACTAATGCTGCAAGTAGAAAATCAGAGACTTGCATACACCAACCAAAAATTTCATTACATGCACTTGAATTTAGAAGAAAAAAATCTACATAACAACAAGACCAAATAGTGTTTAATGAGCACAAAGTACCACTAAAATCCTTAAATCAAAAAGGCTAAAATTCCTTCTTCCTTTATTGAAGCTCAAACAAAAATTGTACATAACATAGAAATGGAATACATTTTAGAGTAGGGAAATTGGAAGAAATTTTCTATCTCTTTTCTCAAATTTGTGGTTATCTTACTAATGCTCAGGAGTCTAAATCCTCTACTTAACCAAAGTGAAATTGTCGTATGTGAATGCATGAATAAAAAGTGAGTTTTATCCTGGTGGCCTTTCAAATGGGGATTCAATAGGGGCACTCCACTTACCCCGCAAAAAAATCTTGGAGATATTTGTAAGGGAGGAATTTGTTAGGAAAGTGAGAAAGGGAGTGAGAAAGTTAGAAAAGAGAAACTAATGTTGTAAGTAGAAAATTAGAGACTTGCATACACAAGCAAAAATTTCATTACATGCACTTGAATTTAGAAGAAAAAAATCTGCATAATAGCAACAAGACCAAATATCATTTAATGAGCATAAAGTGCCACTAAAATCCTTAGTAAAAAAGGCTAAAACTCCTTCTTTTATTGAAGCTCAAGCAAAAATTGTACATAACATAGAAATGGAATACATTTTAGAGTAGGGAAAATGGAAGAAATTTTCTCTCTTTTCTCTCTTCACAAGGATATCTCTCTCATGAAATCACAAAAAAAACTCCAAAATCTAAGAAGTCATCTAAGAATATCTTCAAATGAGAGCTTGATACAATTTATAGAAGAGAAAGCAACTCTTCATTTTCTCGATGAATTTTCAAATACTTTAATCGAGTTTAGACTATTCATATCCCACTTGAATATTTAAGTCCCTTTTATAAAAGCAAGGTGATTTAAATTTTACATTATGTTTCTAGAGTCACTTTAAGTTATATTAAAAAGTGCAAACCTCAACAAAAAAAAATATAACATTGATGAGAGAGAGTCTTTGGGTGAGAAGAGAAGAGAGAGATAAAGAAGAGGAAGAAGAAGAGAAAGAAAGGAAGAATTATGTAGAAAAATGAGTGTTGCAAAGTGGATTTGATCCCACTTCGACTAGTTTCCACTCGCGCTCCCGAGAAGGCCTCTATCCTTCCAAGCTCCTTATTGAAATGAGATACTGCATTTTCCACTTTGTTGACATGAGGAATGAAAACACAACTAAATGTATTTTTCCATCCATTAGACACACTTTGTTGATGTCTTTGCACCTCTTGAACCATGATGAGTGTTTTTCTGCGATAATTGCAATAGAAACCCGAATCTCTAAGAGGAAGTCAAGGGTACCCTTAGTGAAGGAATTTTTTTTTCCTACCTCTTTCTTGACATGTTCTTTAAATGGACTAATAAACTCATAAGCAATTATGTCCTTGCCCATTACAGGTAATTCAAGTTTATGAGTTTTTGATTTATACTATCCTGTGACTTGTATACTTATTCCTCTTTTTCCTCCAGCTCTGTGATGGCTTGATTGATTACCTCAAACCTTATTGCAAGGCCCTTGCCTATACATGAGTCAAATCTTTCAAGGAGTTTCAAAATCTTCTTATCAATCAACTCTCGACAATGAGTGTTGCTCATTTCATCTACTACTAGACCCAAAGGTTCCCAATAGTCCCTTTATTTCTCCAAGTATTCCTTGAGTGATCGTGTCCTATTTGTCATACACATGTAAGTGAAGAGTTTGACTGATTCTTGGAGCACTGAATTCCCTTTTTTAGAAATTGAGTTGATCCATTCATTATTCGCTTGCCCCGCATTGTGAACTTGTGTGTCCTCCTAATGGAATCTAAATTGAAGCTATTGATGGGCACAACTTCCTCCATGTTGATTTTCATGGCATTGAGATCAACTAGATGTTACACATAGAATGAAAACATTCATACGTGTTTCTTTAATTCATCAACGTTCTTCTTATAATCCTTATTCATCGCCACCATGCAAGCGGAAGATTACTGATACATGTGCAAATCCCCTTCATGAGTTTCTCGGTCCCAGTTGGATCATGCTCATCTCATAGTCGGCCGATGTCATCTCATCCACTAGCTTGATTACCTTTGGTGAGCTACTTCAATGTATTGATTACCCATTTCCCCACTGTAGAACCATGAGGCTGTATGTGTGAGCTTTATTGATCTTTTTTCTTTAGCCAATGAGATAATGCTTTGATAGATCGGGGTTTCACTTGTTGCATAGTGCAGGTGTTAGGGACAATCATTTCGTGCATCCAAGGAAACATCTCATTGGATTTGGGATCGATGATAGGTGAATAAATGGTTCCCTATTCTTGTGGAGGAAAATCTTGAATGAGAGAGGTATGAGTGTCAATAAAAGGTCGACCTCCCTGTGGTGACTCAAATACTAGGTCTTAAACCATGCGTTCTTTATCCACTTGTGTTTCTACCACTAGATTTTCTTCTTGCATCTCGTGATCAAATCATCCTCTTGGAGTGACGTAAATGAGTCTTCTACCTTGGCTTTCTTTAGCATCTTCTCGTGAGGAGAAGCTTCCAAATTTGTGGCCTTCCTTTTTGAACTTTCTAGAGTGTTTAGAACTAGAAGTCACCTCTATGAATTTTGAAGATGACTGATGGGAGGCTTACTTCTGACTTAGAGGAATTATTTGTGACTGGATGATCATGGTTCACTTCTTCTAAAACCAATTTCTCATTCTCCTTACCACTTTCTCAATCCGCTCCTTTATATCCCCTGATTCAGAACACACCAGTTGACTGGAGGAAAGGGGTACATCTTGACTGCTGCATACTCATGATCATACATCTCTATCCCATCATCATGCAAAATATATTCATACCAAGAGGACTTGAATTTATTAATCTAACTAATTGTCATCCTCATATGGTCCTTCTCATGCACTTCAAATTCATTAGCACAATTGGCCCAGTAGTCCTCAAATTATGGCTCATGTTGCAATTCCGAGAGGTAAAAAGAGTTAGGATCTTCTCGTATGTTGAAATTAGGCCTCTCAATGTAGGAATGCAAAGTCAAATGAGCGAAAGCAACCTCTAGATGAGATGTCTCATTTGAGCTCTTGAACGTGAATACCCTAAGAGATATATGAAATGAAATCAACATCTTCCTCCTGCTCCTAAGCCTATTATTCACTTGAATGATCTACCGTAGAGCTCAAACAATACAATTTGGTCACTAAGGTACTTAAGAAGCCTTCACGGGGCTTAGTTGAAGCAAACAACTTACAAGTAGGAGAATGTCAAGAATTATATGAAATAAGAGCCATATTTCTTAATCAAGGACACCGCTTGTGGCGACATCCTAGCATCCAAATCCTGTTCTAAGATTCGGACCACATAAATTGTGAACACATTGTTCACGTGAGTGAAATTTTCATGGTTTTCCTCCATTACCAATTGTGGAAGCTTCTCGAATGCAAGTATCTTGGTAGCGTTATTTTGTGTGAGGTCCAATCCTTTGAAAGATTTTGAGCTAGCCGGAGATAGACCAAATAAGAAGTCATGTGGAAATTATTCATCATAGGTACTTGGAGTAGTTGCATATAGAGATTATCACCGATGATCTTACCTTAGTCACTTCTCTTCTTTCCTTATGTCAACGTTAAGATGAAAAGGCCCATCTAGTCTTGGAAGTCTCTTGTGCTTGCTTCGCCCATAACTTTGTTGAGGAGAGTGATAACATCTAAATATCCTTCTCAAAACTCACACCTTGAAAGGTTCTTGGGCATCCTTGAGGGATTTCTCCCCATTTTCAACCATGAACCAAGTGCACCCCCTTGCATGTAGGCATCCATCATTTCCCAATCATGCAAGGCTCTGTCCTTTGAGATGACGACCATGTTGGGTGATGTAGGTATTTGTAGAGAAATTAAGATGGTTCTAGGGCTAATGACCACCATCACTATTCCATTTTCAGCTTGGATGGTTCTTGTTTCACGCTCATAAGGGTGAGAGTAGGCTAGGACCAACTCAAGACTTTGAACAAAATCGGGTGTCTTGCGGCGGTGAACAAGCCACTTATGAATATTTGATCTTCAATCTTCTTTTCAATCTTTGGCTGCCATGTGATTTCTAAGGTCATTTAGGTCCATGTACAAGACATCACTATCTTCTATCTCATACTCGCAGGCAAAGGGCTATGCTAGTTTTTGTCCCATCCACTTCGCTTCATGTTTTCCTTAGAAAGAACAACTTACTATTTTTAGTAAGTATGAAAAAATAACTCCCTCGAACCTCAACTGGATGTTGCGACTTTGATTTCCTCTTCTCCCTGCATTCCTCTCACCTTCTGGATCAAATTTCTATTTTTGGCAGGTGCTCATGGGACCACTTACTATTTTTAGTAAGTTCTAAAATTGGACCAAAATGCCTGTTCTGGTGAATTCTCAGCTGTAGTGCATCTTTAATATCTCTGTCTCCTTTGCAAGTTCTTATGTTGATGAATTTCTCAAAATAGCAGCCCCTTATATAGAGGACCGGTATTTTTAGAAATTAGGCTTCGGAGGTTGGATTGACGTGGAAAAAAGGTTTTTGATATGGGTTTTTTCCCAATATTGCTCCTCTGAAATTTTAGACCTACATGCTCAATAGTTTAGAATATTTTAAACTTTTAATTTTTTGACCTAGTAGTGCTTTTGGACATGGAAGCCATTAATGGACCTCAAAAATTGCAGGTCTGGTTTACTCCTCTATTCATGATGAAATTTATATTTTTGATATGCATTTTTTCCTCTTGTGTTTTTGGTGAAATCTCGTTTCGATCCGACTGCTAGTTTGACAGGAAATGCAACTTCTTTCTACATTAGACAAGAAAGAAGATTTATTCACTGTGAATGTTTTATGGCATAAGAGGAGGGTATAAAGGTATGTTTTTGATGGTTTTGGATAGAGGAATAAACAACAAAAATAGTTCATCAATCCGTGCATCTGTTTGCAAGATTTCTTCAAATTTCAATTTCATGACAATGGGGATTTCTACTATTCTTCTTCTCTGTTCTTCGTTTCTTCTCCTTAGCTTGATGAAATATTCTTTAGAGCTACGTATCACCATGAGAAAGATGATTTATTCACTTTGGTGGAGCTGGTTTGAGATTTGGAAATGGTGGAGTGGTGGTAGGAAGTTGCAGAGGAGTTTGTAGATATGGTTGTGCACGGGAATGTTAGAAGTTAGAAGCGGGAAACAGGAGGGGATTTTTAAATTTTGAAATAAGGTTGAGAAGGGATGAGGAAAATTTTCATGTCCATGACATCCCTAACCTTAAAGGGATGTGAGGGACATCAAATTCCATGGTGAGCAAGGCGACGACACATGGTGGAGATCCGACGACAGGGAATGAAGGCTAAAAATCAACTTTAAAGCATTGAGGAGCTTGGAAAAATTTTCCATGTTTGATTTCCTTGACCTCAAAGGGGTATGAGGGACATAAAATTCCATGGCACTCTAGGTTATGACACGTGGCAATGATATGACGGTTGAGGCTTTGAGCTCCCACAAGCACCTGGGGGCTGAATTGACAATCCTAGAGGTCGTATGAGGGTCCAGAGGTATTATGAGGGCTAGGAAATTTTTTCCATGTGTAATGTACCTTACCTTGAGGAACGTGAAGGATGAAAAATCCTACCAGGCTCCTGTAGCTGACACGTGTCCTCCCAAAATTTGACTAACTCCCGAACTCGCTCTAAGAGGGTAACTTGAAACGATAATAACTTGAGCTCCTATGTAATTTTCTAATGAAATACTATATGATCTTGAATGGAAATATCCTTCTAAATATAATGGTGGGGGCATAATGTCTTGATTCTTCCATATTGTACCTAAAAAGTGGATTTTTGATCTAGTGCTCCACTTGTGCATGATAAAAAATTATTTCAAACCCATTTCTCCAAAGTGTTGAGAAAAAAATAATTTCACCATATTTTAGGTCTTAGAATTCCCTATCCAGAGATGTTTTATTTTTCTCCTAACTCCATATAGAGATCCTGAATTACCTTCGTAAGCTCAATGACTGTTTTGGCCTATGTACTGCTTAGGCCTATGAACCCTAATTTTGGTGAAACTGCCCCAAACTCTCCAAATATTTCATGAATCTTCCTGAATCAATTCCATGATTTCCCAAGGCCTTTGAATCACCTCTGTGTCTACTTTGGATTTTTGCTCCACTCTATGGGGTTGCCCAAGGAAGGCCAATGATAACCCTTCCCACAACTGCCTGAAGCTTGTAATTTTTAATGAACTCCTAAAATCACCTAGGGGGTTGATTTGACTTTCCTAAATCACCTAGGGAATGAATTAACACCAATTGGGAGGTTACTAGACTAACTGGTTAGACCCGAGGTGCCACAGAATGATAAAACATGAAAATTTTGGTATAGGGGTATAGTTGTCATGCTCGAAAATTGTTGATTTCCTTGTTGCACATTTACAAGAAAACAACTGGATCTAGCTTGGAGACATGGCATGGACTGAGTGTAGTGAAGACATGATATGGGGAATCCAAAATATCAACTTTAGACCAATGCCTTATCCATTGGGCCTTACGGAGTCATGTAAAATTTACAAGAGAGGAAGATAATGAAGAAGGAAACCCACACACACACACACGAAACACACACACGTCACACACCTAGAAATCACCTATGGTACAAGGCGGGGGACAACCCAATTTCACCGATGATATAATTTCAAGAATTTCCCATCGCAAGGTAGTTCCAGGTGGCGTTAAGTCCAAATATAGAGTAGAAAAATATTCTCGCCGCAAGCTTCACGAACCTAGAATGGGCCAAGCCATAATGAATCAAAATTTCCATGGCTACCTTTTGGTTCCCTTCTCTTGTCCCATAGTAGGAAAAGGTCTCAAACTTTGAATTCTCTCACTTTAGATTTCTTATCAAATATATTCTTTACTTTCAATTGGTGCTCTTGATATGGTCCACCACTCAAGTCTATTTTCTTCTAGCTTCTCAAGAAAAAGGATCCTTTTGTCAATGGAATCATTATCTTTGTTCATATTCTATTCCCTGAGAAAATTGAGAGTTAACATCTCAACCATGATGGGAACTTTTTCTTTAACTCCATACAACAATTGGAATGGTGACATACCTATTACCTTCTTGGGAGTGATCCTTTCTGCCCATAATGCATCATACAATATTTTTGTGCCAATTCCTTTGGTTTTCATCTACGAGCTTGCTTGATTCACCATTTCTCTATGGATAGTAGTCCGATGAATGAGATAGAGATTCCATAGCCATAGAAAAACTCAGTCAATTCCCTTGAAGAGAAATAGGTAACATTATCCACTACAATCTTCTTTGGCACTCGAAACATACTATGATATTCTCCTTGATGAAGTTGGATACTGTTTTAGTGTTGGCTTGCTTGGCCAGAATGGCTTCCACCCATTTTGTGAAGTAGTCTATTCTTTGTGAGCACATAGGTGTGCCCGCTCTTGAGTGAGGATTCAAAACACCGATGAAATCTAGTCCCCACTACTAAAATGGTTCTTTAATAACAACTGGCCTGAGTGGTAGTGTTGCACGTTGTGGTCTCCCAATAAATTGTTGACATGCTTCACATTTGGAAACCCATTCTTGAGTGTTTGTAAAGAGGGTGGGCCAATAATACCTTCCTTAGAGGATCTTGTGTGTAGTGACCATCGCCGAGAAATGTCCACCACATGTTTGGTCATGGTATGCTTTAAGAAATTTTTCTTGTTGCTCTTTGTCTACACATTTGAGGAAGCATCCATTAAGACCTCTCTTATAAAGTACATGGTTCTAGATTACAAACTCTATTTCCTTTAGCTTAAGTGTTCTCCTTTGCTTGTAATCAAGATGAAAAGGGCATTCTCCATAAGTTAGGTAATAGGTAATATCAGTGTACCACTCATCAGTAGTGGTTATAAAGAGAACATGTGGATTATTTTCAGAATAAGTTGGGCAAGCACAATTTTCTTCACCATGTTGAGCCTTGAGTGCTTCATCTTCAAGTGATCATCCCACACAAGACATTTCCTCATACCAAATTGGAGGTGGATCTCCAAATCATACTCTTGAATTTTTGTAACCCAGTTTCCTCTTTTAGCTCTATGATCTTGTTGTGTCAAGATGGACTTGATTGCACCGCCATATAACATCACCCACGGTATGAGAGTTGAGTATGTAAAATATGTAATTTTATACAACCTTGACTACGACATAGGCATGTTTTTCCAACTGGCTGTAGTTTAGTTCATGATTATTTAATGGGTAGCTCATGAAAGAAATGGGTGCCTCCACACCTTCATCATTCTTTTGGACTAGAATGATAGAGAATGTGTGTTCGATGCATAACAATACCTCATGAATTTTTTCTTGAAATTCAGAGATACAAGACTTGGGGCTTTGGAAATGGATTTCTTGATTTCTTTAAAAGATGATTTTCCTTCATTATTCCATTTGAAGTTTAAATTGAGGTTTCATCATGGTAGTGATGTGCTTTGTCAATTCTACAAAATGAAGAAAGCGTGAAGGAAGTTTACCTTGCCAAAGAAAGAGTGAACTCCTTTCTTGCTTGTGGGTAGAGATAGTGCTTGAATGGCTCATAATCTCTTAGGATCAATGTGTGCTCCATGTTTATTCACAATGTGCCTCAAAACTTTCCTTTAGTGAATCCAAAAATGCACTTTTTCAAGTTTAACAATATTCCATGTTTTCTACACCTGCAAGTACTGTTCCAGTGATGGATATGGTATTCCATTTTGAAAAAATATTGTGAGATCATTAAGATATATGACAATGCAATGTTTTAAATATTTGAATGCCAAATCCATCACCCTTTAAAATGTAGCTCTTGCATTGATTAGACCAAAAGGCATTACTTTGTTGTACGTAAAAGTGCCCCAAGGCATTGTGAAGGCTATCTTGGTGTGATCCTCCTCTTCCAATTTGATTTGATTGTACCCTAAAATTCCATCAAGTAATGAAAGCATTTCAGATCCGGTGACTTCCTGTAAAATATGGTGCATGATAGGGAGAGGATAATTGTCTTTCAGCGATGCTAGGTTCAAGTTGTGAAAATATACACATATTCTCATTTCACCATTCTTCTTCCACACTGGCACAATGTTGACCACTAATGTTGAATGATGGATGGGAAAAATAATCCTTGCATTAAGCATCTTCATTACCTCCTCTTTGATGGTATCAACAATCTTTGGGTTATATGGCATTTGTTTTTTCCTGAATGGCTTGGCCTCCTACTTTAAGGGAATCGAGTGATGCATTTCCTTTGGTTGGAAGGATTTGAGCTCATCATAAGAGTAGGCCAAAACATCCAAATATTTCTTGAGTAATACAACAAACCTTCTCTTCTCCTCAAGTGAACAACACTTTCGATATTGACCATCCTTGGCTCCTTTGGGGTGCCGATGTTTTCCTTCTCAAAATCAAGTTGGGCACCGAGAAGATTGTTTTTCTTTCTCTTGAATGAATTTGTCGTGTTTTTCAAAGAGGTCCTCCAGAGAAACTAGGCCTTTGGGAATCTTGTTTCCTTTCAATTTTATCACTCCTTCTTTATCAATCCCTTTAATTCCTTCTTTCTCTTCTTTGGCTACCACTTCTCGGTGTTGATTCTCGCTTCCTTCAAAGAAGAGATTATTGAAAATTTCCCTTTGTTCCAAGAAATCCAGGATTTGATTATCATCATTAAAGACTTGCCAATGATTTACATTATCTGGTACACTAGGCTTGAACACCATCTCAATGGTTACTTTATCTTTTCCAAAATAAGGATGAGGTGTTACTAGGGAAGCTGACACTACAAGGGAATCAAATTTTTCATTCTTCTCTCTTGGGATAGACTCAATGGAAAATGCATCAAAAGAATCAATGCAATCCCATACTCTATTTCTATAATGCTGGAGTCTTGGATTTTTTACATGATATTGCTGTCGGACTTGATTTACTATAACTTCCACATCACCATGACATCTCAACTTCTTGATTCCCATATCTTTTGCCACACCCATGCCTAATAGGAGAGCTTCATACTATACCTTGTTATTCGTATTATACAATTGTAGCTTGTAGGAAAATGGGTACAATTCACCAGAAGGAGAGTACAACACCACACCTACTCCCGAACATGCACTAGAGTGACTTCCATCAAATTCCATTGTCCAAACTTGGTCTTCTTCCTCCTCCATAAGAAGTGGCAAGTTCTCATCTTTTTCGGATGTGAGGAAGTAATTGCCTAGCCCGCTGTCTTGAAATAAAATGTTTGCCTTTGGATCATCAGACTTTCGTACCATGTACTTCATCTTCCTCACTGGAAACAATTTATTCATTTCACCCTTTACTGGGATAGTTACAGATGACCAATCCATTTTTATCTCTCCACCCAAATCTCTACAAAATCTACGGCTCAGTAGCATCCCAAAGGATGCTGGAATGTTTACCACCAGGATGGTGAGGAGCACTTTCTTATATGGAAAATCAGCTAGTGCTACCTATGCATCTTTTATTCTTCCTACCAATGACACTTGTTTGGATTCCATTGAATAATAGGTGCCATTTTCCTAGGTCAAGGTGAGGCCTAGGAAATTTGTAACTTTGCGGGCATCACATTATCTGAGGCTCTGAAATCTATGATGTAATTATTTAGTTGGAAGCCTTTAATGAGGAGTGACAGGTAGAAAGGTTCAACCTTGTTGGTTTTGGAGGCACTAAGGGCTAGCATGTTTTGAGAAGGTGGTGTGGATGGTGTGGGGAGTAAGCCTTTAGAATTTGGACATGAGGTTATAGGATTACCACCATGGACTACATCAATGAACCTATCAAATTGGGCATGATGCATTTATAGGTATTCTATTTCTGTGAGTTGGACTTTAGTTTTGGTTGCATGTTCTACAAAGTCAAATGGGGTTATGGTGGACAAGGTAGAGGTTTCGGGAATGACAAAAGTTTTACATGGTGAAGGTTTTGCTATTTTGAGGTTGGATTTTCCTTCACGGGTGCAAAGAATGAATGGTTTGAAGGAGATGGGGATGTAGGTTTTGATGGAACCTTAGATTTTTTTAGAAACAACATTTGAAGGAGAATTATTTTTAGCAATTTTTGAGTTGGGAGAAGGACTGGATGACTTACTAGGTATGGAAACATGATCCTTGCTAACCAGTGGGTTTGGTTTTCTTTACCTGACTCCATCAAAGGTGGTAGTGGTGATCCTCTACTGATGATTTTATTTTGTGGAACCTCCACAAAAAAATATTCTTTCTTCTTCTTTTCCTTCACTGTAGTTACTAAGGATGAGGTACCTTTCTTAGACTATGCACGAGTGAAAACTACTCACAAGAAGCTTAAATATTCTTCATCACCATCATCTTCATCATCAACACACTCGATTAGGCCATTGTGTGTATCACCATCAACTTCTTCGACCTCAAGATAGTTTTCATCATCACCTGCATTTTCTTCTTTAGGTTCTTCAATTTCCACTTCCTCCTTTGGTTCTTCGGTGTCACAGGTGACATTGACTGGTGGTGCTTTGAGAGCAAGCCGATGAGGAGGTGGAACAATCCTTGGTCTATTGGGAGGATTTGGATTCCTTGGATTGTTCCGTATTGTGATATGGGACAGTTGTTTCTTTAAATCAACCAAGTCATTTTCCATTTTTGGAACATTGGGTTCGTGGTGACTGAGCCTAAATTCTAGCCTTTTTCTTTCTATTCGGGCCTTTCACTTTACCCAACATTATTAGATCATCATCTGTTTCTATCGTGGACTCCTAAGCTTCCTCAATGTTCTTGGTTGGGTTCTTCTGAGGAAGAAACCTACTTTTGAAGGTAAGGCATTGATGAAGAATCTCTTCAAATTATTTTAGAAGGCACCACATCTTTAGGAATTCTTCTTATCACCCTGTCATATCTTACTACGAAGTCTCTCATTGATTCAAAGATTTCCTTCTTCATTTGCACCAATTGGACCAAGAGATCCTGAAAGTATTTTGTGGTCTTGAACCTATGTTCGAATGCACTTCTTATATCTTCCCAATAGGTGACAAACCTTGGGGGTAGCATGTAGAACCATTTAGAAACTTTTTCTTGAAGTGACTCCACAAAGAGCTAGACTTGACACATCTTTGTGCTCAATGCCTAATACACTACAAGTGGTGATAAACACTGCTACATGTTCTTTGGGAGTTGAGAACCATCCCCTCTGAATTTTGGAAAGTTTTTCTTGAGCCTTTTGGTAGCTCGTGAAGTGGTTGAGAAAGGGTGAGTGGGTGGTGTTTCCACCACATGATACATTAGGCCTATGGTCCTCACGATCACGATTTGCCATTCTATTTTGGATTCTATCTTCCAACCTCTCTAAGGATGTGGTTTCTACTATGACTCTTACATCTTCTTCAACTTGAGCTCTTTCAATTTCTTCAATTTGAGCTCTTATTTCGGCTTTAGCTCTTGCTTCTCTTTCTCTAGCTTCTTCTTCGGTCTCTATGTCAGTGAAATCTTCAAGATTATCATTGATGTATGGGAACTCAACGTCCAATGGATTGATAATGCTCAAAATCCCAATGTGACTAATTGTGTGACAAAAAGGAGACCTTTAAATTCGAGAGCAGCTCTTGTCTTCTTTGAAGTTCTTCAAAAGTAGGATTGGTTTGTCCTCCTTGTCTTTATTGATGGGTGTATCTTCTATCCGTCAGCTTGGAAATTTATGCTCTTCTATGTAGCACTTGAATTTTCTTTGTCTTTCAAATTCAGCAGTGCATTCTTCTTCAAGGTCGAGTATTCTTGTAGTGATGAAGTAATGGTTGAAACTTTCTGTTATACCAAATAGCCTCTCATAAATTTGAAGCAATATCCTCTTGAATGTGGAAGAGTAGCTCAAGTATTTCAACAGGAGGATTTCCTAGAATAGCCATGGTTTGTAGACATGAGGCTCAGATAGCTATTCAAATTTAGAAATTTTCTTTTTTTGAATTTTATTTTTTTGAATTTTTTGATTTTTTTATTTGACCTTTGGTCGTACTCAGTGTAGATCCTGCTAAATATGCCCCATGGTGGGTGCCAAAAACTATTAGTGAGAAAATTTTTTTGGGGACAAATTGGTGGTTATCTTAATAACGCTCTAGGAGTCTAAGTCCCTCTACTTAACTAGTGAAACTTCCGTATGTGAATGTGTGAATAAAAAGTGAGTTTTATCTTGGTGGCCTTTCGGATGGGGATCCAACATGGGCACTCCAATGACCATGTGGAAAAATCTTGCAGATATCTGTAAGGGAGGAATTTGTTAGGAGAGTGGGAAAGGGAGTGAGAAAGTTAGAAAAGAGAAACTAATGCTGTAAGTAGAAAATTAGAGACTTGCATACACAGCCAAAAATTTCATTACATGCACTTGAATTTAGAAGAAAACAAATCTGCATAACAACAACAAGACCAAATAGCATTTAATGAGCACAAAGTACCACTAAAATCCTTAGTCAAAAAGGCTAAAATTCCTTCTTCCTTTATTGAAGCTCAAGAAAAATTATACATAACATAGAAATGGAAGACATTTTAGAGTAGGGAAAATGGAAGAAATTTTCTATCTCTTTTCTCTCTTCAAAATGATATCTCTCTCATGAATTCACAAAAATAGCTCCAAAATCTAAGAAGTATAAGAAGTTGTCTAAGAAGCTCTTCAAATGAGAAGCTTGTTATAATTTATAGAAGAGAAAGCAACTCTTCATCTTCTTAGTGACTTTTTAAATACTTTATTTTGACTTTAGACTATTCATATTCCACTTGAATATTCAAGCCCCTTTTATAAAAGCAAGGTGACTTAAAGTTTACATTATATTTCTAAAGTCACTTAAAGTTATATTAAAAAGTGCAAACATTAATGCAAAAATATAACATTGATGAGAGAGATTGGGTGAGAAGAGAAGAGAGAGAGAAAGAAGAGGAAGAAGAAGAAGAAGAGAGAGAGGAAGAATTATGTAAAAGAATGAGCCCGCAGCAGGATTTGATCTCGCTTCCGACCGGTTTCCACCTCGTGCTCCTGAGAAGGCCTTTGTCCCTCCAAGCTCCTTGCTGAAATGAGCTATTGTAGGTTCCACTTTTTCGGCATGAGGAATGTAAACGTAACTCAAGGTATCTGTCCATCCATCACCACACTGTTGATGTCTTTGCACTTCTCGAACCATGATGAATGTTTCTCTGTGATAAGTGTAATAGAGGCCCGAATCTCTGAGAGGAAGTCGAGGGAACCTTAGTGAAGGAAAATAGATTTCCTACCTCTTTCTTGACATGTTCTTTAAATGGACCAATCAACTCATCAATAGTTGTGTCCTCACCCATTACAGGTACTCCAAGTTTTGAGTTTTCCAATTTATACTATCTTGCAACTTGTATGTTTGTTCCTCTTTTCCTCCAGCCTATGTGATGGCCCGATTGATTGCCTTAAACCTTATTTCCAAGGCCCTTTCCCATACATGAGACAAGTCTTCTGAAGGAGTTTCAAAAATCTTCCTGTTGATCAACTCTTAGTGATGAGTGTTTCTCATTTCATCTACTACTAGACCCAAAGGTTCCCAATAGTCCCTTTCTTTCTCCAAGTCCTCCTTGAGTGCCCATGTCCTATTTGCTATCACACACATGTAAGCAAAGAGTTTGATCGATTCTTGGAGCATTGACTTCCCTTTTTTAGAAATTGGTTATCCATTCATTATTTTCTCACCCCTGCATTGTGAACTTGTGTGTCCTCCTGATGGACTATGGATTGAAGCTACTGATGGGTGTAAATTCCTCAATGGGGATTTTCATGGCATTGGGATCAACTATATGTTGCACATAGAATGATAGAGTTTACTATTCCTTTAGTTCATCAATATTCTTCTTATACTCCTTATTCCTCACCACCATGCGAGCGGAAGATTGCTGATACATGTGTAAATCCCTTCATGAGTTTCCGGTCCCAGTTGGATCGTGCTCATCTCATAGTCATCCAAAGTGTCATCTCATCCACTGGCTTGATTACCTTTGGCCAAGCTACTTCAATATATTGATTACCCATTTCCCATTGTAGAACCGTGAGGCCGTATGTGTAAGATTTCTTGATCTTTTTTCTTTAGCCAATGAGAAAATAATTGATAGATCAGGGGCTGCCACTTGTTGCATAGTGCGGGTGTCAGGGACAATCATTTCCTGCATCAAGGGAACATCTCATCGATTTAGGCTTGATGATAGGTGCACCAACCGTTCCCTATTTGGAGGAGGAGGAAAATCCTGAATGAGAGAGGTATGAGTGTCAACAAGAGGTGAGACCTCCTGTGGTGACTCGAAGACTAGGTCTTGAACCATGTGTTCTTTATCCACTTGTGTTTTTGCCACTAGATTTTATTCCTACATTTTTGTGATCAAGTCATCCTCTTGCAGTGACGTAAATGAGTCTTCTTCTACCTGGCTTTCTTTGGCATCTTCTCATGAGGAGAAGCTTCCAACTTTGTGGCCTTCCTTTTTGAACTTTCTCCAGAGTGTTTAGAACTAGAAGTCACCTCTATGAATTTTGAAGATGACTGATGGGAGGCTTGCTTCTGACTTGGAGGAATTCCTTGTGATTGGATGATCATGGTTCTCTTCTTCTAAAACCAATTTCTCATTCTCCTTACCACTTTCTCAATCCGCTCCTTTATATCCCTGATTCATGAACATACCATTTGATTGGAGGTAAGGGGGATATCTTGATTTCTACATTATCACGATCATACATCTCTATCCCATCATCATGCAAAATATATTCATACCAAGAGAACTTGAATTTCTTCATCTCACCGATTGTCATCCTCATATGGTCCTTTTCACACACTTCAAATTCATCAACAAAATTAGCCCAAGTAGTCCTCGACTTGTGGCTCATGTTACAATTATGGGATGTAGAAAGAGTTGGGATCTTCTCATATGTTGAAATTAGGCCTGGAAATGTAGGAATACAAATTCAAATGAGTGAAAGTGGCCTCCAGATGAGATGCGTCATTTGAGCTCTTACACGTGAATACCCCAAGAGAGATAGGAAATGAAATCAACTTCTTCCTCCCTGCTCCTAAGCCTATTATTCACTTGAATGATCTACCTGTAGAGCTCAAACAATACAATTTGGTCACTAAGGTACTTGGGTAGCCTTAGCGAGGCTTGGTCGAAGCCAACAATTTGTAGGTAGGAGAAGGTCAAGAATTGTATGAAATAAGATCCATATTTCTTAATCAAGGACACCGCTTATGGTGACATCCTAGCTTCCAAATCCCCTTCTAAGCTTTAAACCACATACATTGTGAACACATCATTCTCCTCCATGAAATGTCTATGGCTTTCCTCCATTACCAATTGTGGAAGCTTCTCGAACGTAGGTACCTTGGCATCAATGTTTTACATGAGACCAATCCTTTGAAATATCTTGAGCTAGCGAGGAGATAGACCAAGTAAGAAGTCATGTGGAAATTATTTGTCATGGGTATGTAGAGTAGTTGTAGATGGAGATTATTGCTGATGATTTTCCCTAGTCAATTCTCTGATTTCCTTTTGTTAACGTTAAGATGAAAAGGCCCATCCAGTCTTGGAAGTCTCTTGTGCTTGCTTCACCCATAACTCTGTTGAGGAGAGTGATTTCATCTAGATATCCTTCTTGAAACTCACACCTTGGAAGGTTCTTAGGCATCTTTAAGGGATTTCTCCTTGTTTTTAATCATGAACCAAGTGCTAACCCCTTACACGTAGGCATCCATTGTTTCCCAATCATGCAAGGCTCTGTCCTTTGAGATGACGACCATGTTGGGTGATGTAGGTATCTGAGAGAAAGTGAGATGGTTCTAGGGCTAATGACCACCATCACTATTACCATTATCAACTAGATGGTTCGTGTTTTAGGATCATAGTGGTGAGAGTAGGCTAGAACCAACTCAAGACTTTAACGAGACATTGGGTGTCTCTGCACGTCGAATAAGCCACTTGTGAATATCGATCTTCAATCTTATTTCAGTTTTTGATCATGCATATGTAATTTATAAGGTCATTCAGGTGCATGTATAAGACATCACTGTCTTTTATCTCATACTTGCAGGTGAAGGGCTGTGCTAGTTTATGTCCCTTCCACTTCTACTTCATGTTTTCCTTATAAAGAGTAACTTACTATTTTTAGTAAATATGAAAAATTAACTCCCTCGAACCTCAAATGGATGTTGTGACTCGATTTCCTCTTCTCCTTGCG
Source organism: Taxus wallichiana var. yunnanensis (assembly GCA_018340775.1). Classification (NCBI taxonomy): domain Eukaryota; kingdom Viridiplantae; phylum Streptophyta; class Pinopsida; order Cupressales; family Taxaceae; genus Taxus; species Taxus wallichiana. The sequence goes on along the minus strand of CM031239.1, from coordinate 19,094,658 downwards.
TTCCTCTCACCTTTCCGGATCAATTTTTTTTTGGTAGGTGCTCATGGGACCACTTACTATTTTTAGTAAGTTCCAAAATTGGACCAAAATGCCCATTCTGGTGAATTCTCAGCTGTAGTGCATCTTTAATGTCTCTATCTCCTACGCAAGTTCTTTTGTTGATGACTTTCCCAAAATAGCAAGTCCCCTATGCAGAGGACCTACTATTTTTAGAAAGTGGGTTTCTGGAGGTTGGATTGATGTGGAATGAAGTTTTAAAATATGGGTTTTTTTCCTAATATCACCCCTATGAAATTTTAGACCTACGTGCTCAATAGTTTAGGAGATTTTAAACTTTTAATTTTTTAACTTGACAGTGCTTCTGGACACGACAACCATTAATGGACCTCAAAATTAAAGGTTTGGTTTTCTCCTTGTTCATGATGAAATTTATATTTTTTATAAGGTATTTTTTTCCTCTTGTGCTTTCGGTGAAATCTCGTTTCGATCCGACAACCGTCTTGATAGGAAATCTAACTTCTTTCTCCGTTGGGCCGGAAATAAGATTTATTCATTGTGAATGTTTTATGTGCAGAGAGGAGGGTATGAAGGTATGTTTATGATGGTTTTATATAGAGGAATGAATAAAAAAATGGTTTGTCAATCCATGCATCTATTTGCAAGATTTCTTCAAATTTTGATTTCACGACAATGGGGATTTCTTTTATTCTTCTTCTCTATTCTTCGTTTCTTCTCCTTAGCTTGATGAAATATTCTTCTGGGACTTGCATATCACCATGAGAAATAGGATTTATTCAATCTTGTGGAGCTGGTTTGAGATTTGGAAATGGCAGAGTGGTGGTAGGAAGTTGTAGAGGAGTTTGTAAATATGGTTGTGCACGGAATGTTAGAAGTTAGAAGTGGGAAGTAGGTGGGGATTTTTAAATTTTGAAATAAAGATGAGAAGGGATGAGGTGAATTTTCATTTCCCTAACATCCCTCACCTAAAAATTATGTTAGGGACATAAAATTCCATGGCAAGCAAGGTGACGACATGTGGCGGAGATCGACGACAGGGAATGAAGGTTAAAAATCAGCTTTAAAGCACTGAGGGGTTGGAAGTTGGTCATATGGGTGACCAGAAGTCTCCTTAGGGGCTGGGCACATTTTTCCATGTTTGATGTCCCTGACCTCAAAGGGACGTGAGGGACATAAAATTCCATGGTGCTCTAGGTGATGACATGTGGCAACGATCTGACGATTGAGGCTTTGAGCTCCCACAAACACTGGGGTTCGAATCGACGATCCTAGAGGTCATATGAGGGTCCAGATGTATTATGGGGGATAGGAAATTTTTTCCATGTGTAATTTCCCTTACCTTGAGGGATGTGAGGGACACAAAATCCTACCAAGCTCCTGGAGCTAACACGTGTCCTCCCAAAATTTGACTAACTCTCGAACTCGCTCCAAGAGGGCAACTTGAAACGGTGATAAATTGAGCTCGATGGACTTTTTTGATGAAATTATATATGATATTGATTGGAAATATCATTATGAATCCAACGGTGGAGGTCATATGTATTTATTCTTCCATGTTATCCCTAAAAAATTGGATTTGTGATCTAGTGCTTAACTGTGCATTAGAAAAGCTTTCAAACCCATTACACCAAAGTGTTGAAAAAAAATAATTTCACCATTTTGTAGGGCTTGGAATTTAATTTACATAAATGTTTTTTTTTCTCCTAACTCCATATGGAGCTCCTAGAATGACCTTCTCGTAATCTCAACGATCTTGTTTTGGCTTGTCAGGCACGCCAGGCATGCGAACCCTAATTTTGGTGAAACTACCCCAAACTCTCCAAATATTTCCCGAATCTTCTTGAATCACTTCCATGATGTCATAAGGAATTTGGCTCACCTCTTTTTATAATTTGGCTTTTCTGTTCTACCCCATAGGGTTGGTCGAATCATAGGAAGGCCAGTGATAGCCCTTCCCATGACTACTTAAAGCTTGCAATTTTTTAATAAACTCCTAAAATCACCTAGGGGTTGATTTGAATTTCCTAAATCACCTAGGGGAATGAATTAAAACCAATTGGGAGGTTACTAGATTGACTGGGTAGACCCGAGGTGCCTCGGAATGATAAAACATGAAAATTTTGGTACAGGGGTATAATTGTCATGCTCGAAAATTGTCAATTTCCTTATTGCACATTTGCAAGACAACACCACCTCTCTCTCAATAAAATACCCACATCTATTTAGAGTCGTGCTCAACAAACTCTCCCGAATTCACACACATCTACAATTAAATGTCTCACCTATCAAAATTACATTAATAAGTAACTACTTAAATAGTTTTACAACATCAGGTACCAAAAACATGGGCAAAATCACCCCATAAACCTGTGGGTCAAAAATACCGCCTATATGAGAAAAACACATTTCTCAAGATATCGAGCATGTTTTTCGAGGCGAAAAAAATGTGGAGAGTTTACAGTACTTTTAGTGTATAGTCTTCAACACTTCCACACATGAAAACATGCTCCACAACATAGTAAAAACTAACTTGCTTTTCTATTTGAGGTCAGAATTCCTTTAACGTGCCATAATAGCTCACACTTGTACACATGCTTTGTTGTATCCTCGCACCCCTATATTCTCGGTAAGTAAAGAGCCATCTCATAGTAAACTTGATGTGGTTGATGAGGGTTTGGACCTTGCCCACCAGATCTAGAACCAGATCCCCCACCAATATTTCCTCTACCTCCAGAACCACTTGATCCACTTGATCCCAATCCTTCATATCCACCTAATCCTCTTCAACCGAGCACCAAACTAGTGGATGTAATTTCTTGCATCCCAGCTACAACAATAAACTAAACTCCCACAATTTGTGAAGTTATAGTACTTCAAGATGTATTCCCAATGTTCTACGCACCCACACTCTATCTTGACGATGTATGTGAAAACATTCCCCAATCGGATCCCTAAACAATGATGTCATATGTTCTACCATAGGTGTATGCATTGTCGATTTAATTTTTAATTCAAAGCTAAATGATATCTTCCCATGACACTCGGATTACCTATACTCACCTACTTCTCAATGACTACTTTTATAATTGGAACACCAAGCATAAAGGCTAGGTCACCAAGTGGGATCAAATGCACACCCATGGTCCTCAATCTTTCCTCCTCTGACGCAATCTCATCCGAAGCCAAAGGGGATTCCCTACCGTGATTTCCTAAGGTTAGGAGAGTTCGGTGCTCCAGCTCCATGTATTCCATGTGAGCTCTAAATCCTACATGAGCCATCATCCTCTTTAACTCTATAGACTCCTCAATATCACGTTGTTTTTACCAACTCCCTCTCTTACACTTCTTTATACTTGAGTCATCTTTCCTCTCTCTCGCCTTTCTATCTCTAGTTCCACCATATTTCACCACACACACTCCTACCCCCGTGAATGGTGGTGGGATTAGCTAGCCATAGGTAGCTATTCCAAACTCAAGAAAGCACCATCAAGATCTTAATTGACAAAGGAATAACGCATATGTAAAACCCTCGGGCTTACACAAGAATTTAAACTCAAAAATTCTAGACAATAATACATAGAAATAACGTACTCCAAAGTATAACTACGTACTACACTAGCCCACCAATGATCTACAACATGATTCCAAGCTTCATCTACATCAAACAAATTTTGGTAATCTTCCTGCGTCCAAAACCTTGGTATGTATCCTTAGCTTTTATTTGATGCATATGCTGACAACCACTCATATAATTCTATTGGAAAAAGGATGAAAAATGTCTCATAGAGCTCATGATAAAGATGATCTTCCACCCACTTATGCACATTAAAATTAGGTCTAGAACCATATCTCTCGTGCAAATTGATCTTGTCTGTCTTCTACCCAACTTTCAATGCTCTCAAGAGTCAATCGATACGCAAACTGTATGCAACATCTTGACAGACAGTTTGAAAAGAGGTCTCGACAACATAACAAAATGTAGTATTTTATTTCTACTCAATTACCTAGGTGCATTGGCACTTCATCCAGATAGATCTAAATTCTCACCCAAAGCATGTGAAGCTACCAATTCCCTCTTTTATGAAAGCTTGTCAACATGTTAGTATGTATGTTCATGATAACTATTAACAGATCAAGTGTAAATCTTAACATTCACCAGTACATAAACCAGAAAGAATAATATATTAGATAAAAATTAAGATTAAATTCACCATACAAGTACCAAGCTTAAATACATCAATTATCGAATCCAACCACAATTATCCATTGATAACCAAAAGATTACATAATGTGCTTACTACATAACAATAGTCACCAAAGAGTCATACGCGCTAGAACATTAACACAACATAACTCTATTACTATATGTATCAAAATACATGGTGTCCAAAACTATGTAGATTAACTAATATATATAGGGGTGGGGATTTTCCTTCACCACCCATGCATCTCAAAATAGATTGCATGCTCAAAATAGCCATGCGCTAAGTAGTGCATGTTTTTACAAGAAGGATAATAATAGATTAATCTATAAATAAACTCTACTTTAATCCTATTATTAGTGTGATCCATGCATGACCTTTGATCTTCCACTTTAGTCCCAAAATATCTCTTGCTTAGCCATGAATTCTTCTTGCTTTTATCTTCACTTTTATCTTTCCTATTTTTAGTATGTACTATGCAAAATCGGTTAAGTCTTGAAATTGATCTTCTTGGGCACGCCCTACTTCAACTGACACTCACGTGTGCCTACATGCCCCCTCTATGTACCCTCTCAATACTTAGGAAATTTGGCCAACCCAACATAAGCATATTATTACACTTATGAATATAGTGTGTAAGCTTAGAAAAGATGATGAATCACCAAGAGTGGTTAAGAAAGTTTATAGGTCTATGATTGGAAGCTTGTTGTACTCCACTACTCGGGCCTAACATTATGTAAGCAATAAGACTTATAGGGATATTTCAGCTTGATCCGAATGAAAACCAATTGCAAGCAAAGTCAAAAGGATTTTCATATATCTTCAAGGGACTATAGAGTATGGATTGTGGTATCCAAGAAGTAAAGGATTTGACATGATAACTTTTACTGATGATGATTGGGAAGGAAGTCAAGATGATAGGAAAAACACTAGTGGTGGGGATTTATTCCTAGGATATTTTCTAGTTTCATGGTCAAGAAAAAGAAGGGGTCAGTATCCTTGTTTACCTATGAAGTTAAGTATGTTACTATTGTTTCATGTTGTACTCAAGTGCTCTGGATGAAACAAACCCTAAAAGACTATAAGGTAGTGTATGAAAATCCCATTCCTATCTTTTGTGATAACACAAGTGCAATAAGTGTGTCAAAAAACCCTGTCATGCATTCAAGGACCAAACATATTCCCATCAAGTATCATTTTCTAAGAGAGCAAGTGAATGAACAAAGTGTCAAACTTGAGTATGTACCAACTAAGGATCAAATTGTTAATATTTTTACCAAGCCACTACCAAATGAATATTTTGAACATATTAGGTAGGAATTGGGTGTGATTCCTCTATCTACTAATCATTGATGAAGTCAAGGACTCATGGGGAGCTAAGTAAAGTATTATTTCAGCTCAAAGTGCAAGAAAGCATTATAAAAGGTGTAACTAAGGTAAACATAAGTCAAAGGGGAGTATGGTCCTATTCTATAGGTTGAGTCTTGTCAAAAAGGTTTACATCATCTCAAGGGGAGTTGTGTTTACTCAAGTGGTATTTCTCAAATCAAATAAAGTCTTAATGTTAAGGTTCGAAGATTAGTCAACAATGTTAATGCAAAGAAAGTAGGCATATAAATAGGGGAGCTATGTGCATATGTTTAAGTGAATTATTGATATTGTATGCATGTTTAAATGAGATAGGATCCCTTTGTAATTCATGTCAAAGGGGAGAGATAAATAAGAAATAAGGAAGAAGTGTTCTAAAGGGATGCATAAGAGTAGTTTCCATTAATGTTTTTGAAGGTGGTTGCCCTTGTTGACAAAGGAGGAGATTGTTGAGCATGTTGTCATTAATGTCATAGTGTCATTGATGTCAAAATGTGATTAGATGTGAGCATATACTTTCATTGATAAAGTAGCGTTTGTGAAGGTTGATTGGTTTAGGATGAGTGAGAGACTTTGAAGAAAACTAAGTAATCATGTGTGTTTTCTTCTTTATGATATCTTGGTGTATAGTCAAGTAGGCATGGCCAATAAGTATGGTCTTGTGTGTGTGATCTAGTGCCGCGTATGAGGTTGGTGTGATGTCAAACAAGTATAAAGTAGTATGAAAATGGTATAAGTGTGTTGTTAAGATGTTATCAAGTGCATAAAACATGTGACATGTCATGAAGTAGGTCAATCAAGGACTAGTATTTCATTTAATAAAATTTGAATATTTTATTTAAATCTAAATGCAAAGATATGCTATAAATGATATACAATGAAATATAAATGCTAAACAATTTATTTAATTTTAACTATGAAAGGAAATGAGAGGGGTAAGGTACTTATCTTAATTTTGATTATCCCATAATGATTCCGGCTAGATAATATGATGAAAAAGAAGCACAGACTATTGTAATGAACCATAGAAAAATCCAGTAGAGGTGGAAATGACTAGACTGGATGCCGGGAGGGACACTAGCACCCACGGGTGCTTGGGTACTAATTTTGGGTGCCGCAGTATTCAAAAAATCTCAGGATCTAGTTCCAATAATGTCACTAAGGTTTCACACTTCTTCTACTTTTGTCACTACAAGATCACACAATAATCACATGATCTCGTTATAAACCTATTATGAAATAATGACCTATAAAACCCTTAAATAGACATCAAATCCTAAAAAAAAAAATGCAAAATGAGGGGTCGACTATCCTCGGCTTCTCACGATGGTGAACTTATGATCGTGCACCGCACTACATCTCGCACTCCAATGTAGTTTTGTGTTTATGTGTGTATTGGTGCTTTTAGGTCACCCTTACGCTAATGAAGCTAAGATATCAAAGGTGGTAGCTAGATAAAATGTAAATGTGTGGATGTAATATAATGAACTCCCCTTCCTATGTAGTGTGTATGCAGAGTAATGTGCCCAAATGTAGTCCCTTGCTCTATGTAGATAGCTAGCCCTGATAAGAATTGTCCACCCATATAATGGTATGTATGTTGTGTTTATATAGGGATCTCTTGTTCAAATTTCAACACTAATGACCCGAAATGCCGACTAGTACCTTAGGATATGAGAGGGAAAACCAAAAATACTGACCTCAAATGTTAAAAATAAGATCAAACACAAAGAGGACATGAGCACCTAGGATGGACAGAGCGCTAAGTGCTAATGTCTAGTCCTGGGCGCTAGTGTCCAGAGACAAGTGATGACAAATGAGTGAAGACTGACAACCAAGGATCCCTGTAACTTGACTAGAACTATGTATGTGAGTGACAAGTGTAAAAGATAAAAGCAACAAAAACCAATACGAAAAGTGGATGGAATATGGGATGGGTCATCAATGAATACTTTTCTTACGCAAGATCCATATATAAAACACCATACTTGGTGGTATGGTTAATAGTAATAAGTGCATGATTTTATGTCTATAGTCTTAGAATTTGTAAGACCTAGTGCAAACATGGATATATTGACATGAATAAATGGGAAAAATAACCTAGGAGGAGTGAGTATGAGCATGAGAGAAGTTGTGTGACATAACATAGGCATGTGAGGAAGGTGTAGGAGTGCTTGGTATAAGTGTTAAGGGCAGATTTAAGGTCCATTGAAGCAAGATCTAGAAGGAAATAAGATAGAAGCATGGAAAAATTGATAGGAGATTCAAATTATAAGATGGTTAAGCTCATATGAGCATTGACATAGGTGGATAAGGTTGTTGCAAAGGCATGAACAAATTTTTATGTCAAGGGTCAAAAGAAAGAGTCAAATATTGTGTTTTGAGCTCTACCGAGTTATCAAAATAGTGGTTTCTAGCTTGATATGCAACTTCAAGTATTCACCCAAACATGTGTGCTTTACATGGGGACCAGAGCTCTTGGTGAAATTTTAAGAAGTATACAAAGAAGGATTTCCAAGTAGAATGAGGTCATTTGATCATCAAAGCTTTATGAACAATCTTTAAGAAGCCAAGGTGGTCTAAACCCTTATAAAACCCTAGATTGATAGTGATAGCCAAAATATGGAAGGTTTTCCTCTAAATGGCCTAAAAAATCTTATGTGATGGTTTGAGATTGTAGAGAATTCTCTAGAGCTTCTTTAGATAGTGGTGGTGTGTTATAGGTGTCAGGGTATGCTACAGGAAAACCCTAGTTTGTGAAGATTTTATAGGTACAGTCATGAGTTGCAAGGGTCATGATGAGAAATTGGTTAAGGGAGAAAGTACAAGAGTCATGTTACATATGTGTGACAAGTTCTGGATAGGATTGGTACAATGAATTATCAAACTTGATCTTCCAAGGTAGTGTATTGGTAAAGAGATAATGAAGCAAAAACCACCATACTGCGTTCAAGAAAGGTTCTTGTGTTTGTGCATGTTATAATGGTGTAAATGACATATGGACATGAGGTAGAGGTCATATATGATTTGTAAGAGCTTATATAAGGAATGGAAGTGGAGTATTCATGTTGAAACCATAGAGGTCTAATAGGCCTATCTAGATAAGCTAAGAAGGTCCGAGTTTTGAAGTATGCAAATGTTATATAGTTTTAGTGGCATATGATTTTTTATGTTTAAACATGTTTTTAGGCCCCTATAGAAGTGATCCAAGCATTAGAAGATATTTGAGGTGATGTTACGGGTGTTGGATACTTGAGAGCTCAAGACTGGTTCTTGAGGCCGAAAGATAATTTTAAGTTGTCTTGGAAAAGTAAAGAGTTTGAGGCATAAATCCTCAAACCGAGCATGTTATGGATTGTGTGAGGATCATGAGGTCAATATGTTTCTGTACATGTGCAATATATTCCTTGGTCAAGTATTTTGATGTGCCAACTTTCTCTTTTTGAAGACCGGTTAATTAGGTACATTGATCTAATTGGAGAAACAAGTCTATCAAGTGATCCACATTGAGATTGGACATTGCAGAGGTTATAAGAATGGAGATAATGTTGAGAGGTTATTTCTGATGTTTATAGAATAAATTGTGCCTTGGTGAAGATAATAAGTGCCTATGAAGCTCAAATTGTTACCATTAGGTGTAGACCTAATGTTTAGGCCTAGTTGAGAAGTATTGTGTTGTAATGGCTTATGCCGACCTATATGGTCATATATTATAACTTGAAAATGTAAGTAACATGTATTACTATGTTTTAACTGCCAATATTGATGGTCAATTAGTCATGGTCAACCTAGAATGGTTTGAGCATGTAACTTGTATAAATGTAAGACATGATAAGGCCAAATCTAGAGTTGAGATGATAAAGTGAAATAAACTAAGAGAAAATAAGGTAGAGGGGTTTGAAGGCCTAAAGGGTATCAAGTCAGAGTATAAGAATTTCCATGAAAATATATACATAACAAGGGTATAAAGGTTGTAATTTAAGCTCATATGACCTAATCAACACACATTGGTGCATGTATGAGTGAAGAAGGAGAAGGCATGGTTTGAGAGGTGTATGAGTGGAAGGAGCTGAAGGAGTGGTCATCATCAGTTGTTGAGCAACAAATTTTTAGAGGTGATCTTCATATTCAGGTGGATGAGTGGGTGCTTAGTCACCTTGGGGTTATAGCCTCCTTATAGAGTGGGTGCTCTACTAAATAGGGGTTGGTGCCTCACTAAAGTGTTAGGGGTGGGTGTTCCTTGTGAAGTGGGTGCTTCACTAAAGAGATATTTGTATTGTGTAATATATGTAGATGTTTTAGTGGGTTTTCTTCCCCTTGAGGGTTTCCCACATACATCTTGTGTTCTTGTGTTGATTGCTCATGTGTATGGTTGTATGTGCATTGTTTATTCTTCTTAATGCTTAATGGTGTATGGATGTGCATGTGTAATTGAAAGAAAATTTTAAAACATTGATTCAACCCCCTCTTTGATTATACTTCAACAGATCGGGATAAGCTATCTTACACACAAATTTCTGAAATAAAACAAGGATCTAAAGAGCATATAAGTGAGTATGTCTTGTATTATCGCAAAATGCTTACTAAAATGAGTAACCTCTTAGTGATAGTGAATTATGTTAGGAAATTAGTGTTAATAGTGTGAACATATGGCTAAATATTAGTATTATTTAATATTTAAATAATATGTGAGTGTGCACAATTAGTTTTCATGCATAACTCATAGAGATATGAATGTGTGAGAATATCTTGGGATTGGGAGTAAGACTAGGGAATAAAGGAGAGATATGGGGATAAAATGATAAGACTTGACTCCATGATTTTAGGAGCAAGCAATTGTATAAAATTCCCTCTCATATTCAATAGAAATCACTCCATTCTACTTTCATTTTGTCTCGTATTTTTGTACTTTCCATTTCATGAGTTAATTTGATTTATTGTTGTTGAATTTATTTATGCAAATCTAGAGATTTAACATCATTTGGTATCGTGAGCAGAAAGGAGAAGCTATAAGAGAGATTGTAGGAAAAACCACAGCCTCTAGGATGTAGATTTGAGAGTTTTGAAGCTTCCATCACCATTTTCTAGATTTTGATATTTAAAAAGAACGATTGGCAATTCGTGTTTTTCTCAAAAACCCAGATTTTGAATTTTCTAAATTTGTTTGGGTTTGTTTATTTGTATTATGAATTTTTTTGTAAAAAAATTATAGAAACTCATTTCATATTTAAAAGAAATTATGGAAACAATTCTGATGTTTCTAATTATTCTGTAAAAAAATAGTGACTAATTTCCAACAATAAAAATCTGATATGCTTTATTATTTTGGTTAAATATAAAGTTGATTATTATTGTAAGGGTGCATTATCGGTTGAAACCGACACCTAATAGAATTGTAAAATGAGCCTCAAAGAAAAATTCGACTGAGTTAGCATCATCACGATGGAGGAAGGAGGCAATAGAGGAAGGAGGTTAATCAATGACCTCTCGCCAGCTACAAGCGAAGGGGCCACACAATGAATTTGTGGCATTTATTTTTGTTGTGTTTAATTTTCATTGTGTGATGTAATAAGAACATATGATTTATTCTTGTTTGCTCTTGTAATAAGTGAGCTCCTATGTGAGCAATATTTCTTATATTTTCCCTTGAATGTAAGGATGGGGAGGGGAAATGTGTACGCTGCTATGGAGTGGTTGGTGGTCCACTAGAAAACCAATTTGAGAGTTTTTAATCTCTTAGAAAATCACATACATAGTGGTTAATGGTTCCACTAGAAAACCTATTGGAGTTGATGGTACTCTTTGAAAACCATTAGATTATAGAACATGAGCAGGTACTAGACAAAACTCACCCATGTTCACACTAAGGGGGTGAATGTTAGGAAATTAGTGTTCATAGTGTGAACATATGGTTTGAATATTAATATTATTTAATATTTAAATAATATGTGAGTGTGCATAATTAGTTTTCATGCACAACTCATAGAGATAGGAATGTGTGAGAATATCTTGGGATTGGGAGTAAGACTAGGGAATAAAGGAGAGATATGGGGATAAAATGATAAAACTTGACTACATGATTTTAGGAGCAAGCAATTGTATAAAATTCCCTCTCATATTCAATAGAAATTGCTCCATTCTACTTTCATATTTTTTGTATTTTCTGTACTTTCCATTTCATGAGTTAATTTGATTTATTGTTGTTGAGTTTATTTATGAAAATCTAGAGATTTAGCATCAAATTACAATACCTTTTTGTTCAAAGTTTTCTTCCCCCTTACAAAAATCAGTCATAACCGACAAGTTCCAATCTTTCAACCAGATATGTCATACACTCGAAAGAGTGTGAAGCCAAGCTATTACATATGAATAAACTCAAGTATGTTGCTAACACCTCTAATTCTTCCAATGCCAAGTTTCAAAGCAAGCCTAATTTCAAAATTAAACCTCACGACCCTAAGGTTTCTCTCAAATACATTTTCAATGTTCTTGCTTAACCTACTAAGCTTCAATTATATCTTACAAGATGACAATTTACAAAATTACCTTATCCTACGTGTATGGTTTTAAAGCAATTACTTGAATGCAATCTTGTGTCTCTCCCTCCATCATTTGAGGTCAATATGAGTAAGCCCCAAAGTAATAGCTTTGATGTTAATGCCTATTGTGATTATCATAGATGTATTGGTTGCCCTACTGATCATTGTCTTATGTTACGACATGTCACTCAAGACCTTATTGACACTAATGTAATTAAATGGGATGAATCTTATTAATAACAATGCTAAGTTAAAAATATCCAATGACCCTCTTCCTAAGCATGTTAATGATCCATCTACCTCAGAAGTTCATAACACACATTGTGTGGTGCTAAAACCTCCTTCTTATGATCACCCATGATTGGTACTATCTCTCACACATCATCTTCTACACTGATCATTTCCTTTCATGATTCTGATATAGATGTTATAATTATCTCTAATACATTATCTATTATAGTTTTGATTCATCATATTCCTATTCAAGGTGTTTTGGTTACTCCCACATCATATAGATAACATATGTGCATGGCCCTTACTTTTATCTCTTAAAGCATTTCTTTTGATATTCTTGCACCGTATTCTGATCCACATTTTAGACATATTACACTTCCAATCACCATTAGCTCTACCAATACACATAATTCATTCTTAGTTTCCAAATCTATCACTATTGGTGTGTTACATTTAGGTCTCCCTTGGCTACATGCTCTTAGGGTTTTCTCATATATGGTTCATTTGTGCATTAAGTTTATCACCATCAACAAGTTGTTACTATCTAGGAGGTGTTCCTTTTAGGGATTTCTCTCCTCGTGTGCCTTAATCTTCTACAACTTATACCATGCACCCTAGTGCATCTTCAAATATGTGTATTATTTCGTACACTCTTTCACACAACACTAGTTCTAGGTCTCCCACTAGTCCTTTGGTTGCACACATGGATTCACATAATTCTAGGTCTCTTGATAGGCCTTTAGTTGCACATGTTACATCACATAGTTCTAGAGACCCTAGGTCTCTCACTAGGCCTTTGGTTGTACACATGAATTCACATCATTCTAGGTCTCTTGACACTTCTTAGTTACACATGTTACATCGATAGTTCTAAGGCCTCACAGGTATCCACCTAATCATTTTTCTATGTTTTTTTATCTCTTGCAACACGCAACCTCATCCTATCTTACTCAAATAGTCTTGATTTGTGGTTTACACTGCTGATTATCATTAATATTTTAGGAGTTCTCATTCTACTAGTCCATCCTATAGATATGACACATTGCATTCTCCTTAGTTTTCTACAATTTCTAGTTCTTTTCATATGCCTTTTGTAACAAAATTCACCACCATGGTTCCACTTTGTACATGAATCAAATTATTTTACACATTTAAGGATTTACCATCCATCATCTTCTACAGCTTGTTTCACCTCCTCATAAGGTAATTTTGTGTTAGCTCTCATACTACCCCCTTATTAGTTGATGACACACTCAGTCTATAGGTTCAACTTGATTGTTGAGGGAGTGATTTCTACACCCGAACCCCACCTTCCACATACACAATGTGGGAAAATATTGTTATCTAAAATTCACCCCCCTAGGGTAATTTTGATAACATGCATCTGAGGTTCGTCATACCAAGCTTGGGGGCTAAAAAAATGAAGAAAAATCTGCTAAGTCTTGTCAGCAAAGTGTGGGATAGTTGGGACGTCGGAGCCCGATCGGCCGGCAGCCGCCAAGCGGTCTGCCTGCAGAATTAGGATGTCGGGATGCACGGGAAGCGAAAAGGTGAACCGGCCGAAAGAGGAAAAAATGTCTAAGTCTTCGTTTCACACAGTTGGGACACTCGGGACAAAAGTACGCGAGGACGCGGATCGGCCGGTTTGGCGCAAGTCACCCATTTGGGGCGAGCCGGAGAAATTTGTCCTGCACGGTCCGGGACAGTTGGGCCAAAAGTACGCGGAGGACGTGAACCGCCGGTTCGGCTGAAACAGAGGACTTTTGTTTGGGACATCCGGGACAAAAGTACGCACGGGACGTGAAAAGCCAAAAGAGCCGAGAGCGAATGAAATCTTGCCACGTGTCTTCACCACATAGAGGGACAAGGAAGCCTGAATCGGGTGGTTCAGAGAAATTTGTCCCAGGTAGTTTGGGACAGCCGGGCCAAAGGTATGCGAGGGATGTGAAAAGCCGGAAAAGTCACCAACGAATCAGAACGTGCCACGTGTCAGAAGGTTGAAAAGTTGCTAAGTGCGCCCCGTGCCCGAACCAATAAAATAGTGCCACGTGTCCCAGTTTAAAGGCCCGAAAGGAATTTTCAGAGAATGAACCCATGGATGAATCGAGTCCGACACATGTCATCCAGTGGAGGCGCTGGGAAAACTCAAATATTTTCCCGCCGACCGCTTTTTTCTGTTTTTGCCCTAAATCTTCATATCGACATATCTTTCGATCCAGAGCTCGGATTTTCACGTTCTTTATATCAATGGAAATATGGTAAAATTTCTACATGATTCCAGGGTCAATCTTGAATTTTGGTTCAGTTTGGAGAGAGAAAAATAAAGAAACGTTTCTGATGCGTGGTGATGACCGAACTGATGTTTCAATAACCAGCTTTAATGTAAAATACAGTCCGCCGCTCTTACTGTGGTTCTCACCCACCGCCATATGAGATAAACTAAATGCGACCTAGAAGTGGTTGGGGTAGATCTGACTAAGGTTCGAACATTCCTGTTTTGCTCCTCCCTTCTTCTCTTTATCAGGTGAATTTGTGGAGTTCGAACCTCCCATTTGAAACCGTAATGTGACTCTACCTCTTGGAATTTTATAGTTTATTGTATCAATCTTTAGAGTAAGTAATGAATGTCCTGTGGATGATTCTCAACCCTCTTTGTGTTCATTTGCATCCTCCCCGGTATTTCACCGCAAATTTTGTTATCTGGCATGATCTTGCATCACATTTGAATGGTCTCGTGTTTATTGGCAAGATAGGTGTTCTTCATTCCTGGTGCTTCACCTCCGTAAGCTTAGGTTTATTTTTATGCATCTTCTTACCCTATCTCCTCGCAGATTAGATTAGATTTTGAGTAAACCCTCTACATTTTTCGTGTGCATCCGAACAGAGGAATAGGAACCCTTCTTCTTGGAGATTCCTTTCGTTTTTGCAAGTCCCACACTTAGAGAAAGGATTCCATGTTATGCAATCACACTAGATGCTAGTATGATCAAACTAGAAATTTGATCAACATCCGTGGGTCTTGTGATTTTGCACTAACGGTTTTGGTTTGCATGCCGGTGGGACACCGAGGTTAGATTATTTCATCTTCCGGAGGTGTCTCATTATCAACAAAGAAAGTTTAAGCCACCGTGCGTTTGCGTCAATAGTTTTGGCACACCGGTGGGACCTAGAGGTCTCATTTTATTGCAGCAAAGTTGATGTGCATCTCGCTGCAATTTTCTTGCTTGAAAAGAACTATTATTTGCATATCCGGTGACTCCAAGGGGAAGAATCAACTGGTTTCAGCAAAGGCAGCCCGAAAACTCATGAGAAGAGTCACCACAAGGTCAAGAGTTGGAGAAGAAGAAGTGCTATTTGAATACCCGTAATTATCTCCAAGAAGAAGGCAAAGAGGAAGGAGGATTCAAAGGTCTCCATCTCCACCAAATAGAACTCTCTCAGCTCCTCCACCTGATAGGCCTTTCATTCAGTCAACAAGGGTTTTAAGACCAATTAGAATGGCACAAAACAACCCCTATGTCAACTTCACAGGAAGCAACCCATTTTCCCTCAATGCACAACATCCAATTCCTATTGTAGCCTTAAAGAAAATTCCCTACTTCACTGGAGAAAATCAGACTACTCCAGGTGATCATGTTAAAGACATTGCCAACCTTTGTGCAATCCATGAAATCAATGAGATGTAAGTGGCTGTCAAGTTACTGGCATCTTCATTCAAGGGTAAAGCATTGCAATGGTTTAGAAGCCTTGGAGCTGGTTCTATCACAAATTGGAAACATCTGTGTATAGCACTTCATGAGCAATTTGGAGAAAAGGGAGACAACTTGTCTCTTTTGGAGCAGCTGACAACCATCAAGAGGGCTCCCAATGAGCAGTTGACCGATTTCAACTTCAGATTTCAAAAGACTTGGGAGAGAATTCCGGTGGTACTGTGCCAACAACAGAAGGTGCTTTTCTCTACTATCTCAAAGCTCTAAATTCTGATATTTCTATGTTGATATAGTCCATGGGAGGCATAACTATCCCTATGGCTTATAACATTTCCATTAGGGCTGAAAATTGTTTGATCCAAGTTGGAAAACTTGCCCCTAGACCTCCCATGCCATTGTTTCCAAGTTTAGAGAGTCCAAACACCAATCAAGCACCTAATTTGGCTCCTTCTCCCACTCCTAGAAATACGAGTTCAAATGAAGCTTCCACTTCATCTTCAAGTGCCCCAAATGAGCTTCAAGAAGTCATGAAGCAATTGCAAAACCTAGGCAATGAGTTGGTTACTCTCAAAAGGCAGCAAGCCCAAGGTTTTAGACCTTCTTATCAACCCCAAGCTCAGCCTAAAAGGCAGCCATACCAACCATAAAGGCCACCTAATCCAACTTGCAAATATGAATCAAACAAGGCCTCCCGCCAATAGACCATTTCAGCCCTATAACCCAAATGCCATATCTCGCCTCTAAGGCATTGGTGCCAACACAAAACAACATTACCCAGGAGTACGATTGGTGTTTTCCATGCAATGAGCCTCATAATCAATCCATGTGCTTCAATGGTGCTTTGACTCAAGCATTAATGGTGATTACTACTTGGTGTGGAGGGTGAGAGCAAGTCAAGAAAACAACCAACAACAAGAAACATTCTAACAGGAATCAGCCCCAAATGACACCACATTGGTAAATTGGCAAGCAGAGGATTTTTGTGGCATGAACCAGGCAGTTTCTCAAGGTGTTGCAGCCAACACAAGGTCAAAAAGGAGGAATTTGGGTGAAGAATAGCCATTAGCCCCAACCAATCCACAACCTTCCATGGCCCCACAAATGATTGGCAAGCAAAATCCAATTTCAAATGCACAAGGGCAGCCAAGAACAGCTCCTAGACCAACTCAAATACCAGTTATTGCTGCCCACGTGCAAGGAGTAAATGTACAAGCAAAGGGACAACAAAAGGATACTTCATCCCCATTCAACATCATTGATCAGATGAAGAAGACAAATGTTAATATATCAATGTGGGAATCCCTATCCATCCCAGGCCAAAGAGATCTGCTGCAAGCTGCCATGAAGGACTGGCCAACTTCGAATCAGCAAGTTTAGATGCAAGACAAAGTGCTCACAAATGCTGCCCAACCTGAGGGAAATCATGGAGGATAGCAAGGTAAAATTTTGAAGCCCCCTCCTTTCTATGTTTCATTAATCATTGGAAATCAGCTAGTACACAATTGCATGATAGACTCCGGGGCAAGTAGCTCAGTAATGCCTAAACAAATGGTTGATCAGCTAGGGCTCCAATATGAAAAAATATCCAAAGGGGTAGTGCAGCTAGATGGGACAAAGTGAAAGAGTAATAGTTAGAGCGATTAAAAACTTGAGTCTTACCTTGCATGCATTTCCAAACGTTGTTGTTTTAAAAGATGTAATAGTCATAGACCTTCCACCACTCTTTGCCCTTTGCTTGTCAAGGGACTTCACAGCCAAGATTGGAGGATATTTGTCTGCTGATTGGTCACACATGCTGTTTAGAATGAGGTATGGAACCAAAGCCACAATCAGGTCAGAACCTATTGCAAACTTCCATATTGAGCCTTACACTCCAAGTCAAATTAATGCCAATTGCTCAGCATTTGATCAAGAAGATCACCCAAGCTCTGATGAAGCTGACACTAAGGTTGGAAGCATCCGAGATCTAACTCTTGATGAATGGGCAAACAAGATACATGAATTTGATCCTTATCAAGAAGTGGAAGAATCTGAGCTAGGGGTTTATGGTATACACGAAGAAAATCAACGTATTCCTAAGATCACCAAGCCAAACCACAAGGATGACAATGAGGTATGGCAGCTATTTTTGACGGATCAAGGAGTAGACAAGGTGTAGGAGGTGGAGCCGTGCTTATTTCACCTCGAGGAGTAAAGTACTATTAAGCTTTTAGATTTCAGTTTACATGCTCCAATAACACTTCGAATATGAAGCCTTGGTGCAAGGGATGCATTGGGCAATCAAGAAGAAAATAAATAACTTACAAGTCTTTGGGGACAAGTGAATTGATTGTAAATCAGGTCAAGGGACAACATGCTGCCAAGAATGATCTACTCAAGTGCTACAAGAATAGGGTGTGGGACCTCATGGAATATTTTGAGGGTTTTGGCATCAAATCCATTCCTAGGAAAGAGAATCAAGTCATTGCGACAGCTTGCAAAGCAGTAGGGGCAGCCTTTGACATTGTGGAAAGCATTCAACAAGACAAGGTACAACCAAACATCCACATGATTGTGAGGCCTTCAATTCCAAATAAAAATGTCAGTTGGCAAGTGTTTGAGAATGACCAACAAATCATCCATTTCTTGCAAGAAGAAGTTGAGTTCTCAGCCAAGAATCAAGAAAAAATGGAACAACCAAGATGGTGACCAAGTGGTACAACTGAGAACTAACAAGCTGCCCAAGGGACTTATCACTTTGGAGTCCATTTTTAACCCCAATGATCAGTTTAGAAAGGAGAAAGCAAACATTTAGGTCAAGAGAGAGGATTCAAGATCCATCTTGATAGAAGAGACAAAACCATTGTAAATTGGAAGGATGCCAACCGAACAAGAAAGGTATGAGTTCATACAGCTATGTCAAGAGTTCCCTGACGTGTTTTCTTGGAGCTATGAAGACTTGAAAGGTTTCAATCCCAACTTAGCTCAGCATACCATCGAATTGGATCCAAATACTAAGCCAATCAGTGCAGAAACAAAGACCACCAATCCACACATGGAGCCTCTCATGAGGAAAGAATTGGACAAACCGATTGAGTCAAGGATCATATTCCTAATCAAGCATTCTAGTTGGGTTTCCAACTTAGTTCGATCAAATGTAAAGAAGAGTGGAGAGATCAGATTGTGTGTTGACTTCAGAGACTTGAATAGAGCCTCTCTCAAGGACCATTACCCACTCCCTTCCATGGAGCAAATCTTGCAAGTTGTGGCTGGCTCCAAGAGGTTTTCACTACTTGATGGCTACTCAGGCTACAATTAGATTATGGTGAAGGAAGAGGACCAGTTCAAGACATCCTTCACAACTGATGGGGCACATATGCCTACAAGAAGATGCCATTTGGCCTATCAAATGCTGGAGCCACTTTCCAAAGGGCAATGGATATGGCATTCAAGGGTTGATCAATAAAATAGTTCTGATATATCTTGATGACATCACTATATTCTTAAAAATGCACCTTTGGATCACCTCTTTCATCCGAGGCGGGTATTTCGAGGTGTGGAAGATTTGGGGTATCATTGAATCCCAAAAAATACATATTCCTGGCTCATGAGGGAAAAATTTTAGGCCATATTGTTTCAAAGGAGGGATTGACGATTGACCCGTAAAGAGTTGAAGCAATTCGAAAGTTGCCATTACCAAGTCACAAGAAGGCTCTTCAAAGCTTCTTGGGAAGGATCAATTTTGTCTCGTAGGTTTGTTCCAAACTTTGCAGTTCTCGTAAAGCCAATAACGAGGATGTTAAAAAGAGCATGGCATTTAAGTGGACATCTCGAAGGCAAGGAAAGTTTTGAGGTAATAAAAGAGGCTATATCTCAAGCTCCGACTCTCATCAATCCAGACTTCTCCAAGGGTTTCATGCTATACGCCTTTTGTGGTGGAGACACAATTTCTCGCAATCCTCGCCCAACAAAACAAAGAAGGATTAGAACAACCAAATTGCTTTCGTCTACCAAGGCTTGGAGGAATACGAAACTAGATACTCTTTCATTGAAAAGCATGTACTTGCAAAGTGATCGGGAGTTTAAAGAAATTCAAGCACCTAGTCTCAAACAACAAGATATAGTTATTAGTCTCTCATGCGGGAGTCAAGGACTTCCTTCTAAACAAGGATCTGAATGAGAAACGTGTAGGATGGATCACTCGTGTCATGGAATATGACATTGAAATTAAGGTCACTAAGCTAGTACGTGGAAAAGGACTATGTGAACAACTAGCTTTGAGTCAGCAAGTTGAAGCAGGTAATGGAAGAGAGGCTATCGTGGTACTACAAGATGGTCAAGAATAGGAAAATGATGATGTGCCCACTCCTTGTTGGAATCAGAATATGATACACTTCCTACAGACAGGCCTATGCCCTCCAAAAATGAGAAAAGTGAAGAGGAGATACTTTAGATTACAAGCCATTCCATATGTGTTTGTTGATGGTGTTTGGTTTAAGAAAGACATCAATGGAGTTCTACTGAGGTGCATTGGGACAGGTCAAATTGAGAGGGTGTTACAAGATTTTCACGATGGAGATTCCGGAGGACATTTCACCCCACGAGTAACAGCTCTCAAGATAATGAAGGCAGGGTATTATTGGCCCACAAAGTTGTTCAAAGGATTATACATGGATAAGAAAGTGCAAGAAATGTGCACTCTTCACGGGAAAAGAAAGACTAGCAGCGCTTCCATTGCACCCAATTTTGGTTGACCAACCATTTATGCAATGGGGATTGGACTTCGTCGGGGTCATCAACCCAAACTCAAGCCAAGGCCACAAGTGGATTCTCATGGTGACGGACTATTTCACCAAGTGGACCGAAGCAGTAGCGCTCAAAGAAGCAAGTGAGTCTAACATACTAGAATTTTATGAAGAAATAGTGACCTGTGTTCGGTGTGCCACCACTATCATATCAGATAATGCATTAGCATTCATAGGTTCCAAGATTACAGAATGGGCTGTCAAGAATGGAATCTATTTGAGCACCTCTTCAAATTATTACCCATAGGGTAATGGACAGGCAGAGTCCACGAACAAAAATTTGCTAAGAATCATCAGGAGGACTCTAGATGAAAATCAAAGAACATGGCATACCAAGCTAAAATCAGCATTATGGGTCGATTAATAACACCAAAGAGGTCTACGGTGTAATTCCCCTTACAAGTTGGTCTATGGAAAAGAGGCAGTATTGCCTATATCATTAGAACTGCTTGCATTGGAGTTCATGAAGCAGTTGGAGTTGGCTGAGTTCGAACCAATGGAGGCCAGGTATGCAGAGTTGATGGAGCTGCAAGAGATCAGAAATCAGGCATCCTAAGCAATGGAAAAGGATCAAGCTTTGATCAAGAAGACCTTTGATAGGAAGGCCAAGGATAGATCCTTCCGAGTTGGAGATCTAGTGTTGAAATGGGATGTGGATAGAGCAAAACCGGGAAGGCATTTAAAATTTGATGTCATTTAGAGTGGCCCATACATGGTCATGGGATGTAAGGATAGTAATGCCTTCCAATTGTCTACATTGGATGGAGAAGAACTCCCGATTCTGGTTAATGGAATCTATCTTAAACATTGCTACTGAAAATAAAAGGTTTACCCTTGTAAATATTAGCCTAGATTTCAATTCCTCTAAGTGCGTATGCACATTGTCTTGTTGTAGTTAGGTTTTAGTTTCCCTAAGTGCTTTGGCATAGGTTTTGTTGCTCCTAGGTTGGATTTCTACAGTTCAGCGTGCTCTCAAAGAAGGAGTTGTGGTATCAGGCTCGGGATCAGATATCAGGTTGGTTTCAGGTTATTGCTTATGACTCCATGCCCAATGGATCGCTAAAAGGCCACTGATCTTCTACCTCAAGCAGCAGTAACCCCACTGAGTCACCAAATTACTATCCAAAATTCACCCCCCAGGGTAATTTTGATAACATGCATCCGAGGTTCGTCATACCAAGCTTGGGGGCCAGAAAAAATGAAGAAAATCAGCTAAGTCTTGTCCCAGCAAGTGGGGACAGTTGGGACGTCGAAGCCCGACCGGCCGAAAAGTGCCAGTGATTCGCACAAGAATTGGGACATCGGGACGTGTGGGATGTGAAAAGGTGAACTCGGCCGAAAGAGGAAAAAATGTCTAAGTCTTCATTTCACACGGGTGGGACACTCGGGACAAAAGTACGTGGAGGACGCGGATCGCCGGATTTGGCGCAAGTCACCCATTTCGGGCGAGCCGGAGAAATTTGTCCCAAACGGTCCAGGACAGTTGGGCCAAAAGTACGTGGAGGACGTGAACCGGCTGGTTTGGCTGAAACAGAGGACTTTTGTTTGGGACATCCGGGACAAAAGTACGAGCGGGACACGAAAAGTTGAAAGAGCCGAGAGTGAATGAAATCTTGTCATGTGTCTTCGCCGCAGAGAGGGACAAGGAATCCCAAATCAGATGATTCAGAGAAATTTGTCCTAGGTGGTTGGGACAGCCGGGCCAAAGGTACGTGAGGGACGCGAAAAGCTAGAAAATTTGCCAACGAATCAGAATGTGCCACGTGTCGAAGGTTGAAAAGTTCTAAAGTACGCCCCCTAGGCCCAAACCAATAAAATAGTGCCACGTGTCCTAGTTTAAAGGCCCAAAAGGAATTTTCAGAGAATGAACCCGTGGATGAATCGAGTCCGACACATGTCATCCAAGTGGCAAAGTGCGTGGGAAAACTCAAATATTTTCCGCCTGACCCGCTTTTTTTGTTTTTGCCCTAAATCTTCGGGGATCGCCATATCTTTCGATCCAGAGCTCGATTTTCACGTTCTTTATATCAATGGAAAGATGGAAAAATTATCTACATGATTCCAGGGTCAATCTTGAATTTTGGTTCAGTTTTGAGAGAGAAAAATCAAGAAACATCTCTGATGCGTGGTAATGACCAGAATCGACGTTTCAACAACCGGCTTTAATGCAAAATAATACGGTCAGCTGCTTCTTACTGTGGTTCTCACCCACTGCCATAATGAGATAAACTAAATGTGACCTAGAAGTGGTTGGGGTAGATATGACTTTCTTCTCTCTTCCCTCTCTCATTCTTCCTATATATTGTAATGAGGGGCTTCTTTCTAAGGGTCGAACGTTCCTGTTTTGCTCCTCCTTCTTCTCTTTATCAGTGAATTTGTGGAGATCGAACCTCCCATTTGAAACTGTAATGTGACTCTGCCTCTTGGCATTTTGTAGTGTATTGTATCAATCTTTGGAGCAAGTAATGCATGTCTGTGGATGATTCTCAACCCTCTCTATGTTCATTTGCATCCTCCTGGTCTTTCACTGCAAATTTTGTTATCTGTGCATGATCTTGCATCACATTTGAATGGTTTGTGTTTATTGGCAAGATAGGTGTTCTTCATTCCTTGGTGCATCACATCTATTAGCTTAGGTTTATTTTTATGCATCTTCTTACCCTGTCTCCTTGGCAGATTAGATTAGATTTTGAGTAAACCCTCTCGCATTTTTCGTGTGCATCCGAACAAAGGAATAGGAACCAGCCTTCTCTCGGAGATTCCTTTCTCATTTTTGCAATTCCCACACTTGGAGAAAGAATTCCATGTTATGCAATCACACTGGATGCTAGTATGATCAAACTAGAAATCGATCAACATCCGTGGGTGCTTTGTGATTTCGCACTAACAAATATTTCTTCCCACCTTCTAGTTTCATCATTTATATCTATTCCCCTCAACAGGGGAATTCTTGGATCACCCTTCCTTCTCTTCAAAGAATAGGTTTTCATCTATGCTCTTATGGAGAGCTTAAAAATTCTAAAACATTCAAATATTTGCAAAAATTCAAAATCACGACTTGTTTTTCTAGCATACATTGTTTACTCTTCATACTATACATGTTATTTACTCCTTTGGTTTGATTGATATCATTTATTATTTACACACATGTGTTCACATGGTATTTTGAGCATGATGCAAGACATACATAGAGTGATACATGATGATAGGTGTTGGCTTGCCCTTTACCTAGACTTCTAACCTCTAGGGGCATCTTCCTTTTTGCATACTATATCCATGTTCTATATTTCCATCATAGTTCCTTTTTACCTCATTACATTTGATGCATATTTATCTTGTGTATTTTTAATCTTTCAGACTAACAAGGCTAACACATGTGTCTTATGTAACATTTAAAATTACTACTAGATCTTTCATATATCATATATCATATATCATATGTTCTTTTGCTATGCTTAATTTTCATACTTGCTTGATGGTTGCATGTGTGTCTATGATGGTATTCTACTCTAATCATGGCCTAAGGGCCTTAATTATCTTATAACACTATGTGTGTCCCATATTTATGGTGTAATGCTTTGCGTATGGTTTTGCATCTCTCATTTTTAGGATCACGGGCCTTGATTATCTTATGACAATGAGGTGTCTTATGTTTATAGGAATTTTTACCTTTGTGTGACATTGATTGTCATTGTATGCACTTGTATTCTTCTAAGACATCATTTTCTATTGCTGTTATTGATATTCGTTGCATTGAAATTATTCTTTTTATCATGCTTCTTGTTCTTGTTTCCATTGTTTTGTGTCACAGCTTTCTACCATGTGTATCCTCCGACAGTGTAGGTTATTCTTGGTGGCCACCACATTAGCTCTTCAAAGGTTATCTCGTATGTTATAAGTATCTTAGTTATGGGTATACATCTTTCTTTTTGAGTAGCACAATCAATTCTTTGTCACACATGCCTCAAAATCGGGGACAATCATTTGATGCTTTCTTCTACATTTTCGTAGACACATGTATCTTTATGGGAACATACATATGTAGGGACATGTAGAAATTCCCGAGAATTAGGTTCATATGTTGAAAATCAATAAAATTTATAGAGAGTCAAAACTGTAATAAATGGTCAAGACTGTATGGACGGTTCTAACCCTAGCATGCATTTCCGAAGGGGAAATTTTTCCATTTTATGAGTATTTTCAGATTTTTCATCATCATTACAACATTTTCAATGTATTCATGTTTAAATTAAATTTTGGCACTATTTCAAGCGGGCATGAAGTGTTTCATTGTATCTTTCTCCACATTACAAAATTGGGCTAATATCTATCTACAATGGTATAATCTATGGAGTTATGGAAGGTAGTTAAGTAGCTAAGTTCTTCATAGATATGCTTTCCTATCCTCTTTATAATTTAGGGAAGATATTAGATTTGTTGAATAGATTTGATACATGTTCTTATTCCTTAGTAGGGGTGCTTTGGCTCCTCCTTTTGGTTCTTCTTTCCAACATTTTAGTGTTGGGTTAGTACACCTAACACATCAATCTCTCCTCAACACAATTGGGCATTGATCACCTCCAATCCTTCATTATAATTTAGAATCTCCAAAGCACAATAATGTGAACACATTCCCTTTGTAAGACAAATAAGTGTATTCCTTCCTTGTTTTGCATCTCTTTTGGCATTTCTTGTTGCACATTTATTTACAGTACTTTCATTACATTTTGAGTTAAAGTTCAGTTTCCTATTTTGGGCATTGAATACACTCTATGTTGCAAGTTTCATTTTGGAGTGTGCCAACACCAACACAACGGGATATTGCAAAAAAATTTATTGCGAGAAAAGACAAAGTGTGTCTACACACTCAGTATATTTTCCTATAAGCATGAAATTTTCATTTCATACTTAAAGGGGGCAAATGTAGTCACTCAGATTTGGAAATCTATCCTTTGACAATGTTGATCTTAACATTACATGCTTACATGCATGAATACACTCTCCTCACTCTTTCTTAGCACACCTTAATAACTCTTTAAGTATGTTCTTATATTTACACTCATCTCTGTCATCAATTCCTAAAATTTTATAGCATAAAATAAATCTAAAAATAGTTTACACAATTTGTGTTATTGTAAGACATGAATTACCAAAATGAGTGTCTACAAATTTATTTAAATGGTATTTTAGATCTGATTTACACTTCATCCATATCAAAAACCTTCATTTGGTATCAATGATTTAACCTAAATTGGTTAATATCTCTCTAGGGGGTAGCAACTAATGGTAGATTATTCTTATCAATTATTTTCTGAAGATAATTGTAGCAATATTAGGAATGACCATTAAGAAATGATAAACAATGATAAAAAACAATAGATAAAGCACTTGAAATGAGAGAGGGAAGATGACTTAGCTGATATCATGCTCCATGTTATGATCCGAGCTAGTACGATGATTGAAACATGCTAAAAATGATCTAATAGAGCCTCATTGTTGAAAGTGTGTCTTGAACTATTGCATAGACCAAAGAAGATGACATGGACCAAAATGTACCTATGTTATGGACCTTTCTCTATACTCACGTCCCTTTAAATCCTCTACCCTAATACTTAATGAGTTTGTGTCTTCTCTTTTGATCGACTTTTGTCTAAAATTTTAACCTTTGATATTATTGGATGCTTGTTGTGCAACCTGATTGATCCTTTAAAACCCTAGATAACTAAGAATTCTTGTAAAATAAATATTATATGGGTTGTGGACACACCCGTACACCATTGACATCATCACTACCTTGAAGAGGGATTAAACCACACATCATTATTTCCTAACATGTGATCTCTAGAATTTATGCAACCAAATAGATAACCATGATCTTATAACAATGAGATTGTACTTAACACATTTTCCTAGCTTGACTTAGAATGATGATATGTCCTTGTATTTACAAATATGAGTGGATAACTACCCTAGAATGAATATGTAAAGTATATGAATCTCAAGGGAGTCTTGGAATGGCCTTGTTGGTGATTTATCTTAGTGTATGCTCATTAGGATCTTTGGGTGTCAAGTGTGCATGATCTCCTCCTTGATAATGGATGAATAACTAACTTATATACATGATCTAGAACTTGAAAGCTCAGATAAGGCTGACTAGAATGTACCTAAGGAAATTTACTTAAGAAAATTTCCTTTGGAGGGAAAGAGACTAAAAGAAATGGGAAGGGCTATAGTGTACGGATGTTATGTCCCATTCTAGGAACTTTAGTATGGTATACATGTGAGAGTGCTTTGAAAACTAGGATTGTATTGTGTGAGGGTTTAACATGATTCTATGGACTAATATGACCATTGTGTGAATAAATGAGTTGTGTATGCAAGCAAGAATTAATGGGATATGACTAATGATATCATGATTGAACGAGTTGGACAAGTGTGGATTCTTTGTAAAGACATTGTATAATTTGTGTTGTTAGAAGACATGAATTACCAAAAAGAGTGTCTACATTTCCCCTTTAAGTATGAAATTAAAAATTGCGTGTTCTTTGCTTGGAGCACATTGTTCTTGTGCTAGGAATTTTGCTTTGTTCTAATTGTGATTGTTTTTCTAGGATGCATACTTGCAGAAAAGAGTATAGTCAATGTTCGTAATATAGAAAATAAAAATTTAACATGAAAACTTAAACTTACTATGAAAATATAAAAATGTAAATAAAAAAGTAAAATAAAGGAAAGAGTACACCTGATTATTTTGCGAGAGAGGGGGAGAGAGTACTCTTGCTACTGTTTCCATGGATATTTACTAAAATTTGTGTTGGAGATGGTTGGAAGGACTTGGGGTGATCAATCCCCAAGTGGAATGTGTTGAAGAGAATAGAAAGAAGTGAAAATGCACCCCACATGGTGAAGAGAACTATATGGGGAGTGTTCTAGTTGCTCGCATCCCTCCAAAAAAATAAACAATGAGAAGTCAAGCCTACAAGGATATTAGTCACCTTGATACTTCCCAAGACCCATGGATAAGTGCCACTGTAGATGAACATGAACCCAATTGATTTGCAAATGATGATAGAATGTAGCAGAAGAGTGATAGTTTGCATGTATCCTTGGTGCCATCATAATATGAGCTATACCATGCATTATTTCATTGAAACTAAGTAGAAATCCTATAGATGTTATTGAGAAAGTATACCAACTAATAAAATTATAAAATCTTCCCCAAGATAAAAGTGTATGACATGGTCCATAACGTCCATATGCTATGGTCCTTGTTGTATGGTTTTTTCCTTTTTGTGTTTTGTGATCCAATGCTATTATCGAGCCATTTATTGAGCCTATGTAATTTCTAATTTTTACCTCTCTTTTTTCCCGGTCCAAACTCGCTTATGAGGATTAAATATCATCTCGATGCATCCCCCTTGTTTGGTATGTGTGAGATATAACAATGTGAATGTAATCAAAATAAAAGGAACTATAACTGATGAGCACGTGTTGTAGGATTCCTACAAGGAAAAATGGGAGTTCACATGGTGTATACCATGACATATACATAATAGTATAATAGAAAATATAGCAAAGTGTTAGTGACAAACAATAGAAAAACAACACAGTAGATGTAAGAAAAAGCATGAAAATACACATAAGTAGAATAGTCATAGAGAATGATATACCACATACATGAGAAAAAACTCAAGATGTCTCAAGACAATTAAGGCACTTAAGACCAACAAACAACACAAAATTAACATAGGCCATTACCTGCAAACAAGTGAAAAACACAGTTAAACATGTAAAACAAGAAACAAGTCAGAGAGAAAATGATACTTGGTTTGGAAGTGACCTACAAAATAAATACTACACATGAAGCACCCATTAACATGTTAGAGTAATAAATAATATGAAATGATGTATGTATTGAGTAAATGAGGTAAGAGGAAGTAAAGTAGTAAATATTGGAATAATAACACCTATGTGTAAAAGTGTAAAGTGAATTCCCCATTTGTAATAGAACAACCAATAAAGAGTAGTTTCAAACATCTTGCATCATGTAACAATCTGTTTATAGCCTAAATTCAACTTAATGTACCATGTGAATGCACATGTGTATAGAAAAAGGATATAACATACTATGTATCAAGCTAACATGATAAGTAAAGTGCAACATGAAAAGTATAAACATATAATAGAAACAACCAAGCAAGAGCAATGCATTTGTTTTTGATTTTTAGTATATTTAAATGTTTTTGGATTTTTATAATATTTGAATGTTTTTGGATTTTAGGGCACTTGGGGGAATATATGAAAACCTATTGTTCAAGAGAAGGAAGGGTGATCCAAGAATGCCCCTCTGAGGAGGGGAATATATAGATTTTTAGTGCTTTTGATGAATTATAGAGTGTGTAAGAAGAGGTGAGAAAGAAAGGTTCCCCATAGTGTGTGCATGTAAAATAAGGTTCATGTGTGCAACTATTCCCTCAATAGTCAATTTGAACCTATAAACAAAGTGTGCCATTAGGAAATGAGGGGGAAAGTTGGATGCCTCCTATGCCCGAGTAACATAAAAAATAATAAAGAGTATCATTAGAGTTTGGATCAAAACCTATAGGTCATGGGACATTTACATAATAGGAGAGAGTTTTGTGGTGCCTAAAGAAGAATCATTTCATATGCAAGTGGTACATGGCCATGATATATTCCTCATTGATGTAAGGTGGTCCATGTTTGGCCATGTTATGAGTCGAGCGTGTTATGTTAGGCATATAATCAAGGAATGAATCATTATGAATGGTGACTATGTGCATGTGTAGAGGTTAGGTGATAGTAATATTATGCTTGTCAATTCTACCTCTGATATTTCATAACTAAGAGAAACCAAGAGTAAGTGGAGTAGGTTGGGTGTCAAGTGAAACCCACACCTTTTTGGCCAGGATTATTAGACCAAAATCAATTAGTAACATGATGTAGCCTTTGTAATCACTATATGGATTTGGAAGAGGAGTAATTCTTGTGAGATTAAGTCATAATTTCTTTAGGGATTTATATATGCACATATTGCTATCAACAAAGTAGGATGAAAAGGCACATTTTGCCAACATTAGCTATGAATATAAAGCATGCAAGTGAATGTATTGAGCACATGTTGTGAGGGTGTTGGTTGTACCTATAGATATAATGACTTAGAATTTGAAATATGGTGATGATTCGATTGGCCTTGAGGGAGATGATTCATTACAATAGGGATTTATAGTCATTAATAACATGTCCACATAGGCCATGCTAATCATAAAAAAGAATGTATGGTTGTCTAGAAAATTTCAGAGAAGAACAGTGGAATTTAGTGTGGTGAGTAAGCAAGCCATAAGCTAAAATAATGGACATAAGATAATATGGGGTATCTTGGTGTGTTTGAATGATGAAATAGCAAAAAGTAGGAATAGGAGTAAGAACATGAATAACATTGTGAAAAATAACCGTGACATTGGTATTAACAAGTAAAGTAGTGGGATGAAGTTGATATTCTTTAGAGTTTGGCTGCAGTATAAAGAGAATGGAACATGGAGTCATCCTCATCAATAGGGTCAAAATGTAACTTACATAAGTTCTCATGGGTAAGATAATTGGAACTATCATTATCATCATCCGACTTGTTAGTTTGAACATGAAAGTGTTGAATGAAATCTGGAGAAAATTTGGAATAGGATTAGAAGATGGAAATGAGGAAGATAGAGGTGGAGATAGAAGATTAGTAGTAGGAGATAGGGTGGGATAAAGAGGAGGAGATGTGGGCGGGTTAGTAACGGTGCTTGATTCCCCAATAACATAAGTAGTGATACAATGAGGAGGAATTGGTAGCAATGACATGATAACCATATAAGTAAGGGGTCAATGTTACAATATTTGAATAGATTAGGGTCAATCAAATAGTATACTCATGCCCATTATGAGTAAATTTAAGACAACGATTATTGTGGATAGGATTGTATATATGACATGGATCTAGGGGCGGCCAAGAAGAAGTTTGAATTTAAGTGGAGTGTAAACACATAATTATGCATTTGTTACTATTACATGATGCCTCTAGTATGTCGTTATATTCATGATTCCTAAGTGATAACATTAGACACCAACGGTACCTCTCTAAATTCCTTTTATTGATTTAGACTGATTTTTGATTATGACATTGTCTCACACTTTTTGATTTATGCTTTCTGGTTGCTTGAAAGGAATCCCTCTCTGTCTGTAGTCTAGTTTATGTTTCTTTTCCTAGGTATAGTAGCACCCAGAAAGGAAAGTAACACTTGGGTGCTAGTTTCCTTCCTGACATTTTTTTCCACTCTTTCTTATATTTCAAATTATCACTTGGCACCTAATTTTGGATCTTTTCTAATTCTTATTTCATGTTTGGGGTTGGCATTTGGTGTTGTTTCAAAATTCAAACAAAGGAGTCATATATATACACAACCTAATAACTATTCTAAGGGGAAATGAGGTTACTATTTTCTATCTACTACTTGGGAAAAAGGAACACACGAGGATTGTATTTGTGTTGCATTATTCACTGCATAAGAAGGGATAATTTGAAATCTATGACATGCATTATCTTGGGGAAAAGTAGTTATAGTTTGATATCTTGATGAAAATTTTACAAGGGTAACTTAGCTTCAAGGACACAATTTTATCAAACACACACCAAATCTACATTAAGTCTAAAATATAATGAAAAAATTGGTGACAATCACATTAGGGTAATCACCTAGGTTGCTAGAAACACAATGGACTAAGGGGGGTGGTGAATAAATCCTTATAAAATTTCAAATTAAACTTTCAGATCTGAAACTCAAAATACCATAAGCATTTAATCACAATAACCACTTATTTAACTTTAAGAGTGTGCACACCATAAACAATCATAAAAGCATATAACCATAAAAGCAAAGAAACACCATAAGAATACAAGATATAAGTGGGAAACCATAAAGGGAAAGAAAAACCACTAAAAAACTATCTTATATTGATATGTTTCAAAACTTAGTGAGGCACTAGCCCCACAAGGAGCCCCAACCCCTAGTTCAGTAGAGCACCAACCCTATAAGGAGCATCAACCCCTAATTTTGTGAAGCACAACCTCCACAAGGAGGATACAACCCCAAAATATGATCAAAAACAAAATAAACAACCTTATTATGTGTATATATTTGATTTTTTTCTACCACAACTGATGGAGATCCAATATTCAGCTCGCTCTTCTTCAATCAAACCCTAGGTGATCACACTTCACAAATCATACTCATAAAACCCTCCAAAAATCATCAAAATATTTCTTTCATGCTCTATAATTTTTATTCACTTGAAAAAAACTTGGATCAGCCTCAAATAATTTTCAAACACCTGTAATTATACTTCACCTAGGTTTCTCCACTTGTACACACTCAATTAGTTCCAAAAACACCCAAAAACATGCTTTTATATGTTTCTCCAGCTTTTAAACTTAGACACAAAATTTTCCCTCAATTTGGTTTGACCCATGCATCAAGGAAACATATATTTTAAATATAACATTCACAAGTGACCCAATTAGGTTGGCCTAGCCAAAAACCTCATTACATGTGCCAAAAATGGCTCAAAACCCCATAGGCACATTCTTAAAAATGCTCTAACATTAGTACCATACTTTTTCAAGACACAAAACCATTTAAATATGAATAAAATATCATAAAAAAATCATAAATGGTCATCAAGTTATTTCATTTACTGGGCCTAGTTCCCTTTATAATTCTCAAAACAACTATTTCCTGCATCCTTCAACACCCTGCAAACTTTATTTGATCACTAAATCAATTCTACGTAACAAAATCATGCCATGTGACCACTCAAAAAATATTTCATAACCAGTAGAACACCTATAATTAAGTTATAAGTCATTAAACATCCTTACTTAAAACCACAACAATATTTGCCTTCACCATATCAACCTGCCAAAAATATGTTTCCAAAGGTTAGCTCATAAAATAATTTATACATACATTAAATACCTAAAAATGGATTAATTGGATTCCAAATTCATCCCTCTTCATATTCAAGGTGATATTAAGCATCAAAAATCCATCTAATGCTTCAAATAACATCAAACTTGCACCAAAACAGATGTTGTCTTAAACTGCTAAAAATATTATTTCTCAAAGAATGACCTGGAAACCTTTTCAAATGAAATAAAAATGAAGAAATAAATATATCACTAGAAATATCTCTGAATATAATTTCCAACACAACTTTAATAATCTTAAACTCAACCTTTAGCTCAAGTTATGACTATTTTACTGGACCCTATCATTTGAGACCCCCAAACCACCCTTTGACCAGTCAACCTATTTGGACCTCAAAACACCATGAATCTGCATGAAAAAATCCTAAAAAATTCATGGCCATCAATAAAAACTCCAAATAATCATGCACCATTAATTTTTATGCTACTTCTTTGGACCATCTTGTCCTAAAATATTCTTCTCTAGAAATTACTATTTTTAGGTGGGGCCCACTCATCACCATGATCTAAACCATACATTTATGGAAATCTTGAGGATTCCTATACAACATAAAATAATAAATTTTTATGAACCAATAAAAAATGGGTCATAATACTTCACTTTTTCTACCAACTACTCCTAGCTAGGGTTTAACTAGGGTTTTAGACCACTTTACCTTCTTAACATTTGTTCATAAAAACATGACAATCAACTGACCTCATTATTTTTTCAAAAACTTATAAAAAAATAATCCTTGAAAGGAAAAATGCCCCATACAAATCACACTATTCACAATGAGAATATGAAGTTACACTTCGAGCTGGAATTTACCTTGTTTTTCACCTCGTCTCACAAAATCAATCATATCTGACAAAATAAACAACATGGGCACCTAATTTTTTTTTGAGATAATAATAAATCATCCCTATAATATCTCCAATCATTAGAATTTAAATTCCATGGCTTAAACTCTCTCCACAGTCATTAAGACTTACCTATGCTTGCATATTAGATCCTCATAATAACAACTAGGGCCAACTAAAATAATGCAATAACTGAACATGAAACCTCTAAAAATGACCTAAAAATCCCTCATTTTTCATGGTACACCTAATATAATACATGCATGAGATCATCTAGCTCTAAAACACTCTGTCACACCTCCTAGTTGTGATACCTCCTCCCAACGAGCACCGTAACAAGGAGAACCACCTGTACCTCCACTATGACACTACTTTGAGAGCCCAATCACCCATAAATAATGCTACAAAACATTCCAAAGTGCTTCCCAAACATCCAAGAAACTCATTCTAGCCAAGTAACACCTCCTAGGCACATGTATGGGCTTGCTAGAGTAAGCATGCATCACTGAATCCTACTGAAGCAACTAATAAACATCTGAACCAGTATGTTAACACCATATACATCATCATAAAATCATCCTAAAACATTCACTTTGTCATTAATGTGGTTTTGTATCAATGACAACACCTACTTTAGAACACCATGCCAACAATCTCCCCCTTTGTCATTGATGGAAAACACCCTGAACTTCTCCCCCTTTTTACATTAATGACAAATAAAAAGCTATATCTTACCTTATTCACATTCTTCAGCATCATACCTCCATGCTTTGGTTGGAAACAATAACCAAATGTATCAATTTGTTCCATTTTTCTTAATTTTTCCCAAAAATCTGATTTTTGCCTTCATTCAAGCATGCAAATGCCAAGCTCCCCCTGGAAAGAACACTTCCATCATATGAAAAATCAGTACACATGATGAAAAAGTAAAATTTCACCTTGTTAGGAACCAAAAACATAACTATCCATCTCTTAGGCATGCAAACTAACATTCTTTCTCCTATCCCTTGTTTTAGCCTTCTTAAGGGTACTGTAGTAGCAAATATCTAAAGCAACCCATCTCTAAGTCATGCCAAAAATGTCATGAAGGAACTTACCTCAACATTTCTCCATCAATCTTGACCATGAGCCATCATTTCTGGGCCTAAAACATGCAAAACAAGGAATAATGTTTCTTCTTTATATCATACCAATAGAGTGAGACCATGAAAAACTTCTTAGTGCAATTTAGACCAATTTCATCATACATCATAGGTTAGCCATGCCTTGAATCAAGAAAATAACACTCCCCCTGGACAAAATGCCTCTACTTCTAGCTTCTAAGCATAAGATTAAGCAACTAGTCTTGTTGTCATGCCTTGGAATCACATTTGCAACTTTGTCAAGGTCCTAAAGCACCATTTCAGTCTTCTCTTGAGTCATTTCACTGAGATAGAGGAAAACATACCTTCACAAGCATTAAAAATGAGTAAAAACCATTTTCTCACCTTGGCTAGCCTTGAGAACAACTTTTCACTCCCATGGAAAGAAAAACAAGTACTTCCCCTGTCACTTTGAGTTGAGTCATACCTTGAGCAACAAATTTCTTACTACAACAACATTCCAACATAATTAGAAGATAGTCAACACATCAACACTGTCAAAAAGCTCCTGTGAGAGGGAAAAACCATGTCTAGAGGCACACAAACACCTAAAAATTCTTGCTTGAAGACCAAACCATACTCCCCTATCCTTGGAAGCAAATTTACAACCTATTATCAGTCCAACCACTATCTTTGAGTACTGTAGCTCTGTTTCTTTCTTCATATAGAGGGAAAAAACCATCAAAAAGGTCTAAGTATGGTCAAATATTTCAATAAAATACTAGCTCATACACATACAACATGAAGCACTCCATCAAAGAACTTAGATACATCATGGACTCCATTACAACTTTCAACACACTAAGAGTATGCACCTATAGGCATGTAGGTAGCTAATTTGGAGTAAAGTCTCAGTTTTCACACTTTATCAAGCAACAAGAACCTTATCTTTACACTTCCATAATAAAAATCATGAATGTATGATGAAACATACCTTTTCAAAAAGGTATTGAGATTTGAAGAAACATGTAATACCTCTACAATCACTCAACACTACCTTCTAGGCCTGTAGGGCTTCAATTTCCCTCAAGAAGCAACATTAGACTCACACCAGTATACATCAACTGAGATCATCAACCTATCATATTCCAAGCATCATGAAATCATTTTAAAAATATTCACACCTCAAGAAAGATGTCTTCC
The DNA here is from genome assembly GCA_018340775.1 of Taxus wallichiana var. yunnanensis. Lineage (NCBI taxonomy): Eukaryota > Viridiplantae > Streptophyta > Pinopsida > Cupressales > Taxaceae > Taxus > Taxus wallichiana. The sequence goes on along the minus strand of CM031239.1, from coordinate 19,058,632 downwards.
ACGAAGGAAGTCACCATTCATACCTCTAACACAGTCAACTCTACTATTATACTGTAGCATGTATGATTAAGCATGAAGCATGATGAAACACCAACCAATCCTCTTCACTAACATATAAGAACATAAGGGATACATCATATATCACTTGATCACTTCTTAGACTATTAAAACATCTTGAATACCTGATCAAGTTATGAAGAAACCAAGAGATAAGGTTTTGATGGTCAAACCCTCAACACTGTGCACTGTGAGCTAACACTCTAACTATGTCATGCATATCTGGAAAGGTACACATACCTGAAGCTTCAAATTCATACATCCTCTAGCCCCACATGTCTAAATGATTTTCCCAAAATTTCAAACCAAAATTCCATCATATGAGCCTTCAAAAGTGATTTTAAGTTTTGTACTTTGCTTGAATGGATTGTGAACAAACACGGTCGAGGGCGGTGAACTAGCATTTTTCTTAAATTTATCCCATTTCACCTTAATACTAGAATTATCACTTAGCAGCAACATCTTAAAGCATAAATAAAACCTCTTCCATTACTTAATAATCACAAATACCATTATCACATACCTATAGCACTCCATTTTGTTGTAAAACGACTTTTGAGTAACTTATGTCACTGAGATCACTTTTCTCCATAAGTATTGATCAAGTTGACACTTGATCACTTTAACCATCTTAATTAAGATAATATATCTAGTTATATTGATATAGAACCCCGAGAAACTCATCAGAGATCAAAGAAGACCCTCACGAATCCTCAGACATGAATATTGACCTCTAAGGAATGATTACACAATTGATTTGAATCCAAGATACCCACTTTCCAATACAATGACAAGACATGTAACTTTACAAACATGAATTACACTAATGCACATCTGTTAAGACCACTTATAGCCCATGAAAACTCCACATAAACATCTTATGACTCAGACAAGACAAGTGAAGACCATCACATACCCAGTGATACAATACTGACCATATTAGGATATAAATGACATGATCATGATGTTCAAGACCACTAAACTATTAAGAATCATAAAGAAACATGTCAAGATGAAATTTAACCACTGAATAATTTCATACTTTGAGAAATCATGCACATACCACATAGACAACTTACAAGCACAACATAGAGATGTAAGACAATTTGACAAGATATTTACACAAGAACTAACATCATGAACCAAAACAAGACTATGAGGAGAAAGCATTAACATACCTTGACCTTATAGTGATAAGACACAATGACATAGAATGCTCCCCTCACCTAGATGCTTCATTTGCAATGGTATACCTTCAAGAATCATAGTGAAGGTATACTTGTTCCATGAAGACCTAAAAGAAGGTCTTGAAGAGGTCCCAAGCCTTCTTGGGCACCTGCAATGCACTGTCATCTTCCCTCTCTTCTTTGAACATTGAGATTCACTTCTTATTCCACCAACATCTGCACTTGAGGACCTACTAAGCTCTTTCTAGGTTCCCAAGTCCTTCTAAGGGAATTTTCATGCATTCTAGTTCTTTGAACACCATATCCTTGCACTCTAGGATCTAAATAACTTCTCATTTGACCTTGGAAATCTTGAAAACATTTCTTGAACAAATGCCCAACCTTGTTACAGTTGTAACACACCACCATATTTATTTTTTTCTTGCTCATAATATTGTTTAGATAAGTCACTCATACATTCACTAGCAATGTGACCTACTTGATTGCATTTGAAACACACAACCTTCTTGTCATGATCACCTCTAATGTTTCTCCATGACTTGAGTGTCTCTAGGATCTCTTCTACATTCCTTAGCCCTATGACCAAAAGCATTACATGTATAAAAAATCCATTAAAATATATTTCATACCTTGAGGCATTAGGTTGCCTAACTTACTTGCTTTTCTCCATGTCCTTGGCTTGAAACTCCTTCTTTCCTTCCTTGGTTCTTGATTCTCCCACTTATTTGCATGAAATCAGATCTGTTTTCACTTCTTTATTGCTCTTGACTTCATATTTTAAGCCTAAACCAGTCCTATCACAAGCATCCTTTTGAATCCTCAAGAGATCATCAAGAGATATGTTGCTTTCCTCAAACTTTTGGTAGGGTTTTTTCCTTTTTGTAGCATATATAAGTTCCTTCTTGAGTCCCTTTACCTCCTCCTATTTATATTGAAGACTAAGATTCATGTTACTCATTTACAATTCTAGTCTTATAACTAATTCTTCAAGTTTTTTAGAAATTTCCCAATGTTTCCCTTCAAGATCTTGTATTTTAGTCTCATATTCCTTGACTTGAGCTGCCAACCTTTTTTGTTCTTCTCAGCATGTTCAAGTTCATATTGTACACATGCCAATTCAACTCTTAAAACATCATCCTCTCCTTCTTATTCCTTGCAAGAATCAGGTGAAATATCACCCCAAGGAATTGATCCACCACTAGAAGATCTCATAGCCTCCTTAGTCATGAAGAGAACTTCATCCCCAACATCATTGTGATCAGATTCAACCTCAGAATCAGATCTCTCTTCTTCACTCTCAGATTCTTCCTTTTTAGTGTAGAGACTCTTCTTGTTCATGAATTCATTCTTCTTGAACCCCTTCTTCTTCTTATCAATTTTTTGATTCTTCTTCTCATTATCACTATCATGATCATCATTATTTTTCTTATCATGTCTATGAGGACACTTGGCGTAGAAAAATGACCAATTTTACCACATGAAAAACATTTAAAAGGTATCTTACCCTTGTACTTACTAGTCCCAAGTGTCATTCTTCTAGAAACCATAGAAAATATCTCCTCATCATCAAGCTCTAGAGTAGAATCTTTAGATTTCTCCTTCTTTTCTTTAGCCACTTTCTCCAACTTGAAGGCTATATCCTTTTTAGTAGGCTTAGAATCCATCACCCTCATCTCATAGGCTATTAGGGTGCCATGTAACTCATCCATGTTTAGCTTAGTAAGATCCTTAGCTTCCTCTATAGCTGATACTTTTGAATCAAACTTAGGAGTCAAAGATCTTAATACCTTTTGAACAATAAATTCCTCTTTTAGATCTTCTCCTAGCCCTTTCATACTATTAACTATCTTATCAACTCTAAGAAGATAGGCTGCAATGTTCTCATCATCATTCATCTTAAGAGATTCAAACTGATTTCTAAAAGTTTGAAGCTTAGCAATTCTTACCTTTGAGTCTCCTTCATAGAGCACTTGGATTTTTTCCCATGCTTCCTTTGCTGACTTGTAATGCATCACCTTTCCCATTTTAGATTCTCTAAGACCACTTAAGATAGCATTGAAAGCCTTTGAGTTGTTGGTATAGTCCTTCTTCTCTTCATCAATGAGAGTGGAAGAAGTAGGAGTAGTATAACCACTTGCAATGGTGTTCCAGACATCAAACCCTAGAGCCATGATATAGGCCCTCATTCTCATTCTCCAAAACTATAGTTCACATCATCAAACATTGGTGGCTTTCCAATTGTTGGGGTTAATTACACTAGTTGTATAGATATATATCAGATCTAAGCATACAAGTAATAAATACAAAAATAAATTAGAAGAAACAATACACAAGATATAACATGGTTCACCCTAGTGTGGGCTATGTCCACCAAGAAAAAACCAATATATTATTCAAAGCTTCACAGAGGATATACAATTGAAGATTTGTAATCTTCCACACCTCTCTGGATGTACAATACTTTCTTCCTCACAATATTCTCTTTTTCTCTCTCCAATAATTCCTTCTTACAATTCACACAATTATTATGTTCTAACCCTAGCTTTCTAGCTTATATATGCATATAAAAACTTAGGGAACTTTAGCTATGCAATTACAACCATTAGATAAACTTTATAACAAAGTTTAGATCTAATTCCCATGAGTTAAATAAAAAATCATGCGTAGGAAACTAATGATGATTACCCTAACCGACACTAGTTCCTCCTTGCTCTTGACCGATACCCATCCCCAAGTGATGACCTTGGTCCGCCGATTGACACCGGCTACTATGTATTCTGTAAGTTAATAAAGCATGCTAATGTGAAGCAATTAATCTCTAAAACTAAAAATCTACCACTTAGATATAAATTGCTGCACTTTTATCTTGTATAAATCCATTCTTGGATCCTTTCCTTGGCCTATTTCTTCCTCTTCAAGTCTCAAACTCGAAGACCAAAATAAGTGGAGTGTAGCTCCAACTTCTCCTTTGCTAATGGATTCATTAGCATATCTGCATGGTTCTTATTTGTATGAATTTTCTCTAGTTTCAGCTACCCATCCGCTAACACCTGATGTATGAAGTGATATCTCAATTGAATGTGTTTCATTTTTGAATGAAATGATGAGTTCTTTACTAGATGAATCAAACTTTGACTATCATTGTATAATCTACAATCCTCTTACTCCTTTCCCAACTCTTCCATGAACCTGCTCATCCATATCATCTCTTTTCTAGACTCTGTAGCTATAACATATTTGGCCTCTGTAGTAGACAAGGACACAACATTCTGTAATCTAGAAATCTAGCTAATTGTCATCCTACCTACTGTGAATACATATCCAATGGTACTTCTCCTACCATCTAAATCATCATCCATATCTGTATCAACATAGCAACAAAAAGAAATATCCGACCCTCCACAACATAACTGCATGCTAAATGTCTCTCTTAAATACCTGAGAATCCATTGGATTTCTTTCTAATGTTATTTACTTGGATTGGCCATAAATTTTCTCACAACTCCCATTGTCTGTGTAATGTCTGGTCTAGTACAAACCATAACATACATAAGACTTCCAACTACTAAAGCATATGGAACTCGTGCCATGTACTCAACCTCCTCATGTGATGTAGGACACTAATATTTTCTCAATTTAAAGTGTCTAGCCATAGGTGTACTTACAGGTTTTGAATTCTGTATATTAAACCTTTCCAACACCTTATTGATATAATGTTCCTGAGACAAATACAATTTCATGTTCTTCATGTCTCTATGAATTTTCATGCCAAGGATTTTATTTGCAGCTCCTAAATCCTTCATTGCAAATGTATGAGCTAAATTTTCTTTAATCTCACCAATGTCCTGCATACTAGATCCTGCAATAAGCATATCATCCACATATAGTAACAAAATAATATAGCTTCCATTTTCAAGCTTCTTGAAATAAACACAATGGTTAGATTCACATCTCATATAACCATGCTCATGCATTAAAATATAAAACATCATATACCATTTCCTTGGAGCTTGCTTGAGCCCATACAAACTCTTTTTCAACAACTGCATGAAGTTTCTCCTTACCCTTAACTTCATAACCAAGTGGTTGCCGCATATAAATATCTTCCTACAAATCACCATGAAGGAAATTTGTCTTGACATCAAGTTGTACAATATGCAAATCTTCTACTGCAACTAAACTCAATATAATACAAATAGAATTCATTTTTACTATAGGAGAAAATATCTCACCAAAGTCAATACTTGTTTTCTATGTAAATCCTTTTACCACAAGCCTTGCCTTGTATCTTTTTTGTCCACCCTCTTCTTCCTTGATCCTGTAAACCCATTTTTTCTGCAATGTTCTTTTACCTACTGGAAACTTGACCAAATCCCATGTTTGGTTTTGTTTCAAGGAGTCCATCTCTTAATCCATGCCATACTCCCAATCATGCTGCATTGCTTCTTCAAAACTCTTTGCTTCACCACTATCAGTCAATAATAAATAAGATAATGAAGGTGTAAATATTTTTAGAGGTCTACTTACCCTTTGTGACCTTCTCACTGAGATCTGGGGTGCTGGAGACTCAATCTACTCATTCTGTAAATTTTTATCAATCTTAGATAGTGACTGATGCTAGTTTGGATAACCGACGCCGATTGGCTCCTTTCAGAATCGATTTTGGTTCAGGTGACCGAATCTGGTCGGTGGGTCAATGAAATCAAGCCATCTTGTGTAAACTCCGTAGGTATCAATTTTAAATCCAAGAATCCATTTTTATCCGCAAACTCTTCTACCGGTTCATCTTTGGGTACCAAAACTTTATCCCTGTACATTGTCTTTTCATTCCTTTCAATGTCATGACTCCTAATAATCTTAGAATCTTCTAAATCCCAAAAATGGAATCCAAAATCACTAGATCCATAACCAAGGGAAGTACATCTCTTGGATTTAGCATTCAACTTCTTTCTATTTTCTTTATTAACATGCACAAAAGCTTCGCACCAAATAATCTAAGAAAAAAATATCCGCCTCTTTTCTAGTCCAAGCTTCTTTTGGTATTCCACCATCTAGTGCACTTGAAGGTCCATAGTTAATTAAATAAACCACTGTGTCTACTGCTTCTGCCCAAAACTGCAAGGGTAATCCAACATGTATCCTTATACTTCTTACATGTTTCATAATTGTCATGTTCATTCTTTCAACAAAACCATTCTCCTGTGGTGTTTTAGGAACTGTTCTTTCTCTACGTATTCCATTCACTGAACAATAATAATTGAAAGCCTTGCTGTAGTACTCACCACCATTGTATGATCTAAGGTATTTTAAATTTGAATTTGATACAGTTTCCACAAGGGATTTCCATCTTTTAAAAGTCTCGAAAACATTAGATTTACATTTAATACAATAAACCCATACCTTTCTTGTGGCATCATCTATGAAAGTCACATAATATTTTGATCCTCCATGAGAAGCTACCTGGGCTAGTCCCCGCACATCTGAGTGCACAAGCTCTAATTTTTGATCCTTCTTTGTTGACCCAACCTTGATAAATATCATTCCCTTTTGCTTTCCAAATATACAATTCTAATAGAAATCAAGATCTACATCTTTCAAATCTAATAACTTACCCTCAACCTTTAAGATCTGTATTCCTTTTTGACTCATATGGGCCTAGCCGATTATGCCATATGCTTTGTGTCTGAATCTAAATTAGATAGCATAGAAAATGAATCAGTAATACATGTAGAAAAATATAATGTTCCTACCTTCTTGTCTATTTCTACAACAACAGATCCCTTGGTAACTTTCCAAGAGTCGGATGTGAATGTAACCATGCAACCAGATTCACCTAGTTTTCCTGTAGAAATTAGATCTCTCTTGAATCTTGGCACATGCCTCACATATTTTAATATCCATGTATTTTAATTGTGTAAATTTAGATGAACTTCTCCTTTACCAATAATATTACATGGTTCATCATCTCCTAAATAAACATGCCCAAAATTACCTTGGACATAATTTCTGAAATAACCCTTATTAGGGGTAGCATGGAAAGAAGCTCCTGAATCTAAAACCCATGATTCAATTTTATTATCCAAGGAGAGAATAAGGGCATCTTGCATTACCTCAAAAGATGCAACATTTTCCTCTTTACCTTTCTCTAGTACATTCTCTTTGTTTTCCTTGAACTAGTAATCCTTCTTTACATGTCCTTTCTTTCCATAATTCTAGCAGGTTATTCCTTTACCTTTGGATTTAGATCTACCATTCTTAGAATTTGATTTCCCATTATTCTTGCTCTTGGATCTCTCCTTCTTCCTTCCCCTACTTTCTACATTCAAAGCATTACCAGATGATAATTCTCATGTACTTTTCCTACATATTTCTTCATTTAGGATTATACTAACCACATCATCAAACTTTAAAATATTAGTAGTAGATGTTGTATTACTAACAACCATTACCAAGTTATCCCAACTATCTGGAAAATAGAATAAGAATAAAAGTGATTTCACTTCATCATCAAATGGAATATTAACTAATTTTAATTGATTTACTATAAACTAGAAATCATTCAAATGAATTGATGTAGATTCATCTTCTTGATTATTTGAATTAAATAATTTCTTCATAAAATAAACTTTATTTGAAGCACTAGGAATTTTATATAAATTAGCTAAATATTTAATCAACTCTACCCTAGTTGTTGCTTGATAATATTCAAAGCCACATATGCTGCCAAGCTCAATCTTATAGATCCCAGAGCCTTTCTGTCAAGAATTTTCCATTCTTCATTAGTCATCTTTGTAGGTCTTGCCTTCTCATCCAATGGTAAGTATAGATCTTTTTGATACAAATAATATTCCACCCACATCTTCCATAATTAATAATTATGATTGTAAAATTTTTTAACTTTGTATTTTCCATCTTCTGCCATTGCTGAAGCTCCCACTCAATTAGAAATCCCTCCGTAAGTAAACTCTGTCAACACACAAAACACCGAAATCAAAAAAATCTCTCGATACAGATGTTGGGGTTAATCACACCAATTGTATAGATATATATTAGATCTAAGCATACAATCAATAAATATGGAAATAAACTAGAAGAAACAATACACAAGATATAATGTGGTTCGCCCACTATGGGTGACATCCACCAAGAAACAACCAATACATTATTCAAAGCTTCACAGAGGATATACAATTAAAGATATGCAATCTTCCACACCTCTTCGGATGTATAATACTTTCTTCCTCACAAGATTCTCTTTTTCTCTCTCTAAGAATTCCTTCTTATAATTCACATAATTATTATGTTATAACCCTAGATTTCTAGCTTATATATGTATATACAAACTTAGGGAACTTTAGATATGAAATTACAACCATTAGATAGAATTTATAACAAAAGTTAGACCTAATTCCCATGAGTTAAATAAAATAATCATGCACATGCAATTGATGTTAGTTACCCTAACCGATGCCGGTTTCTCCTTTCCTCGACCGATATTGGTCCCCTGTGTGATCGACTGGTCACCATTGACCGACACGAGCTTATTGTGTATTCTAGCAAGTTAATAAATCATGCTAATGTGAAGCAATTGAGATCCAAAACTTAACAACTATCACAAAGGTCTTTGCTTACCATATTGTGATTCAAGGATCTCCTTTCAAGATGTCAAACTTCTACCAAAGGACTAGCTCTGATACTAATTATTAGAAGCATAATGAATCGAGAGGGGGTGTTTGAGTCCTCATATAAATTTCAAATTAAAATTTTAGATCTAAAACTCAAAATACCATAAAAATTCAATCACAATAACCACTTATTCAACTTTAAGAGTGTGCACACCATAAACCATCATCAAAGCATATAACCATGAAAACAAAGGAACACCATAAGAACACAAGATATAAGTGGGAAACCCTCAAGGGGAAGAAAACCCACTGAAACACTATCTTATATTGATATGTTTCAAAATTTAGTGAGGCACCAACCCCACAAGGAGCACCAACCCCTAGTTTAGTAAAGCACCAACCCTACAAGGAGCACTAACCCCTAATTTTGTGAAGCATGAACTCCACAAGGAGGGTAAAACCACCAAAGATGATCAAAACCCACTAAACCACCTTTATTATGTGTAGATCTCTGATTTTTTTGCCACAACTAATGGATATCCAATATTCAGCTCACACTTCTTCAATCAAACCCTAGGTGATCACACTTCACAAAACATACTCATAAAACACTCCAAAAATCATCAAACTCTTTATTTCATGATCTCTTATTTTTCTTCACATGCAACACACTTGGATCAGCCTCAAATCATGCTCAAATACATACAATTATACTTCACCGGGTCACTCCACTTGTACACACATAATTAGTTCAAAAAGCACCCAAAAACATGCTTTTATATGCTTCTCCACCTTTCAAAATTAGGAACAACCATTTACCACCATTTTGTTCAACCCATGCATCAATGAAACATTTAAAATTTTAAATATAAATACAAGTGACACAATTAGGTCGACCTATCCAAAATCTCTTTACATCTACATGAAATGGCTCAAAACCCATAGGCACATTCTTAAAAATGCTCTAACATTAGTGCCATACTTTTTCATAAAAAAACCCTTTAAATTTGAATAAAATATCATAAAACATTCATATATGGTCGCAATTAATATCAACAAATCAAATTATTTCATTTTCTTGGGCAGATTCCTTTATAATTCTTAAAACAATCAAGTTTCTATGCACCCTAGAAACTTTATCGATCACCAAATCAATTCTACTTAACAAAATCATGCCATGTGACCAATACAAATAAATTTCTAAACATGTAGAACATTTATAAGAAAGTTCTGAGTCAATAAATATCCTTCACTTTAAACCACAACAATATTTGCATTCACCATATCAACTCGCTTGCCAAAAATATTTTTCCAAAGGTTAGCTCATAAAATCATTTCTACATACATTCAATACCTCAAAATGGATTAATTGGATTCCTAATTCATCCCTCTTCACATTCCAGGTGATAGGAAACATCACCCAATCGATATCATTCTTATAATAACAACAAACTTACACCAAAATAAATGCTATCTTGAATTGCTAAAAATATTCTTGCTCAAATAATAAGCTAGAAACCCTGTCGATGAACTCATCATGTAATAAGCCATATATCACTAGAAATATATCTGAATATAATTTCCAACACAACTTTAATCATCTCAAAACTCGCTTTTAGCTCAAGTTATGACCATTTTATTGGACCCTTCCATTTGAGACCCCAAAACTACCCTTTGACCAGTCAACCTATTTGGACCTCAAAACACCGTGAAACTACATGGAAATTTCTTGAAACATTCATGGAAATAAAAAACTACCAATCATCATGCACCATTAATTTTTGTATTCTACCTTTTTAGACCATCTTGTCCTAAAACCGCATTATCGTAAACTGCTATTTTTAGGTGGGGCCTACTCATCACCATGACCTCAACCATACATTTATGGAAATAATGAGGAGTACCCTACAACATAAAATCATCATTTTTTATGAACTAATTAAAACTCGGGTCATAATTCTTCACTTTCTATCAACTACTCCTAGCTAGGGTTTAACTAGGGTTTTAAACCACTTTACCTTCTTAACATTTGTTCATAAAAAGCGAAGATCAAATAACCTCATTATTTTTTGAAACCTTATAAAATCACCTTATAAGCATATCTAAAATTCACAATGTCCCATGCAAAGCACACTATTCACAACGAGCATATGAAGTTACACTTCGAGCTGGAATTTGCCTTATTTTTCACCCTGTCTCACAAAATCAGTCATATCTGACAAAATACACAACATGGTCACTTAAATTTTTACAAGAGTATAGTCACTTACCCTCTAACATATAAAATCATCATAATGTCAATTTCATTGCTCAATATCTCCAGTCATTAAGACTTACCTATGTTTGCATGCTAGATCCTCATAGTAACAACTAGGGATAACTGAAATAATGCAATAATTGAACATGAAACCTCTGAAAATGACCAAAAATACCTAATTTTTCATGAAACACCTAATAACATGCATCCGAAGCTCATATAGCTCCAAAACACTTTGTCACACCTCCTAACCGCCATACCTGCTCCCAATGAGCACATGTAACATGGAGAACTTTGGTACCTACACCATTCCAATGCTATGAGTGTTAAATAACCCTCAAATCATGCTATCCAACATGTCAAAATTCTTCCCAAGAATCCAATAAACTCATTATGCTAAGTAACACCTCTTAGGCACTGTGTGGGCTTGCAAGAACAAACATGCATCATTCAATCCTTCCGAAGCAATCGATAAACATATGAACCAATATGTTAGCACCATATAAATCATCATGAAATCATCATACAAAAATCACTTTGTCATTAATGTGGTTTTTCATCAATGAAATAACCTATTAGGACACCATGCTAACAAAGGTAATTCTAAATCAAGCATATGCATATTTTATTTAGTCTAATGTGTACTTGAGCCTTGTGCATGTAGTTAGGGTTTGTTTTTCATGTACATGTGTGATAGGAAAACCCTAAAATAAAATGGATGTAAATCAAAGTGAAGTGAAGGTGACACTATTAGACCCCGGAAGAACCATATTTGTACTCACTACTAGGACACTAGTGCCTAAGGCGATGTTGTCCCCTTCAGGTTCTAACCTCTATGTCATCATATGTGGCATCCTTTACAAACAAGGGTTTAATGGTGTCCTACTTTGATGCCTCAAATATTTCAAATCCAATAAAGCAATCCATGTAATCCATGATGGCATATGCGGTAGAAAATTTAGCGGTTTGGATGTTGTTAAACGCATCCTATGGATCAACTATTATTGGCCAACCATTAATCAAGATTATTGTGCATATATTGAAAAGTGTGTCAAGTTTCAACAACACTCCAACCTCATTCATATCCCTAGTCATGCTCTTTAACCCACTCAAGATTTATGGTTGTTTTAAAATTGGAGACTTGACCTTGTTGGCCTTATCAACCCTCGTTCATCATAACAACATCCTCTATCATCACCGCTACTGAATATTTTACAAAATGGGTGGAATCTATTAGCCTCATCTCTACTAAAGCCAATAATATTATCAAATTAATTCACCATCACATTATATGTCACTTTGGCATTCCACATAAAATAATCATAGATAATGGAAAACATATTAAAAACTAAAAGATTCAAAAGTCTTGCGACACCTATAACATCAAGCCTAACTTTTCATCTCTTTACTATCCATAAGAAAACGGTCAAGTAGAAGCTTATAAAAAAATATTCAACAAAATCCACATGAAATACATTGAACAAGCATGCATAAATTGACATCTTAAAATTATGTTTGCTCTCTGGGACTATCAAACTAGCATCCATACTTTTATAGGTGTTACTCCATTTTCTTTAGTCTACAACTTTGAGGCTGTCCCCCTTTAAGTTCAAATTCCATCCTCCGTGTGTCCCTTAGATACTTCATATCTGATGAGGATTATCAAAAAGAGTGCTTAACACAACTTGAATTGTTAGATGAGTGTCACCTAACATCCCTTGAACATCATCATGCGTATCAAGAATACATCAAAATATTATACAATAAACATGTTGAAGAATGTGACTTTAATATTGGTGATCTTTTATTTAAAGAGAATCAAAATTTCACAACTATGGAAAGGAGTAAACATGTAAAGTTTTCCCCTAACTAGATTGGTTTGTATATCATCACTCACAAGTATGGGTGTAGAGCCTATCCCTTAGCCTCCCTTGATGGTAAACATGAAAAAGAACCTTTAAATGCCTTGCACTTGCAGCCATCCTATTATTAACACATCTACTTTCATGAAATTAGTCACATCAAAGATATCACTCTTTCGTTAACTTTCCACTTACCATTGTAATGATATGGAATTATGTGGTCTTCGCCATTATCTTATATTTACAACCTTAAATATGAGCACCACGACTCTGTTCATCACATTTTACACATGGAAAAGTTCCTCTTTAGTAGGAACCCCACAATCACTAGTCCATCTTCTCTTTATCTACCAACTAAAAACATGCTAGGGGTACACGTGTGTAGTTTGTACACACATCTTTTCCCCTCCCAAATGGTCTACTAGGCTTGTCCTCATCTCAAATAAAGTCAAATATATATATATATATATATATATATATATGGATGCATACTATAAAAAATATATATTGATCCCTCGAAGGAAAGATAATAATCAAATGTTACAAAATATAGACCGATCCCTCGAAGGATAGTTGTTAATAAAAATTACATAAAAAAAAAGACCGAACTGCGAAGGACAACTATCTAAAATAAAAATATTTTTTTATAGACCACTCCTTTGAATGATGGCTACTCAAGTAAATGACTACAAAAAGGCTTTCTACATTAATCAACCTTTAAATCAAAGTCAAAATAATAAAAATCATCCTAGGAAAGCTTCCTGCATTGATCAACTTTCCCATCAAAAAGAAAACTCCCGCATTGATCGGTTTGCATGATAAAAATAAACCTAGGACATAAACCTACAAATCCATCAAAGGAGAACCTACCCCATTATAAAAATGCATATAAACCCATCCCATGTTGAAACAAGGTACATAAGCTCATTTCCATATATATCCATGATCATACATGTGACTAATTATTAGTCATTATATGTTAACCTTTATTACAAGGCCTCAAATTCATTGTCATTGTCATTAGATCTACCATCGATCATATATATCAAATCCAATTAAAAGAAGACATTTCACATTTATTCTTAACCATGATAAAATACATTTTTCACTACATTTGAGTCACATCACATAACACATTTAACATCATATCAACATTTACACATCTAACATCATATCAATACATCTAATCTATCCAACATTTCAAAATACCATCATAAAATTATGTATAACATCAAAAAAATTAAATAAATCACAACACATGAATCCAAAATCATAATAATCTATATATCTCATCAATAATGTTTATACAAAATTCCTCAAAAGGGATCTATACATCTGAATCATATACAAAATCTACCTACTATGTGGTAAAATAAAAATTAGACACCCTATCTTCACTATGTCCTCCTGCCGCTCCTCCATATGGTCTCAAATATCTCCAAGGTTGTATGATAATGCCCATCTTGGATGAGGTATCATTGTAAGCTGATCTACACTTGCTTGCACTATGATCTAGGTTGGAAGGTACATCTTGGAGACACTCTGTCATGAGCCTCTCGTAGTAACACATCTCTTTCCATAACATGCGATACTACTTTATAGTTAGAAAATATGGAGGCCTCATATGAGATTCCACTTATTGCTAGATATCCTCCTCTAGGTACTACCGCCTACCCCGCAATCATCCTTGTTCCTTGTTCTACACTCCATGAGGCCTCTCAAGTTTCCACTACCTCTCCATAATTTTCTGCGGTGCTTCCCACTACCGGTAATATTAGTCCCTCTCGCTATTGAAAAGTAACACGCTCGGGCGAGCCCGATCCTGTTCCTACCGCAGTATCTCTCTCTTGATGAGAGGTGTCCTGATCCACTATCAACATATCTCTCTCCTGTTGTAGCATATCAAAATCTTCTTGTAATATCGCCATCTCTTGACCACCATCACCCTCCTCCTCCACCTCCACACCCTTCTATTTATGCCCTACTCTATCTCCATGGGCTACCTGTCTATTATGTCCATCACTCACTAAATCCCTCTACGACTCAAGCATCATCAACATATATGCCCTTTGGCTCTCCTTCCTCCTCTTCCTACTCTACCTCATCTACCACGAGTGCCAACAGTCTCTCTCAAAATAATCTTACCGATATACAATGATCTCACATGGTATCTGTTGTGGAAGTGAAAACTTCCTCTCGCACCCTAGAAAACTACATCCCCTTAATCATATCTAATCTCTTTCCCTGAATCCACTACACCCACCTCAACCCTCTTACTCCACGTCTATGCCGGCCATGAACCGATCTAGCATATGGCCTCCGAGACAACATCATCCACCGATTATATGATCATATGCTTAGTGTAGTATGTCTAATCCCTCTCCACCCCATCATCATGCATCTAGTCATATCGTCATCTCATGAAATCCACAACATACTACGATGGGTCCCTAGATCTCTAAGGTATCCCTAATGGCCTCACTACGAGATATGTGCTAATATGTCCAATAATGTAACATAAACCCCACATCTAATCTAAACCTTTTCTCGATCACGTACATCTAAAGATCATAATACACCTAAGTTAGTAAAGCACACCCACAAGAATATATTATCTAGTGCTCTATGATACCGACTACAACACTTGCAAGTGTCTATAGAAATCTTCCTCCTCCCAAGTCTAGAAGTGCATAACATGAAATTGCCAACATGACCACCGACATCATCTTGTTTCTCGACAACTCTTTATCATACTATATCTCAATATAAATCCCCATGCTATGTATATGATATTAGTGGAATCATATCCATACAATCATCTCATGGTATCTAGATGAGACTCTTGGGTGATAGGCACTATCTCGCTCCCCTTGAATACATAGTAGAAGAATCTAGTATAAATCCTCTAGCGTAATAGTCATCTCATCTCGCTAGTGTGGAACCAAAATTTCCCTATACTCATCTCCCACTTTGGTCTAACAATACAACCATTAACCCAACATCTCTAGAAATCTGCTGGTAGTGGCGGAATCCTTCTAAACCAACATAATTCAAATGAGCCTACTCAAAGATCGTCACATCTCCTCTCATAATCTCAAATATCTCTAGGATCCTATCCCGAAGGTATATGGTGTCTCTTGCTTGTAAAACAAACAAAAATCACATCACTTAGCATTTTTATTAAAAACTAAACCACTCACCATTTATTTCTAATTAGTGATGCTTTCTTTATTCAAATTGATGAAAATCCACCCAATCACCACCAATTGTATGATTGCTAAATATTAGGTGTTCTTGCCTAAATATGAAAAAAAAAAACACAAAAATCAAAGACAAACAACAAAACTTAAACCTACTTACCCCTCTCCTCATCTCGCCGCCTCTTCCGCCACTTCGCTCAACTCCATCTCTAAAAACACTTAAAAATTAATTAATCATAACTCTCTAATCACAAGTTAACACATCATAAATGAGCCATTTACGCACTCAACTTGGCTTATATAATCTATGTTTTTACAATCATTGGCTGCCATGAATCATCACCGATCACCTACCCTAAACCATCAACAATTCGTAATCACCGCTAATATAAGAATAGTTACACACCTTATCTATTTTAGTCACCTAGACCTCTTTTAAACACACTAAGATTCCGTCAAGAGCTTATATGCCTTTTCTTTTATGCCCATCACCTTGTCAAAAATCTATTTTTTACCATACATCAAGTTTTACACACATTATGGATGTTTTCCTTTGACCCTTTGGTCCTACGACTTCACACATCCTCACGAGAATGATCCCATTGGATCCTCTCCATGTAGTGCTCTTCCCAAAGCACACGTTTATAGGTTGTCCACATTAGCATCACCCTCTAGAGGCCATATAATGTCCTTTACCAAGTGTTTCTAAGTTCAATACAATCTCTACAAATCCCTTTGATATAGTCATTTCGGACTACAATTAAGCCCCGAACATCTTTAAGAAAACCTACCCTATGAATCTAACTATTTTCAACCTAATGACCAATAAATTCAGCTATTAGCTTGAGGGGGAACAATATCCTATCATAAAAATTGGGGCATCCTCGCGCTAGTTTTTGTCTTGAAACCTATCTTTGACAGATAGCTCAACAAATTGCAGAAAATATAAACACCACTTTTTTACCCCTAGGTGAACCAATGCATATTAATCACATTATTATTCCTATCCTAAGTACATTATAATTTGCCATCATAAATCTTAGTTTTCTTGTGTCGAATCTTATTTACCCTCCCTAACCACCTAAAACCAACCTATCCTAATTTATCCTACCCATCTTAACCCCCTAACCTCTTCCTACTTGGATTCCTAACCTCCCACCATTCATAAAACAACCTTAATCCTTAGATGGCAAGTGGTTTTAACCATTTTCCATCTTTTCCTTAGTTTTTAACATCTCCGAGAAAAATTGATAATGATCGTAATCACCGGTGATCATTTTGGATGTCATCAATCATATAAAAACCACCCTCCTACATTTTCATAGTTAGATAGGTTATACTGAGACATAATCGATTATTGCTAGAGTTTTGATACTCCATACAAAGTCACTAAATTTTTAGATACCTACACTCTGTTGTCATTCCTCAAAGAAATATTTGCAAATCATCACCAACCTCTTAGAGCTCTGTCATCTTGAATCATTCAACAAGGTTAGTACATTTTTAATCTATTTGATTAAGTTAAAATGTAAATACACAAGCCTAATCGATGTTATAGTAGCATTATATAAATGATGCACTAAAATACAAAAATATACCAAAGAAAACTAAGCAATAAATAATGAAACCCTAATGTACAAATAAGGGTAAGATGCCTTAGCTGATTTTCAATGTTGCCGAAAGTGTAAAGGAATGGAAACTTGAAAAATCAAGCACCGATCATGTCACACTGGAGCACGGGAAAATGTAGATCTAGACAGATAAGTTGGACTAGGGCACTTGGAGAGAGACAGGGGCACCCTCAAACATGTGGGTACTAATTTGGGCACCTAGGTGTATGGAAATACTCAGAAACTTGAATTCTTAGGGTCACAAGATGTTTGCTAATGCTCACCTTTTGTTCTTTATGAATTCACACAATGATCACTGGAGACTTCGGGAACCGCAATGAATAATGAACATGCAAAAACCTCAAATAGACATCAAATCCTAAAAAATAAAGATGCAAAATGATGGTTCAAACTATCTTCAACCACTGCAATGGTGGAATTATAATTGAGTGCTGCACTACATATCAGACCCAATGTAGTTCTCTGTGTGTGTGGAATTGTGCCCTAGGTTGCTCTTGTGCTAGTTACACTTGGATAGTGAGAAAATAGCTAGATGTAGAGAAATGTAGTAAATGTGTGCATGGAATAAAATGAACTTCCCTCCTATGAAGTGTATGCAGATGAACCAACCCTTATGTCCCTTGTGATGGATCTAGATGGATGTAATGGAGCTCTTAGATTCCTTGATGGATGTAACCTTAGGTGGAGATAGTAGATGCTTAGTGCTTGGTCCTTTATTATGATCACATAACTTATATTTATATGATTCCCTTGCTTGAATTTCATAATTAACCCCAAAAATGCCGACTACTAAAAATATAATAGGATCAAATGGCTAGAAAGGACCCAAAAGGTGTGAGTAAAGTACAAAGAGGACAAGGGCACCTAGATTGGACAAGGGCGCATGACGTTTGTTCCGGTGTTGGTGTCCACGTCTAGGATGAAAAATTCCAAAGACTAAAAAAGGAAGAATGAGAAAGTAAGGGTGTAAGACTGAAAGTAACCACATAAATCAAAGAAAGGTGGCCAAAGACATGGGTTAATCAGTACCATTCTTACTTAGGAATCATATTAATAGTAGTATGTAATCATGTGAAGACTACTAAAAGTTCCAAGCAAAGCTAAGACTAACACCACATAGTCTAATTGAGAAAATGCTTATTGAATTCAAAAATAGTTACATTAAATATAAAAGCTTAATGGAATGCATGAAACTACTAACATGAATATAATTCAAAACCTAGTTAAAGCATGCCTAATGGTATGTTCAATTGCTAAATAACATAGACCTAAATAGATCTAGGATAAATCAAATTAGGGGTTTGTTTCTACTATAAAGAAGGTGAGATGGTATCTCCAACAATGACTAAAATATCATATTGGATACCCATCTACTAACCCCATTGAAGACTTTAGATAAGGATTGAGCTTGGCTATAAATCATATTTATTATATGTTATAATTCAAAGCATGGTGTAAAGTTTAAAGGTATATGGTTAGTCATTTTTATAGTTTTTCCTTTGAGGAAAACTAGCATCTTGGTGCATGTGGGACTAAAAGCACAAATTAGATTAAGAGTTTCTAATCATGATTAAGGTTTACTAATCATAATTAGTGAATTAACAAGTGATTAGGATGTGAGAAGCCCTAATCAACCACTTAGGGTCAATTAGGAGGCTAGGATAAGCATTTGAAGCTTCTTTGAGATGTTGTGGAGAAAGTTGGGGTGATTTTGAGTGGTTGGAAGAGGGTTTGAGCCAATAATAGGGTATATTGACCAAAATAAGGGTAAAATAGGCTTAATTAGCTAATAATCACTAATTGTCTGTTTGGAAGAGGATTTTGACTTACGATTCGTTATAAAGTGGCATCCTAGATGCGAAAGAGGAAAAGTAATCAACAAAGCATTGTTAATTGACCATAATGGTAAGAAACACTATTTAATTAGAGGAAATCACTAATTATAATGGAAATGCTAAGAGTGAGAGTGATTAGTGTGCTTTTGGCAATAAGATTGCAAAAGTGGAATTTAGGTGTCTACATTTGCCCTGTTTGAGGTGAAGTAAGTAACTTCACTTCAAATATAGTAGACAAGTATAAGCAAGTAAATTTTTGAAGAAAAATTAGTAGGATGAAGGATGCCCCATCGAGTTTTGATGGGGTGATAGAAGAAGTAAATCGACGATCGAAATGGATATAAGAAATAGGATAAGAATAAACATGATTGTTTATTACCCCAAGTGATTTGGATGAAAAATTAGTAATAAGAAGAAATGATAATGTAGAATGGGAATAGCTCTTAATTTGCCTCCAATATGTCAATAAACATCTTTTATTTCATCATGTTTCCCCTATGATCTACATCATCAACCTTGATTAAAATAAACAAAAAGTGTAAAGTAACATAAAAAGTTAAATTACTAACATTTGTTCATTGCCAAAAATATGTAACTCCATGTAACATACATAATGCAATGCAATATGAGAAAGTAAAATTATGCTTAACTCCATGTAACATACATAATGCAATACAATACGAGAAATTAAACTAACTAACCTAACAGAGAAACAAGTAAAATCACACATACTCAAACAAACAACATTCAAGACAGTTGCACCAATGTTTTTGTTATCAAGATTCTGTTTTTGAATGTTTGTATTGTAACAAGGGTTAAAAATGGTGCCCCAAGCAAGGATACATACGAGGGGAATAACGAAGGACACAAGTAGTCCCATGAAAAGCATTCATGCACTATGACACAGTCTCTGACAACTCACTATTGCACGGGAGTACCGACATAGTAAGCAAACCAAATTTGTTAATGGAGGTAGATCACAATGATCCATAAGTCATTTGAGACAAGAATAATTAAGAACCTCAGAAAGATGATTTTCTAGGATGAATTTCAATGTTTGACAACAATGCATTTGATACAAGCTTCAATTGCATGCATGCCATTTACCAATTTTCGATTTTTTTGTAATTTTTGGATTTTTAATGATATTACTAATTTTTTTGAATTTTTTTGGGTTTTGTGAATTTTTGTATTTTTACGTAAGAAAATACTATAGAATAAATAATGAAGTCATGAGTCATCGCTAAAATTCTTCGTAAGGTAAAAATATGCCCGTGTAGTAGAAAAGGCCTCTACAAAGTGAAAACATGCCCCAACGTAGTAAAAATGGGTGTGAAAATAATTATTTATTTAAAATAATCATCATGGTGAGTGAAAAAGAATTTAGAACAACCACGACAACTGTGGTGACTCAGGGGGTGAGAAACATGTCGTGGGGAGTAAAAATGGGTATATAAGCCATCACGACCAATTCATTTACCACATTCGATTACTTTTTTATTGCTGATTGAGCTCGACCTATGGGAGAAGATGATGAGGGTGTAAAAATAGAGACACCATGCATATCACATGAGAGACTACATGAGACTCCCTGGGGATGGCCTGTAGGTACACAAAGTTGAACTTTTCACTTTTGTCAATTTATAACATTTAATTTTGGTAAAAACACATTTATTAGGGTAATTTTTGGGTAGAAAAGGTTGTGTGAATGTGCTAGTGCATCCCTTGGGGCATGCCCGTGCTCACGAGGTTGCAATAATGCTATAACATACGAGAGGTGTGTATGTACTAACACCATTTAGGGGGTGCTCATGCATTTTTTTCTGAGAGGTGTGGGCGCATATGTGCCTATGTAAAGAGGGGTATGCTATTGTCATGATAGGGTTTGGGTTAAAAATTTGAGCATGCCTATGTGCGGATAGGGGCCCTAATGCACAAAAAGGGGATCTGACACTTTAGGGAACCCATGCCATAGAGGGTGTGTTGGCACTTCCTGGGGTGCTTGATGCACAAGAGATACTTTTGATTGACTTTAGAAGAAAAAGTAAAGTTTCTAGAAAAACCTAGATGGTAGGATAGATGAAGTAAATAACAAAAATTGAAGAATTAGATGATAGAATAGAAGAATAAGATCATAATAAATGACCTAATTAGCTCGTAGGTTGACTTAGAGGTGTTAGAGATGTGAGAGATACATGGGCGACTTCGGGCCTACGAGGCGACATTTAGACGATGCGACCAATTTTTCTAGAGATTACATTGGAGGTGACTGGTTTATCTTATGTGGCTCACATGCCACATATTACTTTAGATCACAACCTACTCATAACCTTAGCTGAGAGATGGTAGAGTGAGAGTTAGACATTTCATCTTCCTACTAGTGAGATGAGCATCACTCAGAGGATGTGTGGCAGATTCTGCGAGTTCCTATCTAGGGTCACTTGATCACATATGATGGTCACCAGGACCATATTTAGCAATGCATAGCTGATATGTTTAGAGTGGTAGACATACCCCATCGGGGTATGAATACTAATATCAAGAGGTGTATGGAAGATCAGTGGTTGGGATGGGTCTATGTATTTTTGTTAGTGTTGTTAGTGGAATATTGTTTCTGAAAGGACTAGTGCTCGGTTTCCTCCGGGTTTTATGGGAGTGATTCATGGACTCATTTAGGAGAGGTTTATTTTTAGGGTTAGTGAATACCGACTCATTTATATGTAGATGGCAAGTGGTTTTAACCATTTTACATCTTTTCCTTAGTTTTTAACATCTCCAGACAAATTGACGATGATCTATAATCACCGGTGATCATTGTGAACATTGTCGATCCTATAAAAACCACCCTCCTACATTTTCATAGTTAGATAGGTTATATAGACATACTTGATTATTTCTAGAGTTTTGACACTCCATACAAAGTCACTAAATTTTTAGATACCTACACTCTACCTGTCATTCCTTAAAGAAATCTTTACAAATCATCACCAACCTCTTAGAGCTCTGTCATCCTCAAAATCATTCAACAAGGTTAGTACATTTTTATCTAGTTAATTAAGCTAAAATGTAAACACACAAGCCTAATATGATGCTATAGTAACATTAGATAAATGATTCACTAAAATACAAAAATATACCAAAGAAATCTAAGTAATAAATAATGAAACCCTAATGTACAAATAAAGGTAAGATGCCTTAGCTGATTTGAAATGTTGCCAAAAGTGTAAAGGAATGGAAACTTTAAAAATCCGAAGCACTAATTACCGCACTAGAGCACTGGGAAATGTAGATCCGGGACAGATAAAGCTGGACTAGGGCACTTGGAGAGGGACAAGGGCACCGACGGTTACCCGGCATGCGATTCTAAGCACTTAGGTCTATGGAAATACTCGAAACCTGAATTCTTTGGGTCGCAAGATGTTTGCTAATGCTCACCTTTTGTTGCTATGATTTCACACAGTGATCACTTGGAGACTTTGGGAACTTGCAATGAATAATGAACCTACAAAACCTCAAATAGACATCAAATCCTAAAAAAAAAATGTAAAATGAGGGTTCAAACTATCCTTAGCCACTACAATGGTGGAATTATAACTGAGTGATGCACTACATATCAGACCCAATGGAGTTCTCTATGTGTGTGGAATTGTGACCTAGGTTTCTCTTGTGCTAGTTTCACTTGGATAGCAAGTAAGTAGCTAGATGTAAAGAAATGTAGTAAATGTATGCATGAAATAAAATGAACTTTCCTTCTATGAAGTGTATGCAGATGAACCAACCCTTATGTCCCTTGTGATGGAGCTAGATGGATGCAATGGAGCTCTTAGATTCCTTGATGGATGCAACCTTAGGTGGAGATAGTAGATGCTTAGTGCTTGGTCCTTTATTATGATCACATAAATTTATATTTATATGATTCCCTTGATTGAATTTCTTAATTAACCCCAAAAATGCCGACTACCAAAATATAATAGGCTCAAATGGCTAGAAAGGACCCAAAAAGTGTGAGTAAAGTACAAAGAGGATAATTTGCCTAGATTGGACAAGGGCATATGGTGTTTGGTCCGGGCGCCTGGTGTCCATGTATAGGATGAACAATGCCATAGAATAAACATGACGAATGAGAAAGTAAGGGTATAAAACTAAAAATAACCGTAGAAAGAAAAGAAAGGTGGCCAAAGACATGGGTTGATTAGTACCATTCGTACTTAGGAATCATATGAATAGTAGTATGTAATCGGTGAAGACTATTGAAAGTTCCAAGAAAAGTTAAGACTAACACCACATAGTCTAATTGAGAAAATTCTTATTGAATTTAACAATAGTTACATCAAAGATAAAAGTTTAATGGAATCCTTGAAACTACTAACATGAATATAATTAAAAACCTAGCTAAAGCATGCCTACTAGTATGTTTAATTGCTAACTAACATAGTCCTAAATAGATCTAGGAGCAATCAAATTGGGGGTTTGTTTCTACTCCAAAAATGACTACAATATCATATTGTATATCCATCTACTAACCACATTGAAGACTTGGGGCAAGGATTGAGCTTGGCTATAAATCATATTTATTATATGATATACAATTCAAACCATGGTGTAAAGTTTAAAGGTTTGTGGTTAGTCCTTTTTATAGTTTTTCCTTTGAGGAAAACTAGCATCTTGGTGCATGTGGGACTAAAAGCACAAAGTAGATTAAGAATTGATAATCATGATTAAGGTTTTCTAATAAAAATCAGTGAATTAATAAGTGATTAGGATGTGAGGATCCCTAATCAACCACTTAAGGTCAGCTAGGAGGCTAGGATAAGCCTTTGAAGCTTGTTGAGATGTTGTGGAGGAAAGTGGGGTGATTTTGAGTGGTTGGAAGAGGGGTTTGAGCCAATAATAGGGTATATTGACCAAAACAAGGGTAAAATAGGCTTAATTTGCTAATAATTGCTAATTGTCTATTCGGAAGAGGATTTTGACTTATAATTCATCATATGGTGGCATAATGAATGCGAAAGAGGATAGGTAATTAACAAAGTGTTGTTGATTGACCAAAATGGTAAGAAATGTTAGTTAATTAGCAGAAATCACTAATTATAATGGAAATGGTAAGAGTGAGAGTGATTAGTGTGCTTTTGGCAATAAGAATGCGAAAGCGTAATCTGTATCTACATCGGGACTAGATTGTCACCCAAAGTGCGTGATTTTGTGTCTACATTTTCCCCACTTTATGTCGGTGAGAAGAAAGCTTGGTAACATAGAGTAGATAGAGATGTGTAATTGATAAATGATAGAGATGTGTAATTGATAACCATGTAGATCAATGTCAGTAAGTGTGCCGAGGGACTAGACAAAGCATGGAGTGATAAAAATGTGAAGCATGGATGTTAAGGAGGAGAAAGTGCAAAAAGTGATGAAAATGAACCTAGGGTGGAAAATGCATGTGTAGATGTTATGATGTACTTGTTGTCAATGTGTGTGATGTTGTTGATGTTGTGGTGATGTTGACTACCGCTTCCCATATGGATGGACCTGTAAAAGAGAAGCTAAAAAGTAGTCAAATATGCATGTATATGATGAAAATATTTAAAAAGTGTGTAAGGAAAGTATGTAAAATGAAAAAGTGTAAAAAGGAACATGTGCACTTGATCCGTGATGAGAAAAAAGGGTATAGAAAGGATCCTAAAGATGATGTTGATGCATGAGTTTTTCAGGAAATCTCATGCCAATGTAATAAGCGAAGTGTAGGAGAATTATTTGGCATCATCCACCAACCTTTAATCGCTTCTCATTGTGTAAAAAAACACTACAAATGGTGTGTATGTGCTAAGGACTCTCTACCTTGTAAAATCTACTGTAAATGCCCATGATAAAGGACTCTCTGCCCTATCAAAAGCCTCTATGACATGTCAAAAATATGTATTTTCCCCTATTACTTGTACTCAAGGAAGGCCACTGTAATAAGGACCCAAGTCTGATTTTGAGCCCTGTCCGTAATCGAAACCGTGTGTTGTCTCTGTAATATGTTGTGATGTGTGTAATCTTTGTATGTGGTGACTAATTCACCCATATGATGCCACCCTCATCTCATTTGCGGTGCATGTAATGTGGCATAAGGAGTATGTGGCCCTAAAAAGGACCAACTGCAGGTGTTGAAATTGTGCCCTATAGGGGGAAGGGAATGTGCTTAGTAGAAACTAAGGCAAACACAAACAAGTGGCTAGGAAAAATAAGTGTTCGTATAATCAAAGACAAACACTCATGTATAAGATGAAATGTAAGATATGCAAAAAATGTGTAAACACGTAAGAAAATAATGTATACTATAAAAAGCGAGTTACAAACAAGGGAAATCACTCATGGTTTCATAAGATAATCAAGGCTCTAATGACTATAAATAGAAAAGGTGCACACAAGATGAAGGGAAAATAATGCAAACAAGAGCATATTATGATAAGTAATGGAAAACAATGTAGAAAATAACCATGAAAGTAAATATCCTTACATAACAAATGTTGCACATGAAGTGGCCATTAGCATGTTAGATAGGTAAAAAGTATGTCAAAGCGTGTATAATATGATAATGTATAGTTCTAAGTAAAAATGAAATAGTAACACATGTAGTGCATGAAAGTGAATGCCCCGGGAGCCTCCGTGGGACTCGGTGATAGGTACTGCGTCAAGCATTCATGCCGAGTGTAATGGATATGTATAATCTGTGATCACAACTAGAAAGCAAGTGAACGTGCATGTGTGTATGAAAAGATAATGACATAAAAGATAATTATCTAGCATGTGTAATAATATGAACATGTAACAAGTGAATGTAAGAAAGAATAAATGCAACCAAGATATGCAATATGTTTTGGTTGAGGAAAATGGAATGTAATGTGAATGATAGGAACAACATGCCCCATGAGTGGATGAAATTGTATCCAATGAGGCTCGTTTTTATGGCCCCTCACTAGTTAAGAATAAACCATAAAAAGAGTGCGTCATTGGGAAATGGTTTGAAATGAATGCAAGAAAGATGTTGAATTTAGGTTATCATGTGATGTGTAGGATTGAATGGGACAAATTAAAAGTGATGAGGTGGTAGAATGTGTGATGATTTATCCTAAAGTGTATATCACTAAACGTGTGAGGAATATGTCAACAAACGTGATTATGTAGCATAAAGTGTATATCACAAAATATATGGACGATAGAAAACGTGATGATGTTGAATATGTAAAATGTATGATAATTTAATATGTAGCATGCATATAATATATAGGTGTGTAAATCCTCAAGTGTGGATGATGTAGAATAGATGGAATATTGTATGATGTATGAAGATGTGTAATATGTAATGTGACTAAGCAATGCTAAAGATATGTATGGTGAGAGTGTCTAGTGTAGAATGTATGATATGGTAAGAATGTGTGGTGTGTATAGTGTGCAGTGTGTGAGGTTCATGTGTATAGTATGCCCTCAACAAGTTAAGTGTGAACCATAACACAAGAGTGTGTTATAGGGTAATGTTGATGCACATGTATGAAAATATGTAGGATGAATGTAAAAGAATAGATGTGATGTGTGTAATATGTATGGTAGTTGATAAGGTGAAAAGGTGTGGGGGAGTAAGTGTGATCCCCCCAAGTGTGTAATAGTAAAGGTGATCAACATCGGTGAAAGGAGGTAATAGACACATGTGTGCATACCACCGAGTCATATTAGGTGAATAACCAATGAATGAATCATTGTAAATGAAAACATGACCAAATGAAATAAGAAATGATATATAAGTGGTCGTGGTCTAACGTACTCCTGATGTATGCAAGCCAATATTTTCCTAATGTAAGTGGAGAAGAGAGAGGGTATTGCTCAAGGTAAATGGTGAGACATAAGACACGTAGACCATAAGTGGTAGTGATAATGATGAATCCATAATAGAGATGAGGATCATGAGTTGGAGGATAAAGATCCTGAAAGAAAATCCTAGCCAATTTAAACCATCATGTGAACATATAGTGACATCGCAAGTAGGATCAAATGGAATGTGCTCCCAATAAGAATCATTCATAAAAAGTGTACATGTAAAGGGAGGTGGTGTAGATGTCGATTGTGTATGAGAAGGTGGTATGATGTTCGATGTAGGAACATGCCCTTGATAAAGAACCATAACAATAGTAGTAGTAGGGGAGGTAGAGATAAGTTGGGACCAAATCTATCATGCAAATGACACCTTCAAGTGGTGGTAAATGTGGTAGCTCATCTATGGGTTGCAGGTCATCAGTAGTGTCAGTTCTTGGAATAGGAAGTGTAGTATTTGGATCATGGTTGCAATATTTTTATGGATGATAGTCGAAAGAACAATATACTCGACACCCTCATGTATAAATTTGACACAATGATGCACTGTAGAAGAAACAACTTACATGGCATGAAGTCATGGCCTACCAAGTGAACAGTTATATGAAACCTGAAAGTTAATGACAAAAAAGACTGTGTTGAGAGTTTTTGGCCCTATAGTGATAGGTAGAACAATGTGACCTATGCATGGATAAATAGAACCATCATATGCATGAAGGGAAAGAGATGATGGACTAACATTAGTAGTAGAAAGACCTATCTTTTCGAGGAATGACATAGGACATAGATTGAGTTTAGATCCATTATTGATTAAAGTACACTTGATACCATTGTGAATCATGATGTGAAAAGGTATATCATTGTCAAAAATAGAAAGATCAGCATGAGGATTAGATGGGAAAGCTATATGTTGGGAAAATGCATCAACAAATGAGTGATAGAAAACATTTGGATGCATATCAACATTAATGTGAGTAGTAACAAGGAGATGTTGGACTCTATGTCTTAATTCATGATTGGAAAGAAAAAATTCATTGATTGAGATACATATGATGATAAAGTGATAAAGATCCTAATAGTATGTATATCAAGCGAGGTTCACCAAAATGATTAAGCTAAAATGTAAATACACAAGCCTAATATTATGCTATAATAGTGGTAAATAAACGATGCACTTAAATACAAAAATATACTGCAACAAACTAAGTAATAAATAATGAAACCCTAATGTGTAAAGAAGGGTAATATGCCTTAGCTGATTCATAATGTTTCGAAGGTATACATGACTAGAAACTAGAAAATTACGAAGCACTAACCATCATAATGGAGCACGGAAAATGTAGACACGGATGGGGTACCGGCAAGAGACAAGGGTTCTCGGGTACTAATTTTAGGTGTCTGGGTCTACTGAGACATACTTAGAAACCTGAATTCTTAGGGTCACAAGATGTTTTTAATGCTCACTTTTTGTCACTATGGATTCACACAATGATTGCTAGAGTCGTTGGGAACCTGCAATGAAGAATGAACATGCAAAACCATCAAATTGACATCAAATCCTAAAATAGAAAGATGCAAAATGAGGGTTTGGACTATCTTTAGCTACCAAAATGGTGGACTTACTACTAAGCACTACACTACATCTCAGACCTGATGTAGTTCTCTATGTGTGTGTGTGTGTGTGGAATTGTACCTATGTTGCTCTTGTGCTACCGCACTTGGATACCGAGTAAGTAGCTAGATGTAAAAAATGTAGTAAATGTGTGGATGGAATAAAATAAAATTCCCTCCTATGAAGTTTATGAAGATGAACCATACCTTTTATCCCTTGTGATGGAGCTAGATGGATGAAATGGAGATCTTAAATGCCTTGATGGATACAACCTTAGGTGGAGATAGCAGATGCTTAGTTCTTGGTATTTTATTATGATCATATAACTTTATATTTATATGATTCCTTGCTTGAATTTTTTAATTAACCCCCTGCAAAGGATGAATGCCAAAAAATAAGATGCTCAAAAGGCTAGAAAGGACCAAAAAAGAGTGAGTAAAGTACAAAGAGGATAGGGGTACCCAGATTAGGTGAGGGTTCTTGACACCGGCATCCTAGTTTGGGTGCTTTGGTGTCCAGGGTGACAAATGCCAAATACCGAAAAGGTAGACTGAGAAAGTAAGGGTGTAATACTGAAAGTAACCACAAAAACAAATAAAGGTGGCCAAAGACATGGGTTAATTAGTACTGTTCTTACTTAGGAATCATATGAATAGTAGTATGTAATCAAGACTAAATAATTACCCACAAATTGCATGATTTTGTGTCTACACTATAATTTTCAATTATATCTTGCATCATTTACATTCTACAAACCTTCTTCTACACTATCCTAAATAACCACTTCACATTCACCCCTTCATTTAATCATTTGGTCAAATATTTTAATATCTACAATTTTAACATTGATCATCATCGATCCCTGATCGACGTTGATCTGTGTCTTAATCAATTTCACCTCTCATTAGCCCTTGAAATACATTTAAATATTTGTTTTATTAATAGCACATGTTTATAGAATCCTTCTAGTTCATCTTAGAATTGTTAAACTTTATCTTACATCGGTATAGTCTATTTTATTAACCTTCATCAAAATAATCCTTTTTTTCTCTCATTGCCGTGAATCCTTGATTGTCGTGAATCCCTATCTTTTTATTCATATTTAGAAATCATCATATTTTTATCAATATGTTTTGGCATAATATAATTTTTTGCAGAAAGTATTTTTTGTAGATGACTATTCTAGGTGCATCACACCCCATCACAAACATATACAATCTCATAATCATCTAACAACCTTTCATGTGGGAGCAGTTTGAAATATCAAACAAACTTAACTTGTGTGTTATAACAACCACACTAGAAATCAAAGACATCAAAGATAAACTTGAATTAATATGTGAAATACAAGACACTACGAAACAATCTTGGTTCAACTATTTCCTAGACTTTGAGCTCACTACATCCCTAGCCTAGGCCACCTACAATGCAAAGCATGATCTTTCCATTCCTCTTGAATTCTAATCTTGTTATCATTATCTAATCTTATTATTATATCACTTGATTGTATAACATGAATTAACACCCTTCAAGGATGCCCTTTGGATTCTTGGGATCAGCCATCTTGAGAAAATCATTAAATCCTTATCTCATGTTTGCCTTGTGTAATTATCTCTATAAGAAAGTCTTATCACTTGATGAAAGGAGGATTCCTTAACATTGTTTTTATCCAATCATCCCTAAATTATATTTTTTGATGCAGGTATCGATAAACCTTGATTTATTTAGAGTTTTTAGTATTTTAGCATAATAAAAACTAACCAAAAATCACCGTAAACACACTCTTATATTCATTGGGAATTTGTTTCCTATATTAATTTTAGGCCCAAATCTGATTCTGAACTGTTTATTAGCTCTTTTTATCCTTATTTTGTTGTGTACCATTATGTGTCTAGTCTTTGAACTAATGAGAGGGTAAAATAGTCACCTGATTATTGCCCCCACTCATTTGGTGTTGTGAGATGAACCAAGGAGAGAGCATCTCAAATGAGGAGATATGAA
The DNA here is from genome assembly GCA_018340775.1 of Taxus wallichiana var. yunnanensis. Lineage (NCBI taxonomy): Eukaryota > Viridiplantae > Streptophyta > Pinopsida > Cupressales > Taxaceae > Taxus > Taxus wallichiana. The sequence goes on along the minus strand of CM031239.1, from coordinate 19,027,517 downwards.
ATCGATGTGTATATATAAAATAGAACTCCTACATTAGGAATAATAAATATTCATGGTAACAATCATATCACATGCAAATAATGGGACAAGGCTAGCCAAAAGTGTTAGTCACAAACAAGTATACACGATGCAATATAAACAAGTTAGAACACACAATAACATGACAAAAGACACAGTGAGTAGCTGGTTGAATACATGGGACACCACTTAGGATGTCACAAGACACTCAAAGCCTTCAAGGAAATACAAATAAATAAAAATTAATCATAGCGCATAGCTCATAAACTATGACAATCAAGACACAAGCAAAGAAGACAAGATATAAGCAAATCAGATAACCATGGTTAGGAGTATGTCTGCAAGAAAAATTCTACACATGAAACACTTGTTAGAATGTTAGAAAAATTGATAGTATGCCGCATAATATATACAGTTGGAAATATGGATAAACATATTAGATATTGTCATGATATAACCTAAATATAGAGAGAATGAAAATATAGATGTCCCCGGGAGCCTCGGTGGGATCGGTATGGAATAGTGCCAAACATCATACATCATTTAGAAACATATAAGTGATCTGCATTCACCTCAAAAAGTACCATGTGAATGTGCATGTGTGTATGGAAAATGATAAAGCATACTATGAATCAAAGTAACATGATAAGTAATGTGCAACATAGAATAAAATGAGCAAGAAAGGATACATCCAATAAAGATCTAAGCTAGTATTTTTAAATTTTTGCAAATATGTGAACATGAAATATAATAGGTAGGATAGCAGAGTAAGGTTTCCCCTATTGTATGCATGCAAAGTGAGGTCCATGTAAGTAAATGCACCCTCAATATTCATGTTTTAACTGAGAACAAGAGTGCATCATCAAATAGTGAGGGAGGATAATATGCCCCCAACATGTGAATACCATGGTGATCCATCCATTAAGGATAGGGGGTGAGGGCCCACTATTTTCTAGTGTGAAGGAAGTATGTATGTGATCATGATCAAAGACTCTATTGCCATGAGGGAGTGCATGTGGAGAAAGAGATTGCGAAATGGGCCTATATGTGCCATGGGTAGTGTGTGTCCTAGGAGGAGACCTATCCTAATGAGGTGGACTATGAGACTAATGTATCCATCATGATCAAGTAGTAGAAGCTACATGTGGAGGAAATCTAGGTGTATGTATAATAATAACAATAGGGATTGTAAGAGCTCTAGATTCCATAGGAGTATGTGCCAAATTCATGGGGCCATCATGAGAATATGTAGAAGTAGGTGCACTAGTGATAGAAGTAATTGAAATTTTGGCAGTATGAGGAAAAGAGAAAGGAGTCCATGGTGGGATACCTCAAATAGTGATAAGGAAAATCTTATGTACAAAATTAAGACATATGTGAACTATGGATGGTGTATATTTTGAATCCAGTAAGCCAAGGGAGTCCTAAGACCATGTCATAATGTGCATTTTTATATCCAACCATGAAAGGAATAGAGATAGTAAGCAGCCCAATAGTGATGGGAAGAATGACATGCCCATGAGAAGTAGGTAATCACTGGTTGTCTAAGATAATGGAAAACTAATAGCTTACAAGAAATATAATGAACATACTTTACAATCGTACGGGATGCAACATAACATTATTGATAACATGTTAACTAATAGAATAATCATGTCTAATCTATGTGATGAAAACTAATCATGAAAATCGGCATCGGTGAAATAAATGATAGGTGAAGGAAGATCAATAGTACCAACAAGAAATCCAAGAGGATGATATGAAGATGAAGGAGGATGGACATCATGATAAACATGATTGTCATAAGATTTAGAAAATTATTTTTCATGCTTAGGTAGTGGATCATTGAATATTTTAAGATTTTCATTGTCATTATTAGATTTAGGAATATAAATAGTAGATTTAGGAAACTCAATGTCATGATTGCAATCATATCTTGAATGATATGTCTAAGCTTGAAACACTTATCAATAGAATGACCATTACATATATGGTAATCACAATGTGCATTTTCATCAAATTTCTTTCCATGAGGCCTATTAGGATCTAGCTCAAGAGGATTCAGAAGAGAAATCATATTACTTTTAAGGATTTGAGGCAATAAAATATGCGATAGATATGGCAATAGAGTAAAAGTGTTGAGTGTAGGCTAAAATTGGAGCTTTTAGGTAGATATATAGAATTGATGGTAGGTTTACGTTCACTAGGATTTCCCTTGAAGGAACATTTATTTGGTAACATATTAGTAGATGAATAAAAAAAGTAGTACCGTATTTAACTTTTCCCAAATAAAGTAACTTGATTTCATGAATTTTCAAAGTATGACATAGTTGATCAAAAGAGTGAAAAGAATCAAAGAGTACACACTCTTACAAAGGAGGTAATAGGATTTGGATGAAAAGATCTTGCAATTCAGATTCAACCAAGACATTTTTCATTTTAGAAATATTAGTCTTATAATACAACACATTCACTAAGATGCTCATTAGTTCCTTGCTTCATTTTGGCCATTTGTGCATATGATATCTTCATGCCAATATTCATAGAAAAGTGAGATAGAAACAAATTTGCAAGAGGAGTAAAATATCAAATGGAATGTAAAGGAAATCATAAAACCATTGTAAGGCATAGTCCTATAAACTCCTAGGAAACAACTTGGTTAAGAGTGTGTCATCACAAGCTAATCTCAGAATGCCACATGAAATTATTTAATGTTATCTTGGGGATATAAAAGGCCATCGAAGAGAAGAAAATTAGGTGAGAATTTTTTGGAGGAAGTGGATAAGAAGAAACCTCAGGTGTAAGAGGACTATAAAGGAGAAGAAAAGAATCAAGGGATGGAGAGAAAGAAAAAGAGGAAAATTACAATCGATGAATTTGAGCTTGAAAATCATGATACAAAAACTATAAGTCATGGGTTCTGAAGAGGTGTTAGATTGGATATAGGAAATTATAGGAGAATCAAAGTGAATGGTGGGTGTATAAATATGCATATGAATGCTGGAAAACCTCGAGTAGTGGGGGAAGAAGAAGGTGGAATAGATAAGGTGATAACAATAAAGTTCTCTAAGGTACAAACCATACAAATATGAGCAACATTATCATGGGAACACTAAATAAATCATCAAGGAAATGTGGTACATGAGTGGGCTTATCACATAGTGTAAAATAGAAAGTGCTAAGGGCATTGAGTTATACCTGATCCACATTAGTGTCTTCATCATAATAATTTTTGATATCGAAGTTTCTATATTATTAAGGGGGATCGACAGAATTGAATAGAGGGTCATCATGTGTGGTTTCAGCCATACTATTAGAATGATTGTGGGTGTTTTTTTGAAATCATGTCATGACCCGTAGTGGAATCCATGATAGAGTCAATAAGTGATAATGGAAAAATATCTTTAGGATAAACTTTATTAAGATCATAAAATTCAGTACAAAAATGAACTTTCCCATTAGGTTTCATGACATGTATAATGTTAGAGACCTATCAAGGGTAATTGAAAACATGAATGAATCTTGTATCTAACAATTTCTAGATTTATTCGTTGACTAACATGGTCACACATGGTTGTATTTTATATATTTTTATTGCACCAGTTTGGCACCCTCATGAAGGATGATATTGTGCATAACAATAGAGGGATCAATGTCACACATGTCATGGTAATGTAAGGGGAATAAGTATGCGAATTTATGCAGGACTTTCTAAATATAAGTGCACTCAACATCGGTAAGAGAGGTGACTAAAATAACTATACATGGGTCATTGTCAATGCCTAGGTTATATGGTGTAGTATCTTCTTTAAGTAATGCGGATCGATATTTGATATATGGTTGGGTGGGTATAGTATATGAGCATCAATATATACACTATTTGGATTAATTTCACCAAAGTAGGTAGTAACATGTAGATAACAAGGGAATATACTCTTGTGATGATTCTCGAAGGGTAGGGACCATAGGCTCCTATGTACTTCTAGGAGGGCCTTATCATTTTGAAATTAATTTAAACATGTTAAGTCAAGAGAAGTGACATCATCGATGAGGTGTGGATTAACTAACTAGAATGTATGTGAATGGTAAGTAGTATAGACCTTAGATAGGTGTTTAGTTATAATAAAGTGAGTCCCTAAAGGGAGGACTCGAATAAGATGGGGAAAATCCTATGTCAGTCCTATTAAGTTTCTTATGAAGAAGAATAGGCTCAACAATACCTTGGCCATTGTGGCTAAGTCCTGATCTAGAGAAACCATGTCAAAAGAAAAACTTATAACCAATTTTGTAAGTTGCATAAAAATAAATAAGTAGAGGAGAGTGATCTTGGGGATTGGGCTTATGTTCAATCACAAAATTTGAAGGAGATGGATCATCCAAAACATCATATACAACACCCTCATGGAGAAACTTGATTCGGGTGTGTAGGGTGGAAAGGCATAGAATGTAACCATGTATGACCTAAAAGGATATTATAATTTAGATTATTAGGAATTACATGGCATAAAACTTGAAGAGTGCATGGCCTTATAGTAATGGGTAAAGAAATTTCTCTCAGAATTTCCTAGGTGTATTCTCAAAAATAAAAAAACTTAAAGTATATGTAGTTAAATTAGCGGTAGAAAATCCTAAATGATATAAAAAGAAAATTTGCATATATTGAGACTAGACCCATTATCAATCAAAACACACTTAACTAGTATATTATGAATATGAAGGGAGATGGATCATCCAAAATATGATAGAAAACAACCTCATGGAGAAACTTGATTTGGGCGTGTAGGGTGGAAGGGACTATCTTGGCATAGAATGTAACCATGTATGACCTAAAAGGAGATTATAATTGAGATTATTAGGCATTACATGGCATAAAAATTGAAGAGTACATGGCACTATAGTAATGGGTAAAGAAAATTATCTTAGGAATTGCTTGGGTGTATTCTAAAAAATAAAAAAACATAAAGTATATGGAGTTAAATTAGCGGTAGAAAATCCTAATTGATATAAAAAAGAAATATTGAATATATTGAGACTAGACCAATTATCAATCAAGGCACACTAAACTAGTATATTATGAATATGAACTTGTATATATAAAGGAAGTGCATTATCAACAATGGCTTGGGAAGGGATATCAGCTAGAGTAAAAGTAATATGTTCATTATTGATTTCTAGAGTGGTGGATACTCAATGGGATGTAAACATGGGAAGTATCAAAGTGGATGAGAGTATGATCCATAGTGTGTTGTAAGGAATGTAGACATTCAAGATGGGACTTATTAAATTCAATCATAGAGATATCCATTATATATATTACTAGGGAAAGCTAGGGTTCGATCAAGAAATTTAAATCTTAATCGAGGAATATGATTAAGAAAATATATCAGTAATAAACATGATATAGCATGTAAAGTACAAGAATGTGTCCAAAGTAGGAGACAAGAGTGACTTAGCTTGTATCAGTAGATCTATACCGATTTTGGGTTGGAAAATAGTATAGAAAGGATGGATATGATATGTGAAAGGTCTATATGATAAAATGGGATCTAGAAACTCTTCGAATGGGAGTGCTTAGATGTGGACAAGACCACCGGGCAAAGTGTGTCTAATTTGTGCACTAGTGTCTAGGCAGAATATCTACTTGGTATTTATCTATTTCTCACATGTACTTGTAAAACAAACCCTAACTACCCACAAAAAGCTCAAGAAAACATTAGATGATATAAATAATGCATCTAAATTATTTATTTAATATAATGTTTGATCTTATTCCTTCACATGAATCTTATAATTTTTTCTCATGATGGATACATTGGTCTCATATTCCACCTCATCGGGATAGGTAGGTATCCTCCTAGGACACACACTACCCATGACACATATAGGCCCATTTCATGGTCTCTTTCTCCATATTCATTCCACCATGCCTATAGAGTCTTTGATTATAATCACATGCATAATTCATTCACACTAGTAGATATTGGTCCCTCACCCCCTATTCTCATTGGATATTTCATCGTGGCATTCATACTTTGGGGGCATATTATCCCCTAACTACCCAATGACAAATTCTTGTTCTAGGTTCAAACACAATTGTTGAGGGTGTATTTACTTATGTGGAAATCACCTTACACACATACATTGGGGGCATCCTTTCTCTCTTCTCCTAATTTTTCTATTTTATGTTCACATATTTTCAAAAATTCAAAAATACTAGCTTAGATCTTGATTGGATGTATGCTTGATTTCTCATTCTATTCTATATTACACATTTCTTACCATGTTACTTTGGTTCATGTATTTTCTATCATTTTTCCATACATAGATGCATATTCAAATGGTACTTTTTAAGGTGAATGCACATCACTTTCAGGTTTCTACATGATGTATGATGCTTGGAAATGTACCATACCAAGTCCCACTAAGGATCATAAGGGATTCTACCTTTTTAATTTCTCTATATCCAAGTTCTATCATTATAATATCTACTACTTTCATTCCTATTTCCCATTGTATACATTATAACATACCATCAATTTTTCAAACATGCTAATGGGTGCTTCATGTGTATTATTTGTCTTAGAGGCCTACTCCTAACCATAGTTATCTGATTTAATTATATCTTTTCTTCTTTGCTTGACAAACTATGCACTATGATTCATTGTTTGTTTACTTGTATCACCTTGAAGGCTTTGAGTTTCTTGCTACATCTTGAGTGGTGTTCGATGTATTCAACTAACTACTCACCATGTATTTTTCCATGTTACTATGTGTTTTTAATTATTCTGTTCCATCATGTATACTTGTTTGAGAATACACTTTTTACTAGCCTTTTCCCATTATTTACATGCACCATGGTTGTTACCATTTGTATTACCTATCCCCCTACAATATTTCTATGTTAAATGTGTACATCAATTTCATCTTTCCTCATTTAGGCCATTCCTAACTTGGTTCATCTCACACACCCCAAACGAGTGGGGAAATAATCAAGTGCCTATTTCATACTCTCGATTTAGTTCAAATACCGGACACATAATGGTACATAGAAAAATAATGATAAATGATAGCTAATAAATAGGTTTAGAATCATAACTAGACCTAAAATCAATACATGTGAAGCACCCAACAAAGATAGGAGTAGTGGGTGCTAGTGTCCCACCTGAGCATTCCTATCCTAGGGGAAGAAACATCTACAATGTAGAATCATCAGGTTCTTAGTGATAGTCTCTTCCAATTTCCAAATAAACTTTCTTGGTTACAAGTTACTATCATGAATAATAGGAACAAAATAAGTAGCATGTTACACACTTTGAGCAATGCAACAAATTACTTCATTTTTCTTGAGATCATCTATGACCAGTTTCTATTGGATTTGTGAACATTTGCAGTGGCACTTATACATGGGGGAGAATTAAAGGTTGAAGGTAAAATCTTAGCATTATCCCAATACTCTTTCCTTGGTGAAAGTATGTTCAAATCCTCAGTTTAGCGGTAGGATGCTCAAATCCTTAGTTTAGTGACAAGAGAATCAAATCTTTAGTTTAGCGACATGATACTTAAATTTTTACTTTGGCGATAGGATTCCCAAATCCTCAATACTATTCCAACCATCTCCAAGGAAACAAACATACATGAATAATTTTTTCTCTCTTACGACACGTGTATTATATCCTTGATTCACTTGTTTTCAATACACATTTCTATTTTGACATGTACAAAGTTAAAGTTCAATTTCATTTATCACAAACATTGACTACACTTATTTTCTTTTGCAGGTCTGACCTTACTCGAAAAAAGTGCAACACACAAATGGAACAAGGAAAATTCTCATAAAAATACACTCGATAAAGGCAATATCTAAGAAACACATGCATACATCAATTCTACACATGAAATTTCACCCATAGGATCTTTATCCTCTCTTCTAGATTCCATGATAGACTCTTCACAATCTCCATTCAACATGCTATCCGTTATAAATCCATTTGAATCTCCATAAGGTACACTCTTCTTATCTAATTTATGCTACCGAATATTATGTAATAAAATTACTTGGATATATCTAAATATCAGTAACAATAAAACACCAAGAACACTAAATTTTAGAGAAATGATAGAAATATGTAAGTAGAATAACTTAGCCACTTTGAGGGAGAAACTTCAAAACTATATAATAAGACTCAAGCGCTCAATATGATGATCAACTACTACATTCTAAATCATATATATATATATATATATATATCTATAATCATATATATATATATATAATTCCAATGTCATGGCCATCACTAAGGATGACCCACTAATGATATTAAAACATATATGAAAGAGATACAACATGATAAGAAAATATTATAGCAATAAGTCATCCATACACATCTAATGTAAGATATAGGATTAAGGGCATAGCATACGCTTCCTTTAGAGAACATTGTCCCTAATGTTGAGAATTTATGGATATTGCTATAGGAATTTTGTATCCTCCCATGTGGCATATTCATTATTTAGATTCTTCCACTTGATCAGATACTCAGTAATGACCCTTGTCCTTAATCATTTAGTGTGTGTCTGAAGGATGCATTCTAGTTCCAAGGTTATTTTTCCCTCCTCATTGAGCTCAAGAAACACTATGTAGGCTGATATATTCTATCCAGTTACCTTCTTTAGGAAAAAAACATGGAAGACTGGTTGTATTCTAGTGGTCTGAGGGAGTTCCAATCTGTATTCTACAATACCAATATTATACAACACTTAATAAGGGACATAATACTCAGGTGAAATATTGTTATCCTTCTTATGTTTTTTAAATTTTCTTATATGGTTGTAAAGGCACAAAAATCCAATCTTGAATTCAAAATGTCTTTTACTTTTGCAATGTTGATAAACCTATTTCTTCATGTGCTTTTTTATCATGGCCATGTTCTCCTTGATACTAGAAAGTATCTCTTGTTGGCGGTGAATGTGCTCTTCATTTTCTCTAACAATTGGATGGTTTCTTAATGATGAGTGATGGATGGTGGATGGTACTCATATAATTCCAATAATGACACATTTTAGATTAAATATGAAAGGATGTATTATACCACCATTTTACAAGTGGCATCCATTGGACCCATCTTGCTTACTTATATGAGGTAAAAAAATGAAGATATCATTCTAAGAACTTGTTTACCATCTTAGTTTTCCCATCGATGGGGGGATGATATGAGCTAGCTAAGTACCCAAACATAAAAACCAAATCAGACCAATAATTACTAGAAAATATAGGGTCTTGATCACTCACTATAATCTTTGGTGTCCCATGTAGCTTCTAAACTACATCCATGAATGCTTGATACTATTGTACTTGCGATAAATGGGTGTGATAAGACACAAAAATTGGCGCATTTGGTGATTTTATCCACCATAACCATGATTACATTTTTCCTTCTAATTTAGGTAATCCTGTGATGAAGTCCATGGAAACATCTTCCCAACTCTGGCTAGGTATAAATAGAGGGTGTAAAATACTCGGGAATTAATTGTTTCACCCTTATTTTTCTGAAAAACCATGCATTCTTGCACAAATTTTTAGACATCCCCTTTTATCCCTTCCCAAAATAAATCATCCTTGATTTTATGATAAATCTTAAAAATATAGAATGCCCCCTACCAGAGAAGCATGGATCTCGGATAGAAGATTATTTTTTAGGGTTGAGTTCTTACATAGGCATAATTTAACCATGTACCATAAATAATCCCCTTTCCATGTAATTTTTCTAACATGATTGGATCATGTTTGAGATTGTGAATGAGATTTTGTGTACTTTGGTCATCTCACCATTCGAGACCTATCCTCCTCAACCTAATCTTCATGTAATATAGATATGGTACACAAAAATGCCTCACCTAACTCATCCTTTTGAGATAAATCTTTAAAAACTAAATTATCTATTCCCTTCTTATAGATTATCTTAAAATCATACCCCAAAATTTTTAGACCCATTTTTGTTGTTCTTCGATGACAAACATTTGTATAAGAAGTATTTCAAACTATCATGATATGCATTTACTTTAAAGTTCCTACCCATTAGATATGGTATCTATTGTTGTATTTGGCTATAATTTCCTTCTCATAAATTGGTTTTGACCCAATATTACCTTTGAATTGAGTATTTCCCCATACCATACCCTAAAGTATCACATTCAATAATGAATATTTTTGGAAAATCTGAAGTATCTAGAACTAGAGTGGTGCACATGGCCTCCTTTATATTCTCAACTCGCTTTGGTAGCTTCCTCATTCCAATGGAAAGAATATTTATTAAATAAAGTTGTTAGTGGTAGTCTTATGATACAATAATTCCTTACAAATCTACGATAATAACTTGTAAGCCCCAAAAATCCTCAGATTTGTTTTTATGGTTTTGGAACCTTCCACTCAAAAATGGCCTTTATCTTGTTAGGTTCTACTTTAACACCTTCATAAGAGATTATGTGACCTAAATATTACACCTCCTTGACTCAAAAAGAACACTTAGAGGATTTACATAAAGATGATGTTATTTAAGAGCCTCCAACAAGTTATTTACATGATTCAAGAGTTCTTCCCATGCTTTGTTTTATATTAGTATATCATCAAAGAATATTTAAACAAACTTCCACACGTTTGTTTTAAAGATAGAATTCATCAAATTTTGAAATGTAGAGGGTTCATTTGTGAGTCCAAAACACATTACTAAGAATTCATAATGGAATTCATGTGTCCTAAAGGTTATTTTATGAACACCTCATCCCTAATTATGACATTATATATAGTAACAAAGATCAAGTTTTGTAAATAAAAAAAAAAACCATGCAACTCATATAGAAAATCATCAATTACAAGAATAGGAAACTTATCTTTGACTCTGTAATTATTAAGTTCTCTATAATCAGGACACATGCACTAATTTTCATATTTTTATGCACTAGAACTACTCAAGAAGAATAAGCAATCTGATAATGATGGATAATTCCTTCTTCTAACATCTCTTCTACTATCTTCTTAATCTCACTCTTTTGCACATATGGGTACTGTAAGGTCCGATGTTAGGAGGTTGGATCCCTAGTGCTAGTTATATGACATGATCATAGTCTCTTTTTGGAGGAAAACCATTTGGAATATCTCCAAGCACAACTGAGTGCTCATCTATAACTGCTTGCATATATGATGGTATAACTTCATTTGACATATGTTTTTCCAATGAAAATATTTGTGCCACGAACCCCACTACACCTTTTTCATATTTTTTTGCATTTAGTAAGAGCTTACTACTTGTGGGGAATTTGATCTTTATCCTCTTAGTTTAAAAGTCCTCCCTTCTAACAAAAAATGCATGAATAAACCTTGGAAGTTCATCTCAATGGTTCCCAAGTTGGTAAGCCATTAAAATCCTAACACAATGTCTACTCCTCCCATATAAAAATGGCATACCGAGGGATATTTAGTAATTAATATCCTATGGTGAGTTTAATGTTATGAAATTTTCTTGAAAAAATAACAATACCCCATTAGCGATCATTAACTCGAAATTTTAGAGCTAGATAAACAAAATAGTCGATCATACTAACAACTTATGATTGATGAAGTTCATGAGTACTTATCTAATCAATCAACACTATTAACCTATGTTTTTAAATAATATAACCACTTTGAGGGTTTAAGGGTGCTAATATCTGAAATTTCATGACATGAGATAATTGGTTGTGGATATATTAACTCCTCTGGCTTGACAATGAACTCTACCTCTTCATCTTCTTCCTTATCTTCTTCTTCACTTGCCCCTCAATATAGAACAACTTATTTTTAGCACATTTATGTCCTAGGCCATATTTTTGTCATAGTTAAAACATAACCCTTTTAATCTCTTCTATTCAATTTGTTTATTTATTAGTTGAATTGATTAAGGGAATTATGGTGTCGAGTGTGTTACGGTCTCGATGTTAGTGAAAGTATACCTCCTATTGGAAAGAAAATTTTCCTCGACCCTACGTGTCATGATAATATAATAAAAAACCTTAAGTGGATTAAATATACACACCTTATACTCAATGTGGTCCTTAAGATCCCCAAGAAATAGGTCATTCATATTCCCTTATGTAATATTCTCCACATACAAGGATAGGTTTTTAAACTAATGAACATAATCATTGATTGATCATGTTTATCATAAATTTTCTAATTGATTGAAGTAATTATATGAAAAACTAGAACTATAATGAAATTTTAGTTCTTTGGTAAAAAAAATTGCAAGTGACATTGAGACAATTCTTCTTCCTTTGAGCACATAACCATTGATATAAGAAGAATTGGTTAGGTTTGAGATATAAGGTTGCCACGGTCACCTTTTGTCATGATGGGATATGATGTAGATAAAAGAAATTATCAATTTGGTTAATCAAATTGAGTGGATAATTTCCATAAAAATTACACATTTTCACTTTCAAAATGATGTTCCAAGACTGCAAAGTATTTGTATTTGGATTGAGAAGGCTTGAAGATCCACCCGGCTATTTTTTCTATTACTTTGACCTAAATATTGATGCATGAACATCTCTCTTGAGTCTAAGTTTTGAAGTGTCATGCCAATTTTGGCTTGCTAGATTGCTTAGGAGACATTAAAAGGTATTTTGAATTCATTTCTAGTTGTTTTGTTGAGCTTAAGTGGTAAAAAATTCAAGTGTTGGTTTTCCCTCCTTTCTGGGAAAATTTGAAAATTTGAATTTTTTTGGGAATTTTGGCTTGTTAGAATGGTGTAGGGAGATTAGGATGTTGTAGTAAGCTTATTAGGGGATTTAGAATCATAGTTATGTATTTTAGGTGCTTTATGTTGTAAGGATTATCATATAATTCATCAAATGTTCTCTTGGCCCTTTTCTTTGGTAATGTAACCCTCCTCTTGTGACCAAGAATGTCAGTTATGGCATAAAATTGAGGTAAAGGAGGTATAAAAACACTATTTTGTAACTATTTTGGGGATTAGTCATTCGAATGAAAAGAAAAAAAAGGAGCTCTAAGAGTTAGTGGAAGAGAAGGTTCTTGTTTGCAATTTTTTTGACAATTTCCAAGTCTATGTGCTTACATTTGATAATCATTCAAACTAAGGCATCCAAAACTGAAGGAATTATATGGATGGTAAGAATCATTTTGATGCATGTCTATATTTATTTTAGTGAGTTTTCGTTGGTTTTTGTGGATTTAGTCTTGAGTATTATGTGCAAATCTATAAAGAAACCGTGTGGAGGCGCTGATTGATCCAAGATTGTTAATGTGGTGAAAAAATTGATCATAAGGGATAAAGATTTTGGTTTATAAGGTTGTGTAATTTGTATAAGGCTTAAAAATCCTTAGATACATTGGTAAGCAAAGGCATAGACATTAGTTTAGTTGAAACACTTTAAAGGTCGGAAATCCCTTGTTTCAAGAGATTGTGTAGTTGGGTTTGGAATCAATTTTCACCATTGATGAGATAAGGATACTTAATTTCAATGTTATCAGCTTATAAAATATAGCACCAACTTGTGACAAAAATATTTAATCCTAAGAAACAAGATTTTTGATTTTAAGATCAAATCTTTCCACCCTGGGTTCATTGTGAAAGACATTTGAAGAACTTTTACTTACCATCGGAGCTTGAAAATTTGATGTAATCCTATAACGTGAGTTTAAAAAAATATTTAAATGGAATTAGGCCAAGAGAAAATCACAAATTCTAGGAAATTATGGCAACATTCTTAAAAACTGTAGACTGACATTGAAGACCTAATTAGAAGCTTATAATTATTAATTTGAAAGACTATTTGTGAATGAAGACACTATGAAATTTTCCACAATGATGAAAACCCCAAATGGATACTCAAAAGGTCAATTAGTTTGTTTTTTTGAGTATCTTTGTCAAAATTTATACCTAAAAAACCCTTTAGGAAGGGCTACAAGGACCTAGATTGGGTGAAGAATGGCAGAAACATGATTTAGATGGAGTTGGGATATGAAATTTATCACATACCTTAAGGAAGAAAATGGGTACCCAAAAATACTTTGAGTTAGTCCTGTATGTCTGTAGATTGTTCAATCACCAACTCACCATAAGCATTGCTTTTAAGAAGCTAAGAAGGTAGTTCTAGCTAAAGTAAAGTAAATGATGCTTTTTGTGGTTTTCTTCAATTTGATTAGTGATTTGACATGGAATATGATGCGGGGACATGGTATCTTGATAGAAAATGATCATGTGGACCAAATTAAACCAATATTTTCTAGTTTGAGGGTTTTTAACTTGGAAAAGTAGCTAGTTTGGAAGCTTAAGGGAAATTTGGGTTAATTATTCTTAGCTAACTTGATAGATTGGTTGAATGAGTATTTTTATTTGCATCATTTTGTATCAAATCAGATCAGAGAGAGAAAAATCGACAAGAAGGGAAATAGAGAAGAAGAAACAAGCAATGAAATGGATATTTGTAAGAAGAAGAGAAGATAGACATAATGCCACCAAGAAGAGTGATAAGAGGAGGTCAAAGAAGACAACTTAGGGATAACAAATGGGCTGGTTTATTGAGGAATATACATGATAGATTGGGAGATTTAGAAGTTTCTTAGAGAAGATTCAAAGTTTTAGATGAAGAAAGTGATAAAGAAGAGAAAGAAGAATAGGTGGTAGAAGAAATAGTACCAGAGGAAGAAGGACCAGATGTGAGGCTCTTGAAAGTAGTCATGGGAGAATGTTCTAAGACAAATATTAAGGTAATAGAGTATGGAGGAAGCTTACATATAGAGGAATTATTAGACTGGATTTTTAATATGGATAAATATTTTGATGTTGAAGGTATAGCTAAGGATAAACAGGTGAATTTTACTTGTACTATACTTGACAATGGATGCTGCTATCTAGTGGGATTTTGTGCAAGAATAAAGAATGAGCAAAGGAAAGGAAAATCAGATCATGGGACAAAACAATTGCTAAGTTAAGAGGTAAATTTATTCCTTCTGATTATCAAACTAGTTTGTTTAAGAAATTGCAAAATTTAAGGCAAAGGGAAATGAGTGTAGTTGATTACATTGAAGAGTTTTATAAGCTAGCAATGAGATCAGGTCATATAGAAGGGGATGTTGAAGAAGTAGCTAGATATGTGAATGGATTAAGGATTAACATACAAGATGAAATTAGTTTATTCACCTTGAGAACAATGGAATAAACATACTAAGCATCCTAGAAATCGAAGAGAAATTTTCTAGAAAGCAAACACAATATTTCAGAGGTAGAGGAAGAGGAATAAAATGTAGAGGACATCAATCAAATAAATGACAACAAAAATAACCTCATGAGTAAGAGGCAAGTAGTTCAAAAACACAAAGCACACATAGAGGTGGATATTATAGAGATGGTTGTTCTTATAGAGGAAGAGGTAGTTTGGGAAGAGGAAGAGGTGAGTTTACAGGTAGGTGATACAAATTTGCAACAAGTTTATTGGTCATAGATCCTTTGAATGTCCAAAGAATACTCAAATAATTAGTAATAGAGTGAATGAAGCTAGAAATCATATTACACATGTTGATGAAGAGGAAAGTGTGACATCACCATCACTTGTAGAAGAACCCGAGACAAGAGAATCATTGATGATGAGAAGAGTGTTGATGAATGAAAAAAAATAACTTGAAGAACCAGTCAAAGAAGAACACTATTCTTGACCATGTGCAAGTCTAGAGGTAAGTGTTGTAAACTTATTATTGATAATGGTATCATAGATAATCTAGTATCTTTTGAAATGGTTGAAAATATCAAACCTGAAAAGATTGAAACATCCTAAGGTAGATAAAGTATATTGGGTTCAAATAGACCATCAAGTGTTGGTTAGTGAGAATTATCTCGGCTAATTTTTAGATTGGTAGATATCGGGATGAAGTTATTTGTGATGTGATGCTTATGGCTGCTTATAATATCATATTAGGAAGCCCATGGCAGTTTGACAAAAGGGATATTCATGATGGATGGGAAAATAATTATACACTAATGAAGGAAGGAGTCAAATGCATATTGAACCCACTGAAAGACATCCAAACATGGAGTGAAAACTATCCTAGAGTGATGCTAATGGGCATGAAAACATACTTTCAACAAAAGAAGGAAGATGGTCATGAAACCATGAGAGGTACAACTGATGGAGAAGAATGAATAATGGAGAGAAAATTAGTTACAATCAAGAAACCATGGAGGTGGCTAAGTGGAGAGGAAGAGTATCAAGGTAACTTACAAAGAAGAGTACACAAAGAAGGTGAGGTAAGTGGATCTATAGACCAAATTGGGAAAGAAGACAAAGGTAATCTCTTAGGACCATAAGAGTTAAGAAAAGGTGAACAAAAATCAGACCATGATGAAGTAAGAAAATACATGAAATATGTGTCAAAACAATTTAAGAAGACAAGATATTGCAAGATCAAGAAGGGAACAAGCATGAGAAGGAAGTGGTGGTAAAAAAGGATGGTGTGACTAAAAATTTTCATTCTAATATTTCTTTGAGTGTTGTGTATGCAGGTTTGATAGTTGAGATAGTGAATGAGAATTCAAATGAGAGTGACGGTTTTAAGAAAAATATACTACATTCCAATCCCAAGGATGAGATGACTCAAGAAAGAAAAAAGGAGGTTGAAAAGGACAATCAAGAAGTCATGAATGATGAAAATTCAATTAATATAAAGATGGAGCAGTACATATTCTCAAACACAAGGTGAAAAATACAACACACAATCCTAGAAGCATTATCTTGTTCAAGAACATGATCATTTCAAAGGTAAAAAAGATCGTAGAAGACAAAAACAACCTGATGAAGTCTTGGAAGGCATGGTATTCGGGAAATGGCCACATTAAGAAGCTCATTTTCAATTGGAAGATTAGAAAAAAGGGAAGACAAGCTTACAAGAAAATAATTCATGGGGAAACATTGTCATACCTTTAGGAGTATGATTCAGGAGGATCTCTCATCACCCAAGTTTTGAAGTGTCATATCAATTTTGGCTTGCTAGATTTCTTTCGAGACCTTAGAAGGTATTTTCAATTCATTTCTAGTTGTTTTGTTAAGCTCAAGTGGTAAAATTTTCAAATGTTTCTTTTCCCTCCTTTTTGGGAAAATTTGAATTTTTAATTTGTTTGGGAATTTTGGCTTATTATCATGGTGTAGAGAGATTAGGAGGTTGTAGTAAGCTTATTAGGAGTTTTAGAATCATAATTATGTCTTTTAGGTGATTTTATGTTGTAAGGATGATTGTCTAATTCATCAAATATTCTCTTGGCCTTTTTCCTTGGTAATGTAACCCTCCTCTTGTGACCATAATGTTAGTTATGGGGAAGATCGAGGTAAAATAGGAATTAAAACACTATTTTCTAACTATTTTGGGGATTATTCATTCGAATGACAAGAGAAAAATGAGCTCCAAGAGTTAGTGGAAGAGAAGGTTCTTGTTTGCAAAAAAGTTGACAGTTTTCAAATATATGTGCTTGCATTTGATAATAATTTAAACTAAAACATCAAAAATTGAATGAATTATATGGATGATGTTGGTTTCTCAAATGTACACCCATGTCTCGAGAACTCGAGAAAGGGTGAGATGTTTGAGACCACAATGGAACCGTCCCTAAGTTGTGGGACCTTGTGAGCTTGGGACGAATCTCTGGAGAAGGCCGGTTCCTTTATCTATTTCTACTACTACTGCTACTCCTAGTGCTAAAAAGGGGAAACTAAGCTAAGAATGCCAAGGGACTAGGGAAAGAAGGATAACATGAAGTAAACTACACTAAAAGGTGATAGCACTAGAAAAGAGGGATGAACACTATATGTTCTGAGTGAGAATGATAGGGAATACGTGAAAGGAACTTAGGCATGAGTAACACAATGAAATATGCATTCACTAGATCGTTCTCATGGAACACAACTAAATACGGAACTACATGGGATTTGAAATAGCACAACAACACACACGGTCAAGAGAGAAGAGGCAAAAAGAAGGAATGCAAACACGTTAGGATAGAGAATAGTCACAAAATGATTCTTCTATTACTTCCATAAATGTATAGAACTGTTACAATGATGAAGGAGGTTGATATCCACATGCAAGAGCCATACATAGAGGTCTGCAACTCAAAATACAGAAAATATGGAGTCCTTAGCAACATGCGTAAGGATCCAGAGTGTCCAACATAAAAAATGAGCCTTAATATTACATTTATAGATGAATCCATGGAGGAAGAAGGGAAAAGGAGGGAAAACCCAAATTTGAAACAAAACCACCAACAAGAAGCATTAATGTCTATAAATCCACCTAGAAATATGTGAAATAGGCTTCCCCATGCCTGTTTAACGTGTTGAAGACAAAGGAGGGTGGATCATACCAAATTGGGTGGTTGGAGTAATCAGATCTGCTCATCAATGTTCAGAAAGATGTTTTCCTATTTCTCACCTACCAGATCCACCAAAATTTGAATTTTGAATTTACGGCCTATCAAAGAGAATGGTTTGAGGAACACCAAACCTTGTGACTAAACCCTCGAGAAAGTCAAGGATGACTGCCTCAGTTGATTCCTTAAGCGTGACATCTTCTGTCCATCTGGTGAAGTAATTTTTAGTTGTCAGCAGCCATTTTTTCCAAAGTGCTTGAAGGCAGATTGATCATGCCTATGAAGTTGAGACCCCATTGCGCAAAGGGCTGATCTACTTGGATTGGTCAGAGGGGAAGCACTGCCAATATTTTCTTTCCTGCAAAGAAAGCACATTCTTTGCATTTTATGACCCACCTATGTGCATCTGCAAATAGGGTAGGCCAAAAGATACCTACCATTATGATCTTTATTGCTGTAGTTTTGGCAGAGAAGTGTCCACTAGAGAATCCATCATGAAATTCTCATTAACACTTTTTAATCTATGCACCATTGATACATCTTAACAACATGCCATCGAGATTCCTTTTAAAGAGAAGTCCATCAATCAACACATAAGGGATAGATTGTAACCTCATATGTCTTCTCTTTGATTTATTTAAACCGGGAGGGTATGCACCCTTAGAAAGGAATGTGATCATGTCCTTCATCCAGTCATGTGTGCTAGGGTCTATATTATGTTTCAAGTTCTACACGCAGAAGGTATTCATCTAGAAATAATGAAGCCCCAAGTTCACTCTGCGCATCCTCAACAATCTACTTACAAAGTGTATTGCCTCTTACTAGTTTTGTGGCCTTAATAGTTACATCATATTCGATGATTTTAGTCACCCATCGTGCTCTCTTCTAACTGATTTATGCTCCCATGATGAATTCTTTGACAGAAGAGTGGGATACTAACACCTTGATATGATTTGTGGTGAGCATACTTTTTAATTTCTTGAGCGCATGTATGATGGCAAAGACTTTCTTCTTTGTGTGACTGTATTTCAATTCATAATCCTTCAACGTCTGGCTAAAGAAGGCCACTGGCTATTCTAGTCCTTGTTCATTTCCTTGTGTCAGGACAACAACAACACTTACATCCATGCCATAAGCATAAAGGATGAAATCCTTTGAGTAATATGGATTGATGAGTGTTGGTGCACAAGAAATCTCTTTCTTGATCTTGTTGAAGCTTTCTCTTCCTTTTGCTATCCATCTGAAGGCTATGTCCTTCTTGAGCATAAGGGTGATGGGCCAAACCAGTCCCACAAAGTTAGGGATAAAATGCCTAACAAAGTTAATCTTGCCAAGGAAGGACTGTAAGGCCTTTTTGTGCGCCGGTAGGGAAAGGGCTAGGATGGCTAAAACATGCTTAGGATCAATCATGATGCCATCCTTTGAAACCACATGGCCCAAGAGCTTGCCCTATGCCACCAAAAATTACACTTCTTGGGGTTAAGAGATACCCCAAATTCTCTGCATCTCTCAAATACCTTTTCCAGGTGTGCCATATGATCCGTGCTCTACTTTGAGAAGACAATTATATCATCAAGGTAAACCAAGATTAACTCATTGATGTAACCTTTGAAGGCAATATCCATGACGCGCTGAAACTTTACACCTGCATTTGATAGACCAAAGGGAATTTTCGTATATGCATATGTTCCCCACTTGGTTGTAAATGCTGTTTTGAATTAATCCTCTTCCTTGACTAGGATCTGGTTGAAACTTGAATACCCATCTAGCATGGAGAATGTCTACGTGCTAGCTACGGTCTGTAAAATTTTCTCCATTGAAGGAAAAGGATAATGATCCTTTAGAGATTCCTTATTCAAATATCTAAAATAAACACATAGTTTAATTTCACCATTTTTCTTGTGCACTGGAACAAGATTCATGACCTAGGTGGAATATTTGATGGGAAAGATAATTTTTCCTTAATGAGTTTGGATAATTCCTTTCTCATGAGGGGTTCTATTTTTGGATTGACTAGCCGCTACTTTTGTCTAACGGGCTTTATACTAGGATCAAGGTCAATGGAGTGTTGAGAAACACTTGGATCAAAACCTTTGAGGTCTTCATACTCCCATGAGAAGATATCACTATATTTTTGATAGAGAGAGATGAAGGCCTATTTTTCTTCATGCGCACAAGTCTTGTTGAGCAACAACTCTTTTCCATGTGCAATAGTAATGGATGAGCAGTCCTCTTGCATGGTGCACATGTATCTTTCTTCACCCTTGAACTCATCATCAAGGCTGAAAATTTTCTCTAAGGTGACCAACCCTTTAGGAAACTTATTTGTCTTCAGCTGTATTACTTGGTCACCATAGTTGTCATACAAGTCAACTTTTATACTTGATAAAAATTCAACTTCATTTTGGATAAACTAGATAATCTGCACGTCACTATCAAACACTTACCAGTTGGTGTTATTATCTAGAATGGATGGTTTGATTACCATCTTAATGTGTTGAGTGTTTCCTTTGAAAAAGTCCTAAGCAGGAGAAAACTATGAACCGAGCACGACCATTTGGTTAGATTCTTTTTCATTCTACATGGGACTACCTGTAGATTAAGGGCATCAAAGCTCTCAAGTAGGTCCCAAAATCTATATTTATAAGCTTTGAGAAGATTATTCTTTGTCTGGAATTTGTTGGTGACCGGTGGATGATCAATTCTGTGTCCCCAAAGATCTATAGTGCTTTAATTTTCTTCTTTTTAGTAATGAGCAAGCCATGCACCAATGCTTCGTATTCTACCACATTGTTAGAGCATGTAAATTGCAACCTATGCATGAAGAATAATTTATCATCCTTAGGGGAAATGAGAACCACTCCTGCTCCCATGCCGTTTCTACTTTTGGATCCATCAAAGTACAACTTCCATAGTCCAGTTTGAACTTTGTCTCCCATGAGCATGCATGGAAGCGCATTGTCTTCTTCTAGAATTCAGTAAGTACCAAGCCCAGTTTCATAAGCTTCCAGTTCTTTAGCATAGGGATCAAATTTTTGATGCCTTTCCACTCATATATAAAGCACTAGGTCTAGAATAGATGGTGAAAGAGACTCGCTCTTTGGGAAGTGAAACTGGTTCTTCTTGGATAAGACAATTGGCTTAGAGAGAGGATGGGACATATGACTCTACATGATAGGAAAATATAGGCTTAGCTTGTATGGTAAACCGGGTACCATACCTTGTCTTGAGTAACATATGAGACCAATTAGAAGACAAGTAACCACCCACCTTGGTAGTAAATTCTCTTGATAGACATAGGGCAAACAAAGGAGGTAGGTCAATAATTGACACATCTTGAGTAATTGTTAGGCTTAGACATGCATGGAGGGTTAACTCAAGATCCTTGATGACTCCTAAGGTGGTTACAATTGAGCCATCAAGTTGTAGGACTCCTTTAGACAAAGGGCTATATTTCAAACCTAAGACATCAGCTATCTTCTTAGGCATAATAGAAGTACTAGTGCCTGAGTCAATCATGCAGTTATGCACTAGGTGTTTGCCTATAATCAAGGACATATAGAAGGGTGGGGTTTTAAAAACTTTACTTACTTGTTTCTCCTCTTCTTGGTAGATTTTGACAGAAGTGTGTGGCCTATACATAACCAGGTCAGCGTGTGAGAGTTGCGCGAGCTTCATGCAACAGATCCCGCTGAGATGGAATGGTCAGGGCATCCCACATTATGACATTTATGTTTGTTCTCTTCATCTGGTCAACAATGCTGAATGGAAGCCCCCCCATCTTGTGCATTTGGGGAACAACATCCCTTCTTGACTATTCAGTGTGGAAGCCTGAATTTTAGCTGGGGTAGAGGCTTGGCCTACCAAATGAGGAGCGCGTCTTTGTTTCACAGAGATTTACGAGGACCTCCTATATAGGGATTTGAGAAATTTTACTACATGATGCCTTGTTTGATTCTTTCTTCTTTTGAGGATCTACTTGCATTGTCGGGGTTATAACCTACATGCCTGACTCTAACATTATTTTCTTGTATCTTATGTTGTCCGCAACTTGGACGCTATTTGTTTGTTTGTATCTTTTGTAGCTTGGTTGATTATGTAAAAGTCCTCCATGCCAAAGAACATCAAATTAGACTCGGAGGAACTTCTAGTCTATCTGGATTATCTACTTCATGGGTGCTTATTGAGGGCTGATAGGATGAAGCATTCTAGATCATGAAGGCTTGGGCGCGCGCAACATTGGCACAATGATATTGACTATGAGGCATGTTATAAGGGAAGAACCATTTTGAATCTTGTGCCAAGTTGTTTTGAATTGAAACAAGCACTTGGCTCATCTTTGGGTGCTGGGAGAGAAGTCACGGGAGGAAAAACTTGTAAGGGAAGATGTGCATTAGGCTACCATTTGTCACTCTACTGATTGGGCATGTATATTTGATTTCCATAATGATGCCTCAGGGCTGATTGCCTTGGCCATGCACCTGATTGGAATTGCCTCTATAGGCTTACTGTTACTTTTCTAATGTTATGACCTTGTTTGATAAATTTCTGATCAAGGCCTTCATTTCTTCATCTTCCTATTATTGTGATGGAGAATAGGACATTGAGGCAACTGGCTACACACTTTTCTTAGGGATAGGAATAGGGGCCACATGAGGTTGGGGTGCCTGTGACATCTCTGGGAACCAGGGCATAGTAGGTCTAGGAGCCAACTTTCCCACCTGAACGAGACTATTCTCGACCTTACCGTAATGCTATAAGCAATCGATAAAGTCCTACCTCCCATAGGTTGGATCATAACTGAAATATCACTATTGAGCACCTTCATATAATAAAGGAAAGCATGTTGACTTATAGGTCTTACCACAAGAGGAATTCTGTGCAAGTCTTTTGAAATCTGATGTTGAAATCAATCATTTGCTCATTGGGCTCCCTCCTTGTTGTTGTCAGTTGCTCCACCAATGATAGGTGATCTGAATTATCATCAAAGTAATTACAAAGAGTTTTTCCCAACTCATCCCAAGTGGTGATAGATCCAAGTCTCAAGCCTTGGTACCATTGAAGTGCTTTACCTTTGAAAGAGGTTGCAAACAATCTGACTGCTATATCATCATGTGTGATCAGATAGAGTGAACACACATTTTCCACATCTTAGATATGTTCCTAAGGGGTAACTTTATTCTCACCAGTAAAGTAAGGAATACTCTTGAGCATGCCATTTGACATATCATGCTACATGGCCAGGACTAAGGGACTCCCTCCAACAAAGTTTGTAAAGTTTCTTAATGGAGGGGGTTGCTGATGTGCCATTACAGGGCATGTAGGTTGTGTGTTTTGAGGAGGAGTTGAATGGGTGCAATGTCTTGAAGAAATAGATGCATGTGCACGACTTCTGGAATGAACTCTTCTCGGGGATAGCTAGAGGTATTCAAAAGAATATTCAACTACTACACTTCTTCTTATGTGCACTCTTCTCATGAAAGGCACTCAAGACTGCTAAAATAGAGATCTTAAAATATTGGGAGTCACCAGATGTGTTTGAAATGAGCCTCAAAGGATGAAACACTAAGTTCACACACCAGAACTTAGAGATATGAAATTTGAGCTTTCAATGCTAGTCCCACCGGTGTGCCAGAAACTATTGGTTTCTCAAATGTGCACCTACGTCTCGGAATCTCGAAAGGGTCGAGGTGTTTGAGACCAAAATGGAACCATCCCCAAGTTGTGGGACCTTGTGAGCTTGGGATGGATCTCCAGAGAAGGCCAATTCCTCTATCTATTTCTACTGCTACTACTACTCCTAGTGTTGAAAAGGGGAAACTAAGATAAGAATGCCAAGGGACCAGGGAAAGAAGGATAACATGAAGTAAACTACACTAAAAGGTGATAGCACTAGAAAAGAGGGATGAACACTATTTTTTCTAAGTGAGAATGACAGGAATGCATGAAAGGAGGATAGGCATGAGTAGCACAATGAAATACACATTCACCAGATCGTTCTCATGGAACACAACTAAATATGGAATTGCAGGGGACTTGAAATAGCACAACACACAATGCAAGAGAAGAGGCAAGAAGAAGGAATGTAAACATGTTAGGATAGAGAATAGTCACAAAATGATGCTTCTATTACTTCCAGAAATGTATAGAACTATTACAATGATGAAGGAGTCGATATCCACATGCAAGAGCCATACATAGAGGTCTGCAACTCAAAATATAGAAAATATGGAGTCCTTAGCAACATGCATAAGGATCCAGAGTGTCCAACATAAAAAATGAGCCTTGCTCTTACATTTATAGATGAATCCATGGAGGAAGAAGGGAAAAGGAGGGAAAACCTGAATTTGAAACACAACCACCAACAAGAAGCATTAATGTCTACAAATCCACTTGGCTTCCCCATGCTTGTTTAACGTGTTGAAGACAAAGGAGGGTGGATCATACCAAATTGGGTGGTTGGAGCAATCAGATCTACTCATCAATGTTTAGAAAGATGTTTTCCCATTTCTCACCTACCAGATCCACCAAAATTTGAATTTTGAATTTTTGGCATTAAGCTGATGTGAGTAGCTCTCTAACAAGTCTAGGTGCACGCTGATCTGAGCTCTATAGCAGAAGATATAGCTATCAGAAGATGTCAGAGTTGTCAACATATAGAAAAAATGTGGTGCATGTAGATTGGCTGAAATGATGGCCAAGTGTAAAAATATTTGTCATTTCTACCATGTGTCAATCATTGATTTGTTGTAAGGATTCGACGCTTTATTGGCGTGCTTTGATTGGATGCACGCGACACACTGAAGCATGTAAAAAGATGATCTAATAAAAAAGGGCATGAGGGAAGGGCACACAGAGAAAATAGAGGAAGGTGCAGAGGGGGCACACACAATGTGCATAGGGTGATGAAGCAAACTGGTGAGCAGAGAACACATGTTTAAGGTACAACTATTACAAAGTAATGGGCATGACATATGAAGGGCCAAGGACTTAGTAGAAAGTGTGAGGTGCATGGGATGGGAAGAAGATGACTAGGAAGAAGGTGAGCGCATGGAATGTGGGCGCAAGGGAGAAGTAGAAGGGCATAAGGAAAGGGATGTGCATGTAAACCGTGACTAAGGGAATGTGCCAAGTGATTTTGAGCACGCACAATTTCTTCAATGAATAACTTAGGGCCAGAATGTGTATGTAAATTATAAAAATATCTAGGAGAGCTATTTGGATACTAGATGGTAAGAAGTAGTTTGATGCACGTCTCTATTTATTTTAATGAGTTTTCATTGGTTTTGTGTAGATTTAGTCTCAAGTAACTGTGTAAATTTGTAGCAAATGTGTGGAGGTGCTAATTGATCCAAGAGTGTTAATGTGGTGAGAAAATTGATCATAAGGGATAAAGATTGTGGTTAAGAATGTTATGTAATTTTTTAAAGGCTTAAAAATCCTCGGAGACCTTGGTAAGCAAAGGTATAGAAATTAGTCTAGTTGAAATGCTTTAAAGGCTGGAAATCCCCTATTTCATGAGACTTTGTAGTTGGGTTTGGACTCAATTTTCACCATTGATGAGATTATGATCCTTAATTTCAATATCATTAGCTTCTAAAAGGTGGAAAAAACCTGTGACAAAAATATTTAAGCTTAAGAAACAAGATTGTTTGATTTTAAGATCAAATCTCTCTACTTGGGTTCATTGTGAAACCCTCCAGTGGTTTGTAGAGTCAAAGACATTTGAATACATTTTACTTAACCTAAGAGCTTAAAAATATGAATTAACCCTATAAAATGAGTATAAAACAAGATTTAAGTTGAATTAGGCCAAGAGAAAATACAAAATGTTGGGAAATGGTGATAGTCTTCTTGGAAAACTATAGATTGACATTGAGTAACTATTCATTTAGAAGATTTTTGTGAAGGAATACACTATACAATTTTTCAAAATGATTAAAATCCCAAATGGGTACTCAAAAAGGTAATTATTTTGTTTATTGAGTCTCCATGTCAAAAGTTATACCCAAAAACCTTTCGGAAGGGATACAAGGACCTAGATTGGGAGAAGAAAGGATGATGGTGGAAAAGTGACTTAGCTATGGAGTTGGGATATGAAATTGGTCATAAACCTTAAGGAGACAAATGGGTTCCCAAAATTATTTTTATTTAGTCATGGATGTCTATATATTGTTCCAACCACTAACTCAAAGATAAGCATTGCTCTTAAGAAGCTAGGAAGGTAGTTTTGGCTAAAGTAAAGTAAATGAAGATTTCTTGTGGTTTTATTCAATTTGATTGGTTATTTGGTATGAAATGTGATGTAGGGACATGATACCTTGATAGGAAATGATTAGGTGGACCAAATTAACCCAATATTTGATAGTTTGAGGGGTTTTTAACTTGGAAAAGTAACTAATTTGCAAGCTTACAAGAAATTTTAATTTTTTTGATTTTTTTGGTATTTTTCAGAGATCATCTATTTAGGTGTACTAGGGCATATCTCTCCCTAGTAGAGTCACAAAAAAATGTTGGTGAGAAAATTTATTGATATGGAAAATTAGGTGTTTTTACCAACGTTCAAGGGGCTACACCCTCCGCATTGAAGCAGTGCAACTCCAATAATTGAATGTAAAATAATCTAATCCTATCTACTGGTATGGGGTGGAAAAATATGCTAGGGATCACACAAAAACACTCCATTGAACTTGTGCAAAAGTGCTTGTATGGGGTACAAGGGAGGAAATTACAACGATGAGGGGTGAAGGAGAGAAATTAGGAAATGAAGGTTATTTTTGTGAGTAGGCCAATTGTAGAGTTCACACCCAATAACTGAAGTAGTTCATCATTCAATATAGAGGAAAGAAACAATGAAGCAATTAGTGGGACCAATGAATTAAAGACACAAAGTTCCTTAGATTCATCTATCAAGGATGTAAAGTTCCTTTCCAACACTATGCTTGCAAAGTGCATAAAAGAGAGAGAAGAGGAAACATGAGAAAGGGAAATAGAAGAAATGTAGCTTTCATTTCTTGTGTAGTGATGAGTACAAAGCATCAATCAATCTACAACAATTCACAATTGCTACCAAAAATACTAACTTTCAGGATCCTTTGGAATGGAGAAGCCATCCTAATTTATAGCATTATGAATTGACCTTTCTTATTCCCCTCACGACTCTTCATATTCTTATTCCACTTGTGACCTTTCATTTGACCTTAGAAAAGAAAAATTAAGTATTTCTCTTATAATTTTAAGAAAATACTTTTACAATTTACAAATATTGTCACTTAAGTGAATAGGAAAAAATACCATGATTGCGTACAACAAAGAATTAGAAGAAAGGGAGAGAAGAGAAGAAGGAAGGGGATTGATTGAACTTGTTGAAGAAGCTCCTTCTGATGAAGAACTTGCTGATGATGAATTGATATCTAAATTTTGCATGATTTATGCAGACAAATCAAGCTGCTAAATGAGTGTTTAGAAACACTGTTGTGAGATCCCCTGATGCAAGCTCAAGATGACCACATGCATTCCTCACGATGATCCCCTTGATCAAATCACTTAGATCACTGATCCCATTTAACTCACTAAGCTAATTCCAACCAGCTCCTCAATATTTCCAAATCTAATTTTGTTTACTAGCTCATCTCACTGCAATTCAACTAGCTCACCCAACTTACTTGAACTCACTCACTTGTATAGGTTCTTCACAGAAATAGATGAGTTTTTGACTAGCTCGCCACTGCAACCATCCCATCTCAAAATTAATTAAACTACATTGGATCATATCAATTTATATCAATCCACCCAATTAGTGACCAACTCAATGAACTCACTTCAACTCAACTCAACTTATTACAATGAACTTTGTAACCAACTCACCTCGCACACTTTGGCCCGCCCTACTCATGTAGTTCAACTCAGTCATCTCAACCTTCTCACTTCAACCAACTCATCTTGATGAGGTGATGATGTTTTCAAGCCCATATGATAAGCATGATGACTCCTCTGATGAATCCAATTTCCTAGTGATCCAAATATTCCTTTGTTAGGGTTCACCATGCTCTCGAGCATAAGCTGAGATAAAGAAGATTCTCCCGAGACCCTTATGGAGGAGGTCATCCTATAACCCTATGGAGAGTCTAAAAAGTAGAAAGATGAGTGAAAATGGAGCCATATGCAACTTTCTGCACCCAAAATGGAGACTTTCTATTTTTAGCAAGTAGGACCAGGACCTACTATTTTGGGACATATCACCTATTTTTCTCAAATATGACCTTCTAAACCTTCTGGAACACTCCATCCTCTTCTATTGATGATGCATTTCTATTTTTAGTAACTTTCTATTTTTAGCAAGTTGTTTTTGCTTTTTTCTTTATTCCACTTTTTGGTTTTTGACCGAGTTTTCCTAGTTTATCATTTCCACTTTTCATTGAGTGCAATGTTCTAAGGGGAATTACTAATTTTAGAAAGTGAGGATTCTAGATACTTAATATTTTTAGAAATTTAATTTTCCTCGATTCTGCAACGAAAATGGCATCACCGGGTTAGGCTCCTTGTTATGATCTCATGCTCGAATTTTAACTCAATCATGCCAAACGGAATGCCCAGGCGAAAAAGTAGATGTTAGGGTATAAAAATAAGGTTTTCTACAATTAATTATTCATAGAATCATCTGGTCTACTTCTAAAATGTTCTTGATGGCCCCGGGTTAAAGAAAAAGTGAGAAAATTTCATGCGAGCGATCACCGGTTTGGAAGTTATGAAGATTTCTTCATTTCGGATACCATGACGCCCTCTACAAGAATTTTTCTGTTTATTTTGATAAATTTTCAATTTTAATAGAGGTTTTGTTGTTGTATTCATGGAGATATGAATAAATAATGAATTGGGTAGAAGTTTATTTTATGTTTTACATGTTTCTGGAAACACTTTTCGCTTTATGGGAGAGGCGAGAAGAGAAGCAATGAATGAAAAATTAATTCATTTTATGAGTTTTCAATAAAATGAGGGAGGGATATTTTTTTGTGTCCCTTCTATCCCCAATGTCCTAGAATAGTTAGGATAATAAAGTGTGTCATACATTCTGAGCTTGATAAGTGTTGGGACCCCAGAGTATTGGCTAAGTACATAAAGGCGCGTGGAGGCGCGCAAGGCGTAGTTGAAGAAGGGCACGTAAGGAGAAGGTGCACATGATATTGCTTAAGGAAGGGTTTAAGAAAACCCATGGCACACATGCACAGAAAAAGCTAAGGTTTCAAGACTTAGCCATATTGGGCATTTTGGGCAGGACATGAGAAAAGCGTGACCCAGTGCGCATACGGAGTGGATAAGGTGCTAACCTGGCAATGTGATGCCCATGAAAGGAATATGCTTAGCGATAGAAGGTTCTAGAAGACATCATGGAAAAAAGTGGAGAGCTCAAGCCTAGAGGAGCATGCTCCCATGGAGGACCACATTCAGACACTTGGAATTATATCTAAGGCCACAGAAGGATGAGTTGGCACTTTTGGATGCCTATATATGCAAGCGTCACTGTAGGAGAAAAAGATATAGATTAGATAGACGAGAGGAGAATAGAGAGAGCAAAGCTCTATATAAATACTATGATAACTCTATGAGATTGGGTAGAGGCTATATATAGAAGTCATGAGAATGGCCGTATGCCTAGTCACAAAGTTAAACGATCAAGAAAGGTGGATGCAGGTAAATACGACTGGTTGAATGTATGTAGGAAAATATCAGAGGGCACAATCTACAATTTATTGGCCTTCATTACAGATGAGATAATCAGTAGCACATAGGAAGGAGACAAGATACTCTTTGGAAATATCCTCCTGACAATTGTATTTTTAGAGATAAGGGTGCTTGATGCGGTAGACAAGTTTTTTTGGGAGTATTCGGCTGAAGATCCCTCGCCCACAAAAATATTTGCAAAGTATACATGTGAAACAATGACAGCCTCCCACAAGGCATGCCTGGAAAAGTGGTATAAGTGCTTAAGGGATGTGTTAGGGTAGAGTGGAGAATCCTAGAGCAACTACCGATGCTTACAAAGGAGAAGCTGAGTTTTTTGTGTACCAACACTTATGCATAGGAAGATTCATGATGGTGGATGAAACCATGAGCGCATAGTGTGAACTCCCATTCTCCTTCACCACCCAATACTTGCAAGTGGGAGTTAACAAGTTCAAATAAGCAAAGAGACTAAGTTTTGACCTTAGTGAAGTTGATCAGGACCATAGGGAGATGTACAGGATGCTAGTATATGCCAAGAAGTGTACGTATGTGGAAAATTACGTAGCGCATGAAGTCAGAATGTTGAAAGCCCTAACTCTAACATTTTTAGGAAAGTTTGCGGTGCATGTATATCTCCACATTAGGCCAAAATTTGAGAAAGGCACATACTTAGAGAATGATGTCTCCATACCTAAAGATCCCATGGGTAGAAGAAAGCCCATGCTGAAGAAAAGGGTGAGAGAAGAAGAAAAAGCACCAAGTGTGCAGATTTCCCAACTAGTAAGCACGCCGGTGGCAAGTGCCAAACCTAGCACCTATACGCATAGGAATAAGTACCTGATAAAGGAGAAGACCCCAGAAGAAGAGGCGCAGAACAACCCCTCACCAAGGAGAAGTCGCTAGAGGAAGTAGAGAAGGTTGGATCCCTTGCGGAAGAGTCACATCTTAGAAAGAAGTAGAGGATAGAAGAGGAGACCAACTCGGAAGAAACTGAGAGCTTGGAGAAATACATAGGTGAAAGGGATGATGATGATGAAGAAGATGATCCTAAAGGAGATCAAGAGCCACTTGTCTTCAGCATGCACGATTCAGAAGAATAAGGTGGAGAAAAAGAATAGGAGTTCCTTTTCATGCGGCGCAAGGGTAGCTAGGTGGAGGAAGGCACCCAAGACATGAGAAGAAGTAAGGAGGTTTGTGCACAGGAGCAGAAAAATCCAAGCCTTATATAGAAGCAAGTAAATGAGGTGGTAGAAAGAGAAGCAATGAAAATAATCAAGGCCTTAGTAGAACAAGAATTGGAGTGTAGTGTTGACATAGTGATGGAAGAGGGTAAGGAGGAAAGCGTTGAGAAAGAACAAGTCAGTGTGGGAGGAGGTCCTAGTCTAATGATGATTTTCCCCAAATTCACGCACTCGGGAAGGAAGAGCCTTGATATAGAATGAGGACAGGTCATGGGCTATGTTGATGACCAAAGGAAGGTGCTATGCATGCACTTCCAAAGCACTATACCCATGAAAGAACTTCTAGCTATGGAATCATTTGACAAGGAGGAATGTACCCCAGGACAAGGAAGATGCTCTCTTGGGCCTCTGAGTCCCATATTGACAAGCCAGATTTTGAAGTATACTAAGGGGAAATCATGTCAAGTACCAGAGTCTAAGGGTGCTAACCCCTTGGTAAATTCCTAACAACTCTTGGATGGGAAGTTATGTAATGTGCTCAACAAGGTTGCGGTTAAGACTGAGGCTAGGATCTTTGGAAGAAATGATAGAGTAAGATTTTTAGAGGGAAAGCTAGAAAAGAAGGAAGAGGACCTGGCTGAGAAGACTAAGGGCTTGAAACAAGAATATTTGATCAACGCGTGTTGAAGCACAAACTAAGGGATGAGAAGGTAAAGGTGTGTAAAGTATACAAAAATGTGGATTCTATCACAAGTGTCATTATGTTGAAGCATCCAAATCTAACACCACCCACATAGAAGTCTGAGATCCACTCTTGAGTGCTTAGAAGATATGTCACACATCCTCACCATGGAGAGATAATCGTTGGCCCTGGAGTCCATAGAAGAAGTGAAAACATGCTTGGTGAGGGAGGAAAAATTGAAAGTGGTAGCAATCATTGTTGAGTATAGCAAGGTACTTATGGATGTTAATATTGTTACCCAATCTACTGAGGCCATGTATGATAATTACGTAGACATGGATAGAGTGGCGAGCATCTTGGTCACCACTCACGAAACATAGCTGATGGAGTTTTAAGAGAAGAATAAGGGAAATAGGGCAGAAAGGGATAAAATCCTTGCCGAGGTCAAAAATAAATCTAAGGCCATTGAAACCTTAAGGGGTTCAATTAAAACCTGTTGAAGGAACTGTACCCACATTACTAGAAGGATGGATGCACTTGAAGACATGAGCAAGGAGTTGGAGAAAATTGTTGACACTATGAATGCTTAAGGAGATGGAATAAGTTATAGGGAGGTAATCTCCCTAGTCAGTGACCTCTGCCAGAAAGCGAAAAACGAAGTTGATGCATGGAAAAAATTGGAGGCCGACTTGTAAATTTTTTTTCCTAGCTTGTTGCATTAATGCCATCACTTCCACATTCTTTCTTCTTTCCCAAATTATTCATCCCCTTATTATTTTCCAAGACGCAAGTCTCTTTGTGATTCCTTATTCATTGGAGAAGTGTTCCCATGAATGGAGAGTGTCGTGTGGGGTGATGTTGTGACACAAAAATATTGGCTAAGTACACAAAGGTACGTAGGCACACAAGGCCTAGTTGAAGAAGGGAACACAAGGAGAAGGCGCGTAGGATAGGGTTTAAGGAAGGGTTTAAGAAAACCCGTGGCATGCACACAAACAAAGCTAAGGTTTTAGGACTTAGCCATATTTGGCAGTTTAGGTAGGACACAAGAAAAGTATGACCCGATTGTGCATGCAGAGTGGATAAGGTACCAACACAGAGAGGAGTTGGCCTAGGAAGGAATATGACCTGCGATAGAAGGTTATAAAAGACCATCATTATAATAAGTGGAGAGCTTAGGCTGGAAGAGCATGCTCCCATGGAGGACCACATTTAGATACTTGGCACCAGATTTGAGGCCGTAGAAGGATGAGTTGGCACTTTGGGATGCCTATATATATGAGCACCCACAAGAGAAAAAGAGATAGATCATATATAGAGGATGAGAATAGAGAGAGCGGAGCTCTACAAAAATATTGCGAGAAATGTGGGATTGGGTAGAGGATATATAAGGGAGTAATGTATTAAGGGGTTGGGATATAAATTTTTCTTTGTATGGATGAAGGACATGATCCCTGTTGTGATGTATGACTTTGATTTGATCAAGCTATGGTAGTCTAATGGATCCATTGAATGTAATGAGGTTATAAACATGAATGAGTATGAATGTAATTGATTATGTTCATATCTATATATTTTAATTTTTGTTCATGGATGTTATGGAATAGATGTAAATCCTTATGTATTTTCCTTTCTACTATAGTTTTATCTGTTATATGTAAGTACCCTCTATTTGGAATGAATACATTTGTCTAGAGGCCGTTCTAAGCCCTATGATGATTATATGTCTCATTTCCACCTTTATTCATTAAGTTCTTGACATAGATGATGGCTTCCCACTTAACTCACATAAAAGAGAGACTCGGCGCCTCCACATGCCTCAGGTGAGCACCTAGTGCCCACTGGGTGATAGGATAGTGTGCATGGGATTCCCTTGTTCTTCTGGTGGGTGTAAAAATGACTACAACAAGTGTTTAGAAATGAGTGGGTGAGGATGGAGGAGGAGAGTGAAAGGTTCGGCACCGATGGGAAAGTTGGGAGGTCATATGACATACTAGAAAGGGGGATAAGGGTGGGTCACATTTTACTATCTCAATTATCCAAGATATTTGGGATATTAGGGGCATAAAAGTGCACCGAAGGCTAGGGAGGCTCCATACTTAGTCAAATTTGCAAACTTGAGCACTTGGAATCACTTAGAATCATCTAAAGCACCTTTTAGAGATGAACAAGGTCACTTGAGGGCCCAAGGGAATAAATTTGGGGTAGGGAACATTTTAATGTCCCTACTATGCCCAATTTCCCCACTTCTAGGATATTTGTGACAGAGACGAGATAGTTAGGACACCAAAATGTGCCATGCCCCAAACTGTGAAATTTTCTAACTCTTTGGAAACTTAAAACAAACTTTCATGGAGTTGTAGGAGGTATTTTTAGGTGAAATTTTATATAAATTTGATTGAAAATACCTTTTTAGCACAATGGTATGGTTTCCAAGAATTGATTCTACACCTTTCTCCAAAAAATCTATTTTTCATTCAGATTGCGAGGTGAGTTTGCAATATTTATTTGCACATAGAAGCTCCAAGGTGATGTGAAGAATATGATTATTCCATCATGTATGGAATTGAAATATATTTCTAAAATTATCTTTTTTTTATATTTACTCATGTACTAGATCTCCCATAATATTCATTTGAAGGTCAGGTACTTTATACACTGCAAACTCCTCAAGCCTCCAAGACTCAATTTCACTGTTATGATCCCAACACCTCTGAAAGCTTCAAAAAATTCCCTAAACCTATTATATTGCACTTTTATATCTTCAATAATATCCTCATATGACTTTAGTCCTCTTGATCAGCTCTAAAGGATGCGTATCTAGTTTGAGAAGGCTAGGGAATAACCTTTATAGGCCTAGTGTAAATTTCCACTCTTGATGACATTTCACTAAATGATCTGGGTGCTTATGAAAACCTTGTAGACACTTAGGAAGTATTAACATCACATTATGAAACTTTTTAAGGATAGAGGGGACATGAACTAGAAGGTAGGGTGATATGAAGGATGACTCAGGAGAGGCTTTGAGAAAATTTTTTGACACTAAGGTCTGTTGTCATGCTTGAAAGTTTGAAATTTTCTAGTTGCACATTTGCATGAAAACACACATATACTTAACGATACAACCTACATTATTTACAACACCACCCCCTTCATTACATGATGATAATATCCTATCATAGTAACTAAAAAAATAGGTAGATCATGATGCTCATTGAGTTTGACCTTGATTTTAGCTAAAAAATATAAAAGGTCAAATTATAAAAGAACAACACATAAAAGAACCATTTTTTAATTACCATCCATTAAACCTTGATCTCCCGATACATCCATATTTACCATTTTTAGAAAAAGACCTTTTGGATGTCAATGATTAATTTTATATGACATTCCACTTCAATGGATCTAAAAACATAAGGGGTGGAGATGTGAATGTATTTATCACACCTCAAGGTGTTATGATTCCACTATCCTTAAAAATAAATTTTACATGCTCCAATAACATGGAAAAATACAAATCCCTTATCATTGGCCTTCATTTGGCTCATTCCTTTAAAATTTCTAAATTAAAAATGATGATTCACAATTAGTTTTTAACAATATTAAAGGGTCATATCAATGTAGAAACGAACTATACAACATTACAAGACCCTCTTAGATAATGTCTTCACACGATTCACCTATTATGAGATCAAATCAACTCTACAATCCACTAATCATTTTGCGAGACACCATGACTTCCTTAGGATCATATATACCTTTGGATAAAAACACCAAGACTAATATCCTAAATGTGCTTATTCAAATCCTAGCTCAACTGTCATCCTATTGTACTAATTCCCTAAATGTATTCAAAATTGATATAGATCCTCCTCATATATTCTTAAAAAAATACACTTGTGTCGTGATTTCGAGTTATATCTTCTACAAGCATGGTTATGATTTCATTCTCTTACATTGTCTTCTCCATCAAGAATCACTAGTTACACTTATAAATTCCATTAATGGTACATGTGATGTCCAATTTATCATCATAAGTATTGCAAAATGAATCATGTGCATGGATTAGTTTTTTCCCTCATTAGAAAAAAACTCATGTGATTAAATTAAGTGTTGTGATAAATTTTAGTGATTATTTAGTCTTTCACATGTCATTACTTTGGATTTTCCACCCTCATATCCATATGGCTTTTATCCCAATGAGGGTTATATTCTTACTAAAAATTTCTCACCATTATCTTCCTATGATTATGTATTCATCATCATGCCAAATAGTATTTTATGAAGTGGGTCAAATTCATACCCTTATCCCACGCAACAGGCACAAAAATCATTTAATTTATTGTGTAAAACATTATTTTTCATTTTGGTATTCTTAATAAGATAATCTCAGATAACGGAAGATCGTAAAACAAATAATTAAAATAATTATGTGATAAATGCAACATACAACACATATTATCCAACCATACTACCCATAAGCCAATTGATATGCATAATCCTAAAACAAAACTATCAAGAAGATCTTGCAAAAGGTCGTAACTACATCACACAAAGATTGGCACATAAAATTTCCTTATCCCCTATGGGATTATCATAATAAAATTAAAAAACCCACCGAGGATAATCCATTTTAACTTTTATATGGTTGTGAAGCAATCATTACCTTTAAGCTCAAAATCCTATCCCTTTAAATCACCTAACAATAGTTCATCACTAATGATGATTGTCATTAGGAATGCTTGTATAACTAAACCTACTTGATGATTGATGTATTAATGTGTTGGATAATTTATAGGTGTATTTATACCATACAACATGTGCTTATCATAAGAAGGTTCACATATGGGAGTTTTAAATTAGTGATTTTATTCTATAATAACACCAATACAACTCTTCTTAGGCACCTAATGAAGAAGCAAGATAATTTTTCTCCCAACTAGTTCAAAACCTTTTTCATCATTTAGAAAAATAGTTTAAGTACCAAAAACTTTCGATCACAATATAAATTAAGAACGTTAGATTATTTTTACTATTTATTTTATTTGGTTTCATGCCTAAGTTTAAAAAATCCAGAAACAATATAATTTTTTGAAAAAATAGAAAAATAATATATTTGTTTCAAAAATCCAAAAACACTATAAAATTTAAAAAAATCCAAATAATTATAAAAATTCCAAAATCCAAAAAATAAAAAAATCTTAAAAAATCCTACAACAATATAAAATTTTCAAAAATGAAAAATAACATAAAATCTCTTAAAACCCCAAAACAATATAAATAAAATTTTATGGTTACCTATATGTTCATGCATAGTTAGTATATAATTCATTCACATCCCATCTACATACTTTTGTTTAAACCTAAATTAAATTTTGAAGTGTATTTAATTAGGTGTATGGAGAGATTAAGAGTTGATTATTGATCTAACAAAGATGATATAGGACCCTACCCCATTATAAAGATTTACCATTTTTACTTACATATTGGCCAAAGTATTTACCTTCGAAGGCCAGTCATGATCCAAAATATCAAAAACAAAAACACCAGTATATGATATCCATTATATATGTTATACATTATATAGCAGTCCCAAGGATAATACTAACAACAAAAGGTAAACAAGCAAGTAGATTCCAAACCATAACATTTCATTTATCTTTGACAGATCAGTCCACCGTCTCCATGCATCCATTCCATTCTTTGACCAGAGTTGTTATAGTCTCCTTCCAGTACTTGTAGTTAGGTTCTTTGATCACCACCTTCGGGCCTGTGCCATCCTTTTCTTTTTCTTTTGCCAATTCCATGGACTGTATCATTTCAGCCAATAGTTTGAGATGGAAAATAGTACTCTTCACATTAAGGACATGAGCATCTCTAATTTGCATAATGATTCCTTTCATTTTCAGCATCTCTTTCTCCATTTCCATTCTTTTGGCATTTGCATTTTTGAGGTTTTCAGAGGATGAGGGTAGACATTTTATCAACTTTTTCTTGCAGCTCCTTAATGTCCATAGTGATCAAACTGATTTTGTGCCTGTTGATGTCATTGTTCAGTTTGTAGTTTTCAAAATATCTCATGAAGGCATGAGTTTTGAAGACATGATTCTGGGCCGAGAAAAGCTCCATCTGAGCCATTTTCAGATTGTGAAGACAGTGGATAGCTTCCTCAGTATTCTTGGAAGACTCTGTTCTTTTAAGCTAGCAACATCCTCACTGCTCTCTGCTTCCCCTTCCGCTTTCTCATGAGAGGATTCCTTCTGGGAAGGGGTTTCACCAGGGCATTCATCAGAAACATAGGTGATGTTATCCTCCTCAGCCCGACCCGAATACTGAACTTTCCTGAACTGAGACATGTCTCCCCCTTTACCCTTGCTTGATCTAGTTCGTTTGGCCACCAGATTCCCCTGACCAATTTCATCACAACTATCATCCTTAGGTTCCATACTCCCTGTCCTTTTACCCAATGAAATGTTTGAAGCTAAAGCCCCAAATTTGTCATTTTTTCCCAACAGGGGAGTGCTTAGCTAGATGATAGTTTTTATCAGACCCTGGTGTAAGGGGAAAATGAAAGTTCCTTTCTTCACCATAGTTATAGATTTTTCCAGAGAAGAGAATAAGTAGAAAGGAAAGTTATACGGTTTGGCATTGCGAATATGGTTTAACATTGGAAAATGGTAGCCATATATTACTTTATATCTACCTTCCAATGTGATATAAGACATGAGTAGTTTGGCAATTTCATCAAATGGAGAAGGCAACTTACTCCTAGCATATCCATTATGAAGAGAAATAGGTTCCCCTTTTCCTTGGAAAAAATAGTCAATCTCAAGACTGTAATCAGATTTAGGTTTAAAAATACTTCTACCTTCCAGCGTGAGACCAGTCACTTTAGCAATGAGCTTGGGTGAAATTGTAAGGGAACAATTGCTGACCTGGACTTTCCCTCATTCCAAGTTTTTGCAACCACTTCACTCAGGATTTCATCATGGCCCTCGAAAGTTTTGAAAAAGACAACAGTCCCACCTTTTTGAGAAGAACTTGGCCTCCTTGGATATCTCTGGACACCTTGAAGGTTCATGTGCATACCAAGTCTCCT
The DNA here is from genome assembly GCA_018340775.1 of Taxus wallichiana var. yunnanensis. NCBI lineage: Eukaryota > Viridiplantae > Streptophyta > Pinopsida > Cupressales > Taxaceae > Taxus > Taxus wallichiana. The sequence goes on along the minus strand of CM031239.1, from coordinate 18,988,403 downwards.
CCCATCCTTTTGTACCCAAAAAATATCTTACAAATAAAACAGACCTGAAAATCAGTTGTTTCTTTTTTCAGCTTCCCTAAATCCAAAAAGGCCCGACTACCCATGTGAACAAAGGGATCCAACTCACACAAGTAAGATAAAATCATGAGAGGTTACTGGCACGAGTGGGAGAGTTAGCAAAATTATTAAAGGCTCCCTCCCTTTTCATGATTTCAATGAAATTTGCATTCATTCCAAAGAGTTTCTCGACAATATGGAGACCATTAGAGATAACCCCAAGATTAGCAACAAAGTCAACACCATTATTGCCTTCCCTATACACATGGTTGAAAGAAATATTCACAAAAGAATTTAAAAAGACTTAGTTTTACAGATAAAATCTTCAATAGATATGGAAGGATTGGAAGAACCCTTCATACAAGAAATAATGTACAATGAATCTCCTTCCACTTCCAGGAGATTGAAACCTTTTTCTTTTGCAATCTTCACCCCCCAGAACAGAGTAGCTGCCTCTGCCACATTGTTAGATTGTTTTCCAAGGTCAAAGAAGTAAGCAAGAATAAATTGACCTAAAGAGTCCCTTATGACTCCTCCTCCCCTACTTTCCCGGGTTCCCTTTTGCTGCTCCATCAAAGTTAAGTTTTAGAGAACCTTCACAAGGAGGATTCCACTTAATCCCCAATCTAGGATTAGGTCTATTTGATTGAGGAATCCCTGAAACATTCCAATTCTCTAAGAAATGTTGTTCATAATCCAATATTTCCAATTCTTTTTCCGGAGGATAGAGAAATTGTTTCTAACTACCTGAAAAATATTTTTTATTGATAGTTTGATAGGGAGACTCTTGTCCTTGAAAATCCTTTGTTTCTTTCCTTCCAGATTTCCCACCATAGATGGCTTAAGCTTATGGTCCATAGATTTTTTAGCCCTTGACTATGAAAAGGGCATTCCCATTGGTTCCAAGCTTCCTTTATATCTTTGGGGATAACCCAATTAACCGAGAAGCCAGTCAAAATAGAAGAGAACAGTTGATGTGCATATGTGCATTCCAGAAACATATGGTTTATAGATTCCATTTTTCTTTTACATAGCACACATCTATTAACCCATTGGAAGCCTCTTTTTTCTAGATTATCAACCGTGAGGATTTTGTTTCCAAAAGTGAGCCAGTTGAACACATTTACCTTAGGTGTTATATTCTTGTTCCAAATCTTTCTAGCCATTAAATCTTCTTCTCCAGTTTGACCCTAAAAAAAGAGGCCATAGGCTGATTTGACAGTGAAATTTCCACATGGTTCCTTATCCCAGATGATTCTATCTTGGTCCTTGCTGTTATATGATACATAATTTTGTAAAAACTCATTGATCCCTCTCATTTGATCATTTAGATCTGTCTATCCATTTCAGAGTTTTCCATGTCTAAAAACTCTCTTCCTTAGCCATGTAGTTGTTTACCTTTTCTCCATATTTAGCTTCCATTAATGCAGAGATTTGTGGAAATTTATCTTGAAGGGTAAAATCACCTACCCATTTGTCTTTCCAAAAATCTATCTCATTGCCTCTTCCTATTTTCCATCTATTGCCCTTGTTCAGAATTTCTTTGGCCCAGTTAATGGCTTTCCATATGCATGAGCCATTGAAAGTCACCTGTTTAAACATCCATCTTTTATCATTATTATCCTGCCAATATTTTCTCTTAAGGATTCTAGCCCAAACTCCATTTTCCTTTGTTAGTCTCCATCCAATCTTAGCAAGTAGAGCTTTATTCATTTTGGACCAGTCTCTGAGACCAAGTCCCCAAGCTTCTTGGGTCTGCACACTCTGCTCCATGAAACTAAAGGGATTCTATCTTTACTTTCTGTACCACTCCATAAAAACCTTTTTGGATCTTTTCCAATCTTTCCCCAATTGTGACAGGAAGTTGGTATAGTGACATGGCATACACAGGAAGACTCTGGAGAGAGCTAATCAGAAGAGTAATTTTTCCTGCTTGGGATAAAAGATTAGCTTTCCAACCTGCTAATTTCCTTTCAAACCTTTCAATTAGAAAGTTCCATTTAGAACAGGAGGGCCTCCTATCCCAAGAGGAATGCCTAAATATAAGGTGGGGAAGGGTTTGTAGGTACATTCAAAAATTTCAGCAATCTTCTTACAATGGTTGTCCATAGAGTTCAGGAAAAAAAGAACTTTTTTTGTAAGTTAATCAGTTGTCCCGAGACATCCATATAATCATCGAGAATTATTTTGAGTTTTCTAGATTCTGGGATAGTAGCTTCCCCCACCATGAAAGTGTCATCAACAAAGTGTTGATGAGAAAATTTTCCATATCAAGTGCTGGAGAAATCCCTTTGATGAAGCCTTTTTGTTTCAACATTGAGTCTTCTACTGAGAGCTTCTGCCATTAAAATGAAGAGGAAAGGGGAGGGGATCCCCTTTCCATAATCCTTGTGTGCTAGGAAAGAACCCAATAGGACTACCATTCATGAGAATAGAAAACCAAACATTGGAAATGCATGCCTGAACCATATGTCTCAAATCAATGTCAAAGCCAAACCTATCAAGGATTTTGTCTAGAAAGCTCCATGAAACCCTGTCATAAGATTTTTCCATATCCATTTTTAAGAATAAAGCTGACTTCTTACTAATTTTTCCATATGAATAGTCTCTTTGATAGTAATTATCCCATCTGTATTTTCTACCTATAACAAAGCCCCCTTGCTGTTCCGAAATGATATTGGGTAGGATCATCTAAAGCCTGAGTGCCAGAATTTTTCATGCATATTTTATAGGAGGTGTTACAAAGACTTATAGGTCTAAAGTCTTTTAGTTCTATAGCATTACTACACTTTGGAACAGAGTTAGAAAGGTGTAGTTCATATCCTTTAACATGACCTTCTTCTTGAAGAATTCCCTCACTGCTTCAAAAACCTCTTTTTTAATAATGTCCCAGAAATTTTGAAAGAAAAAGGTTGGAAATCCATTTGGTCAGGAGCCTTGTCGGATGAGAAGTTTGACAGAAAATTCCACTTCCTCCATGGAAGGAATCACTAAAAGCATAGTGTTTTCTTTGGCCGATACTAACTTAGGGATACAATTAAGAAAACCTATTCTTTCAAGAGATTATGATCCTTACTGTTTGAGAGTAAATTTTGAAAGAAAGAGATTGTCACTTTGTCAATTTCTTCTTGTTCTTCAATCATGACACCTCCCTCCTTTCTAATTTTGTTGATTCTATTAGAGCTTCTTCGCTTTAAGGTGGATAAGTGGAAGAATCTAGTGTTTTTGTCTCCTTCCTTTAACCAAGTGATTCTGGATTTTTGTCTAGAAGATTTCCTCTTTTCCTAGAGATATTGTGGTAGTCCACCGGAGAGATCTTTCCTTTACATGGTCAGCATGATCACTCTCGATAACCTGACTTTCAGTTCTTCTTTGGATAATTTGAAGTTCCTCTCTGATTTCCACCTTCTTTTGGAAAATATTCCCAAAGATTTTTTTATTCCATTCTTTAAGGTGTGCTTTTACATTTTGAAGTTTTTTAGAAAGTCTAAACATTGTTGTTCCTTTAACCTTTAGTTTCCACCATTCTTTGATGAGATCATTCAACTCCTCGTTTTGGAGCCACATCTTCTCAAAATGAAAGGGAGTTCTTCTTCGAGAAGGATTCTTAATTTGAAGAAGAATGGGGTTATGGTCAGATCCAATCCGAGGAAGTGAAAAAGGGATAAGTCTTGGTTTAACCATTCCTCTGAAACCATAGCCCTGTCCAATCTAACTTGAATATGTTGAGTGCCAGACCTTCTGTTTGACCAAGTGAAGTTGCTTGCCTTTTAGATCTATATCATGGAGTTGGGAAGATGTTATGAACATGTTAAAATCCTCCATGCCAACAGAGAACTCCTTAGAACCTCCTTTTTTTCCCCAGGAGTCCTTGGGGTATTGAAGTCCCCCATAACAATCCAGCTAAAACCTTTGATAGAGTAATTGAAGGAAAGGAGATGGTGCCAAAGTTGTTTCCTTTCTTTGTGATGGGTGGGAGCATAAATATTTGAAATAACCCATATACTTCTATTTTCAAGATCTTTCATCATCACGCCATATGGTTATCTCTCTTAACCAACAGAGTACCCTCAAACTTATTCGGGTTCCAAACCATAGCTAAACCTCCAGGAAGCTCCTTTTGAGCTAACAACAAAGGCTTTAGAATTTTTCCAGCATAATTTACAAGAGGATAGGAAGGATTCTTCTTTCATTTTAGTTTCCTGCACAACAAGAAAATCAATTTTCTGTCTTTCAATCATATCCTTAAGGATTCTCCACTTCACAGGACTATTCAGTCCTCTCCCATTCCATGATATGCAGTTCATTTTCTTAGGTTGGGTTTATTTTTCCTAAAGACCTTCTGGTCCAAGCACATATATTTCCCTGAATCTATCTCCTTTTGGGTTGTTTTTTTCCTTGATTCCAATTTATTTCTCTACCTTGTTTGCTATTTATAGCTTCCACATTAATAGGGTTCTCATCCTCTGGAGAGGGAAGAACATGAAGAGTCCCCCTTTTTTCCTTTTGGATCTATTTTCTTTTTCCGGACATTAATTTTTCCCCAGTAGGGTTTTTTAATCTAGAACTAGGGCCTTCTTTCTTATCCTCAGGCTCCTTGATTGGGGTCAAGAGATCCTCAATAGAGGAGAAACCTCCATCCCTTTGATGAAATTAGATCCATATTCTGGTCCTGAGAAGCCTCTAAATCTATTTTGTCCTCAGCCAATTCCTCACTCTTATTAACCTCCTTTTCCTTTACTACCTTTGAGATTAGATCATTCCTGACAGATTCGTTGCAAATCCCTTCTTTCACGTTAAAATTACCAATCTCAATCTTCCTGCCTTTCATAAGATCCTTCAAATTTTCCTCCTCTTTTTCTTTTACCTTAGATTCTGACTTTGACAAATATTTAGATTTCCTTCTATTGGTCACCAAAGTGAAACCATCCTCGTCCTTTTCCTTTGCTTCTTTTGAACAAGGGCTTTCTTCCACCGTCTTTTCCTTTATGCGAAGAGGAGAGAAAACTTCTAGCATGATTTTGGAAAAATATTTCTGTGATCCTCCGCACTTTGCATAATGCCTTTCCCCTTTTCCTCATTACCCTCCTTAGCGGTGACAGGGATAAACACTTTAGAAACTTTAAACTTACAGCTCTGAGAGGAGTGACCCCACCCATTGCACTTAGAGCATTTAGCTAGAGAGCTTTCCATTTCAATCCTTTGATCCCAGATCCCAAGTTTAGATTTGAGTTTTATACTACTCGGATTTCTCTATTGCATAATAGTGTAGATGCAAAAACGGGCACAAATAAGGTGGGACATTTTCTGGTGGCATTATCAATAATAACAAAGGTTCCTAGTGTATTAGCTATACCTTTAACAATATCCTCATGCCAAGAATTCAGAGGGAGGTTTGGAAGGTGGATCCAAACCGGGAATTGGTTCAGATTTTTTTTTTTCTAGATTGAAAGAAGGTTCCCATTTCCATAAATACCAACCTGACTTTCCCCAAAACCAGGGACCTTCTTCCAGAGCCTTTTGCATATCTTCTTGAAGGTTAAATCGAAAAAGGAAAAAACCATTCGAAAGAGCACATACCTCTAAATGCCCTTTAGGGGACCACTTCAGTTTGGTCCATCTTCTGACTACATCAATATTAGGCCTCCCACCCATCAACTTCCCAACTAAAGCCTTATTCAAATTTTTTGATGTAGAATGAAGAAGCTAGTCAGGAATTTCTAGAATGTAACCAGAGCTTTCCTTGGTTGCTTGAAGAAAAAACCTTTTGTTTTTCAGAGATGAATCATCATTTTTGACTACATTAGACCAAGTTTCTTTGGGTTTTGATTTGTATTCCTTTCATTGATAACTGAAACTTCTATTTCTCCTTCTTCATAGATCTACTGTGCTAAACAATCTTTACACTTTATGAGACTACATGATAATGATTACTTCGATACACCTCAAAATTGTCCTTCAACATGAATCCAAGACAGAGACATAACCTCTAGATTCATTTAAGCCACAAACATGCCTTGATTTAAATATGAAACTCACTCATTCATGTAACATTCATCCATACATTTGATGGTTTTATCAAGTCATCATACAAAATGAATGAAATTATTCTTCATGAATCACCATGCTTCATAAAATTTTGTATCCATCTTATATCTTTAGCTCAAAGCTTTTACTTAGTATTTCAAGTCTTCATCCACTCACTTGTTCCTTTAAGAAGTTTATCAACACAATCCAAAGCATGCCATTACCATTCAAGTATCAACTATATTAATCTGTATAATATGACTATACCTAAGCATATGAAGAAACCTTCTTAAGTCATACTTTCTTAAACATTACAAAGGCATCTTAAAATCATAGTACAATTCAAAATATCAAGAAACATACCTTCAAGAGACTAACATAAACTACATGCCTTTATACCTACAATCACAACCCTATTATAATTCAACAAATTTGGAGAATGCCTCTATGAAGCATAGAAGATACACTCCATTCAACTGGATACATTTAGCAATGCCAAACACCCATCTCCTCATGGGACACATCACTAAAATTAAGCATAAAGCTTCCTTAGTTGTTGTGTCTTTATCTCTCCATCATCCAATTGGTAGTCTTATTAAGCTGATAGAAGGAGTTATCAAGGTACTTCAACAAAAACATGCTTCTTTGACTAGTAGGCTCATCATGGCTAGAACAAGCTGCTTTAGGTTATTCCTTTGCTTTAGGATCTTCCTTTGCTTTCTCAACATGGTTAGACCTTACATATGCCTTCCTATCATAGTTAATATTTATCCATTCACAATATATTGAAATATTCCTAGCATTGTTACAATTAAAGAAAACAATAGGATTATTATATCTAGAGATTCATCTCTAACTCTATCTAGGTAGTTCTTGATAATAATATCTAGAAATATGACCAAAATAGTTATAATTGAAATAAACAACATGATTCTTACCTTCATTTCTCCAAATTTTTCTAGGTGGATCATGATGATAGTATCTAGCAATGTGACCCTTCTCATGACAGTTATAACAAGTATTGTCTCTTGACTGATATGAATGGTCATTTCTACCATTTCTCCATGGATAATCATTCTTGACTGTCCTTCTACATTCCCTAGCTCTATGACCAAAAATGTTGCATGAGTAACAATAACCATTGAACTTACTTGAGAACTTCATTGCATTTGGTTGTCTTATGACATTCTTGTGAACCTTGACATCCTTCTTGGCTTCAACATGTTATTGACATGGCTTAAGATGCTTATCTTCCTTGAAGCCCAAACCATATTTTTCACTAGAGGGTCTTTGTTTCTGCATTCAACAAAACATCAAGATCACTTCTATTTTCAAGTATTTGGTACATCTTCAATCTTCTTAAGGTTAGTTTTGCCTCTCCCAATAAGGACTCGATATCCATACCGAACTTGATTCACTAATCCTCTTTGGTCTTGATATTGGCTATGAGAATTCCAATCGAGTTTAAAAATTTGTGCATAACTTGGTACATTCATTTTCCTTAGATTCTATATTTACTGTGCCCATTTCAAGTTGATCTTTTAATTGTTTATGGATTTCTTCAAACTCCTCAGCATCCTTGATCAGTCTTCTTTCTAGAAAACTAATTTTTTCTTCATAGTCCTTATTTGATGACTTCATTTTTTAATTCTTATTATTTTGGAGCTTTATCTCCTCTAGGCATGTTCATATTATACCTTGAAGTCAATCTATTCCTCTTCTTCATCTGAATCCCAACCATCACCATAAATCATGGAATCTTCTTCTTTGGAGAAACTGACTTATTTTTCCATGAATAGGGTATCAAAATTATCATTCTTGATAGCTTCATCCTCACTCTCAGAAGTGCTATTATCATTAAAATTAGAAGAAATGTAATCATATTTATTATAGAGGCTTTTCTTGCTTTTAGAAAACTTCTTCTTGCCCTTGGACAGTCTGAATTTCTTCTTGCTCTTGCTATACCTATTAGAATACTTGTCTTCATCATGAGATTCCTCAAATTCTCCATCACTCTCAAACTTATGCTTATGATTGAACCTATTGGAAATATGACTAATCATTCACAATTAAAACATTTGAAAGGAAATTTACCCTTATACTTACTTGAACTAGTCTTCAACTTCCTAGCAAACATTGCAATCAATTCATCATCATCAATATCAAAAGCATCATAATTAGTGGTCTTCTTATATTTTTCCTTCTTCTCATCCTTGAATGCAACTTCCTTCTTAATAAAATTTGTATCAATGGTCCTTATCTCATAGGATGTCAAAATTCCATGGAGCTCATCCATCAACATGGTACTCAAATCCTTGGCTTCTTCAATGGATGAAAATTTAGCATAAAACTTGGGAATGAGTGATCTCAACACTTTTTGCACCACCAAAACCTATTTCACCTATTCACTTAAAATTCGATGATGTTGACAACTTTATCAACTCTAAGTAGGTATGTAGTAATAGTTACCTTTAAACCGATTCCCGTATGTTTAGAGATTTTCCATCTTTACCTTAGAATCACCTTCATGGATAACCTTAAGATTTTCCCACATGACCTTATTAGAAGTAAAATTATTCAATTTTATGAGTTATAATCATCCCAAACCAAATAAAATGGATTTCATGGCTTTATAATTATCATTCTAGGATTTTTACCCACGTGCATCTATTAGAGGAGTTTGAGGAATGATATACATTGGGAAATATACTTTTTAGTGCTCCCATTTCTATGGATTGAATAATATTTGTAATATATTATTATTATATGAGTTTATAACTCAATAATAATAATATACATATAGTGTGTGAGTGAAATAGTATTGTTAGTATATTATGTTATATAAAACAACATATAACAATTATTTGTTGGTGAGTTTTAACCACTCACGTATATAGAGTGTGGGAGATATTTGTGGGAGAAGTAGTTAAGGCTACCTCCTAAAATATAGGAATTATATGTCTTATATATATGCAAATGTATCTGAATATAAGATATAGAGAATATATTATTATTTTGCTGTGTAAATCTGCTTGTTCTCCAAGATTTGGTATCAGAGCAAGGTTATGGAATCTTGAGGATTGGTAGGGTAGTCAGTTTGATCTGTTGCCCTTGTAGATGAGAGTCGAGAGAAGATTATTTTGTAGAGTTTAGATAGTTAAATTTCTATGTGAAAATTAGTGGTGGATGAGTGTCAATCACCGTGTATTGATAATAAAACCGATTTGATAATATGTATTGGTTTTTTGAATCAAAATTCATCTCCAATCGAGTTGATTGTTTCATCCATTTCTTTCACCTGCACATAAATCAACGCGGCTACATACAATAATTCTCATCAAATTGTGATACAATTAATCTAGACTTGTATTTGACAGATTTGAGGTTTTGTTTGTGGTTTTCAGCTGTCGTTTATTATATCTCAATGCTATTCTCGAGCAGATTTATATTCATGCATTGATTTTTTCTATCTACGTTTGGAAGACACTCCTGGGAGGTGATTGCACAACAGATCGGTGGCTGACATGTTCAGTATACATTCAACAATGTTGACTGATCCAAATCCCCTTGACAGCCTGTATTGACATCTCCTCTCATCCTGCGCGTGGTTGATCAAGTATTTAGCTTCACTTGGCTTTGCTCTGCACTATTTTTCACATTTGGATTGGCGTTGGAGATTATTTTAACTATGCAAAGATTGACAGCCGTATGAAATGGTGCTTTAGTTTCATGGAACAACATTTGGCTTGACTCATATTGGTCAATATTCACGCCGCCTCTAATCTCAGAAAGAATCAATATTAAATCTGCATGCAAGGAGACGTTGAAGCCAATATATTTATTTTTCATCTCTGTCGAGATCTCTTTAGCACTCGCCTATCTCCATTCTATCCTATCTATGAGGGCACTCAGAAACAGATTCTCATGCGAAGTGGGAGGCAAAATATTTGCTACATATCCATTGGCGGCACCTTCATACCAGATTGGAGCTTGTTTATTGCAAATAGATGCTCGTGAGTTTGTATTCACCGTGGATTCCAAGCTTAGAAATTAACGACACCGGTAAATTGAAATTCCATGCCCTCGAGACATGTAAACAGTGTAAGGTGTGTAGTTTTTTAAAAAAATCCATAAGCCACATTTTATAATAAAACAGTCGATGTTGTCATAGCTAATATTGAAGTTGATTATAGGTCAATTAGTATCTTTTTGGTCCAGTGATCAAATCCCTTAAATCATTACATTTTGGTCAGAAGGTCCATTCAAGTTGTATTGTCGTCAAAAAATTGTGTCATTGTATTAAGTCCGAAAAAATAAAAAAAACTTACCCGCATTTCAATTTTGGACGCATTTTTCGCTTGTACGCGACGTTCAAATTATTGAAAGGTATTTTGAGCTTCGTGATCACATCCAGCTGAACTAGCAGCATGAAACAGGAGGCAGGAGGCAAACAGAGGTTGGAGGTCATTCAATGACCTCTCGCGAAAAGCAACGACGGGCCTGCATGATGGTTTGGTGACATTTTTATGGTGTATTTGCTTTCAGCTTGTGTCATGTGCTTCTTGTCATAGTTCTAGTATCGTGTTCTGTTGCATAGTGTTCGTGATTGAATAAGTGGAAATTTCACATTGAGGGGGGGAACATGATCCAATGTTCCATTTCCAGTATGTTAGTTTTTTTATATATGTATGAGCAACAAATGTCAGCAGAATTTCCTATGTTATTCCCTACAGTGAAATGTGATGAGGGCCGATGATATTACTTTGCATATCATGATGTGGTTGTAGGTAAACCACTTGAAAACCTTCATTTGTGGTTTGTGGTAAACCAATAGCAAAACCACCATTCTTGGTTGTTGGTAATCCATTTGTAAAACCATCACTTTGTGGTTTGTGGTAAACCAATTGCAAAACCACCATTCTCGGTTTGTGGTCAACCGTTTGCAAAACCATCCCTGAGGTTTGTGATCATCCTGTGAAAATCACCAGATCATGAGCAGGTGCAAGTATAAGGCAGGTTTTCCCCATGTTCACACTAAGGGGGGGAATGTTGGGAAATATACTTTGTTAGTGCTCCCATTTGTATGGATTGAATAATATTTGTAATATATTATTATTATATGAGTTTATAACTCAATAATAATAATATACATATAGTGTGTGAGTGAAATAGTATTGTTAGTATATTATGTTATATACAACAACATATAACAATTATTTGTTGGTGAGTTTTAACCACTCACATATATAGAGTGTGGGAGATATTCGTGGGAGAAGTAGTTAAGGCTACCTCCTAAAATATAGGAATTATATGTCCTATATATATGTAAATGTATCTGAATATAAGCTATAGAGAATATATTATTATTTCTTTGTGTAAATTTGCTTGTTCTCCAAGAATACCCATGTATCACTTGAATTCTAAAATCACATCCCAAATAACTTATGTATGTCCTCATCCTGATACTATAAAAGGAATAGTTAGTCCCATAAAACATAGGTTCCTATCTAGTAGAATATCTACTCGCCGACTCACCATTTTTTCACTTCAAAGGATCTCATTTAAGTAGTTAAACTTGATTCAAAAGGACCTTGCTTTGATACCAATTATTAGAAGAAAAATGAATGAGAGGGAGGGGTGAATCGGTATTCTAAAACTTTTATTTAAGTTAACTTGCATATATCATTCAAATCATCCATTCAACATTCATTAATCAATGTGAGCTTATTAGTTATGAAATAACCATCTATAAGAACATGAAGTAAGAGAGAACACAAGAAAACAAGATATAAAGTGGAAAAACCTCAAGGGGAAAAAAATCCCATTAAACATTTGAATATATTACTCAACAAAAGGAATCAAGTGAATAATACACATCACAAGATATTTATTTAGTGAGGCACCAACCCCATAAGGAAAACTAAGTATTAGGTCTTGAGTACCTAAATATCGGTCTTCAAAATGAACAACTTCGCATACAAAAACATGTTTTAAAGGAACATATGGAACATCATTAGAAAGGTATTGATGTCAAGAAACTTATTTGACTTATAATATCATCCAATCCAGATCACAAGACCCCAAGATGATTCCTTCACAAAAATCTCAAACCTTCTTTAAGTAATCAAGAACCGGCCTTGATAAATTTGACCTCTAACACATTTAGGGATAAATTTACTAGGGACTTGACACACCTTCTCAAGTACTCACATGCATATGTCACATGGAGAAAATCACACTTGCATACCTATTTCAACATACCTTCTTGACAAGCCTAATAGGGTTGATTAGGCCATTAAGGCTTAAACATGAAACCACCTTATCCGAACACACCATGAGATCCAACACATTATACCAGGCCTTTACAATCTATCCATGCTCAAATAACCTTGTTACACTATGCACTTATATCAAACACCTCTTGGACATCCATGACTAGTTTTGAGCATTTAGGACATTAGCGATAAACATAGTTGAAATAGATATTTCACCCATTTTTTGTACTTTGGACCTATCCAAATATTTTGATGAGCACTTAGCACATATCACAAGCTAGTGTAATAATTGTTTCACTTCATGAAACCTGCAACTCATCTATGTACTTGAAAATATCCATAAAACAAGGGTTTTTATGCAACCTATCATCACTTCTAGAACCTAAAAAATTCCACCAACATGGCCTATAAATAGTGATCTACATCCATGAACCTTGAAATTAGCTTCCCAAGTAATTTCATGGCCATATATTTCATTTTTTCTCCATCGCTACAAGACTAGGGTTTATACCGCTAAATTCTTCACAAGGGTTCATAAAAGTATGATGTCCATTTAATCTCATTCTTCTTGCAAAAATTATTAGCTCCATAACTTAACATCGAAAAAAGGCTTAGGACCCCATTAAAATTATACACTTGTGGGTGAACATTCAAATTTTACCATCGAGCTAGGAATGATAATTTTGAGATCTTGGTAGATCCAAAACCAAACTTTCAAACTTTTTCTTCAATATCTTGACTTGAAACTTTGCAAACACCTCTAGGATGACCTCTTCCATGATTTGAAATTATTATCCATGCTATGTTACCTCTAAAATATCTATGCACCATGGTTTTCCCATGCTTACTTGTATTTTCTTCATGATCTTGCTTCAATAGGACCTTGAACATTCATTATTCACATGACCTATGGCATTTGACATATTTCACACATGATATGAAACATCAAAACACATTTCACATATTCATACTAAACTTCTCTACTCCATATCTCATGTTACCACTCTATGTGCTTATTCTAGGTCTAGGATTAGGCCTAGAATGACTAATATCAACACATGCCACACTGAAACTAACCTATTATTCTTCTTGTGGACACTCACACATATTTGAAACATCTCTGTGATCCTATTAGACACCATATAAACCTTATATCAAATTTGGAGCTCACAAAAAATAATTAATTTCTTGAGCCATGCACCAAGAACATGCATACACCAAGACACCATCACGCATACACCAAGACACCATGCCACTACAACACTTCATGACATCAAAACACCTCACTTCTAATTAACCTTCAATATTCTTGATGAATGACACCTCATGCGGAATCTTATGCCACATGGACACCCTTTCCCATCAATGCCACTTGACATTAATGAAGAAAACAATGACAAAATGTCCAACACCATAATGAAACCTACAACACAGTGTAGTCAATGTCCATGATAGATAATAGACCATAACTCAAATAGAGCTTATATCAATTTTTTTTTTTCATTTTCATATATGTAAAGTGAAAATATGTAAAGTGAAAATATTTAAATAAGGAAAGAGTAAACTTGTTTACTTATGCTTTTTCTTGTGCTTGTAGATTTTTATTTACCTGAACTTAATTGAGGGATTGGGGGTGATTGGTCCCAAATAAATGTTGAGGAGAAACTAAATTATTAGGTGCATACAACCCAATACAAAATGTCCAAGAGAATAAAGAAGAAAGAGCTATAAATGCACCCCTGCAAAAGGAAGAAGGCCATATATCAAAGTCATTTAGACACTCTAATATCTTATTCTTATAGTGTAATAAGAGAAGAAAGCCTACCCATGAAGATATTAGTTGTTTTAATTTCTTCCATAACACCACAAAGCACATTCTTGTAGAAAAATCTAGACTCTGAGTTTTTAAATAAGGACATACTATGCCAAATATAATAGGTGTCCCAAACCTCTCCCCATATGCCAAATAGTTGAGTGTGTATTAAAAAACACCCAGATGTGCTGAAAATATGCTAACAATTAAATAGTAAGAAGTCCTATGTGCCTAATATTGCTTAAACTAAAACTAAAATTGAGTGTTGTTATGAAGAAGGAATGAAGGATCAGTGCCCTATGTACCGATCTGGACTATGAAAACTTGCAGAAAATTTGTTTATACAAGTGGAAATCTAAAAATGTTGACATATTTTACTAAAATTTCCTCATTTAGAAATGCATAGGGGTTAGGACCATTCCGTATGGTCTTGACCAAAGTGTATGGTTTTGAACATGTGCTTATTTTTCCAAAACTCTATGTGTAATTACATTTGTGGGTTGTACTTTTTATTTTTACCCGCACCTACCCTAGAATTATGTTTGTGTTTCTTTGAAAGTGTAAAATAAACCTAGATAAATGCCCCTTCTTCTGAGACATGTGTGAAAACCATGTTTGAGAATTTCACCTGAAAATAAATAGGTGTGAATTGTTGAAAGAAATGTCCGAGGAGCTATGTAAAGTGTCAAGAGGTCAGCCTCCTCAAAGAACTCATACCTACAAAAAGAAAGTTGTTTGTGCATAGTGACTACTGTGGCATCTAAAAAACAATGTGAATGATAAAAAAATATAGCAGTAACAAAATAAACTAGTAGAAATAATGCATGTAGGAAAACAAAAATAACATCAATGTAGTCAATTTGCAAACAATGTCATCCAAGATCACATGAAAGGATTTTTGGGCCTGCAAACATAGGACACCAACAATGTTGAAAGATAATCAAGGTCTATGGGACTAAAAAAGATAAAGCAAAGGAAAAAAATATAGGAATGATACTAAAAACATGGGACACCCATGTTGTCATAAGAAAATCAAGGCACATAGGCCAAAAGAAAGGAAATCAATCAAGCAAAGAAGACATACACAAGTATATATACATGACAATAATATGTAAAACATGATAATATGATGTAGTAGCCAACATATATGAGATATATGAAATAAGAAATGCTAACACTTCACAACACATGTGTTAGTCTTGTTAGTTTTAAAAGTAGAAAGTGTATAGGTAATTAAGTGTGAATGAGGAATTAAAAATGAACTATAGTAAAAAAATATCACCAATAGGATGTGGAGGGATTATCCCCAGATGATGTGAATGTAAGGATACATGATTTACACTTTAAGCAAGTAAAAATGCAAGTAAAAATATATGTGTCCCACATCTAATTAAATATACCAAGTGAAATCATGTGTGTAAATAAAAATCATTCCATCTATAAGACTAAACTATTCAATAACATGTATAATGTGAAGTTATAACAACTCAAGAAACATGTACATGTCTTGATTTTATTTATTTACAATTATTTTAATGTTTTGAATTATCATAATACATAGTTATGTAAAAAGAGGAGGGTCTAGAGGCCTGGGGTGCAATATAACATCAAAAATATGAATGCTTGTAGGAGAACATGCGACCAAACAAAAGTGGAAAACTTAGGCGTGGAGTATGTGGGTATAATACACACATATGTGATAAGAGAGTGTGAAGGATTAGATTTCATGGGAGAGTAAAATGTACCATTGCAAGATGTGTTCATACATTTAACTCAAGGGGGAAGGATCATGGAAGACTTATAACTTAACATTATGATCAAGTGGTTGTGAAGAATTGGTGGGTTCATCCCATTCAATATCTTGAGTGTTGATAATATCTTGGATAACATGGAGAATCGTAGGAAATTTTCTCTAGAGTGTAACACAATGGTAGTTACAATGACCATTAGCCTTCAAATTCTTGACTTGAGGTATATTCATATCAACCTCAAATGGTGGAGGGATATATATGATATTACACTCAAGTAATTGTCTCAATATAATGCGAGGAGGACTTGGCAAACAAGTAAATTGAAAATGCACATGTTGTGATTGTAGCTTAAAAGTTGTGATATGGAATTAATAGTGTCTTTACAAGCATTTTTTACATAATTGGAATTAAGGGTTTATTTTAAAAATTAACTGTAGATGTAGGAGGAGATATAGAAATGTACTTGAGCTTGTTCAAATGTAACAACTGAATCTCCCACTATTTTAAGGTATGGAATAGATGGTCAAAATATTGAAAATTATCAAACATGACCAAATATTGCAAATGAGCTAATAAAATTTTATTAAATAGATATTTCTATTCATTATCAACTAAGATATTATTCATTTGGTGAGTAGGGTCTTATAATTAAATACATAAGCATTAAGAAGTTTTGTATACCCTTGTTGTATTTGAGAAAATCAGTGTGTAATAATTTCAATAAGGATAGAGAATTGCACCAAGAAAATAATTTCTACAACAATAGATGCAAAAATGAGTGGGAAGAGTGTAAAACCATTATAATGCAATGTCCTTAAGACTTATGGGAAAAATATTGGTAAGAAATATGTCATTTGAAGTGTAATGAAAGAAAACAACATGAAATGAGTGGAGATGTTCAATAAAATCTCCTTTGCCATCATAGATAGGAAATTTAGGAGAAAAAACCCAATCGAGCGAATAAGAAACCACATTTGGTGGAAGGGAAGTTTGAAGTAATTGTGTAGAATTCATAGCATTAGAGGAAGTGGATGCATCTTGTTGTAATTATAAGATGTGTGTCAGAGAGTATAAACAAGAGATTCAAGAGTTTCAGGTGCTAGAAGAAGATACATATGAACCATGATGAGTAGAAATGGGATGTGTGGTAAATATTATAGTACAAATAATAGGCATGGAAACATTTTGAATTGATAAGGTATACTCAAAGAGGTAGAAACCGTGGATGTGGGAACAAAAACCACTAAGGTGGGTGACAAGGAAATGATATTGAGTTTATATTGTGCGACATATATGAGGAGATTGATATTATAATGGTTTTCATAAAAGAGTGGGCACAAGTTTTGAAGCACGGGCATGCCCATAGAAGCACAGTGTAGGTTTAAGAGAATAGACATGACTATGTCAAATTTACATAGTCAATAGTGCACGACGCACCAGAGAGGCGTAGGTGCAAATCCTATGCACAAGCACAAACTTGGTTTAGTGACAAAATTGTAGTGTTACATGTGCATGACCAGAGAGGCACATGCACACTACCCGATGCAAAGGCATAGGTTTCAATGCATAGGCATGCCTCTATATGCACAGTGCACTCTTCAATACAAAGGCACATGCTTTTCCTATAGGTGGCCAAAATATGAATTTTGAAAAACTTCTTCAAAAAGCTCAAATATTTGGTATTTTGAGGCAATTTTAACAGGGCTTCACCTCCTTATATCCTGCAAAAAGCATGAAAACACAACTTCTACCACTAATCTAGTTAAAACAACTTTTAAAAATGGAAATTGATCTATAAAACTTTGAAAATTACTCTAAAAACTAATCTAAAAATCTTGAAAGTACTCTAGAAAGCTTGAAAGTAAACTAGAAAACTTGAAATTAATCTAGAAAACTTGAAACTAATCTAAAAATTGAAATGAAAAACTTTGAAACTAAGTTAAAAGCTTAAAAATTTAAAACAATGGGGTATGCTCCCACTCGGGCGTGCAAATGAAAGCACCCTAAACTTTACAAAGCAAATTGAATAAATAAACAAGGAAGGATAACACCATTGCCATCCATATAATCAAGGTTCTAAGTCTAGGAATGTAATATTGGGATAGAATCTTAAAAGAATGCTTAACTAGTATGAAAGCAATACAAAATCTAACTAAACATTCCTACTAATATGTTTGAATTACCTAACATGGGCCTAAAGAGACCTAAGAGGGAAATCAAATGGTTATGGTTGCTACTCCAAACAATGGTGAAATGACCTCTCCAAATGACTTGTTAAGTCACTTTCGATTATTCATCTACTAACCTTGTTGAAGGCTTTAGGTAAGGATTAAAATTGGCTATATATCATATTTATTATATGAGATGCAAATAAAAGCATGGTGTAAAGTATAAAGAATGAGATGCACTCTTTTTATAGTTTTCCTTTTGAGAGAAACTTGTATTTTGGTGCATGTGGGACTAAAAGCCTCAAATTATATTAGAATTACTAATCATGATTAGCCCATACTAATCACAATTAGTGAATTACTAAGTGATTAAGAGGTATGAAGCCTTAATCATCCGCTTAGGGTCAACTAGGAGGCTAAGATAAGATTTTGAAGCTTGCTAAGACGTTGTGGAGAGAAGTGGGGTGATTTTGAGTGGTTGGAAGAGGGGTTTGAGCCAATAGTAGGGTATATTGACCAAAACAAGGGTAAAATAGGCTTAATTAGCTAATAATGCTAATTGTTTCCCATAAGAGGATAACAACTTATGATTTGACATTGATTGGCATCCTAAATGTGGAAAAGGGTGGATAATCAACAAAGCAATGTTAATTAACCATAATAGATGGAAAGCATTAGTTAATTAGTGGAAATCACTAATTATAACAAAATTGGTAAGAATGAGAGTGATTTGTGTGCATTTGGCAATAAGATTGCAAAAGTGGTATTTAGGGGTCTACATTTTCCTCTATTTGAGGTGAAGTTAGTAAATTCACTTCAAATATAGTAGACAAGCATAAACAAGTTAATTTTTGAAGAAAAATTAGTAGGATGAAGGATGCCCCCTCGAGTGTCGATGGGGTGATAGAAGAAGTCAATTGATGATAAAAATATGACTGAAATGGATAGAAGAAATAGGATAAAATGGACACAAAACCCTTGGTTATGGAGATGGGAAAATAATAGGGATAAACATGGGTGTTTATTTCCCCAAGTGAGTTTTTAAGAGAAAGATTAGTAATGGTAATAAATGATAATGGAGAAGAAATGATTAATGGAGAAATATAGGCAAGCCCAATATTTACATCCAACCTTTCTATAAGCAACTTTGTTTATATCATTTTTCCCTTAGGTATACATCAACAACCTTTATTTAAAGTAAAAACGTGTAAAATAACATGAAAAGCTAAATTACTAACAATTTTTACCGCTAAAAATACGTAACTCCATGCAACATACATTTTGCAATGTAATACGAGAAACTAAAATGATATTTAGCTCCATGTAATATACAAAATGCAATGCAATATGAGAAATTAAACCAACTAACCTAAGAGAGAAACTAGTACAATCACATGCGCTCAAACAAAAACATTTAAGATAGTTGCACCAATGTTTTTGTTATCAAGTCATAGAAGATTACTAAAGTTTGATATTATAATGAAAAGGGTTAAAAATGATGCCCCAAGCAATAACATATGCGAGGAAAACACAAAGGACACAAGTAGTCCCATGGAAAATCTTTCATGCACTATGAAACAGTCTCTAGCAACTCACTGTTGCACGAGAGTATTGATGTAGCATGTAACTGAGCATTGTTAATGAAGGTAGATCACGATGATCCACAAGTCATTTGAGACTAGAACAAGAAAGAACATTAGAAAGATGGTTTTGTAGGACCAATTTTGATGTTTGAGGATGATGCAATTAACACAGCTTGATTATATGCATGTTGTTTACAAATTTTTGAATTTGTTTTTAATTTTTTTGATTTTTAATGATTTTATTAATTTTTTTGATTTCTTTATTTTTTTTAATTTTTATGGAAGAAAATATTATAGAAGACATAACAAAGTTGTGAGACAATGTTAAAAGTGACCATGATGCAAAAATATGCCTCGGGTGGTAGAAAAGGTTGTTAGGGATGTTAAAACATGCTCCAGGATATCAAACGGGTGTTAAAATAATAATTATTAAAAATAATCATCGACCAAGTATTACATGATATTTGAAGAACCACGGCAGTTTTAGGGTGCCTCGAGGGTGAGAAATGCATTGTGAGAGGTAAAAATAGGTATATAAGCCATCGTGGCCAACTCATTTACCACATTCACTTACCATTTACCATTGATCGGAGCTCTAACCTATGAGAGAAGATTGTGAGGTGTGCAGCCAAAAACACCATGCATATTGCGTGAGAGAGTACATGAGGCTCTCAACAGATGACCTCGCCATTACATGAAGCTCTCGTTTACCCTTGTGATTTATTAGCATTTAATTTAGATTAATTTTCACACATTTTTAGAGTAGATTTAGGGTAGTTTGGTGTCAAAAATGCATAGGCACAACCCTAGGGGCACACCTGCACAAAAATGGCTCTTTAGGTATGGGTGCGCATGCATGCACACGCACACAAAGGGTGTGCAAAGTGTAAAAATGATACCTTGGGTAGGGGCACACATGTGCGTGTTCAAAAGAGTGAGCCAAAGTGCACAAATGGGTGTGGTGGTGCACAAAGGGGTGCATTGTGTGTTGCGGGGGCCAGTGCACAAAAGTCACTTTTAGGTGCCTTTTTGGAAGAAAACCAAGGTTTTAACAAACCCTAGTTGTTAGGAAAAGATGATACTCATATGAAAATAAAAGAATAATGTGGTAAACTAGAAAAATTAAATGATAGAGTAGAAGAATAAATGATAGATTAAAATAGAAGAATAAGATCATAATAAAATGACCTGATTGGTTTTCAGAGGAGGACCTCAGGCAGCTAGAGATGTGGGCGTGACATATGTGGCTCCGGGACTACAAGGAGACCTTTAGCCAACACAACCAAATTTTTCATGATATTACTTTAGAGTTGATCAGGCTAGCACACGTAGCTCACATGCCCTATATTACCATAGACCACAACCTTCCCACAACCTTAACTAAGAGATGGCAGAGTGAGAGACAGGACATTCTAGCTACCTATTGGAGAGATGAGTATTACTTTAGAGTATGTGTGGTGGATCTTGCAGGTTCCTATCTAGGGATGTTTGATCACTTACGATGGTCATCTGGACCGGATTGAGCACTATACAACCATGAATTTTTGAGTGATCAGATATACCCCGCCGGGGTATGACAGTTTTTGTTAGGAGATGCATGGCTTATAAGCAGCCTAGGGTGAGTCCTCGAGTTCTTGTTAGCTCTTGTCAGTGGCATACTACTACCTGAAAAGACAAGTGCTCATTTCCCTTTGGCCTCATTGGAGTTATTCATGGCCTTCTACAGGGCAAGGTTACTCTGTTAGGTGCATAGTGCATACTAGTTCACTTTCATTTCATAGCTAATCATTAACATAAGTTTGTGGGTCCTATTACTCTAATGCAAATATGGGCTTGGGACCATATTGTGATTAGCCACCCTATGGGATATTTGAGAACTTGAGTTATAAGAGAGCCTTTCGTTATGGTTTGGGTTCCAGTTGGAGAGGATGTACATGGCCACACAAGAGATATTGATTATTATAGGCATGAGTTTGATGAGCTACAACCCCATATGATTACATGGCAACCATATAGGTTATATCAGTGGCCTAAGGATCTGTTAAGCTATGCACTATGATGGAAGACCATTTCCTTCTTGGGAGTAGGAGCCAAATTATGGAGTAGTATAGAGTATACGAGTTTAGCGCCGCCGGATTTGGGCTTATTCAGGGGATTCTTGGGGCTAAGATGTGATATGCCAGAATATATAGAGAGGTATTTCACATGGGGCCTTAGATCAGGTTGGGCAGACCTCGTGCCATATTTTTATAGGTGGTTTTCCATCCTTGGGCATAACGTGTAAAGATAGTTGATCTTGGTACTATATAGGACTATGCAGGTTGGTATGCCATAGTGTTACCTGGAGTTTGACTATTCCACAGGAGGTACTAGATGCAATGGCATAGGGATTTTAGGTCCCATCTCCTAGGGCACAATAAAAGGGTAGAGTAGATCCATAGGGAGGAAAACAAAATGTATTCATTCAAGAAGTAGTAGGTTTTAGTGTAACAACAATTATTGGTGTGGCCATGTAGGTAGTAGTGCATCCACATGTAGTAGCACCATAGATGCCCCGACAAGCTCCATTATGGGCACCACTGGCAGATCCCCTATCACACCCCCACAAAATTCCACCACATAATCCATCAAGAGATGGAGGAGATGGTGGGGGTGGAGAATGACAGATGGATGAGGACATACTAGCTGATGAGTAGGTAGCTGAGTAGCCTATGGATGAGGATATTCAAGATATACTGGCTAGTGAATAGGTGATTGCCTTAAAATAACAACTATAATAGGTAGTAGCTCTACAACTCCACACCATAGCTAAGAGAGACTTGGTGATCACTGAGAGAGATCAACTCATTACCGAGTGGGACCAGGATAGGGAAGAGAGGATACGGTCATGATAGAACGATATTAGGTGACCATTAATAGCCTACAATTGTAGGTAGAGAGGGACCGTGCTATCACAAAGTGATATCAATTATGGATTCAGTTGGACAACGTGATAGTAGAGCATAATGTATTGTAGAAGATCGGCACTTGCCTTAGGTTTACAACAGTTTATTGGACACGGTGCCACCATGGCAGCTAAGGTGACCTACTACATGATGTAGTAATACGTAGCTGTACCAGTTGATCAAAGAGTTCTTGAGTATATAGTCAACAACTTGTCCCATGCTAGATAAAATAGGTAGTCACGATTAACACGATTTGTATAGGGTCCTTTGGGATAATAGGATTTAGAGTAACATAGGTATGTACAACATAGCACAACACCTTTTACACATCTAAAGCATCTCAGATGCCCCCTCCTAGCGGTAGATCTAAAAAAGGAAGTCCTAGAGAGGGCTTGAGTAGTGGCTAACCGTTATTGATTGATGTACCAAATGTATATTTTTGGTGTATCACCTCAATTATAAAGGCATAATTTTTTACGGATGTATATGTACTATTTTTTGACTATGCCTCATGATGAAGGAACATTTTTTTTGTATAGATGTACGATATGTATTACTTTTAAGTATGCCTCATGATGAAGGAACATTTTTTTGTATAGATGTACGATATGTATTACTTTTGATTATGCCTCGTGATAAAGGACCATTTTTTTATATAGATGCCCATGAAGGCCCATCAGTATCGGATGTACTTTTAAGACACATTATTTTTATATATGAGACATTTATATTTGATGATGTATGATGATAGATGGATTACTAATGTATCACATGTTGTTTATGAGATATCATGCTTAATCTATATGTTTTATGTTTGTATCACATGTTTGTTAATTTATGAGATAGCCTTAATTGATATCATACTACATGTTGATGAGATATTTTGGATAAAACATGTTTATATTTTGATATTGGTGTGGGGGGATAGATTTGTGATCATGCGCAACCCCTCTTACCCCATTGATGATATGGTATGCGATGATAAGATTTAGCATACATGCAAAATGTAAACTTAGCATTTTTTGATATATGATGTATAGATGTGATGGTTTCATGTGATATGATGATGAAATGATAACACAATGTACAAGTAAAAATTAACAAGCACACGTTAACAATCCTAATCAAAGAAACACATTTATTTACAAGTATGCAAGATAAAATGAACTCAGAGCAATGAACTACATATTAAAAACATTCAATCTAAGTAAACCAAGTGAATTTAATCTAAAGCACATATGAAAAATAATCAATTCAACTAAAAACCATATCAATCAACAACTAAAAGTAATCAAACTACTAGATTATTTTTGAGGAGTTTTGGGTTATTTTTCACTATTTTGGTCTTATCTTTAAGATAATTTTCTATTGTTTTGGAGTTTTCTATGAAATGTATATGAATGTTTTTGTTTTTCAAAAGGACATATCTATATGTTTTGGGATTTCCAATAGTTATATGAATGTTTTTGATGTTTTCTCAAAAGTTTTCCAAAGAGAATGTGTAAGGACATGAAGAAATGTGGATGCCCCAAAATTAGATGGGATGTATAAGGGCGAATGCCATGCAATATAGGCTAGAAGTGATCATCTGCAAAGGTTCCCTAGTGTTAGATGGGTTCATTCAAAGTTAAATTATTCACATTCAAAAGGTAAGATTTGATGGATAAGGGAAAAGAAGGATATCCTCATAAGGGATTTAGACGAAGACAAAAACCATCTTAGGAAAAATTTTTCATACTCATAAAACTAAAATGCTTGTAAAAATGGACCCTCACTTGGCACCAAAACTAGTTTTTACTAAAGGACTTGTCCAAATTTCCACCATTGTGTGGTTTTCACTATTGGAGGCACCTCTTTATTTATCTTTTTATTTTTTATTTTTATATATTTTTTATTTTCTCAATATTTTAGATACCCCATACTTAAGCATAGAAGCGCTTAAGATGCATTACATTCATGGGTTCTCAAAGCTCTTGACCATATACATGGGCTAGGTTATAGGCACTTGAACCAAACTTGGTAACCAAAACATATGGTCCTAGCCAATTGGGTTCAAATTTCCCTTTCTTTTCATGGTATTTATTGGTGTTCTTCTAATTCTCTTTTAACACCAAATATCCTACCTCAAATTGATGAGGTATGACTCTTTAATTATAGCTTCTTTGTATTCAATCTTGATACACTTTAAGGTGATTGAGAGCGTGAAGTATTTTCTCATCTAATTTATCCAACTTTACTAGTCAAGCTACTATGTATTCTTCCTCTTCATTTAGGTAGTCCCTTATAACGATACACAAATAAGGGATCTTGATACACTTTAAGGTGATTGAGAGCGTGAAGTATTTTCTCATCTAATTTCTCCAACTCTACTAGTCAAGCTACTATGTATTCTTCCTCTTCATTCAGGTAGTCCCTTAGATTGATACACAAATAAGGGATCTTGATCTCTAAAGGAAGTACAAATTAAGTGCCAAATACTAAAGAGTATGAAGTTACACTTGTGGGGGTATGAATAGAAGTTTTGAATGCCCAGAGGGTAAGGTGAATTTGTAAATTCCAGTCATGGCTTATCTTACTCACCATCTTCTCCATAATATGAATTTGGGTTTTATTGGAAGCCTCAACTTTCCCATTACCTTGAGGGTAATAGGGGGTTGAGAACTTAAGGGAGTTTTGAAAGCATTTGTAGAGTTCTTTCATATTTTTATTCTTAAGTGGTTTACCATTATGAATAGTAATAGTAGAATGGATATCATATCGACAGATGATATGGTTCATGATAAATTTAGAGATTTGGGCACCTTCAACATAGGTGAGAGGAACAACCTCTACCCACTTTGTAAAGTACTTGGTTGTAGTAATGATGAATTTATGACTATCTCAAGAGACAGGGTTAAGTTTCCCTATTAGATCGAGACCCCACTTTGAGAACAGACAAGGGGTTGTGACAAGCTTCAAGGATTGTGCCAATGCATGTATCAAGTTTCCATACTTTTGACAATCTACACATTTCTTCATATGGTTACAATAATCATGCGCCATGGTAGGACAATAATAGCCTACTCTAATAATTTTCTTCACAAGGATGATCCCATTAGTGTGAGCCCCACAAATGCCTTTGTGCACCTCTTTGATTTCTTGGATAGATTTGTTTGAATTTAAACATCACAAAAGATTCCCATCGTAGCCTCGGTAGAAGAGGGTGCCCCGAAGTAGGGTATATCGGGTATACACCTTTGGATGAGGGTGCATTTTTCAGCATTGGAAATGATAGTGGAAAATGTTCCATCATGAAGGTAATTAAATATTTTAGTGTACCAGGGTGAAAAGGGACCAACAACATCGTACACCAAATAAGAGTCTCGGTATGTCATATGCTACTATTATGAGATTTTGATGAAGAATGGCATGTCCTTTTTCCCTAAAGCGAGAATGGTTAACAAAGATCCTATCGTAGACATGCCATCTTCTCTCTATTCTCGAGATCCTAGTATTTTCTCAAATGTTATCTTCTCAAATATTTATTTCAAGGAATCGACCATTATTTTGTATGGTAGTAACTTTTCATCCTTGATCTTGTATTCATATGTGACTGTTTGATAATAAACATTGAATTAACAATGCATTGAACTCCTAATATCCCACTTGATGGATAGCTTGATCCTGTGATGAGAGCTTCATACTCGATATATTATTTGTGTAGGGAACTTGAGCTGAAATTCTTGGGGAATCAAGTATCTGTAGGATTAATTAATAAAATTTTGAAAGTTTAACCATGAAAGGTAAAGGAGCCATCAAAGTATAATTTCCAAACACTAGATTCCTAAAGGTACATGATGGATGCATTTGGTAGCTCAAGACTTAAGGGTTCAATACCACACGGTAGTGGAGCTTCGCTATCCGATCTACTAAAACTTATCCTATTACTTAATTTTGATACACATACTCAATGCTGAATTCACTTAATAAGATGATCCAGATTAGGCAGGTTTTGACAATAAGTATTTTAGTGGATCGACCTTCGAGATAAGCTTGAATTTATGGTTGAGAAAATAATGGCATCAATTCTGAAAAGAAAACACTACAACTAGGAAATCATTTTTGATCTGTGGATAGATGAGCTCATATGCTATTAATGTTTTTCCCAAGTAGTATATAAAATTTTCTCTCGATTGTGATCATACTTTTGGGAAAACAAGGCCCCAATTGCAAAATGTGTAGCAAATATGTAAAGCAACAAGGGTTCTCCTTCCTTGGGCAACATGAGAATGGGGGGTTTATCCAAGTATTATTTTATTAAAGTAAATGTTTTTTGTTGTTATAGCCCCAGTGAAATTAAAATCCTCTTTAAGAAGATGTGTGAGTGTATGACAATTGTTTGCACTATGAAATAAACCTTCTAATGACCTGAATTTTCCTTATAAGCTATGAAACCTGTCTAATATTCTTAGGAGGAGGCATTTCTATGATAGTTGTGATCTTTTTAGGTCCACCTCTATTCCTCTCCTTGATATAATGAATCCTAGTAATTTCCTAGATAACACACCGAAGAAAAACTTCTTTGGTTTAAGGCAGAGTTTGTAGTCCTCAGTAATCGAAAGATACACCGCAAAATTTCTAGGTGCTCCTCCCAAGTTCTAGATTTAGCTAGTATATCATCTACATAATCTTCCATAATGTCACTTATCATATCATGGAATATTATAGTCATCACCCTTTGATATGTAGCACCTGTATTTTTAAGGCCGAAGGGCATGACTTGGTAATAGAACGTTCCCCATGGGGTTGTGAAATTCATCTTGTGTTGATCTTCCTTTGTAATCTTTATCTTATTTTAACCTGAGAAGCCATCCATGAATGATAAAATATCATAACCAGCAGTAGAATCAAAAATCATGTCAATGTTAAGGAGAGGAAAGTTGTCCTTGGGACAATCTTTGTTAATATCTCTAAAATCAAGTGCACACTCTCACGATACCGACTGAATTTTTCTCGAATTTGTTACCACATTAGAAATATACTATGAGTAGTCGATAAGTCTAATGAAGCCTACTTCTTTTTTTCTAGTTCTGACTTTACTAGTAAGGTGACGTGAGGATTCATCTTCCGAGCTTCGTTTGATGGGATTGGCATTTAGGTGCACAACAAGGTCAGTGTACCACTAATACATTATCAAGTCCTTGCATTTTAGCATAAGACCAAGCGAAGATGTCTACATACTCTCTCAAGAGTCCTATGAATGCTTTCTATTCTTTGGCTGAGAGTGAAGCTCCCAACTTAATTATACTCAAGTTAGCTCTTCCGTGCTAATGTTAACATCTATTATATCTTCCACTAGTAGTTTTGACTCATACCCCATGTGCATAGGATGGGAGGGATATTGATATCCTCCTCTAAAAAAATAGTTCAAGGAGGTGATTATCATCTTTATATGGGTACACTATCTTTTCCATAGGTTGTTCTATTCTTTTGTCCACAAGCACCTCAAAGAAAGTTTTCACTCTAAGAATTTCCTTTTTATTTCCGTAAGGATTTTTCTTGGAACTTTTCCCTTGCTTTGTTTTTTACTTAAGTGTACGCATAACTCTACTTCCTCTCCAAGGTATGCAAATGCATTAAAATTAATGGAGAACCCATTCTTGTGATCATTCCTTGAAATATTGTCTTTGATGCCTAAGAACTTGCTAATAGCCTCATCATTTTGAAACAAATCAATAAGTGTTGTTGTTAATCCCAATTCACTAGTGATGGGTAGATGAGAGTTTATGTCTAATTTATAGGGGATACCAAGGGTGTAACAGGGGTTATGGTAGGGATATCCATATTAAAGAATAGGTTTGTATAGGTGAGGTCTTTGTAAAGACCACATCGAGAATTTGTTTTTCTTTCATTTTCGAAAAACTATCCCCACTCTCAAAAGAGACATACTTGTTATCTCAAGGGTGAGATTCATACAAATCGATGCCAATAATTTATTTACCCATTATGTGATGAGGTATTGGAAGAGATTATAATGAGCCATGTTCTTGGCAGCCGCAACCCTGTCCTCGTATCTCATGGTAAACATGATTCTATTTGGAATAAAATACATAGATGACTTGTAACAAAAAACAATTTCATCATCTTGAGGATGAAATATAATATTGTTGAGGATTATTTTGTCTTCTAGCAAGCCACCTGAACAAAAATTGTTGAAGGGGTAATTCTCTCTTGATCTCTGGAATTTATAACATGGTCTACTATGTGCTTGGGTTGATAGAGGAATGTTTTGAATCATAAGGGTTTGCTGAAGATTATACTCTCCAAAGTCATTTTTTATGACCTTCATCTCCAAAGTAGAAAAAGGATATCGTAATGTAGCTATACCCTTGTCACCGAGAGTAAGGGTTTTCAGATCCACTCGTGAAGCAAGGGCTTCCGACTAAACATGGACAACAATTTGGATAGATGGACACTCGTAGATGGTGGGAAAGTAACCTGACAATGATCTGTAATGAGAAAATGGTCGAGATCCCCATGTATAGTAAGTGTATGTCCTTCATATTGTAATTTTAGAAACTAATGATATGTTGATGGCACAAACCGCGCATGACATGAATCCATTGGCAACCGAGCAAGATGTTGTAAAGGAGCTCTAGGTCTAAGACATGGAACTTTGTATCATGAGTGATGTGACCAACTTCTAATGAAAAAGTGATCATCCCAGCTGACTGTCTTTCTTCATTGTCATACACCTTTATGGTGATGACATTTGTCTCAAAATCAGCTTCTGTGCCACCTAGTTGATGAACTAGTTTAAGAGTGCAAATGTTAAGCTCTAACCCGCCATCCAAAAGTACTCTCTTTACCTTATTACGATTGATTATTACCTCAATATGGAAGGGTAGGTCATGGGAGGAATTTTTAGTTAAAGATTCTATCGGACTAAAGATTATGTGTCTTGTGGGAGGGATTTTTAGTTAAAGATTCTATTGGACTACCATAGCTTGTAAATGTGTAGGGTCAACATCAATAGATACTCCTAATCCCTGTAAGGTTTTACAAAGTATATCTTTATGAACATTGGAATTATTTAGAAGGTCTAATATTAAAACATTAGTTGTAGTCTTCTCTAGTTGATCTAACACATCATAATGAATCTCTTGAGGAGGAGGGGGAGTAGGTTTAGAATTTATAACAAGGTGAGCTCGTCACATTTCCACAAAACACTCTCTTTTTTAATCCTAATTATATTGATTTTCTCAATGAGTGGGTAAACAAAACCTATTAAGGTATAAAAATTGTCTTTATTCGACATATTGTTGGCATTCTTATTCTAAGATGATTGTCCCTTATCTCGGCTTTTTATTTTCTTCATGATTGGGAAAAGGCTCTTTGAAGATCCATACACTTTCAATTAGAGATTTTGTAGTGACAGCAGAGTCTACTTCAATGTCGCCATTGTCGACTAGGTCTTGAATATAGTTTTTAAATCTTAAACAATTATCTGCATTTTATGACCCTTTACACGGTGAAACCCACAGTAATTCATTCTCCCTAAACTATGATGATTTAGGTGTGTTGTCCCCTGTAGGGTTCTATTTCAGGTAGTTTACCATATTTACGACCTCTAACTATTTTAGTATGGATGATATGGATTTAAAATGAGGGGTAAAAGGGAATCATTTATACTTAGTAGGTGGAATGCCCTTTGCAAGTTTTAAGGTGTGTGGTTCTCGAACAACTTATACTCACTTTGGTTTTTACTATCCCAAAGTGTTTACTATCCCATCACCAATGACATTTTTACTTTTATTATGAACAAACTTTGGTTTTTTGTTAGAATTGGAATCGTTTTGATCATGGGAGAAAGGTTTTAGAGTCCCCTTAGCTAGCAATGATTTTTCAATTTGACTCCCTTTTTCAATTACCTCTTCAAACATGTTGCCATAATGCATTTGTAAATGGAACATAATGTCGAATGACGGTTGGGAAAAAATATTCCTATCAACTATTTTTCGGGTATGGAGCAAGGAAAGAAGTTAGCTAATCCTCTCCATCATTGTAAAAATACAGTGAAGTTTTCATTGTTTCTTTGTTTGACATTACAGAGATCCAACATGGTGACGTCATTCTCTATATTAAACAAGAAGTGTTGTATGAAACTTTTTCTAGTTCTCGCCATGTTGATATGAGTTGTTTAGGGATGCAAACAAACAATTCAAGTTCCGTTGCTCCTAAACTTCATGGAAAGAGGCACATAAGATAATTTTCATTGAATGCCACCTCTTGACATGCCATATAAAAATATTTAATATGGTCATGAGGGTCACCTTTTCCCTTATATTTGTCAAATTTTGGAAAATCAAAGTGTCTTGGGAAAGGTACCTATAACATGGATTTGTCGAATGGGTAGGGACATAACTCATCAAACCAGTACTTCTTGTTATTGCTACCGGTTTGGCCCACTAGTAACACTTGAATGACGTTCTTCATAAGAGACCATTCTTAGTGGAAGAGTTGGTCTTACATGGGTGGTGGCGTAGGTCTATACAAAGGGTTAAAACTAGGTGTATGCCCACCCCGATTCTCATCGAAAGTGAAAAGTCCTCATAAGGATCCTTTTGTGTATCTCATCGAGGAGTTTTTATTGGGAACTCATGAAACAAAGCTTTAATTTTTTCCTTTGGCATGGCTTATTTCACAACTTTTGTGTTTTCCTTTTGTCTATGCAAAGCCAAACTTTCCAATTGGCAAGTGAGGGTTTAGAATTGTTGTTCTAATGTAACCTTTCAGAATGTATTTTGTTACGATCTTCATTAGGGGAGGTTTTTCATGATGAATATATTCTTCGATTTCTTTCCAATGAATTTTAATAGACGTAAATGATAGTTTTCATCATTTTCGAAAGGTACTTATGCCATCCATATTTCTCCCTGAGCTAAATATTGGATCGAATCATGACCCCGCATAAAAGGAACCCGAGAGAACTCATTTTAATCCTACAAATTGGTTGTAAAAAGATTCAGCAATGAAGTGGTGGAGATGAAGAAAGAGCAAAGGATCATGTACAAAAAGAAATGACTCTGTCGGGCCGTTCTACGCCTTAAATTCATTCTGTAAGTTACAGGTAGACTCAACAATGGAATAGTAGGGTTAGACAAAAAAGGGAGATGTTACAGAGGAACGAGAAAGTGGAAGAATAAGAAACAATGAATATTTGACATCCTCACGCTCGAAATGGCTTAGAAAGGCCCAAAAACAACTAGGTATAAAGGAGGCAATAGAAGAGACCACGTGTCCTAATGATGATTCTCCCAAATTGAATCCAAAGGGAGGAACCCAAACGAGCGTGAGCTCACCACATAGCCCAAAGCCTAAAAATGAGAGGAACAATTGAAAATTTCATAGAGTAGCGGAGGCTGACAAGTTTCAACTCGGCACTCCTCCAAAGGTAATTTTGGGTCGGGTTTGCAAACAAATGCGGTGCCTCCATGTGTACTTCAAAGGGGGGAAAGGTTAGTTGAATAGTAGATGCATAAGTGGACCAGCGGAGGTTGCCAAGTGTCTTAAGGGTGTTGTTTCAAGGGAAAAATGGAGAAAAGGTTCCCGAGCAAGCACCATAGTAACACGTGTCCCAAGGGAAAGTGGGCAGTTAGGGAAAAGTTTATTTTCACCCCTTGTTACCTCAAAAGGGAGTAAAAGTTACAAAATGGCCCGCAACTCTGCCCAAGGAAAATTCAGCACTTAGACTGAGTCAAAGCCAAGGCAGGGGAGTCGGGGAAAAAAGTGAAAGTTTTCCTTTCGTTCAAAAGGCATAAAGGAAAAAGTTGGAGCACATCTCCCCAACCAACCAAAGACTGCCACGTGTCCCATATTAAAGAGGGGCCCATTTTTCAAAAATGATTTTCCCGCCCACTTGTATGGATTCAATACAAACTTTGAAGGGGCATATCTTTCGACTCAGGGCTCGAAATATTGCGAATCTGACACCATTGGAAAGATCTCAACCTCGCCAACGTAATGGAGGTCTGAGACTTTATTTTTGAGGAGGTTAGGTAAAGAAAATGGAGGAAAAACTCTTTGAGATTTCAATGCAGGATCCACTAGTCTCAATAACCAGACCGGATTTGATCTATTTCCTTTGTTTCCTCTCCATCCAAGATACAAAACCAAGGATCAATGTAGTAAAGATAGATTTGGGGGAAGATTTCATCAGAGACATTAACAGTGGTGGTTGAGCTGTAACCTATTTTTTCTCGCTTCTCTTTCTCTTTCTTCCCTTGGGTCAAATCTATAAAAACAGGGGTAGGATCCATTGTAAAGGGTTGGATATTTATAGTTTTGTAGGCTCCCTTCTCCTTCTAGCAAAGGATTTATAGGGTTCAGGCCTTCCATTAAAATTGTATCACATTTCTACCATTTGGCTATTATGTAATGAACTGTATCAATCTATAGAGCAATAAAATACGTTTGTGATCGATCTTAGATCCTTATTGTTTCTTTTACTTCTATTTGGTCTCTCATTACAGATCTGGCTATCTGTGCTTGTTTATTGTATGCATTTTATTGGTTCGTGTCGAAGGCAAACTAAGTGTTCATCATTCCTTCGGTGCATCACCTCATAGTTTAGCTTTGTTTTCATTTATGTATTCCTTTTATCCCTGTCTCCTTGGTAAAGTTTAGATTAGGATTAAGAATAGACCCTCTGTAAGTTTCTACGTATGAACCTAAATAGAGGAATAAGGAACCAACCTTCAATCTAGAGAGCTTTCCCATTTTTGTAAGGTCCCACACCTCGGGGAAAGTTCAATGTTATGCAATCACACGAAATGAGCCTACCTTAGAAAAGTAGATCTTTTAGGGCTCATTTGGGGGTGATGTGATTCTGCACTAATAGTTTTGGCATGCCAGTGGGACAAAATTATCCATCTTACTAAAGTAGGAATTGATGTACACTTTAACTGCGATTCTAGATTTTAAGAATCCTTAAAAGTTTACATCTGGTGACTCCAAAAGAAACAAATCTACTAATTTCAGCAGCCCAAGCTTGGGAGATTCATGAATCTCACCCATTCTAGAGCAAGGAAAGAAGGTATATTTGAATACTTCTATCTATCCCCAAGTAGGAAAAGGAGGGGAAGAAGAGTTTAGAGGTATCCATCTCCACCAAGTAGAACCTTGTCAACACCTTCACCTACAAGGCCTTTATTTTAGACTGCAAGGATTCTTAGGCCAATCAGAATGGCACAACCAAATCCATATGTCAAATTCATTGGCAATAGTCCACTCACATTGATTGCACAAAACCTAGTTCCGATTTTAGTATTATAGAGCATCCCACATTTCACTAGGGAAAATCAAACTTCTCCTGGTGACCATGTCCAAGATATTGCAAATGTGTGTACAATCCATGAGATCCATGAGATGGACATTATAGTCAAGCTGCTCACCTCTTCATTCAAAGGGAAAGCTTCAAAATGGTTCAGACTCAAGCAAGCTCTATCAGTAACTCGGAACTAGCTGTGCACGACCCTTCACAATCAGTTTGGGGAAAAAGGTGATAACTTGTCTTTATTAGAGCAAATAACAACAATCAAGAGAGTCCCAAACGAGTAGTTGATAGAATTCAACCTCAGATTATAGCTGACCTGGGATAGGATTCTGATATCAGTAAAGCCCACTAATGAAGGTGCCTTCTTATATTTTCTTAGGGCTTTAAATTATGATATTTCTCTCGATGATCGATCAATGGGGGTACTACATTACCGTAGCCTATAACCTCTCCACAAGGGCTAAGAACCATTTGATTCAAGTTGGAAAATTTCTCCTAGGCCATCCATGCCTTTGTACCTAAGTTAGGAAGCCTAGATACTAGCCAAGTGCCTACATTAGATCCTATACCCACCCCTAAGAATCAAAGCTCATGTAAAGCTTCCACTTCATCATCTTATGCCTCTCAAGAGTTTTAGGAAGTGGCGATGAAGTAATTTCAGAACTTTGGGAATGAGCTAGTGACCATCAAAAGACAAAAGCTCATAGTTTCAGTCCATACTAACCCTAGGCTCAATATCAAGCTAGACCCTAATACCATCAAAATAGGCCACCACCTCAGAATGTGAATCGAATCAAAATCAAGGACAACCTCAAGCTTCTAGAACTTTTAGGTCTTATGATCCAAGTAAAACCTCAACATCAAAGGCATTGGTCCCTACATAGAACAATATGGCATAGGAATATGATTGGTGTTTTCCATGCAGTCAACCACATAACCAATCCATGTGTTTTAAAGGTGCTCTGAATAAACCTCTAATGGTGCAAACCAAAGATGGTGTCATAAGAGCCTAGTTAGGAAGGTGATCAACAACAAGGAGCTCAACAAGGTGAACCTCCAAGAGAGACCATGCTTGTAAATTGGCAGGATGAAGATTTTTGTGGGATGAATCAGTTTCCTCCTCAAAGTGTGGTTACCAATACATGGTCCAAAAAGAGAAGCAGTGGAGAGGGAAAACCACTAAACTCAGGTAACCCTCAACCTTCCATCACTCCACAAGGTCTTGGTGTTCCAAGTGTAACTCCCAACATGCAAAACCAATCCAAGCCACCTTCCAAATCTAGCCAGGCACCGGTTGTAACAGCCCATGTGCAAGAAAGAAATGTGTCTGGGAAGGGGTAGAAAAAAGATAGCTCATTCAATATTATTGAGAAAATGAAGAGGAAAAGTGTGAACATTTCACTATGGGAGTCATTGGCCATTCTAGGAAGAGGGATATGTTACAGATCGCCATGCGGGGTGGTCAAGTTCAAATTAACCCCTAATCAACAGAGAGTGCTTGCCAATGCAGTTCAATTTGAGAAGAACCAAGGAGAACAACAAGGAAAGAACTTGAGATCCCCTCCATTCTATGTCTCTTTGATTATTGGAGACAAATTAATGAACAATTATATGATTGATTCTGGGGCTAGTAGTTCTATGATGCCCAAACAAATAGCCAATTAGTTGGGCCTCTAATATGAGGTCATCTCTAGAGGAGTAGTCCAATTAGATGGGACAACAGTAACCACTGTGGAAATTATCAAGGATCTGAGTCTCACTCTACATGCTTGCCCCAATGTGATTATCTTGCAAAATGTGTCCATAATAGATTTTCCACCACATTTTACTTTGTGTCTGTCTAGGGACTTCACTGCCAAAATTGAAGGCTATCTGTCTGCTAACTGGTCACATATGCTCTTTAGGAAAAGATATGGGGCAAAGGCCATAGTTAGATCTGAACCCATTGTAAACTATCATATTGAAACTTATGTGTCTAGACCAATTAACACCAACTACTTAGCTTTTGATCAAGAAGACCTCCTAGGCACTAATGAAGCAAATACCAAGTTAGAATGTATCCCGAGACTTGACTCTAGATGAGTGGGCCAAAAAAGACATGATTTTGACCCCTATAAAGAAATGGAAGAATTGAGTGGGGACTACCTTCTACATGAAGGAAATCACCCTCTCCATACCTTAATCAAGCCAAAACATAAAGATGACAATAAGGTATGGAAATTATTCTTTGATGGTTCAAGGAGTAGACAAGGAGTTGGAGGAGGAGCTATGATTGTGTCTCCCAGGGGTATGAAATATTATGTAGCCTTTAGATTCCAATTTTCTTGTTCAAACAATATCTTTTGTTGAATATGAGGCTTTAGTCCAAGGTCTTCATTGGTCAAGAAAGCTAGGAATCAAGAATTTACAAGTGTTTGGTGATAGTGAACTAGTTTCCAATCAAGTCAGAGGACTAAATGCTATAATAAATGTCATGCTCAAAAACTATAAAAATAGAGTATGGGACCTTATGGAGGATTTCAAAGCCTTCAACATTATGTCCATACCTTAAAAGAAAATGAAGCCGCTAATAGACTTGCATAGTAGATTGAAGCACCTTTGATGTGGTGGACAACATCAAAAGAGACAAAGAACAACCATATATCCATGTGGTTGTGAGGCCAATAGTGC
Organism: Taxus wallichiana var. yunnanensis; assembly: GCA_018340775.1. Lineage (NCBI taxonomy): Eukaryota > Viridiplantae > Streptophyta > Pinopsida > Cupressales > Taxaceae > Taxus > Taxus wallichiana. The sequence goes on along the minus strand of CM031239.1, from coordinate 18,951,800 downwards.
TAGATAATAATACATGATGTCAGGTGTTTGATAATGATCAGTAGATCATTAACTTTCTACAAGAAGAAGTTGAGTTCTCAGCTAGAAACTAGAGAAGACTAGAGCAAAAGTAGGGGAATCAGATAGTACGACTACATAAAAATAAGCTTCCCAAAGGCTTAGTAACACTAGAATCTATTTTCAATCCTAATGATCAGTTTAGAAAGGAGAAGGCTAACATACAGATCAAAGGATAAGATTTAGAGTCAATCCCCATTGGAGAAGACAAAACACTTCAAATTGGAAAGGTGGCCACCTAGAAAGAAAGGTATGAATTCGTACAACTTTTCCAAGAATTCCTTGATGTGTTTCTTGGAGTCATGAAGACCTAAGAGGGTTTAATCCAAAACTAGCACAACACACATTTGAATTGGACCCACTACTTAACCTATGAGGCAAAAGCAGAGACTAGTCAACCCACATATGAGCCTCGATGAAGAAGGAAATGAATAAACAAATAGAGGCAAGTATCATATTCCCAATCAAGCATTCAAGTTGGGTTGCAAATCTGGTCCCCGTCGTAAATAAAAATGGAGAAATTAAGTTGTGTGTTGACTTTAGGGATTTGAACATAGCCTCCTCAAAGATAATCCCTTTAATGGAACAAATCTTGCAAGTGGTGTTTGGGTTAGAGAGATTTTCTCTCTTGGATGGCTATTTAGGATATAATCAGATCATGGTGAAAGAAGATGATCGATTCAAAAATACTTTCACCACCAAATGGGTCACCTATGCATACAAAAAAATGCCATTTGAACTGTCTAATGTTGGTGCTACTTTCCAAAGAGCCATGGATATGGTGTTCAAAGGGATAATCAACAAAATAGTGTTGATATACCTGGATGACATCACTGTGTTCTCTAAGAATGCAAAGACCACCTTTTTCACCTGAGGCAAGTGTTTCAAAGATGTAGGAGATTTGGGGTATCTTTGAACCCTAAAAAATGCATATTCTTGGCCCATGAGGGTAGGATTTTTGGCCACATTGTGTTTAAGGAGGGTCTAGCAATTGATCCAGAAAGAGTTGAAGCAATAAGAGCACTACCATTACCAATTCACAAGAAGGCTCTTCAAAGCTTCTTGGGGAAGATCAACTTTGTTTGAAAGTTTTCCCCAAACTTTGTTGCTCTGGTTAAGCCAATAACACTGATGTTGAAGAAGAGATTAGCATTCAGATGGAGTGTTGAAGGAAAGGAAATATTTGAAGCTATCAAAGAGGCCATATCATAGGTCCCAACTCTTGTAAATCTATATTTTTCCAAGGATTTCATATTGTATGCCTTGGGTGGCAGTGACACTATCTCTGCAATCCTAGTTCAGACAGAACAAAGAAAGCTCAGAACAACCAATTCCTTTCTTCAGTAAGAGTCTGGAAGACTATGAGGTAAGGTATTCCTTCATTGAGAAGCAAGTTCTGATGGTGGGGACTAAAGAATTTTAAGCATTTAGTGTCAAATAACAAAATCCAAATATTGGTCTCCCATACAGGAGTCAAAGAATTCCTCCTTAGCAAGGATATGAATGAGAAACATGTAGGGTGGATCACTCATGTCATGGAATATAAATTTGAGATTAAGGTCACTAAGTGAGTCTCGTGGGAGGGGCTTGTGTGAGAAACTAGCCTCTGCTCTACAAGAAGAAGAGAACAATGAAAAGGAGCAAATTTTTTTTGTTCTGCTGAATAATCAAGAAGAAGGGAGAGATGATGTACTACTCCTTATTGGACCAAAGACATGGTGAATTTCCTTCAAACAAGCCTATGTCCTCATTGGATGGGTAAAGAAAAAGAAGGCATTTTAGACTCCGAGTGCCATCCCATATGTTTTCATTAGAGGTGTATTATTTAAAAGGGACATCAATGGTGTTTTACTAAGATGCATTGGGATAGATCAGGTGGAGAGAGTGCTACAATAATTTCATGTTGGAGCTAGAGGCCATTTTTCTCCAAGAGTGAAAACACTCAAAATCATGAAAGCATGATATTATTGGCCCAGAGTGTTTATGGACTGTTTCACATGGATCAAAAGGTGCAAGAGTTTTGCATTCTTCAAAGACAAAGAGAAGCTAGCAGCACTTCCATTGCACCTAATCTCAGTAGACCAACCTTTCATGTAATGGGGATTGGAATTCATTAGAGTCATCAACCCAAACTCAAGCCAAGGTCATAAATGGATCCTGATAGCAATCGATTATTTCACCAAGTGGACCGAGGTAAAGTGGCAATCAAAGAAGCAAATGAGTCTAGTATCCTGGATTTCTATGAAGGGATAGTGACCAGATTTGGAGTACTAGCCAATCGATGATGGTCCTCAATCCTCACCATTAAAAATTTCAATCTAGGTTGGTGTCTGAAGGTTGTATGCATTAAGATAAGAAGATCTTGGAAAACAACTCCCTTAAACACAATCCAAACTTACATAAATTGAAAGAACACATGCATAAATTTAATGCACACTTGTAGAAATTGAAACAAACTTGCATAAATGAAATCACACTTGTAGGAATAAAGTTTTCATGAAAGAAATTGCTGAATTGAAAATAAAGGAAAGAGGAAAAGACACTGCAGTTCACAAAAGAAATTACATAACATAAAAAAATAGAAATTTACAACAAACGTAAAACTACAGAAATAAAGAAATAAACATTAACACATTGATCCATCTCCCTTGGAATGAGTGGCTAGATCATTCCTTGGAAGAGGATTTAATTCATACTTTTAATTCAGAACTTTCAGAAAAACTTTACTTCCAAAGATTGGAAAGAAAGAATAGATCTTGATTACTTGGGGAAAATAATTACATATCTAAGTGTGGAAGGTTGTATTTATAATTCATGCACCAACTTACTCATTATTTTAGGAAATATAATATGGTATTATCTTTATTCCAATCCTACCAAATGCTAAGATCTCCATCTCCACAAAATATGGAGAGAGATATATTATTGGAGTCAAAGTCTCATCTCACTTATTTTAGGAAGATTTGCTCTCAAATCTTCTCCTTGCTTTTCAGTAATAAGAATCATAATGATTTTATTCCTATACATTATTGGAAGGATGATTTTCCTCAAAATATGATTTTGACCAAATACCTTTATCGAATTTTCCATTTGACTTTGTTGTTTTTTATTATGGAACTTTTGACGCTTGTTTGATACGCTTTTTCCTTAGACTGCAGTTCACTAAAAGTTAGATTTATCTTCATTGGTAAAACTTGTTACAAATATGAATGAGATTTTTGTTAAAAAAATTCTATGAAAAAACCCTCTCTCATATTTTATGTTTGAATTTTCTGTTTAGCGTTTATGGAACTTTTAGCGCTCATCTGATACAATTTTCCTCGGACTACAACTCACTAAAAGTTAGATCTCTCTTCATTGGTAAAACCTATAGAAAATTTGAATGAAGTTTTTGTTAAACACATTGATATGAACAAAAAAATATTTAATATTTTCCATTTGACTTTTTAAATTTCACTGTTTACGAAACTTTTAGTGCTTGTTCGATACACTTTTCCTCGGACCAGTAGCTAACTAAAAGTTAGATCTCTTTATCGCTAATACATAGAAAATATGAATGAGGTTTTTGTTAATCACATTGCTATGAAAAAAACCTCTCTCATATTTTCTATTGGACTCTTGATCTTTCCTAATTCCTCACTTGGATGGTCCAAAATATGCTTAGTTCCGAAACGAAGCTGCATGAAGTTTTAACTAACTTTGCTAGTTCTCGAACTAACTCTCATGACTTGAGCTAACTTAAAATAACTATAATTTTTGCATACGATCTTGGATTGAGTTGATTATTTTTTTGAACTTGCATATTTTTTTGAGAGGAATCTCAAAATATGAAATTAGATTTGATTTTAGATATACCATCAATGATCAATTCCATTTCTCAATACTAGCATTATCTTTCCTTTATGGCCTACATACACAAGACTTTGCATCTTTTCCCAAATAATCAATAAGGTTAGTCAAAAAAATATTTAACAAAATATTTATAAAGAATGAACAAGATATATATCCTATATTCTATCTTAAGCAAACTATAAGTTCCTAGATTACATTTAAATCCACTTTTAAAGGTAATTTGGAAGGATAAAATAATGGTAATTTCTGGCCAATTTATGGCCTCATAAGCCACCATCATCTCAGAAAATGCATTAGCATTTATAGGTTCCAAAATTACAAGATGGGATGTTAAAAATGGGACTTATTTGAGTACTTCATCAAAATATTACCCTCAAGGCAATGGCCAGGCTGAATCTACAAACAAAACCTCGAAGATCATGAGAAGAACTCTCGATGGGAATCGAGGACTCGGGCACACAAATTTCAAAATGACCTTATGGGCTGATAGAATAATACCCAAGAGATCTATAGGAAACTTCCCATTTACGATTGTCTATGAGAAAGAAGCAGTGTTGCCCATATCACTTGAATTACCAGCATTGGAGCTTGTGAAGCGACTAGACATGTCTGAATTTGAACCAATGGAGGCCAGGTACACAGAGATGATAGAATTAGAAGAGACTAGAGAGAAATCTATCCAAGAATTGGAGAAGAACCAGGCCTCAATTAAAATATTCTTTGACAAGAAGGCTAGAGCAAGGACCTTTTAGGAAGGGGACCTGGTTTTGAAATGGGATGCAGATCAAGCAAAACTAGGGAGACATTCTAAGTTCGATGCCATCTGGAGTGGCCCCTATATGATAACAAGATGCAAAAGTAGTAATGCTTTCCAATTGTCTACATTATAGGGCTAAGAGTTATAGATTCCATTAAACAAGATCTATCTTAAGCACTGCTACTAAAATGGGAGTCTCACCATGTACATATCAGTTTAGTTTCTCTTTCCTCTAAGTGCTTTCGCACATTGTCTTGTTGTAGCGTAGATGCTTTCCTCCTAATTGATTTGCATGATTTTTATGTTCCATTTTGGAAAATGTATGATTTATTTTTGCACATAGTTGTGGTGTTGTTTTTGTTGCTCTTGTGTGTAGTTCATTTAGAAGAACAAATGAAGCCTTGTTTCAAAACAATTTTATACTATCGTAAATCTTCATTTTGATATTTTATTATAAAATCTAAGAATGCAAGTGGCCAAGCTCGTGAATTAGAGGAAAAATTAGTATCATCTATGCCCAATAGATACGATAAGGAAACTGATCTCCTCATCTAGTAGGTAGATGTCCCCGTAGTCACAAAATTGTTATCCATATTTCACCCCAAGCTAATTATTGGATCGAATCACGACCCCACTTAAAAGGAACCCAAGAGAACTCATTTAATCCTATAAATTGGTTGTAAAAAGATTCAGCAATGAAGTGGCAGAGATGAAGAAAGAGAAAAGGATCTTGTATAGAAAGAAACGACTCTGTCGGGCTGTTTCTATGCCTTAAATTCATTCTACAAGTTACAAGTAGACTCAATAATGGAATAACAGGGTCAGACAAAAAGGAGAGATGTTACAGAGGAACCAAAAACTAGAAGAAGAAGAAATAATGAATATTCGACGTCCTCAGGCTCAAAACGGCTCAGGAAAGGCCCAAAAACAACTAGGTATGGAGGAGGCAAACAAAAGAGACCACTTGTCTTAAAAATGCTTCTCTCAAAGTGAATCCAAAGGAGGAACCAAAATGAGCATGATCTTGCCATGTAGCCCAAATCCTAAAAATGAGATGAACCATTAAAAGTCCACAGAGAAGCGGAGGCCAACAAGTGTTAATTTGGCACTCCTCTAAAGGCAATTTTGGTTCGGGTTTGTAAACAAACACGATGCCTCCACGTGTACCTCAAAGGGGGCAAGGTTAGTTGAATAGTCAATGCATAAGTGGACCAGTGGAGGCTATCAAGTGTCTTAAGGGAACTGTTTCAAGGGTAAAATGGAGAAGGTTTCCGAGAAAGTGCCAGAGTGACATGTGTCCCAGGGAAAGTAGGCAGTCAGGGAAAAAGTTGATTTTTTCCCCTTGTTACCTCAAAGGGAGTAAAAGTTACAAAATGGCCCGTAACTCCACATAGGGAAAAATTCAGCACTTAGACCTGAGTCAAAGCAAAGGCGGGGAGTTGGGGAAAAAGTGAAAGTTTTCCTTTCATTCAAAAGGTATAAGGGAAAAAGTTGGAGCGCATCTCCCCAGCCAACCAAAGACTGCCATGTGTTCCATATTAAAGAGGTGCCTGTTTTTCAAAATTATTTTCCTGCCCACTTGTACGAATTCAATACAAACTTTGAAGGGGCATATCTTTTGACTCAGGGCTTGAAATATTGTGAATATGACACCATTGGAAAGATCTCAGCCTCGCCCACGTAATGGAGGTCTAAGACTTTATTTTTGAGGAGGTTAGGTAAAGGAAATGGAGGAAAACTTCATCAAGCTTTCAATGCAGGATCCACCAGTCTTAATAACTAGATTGAATTTGATATATTTATTTTGTTTCCTCTCCCTCTAAGATGCCAAACCAAGGATCGATGAGGTAAAGATAGATTTGGGGCAGATTTCATTAGAGGCATTAACAATGGTGGTTGAGCTGCAACCTATTTTTTCCCGCTTCTCTTTCTCTTTCTTCCTCGGGTCAAATCTATAAAAACAAGGGCAAGATCCATTGTAAGGGGATGGATATTATTAGTTTTGCGAGGCTCCCTTTTCCTTCGAGCAAAAGATTTGAGGGGTTCAGGCCTTCCATTAAAATTGTAACACATTTACGCCTCTCGGTTATTCTCAGTAATGAACTCGTATCAATCTATAGAGCAATAAAATATGTTTGTGATCGATCTTAGATTCTTCTTGTTTCTTTTGCTTCTATCTGATCTATCATTAAAGATCTGGCTATCTGTGCTTGTTTATTGTATGCATTTTATTGGTTCATGTTGAAGGAAATTAAGAGTTCATCATTCCTTTGGTGCATCACCTCGTAGTTTATCTTTGTTTTCATTTATGTATTCCTTCTATCTCTGTCTCCTTGGTAAAGTTTAGATTAGGATTAAGAACATACCCTCTGCAAGTTTCTACGTATGCACCTAAACAAAGGAATAAGGAACCAACCTTTAATCTGGAGAGCTTTCCCATTTTTGCAAGGTCCCTCACCTTGGGGAAAGGTTAATGTTATGCAATCACACCAGATGAGTCTGCCTTAGAAAAGTAGATCTTTTAGGGCTCATTTGGGGGTGCTATGATTATGCACTAACAACTTCGTCATTATTTTGTTATGCAAAAGTAGAAGTATGACCTAGGTCTAATATGTCATCTATATGACAATGAGGAAGTTTCACATCCTCCTCCCCTTAAACCATTGTGGAAATGAGAGAAGGGTCCATTGTAGGAGGTAATTTAGCTCCTAGTTCCATAACACACATAAGAACCTCATGTTTATTTTAAAAATTTTTTCACCAAAATTGGTAGGAGGATGCTCTATATTCATATGAGGAGACTCTTCCTCTCCATAACTTTGATCAACCATGAGATTATCCTCTAAGAGAGGGTTTTCACCTCCAAATATATCACTTCCTAATTTTGGAATCCCAACCTCATAGTAGGCATACTTGAGATAGGAAATAAGTGAAAAAAGTTTCCACTAAGGTTTACTACAAAGGAACTTTAGTAAATTTTTGTAGCGTAACAACACTAATTTGCTAAAACAAGGTGAAAATGGAATAACTAGAAACTTGATAGATCAAAGTAAATGTGCAAGCTGCAGAATAATGAACAAGTAAAATTTTCCTTAGAATAATACAATGACTTACAACACTCAAAATTTAGTTACACCACATAGTTTATTCTCTAAAATTTCATCTCAATAGGTTTCTGCAACCAAATAGTGACAACTTAATATCACCAATGAGGTCAAGTTTGCAACAAACAAGGCCTAAATGATAAGAGAATGTTGACGCGATATTATAACAAGATATACTAAAAGTCACTTTCTAAACACTAACAAAGTCTAAGCTTTTTAAAATGGACAATACAACTGTGAGTAGTGTAACAATGCTATTTGGAGACATAATCAAAATTTATGAGAAAGCAAGATTTTAGTATCAACATGGCACTATAGTGATGCTAACAAAGTAACTTCAACACTCAAAAAACTCAAGACAAAGCTATGGTGTAAAAATACATCTAAGTATATCAAGAAATTGCTATGCGTGTGAGCAACGTAACCCTACAATATAGATATTTAGGCCTAATTTCATAATGGAAACAAGACATAAATATCTCAATTATATGGCTACAATGTGGGCAGTGTAACAACTCAAAAGAAGACAAGGATAAAATCACCTAACTATGATGATAATAAGTCTTAAATATGGGTTTTTGAGATAAGGGGGCCTACTAGATAATGAGTATGTACCATGTACACTTTCAATACTTGAACTCTAAAATTGCAACCTAGTCGCACAAGTAGAATATAAAAGTGGTGGACACATGATTTCTAGTGGTATTCAGTATATGTTTTTTTCTTTTGTCAAAAAAAAAGGGCAACAAGAAAACAAGGTTGTAGACCAAGTGGTGTTATTTTGGTAGAGTTTCACCTTGTCTTAGGACAAGTGAAAAACTAGGAAAAAATGACACTAAGTAGATTTCATGATGAAAATCACATGGTTTCAAATTTAAGAGATTATTTCCCTTGTTCAAAAAACAAGAGTTTGAATCTAACAAATTTTTCACTTTGTGAGAGCTCTCAAGTATACCAACTATGACAAAAACAATGGCTCCAAGCCAACAAGATTCCTAGGTGGTTCTCTCTCTAGGTGTCACAAGATATCTAGAGTGAGCTCGATTTACCAAGGTTTCCCAAGGATTATCTTAGCTTTACTTTACCCCCTTCAGTATAATGAGCACCAAAGTGCGTTTAGTTATACTTTCATTGGGGTCGCGATACATATATCTTTGACTCTAATCTCACCAAGGTGTACTAGTCAAGTTGGTAGTGTGGAGCACTTTCTTGTTTCGTTCACAAGGTTCTATCTTGTGTGAACTACTTTAGGGTTCCTAGGACCACCCCCATTGTTGTAGCTTAATGCCTATGCCAAAGGGGTTATGTCCTATTTGAGTGGATGAGCTATAGCTATTAAGCGAAATCTACAATATAATGTTTTGAATAGTGGTTTATTTTTATCTTTTAGATTAAGAAATTTGGTTTAGACCATTAATGACAACCTACAACACACGTGAATGTTAGGTTTTGGTTTTAAATAAATCCCTAATTTATTTGACAAGCATTTTATGTCCTTTACACAAATGATTAGTAGTTTAAAAAAGGTTCACGATATCATAGAAGAGGATTAAGTGTTGTTTTTGTTTCTCAAGATTACATTAGGTGCAAGAGAAGAGCATACACAAAAATAATCCCAATAAATAGAAACGAAAAGCTTGTAAATAAAATAATTACCATAAAAATTTGTAAATAATGAAAGAATAAAAATTACTTTTGATTCCCAAGATCACACCAGTGCAAGGGAAGTGCATACACAATTTTAGCCTTGATTCTTGATTAATTGAAAAAGATATTAAACTAAAAGTTCAAGCATATCAATGAATGATGATTTTATTGCTTACTCTAAAATAGCAACAAGTGGTTTAGAAGTGATTTTGATTCCCAAGATCACAATAAGTACAAGGGAAGAGCATATACACCCTATTCCAAACTCAAATAAAGCATTAAAAATCCCATATGAAACCCTAAGTCAATTTTAGCAAAAATTACTTATCAAACCCCAAGTAAATTTTGTTATGAAAATTGCTCTAAAATTAGTAAATTGACAAAAAAACAACTAAAATCCTTTAAAAAATGATAGAAACCCTAAAAATGAAAATCATGAAGTTTGGAAGAAATTTACCCGAGTACACAGATGTGACCTTGAGTGCATAGGTGCAGGTTTTGAAGCATGGGTAGGACCACAGAAGCATAGGCACATGTTTACGGGCATATACAGGACTCATCAAATTTACAAAATCAATAGTGCACATGTGTGGCCGAGAGGCATAGGCGCAGATCCTAGTGCACAGGCATAAGCTTGGTTCAATGACAAAAATTATAGTGTTACACAAGCATGACTAAAGAGGCACAATAACACATCTTGATACACAGACACATGTTTCAATGCATAGGTGTGCCTATAGATGCACAAGCATACTCTTCAATACACAAGTGCAGGATTTTCTTGTAGGTGGCCAAAATCTAAATTTTGAAAAAAATTCTTCAAAAATCTCCAATCTTTGGTATTTTGAGGCAATTTTGACAGGGTTTCACCTTCTTATATCCTGCAAAAAACATGAAAACACAAATTCTACCACTAATATAGTTGAAACAACTTTAAAAAATGGAAATTGATCTATAAAACTTTGAAAATTTCTCTAAAACTTTGAAATTAATCTAAAAATATTGAGAAACTAATCTAAAAGCTTGAAAGTACTATAGAAAGGTTGAGAAATTTCACAAATTTTGGTTGTTCCTTTTCTATGCAAAGCCAAACTTGCCAATTGATGAGTGAGGGCTTAGACATGTTGTTCTGATGTAACCTCTTGAATGGGTATTTCGTTACGATCTTCGTTAGGGGGAGGTTGTGCATGATGAACATGTTCTTCATGGTCTTCACAATGAATTTTAATAGGAGGTAAATGATAGTCTCTATCATTTTCGAAAGGTACTTCCTCATTATTTTGTCATGTAGAAGTAGAAGCATGACCTAGGTTTAATATGTCATCTATATGGTGATGAGGACATTCCACATCCTCTTCCCCTAAAACCATTGCGAAAATGAGAGAAGGGTCCACCGTAGGAGGTAACTTAGCTCCTAGTTCCATAACATGCATAAGAACCTCATGTTTGTTTTGAAAAATGTAATCATCAAAATTGGTGGGAGGATGCTCTATATTCATATGAGGAGACCCTTTCTCTCCACAAATATGGTTAACTATGAGATTATCCTCTAAGAGAGGGTTTTCACCTCCAAATATAGCTGTGTTCAATGAAAAGTTGCAAAAGCCATGGACTTGGGGTAAAAATCTTTAAAGAAACCCCAAAGGCTATTAACAAACTAGTCAATGGACCATCAGATAAGAAATAAACAAGGATTCATTAGTTTGCATACATTAAAGTTGAAATAAACAAGCAACTTAACATATTTAGTAATCCTCTATTCTTGAAATCTTTAACAAATGAACCTAGTAAGGATTCTAAGCAATCAGTTTGTGATTATGAGAATGGGAGCTCACCATTAATGGCTTCAAGGCCAATGGTTCTTCCCATTTACTCAATGCTTGGTGTGTAGTACAATGGCAAAAATAATAGCTCAATAAAGAAATGAAACAAGCTCTAAAACCTAAGTAAAATGCTATAGTTTATGTTAGGAGGAAGGAGAGTTCTTAGAAATGAGAGGGGGTAGTGGGCCATTTATAGTTTTCCATTTGGGAAAGTGGGAGAATTTTGGTGCATGTGGGACTAAAAGGAGTCAAAAAGTTGATTAGTGAGTCAAAGTAAGATTTGATTAGGTTTAGAAGAGGTTAATCATGGTTAGGACTAATTAAACTAGGCTAGGATAGTTAATCTTATTTAGAGAGGAATTAGGCTTTTAAGAGAGTTTTGAGAGGCCTAAACAATCATATGAAATGGATTGATAGTCTACGAAGTTAGTAAAAGTGGTATAGAAGAGGGTGAGAAGACAGTTTAGTTAATAATGGACTATATTAACCCCATTAATTGGTTTATAGGAGAAATACAACCCAAAGAATGTCGTAAATGATGAATTAGAGGAGTCTAATTGACGAGGTGTCATAAATTTTCAAGGAGGGGGATAGTGCAATATTAGGAATAATAGTGCTTTGACTAAACTACATGTGTCTACATTTTCCCCTCTTTGGGGTGACGTAAGCTACGTCACTTCAAAGAAAGTAGAAAAACATAAGAAAATGAAATTTTTGAAGGTGTAGAAGAAAAATTAGTTAGCTAAAGGGATGCCCCCTCGAGTGTCAATGGGGTGATGGAAGAGATCAACCGATGATCGAAAAGAGAACAAAATAAATAAAAGTGAAGGGAAGATGAGAAAAAACAAGAAAAGAGGATATTGAGCTATCCACAAACTAGTGATAATAATGTTTAATCCTCATTTTTCTTAGAATCCACATCATCAATCCTTATTAAATGTAAGCATACTACAAAAGCATAAAATGATGTGAAAATCCAAGATAAAACAACTTTCCATTGCTAAAACAAAAACTCCATGAAACATACAAACATGTAATGCAATACAAGAAGTAAACAAACTCACCTAATAGGGAAATAAGTACAATCACACACACTCAAACCAACAACGTTCAAGATAGTTGCACAAATATTTTGTTATCGAGTTGCAATCCCAAATGTTTTGATAAATGACAAGGGTTTAAAATGATGCCCCAAGAAATTTGTATATGCAAGGGAAAGGATGGAGGACACTTGGGTCTAATGGAAAAGCAATGTGCACGATGAAAATAGTACCAGGAAACTGATAGTGCCCTGAGTATAGATGAAGTAAGCAACGTAGCTTTTGTAAATGATTGTAGAGTTAGGTGATCCGTAAGTCATTGTTTCAAAACATGTGAAAATGTTAGCAAGATACGAGATGAGTGTCATGTGAGAGACATAGATTTCAGCTACAAATGATATTTTTACCAATTTTAGTCCGTTTGAAGTGTTTGCAATTTTTTTAATTTTTGAATGGTTTTATAATTTTAAATTTTTGATTAGTCAGAAGGATTTAGGAAATGGAAGATCACCTAAAAGCACATGAAAATTCCCAAGGCAAAGAGAACAAGTGTCGGGTGGCAATAAAATGCCCTGACGAGAAGATAAATGGGCCAATAATAATTATTTAAAAATAATCATGGCGATAGATAAAAATAGAAGACAAGAAGTGCCTAGAAATATTTAAAAAATTCCTAGGGTGAAGAGATAAGCACTAGGTGGCAAATAGTGCCCGAGGGTGATTGAGATGATATCATATGTTTTGTACATGAGATATTTTGGTAGATGCTAGCATTTGGGAGGAAATTAGAATTGGTGCAGGGGGGATAGATTTGTGATCACATGCAACCCCTCTTGCCCCCATTGATGATACAATATGTGATGATTAGCTTAGTATACATGCATGATGTAAAAATTAGAATTTTTGTATATATGATGTAGTATATGATGTTATATGTGATGAATGATAGATGATCAATGTGATAACAATAGATGTGTAGTAAAAAAACACATAAGAAAAAGTTAACAAAACTAAACAAATATACACATACAAAAATATACAAACCGATAACTAAAAGTAATTTAATCACTACCTTGATTTTGTGGGACAACATTGATATATTTTCTAATGTTTTTGGGCTTTCTAGAAAGATAAGTTTTCAAGGCTACTGTTCACATTGATTTCGAGGTTTCCCTAAGAAAATGTTATGAAGTTGGTGTAGCTTCACTCCTAAGGGGAATTTTCTGAATGTTTTAGGTCTTTATGTATCCTTTTTTGGACGTTTTTGTATTTTCTAAGGTCATGTTCAAAGTAATGTACAAGGAAAAAGAAGCATGGATGCCCCCAACATGATGTGGGAATATACAAAGGGAAGAATGCCACAGGCATCTGTATGAGAAAATGGAACATGAAGGTGTCCCCAATGCTAGATGGGAATATACAAAGGCACATCCTTCGTGTAGATATAAGAGAAATAAGCTAGATCATGACTCGGTGAAGATAAAATTGTTAGGGTTCCTAGACCTAGAAAAGGAAACACATCCTAATTCAAGAGTAACTTATGACTGAAAAATCCTCCTTGAGTAATGGAAACTGGTTTTCACCCAAAGATCTACCCATTGTGCAACAATTGCATGGTTTTCACGCATAGACAACCTGTTTTTCTTTCTTTGTTTTCTCAAATTTTTCATGTTTTACTTATTTTTCCTTATTTTCTACTTTTTAGTTCTTATTTGATATTCGTGCCATACTTAAGCATAGAAGCATTTGAGATGCATGGCATTCATAGGTTCTAAAATTTCTTCACCATATGAATATGCTAGTTTATAAGCTCCTGACCCATATTTAACAACCACTACATAAGGCCCTAGCCAGTTAGCCTCAAATTTACCTTTCTTTTCTCTGTCTTTGATGGTTTTCTTCTGATTTTCTTTCAAAACTGGATCACCTACATCAAATTCATGTTGAATGATCCATTTTTTATATCCTTTTGATACTCTATTTTGATAGACCTTAAGGTGATTAATCGCTCTTATATGATTTTCATCCAATAGGTCTAATTCTACTAGTCGAGATAGTCTATAGTCTTCATTTTTATCAAGATAATCCTAGAGAGATATTATCAAGGAGGGAAGATCCAATTCCAAGGGTAAGATGGCTTGAGTGCCATAAAATAGGATTAGGGGTCACACCAAAGTAGGGAGTGCGAGATGGAGGTTTGATAGGCCCAAAGGGAGAGATGTATCTATAAGTGCAAATTACAACTAATATTACTTACCATTTTTCTCCCGATTTGTACAAGGGTTTCATTGGTAGCTTTAGATTGTCCATTGCCTTAGGGATAATAGGGGTAGACCACTTGATTTCAATATGGAAATGTTGACGCAATGTCTTAACCATTTTATTCTTGAAGGATTTACCATTATCAAGTGAAAATGGTGGAAGGGATACCATAATGGAAGATGAGATGATTCATGATGAATTTGGAAATTTGCGCACTAGTGACATAAGTAAGAGGCACAACCTCTACCCATTTAGTAAAATACACGGTGGCGGTAATAATGTGGGTGTGGCCATCTGAAGAGGAAGGATGGAGTTTCCTTATGAGATCTAGGCCCCATTTAGAAAATGAACAAGGTGTCACAATAGGTTGCAAGCCTTATATCTTTGGCACATGTATCAAGTTGTCATAATTTTGGCATAGCCCAAATTTCTTGATAAAACTACAATAGTTTGCTTCCATGGTGGGCCAATAATAACCTACCCTTAAGAGCTTCTTAGACAAAACCATACTACTATTATGCACTCAAAAATGCCACCATGTACCTCCTTAATAGTGTGGAATGAGTCAAGTAACATCCAAAACAATAAATCATATGCCTGTCGTAGCCATGAAGATAAAGGGTGCCTCTAGGAAGGTATAAAAAGCTATACAAAAGATAAGGGATTTCTTCTCAGAATGGGTAATGTCATGGGAAAATGTGCCATCTTGTAGGTATCTAAATACAGGGCCATACTAAGGGGAGGATGGACCAACAATTTCACATGCCAAACAAGATTTCAGCATGTCATATGCGGGTATTTATAAATGATGTATAAAGAATGGAATTTTGCTCTCTTGAGGTGGAATGCATAAGAGAGATCCAATTATAGCCATAACATCTTCTGATCTATTATGTGACCTTGAATTTTGGTTAAAGACAATTTGTGTAAAATAATCCTTCAAGGTTTCAACCAATTTCTTGTATGGAGCAAGTTTCTCATCTTTAACCTTATACTCATCTTTAAATTTCTTAATAAAGAGTCCCCAATGACTTGTAGCTATATGATATTCTAAGTGATAGCAAATTTGAGGCTAGAAATGAGTTCCTCGTACTCTGTAATGTTATTAGTGTAAGGGAATCCTAAACAAAATTCTCTTGGAATAACCTCACCTTTGGGAGTGATGAGCACCACTCCTTCTCTAGATCTATGGAAGGTAAACAATCCATCAAAATGGACCTGTAATTATGTGGATTATTTAATATACATCATGGATGAATCAGGTAGATCCAGACAAAAAGGTTCCATTCCTGGTAGAGGATAGTTTGCCAACTGATCTACCAATTCCTATCCTTTCAAGGAGTTCTTATTCACAAACTCAATATCAAATTCACTTAGGAGAATGATCCAATTATTCATTCATCCTGTAAGGGCATGTTTGGAAAAGAGGTATTTGAGAGGGTCAACTTTGGATATTATCTTGATTTTTTTGTTAAGGAGATAATGATGAAGTTTCTAAAAGGTGAAGACGACTGCTAAACAAGCCTTTTCAATCTGTGGGTAGTTCAGTTCGTAGGCAATTAAGGTGTGACTAAGATAATAAAATACCCTTTCTCTATGGTCTAGGTAATATTGGGCAAGCAATGCTCTAATATAAAATTGGGTAGCTAAGATGTACAAGAGGAGATGTTTTCTTGGGGTAGGTGACATGAGTATAGGTGGGTTGACAAGGTACTGTTTGTAATGCAAATTCCCTTTAACAATTTGGTCCCCAGTTGAATGCAACATCCTGTTTGAGGATATGTGTAAATGGGTGGAACTTATCCTCAAGTTGTGAAATTAAATAGTGGATTGCTTGAATTTTCCTTGTAAACTTATCAGTTGTTTAAGATTTGTAGGTGGAGGAATTTCTATGATAGCTATAACCTTTGCAAGATCCACCTCTATGCCTCTCTTGGAAACAATGAAACCTAGGATTTTTCCTAACAAAATGCTAAAGACACACTCTTGGGGTTCAATCATACCTTATAATCCTAAAGATGTTGGAAAATACGTCTTAGCACTTTAGGGTGATCTCCTCTACTTTTAGATTTTTCTAAGATATCATCAACATAATCCTCCATGATGTCATTCATCATGTCATGGAAGATGATTGTCATTACATGTTGATAAGTGGCCCTGACATTTTTGAGTCGAAAAGGAATGAAATTGTAACAAAATTTTCCCTAAGGGGTAATGAAAGTTGTTTTATGTTGATCCTCCTCTGTAATCTTGATTTGGTTATAACCTGAAAAACCATCCATTAAGGAAAACATTTCATAACTGATGGTGGAATCAACAATCATGTCAATATTAGGCAAGGGAAAGTTATCTTTGGGACATTCCTTATTGATGTCATGAAATTCGGTGCAGATCTTTATTTTGACAGTTTCTTTTGAACAAGGACTATGTTAGATATCCAATCTGAATAGTCAATGGGCTTAATGAAATCAACAACTAATAATTTTTCTAGTTCCTCTTTGACAAGGAGTGCAATTTTAGGGTGCATATTTCTCAACTTTTGCTTGATGGTTTTGGCATCTGGGTGTATAATAAGGTTGTGCATGACCAATTCTAGGTCCGAACTAGGCATATCAGCATATGACCATGTAAATATATCTCCATATTCTCTTAACAACTCTACAAAAAGATTCTACTCTTGAGCTAAGAGTGAAGCTCCCAAATTTATCATTCTAGGTTCCTCTTCCGAGCCAATGTTGACACTGATGGTTTCTTCCAAAAACATATTAGAGGTATCTTCCATCTACTTAGGATCAGGGAGAAGTGTAAGGTCAACCTCCTTAGGTAGGTCATCATCATCCTTGAATGGATAGACCATTTTTTCCATAGGTTCTTTGTTTTATTTTTCTATGGGTGCTTCAAAAGTCTATTGCTATGAGGCTTGCATTTATTTCTTACACAAGGTTTCTCTGAAGTGTCCTTACTCTTGCTTACGACCTTCTTATTCAAGTATCCACACATATCTACTTCTTCTCCAAAGTATGCACATGTGTCTAGTTGAATTGCAAAGCCTTTCTTGTGATCCCTAGTGGAATAGAATCCCTGAGTCCCATGAATTCTACAAATTCCTCATCATTCTCAAAGAAATCGATTGACATGTGAAATTGTTGATCCCAATCTATAAGTTTGGGATATACAAGGGTTACTTGGTAATTGGTTTGAGGATTGGATCTAGATAAGGTAAGGACAATGAATCAGGGAATAGGTTAGTGGAGGCAAGATCCTTGTAGAGGCTATACTAGGAATTCACATCGCTTCTGAATGAGACGAGTCATCTTCACATTTGGAAGAGGTAGCATTGGTCTCAAAGGGTGGATCATCATGAGTTCTTATTCCAAGACCATGTTTTTTGATTTGAAGTGAGGGATATGAATGGGTTCTAATCACCCTTGCACATTGATACCACATCCAAACCCATTATAACCCATGATGTACATCATACGGTGGCCTTTGACATATAGCGGGGCTTGATGGCATGAAGCCATGGTACCTTCAGGTACTCTACTAGTGGAATCTTCTAACATATTTTCCTCGATAAGAAACCACTAGGAATGAACTTATCTAATGGTTTAGGGAATTGATCCCGAGTGCTTTTGAACTGAAAATAAGGTTTACCATGTGTCTGGGTGACACTGATAAATCTTATATTAATAAATTGTATTCAAGAGTGAATGGCTCACTGGGCCATATTTTTCCGACATTGCCTCCCATGATGCGAAAGGGTTGACCAACAAAGGAAAGTCTTGATTACAAGGAGTGAGTGAATCTGGATCCACACATTCCTTGATAGCCTTAGTTTGTAAAGGAACAATAATGTCTACAGAAGGGAATTCATAAGCTACATGAGAAAAACTATGCAAGGCTCTGCAATGTGTAAATGGTTCTGGATCACCCTGAATGGTGATTATTTGTCCTTTATGGCACATCTTGATACATTGATGGAAAGTTAAAGGAATGGCCTACATGGCATGGATCCATGGGCATCCTAAGAGCATGTTGTATGGTAGATCCAAGTCAAGGACATGGAACATTATATCATGACAAGTTGGCCCTACTTCCATTGGAACTACTATAGTGCCTACTGACTCTCGCTCCTCATTATCATAGGCCGTGATTGTAATAGTTTTGGCACCTAGATCCATTTATGAGTGGCCTAGCTACTTAACCAACTTCAAAGTACAAATGTTTAGACCAGATCCACCATCCACAAGTACTCTCTTGATCTTGCAATGGGTAACAACTACTTCTAGATATAAGGGTAAGTTGTGTTTTGGGTCGTTACATGGGATTGTAGCATGATCAAAAGTGATATGATCATTGGAGTCAAGGTGTGTAATCATGGCTTGGAGGTGTGTGGGATCTACATCGGTGGAGACTCCTGAACTCTGCAATATTTTATACAATATGTTTTTATGGGTAGTAGAGATTTTGAGGAGATCTAAGATTGATATCCTAGCGGGTGTCTTCTCTAACTGTTCTATTAGATTGTATTGACCTTCCTGAGGGATAGGTAGGGGATCTGGTATGATTAAATGAGCACATCTCTTCCTACTACACAACTCTTTTCTAAGATCCTAATAGTATTGACTTGTTCATCAGATGAATGGATACATCCTATGAGAGAATCAAAGGGACTATCATTAGTGGGATAAATATAAGCAAATATCCTATAGTCATTGGAAGCTTGTTTGTGATTTTCCTTGCTTTTATTTTTATCTACATGGTTAGGAAAGGGCTCTTTAAAGATACCCATTTTCTCATTTGGCCCTTGTCTTGAGTTAGGGGAGAATCTACGGTGATTTTACCCTCTTCAATGAGGTCTTGTATGTAATGGCGTAGTCTTAAGCATCTATCTATTTTGTGCCCTTTAACACGGTGGAAGTCACAATACTCATGCTCTTTGAACCAAATGGGTTTTGGAGCATTTTATGGGTATGGTACCATTGCAGTTGGGTATTCCACCATGTTTACATTATCTAACTATTTTAGTATGGTATATAGGGATTTGTTAATGACATGAACACACATTTAGTGGGTGCCTTGGGATGAGGTCCTTGTGAGAGATTTAAAAGTGGACCAATCTGTATGATTTGGACTCTTTTGGAGTTTGTAATGCCATCACCAACGACATGTTTGTTTTTGTTGAAGAACTTTAGTTTATCTAAGGATTTTGCTTCATGTTTTTCTTTGACAACCAATTTAAGTGTTCCCTTTACGATGAGGACTTTTCGATTTGACTGCACTTCTCTATAACTTCTTCAAATTTAGAGCCGCAGTGCATTTGTAAATGGAAGGCTATGTTTAGGTTTAAGTTAGAAAAAATATGCTTACGAGCTACTTTTCTAACAAGGAATAAAGGAAATGACTTACCAACCCTCAACATCATTGTAAAAAAATTGCAAAGGTTTCGTTGGGCTTATGATTTATATTGCAGAGAGGTCGCTCATTGTGATATCATTTTCCATGTTGTAGAAATAATGTCGCACAATTTTTTTCTCGCTAATGCAGCCATGTTATAATGGATCCCTTGGGTATGATAAAGAACCATTGCAATCCCAAAGTGCCCCTAGGTTATGAGGGAAGAGTTGTATTAAGAAGTTATCGCATGTACGTGACCTCTTGGCAAGTCATATATAAGTCTTTGATGTGATCATGAGGGTTACCTTTACTTTTATATTTATCAAATTTAGGAATGGTAAAATGCTTTAGGAAGGGTTAACGTAAAATTTTCTTATCAAAGGGGTAAGGGCATAGTTCTTCATTAAAATATTTCCTACTATGTCCTATGTTTCCCTCTTGTAGTGTAGTAATCATGTATTTCATTAATTGTATTTCCCATTCAATGAGTTGTTATTTGGTGGCGACATTGGTCTTTGTGTTTTAGCCACTTTAAAAGTCGTGTCACTATACGAGATCAAAGTGGAACTCACTAGATTTCATTTTGAGTCTATCTTTATACATGTTCCTACTTGAAGAGCCTAAGTTTTCTAATTTTTGGTTCAGTTTTAGGATCTGATTTTGAAGGATCTCTTATTTAATTAAAGGATCCTCTTCCTCATAAAACTTGGGAGGCGGTGAGGCTTTATGCTCAATCTTCAATTTATGTGAAGCTTTTTAATAAGTTCATTGTGGATCACCAAGTGGATTTAATGGGTCTCACTCAATGATCTATGATGTTTCCTGGAAGTAGAAGCATACCCTATGTCAAAGGGGTTATCCATGTCTAAGAGGGACCTTCGTTCTTCTATTTTATGATTAATGACCTTGGTTTCTACTTTGCATTCCTATGGAATCTTAGCCTCTAATTCTAAGACTCTTTGCGAACTTGATATCTGTTATAATAAAGGAGCTTGTCAAAGTGACCTAATTCTAATTGGTGTTGTTCTTCAGAAGAGTCAGACTCCTCTCCACTATGATCAATCAATGGCTTTGTGTCCTTGACTTGTGAAAAGAGAGGTGCTAAGTTGTTTCCATTAAATGGGAATGATTCAAAAGGATTTTCTCCTAAGTTGTGATCATTTGGTTTGGATGCCATATTTGTGATTCTAGGAATCACTAGCCAAAGTTTATACGAGGTTCCATCTAAATGTGCTTTGAAGTTGGCATGAAACCTCGGCATATGTTTGTGTAATTTGCTTGATGTGATGTTGAAATAACCTAGTGTGTTCTAGAAGTAACACTATGTAGTTGTTTTTATGATTAAAAGAACACTCATATGCAATGATTGATCGAATTGTCATTTTTACAAGCTTATACCCTAAATAAGATTTGGTGAAGGGTTTAACGTAGATAGTGACAATATTGTATCAATATGTCGGTCAAGTTAGAATTCTAACAAGGCCTAAATATTAAAGTGGTACTGACACAATATCTCGATGAGGTATACTAAAACTAGTTCGAATGCCGATGAAAGCTAATTTTTCTAAAAATGGAAGTTGCGAGTATGTATAATGTAACAACACTATCCTGATACATTAACCGAGCAAGAAAGGTGTTAGTATCAAGATGACATTATTTTGGTATATATAAGGCAATATCAACACCTTCAAAAGGACTTAGATGACGTCGAAACTGAAATGAAGTATGAGTATAGAAAGAAGTTTTTAGTTGTGTGAGCAGCGTAACCACACAATAAAGGGACTTATATCAAGTTCTCAAGAAATTGAAAACATGACGTAAGTACCAAAATTGTGTGACTAGAATGTGAAAAAAACTATCAACCTAAGGAGGGATAAATGATGAAATTAAATCGTAGTATTGAAGAAATCAAGATCAAAGTGTAGACACCTATTTTTGGGTGTAACCCCTCTCTATCATCCCACATTGACATCTTCTCCCACTTTTATTTTTTCTAAATCCCATCCATCTACATTTTAATTAATTCATGGTTTTAATTAATTAATGGGTTCTACATACCCATTTAATAATCCAAATATTGTCACATCTCAAAAATAATGCAAAACATGGGCAATAATGCACCCATCCGACATCCCACTCTTAAAATTCAAAAAGAGAATACTTTATTTCACCTAATATCCCCACCTCTTATCACATCCTTATATTTTTCTTTACTTTAAGTCAAATTGTGAGCCTCACTGAATCACATCACTTTTTTTAATCAGGGTTACTTTACTCACCTTGAGTATCTTTTAACCTATAGTCGAACCTCATCATTAAACTATAAATATGGGGTTTTCCCCATATTTGAGGAGGAAGAAAAAGTTAGAAAAGTTGGGTGAATGTTGAGGAAT
The DNA here is from genome assembly GCA_018340775.1 of Taxus wallichiana var. yunnanensis. NCBI lineage: Eukaryota > Viridiplantae > Streptophyta > Pinopsida > Cupressales > Taxaceae > Taxus > Taxus wallichiana. The sequence goes on along the minus strand of CM031239.1, from coordinate 18,929,468 downwards.
TTTAGTCATTTATCATAGTATCATTATAATTGTGTCTTTGTGATAACATGTGGAATTTCCACGATACACTGCTCATGATTTGATTCATGTAGTGAGATTCATGTTGTATGCCTCTGATCAATAGCACCATCTACACACTTGTAGTTTCAGGTTCCTTTGCCAATCAAATTGCATGTTATTTATCTATCTTGTATTTTATCATTAGCTCTTATTACATGGGGGTTGATAGCCACCGAGGGAGTTAATGCTTCTCAGATTTGCTTTGTCAGGCAGCCCCCACATAAAATCTCTAATCAATCTTTCTCTAGTGTATGTGAGATGCAGGTTTGTTGGGATCACACTGAGGAGTTCGACATCAAATATGCGCTCGTATCATCTATTACAATCTCCAAGGTACTAAGCCCTTGTATACTCGACGTTGTTTTGTGTTTTTGATTACTTGTACACTCATCTAGAAAGGAAGCAGAAACTCCGATCAACATTTGGCACGCCCGGTGGGACCAGATCCAAGTTCTAGTCATGTTTTTGCTTGCTCACTTTGTATAGGTGTCATATTTATAACAATTATTGTATTTTATATTATTGTAAGTATGACATCATGTCAATGTAGATACATGTTATGTAGTTTTTGTTTGTAGAATCACCCGCTTACAAGATCTTTGGTACTATCTCCATCCATGTGTTGTGATGCGTACATGTAGTCATTTATGTCGCCATTAAGGTACATTGATTTATCATTTGAAAAGATTTGTTATTGATTTATTTATAAGAAGCGTAAACTTTTATTCTTATCGCTCTTAATTACAAATGTTAATAATACTATTAATATTAATTAAATAACTAAATAACAATTAAAATAAAAAATTATTTTTTTTGAATTAAATTATAAAAAAGAAATACAAAAAAAAATTAGAATCCTCATTATCCTAAACTACCCTACCCTACACTACCCCATCTCTAGCTTATTTGCTATTTCCCTAATCGACCTACCCTTCTCCTCCCCAAGCCCACTCATTCCATCCATTCCTCTTTTCCCACACATACCTATCCTCCAACTACTCCCTAGCCACCTAATCCCCAACACTCTTCCACTCGATACTCCCACCTGACTTAACTCTTTGTCCACTTCGCTCCACTCTGTCCCTTATAAGATGACTCAGCTATCCACATAGCTCTCCATCTCCCAACAACTCCTCCTCATCGCACCACTCCCACAAACCCCTACACCATCTTGCTTCGCCTTGACCTCCATGCCACCCATCCACCACTTATCTCCACTCCTCTTGGCTTCCACCTATCTACCATCTCCCTTTCACCCACGTCTTACTACCAACTTGTATCCCCAATGAAGAGATGATTCCAATGCCTCGATTTCTTTCGTTCGCTTCCCACCCAGATTATATAGTCTCCTTATAATAATTGACTTATAATTCTTTAAAACACATTTGTAAAAGGTGCTTGTGGTAAATAATGTCAATAAAATTGAATTATACAGTATTTATCTAGCGATTGGATTTCAATTCTTCAAAACACATCGTTGATAACCAATGTTGTGCAGTATTAAAGTTAAATCTAGTGATTGTACAGTCTCATTATAGCAATTGATTTTCAATTCTAATCATATATTGACACTGGATTATAAGATTTGGATACTTGGTATATCTCAGTTTCAAATTCACGCAAACTCTATGGCAGCAACAGTGAAGTCCCTCTATAGCAATTGGTCTACAATTCTCTACAACACAATAAACGCCACTTGGAGCACCATGGCCAGTTATATATTTCTCGTTTAGATTTTGTGTGATCATCATATACGTAAAAATCCATGTCCCTGTGCAGTAGAACCACCTGTGGTGTGCTTAAAGTTGAATAAAATTGTTGTCAAGAAAGAATTGGATAAGATTTTCCTTTTCTCCATCCCATCGATTAAACATCTTACCTCATTGTATAAGCTATTAACATCCAATGTTCAACTATATTTCATTAGTATCAGATATCTATATTTTATTTTGTTAATAAACATTTGTTTATGAAATTTGTTTAGATTTGATAAGTTGTTAAATGTAATATACATATTCACATTGGTTTGGGATAAACTTTTTTATTGTATAAGGATCTTAATTATTAGTTTATCATTTATTTGTATAAATTTTAGGTTGGTTTGTTATTTTCCTAATACAGTTGTAATTTATTATTTTGAATGTAGTGTTTGTCGTTCCATGATATGATTTGCATTAAGTATTTATTTAGGAGTTACGATCGTCATCTGTTCATTATTTAATTATAGTTATTTCATCGTTAATTTATAATTTAACTTGTATTGGAATAGTCCTGATAATTTTTTTATTCTTTTTATCTCTTTTGGGTCATAGTCACTAATTGTCATATTTGCTTTTATAGGACTACAATGCCAAAGATTAAGTCTGAAATTCAAACCACATCGTCAATTATTGGGCCCCTGGAATATTGACCAAGTATGAAGGTGCTTAGGCCCGGGATCCCGTTATAGAATGGAGCACAAGGAAGAAGTGCGCAAGAGAAAGGCTTGAAGAAGCAAATAACACACATAACATGCGAAATGAGGTTCGAGACTTAGCTAATTTGAGCACCCAAGGTAGAACACATGAAAAACGTGATCGGTTGCACGTGGATAAGATGCTATCTTGTAACAGTTGGCCAGGAAAGAGCATGCCCCAGATGGAATATTGTATAAGATCATCATGAGATGAAATGGAGAGCTTAGGCCTAAAGGAACATACTCACATGGAGGACCAAATTCGACACTTGGTGATGGATCTGAGGGTGCGGCAAGTTAAGTTGGCAGCCCGAGAAAGTGATAAATACAAGTGCTTGCCATGGGAAAAGATATATAGATAGATATATACACACGAAAGAAGGATATATCATCTAGATATACGTAGGGAATAACAGGTTAGAGAGTGAGTGAAGCTTTGTAGGATTTCTGCGAGTGGGTATTCTAGTTTAGGAAAGGATGTACTAAGCATGGAGTTGTTATTTTTATTTTCTATTAGCTTAGCTACATACATCCAGTGATGTGCATGACTACGGTCTACTCTCTGTGACACTCTGTAATGAACCAATGAATATATTGAGGTTACCTATTATAAATAGATATGAATATCAATGGGTTTAATGTATATTTCATTCATATGAGTTCTCTTTCCTTTCATGCTATGAATGAATGGTTGTATCTTTCTTTCTGTTATAGTATATGTTTTGGAATCTATTAAAGCACTCGGTCTAAAGTGAATGCAAGGATTTGGAGGCCGTTCTAAGCCCTATGGTTCTTGTATGCCTCAAATTCCTTCCTAAATACTCTTACACTAATCATAGATAATAATTCCCACTAAACTCACATAAAAGAGAGACTCAATACCCACGCATGCCTCGAGTGAGTGTTCAACTTCTACTTGGGTGATAGGCCGGTGTGCATGGGGTTCTTCCTTTTGTGATAGGAGTAGAAATGAATACATCTTGGTTCCATTGCCAAGACCTCTTTTCAAAGTTGTAGTGGGATATAACATGCATCATGACCTATGCAAAGAGTAATGATGGATCAGTTAACATTGGAAAATGTTTAATCGTGGTTCAAGAGCACAGAGGATGAATTTGCTTAGAGATCCAACACTAGAGATAAGTTTAATACAAGTAGATGGGTAGAAGAGAAAATCTACCATGATCTGTATTAGGATTTTTTCTGCTACTTCCCAGTAGAGTTATATGGATGGCTTTCAGCCTATGCATCTAGATCAAGTTGGCATTATGGATCATGGATATGGACCGAAGAAGACTACCAGAGGTTATAGGATGTAGATCTGATGTGGACCCATGTTGTAGATCATTGGTGGAGAGGAGTACTAGCTAGCTACACTTTGGAATATGCCATTTCTACATATTCTTGCCCTAGAGGTTGCTGAGTTTGAATTTATGCGAGAACCTAGAGGAACGTTTCTACGTGTTATTCCTCTAGCTATGAAGATATTGATGGTTACCATGAGTTTAGAGGCACTCCCAATGGCTGGCTAAACCATTTTGAGCACTGGGTAAGGAAGCTCAAGTGGAGGAAGATGTAAGATGATACGACAGAGAAAGAGAGGGAAGAAAGACGGCTCAACTATAGTGAAGCACATGAAAGAGAGATTGCTAGATGATGTGAGGCTGCTAGTGTGATGGATTTATGGAGAAAAATGTTGCAGGAAGGAGTTGAGGTTCACACGGAGGACGTGGAACCTGAGCAATCTGTGCTACCCCATCTTGGCAAGCACATAAGGGAGACCCCTTTGGCTTCTGGTGAGAGCTCGTCACATGGAGAACGGAGATTTATTGGCACATATCTAAACCCATCCAGTGGACCGAGCCCTAGCACTAGGTTTTCCGAACTAGGAAGAAGTATTGATCAAGTTGAAACTAGTGGAAGAGACAGAGATATGTGCACAGGAGGTACAATTTTTCATTTCATTCATCTATGGCTGCACATATTCTAGTATTTGGAGGAGTTTTTGGACAAGGGGCAAGTGTACAAGCTTTCAGTCTTGCATCACGAGTGGCGTGGGACAAATTATAGGTAATGAGGTGCTATTATAGACCATCGACGCATAATCGGTGGGACCATGGGAGCACTTGGCACAGCTCCTACAAGCACTATTAGACCCAATGGTTTTGATGGATCTGGTGGCTCTAGAGGCATAGGACCTGGTGGATTAGGTAGTGGAAGAAAAACTGGTAGGAACTAAGGCTCTAGTGCATGACAAGGACCCCAGTCACCACCTCAAGTATTCTTTGAAATGTCTCTACATTTTCTAGATTACAGGGGCATTGAGGATGTTGTGGAACATGTTCACAAGTGTGAACTACTATGGTGAGCGAAGGGTATCATAACCCCAGAATGAAAGGCTATCAAATTTGTGACCACACTATAAGGGTGCATGCATAGCTGGTATAGAAAGTATGACCCTCATCAAATGGTGGTGGACTACAATGCTTTAAAGAATGCATTCTTGGCAGAGTTCCACATTCCTGAGTTCGAGTAGAAAAGCATTAGCACTTTGAAGGAGATTCAACAAGGAATGGTAGAGAGTGTGAGGGAGTAGGATGCACGTTTTAAAAATCTCTTGTCTAAATTGTCATATGATATTCACCCTTCACATCATGCACAATGGTTTGTTGGAGGATTTATCACCTCTTTTAGAAGGGCCTTATCTCATAAAACTTTTATAGATCCATGCAAAGCATTAGAAGCTGCCTTACACATCGAGGCTGTTGGTAGTATTGATACTAGCGTTAGCCCATTCTTGGAGGCTTAGATTACTACTATGGCCAAACAGTTGGAAAAATTGTCTGCAAACTTAGTCCATGAGACTTGTAGTGGTTTATGGTGCATGGATTGTGAAATAGAGGGGCATGTTAAGGATAATTACCCCTGCAGGATGGTATGTGTTGTGATAGTAGATTGTGAGATTTTTCTTGAGGACCATGATGCAAGTAGATTTCCCTTGCTACAACACATGATCATGAAGAATGTATCTTATTATTACAAGATTTACACCTCCACAACCCATGATATGAAAGACTGTAGGCTCATTAACTAGATCCATGAGGCCATTGATCATGGGGTGCACCAAACCAACATTTGCCAGTGGTTCAAAAGATGATGATTGCCATTATGAGGAACACGTAGATGGAGGCGCGCGTGGAAGATGATTTCGAGGAGGATTCTGTGGTCAGGGTAACTGTGGAGGAAGGAGTGTGTTCCCGCGCAGAACATGTTTTAACTATGGATCTATAGAACATTACAAGTGTGAGTGCCCAGACCTATTACAATGCTTGTGGTGTAAAAATAAGAATAAGTATGAGGAGTGCCAGGAGTTATTTGAGCATATGAATCAACATCACCGAAAAGAAAAGGGCACTGCGATGGTCAAGATCAAGAAGGAAGACATATAGTGGATGCCTCAGGTAACATAGGATGAAGGTTTGGAGCCTATCTTGGTAACGACAAGGGAAGAAGCCTGTGCGTAAGAGAGGTACCATGACGAGGAGACCACCGGTTATGAGGGAGGAGGTCATTCATGGAAAATATCCAGACCCCACACATTAGAAGGAGATATATTAGGACACCATGGATGTTATTTGAAGCTTACAAGGGGAGATCCAATGTCTAAAGGAGCAATCTAGGAAGGTGGAATAAGGAAGGAGAGTCAAAGTGCGGAAGGATGACTGGATGATGTCAAGGAGGTGTGTAAGATGCTATGGTAGGAGAACATCATTCCTTTGCTAGGATCCTGGTTGAGAGAGAAGGTACCACGTGCTTTAGAGAAGAGCACGAGAAAAAAGTCTTTCACGTGAACCTTCCCCCTCACAGCCTCGACTATGACAAGAAAATTACATTGAATGCAGTTGTAGATGGATGGCTCCTCCGTAGTATACTCATTGACACTAACATGAAGGTTAATGTTTTGACTTTGGATGTATGGCATCGATGGGGAGACTGCATTACAACCATCTTTCAATGTGATGTATATGGCAAAAAAACTAGGGAAATGCCCATTGGTGTCTTGAAGGATGCAACTATTACTATCCAGGGAGCCAAGTTTATTAGGGACTTCGAAGTCTTGGCACTCACCGAGGCAGACAATTTCCCAGCACTACTTGGGCGCCCTTGGTGTTACAAGAATAATGCAGACCTTCGGTTTAATAAAGGGTACATCAGCTTTGAGAACAAAGAGGAATGGGTCATTATATGCCCGGTTGATGGGAAGACGATGCCCTATATTGAACCATTGGGAGAAGAAGTTCTAGACAAGATTTATGTGCACTTAATCAGAGACCCATAAATAGTACACCTTACTAACGGAGTTATCCTGTTTGAAGATGCTTAGTTAGTAAGTGATACCACTAGTTTGGCTTGTGAAAATTGGGTGCATGGAACTTACGAATTAATGGGATGACAGTTGAGAGGGTCGGTGACCAAGGTAACAAAGGCGTGCACTATTAGGTGCCTTGGAGGAAAAGAACTACCCAAGTATTCAGGAGGATCCTTCCCTGAGATCTTTCTATAGGAGGTAGAAGCTTAATGGAAGAATGAGAAGGAATAGGGGAGATGTTAAGTTATGTCTTGCTTGGCAGAATAGCTTGTTGGTAGGCCACACATTAGGAGAGCCTTTTAGAGTGGCACAAGGTATGGATTGCTCTCTCTGTCAGATTTCTAGAAGTAATGTACCCACCATCATCAAGGAGTACCATGGGAAGGATCCCACCTCTTTCCATATCCAGGAGTGTGAATGGGTTTGGAGAGAAGGCACAGAAGCTTTACCACCATCCCTTTGGGTGCACAAGTTGTATTCTATTTCGGGGTTGTGTGCGCACATGGTACATTCATTCGGAGACACGCCACCATACAAAGAATTGGCAAGAGCTTGTGGCTGACCTTATTCAAACCTTTGAGTATCGAAGTACCAAGACATCGATTGATAAGGCCTTGTAGGGTATCAAGTACCTTACCATGGGGGATAGTGCTAGAACAGAGGATAGGATGTTAGAATTACTAGGTGAACCAGGATTGGAGGCATGCTTTGAAGAAATTGAGGAAGCAGAAGAGTTATAGCTTGAGCAAGTGTGTTTGGAAAAAGAGAAGGGAAAGTTAGTATATGTGATTGATGGAGAGGAATAAAAAAGCTTAGATTCTAGCCATTCTATAAGAAGGCGCAAGGTAGTGGAGAGTGCAGATGCTCATGTGTGTGCCTACCATGAGACTTTAAAGATGAAGAAAGTTAACATCGGTTCAGAAGAAGAACCTAAGGAAGCTATTATTGGGGATTACTGGATAAAAAAGGAAGTATCAAATATCATTGATTTGCTGCGTGAATTTGAGGATTTATTCCCATGCGGGTACCATGAGCTCAAAGGCGTTCACCATTCCTTGGGGGAGATGAAGATAAAACTAAAGGACGGTGTGCGCCTAGTTAGAAAAAGGCCCTACCAGATGAATCCCAATTTACGCGTGAAGGTTAAGGAGGAGATAGACAAGATGATAGCTTCTGGGATCATTGAGGTAGTTGAAGAATCAGAGTGGATAAGTCCAATGGTAATCAGCATAAAAAGGATCGATGGATTAGGATTTGTGTGGAATATAGGGAATTGAATGCAGTTTGTGTCATTGATCCATTTCTAACCCCTTCATTGAAGAGATTTTGGAAGGAGTCACTGGGTGTGAAATCTATTCCTTTACGGATGGATTTTCAGGATACCACCAAGTCTAGATTGCAAAGGAGGACCAGAAGAAGAAAACTTTTGCCATCGAGTGGGGAATTTTTGCATATACGTTCATGCCCTTTGGGTTGAAGAATGTACCTACTATTTTTGCGCATAGTAGTGTAAGCATTCCAGGACTTCATACATAAATTTCTTTAGGTCTATTTGGATGATTGGACAATATATGGTCTGGTTAAGGACCATTGTGACAACTTGAGATTAATGTTTGAAAGGTGTAGGTAGTTGAGGATATCCCTCAACATTAAGAGATGTGTGTTTGCTACTCCCTTTGGGACTCTATTGGGGCATATCATATGTAAGGAGGGCTTGCTGGTAGATCTCACTAAGGTTACAGTTATTGTGTGGTTAAGGGAACGTACTAGTCGGAGCGTAGTGCTGATTCCTTAGGCATACAAAGGCTATTACAAGACATTCATTAAGGGATATGCCAAATTTTTGCACCTTTAGAGGAGCTTCTTAGGCACAAAAGTGCCTTCCATTGGGAAGAGGTGTAGCAGAGGGCATTTGATACATTAAAAGATAGGCTTATTACTGTGCTTATTTTACATTTTCCCTCTTGGGACAAGCCCTTCCATGTCCATGTAGATGCCTCAGGAACCACCATTGGAGCAGTGCTTGCACAACCAGGTGAGGGGATTATTGATCATCCTCTCTATTTTGTGAGCAGGAAGTTGACACCAGCAGAGTAGAATTATACCACTACCAAGCGTGAGGCATTTTCAATGATCTATGTGCTCTTCAAGTTTAGATAGTATCTACTGGTAACACCCTTTGTATTCTACACCGACCACATGGCATTAAAGTATTTGGTGAACAAGCCCATTCTTCAAGGGTGCATATGTCGATGGGTGTTGTTGTTTCAAGAGTTTGAATTCACCATTGTAGTGAAGCTGAAAAAAGCAATTGTGGGCCTGATCATCTCTCAAGGATTGATTAAAGAGAGGACACATAAAGTATTAAGGAAGCAATGCCAAATGTCTAATTGTTTAGATTGTGGCACGCGCCTCGGATTTGGAGGAGATTGCAATATTTTTAAAAGAAGGTGTGGTGCTGGATGGAATGAAGGAATTGGAAAAGAAGTAGTTGGCCATACGTGCCACGCCCTACATGTTGATTAGTGGAGACTTATACAAATTGAGACGTGATGTAGTTTTGCATATGTGTCTATTAGAGCATGAGCACACGGCCATCATAAAAGAAGCACATGGAGGAAGTGTGGGTGGGCAGGCATTACATAGATGATGCCACCACACTCAAGATATTACTTGGTAGGATTATGGTGGGAAACCTTATACAGGTGGATAGAGATTATTGTAAAGCGTGTGACCTTTGTCGAGTGCATTGAAAAACCAGGAAGGAGAGATGAAATTCCTTTGAACCCTATCCTTAGTGTGGAGCCTTTTGAAAAATGGGTGATAGATTTTGTGGGACCTATTACACTGGCCATGCATAGGATCGGGTCACGTTATGTCATCACTTGCATAGATTATCTCATAATGTGGGTAGAGGCAACTCCAACTAAAAATTTCACGGCAACAACAATAACAAGGTTCTTATGGGAGAACATTATCAAAAGGTATGGCTGTCGTTGAGTTTTACCAATGATAGGGGTACACATTTTCTAAATGAGATCGTGAGGATCCTATCATCGAGTTCATGGTGGCTCATCAAAATACTATGCCATATCACCCACAAGCAAATGGAACCATGGAAGCATTCAAAAAAATACTGAGTCATACCTTGACCAAAATCTGTGATGTTGGAAGATAGGATTGGGATGAAAAAGTATATCGTCGGTGTTATGGGCTTATAGGACTACGTATAAAAGACTAAATAAAGCCACACCTTTTCAATTTGTGTTTGGTGTGGAAGCTTGATTTTCATTGAATTTATGTTACCTTTCTCTACGAATAGTGCACGCAAGAGGATTAGCTGATGAACAAGCCTTTGGAAGAAATAATTGATGAGCTATTGAAGCTGGATGAGAGACGATCACTTGCCTGTTGGAGCTAGACAATGCAAAAGGAAAAGAAAAAGGCTTGGTAGGATCGCCATATTATAAACAAGTTTGAGGTTGGTAAGATGGTGTTACTATATGATTCAAGTTTCTGCGCCATCACGGGAAATTGAAAGTCCATTAGTTGGGTCCCTATAAAATCTCATATATCCTTGATTTGGGTGCATTCGATTCAAGCTATTTGGATGGAACAATGTTTCTGGACACTTCAATGGCATAGGCTAAAGCCCTACTATAAATAATTCTTCTTGGTGTTTGTAAATAAGGTAGTTTTGCCAGTTAGTTTAGAATTTTCGTTTATGCATTTTCCCTTTCTTGTGTTTACCTTTTGCGTTGTTGTTTTGGTTTTGTGCCTTGGGAACTAGTAACCTTAATGCTATTTTTGGAGAATTTTTGAGTACGTAGAGGACCGTGCATCGTTTAAGTGTAGGGTGGATAAAAGTGAAGAAGCACATGATTAAAAGTACCAAGGAAGTTGTGCTGAAGAGCCTTGTTGTGTAGCCCGATTGAAAGAGGTAGATGAAGAGAAAAGATAGAATGGTTGGTCCCAGGATAAAGCTACTGGTAGATCCTGCACACAAAGGAAAAGAAAGCATAGTTAAAGTAACACGAGGTAGGTGAAAGTAAGAATTTTTGTGAGAAGAAGTGCCTTCAAGATAGGTTAAGTGCGTGCAAGAGTCTCTGCCAGTTGGTTGGGTTACGTGCTAGAAGGTTGGAGGATTTTTCACGTAGGAAGGGCGCGTGAGTGAAGGCAGTAAAGATGAAATTTGTTTGAAAAGTTACATTAAATGAATAAAGTATGGGGGTAGGTAAAGTAGCATTTAATGATCAGAAAAAGGAAAAACTATAAATAAAGGGTTGGGGCACTCTCATTTTTACTTTGTGAAAACAAAGAGTTGGAGATATAAGTGAGTGTTATAAACTAGGGTTTTCAGATTCGATCAAGTGGAAGATCTGTGTGATTAAAATGTGAAGAGATAGTTTGAGATTGTGAACCAGAAGGAATTACATGGGTGTGGAAGGAGTTGAAAAGGCGTTATCTTGTGAAGGGTTTATCCAAGCTAGGGTTGACAAACTAGGGCACGGGTTTAGAAGAGTTATATCATAGATTTGAGATCAAAGGGTGGGAGAAGAAAGACATAGTAACAAAGAGAGGGTAGGAGTGATTAAAATACCTCAACCATGGCACCCAAAAAAGGAAAAGGCAAAGCTAAGGCTAAACAACTAGAACCCAAAGTAGACATAAATGAAGAATGGTATGCAGAGATGCAATACCCAGATGGGGTGATGATGGGAAAGAAATGGGAATACCACTTAAGAAGCATACCTGTTAGCAGAGAGAGAAATAAATGGGGTTGGAATTGGTATGCCCCACCAACAAGAAAACACCTGAAGGTTTGTCCATATATGATGATGACGTTAAGGTTAAATTGGCGAAGGCAGGGCTGTTGCAACTCTATGAGTTACCTTATTTTGGGAAGCCAGATCACTTGTACTAGTGGTTAATGTCTCGAGTGCATGAAGACTATTTCCACTTTGCTAGGCACAAGATGTGCATGACTCCCCAAATTATTTCATAATTTACATGCCTCATATGTGAGGGAGATAGCCTAGAAGACAACCTTGGTGACAAGGAGGCTATTTAAGAGATCATCATTGAGTATGCCTACGGGAAAGGGTCCCGATACTATGATATTTTAGACATCAAGGACCACATTATGAAGATGGCCACGCATCTGGTGACTAAGCTGAATGGCCAAGAAAGATGGATGCAGGTCAACAAACCTTGGCTACATGTTTGCAAGAAGATTGTAGAGGGGACGATATATAACTTATCCATGTACATTGCAGAGGAAACTGTTAAGTGAATGAAAGAAGGGGACAAGATCCTCTTTGGCAATGTCTTGCTCACTATAGTGTTTGTAGAAATTGGAGTGCCAGATGCCTCAGACAAGTTCATGTGGGAGTACCCAGCCGAAGACCCTTCACCCATGAAGAGGTTTGAGAAGTATGCTTGTGATATAATGATGGCTCCCCACAAAGCACGGCTGGACGCATTCGGGGAGGCAGTGGAGGATCCTTGAACAACTCCTAGCAGCCACTAAGGGAGAAGCTAAGTTTGCAGTATACCAACACTACTGCTTGGGTAGATTCAAGCTTATTAAAAAATCATGGAGCCCTTGGTGCAAGCTTCCTTTTGTGTTCACTACCCAATACTTCCAAGTTAGAGTAAACAAATTAAAGAATCAAGGAAGCTAAGGCTGGAACTAGGAAGGTTGGACCGGGAACACAGGGAGATGAGGAAGAAGCTGAATTACCCTAGCTGTAAGTGCACGTACATAGAGAAGTACATGTCACATGAGATCCAAATGACTAGGCCAATAACGCTTCCCATTGCTGGAGGATCCACGATGCACATGTACATGCGCAGGAAAGGCTGAAGTTTGAAAAGGGCGTGTATTTGGAGAACAAAATTGTCCATACCTAAAGACCCATTTGGGAAAGAAGAAGTCATCATCTAAGAAAAGAGGCGGAGGAGAGGAAGGAAGAGCACTAAGTGTGCCGACTACTCGAGATAGTGAGCATGCCATCTACAAGTGCAAGCCAAGCACCTACATATGGAGAAAGAAGTCTCCAGTGAAGGAGAAGATGCCAGAAGTAGAGGTGCCCAAGCAACCCACCACCATGGAAGAATTGCTGAAGAAAGAAGAGAAGGCCAAATCTCCTAATCAGAAGCCACCTCTCAGGAAGAAGCAGAGGGTGGATGAAGAAGCTGACTCGAGAGGCAACCAAAATCTTGGAGAAGTACTTGGGAGAAGGAGATGATGAGAGTGAAGGAGGTGGCGATGAGGAAGAAGAGCTTGAGAAGGACAAAGAGCCACATGTGTTTAGTGTCTATGACTTAGAGGAAGAAAGCGGAGAGGAGAAGAAAGAGTTTGTATTTATGTAGCACAACAATGCACAATATGAGGAAGACACTGAAGGCATGAAGGAAAATGAGAAGTATGCCAAGGAGTAGGGAGCCAAAGGCCTTACAAAAGAGTAGATTATTGAGATAGCAGAGTGAGAAGCAAACAAGATTCTCGAAGTCCTTGTGAGACTAAGAGTTAGAACGCAACGTGAACATAGTGCTTAAGGGAAGGAGGAGAGTGTTTAAAAGGAACATGAAAGCCTAAGAGGCCCTACTCGACAGTTAGCTTCCCCAAAGGCACGTGCTCGGGCAGGGGAACTTTGGATACAAAATAGAGACAGATACTGGGCTATGTAGATGACACAAAGAAGGTGTTATGCACATGGTTCCAAAGCACCGTACCCATGGAAAGGTTCCTAGCCATGGGGTCTTTTGAAAAGGATGACGTGTACCCTAGGACCAAGAAGATGCTCTCTTGGGCACTCGAGTCACACATTGAGGAGCCAAAATATGAAGTATGCCAAAAAACACTCATCTCATTACTAGAGTCTAAGGGAGATAACCCCTTGGTAAATGATCAAGAGATTTCAGACGAGCAAGTATGCAATGCTCTAAACGAAGTCGTGGTTGAGACCAAGGCTAGGTTGTTCACGTAAAATGACAGAATCAGAGCATTGGAGGTGAAGTTGGGGAAGAAGGAGGAGGAACTAGTGGGGAAGACCAAGAGTTTAAAACATGAGGAATTAATTAGCACGTAGTTAAGGTGCGAGTTAAAGGAAGAAAAAGTAAAGGTGCAGGAGGTCTCAAGAAGGTGGAGTTGATCAAGAGCGCCATCATATTAAAGCACCTAGACCTAACACCAATTCCTCAAAGGTAAGCATCAACTTTCAAATTCTTAGAATACCTAACATGCGTCCTCACTATGGAGAGATGACCCTTTACGCTGGAATCTATGGCCACATGCTTAAAAGAGGAAGACCAGTTGAAGGTAGTAGCAAATTTTTCCAAGTACAACCAAGTACTTATGGAGATCAAGGTCGCCGATTTGCAGAAGTTTGTATATGACACATGCATGGATAGAGATAAGGTGGCAAGCTCCATGGTCACCACACTTGAAGTGGAACTAAAAGAGTTCCAAGAAAAGAACAAAGGGAACAGGGTAGAGAGGGAAAAGGTTTTGGCCGAGGTAGAGAAGAAATCAGAGACAATTGAGGCTTTAAGGAGCTCAATTAAGGCCCGATTGAAGGAACTATAGCCCTAAATTACTAGAAGAATGGATAAAATTGCAGACCTGGGTAAGGAGTTGGAGCATATTGTGGACACTTTGGGTGCCCAGGGAATTGGCCTAAGCTTTGATGAAGTAAACACTCTAGTGGGTGACCTATGCCAGAAGGTGAAGGGTGAGGTCAAAGTGTGGAAAAAGTTGGAGGTAGATCTGTGGAAGGACTTTCCTAGCCTATTGAATTGATGTCCTTCCCCCCCATTCTTCATTCTTTCCCATATTCTTTCATTCCTTATTCATTTTGTAAAAGTATAAGCCTACAACTTGGTCCCATAAAACAACTTGCCTCTTGGTCAAGCAAAATGTTTTTGAGGATGGAGAACAAGTGTAGTGTGGGTTAATGTTGGGCCCATGGAATATTGACCAAGTATGAAGGTGCTTAGGCGCACGGGATCCCAGTTATAGAATGGTGCGCAAGGAAAAATCACGTAAGAGAAAGGCTTAAGGAAGCAAATAGCATGTGTGATGTGCAAAAGGAGGTTCGGGACTTAGCCAATTTGAGTGCCCAAGGTAGAACACATGAAAAGTGTGATTGGTTGCATGTGGATAAGATGCCACTGCAACAGTTGGCCTAGGAAAGAGCATGCCCGAATGGAATGTTCTAGAAAATCATCATGAGATGGAATGGAGAGTTTAGGCCTGAAGGAACATGCTCACATGGAGGACCACATTCAACACTTGGCGATAGATTTGAGGGTGCAAAAAGTCAAGTTGGCAGCCCGGGAAAGTGATAAATACAAGTGCTGCAGCCATGGGAAAAGATATATAGATAGATATATACACACAAAAGAAGGATATATCATTTGGATATACATAGGGAATAGTAGGTTAGAGAGTGAGCGAAGCTCTACAGGATTGCTGCGAGTGGGTATTCTGATTTAGGAAAGGATGTACTAAGCATGGAGTTGTTATTTTTCTTTTCTGTTAGCTTAGCTACATACATCTAGTGATGTGCATGATTACGGTCTACTCTCTATGACACTCTGTGATGAACCAATGAATATATTAAGGCTACCTATTATAAATATATATGAATATCAATGGGTTTAATGTATACTTTGTTCATATGAGTTCTCTTTCCTTTCATGCTATGAATGAATGTTTGTATCTTTCTTTCTGTTATAGTATATGTTCTAGAATCTGTTAAAGCACTCCTCGATGTGACTACAAGGATCTAAAGGCCATTCTCGAGCCCTATGGTTCTTGTATGCCTCAAATTCTTTCCTAAATAATCTTACACTAATAATAGATAATGCTTCCCACTAAACTCACATAAAAGAAAGACTCGGTAACTGCACATGCCTCGGGTGAGCACTCAACTTTTGCTGGGTGATAGGCCGGTGCACATGGGTTCTTCCTTTTGTGATAGAAGTAAAAATGACTACACCAATCATCTCTTGTCAACCTCATCTGTAGTCATAAGGTCCTTGGATGTTCTTGATCACTGATTATCATTTTCAAACATCATTTACCTAGATACGACAAAAAGTGATTTCTAGATTGCTTAAAGCTTACACTTGGCTCAAACTTATCAGATAAAAGGAAAAGTGATATACATGTATTCTCTAGTTTTCCCTATTTCCTCTTTTCTACATGGTACTGTCATTTTTTGGGTGATTGTCAGCATTGAATTTCATCTTTTGAATTTGGAGTAAAACAAACCCGTGCATTCTGCCTACTCACATAGTGTAACTAGGGGTTAACTTTTGCATCACACCTATCATCACACACTGCCTAAAATTTCACAAACTAATCAACACATCAAAAATTCCTTGCACCTAGTTCATTGATTGGGATTTGATCACCCAACAGAAAACCGTTTCAAACATTTCCCAGCCATAACTTACCCGAAACCAAACATAGTTCACCTCCTTTTAGGTCCTCTTACAACCATTTTTTTAATCTTTTCTTTTTAATCAAAATCAAAACAAAAAAAACAATAAAAAAATCATTGTGTGCCTCACTTGTTTGGCTCGTATAATAAAAATTTCATGCCAGTAAGCACTTGATCTAGTACAAAGAAAATGGAACACAACCCCACTTCACATAATGCTTCATCTCAGCCGATAAGCATCATAGTGGCTTCATCCTCCATGTCTCTCCCCATGGCCCCCATAAATACCCATTCTCTTACCAATATATCTTACCCAGTACCAGTCAGTCATGATTTTATGTTAGATCAATCCATCACATTCATGCCTGCAACTCCGCCCTCTATCAGATTAGAGCCTATTGGTACTTCCGTCTTCCCTCTTGGGGACCCAAAATTCAGACAAATTCTTGATGCCAACCCTATGGCCCTTCAAGATTATCTCTTAAGAAGATACATACACCTTCCTTTGGATGGCCCACCGCTTCAGCAGGTCTATCCTTATAGTACTAGTTTTGAAATTCCTCAGTCTGTGGCCTTACATGATTTTTCTTCATCCTCCACCAATCCATCGGCACACTAGAGCACCTAGGTAGTCATGCCCATTCCGCCCAACCTTCCTCACATCAACATGACTATCATGACTACCATCCCTATTACTACGACAACCCCAATTATCATTAGTACTGTCATTCAACCATCCCATGTGTCAAATCCCTTATCCGAACAACAAATTCCTTTTACATCATAGGTCTATACCCTTACTTCTCAACTTCCTCCAATGATACCTTTGCAACATGCAGTGTCACTTCCAGTCTATCAACCCATCTATACCCATATCCCCACTCAAAAGTTACCTCAAAAACTTGTAAAATCTCAACAATCATACCATGCCCCTATTTCCTAGAAACACACATTCTATCAACCTTTACCTTAACCACAACCCATAATTTACACTCACCCATACCAATTTCCTCGAGACACCCACACATATGCAAGTCCAACCACTACCTTTCGTTGCTTAACAGGAACTTCCTAATGATCCCATGAAAATCTTGATAGATCGGTTAGCCAACCTAGAGGATGCTACATTAGGGTCTAAAGTTACATTGTCTTATGAACAAATATGTAACGAACCCATTCATCCATCCATGCCCATGAAACCATATCCTCCACACTAGGAATTGCCAAAGTTCACCAAATTTAACAATAGCAAGGAGGACCCTCAACAACATCTCTCGAGCATTTAAACATGCATGTTATCTCATTTCCCGTGAACAATATTTGATGCTCCATACATTCCCCATGTATTTAAAAGGACCTACCATAGATTGGTATAATAATATTCCCCAGTACTCCATATTTTCTTTTTCTCAGCTTGCACAATTATTTCTTGAGCACTTCTCCATTAATATTGTGCACAAAATAACCATCAATGATCTGTATACCATCCACCAATTCAAAGATGAATCCATCATGGATTTTGTCGCACGATGGCACAATATTATAAACCAATTATCTTTTCCACTTCCTCAAACTGACCTCATTGAGCTCTTCGCATGCTCTTACGCTAAGCATATTTCATTGACTTTGCAAATGCAATCATTTTGCAATTTTGAAGAAGCTTTCACCATGGCGAAAGCTTGAGACATGTGCTATAGAACATGGGAATTTAAAATTCAAGACAAATAATCCCAAAATAGAATTTATCAGACCATCCATATCAAATGATAAAATGAAGACAATTTCCAACACTGTCATGTCAAATCATCTCCTACCCTGACATCTACCATAGTAACTCAATAATGATTCACATGACCAATGCCCAATTATACTCCCTTAAGAGAATCATACAACGCCATCTTTGACAAATTGATAACAACATACTTGATCACACTACTGACTATCTAATCATTAACAAATTTAGGCCATAACGTGTGTGGTATCGTGAGGATCACTATTGTAAGTACCATCAAGTCCGAGGACATGACATAGAGAAATGTTAGACATTCAAAGATTTGGTCCAAAGACTCATTGATCAGGGAGAACTTCAAGTGGATAACCCAAATACCTCACCCAATCAACCATTACATATTTTTAAACAACCATTTCCAAATCAAACACCCACATTGACAAACAAGACTGCCTCTACTTCTATATCTCAAACCCCTAGTACCCACACCATAAACACTATCCACTTTGGCGATAAGAGTCTAGTTTCCTCCACAACTTTACCATCTTCATCAACCATTACACCAGTCCCCTTTGACACACTCCCTACATCCACAAACTCATCAACATTCATCTCCACACCAACATTAGTCACATCCATGCCCACTTCAGCACCCCTTCCTATACCCACGCCTATCTCCACACCTACCACCCCCTCCTCATGTGCAAATATTATTTATGTGTCGTTACCTCTTACACCTACTCCATTAAATCCAATTACCTTACCAAAAATTATCCCACCTCTACCTGTTATCCCATCCTTAGCCTCACTTCTAGTCCCTCTTTCCACACTTTTACCAACACCTACTACATCTACTATTATACATTCATCTATCTCATCTCCCTCTTCCATGGCCAAGTCATTACTTGATGATTTTTGGAAAACATTCCAGCTTTCCTTGACTTCGAATTATCGTCCCATTTCCTCTATACCATTAGATACTCACACATCCACGCAGTCCCCACAAATATCCACTTCAATATCATCTTCAGTTCCTCATGTAGAGATTCTTTTCATTCCCTCTAAAAATCCCCATTCACATACAAGATCTAGGCCCCCATTTCCCAAGCATTCTCCTTCACATCCTCGTCGAAAAGTGGACCTCACTATTCCCAATACTAGCTCCCTGGAGGCCACACCATCTCCTTCTATTTTAGGACCACACCCCTCATCATCCTCTTCCATTCTAGGAGCCTTCCCTTCACTAACAACCCATACTACTACTAAAACAATGCAACCACCTTTTTCAACCAATATCTTAAAGAAAATTTGAAGGCATCTATGTCTCCCACTAATATCCCACATCAAGCACATTCATCTTCCCTTCCAAAATATAAAACAATGTCCAAAGCCATTATTACATCACCACCTTCCCAAACATCATTCCAAGGTTCTTTGTCGATAACATCAGGTTATTATACCACCATGTTTCATGAGCTACTCCAAGCCTTAGCCATCACCTTACCACCAATTAAATCTTTTAATCCAAATGCGCCAAGGCCTTCCTGGTTACCATGCCCTGGACATGATACTGAACATTACAAAGCTCTCCAAGCCATTGTGCATAATTTTTTTAATGAAAATATTAATGATGAAAAACTAACTCTACCATCTCCCCTACCAATTTCCACATCCCAACATGTGTATGTCCAAACATCTCAAAAACCCTTTCATTAACAAATCTGTCAAGTACTCCACTACCAAATAAAGATACAACCAACCATACCATAAAGATATTATCAAAAGAGGATGATCCCGAGGATTGTCCTCCTCTTTTAATCAACATTGTTTGGATAACCACCCATTCAAAACCATATAACCCTTCATGTACCTCATCGTTCACCCGTAAGACTTATGTCACTATCCCTCCTCCTAAAGAGATTTCCACCTCCACACCTCTATCACGGCCAAAGGTTGTCATCACCGCTCATACCAATCATCCCACAACAACATCTTCATCTTCTTCTAAATCCAAGGTATCATTCGGCCTCCCGAATCCTTCTCCCATTGAACACACCATTATTAAACAACTTCACTAGGCTCCTGTCAAAATTTCACTCTATGAGATTATCCAAAGCTCTCCACACCATAAACAAGCTCTTATGGAGGTCTTACAATAGATCCTAGTATCATCCAATGAGCCCCAACCTTTCACGGCTTTATCTCATGCCTTTGTAACATCTGCTACCGTATCATTTGAAAGTTCAGAAATCCCTAGGATACCACAAGAAGAACATGATCTACCATTGTTCATCACAGTCCACATCGATGACACCTACATCTGTCAAACCATGATTAAAAATGGTGCTAGTATCAATATCATTTCTTCTCATACCTTCAATCAGCTCAAATTTCCTAATACCATTATTTCCAAGTCTCCTACCATTCTACATGGATCTAATGATGCTATTACTCCCCCATTAGGAACAGGTTGTTCTTCCTATCCGTGTCGGCCATAAACTCCTCCATGAGCTTTTCTACATCATTGAAGGAGAATTCCAATATAATCTCTTACTGGGGCATCCTTGGATTTGTGCCATGCATTATGTCCCATCTACTCTTCATCGATGTATCAAATATGAACATGAAGGGAGCACTTATGCTCTTTCAACTGAGATCCCTCCTTCCAAGACATGTTGCATGATCTACAGACCTAAGGATGTCCTTGTTCCTAAAACTAAATTTTCTTCTGATGCATCCACTAGTTCTTCTATACTTCCATCTACCTTACCTCATACAAACTCTTTGTAGTAATTTTTACACCCACCAAAGAACAAGGGAATCCCATGTGCACGGCGGTCTATCACCCAACGGTTGTTGGGTGCTCAACTAAGGCATGTGATAGTGCTTTGAGTCTCTCTTTTATGTGAGTTAAGTGGGAAACCATCATTTATGTTAGGAACTTAATGAATAAAGGTGGAAATGAGACATACAATCATCATAGGGCTCAGAATGCCTCTAGACAAATGTATTCATTCCAAACAGAGTACTTATAGATAACAGATAGAACTACAATAGAAAGGAAAATACATAAGGATTTACATCTATTCCATAACATCCATGAGTAGAAACGAAAAGATATAGATATGAATTGAATCAATTACATTCATACCCATTCATGTTTATAACCTCATTACATTTAATGGACCCATTAGACTACAAAACTTGATCCGACCAAGTCATACATCACAAAGAGGGATCATGTCCTTCATCTATACAAAGAAAAATTTATATCCTAGCCCCTTAATACATTACTTATTTATATAGCCTCTACCCATTTCATAGAGTTCTCGTAGTTTTCACGATGAGCTCCGCTCTCTCTATTCTCCTCTCATCTATCCAATCTATATATTTTTCTCCTACGGGTGCTTATATATATAGGCATCCCAAAGTGCCAACTCATCCTTCTGTGGCCTCAGATCTAGTGCCAAGTCTTTAAATGTGGTCCTCCATGGGATCATGCTCCTCCAGGAATGAGCTCTCCACTTTTTTCCATGATGTCTTCTAAAACTTGTTATCACTAAGCATATTCCTTTTATGTGCATCATGTTGCTAGGATGACACCTTATCCACTCTACATGTGCAGTCGGGTCACACTTTTCTCATGTCCTACCCAAAATGCCCAATATGGACAAGTCCTAAAACCTTAGCTCATGTCATCACATGCGCACTACGAATTTTCTTAAACCCTTCCTTAAACCTATCCTGTGCACCTTATCCTTGCACAACCTTCTTTAACTAGGCCTTGCATGCCTATACGCCTTTTTGTACTTAGCCACTATTTTGGGGTCCAAACATCACCCCACACTATGCTTGTTCTTCATCCACAGGAAAAATTCTCTAATGAATAAAGAAGTATAGTAGACTTACATCTTGTAAAAAGAATAAGGGGATGAAGAATTTGGGAAAGAAGAAAGAATGGGGAAGGGATGACATTATTACAATAAGCTAGGAAAATATTTCTGCAAGTCAACCTCCAACTTGTTCTAGGAATCGACTTCATTTTGCGCTCTTTGATAGAGGTTGCCGACTAGGGTGATTACCTCCCCAAAACTTAGTCCATCTCCTTGAGTGTTCATAGTGTCAAAAATTTTCTCCAACTCCTTTCTCATGTCTTCAAGTGTGCCCATCCTTCAGTAATCTATGGGTACAGTTCCTTCAACTTGATTTTTAATTGAGCCCCTTAAGGTTTCAATGGAATTAGATTTATTTTCAACCCTCAAGCAAGGATTCTGTCCCTTTCTACCCTATTTCCTTATTCTTCTCTTGAAACTCCTTCATCTTTGCTTCATGAGTGGTGAACAAGATTCTAACCACTCTTTCCTTGTTTGCACAATTATCGTACACGGCCTCAACAAATTGGGTAACAATCTTGAAATCTGTAAGTACCTTGTTATACTCAATAATGATTGCTACCACTTTCAATTTTTCTTCCCTTTCCAAGCATGCTGCCACTTCTTTCATAGACTCCTGTGGTCAACAGTTATCTCTCCATGGTGTGGATGCACATAAGATCTTCTAAGCATTCAAGAGCAGATCCATACTTTTGCGCGGGTGGCGTTAGGTCTAGATGCTTCAACATAATGGCACTTGTGATAGACTCCATATTTTTATACTTCATGCACCTTCAACTTCTCATCCCTTAGTTTGTGCTTTAGCTGCATGTTGCTCAAATCTTCTTATTTCAAGCCCTTAGTCTTCTCAGCCAGCTCCTCTTCCTTCTTTTCTACCTTTTCCTCTAGAAATCTTACATAACTCATTACATAACTACTCGGCCAAGAGTTTCTGGACATTTACCAAGGGGTTGGTTCCCTTAGACTTTGTTCTTGGTATGAGTGCCCCTTGGTATACTTCAAACTTTGGCACATCAATATAGGACTCAAACGCCCAAGAGAACATCTTCCTTTTCCTGGGGTACATGCCCTCCTTGTCAAATGACTCCATAGCTAGAAGTTCTTCCATGGGTATAGTACTCTAGAAACACATGTGTAACACCTTCCTTTGGTCATCAACATATCCCATGACTTGTCCTTGTTCTGTATCAAGGATCTTCCTTCCCAAGCGCATAACTTTGGGGAAACTCACCGTTAGACTAGGACCTCCTCCCATACTGACTTGTTCTTTCTCAACGCTTTCCTCTTTACCCTCTTCCATCACTATGTCAGTGTTGCGCTCCAATTCTTGTTCTACCAAGGCCTCAATTATTTTCATTGCTTCTCTTTCTACCACCTCATTTACTTTCTCCTATGTAAGGCTTGGATCTTTCTACTTCTATGCACCAACCTCCTCACTTCTTCCCATGTCTTGGGTGCCTTCCCCCCCTGGCTACCCTTGCACCGCATGAAAAGGAACCCATGTTCTTCTTCTCCGCCCTCTTCTTTTGAATCGTGCACACTGAAGGCATGTGGCTCCTGATCTCTTTCAAGATCATCATCTTCATCGTCATCATCATTTTCACCTATGTATCTCTCCAAGATCTCCGTCTCCTCTGAGTCAGCTTCCTCTTCTATCCTCTGCTTCTTTCTGAGAGGTGACTCTTCCACAAGGGATCCAACCTTCTCTGCTTCCTCTGACAACTTCTCCTTGGTGAGGGGTTTCTCTGGTGCCTCTTCTTCTGGGGTCTTCTCCTTTACTGAGGATTTCTTCCTACGTGTATAGGTGCTAGGTTTAGCACTTGCCACTAGGGCGCTTACTGGATGGGCAGTCTACACACTTGGTGCTTTTTATTCTTCTCTCTCCCTTTTCTAAGTGTGGAATTTCTTCTACCCATGGGATATTTAGGTATGGAGACATCATTCTCTAGGTATGCACCTTTCTCAAATTTTGGCCTAATGCAGATATATACACGCGCCGCGGACTTTCCTGTAATTGTTAGAGTAAGGGGTTTCATCATTTTGATTTCATGCACTACATACTTTTCCACGTACGTGCACTTCTTGTGGTATACTAGCATCCTGCACATCTCGCCGTGATCCAGATCAACTTCACTAAGGTAAAACCTTAGTCTCTACTTCTTTGAACCTGTTAACTCCCACTTAAAAGTACTAGATGGTGAAGGAGAACAAGAGTCTACACCATGGGCTCATGGTTTCATCCACCAACTTAAATATACTTATGCAAAAGTGCTGATACACAAAAAACTTAGCTTCTACCATTGTAAGCACCAGTAGTTGCTCTGGGATTCTCCACTCTATCCCGAATGCATCGCTTAAGCACTTATACCAATTGTCCATGCATGCCTTGTGGGAGGATGTCATTGTTTCACATGTATACTTTGAAAATATTTTCATGGGTGAGGGATCTTCAGCTGGATACTCCCAAACAAACTTGTCTTCCACGTCAGCACTCCTATCTCCAAAAATACAATTGTCAGGAGGACATTTCCAAAGAGTATCTTGTCTCCTTCCCTGGGCATTGCTGATATCTCATTTGCAATGAAGGCCGATAAATTATAGATTGTGCCCTTTGATATTTTTCTGCATACATTCAACCAGGCCTTATTCACTGCGTGTCCACCTTTCTTGATCATTTAACTTTATGACCAGGTATGTGGCCATTCTCATGACGAGATTTGGGATTTTTGCAATATCAAAATACCTTGACCCCTTCTTGTAATCATATGCAGTGATGGTTGCTTTGATGGCTTCCTTGTCACTCAGGTCATCATCTATGTTGTCTCCCTCACAGATGAGGCCTGTAAACTTCAAAATCAACTAAGGGGTTATGCGCATCTTACACCTGTAAAGTAAAAGTGGTCCTCATGCACACATGACATCAGCCACTGATAGAGGTGCTCAAGCTTTCTAAAATAGGGAAACTCATAGAGTTGTAATAACCCTACCTTCTCCAACTTCACTTTTACCTCATCGCTATAGATGGGAAAACCCTCTGGTGTCCTTTTGTTCATCAGTGCACTAACTCTAGCACCATTTCCTTCTCTGTTGTGCTTGTGTGATGGTTATAATTTCTCACCACCATCTTTCTCAAATGGGATTCCCACTCCTTCCCAAGAAAAACCCCATCCGGGTACTGCATTTCTACATACCACTCCTCATTCATGCTTGTTTTGGTTGTTGGCTTTGGCTCTCTCGCCCTTGCCCTGCCCTTTCCCTTTCCCTTTGGCTTCTTAGGTGACATGACTAGTTTCTTGGGTGCCATTGTCTAGGTCCTCTTATCACTTTAATATCTTCTTGTTACTCTACTCTTCCAATCCTTCCAACCTTAGATCTCAAACTTGTGAAGAAAACCTCTTAAACCCGTGCCCTAGTTCTTCAAACCCTAACTAGGATAATTCCTTCACAAGACGGCGCCTTCTCACAACTTCTCTTACGCTTGTGAAATCCCTTCCTTCTAGTTTGCAAATCCAAACTAGTTATTCACGCTCAAAATCTTCAAATTTTTCTTCACACGGATCAGTTCTGGAAGCCCTAGTTTGTAATGATGCAAAAGTGCTTCTTTCTTTGTATACATAAAGTAAATAATGAAATGAATTGACCTTATATTTATAGTTTTTCCCACTTTGTAACATTAAATGATACCTTACCTACTACCATACTTTAACACTTAATGTGGATTTTTCAAACAAACCCAACTTTAGCACTTTAACTCACATGCCCAACCTTGCGCGGAAAATTCCCCAACCTTCTGGCATGCAACCAATCCATCTTGATAGGAGACTCTTGCACGTGCATAACCAAAGTACCGAAGGCACTTCTTCTATCATTATTTTTACTCTAACCTACCTCATGTTGCTTATGTACTTCTTCTTCTCTTGTATGTGGATCCCCAATGTAGCCTTATCCTGACACCAACCATCCTTTTTCACCTTTTCTTGCATGTACTTTCTTCACAAGGCCATTCAACCAAGCTTTCCAATGTAATCCTTCATGGTGCTTCATACTTTGATTTCTTCTACCTTACTCCACCCCACACTAAAATCATGCGCGGTCCTCTGCATAATTACAAATTTCAAAAAGTAATGAAATTACCAAAGACCTTAGGTGCAACAAAAAAACAACGAGAAAGGGAAACACAAGAAAGGAAAATGCATTAAAGAAAATCCTAAACTAATTGGCAATACTACCTTATTTACAAACACCAAGAAGACTTATTTATAGTAGGGCTTCAGCCTACTCCCATTGAAGTGATCTGGAAATGTTGTCCCATCCAAGTGCTTTCAGAATCTGGAATGCACCTAAATCAAGGATGTATGAGATGGTGCAAGGACCTAACCAATGTACTTTTAACTTCCTAGGATGGTGTAGAAACTTAGAATCATACAGTAAGACCATCTACCCAATCTAAAACTTCTTGATCCTAATGTGGAGATCATGTCATGCTTTTTGGTTTTCTTTTTCTCGCTATTTGGCTCCATTTGGCCAATGATCTCCTTTTATTCAGCTTCATTAATTTATCAATCCTTTCTTCCAGTGCTTTCTCATGCCTAACCCTCCTATGTGTGCTATAAGAAGAGAAGGTAACATAAACTAAACTGGAAGGACAACTTACACCAAACACCATTTGAAATGGTGTTTCTTTGTTTAACCTTTTATAAGTTGTCCTATAAGCCCATAATATGACCGATACCTTGTCATCCCAATCTTATCTTTCGACATCACAAATATTTGTCAGGGTATGACTCAATATCTTGTTAAATGCTTCCGCAGGTTGCATTTTCTTGTGGGTGATAAGGTGTAGTTTTGTGATGATCCACCATGAAATCTACTAATAGGATCCTCATGGTCTCATTCAAGAAATGTGTACCCCTATCGCTGGTTAAAATTAAAGGGAATCCATACCTTGTGATAATGTTCTCCCACAAAAATATTGCTACTGTAGCTACTGTACAGTCTTTAGTTAGGGCTGCCTCTTCCCACCTTGTCAAATAGTCCATGCAAGTGATTACATAGTGTGATCCAGTCCTACACACTGTTGGTGCAATAGGGCCTACAAATTCTATTTCCCATTTCTCAAAAGGTTCAATGCTAGGGATAGGGTGCAAAGGCATTTCATCTCTCCATCTTGGCTTGCCAATGTGTTGATAATGGTCACACACTTTACAATACTCCTTGCAATCCTTATACAAAGTTTCCCACCACAATCCTACCATTAATATTTTATATGTGGTGGCATTGCCTGCATAATGTCCACCTACACTTCCTTCATGTGCTTCCTCTATGATGGTGAAGCGCTCATGCTCTAGTACACACCTGCGTAAAACTTCATCATGCCCTAGTTTGTATAAGTCCCCACTGATCAACATGTAGGGCATGACACATATGGCTAGTTTCTTTTTCTCTAATGTCTTCATCCCTTCCGGTGCCATACCTATTTTAAGGAACACAATAATATCCTCCAAGTCTGAGGGCACATGCCACAACCTAAACAGTTACGCATCTGGCATGGTATCTTCAATGCTTTGTGTGTCATCCCCTAAATCAATCCTAGAAAAATGGTCAGGTATGGAATTACTCTTTCCTGGTTTGATAATTAAGGTGAACTCAAACTCTTAGAATAACAACACCCATTGACATATGCGCCCTTGTAGGATGAGATTTTTCACAAAATATTTTAATGCCATGTGGTCAGTGTAGAAGGTAAAGGGAGTTACCAACAGATACTGCTTGAAATTATGAAGCGCGTAGATCATAAACAATACCTCACGCTCGGTCGTAGTAATATTATGCTATGCTGGTGTCAACTTCCTACTTATAAAGCATAGGGGGTGATCAATAATTCCCTCACCAGGCTATGCAAGAAACTCCCCAATGTCCATTTCGGAGTCATCTACATAAACATGGAAGGGCTTATCCCAAGAGGGGAAATGTAATATAGGCATGGTGACAAGCCTATCCTTTAATGTGTCGAATTCCTTCTACCACGCCTTTCCCCAATGGAAGGAACTTTTATGTTTGAGAAACTCTTCTAAAGGCATGAAAATCTTGGCATACCCCTTGATGAACTTCGATAGAGCCCACGTGTCCAAGAAACCCGCAAGACTTGTGCTTTGACTAGTTGGATCCCCACCCAAAATCACGCAATTTTGGTAGGATCCACCAAGCAAGCCTTCTTTGCATATGATATATCCCAATAGGGTCCCAAATGGGGTAGAAAATACACACTTCTTGATGTTGAGGGATATCCTTAATTGCCAACACCTTTCAAACATCAATCTCATATTTTCACAATGGTCCTTGACTAGTCCATACATGGTCCAATCATTAAGGTAGACTTGGAGAAACTTGTGGATGAAGTTCTGGAAGGCTTGCACTACAATGCGTGAGAATAAAATAGGTGCATTCCTTAACCCAAAAGGCATGACTGTATAGGAAAAATATCCCCACTCGATGGTGAAGGTTGTCTTTCTATGGTCTTCCTTTGCAATCCTCACCTAGTGATAGCTTGGGAACCCATTTGTGAAAGAGTAGACTTTGTGACCTACCACTCCTTCCAAGATTTCTTGATGAATGGGGTTAGGAAGGGATCAATGACAGCACTCCATTCGAGATCCCTATAATCAACACATATCCTTATCATTCCATCCTTTTGATACTAATCACAATTATACTTATCCACTCTAACTCATCGACAACCTCTATGCTTATTTATGCTATCATCTTGTCTATTTACTCCTTGAACTTCACACGAAGATTAGGATTCATTCGGTATGGTATCTTCTGGACCAGAAACACACCTTCCTTCAACTTAATTTTCATTTCCCCATATAATGGTGAATGCATTTGAGTTCATGATACCCACGTAAGAATAAATCCTAAAAAACATGTAAAAGATCAATGATCTTAGAGAATTCCTTCTCCAACCAATAATCTCTAATGATAACTTCCTTGGGTTCCACCTCCAACCCAATAGTAACCTTCATTGTCTTTAAAGGCTCATGATAGGCACGCGTTATTTCATCAGCACTATTTATCACTTCACGTGACCCTAGAAAATGGTTATCCTCTAAATTTTCCATCTCTTCACCGTATATGACATAGACCATCTTGCCTTTTTCTTTCTCTATGCACACATGCTCAAACTATACCTCATCAGACTCATCTTCACCAAATTTTCCCTCCAAGCATGGATCTCCTAGAAATTCTACAAGTCTATCCTCTACCTTTGCACTATCCCCCATCGTAAGGAACTTGACCTCCTACAATGCCTTATCCACCAATGGTTTGGTGTTTCGATACTCAAATGCTTGGATGTGATCAGCCGCTAGTTCTTGCCAATTCCCTGTTTGGTGGTGTGTCTCAGAGTGGATGTACCATGCGCATGTAACCTTGTAGTGTAGAATATAGTTTGTGTACCCAAAGGGATAGTGGCAAAGCTTCCATGCCTTCCCTCCAAGCTCTCTCATAGGATTGGATGTGGAAAGATGTAGTTACCATGGTAGTCTTTGATGGTGGTGGGTGTGTTGCTTCTAGAGAAATGAACAGAGAAGGAAATTCTCACTTCATGCCATTCTAAGAGATTATCTCAATGCGTTGCCCACTAGTGTGCAATAGTTATTAGTAGGATGTAACTTAACGTCCCCTTATTTCATTTTCCTCCATCCACTGAGCTTCCATCTTCTGCAAAAATACCTCAAGGGAGGTTCCTCCTAAGTACTTAGTTATCTCCTTTTTCTCCTAGGTGCCAAACCATACGCGCCTTTGTCACCTTTATCACCGATCCTTTGAAATGTCGTCTAATTAACTCATAATTTCCATGTGCCTTGTTATCACATGCTACATTGGTGGTGTCACCGAGGGAATGAGCATCCTCAAATTGGATAACTCCGTATGTGGCATGAATTATCTTTGGATCCCCGATTGAGCGCACATATATTCTATCTAGGACCTTTTCTCCCAAAGGTTCAAGTATAGGTGTTGACTTCCCATCGCCTAAGGGTATGATGACCCATTTCTCCTCATTTTCAAATCTTATTTACCCCTTATTAAACCAAAGATCCACATTGTTCTTATAGCACCACGAGCACCCAAGTAGTGCTAGGAAATTGTCTACCTCGATGAGTGCCAAGACTTGAAGTACCAAGTAAACTTAGCTCCCTAAATGGTGATAGTATGCATCCTTTAAGACAATCGATGGGAATTGCCTTCGTTTATTTTCCATATACAACACATTCAAAGATGATTGTAATGAAGGCCTTCCCATCTAATGCAAAGCATCCAATGTGAGAACATTGACCTTTTCACTTGTGTTAATGAGGATATTACTAAGGAGCCATCGATCCACGATCACATTTAACATGATATCCCTATCATAGTCAAGGATGTGAGGGGAAGGTTTGCATGCAAGACCTACCTCTAGCGCTCTTCCCCTTCACATGGTACCTTCTGTTTCAACCATGCTCCTAGTAGGGGAATAATATTCTCTTGCCTTATCATTTTCATACTTCCTTGACCTCATCCAGGTCATATTGTGGTACCTCGACCTTCCTTATTTGCTCCTCACTCCTAGATTGCTCCTTTAGACACTATATTTCTCCTTGTAAACTTTGAATGACATCTATGGTATCTTGATATACCTCCTTTTGATGCGTATGGTCTAGGTACTTCCCATGTACCAATTCTTCCCTTGAAACCAGGTTCTTCTACCTTGGTATTTCCTTTGCATGTGCAGCCTCTACTCTTGTTGTTACCATAATAGGTTCTAAGACAAAGTGCCACATGTTACCCATGACATCCATTATGTGTTCGTCTTCTTAATGCTTTCCATTACGTAACCCTTTTCCTTCGGTGCTACTTGATTCATGTGCTTAAACAACTCAGGGCACTCCTCATACTTGTGTTTCTTCCCGCACCATGAGCACTACAATAGGTCTGGGCACTCTCATTTGTAATGCTCTATAGACCCACAATTAAAACAAGTTCCATGTGGGAACTCACTTCTTCCTCCTCCATGGTTTTGTTAACTATTTAACCTAGCTGGTAAGAAGGCTATATGTCAGACTAATGTTTTTAAGAAATCCTCGCACAATGAATTTTGCTAAGGCTGAGAATCTAATTTTTTTCAATTTTCAAACATCGAGTTTTTCTCTTTGAGTTTTTAAACTCAATTTCAGAATTTCTTTTTAAAATTTCTGAAGTCCGAATTTTGGACCTTCAAGTTTTCAGAACTTTTTGGCTCATTTCGTCTAAATCCCTCTCGGACTTCAAGTTTGAAACTCCAAAAGTCTAAATTTTTGGACTTTCAGGTTTTGGGTTTTCAGAGTTCTCTCGAGCTATTTTTAGGATTTTTACATGAATTTTTCCGAAGTCTGAATTTCTGAAAGTCTAAATTTTGAAAAATTAAGGTTTTTAGGTTTCGGACTTATCAATTGCCAATTCATCTTTTGCTTCCCATTTTTCCAAAGTTTGAAATCCTGAATTTTTAGAATTTCAGGCTTTCGGGTTTCGGACCTTTGGAAATTATGAGTGAAATTAATTTCCACCTACATCGTCTTTGGTTAGAAATTTACCATTAATGTCGATATTTCTATATAAACTGATATTTTTACTTTTTATTTTTACCTGACACTTTCACACTTTCACTCTGACATTTCACTCTCGTACTTTGTGGTGTCTTTTTCAAGGTATGTTTTTGGTTTTATTTTCTTTTGGTTTAGGTATTTTTCTTCCTCCTTCTCCCCATTTGGGTTTCCTTTTGTTTTCCCTCTATGTTTTCTTGTAATGTCTTTATTTTTCACCATGTTTTGTTGTGTGAGTTTTCTCTAGATTTTCAAGTATGTTCAGGGGATCTTTTTAGGTCCCTCGTACTTCCTCTTGTTTCTCAATTTCAAACTTGGATTTTCAACATTTATTTTGCAATTTCCTCTAGATATATTCCTTTAAGAATTTTTGGAAAACTCATCTCAGAGAGTTCTTTTGGCAAATCACAATTAGAGATTTCAGGTTTTTTAGGAATTGGAGATTTTAGGTTTTTAGAGTATTGGAGATTTTGGGTTTTCAGAGAATTAGAGATTTCAGGTTTAAGGAGAATAAGAGATTTTAGGTTTTCAGAGAAATGGAGATTTCAAGTTTTCAGAGAATTAGATATTTTAGGTTTTCAAAACCGCTAACTTTGGGAAACTTTTTTAGAGATTTCTTTTGGTGATTCCTTTTGGTCCTTTTTCGGTTCAGAATTTAAGAGTTTCCTTGTTTTTGGGTTTTGAATTTCTGCAACATTCAACTCCCAAAACATAGGTTTTGATGTTTACCTCCACTTCAAAGGGAAAAGAGAAGATGAAGTACACATTTCTTGGGGTTGCTCCCCAATCCTACTTGACCTTTAACTTAGGAAGTATCGGGGACACCGATCTAGGATAGATTGATCTTCCCGAGTTCTGGGAAAGATTAAAGGCCCGAACAAGAAGCCATGGATGCAGGCCATCTACGACAATGGTCTTTACCTTGTTGCCATTTTTCTTACATTTATGCAATGCCCAGAGTTTGTCTTGGCTGTAGCAGTTCACTACAACGAGGACTCTATGTCGATAAGAGATAACGATGATAAGGTGGTGATCCATCTAGACCTAGATTTCTTCAAAGACTTGTTTAAACTTCCAGATGTTCAATATTACACCAAAATATCACCTGAAATATAATTTGAACAATGGGATAAAAAATAAGAAGTGTGCTTGAAAGTTATGATGAAATCCTACCTGACTAATAATTTCACCAAGTTGCCCAAAACTATAGGTTGATCAGATTTCATTCAGGAAGTCAACGATCTCATTGTGATTTTAAGTAGAGTTTCAGAATTCTTCTGCAAAGGAATTACATGAATGGATGTTCTTGTACATAGCGACTATCAAGAAGAATGATGAGTTTATCCAATGGGGTGAACATATTAGTAGAAACATTCACTATTAGTTGGGCAAGGTGTCAGAAAATAAAAATTTCTACATGACATCTTTTCTAGTATATGCAACTGCTGCTATGGGGGATTTTATAGGATTGAATACCATGGGTGTTTGTAGCACCTCCCAAATATATGAGTTTTACCCCAACTTATTATAGATGAGGGGGTAAGCACTTCTCGAAGAATCAATAATGCTTTCTTGGCTGTTGTCCTCTATCGTTACGATTAAGAGCTATATAACCGGAGGATTTCCGATGAGGCTTTCTAAGAGGTACAAGAATGGGGAGAAATCTACTTTCAGTTTCCCACATTCACCTACCTTCAAATTATGGGTTTCATAGGTGCCCAAAGCAAGTTGCTTTGAGGTGCCCCACTAACAAATGGGTTCTTCTAGAATTGGTTCAAGTAGTTTTGGATTACCATCAAATCCAAAACAAGCGTCACAAGGTGGGAATGCATTTCCTTGTTTCAATTGGTAGGTATTCTTGCC
Source organism: Taxus wallichiana var. yunnanensis (assembly GCA_018340775.1). NCBI lineage: Eukaryota > Viridiplantae > Streptophyta > Pinopsida > Cupressales > Taxaceae > Taxus > Taxus wallichiana. The sequence goes on along the minus strand of CM031239.1, from coordinate 18,896,027 downwards.
CAAACATCCACAAGGAAAAAAATGTGGATGTAGAAATAGCTAAGGTAACCTTGTGGACCTTCCATCCGCAAACTGATTTTGACTATTGGGGTAAGTTCGGGGAGACAGGTAAGTCCAGTGCTCATGTGCCCCAATTAGAAGATATATGGATTCATTTTTGGGATGAGTACATAATGCGACAAAGGGATTATGAGAGGTTAACTCTTAATGAAGTGTGGCAATTTGGATTTGCTGATGTGCCAAAGGACTTACAGGATAATGATGAGGTCCTAGATTCATCATACATGAGTGATAATATTTCTAATCAACCACTGCCATGGATTGATTGGTATGTGGAAGAATTCATAATACTAAAGAAAGGGTGGGACCCATTCTAAAGAGAACTTATAGTTGGTTGGCCACCTTGGGAATCTCACCCAAAGGGGAAAATCAACCTACAAATATAGGGTCTACATCAGTAGTAAACCAACCAACACCCACAAAAGGAAAGAGGTTGACTCAAAGGGTTCCTACCATTCCAAAGAAGATCTCATTTGTGGTTGGTGGCTCATCTCTTTCTAGGTCTGCTGCTCCCAAGATTATAGAATCTACAGTGCCAGTTACTGAGGTAGTTGAAGTGAGTGCCTCTCCTAGTATTGTCCAAGATCCATCACATCTTCCCCTTCCTCCATTATCACTTCCAATATCAGTTCCTTCCACTTCTACCATCATTTCTTCCTTCCCATCCCCTTCCATGGCCTAGGTATTTTTGTCACTTCCAGTTCTATCAGCTAGGAAAATATTGGGTCACCCATTTCCTCTTCACTTCCTTTAACATTCCCATTTTCTTCAATTTCAACCTCCAACATTGCTTTATCGATTCCTATTTCTGTCCTCACACCCACACCTTCCATCATTACTACCTCTGCTCAGATATCAGCTAGCATTTCTAGTGATCTTTCTCTAACTAATACTTCGGGTATCGATCTGCTACTCCATCTTCACGCTCTTACCATACCAGAGTGGCTTATTAGATAGACTCCCAAACAAAATAAAAAGGTTCCTCTGGGAGATGTGATAGATCTCAGTATATTAGAGTCCATGCCCAAAAGAAAAGCTAAGATACTGAGAACCATATGAAGTTAGATGGTTAATCCATCTAGAGATCATGTGAAAGAAGTGGCTACCCTTGTTGAGGGAAAACTAAAGAAACCCACAACAAAAATAGACTATCGGATCTCAAAGTTCTCATTGGGGAAGGCTACTCATGAAGGAGCCAAAAAGATGTACACACTGCTCTTGGGGCCCTTTTGGAGAAATACAACAAAGACAAGGCCACCAAGGATGAGCTTAAGGCCAAAGTCGAGAATCTCACTGCACTGTTGCATGTAGAGTAACCTAGCCCACTCCGTCCACTAACATCTCAACTACTACGGCCATGAAAATTTCATCTACAATCGATGATATTTCCTATCATGAGCTCAAGAAGATAGGCCAAAAAGGGAGAACAGTGAATGGATGGATGGAAAGGATCTTGCAAGAGGCCAATCCTTTGATTAAGGAAGCCATTGAGATTTATACTGATTTACAGGTTGCAAAAACTAATATTGCTAAAATAAATGAATCTTTCTCTGAAGATAATAATAACTTAAAATTAACTTTGGCAACATGGATTGATATTAGAGAGGAATATTCTGATTTACTTCTGAAGGAAGAGGTAATTGATGATGCCTCTAAATTGTTTGAATATCAAAAGGCTATGGAATTTCGGTGTTAGGTGCTACATGATTTGATTAAGAAATTGGAGGAGAAGAAAGTGGAGATTATAGATGCCCTCAATGATATCTTGGAAAATTTTGACAACACCAACTACAAGTTCTTCAATGAAAACATTGATGCTCTTCCCGAAGACCAAATTAAAGAAAATTTCTAAGATTTGGTGAAGTGGGATAGTGATGTTGCAAAGAATTTCAATAGTGACTCCATTGATTGACTAGTTCTATGTTAGAATTTCATAAGGAGACTAATAAAGGTCACAAATAAGATTTGAAGGTTATCATCCAGGATCACAAAAGAGTTTTAGACAATGGACGTAGTGAATCACTATGCGTGTGGACCTAGACATGAAGAAACCCAGGGTGTTATCAAGTGCTTATTTGAGTAAAGACATCAAATGGTTGTTTGGGAGGAAGGACAACAAAAATTATAGAGAAAGGAGATGCAGGTGAATCAAGCCAAAGCTGAGTAGCCATGAAAGGATAGGTTCAAGCTCCAGAATCAGTCAAAGTTGTAGGGTTGACTTGGTCAACTTTTTCTAACAAGTTTGCTATTTTTATAGGAGCCTATTCCCTTTCATTAATGAAATTACTATTTTTAGTTAAGGTTAGTTAAAGGCCCTACTATAATGGCTCAACCTATGAACTTATAAATAGTGGAATGCTTCTATTATTTGATATACATATATTTTAGAGATTTTGGTGAAGTTGCTCTTCGGGGGTGCAAGTGATTTGGTGACAACATTTTGGCATGGCATGCATTCTGTGGGGACGAGTTGGTACCTCTCTTCTCATTCCATTGACACAAGGTACCTAGTGACTCCATCTCTCTAGATTTCAAAGTTCAGTACATCAACTCATGTAAAGGATTCACACAAGAGCTTCTTTAAGGTGAGACAATTGTTATCATACAAAGATTTCTTTGTCTCCCCAAGGAGAAGGGGAAGAATTATTTCAAGCACCATCGATGTCACTTTACCTCGTAGAGGGCATTGAACTCCTCCTAAAATAAATCTTCCTTCACTAAGACACAACTAACTTTTGAATGTCATGGCAACCAATGCTTGTCCTCCTTTCAATACCAAGCAATCCTTTGTTAGCACAAAGAGATGCCATACCAGCAATAGCCTTGAAAATTTTACCATTTTATAATGGAGAGACTAATGTTTCACCTCGTGAGCACATACTGGATGTAGCCAACATCTACATGGTACACAATATCATAGAGGATAACATAGCAGTTTGACTCCTTGCTACCTCATTCAAAGGGAGAGCACTTCAATGGTTCTAGAGTTTAACTGCTGGATCTGTTACCACTTGGAACAAGTTAGGCACAAAGTTGTGTAAGTAGTTTGAAGAAAAAAGTGATAATCTCTCACTTGTAGAACAATTTCATACTATCAAGAGGTCTCCTCAAGAGTATATGAGTGATTTCAACCTCGCTTTGATAAGACTTGGAAACGGATCTCAACACTTGTAAGGCCATCCCCAGATAGTGCATTTTTATATTACTTACGGGCATTGAATAGTGATGTCACCATCATGATTCAATCCATGGGGGGAACCGTCATCCCTGATGCTTATGAAATCACCGTACGAGCTGAAAATTGCTTAATTCAAGCAATAAAATTGCTACTAGACCTCCCATACCTATTTTCTCAGAGCTTGTAGTCCAACAACTAGTCATTACCCCAATTCCAGTAGATTCTAATTCAATGTCTACATATGTGTCCAATCCCTCAAATGACCTAGCTGAGGTGAAGTCATTGTTACAAACTTTTGGGAATGAACTCGTAGCAATGAAGAGGTAGCAGTCCCAATATACTCACCCCTTCCAATCCCAGTATCAAGAAAATCATCCTCCATTTCAAGGAAACATGGTCAGCCACAGAGCCAAGCCATAACCCAAGCTACAAATGTGAAGCCTTTAAATTTTCGGAACCCTTCGCTACTGCAGTTCTTGAGCTATAGTCCTGGTCTAGAAAAACCTCATCCAAGACTATGAATGGTGCTACCCTTGTTCTCAGCCCCATAATCAGAATCTCTACCCAAATGGAGTTTTAAGTCAAGCCCTTATGGTCCAAAGTATATCCACTCTACCCAAATCATCTGCTGAGCCATCTACTTGAAAGTCAAGACCAACCTCCGGATGAAACCACACTACTAAATTGGAAAGCAGAAGACTTTTGTGGTTTAAATACTGATGCCTCCACTGTAGCATCCAACACACATTCCAAGAAAAGGGAAATAGATACACAGTCTTCCAATACTAACTAGACATCTACTTCTTAGTCCCCAACACAAGTACCAGATGGTAAAGACATGAAAAAGAAATCATCAGAAATATCCACTGATCAGTCTACAAAGAAAGATGGAATTTCAAGTATCACGATGCCTAATAAGAATTATCCAAAGGAGGACCCCAATGCCCCAAAAGGCATTAGAAAAGTGGGAGTAATTCCATTCAACATTGTGGAGAAAATGAAGAAAACCAATTTGAGTGTCACAATGTGGGATGCACTCTTGATTCCTTCTCAAAGGAACTTGCTACGAGAGGCTTTGAATAGTTTTGGCACTACTAACCAATTGTCAAGTCAGGAAGTAGCAGTGGTGACCATCTTATGCTAACCCGAGACAAAGATACATGCTAAGACCAATAAGCCCCCACCATTTTATATCTCACTAATTATTGGTGAGCATTTGGTGCACAATTACATGATTGATTCTTGCAGCCAATAGTTCTATAATGCCTAAACAAGTCACAAATGTATTGCAAATTCCATAAACTCCAATTACAAGAGGGGTTGTTCAACTTGACAATCCAAACTGTGGGGGTCATTAAAGGGCTTCAACTTACTATCCACGCATGTCCTAGCTTGACATTTACACAAGACATATTTGTCATTGATCTTCCTCCCCTCTTTGCCATTTGTTTATCACAAGATTTCACCACAAAAATGGGTGGTTATTTGTCATCATACTGGTCACATATGATCCTGAGGACCAGGTATGGAACTAAGGTAACTATAAGGGTAGAACCAATCTGTCACAATCATGTGGAACCTTACACATCCAAACCCATAAAAAGTAATTACGCCATTTGTGACCACAAAGATGAGAATGCGGATCATGAACCAACTACTCTTATAGAGGAGGTGCCTGATACAGTGCTTGATGAGGTAAGTATAGACCATCAATATGACCCGTATGCCGATTTATTGGCTAACGAAGAATCTGGTCTGTTGTTTTGGATGAGACTAGATTGGGAACTTATTATATACATGAAGAAGGTACAATCGTGCCTCAGTTGGTTAAGACACCTAGTGATTCTAAAGGACTATGGTAGCTATTCTTCGATGGTTCAAGGAGTAAAAATGGATCTGGTGTAGGAGTCATGTTAATTTCTCCAGGAGGAGATAAATATTTCTCATCTTTTCGATTGCAATTCAGTTGTACTAATAATGTCGCCAAGTATGAGGCTCTTATACAAGGGTTGCAGCTAGCCCAACAAAGAGGAATCAAATCCCTGATCATTTTTGGTGATAGCGAATTGGTAGTTCATCAAGTAATAGCCTGTAGTGCATTGAAGAATGATCTCTTAAGATCATATAAGAATTGAGTTTGGGACCTAATAGAGGAGTTTGAAGCTTTCGAGAATTCATGCGGTTCCTAGAAATCAAAATCAAGATGTTGACAGGCTTGCTACTATCGGATCTCAATATGATATACCTATGGACCTCATGAAGGAAGGGCAACAAATAGTTAAAATGGTTGTCCATCCTGCAGTACCGGATAATGTAAGCATTTGGTAGGTTTTTGATAGTGATGAAAAAATTGTTCTTTTTCTACAAAAAGAAGCAGAGTTTGTTACCAAACACTAAGGTAAATTGTAGGAATCCTATGGTGACCAGGTCATTTAGTTGAAAGGAAATAAATTTCAAAAAGGATTGGTCACACTTGAATCTATCTTCAATTGGATGACCAGTCCAAATGAAAAAGCACAAATATGGTGGTCAAAGAAGAATATTTTGAGGAAGTTGAGGTGGCTAGCGAGAAATGTTTAAAGATTGGTAAGGTACACATTGCTTAGGAAAAGAAATCTTTCATTAAATTGTGTTGAGAGTATCATGATATTTTTACATGGAGCTACAAAGACTTGCATGGTTTTGACCCAGGCCTAGCTCAACACATGATTGAACTGGATCAAAACTCTAATCCAGTTCATCAGAAACAAAGGCCAATCAATCCCAAGTTTAAGTCACTAATGAGAAAAGAGTTGACCAAGCTTATCGAATTCTGCATAATTTTTCCCATAAAGCATTCATCGTGGGTAGCTAATCTAGTGCCCGTAAGGAAGAAGAATGGAGAGATTCAGCTTTGTGTAGATTTCAGGGATTTGAACTGTGCCTCCTTAAAGGATCATTATCCTCTTCCATCAATGGAACAGATCCTCCAAACAGTGGTAGGAGCTCAAAGATTTTCTCTATTGGATGGCTATTTAGGGTATAATCAGATTCTGGTCCAAGAATCTGATCAATTCAAAATGGATTTCACCACTAAGTGGGGCACGTATGCATACAACAAAATGCCATTCAGATTATCCAATGCAGGGGATACTTTTCAAAGAGCCATGGACATGGCATTTAAAGGACTCATCAATGATATGATCTTGGTTTACCTCGATGATATAACTATCTATTCCAAACATGCCGAAGATCATATTACACATCTAAGGAAAGTTTTTCGAAGGTGTAGAGAATTTAGGATCTCACTAAACCCTAAGAAATGCATTTTTGTAGTTCAAGAAGGAAAGTTATTGGGGCATATTGTTTTAGCTAAAGGACTCTCAATCGACCTAGCTAGGATTTAGTCAATTTTGTCTCTATCCCTCCCAAGTCACAAGAAAGGTCTACAGAGTTTCCTGGGAACTATAAACTTTGTGCGGAGATTCATTCCTCAGTTTGTAACATTGGAAAAACCACTAATGGCCATGCTTAAAAATAATGTCCCTTTTTCATGGATAAAGGAGGGAAGAGAAAGTTTCAAAGCCATCAAGATAGCTATCACTTTAGTGGGTCAAGAAAGTATTTCTGCATTCTCACTCAACAAAATGATGACCTGATGGAGCAACCCATTTCCTTTTTCAGTTAGTCTCTTAAGGAATATGAACTCAAATATTCCTTCATCGAAAAATAGGTCTTTGCAATCATTCGAGCCCTAAAAAAATTTAGGCATATGTTGTCTAACAACAAGATCCATTTAATGGTTTCTCATCCTGGTTCAAAGAGTTTTTGTTGAATAAAGATATAAATGAGAGATGTTTGGATGGATCAAAAATAATGGAGTATGACGTACACATCAAAGTCACTAAACTTGTCAGAGGCAAGGGGTTGTGCCAGTAGTTGGCTATAGACATGGAAATTAAGGATGTTAAGGATGTTGCGCTCTTCAATATTGATGAAGGAAATGATCAGATTGATTGGTTAAATAAGATGGAAAATTTCCTCCTCTCAAGAGTATATCCTCCAAATATGGATAAGACTCAATGGCGTACTTTCCATCTCGGTCTATTCCATATGTTGTGGTAGATGGTGTTCTTTTCCGAAAGGATTTGAATGGTGTTCTTTTACGCTGCATCAAACTAGAGCAAGTGAACAAGATATTGGAGGAGTTCCACAGTGGGCTATCAGGAGGACATTACTCAGCACGAACAACTACTACCAAGATCATGCGAGCTAGTTACTACTGGCTAGACTTGTTCAAAGATGCCCATTTTTGGGTAAGGAAATGTAAGGAGTGTGCTCTTTTTACAGGCAAACAGAAGCTGACAGCTCTCCCGTTGCATCTCGTTCAGGTGGATCAACCCTTTGTTCAATGGGGGTTGGATTTTATTGGTATGATCAATCCTCCATCCAGTGAAGGACATAAATGGGTCCTTACTACAACAAATTATTTCACCTGATGGAAGCAGTGGCTTTGAAGGAAAGCAATGAAAAAGCTATCCTTGAATTCTTGGAGAGTATCATGACAAGGTTTAGTGTTCCATTTACTGTTATCTCTGATAATGCAATGGCATTCCTCGGGATGAAAATAAGTGAATGGGCCATCAAGAATGAAGTCTATCTCAAGACTTCATCTAACTACTATCCATAGGGAAATGGGTTGGCTGAATCCAGCAATAAGAACTTGATAAGGATCATCAAGCACATGATGGAGGCCAAGAGAAGAACTTGTCATACACAAATCTTGACCACTCTATGGGAAGATCGAATAACACCTAAAAATGCCATTGGGGTTTCACCTTTCATGCTTTTATATGGAAGGGAAGAAAAGTTACCACTCTCCTTGGAAATACCTTCCCTAGATTTAGCTTATCGACTTGAAGTTATGGAGGATGAGGCCTTAACAGTGAGGTCTTAGGAACTCATGGAAGTAGAGGAGATTTGAAACACTTCCATGAATACATTAACAGAGCATCAGGATTAGGTTAAGAAATAATTTAATAGGAAAGCCTCTGATAGGTTTTTCAGTGAAGGGGATTTGGTTCTAAAATGGGATGAAGATCGTGCCAAACCAGGAAAGCATGCCAAGTTTAATGCTCTCTGGAGCAGCCCTATGTTATTAAAAGATGCAAAGAGGCAAATTCATTTTTCCTATCTAGACTCAATGGAGAAGAGTTTCCCATTCATGTGAATGGGATACACCTCAAAGCTTTCTTTTGAGGAGGTTCCACCTTGTACATGTTTTTTCTGTTTTCCTCCAAGTGCTCTACACATTGTTTTGTTTGTCTTTTCTTTTGTTTGTGTTTTTTCTGTTTTGGTTTTGGTTTTTAGACTCCCTTGCCCAATGTTTTGCTTAAGGCTACTATTCTAGAAGCTTTCGGGAAAGCTTTCCTGGAGATCGAAAATGTTAACTATTTAACCTACCCAGAAGAAGGTTATATGTCACATTAATGTTTGTAAGAAATCCTCACACGATGAATTTTGTTAAGGTGAGAATTCAATTTTTTTTTCAATTTTCAGACTTCGGAGTTTTTCTCTTTAAGAGTTTCAAACTTTGAAGTTTTTGAAGTTTGAATTTCAAAGTCAGAATTTTGGAGTTCTGGTTTTGGGTTTGAAATTTTTGGCTCATTTTTAAAGGAAACTCGAAAGTTTTTTCAAACTTTCGAGTTTCTGTGTTTTGGAGTTCTTCGAGCTATTTTTAGGATTTTTTACGAAGTCTAAATTTCCAAAAGTCTAAATTTTCAGACTTTTGGGTTTTGGACTTCTCAATCACCAATTCATCTTTTGCTTCCCATTTTTTCCAAAGTCTAAAATCCTAAATTTTTAGAATTTCGGGCTTTTAGGTTTTGAGCTTTAGAAATTTTGAGCACAATTAATTTCCACCTACCTCCATACTGGAATTGAAATTTACCATTAATGTCAAGATTTCTATATAAACTCAGATTTTTACTTTTTATTTTTACCTGACACTTTCGCACTTTCGCTCTGACATTTCACTCTCATACTTTGCGGCGTATTTTTCAAGGTATGTTTTTGGTTTTATTTTCTTTTGGTTTAGGTATTTTTCTTCCTCCTTCTCCCCATTTGGGTTTCCTTTTGTTTTCCCTCTGTGTTTTCTTGTAATGTCTTTCTTTTTCACCATGTTTTGTTGTGTGAGTTTTCTCTAGGTTTTCAAGTATGTTCAGGGGATCTTTTTAGGTCCCTCATACTTCCTCCTGTTTCTCAATTTCCAACTTGGATTTTTAACATTTATTTTGTAGTTTCCTCCAGATATCATCCTTTCAGACTTATTCAAAAACTCATCTCGAGAGAGTTCTTTTGGAAAATCACAATTAGAGATTTCAGGTTTTTGGAGAATTGGAGATTTGAGTTTTTAACTACCGATTTAATTTTTTTCAGAGATTTCTTTCAGTGATTCTTTCCAGACTTTTCGATTCGGCATTTCGGATTATTGTTGCTTTTAGGTTTTAGAATTTCTACAACATTCAACTCCCGAAACACATGTTTTGATGTCTGCCTCCACTTCAAAGGGAAAAGAGAAGATGAAGTACACATTTCTTGGGGTTTCTCCCAATCTTGCTTGACCTTTGACTTAGGAAGTATTGAGGACACTGATCAAGGATAGATTCATCTTCCCAAGTTATGGGAAAGTTTAAAGGCCTCAAACAAGAAGCCATGGATGCAAGCCATCTACGAAAGTGGTCTTGCCCTTGACACCAGTTTTCTTGCATCTGTGCAATGCCCAAAGTTTATCTTGGCTGCAATAAACCACTATGACAAGGACTCTATGTCGATAAGAGATAGTGATGATAAGGTGGTGATCTGTTTGGACCCATATTTCTTCGAAGACTTGTTTAAACTTCCAAATGTTCAAGATTATGCCACAATCTCACCTGAAATAGTAGTTGAACACTGGGATAAAAAAAATAAGTGTGCTCAAAAGTTATGATGAAATCCTACTTGACTAAGAATTTCACCAAGTTGCCCAAAACTATACATTGATCGAATTTCATTCAGGAAGTCAACGATCTCATTGTGCTTTTAAGCAGAGTTTTAGGTCTTCCTTTTATAAAGGAATTCCAAGAATGGATGTTCTTGTACATAGCGACTATCAAGAAGAATGACAAGTTTATCCGATGGGGTGAACATATTAGTAGCAACATTTGCTATCAGTTGGGCAAGGTGTCAGAAACTAAAAATTTCTACATGACATATTTTCTAGTATATGCGGCTGCTGCTATGGGGGATTTTGTAGGATTGAATACTAGGGGTGTTCATAGTACCTCCCAAATATATGAGTTTTACCCCTAACTTACTCTGGACGAGGGGAGCAAGCACTTCCGAAGAATCAATGACGCTTTCTTTGTTGTTGTCCTCTATCATTTCGATAAAGAGCTATATAATCGGAGGGTTTCGATGAGGCTTTCTAAGAGGTACAAGAATGGGGAGTAATCTACTTTCAGTTTCCCACATTCACCTACCTTTGGATTCCGGGTTTCATAGGTGCCCAAAGCAAGTTGCCAAGGTGCCCCACTGAAAAATGGGTTCTTCTGGAATTGGTTTGGGAGTTGTTAGATTACCATCAAATCAAAAATAAGCATCATAAGGTGGGAATGCATTTCCTAGTTTCAATTGACAGGTATTCTTGCCAAAACATCCATAAGGAAAAAATTGTGGATGTAAAATGGCTGAGGTAACCCTACGGACCTTCCATTTACAAACTAATTTTGACTATTGGGGTAAGTTCAGGGAGATAGGTAAGTCCAGTGCTCATGTGCCCTAATTAGAAGATATATGGATTCATTGTTAGGATGAGTACATTGTGCGGAAAAGGGATTATGAGAGGTTAACTCTTGATGAAGTGTGGTAATTTGGATTGGTTGATGTGCCAAAGGACTTGCAGGACAATGATGAGGTCCTAGATTCATCATACAAGAGTGATAATATTGCCAATCAACCACTGCCATGGATTGATTGGTATGTGGAAGAATGTAGTAATACTAAAGAAAGGGTGGGACCCATTCTAAAGAGAACTTACAGTTGGTTGGCCACCTTGGGAATCTCACCCAAAGGGGAAAATCAACCTACAAATGTAGGGTCTACATCAGCAAGTAAACCAACCAACACCCACAAAAGGAAAGAGGTCGACTCAAAGGGTTCCTATCATTCCAAAGAAGATCTCATTTGTGGTTGGTGGCTCATCTCTTTCTAGGTCTCATTGCTCCCAAGATTACAGAATCTACAGTGCCAGTTACTGAGGTAGTTGAAGTGAGTGCCTCTCCTAGTATTATCCAGATCCATCACATCTTCCCCTTCCTCCATTATCACTTCCAATATCAGTTCCTTCCACTTCTACCATCATTTCTTCCTTCCCATCCCCTTCCATGGCCCAGGTATTTTCGTCACTTCTAGTTCTATCAGCTGGGGAAAATATTGGGTCACCCATTTCCTCTTCACTTCCTTTGACACTCCCATTTTCTTCAATTTCAACCCCCAACATTGCTTTGTCAATTCCTATGGCTATCCTCACACCCACACCTTCCATCATTTCTACCTCTTCTCAGATATCAGCTAGAATTTCTAGTGATCTTTCTCTAACTAATACTTCAGGTATTGGATCTGCTACTCCATCTTCCTTAGCTCTAGCCATACCAGAGTGGCTGTTTAGATAGACTCCCAAACAAAAGAAAAAGGTTCCTCTGGGAGATGTGATAGATCTTAGTATATTGGAGTCCATGCCTAAATGAAAGGATAAGAGAGAGAGAATTGTATCAAGTCTGATGATTAATCCATCTAGAGAGCATGTGATAGAAGTGGCTACCCTTGTTGAGGGTAAAACTAAGGAAACCATCACAGCAGCAGACTACTAGATCTCAAAGTTCTCAGTGGGGAAGGCTACTCATGAAGGAGCCAAAAAATATGTATACACTACTCTTGGGACCCTTTTGGGGGAAATATGACAAAGACAAGGCCACAAAGGATGAGCTTAAGGAAAAATTCGAGTAACTCTATAACACCCTTGACAATTGTTATATTCCTCCTTTTCATTTCAAGTGTTGACAGGTGATTTTCTTTTAAAGATGTGTTCTTTTGATTGATGGAGATCATGATTGATATGGATAAATATTTTCTTCTCTTAAGATCACTAGACTAAAATGGAATGGCTTCCTTGAACCCATTTTCACTTCTTTTAGGTGAATTTCACTTTGATTTAAGAGTTACAAACTTATCTCCTTATCTGACTCATCCTTGGATCAATTTCAGTGATCCAAGGAATGTTTTAAATTTGCTCATTGAATGAAGGGTAAATTGACATTCAATAAAATTGAGGGACTTATCGGATTGAACTTTGTTGTTACAAGTTCTTAGATTTTGTGTGAACGTGTTTCCATTCAAAGTCATATCTTGTGCTTAGGTCTTTAGAGATCGATCATGGAAGGAAATTGTTGACGTAAATGAAATGCAACCTATTCATGACATTGGAAGGATTCGAGAATCCTAAAACTAAAGGATTATCCTACGGAATCCTAAGTTGGGTAAGAATATATATATATATATATATATATATATATATATATATATATATACTACCTAGCTATGTTACTTAATTGATTTTATTTCTAACCTAATCCTTGTGCTAAGGGAGTATGGAAAGGTTACTAAGCTATTTAATTTAATGTAAAACCTAATGCTATAACATTATGTGATGATCTAACCTAATGCCTAAAACTACTATGTTGTGAATTAATCTAACCTATGTGGAAACTACCTAAGGTAGTGTGTAAGGCCTAAGGTGATTAATTCTAAACTAACCTAAGTTCTAAAGGATCTATCCTAAGCTATTTCAATGGGAACCTAATGGGTCACATGCATCAAAGGTGACGTTCCAATGGCATTTAAGTTGTTGATAAGGTTTTTAAGGCATAAAGTACTGCCAGTTTTGGCAGGGGCTAGTTGACTTGGCGGAGGCTTATGTGGAAGTTTCACTAAAGATGGAATTACATGTTAAATGTGAATTGGCATTCATGAGACTTGGGAGGTGGTGGTAAGGAAAGATAAGCGGGAAAATTGGAATTAATGGAATTTATTGGTCTCATTTTTGTTCACAAACTATCTAGGAAACTTGGAAGGCGGGTTTGTGGGAGGTTGTTGGTTTTTGCATGCTTTCGGATTTTTCTCTACATGGAGAAAACTGGTTCTTCGAACCAGCAGTTCAACTTGCACTTCTTTGCTATTTTTAACTCACCTGGTCTATTTTTGATCATGGGAAGGTATATGAGGCATTCTGAGGAAAGTTGTTTGTTTGTTGATCTTTCATGGAGAAGAAAAGGATGGAAGCTCGTTTGGAAGTCTCCTTTGATTTGGCAGAAGTGCTATTAGGCATGATAGGCTCTAATATTTAATATCTCTTGCTTTCTTCTAAATGTTTCATTAAAACAAGTCTACTCTTTTGAGATTCTTGGCTTGCATGTTTTATCTAGTTATTTTCTTCTTGGGTTTAATAAATCTTGTGATCTTGGTTATGAATCCATGGTAAATGATGTTCTAATTGGAAACTTACCTTGTGTTAGTTCTTTTAAAAAAAATGCATGTAAAACATATTTCTGTAACTCTGCTTGTCATTCTAGAACTGGTAATTGAAGTGTTCTATTTTAAATGACCTTCGTTGCTATTTAAAAATGGTTTTGAGTTTGTGGGAACCTTGAGTTCCATCTGATCTTGTTGGAGTTTGTGTTTTGCTTGAGCTTGTAATCGAGCTTGTATTTGGTTTGGAACTTGTTTTTGGTTTCGTGTTTGATGAAAGCTGGTGATGGAGGTTCTTGATGCTCTAACCTATGTTTGGAATCTTGGGTAACTCGAGACTATTGTTGAAGCCCGTATGTGGCTCTGTACCCATGTTTTATTCTTGTGAAATTTTGGATTGTTAATGGAGGTTTGTGTTTTACACCGCACTCGTATTTTATTCCTTGTATAGTTCTAAAATCTTGTTTGAAGCTCGTGTTTCTTTTTGAGCTGGTATTAGGGCTTCTACTTTAAAAATATAAACTAGAATGGGAACTTCATGTTGCCTTGAACATGTGATTAGAGACTTGTGTAGCTCTAAACTGTTATTGGAAGTTCGTATTTTATACTTCCCTCGTATTTAAATACTTGTGTAGTTTTAAAATTTTGTTGAAACTTCGTGTTTGACTATGTTCTGGTATTTTGAGTTGGGTTTTACTTGTATTAAAAGTTTAAAACTTATAACTCTTTTGTTGAACTATTGCTCAAAGAAAACTGGGAGAATAGTTGGCTGAGTTGTTGGGTAGACTCTTTGAGATCTTAACTAAAAATGTCTTTTTTTGATGGATGGATTTGGTAATTATTTTTTGAGAACTATTTCATCTTTTCTGAGATGGCAATGGCTTTTTATCGTGGGTATTGCGTCTTTAGATCTTTTAAAATAATTTCTGGTTTTTGTTTAAAAGAAGAGTTTATTACTTTAGTGCTCTGAATTGTTATGGAGGGATTACTTGTCTCTGTTCAAATTGTTTTTGTATTATAATACTTATTGAATCAAGAACTAATTACTCTTTTGTAATGTAATATTGAAACCTGACAATGGGATTTCAGTCTTTGAGTTTGTTGATACTTCTGAACATGTTTAGCTTACTGATCGGTTTTTTTTTCTATCTCTTGTTGGATATAGTAAATAAACCATGTGTCTTTGTAAAAGAAAGGAAAGTGATTCCTTTGGAATAGAATGTTGTTTTTAGGACTGTTATGCGTATTTCATTATGAGATTGGAATTGAAACTCGTGTTTATTGAAGGTAAAGAATTGTAAGGAAAATGGCAGTGTGCTTTCTTCTTACTGTGAGTTGATTTTTTTCTCTCTTCTGGGAACTAGCTTATGAATTTCTAAGTATGAATTAAAAGTGGGAATTCATTTGTTAGTACAATAAAATGAATTATTGATTGGATCATTTTTAATTAAGATCCCTTTCTTTCTAATGTTGGGATAATTTCATTGGTTGAACTTTTCTATTTGATTCTCTTATGAAATGGAGATTTCTTTATGAGTTGTTTGGTCTTCCTTGTTCAAATCATTTGTTGAAATGATGTAGGAAGAGATTAGATGATTTGGTTTTGTTGAACAGAAAATGTAAGCTTGTTTGGTAGACTATTTTTTGACAAGGCTTTGCTTTGTTTGGTTTGAGATGAGTAAGTTTTATCTCTTGCACTCTATCTTTTTATGGATCCTCCTTGGATGGAATCGAGTAGAAATTAACTCCTGTATGAGTCTACTTTGATTTGTGAACGTTGGTTTCAGATATTTAAATGTTAACTTCTAACATGTGGAAGTAGATTTAGACTTGCAGGTAGACTGTTTGATTCTCTATTCCTTCTTGGATTGAAATGGGATTTTGTTCTGATGAATATATTAAATGTTGAATTTTAAGGTAGTTGTCCTTTAAATGAAACCGTTAATTCATGTTATGAAACTGTTTTTATTTTTTTGGATGTTTTTGTTTGGGCATGGTTTGTAATGGTTCTTCTTCTTCTTTTTCTTAAGAGTTAGATGAATCATCCTAATGAGAACCATGCTATAAACCCTTCTTTTGGCTTAAAGCAAAGATAAATGTTGTATTCTATTATGATAGAATTGGGAACAATGAGATGATATGATCTATTGTTTTCTTAAGGATAATTGATAGGATCAATTAAACTTTAAATTTTGTAAGGAAAATATAGTGGATTATATTTTGTTCTTCTCTTGGAAGTGAATTCAATTGGTTAAATGTACTTCTTTTCCATTTGCTTTTGCTTATATTGATATTTATGATGTAATAATTGTCTCATTAAAGTAGAGTTGTTTTAATGGAACAATTATTGGAATGCACTTCATTTTAAGGATTAGTGCTTATCATGCTCGCCTTCATTGAAATGAACCATGCTAGCTATTTTTGTAGATGGACTTTGTCAGTGATAAAAGAAGGAAAAAATTATGAGATGCATTGGCTGATTTTAAATCGATTCCTTGTGAAGAAT
The DNA here is from genome assembly GCA_018340775.1 of Taxus wallichiana var. yunnanensis. Lineage (NCBI taxonomy): Eukaryota > Viridiplantae > Streptophyta > Pinopsida > Cupressales > Taxaceae > Taxus > Taxus wallichiana. The sequence goes on along the minus strand of CM031239.1, from coordinate 18,879,741 downwards.
TCTAATTTGTTCTTAAGATTGTATTGAAAAAGAAAAGTAGTATTCTTTCCGAATGAAGGTTGTTGTTATGTAAAGATGCCTAAAATGCATAAGGCTTGTAAATGTATAAGTTATAAAGATGAATTGAAAGCTGATAATTTGCTTGTATTTGTTGTGTAAATTATCTTGTACTTGTATGAAAAAGATGGATTTCTATCTTGTTGATATTCTTCATATTATTTTTATGCTTGATTAATTATCCTTTAATAAGTTGGATAGAGGGATTTAGTTCAATTTACCTACTTGTGATGCAGCTTGTTAAGTTGCAGAATATGATATTCATTATCTAAACTATATAACATAGTAATGTAAAATGTAATAAACATACATTAAGAGATGTGGATATTGGGTAGGATAAACCCTAACACTTAACATGTAGAGAAAGACTCTTTATCTTTCTTAATGAATATAAACCAAAAAGGTTTGAAAATATGACTACAATTTATTAGACTTCATTTTGTATGAAGTCTACTTTATATTGGATATATTCTGGCGTTGAAATTTTCTAAAAAGTTATTGTACTTTTTAAATAAGACATATTATAATGCGGTACAATTACGGTTAATTAGCAATTTATCTATATGATCAAACATAAAAAGTGACCATGAATAGAACAAAGTTATTAATGGACCAAATGAAGCAAATTTAGGAAATAACTTGTTGAGCATTGGATTAGGGATTGGCAGTGTTGTTGTAATCAAGAATTAATTTAGACTAACAATGTGTTAACAATCCTCTCAAGGATATGTACATCTCGATGAGGCAGTTTCTATAGGATGTTGGTACATGCCAATTGCAGGGCTTTACTTTCGAGAAGGCTTGGGTCTTCTCGAGAATACAATGTTGTAGTTGACATGTGGCATCACCCTTCCACATTGATCATCTAGATCTACACCCGATAGGAACTCGGACTTGAACTTAGTTTCCCTCTAGGTCTGAATAGGAGCATATCTAGGATATGAATTAGCTTCCAATGGCTCAGGGTACGTTGGCACATCTGGATGACTTAGGTAAATCAAGTATGCCCATTTACCCTAAGCCATTATGAGTGTCTTCCTATAGTAGGTTATGTTCCTATCTAGGGCTAGGGTTAAAACGAGATCAAGAGGACTGACGGTAGTCAGTAAAGACCAATCATTGAGGACTGAGGTGAAGGACATATTCCAACATGATGAGTATGCCATGTAGGAATAGTGACATACACAAGTATGTTATAAATATTTGGAAAAAGTATCGCAAATCGCTTGTTACATTGTCTTATGTCACCAAGTTTAAAACAACATGATATCAAATGAATATTGGTAACATATATTCAGATATGTTCTTTAAACAGATCACTCAGTACCCATTGTAGGGTAAGATGACAAAGTATACGAATTATATAATATGTATTCAATACATAAGATAACATATATAGATCGAGTAGCTTAATGAGTTATAGAATGAATAGATTAGTGAATCACCGACTCATCACAACTACATATGTTTATCCATTGAATTTGATTTGCATGGAATGTTGTTCTAAATATTGCTTTATTTAGAATGGTGAACATTATTATAAAAAAAAATTCTCTTGATTATAAAGTCTTAAAATGAGAATGTTACATCTTGGTATCAGAGCTGAAGGTTACAGCTCTTGGACCTATTGTGTCCATAATCTGATGAAACTTAAATTTTCTTGTAACAAAAATGGTGAGAACAAGAAGAAATGTTGCAAATAACCCTCCACCTGAGGAAGGAACAACAACAACCTAAAAACTTGATGAGATCCTTGCTACCCTGTTGGACACAAGAGATCATTTGGTCTGTGCTTGAACAACAAGTAATGGGTAATGAGGAGGAAGAAGAAGCTGATAACAATAATCAACCACCTCCAGGGGACAATGCCAATGTGGGTGTTGATAATAACAATGTTAACATACCTGTGGAGCCTAAGAACAAAAAGGCTAGGCTAGCAACAAAACTCACTAATGACATAAAAAGGATAAGTCCACCCAAGTTTGATGGCACCACATTAGGAGATGGGGCTAAGAACTAGCTCAGTGAAATGGAGAAATAATTTGCAATAAGAAATTTCTTAGAAGAAATAAAGGTGATATGGGGAGCATATCAACTTTCACTCGCGAAGCATCTTCGTGGTGGGACAGCCGTAAGGCTGAGTTGAACATTGATGAATCTAATATAACATGGGACCAATTTAAAGGTTACTTTAGGAAACGATGGATGCCACAACTCTACTATGATAAAAAAATGACTGAATTTCAGAACTTAGCTCAAGGAAAGCTAAGCATCAGAATCGAGTATTGGGAGTGACTTACAAAACTCATTAAGTATGTGCCCCAAGACAAAGCGATGAGAATTTCAGGATACAAAAATTTATCATGGGATTGAATCTCGTTATAGGAGGAGAGGTGGATGTTTATAGCCCAACCACGATGGAAGGGGTTGTTGAAAAAGCCATAAGGTAGGAACAAAAATTAAAGGCAATTTCGCTCACAAGGAGGAAGTAAGGAAGAAGAATCCCAACTCCTCTTCATCCTCTCTTGCACCCAAGAAAGGACCATGGAAGAAATTTGAAATGAAACGTAAGTTTTCATCTGATACAAATAGGAAAGTAAAGAACAAACAAGTTTGCTAGTAATGCACGAAACAACTTTTCCAAGAATAATAATAAGACAGATGTAAGTCTTATGGGGGTCGAATGATAACTCTAAGGTTGGAAATAAACCCAAGCCTAGGAAGGGACTGTAGGAGGCTTTTATAAGCGTGGAAAAGATCATTACACAAATCAATGTCCTTTAAAGAAGGATGATCACAATCAGCAACACAAGATACACGCTGTAGTGGCTGACAAGCAAGTTGAGAAATAGGCCACACCCATAGAAGTTCTGGGTAAGTTATTTGGTTTACAATAACTATTATTTTTATACCGAAGCTCTTGAATGTTTTATTTCTAGTAAATTAGCATCAAAATTAAAAAGAAAAGATGGAAACATGGATAAAACATGGGTGTATAGTATGGTAATAATGATGTTCATACGGTTAGTATGTGTATTTTGGAGTAGTCCTAGATTTACCTAACTCTTCCACAGAATTTGATCTTTATGTTGCACCTTTAGGGTCTTATAATGTAATCATATGTGTTAATTGGTTAGCAGAACATAAGGCTAAAGTGGACTATTTTGAAAAACACATTAGTTATTTAGACGACTTGAGAAAACAACAAAGATTCAGGGTGTGAAACATGAAATTTCTGTTAGAAAACTGTCATCTATGCAACTTAAAAAGGCCAAAAATAAAGGATGTACCTTATATGTAGTAAAAATTACTGAATTAACAAAAGAGAGCCACGATATTATGAAACGATATCCACTGTTACAAGACTTCAGTGATGTATTTCCGGAAGAATTTCTAGGTCTTCCACCTAAAAGGGAATTTGATTTCACGATTGAGATCAAAGCCTGGAACTGAACCTATTTCCAAAGCACCGTATTGAATGAATACTATAGAATTAGTAGAGCTTAAGGCTCAATTGCAAGAAATTTTTTCTAAGGGTTTGATTATACCAAGTGTTTACCTTGGGGAGCACCTGTAATCTTTGTGAAAAATAAAGATGGAACACTTAGATTGTGCATTGATTACATAATGTTAAACAAGGCAACAATCAAGAACATATATGCACTCCCTAGGATTGATGATTTATTTGATCGAAGCATGGAGCATCGGTATATTCTAAGATAGATCTTTGATTTGGATATCATCAATCGTGTGAATTAAGGATGAGGATATTCATAAAGTAGCTTTTAGAACAAGGTATGGACATTATGAGTTTACGGTTTTAACTTTTGGATTAACTAATGCAGCTGTGACATTTATGAATTTAATGAATAATATATTTCAAGAATACTTGGACAAATTTGTGCTCATATTATTAGACGACATTCTCATATATATTCGAAAGAATTGAGGAGCATCACGCGCATTTGAAAATAGTTTTAGAAATTCTAAGAAAGAGACACTTGTTTGGGAAGTTTGTCTAAATTTTCCTTTTATAACACAAAAGTGCACCATCTAGGACATGTAATAAGTAAAGATGGAATTGCTGTAGATCCTTTAAAAATTATAGCTATAATGGAATGGCTCGCATTAAAGAATGTACATGAAGTTAGAAGCTTCATGGTACTTGCTTTAGCTACTATAGGAAATTTGTAAAAGACTTTTCTAAGATAATTTGCACTTTTCAATACATTCCTTACTGAAGAAAGATAAAAAGTTTGTTTGGAGTGAGAAATGTGAAATTACATTTAAAACCTTGAAGAAATAGTTAACTTCAACACCTATTCTTGTAGGACTAGATCCAAATGGAGATTTTATTGTGGTAACTAATGTATCCAGGTGAAGGTCTAGGAGGTATTTTGTTACAAGTTGGTCATGTTATAGCATACAAAAGTAGAAAACTTAAGTTACTTGATTTGAATTATGCTCCACATGATTTAGAGCTTGTTGCCATTGTTCATGCACTTCAAGTTTGGAGGCATTATCTGCTTGGTAAACCATTTGAGTTGAAAACCGATCATCTTGGGCTGAAGTACATTTTCACTCAGCCAAATTTGAATGCAAGACAGTGAAGGTGGTTAGAGTTTTTGTCTCAATATGATTTTGACATAAGTTACATTAAAGGAAAATAAAATAGAGTGGCTGATGCTCTAAGTCGTAGGAAGCACATTTCTGCTCTTATAACACTTAGAACTTAGTTTAAGGATGAAGTAAAAAGTGTTATGGAATCTGATTCTTACTTTCAACAAGTAAAAGTAGCACTTGCTGTAGATTCTAATGATTCGAGGTATAAAGGTTTTCACTTTGATAAAGAAGGAATCTTATTTGAAAACAGAGTCTATGTACCTTTGTTTAATAATTTGAGAAAGAAATTGTTAATTGAATTTCACAATTCACCTTTTTCTGGACACCCTGGCATTACTAAGATGCTTGCTGATATAAAACAACAATATTTCTGGAAAGGAATGAAAAAGGATGTTATTGATTGTAGTCATTTTTACACCCACTAAGAATAGGGGAACCTCATGCGCGTTGGCCTATCACCCGGTGGGCCTGGCACTCACCCGAGGTGCGCGAGAGGAGCCGAGTCTCTCTTTTATGTGATTTTCATGGAAGGCATCATTCATGATCTTGAATTAGTGATTTAAAGGACATGAAAAATATATAGAGCTCGAGAATGGCTTTTATACCCTTTCTTAGTCATATCAAAAGTAAAATTGCTTAACAAAATTAATAGAACTAGGAAGTTGCAAATCCACAAATAGACTTAACATTCAAATAAGGTTCATGATTATACAAGATCAAAAACATAATAGAAATATGCAGATAATACAAAGAGAATATCTTAATATAATTATCATGGTAACCTTATCATATTCATTCATAGCATTACTATAGAATATTACGAGAAGGGAGATCATAGTCATCCGTCATATCGGATCCATACATGAAGACTTTCGAAACAAAATTTACATTCCCCATTCCCTTAGTACATCCTTCCTATAATCATCTACCCCTTTTATCCCATAGTTCTTATAGTAATTCTGTAGAACTCTGCTTCCTTCCTCGGAGTTCTCTCTTTTTCTTTGTTAAGGGCATGCATATATATAGGCATCTAATCTCCAAAAAACTCCTCTACAACCTCAGATCTGGCCCCAAGTGTCAAGGTGTGGGTCGCCTCAGGTGTATGCCTCTCCATGTCATGATTAGCTTTTTAGATCTTCTTATCACTGTATATTCCTTCTAGGATACCTTGTTACAGGTGAAACCTTATCCAAATGGAACACGTTCTTCATGTGTTCTATCCAAAAGGCCAAAAACAACTAAGTCCCGAATTTTGCTTTGTGGGCGCACGTCCTTGGTTCTCCAAGAACCCTTTTTGAATCTGTCTTATGCGCCTTAACTTGTGTGCTTCCTTTGGCCATGTGCACCTATGCGCCTTTAAGATTTGGAAGCTACAATAGGGTCCCAACATTACCCCACACTTCACCTATTCTCCGCCCTTGGGAACCTCTTCAAAGAATGCAATACAAAAAGGCAAGGCCTTACCTTGGAAAAGAATGGAGGGAAAGAATAAAGAATGGGGGAGAGAAAGAATAGAAGGAGAACTGCCTAAAGAAGAAGAAGCAAGAAATTCTGCTGCATGTCAGCATCTAGCGTATTCCATGCATTGACTTCATCTTACGCCCTCTTACAAAGGTCGCCAACCAATGCACTCACCTCATCGAAGGTTAATCCTTCCCCCTTTGTGTTTATGGTATTTACGATCATTTCCAGTTCCTTAGCTTGATCTTCCAAGGCATCCATCTTCCTCGTAATGACCTTGTAGAGATCTTTAAGCTGGGTTTTGAGTGAGACCTGAAGGATCTCAATAGATTTAGATTTTCTTTCTAATTCAGCTAGAATATTTTCTCACTTTACTCTATTGCCTTTATTATTTCCTTGAATTCATTTAACTCGGCCTCGTCATTGGCAAGCAACATGCTTGTCACCTTGTCTTGATCCGCACAATGGTCATATGTGACCCTAGCGGTTTGTGTAGCTATTTTTACATTGGCAAGCACCTTGTTGTATTCAGCTATGAGCACAATGAATTTCAACTTTTCCTCCTACTCCAAGTGTGCAGCTACATCCTCTGTTGACTCCAAGGCCAAAGGCTGCCTTTCCATGGTGAGGATCTCGAGTTAAGTCCTCAAGACACTCCAGGGAGGAACCATATTTTTACGTGGGAGGGTTAAGGTTTGGGTGCTTCATGATAATAGCCTAGGAGATGAGCTCCACCTTCTTGGAAACTTCACACACTTTAGCTTTCTCCTCTTGTAATTCTTGCTGTAGTTGAGCACTGATCAAATTTTCAAGGTTGAGTTCCTTTGTTAGCTTAACTACTTCTTCCTTCCTCTTCTCCATCAGGTCCTCCAAGACTTTAACCCTGTCATTTTTGTAGAAGAGCCTAACCTCAACTTCCATGGAAAATTTGTTGAGTGCATTACACACTTGCTCATCGATAGTTGTTGTGTGTTTATAATGGGGTTATCCCCCTTTCCTTCAGACAACACTAGTATCGATCCTTGGTTAACCTCAAACTCGGGCTCATCAAGGTGGGAGTCGAATGCCCATGATAGCATTTTTCTTGTGTGTGGGTATCCACCCTCAGGATCAAAGGACTCCATGGCGGTTAGCTCCTTGGTGGGCATGGTACTCTGGAAACACACACGTAAAACTTTGTTGGGGTCATCAACATATCCCATCATTATTCTTCCCCTCCTACGCATTTACTTCCCATGCGCATGCCCTTGGGAACAATTTACTGAAAGAGTTGGGCCTTTTATACTACTTACACTCTTCTCCCTTTGCTCTTTCTTGAATTCACCAAGCACGAGCTCCACGTTGCACTCTAATTCCTCATCAACCAAGGCATTAATCATCCTATCCACCTCCCTTTTCACTTTCTCATCCACCTCCTCCCGGGTGATATTGGGCATATCTGGCTCCTTAGTACTTTCCCCCTCACTCCTTTCTTCACTTCATGTGCCTTCCTCCCGTTGGGCACCATTCCTCCTTGCAAAGATGAAGGCATCATTTGAATATTTTGCTTCCTCTTCCTCCAAATTGTGAACATCAATTAGCTCTGATCTACCTCTAGCTCTTCCTCTTCATCATCATCCTTTTTGCCTATATAGGCATTTGTGTCATTTATATCCTTGGACTCTGGTTCTTCCATCCCCTCTTCTTCTTCCTTTTCTGAAAACTCCAGATTCGGGGATGTGGTCTTCTCTTCATCTAAGGGTTCCTCAGGGGATGGTGGTTTCACAGGTTTTATGATCTTCTCCTTGACCACCATTCTCTTCTTCTTCCGGATATAGGTACTTGTCCCCATGGTACCTACATCTTAATTCTCCACCGCCCTCTGTTCCTCTTTCTCTTCCCTCTCCTTACGCTTTGGCGTGGGCTTCTTTCTTCCAAGTAGGGTCATCTAGGATGGATATCTAATTTTCCATGTATGTGCCATTTTCAATTTTTGGCTTTATGCGTAGGTAAATTCTTGCAGCATTGCTCCTAGCAATAGGTAAGGTCAAAGGCCTTATAATATGCACATCTTGCGACATGTACCTTTCAACGTACGCACGCTTCTTTGGGTAGACCAGCTTCTTCCTCATTTCCCTATGCTCTCTGTCAAGGGTGGACAAGTCAAGGTCTAATTTCTTCGACTCCTTGTATCTATTTACCCCACTTGGAAAAATTGGGTAGTAAACGAGAATGGGAGTTTACACCATGGACTCTAGCTTCCATTGACCAAAATGAACCTACCAATATAGAAGTGTTGGTAGACTATGAACTCTACTTCTCCTTCATGGTCACCGTGGGGAGTTGTTCAGGGATCCGCCATTCAGCCCCGAATGCGTTCCTAAGGTGCTTATACCATTTGTCTAAGCGTGCCTTGTGTACCCCTATCATTGATTCACATGTGTATTTCTGAAACCTCTCCATAGGCAAGGGATCTTCAGTAGGGTACTCCCACATGAAATTTTTAGATGCATCCGACACCCCAATTTCTGAGAACACAATTGTCAACAAAATATTTCCAAATAGGATCTTTCTTCCCTTCTCGCACTTGCTTATGATTCCATCTACAATATATTGGGAGAGGTTATATATGGTTCCCTCTGTGAATTTCCTACAGACATTCAGCTAGGGATTTCTCACCTGGGTCCACCTTTCTTGTCCATTCAGCTTAGAGACTAGGTGAGCAGCCATCTTCATCACTGGATCACTGATATCCAAGATGTCGTAGTACCTTGATCCCTTCTTCAATCCCTAGGATGCTATGGTTTCTTTGATTTCCTCCTCATCTAGGAGGTCATCTTTGAGTGCGTCCCCTTCATAGTTTAGGCCTGTGAAGCATGAAATTAGTTGGGGATTTATGCACATTTTGTGCCCTATGAAGCAGAAGAAGTCTTCGTGTACACGCATCATCAACCATTGGTACAAGCACTCGGGATTCCTGAAATATGGTAACTCAAAAAGTTGGGAAGCCCTACCTTCTTCATTTTCACCTTAACCACGTCACTGTAGATCAACAACTCATCAAGTGTTCATTTATTTATGGGGTGCACTAGCTCTAGCACCATTTCCTTTGTGATTGTACTTGACCAGTGATTGTAGTCAATCACGGTCATCTATCTTATGTGGGAATCCCACTCTTGCCCTAGGAAAACCCCATCTAGGTATTACATCTCCGAGTACCATTCCTCATTTGTATCCAAGGGTATTTCTTCTTGTTTCTTCTTTCCTTTTCCTTTACCCTTTCCCTTCTTAGATTGTTCTATAGGTTTATCGACTGGTTTTGTGGCCATCATTGCACCATTTTCTTTCATTCCCAGGTTAACTTGTGAGTTGTTTAAACATTTTCCTCATGCACCCCGTGCCCTAAAACACAAACCCTAATCTCATATTTTTCTCCTTTGATCACGGTGCTTCTTCACAATGTTCCTCACACCCGTGAATCACTTCTGCTCTAGTTTGTAGATCCAACGAACTGATTGCACTTAAGTTCTTGGGATTTTCCTTCGCACGAGTCAGTTCTCAAAACCCTAGCTCTTGAAAGAAAATCACTCTTCTTGTGTTTACAAAGTGAAATAATGAAATGCCCACTCTTGTATTTATAGCTTTTCCCACTTTTATGCATTTAAGGCTAGGCTACCTACCACCATACGACAATGTTTAATGTGGTGTTTTCAAACAAAACCTGACTTCAATGCTTCTCCTTACGTGCCCAATCCTTGTGTGAAAACTTTTCCAACCTTTTGGCATGCAAAAATCCATCTTGACAGAAGACTCTTGCATGCGTGTTACGGCACCAAAGGCACTTCTTCCATCCTCATGATTCTTGCTTTCGCCTACCTCATGTTTTTGTGCTTTTTCTCCTTTGTACGTGGATTTCCAATGTAACCTTATTTTTCCACTCGACCCAAATCCTCCTAGTAGAATAACTCCAAGTTTCTCTTCATCATCTCACCCCACACTAAAATGATGCATGGTCCTTTGTGCATTCATAAGTCAAAAATTAATAAGGTTACCAGTGCCCAAGGTGCAAAAAAAAACAACAATGTGAAAGGGAAATACAAGAAAGGAAAAGCATAAAAGGAAATTCTAAACTAACTAGAAAAACTGCCTTATTTACAAACACCAAGAAGCATTATTTATAGTAGGGCTTCAACCTACTCCCATTGAAGTGTCCAGGTAATTTTGTTCCATCCAACGCTTGTAACTGGCACGCACTTGAATCAAGGATGTATGAAATTACATAAGGACCCAACCAATGCACCTTCAACTTTCTAGGATGGCGTAGAAATTTTGAATCATATAGTAATACCATCTGGCCAACCTCAAACTATTTGTTCTTAATATGGCGGTCATGCCATGCCTTTTGCTTTTCCTTCTCAATTGTTTGGCTCCATCTTGCTAGTGAGCACCTTTCATCACACTTTATCAATTCATATATTCTTTCTTCCAATGCTTGCTCATAGTCCAACCCTCTGCATGCGCTATATGCAAAGATGGTAGCATGAATTCAATTCAAAAAACTGGTTCCATGCCGAACACCAATTGAAATGGTGTGGCCTTATTCAATCTTTTATATGTTGTTCTGTATACCCAAAGAATTGCTGACACCTTGTCATCCCAATCCTGCCTACCCACATCACATATCTTAGTCAATGTGTGACTAAGGATTTTGTTATATGCCTCTGCAGTCCCATTTGCTTAAGGGTGATAAGGGGTAGTCTTGTGATGGGCTACCATGAATTTTACCAATAGGATCCTGATGGTTTCATTTAAGAAATGAGTGCCCCTATCACTTGTTAAACTTAATGGGCACCCATACCTGTTGATAATTTTCTCCCACAAAAATCTAGCAGCCATGGCTATAGTGTAATCCTTAGTGGGCATGGCCTCTTCCCACCTTATCAGATAATTAGTATAGGTAATGATATACCACGAGTTAGTCCTTTGCACAACTAGTGAGATTGGTCCAACAAAATCTATTGCCCATTTCTCAAAAGTTTACTCTCTGGTGATGGGGTGCAAGGGCATCTCATCCCTTCTTCCAGTTTTGCAAGGCATTGGTAGTGGTCACAATCCTTGTAAAACTCAATGTAATCCTGGTGAATCATCTCCCACCATAGTCTAGTGACTAGGATCTTGCGTGTGGTTGCATTCCCTATATAGTGTCCACCAGAAATCCCACCATGGGATTCTTCTATTATGGCCATGCATTCATGTTCTAATACACACCGGCGCAAAACCTCATCGTCCATTGCCTTTCGAGAAGTTAAGATTAAACTAAACCTTAATAGGTAGCTGAAACGGGAAGAGTAATCTATTACTCACTATCCATGATCTAATAAAGACAACGTAACTGATGATCTTAAATCACTATGTCTTAATAACAATAAGCATGATATACTTTAGACTTCGGAGTTGATATAAACCCTTACGGGTTTAGTTATCTTCCTTATGAGAGAACTTAGGGCTATTGCCCAATTATGTAGAATAAGATTATTGGGAACCAATGAACTCCTAGACGTGATCTCAAATCTTATTAAACTTCTCTCTGTGAAATTGAACTTAATTATGTAAGGCAACTCAAAGGTGTGGAACTCAGGGTTGGGAAAAGACTACCTAGTTAGGAGGGTCTGTAATTCAATTTCAACTAAACATAAGTAACTCTTTGAAGTTATGTAAATCTTTCCGAGGTGGTTTGTAGGATGTCGACACATGTCAACTGCAAGGTTGTACCTTCGAGAAGATTAGGATCTTCTCGAGGATACAACAATGCAGGTGACCTTTGGCGACACCCTTTGCATTGATCGTTAAGATTTACACCTTAAACTAGAACAAGTTTTTACTCTGGGACTGGTTAGGACCATGGTCATGTTTGAGGCTGCCCTTGGAGACTCGGGGTACCTTGACACACAGGGTTAACTGTGGTTGACCCAGTATGTCAGCTTACCCTAGTCCTCAAGAGCATCCTTACAACGTGTGTCATGATATTAATCCGTTCCTGAGTGAATGACTTGGGACATGGAGGCTGACAGAAGTCAGTATAAGACATTCTATTTAACATCGGAGTGGGGTGAAGGATGTATTCAGATTGATGAGTATGTCGTCAAGGAATACGAGACATGAACAGTATGTTTCAAATCTTTGGCCAAAGTATCGCAAGTCTTGATTACGTTGTCCTATGTCACCTAGTCTGAGGGATGTGATGCTGATGAATAATGGTAACAATTATTTAGATAGGTTCCTTGGACAGAGCATTCTGAAATCCCAGATTAGGGAAGAGAACCACAAGAGTGAAGTGTTAAGATAAAAACGCCAACTCTATGATACTCATGAATAGATCGGTAGATCACCGAGTCATGGAATGAATAGATCGGTGGTACACCGAGTCATTACAGCTACATATGGTTATTTGTTATAAGAATGATTGTTTGATCTGTGAGTTCTAAATTATGTATTTAGAACTAGGAAGCACTTATAAAAAAATCTCTTGTTCTAATGTATTAAAATGGGAATGTTACATCTTGGTATCAGAGCTGAAGGTTGCAGCTCTTGGACCTATTGTGTCCATAATTTGATAAAAACCTGAATTTTCTTGTAACAGAAAATGGTTAGAACAAGGGGAATGTTGCAAATAATGCTCCACCTGAGGAAGGGGCAGCAACAACCCAAAAAATTGATGAGATCCTTGCTGCCCTATTGGACACAAGAGATTGTTTGGCTGTACTTGAACAGCAAGTAATGGGAAATGAGGAGGATGAAGAAGTTGGTAATGACAATCAGCTACCTCCTGAGGACAACCCCAATATGGGTGTTGGTAATAACACTAAAAATGTACCTGTCCAACCAGAAAACAAAAAGGCTAGGTTGGCAGCGGAACTCACTCTTGATATTTATGGGTGTTGGTAATAAATATGATGGCACCACATTAGGAGATGGAGCGAGAATCGGCTCGAGAGAGATGGAGAAGTAATTTACAATAAGAAACTTCTCCAAGGAAACCAAAGCTATTTGGGGAGCCTATCATCTTTCCCACGAAGCATCTTCGTGGTGGGACAGCCGTAAAGTTTGAGCTAAATATTGATGAGACCAATATCACTTGGGATAAATTTAAAGGCTATTTTAGGCAACGTTGGCTACCACAAATTTTCTATGATCGAGAAAATGACAGAATTCCAAAACTTAGCTAAAGGAAAGCTAATCAGAATGAATATTGGGAGCGGTTTATGAAACTCCTCAAGCACGTACAGATATCAATTTGAGAAGTTCAGAATACGGAAATTCATCATGGGACTGAATCTGTGATAGGAGGAGAGGTTGATGTTCACAACCAAACCACTATGGAAGGGGTTGTTGAAAAATCCATAAGGAAAGAATAGAAATTAAAGGCTATTTATGCTCATAAAGAAGAAGTGTAGAAGAAGATTGCAAACCCTTCTTCAACTTCACTTGCACCCAAGAAGGGGCCATGGAAAAAGTTTGGAAACAGAAGTAAGTTTCCAGTGGACAATAGTTAGAAAAAGATAGCAAATAAGCCTACTGGAAATGTAAGGGATAGTTTTGCCAAAAATTATAACAATGGGGCGAAGCCCTATGGAGGACAACGTGATAATTTTAAGGCTAGAAGTAATTTTGAGCCTAAAAAGGGACAAGTAGGAGGTTCTTTATAATTGTGGCAAAGACCACTACACAAATTAGTGCCCTTTGAAGAAGGATGATCATAATCAGCAGCATAAGATATATCTGCATGATGAGCTGCAAAGCAAGCTGAAAAGCAAGTGACACCTATAGAAGTTAGGGTAAGTTATTTGGCATACTGTCACTATTCTTTTTGATACGGGAGCTCTTGAATGTTTTATTTCTAGTAAACTTGCTTCTAAACTTAAAAGAAAAGATGGAAAAATGGATAAATCTTGGGTATACGGTATGGTAATAACTTTGTTCATACGGTGAGTATGTGTCTTTTTGGGGGTCCTTGAATTACCTAACTTTTCCATGGAATTTGACCTATATGTTGCACCTTTGGGATCCTATGACGTTGTCATTGGCGTCAATTGGTTAGCTAACCATAAAGAAAAAGTAGACTACTTTGAAAAGAATATAAGATGTTTAGATGATCGGCTAAAAACAACAGAGATTCAAGGTGTGAAACGGGAAATTTCAGTTAGGAAACTATCAGCTATGTAACTTAAAAAGGCTAAAAACAAAGGATGTACCTTATATGCCGTAAAGATATCTAAATTTTTAGAAGAAGATGGTGATTCCATGAAACGTTACCCACTGTTGCAAAGTTTCAAGGATGTATTTCTAGAGGAATTACCAGGTTTACCACCCAAAAGGGAATTTGACTTCACCATTGAAATCAAACTTGGGACGGAACCTATTTCTAAGGCACCTTATCGGATGACTACTACAGAGTTAGTCAAGCTTAAGGCACAATTGCAAGAAATTTTTTCTAAGAGTTTAATTAGACCAAGTGTTTCACCTTGGGGAGCGCCAATAATATTTGTAAAAAAGAAAGATGGAACACTTAGACTATGTATTGATTATCGGATGTTGAACAAAGCAACAATTAAGAACAGATACCCACTTCCAAGGATTGATGATCTATTTGATCAGATGCGTGGAGCAGTGGTTTATTCCAAGATAGATCTTCAATCTGGTTATCATCAATTAAGGATTAAAGATGAAGATATTCATAAAACAACTTTCCGAACCAGGTACAAACATTATGAATTCACGGTTCTACCCTTTGGATTAACTAATGCACCCGCAACTTTTATGAACTTAATGAATAATATATTTCAAGAATATTTGGACAAGTTTGTGCTTGTATTCTTGGATGATATTCTCATATATTCTAAAAGTGTTGAAGAGCACAATGAGCAATTGAAGATAGTTTTGGAAATTTTGAGAAAAATAAAGTTATACGGTAAGTTATCCAAATGTTCTTTCTTTGATACTGAAGTTCACTATTTGGGTCATGTCATTAGTAAAGAAGGAATTGCAGTGGATCCTTCAAAAATAGTGGCAATAACCGAGTGGCCTACACCAAAGAATGTACATGAAGTAAGAAGCTTCATGGGCCTTGCTGGTTATTATAGAAAATTTGTTAAGGATTTTTCTAAAGTGGTTGCACCAATAACTTCATTGCAGAAGAAGGATAAGAAATTTATTTGGAATGATAAGTGTGAAACTACTTTTAAAAGTTTGAAAAGCCAGCTGACTTCAGCACCTATATTAGCTATACCAGACCCTAACGGGAACTTTACTGTTGTAACAGATGCTTCTAGGGAAGGCCTTGGAGGTGTTTTGTTACAAAATGATCATGTCATAGCATATGAAAGTAGAAAGCTTAAGTTACATGAGCTGAATTATGCCCCTCATGATTTAGAGCTTGCTGCAATTGTTCATGCGCTTCAAGTATGGAGACACTATTTACTTGGGAAACCTTTTGAGTTGAAAACTGATCATTTAGGGCTGAAGTATATTTTCACTCAGCCTAATCTAAATGCAAGACAACGAAGGTGGTTAGAGTTTTTATCTCAATATGATTTTGATATTAGCTACATCAAAGGGAAAGAGAATAGAGTAGCGGATGCTCTAAGTCGTAGGAAGCACATTTATGCTCTTATAACATTAAGAACTCAGTTTAAAGATGAGGTAAAAAGTGCCTCAGAATCTGATATATACTTTCAGCAAGTAAAAGTAGCACTTGCTGCAGAACCAAAAGATGAAAGGTATAAAGGTTTTCATTTTGATAATGAAGGGATCTTACGTTATGAAAACAGGGTATATGTACCTTTGCTAAACGATTTGAGAAAGAAATTGTTAGTTGAATTTCATAATTCGCCCTTCTCTAGACACCCGGGTATCACAAAAATGCTTGCTGATCTAAAACAACAATACTTTTGGAAAGGTATGAAAAAGGATGTTATTGATTTTGTGACACATTGTCTAGAATGTCAGTGGGTTAAGGCAGAACACATGCACCCTGCTAGACTATTATATCCCCATAGCATACCGCAGTATAAATGGCAAGTAATAAGCATGGAATTTGTACAAGGGTTGCCTATGTCGAGAAATAAACATGATGTTATCTTGGTATTTGTAGAAAAACTAACAAAGGTAGCTCATTTCATCGCTAGAAATCTGAAGGATGATTCTCCAGTGTTAGCAAAAAGATTTGTGCACAAAATTTTTAGGTTACATGGAGTATCAGAATTGATTAAATCTGACAGGGATCCTAGAATGACATCAAGATTTTGGCAAACGCTTAATGTAGCTCTTGGAACGAAACTAAACTTCAGTTCTGCATATCATCCGGAAACAGATGGACAAACTGAGAGAGTAAATCAAGTGTTGGAAGATATGTTACGAATGTATTGCATGGATCAACAAGTATAAATGGGAAGAGTATCTTCCATTAGTTGAGTTCGCATACAACAACACTTATCACTCATCTCTTAAAATGGAACCTTTTGAGGCACTTTATGGAAGAAAGTGCAGAACCCCTGTTAGTTGGGATAGTATTGAGGATAGAGTGGTAATTGGACCAGAAATCCTCACTGAAATGGAACAACAAGTAAAGATGATTCGTGAACGATTGAAGGAAGCAACAGATAGGTAGAAGAGCTATGCTGACCTTAAGTGGGTTGATCGAAGGTTTGAACTTGGTGAAAAGGTTTTTCTTCGTGTTAAACCTAGAAAGAGTTCTATAACTTTTGGCAAGGCTGCCAAGTTGTCACCTCATTATGTGGGACCTTTCGAAATTGTTGAAATAATCAATCCTGTAGCTTACCGATTAGCATTACCACCTGCTTTGTCTCACATGCATGATGTTTTCCATATTTCTTTACTTAAGAAATACGTTTCAGACTTGTCACATGTTTTAAATTGGAATTCCTTGCAGGTCCAAGACCCAGGAATAATCATGGTTAAACCCACACGAGTGCTAGAAACTCACCAATTGCATTTGAGAAATCGTGAAATACAACAATGTAAGGTCCAGTGGGACCAGTTTAACGAAGAGAGTGCAACTTGGGAAAATCTGGAAGAGATGAAAATTTCTTTTCCCTTTCTTTTTGAACAGAATGGAATCTGTTGACAAAAAATATAATTATTATGAAATTATCTTTTTCATGTCTTTATGTAAGCCAGCTTTGAGGAAAACATTATTCAGGTTGAATAAATTGTATCATGACATTGATTTATGAAATAATTCATGTTGGAATTGGTCTTTTGTATTGTGAGCTAATAAATTGATTGACCGGAAGGTAAAAATCAAAATATGTAATCATCGGGACGATGAATCTTTTAGGAGGGAAGCATGTAACACCCTGAACTGTTGTTACCTTCTCCTGAGCATTCAAGTGTTGATATATGATTTCTTCTGTATAAGGACATGTTCCTTTGGTTTCGGGAAGTCATGCTTGATATGGATTGTATCTTCTTTGCTCTTGAAGATCTTTGACTCAGCCTTGGATCAGTTACATTGATCCAAGGAATGTTTTAAGCTTATTCAGGATGAACAAAATTTATGGACCTTACGAAAGTTACAAGGTCTGAATGAGTTTGAATGAGCTATCCGGAGTTTAACTCAGGCTGAACATGTTAAATGAAATTTGGTTCCAGATATCGTAACATCAGGAAGGCCTAGACCTTAAGCCAGGTAAGATGTTCTTGTGTATACCGTAAGCTTAATTAGCAATGCCAGATAGGATCCTTTACAGGAATGTTTTAACCTGTTTGGCTCTAATACTGATTGGTCCTACTTGGGAGACCTAGACTGGATTTTTAAGGTTAATAATCTTAACCTAAACTTTAACCTATTGGTTAAAATAACTGCTAATCTAACCTAGCCCTAAACTATAAGCTTAATGCTCCTAAGAGTTAACTTCTTCTAGCACTATGGATGTAAGACTAATGTCTTACCCTATGATCTAACCTATGTTTCTTACCTATCCTAACTAATGACAAGAATGGAGGGGGACCTATGAAGGGGTGCAAGTCATGGGTGGTGGTTTCCATGGCATTTATGAGGGGGATAAGGTTGAAGGACTTGGGATGCTGTCAGATTTGGCGGAGGTTGCAAACGGCTAGTATAATCTGACGTGGCAGTATCACCAAGTATGGGAAAGGTTGTTTGTTTTCTTTTGGCTATCACCAATTTTGGCGGTCGGTGGCAATGGAAAATAGGTGGGAGGATGGAAGTTAATGCAATTAATGAACTTCGGTTCCTGAGTGCAGATTGCTTGGGAAGGCATGCAAATGGAATATTGTTTGGTTGTTTGGTTTTTCATGCATTCCATTTTTCGCTCTGCTTGAGCACTGGTTCTTCAAACCAGTCGTCTACTCTGTGTTGCATGGCAACTGTGAGAATTTCTAGCTTCCTTCTCTGTCGGGGAAAGTATATAAGGCAAGGAGGTAACAATTTATTGTTGTTTAATCTATCGTGGAAGAAGAAGAGAAGGTGCGAGCACATTCAGAGGTCTTCTTCAAATTTTTAAGTGACACTATCAGGCATGATAGGCCCTAACTTTTAAAAATCTTGCTTTCCTTTAAATTCTTTCATTAGAACAACTCTGTTCAGATGATTTTTAGTTCAGTTGGTTTAAATGGTAGCAATGTATTGGGTTTCTCTATTTCTTGATGATTTGGGAATCCATGGTTTTACGTAGACTCTGTTGAAGAGTTTGTTGTGTTCATTTTATGGATTCAACTTCTGTCGAAGTGTTTGCCATGATTTCTTTGTGAATTCAACTTCTGTTGGAATGCTTGCTGTGTTTTCATGCTGGTTCGACTTCTGTTGAATCCTTGCTGAGTATACATATGGATTCATTTTCTGTTGAAATATTTGCTTTGTGTATTCAAATGGATTCGATCTCTGTTGGAATGCCTGCTGTGTTTTCATGTTGGTTCGACTTTTATTAAATTCTTTGCTATGTATACATAGGGTTCGATTTCTGTTGGAATGCTTGCTATGTTTTCATGTTGGTTCGACTTCTGTTGAAGTGTAGCTGTGATTACCTTGTGGATACGACTTCTTTGAAGTCCTTGCAATGTTTCATATGAATCCAACTTCTGTTGAAGTGCTAGTTGTGATTGCTTATGGGTTCGACTTCTGTTGTGTTGTTTCCTTGCTTCTTGAGGAACTGAGGTAATAAGTTCCCAACTGTACCTTGTTAGACGTTGCGTTGGATGATTTCTTGGTTGAGGAATGACATAAAAGAAAATTGTTGTGTCTTATTAGTTGGTTTATTGTTTATCGCTGGTCGTATGAGTTCTTTTTGTTGCTTGATAGCTTCAGGTGAGTACATGGTTGATTTGAGATGAAACTGTAATCCCTTTCTTGGAACTCGACTGGTTTAGTAACAGGTGTATGAAAAATGTATGAATACAAGTCTGTACCTCTGTTGAAAAGGGGATGGGATGGTCATTAATTATGGGTTATGTAAGTGATGAAATATCTAGTGTAGCTGTGTTTTCCTTATGATTTAACTTGGTTAACGGGAACACAGTCTGACTGAGAGAAATCTTGCTTTGTGGAACTCTGAATCCTAATAGAGTGTGGGTAATCCTAGATCTGCATGATGGAAATTAGATTTTGTACTTGGAAGGGATGGGATTGTGTTGATTTTCTTACTTTCTTTTCTTCCCTAAAGGAATTCAAGATTATTTGTATATGCTTTGCTCCTGGAAAGTTGGTACTATCTGAAATTTTTTGGAATGGAGATCTGAACACCTCTGTTCTTTCTCTTCAGTTGTAAAGCACATGTTGTTATAGGAATTTTGGAATGTGAAAGTATTCTCTTCCTTTCTGGAAATTATGATTGCTCCCTTCTTTTGTATTTCCATAAGAACTCTGCTATAGGGGCATAAGATGTTTAAACTGTTAAATTTATGAGGAAAGAATGGTAAATGCTTAGTCTTGGCCTAAGGTCTTTTCTTATTTACAGTTATAATAATACCTTGTTTGAGTTATTCAGTTATCTACTTT
The DNA here is from genome assembly GCA_018340775.1 of Taxus wallichiana var. yunnanensis. Classification (NCBI taxonomy): domain Eukaryota; kingdom Viridiplantae; phylum Streptophyta; class Pinopsida; order Cupressales; family Taxaceae; genus Taxus; species Taxus wallichiana. The sequence goes on along the minus strand of CM031239.1, from coordinate 18,859,586 downwards.
GATAAAAGTAGAATTGTAATAGAAGTTGGTAAATCTATCGAAGTCTTGGAAATAATGCAATGAGTATAAAGGAAATCCATCAGTTGAACTTGCTAGAGGCTATAATCTGTCTTTGCTTGAATTATTAAATGCACAGCTGTTGGATACACGTACTGGTAAGAATTCATTTCTGAATGGAGTAATTTTATTAGGATTGATACTGTCCCTGGTTTTTGGATGGATGGATATATTAGATTCATTTTGTTCTTCTTAGTCTCTAACATAAGATGAATTATCCGAGAAGAGTCAATATGATAGTTATATTATGAATTTATGTTAAAAAGTCTTGTATGGTAGAAAGATAATTAGAGTGATTCATGTTTATAGGTTTGATGAAATGATTTCATTTAAACAGGTTGTCTAATGGAAACAATTGGTGGAATGCAATTGTTTTAAGAATTAGAGCTTATCATGCTCAGTTCGTTGAACTGACCCGTGTTAGCAATTTTTGCAGATGGTCATCATAAGTGGTAAAGACACGCAGATCTGATATGATGCTCAGATTGTTTAATCTGGTTTTATGATGAATTCCAATTTGATTTCTCTATTTGTACTATATGAAGATAGTTGTTCTTTTGCTGTTGAGTATTGCATCAAATATGCTGAAGAGCATAAATTGTAATTGTATGGCTTGGAAATAAATGAAATGGGGAGATTGTTATTTATGTGGCTGCATTTTTATTTGACGGATTGAACTTCTTAAGTTCGATTGATTTTAAGTGCATTTTTATTATTGTATACCTTGGAGTTATTTGGTTTCTCCAAGTAGGCCTTGTAAAGATTATGTGACTGAATACTTCGTGAATGATTAGTAGTTCTGTTATGTTCTAAATAAGGCTAAATTGGAAATTAGTCCACTGCCTTTCGAGAAGTTAAGATTAAACTAAACCTTAATAGGTAGCTGAAATGGGAAGAGTAATCTATTACTCACTATCCATGATCTAATAAAGACAACGTAACTGATGATCTTAAATCACTATGTCTTAATAACAATAAGCATGATATACTTTAGACTTCGGAGTTGATATAAACCCTTACGGGTTTAGTTATCTTCCTTATGAGAGAACTTAGGGCTATTGCCCAATTATGTAGAATAAGATTATTGGGAACCAATGAACTCCTAGACGTGATCTCAATCTTTTTAAAAGTTAGGGCCTATCATGCCTAATAGTGTTGCTTAAAAATTCGAAGAAGACCTGCGAATGTGCTCGCACCTTCTCTTCTTCTTTCACGATAGATTAAACAACAATAAATTGTTACCTCCTTTCCTTATATACTTTCCCGATAGAGAAGGAAGCTAGAAATTCTCACAAGTATAGTGACTAGGATCTTGCATGTGGTTGCATTCCTGTATAGTGTCCACCAGAAATTCCACCATGGGATTCTTCTATTATGGCCATGCGTTCATGTTCTAATACACACCAGCGCAAAACCTCATCATGGCCCATTTTATACAAATCCCCATTGATCAACATGAAGGGCGTGGCATTTATGGCTAACCTTTTCCTTTCCAGTGCATTCATCCCTTCGGGCGCCACACCTTCCTTGAGAAAAATAGCAATGCATTCTAACTCCGAGGGTGTGCACTCAACCTGAATAGTTACGTGTCCGGCATGGTTTCCTTGATACTTTACGCGTCCTCTCCCGAATCAATCCTTGATAAATGATCTGGCCCACAATTGTTCTTTCTAGGTTTTACCACCACTCTTGAATTCAAATTCCTGAAATAAAAGTACCCAACAACATATGCACCCTTGCAACACTGATTTGTTTACTAGATACTTCAAGGCCATATGGTCAGTGTAAAATATGAAGGGAGTCACTAGCAGATATTGTTTAAATTTTTGGAGTGCGTAGATCATTGAAAATGCCTCGTGCTTGGTCGTTGTATAATTTTGTTCTATTGGTGTCAACTTTCTACTTGCAAAACACAAGGGATGATCAAAAATCCCCTCTCCTGGTTGAGCAAGAACAACTCTTATTGTTGTACCAAAAGAATCCACATGGACATGGAAAGGTTTATCCCATGATGGGAATCATAGAATAGATGTGGTGATAAGCCTTTATTTTAGAGTGTCAAATGCCCTTTGCTGCACCTCTCCCCATTGAAAGGAAATCTTATGTCTAAGAAATATTTCCAAAGGCGTGGTGATCTTGGTGTATCCCTTAATGAAATTTTTGTAGTACCTAGTGTGTCTAAGGAATCTGCGCATGATGCTTTGGCTGGGGGCTCCCCTAATCCCAATAACTATAAATTTCGTGGGATCCACCAACAAGCCCTCTTTGCATATGATATGCCCCAACAACATTTGAAAATGAGTTGCAAAGACACCTTTCTTGATGTTGAGGAAATCCTCAACTATTTTGACATCTTTCAAACATCAATCTCAAGTTATCACAATGGTCCCGACTAATCCATACACTATCTAATCATCCAAATATACTTGATGAACTTGTGGATGAAGTCCTTAAATTCTTGTAGCACTATGTGTGAAAATATAGCGGGTGCATTCCTCAATCTAAAGGGCATGGACATGTATGCAAAGCTTCCCCACTTGATGGTGAAAGTTGTCTTTTCTTGGTCTTCCTTGGTAATCCTTACTTGGTGATATCTTGAGAATCCATCCGTAAAGGAATAGACCTCCCTTGATAAATCCTTCCAAAATATCTTCAGTGAAGGGGGTGGGAAAAGGATCTATGATACAAATAGCATTCAACTCCCCGTAATCCACACATATCCTAATCTGTCCATCCTTATTTATCTTTGATAACCATTGGAATTATCCATTCGATTCCTCCAAAGCCTCAATGATACTAGATGCTATCATTTTTATAGCTCTTCTTTAACCCTTACATGCATGTTGGGATTCATCTGTAAGGCCTCTTCCTTACCGTGCATGCACTCGAATTGCATGTCTTCGGTTCCTCCTCTTCGAACCGCGCTTCCAAGCTAGGTCTACCAAGTAATTCTACTAATCTATCTTCCACCATGGCATAATCCCCCAGAGTGAGGTACTTGATAGCCTGCAATGCCTCATCAACCGGTTACTTGGTACTTTGGTACTCGAATGTGTGAACCAGGTCAACCACTAATTCTGCCAATTTCCCGTCTGGTGGTGAGTTTTAGAATGGATGTACCAAGTGCACGCACAACCTTGTAGTGTTGAATACAACTTGTGCACCCAAAGGGAGGGTGGTAAAGCTTCCACACCTTCTCCCTAGACCCTCTCACATGCCTGGATGTGGGAAGAGGTGGGTTCATTACCATTGTAATCCTTGATAGCGGTGGGTATATTACTCTTCAAGAATCGAAAGTGAGTGAAATTATAACTTCACGCCACTCCAACAAGTTTTCACTATGCACTGACCCACCACCTCGTTGTTGTGCCTATCAAAACATAACCTAGCATACCTTGTCGCTCGTCCTCCCTCCATTAAACTTCCATTTCTCTCAAAAATACCTCAGGGTATACATCCCCAGAATACTTGGTTATTTCCTTTCCTCCAGGCACCAAACTATATGTGCCATGGTTACCTTGGTCACCGATCCTTTTAGATGTCACCCAATCAATTCATAAGTCCCATGTGCCCAATTATCACATGCTATATTGGTAGTATCACTGACAGATTGAGCATCATCAAACTGGATGACTCCTTCTGTAGGGTGGATGGTCTCTGGATCTCTTATAGAGTGCACATATATTCTGTCCAGGACCTCCTCTCCAAGGGGTTTAGTATAGGGTGTGGACTTTCCATCAGCAAGCGGTATAATCACCCTCTCTTCCTTGTTTTCAAAGCTTATGTACCCCTTGTTAAACCAGAGATCTACATTATTCTTATAGCACCACGGGTGCCCAAGTAACGCTAGGAAATTATCTACCTCGAAAAGTGCCAAGACTTCAAAATCCCCAGTGAACTTAGTCCCCTGAATGGTAATGGTCGCATCCTTCAAGACACCTATGGGCATTGCTTTTATCTTAGTTGCCATATATAACACATTTGAAGATGGTTGTAATGCATGTCTTCCTATTTGATTCCAAACATCCAAAGTGAGAACATTAACCTCTGTGCATTTGTCAATGAGGATGTTGCTAAGTAGCCATCCATCCACTACTGTGTTCAAGGTGATCTCTTTGTCATAATCAAGGCTATGAGGTGGGAGGTTTGCATGCGTATCTATCTTTGTGTTCTTCCCTGGTGCATGGTACCTTTTCTCTCAACCATGATCCTAGCAGGGGAATAACATTCTCTTGCCTCAGTAGTTTACACACCTCCTTAACCTCGTCCAATTCATCCTTTGGTGCTTCTACTGGTCTTCTTTGCTCATATTTTCTAGTTTTCTCTTTTAAACATTGGATATCCCCTTGTAAACTTCAAATTACGTCCATGGTTTCTTGGTAGACTTCTTTCTAGTGAGCCAGGTTTGGATACTTCCCATGTACTACTTCTTCCCTTGAAACCAGAGGTCTCTTCTTAGGTGCTTCCCTTGTGCACGTGGACTCCACCCTTGTTGTTACCATAACAGGGTCTAGTTTTGATTCATGTATTACTCGTGGGAGCCATTGTGCATTAGCCTTCTTAATACTCACCATGGAAGTGCCCTTATTCATCTAGTTTTTCTTACTCATATGTTTGTATAACTCCAGGAAATCTTCGTACTTATGTTTTTTTCCACACTAGGAGCATTGTAGAAGATCTAGACATTCACACTTATAATGGTCTGTGGCTCCACAATTAAAGCATGTTCCACGTAGGAACTCACTTCTTCCCCATGGTTACCATGGCCATGAAATCCTCTACGAAATCCCCTCCCGCGTGCACCTCCATCTCCACGTTCTTCATACGATGCTCATCTCCTTTCAAGTTGCTGGCAATGCTATTCTGGTGCACACCAAGATCAATTGCCTCATGAATCTGGTCAATCAATCTACAACCTTTGGTGTCATGTGTGGTTGAGGTACATATCTTGTAATAACAAGATACATTTTTATGGATTGCGTGCTATAAAAGGGGGCACCTACTTGCATCATGATCCCTGTGACATATTTCATAATTTACCACTATGGCGCATACCACCTTCCGAGTACATATCCCACCATTATCCTTTATGTGCCCTTCTACATTACAATCTATGCACCACATCCCACCGCAAGTCTCTGGAACTATGTTGGTAGATAATTTCTCCAACTGCTTAGCCATGGCAGTGATCGAGCCTCAAAGAATGGGCTAACACCGGTGTTAACACTACCAACTACCTCAACACACAAACCAACTTCCAACACTTCACATGGAGTGCTCGTGAATGTTTTATGAGACAAAGGCCTCCTAAAGGGTGTGATCAACCCTCTGACAAACCACTGAGCATGTTGTGAAGGGTGGATATCATAAAATAGTTTAGACAATAGAGTTTTAAAGCGTGCATCATATTCCTGCACGCTCTCTACCATTCCCTGCTAGATTTCCTTGAGAGAGTGATGTTCTTATTCAAACTCGGGTATGTGGAATTCCACTAAGAACACATTTTTTAGCGTGATGTAATCCACAACAGTCTAATGAGGGTCATACTTTCTATACTAACCATTTGCATGTCCTTGCCGGGTTATTAAAAATTGAATGGCCTTTTGATCCTGGGTCATGATCCCCTTCGCGTGCCATAGCGAGGTCACACTTATGCACATGCTTTGCGGCATCTTCTATCCCACTATAAACGGTAAGTGTAGAGACACCTCAAAAAGACTTGAGGAGGTGGCTAAGGCCATTGTCTTCCGACCGAGTCCCCTTGATTTCCTCTAGTGTTTTCTCCTCCCTTTGGATCCACTAGATCTGAGCCACTAGCTCCACCACTTCCACCTCCGAGATCCTCTGTGTTAGGTCAAGGAGGCTGTGTTTGATGTGCTAAATGACCTTGTTGTCCCACTAAATTGCGCACTAATAGTTTGTGAACTAGTTCCACTCCCAGTCGTATTTCCTCCACCACTTCCTGACACGCTCCCAAAACCACCTATATATATGCCTTGTCCAAACATTCCACCAAATACTTGAATAGTGTGTGAAGCCATAGAAGTCCCAAACAAGAAGTTGTATCTTTTGGGCACCGATCGGTTGCTTCCATTGATATCAAATGGATCAACTATACTTTTCCCTCGTTTGAACAAACCAAGTGCCAAGGTTTGGTCACTAGGTTGAGTCGAGATCTGTTCAATGAATCTTCTTTCTCCATGTGATGGGATCTCATTAGAAGGCGAGGAGTTCTCTCTTATGCACTTGCAAGATGGTGTAGCATAAAGCTGTTGGAGCCCCACATCCTCCATGTGAACCTCTTCTCCCAAAAATGTCTACCTCCATGGATCCATCATAAATGTAACCTCGCACCATCTCACAATCTCCCTCTCACATGCTTCACCATACTTGAGCTGTCTCTCCTCCCTTTCCTTTTCAGTCGTTATATCAGCCATCTTTCCCCAACCTATCTTCCTCGCCAAGTGCTTAGAGTGGTTTAGCTAGCCATTGGGAATGCCTATAAACTCATGGTTACCATCAAGATTTTGATTGCCAAGGGGATAGCTCACAAAAACAATCCTTTGGGCTCCCGTAAAAATTCAAACTCAGTAACGTTCAGACAAGAATACATGGAAATTACATATTCCAGAGTGTAGCTAGCCAGTACTCCCTTCCACCTATGATCTATAACATGGGTCCATGTTAGATTAGCATCTTGCAAGTTCTGGTATGTTTCTTGGGTCCAAGGGTGTGATTTATAATACCACCCCGACCTATATGCATATGCCGAGAGCCACTTAAATAACTCTACTAGGAAACAACAGAAGAATATTTCTTACAACTCATGATAGAGAGTGTCTTCCACCCATCTTCGTGTATTAAACTCTGGTCTAGTACTAAATCTCTAAGAAAACTCATCCTCTCGTGCTTTTAAACCAATTTTCAACACCTTCAAGTGTTAAGTGCTCTGTCATCACTTTTTGCACAAACCACGATGTATGCCATGTTCCACTACAACTTTGAAAAGAGGTCCAGCAACGAAACCAAGATGTAGTCATTTTTGCACCCACTAAGAATAGGGAACCTCATGCGCGTTGGCCTATCACCCAACGGGCACTGAGCACTCACCCGAGGCATGTGAGAGGGAGACGAGTCTCTCTTTTATGTGAGTTTAGTGGAAGGCATCATTCATGATCTTGAATTAGTGATTTAAAGGACATGAAAAAGCTATAGAGCTCAGAACAGCTTCTATACCCTTTCAATCATATCAAAAGTAAAAGCACTTAACAGAATTAATAGAACTAGGAAGTTGTAAATCCACAAATAGACTTAACATTCAAATAAGGTTCATGATTATACAAGATCAAAAGCATAATAGAAATATGCAAATAATACAAAGAGAAGATCTTAATACAATTATCATGGTAACCTTATCATATTCATTCATAACATTACTATAGAATATTACATAAGGGGAGACCGTAGTCATGCACCATATCTAGATCCATACATGAAGACTTTCAAAAAAATTTACATTCCCCATTCCCTTATTACATCCTTCCTATAATCATCTACCCCTTTTATCCCATAGTTCACATAGTAATTCTTGAGCCCTTCTTCCTTCCTCAGGTTCTCTTCTTTTTCTTTGCTAAGGGTGCGCATATATATAGGCATCTAATCTCCAACGAACTCCTCTGTAACCTTTGATCTAGCCCCAAGTGTCAAGGTGTGGGTCGCCCTAGGTACATGCCTCTCTATGTCATGATTATATTTTTGGATCTTCTTATCATAAGGTATATTCCATCCAGGACACCCTGTTGCCAAGCTAGAACCTTATCCAAATAGGAGAAATTCTTCATGTGTTCTATCTAAAAGGCCGAAAATGGCTAAGTCCAAGTTATCACTTTTGGCAAGGCTGCCAAGTTATCACCTCATTATGTGGGACCTTTTGAGATAGTTTAAGTAATCAACCCTGTAGCTTATCGTTTAGCATTACCTCCTGCTTTGTCACAAATGCATGATGTTTTCCATATTTCTTTGCTTAAGAAATATGTTTAAGATTTATCACACGTGTTAAATTGGAATTCCTTGTAGGTCCGGGACCTCGAGAATAATTGTGGTTAAATCCATACGAGTGCTTGAAACTCTTGATTGCATTTGAGAAATTGAGAATTAAGTCAATGTAAAGTCCAAAGTGGGACCGGTTTAATGAAGATAGTGCAACTTGGGAAAACTTAGAGGCTATGAAAACTTCTTTTCCATATCTATTTGAAGAATTGATTCTCGTGGATTGTTATAAATTTTTGTGATTTTTCTTACGTATATGACTATAAGTATGCCTGTTTTGTGCGTTATTTATAAGAATTGAACAAACAACTATTTAATGCTGATTTACGGAACTATAAGTTTTGATATATTTGAATTATGATAAGAGAAGTGAATGAATTTATTTTCATTGATATAAATTTCTAAAGTGAGGTAATCATCGGGATGATGATTATTTTTAGGAGGAAAGCATGTAACACCCTTGACAATTGTTATATTCCTCCTTTGCATTTCAAGTGTTGATAGGTGATTTTCTTTTAAAGACATGTTCTTTTGATTGATGGAGATCATGCTTGATATGGATAAATCTTTTCTACTCTTAATATCATTAGACTGAAATGGAATGGCTTCCTTGAACCCATTTTTCACTTCTTGTAGGTGAATTGCAATCTGGTTTTAGAGTTGCAAAATTATCTCCTTATGGAATGTTTTAAATATGCTCGAGTTGAATGAAGGGTAAATTGACATTCAATAAAATTGCGGGACATATCATTGAAATTTTTTGGTACAAGTTCTTAGATTTTGTGTGAACGTGTTTCCATTCAGTCGTATGTTGTGCTTGAGTCTTTGGAGATTGATCATGGCAGGACATTGCGCGTAAATGAAATGCAGCCCTTTCATGACATTGGAAGGATTCAAAATCCCAAAACTACGGGATTATCCTACTGAGAATCCTAAGTGGGTAAGAATATATATATACACTACCTAGCTATGTTACTTAATTGATTTTATTTATAACCTATGCTTTGTGCTAAGGGATTATGCAATGGTTACTAGGCTATTTAATTTAACGTAAAACCTAATGCTATAAGATTATGTGATGATCTAACCTAATGCCTAAAACTACTATGTTGTGAATTAATCTAACCTATGTGGAAACTACCTAAGGTAGTGTGTAAGGCCTAATGTGATTAATTCTAAACTAACCTAAGTTTTAAAGGATCTATCCTAAGCTATTTCAATGGGAACCTAATGGGTTACATGCATCAAAGGAGATGGTTCTAATGGCATTTAAGTTGTTGATAAGATTTTAAGGCATACAATCGCCACTTTTGGCAGGGGCTAGTTGACTTAGCAGAGTCTCATGTGGAAGTTTCAGTAAAGATGGAATTACATGTTAAATGTGAATTGGCATTCGCCAGACTTGGGAGGAAGTGGAAAGGAAAGATAAGTGGGAAAATTGGAATTAATGGAATTTATTGGTCTCGGTTTTGTTCACAAACCATCTAGGAAACTTGGAAGATGGGTTTGTGGGAGGTTGTTGGTTTTTTCATGCTTTCCAGATTTTTCTCTACATGGAGCAAATTGGTTCTTCGAACCAACAGTTTGACTTGCACTTCTTTGCTATTTTTAACTCACCTGGTCTATTTTCAATCATGGGAAGGTATATGAGGCATTCTGAGGAAAGTTGTTTGTTTGTTGATCTTTCGTGGAGAAGAAAAGGAGTTGGAAGCTCATCTGGAAGTCTCCTTTGATTTGGCAGAAGCACTATCAAGCATGATAGGCTCTAATCTTTAAGATCTCTTACTTTCTTCTAAATGTTTCATTAAAACAAGTCTGCTCTTTTGAGATTCTTGGCTTGCATGTTTTATCTGGTTATTTTCTTGTTGGGTTTAATAAATCTTGTGATCTTGGTTATGAATCCATGGTAAATGATGTTCTAATTGGAAACTTACCTTTTGTTAGTTATTTTAAAAAAATTACATGCAAAACGTATTTCTATAACTCTACTTGTCATTCGGAATTAGTATTTGAAGTGTTCTATTTTAAATGACATTCGTTTATATTTAAAAATGATTATGAGTTTGTGGGAACCTTGAGTTCCGTCTGATCTTGTTGGAGTTTGCATTTTCTTGAGCTTGTATTTGGTTTGGAACTTGTTTTTGGTTTCATGTTTGATGAAAGTTGGTGATGGAGGTTCTTGATGCTCTAACCTATGTTTGGAATCTTGGGTAACTCGGGACTATTGTTGAAGCCCATATGTGGCTCTGTACCTGTGTTTTATTCTTTTGAAATTCTAGACTGTTAATGGAGGTTCGTGTTTTACACCGCACTCGTATTTTGTTACTTGTATAGTTTTGAACTCTTGTTTGAAGCTCGTGTTTCATTTTGAGCTGGTATTAGGGCTTCTTGTTTAAAATATAAACTAGAATGGGAACTTCGTGTTGCCCTGAACTTGTGATTAGAGACTTTTGTAGCTTTGAACTGTTATTGGAAGTTCATATTTTATACTTCCCTCATATTTAAATAGTTGTGTAGTTCTAAAATTTTGTTGAGACTTCGTTTTCAACTTTGTTCTGATATTTTGAGTTGGGTTTTACTTGTATTAAAAGTTTAAAACTTATAACTCTTTTGTTGAACTATTGCTCAAAGAAAAATGGGAGAATAGTTGGCTGAGTTGTTGGGTAGACTCTTTGAGATATTAACTGAAAATGTCTTTGTTTGATGGATGGATTTGGTAATTCTTTTTTGAGAATTGTTTCATCTTTTTTGAGATGGCAATGGCATTTTATCGGGGGTATTCTTTTCCCCTCTATTTTGTGGAAACCCACGTCTTCAAATATTTTAAAATAAGTTCGGGTTTCATTTAAAAGAAGAGTTTATTACTTTAGTGCTCTGAATTGTTATGGAGGGATTACTTGTCTCTATTCAAATTGTTTTTGTATTATAATACTTATTGAATCGAGAACTAATTACTCTTTTGTAATGCAATATTGAAACTTGACAATGGGATTTCAGTCTTTGAGTTTATTGATACTTCTAAACATGTTTAGCTTACTGATCGATTTTTTTCTATCTCTTGTTGGATATAGTAAATAAACCATGTGTCTTTGTAAAAGAAAGGAAAGTGATTCCTTTGGAACAAAATGTTGTTTTTAGGACTGTTATGTGTATTTCATTTTGAGATTGGAATTGAAACTTGTGTTTATTGAAGGTAAAGAATTGTAAGGAAAATGGCAGTGTGCTTTCTTCTTACTGTGAGTTGATTTTTTTCTCTTTTGGGAACTAGCTTATGAATTTCTAAGTATGAATTAAAAGTGGGAATTCATTTGTTAGTACAATAAAATGAATTATTGATTGGATCATTTTCTAATTAAGATCCCTTTCTTTCTAATGTTGGGATAAGTTCATTGGTTGAACTTTTCTATTTGATTCTCTTATGAAATGGAGATTTCTTTATGAGCTGTTTGGTCTTCTTTGTTCAAATAATTTATTGAAATGATGTAGGAAGAGATTAGATGACCCATTTTTGTTGAACGAGAAAATGTAATCTTGTTTGGTAGACTGTTTGTTTGACAAGGCTTTTCTTTGTTTGGTTTGAGATGAGTAAGTTTTGTCTCTTGCACTCTATCTTTTATGGATCCTCCTTGGATGGACTCGAGTAGAGATTAACTCCTGTATGAGTCTACTTTGATTTGTGAACGTTGGTTTCAGATCTTTAAATGTTAACTTCTAACATGTGGAAGTAGATTTAGACTTACAGGTAGACTATTTGATTCTCTATTCCTTCTTGGATTGAAATGGGATTCTGTTTTGATGAATATCTTAAATGTTGAATTTTAAGGTAGTTGTCCTTTAAATGAAACCGTTAATTCATGTTATGAAACTGTTTCTATTTTTTTGGATGTTTTGTGTTTGGGCATGGTTTGTAATGGTTCTTCTTCTTCTTTTGCTTAAGAGTTAGATGAATCATCCTAATGAGAACCATGCTGTAAACCCTTCTTTTGGCTTAAAGAAAAGATAAATGTTGTATTCTATTATGATAGAATTGGGAACAATGAGATGATATGATTTGTTGTTTGCTTAAGGATAATTGATAGGATCAATTAAACTTTAATTTTGTAAGGTAGATATAGTGGATTATATTCTGTTCTTCTCTTGGAAGTGAATTCAATTGGTTAAATGTACTTCTTTTCCATTTGCTATTACTTATATTGATATTTATGATGTAATAATTGTCTCATTAAAGTAGAGTTGTTTTAATGGAACAATTATTGGAATGCACTTCATTTTAAGGCTTAGTGCTTATCATGCTCAGTTCATTGAATTGATCTCTACTATAAATTTTTGTAGATGGAATTCCTAATTGATAAAAGAAGGAAAAACTCATGAGATGCATTGGCTGATTTTAAATCGATTCCTTGTGAAGAATTCTGATTCGTTCTTAAGATTGTATTGAAAAAGAAAAGTAGTATTCTTTTTGAATGAAGGCGGTTGTTATGTAGTATGCCTAAAATGCATAAGTCTTGTAAATGTATAAGTTATAAATATGAATTGAAAGCTGAGAATTTACTTGTATTTATTGTGTAAATTATCTTATACTTGTATGAAAAATATGGATTTCTATCTTGTTGATATTCTTCATATTATTTTTATGCTTAATTGGTTATCCTTTAATAAGTTGGATAGAGGGATTTAGTTCAATTTCCCTACTCGTGATGCAGCTTGTTAAGTTATAAAATATGATATTCGTTATCTAAACTATATAACATAGTAATGTAATGTGTGATGAACATACATTAAGAGATGTGGATATTGGGTAGGATAAACCCTAACACTTAACATGTAGAGAAAGACTCTTTCTCTTTCTTAATGAATATAAACTAAAAAGGTTTGAAAATATGACTAAAATTTATTAGAATTCATTATGTATGAAGTCTACTTTATATTGGATATATCCTAGTGTTGAACTTTTCTAAAAAGTTATTGTACTTTTTAAATAAGACATATTATAATGTGGTACGGTTACGGTTAATTGGTAGTTTATCTATGTGATCAAATAGAAAAAGTGACCATGAATATAACAAATTTATTAAAGGAAAAAATGACGAAAATTTAGGAAGAACTTGTTGAGCGTTGGATTAGGGATTGGCGGTGTTGTTGTAATCAAGAATTAATTCAAACTAAAAATGTGTTAACAATCCCCTCGGGGTATGTACATCTTGATGAGGTAATTTCGTAAGATGTTGGCACACACCAACTGCAGGGCTATACTTTCAAGAAGGCTTAGGTCTTCTCGAGAATACAACATTGTAGTTGACATGTGGCATCACCCTTCTACATTGATCATCCAGATCTACACCCGATAGGAACTCGGACTTGAACTTAGTTTCCCTCTAGGTCTGAATAGGAGAATATCTAGGATATGAATTATCTTCCAATGGCTCAGTGCGTTGGCACATCTCCGGATGACTTAGGTCAATCAAGTATGCCCATTTACCCTAAGCCATTATGAGTGTCTTCCTATAGTAGGTTATGTTCCTATCTAGGGCTAGGGTTAAAATGAGATCAAGAGGATCGGACGGTAGTCGGTAAAGACCAATCATTAAGGATCGAGGTGAAGGACATATTCCAACATGATGAGTATGCCATGTAGGAATAGTGACATACACAAGTATGCTATAAATATTTGGCCAAAGTATCACAAACTCCGGTTGTGTTTGCCTATGTAAGCAAGTTTAAAACAACGTGATATCGGATGAATATTGGTAATGTATATTCAGATATGTTATTTAAAGAAATCACTCAAGATTACTGATGTAGGGTAGGATGAAAAAGTATATGAAGTATACAATATGTATTCAATACATAAGATAACATATATATATCGGTTGCTTTAATCGAGTTATGGAATGAATAGATTGGTGAATCAATGAGTCATTACAGTGCATATGTTTATCCATTGAATTTGATTGACATGGAATGTTCTTATAAATATTGATTTATTTAGAATGGTGAAAATTATTATTAAATTTTTTTCTCTTGATTCTAAAGTCTTAAAATGAGAATGTTACAAGCTCACCGCACCGCTACGTAGAGTAACCCAACCCACTCCATCCACTGACATCTCAACTACTACGGCCATGAAAATTTCATCTACAATTGATGATATTTCCTATCATGAGCTCGAGAAGCTAGGCCAGAAAGGGAGAACAATGAATGGATGGATGGAAAGGATCTTACAGGAGGCCAATCCTTTGATTAAGGAAGCCGTTGAGATTTATACTGATTTATAGGTTGCAAAAACTACTATTGTTAAGATGGACAAATCTTTCTCCGAAGATAATAATAACTTAAATTTAACTTTGGAAACATGGAGTGACATTAGAGAAGAATATTATGATTTACTTCTACAGGAAGAGGTAATTGATGATGCCTCTAAATTGTTCAAATATCAAAAGGCTATGGAATTCGGTGTTAGGTGCTACAAGATCTGATTAAGAAATTGGAGGAGAAGCGAGTGGAGATTACGGATGCCCTTAATGATATCTTAGAGGAGTTTGACAATGCCAACTACAAGTTCTTCAATGAAAATATCGATGCTCTTCCCAAAGACCAGATTAAAGAAAATTTCAAAGATTTGGTGAAGCGAGATGACGATGTTGCAAAGACTTTCAATAGTGACTCCATTGATCAATTGGTTCTATGTCATAATTTCATAGGGAGACTAAGGAAAGTCACAAATAAGCTTTGAAGGTTGCCAGCTAGGATCACAAAAGAGATTGAGACAGTGGATGTAGTGAATCACTATGCGTGTGGACTGGAGATTAAGAAACCTGGGTGTTATCAAGTGCTTCTTCGAGTACAGACATCAAATGGTTATTTGGGAGGAAGGATAACAAAATATTGCAAACAAAGGAGATGCAGGTGAATTAGGAAAAAGTTGAGTGGCCATGAAAGGACATGTTCAAGCTCCAGAATTAGTAAAAGTTGTAGGGTTGACTTGGTAAAATTTTTACAACAAATTTGCTATTTTTTTGGGAGCATGTTCCCTTTCATTAATGAAATTAATATTTTTAGTTAAGGTTAGTTAAAGGTCCAACTGTAATGGCTCAGCCTAGGAACTTATAAATAGTGGAATGCTTCCATTATTTGATATATATATATATTTTAGAGATTTCTAGTGAAGTTTCTCTTCAAGCTTGGAAGAGTGCTTTCAGATTTTTGTTGAAACCTTTTAATTATATTCAGAGTTTCCTTGCACTTTAAGATCTATTTTATTGTGTTGAATGATTAGTCATTATATGCTTTGTGAATGAAATTCCTTGGCATTATTGATTAATTTACCTTTATTCTAGATTATTTATTTCATATTGTGAAAGGAATAGTGTGATTACCTTTCATCAGTTGTGAGAAACCATTTTCCTTCTGTTGATTAAAAGTTGCATTATTATTATCACTTAAGTGGATGCTTGACATGTGCTTGTGATTATCCTCTTGATAAAATTATCTATGTATCAAATCAAAGCTCGTCTTTTCTATTTGTGTATGTTTAAAGTTTAACAGAGGAATGTCTACCATTGGTTTGTGGTATTTTTGTACCCTTTCTAGTTGCTAAAGGTGAAGGTGGTCAATGATGCAAGCCTTATTCCCACATTAACCCTTCCAGATGTTGAATGTTTCCCAAAATTGGTGCATCACTGCTTCTAGTTTAAGTTTTATTCCTTATAAATATCTCTCCCTAATCCCATGAAATGTTAGTATAGGTTTAGTTAGCCATTTTTATTGCATTAGAGGTAGTGTTGTGTTTAGTTTAGGAAGAGGAAGCTAACATTCTCTAGAGGTTCACCTCAAGCCCAAGTCCCACAACTTGAGAGGTGATCCCATGTGTCCCAATCACACTGAATGTCATGATTAATTCCCAGGCCATTCGGGGTGTAGTGATTTGGTGAAAATAGTTACCATGACCATAGAATCCTCTCGAAAAATCCCCTTCCACGTGTGCCTCCATCTGCATGCTCCTCATAATGGTGGTCATCATTCTTAAAACTACGGGAATGCTAGTATAGCACACCCCACAATCAATAGCCTCATGGATTTGGTCAATAAGCCTACAATAATTAGTATCATGGGTTGTAGAGGTACAAATATTACAGTAGCAAGACACATTCTTCAAAATTACGCACTATAACAAGGGACATCTACTTACATCATGGTCACCATGAAAATTTCATAGTCTACTATTACAACACGTACTATCCTCTGGGGGAAATTATCCTTGACATGCCCCTCTACTTCACAATCTTTACACCATATACCACTGCGAGTCTCATGCTATGAGTTCACAGATAACTTCTCCAACAAGCTGCTTAGCCATAACAATAATTTGAGCCTCTAGAAATGGGCTAACACCAATATCAACACTTCTAATAGCTTCGGTGCGCAGAGCGGCTTCTAATGCCTTGCATGGGTCTGTGAAAGTTTTATGAGATAAAGATATTCTAAAAGGTGTTATCAACCCCCAAAAAACCATTGAGCATGCTATGAAGGGTGAATGTCATATGAAAATTTTGACAGGAGGTTCTTGAACCATGCATCATACTCCAACACACTCTCTCGCCATTCCCTATTGAATCTGCTTTAGGGTGCTGATGCTCTTCTGTTTAAACTTAGGGATGTGGAATTCTACCAAGAAGGTGTTCTTTAAGGTAGTATAATCCACCACCATTTGATGAGAGTCATATTTCCTATACTAACTATGCACGCAACCTTACAATGTAATTGCAAACTGACTAGCCTTCTAATTCGGGGTTTTGATCCCCTTCACGCAACATAATAGATCACACTTGTGAACATGTTTTGTAACATCTTCAATACCCATGTAATCTAGAAAATGTAAAGACATCTCAAAGAAGACTTGAGGAGGTTGTTGGGGCCCTTGTCCTCCTGAGCTAGAGCCTTGGTTCCTCTCGGTGTTTCCTCCACTACCGGATCCACAAGATCCACCAAGTCATGTGTATCTTGAGCCACCTGATCCTCTGGATCCACCAGATCCTATTCCTCCTGACTCACCAGATCCACCAGGTCCTATATCTCATGACCCACCAGATCCACCAAGTCCACTAGGTCCTGTAGTGGTCGTGCCAAGGGTCCCCAAAGTTCCATTGAACTACGTGTTGATAGTTTGTGATAATGCCCCACTACCAGTAGTGTACCCTCACCACTCCTAGACATGAGACCGAAGGCTTGTGTACTTTCTCCTTGTCTAAAAATTCCTTCAAATACTAGAATATGCATAGCCATAGAAGTGGGAAATGAAAAATTATATCTCCTGGGCATAGATCTGTCACTTCCATTGATACCAACTAGGTCAATGATACTCCTTCCTTGATCTAGAAAACCAAGCATGGGGTTTGGTCACTAGGTGGGTTCAGATATGTGCCAATGAATCTTCTCTCTCCATGTGATGAACTCTCATCAGAAGTTGAAGGGGTCTCTCTTACGTGCTTTCCAAGATGGGGTAGCACAGACTACTTAGGTTCCATGTCCTCCACGTGAACCTTAACTCCTTCCTGCAACATCTATCTCCATAGATCCATCACACTTAAAACCTTGCATTATCTAGAAATCTCCCTTTCACGTGCTTCACTATACTTGAGTCGTCTCTCCTCCCTTTCCTTCTTCGTCGTAATATCTACCATCTTCCTCCACCCTAGCTTCCTCACCCAACACTCAAGAATGGTTTAGCCACCATCGAAAATGCCTCTAAACTCAAGGTAACAATCAATATCTTCATTGCTAGAGGGATAACATGTAGAAATGATCCTCTGGGCTCCCACAGAAACTTAAACTCAGCAACTTCTAGATAATAATATGTAGAAATAGCATACTCTAGAGTGTAGCTAGCCAACACACCTTTCCACCAATGATCCACAACATGAGTCCACATCATATTTGCATCTTGTAGCCTCTGGTATTATTCTTGGGTCCACATGCATGATCTATAATACCAGCTTGATCTAGATGCATATGCCGAGAGCCATTCATACAGCTCTACTGGGAAGAAATAGAATTTTTTTCATACAAATCATGGTAAAGGTTCTCTTCTGCCAATTTACGTGCATCAAAATAAGATCCAGTGTTGAATCTCTGAGAAAATTCATCCTCCGTGCTCTTGAACCATGATTCAACACTTTCTAAAGTTAAACACTCTATCATCACTCATTACATAGATCATGATGTATGCCATTTCCCACTACAACTTTGAAAAGAGGTCCCGAAAATGGAACCAAAATGTAGTCATTTGTACACCCATAAAAGAACAAGGGAATCCCATGGGTGCGATCCTATCACCTAAGGCATGCATGAGTATCGAGTCCGTATTTTATGTGAGTTAAGTGGGAAACCATCATCTATGTTAGGAACTTAATGAATAAAGGTAGAAATGAGACATACAATCATCATAGGGCTCATAACGGCCTCTAGACAAATGTATTCATTCCAAATAGAGAGTACTTACAGGATAATGAGATAGAACTACGGGAGAAAGAAAATACATAAGGATTTTCATCTATTCCATAACATCCATGGGTAGAAATGAAAAGATATAGATATGAATGAATCAATTACATTCATACTCATTCATGTTTATAACCTCATTAAATTTAGTGGATCTATTAGACTACCACATCTTGATCGATCAAGTCATACATCATAACAGGATCATGTCCTTCATCCATACAAAGAAAAATTTATATCCCAACCCTTAATACATTACTTCCTTATATAGCCTCTACCCAATCCCACGAGTTCTCATAGTATTTCTGTAGAGCTCCACTCTCTCTATTCTCCTCTCGTCTATCCGTATATACCACTAATTTAGAACACACTTCTTCTCCATTAGAATATCCTACTGATTCAAATAATATCTCATCTCCATCCAACTATCCTTCCAGTTTAGATAATGATTTTTCTCCATCCAATTATCTCATAGATCCAGATCGAGATGATATAATTCCTATTCCCCCTAATTTTTTTATTTCCACCATCTTTCTCGGACGTTGACTTACCAAGTTGAAAAGAAATCTAGTATTTTCCCCTTAAACATCTAGAGATGGTAGAGGAATATTCCCTATCATTGAAATTCTTCAATGCAATGATGACACTTCCATTCTCTCTTACATGGGAGCTGAAGGTTTCATGACCAGAAAACCCATCCACCAGACATGTCTAACATCTTGAATGAATCCAATATTGACATTACTATTGGAGATCCTTAGGATCACCACATCCTTAAAGAAGGTCAGTCTTTGAAACCTTAAGAGCTCGAAGCCTTCACCTCATTTTTGTCCAAACATAGCCAAACATTTCCATGGTAATATTTAGACATGCTAGGTCTTGATCCATCCATTGTCATCCACAACATCATTTTCATTCCCAATGCCAAAATAGTTAGGCAGAAGCTTCGTCAAATGCATCCTCAAATTGATCTTATTGTGAAAGAAGAATTGCAATGTCTCCTATCCACCAACTTCATAATTCCCATTGATTATCCCCAATGGGTTTCTAGCATCATACCCATTGCCAAAGCATCTAGAAATATTTGTATATGTACCGAATTTCGAGATCTTAACCTCATGTGTCCTAAAGATGATTTTCCTCTTCTAAGTATTGATCAAATTGTAGATATTACTGAGGCACATGAGATGCTTTCTTTAATGGATGGTTTTTCTGGTTATAACCAAATTCTGATTGCACTTGAAGATCAGCACAAGACATCTTTTATCACCCCATGGGGTACCTTTTGTTATCGTGTCATGCCCTTTGGTTTAAAGAATGTTGGGGCTACGTATCAACGAGCCATGACATATATCTTTCATGACCTCTTACATCAAACTATAGAATACTATGTTGATGACCTCTTAGCAAAATCTAGACATAGATGTGATCATCTCTCGGTCCTTGAAATAATTTTCAAGCATCTCATTTGTTTCTTCCTTCACCTCAACCTAGTGAAGTGTGTTTTTGGAGTTCTTATTAGGAAACTCCTTGGCTTCATTGTCTCTATCAAAGGCATTGAGGTTGACCCCACAAAGATCAAATAAATTATCGAAATGCCTCCTCCTTTCAATCTCAAGCAAATTTACATTCTTCAAGGTCAACTTTAATCTTTTCATCATTTCATATTGCAACTTTCTCGATCACTATCAACCCTTTCATCACCTTCTATGAAAATACATAACCTTTGATTGGGACCAAAACTGTCAAAAGGCTTTTGAATATCTTAAGCGATATCTTTTATCTCCACCGGTACTCACACCTCCATGCGAAGGGGATCCCTTCTATTTATATATTTCTATAACTGATCATGCTCTAGGAGCTATGTTAGCACACCGTGATGATCAAGGATGTGAACAATATGTTTATTATATCAGTCATACTCTCCATGACTGTGAAACATGATACACTGAAGCTGAAAAATTGTGTTGCGCTATTTTCTTCATTGCATCAAAACTTCGACACTATCTTCTTAATCATAAAACCTATATTGTTACTAACTTTCAACCTCTCAAAGTAATGCATTCTAAGCCATATCACAATGATCGCATCACCCGATGGCTTCTTCTCATGGCTGAATTTGACTTGGAATTCATTCCTCAAAAGGAAATTAAGGGTCAAGCTATCATTGACCAATTAGTAGAAGCCCCTCTTCCCAATACGCAGACTCCTTCTAATCACTTCCCAGATGAATCAATCAATCAATTTCATCATGATCCCCTTAAAATGACTCTTTTATAAATGCAAGAAAGGCGGGGGTAGGTGTTATTCTTATTCCTCCTAGGGATTCCCCTATCTCCTTAGCTTTTAAATTAGATTTTGAATGTACAAACAATATGGCAGAATATGAGGCCCTTATACTAGGACTAGAAACTGCTATATTTCTAGGCATCCATATTCTTGACATTTTTGGTGATTTTGAACTAGTAATAAAGCAAGTCACTAGAGAGTATCAGTGTAGAAATGATATTCTACAACAATATCATGACATTTCTCATCATCTTCTTAAATCCTTCGATTCTTACACTATTTAACCTGTCCCTCGTTTGACCAATCGCTTTCTTTGATACAATGGCATCCTCGCACCCCTCATCCCTTAGAAAATATAAGAGCCCAAACATTTGTTTATAATACATCATCGTAAACAACCATTCTATGACATATCCAGATTCATCTGGTCGAATCTAATTAAATCAGATCTTTGGTATTCACAATTTTTTGATTATTTATCCAAATCCATTACTCCCCTTGATCTTTCTAAAAATGCTAGGAGATATTTTATCCAACATGCTACTTATTATGTAATCCTTGGTGGTATTCTTTATAAGTGCGGGTTTGATGGTATCCTTCTCTCGGTGCCTTCAATCACATGAAGCCTCTAGAGCTATCCAAGAAGTCTATGATGGTATCTATGGTGGGAATTTTAGTGGATTATCTGTTTCCAAACATGTTCTTCATCTTGGATATTGTTGGCCTTCTCTAAACCATGATTTTTGTGAATATTTCAATAAGTGTATAAGATGTCAACAACACTCTAATCTTATCCGTGTTCCTAGCCAAGATTTATAGCCTGCCCAAGATTTATGACCCTTTTCACAATGGGGCCTTGATATTTTTAATCTGATAAATCCCTATTCATCACAACAACATCATTCTATCATCACTGCTACTGAGTATTTCACTAAATGGGTGGAGGAAATCCCACTCACCTCTACTAAATCTAGCCCAATCATTAATTTTATATATTAGCATATCATCTGTCACTTTGGTGTTCCACATAAACTTATTATAGACAATGGGATGTCCTTTAAAAACAAGGACCTTAAAAATATCGGTGATGCATTTAAGATCCAACTTAGATTTTCTTCCGCATAGTATCCTCAAGCTAACAAATTTAAGTGAGGCCACTAATAAAACTCTTCGAAATATCTTGGCTAAGACTATCGACCAAGCAGAACAAAATTGGCATCTCTAACTTCCCTTTGCTTTGTGGGCCTATCGTACTAGCATTCACAATTCCACAAGAGATACTCAATTTTCATTGGTGTATGGCTCGAGGGCCTTCTTCCCCTTGAAATAAAAATTCCATCTTTACGTGTTTCTCTTCTTCCCAAATCCATTTCTAATGAATATTATCGCTGAGTGGACGTATAATACAACTTGAGTTATTAGACGAGCATCACCTTCTTGATCTTGAGCACCATCATGTCTATCAAGATGATATCCAATAGGCCTATAACAAACACATCAAAGAGAATGATTTTAAAATAGGTGACCTGGTTTTAAAATAAAACCAAAATGTCGCTACCTTCGAAAGGAGCCAACGGAAAAATTTACTCCCAACTAGATTAGACCATATATTATCACACATAAGTATGGGTCTAGGGATTATCACTTAGCTTCTCTTGATGGTAAACCAAAGATCGAACCCCTTAATGCATTGCACTTATGGCCATTCTATTTTTAGTACACACTCTTATGAGCATAGTCTTATCTCTAGACCATGTCTCCACCATTATCCACTTTCATCTATCATGGTAATGATATGAATTATGTGGTCTACTGTTATTACTTTGATATGACCTTGAATATGAGTACCATGGCTCTACTTATAGCATATTCATTATGGATAAGTTCTCCCATTTGGTGAGAACCCCATAATCATTACATCCATCACCCTCTCATTCTCCTATGATAGTCATGTAAAGGGTATCAAGGTGTCTCTGTACCATCATTATCCCCTCCTAAGTGGTTTAATTCTCTATCCCCAACTCTCCCCCATGAATAGATAACATCCATGAATGCAAAAAGAAGTCAAAGTTATCCAAAAATAGATTGATCCATCAAAGGATAATTGTGCATACAAAACAAGAAATGCAAAATAAAAAGAAAAAACATGCAATTTTTTTTTTATTGGCAAATAGTTTTTTGAAAGGGACTATACCCTTGTGAACAAAAGAGGGCCTAGGAGCCAGAATAGGAATTAAAACTAGAATAAAAAGGATCAGAATCCAAGTGTGACAATGAAGCCCAAAGTAGCCAAAAAATAGCTACCCCATCAAGACAAAAACAACAAAAACTCTACAAAAAAGCAGCAAAGAGACCGCAAAAAAACAAAAAACATACAAGAGCAGCTAAAGCACCTAAAACTACTTCTTGGAAACTTTTTCGATGCTGGATTTGATGTTCTTCCAAGATTTGAACATTCCCAAAGTTTTCATGTGGGCAGTGTCAGTCTTATCCAACTGATCAATAGTCCTTTTGCTTTCCTTATCAGTGCCCCAAAGTGTTGCCGGAACTCCACTGAGATTGGAGACACTTCGGACATGCTACTCAATGAACTCTTCAATCACACTAAAAATGGCCATATTATAATCATGATGAGTTTTGGCCTTCCCTAAATGGGAGTCTAAGGAGTTCAGCTTCTTGTAGATATCTTCAATCTGGCTATTATCAATAGCCACCTCCTCCTCCTTCTTCCTCTTACCTTTCTATTTTTCCAAGTTCTTAACCTCATCCTTCAACAGCTTCATATCAGCTTCTAAGGCTTCCAGCCTTTTTGTAGAGCTCTCCATATGCACATCCTGGGGACTAGCACTGCTAATATTCAGGAGGTCATGTGCAATTTCAATTTCATGAGGACCCTTCCCCACAGCAAGGGTATCGAGGTTAAGCCTTCTAGAGGACCTGGTGACCGGTCTAGCCAAGGTGGAAGTGAAGGGGGCAGGAGCAGCAGTAGGGGGAATGGAAGATGAAGCTTAGACGATGAAAGGAGGGTGACAACAGCGGTGGCATGGGGAAAAATGCGGAGAGATGAGGCTATAGTAGCTGAACCCAGAGAGGGGGAGCTGAGATAGGGGAGGAAGGGAGACCAAGATACCGAAGAAGACATAATTTATGCAACAACAAAATAAGCCTCTGGTGTAAAGGAACCACCTGGGTATGATTTTGAAACTCCAAAATGGAGCACTCAAGAGAGTTCAACAAATAATGGGGGAAACAAACCATGTGATTCCTATGGAAGTGGTTGAGGAAGATAAGATGCTTAGTAGGTACGGTGACAAACCTCCCTTCCAAAGAAATGAATTGTATCATCATGCAAATAACCTCATCATAAGGAAAAGGGATCGAGCTAACAAGCAGGCCCGCGGTAACATAGATCAGCTTTTCAGATCCCTCCACAAATCTCCTCTCTTCAACATCTTTGTTGACCCTTTTGTTAAAAAAATGGTAGCCCTCCATGCCAAGGCCAGTCACTTCAGCAATAAGCTCCTTGTTGACCAAGATCTTCTGCCCCCCATATTCCATAGTTCGCTCCTTCCAATCCTTCACAAAACACACTGAGATGCTTTGATCGTGGCCCTGAACCTTCTCCATGAAGTTGGTGATGCCACCCTTGCTGAGTATATTCCATAGCTCTACATTATCCTTCTAACCCGGTCTACACTAGGCTCAATTTGGCAAGGGGACCCCCATCTTCACCATGCTTAAGCGCTTGCAAAAATTCCAAAATCCTTAAGAGTGCCAAGCCATCTGCTTTTCTCGTTGTAATCTACACAATCCTCGAAAATGAGAGCTGTTGCTCTTCTCACGAACATCTCTGTGTGCTCGCTGATCGAGCTCGTGGAAGTTCGCATGTGGGAATAACGGCCTTTTACTAGCCCACTCCCTATCATCAATTACATTATTACTGTCTTCGGAATCCGTGGAGCCATGTATCCATATTTTAGATAGCATAGTGCTGCCCGCATGCGCGATTTTCATATCTATGTAACTCCACCTGAACTTCCCCATATACTTCACACTATCTTGATTATTCGACAAGATTTGCATAATCATAGTTTTTAAGTCAACATGTGTAGGATTTTTATTGATACCGATCCACGCCCAATAATCATAACTCAACTTAAGAAATTGCGTGCGTATAGAAATCCACTTGAATGCTGTTCCGGATGTTATTAAAAGTTTGACAAATACTTATGGACTCTGAGATAAAATCATTGATGCTCCCACTTGGAGATGAGCACTGTTTAAGGAGATTAATGATATTCAGGGAGTCCCCTTCAATAATGAGGTTCTAGATATTTAGATTCTAGGTAATTCTCGGGCCCCATAAAGAAGATAATGCTTTGGAAAAATGATTGGTTTGAATTCCCATTTTCCCAACATACGCAAAGCAATCGAATACCTTTATGATCCCATATCACTCCTCCCCTACCACACAGTCCCATGGTTCCACTTAGAGGCCCCATCAAAGTTCAACTTAAAACAATTAAAATCGGAGGATGCCATTCAATCAAAGATCTATCAATGCTATTCTTGGGATTACTACGCTATTGACAATTCCAATCATCGGTTGGATAATATATATTCTTCATTCTTTGGATATATCTTGTTCTTTGGGGGTTTAAATCTAGCAATGTTCTCTTTGATACCATTAGAAATTTTACCAATACTAAGTTTATAGTTTTGATTCTTATTTCTGAAGATAATATCATTTCTATCCTTCCATATCCTCCAGATTAAATGAGGGATAACCAGCTTCCAGATCCTTTTGACAACACAATGCCTATAGGGTGGGTTCCATTGAGTCCATAGCTGATTTAGATCCTTCGGCACCACCCAGAGAGCTTCAAATTTAGAGAGGGAAAAACTCCATATTCTGGTAGCATACTCACAATGAATGAACAGATGACTGATATCCTCATAATATTTCTTACAAAGATGACACCTATTAGGCATTATAAATCCTCTTCTCATCAGGTTGTCAGTAGTAAGAATCTTGCCTCTAATAGCCAACCAAAGGAAAAAAATTATTTTAGGAGTTAATTCAGTCATCCAAATCTTATTCCAATTGAACTCTGTTTGACTACTATGGAAGAAATTATTATATCCAGTTTTGACAGAGTAGTTCCCATCATTAGAATTATTCCATACCAGCTCATCCTTGGAATCCAGTTGACTTAAGGGAATAAGATCTAATTGATCTTGAAGGGAGGAAGTAATTTCTATCAGATCATCTCTCTCCACAAAAAGTTTTTTCCAATTCTTGTTGGTGCCATTTCCCTCAATATAATCCTTGATTTTGATGCCATACTTGCTTACAAGACTGTCCTTAACTATCCCAAATCTATCCATGAGATTTCCATTAAACCAATTATCATCCCAAAAGTTTATGTCCCAACCATCCCCCACTTTCCATTTACTGCCCTTCTTAATGAAATTTCTGCTCTTAACCAGATTGTTCCAAAATATGTAACCAAAGGGGAGATGATCATCTTGCAGAAAGAGTACACAGTTTGATGATTTAGGTATTTTGCTTTGATTAAATTAATCCGTGGTTGTTTCTCGAGACAACATTCTCCATCCCATTTTAGCAATGAGGGCCTCATTCATTTTCTCAATATCTTTTATACCCAGTCCTCCCATAAACTTCGGGGTGCAAACCTTATCCCAAGCAACTAAGTGAAATTTGAACTTATCTTCCATGCCTTGCCATAATTTTTTTTTTCTGGATCCTTTCAATCTTATCTCGAAGGAAGAGGGGATCTTGTAGAGTGACATGAAAAAATAGATCGATCCTGAAGGACATATATCACTAAAATCAAAATAAAAAAGAAAAAAACATGCAAATTAAAATCAAAAAAAAAAAAAAAAAAGAAAAGAAAAAGAAATAGATCAATCCCTTGAAGGACATATATCATTCTTTCCATCTATGTTATATATATAGTAGACCATACCCTCAAAGGATGGATACTCTTTTGTTATGGCATTCAGAAATCTTCCCGCATTGATCAACTTTCTTCTATTTTTCTTCTTTCCCTTTCCCAGTGAGGGCATAGACTTAAGGAAAACCACATTTGGAGAACCTTCTTCTTACATACAAAAGTTACATCTCAAATCCCTCGTCATGTCGATATTAAGATTATGAGAATATTTTATTCATATCTCCCTCTTGGTCTTTTGGTATAATCAAATCTCATTAGTTATGTACTAACACCTGTTATTGGCTACAAGTGCAATGCTTTGAGTAGTACCTTTTCTTGTTTACTTCTTATCTAGTTAAGAGCATAACTTTCTTACATGACCCTTGCTATGGTTATGTGACACCCATCTCATCAAAATCATATTTTATTACAATTATGTTTTTAAATCAAATTTCATATCATTAAATCTGCATCTATATTTTTACTCTTAAGGATGTCCCCTATTAATATCATCCATAAATCTATGAAATCTGTTACTGTTTCTACACACTCTCTTTAATACACTATTCAGTTTGGGAATTCTACTTGATCTCCGTTACAGTTTGTGAATTCTACTTGAGATTATCTCTCAAGTAGCATTCATTATCCGGTAGCTTCTCATCCTCCACCATGACCAATGTTATCTTTCTCCATCCATTCTCTCGCATCATCCTTCTCTTCTCTACAATCATCCACCAATTTTCTTTCCCATCGCTCTTATTTTTGTTTGTCATCTAGCACTGACATCATCTTCTTCATCATCATAGACCTTTCATCCCCAGCTTGGCACATCTGCGTAACTCCCCATGCAACACAAAAACCCTACTCGAGGTAGACCTATCATTCTAGACAAGGTCTCATTTGTGATCATGTTTGTTGACCATTCCTTCCTCCTAGTATCCTTTGTCAACCCAATTTTCTCCTAAAATCCACCCCATCTCATTCTCCACTGCTCTTCTCACCCACTTCATCCTTCTCCATTGTTTCTTTGATACTTCACATGTCCTCCACCCGGGCCATTATTTTTGTGTTTTTCTCTTAATATCCTTTTACTGGCATCTATTTTATCATTCCATTTCCCTTTCATTCTTCTTTCGGCTTGACAATCCTACTTAACCACCCATTTCATGTAGGCTTCTTAATCACAATGCATCTCTTTCTTAAGATCCTTCCATTGTAGAAACTCCTTCATTGTTTTCTATTCCATTCAACACTAGAAACATCTTCCTACTCCATAACTTCTTCTTAACGCTCTGACATCATCACTCACACAACATAGGCATCCTAATTAAGAATTCCCCTTACACTCTCCATCCTACACCACATACATTCCTCCATCCACTCATGTCACACTCCTTTGTTTCCTTGTTATCACCTCCTTTCATTTCCTATTCCATTTTGGTATACACCGCTCAGTATTTTCATCATTCTTCTTCTTCTTCAGCTTGGCGATCCTACTTAACCATTCCTACGACATGGTGATCTTACTTAAGAGTCTCTCTTAAGAATGATCTGTCTTCTTTCCTTTCCCCTTTACTCCACATTCCCATCATCCGTATTTTCTCTTCATTCCCTAAGAAGCACATCCTCTTTCCTTCTCTTTTTTCCTCACACAAAATATCTCAAACTTCTTCAAATATCATCTTCATCATCCCTCATTTAGAAATCTAACTTAATCATTTGATACCATTTCTTACTATACCTAGTTTCTTCATCTTCATCCACATCCTCATCCATTACATTCTCTCCTCGTTATCCTCTCCATACCATTCATTATCCTTCCTTTCTTTACCCTTTCCACTCCATTTTCTAGAATAATTCCCTATATCTACCACTATACTTACTCGTCATTATCATTGTTCATCTAACATTCTGTCATCATCATCTTCCATTCTTGTGCTAAGAATTATCAGTGGAATTCTCCTAAAATATATTTATCCTCATTCTACACATACTGGTTCACTCCTTTTTACCTCCTCCATTTTCCCTTCCTTCCTTTTTTATTTTTTGCCCTTTGATCATTATCAGAGGATTTATCCTAACATCCCTCCATTGGTATTGCCTTTCCATCTTCAATCACCTTCTTCAATATCTCTACTATCTTCACCACATATTGCCTTTGCATAATTTTCCCTATTTTCCTCTCCTCCTTTCTACCCCTAGTTTTCTTTCATTTCCTCTGTATCATCTTCATCCCCTCTTCTCCTTACACTTTCATCCTACTTCTCCATTGATAACCTGACTCACTAGTGTTGTCCCATATTTTTAATCATCCCACCATCCACATGCATTTCCATGCATTTTGTTTCATATTCTTTACCTGGGTCTTACCCCTAACACTGGGATTCAATTCCCTTCCTGTTTCAGCTCTATCATCTCTTCTTTCCCTCCTATTTCCATTTCCCCCATTACTGAACTTATTTCTCTACCACCCCTATCTTATTCCATCTCTATACATCAGTTCTTTTCCATTCTTTCACCTCCTCTACAGTCTCCTAGCTCCTCATGATTCCTTTCTTTCTCTTTTCTATTCTACTTCCTCCCCCATCTTCTTTAACTTCTTCATCTTCTTCATCTCCTTCATCTTTCCATCCTACTATTCCTATTCATCTCTCCAATCATCCTTCTCTAATATTCTTCACCTCTTCTCCTTCTCAACTCTGTCATCTCTTTCATGATCCATTCTTTCTCTCCCTTTGTTTTTGATCTCCATCTCCCTTTCATCCTTTCTTCTGTCATTTTCTTGTCTTCTTCTTTGTCCATCATTTATTTTTTCCACCATTTCTCCTCTTTATTATCTCTTTTTCTTCTTTACTATGATATATCTCTATACATTCACCTTCCCTTCTAATCTCTTTTCCCTTCTCATCTCGTCTTCTTCTTGTTTAAACTTCCTCCCTCCCTTCTTCTCCTGCTCCCTTTCTCTATTTTATTTTTCTCCAGGTCCCTCGTACCTTACCTATTTATTTCCCCCTTATATTTTATGACTACCTTCTTATTAACTATTATTCTATCTCTCTTGTACTTTCATCTATCTTCTCTCCTCTCTTATCATCCTTCTCTACTATTTGATTCATCTCCTCCACCACGTCCGCTCTACTCCAACCATGTCCGCTTTCTCTTATCTCTATTATCTATCATACACATCCTTCATCCCATCTTCCTATGAAATTTTTGTATTGGAGGATACCATAATGGCCGACACCTATATGATCTTATACTCTTCCATGAATATTTTCTCTTCTTTGTCGCAAAAGTATCTTGACTTCTTATCCTAGTTACCGAACAAGTAGGATTGCTTTTTCTTTTTTCATCTTCTAATTTTCTAACACTTATGAATCTTTGCTATAAAAATTATTACCATCATATTTATCACCCTTTTGGGGTATTTTATCTCACCCTTCTATCATGTTTTCTCATCATTTCCACATTTATGATTATTCCCCTTGGAATATCTTATATGTCTTATGTTGGGGCATCTTTTCATCCTTGTAATTGTCAGTGCATATAACTCACTTTGTGTCCTTCTCGTGCCATGTGCTAGAGCATCATTATCTTCATCCTCATCCCTTTTTCAGATGCATGAATTTTTGCATGATTCCTCACAGACAAAGGATTTCACACATATTTTCACATTCAGTTGCACATATTTTGATGTTTTCCTATGACCCATTGGCCATCTTGGTTTACATCCATACAACAGAGGTCTTAACCCACTCACCGGTTTGTAGAATGTTATCGTCTATCTCTCGTTAAGACCACAATTTTCCTCTACCGACATGATATTAGAGTCACCATCATAGTTTTTGTTCATTGTTATTACGATCCTTTTTTCTAGGGCATCTTGCCCTTGGTCATGTCTTCATTCATCTTCAAATACATATGTCATCTAACACTTTCTGTTTTTGTCTCGTGGCTTGCTATTGCAAACCACACAACAAAAAGGGGAAAATTTAGACACCTATTTTTGGGTGTAACCCCTCTTTGTCATCCCACATTGACATCTTCTCCCACTTTTCTTTTGTTCTAAATCCCATCCATCTAAATTTTAATTAATTCATGGTTTTAATTAATTAATGGGTTCTACATACCCATTTAATAATCCAAATATTGTCACATCTCAAAAATAATGCAAAACATGGGAAATAATGCACCCATTCGACATCCCACTCTTAAAATTCAAAAAGAGAATACTTTATTTCACCTAATATCCCCACCTGTTATCACATCCTTATATTTTTATTTACTTTAAGTCAAATTGTGAGCTCCGTTGAATCACATCACACTTTTTATCAGGGTTACTTTACTCAACCCTGAGTATCTTTTAACCTGCAGTCTAACCTCACCATTAAACTATAAATATGGGGTTTTCCCCATATTTGAGGAGGAAGAAAAAGTTAGAAAATTTGGGTGAATGCTGAGGAATTTTAGTCATTTATCATAGTATCATTATTATTCTATCTTTTTCATAACATGTGGAATTTCCACGGTATTAATCGCTTGTGATTTGATTCATGTAGTGAGATTCATGTTACACAGCTCTAATCAATAACACCATCTACACACCCGTAGTGTTAGGTTCCTTTCTTAGCCATCTTGCATTTTATTTATCTATCTTGTATCTTATCATTATTTCTTATTACATGGGGGTTGACAACCACCGAGGGAGTTAACGCTTCCTAGATTTTCTTTGTCAGACAACCCCGCATCAAATCTCTAATCAATCTTTCTTTAGTGTATGTGAGTTGTAGGTTTGTTGGGATCACATCAAGGAGTTTGACATCAAATTTTTCCCATATAATCCATTCCATCTCCAAGGTACTAAGCCCTTGTATACTCGACGTTTTTTTTTTTGTTTATTTCTTGTACACTCATCTAGATAGGAAGTAGGAAACTCTTATCAACACAAAGAACTATCAAAGATACAAAAATGCACTTGCACACTTTAGATGTTTAACAACCTAGCCGCAAACATGGATGGGTGTAAATAGAAAAAAATTGGCGAGTACTATCTTTGATAAAACGCGTGAGGTATGCTTCCTTCTCACTCCAAATGGGCAACAAGAACACAAGGGTATAGATCAAAAGGATGAAAATAAACTAAGTGCCACTTGGGAAAAGTTTCACCTTGTCCAAAGGTGAGAAAGAAACCAAGCTAAGTGAGACATCATTTAATTTTGTGATGAAAGACACTTAGCTCAAACTTACGTGGGATCTTTTCCTTGTTCAAGAAACAAGGTTTAGACTCCAAGTGAGTCATCACTTCGTGATGGCTTGACACAACAATGGACTAGAAAAGTGGGCTCCAAGATAGGATAGATTCCATAATAAGATCTCTCAACTGGGAGTCACAAGTTGTCTAGGAGAAATCTTAATTTGCCCAAAGAGTCACACTAAATGATTTGGTAGTATCTCAGCTTTACTTTACCCCCTTCTGATATAATGAGAAACTAGTGCATTTATTTGTATCGTCACTAGGGTCGTGATACAAATAACTTTGAATCTAACTTATAATGCGAAATATAGTCAAGTAGGTAAGCGAGTGCTTCTTATTTCATCCATGAGGTTACTCAACGGTGGATTACTTTAGGGTTCTTGGAACCAACACCATTGTTGTAGCTCAAGGTGTTATACCAAAGGGGTTATGTTCCTATTGAGTGGATAGATACGTACCCTTTTCTAAAACCTGCAATACAATGTGAAGTGAAATGGTGTGTTTTTTTGTCTTGCTTAACTTAATGTGGTTCTAAGTACACTTGTTTGGAAACTTGTATGAAAACACATGTATTAGAAGGTTTTTTGTTTTGTCTTGACTCCTCCTTTCTTTGAAAAGAGTTAGGCCCTACATGCAAGGAGTTAGTAATTTTCCATCAAATAAGAAAAAGAGTTTGCATGTTGTTTTTGATTCCCAAGGTCACCAAAATGGCATGAAGGAAGAGCATACACAACGTGGAAACTCTACTATTTTTTTTTTATGGAAAAATAATTTAAGTGTTTTGCAAAAGGAAACTTGTTTTAGCCAAATTTGAACTTTAATCCATTTTAAAGCTTAAATTGAAGTGTTTTGGAAGCAAAATAGAAGTTTTTGAAATGTTTTTTATTCCCAAGATCACCTAGAAGGTGTGAGGGAAGAGCATATGCATTTTAAAGGACCCCTACAAATGAAATATGTGAAAAATCAACTATGTTAGCATAAAACTATGATGGAAAAGAAACCCATAAATCACTATTATAACCCTACAAAAATTAGAAAACCATGAAAAATTAGGAAATTCCATAAATTCTTTTTTAGCAAATTTTCAATGGTTTTTAGTATTTTGCATTTTGGAGGTCTCGAGGCACTTTGGGAGTTTGATGATAGAAGTAATGATACCAAAGGTATATTAATTTTAGAACTTCCCTCACAAATTTCACTTTGTTCTCTTTTTGACGCCTATTCAAACTCTGAAAATGGGTCAACGGGTCAAAAGATATGACCCAAACTAGGAGCACTAAAAATTATATGAACAAATCTAGATCAAAAAGATACATGCACCCCCTTCAAGGTGTATGCACACCATTTTTGGTATGTCCACGTGGGTTATGGTACTTGCACCCCTTTGTGTAAACCTAGTAGGTATGCAGGTGCTTACGCCACCTAAGAGATGTCTGCGCTAGCATAAGTGTGCTTGTGTCAGGGAATATGTGCCTCCACTAGGGGAGTGGAAAAATGGTAAAAGATATGACAGTGCATGTGCGCTAGCAGAGGGGTGCTTATGCTAACAAAAGGGTGTATTTTCCATGGTTTGGTCTTGTGTGCGCCTAGTAAAATTTTTTTGACAGAGGGCCAAGAATACATAGGGTGCTTGTGCGTGGGTTTGGGTGCTGCGTGCCTAGTAAAAAAATAGGTCATAGGGTGTATGTGTTGGTAGAAGGGTATGTGCACCATGATTTGGGTGTGTGCACCTACTTTGTGCAGTACATACACGTGGTTTTGGGTGCCTTTTCCCTCATCTAAGAAGGAAAATTTGAATGCGCCCTGTGATGGCAGAAAGGTGTATGCACGCCTACCTAAA
This sequence comes from Taxus wallichiana var. yunnanensis, assembly GCA_018340775.1. NCBI lineage: Eukaryota > Viridiplantae > Streptophyta > Pinopsida > Cupressales > Taxaceae > Taxus > Taxus wallichiana. The sequence continues at coordinate 18,825,643 of CM031239.1, read as the reverse complement.
AACCACCAAAAACACGTAAAATGAAATTTTAAAAGTGTCAACAGTTAGAAATTGAAATAAAAGCTTCAAAATGACCCCATTAATGGAGGATGGACTAAGTGTCCCACCGGGCATGCCAAATGTGTTCAATGAAAATTTGTAAAAGCCATGGACATGGGGTAAGAATCTCTAAAGAAACCCCAAAGGATCTTAACAAACTAGTCAGTGGACCATCAGATAAGAAATAAACAAGGATTCATCACTTTGCATGCATTAAACTTGAAAGAAACAAACAACCTAACATATTTAGTAATCCTCTATTCTTGAAAGCTTTAACAAATGAACCTAGTAAGGATTCTAAGCAATCATTTTGTGATTATGAGAATGGGATCTCACCATTAATGGCTTCAAGGCCAATGGTTCTTCCCATTTACTCAATGCTTGGTGTGTAGTGCAATGGAAAAAGCAATAGCTCAATAAAAGAAATGAAATAAGCTCTAAACCCTAAGAAAAATGCTATAGTTTATGTTAGGAAGAAGGAGAGTTCTTAGAAATGAGAGGGGGTAGTGGGCTATTTATAGTTTTCCATTTGGGAAAGTGGAGGAATTTTGGTGCATGTGGGACTAAAAAGGATTCAACAAGTTGATTAGTGAGTCAAAGTAAGATTTGACTAGGTTTAGAAGAGGTTAATCATGGTTAGGACTAGTTAAACTAGGTTAGGCTAGTTAATCTTGTTTAGAGAGGAATTAGGGTTTTGAGAGAGTTTTGAGAGGTCTAATCAATCCAATGAAATGGATTGATAGTCTAGGAAGTTAGTAAAATTGGTATAGAAGAGGTTGAGAAGACGATTTAGTTAATAATGGACTATATTAATCCCTATTAATTGGTTTATAGGAGAAATACAACTCAAAGAATATTGTAAATGATGAGTTAGAGGAGTCTAATTGACGAGGTGTCATTAATTTGCAAGAAGGGGCCTAGTTAGTGCAATATTAGGAATAATAGTGCTTTGAGTAAACTAAAGGTGTCTACATTTTCCCCTCTTTGGGGTGACGTAAGCTACGTCACTTCAAAGAAAGTAGACAAACATAAGAAAATGAAATTTTTGAAGGGGTAGAAGAAAAATTAGTTAGCTAAAGGGATGCCCCCTCAAGTGTTGATGGGGTGATGGAAGAACTCGATCGACGATCAAAAAGAGAACAAAAGAAAGAAAAGTGAAGAGAAGATGAGAAACAACAAGAAAAGGGGATATTGAGCTATCCACAAACCAATGTAAACAATGTTTAATCATCATTTTGCTTAGAATCCTCATCATCAGTCCTTATTAAAATGTAAGCATATGAAAGAAGTGTAAAATGACATGAAAATCCAAGATAAAAACAATCGTCCATTGCTAAAACAACAACTCCATGCAATATACAAACATGCAATGTAATATAAGAAGTAAAAAAACTCACCTAATAGGGAAATACATACAATCACACACACTCAAACCAACAACATTCAAGATATTTTCACAAATATTTTGTTATTGAGATTCAATCCCAAATGTTTTGATAAACGACAAGGGTTTTAAAATGATTCCCAAGGGTTTTGATAAATGTTTTGATAAACAACAAGGGTTTAGTTAATAATGGACTATATTAACCCCTATTAATTGGTTTATAGGAGAAATACGACCAAAAGAATGTCATAAATGATGATTTAGAGGAGTCTAACGATGAGGTGTCATAAATTTTCAAGGAGGGAGATAGTGCAATATTGGGAATACTAGTTCTTTGACCAAACTATAGGTGTCTACAATATCGGTTCCTAATTTTTAGGATCCCATCCTCATAGTAGGCATACTCGAGATAGGAAATACAATGTAAAAAATTTCCACTAAGGTTTACTAAAAAGGGGCCTTAGTCAAATTTTTGCAGCGTAACGATGCTAATTTTCCAAAACAAGGTGACTATGAAATAACCACAAACTTGATAGCTCACATTAAATGTGTGAACTACAGAATAATGAAAAAGCTACTCTAGTAAGGTAATATATGACACAAGTTTTCCTTAGAATAATACAATGATGTACAACACTCAAAATTTAGTTACACCAAATAGTTTATTCTCTAAGATTTCATCTAGATAGGTTTGCAACCAAATAGTGACAACACAATATCACCAGTTAGGTCAAGTTTACAATAAACAAAGCCTAAATGATAAGAGAATGTTGATGTGATATTCTAATAAGATATACTAAAATTTAGTTTCTAAACACTAACAAAGTCTAAGCTTTGTAAAATGGATAATACAAATGTGAGAAACATAACAATGATATTTGGACACGTAATCAAAATTTATGAGAAAATAAGAGTTTAGCATCAACATGGAACTATAGTGATGCTAAAAAAGTAACCTCAACACTCAAAAAACTCAAGACAAAGCTAGGGTGTAAAAACTACATCTAATTATATCAAGAAATTGCTATGCATGCGAGCAACATAACCCTACAATATAAAGATTTAGGCCTAATTTCACAATGGAAAGAGGACGTAAATATCTCAATTGTATGGTTACAATGTGGGAAATGTAAGAAATCAAAAGAAGAAAATGATAAAATCACCTAACTACGATGATAATAAGTATCAAATATGGGTTTTGAGACAAGGAAACCTACTAGATCATGAGTACGCACCATATACAATTTCAATACTTGCGCTTTGACATTGCAACCTAGTCGCACAAGTAGAATATAAAAGTGGTGGATATGTGATATCTAGTGGTATCCGTATATGTTGTTTCCTTTTTGAAAAAAAATGAGAAACAAGAAAACAAGGTTGTAGACCAAGTTTAGTTGAAATAAACTTGGTGTTATTTTGGCAGAGTTTCACCTTGTCTTAGGACAAGTGAAAAACTAGGAAAAAATGACACTAAGTAGATTTTGTGATGAAAATCGATTTCAAATTTAAAATATTCTTTCCTTGTTCGAAAAAAATATTTTGAATCTAACAAAGTTTTCACTTTGTGAGAGCTTTGAAGTATAACAACTATGATAAAAACAATGGCTCTAAGTCAACAAATTTTCTAGGTGGTTTTCTCTCTAGGTGTCATAAGATATCTAGAGCGAGCTTGATTTAGAAATGTTTCCCAAGGAGTATATTGGATTTAATTTACCCCCTTTAGTATAATGATCATTGAAGTGTGTTCAGTTATACTTTCACTGGGGTCACGATACAAATATATTTTATTCTAATCTCAACAGGGTGTACTAGTCAAGTCTATAGTGTGGAGCACTTTCCTATTTCATTCACAAGGTTCCCTCTTTTGTGAACTACTTTAGGGTTCCTAAGACCACCCCAATTGTTGTACCTTAAGGCTTATGCCAAAGGGGTTATGTCCTAGTTGAGAGGACCAACAATAACTCTTAACCGAAACCTACAATACGGTATTTTGGATAGTGGTGTATTTTTTAATCTTTTGGATTAAGCAATTTGGTTTAGAACACCAATGAAAACCTACAACACACATGAATATTTTATTTTGGTTTTAAATAAATCCCTTATTTCTTTGACAAGCATTTTAGGTCCTTCACACAAATGATTAGTAGTTTCAAAAAGGTTCACAATATCATAGAAAGAGGATTAAGTGTTGTTTTTGTTTCTCAAGATCACACTAGGTGCAAGAGAAGAGCATACACAACAAATAATCCAACTAAATAGAAATGTAAATCTTGTAAATTAACTAACTATCATAAACATTTACAAAGTAAGGTTTATTCCCAATTAATCCAAGTTATTTTTAATGAAAGACTAAAAATTTATTTTGATTCCCAAGATCATACTAGGTGCAAGGGTAGAGCATACACAAATTTTTAGCCTTGATTTTTATTAAGTGAAAAAGCTCGTAAACTAAAAGATCAAGAATATTAATGAATGATGATTTTTCTTACTTACTCTAAAATAGAAATAAGTGGTTTAGAAGTGATTTTGATTCCCAAGATCATAATAAGTATAAGGGAAGATCATACACACCCTCGTTATAAACTCAAATAAAGCATGAAAAATTACTTATCAAACCCTAAGTAAATTTTGTTTGGAACATTTCTCTAAAATTAGTAAATTGAAAAAAACAACTAAAATCCTTTAAAAATGACAAAAACCCTAAAAACTGAAAAATCATGAACTTTAAAAGAAATTTACTTGAGTGCATATGCACAACCTTGAGTGCATAGGTGTAGGTTTTGAAGCATGGGTGCGCCCCTGGAATCACAATTGTAGGTTTAAGAGCATAGTCATGGCTCTATCAAATTTACACAGTCAATAATAAACAAGCACAAACAAAGAGGCATAGGCACAAATCCTAGTGCACAAGTGCAAGCTTGATTCAGTGAAAAAAAAAATTGCAAGTGTTGCATAGGTGTAGCTAGAGAGGCATAAGCACACTTCCGATGCACATGCATAGGTTTCAATGCATAGGTGCACCTTTTGATGCACAGTGCACTCTTCAATGCATAGGCACGTGCTTTTTCTATAGGTGGTAGTAATCCAAATTTTGAAAAAATATTCTTAAAAAAACTCCAATATTTTTATTTACCAAACCATACATTCATTCATTAGATTTTATATGCAACATCCATGATCAAGTGTTCTTATTAACATATGTAAAATAAACCACAAGAGTAAGAAAGTAAATTACTCAACATAAGAACACCATACGTAAGTGGGAAACCCCATGGTGTAGAAAACCCACTAAAAATTTGATTATATTACACAAATAAAACTAATTTAGCATAGCAAAAACTACACAAGGAGTAAAAACCTTGATTTAGTGAGGCACAAACCCCACAAGGAGTAAAGAACCCCTAGTTTAGTAGAGCACCAAACCTATAAGGAACACCAAACCCTAATTTAGTGAAGCACAAACTCCACAAGGAGGATACAACCCCCTAAAGATGACAAAAAACAAAATAATCCACCTGAATATGTTTTATCTCTCATTTTTCTACTGCAACAACTGATAGAGATCACTAATTCATCTCACAAACCCTAGCCGATACCCTATGGCATCAAAATCTCACAATCTTATTCTTTCTTCACTTGTCTTGCATCTAAAATATTACACACATGTATTGAAACATTATAAAAACTTTCATGCATCAAATAATCTCTCAAAATCTATCTTCATACCTGCATTCAACTCTTCTCTAGGTCACTCTACACCCCCATGCAAGACTAGCTCGCCAAATGAGCCAAAACTTCACTTTTATAAGAAAATATTCTTTCCAACTGAAAGGAGGTCAGTACCTCATGAAAAATTTGACCCATACATCACTAAATACATCCCATAAATTTTCCACAATAGCTACAAGTTACCCAAGTAGTTCAGCCTAATAAAACCCTTCATTTCATGATCCAAAAATCATTAAAACACATGCATTAGGATGCCAAAATTCTCCTCATTACAAAAACATTATTATTCAAGCTACCATATACATAAAAATGAGTAATACATCATTTAAACATCAAACATGGTCACAATTTTCATTAAACAATCAGATTATTTCATTTAATGGGCCCAGTTTCCTTTGTAATTCTCAAAATAGTTGTTTCATGTACCCTTCAAAGACCCTAGAAACTTAAAATGATCACCAAATCACTTATACTAAATGAAAACATGCCATATAACCACTAAAAAGAAATATAAGAACCTTTATAACACTTCTAAGAATTTTATAAGTCATGAAACATCCATCACTTCAAACTACAACAAGATTTTCCTTTACCAAATCAACTTGCTAAAAATATGTCACCAAAGGTTAGCTCATAAAATCAAATATACATGTAGTAAATATATCCAAGTGGATTAATTGGATGTAAAATTCATCTTTATTCACATTCCAGCTGATAGGAAGCATAACCAAATCCATCTCATGCTTCCAACAATGTCAAACTTGCACAAAAACGGATCCTGTCCTAAACTACCAAAAAAACCTTCTTGCTGAAATAATGACTGAAACACTATCCTATGACCTCATAAATAGTCATTCCATAAATATATGAAAATATATATAAATATAATTTCCAAAACAACTCGAATCATCTAAAAATCAACATGTAGCTCAAGATATGGCCAAACAACTGAAACTTGCTATTTGAGATCCCAAAACTACCCTTTGACCAGTCAAACTGTTTGGACCTCAAAACCTAATGATCCTAAATTAACTTGATCTTAAACCTTCATATACATAAATAAAAATCATATAGATTCCACAATGGAAATTTAGTCCATACCTCATTTGTGAACTTACTCCTTGAATCGAAACTCTTTAGAAACAAGCATTTTATGGTGGGCCCACATATGGTCACATGCTCAAACATACATATATGGAAATATGGAAGATTCATATACAACATCCAATCATAAATTTTGAGGAAACAATAAAAATTGGGCTGATATACTCACTTTTCTGCAAGTTGCTCCTAGCTAGGATTTAACTATGGTTTTAGACCAACTTAGCTTCTTAACAATCGTTCATAAAAATGTGAGGATAAAAAACACCTCATTATTTTTGTGAAATATTAATAAATTAACTTATAATATATTCCTAATATCTTAGGTCCCCATGCAAAGCATACAATTCACAACGAGCATCAGAAGGTCAACTTTTGCTTGAAAATCACACTGAAACTTACCCAGTTTCACCAAAACTTGCATATCTTCAAATTTATTTAGCATACTAACCTGAAACTTGGAATGAAGCACCATAAAAACATACTATAACTAATAAAAGTCTTTCACATCTCAAATTCATCTCAAACTCTCCATCTAATCTCATTTACCTGTGTTAAACTACTTGTTTCTCACTGTAGCTTCCTAATGACCTTAAATGTGCACTAAATCCTTTGAATACGAGACCTAAAAAAAATATCATAAACCTTAGGTAAATTTTCAAAAAATTGTTATTATGCTTCAACATGACTGATTAGGACCAAATATCACTTCTCCACTTCATTCTACATGCTCTAGGGATAGAAAGTATCCTGGAAAGACCTGACTCAACCAAGAACTTGACCATATTGACTCAATGTAGACCCATGTACACTCATAACACATCATTTGGATCATTGATGACATCATGACACACTCTAAACAGATTGGAATGACTTAAACCATGACTAGACATATTCAACCATGCACTAGGACTACATGACAACTCACCAAGCCACTTGATCAATATCCATGAAAACTAAATATCGCCATAGGGAGACTCATTCATCACCATGACACCATTTTCCATAAATGGGGGTTGACATAAATGAAAAAACAAGCCAATAATGGCCATCACTCTCACCCTTTTCATTGATGGAAAACATCATTTAGAAACATTAATGGTAACCAACAAGACAAAAACACACATACATGACTCAAAAGACATGTTTATGAGCTACTCTCCCCTTTTTCCATCTATGAAAAAGGTTTCACTAACTCCTAGGCATGAAAATATGACAACACATGATGGAAAAATGCAAAAACATGACTTATTGGACCAAATAGCTCCCTATGGGACTGAATTCTCTCTCCACTAACTCCAACAACAACATATAATGATCTTTTGGACTTGATGAGAGCAAAAAAAAAGATCCTCCTCAACTGATACTCCTTGTCTTGACTTTATTCATGCTTTACATCATCTTTCTAGGCCAAATTTTTCTCAAGAAACCAAAAATTTTTCTTCAACTCCATCATACCCATCTTTGGAAACATTGGACCTAAAACAATTCTTTAGTATAATTTTTGTTTACTTCTCAAGGTCATAACATCTCAATCTCAAAATATCAAGGGATTTTAAAGATCCCCTTGGACTCATTGCATTCAACCCTAACTAAAAACTAAAATAGAAGTGACATACCTGAGCTAGTCTACCTTATAGATGTTCAAATCACTTTAGTACAGTCTTGAAATAGATTTACAATGTTCTATGGTCTTCTTAGCATGAAAATAACATCCTTTTTAGTTATGAATTTTCTCTTTAAGCCATTAAACCTCCAATCACCATGTCAATAGCCAAACTCACCTAATAGATAGAATAACAAGGCTCACCCTTCCTATTTGGGCACATATCGGACCTTTTACATCACTTCATGACACCATTGATGAAGCTTCTTAAACACCTGTTTCGTGAAAAACTCTTTGGTTACATAACTGTTTCTCTTCAAGATGCATGACCACATGTTGGAAAACCATAGAAAACACTACAGTTCTTGACACTTCTTTGATTTTCTTCCTCAATTATGGAATTAGCCATAGTAACCTTGTACCCAAATCTTCATACTCTGTAGCTTATTCATTTTGGGTGAATTCATCATCAAATCATGTGATAAAGAAAATTTTGAAATTGATTGTACCTTGATTATGACTTCAACTAGTACTATGGTTATAAAATATCCGAGAGGATAATCAGACACATGTAGCTTCTTGAACTTACTTGTCCATAGACCACTATAATTTACTATCACAATTGTCAAATATACCCTTACAAATAGTATTCTCATACCTAGAAACATTCATGACTCCTCATAGTCTTTGAGTACTTGCATTCTTATCCTTGACTTGATATGCCAACACAACCTTTTAACTGACCTTATTGATATTATACCTTTGTGTTGTCATCATCCCTTCATAAGACTATAGAAATATATGTAGTCCTTATTCAAGGATGAATAACCTCCTTCATGCTCTATTACAAGACCTTCAAGTTATGAATTTCACTTATCATACTTGGAGAAAGATTGTCTACTTGACACGATTCTCATTGACTGGTCATGATAGTACTTATGCACCTTTTGCAATCATACAGGACCTCTAAAAATAGATGTAGGTATTCATTTTTTTATGGTTTGAGACACTTTGTCATACCTTAGCTTTTAAAAATATAACCACCTATAGATGGACCTTTTGGATATACCCCTGGTACATACTGATAGAATCATTGTTTCACTATTCCTCATTAAAAACATTGACATTCCTTGATTTACGTACTCATCTTGATGCTTGCAAGAGAGATATTGACAAGATAGGACTGAGAACTAGGCACCTGAGGAAGATGCAAAGTCTTAGAACACTTGATATCATGTCTTCATTCTATTATAGGATCACATCCTAGAACTTATAATAAGGCACTCATTTGAACTCTTCATATCTTCTTGCATCACCTGTAGCATGCCTACATGTATAACAATACCCTACTTCTTTCTTCAAAAATATATTTATAGCATAATTTTCTTTGACATCTTAGTGAGATAAATTGAATAAGCTTTGAGAGAAAAAAAAGAACAAAGCATTACAAGAATTCACAATATATCAACTCAACTTCCTTCCCAGAGTCTTAGAGAAATCCTTTGAACATATTCATAGCCTTGAATACACAAAGAACTCATGGACTAAAACAAGTCATCACATGTCTCTTCGTTTGGATCTTTAACACATAACTCCTTCCCACACATTGAACTATGATCTCAAAACTCAAGGGTACTGAGTTCTAAAAATGGTCTCGTAATGAATCTTGCCAACAATATAAGGACACATAGATGTAACCTTTGACATACTGAAAAGATCAGTTCAACTTCTAAAATGTAACCTCGACATCATCACCGTGATTGGGTACACAACATGTTTGAAATATGAGTAAGACATTTAATGAAACTATTCATCACAAGAGAGTACATACCTGACGACATTGCATAGTATTCCTTCATTTCAAGATCCAACTTGAATACTTGTAGATATCATTGTAGCATTTCATTTTCAAGCATACTAAGATACAACTTGGACAATGTTTGATAAGGTGGCACTTCAAACACAAGGGTTTCAATGTTCAAAACCCTTTTCCAACTTGATATAAGACACCTTATACACATAGATGTATTATGAATTCTTCATGAGCAGGGAAACATGGGCTTATTTGTTTTTAACAACCTTTTATACCTGTAGGTCCTCATTCACATGCTAAATTTTCAATCCTCTATCACAAAATACTCTTTTTCACCTATAGACCACTTACATTTTTATGATTTAATTTGGGATAAAGTCACATTTTCAATTCTTATCAGTGCATTCTCCATTCAAGATTTATTTCTAACTTCAAGCTCAAATGATCTTTAGAAAGAAGGTCTTGGACTCATCTTCTTACCATTTGAATGAAAAAACATTCCATATCTTGACAAGGAATTTTTTTCTTGACAACTCATGAGGGTCTATAACATCTTTTGACATGTTGAGACACACAAAATACTCTAAAATCATTGATCTTGAATTTTGAAAAGCTCAACACTTCCTTTATGATACCTATTGATACACCCAACCTTCTTATCATAAAATACACACCTATAGGATTTGGAATATATTTTCAAATATTTCTCTTTAATTTAGGAGGATCTCAAACTTTGAATCACTGAAGCACTTCATTTTTATTTTGTTTGTGCACTATTACTTTGCATAATTGATCAAACACTGAGCCTAAAGGCTTATTTTCTCCTATAACATGTTGTTATTGAATTCAAGACATACTTGCACTAATCCGAGTCACATAGTTTCCTTAACCTTCATTTGATGATGGTATACACTTTGAGATGACTCCTTCACATTACTTTGAGAGACTACGAGCAAGATAACTAGCCTTTATAATTTATAGTAGACTTCCCTTTCTTTTAACATGTATTGATAATATGCATCATGATGTTACATCCAAACTGTGATAGATTACAATGAAGGGCTCAAACACTTCTATCTTGACTTAAAGAGATCATTTACCAACTTCATATACTTCAAAGTGAGTTCCCATATCCCTAAGTCCTTTGACAAACTTTACACAAGCCTAATGTAATAACTTGACTTCAATGACATACCTTACTTTGGCTCAGTTATAAACACTCTCAAGAGACCTTCAAAACTTCATCATAGTCTCTTGACCCTTTAAGAACATCCTCAATACCTTAAATACTTCTTAGATAGACATGAAACATGTAGATTGTCTTTACAAGCCATTTAAACTCTTGCACTTTGATATGTGAAGTGAACTCAAAGTTGGTCATTTAATCTGAGATGACTTATCACTCTCATGTGAGAACTCTTGAAAAACATGGGTCTTGACATTAGATAGTGACCACAAAACTTAAGGTTTAGATTGACATGATGAAAAGGACTAGGTATCACCAATGTAGACACATGTAAGCATAGATATGAGCACAAGGATTCTTTGAAAACATAGAAAAGACTCAAGATCACCTTAACAAGGTTTAACTATAAGGAATTCCATGGACTTAGACCCCTGGAAAGTGTCAACTTACTAAATATTCTCTAATTCAAGATGATAAAGATTACCGATGTTGTTATAGACACATTATAGACATTTAAGAATATAATTCCAACCATGTTTCACCTTCGGACCTTTGTCTTCAAAGTGCTCGAGACTTATCCATGTGAGAGAAAGGAAAATGTCAATACTTGACACTTCAAATATTTTATGATTTCTAGATGAAGACAATAACCTTTACAAGCGAGACTTTAACATGACAAAATTTGACAAATAAGAACAAACATAGAGGCTTACATGAAATCGGAAGGACTAAATAATTGTAATAGGACCATATTCCCAAGGAAAAACAAGATATATAATGGAAAAACAAATTTCATGAGCATATGCATACTAGAACTTGAATTTGAGGACCTCCGAAAACAACTTGGCATCATGATTTTCCAAATTTGCAATATTTTTAGACTTCTATACATACATACACCTCTTGAAGCTTCAATTTATGTCATGTACACCTTTTTCCATTTATCAACAATCTTATGGTTCCTTTTTCTGATCAATAACATATATTCATAGAGAAAGCATCCATATTTTGCATGAAGACATGAGAGATCACCAAAAAACTCATTTTTCAATTCCTCTTTGACTTCAAACCATGCATATGTTCTTAATAGACTGACTTACCTCTCATGAATGATTAATTCTCCCACAAGACACTCTTAGATCCTTTCATAGGTATATTTCATGATTAGGGATTCTTGAGATGATGAATATGCCATTATAGGTCCTAATTCATCTAGAACATCCTAAACTTATTCTTCTAAGGCATCTTCAACAACTTTACCATCATCTTTACAGTCATAAACATCAAAATCAACTTCTAGGTCATCTTCATTGTCAACTACTAGGTCTTCATCCTTTTCACTTGGTGGAGATGGTGTACACACTTCATAGATGGATTTTCATATATCAAACCCTAGGGGTTTCAAGAAACCCTCATTCTAAGAAAAGGATTCACTTGACCATATACCACTTTGGGGCCATATACTTCATGATCATCATCATCTTCTTTGCATGACTTTCTCTTCATTTATTCATATCTTTTTAGGTTTGCATCTACTTCTTCCAAATGGATTAACAACCTCTTGAATTTTTCTCTTGATCTTTTCAACTTCAGACTTTCTTCTATATCCATCTTGTGCTTCTAGGATCTCCTTCAAGTTGCTAAACTTTCTTCATAAGGACCAACTTTGATACCAATTGTTAGAAGAAAAAATGACTGAGATGCGGGGTGAATCAGTCCTAAGATAAATTTATTTTAATTTACCAAACCATAAATTAATTATTTATATTGTATATGCAACATACATGATCATATATGCTTATTAACATATGTAAAATCAACCACAAGAGTAAGAAAGTAAAGTACTCAAAGACAAGAATACCATATGTAAGTGGGAAACACTCATGGGGAAGAAAAACCAGTAAAGATAATTTATATTATATAAAGAAAAGTAAGTTAGTGTAGCACCAACTACATAAGGAGAACCTACCCCTGATTTAGTGAGGCACCAAAAACAAGGACCACCAACCCCTATTTTAGTAGAGCACCAACCCTATAAGGAGCACAAAACCCTAATTTAGTGAAGCACCAACTCCAAAATGAGGCTAAAACCCCTAAAGATGAAAAAAACCAACTTAGCCACCTAAATATTCTTGATATCTGATTTTCTCTTTCCACAACTGATGAAGATCCCTAATTATGCTCACAAACCCCTAGCTCATACCCTAGGGCATGAAAATCTCATAATATTACTCTTTCTTCACTTGTCTTGCATATAAAATATTACACACATGTCTCAAAAAATTATTCAACATGTAATTCATCAAATAATATCTCAAAATATGTCCTCATACCTACAATCAACTTTTCTCTAGGTCGCTTTATACCCCTATGTAAGACTAGCTCACCAAATGAGCCAAAACTTCACTTTTATATGCAAATATTATTTCCAACCCAAAAGAGGTAGGTAACTCATGAAAAATTCATCCTATGAATAAATAAAAACATCCCATTACTTTTATTTAATATTTAAAAGTGAACCAAGTAGGTCGGTCTCGCAAAAACCCTTCATTTCATGATCCAAAAATCACTAAAACACATGCATTGGGATGCCAAAATTCTCCTCATTCCAAAACCATGATTAGTCACTATCCCATATACATAAAACACGAGTAATACATCATTAAAAAATTAAACATGGTTACAATTTTTGTTAACCAATCATATTATTTCATTTAATGGGAGCAGTTCCTTTGCAATTTTTAAAAAGTTGTTTCTCGCACCCTTCAAAGACCCGAAAACTTAACTGATCACCAAACCACTTATACTAAATGAAAACATGCCATGTAACCACTAAAAATAAATTTAAACACTTTTACAACACTTTTAAGAATTTTATAAGTCATGAAACATCCTTCACTTCAAACCACAACAAGAGTTTCCTTCACCAAATAAACCCTACAAAAAGCTATCTCCAAATGTTAGCTCATAAAATAAAATATACATGCAGTAAAGATATAAAATATAATTAATTAGATTCCAAATTCATCTGCCTTTAAATTACATGTGGTAAGAAGCATCACCAAATCCATATGATGCTTGAAATAATGTCAAACTTACACAAAAATAGATCTTGTCCTAAACTCCCAAAAACCTTCTTACTGTAATAATGCCTTAGAAATCTTGTCATATGACCTCATCATGAGTCATGGAATATATATCTAGAAATATATATGAATCTATTTTCCAACACAACTTTAATTATCTAAAAAATTAACATGTAGCTCAAGATATGGCTAAAACACTAAACCCTACTATTTGAGATCCCAAAACTACCCTTTGAATAGTTAACTTATTTGGACCTTAAAACCTCATGATACTGCATGAACTTGATCTGAAAAACTCATATGAATCAGTTAAAAACTCACATGGATTCTACAAAGGCAATTTAGTCTATACCTCATATGGGAACTTTCTCCTCAAACTGAAACTCTTTAGAATCAAGCATTTTATGGTGGGGCCAACCTATGGTCACATGCTCAAACATACCTCTCTAGAAATCTGGAAGAGTCATCTGCAACATAAAATCATCACTTTTGAGGAAATAATCAAAACTGGGCTGATATACTCACTTTTTGGGAAGTTGCTCCTAGCTATGGTTTAACTAGGGTTTTAGACCAACTTATCTTCTTAACAATCATTCATAAAAATGTGATGATAAAACAACATAATTATTTTTGTGAAAGCTTCATAAATTACCTTAGAATCTATTCTAGGTGATATGAATCATAACTAAATCCATCTCATGATTCCAATAAAGTCAAACTTGCACAAAAATAGATCTCGTCCTAAACTACGGAAAAACTTCTTGTTGAGATAATGACCTCAAAACCCTATCCTATGACCTCATCAAGAATCATTAAATAAATATATGAAAATATATCTTAATATAATTTCCAAAACAAATTAAATCATCTAAAAAATCAATTTGTAGCTCAAGATATGACCAAAACATTGAAACCTTCTATTTGAGATCCCAAAACTACCCTTTTGCTAGTCAAACTATTTGGACCTCAAAACCTCATTATCCCACATTAACTTGATCTTAAACCTTCATATACATAAATAAAAAATCATATATATTCCACAATGGTAATTTAGTCCATACCTCATTTGGGAACTTTCTCCTCAAATTGAAACTCTTTAGAAACAAACATTTTATGGTGGGGCCCACATATGGTCACATGCTCAAACATACCTATATAGAAATTTGGAAGATTCCTATACAACATCCAATCATAAATTTTGAGGAAATAATCAAAACTAGGCTGATATACTAACTTTTCTCGCAAGCTTTCCTAGTTAGGGTTATAAAGCAACTTAGCTTCTTAACAATTGTTCATAAAAATATGAGGAGAAAAAACACCTCATTAGTTTTGTGAAATCTTAATAAATTAACTAATAATATATGCCTAATATCTCAGGTATCCATGCATATCATACAAATCACATCGAGCATTAGAAGATCAACTTTTACTTGAAAATCACATGAACTTACCCGGTTTCACCAAAAATTACAGATCTTCAATATTATTCAGCATACTAACCTAAAACCTGGCATGAAGTACCATGAAAACATCCTCTAACTTCTCAAAGTCAATTTATAGCTCAAATGCATCTCAAAATCTCCATCCAATCTCATTTACATGTGCTAAAATGCTTTTTTCTCATCTATAGATTCCTAATGACCTCAAATGTGCACTAAATCACTTAATGTAGAGCATAAACCTCGTGTAAACTATCGAAACGTTGTTACCATTCTTCACCATGACTTATTATTCCCAAACATCACTTCTCTACTTCATTTTGCATGCTCTAGGGCTAGAAACAAGCCTGGAAATACTTGAATCAACCAAGAACTTGACCATAATGACTCAACGCACCCATGTATAATCATAACACATCATATGGAGCATGTAAGACCTCATGAAACACTATAAAAATCTTGGGAAGACTCAAAACATGACTAGGCATAATCAACCATGCACCAAGACTACATGACAACTCACCAAACCACTTGATCAATATGCATGTCAACCGAATATCATCATAGGAGAATCATAAGTCACCATGACACCCTTTCTATCAATGGTGGTCTAAATAAATGAAATCACACGCCCAAAATGGCCAAAAAAATATCTTGTTAGTGGTGTTTGAAGTTGGTGATAAATACTTTTTTTTATCCATGCATGTGTTTAGTGTTTGTTAATATTGGTCAGTAGCACTTGTTTGAAGTCTGTAGTAGGATATCTTTAAATAGAGACCTTGGAGGAAGCACATGATAATGGCCTATGGAGGGTTAATTAGAAAGGTATATGAGCTTAGAATTCCTTGATAGGGTAATGAGACCCCGATGAACCTTCATAGATCCTTACATTATTATAAAAAACTATTTGTTGGTCGAAACCTTTAAAATCTTAAAGAACTTGTCCGGGAGGCGGGGTAGGGAGGATTTTTAGTGTTTCTACATGGAAAATAATTATAAATATTTTTGGTAAGTTTTAAATCTTAATTTTGTTGGTACTGAGACCTTAAAACAAATTCTTAGGTCTTAAATTTAAGATTAGGATCTATTTTAACAATTTGTGTTTTCTTGGGTGCACCGTAGAAACCCCTTGGGTTTGGTAGAAGAAAGTGATTTTGGAAGGGTTAAGAATAAAATCAAGGCTTGGAATATTTTAGTAATCATCTATATAGCTGGTATAAATATATTTTATAAATTTTAGAGCTTTAAATGTAATAAAACTCCTTCTAGTGGTAGAAGTCTAATGAGAAAACTGTAGAAGGAAGTTTAAGGCTTAGGGTTTGGGGATAGTTTGTTCATGCAAGGTTTTCACAAAGCGAAAATATCTCAAAATGAAAAGGAATAAATTTTATGATGTTTTAAAATAGTTCAAGAATTTTTGTCTCATAACAAGTTTTAGAGCAAAAAGATAAGGTTGAAAACCTCTTAAGGTAGGGAAAAATTAAGCTAGAGAGCTAGAAGGAATAAAAGGTGATTGTGAGAGAAGTAATGAATTTTGAGTCTTGGAATTTGGAACACACCATCACGTAGGTAAAGGTGATTGAGGATATTTTCATTTGGTTCTAGGTATGTCTAGATAATCCTAACCATGAAACTATCATTGAATTCCCTTAAGAATCTCTTTAAGACAATTTTGACAAAAATGAAGATAATTTGATGATTTATTTCACATTGAATGTTGAATTAGATTTGAATAAGGATTTATAATAAGAATCAATAAGGATATATGTAGTCTTATTCTTTTCACACTAAATCTATGTGTGCTAACACCTCCTTCATTTGGGCTACATGCTCACCTCAATCACGCACAACTATTGGTGTCTTCCTATTTTATGTCTACCAAAAGTTAACATGCATAAATATCATGGTAATCAACTAAATAATCATTCAATTATACTTAATCATTGCAATCAAATAATTTGGAAACACATGTTATAAGGAAACTTAACACTTCAAACAAGAAGTAAGATTAATTGCATAAATACATCCCCATACTCAGATACATCAATGATCATAATCCAACCACAATTATCCATTAATATTCAAAAATAACTACATAACAAGAAGCTGATACATAATATGTGAACACAGAGCCATACAAGCAAATATACAGAGCAACATAAGACTAATGTAATCAACCTTATCCATAACCAATCCTAAGTCAAGTATTTATAGGGTGGGGAATTTCCCTTCACTACCCATGCACTTCCTAATAATAGGCATTCCCAAAATAGCCATGCGTACTTATATGCATGCTTTATAAAAAATAGATTGTATAACAATATTCTTCTTTAATCCTATTAATAACTAAATCTATATACATGTTCTTAAACTCTTGGTCTGCATGTGATTTCTCCAAAAATATCCATTTGTTTCTCGCTAAGGTATCCTCATTATATGTTTTGTGTGGTGAACACTCCTAGTGTATTTTTAACATGTCCCTGGAAAATGTCCAAGTCCTCAATCTTCTTGTATGCATAGTTCCATGTGTAATCCTGTTATTTTCTCGCACACACCCTCCTACACACTATCCAATCTCCTATGCACACGTGCATTCTTGTGCACCATTCTTTATCCTTCTTGGTACTTAGCCAATCCTAGTAACAAACATTACCTCACACTAGGCATTTTTTCTATCCTCGAAAACACAAAAAAACCCGCCACACATGAAATAAAGAATAATATAGCACCCAATTTTAATCAAAGAATGAAGAATAAAGAATATGGCTTGTGCCAAATAATGAAAGAATTAATCTACTTTAGGTGGAAGAAGCATGGGAAAATCCTTAACCAATATTTTCTCTAGTTTTTTCCACCCTTCTAATTCCTTATTCGCATTAACTGACATGACATCAACAATGTTAGGGACCTCTACAGGAGTTAGTGTGTTAATTTTTCCTTTTAACTTCTTGATCAAATATTCTAGTTGATTGGCCACATCATCTAGTGCATCCATCTTACACATAATATGTTGGAAGAGATCCTTCAATATATCTTTCAGTGAGGTCTTCAAAAGTTTTATCAATTCCCTTTTCTTCTCCACCTTGGCCAACACCTTCTCTCATTCGGACTTATTATTCTTGTTCTTGTCCTAGAACTCCCCAACTCTACTTCATCTCTAGCAGCCAATGGACTCACCACATGATAGAAGTCTTGGAAGTTTTCATATACAAACTATGTCATCCTCAGCCCCTACTTTTACTCTACCACCAATGCATCATACCGCATGAGGTGTTCTTCGATTTGTTCCTTGTCAATTTCCTTTTATTGGGACAATTCTTCTTCTACGGACTCTATGCTTTTCATGTGTAATCATGTGTGCAAATTCCTCTAGACAATGCAATATCATCTCATAAGAAGCATGGAGTTGATCAAAAAATCTGGGTGCATGTTTGTGATAGTATCTACGATGCATTCGATTTCTTGTATTTCACGCATGTCCATCCCTTCTCTTTCCTTAGCTCCCGATTCAACATCAAAATTTATTGATCTTTCTTCTCAAGCTCTTTATCCATCTCCTTGCATATATTATTTATGTTATAGTCCTTGTCAAAAATTATGATGCCTACTTCTACAGATAGCTTATTAAACACAATAGATGCTTGTTCATTTTTCAATACATGTGCATTGACTATTGGATATGCCTCTCTTGGTTTAGATTTAATTTGAGTCTTGGTTATCGACTATGCACTAACCTAGAACTCGGGATCTTCCATGTATGATTTGAATTCCCATGAGAGCATATTTAGTGTGCACAAAAAGGATTCTTCCTTCTTAAATCATGAAAAAAAAGTGATCTTCTGTGGCCACTGTATTATGATATCTCACATGCAAGACTTTACTAGGATCATTAAAAAACTACATCATTTGGCCCTGGGATGTGTGCCTTGGCTTCTTGGTCTTCCCACGGGTCACTTTTGGAAAACCAAACGTAAGGGTGTTTTTGTGCCACCCTGATTCTTATTCACCCATATTCCTTTATTCTTCCTCTTCACGCTCCACTTCATGGTCTATAATGAACTCTACCTCATGCTCAATTCGGTGCTCAACATTTGGCTCAATATTTTTCTCAGCTCTATGCTCCTTAGTAAGCTCCTGCCTCTCCTCCAAACTATGAGTAATAGGCACTTCATGGCCTTCTTATTCTGGCTCCTTGAGTGGTATCTCCTTATAATGCACATTGCACTCCATATCCTTATCCTCAATGTCATGTACTAAGGGGTTATTCCGTAATGCTTCTTCTTCCTCATCCCTCACGGTCTCCTCCGTGTCTTCACTAGACACTATCTTTGGTTTCTTCTTCATATGAGACTTCTTCTTTGGCGATATCCTTGTGATTGCACTTGGTTTAGAATCCTTGCATGTTGGTGTATTCTTTGTAGTTGCAATCTTAATAGGAGTATCCTCTTCCTCTTCATCAGGAGGAGTATCCTCACACGTTCTCTTTTGTCCCACTATTTTCTTTCTTGTGGGAACCTCTGGGATCTTCAAGTCATCTTCAACATATTTCCGTTCACCATCCTTGGCTTCAAATAAATATAAACCTTTACTACCTCCAAATAAGCAATTGCCGAGTGATGGATTCAATCATATTGATATCATCTGATACCAATGTCTCTTCATATGTGCTCTTCTTGGTATAAAAATATGTTTTGTGTAATGTGTGGTACTCATAGTCTATCTTATTAGAGTTAAATCTCAGTTTGCATGCCTCCAAAAATATGTTCACCTGCAAATTTAAAATAATGCACTATAAAGGAATACGAAGTTTTCACCGAGGAATTTTTGACCCATCTTTCAAATAAAATCATCCAATGTAGAAGTCTTGATAAACCTGCAAACTCTTCCTTTTATTCCACTTCTCTCAGAAACTCACTTGGAGTGCGTCATTATGCTCCAAATTCCTTGTGCATCCTTTTATACCATTTTTCCTCCCTGGCCTTATATGCATTATTGATTTTATCAAAAGTGTAGTCAAAAAATATTTTTATAGGGGATGTGTTTTCTTTAGTGAACTCCCATATTTTATCATTCGGCCTATCCAACAACCCAAGTCTAGAGAAGAAAATTAATAACAGGATATTTCCTGAATTGATCTTTTCCCGTGCGCGTGATTCCTTGATAATCTCCTCTTCTATGAATCCAACAAGGATGTAGACTATGCCTTTAGATATATTCTTTATGACATGAAGCCATTAACTGTTCACCTAGCCCCACCTTTCCTGCCCATTCAATTTTGTAAGTAAGCGGGACCATTATGATAACATGATCATCAAGGTTATCAATATCCATGGTGCAACCTACTTATCGGTAATTCATTACAACGGATATCTTCTTTACTTCATCATCATCCTATAAGTCTACTTGAAGCTCTATTCATGTGTTTCAAAGGCCAATAAATTTTCCAATTAAAGGCATGGTAAGGCGCATTCTCTCCTATCTGCAAAATAGAAAAAGTTATCATAAATTCCTAACATAAGGCATTGATATAGTCACTCAAGGTTTTGAAGTAGGGGATCTCGTAGATATGAATAACTCTAATGTTCTACAAAATTCAATGTCCCTTATCATCATAGATAGTATTTTTTCCAACATGCTATCATTTATCCTCCGAATCAGCTCAATTTCTATTTCACACGCATTCAAATATGAGAAATGTTTGTAATTGTTAAATTTCATATTTCTCACATGTGATACCCAATCCTTTCCCAAGAGTAATCCATCTAGGTACTGCATCTCTAAGTACCATTCTTCCTACACATCTTAAAATTAGGCAAGCTTCTTCTTGCCCTTACCTTTCCTTTTTCCCTTTGGTGACACATCATCACTTTGCTTTCCCGGGTGCCATTGCGCGCTTTAATACCAACATTCACAACTATTATCCTTCTTCTTTTTGGTGCCTAAAATAATCTTCCGCATAAGATACTTTTATTTCTCACAAGATCTAATGAAATTTATGCCCTAATTCACCAATTTTATCCCCAAAAATCTTTACAAACCCTAACTTTTGTAAAATCTACAAACCATAGCTTAGATAATAACTCCAATGCCTTCTATAAGCTTCCAACTTCACTTTGAAGGAGCTCCACTACCAAGCCGTGTGTTTTCTAGATCTAGGTTGCTCGATTTTATGTGATTCACACTCAACTTCACTTGATTTCACACAAATTCACTTTTGAAAACACACAATTTCTTCACAAGGTAAGGTGAAAATAAAATTACCCCGACACCCTTTTATAGGTTTTCAAATTTTTACCACATTAAATGCTCACCACCTACCACCATATAATAGATTTAATTCTACCTTTTCTACTTTTTCTTGCTTTTTCCATTTCTTTATTCTACATGTTACAATCATAACCTTCTAGTGTGCTTACTACCTCCCAATCCGTATACCCCCTCACACATGTCTCCTTGTACCACTACACATATTTCCTTTTCACTTTCCACTAATTAGTTCATCCTACTTCCACCTACCTTGCGTTACACCATGCAATCATTTCCCACACACAATCTTCATCTTGAGTAATTTCCTTACTATCACCATCTTTCTCATTTCTTATGACACCTTTTTCAACTTTTCTCCATACACACCTTGCAACTGGAACACCATTATTCCATCATCGTGTGAAATTATTCATTCACCTCAGAGCACCAACGAGGTCTTTTTATCATGCATTTATACCTGGTTTACCCCACACTAAAAGTATGAGCGGTCCTCTACACATGAACTTAAATAGATAATAATCAGCTTCCTACGCACAAGTGTGCTTATTACAATAAAACAAGGAAACAAAGAAAAATAATAATAACTATAAAGAAAAACATGAAAGGTAAACCTAATCTAAATGGCAATAATGCCTTATTACAAACACCAAGAAGATTTCTTTATAGTAGGGATTCAACATACTCCCATTAAAGTAATCGGGAAATATGGTGCCATCCAAAGGCTCGCAATTGACATGCACTTAATTCAAGTACCTTAGTTACTACAAAATGTCCCATCTAATGCACCTTCACCTTTCTTGGGTGGTGTACAAACTTGGAGTCATAGAGAAGGACCATATTTCAAACTTCAAATGCCTTATTATTAATGTGCCTATCATGTCAAGCCCTATCAATCTTATGGATCCAACACACAATAACACAATGATCATTTAATTACATTAGTTTGTCAATGCAATCCTCTAAGTCTTGTTCATCATCTAGTTTACCTGCATATGCAATACATAGGGATGGTAACATGAATTCAATTAGGAGCACCGCTTTTGTGCCAAACACCACTTGAAAGAGTGTGACCTTGTTCAAACTCTTATACGTGGTCATGTAAGCCCAAAGTACAATTGATACTTTATCATCCCAATATTTTCTTCCAACATCATAATTTTTGTCAATGTTTGTCCCAATATCTTGTTGAAAGATTATGTAGTACCATTAGCTTAAGGATGATAAGGGGTGGTTTTATGGTGTGCCACCATAAATTTTTCTAGAAAAATTCTGATTTTCTCATTCAAGAAATGAGTTCCTTTATCACTTGTCAAGCTTAATGGACATCCATACCTACTAATTATGTTATTCCATAGGAACCTTGATGGTGTTGTTGCAATGAAATCCTTTATAGGCATAACCTCTTGCCAACCTTGTGAGATAATCTATGCAAGTAATAATATAGTGTGGCCCCATCCTACATGTGGGTAGTGCAATAAGTTTAAAAATTCAATATCCCACTTTTCAAAAGGTTCCACACTCACAATAGGTCTAAGTGGAATCTCATCTCTATGTCCCGGCTTTCCAATGTGCTGAAAATGATAAAAAAATTAAATACTCCTTGGTGTCCTTGTTTAATGTCTCCCACCAAAGGCCATCCATAAGGATCTTACATGATGTCGCATCTCGACATAGTTACCTTTTTTGCTATCTTGCCATGAGCCTTTTATATAATAGCTTTGTGCTCATGCTCAAATATATAATGATGTAGGATCTCATCTTTTCCCATCTTGTATAAATATCATCCAATCAACTAATAAGGTATTGCATGTATAACAAGATATTTTTTCTCTAAAGTTTTCATTCTTTCAGTGTCAACCTTATATGCAAAAAGACTTTTATATCCTCCAAATCTGTAGGCATGTGGTTTAACCTAAAAATATTTGTATCAGGTATTTTATCTTCAATACTTTGTGCCTCCTTGATAGAATTGATCCTTGATAAATGATCAGGCCCAAAATTAATATTTCCGGCTTTACAACAACTATGAAATCAAACTCCTGAAAAATAAGTATCCATTGATAGATGCACCCTTGCAAAACATGTTTGTTGACTAAATGTTTCAATCTGTGTGATCCTTATAAAATATAAATGAAGTATCGATAAGTATTGATGAAAATTATGAAGTGCTTAGATCATAGACAATGCCTCACACTCAGTTGTAGTGTAATTCTGATATGTTGGTGTCAACTTCCTACTTCTAAAGCATATGGGGTGATCTACATTTCCATTTCTAGGTCATGCCAAAACTACACTAATATCCATACAAAAAGTATCAACATGCACATGGAAGGGTTTATCCCAAGAAGGAAAGTGAAAATTGGTATAGTGGTAAGCCCCTCCTTCAATGTCTCAAATGCCTATTGTTGCACGTCACCCCCACAAAATTTTCCTTTCGTCTTGAGCAACTCTTCGAGGGGCATGAAAATCTTTGCATACTCATTGATAACATTTCTATAGTAGCGACGTCCTAGAAATCCACACACTTAAATTTTATTTATAGGTTCCTATAAACCCAAAATCATAGCTATCTTGGCAGGGTCTACCAACAATCCTTATTTACAAATAATGTGCCCAAGCAAGGTGCCAAAAAGTGTAGAAAAATACAGTTCTTAACATTAAGAGAGATACTTAACTTCCTACATCTCTCAAACATGAGCCTCAGATTGTTAAAATGATCTTTGACTAACCCATACATATTCCAATCATCTAAATACACATGCAAGAACTTATGAATAAAATCTTGAAAGGCCCGCAAAATGATGTGCAAAAATGTTGTGGGTGCATTCTTTAATCCAAAAGGCATAATGATGTATGCAAAGCTTCCACACTTAGTAGTAAAATTTGTATTTTCTTGGTCCTCTAGCACAATGCGCACTGATGATATCCTTAAAATACATATATAAAAGAAAATATTTCACTCCATGTGACTCCTTCAAGGATTTCTTTTACGAATAGGGTGGGAAAAGGATCTATGATTCATGCATAATTATGTTATTTTTAGTCTACACAAATCTTGATCCACCCATCCTTCTTGATACTTTTAACCATAGGGCTAACCCACTCGAGACTCCACAATTTGTTCAATGATTCCATACTTGAGCATTTTATCAATTTACTCCTTAAATTTCACGTGCAGATTATGATTCATCATTTAAGGCCTTTTATGAATTAGGCGTGTACCTTCTTTCATATTAATCTTCATTTCTACTAATGAGGGGTGTACTCATTTTAATTCATGATAACTCGCATGGAAACAGATCTTGGAAGTTATGTAAAAGATCAATGATCTTTTCTACCTCTTGCTCGACCGGTAATCCCCACGGATGGCCTCCTTAAGTGCATCCTTGGTGCCAATGTTTACCTTCTTTGTCTTCATGGGTGTATGGTACATGTGGGAATTTTCATCTGATTTATCCATTTCTTTTCAAAACCTTTTATATAAATAACCTTTAGATTCTCAAACTCTTCATCATCAATGAGGTATACCATTTTACCCCTTTCTTTCTCCTTCTAAGAACGACCTAACTTTAAATCTTCCATTTCCTCAAAGATCCAAGTGTGCCTCGGGATCGTGTGCATAATATCTTCTATATTCTCCACATCCTCCAATGTTATGTGCCTCATAATCTAAAGTTATTCAAGGACTAGAGGTTTATTAGAAAATAATCAAATGTATGGACCATACCTTCAATCAAATCTTACTAGTTTATAATCTCTTTTTGATCTCAACATGTACATACCATGTGCGTGTGCAGCCTCACATAGTGGAATAAAAATTTTACACCCGCAGAGATGGTGGAAATTCCTTCTAGAATTACGCCCATAGTCTCTCATAATTATAGACGTGTGCCAAAGCATGAGTCTTCCCATGATATTCACATATATTTGTAGGCATGTTACTTCGTGTGAACTTGGTTGAGAAGGAAATTCTCACTTCTCACCAACCCAATAAGTTATCTCTATGGGTCTCCCACCAACGTGTTTCTATACCATGCAAAGTGTATACCAACATGTTCCTTCTATCACCTTCATTCTTCTAATGTCATTCCATAACACATGAGAAAGACTCAGGATTTTCTTCTCTAGTGAATCATGGTAATCGAGATTTTTGATGTGTCTAACCATGCATGGTCTAATCAATCTAGTCACCCATACCTTCATCTCATTCCTAACCATTTCATACATTCCATGGGCCAATTTATCAAAAAGTAACACTTATGGTGTCACTAATTGATCGCGCATCTCCCCACTGCAACACACCTTCCTTGGATGGTTCTATGGTCTTAAGATCATGCACCATACATGCATAAATCCTATTCAGTTCTTCCTCACTTATAGGATCAACATACAATATAGATTTTTCTTCATTCGAGCTATAATGATGTTCTCATTCCCATTCTCTAAATTAATGTACCCCATATTGAAGCACAATTATGCATTGTTCGTGTAACACCATGGTCTCCCAAGTAATGTTGAGAAGTTTTCTATTTCAGCAAGCTCTAATACCTCAAAGTCCCCAGTAAACTTGGATCCTTGAATTTTAATAGAAGAATATTTCAACACTCCAATAGGCATAGCCCTTGTCTTATTCTCCATATAAAACACATTGTGAGATGGCGTAATGTAGGTCTCCCCATTTGATTCCATGCATCTAAGGTGAGCACATTTACCTCATAACCTATGTCTATCAAGATATTTCTTACCAACCATCCATCAATGACTGCATCTAAAGTAATTTCATTGTCATACTCATGGTTTTGAGGTGGTAAGTTTGTATGTAGTATATTTCACTCGCACTCAACTCTAACACACGGTAACTTGTTACATAGCCATTCCCCTAATAGAGGAATGATATTCTCTTGGAAAAAAATTTTATACACATCCTTCTACAGGAGCTCAACATGCTTCACACGTTCCTTGTCACATGCATACTCTTTCAAGCACCGTATCTCACCTTTAAATTATCTAATGAATCCCATGGTATCTTGATAGAATTCCTTCTAATGTGTATTATATGAATACTTGGAATTCATGACTTCTTCTCGCATGACTATGGTCTATCTTTGAGAGGTTTATGCGCGTGCACTACTTCAAAGTGTGAGTGGTGACCAATAATGGCTACAAATTAGGATCATGCATTTTATTTGGTATCCATGGGTCATCCTTTGTGCACTACACCTTAATCATCTCCATGCCCTTGTCCTTCTTTTTTTTGATCATGTGATTATATAGGCTTGGAAAATATTCTAATTTATGTTGCTTCGCACACCATGAGTAGACTATATTCTATGTATAATATCATTTGTAATGACTAGGGGACCCACAAGTATAACATGTCCTATGTATAAATCTAATTCTACCTCCACGACCTCTGCTCCTATATCCATAGAACCCACCACCTCCATTGTTCTATTCTTCAAAAGGTTACATATTCTTTCCCTCAAATCTACTTATGACCATAGTTTTCCTTAATCCACTCTTGTATACCTTATAAATATGATCTATTAGTTGGTAATCCTTTATGTCATGGGTATGCGTGTTACAAATTTTATAATATATAGAATCACTATTCATTGTTGCATGCTTCAAGAGATAGAAATTTTGAACATCATGGTCTAATTGGAAAATATCATAGGACTACAACAATGTACATAGTAACCTACATAGGTAGCTATCCTTAGTGTGTCCTTTAACCTCATAATCGATTGCACCGTATACTAATCTTAGTCTCATACATGGAGTTATTAGAGATCTTCTCTAACTACTTAGCCATAGATTCTATCTCGAACTTCCAAAATGGGCTTACTCAAAGATCAACACTTTAGAATGCTTTAGCGCACATGTCAAATTCCTTGGCCTCGCATGGGTCCACATATGTCTTATAAGATAAAGCTCTTTAGAATGAGTTCAAAACCCCCAACAAACCATTGGGCATGCTGAATTGGATGAATATCATAAGAAAACTTGGATAATAAAGTTTTAAAATACATGGCATACCCCCTTACGCTTTCGAGATAATCCTTTTCGACATTCTTGAATTAATAATTTTCAAACTCTGAGATGTGAAACTCTACCAAAAATGCATTGTGTAAAGCATTATATTCCACCACAGTCTAATCTGGGTCGTACATTCTATACCAACTATGCATGTGCCCTTGTATTATAGTATATAGTTTACTTTCCTTCCTATCCGAGGTTGTAATCCCCTTCACTTGCCATAGTAATTTACACTTATGCACATGCTCTGCTACATCTTCAATACCTCTATACTCTGGAAAGTGGAATGACATATCAAAATACATCTAAGGTGGTTTTTGTTAAGGCTAATTTGGTGGTGGTTGTTGAGGTTGATGTGGTGGTTTATACGGTCCCTGTTAAAGAGATATAGATCCAAAACCTCTTCCTTCATGTGGTGGCTTATATAATACCCTTGATCCTCCCATGCCCCCTTCTGCGGGTTGAGGTACAATCAATGAACTCCCTTATGTCCTAGTTATAGTGTTAAACTAGATGCCCTTTGTATGTGTAGTCACAACACCCAAAGAAGTGTTTCCAATGGCCTCGTGCACTAATACCCTATTCGATGACACTCATGGAAACAATCCTATTATAGAACTCTCAAACATCGGTGCTTGGTGAGTTTCCATGGGCATGATAATAACTTGATTCACTTCAATTCAATGAAAAATTCTGTCTTCCTATCTCTTATTTCTTACTTGCATTAGCCAACTTATCAATAGATGCCTCTAGATCTAGAACACCATATGCATGGGCTAGGTGGCTAGGTGGGATTAGATGTGTGCTTGCGGTCCTCATTATTTAATCTCGATGTGCTCTCATCCGAAGTCAAGGAGATTCTATATTGCACTTGGCTAATATCGGGAGGAATTGATGCTACGATCCTCATCTTCCAAAAGAGCTTCAAAACCTCCACAAGACATCATTCAACTCAACTCCATCGATAGCGCAATATCCCACATGAATGCCATTTCCCTCTCTCACTCTTCATTAAAATTGATTCTTCTTTCATTTCTCTATCTTTCTCGTCACTGATCCACTATCCATCTCTACACCTACTCCTACCGCTACACGTGGTGGGGTTTAGCTAGGCATAGGTAAATTTTCCAAGTTCACTTCTACCATAAAGATTTTGATCAATAAAGGAATAGTGCGTAAATAAGATTCCCTAGATTTTTGAAAGAACCTAATCTCAACTTCCTCTCGCTAAATAATACGTGGTAATTACGTACTCTAACATATAACCGTAGTCATTTATTTTACCCTTAATACTTCTTTCTAACACCAAATGCGTCGACCTATCACCCAAAGTGAGAACTAGGTGCTCACCCGAGGAACGCGTGAGTGTTGAGATCCTCTTTCATGTGAGCTTTATGAGAATTTTCTGCCATTAATGGAGGATTATTTGTAGAAACAGAAGTACATTCACTTACTTTAAAAGGTAGAAGATGCAACTAAAAAATCTACACATTAATGCATCGAGAAAAGCTAAATGACCAATTTCGTGATCCAAGGAATGTTTTAAAATCTGTTATGTAGGATGAATGGTAAATCGACATTCCAAGAATTGATAGACATATGACTGAAATTTGACGGATACTAGTTCTTTGATTATTGTATGAACATGTTCTATTCAATGGTATGTCATGCTTGGATCTTTTCAGTTCGATTGTACTAGGACAATGTTGACGCAAACTAACCGTAGTTGTTCATGGCATAGGAAAGATCCAGAAACCTAAGATAGGTAAAGATAATTACTACCTAAACTATGTTACGTAACAAAATTCCTATTCTAACCTAAAGCTTCCTATTTTAATTTGATTTAGTTGATTGGCATCCTAACCTAATACTACCAGGTTATATTTTGATATAATATAATGCCTAAAACCATAGTGTTTTAAATTAATATAACCTAAGTGGAAACTACCTTAGGCTATGTGCTAAGACCTATTGTGGTAATTTTTGTTTGGGTTATAACCTAAGGTATATATATATACTACAAATTACCTAAGGTCTAACCTAAACAATATAATCTACCCTAAACTAATGGGTTTGAATGGGGAATTAGGTGGTCGCATACATAGTGGGCAATGGTTCCAAGGCATTAAAAATGTTGATAAGGTTTTAATTGTTGGAGGTACTGCCAGCTTTGGTAGGGGTTAGTGAATTTGGTGGAGGCTTAGGTGGAGGCTCCACTAAAATGGAATTCTTTGTTAGATTTGATTTGGCAATAACTAAGCATGAGAGGTGGTGGCAAAGGAGGATAGGTGGGAAAATAGGAGTTAAGGGAATTAATTATTTTTGGTCTTCGTGCTCAAACTACCTTGGAAGGCATGTAAACAGTTTGGTATGTGGTTGTTTCACTTTGCATGGTTCACGATTTTCTCTCTACATGCTCACTAGTTTTTCGAACCAGCAGATAGAACTACACTTGATGGCTATTTTTGAGGTTTTAAACCTATTTTCAGTTCGTGGAATATATAGGAAGCATGATGGAAAAAGAACATGGTTATTTAATTTTTGTGGAGAAAAGGAGAAGTTTTGAGCTTGGCTGGAGATTCTTTTTGAGTTCACAGAAGCACTATCAGGCATGATAGGCTCTAAACTTTAACATCTCTTACTTTCCTATAAATGTCTCATTAAAATGATTTTTCTATGAGATTTTGGATTCCTTATTTTATCTATTTATCAACCTTGTTGGTGCCATTTTGAGCTTGTAACATGTTGCCCTAAATTTTCAAATCTATATCTACTCAAAAAAATGTTTTATCCTTTGATTTGATGAGTCGTAATTCTTCCCCTTTAGTTGAAATGCTTTAAAAGTGCTCACAAACTTGTTTTACCCTAAATTGAAAGAATAATCCAAGTTTGCCCTTTTCTGTGCCCTAGTTTTTCCAATTTTGTGGGCTATCTCATTTTTCCCTTTGCCAGAACATGGAAAAATTGAAATTGATAAAATCATACTTGTTTGTATTTGAAAATCCAATACCAAGGTTGAAAATTTTTAGAAATCATGCTTCAATTGATTTAAAATCAAAAATTTGCCATCCTTGGTGAAAAAATTGAATTCTAGGGCATCCCTGGAATTTTTACATTTTGATGACAGTTAGATGGGTGTCATTTTCTCATCAAATTCATCCTCAGAAGGTATTGGCAATGTGGCGGCTTCTAATTGGCTGAGGAAAGGTGGGGAAATGTTGTAACTTTTCATTTTTCACCTTTTTGACAAATGGGGCATTTTCGGGCCCAGGGACCCATTTTTTCCAAATTTGCCTACGTGGCATGTTTTGATTGGTAGGTGGGATGGTGGGTGGTCAAATCTCCTTAGATATTTTGACTTTACTTTGCAAAAATATGAAAGTCAAAAATTGGCTCGAAACCCCACAGCCAATCGGGAGTGGACACGTGTCCATAAAAGGTCAGAGGGAGGAGCGAGGCCGAGGGAGGACTTAGAGTTTTTGGCTCTAATTCTATAAAGCTTCAAAATGTGTTTTAGCCCCGCTCCAATCAGAGGAGGACATGTGGCAACATGATAGGTGTAGAGGAGATGTGGGTGGCGAGAGGTTTTAAGGTTTTTGCCTTTAGAAGAAAAAAATATTAAAGTAAAATTTTGGAGCGCAGCCCCATGGCCAATCATAGGTGGACACGTGTCCAACGAAGGCAGAGTGGGTCGGTGGCCTGGCAGAAGGAAAATTGAAAATTTTCCCTTAGCAAAAAAGGGAGTTAAAATGAAATTTTGGGCCGAATCTCCACAACAAATCAGGAAAGGACACATGTCCAAAAAGGCAAAAGGCGGAAGAAGGGGCCGAAGGAAAATTTTATGACTTTTTGCCTTTGTTGTCTAAAAGGTGAAAAATGAAAAATGGCTCCGCTCCAATCTAGGTGAGACACGTGTCACATTTTAAGGGTCAAAGGTAGGGTAGAGCGGGTCGGGGGGTGACGGAGGCAGGAGAGAATTTTTTCCAATTTTCAAAGAAGGCTTAGAATCAAAATTTGGAGCACTAGCCCATGATGAATCATAAGGAGACACGTGGCAAGGGAGAAATTGGAGGTGCGGGCCTACGAGGTAAAAATGAAAAATTTCCAATTTTCTAAAAAGGTCAAAATGCATAGAATTGAAGCATGATCCTAATGGGACCCACCATGTGCCACGTGTCAGCTCTAAAATTCAAAGGAAGGGGGGAGAAAAGGTCAATTTTTTCCATTTTTCAAAAATGTCAAAAAGACAAAAAGTAAGCCTGAATTTATTTCCAATCATTTTTTACCACGTGTATGGCCTTATCCAAAAATTAAAAAGGTAACTCAAGCTTATTTCTAAGTCTGCATCTTCCACGTGGAGTGCCAGGATTAAAAGATGGATATGATCAACGGTTGTTATACATCCATTTGTTTTTGACCATGGGAGCTCCAAGAAGCTTGGAATCACTATTTTTGCATCAAAATTATCAAGTTTATAGTGATTTTGTGTCATCTTGGCCTTCCAGGATCATTGACACCACTTTCATGGCTTAATTATTTGATCGAGATGTTTTTGAAGTAATTTTTCCCAACTCGAGGAAACACGTGAAATGACAAAATCAAAAGTTCGAGAGGTAATTTGAAAAGATAGAAAGGTGAAAATGATGAGTAAAAAGTGTTTACATCCCTGAATGATGAAAAATGTGCCTCTAGGATGGATAATGATCCAAATATTTGTAATGATTTAATGTTTTTGGAAACACCTGGCAACCTACGAATGTTTTTCTATTTGATGTCATTTTCATTGAATCATGAAGAATTTTTGTAATAGAATCGATCCCTTGGCATATTCTTTTCTTAGGAAAGAAGGATAAAATGTGGCAAGAGATATACAATGCATGTTTTGAGACATGCATAAGGGTTGGGAAGTTGAAAATCATGAGAAAATTCTGAGAGAAAGCTCATTTTTCTGAAAATAAAACCCACCAAAGAACTAGAATGATTTCTTTTGTGTTAGATCTTCATGCACGTGAGTTGGTTACAAGTGTATAACCATCAGACTGCTCTGAGATTGTTCATGAAACTCTCCCTTGTTGATGAATCTAACAAGCTTTTGAGTTAATCTGTGTTTTTCTGGGAAATATGATGTCTGTTATAATTTTTAATAGCCTACAAATAGTTTCCATTGTTCTTGTTGAAATTTTGCATTGAAAGTCTTTAGAAATCACATAGAATCTCCATTTCTTGTTGATAGTTTAGTGGCATTTTCAATCTCATGTTTAGAAGAGCCTTCATCGATAAAGAGATAAACAAATTTAAAATCACTTTACCTTCCTTGATTTGCAGAGATTTCTTGTAAGCCTTTGGGGTACCTTAGGTGTCTTTTGATCATGGATTTTTGTGTTTAGTTGAGTTATTTACTTCAAGATTTTGTGGTGAATTCTCAAATATTTTGTGAAGAGTGCAAATTGGGATTTCATTTATGCGTCTTCCTGGTTGAAAGAATATCCTGATTATTTGATGCATTTTACCTGATAGTTGTTTAAGTATTGTAGAGGTTGTCAAAGATCTGATATATCCCAGTTTTTCTTGTCAACACCCCACCAAAAATTTCATTCAAACAAACTAATCCTACCCATACTACCCCTGCATTGCATTATGTGTCAACAAAAGGATCTAACCCATCTACAAAAATGCACAAGGAAAATTAGGATTATACAATGTCTTCAGTAACCCTTGCCTTGCATTGAAAATATCTCCATGATCTGGGAGTGACAACTTGTGAAAGTCAGATTTAGAGTGTTGATCATATTTTCCCAAGGCCTTTTCATACTATTTGCATAAATTGAGGGATATCTTCATCTCCTTCACCATTTGGGGGTTACAATATAGGTTCTCTTACCTTGGTTGAAAAGGCACAACCTAAAATAGTGAGGGTCAGATCAAATCCTTTCAAAGTGCTATCCATCTCTCCACAAATCTGAGTGCTAGTTAGATCACCTCCCTAGCTACAAAATGACACACATCATGATCTATCTAACTTCAAGCTTCATGCCATATCTCCGAATGTTGCTCAGACTGAAAAGGAGAACAAATTTGGGTACCAACACCTTCTGGCGCCGTTTTTGGGGACTTCTTGGAATTTCTTGGTGTTTTTAAAGTGTTTGAAGAGTTTGAGCATTTGTGTATTCAAGTATTTGAGTTGCTACATTGTTAAAATATCATTCTATGCTTTAGATCTGCAAGTTTTAAGCAGGGGTTTCAAGTTTTGTCTGCCCTTTTTCCATCTCCTAGCAGTTCATAAACTTTGGATGCATTGTGATTTATTGATCTAAGAATATGAAGGTCTTATTTATAAGGCTTTGCAAAGTTTTCAGTACTATCAAACATTTGACATATTATTTTAGTGCATTTGCACAACTAAGGTGAAATTCCTTAGTGGCGACTCCATGCTGATTTGATATTGAAAATACCAGTTGTCTTACCTTTCTGTCATTTATAATTTGTTGCTCAAATCTGTAAAACTAGAAGGAAGAAGATCTTTCTTCATCAAGGACTCTACTAAGAAGTTGTTTACAGATTCAAGAAACTTAGAGCTAGAGGGGAGAAAGGTGTGGAAGGTTGTTGGAGACTTGATTGTAAGAAAGGAGATCCCTATTGTTGAGTTTGAAAGTGAGCACTGTTATTGAGGACTGCAATTCTTCTTCAAGTGGATCTAATTTAGACAATCCTATTGCTAATTTGAATTCCCCATTAGGTGAGGGACCTTCTTGTGCATTTGAAAGGCTTTCTCCTAAATCTGCTCCTATATTTTCTAAATTTGCTAGAGATCATCAAGAAGGAGAGCCCTTAAGAGAGATTTGTTTTGAAGATTTCATTCCCATTCCCCAAAGACCTCTCACTCATCATTTTTTCTCCTCCAAGATCACCACCACAAAATAAAATGGCTCAGCCTAGACCTCCATTTTTGTTAACACCTTTGGTCCTATAAATTTTAGAGGAATGGATGGTTACCCAAATGTTGTCCCACAAGATGTCAGAAATAGGTTGCCAAAGTTTCAAGGTAACAATGCTATGACTAGAGATCAACATCTCAAACTTTTTGATAATATGATGGAAGATTTTGAGATAGAGTTTGAGGATGTGTATGTCAAATTGTTTATTCATACACTAGAAGAAGATGCTAGGGATTAGTACAAGGCTCTACCTAATAATTCTATTGATTCATGGAATGAAATGAAAAATGCATTTAGGTTGCAATATGGTGACAAGATTGATCCTAGATTTCTTTTTTTGAGTTTGAGAATATCAAGAAGAACCCTAATGAATCAGTCCATGACTTTAACACAAGGTTTAACAAAAATTTTAGAAGGTTGCCTGTTAATTTGAGGCCTTGTGATGAATCTTGTCTAATCAAATATGTAGATACATTTGATAAGAAGGCAACCTATTGCCTAAGAGAGAAGAACCCAACCAATCTAAGACAAGCTTTCACCATGGCACTTCAAATTGAGAATAATATCAAAGAAATTAGGAAACCTCTCAAGAGAGATGGTGTAAAATTGATAAAGCATGAAAAATCTCAAGCTATCAAAGGTGTTGATTTAGAAGAGGTTGTGAAAAATTTGGCAAGGGCTGTCAAAGAAATCTCATACAAGTTGGTAAGAGCTGAGAAGGGAATTGGGTAGACTTCACAAGGTCAGCCTAGGTAGCAAGCACAAGATAGATTTGGCAATCACCATAGGAATGAGCAGATGTTTGATGAAAAAGGTAAATGGCATGTTGGGTCTGCAAATAGACATCCTCAAGCACATGAAGGAAGAATGTTACCTGATCCCTTAACTGCTAGGGTTGTTGTTGTTGAAGAAGTTGCTGATATTGATTGGTGTGATAGGTGTTTTCTTCCCCATCCTCCATGTGAAGCAAACCAACAAGAAGGTGAAGTTAATAATGATGATGGTACTGATGATGATATTTGCATGATGGGTTGTTCTTCAAGCTCACAAGGAGGAGCAACATCTACTGAAGTAATAAGTGCTAGGACAGCTACAAAATTTTGGGATTGCATCAAACGGGTACAAATATTTCTTCCCCCTCATGCTCTTGAAGTTGATGTAGTGCAAGCTTTTGAAATTCCTAACAATGACTTTGAATACTTAAGAGCTTTGATGATTAAGAAATATGATGGTGGTATCCCTTCGGAGGAAGATAGATAGTTGTTAATGAATGTTGTTGTTGGTCAAGAGAAAGAGTATAATACTAGAAGAAAAGTTGTTAAGGGAGTTGGGCCTCAAGCCAAACCTAAAACACCCTTGCTCACAAGCATTCCAAAAGAAGCTCCTAGGAGAGAAGCACCTGTCAAAATTTTTTTGTCCCAAACAAAAATTACAGTCCTCCTCATGCCCAAGCTGCCAAGAATCCACTACCATCTAATGAATCTTCTTGTCTCCCTTCCAATGTTGTTTTGCCAAAGAGTGTCCCCTATGACATAGCCCAAGTATTGAGCCAAATTAAAGTGAGTGTTCCAATCATTGAGTTGCTTAGAATTCCTGAGCATAAGAAGAGAGCATTTGAGTACTTGGGATTGAAAGAAGAGAAGAATACTCTAGGTAGAAATGTAAATGTTGTTGAGACTCCCCCTCAAGTCATTGTTGACCTTGAAACACCACCAACAATAGAAGATCTTGGAGAGACACCTGAGGTATATTTGGGGACATCTTTGGTTGATTCCCAATTGAATGTTGATCCATTCTTCACAACTTTGATCATAAAGGATAAGTTACTTCACAATTGTATGTTTGATTCCGGTGCATCATGTAATGTCATGCCTCTAGAAGTCATGAATGAGTTGGACATCAAAGTGATAGAAGCCTATGGAAAGTGTATTGCCATAGACTCAAGAGAAGTGCCGGTTGTTGGTTGTGTGAAAGGTTTGGTAGTGCAGCTTGCATCTTATCCAGGGAGGAATTTAAAATTGGATGTTGTGATTGTTGATTGCCCTGCCAAATGGGGTATGATTTTGTCAAGAAAGTGGGCT
This sequence comes from Taxus wallichiana var. yunnanensis, assembly GCA_018340775.1. Lineage (NCBI taxonomy): Eukaryota > Viridiplantae > Streptophyta > Pinopsida > Cupressales > Taxaceae > Taxus > Taxus wallichiana. Next base: position 18,788,938 of record CM031239.1, on the reverse strand, counting down.
ACAAGTGTTGGAGGGAGTGTCCAAATGGATATTTCTTTTTGCCACCATTCCCATTGAGGGCAGCCTAGTCAAGCTCTATGGAGAAAAGAAAATGTTGCATCTAATTGAGGACCCAAACAATGCTTCCTATGAAGTGTTGTTTGCTGATGTAGATGCTGAGAATTTCATTGGTTTTGCTGATGGAAAAGAAAATAAGATGGAAAAATAAAAGTGCCTTGATATGGTAGGTTCTCCATGGACATTGCTATTTGATGGAGCTTGCTCCAAATTTGGGAATGGTGCTGGTATAGTTCTACTTTCTCCTAGTTTGGAAGAGTTTGTTTTTCTTTCAAACTTAATTTTGAATGCACTAAAAAATTGCTGAGTATGAGGCATTGTTATTAGGGTTAATAATTTCATGGAAATATGAAGTAAAATACATTGTTGAAAAAGGAGATTCAGAGGTGGTTGTCAAACAAATAAGAAAACTGTATGTTATAAACATCAGCATATGAAATAGTACAAGCATGCCATTTGGGATTTAATTGAGATGTTTGATTCCTTTCACATTTTGTATCATGACAGAGGTCTCAATGCTACTGCTGACAAGTTGGAAGTGCTAGGTTCTAGATTTGGAAATTGCACCATTTCACCTTATTGTGAATACAACATTGAAGTGCTAACTAGGCTAGCTGTCCCTGACAACATCAAGCATTGGCAAGTGTTTGATGATGATTCTCAAGTGCTAAGGTTCTTGCAAAACCAAGGTGAGTTTGCAAATTAGAATATTTATTGGGAGCCAATGGTATGCATGACTGAAGGAAGAGAAACTTTGTTTGAGAAAGACATCATCTAATTGAAAACAAACACCATTCCTAGAGGTCTTGTTGCACTTGAGTCAAATTTTAACAATGATGATTGTATCATAAATAGAAACATGCATTACTTAAGGGATGTGGAAGAGCATAAATTGGGCACAAAGGAAAAACCAAAAAAGTTTGGTTGGGCAGCAGTTTAAATAAGGAAGAAAAACAATCCTACCTCTAATTATTGAAATAATATCAAGACTTCCTTGCCTAGTCATATTCAGAGCTAAAAGCATATAGATAAGACTTGTTTCAACATGAGATCCCTCTTGTGGCCAAAACTAAGTCATTTAGACAGAGGAAAAGGCCAATTAATCCACTTATCTCCATGAAAATGCAAGAGGATTTAAAGAAATTGAGAGATGAGGTAATATTCAGCCCACTAGATATTCATCTTGGGTTGCAAACCTTGTGCCAGTCAGAAAGAAGAATGGAGACATCAGAATTTGTGTGGATTTTAGAAATCTAAACAAATCATCCATAAAGGACAAATATCCCTTGCCAAATATGGAAAATATGTTATAGCTTGTGGGAGTGGTCTCGAGTTGCATTCTACATTGGATGGTTTCTCCGAATACAATCAAGTGGTAGTCAAAGAATTAGAAAGACTTAAGACAACATTCACTACTCCTTGGGAACATATGTTTTTTTAGATGCCCTTTGGTTTGATGAATGTTGGTGCCACTTTTCAAAGAGTAATGGATGTTGCTTTTTTTGTTACATCAATTAGTTCATTGCAGTTTACCAAGATGATGTGATTTGTGTTTTCGAGGTAGAGAGGTGATCATTTGCAACACTTGGAGAAGATGCTGATCAGATGTAAGGAGTAAGGCATTTCTCTTAATCCAAAGAAGTGTCATTTTAAGGTGTAAAAGGCTAAGCTGCTTGGTCACATTGTGTCAAAATATGGTGTTATGATAGACTCGTAGAGAGTGGAAGTAATCAAGAAAGTATCTATCCCAAGAACCAAGAAAGGCATCCAATCTTTCTTTGGTCAAATTAATTTTATTAGAAGGTTTGTTTCCAACATTGCTAAGTTGAATCTTCCAATCACAAGCATGCTAAAGAAGGACCAAGTTATCAGGTGGGAGGAGGCTTGCATTCAAGATTTTGAAGGAATTAAGGATATACTTAAACATGCACATGTTTTAGCAGCCCCAAACTATAAGAGTCATTTCCAAATCTTTTCCTTTGCCTATAAGTATACCATTTCTTTTGTTTTTCTGTAAAAGGATGAGAATAGGGCTAAGAGGCTTATTTCCTTCTTTAGTAAGGCTCTACAAGTAGCTGAGCTTAAGTATACAATCATGGAGGAACAAGCATTTACATTAGTGAAAGCAACAAAGGTTTTTAGGCCTTATATATCAAGTTTAAAAGTTGTTGCTTATGTTCCCCACACCATGGTGAAAGACATCTTATCAGAGATGGAGATATCAAGTAAAATATGTAGATGGGTGAAAAAATACAAAAGTATGATATGGACATCCAAACCACAAAGCTAGTAAGAGGTTTGGGCCTTGCTAAGCTCATGGCTAAGAGCAACATGCAAAATGTGGAAGTGAATCAGCTAGAGGAAGAAGGGGTAGATGTGCTTGTAAAGTTGGTAAGCTTTGAGTGGTACAAAGATGTGATCTTCTACCTCAGACACCTGTGTTACCATAGTCACTTCAATAAAAATTAGAAAAGAGCCCTCAAGTGGCTTCTCAAAAATATATCATCATAGACCTTAGGGTGGCTTGGAAGAAACTTGAAGGTGTCCTCTTGAAATGCATAACTAAAGATGAAGCTCCCAAGATAGTTGCTGATTTCCATGGGGAGTTTGTGGAGGAATTTTGCTAGAAGAGTAACAATGCATAAGATTTTGAGAGCTGGCTATTAGTGGCCTACTCTCTTCAAAGAAGTAACCCAATTGGTTAGAAAATGTGATAGTTGCCAACGTTTCTTTGGAAGACTCAAAGCTTCAGGTTCCCTTCTTTTGCAGCCTGTATCAATTGAATCTCCTTTCAAGTAATGGGGAATGGACTTCATTGGTGAGATTTCAAATCCTTCTAGTGCTAGCCATAAGTGGATCCTTGTAGCCACTGATTATTTTACAAAGTGGGTAGAGGCAATCCCCACCAAGAAATCAACACACCAAATAGTATAAAATCATATATAGATTTGGAGTCCCAGTCAATATTGTAGTTGATAATGCCATGTGCTTTAGATCCAAACCTTTAATGGCAATGTGCAATTAATATGGAATCAATCGACTTATTCTTCAAACTATAACCCCAAGGAATGGACAAGTGAGTCAGCAATAAGAATTTGTTGAAGATCATTAGAAGAACCTTGGAGCAAAACAAGAAGAAATGGGGTGAAAAATTGAAATTTACAGTTTGTGCTGATAGGATAAATCCTAAAAGAGCTACTGGTAAAAGCCCATTTGAATTAGTGTATGGAACTTAGGATTTTCTACCCTTGCACCTGCAATTATCTTCATTTAGTTTTCCCAACAGTTAGAAGATCAAGAGCTTGGCCCATATGAATCAAGGATCAATAAAATTGTTGAGCTTGATGAGGAGAGAAGAGCATACCATCAAAGGTGTGTCTTATTTAGGGAAAAATTGAAGAGATTGTTTGACAAGAAGGTCACTCCTAGAGCCTTTAATGTTGGAGATCTGGTTTTGTTATGGGATAGTAAGCATGAAGATAAGGGTAAACATGGAAAATTTGATGCATTATGGATGGGCCCTTACTTTATTGATATTATAATTGGTGAGCATACCTTTTTATCAAAGATTTAGATAGGGAATTGCTTGAATTTCCTATTAATGGTAAGCATCTTAAGCATTTCTTGGATTAATCCCCAAATTTGAGGTATGCACCAATTGTACAGTTGTATAGTCTTTGTTTTTGCTTTGTTTTTGTTGTTTTGTTGGTGTGTGGTTTGCCCTTGTTCTTGGCAACCATTTTTGTTAGTTTCTCAACTGGTTTTTGTGATTTTGTCCTTGTGGCACTCACTAGGAGTGCCCATCCCCAAGCAAGAGCCGATGTTGGTGCCATTTTTGAGCTTGCACCATGTTGCCCTAAATTTTCAAATCTGTATCTACTCAAAAAAACATTTTATCCTTTGATTTGATGGTCTGTAATTCTTCCCCTCTAGTTGAAATGCTTTAAAAGTGCTCACAAACTTGTTTCTTTTCCCTAAATTCAAAGAATAATCCAAATTTACCCTTTTCTGTGCCCTAGTTTTTCCAATTTTACGGGCTATGTCATTTTTCCTTTTGCTAGATTATGGAAAAATTGAAATTGATCAAATCATACTTGTTTGTATTTGAAAATCCAATTCCAAGGTTGAAAATGCTTAGAAATCATGCTTCAATTGATTTAAAATAAAAAAATTTGCCATCCTCGGTGAAAAAATTGAATTTTAGGGCATCCTGGAACTTTTTATGTTTTGACAGTTAGACGGGCATCATTTTCCCATTAAATTCATCCTCGGAAGGTCTTGGCAATGCGGAGGCTTCTAATTGGTTAAGGAAAGGTAGGGAAGTCTTTGTAACTTTTCATTTTTCACCTTTTTGACAAATGGGGCATTTTCGGGCCTAGGGACCCATTTTTTCCAAATTTTCCTACGTGGCATGTTCTGATTGGTAGGTGAGATGGTGGGTGGTCAGATCTCCTTAGATATTTTGACTTTAATTTGTAAAAATATTAAAGTCAAAAATTGGCCTAAAACCTTCGCAACCAATCGGAGTACGATGGCTCGTGGGGCAAAAATGAAAAATTTCTAATTTTCTAAAAATGGTCAAAATTCATAGAATTGAAGTGTAATCCCAATGGGACCCACCATGTGCCATGTGTCAGCTCCAAAATTCAAAGGTGGAGGGGCAGAGGAAAAGGTCAAATTTTTCCATTTTTTCAAAAATGTCAAAAAGACAAAAAGTAAGCCCAAATTGATTTCCAATCATTTTTTGCCACGTGTCCGGCCTTATCCAAAAATTAAAAAGGTAACTCAAACTTATTTCTAAGTCTGCATCTTCCACATGGAGTGCCAGGATTAAAAGATGGATATGATCAACGGTTGTTATACATCCATTTGTTTTGACCGCCATGGGAGCTCCAGGAAGCTTGGAATCACTATTTTTGCATCAAAATTCATCAAGTTTATAGTGATTTTGTGTCATCTTGGCCTTCCAAGATCATTGGCATCACTTTCATGGCTTAATTATTTGATCTGAGGTGTTTTTGAAGTAATTTTTTTCCCCATCCCGAGGAAACATGTGAAATGACAAAATCAAAAGTTGTAGAGGTAATTTGAAAAGGTAGAAAGGTGAAAATGATGAGTAAAAGGTGTTTGCATGCCTGAATGATGAAAAATGTGCCTCCAAGATGGATAATGATCTAGATATTTGTAATGATTTAATCTTTTTGGGCACACCTAGCAACCTGCGAATGTTTTTCTGTTTGATGTCATTTTCATTGAATCATGAAGAATTTTTGTAACAAAATTGATCCCTTGGCATATTCTTTTCTTGGGAAATAAGGATCAAATGTGGCAAGAGATATATAATGCATGTTTTGAGACATGCATAAGGGTTGGGAAGTTGAAAATCATGAGCAAATTATGAGAGAAAGCTCATTTTACGAAAAAAAAATCCACCAAAGAACTAGAATGATTTCTTCTATGTTGGATCTTCATGTATGTGAGTTGGGTACAAGTGTATAACCATCACACAACTCTAAGATTGTTCATGAAACTCTCCCCTGTTGATGAATCTAACAAGATTTTGAGTTAATCTATGTTTTTCTAGGCAATATGATGTCTGTTATCATTTTTAAATTTCTACAAATAGTTTCCATTGTTCTTGTTGTAATCTTGCATTGAAAGTCTTTAGAAATCACACAAAATATCCATTTCTTGTTGATAGTTTAGTGGCATTTGCAATCTCATGTTCAGAAGATCCTTCATCTGATAAAGAGATAAAAAAATTTAAAATCACTTTACCTTCCTTGAATGTAGAGATTTCTTGTAGGCCTTTGGGGGTACCTTAGGCATGGTTTGATAATGGATTCTTGTGTTTAATTGAGTTCTTTACTTCAAGATTTTGTGGTGAAGTCTCAAAGATTGTGTGAAGAGTGAAACTTGGGATTCCATTTATGACTCTTTTGGCTGAAAGAATATCCTGATTGTTTGATGTAATTTACCTAATAGTTGTTCAAGTATTGTAGAGGTTATCAAAGATATGATATATCCTAGTTTGTCTTGTCAACACCCCACTAAAAATATCATTCAAACAAACTAATCCTACCCATACCACCCCTGCGTTGTATTGTGTGTCAACAAAAGGATCTAACCCATCTACAAAAATGCACAAGAAAAATCAGGATTATATAATGTCCTTAGTAACCCTTGCCTTGCATTGAAAATATCTCCATGATTTGGGAGTGATAACTTGTGAAAGTCAGATTTGGAGTGGTCATCATATTACGCCAAGGTATTTTCATACTATTTGCATAAATTGAGGGATATCTTCATCTCCTTCACCATTTAGGGGTTACAATATAGGTTCTCTTACCTTGGTTGAAAAGGCACAACCTAAAATAGTGAGGGTCAAATCAAATCCTTTCAAAGTGCTATCCATCTCTCCACAAATCTGAGTGTCAGTTAGATCACCTCCTCGGCTACAAAATGACACACATCATGATCTATCTGACTTCAAGCTTCATGCCATATATCCGGATGCTACTTAGACTGAAAAGGAGAAGAAATTTGGGTACTAATACGCCTATAGAGTTTATTAAATCTATGTTTTTGGTTTTGAATTTCATGGTAAATAGAGTTCTGGTTAGAAACTTACCATGTACAGTTCTTAAAAATAAGAATGCATGCATAAATGTATCTCTGTAACTTGGATTTTTCATTTAGAATGGGAAATTGAAGTATTCTACTTTAGATAAATCTTCGTTACTATTTGGATGTGGTTCAGAGTTTTGAGATCTTTGGGTTCTGTCTAAACTAGCTAGAATTTTTGTTTTGTTGATCGTGAGCTTGAGCTGAACTTGTGTATTAATGGATCTTGTATTTGAGCTCGTTTTAGATTTGGAACTGGTTCTGGTTTTTGTGAGAACTGTTGATTTAGGTTCTTGTTGTACTGAACCATGTTGGAATTTTGTATATCTCTGGACTGTTGTCGAAGCATGTATAAAGCTCGTTGCTTATATCTTAGTTCCATTGAGAAATAATATGGGACTCTGTAACCATGCTTTACATTCTTTTGAAATTTGAAATAGTTTTTGTAGATTAGTAACTATAAAGTAATCATATTTGTTATTTATATGGACTCTTTACTTTGTGAGAATTCCTAGCCCTACTTGAGACAAAAGATTTGGACTTCATGTTTTCTTATAAAACTATGCAGGAGATTTTTGTTGTTCTGAACTAGAGTTTGGAGACCTAGGTAGCTCCGAACTGTTGTTAGAAGTTTGTATTTGATTCTGAGCATGTAATTTAATACTCATGTTTCCTGAACTGTTGTTAGAAAACTTTTGTTCTTAAGGATCATGATTTTTATACTTGTAAATGACCTGGACTGTTGTTGAAGTCGTAAATGGCTTAGAGCATGTGTCTTTCTCTAGTGATCTTTTTCACTGTTAATACAAGGTTGTAATGTACACGGCACTCACATTTTGTTATTTATGTGGACTCTGAACTTTGTGGGAAACCTTAGTTCCATTGAGTTAGTCTTTGGACTTCGCGTTTGATTTGAACTCATGTAGGAGTCACTTGTTGTGTTGAACCCATGTTTATATTTTTGGAAATAATCGGGCTTTGATGATGCCGTTTATGGCTCTGTACCTATGTTTTATGTAGAGGAATTTTAGACTGTTAATGGAAGTTGTATTTTCTTTGCATTCGTATCGTGTATTGTATAGTTCTGAACTTTGTTAGGACTTGTATCAACTCTATTCTAGAACTTTGGAGTTGTGTTCTACTTGTTATAAACATTTAAAAATTTACAACTCTTTTGTTGATTTTTTCTCAAGGTAAAATTGGGAGAATAATTGGGTTATTGTGGGGAAAACCCTCCAAGATATCGAAGGAAAAACATTCTCGTTTGATGAATAAAATTGTTAATTCAGTTTAAGAACTGTTTCTTCTTTCCTGAGATGTTGATGGTATTTAAATGGGAGTAGTCCTTTCTCTCAGTCTCTCAGAAACTTGTATCTCAGACCTCTTAGAATAGACTCTGAGTTTCTTTTATGAGAAGAACTTAGTAATTTAGTACCGTATACTATTATGGAGGGATTACTTGACTTTGTTCTAATAATTTTTGTATTATAATTTGTTGAACCAAGAACTGGTTATTCTTTTTGTAATACAAAAATGAAACCTGACCTTGGGATACCAGTATGAGTTGCTTGGTCTTCCTTTGCACAATCATTTGTAGGAATGATGTTGGAAGAGGTTATATTATTTGGTTTTTATTGAACTGTAAATGTTAGTTTGTTGGCAAACTATTGTTTAATAGGACTTTACTTGTTGGTTTGAGATGAGTGAGTTATCTCTTTTTGCACTCTATTCTTTCTTGGATTAAATGAAATTTTACTAGATGAATATCTTAAATAAGGTAATTCTCTTTTGAAAGAAACAATTAACTCATGTTTTGAATTTGTTCTTTACGTGGATGTGTAGTGCTTGAGCATTATAGAGGATATAGAGGAGTCATCTTAATATGAACCATGCTCTAAACTATTCTTTTGCTTGAAGCAAAGATAAATGTTGATTTCTTTTATGGTAGATTGGGAACAATGAGATGTTATAATATGTTGTTTGTCTAAGGATAATTGATGGGATCAATTAGACTCTATTTGTAGGGTTGAAATGGTAGATAATATTCTGTTCCTTTTCATGGAAGTAAAATTAATTGTTTATAGTGTACTTATTTTTCGTTGCTTTTTATATATTGATTATTTGATGTAATAATTGTCTCATTAAAGCAGAGTTGTTTTAATGGAACAATTATTGGAATGCACTTCTTTTTAAGGCTTAGTGCTTATCATGCTCAGTTCATTGAACTGACCCGTGTTAGCAATTTTTGTAGATGGACTTCGTAAGTGATAAAGAAGGCAAAACTTACATGATACATTGGCTGATTTAAGTCTATTTCTTGTGATGAACTCTGATTTGTTCTTGAGACTGTATTGGAAAAGAAAAGTAGTATTCTTTTATAATTAATACAGTTGTTATGTAGTTTACCTGAATGCATAAGTTTTGTAAATGTAATGGTTATAAAGATAAATTGAAAGGTGGAAGATTACCAAGTATTGGTTGTGTAAATTATTTTGCATTTGTATGAAAAAGATGGGTTCCATCTTGTTGTCAAATCTTCATATTATTTATATGTTAAATGGTTAAATTTTAATAAGATTGGATCAAGGGATTAAGTTCAATCTCCCTACTTATGATACAACTTGTAAAGTTGTAGAATGTGATTTTCATTATATAAACTATAAATCATAGTAATGTAAAGTAGGATGAACATACTTTATAAAAAGAGTGATCAAGGGTAGAATAGACCCTAATGCTATACATATAATGAAAGACTCTTCATCTTTCATAACTGTTCATAAATCATATAGATTTGATAACATGACTTCAATTTATCAGACTTCATTTGTTATGAAGTCTAATTTATTTTGGATATCTTCTGGCGCTGAACTTTCTAAAAAGTTAATGTACTTTTTACATATGAAATATTATAACACTACGCAATTATGCTTAACCGACAGTTTAACTATGTATTCAAAAAGTAAAAAGCAGCAAAAATATAACAAAGTTCTTAAAGGGCTAAATGAATCAATTTAGAAAAGAACTTATGGAATGTTGGATTAGGGATTAGGCAGGTGGCTGAAATCTGTTTAAATAATCCAAATTAATTAAACAATTAATAAATTCCTTGGGTATGTACATCTCGATGAGGCTATTCTGTAGGATGCTGGCACATGCCAACTACAGGGTTGTACCTTCGAGAAGATTAGGATCTTCTTGAGGTTACAACGATGCAGTCGACATGTGGCAATACCCTTCTACATTGATCATCTAGATCTACACACATTGGACTTAATATTAGTTTATCTCTAGATCTAGATAGTAGCATGGTTAAGATATGGAGTATACCTCTAATACTGGGGCACCTTGGCACATGAGGTTGACTTAGGTCGACCTAGTATGCCAACTTACCCTAAGTTTTTGGGAGCCTCCCCTTATCATAACATATTTTTTTAACTCGAACTAGGGTTAAACCTTGGGCAAGTGGACTGAAGAAGTCAGTGAAGGAAATTCTAGATAACAATAGAGTGGGGTGAAGGATGTATTCGGATTGACGAGTATACCATCAAGGAATAGTAATACAAACAATATGTTAGAAATATTTGGCCAAAGTATCGCAAGTTGCTAGTTGTGTTGTCCTATGTCACCTAGTCTAAGGCTCATGATGCAGATGAATATTGGTAACAAATATTTAGATAGGATCCTTAGATAGATCACTCAATACCCTAAACAGGGTAAGAACAACCAAGTATACATAGTATATAGAAAAGTATTCAATACTTGATGTTTAACATGAATAGATCAGTAGTTTACCGAGTCATGAAATGAATAGATTGGTAGTACACCGAGTCATTACAATTGCATATGGTTATCTGTTATATGAATGGTTGATAAAGAATGTGTGATCTAAATTATGAATTTAGATTAGGGAACATTATTTTAATTTTATTTTTCCTTGTTTCTAAAAGTCTTAAAATGGGAATGTTACATCTTGGTATCAGAGATGAAGGTTGCAGCTCTTGGACCTATTGTGTCCACAATCTGATTAAACTTAAATTTTCTTGTAATAGAAAATGGTGAGAATAAGAGGAAATTTTGCAAATAACCCTCCACTGAAGGAGTGGTAACTACCTAGAAACTTTATGAGATCCTTACTACCCTGTTGGACACAAGAGATATTTTTACTGTGCTTGAGCAGTAAGTAATGGGAAATGAGGAGGAAGAAGAAGCTAACAACACTAATCAACCACCTCTAGGGGACAATGCCAATGTGGGTGTTGATAATAACAACGTTAACATACTTGCTCAACCTAAGAACAAAAAGGCTAGGCTAGCAGCAGAACTCACTAATGACATAAAAAGGATAAGTCCACCCAAGTTTGATGGCACCACATTAGGAGATGGAGCTGAGAATTGGCTCAACGAAATGGAGAAGTAATTTGCAATAAGGAACTTCTCAGAGGAAACCAAGGCTATATGGGGAGCATATCAGCTTTCCCATGAAGCATCTTCATGGTGGGACAGCCGTAAGGCTGAGTTAAATATTGATGAAACTAACATCACTTGGGATCAATTTAAAAGTTATTTTAGACAATGATGGCTGCCACAACTCTACTATGATTAGAAAATGACTGAATTTTAGAACTTAGCTCAAGGAAAGCTAACAATAACTGAGTATTGGGAATGGTTTACGAAACTCCTCAAGTATGTACCTCAGTATCAAACTGATGAGAAGTTCAGGATACAAAAATTCATTATGGGATTGAATCCCATTATAGGGGAGAATTTGATGTTCACATCCCAACCACTATGGAAGGGGTTGTTGAAAAAGCCATAAGGTAGGAACAAAAATTAAAGGCTATTTTTGCTCATAAAGAGGAAGTAAGGAAGAAAGTTCCAAACCCCTCTTCAACTTCTCTTGCACCTAAAAAGGGACCATGGAAGAAGTTTGGTAATAAAAGTAAGTTTTCAGCTGATAATAATAAGAAAGCAACAATGAATAAGACTACTAGAAATTCATGGAACAATTTTTCCAAGAATAATAACAACGGACATAAGTCCTATGGAGGTCAGAATAATAACTATAAGACTGGAAATAACCTTGAGTCTAGAAAGGGACATGTAGGAGGTTGTTATAATTGTGGTAAGGATCATTACACAAATCAATGTCCTTTGAAGAAGGATGATGGTAAACAACAACACAAGATACATGTTGCAGTAGCTGACAAGCAAGCTGAAAAGTAAGCTACACCTATAGAAGTTCTTGGTAAGTTATTTGGCATACATGTAACTATTATTTTTGATATGGGTGCTACTGAATGTTTTATTTCTAGTAAACTTACTTTGAAACTTAAAAGAAAAGATGGGAAAATGGATAAATCTTGGACTATACATTATGGTAATAATGTTGTTCATACAGTTAGTATGTGTCTTTTTGGAGCAGTCCTTGAATTACCTAACTTTTCCACTGAGGTTGATCTTTATGTTGCACCTTTAGGGTCTTATGATGTAATCATAGGTGTTAATTGGTTAGCAGAACATAAGGCTAAAGTGGACTATTTTGAAAAATACATTAGTTGTTTAGATGATCTGTAGAAAATAGCAGAGATTCAGGGTGTGAAACGTGAGATTTCTGTTAGGAAACTGTTAGCTATGCAACTTAAAAAGGCCAAAAATAAAGGATGTACCTTATATGTAGTAAAAATTTCAGAAACTACAGAGGAAAACAATGATTTCATGGATCGATATCCGCTATTACGAGATTTTAGTGATGTATTTCCGGAAGAATTGTTAGGTCTTCCACCCAAAAGGGAATTTGATTTCATGATTGAGATCAAGCCTGGAACTGAACCTATATCTAAGGCACCGTATCAAATGACTACTATAGAATTAGTAGAGCTTAAGGCTCAATTGCAAGAACTTTTGTCTAAGGGTTTGATTAGACCAAGTGTTTCACCTTGGGGAGCACTAGTGATTTTTGTGAAAAAGAAAGATGGAACACTTAGATTGTGCATTGATTACAGAATGTTAAACAAAGCAACAATTAAGAATAGATATCCACTCCCTAGGATTGATGATTTATTTGATCAGATGCGTGGAGCATCGGTATACTCTAAGATAGATCTTTGATCTGGGTATCATCAATTACAAATTAAGGATGAGGATATTCATAAAACAACTTTCAGAACAAGGTATGGACATTATGAGTTTACGGTTTTACCTTTCGGACTAACACACCTACATCATTTATGAATTTAATGAATAATATATTTCAAGAGTACTTGGACAAATTTGTGCTTGTATTCTTAGACAACATTCTCATATATTCTAAAAGCATTAAAGAGCATCATGAGCATTTGAAAGTAGTTTTGGAGATTCTGAGAAAGAGACAGGTTGTTTGGTAAACTATCCAAATGTTCTTTCTATGACACAAAAGTTCACTATTTGGGTCATGTAATAAGTAAAGATGGAATTGTTGTAGATCCTTCAAAAATTACAGCTATAACAGAATGGCCTACACCAAAGAATGTACATGAAGTTAGAAGCTTCATGGGACTTGCTGGCTACTATAGGAAATTTGTAAAAGACTTTTCCAAGGTAGTTGCACCAATAACTTCCTTACAAAAGAAGGATAAAAGTTTTTCTGGAGTGAAAAATGTGAAATTACATTTAAAACCTACAAGGATTAGTTAACTTCTGCACCTATTCTTGCAATACCATATCCTGATGGAGATTTTATGGTGGTAACTGATGCATCCGATGAAGGTCTAGGAGGTATTTTGTTACAAAGCGGTCATGTTATTACATATGAAAGTAGGAAAATTAAGTTACATGAGTTGAATTGTGCTCCACATGATTTAGAGCTTCTTGTCATTGTTCATGCAATTCAAGTTTGGAAGCATTATTTGCTTGGTAAACCATTTGAGTTGAAAATTGATCATCTTGGGCTGAAGTATATTTTCACTTAGCGAAATTTGAATGTAAGACAATGAAGATGGTTAGAGTTTTTGTCTCAATATGATTTTGACATAAGTTATATTAAGGGTAAATAAAATAGAGTGGCTGATGCTCTAAGTCGTAGGAAGCACATTTCTACTCTTATAACACTAAGAACTCAGTTTAAGGATGAAGTAAAAAGTGTTATGGAATCGATTCTTACTTTCAACAAGTAAAAACAACACTTGCTGCAGATTCTAATGATTTGAGGTATAAAGGTTTTCACTTTGATAAAGAAGGAATCTTATGATTTGAAAACAGAGTTTATGTACCTTTGCTTAATGGTTTGAGAAAGAAATTGTTAGCAGAATTTCATAATTCACCTTTCTCTGGACACCCTAGCATTACAAAGATGCTTGCTAATATAAAAAAAATATTTCTGGAAAGGAATGAAGAAAGATGTTATTGATTATGTAACACATTGTCTAGAGTGCCAACGTGTTAAGGCAAAACATATGCACCCAAGCCGGTTTATTGTATCCTCATAGCATACCGCAAAGTATAAATGGCAAGTAATAAGCATGGATTTTGTACAAGGGTTACCTATGTCAAGGAATAAACATGATATTATTTTGGTAGTTGTTGATAAACTAACAAAAGTATCTCATTTTATTGCTGGAAATTTGAAGGATTATTCCCCTGTTTTAGCTAAAATATTTGTACACAAAATTTTTAGATTACATGGGGTACCTGAATTAATCATATCTGATAGAGATCCTAGAATGACATCAAGATTTTGGCAAATGCTTAATGCAGCTCTAGGAACTAAGCTAAATTTCAGTTCTGCATACCACCGAAATAGATGGACAAACTGAAAGAGTAAATCAAGTTTTAGAAGATATGTTACGAATGTATTGTATGGATCAACAATATAGGTGGGAAGAATATCTTCCATTAGTTGAATTTTCTTACAACAATACATATCATGCTTCTCTTAAGATGACACCTTTTGAGGCACTTTATGGAAGAAAATGCATAACCCCTGTTAGTTGGGACAACATAGAGGATAGAGAGGTAATTGGACCTGAAATCCTTACGAAAATGGAACAACAAGTTAAATTGATTTGTGAACACTTGAAAGAAGAAGCACATAGGCAAAAGAGTTATGCTGACTTGAAGAGGGTTGATAAGAAATTTAAACAAGGTGAGAAAGTCTTTCTCCAGATTAAACGAAAAAATATTTCTATAACTTTTGCCAAGGCTGCCAAGTTATCACCTCGTTATGTGGGACCTTTTGAGATAGTTGAAGTAATCAACCCTATAGCGTATCGTTTAGCATTACCTCCTACTTTGTCATGAATGCATGATGTTTTCCATATTTCCTTACTTAAGAAATATGTTTCAGATTTGTCACACATATTAAATTGGAATTCCTTGTAGATCCAAGACCCAAGAAATAATCATGGTTAAACCCATTTGAGTGCTAGAAACTCACCAGTTGCATTTAAGAAATCAAGAAATAAGTCAATGTAAGGTCCAATGGGACCAATTTAATGAAGAGAGTGCAACTTGGGAAAATCTAGAAGATATGAAAATTTCTTTTCCTTATCTATTTGAACAAAATTGATTTTGTTGACTGATAAAAATTTATGATTTTATCTTTATATGACATTAAATATGCCAGTTTTGGGAAGATATTTATTTGATTTGGATAAACAACTATTAATGCTGATTTCTTGAATTATAAGATTCTAATATATTTAGACTTGTGGTAAAAGAAGTGAATGAAGTGATTGTCCTGATTTATATTGTAAAAAAAAAAAGTGTAATCATTGGGATGATGATTCTTTAAGGAGGGGAGCATGTAACACCCTTGACAGTTGTTATTTTCCTCCTTTACATTTCAAGTGTTGACATGTGATTTTCCTTATAAAGATGTGTTCTTTTGAATTTTGGAGATCATGCTTGATATGGATAAATCATCTTCTGTTCTTAAGATCCTTTGATTGAATTGGAATGGCTTTCTTAAATCCATTTTTCATTTCTTGTAGGTGGGTTACAATCTAGTTTAAGAATTGTAAACTTTTCTACTAATCTGACTCATCCTTGGATCAATTTCAGTGATCCAAGGAATGTTTTAAAATCTACTCTGTAGGATGAATGGTAAATCGACATTCCAGGAATTGATAGACATATGATTGAACTTTGATGGATACTAGTTCTTTGATTATTGTATGAATGTGTTCTATTCAATGGTATGTCATGCTTGGATCTTTTCAGTTCGATTGTACTAAGACAATGTTGACGCAAACTAACCATAGTTGTTCATGGCATAGGAAAGATCCGGAAACCTAAGATAGGTAAAGATAATTACTACCTAAACTATGTTACATAACAGAATTCCTATTCTAACCTAAAGCTTCCTATTCTGCTTTGATTCGGTTGATTGGCATCCTAACCTAATACTACCAGGTTATATTATGATCTAACCTAATGCCTAAAACTATAGTGTTGTAAATTAATCTAACCTAAGTGAAAACTACCTTAGGCTATGTGCTAAGACCTATTGTGGTAATTGTTGTTTGGGTTATAACCTAAGGTATATATATATATACTACAAATTACCTAAGGTCTAACCTAAACAATATAATCTACCCTAAACTAATGGGTTTGAATGGGGAATTAGGTGGTCACATACATGGTAGGTGACGGTTCCAAGGCATTAAAAATGTTGATAAGGTTTTAATTGCTTGGAGGTACTACCAGCTTTGGTAGGGGTTAGTGAATTTGGCAAGAGGCTTAGGTGGAGGCTCCACTAAAATGGAATTCTTTGTTAGATTTGATTTGGCAATAACTAAGCATGAGAGGTGGTGGCAAAGGAGGATAGGCGGGAAAATAGGAGTTAAGGGAATTAATTGTTTTTGGTCTTTGTGCTCAAACTACCTTGGAAGGCATGCAAACAGTTTGGTATGTGGTTGTTTCACT
Source organism: Taxus wallichiana var. yunnanensis (assembly GCA_018340775.1). NCBI lineage: Eukaryota > Viridiplantae > Streptophyta > Pinopsida > Cupressales > Taxaceae > Taxus > Taxus wallichiana. The sequence goes on along the minus strand of CM031239.1, from coordinate 18,772,357 downwards.
TTGCATGGTTCATGATTTTCACTCTGCATGCTCACTGGTTTTTCAAACCAGCAGATAGAACTACACTTGATGGCTATTTTTGAGGTTTTAAACCTAGTTTCAGTTCATGGAATATATAGGAGGCATGATGGAAAAAGAACGTGGTTATTTAATTTTTGTGGAGAAAATAAGAAGTTTTGAGCTTGGTGGAGAGTCTTTTTGAGTTCCATTGAGTTAGTCTTTGGACTTCACGTTTGATTTGAACTCATGTAGGAGTCACTTGTTGTGTTGAACCTATGTTTATATTTTTGGAAATAATCAGGGCTTTGATGATGCCGTTTATGGCTCTGTACCTATGTTTTATGTAGAGGAATTTCAGACTGTTAATGGAAGTTGTATTTTCTTTGCATTCGTATCGTGTATTGTATAGTTTTGAACTTTGTTAGGACTTGTATCGACTCTATTCTAGAACTTTGGAGTTGTGTTCTACTTGTTATTAACGTTTAAAAATTTACAACTCTTTTGTTGAGTTTTTTGTCAAGGTATAATTGGGAGAATAATTGGGTTATTTTGGGAAAACCATCCAAGACATCAAAGGAAAAACATTCTCGTTTGATGAATAAAATTTTTAATTCAGTTTAAGAACTGTTTCTTCTTTCCTGAGATGTTGATGGTATTTAAATGGGAGTAGTCCTTTCTCTCAGTCTCAGGAAACTTGTATCTCAGACCTCTTAGAATATACTCTAAGTTTCTTTTATGAGAAGAACTTAGTAATTTAGTACTATATATTGTTAAGGAGGGATTACTTGACTTTGTTCTAATAATTTTTGTATTATAATTTGTTGAACCAAGAATTGGTTATTCTTTTGTAATGCAAAAATGAAACCTGACCTTGGGATACCAGTATGAGTTGTTTGGTCTTCCTTTGCACAATCATTTGTAGGAATGATGTTGGAAGAGGTTATATTATTTGGTTTTTATTGAACTGTAAATGTCAGTTTGTTGGAAAACTATTGTTTAATAGGACTTTACTTGTTGGTTTGAGATGAGTGAGTTATCTCTTGCACTCTATTCTTTCTTGGATTAAATGAAATTTTCTTTTGGATGAATATCTTAAATAAGGTAATTCTCTTTTGAAAGAAACAAGTTAACTCACGTTTTGAATTTTTTCTGTTCATGGATGTGTAGTGCTTGAGCATAATTGTAATGGTTCTTCTTCTTCTTGTGTTTAGGAGATAGATGAGTCATCTTAATATGAACCATGCTCTAAATTGTTCTTTTGCTTGAAGCAAAGATAAATGTTGATTTCTTTTATGGTAGATTGGGAACAATGAGATGTTATAATATGTTGTTTGTCTAAGGATAATTGATGGGATCAATTAGACTCTATTTTTAGGGTTGAAATGGTAGATAATATTCTGTTCCTTTTCATGGAAGTAAAATTAATTGTTTATAGTGTACTTATTTTTTTTTGCTTTTGATATATTGATTATTTATGTAATAATTGTCTCATTAAAGCAGAGTTATTTTAATAGAAGAATTTTTGGAATGCACTTCTTTTTAAGGTTTAGTGCTTATCATGCTCAGTTCATTGAATCGACATGTGTTATTGTAGATGGACTTCATAAGTGATAAAGAAGGAAAAACTTACATGATACATTGGCTGATTTAAGTCTATTTCTTGTGATGAACTTTGATTTGTTCTTGAGACTGTATTGGAAAAGAAAAGTAGTATTATTTTATAATTAATATAGTTGTTATGTAGTTTACCTGAATGCATAAGTTTTGTAAATGTAATGGTTATAAAGATAAATTGAAAGGTGGGAGATTACCAGTATTGGTTGTGTAAATTACTTTGCATTTGTATGAAAAAGATGGGTTCCATCTTGTTGTCAAATCTTCATATTATTTATATGTTAAATGGTTAAATTTTAATAAGATTGGATCAAGGGATTAAGTTCAATCTCCCTACTTATGATACAACTTGTAAAGTTGTAGAATGTGATTTTCGTTATATAAACTATAAATCATAGTAATGCAAAGTAGGATGAACATACTTTATAAAAAGAGTGATCAAGGGTAGAATAGACCCTAACGCTATACATATAATGAAAGAATCTTCATCTTTCATAAATTTTCATAAATCATATAGATTTGATAACATGAATTCAATTTATCAGACTTCATTTGTTATGAAGTCTAATTTATTTTGGATATCTTTTGGTGCTGAACTTTCTAAAAAGTTAATGTAATTTTTACATATGAAATATTATAACACTGCACAGTTATGCTTAACTGACAGTTTAACTATGTATTTAAAAAGTAAAAGTGGCAATGAATATAACAAATTTCTTAAAGGGATAAATGAATCAATTTAGAAAAGAAATTATGGAATGTTGGATTAGGGATTAGGCAGGTGGCTGAAATTTGTTTAAATAATCCAAATTAATTAAACAATTAATAAATTCCTTGGGTATGTACATCTCGATGAGGTTGTTCTGTAGGATGCTGGTACACACCAATTGCAGGGCTGTGCCTTTGAGAAGATTAGGATTTTCTCGAGGTTACAATGATGATGTCGACATGTGGTAATATACCTTCTCGCATTGATCATCTAGATCTACACACATTCAACTTGATCTTAGTTTATCTCTGGATATGGCTAGTAGTATGGTTAAGATATGGAGTATCTATATAAAACTCGAGGTACCTTCGCACATGGGGTTGAGTTAGGTCAACCCAAGATGTCAACTTACCCTAAGTTTTCGGGAGCCTCCTTATCATAACATATGTTAAGTCAAAATAGGGTTAAACCTTGGGCAAGTAGACCGACGTGAAGTCGTGAAGGACATTCTAGATAACAATAGAGTGGTGTGAAGGATGTATTTTGGATTGATGAGTATTCCATCAAGGAATAGTAATACAAATAATATGTTAGAAATATTTGGCCAAAATATCACAAGCTACTAGTTACATTGTCTATGTCACCTAGTCTAAGGCTTGTGATCTTTGATGAATATTGGTAACAAATATTCAGATAGGATCCTTAGATAAATCACTCAATACCCTAAATAGGGTAGGAACAACCAAGTATACGTAGTATATAGAAAATTATTCAATACTTCATGTTTAAAATGAATAGATCGGTATACACCAAGTCATTATAGCTGCATATGGTTATCTCGTTATATGAATGGTTGATAAAGAATGTGTGATCTAAATTATGAATTTAGATCGGGAATATTATTTTTTTTAAAAATTCCTTGTTTCTAAATGTATTAAAATGGGAATGCTACATAGTGGGAGGCTGGGTGCTCACCCGAGGAACGCGCAAGTGTCGAGACCCTCTTTCATGTGAGCTTTATGAGAATGTTATGTTATTAATGGAGGATTATTTGTAGAAATAGAAGTACATTCACTTACTTAAAAAGGTAGAAGATGCAACTAACAAATATACACATTAATGCATCACAAAAGCTAAATGACATTGTAAGAAGTATAATAAACTAGATCTGAGCCATGATAAGTCATATAGCATGAGGGTTTACACCCATAAACAAGATGGAAAAAACGAACCCATATATTGATTTAAAAGAGTTATGGTAGCCACATTACAGTCAAAAGGGTCATCTCAAACCATATATATTAAATGACAAAGACTTATCTCTTGCAAACCTCTTTGATATGAGATCCTAACTATACTTTTTCCCATTTTATCCTTTGTTACAGATCCCAATACCCATACATATGCTTATGGTATCCCTTACAACCCTCTAGCATAAAGTACTCTGAACCCTAACATTACTACAACACTTCGTTATTCTATGTATTTATGTCTCTATCTATCTATATCTCTCCCTATTCTATCTTTTTTCTTGACCCAAACAACTCTTTAAATAGGATAATTGACCACCACCATGCCTTCTCTCTTAAACAGATCACATGACAAGTGTCGATGTGGTCCTCCATTGGTGAATGCTTATCCCTTTGCAAACCTTCCACTCTCTGTAATGATGTTTCTAGGAATATTCCCTACATGGAATATCCTTTTCTTGGCCTCCAAGGCTCCAGGCTAGCACCTTATCCACTTATCATGCCTAGTCGGGTCCTCATGCTTTTCCTCAAGTGCCTCTAGAATGCAAAATATGGCTAAGTCCTTTAAACCCATGTTTTTCCTCCCACGTGCCCTAGTTTTACTAAAACCCTTCTTAAACCCCTTTGTCCTACGTGCTTTCCCCTGAGTTTCCTTCTTCTCATTGGTCCTGCACATGTGCGCCTCTTGGTACTTAGCAAATATTTTAGGGTCCAACATCACCCCACACTACGCATGTTCTCCATCCTCGAAACAACTTGCTTCTTTAAAGAATAAAGAATAGTGGAACTAGGACAATCTAAATAAAGAAAAAGAATAGAAGAATTTGCTACTACTATAGGAGGAGTGGGAATTCCTTCTTCACGGTTGCCTCAATCTTCTCCCAAGCATCTACCTCACCCTATGCCTATTGAATTAGGTCACTTAATAGTGTGCTTACTTCATAAAAACTCATTTCATCACTCTTAGCATTCAGTGTATCTACAATGCCTTCTAGTTTCTTGCTAAGATCACCCAGCGTGCCCATTCTGTGAGGGACCTAGAGATATAGCTCCTTAAGCCTATTTTTAACTGAACCACGAAATATTTTGATTTCTTCCAAATATTTCTCAACCTCAACTAGGATCTTATCATGTTGTGCCCTGTTACCTTTGTTCTTTTCTTGAAATTCCTTTTGATCTACCTTATGTGTAGCAACCAATATGCTCACTACCCTGTCTTTGTTAGCGTAATTTTCATATACAACCTCATTCATTTGCATGGTGGTATTTATAGTGATAAGGAGCTTGGAATACCGAGTAACCATCTCCAAAATCTTTAGTTTTTATTCCTTATTCTCGGCACGCCATCACCTCTTTTGCTAACTCCAATGTGAGTGGCCACCTTTCCATGGTGAGGATACAGGTTAAGTCTTCTAAGCAGTGCATGGTTGACTCTTATTTCGCTCACACGGGGGACAGTGCTGGGTACTTAAAGATTATGGCATCTAAAATGACCTCTATCTTCTTATGGATTTTACACACCTTTTCCTTTTCATCCCTTAGTTCATGCCTTAATTACGCACTGATCAATTCCTTTTGTTTTATCTCTTTGTCCCACTCAATGATCTCCTCATTATTTTTCTCAAGCTCTTCCTCCAAGACCCTTATTCTATCATTTTTTCTAAAGAGTCTTGCTTCTACCTCCATCGATACTTTGTTGAGCGCATTGTAAGCTTGTTCATTAGATAGTTGTTGGGAATTCACTAGAGGGTTTACTCCCTTGACATCTGGTATCTTTATCAATGCATCTCGGTTGACCTTGAATTTGGGTTCATCAACATGGGACTCAAAAGCCCAAGATATTATTTTCCTTGTGCATGGGTACACACCCTCTTCATCAAAATAAGACCATGTAAGGAGTTGGTTTTAGGCATGGTAATTTGAAAATGCACACACAGTACCTTGTTTAGATCATTAATGTAAGTCATTTCTTGTTTCTACATTGCTACTATGCCCTTTCCACCTATGTGCACTGCCTTTGGGAAGCTTATTGCTAAGTTGGGGTCTCTGCCCATGCTTCCATACTCCTTTCCCATACTTTCGATTTCCTCCATTTCCTTTAGTATTTCCTCATTGCTGAATTCCACCTCTTTATCCACCAAGTCCTTTATAATGCCTTCTACCACCCTCTCCATGGAATCCTCTATCTGCTCCTTAGTTAGGCTTGGAGTCTTTTGATCCTTCATGTTTACTTGCTTCCTCTCGTGTTATGGGTGCCTTCTTTTCCTCATCCTTCTCTTCATTTCCCTCTTCCTCCGACTCATGTAAATCATAAACATGGTGATTTCGAGCATAACCGTGATCTTCATCTTCCTCGTCACCCCCGTCGGCCTCCAAGCTCTCTCTTACTCTTTGCTTCTTCCTAACTAGTGATTCCAATATAGGAGACTTTTATTTTTCTTCTTCCCTAGGTGACTCCTTAATCACCTAGAGATTATTATTTTGTAGGGGAATTATCTTTCTCTGGTTCCTCTTCCTTAGGTTTATTTTATTTTTCTATTGTAGGGGACTTCTTCCTCCATGCATAGGTACTTAGTCTTATGCTCGAATCCTATGCACCTACAAACTACATTGTATGTGTGCTTGGTGCCTTTTTCTCAAGAGCCTCCTCTCTCTCCCTTTTCCTTGGCATGACCTTCTTCCTTATGGTGGGGTCTTCTGGGATAGAGACATCATTTTCAATATAAGCACCTTTCTCATACTTAGGCCTTATACATATGTATACCCTTGATATGGTCCTCCCAAAGAATAGGCGGTGTCACTGGTTTCAACATATCTCTGTCATGGGAGACATACTTCTCCACATAGGTGTGATTCTTGGGATATATCAATTTTCTGTGTAGCTTGTGGTAATCTTGGTCTACCGTACTAAGGTCAAACCTTAGCTTATTTTCCTCTTTGAATCAATTGAACCCTGCCTGGAAGTATTATGCTGTGAAGGAGAATGATAATTTGCACCAGGGAACCTTTACACCATGTGTTAGAGTAAACTTGCCAATACCAAAATGTTGGTATTTGGCGAATTCAGCCTCACCTTGCAGTAAAGCCGGTAACTACTTAGGTATTCCCCATTCAATGTCAAATGTGTGATGGATGTGCTTATACCATTTTTCTAGGTGCACGGTCATGCTGTCACAAGTCTATTGCTCAAATATTTTGGTGGGGGAAGGTTTCTCCTCTGGGTATTCCCAAAAAAATTTATTTGGCGCACCAAACACTCCAATCTCCAAAAAGACAATGGTAAGGAGTACATTACCAAACATGATCTTCTCTCCATCACACATGGAGTTGATGATTTATTCTGCTATGAAAGTTGATAGGTTATAGATGGTCCCCTCGAGATCTTACGAAAAATGTTCAACCAAGCCTTGTTGATCTGTGTCCATCTCTCCTACCCATTCAGCTTTGTGACCAAGTGCACTTGCCATCCTCATTACATGGTTAGAAATTACAGAAATGTCAAAGTAGCACGAACCTTCTTGTAGTCATAAGATTAATTTGTCTTCTTAAAGGTATCATTATCATCTAAGTCATCATCTAATGATTATCCTTCACAGATAAGACCGATAAACTTATAAATCAGTTATGGAATTATTTATATCCTTTATCATGCAAAGTAGCAATGGTCTTCATGCACACATGACATCAACCATTGGTATAGTCACTCAGGTTTTCTAAAATAGGGAAACTCATAGAGTTGTAATAACTTGACCTTCTCCATTTTAACCTTTACCTCATCATCATAGATAGGCATTCCATCTAGTGTCCTCTTATCTGTAGGGTGAACCAGTTCCAATGCCATCTCATTCTCTGTGGTGCTTGTTTGATGGTTGTAGTCACTCATGGCCATCTTTCTAACATGTGATACCCATTCCTTACCAAGTAATATGTCGTATGGATATTTCATCTATGTGTACCATTCTTCATTCAAACCGGTGGAGACAACTTTCTTCTCTTAGCGCTTGACCTTCTTTGGTGAAACATTTGTTGCTTTCCATGGTGTCATTTCTTCATAAGGTCCTTAAATTTTCTTCTGTCTCTTGATCTTGGCTCTACTCAACTTTGCGGTTCCACTCCTTTGAAAAAAATTACTTGAACCCCATGCCCTAGCTACACAACCCTAACCTAGATAAACCCCTTTTCCATAAGATGGCATAACACCTAAGGGATCCTATCACATAACCTTCTCTGCTCACGCCTATGTACTTTTTTTCCACTCTGGTTCGCTGATCAAACTAGTTATGCACGAAAATCTTCACAATCCTTTTCACACAACTTTGTTCAAGGATGCCCTAGTTCATGAGAGCTCTTTAATAACATAAATACAAGGTAAATAATAATGCACCTTGACCTTCTACTTATAACTTTTATTTTTTCCGTAATAAATGTCATGCCACCTACCATCGTACTTTTGCATTAAAGTCAAATTTTCCTAATGCCAACCTTATCCGCTTTTACCCCTACACCCAATCATGTGAGAAAACTTATACAACCTTATAGCACACAAAAACCCTTCGATGAAGATCTTTACAAGTGCATTTTCGGTGTTGAAGGCACTTCTTCTATCCTTATCCTAATTTTTGACATCACCTACCTCATGTTGTTCTTGCACTTCTCACCCTTGTACGTGGTTTTTATAAAACCTTTTGACACCAAAATCCTCATGTTCACCTTTTCTACACACATTCTTCCAATCTACATGCTTTTGATCCTTCAACCCAGCCATCGAAACACAACTTCCAATACCATCTTCCAAGTAATTGTCACATCATTTCACCCACACAAAAATATATGTGGTCCTCAGGCATAGAAAACTTTTGAAAAAGTAAGTGGCTACTGATGCACAATGTGCACACAACAAACAAAAATAAAGGGAACAAGCAACGAGAAAGGGAAACACAGAGAAGGGAAATTCATTAGGGGAAATTCTAGGCTAGCTGGAAATATTGCATTATTTACAAACATAAAGAATATTTATTTATAGTAGGGATTCAACCTACTCCCATTGAAATGGCATGGTAATTGTGTTTCATCCAGGCTTATAATCTGGAAATCACCTGAATAAAATATATAGGATATAATTTATGGGCACATCCAATGGAATTTGAATTTCCCAGGATGATGCAAAAACTTAGAATCATACAATAGAACCATCTGCCCAACCTCAAACTATTTTTTCTTGATGTGTCTATCATGTCATGCCTTCTACCTAGATTTTTCTATTTTCAAGCTCTTGTGAGCAATATCCGCCTCTCATCTAACTACATTAACTTATCAATCATCTCCTCAAGCACTTGTTCATCATCTAATCCTCCCACACTTGTTATACATAGTGATGGTAACATGAATTCAATAGGTAACACCACTTCCACGCTAAACACAAATTGAAAAGGTGTGGCCTTGTTCAGTCTTTTATAAGTAGTCTGGTATGACCATAACACAACAGAAAATTTATCATCCTAATCATTTCTTCCCACATCACAAATATTGGTTAACGTGTGATTTAGAATTTTTCAAATGCCTTAGCATTCCCATTATCTTGTGGGTGATAAGGGGTAGTCTTGTGGTGGGATACCATGAATTCTACCAACAAGATCCTAACTATCTCATTCAAGAAATGAGTACCCCTATCACTTGTTAAACTCAACGGGCATCCATATCTATTGATTATGTTTTCCCACAAGAACCTAACTATTGTTACCATTGTACAATCCCTTATAGGTTCCACTTCTACCCACCTTGTAAGATAATTTGTGCATGTAATGATATAACACGAACCTATCCTTCGTGTAGCTAGGGAAATAGGGCCTACAAAGTCAATTTCTCATTTTTTGAATGGTTCGAATTGGAAATTGTTCTTAGTGGAATTTCATCTCTTTTCCTTAGTTTACCAAGGCGCTGGTAGTGGTCACATGCCTTGCAATACTTGATGCAATCCTTGTAGACCGTTTCCCACCAAAACCCGGTAGAAGTATCTTACACGTGGTTGTATTCCCTGCATAGTGTCCTCCTGCAATTCCATCATGTGCTTCCTACATGATTGTAATGGTTGTATTCCCTACATAGTGTCCTCCTGCAATTCCATCATGTGCTTCCTACATGATTGTAATGCATTCATGTTCTATCACACACTGGTGAAAAACCTCATCGTGGCCTAGCTTGTTTAATTCTCTACTAATTAACATGTAGGGCGTGAAGTGTATGGCTAATTGCTTCCTTTCCAAAGTCTTCATTCCCTCCAGTGCCACACCTGTCTTGAGAAATATAGAAATATCTTCCAAGTCAGAGGGTGCATTCCACAACCTAAATAATTGTGCATCTAGAATAGTATCCTTAATGCTTTGTGCATCCTTCCCTAAGTCAATCCTTGATAAATGGTCAAGTCCCAAATTACTCTTACCCGGTTTCACAACAATCGTAAACTCAAACTCTTGAAACAACAAGACCCACCTGCATATGCACCCTTGTAAAATGGGCTTGTTTACCAAGTACTTCAATGCCATGTGGTGCATGTAGAATATAAATGGTGTTGCCAATAGATACTACCTAAATTTTTGTAGTGCATAAATCATTGAAAATGCTTCACACTCAGTAGTAGTATAGTTATGTTATGCTAGGGTTAGCTTTGTACTTGCAAATAAAAAAGGGTGGTCAACAATTCCCTCTATAGGTTGTGCTAAGATTTCCATAATTACCACTTTTGAAGCATAAACATGTACATGGAATGGCTTATCCTAAGAAGGAAAGTGTAATATGGATGCAGTGATAAGATTATTCTTCAATGTATCAAATGCCATTTTACGTGGCTCTCCCCACTAAAATGTAATTTTATGTTTTAGAAAATTTCCCAATGGTGTGGTGATCTTAACATACTATATTTCTGATAATACCCCATATTCCCAAGGAATTTTCACACTTTACTATGGTTTGTAGGTTCCCCCAATCTTACAATAACAACAACTTTGACAAGATCCACCAACAAGCCTTCGTTACATATGATATACCCCAAAAGGGTTCCAAATGGAGTATTGAAAACACATTTCTTAATGTTGAGGGATACCCTCAACTACCAACATATTTCAAACATTATCCTTGAAGAAACCAGAATTATCCCTCACTAATCCATATACCATCTAATCATTAAGGTAGACTTGAAAAAACTTATGGATGAAGTCTTGAAATGCCTACACCACAATGCATGAAAACACAGTAGGCACGTTCTTTAGTCCAAAAGGCATGAATGTGTAGGAAAATATTCCCCATTCAGTGGAGAAAGTTGTATTTTCTTGGTCCTCCTTTGCAATTCTAACCTAATGATATCTTGAGAATCCGTCTGTGAAAGAATAGATCTTGCACCCACTACTCCTTCTAGGATCTCCTCAAGAAGGGGGTTGGAAAAGGGTCAATAACACATACCACATTCAAATCCCTATAATCAACACAAATCCTTATCCTCCCATCCTTCTTAATGTTGATGACCATTAGACTTATCCATTTTGATTCTTCAACAACCTCAATGATTCATAATGCGATCATTTTGTCAATCTCCTCCTTGAATTTGATGCGTAGATTTAGATTCATTTGATAAGGTCTCTACCGAATTGCGTGCACACCTTCCTTTAACTTGATCTTCATTTATCCCAAGGAGTGGTGAACTCCTTTAAGCTCATGGTACCTGTGTGGGAACAAATCCTAAATTTATGCAACAGATCGATGATCTTTGAAACCTCCTTTTTGTCTAGTAATCTCCAATAGTAGCCTCCTTAGGTTTTTCCTCCAAACCAATGTTAACCTTCTTGGTGCAGGGGTTTATGCTAGGTGTGCACTTGCTCATCAACACTATCCATAACTTTTCACATACCCATAGTATGGTTAACATTCAAAATTTCCATCTCTTCATCATCAATCACATAGACCAATTTTCCTTTCTCTTTTTCCATGCATGCGTGCTCAAAGTGTATCTCTTCTGATTCTTCCTCATCAAAGTGTGCTTCTAAGCTAGGTTCACCCAATAACTCTAGTATTTTATTCTTAGCCATGACACTACTCCCATAGTTAGGTGTTTAACAACTTGGAATGCCTCATCCACCGATGGCTTAGTACTCACGATATTCAAAAGCTTAAAGGCATTCTTGAACTCTTTCAGGTTTCCTATCGACAACACATCTCCAAGTGAATGTATCATGTGTGTGCACAAAATTGTAAGGTGGAGTATATCTTATGCACCCATAAATAAGGTGGCTAGGTTTCTGTGTATTCCATCCAAGCCTTCTCACATGCTTAGACATGAAATGAGGCGGGTTATTTTCCATGATAATCTTGTATGATAGTAGGTGCATTACTCTGGGAAAACCTAATAGAGAATTGATTATTACTTCGCACCACTCTATAAGGTTATCACGATGGGTCACCCACCAATGTGATGTGGTCTCGAGAAAGGTATAGCTAAACATCCTTCTCCTTTCGATATCACATCTCCATTGGGTCTCCATTTCTCATAGGAAAACATCAGGGTTAGCTCCCCCATAATAACTTGACAAATTATTTCCTCCTAGGTTCTTGAATAAGTGCAAATTTTTATTCTCATCATAGAGCCTCTTAACTAACTTTTGACCAACTCATATGTCTCGTGCACTCAATTTTCACATGCATTACTAGTTGTATCACTTATAGATTGAGTGTATTCCCACTTTGAATAATGCTCTCTTTTGTTAGTTGCACAACGTTAGAGTCTAAAATAGTGCACACTTAAATTTTGTTTAGGTCTTCTTCTCATAAAGGCTTACTATAGGGCGATGACTTCTCATCCGTGAAAGGAATGTAAACACGTTCCTCTTTATTCTCAAAACTTATATACCCCTTATTGAAATGTAAGTTAACATTGTTCTTATAACACCAGGGGTGCCCAATTAACACTGGAAAGTTGTACACCTTAGCAAGTGCTAAGAATTTGAAGTCTCAAGTGAATTTTCCCCTTAAATAGTGAAAGTAACATATTTTAAAACACCAATGGGCATTGCCTTTGTCTTATTAGCCATATACAACACATTTGAAGATGACCGTAATGGGGCCTTCCCATTTGATTCAAATCATCCATAGTGAGAACATTAACTTCCTCACTGTGTATATCGGAATATTTCTCTGGATCCATCCATCAATAATCGCATTCAAGGTAATCTCCTTATCGTAGGCAAGGATGAGGGGAGAAATGTTAACATGCAAAACCTTCCTCTCATGCTCTTCTCTAATGCTTGGTATCTTGTCCCTTAACCATTCTCCTAATAAAAGAATGATATTCTCTTGGGGTAGCATCCTATACACCTCTTTGACATCATCTATATCTGATTGAGGGACCTCAATGATTTTCTTCTACTCTAACTTCCTGGATTGCTCCTTTAGAAATTGAATTTCCCCTTGAAGACTTCTGATTACATCCATGGTCTATTGAAAAACTTCCTTCTGATGGGTAGGGTCTAGATAATTCCCATACACCACCTCTTCTCTTATAATCAGTGATCTCTACTTTAGTATTTCCTTGGCACGTGCAACCCGAGCTCATGTTCTCACTAGTACGGAGTTCTAATTATGACTTACACACCACCCTTGGTATCCACTTCCAATCTCATTTCTTAACACTTAGCATCCCAATGCCCTTTTATTTCCATTATTACTAGATTATGTGTTCAAATAACTCTAGGACCTCCTCATACTTAAGAAATTTTTAAGCTTGACTAATCATGGTAACGAGGTTTGTGGTTTTTTATCATATATGTGATGGGGTTTTGAGTTGTTTTTGAGATTTTTTAGTGTGTTTGGGAATGACCAAACTACATGGGTCCCTTATAAATGTTTTTATGAGTGTATTGGGATTTTTTCAAGTTTTGGTTTTATAATTAATGATGTAGGATAGACCTCCCTTATGTTTTTGAGTTGAGAAGGGTATAAAGTGAATGTTTGAGTTCAAATTTGAACTAGTTGAGTGAGAAGGAAAAATTACAACCCAAGTGTGTGTGTGTGTGTGTGTGTGTGTGTGTGTGTGTGTGTGTGTGTGTGTGTGTGTGTGTGTGTGTGTGTGTGTGTGTGTGTGTGTGTGTGAAACATGAATTAAGGCATTATTTAAGAGCTAAGGAAGTTTGGGGAAGGTTGATGAATGTTATATATCATGTGTGCAAGGGTTTTATATCAAATCAAGTCATGTTTTTCCAAGTTTGAGCGAGTTAGAAGGAGGTGTGTTTGAAGTAGGGTTTGAAGGAGTTTGGAGCTGAATCTTGTGATCACCATCAGATGAGTTATTTAAGCATATATATCTTGTGATATTCTTATCAAAATATTATATGATGAGTTATATTCATGTAAGTCTCTTGTTGTGAGTAATATCAACAAGGTTTAGGGTCAGTGCTCCTTGTGGGCTTGGTACCCCACTAAAGAAATATCTTGTGATGTGTAATATTCAATTGAATCATTTTTGTGTGTAATATAACCAAAATTTTTAGTGGGTTTTCTTCCCCTTTCAGGTTTCCCACTTATATCTTGTGTTCGTATGTACTGCTTCATGTTTATGTTATGGTGGATGGTTGTTTCTTATTGTTGAGATATCATTAATGCATGGTTGAATGTTAATAGTATATAAAATTTAATTTGAAAGTGGTCAAATTTTTTGAAGGATTGATTCACCCCCCTTATTCCATTTTACTTCCAACATATAGGAGTATAGGAGTCATAATGTGAATGCTTTGTGTTCTTATACTTCTTTAACCTTGGGAAAGATCTTTTTGATAAAGTGATAACCTCTATATGACTTGCCATGGGACCATGACAATTAGTTATGAATAATAATTCGAAGAAAGGGAGATAAAATTATTTTTTGTAAGCTGTTTGTGACTATCATTCGAATGTTCAAGTAATGTAATTAAAGGAGAGCTCAAGATTGAGGAGGAAAGAATTTTTTGCAAACAAGACCATGTATGGTTTAATTCCAAATTATGTTGCTTTTTAGCCTAAATTCCATATGATTAATTTTTAAATATCTTGATAATGGTGTTTGAAGTTGGTGATAGATACTCTTTTTTATCTATGCATGTGTTTCTTGTTGGTTAATATTATTTGTAGCACTTCTTTGAAGTCCGTAGTAGGATATCTTTGAACACAAACCTTGGAGGAAACACATGACATTGGAATAAGGAAGGATAAATGGAAATGTATAAGAGATTAGAATTACTTGATAGGGTAATGAGACCACGATGAACCTTCATAGATCCTTACATTAATAGAATAAACTTCTTGGTGGTTAGAAACCTTTAAAATCTTAAAGAATCTATCCCATGAGGTAGGGTAGGGAGGACTTTTAGTGTTTCGACATGGGAAAGCATTATGAAACTTTATTGGTAAGTTTTAAAGCTTAAGTGTGTTGGTAAAGACCTTAAAAAAATTCTTAGGTATTAAATTTAAGATTAGGATCTGTTTTAGCAATTTGAGTTTTCTCGGGTGCATTGTAGAAACCCCTAGGGTTTGGTAGAAGAAAGTGATTTAAGAAGGGTTAAGAATCAAATCGAGTCTTGTAATATTATAGTAATCATCTATATATCTGATAGAAATATATTTGACAAAGTTTGGAGCTTGAAATGCAATAAAAATCCTCCTAATGGTAACAATCTAATGAGAAAATGTGTAGAAGGAATTTTAAGGCTTAGGGTTTGGGGTAATTTGTTCACGCAAGATTTTCAAAACCTACAAGCTCTCAAACTAACAAGGAATAAATTTGATGATGTTTTAATATAGTTCAAGAATTTTTGGTTCATAATAAGTCTTCAATTTCAAGTAATTTGTATGTGAGAGAGGGCATAGTCTTGTAGAAAGCCTTTAAAACCTAATTGGAGGTCCGGAATAGTGTATTTGAAGGATTTTTGCTAAGAAATACCCACTGAAACTTTGTACATATATGCAAATCCCAAATGGGTATCTATAAGTCTCAATATCTTATTGATTAAGTTCCTAGAACAAATATAGGGTTGAAAACCTCTTAAGATAGGACTAGACGAAGCTAAAGAGCTAGAAGGAAGAAAAGGTGATTGGGAGAGAAGTAATGAGTTTTGAGTCTTGGAATTAGGAAGACACCATTAGGTAAGTAAAATATGATTAAGGATATTTTCAATTAGTTATGGGTATATCTAGATACTCCTAACCATGAAACCACCAATGAATGCCCATAAGAAGCTCTTTAAGATAGTTTTGACAAAAATGAAGATAATTTTATGATTTCTTTCACATTGTTTTAAGTTGAAGGTTAAATCAAACTTTAATAAGGATTTGTAACTAGAATAAAGAAGGATATAGGCAAAAATAGGTGATTAAGGTCAAATTTGACTCTTAAAGGAGGCATTTTAGCCTAAGAAAGGTGAATATCTTGACTGGGAAAACATTGTTTTGAGTGATTTGATAATTCTAGCCATTCTAATGGACCAATTAATTATCTAGATATGCATAAAATGAATGATTTAGGAGAATAAGTTATATAAGATGAAACCAAAAATCCTCACGTAAACACCAGAAATATCATCGTAAAGAAGGGGATGAGAAGGAAGAGAAACTACATGAAGGATATGAGGTGGAACAATAGTGGGCTCCCAAATAACTCTATAAGTAAGTGCCAAGCTTCTTTATGTGATGTGGCATGTGTAATATGAGATTTCAAGTAGTCTCATATTTTTAAGTGAATATAAAAAAGGCCCCCAACATGTTTTTCCTCAAACAAGGAAATGTATTTCTCCTTAGTGAAACTATGAGCATGCATATGAATAGTAATAACACTCTAGAAACTATGCATCATCAAATATAACCTCATTATCTCCTTCCATGTGTCATAGTTAGAGGTGTTGAGAGGTTCAACATAGCATGGACCCATATTGTAAGAATAATTTTAAGGAGGATGAATGCCCCATGCAGATAGAAAATCCCTTTGTCTCAAGCCACCAAAAGTGACAAAATGGAAAAATGTAGACGTCGTGTAAAAGTGAGAATGCATTTGAGAAGATGTAAAAATAAGATACAAGGTGATATTTTCACAATGAGGAGAAACAACACATGCATGAATTCAAAAGAATAAATATCACCATTAAAAACCCCTTTTGAAAACGATGTTGATCAAAACCCCATATTTAGAACTTTATAATTGTAGTGTGTTTTACAATATAAATGGTACCAATGGAAAGAGGACAAAAAACATCCACTTTTGAAGAATATGACACTCAATTCCAAGTTACCAATCAAAAGATACTAAGGAAACCATTTCTCATCATTAATGGATCATTTAATTAAATTGTAATAGAACATTAATAATGCACCAAGGTGAAGCAAAGTAGCCTTTTAACCGATCATTGGAATCGAGAAAGAAAAGATGAGAAAGTTTTGTTTTTCTTGTAAGATTCTTGTTATCCTCTTACTAAACCATACCTCACCATTCATCTTTGACAAGTGAAAATACAAGGGATTTAAACAAGCAATATAAAGCTTTCTTTTCAATCCCTTACAATATTCATATTATGATGTTATTTTTATACAAAAATAATTAAAAATTTTCCTTATAGCATAAAAAAGTCAATAACTGTGGGGTTAAGAAATTTTTACTTTGGAAAACTTGGTTCATTAATCTATCGTATGGTTTTCTTTGGAGAGTTATCCACTTATTTTAACAAGCTTTTCTATAAAATCCATTCATGATATGCAAAACCTAAGAGACCTAGAAAGTATTTGGGTCTTTGTTGTCAAAATTTCACCCCCTAGGTAATTTTGATAACATGCATCGAGAATATTCAAGTCGAGGAAAATTGATTGATTCGGGGCCAAAAATCATGTTCTTTAGAGTCCCCTCAAATATTTTCTAAGTTCCCTGTCTCGAGAGGAAAAGAGCAAGCTCTGAGAAAATGCGAAAAAAGGTTACAGAAGGCAAGTAGGTTGATCCAGGAAAAAATCATAAAAATGACTAAGTCCTAATCCTAGGGGCAATCGGGACATTTGGGACAAAAAGGCCCGCAACCGGCTGGCTCGGCAAGTAAGCACAAACAGCCCGCAAAGCAATGGGGACATCTGGGACAAAAGTACGTGGCGGGCGCGAAATGCTGGTTCGGCCGAGAAAAAAATTGGCTAATCTTTGAGAGGGACGCAAATGGGACAATCGGGCCAAAAAGGCATGAACCGACCAAAAAGAGTCAAGTCGGTCAAAAAGCAAAGTGGGACAAGCGGGCCAAAAATGCCCGAACCGGCCGAATTGGCGAAATGAGTCGAGAGGGTCCAAAATCAAATGGGACATCTGGGACAAATGGACGCGAAATGCCCGAACCGGCTGAAATGAGCACAAAGGGCCCAAAATCAAATGGTACATCCGGGACAAATGGAGGTGAAACGCGAAGGAGCGAAGGAGCCAAGGACCAATCGAAGCGCCACGTGTCCTCACAAGAGAAAAGTCAAAAGGTCAAAGGGGTGAGTTATCGGCATTTGAACCGAACAATGAAATGGCACCACGTGTCCAAGTTTAAGGGGCCCACAAGCAATTTCAAAAGGAAAGCCCGCGAAAGATGGAGGAGAGAGAATTGCTCGTCAATTAGCACGTGCCACGTGTCGTCCGGATGGCGAAGAGCGGGAAAACATTTTAAAATTCGTTTTGATACATTTCGTGCCCTAAATCTTGGATCGCCATATCTTTTGATCGAGCTCGGATTTCCACGTTCTTTATATCAACGGAAAGCTGTTGAGATGCTCTACATGATTCTGGGATCAATCTCGAGTTTTGGTGTAGTCTGAAGAGAGAAAAATCAAGAAACGGCTCTGACGTGTGGTAATGGCCAGAAGCGACCTTTCAACAACCCGTTTTAATGCTAATGGGTCACATTCTTCTTCTGCACGGCCAGAAGTGACATTTTAGCGGCCAAATTAATACAAATGGGTCGCATTCTCCTCCAAAATCACTCAAAGTGACAGGGTATGGGTTGGTAAGATCCTCCATGCTGATTTAATGCATCTGCAGTCAATGAGGAATGGGCTTGCACGTTTTCCCACGTTTTCTATCCCCTGGGCTCGACCCATGCAATGTAAAAGCCAGATTTGGCTCATTTAAAAAAAAAAAAGAAGTTGTTCATTCTTTCTACTCTGCCCTCCCTTCTTTTCTTCTCTAGGGTTGAAAATGGAGTTGGAACCTCCTCCCTTGCTCTGTAATGGCGTTTTTGCCTTTTACTAATGGAATGATGTTCTGTGCAAACTTCTGGAGCAACAAAACATGTTTTGTGATGCATCTGTCCATCCTTCCTCATTTTTGCTTGTCCTCTTCTTGCCTCTCTTCATTGCAGGTATCTGTGCATGTGTGAATGTTCATTGCAGGTTTGGGAGTGTGTTCATGGAGTTTTGGGACATTTTTACGTGTGAAATCTATCCTTGGGCTGTGATGCATCTGTCCATCCTTCCCATTTCTCACCTCTCTTTGTCCCATGGTAGTTTTGATAGATGTCCAACATATTCCTTCTACGGTGTATCACCGTTTTAGTGTAGGCTTTTGCTATTTTTCCTTCTCTCTCTCTCTCTGTCTCCTTGGCATGGTTAGATTAGGATTAGATTAGCTTGCCTGCACTGGAATAGCTTGTGGCAGGTAGTTTAGGAGCAGGAACCAGCCTTCTCTGGAGATTCCTCTCTCGGTTTTACAAGTCCCACGCTTGGAGAGAGGTTTCCATGTTGTGCAATCACTGCTGGATGCACGAACATCAACCTAGAAGCTTGATGTGCGTCCAGGGGTGCTGTGATTTTACACTAACAGTTTTGGCACGCCGGTGGGACCTTAGAGGTCTTTCACTTCATCTTTTGTAGGTTGATGTGTTCCTGTGAAGATTTCAGCCTTTGGAGGCACTTGCAAACACATCTGGCGACTCCATCTGGTCAACAACCATCTCTGAAGTTGCAGACCTTCCTTTCCATTCATTTTCATTCATTTTCCATTCATCCTTCTTTCCATCTCTTTCATTCTTCCTCATTCTTTGAAGTTGTGCAATCATGACTTCATTTCCATCATGGATTTCATATCAACAACAGCAGTATATTCCACCTCCAACAGGTTTTACAAATCCTCCAGATCAGCATGCATATTCATATGAACAGCAGTGCCAAAGTCAGTTTGGCTATGGAGCTTTCCAAGAGCAAGAGTATGCATATAATGAAGACAATCGGATGCAAGATGCTGGTGCATTGGAGAAAATCTAAAAGATGGAGGTAAACATAGTGCGAGTCCAGGGGCTCAGAGCACGGATGAAATCTTTTGGAATCGGTTATGGAGCACCCTGTCCATGGGTGGGACCTTTTCCAAGGCATTACAGCCCTCAGGAGAAGCTTGACTTCATGATTGCAACGCTGCCTTTGCTTGCAAAGTGGATTGAAGAAATAGAGGTGTATGAGAGAAGTATTCAGCAACCTTGTCAATGGGTAAGCACACCATCTCATGCCTTTCCTTTTCCTCTTTCCCAATCTGTTTCATTTCAGCAGTGTCAAGTTTCAAACCCTCCATCTGCTGTCCCAAGTGTTGAATCCATTTCTCCACCCCCCAGTCTTCCACCTCATCTCGATTCTTCTTTCCTTTTCCCTTCCAAACAGTCATCCCCTCCACAAGAGCTAACAGAAATACCCCCTCCTCCAAAGAAACAAGAGGTTTCACTGCCTCCACCACCACAAAAAATTGTAAAATCAGTTGAGTTTCAGCCCATTCCTCTTGCATTCCCAATTTCATATGGGGAAGAAGGAATTGAAAAAATCAGTCATCAAGGACAGCAGGAAGAGGAGCCCAACAGAAAAGAAATGACAGATGACTTGAAGGTTTGGGCTACCAAATTTGGGATGACAAAGATCCCCTTGATGGTTAAGCCTACAGAAGAGGCTAAGGTTGAACAAATGGTGGTTAGGACTGATTTGGTTGCAGCAGAAGAAGAAGATCTTGCAGTCCCAACTTGTCCTCTAGAGCAGCAAATTGAAGAGTTTGACTTGACAAACTTCATGCTGGAGAAGGAGTTCAATCAAGAGCAAGATTTCCTTCAAACATTAGAGGAAGGAGAAGCTGCTCCAAATCCAAAAGAAGAGGAGCACATTCTAGTTGTGGAGGAGAAAAGTGCAGATCCAAGGGCTTTGAGCACAAAGCAGGCTACAGGAGAACCTTCAGTTCTTCTTTCTACTTCACCTCTCTCAAGTTCTAGTAATGAAGAGGAGTTTGATCTCTCAAACTCAATATTGGAGAGTGAAGCAAACCATGGTGGTCAGGTTGCACATCAAGAGGACACCACGGAGGAAGTTGAATACGAGCGTAGCAGCACAGCAATGAGGCAGTTTACCTATCAGATTTGGAGGACTGTTTTGATGGAGAAGAGCCGGTTGAGTTTTCACCATTCTCTCTTTCATCATCCACATTCCAAACACCAGAGCCTGCTGTCATGGAGGACAGCATTCATTTGCAGCAGCCTGCATCTTATAGCAGCCCTTTGGAATCAAAATTGGAAGACTTTAATCTTCCATGTTCTTCATCGGAGGAAGAGAAAGGGCAGAAGGGTTCTACCATTGCTTCCACATCATCCATTCGGTGGGTGCAAGAAAACTCCATTCTTGGAGTTGAAAATCAGAGCTATGGGCATAACAAAGCTGATCGGACCTTGCCCAATCAGGTATTTGGCTTCATTGGAGCCAAAGGAGAAGCCGCATGACAGTCATGCTTGCTTTTGAGCATGAGGATGAGCTACAAAGTACCAAGGATCAGCTGCCATACCTCTCAATCCAAATGCGAGCAACTAAAAGAGGTATTGGATTTTGGTTGATACCTTGATGATTTGGATAGAAGACTAGCTTCTTGTTGATTTTCCATCCATCAAACAGCCATGATCGGTGCAAATCAATTACATGGCTGCAATTTTGAAGAAAGGAAGCTATTTCTCACAACTTGATTGCGAGGTTTGTTTAGCTTGCCTTTACTTCGATTAGAGTAAGTAGCTAGGTTTGCTTTCAGCGAGAAGAAGTGCTTGTGCACACTCTTCATGTTCCATTTGGGGCATGTATGATTTTCAGTTTTGTACATAGTTTTTGGTGTTGCTGGTTTTGCTCTTGCAGTTCATTTCGGTGGCATCTTGGTGAAGACACTCCAGTTCAATGGGTTTCCAAGTGGCTCAGAGGAGGTTTTCAAAGTTCGAGATCAGTTGCGAGGTTGCAACTCATGACTCCATGCCCAATGGATGCTTGAGCTCACGATCATTCATCTAGCAGTGAGATGACCCATTGAGTCGCTAAAGCTGTTGTCAAAATTTCACCCCCCCGGGTAATTTTGATAACATGCATCAGAATATTCAAGTCCCAGGAAAATTGATTGATTCGGGGCCAAAAATCATGTTGCTAGAGTCCCCTCAAATATTTTCTAAGTTCCCTGTCTGAGAGGAAAAGAGCAAGCTCTGAGAAAATGTGAAAAAAGGTTGCAGAAGGCAAGTAGGTTGATCCAGGAAAAAATCATAAAAATGACTAAGTCCTAGTCCTAGGGGCAGTCGGGACATTTGGGACAAAAAGGCCCGAACCGGCCGGCTCGGCCGAAGTAAGCACAAACAGCCCGCAAAGCAACGGGGACATCTGGGACAAAAGTACGTGGCGGGCGCGAAATGCCGGTTCGACCGAGAAAAAATTGGCTAAGCTCACTTTGAGAGGGGCCTTGAAATGGGACAATCGGGCCAAAAAGGCGCGAACCGGCCGAACCGGGTGAAAAAGGGCCAGACAGTCCAAAATCAAATGGGACAATCGGGCCAAAAAGGTGCGAACCGGCCGAACCGGCCGAAAAGAGTCAAGTCAGTCCGAAGCAAAGTGGGACAAGCGGGCCAAAAATGCCCGAACCGGCCGAATCGGCCGAAATGAGTCTAGAGGGTCCAAAATCAAATGGGACATTTGGGACAAATGGACGCGAAATGCCCGAACCGGCCGAAATGAGCACAAAGGGCCCAAAATCAAATGGGACATCCGGGACAAATGGAGGCGAAGTACGTGAAGGAGCCGAGGACCAATCAGAAACTGCCATGTGTCCTCACAGGAGAAAAAGTCAAAAGGTCAAAGGGGCGAGTTATCGAGCGCTGAACCGAACCAATGAAATAGCGCCACGTGTCCAAGTTTAAGGGGCCCACAAGAAATTTCAAAAGGAAAGCCCACGAAAGATAGAGGAGAGAGAATTACTCGTCCAATCAGCACGTGCCACGTGTCGTTCAGATGGCGAAGAGCGGGAAAACATTTTAAAATTCGTTTTGATGCATTAGTGCCCTAAATCTTCAGATCGCCATATCTTTTGATCTAGAGCTCGGATTTCCACGTTCTTTATATCAACGGAAAGCTGTTGAGATGTTCTACATGATTCTGGGATCAATCTCAAGTTTTGGTGTAGTCTGAAGAGAGAAAAATCAAGAAATGGCTCTGACGTGTGGTAATGGCGAAAGCGACCTTTCAACAACCTGTTTTAATGCTAATGGGTTGCATTCTTCTTCTGCATGGCCAGAAGTGACATTTTAGCAGCCAAATTAATACAAATGGGTCGCATTCTCCTCCAAAATCACTCAAAGTGACAGGGTATGGGTTGGTAAGATCCTCCATGCTGATTTAATGTATCTGCAGTCAATGAGGAATGGGCTTGCATGTTTTCCCACGTTTTCTATCCCCTGGGCTCGACCCATGCAATGTAAAAGCCAGATTTGGCTCATTTAAAAAAGAAGAAGAAGTTGTTCATTATTTCTACTCTTCCCTCCCTTCTTTTCTTCTCTAGGGTTGAAAATGGAGTTGGAACCTCCTCCCTTGCTCTGTAATGGCATTTTTGCCTTTTATTAATGGAATGATGTTCTGTGCAAACTTCTGGAGCAACAAAACGTGTTTTGTGATGCATCTGTCCATCCTTCCTCGTTTTTGCTTGTCCTCTTCTTGCCTCTCTTCATTGCAGGTATCTGTGCATGTGTGAATGTTCATTGCAGGTTTGGAGCTGTGTTCATGGAGTTTTGGGACATTTTCTGTGTGAAATCTATCCTTGGGCCTGTGATGCATCTGTCCATCCTTCCCATTGCTCACCTCTCTTTGTCCCATGGTAGTTTTGATAGATGTCCAACATTCTCCTTCTTTGGTGTATCACCATTTTAGTGTAGGCTTTTGCTTTTTTTTCCTTTCTCTCTCTCTCTCTCTGTCTCCTTGGCATGGTTAGATTAGGATTAGATTAGCTTTCCTGCACTGGAATAGCTTGTGGCAGGTAGTTTAGGAGCAGGAACCAGCCTTCTCTGGAGATTCCTCTCTCGGTTTTACAAGTCCCACGCTTGGAGAGGTTTCCATGTTGTGCAATCACACCTGGATGCACGAACATCAACCTAGAAGCTCGATGATGTGCGTCCGGGGTGCTGTGATTTTGCACTTAACAGTGCTACGAACAAAACCTAGAAATAATTTTTCTTTCTATTGCTTTGAAGTTGTGAATTTGATGCAAATATAAAATGAATATATAAAAATTCCCTTGTAGCTACCTAAATATTGAATATGTGTGGTGATGTCTACCACAAGTATGATTTTCTACTTTAAAGAGATGCCATTAATATTCTACAAACTTGTATATCAGTAAAATATAGGAAATATGTCGGTGATGGAGTTCTAGGTGGAACCACTACAAAATAAACACTCAAACCCATATCTACAAAAATAGTTGCTCGTATCAAAAAATTTAAAGAACTCCACTATTTTTTAGGAAAACCTAAAAAAACCATATCTTGGATTATACGAAAAATAGGTTTTATATAGTTTGACTAGTTTGAACAAAAAATAAAAGTTTTGGCTAAAAATATAACGTCTTAGATTATAATTGAGTTTACTGTTGATCCTATAGTTTTCCACCTTTTTTATCTAATGGAACAATCCATTTCATATGAAAAAACTCCAAGTAAAAGATGATATACACAATTGTTAGTTTCCTAGATGACGAATTCAAATCTACAACTATATTGAAAATGGACACATGTTTTCTCCATCTAACTCTTATACCATATCAGAGTATTTGTAAGGATTGCTGATAGAAAAATAAGTGCACATGTAGTTACAGAAAACGAAATAACTAACAAAAACATGAAAGTGCAAAAATAACTCACGATGTAGCAAATCTAAGATTATTTTAATACACTATATTAGATTGCTCACAAATGAAAATGTACATATAAGAGATTGAATGTGTCATTCCTCCATGATTAGTGGACAAAGATCCACCAATAAAATTATAACTCACACACTTGACATAGTCAAACTAAGAGTAACTCTCACTTAGCTAACAAAGATGGCCAAGTGTAACTCATGTGACTAACTCCAAGTGTAACTCCTATGACTAGTACACCTAAGAAAGTTAACTCCTAAAGTGTAGGAATAATCCACATAAATAAATAGATAAAACAAATAATATCCTGCACTAACAAATAATAGAGGAAAAGGTACCAATAAAAGTATTCATGATGATAAACAAAAGAAAACATATGCTTAGAAAGATAAGAATGTACCCATATGGAAACTTGAAATCATCTAAGGGTTGAAAGTCAACAAGTCTAATACATGAGGAATATGTACTTGATTTACATTAAGGGTTTAATAAAAAGTGGGATTACAAAAAAATTTAACCCTAAATTAAATTTCTAGGTGAATTTAATTAGGTGTATGGAGAGATTAAGAGTTTATTACTGATCTAACAAAGATGATACAATATAAACACTAAATCAGATTTATTAATATGATAAAATAAGAGAGATTACAACACACTACTTAACCTAACATGCAAGTTAAAGTAAAAAATAGAGGTATATATGCACTTAAATTTCCATAGCTAATTTCTTGAAAGGTATAAGAATGTATAACACATAAACCAGGAAAAATGAACCTAAAGAAACCTTGTAAACAAAATCAGAAATGGAAATATTCCTCGGTCGGGATCATAAAATAGAGTCAAGAACATACTATATGGTCTACGACCTTCTATACGATCTTGGACCTAATCTTAAATAAATTCTAAAATGTTTTGGGGTTACTTTCCTTCCTAGATTTATCTATCACTATCACACCCTCGTTTCCACACATGCAAAGAATCTCTCCAAATGGAATAATCATCATATCAAACCATATTCATGGATGAAAAGTCATGTAAAATAAACAAGTAGAAGGTTTTCGGCACCCCAATGTACCATCAACATTGGCACTACTCAAAAGAGGCCTCAAACCACACATCTTTCTCTACCTAGCGGTGATATCTAGATAAATTAATTAAATTTGGAAATTTCTTTGACCATGCTATATTTTACTTGGCTCTTACTAAAATACTTAGAGAGAGGATATTTAGACACTTTTAGATGAGAAATATGGCTTCCTTGAACTGGTTTATAAGTTCATATCTAATGTGAGTGCTTCCCTAATGACCTTAGATGTGTAATTCTGATATTTATGGAGATTTGGATGCCTTTTATAAGTGTATGAAGTGAGTTCTCTACTACATTTCATTAGGATCTCCAGTTTAGCAAATGAGGTAGTGTTTAGTTTCTTATATAAGGTTTTGTAAATGATTTATCTAAGAAAGGCCAACCCAGAGGAAGTATAAGACCCAATGAAATATTTAAATTTGAAATTGTAGTTGGAAGACATGTTATTCCAAGACTATACAAAGAGGTTAGGATCATATGGTACGGTCATGACTAGAGTGTATGGTACTAGACATGAGCATGAAATAGGATGAATGAGATTTGGAACTAGTAAATTTATATTTCTATATAGATTTTATGTATTGAGTTCTTAAGATGTCTTGACACGGAAGTGTGCAAGGATAACCAATATAATTAATGGACCACGAGAAGGTGCAGTGGGAATGGATAAGTGTTTAACATAGCAAGAGTTCATAATCAAATAAAGGTCTTTTAATTTATAAATACCAAATTTGAGTATCTACAACTTGATCATTCATATCGTCACTCCATACAAAAAAATTCATCTTATTATTTGCATGTGTATGTAAAATAAATTGGGTAAGTTATGACCATATTTTCAACACATGTTTTTATCTAACAACTCCCTTTTAAACTTAGTCTTCCCCAATTCTATTCTAGAGATCAAAGTGCTATAATATACTCAAAATATTTTAGTGAAGACTGTAACATATTATGTATAGACACTATCCAATGTCATCTCCACATCTACTTCCACATCCTTCCCTCAAGCCACTAGTGTTTCTAAACTCCATAATAAAAAAATGAGAGAGTTGAATATCTTTTCAAAAAAATTCAAAAATAAAGTCAAAAAACAATTTAAAAAATCTTTGTTTGGTTTTTTTCTATAATCTCTATTAGGGATATGAATGTCTAGATTGTAACAAAGAACTATTATTATTAGTACAAAATATATATCTATCGGGGCTATAGATGCCTAATTGGTACCATATTAATGTAAGGCTTCTATTTTATTTCACATCCCATCAATCATTAATAAACCTATCAAAATAATCCTACACATCATCTAGTGTGTTTTCACTTATTGTCCTTAAAATTCCTCGAGTTCAAGAAAAAATTCATATTCAAACACACACACACACATACACACACACAAGATCTTGAAAAAGATAAAGTCCTAGTATGTTTCTAGTGGCCGATTAGATGTTGTTTAGATCATTGGTTTTTTTTTCCAATCTTAGCTTCAAATACACAATTATCATCACTTTTGTATTTAACAAAACCTAAAATAATTGTCTCACATTAGTATCTTGTATTCACACCAAATAATTGTTTCTATATCATTTCATATCTTTAAAAGTACTAATCATTGCAGAGACAAGGAGGTAGAAAAAGAAACGTTGAACCATATTTTGAAAGAATTCTTAAATGATAATGGGTAAGAAAATTATTCTGAATATTCTCATGGATCTAGTTCAATTCAACAATCCCATGGAAAAGGTGGATTGGGGACCACTTGGGATGATGCAAAGAAAAGAAAAAAGTTGAAAGAGCATATCCACAAAGACAAGAGGGTATATGAATCAATCACCAAAAAGGGAGATCACATGTTTTCGGGCTCTAATGGTGACCTAAAATTAAAATTTCAATATTCAATCATTGACAAAAGCATCAAAATGGATGTGATGTCTCTTATTGGTAAGTTTCTTGGTGTGCAACCTCATATAGACACGGTTAGGTGTTGGGCCCGATGAAAATGGGCTCCAAAAGGTCAAATGGAGATCCCGTTGATGACTAAGGGTTTCTTTATGATAAAATTTTCCTTAAAATAGTATTGGTCTAAGTTTTATCTAGGAGGCCCTTGGATCCTTGGCAATATGGGGATTTATCTCAAAAAATGGTTTCCTAGATTTGATCTTGAAATAGAAAATATTAAGGATATTCCAATATGGGCTAAATTACTTGAGCTACCCCTCAAATAATGGAATGAGGAATACCTTACCACCATATAAAGATCAATAGGAACACTCATTGGTTTTGATAGGGCCACCAAGGCCATATCTAGGCTCAATGTGGCTAGATTTTGCATTACATTGTCAGAGAAAACCGTGAAGCTCCCTAGTTTTATAAACTTACATTCTTTTGTAGGGGTTAGAAAGAAAAAGGTTGAATTTGAAGACTTCAGAATGAAATGCAAGGAATGTTCTAATATTGGGCACAAATCATGCACAAATTCTAAAGGGGTGGAGCACAAGTAGTCAGCAAAAGGGAAGCAATCAAGACAATACCAAAAAAATGGTGAGAACTCAAGGGGAGGCAAAGAGGCATCTAAAAAAAAGTGATTTATATGATAGCCAAAAACTCCCATTAAATCTCTAATTAATCATGGAGAGATGGTGACACTAATCAAATCAGTCACTATAAATAAAAAAGTGGCGAGATCTATCTCTTCCCTAGGAGTACAATATAGATCGGTGATTAAGCCCATCCTACAAATATCGATGATTCCAAAGAAATTCAAATGCATCAACTAGATAAAACAAGCTTTGAACCTTGGAAATAAGAAGAGGTGTTAATCCCCTCGGGTCTTGATGAAGAAACTAGAAAATCCTCTCGAAAAAAGAGTATAAATCGAAACAGAGGTTGTAGTTGGCCTAGAAGAAGGATAAATAGCTCATGATGGAGAGGAAATCAAGGTAAAAAAAAGGAATGAACCTCTACCTATACTCCATGAAAAGAGAAATGAGAAATTTCTCCCCTTACAAGAAGAGGATAAAAATGAAAAGGAAGATAATACTAATGTCATGCAAGACAAGGAGAATGTTGACCTCAACAAGGAAATAAGTTCCCCTAAACCTCATTTTACCACTCCTAGGATTTCTACTAACAAAGGCAAGGAAAAAGAGGATCCATGTTGTTTTTCCTCAAAATTCAAGACTCGTAGAGAAACTATAGATGTTGGAGATAACAAAAAAGGAAGAACCATCCTGGGAGAACAAAGGAAAAGAGCAACAGAAAAAGATGTGGCTCAAGGAACCCAACTTACCTTGGAGACAATTCCAAGGAAATCTCTCTTCAAAAAGAAATGAAAGCCATATCTTGGAATGTGAGAGGCCTGAATATAAATCATAAACAAACAACTTTAAAAAATTTGGGAAAAATAACAGTCTCAATTATTAGATATTCAAAAACTATGCTTCAATATGGTAGAATGAAGAAAGTTTTTATTTGGAAACAATCGATTATCATAGAGTTAGCTCTGATGGGGATTCAAGAGGAATAAAAACATTTTGGGATAACAAGCATCTAATAGGAAAGGTAATTTACGAGTCCAAGATCCATTTAATGATCCTCTTCTCATTGGTAAGTAATCTTGATGATATTTGAATTTTTCAAATATCTATGCTCCTAACTGCATCAATATCAGGAAAAATATTTGGGTTGAACTCAAAGTATTTAGAAGTAATTGTCATGAGTAAAAATATATGATTATTAGAGATTTCAATACACATCATACCCATCATGAAAATAAAGGTGGAAGATAGGACTACAACAGTAGTATGGATGATTTTTCCGATCTCCTTAGTGACACAAACCTTATGGATATTGAAATGGAGGGAGCCAAGTTCACATGGAGCAATAGACACATGGGATATGATCTGATTCAAGGTTAAACTAGATAAATCCCTCATTACTGTTGACTAGATCCTCTCTCAGAACTTCAGACTTACCACTCTCCCTAAAATAGGATCAGATCATAATCCTATAGTTCTTCACTTCCTAGAGAAAGAGAAATATTTTTGCTTTGAAAATATGTGGATGGATCATCCTAATCTCTTTAAAAGGATAAAATAATGGTGGGATATTCAGGTTTCTAGATTTGCTATGTATGTGATGGTTAAAAAACTCAAGAATGTTAAGAAGCAAATAAAAGTTTGGAATAAATTTTTTTGGCAACATCTTCGAGAGAAAAATAAAAATTCGGGAGGATCTGGCTAATTTAGAAAAAAATATCATGGACAAAGGGATGGATATAAATGATTACTATTTGGAAAAAAATTGTTAGCTGAGTATCATACTATCACATCCCAAGAGGAGACCTTCTAGGTTCAAAATTCCAGTGTTGTGGCCCAAATATGGGAACCGAAATACCAAGTACTTTCACTTGACAATGATTCACCATATGAGTCATAATAAAATCAATGAAATAAATACTAGAGATGGAGACTCCAACAATGACCCTGTTGTCATTAAGGAGGAAGAGATGAATTTTTATAAAACATTTCTCAATAGGGAACACAACCAAGAAGGTGACATAAACTCAACAAAATTCATCAATATTATTCCTTCCAATCTGATTGATTCAACCTCCTTCAGGAATCTCACTACAAAATCCACTATGGAGGAGTTGAGAAAAAATTTCTTTACTATAGAGGGAGATAAATCTCCGGACTCGATGGATTTCTAGCTAGCTTCTATAAAAAATATTTGGAAATCTGCAAATATGACCTACTCAAAGTAGTAAATGAATTCTTTAGAACTAGCAGGTTGCTTACGAAATAAATTTCACATTCATATTTCTTGTTCCAAAAAAAAAGGAGCTACTAATTTTAAAGACTTCAGACCAATAATCTTAGCTAATGTTCTCTATAAATTCTTCACCAAAATTATCTCCACTAGACTTCAGTTCCTTCTCCCAAAACCTATCTCACAGTAGCAGGGAGGATTTATTCAAGGTAGAATTGTGAAAGATGAGATCATTTTGGTGCATGAAGAAATCCAATCTATGGAGAAGACAAAAAAATATGGAATGATTATAAAGACAAATATTAATAAGGCATTCAAAAGTGTCTCATGGGGATTTCTTGAAAAATTTGGCTTTATAAATAAGTTCAAAAAAATTATCTATAATCGCATTTCCTCTCCTATGTTCTTGGTGCTTGTTAATGGATCTCCTACGAGATTTTTAAGAGCAGCAAAGGACGTATGAAAGGAGATCCAATGTATCCTCTTATTTTTATTCTAATGGTTGAAATTTTGAGTAGGAGAGTGACTAATGCCATTAAAATACAATAGCTCAAAGGTCTCAATCCTTCATCATCACAACTCAAAGTTTCTAATCTACATTTTGTAGATGACACAATCTTTATTCTCATGGATTTGGTGGTGGAAGCCAAAAGGGTGAAATAAATTCTCCTAGGTTATGAAGAAGTGTCAGGAAAGTGATTTATTTTGATAAGAGTTCTATATAATTCCTCAACAAACCCGAAACTAGACATAAAATGATATCTCGATATCCTTGGTTGGAACATCAATTCATTGCCAGCTACATATGTGGGTATGCCTCTTTTTCATGGTAAAATCCCAAATGATGTTTGGAATAATCTTATCGATATACTTCATAAAAATTTAGAATCTTGGAAGGGAGTTGTTCTCTCTCAGGATGGAAAATTCATTCTTATTAATAACACTTTCCAGAATCTTCCTATTTACATCATGTCCCTTTTTAAAATCCCTTCGGAAGTTATTGAAAGAATTGAAAATATTCAGAAACATTTTATTTGGAGTGGGGTTGAAGAACATGAAAAGTACCACCTCATTGTATGGGATAAATTTTTTCAGCCTAAGAAACATGGGGGACTTGGCATAAAAAGGATTCAGTGTATGAACAAAGATATGATAGCTAAAATGGGTTGGAGATTACTAAAATAAGATCTTCCATGGACTAGGCTGGTTAGAGAAAAATATTTATAAAATTCTAGTGGTCATGAATGGCTTCACAGGGAGGATTTTCCTAGTGGATCACAATTTTGGAATGCCATTGTTAACTCCAGACACTTACTCATAAAAGGTAGAAAATGGGACTTGGGAAATGGGGAGAACATATCTTTTTGGGAAGACAAATGATTGTTCAAGACTCGATTAAAAAAAAGATAGTTGGTCTCACCTGGTCAACCCTTATACTAATCTAATTGGAAATAAGGTCAAGAACTATATAAGAAACAATTCAGAAGGGAGAAGATGGATCCATCTTCCTCTACTTGACCAACACCTTGAGGAATATTCTAAAACACTTCAAATCACACTAAATTCTTTTCACCTTGTTGCGGGAGACTTAATTGATGAGCTTGTTTGGGATGATTCATTTAATGGATCCTACTATTTTAAGAGTGGGTACAACATCATTTCTAACATTATCCCTTCAACCATAGATGTGAGAAAGGTTTGGTTCAATTATTTAATTCCCAAAATTAATATCTTCGTCTGGTTATGCATTTAAAACAAAATCCTTACAATTGATAATTGGAGAAAAAGAGGACAACACATCCCCAATAGGTGCAATATTTTACTACCAAAGAAAAGGCTGGAGGCATTAGAGTTGATCTAAAACTACATTTTGATATGATCACTTGGATAAGGAAGGAATGCAAGGTGTTGAAGGACAAAGTCAGAGGGTGTAATATTTCCATTGAAATTGGGAGAAAATATGAACAACTGATGGAAGAGATGGAAAAAATAATCAAAACCATTGAAGAACAATAAAAAATCAGGAACATGCAAGTGTGACATCCTCACTATTCTCAAGGGAAACTTGGACATCCTCTCAAGCATTACATCTATCATGGAAACTAGAAAAGGAAAGGAAAAAGCCAAGGATGGAACCACTATTAAGGACATTAAAGATAACATGGGAAGTCTCAAAAATAACTTATCAAAGACCACTAAGGAATGGTTGAGCATGCTTTTGTTGTTTTGAAGTAGTATTACTTTGGTCTCATTCGTTTTTTTACTCTTCTTGTTGTTTTGTAGCTCCCCGCTTCTTTTTGTACTATTCCATCTTCATTGTGATCTGATCTTCTATTTTTATGCTCCTTATTTGAATATATGGGCTCTATCCTTTTGTACCCTAGGTAGGATATTAGTAAAAAAACCTTTTGTCTTTAATAAGTTTTTTTCTGTGTTGAACATCTATGGTCACATGACTTATGAAAAAAAAACATTTCAATTATTTTTCATTGCAAATATATAATTATCCATCCCACAATAAAACAAACATAATTCATAATCATAATAATACATTTCCACCAAAAACGAGATCATAATTTTATATATAACACAAAAATTCAATAAAATAACATAGCCACATCCTAGGGTGGGACCTATATCCATCCTTTTCCTTATCTTATGTATGTGTGAGATTGATGGATGTACTGACATACTCCTAGGAGGACCTAAGATATTCCTTTGAGTATGTGACCTTGACCCTAATGACCTAGAAAAGGAAGGAACCTCCATATTTACGTCATGTACTTATAGTAATCCCTAATAAACTATTGCATGCACACTTTACATATCCATCTCTTGGATCACTTAAGATAATATCTCATCGTCATGGCACATGAAATTTCTCTCTCACTCATGTTCTTCCAAAATGTCATTTAATTGAATCACATGCTCATACTATGCCATAAGAACCTCCAAATCTTGAATTTATCTATGCACATCCACCTAATTTATCACTCTCCTCTCTTTCCCTATAAGTATACCCTCTAATTTTTGGATCTATGTTTGATCCTACTCCTATCCCTATCTTATATATCCAAATCTGTCTCGTAATATGTACCTCTTTATCATCACCTCATATATGGATGTTAATAATATCTCTACAATCATCTTTACATAATGTGTTCTACCCCATCATGGTTACCTTAATTTCAACCACTATCTACCCCATCTCCCACCTCTACGTACTCCATTAGTTTCTTCCTATCCCTCGTCCATGATTCCTATATGCCACTCCATTTATCTCTATTAGTGTCTCCTCCTTCATTATCATCCCTATTTAATGGAATGTCATGCACACCCTCCCTATTATCCCCCTCATCAATTTCCACTATTGTTCTCTCTACCTTTTATCATTATCTCCACACCATGGTGTCATCATCGTCTATATCATTTATCTCCCTCTCCCTTTTCACCTATCTTTGCGATATTTGGTGGATCCTAAATCTATAGATCCACTCCCATATATTATCCTCTCAATCCATACATGACCCATCATGCCTCAAAAATTAAGTAGTACATGCGTCATCACCCTCTATCATCTCCACCATCAAATCGTCATTCTCTTATGTTTCCTCATATGTTAGCAATAGTCATCCATCCTCACTCATTCATGAGTATATAATAGGGTTAGCAGGTGCCACCTATTAGATTCCTAACTACCTAAGTACTCTTCCATTACTAAAATAACTCTCTCATCTCCCATTCCTTGCATATAGTAATACATCTCTTCCCTTGTAATTTTTACAAGTGTACCTCATCCTACCTCCATCTAATAAATATTGGCACATCTCGATATGGCCTCAATATTATACCAATCACATCCAATATATCTTACTCTTTTTGGTAGTGTTATACATTTACCTCATATTTCTTGTATCAAATAGCTCTAAATCATTTTAGAACTACAAGAAAATGGAGAATTTGGTGAAAATATATCAAGTATATAATATATAAATCCTTGTGGTTTGCTTATGTATATGTACTCACATGCCCACACTTGTAATAATACATTTTTATTAAAACCAAACCAGAGTCTCCTAGTGGACTAATGAAAATCTAAGTATACAGGAATGAATAAAATCAAATCCTAGGCATATACCCTCTCATGCACAATCAACTTTACTAATACCTTACTTAACATGTAAAAGAATGTATAATCCAAAGAATATGGAAGAATAATTTTTCATATCATGTTGCACATGTGATCCATCACCTAATTCCATTCCCATTTCTCATGTAGCTCCTTATATCTAAATCCATCACTATTTATCTCAATCTCATATACCACTAAACCATACATCCTCCAAAGATACTGGTCTCACATAGTTGTGTATTCATCTTAATGTAGTTTATCCCCATAAATCACTATCTTAAA
Source organism: Taxus wallichiana var. yunnanensis (assembly GCA_018340775.1). Taxonomy (NCBI): domain Eukaryota; kingdom Viridiplantae; phylum Streptophyta; class Pinopsida; order Cupressales; family Taxaceae; genus Taxus; species Taxus wallichiana. The sequence continues at coordinate 18,737,326 of CM031239.1, read as the reverse complement.
ATACGTCCACACATACTCTAAGGTGATGGCCATCTCCCATGTCACCAGGTGAAATTTATTCATGTCATTATCTCATCTCTCTAGAAATATTATCAAAAATGATATTTGTATTATTAGCCACTCAATCTAAGTAATGTATAATATTCCCAATCAATGATTCATCTCCTATCTCAGACTAAGTCATCTCCTTTTGCATGCAATACATGAATAATAATAATATATGTTGTAATATCACCAATATTAACATCTAGATATAATAAAACATGCCTCCATATACCATTCATGAAAACTAAAATAATCAAAGCACAAATAAATTTCATGTGGCTATTATAGGGAATTCACAAAAATGAGTTATGTCTAAATATGCTTATCAACACTTTAAAACAAAATATTAAAAAAATAAAAATCATGCCTACCTCAAATTAGAAATCCCTTTATCTCAAAGTTAATCTCTCCTACTCCCATGCCATATCTCTCCACTCTTCATCCTATATATTTCTGAATGGGCCCTCTCTAAGTCACACCCACTATTTATGACCATATAAATAACCTTCTAATCACCCAATACAATATTACAGATCATCCTCATGACCCTCTATGTGCACTCCTCTTGTTCCCCACTACCTTGTTTCATTATTAAACCTCCTCTCCTTGGTCTATTTGCACCCGCATCTAGTAATCTAACATCACCACATTGGATCAATCACATATGTAATCCCTCCTCTACTCTTTCTCATCCTGCATCACCTCCCTACCTCTCTATAACCCTATCAAGGTAACTCCTACAATTGGATCCTATGCCACCATCTATCACCCTCAATCCATGTTATCCTTGCCTAGTTCTTATTGCTACTATCATTCCCTATACATCCAACCTATTCTAACCACTCACCCACACCATTAAAATTTACACCCTCTATATCGAAAGACACAATTTCATCCTAGTTATCTCACTTACCAATGAATTTTGTAACCGTGTACCACCGCTTCACCTAGATATTTCTCACTTGAACTACATCAAACACTAAGATATTTTCTTAATCAACCTAAGAGTCCCATCTACATCTACTATCAAAACATTCAATTTCTTGTTCCTAATCCCAAGTCATCATTGCGTCTCTCTTCTTCACCCCAAGTCACAATCATGACAACCCTTTCACCGACATCCACACTTCTTCTCTACCCACCCCAATAGTTTCCCATCCTCCTATCATCCTCCTCTCGTGCCACCACTAGTGTTCCCCTACCAATTATCCCACACGAGTCACTATGGTGACTCACCTATAACATCTCATGTTTTTCACACCTAAATTGTCTACTTTTCACCACTCGAAATGCCACCTACTACTTCACTATTACAAACCTATTTTTAGTCACAAAGCCACAACCATGACTCCAATTTAACCTGTCACTTCTCCCCACCCCTACACCTGTCCCTTCCCTTCATCACACCCTTTATATTCCTTTATTCCCACATTTATCGCATCTCCCATTTCATAGCCATTCTCACGTGCTCCTAAACTCAACCCTTATGTGTAATAATGGTTACATCCAGTCAATATTCTCCCCTCTAAAAACTACCACCCATGAATTTTCCTTCATTAACACATTGTTTCCTCTCATTTTATACTACCTTTCCTTTTCTCGTAGTGTTGGGACAATAATGCTAAGTGTGTTTTAACCCCTTAAACTATTCTTATAAGATTATATTAAATTATATATTAAATATAACTATAAACCTTAGTTTATAGTTAATAAATAAAAATAGGAATATATTTTGTATTTATTAAATATAAACTTAAGTTTATAATTAAGTGATTTTAAATCAATTAGAGTGGAAGGGTGTATCTCAGAATTCATACCCAATCACCCTCACTTAAAAAGGGCACACGGGGCCCCAATAAATAAAATATATAAAAATGGGAGGTGAAGTGAGGTGGTGAGATTAAAAAGTTACTAAATTATGTAAATTCTATTTTTTCTCAATAATGGAAAATCTATGTTGTGATATGGATTTTTACCTCATAAGAGGTTTTCCCTTGATAATTACTTGTCATGTGTATTTAATTTCTAGTAATTTATTTTCTATAGTTTATACGGCTAAAATTAAATTCTTTAAATGTTTTACCCTATCCTCCAATATGGTGAGAGTGGGTTATTATTAAAGGAAAATTAATTTTATAAATTTAGAGGTGATGATTTAATTTATTAAATTAAACCATAATTTTTAGGGTGGTTTTAACCTACACTTTGTGGTATATAAGTGGACCCTCCTCCCGAGGTGATTCATGCACAATTGAGCTAAAAAGGGAAGAGGGAAGAGGGAAGAGGCCATGGTGAACACAATCAGTTAACATGTGTAATATTTTCCACTCACCCGAGAGTACTTAGTGCTGAAGACATTGAGGGACAAGCCCTACAAAGAAAGTACAAGAGTGTGGGTGAAAATGCACTCCAATTTTGGTGTCAATCACTACACTATATTCGACATGTTTAGATGTAGTTATCTCGAATATAGATACATGAGTCACTCACACAAATTCACGTCTCACCTCTTTTCTATATAGCATCCCTCCCATTCGAACTCGATCACTAATCGTATAGATAGAGTAGTTTTTCTTGATCACCCAAAATGGTAAACACCTTGCTACCCATGTCCGTGTTGCATTCTTCATTACATTACTCGATTGGAGGTATTCCATCGCATCATTTTTCATTTTCCCTGTTAATAAAAGGGAGCCTCCACTCCCACTATTTAGAAAGGGAGAGTGAGAGGGATATTTAGACATTTCATTTATTTACACATCTCTCATTGTCAAGGAAAACATATTTTTTTAATTTTTTAATTGCTTGGAGGAAACCCACCGGTTTTCGGTAAGTGAATTTTTATAATAATTTATTTTTTCTTATTAGTCCTCAAGATCCTATAGTCAATAAAATATTTTAATTTTTCTTTGTAGGGACTACCATATTTTAAATATATTATATTTACATATATAATTCTATTGTTTTAATATTTTATTTCTACAAATGGAAAATTGAAGTTATATTATTGATTCACAAGTTCATGTGGGTTGGCTACTACTACCACCAAACCCTCTTCATCATCAAATGCCTAGTCCACCTTCAACAAGACCTCCAATATAGAGCCAAATTAAAGGTTAGGAGTGCCCTAGGAAATAATTGAAGTGGATGCCCTTCTTAAAATTTTAATTAATATTTTTTTCTTATCAAATAAATAAATAAAAGCTACGTACATTATCGTATTTTAAAATTTTTATAAGAATAATAATAAATCACTAATTTAGAGAAATTGGAATACAAAAGGAATTAAAATATTCTATAAAATTATCAAATAAGGGCAAGTAATAATTCATTGGTGGAGAGAATCAATTATAAGAGGTGCTTTAAATATAATAAACAAAAATTTTTATACAAGGTTGGTTACTCATCTTATTTACCAATATCAAGAGGTGATGGGACTCAAAATTGAACAAAGCACCATTTTCTTATAAAGAAATGAAAAACATTAGGTAGCTCCTATGGTTTTATGAAAAGAGATATCTGAACCAAGCCTACTAATTCCTCCATTCAAAAAATAGTCATTTCACTCATAACATTAGGAATAAATAATTAAATAATTTTTTCTTTCAAATATATTTACTCTACTAGCTACACCAAGTGATATTATAAAAATACATGAACCTTTTCTAAGAAAAAAATTACACACCTGAATTATCTAGAGCTACATTAGAGAGTGAGTAATAATATCAACAATATCATATGAGATTAAAATATGCATATTTATTTTTACTTGCAAAAATATTATAGTACCTTTTTATGTGTATGTGTAAAATTTATGTTACTTTATAATAATATCAATAAAAGGATTAATTAATATTGACTTCAAGTAAAAAAAAATGTTAATCTCTAATAAAATCCAACAATAATGAAAATATCTAGATTTTGATGTCCCCTTCCTGTTGGCTTCCTAGGCAATTGCCTAGTCTTCCTAGGGGTTAATCCCCTTGCTCCAATCAATACATAAAAAATATTCAATATAAGGATTACACATACCCACCCCTATGGTCACCACCCCTTCCTACACCTTCCTCCCCCATGTGTTCCTTGCCCCCATTTTCTCTCCACTTATTTAGTGATTTAGTCCTCCCTTCCTTCTCCTCACCCCCTGCATTCTCAAGTATACCCACATGGAATCTCTAACCCCTACATGCTTTGGTACTCCCCTGTATGCTCCTTTCCCTAATATTGTTCCCATGGGTAAATTGTAAGAGTTTTTAGAAAAATCAAGCATTAATTTTGTAGTAAATCTATTTATATGTGTCTCAAAATTATGGTGATCAAGTAGAAAATGTTGTATAGTTATGGAGGAAAATATAACTTTGAATAATGAAAAGTTACCAAAACGAGGCAAACCACGTAGGAGAAAAAAACTAGAGATGAAACAAGTAATCATTTATTAGCATAATACAAACATTTGAACTATGTAATTGATTGACTACACTACACAAATCACTCAACTAGTGAACGTAATTGGATGAATACATCATATGACTATATGATAGATGAATTAGGTCATATGAATGCTATAATTAGCTAAGTGCATAATGAAACGGGTTGATTTCACAATTGTAATTTCTCATATGAAATGCAAATGACAGATTGTATAATGTAAGCAAATCACTTGTGATATGAAATTAAACATTTGAAATAGAAATTTGTTTTTCAAGAGTTGTGGTTATCCATTCCTTTAACCAATTGTTAACAATATGTATTCAGCCATTTTTATTAAATAGACGTCCATCTAATGTTGTTTTCAGTTACGACTTTACACATGACAATTTTTTAGCCAACTAGATACCACAACGTGTCCACATTTGTTTATAAATATAAAAATACCACTTTTCTAAACATTTGTTCACTATGAACTCATCATTCCTTGACCTAGAGAACATGCCTCCACATACTCACCATACAACAAAAAAATCTTGTCATTTCAAGAATAGATTTTCGTTCCACATCCATTTTGTAAAAACTCACATATAAAACCTAATGTGTCCACAAACCATAAAACTATTAGGTGGACAACTATAGTTTTCAAGGATTTATTTACATGCCTCATTGTGAAAGATAAACTTATTTTATTAAATTTCTCTTTTCAACTATGAAACTATAAATCAAGGTTAAATATTACCCTCCCCACAAGGGCATTTTCATTTGGAATGCCATCTAAAGATATCCAATTTTTGATAGGGTTACCATATAAAAAATTTAACCCTATCAAAACCAAATCCTTTTTAAAATATGACAACTAATACCTGGAGTCTCACTATGGCTTATAGACAGATATCTCATATGGTAATATTGTACTATATCATTTTGATTGATTTTTTGTGCTAATTACAAGTGTTTTTTATTTCATTACAACTACCCCTAGTTGTTACTGTAAAGGTTTTTATTAGTTTAAAGTATAGCACACACATATCTATAAGTCATGGTTTAATTATTCTAGGAAATAATAGATTTACAAGGAATACCAACTGACATTTACTTATGGGATATTGTTAATGTCCTTCATTCACTTGATGGATAAAAAAATGACCAATATACATACTTATCAAATAGGATAAGAAATGACTTGAATTATCAGAATCAGTAATGTCAATCCTAAAACTTAATTTACAAATTTTGTTTTGGATTTACATTATGAGGAATTATATGAGTTATAAAATATAGAAATTTTTACTATACTCAATGAAAAATGATCTCAAAGTCTTTTTCCATTGTAGAGCAGAAGGTTAGTTTAAATTTCTTATAAACAATCAATATCATTATTTTACTTTAATATATTAAAAATATTATTCTTTTTATTTTTATGGAGAATATCCATTGATTTTTTTGTAAGAAGGTAAGTTGTAGTAAGAGGACATAATCCTCCTAAGGGATATGTAAATTCAAGCATGGATGCAAAATTATCTCCAATAACATTTTCTAGACTAAAATGCATGAGGATTTATATAGAGGCCCATATAATGGACATTCATAAAACCACCTCACTACATTGATTTTTATCCAAATTTCAAGTTAATATTATGCATAATGAAACATAGTACATCTATTAAAAATTTAAATTTTACAATATTTGGTTTATTACAGTAATTTTTACACCATCCACTAACACCACTTTTCCCTAACCTTATCAAATTCAAAAAATCTCAATGTATTAACCAACATATATTGGGAAACTCTATTCACAAGTTCAACATCAATGTATGCTAGTTTTTAATTTCTTTTCTTTATTAAATTTTGATTAGTTTTAAAATGTGCTTTTGTTTGAATTTTTTTGTTATATTTCCTTTTGTAAGGCTCCTTCCATCTCTTAAAAAAATATTCCACCACTTTGTTACCACCAAACTAGGTTTCAAACTAGGGGGAATAGTTATCTTTACCATCCTGAAGTATGGAAATGGTGTACTTAATAACTTATGAGATCCCTAATTTTTCCCTCAATTATGTACCTAGTGTAATGGGCACAACAATTTTGCATAAAATTAATCTCGAAGATGATTTTTTGGGATTGAGCACAGCCCCCAAGCAATTTTTAAATCCTCTTACACAATCTTGACCATCCAGAAAAACCATTCCCACACACTTCTATGATATCCGGGGATGAAACAACTTTTTCAATTATAGAATCTATTTGTAGATTATTGTTTAGTTATTCTTAATGAGATTGTTCTAAAAGATATCAATACATTAAAAATATGGGATTTTCAAGAAAAAACATTAATCAAATAAAGAATTACTCATTTTCACAACCACTATTAAAGAAATTATTTATATTCACTACTTCAAAATGAACTTGCAAAGCTTGATGTTTTAATCAATCAAGATAATTTTGGTTCCATTTTAGTTAACAATGATAAAATTTTGGATTTAGTGTTAAACATGTTAGAAAACTGAATGTTGAAGCCCAAGCCTCGCTTTATAACAAATGGGAAAGATACAAAATCCTGGTCATAATTACAAATGCAGAATAAGAAAAATTTGTGGTCAGTTATAGTCCTTTTACCAAATACATTAAAATTATTGTGATTTTTACCTAATTATATTTATCTATTAAATTGGAGTCAAAATATGAAAATAAAAAGAATGAGGTGTAGGTTAGTGATGTTCACTTGAAAATGCATGTAAAAGTGTGAATATGGTCATTTCATTGAAGGAAAATATCCTTCTACTAAATAAATAAAGAATACTCTAAATAGAATAATCAAAGAACACAATATGGATCCCAAAATTTTTATTCAAGCATAAATTAGATGCACATCAAGGTTTTCTTTCAGCAGATGATGCATCCAATGAAGAAAGGGGAAATATTACCAAGTATAATTATGCAACCAAAGATCTTTCAAAACTAGGAATTTTAAACAATGCAAGGGAAGGGTACATACTCTACAATATAAACAAAAAATGAAAATCTTAAGAAAAATGAGATAGATTTGTTCTTGTAATATTTAAATTTTAATAAGAAAATGAAGTCAAAGTTTCACCACAATTTTTTAAAGTATTCTAAACAAAAATTAAAATGTTTCCATGAGTATTTATATTAATATAAATAGTTTGTATTTAACTTGTATAGTGTGGTTTTTGTATTTTTGATATATCAAAGATTGTGTTGAAATAAACAACAAATATGCTGAAAAAAATAGATACGAAAAATCAATGACCAACACAAATATATAACAATTATATATAAAATTTGATTTCAAAATTACTATTCGAATAAATATCAAATTAAAACTCAGGTAGTTGAAACAATCCTTAAGAAACTTGATCTTCATAACTTATATTTGTATCTAACATCTCAAAGGAATTTTTAGCCTCATTATTTATGTCATCTATTTTGTGTGTTGTATTAATGATGCCTCTCCTTTTAGTAATTGTACTCCAAATTTCTAGGGATCTCATGGGGAAAGGTATCCACAGGATAATGTGAAACATACAATATCAAAAGATTCAATATTTTAAATTCAATTTATTTTGAAGTTTTGATTTAATAAAAAAAGATTCACTAAATACTAACTCATATTCCATGGAGCACAAAATAATTGTTTGACATAGCTTGTATAATCATAAATATTCACTAATATTTTCTTGTAAAATGTTATTATGATACAATTTTTGATAGCCTTGAAATAATACCATTTTCTATTGGTTTAGTTACATACCAAGTATTTATAAATCATTGTAAGTATGAAATGTCTTGGATGATATGTCAATAAATCCTTTTGAAAAATAGCCTTAATTTCATATCTATTAATCTCTCTATATTTATTGAAATGCTTAATGAGAATACTCGTGTATTTGAGAATTAAAACATTTATTAGTTTTTCACCATAAATAGTGTTCCAAAAATGGGATTCACCATTTCCATAACCTCATGAAAGTCATTCCTTCTAATATAATATCTTATCTTAGTAGATCATTTTTGAGAAATACATCTCAATTTTATTCTTGTTTAAAATATAATAGCATCATGTAGAACATGTGTAACAAATGCTTCTTCAATAGTTGAACCTACCAAATCAACTTATTTTTTAAAAGTGTGCATATGTATCTCCTTTCCATTAATGATGATATAAATACTATCCTTGATATTGAATTTTAAAAATATTTTAGGATATTTAATATCTCTGTTAATATTTTCCAAGTCCCAAATACAAGTCTCTTATGATTTAAATAAATAAGCTTTTAATATTAAACCTTGATTACAGAGTCGGGTATGATAAATAAATTCTAAAGTATAGATATAACACAAGTAATAATTTAGATAAATATAAAACCCTAAGTGTAAGAGAGAGAGAGAGGAAAATACTTAGATAATTATCGCATGATGTCCACACTGTGTGATTAGAGAAACTAATGAACATGAAGGAAATACTATCGCAACTGTTCTTAGTAAATTATAGAGTTGTCGATGAGCTTAGACTAGGGTTCCTAGATTGGGGCGAGGGTGCCTATGTGTTAGAGACCTCTACTAGGCACTTGTGATTGCACGGGGGCTTAGAACCTAATTTTTTTGGTGTCATAATATTATTCTTTGATAGTCATTATTTGTTGCCTATATGTCAAACCTTGATAACAAAATTCACCTATAACATGCAAAGAGATGTTGACTTGGAAAACCATCAGGACTACATCAAATACCAAAAAATATGCAATTTGGGGACTCGAATCGACCCGATGGTCACACGACTAAGTGAACTTATGATCAAGTGTTGGACTACATCTTAGACTCCATGTAGTTCTTGTGAGTGTGTGATAGTTGCACCCTAGGAATCCCTTGCACAAGATGCAATAGATAACATGATATATTTTCTAGTTAGATGCAAATGTGTGTATGGAATAGAATGAACACCCCCTTCCTATGCATGTATGTAGAAAATGTAGTCCCTTGTCCCTTGTATGGATGCCTTTGAGTGCTTTAAATGCATTTAAATGCAAGATTAGGTGATAGATATTATGCTTAGTTTTTGGTCCTTTATTTTGATCACATATATTTATATTTATATGATTCCCTTGGTTTAATTTTGTAATTGACATATGGAAGGTCGTCCCATAAGAAAATAAGATACCCAAAAGATAAAATAATCCCAAAGAGAGTGAGTAAGGTAGAAAGAGGTTTGAAGCACCTTGAGGGGACAAGGGCACTTAGGCGCTGGTGTCCAAGTCATAAAATATATGAAAGTGAAGTCTTGACTAGGATTTAGGGTGTAAAAGAGTAGAAAAAAACAAGAAACAAAAGCTAAGAGGCCAAAGATAGCTATTAATTACTAGTTTTATCACTTATTAATCATATGAATGCAAGTATGATTTTAGGACCTAGAAATGTAACCAAGTGTATTATTTTTTGTCTACACCTTAACACTTTATTATGACATGTATAATATATCAATATATTAACATACCCATTTTCTCAGTCATATTGTAGTCTTTTTAAACCCAAATTAGAGCTATGTGTGTGACACCTCTTCTAAAAAAATTTGGAAGCTCACCCAAAGAGAGCACAACCACTAGGTCCCTCCTTTGCTTCACTAATAAAGATGCTAGCATGCATATTTATCATATTCATAATCAAGTCAATAATCTATGCATTGAGAATCATCAAAATCATGTCAATATAGAAACACATATAATAAGAAAAATTAATAAACATAAATAATGATTAACGAGATCCGAACTCCCATAATTCCATATTGAGACATAGTCAATTTATCAAACCAAATAAAATTATCCATTAAAAATCATAATCACAACATAGAAGTTGAATACATCTTAGTTGAATACATAATTGTACATGACATGTGTAATCTCATATAGTCTCTAAACCCTAAGACCGCATAACACCTAGAATATATCGACTCCTCTCTTGAATCTTCATACACACAAATAAAAATCTCTCACAACAAGATGCACTCCCTATATATAAGGGTGGGGAATTTCCCTTCACTTCTTCATGCACTCTCCTAATAATAAGTGTGCATACAAAAATAGCTTGCATGCTTTTTACACTATGAAACTAATAAAATACTAAGCTAATTATACAATTTGATTTAATTCCTATTATTAGACCTCTCCGTGTGTGTGCTTTATCTTTTTTTTTGCGTGTTATTTCTCTTGCTTGGTTGGCCGCTAATTCTTTGTGCTTTTATATTTTTTTGAATCTTTTCTTAAGTAGAAATCCAACTCTGATTTTCTATTTTTATCCTCTTTGAGAAATCAGCTAAGTCCTTGATTACATGCATGTATCCCTACGCTCCGACCTCTTTCACTACCACACACACCCCTTGCATGTTATTCTATTCTCATGTATGTGTGTACTCTTGTGCATAATAATTTCACTAATACTTATTCAATTTTCTATGAAAAACATTAGCCCACACTAGGGATATTATCCGTCCTCGGTAATACTCTCCCAAAGATTTTTTTAAAGAAGAAAAGAATAAAAGATCAACAAATGGTGGGGAAAAATATAAAAAAATCAAAACAATATATAATATCCTAAAGCACACACTCAAATTACTCATGGGGAGGATGGAGTAGTTTTGGGAACTCTGTATTCAAGATATTCTCCAACTCTTCCCATGTTGCAAGTTCTTTAGCAAATGTGCATCTAGTACCAACCCGAAAATGTCACCACTTGCTTTGGGGTCATGTTATCACCATTTTCCTTTAACACCCTAGCAATACCAACAAGTATTGATTTCATCCAATATAATGCATCCATCTTCTGTGCCACCAATGATCCAAGCTCATTAAGTCTTATCTCAAAAGTCTGCATTTTACTTCCTAAAGTAACTCCCATTTCTATGTAATCTCATCCAATATCTCTTCACGCCCATCATTACTATCTTTCTAGGTGACCTATGCTTACTTAAGGTTATCTTCCTCTTGAGTAGTATGCACCTTGAGGATGGGATCAAGGTCTTGAAAATTTTCAAATGCGCATCCCGCCTTTTTCATTGCATCCTTAATCCAGGTGCTCAACACCTCATATTCAACTATTTTGCATGCTACTGCTTTCTTATTCTTCTCCCGCTCAATTTGCCAAATATTATTCCAATGTTCCTTGGACATCCTTTATCTCATGCAACATCATAAGTACTAAATATTCTAAGTAGTGTATTGCTTTGTGGGTATTCATCCTTATCCTTATCCTCTAGGTGGGTATGCACTATTGTAATTCCATCTCGTGATATGAATGGCATTGTTGAAAGCATACTTTTCCCACTTATCTTCCTTTCCCATATCCTCTGTAAGCCACTAGAATTATTTCCTTCTTTTCTTCAAGAAATATTCTAATAGTGCTCCCTTGTCCATATTTCTACGAGCTACTTCTCTCTGCCATCTTATTTAGAGCATTTTTTTGATGCTCGGTAGTTAATTCCGTGAGCTTGATGGTCATGAGGACTATACTTGAGGATTTATTAATTTTACACCTAGCTACACCTTGTTATTAATCTTAAACTTAGGGTCCTCCATGTGAGTCTACATGTTCTAAGAAAGCATTTTCCTTATGCACATGGTTACTCCTTCCGGGTCAAGTACCTCCCATCCATAGAGATATTTGTTCGCATTGTGATTTGGAATGTTACGTGTAACACCTTTGATTGATCAACTATGTAGTTCACTTTTGGTGTTTGAAAGACTTCTTCCTTTTTCTTCCATCCACCAAAGTGCACTTTCCTATTAGTACCTTTATTTCTACACTCAGGTGCATGTTACTTCCTCCTTCACATGTGGTTCCCTTGCCTTCCCTAGATGGCTTGTTATTTCTATTCTCTTTCTCTTCCTCTTCTCATGTGTGGCCTCCACTTTCATGCATGGTGGGAATCAATCCATCATGTTTCACATTCTCATCCTTAGGATATTCTTAATCCTCATCCAAATTATGGATGACCGGGAATTATGTATTACACATTTCCTCTTCCTCATACTTCTCATCATAATTGTCTTCAATTGTCATCAACCTTTTCCTTCGATCTTTGGAGGAATATTCTTCTTTATGATTAGCTTCGTTGGAGTAACCCTTGGTGACTTCATTATTGTCTTGAAGTCCCTAGGATGCTACGTTGTTCCTTGTACTCTCTTCACAACTTCTTCCTGTGATAGTGGTTGAGCATAGTGTTATCTTCTTCTTCTACCTCATCCTCATCCTCCTTTTCCTTTTCTTATTCTTCTTCTCTAGGAGGGGTCATGCTCTTTTGGTTCCCACAATATGCTTTCCTTTTGGTGGTTTTGGGAGAGGAAGGTCTACTCCATTAATATACCTCCCATCCTTCAATCTAGGCCTCAGATAAATGTATACTTTCACCACTTCTTTGCCTACTACTAGAGTCTCAAAAGTGATATCTATAATGTTAGACTCCATTATCTCTACATATGTTGACTTGTTAGGATATACATATGTAGTGTGCAATGTGTGGCAGTCAATGTCTACCTTGCATGCATCAAACTTCAACTTTTTGCATCATAAATTTTATTCACCAATTCTTGGAAGTACTTGGAAGTGAAACCAAAAGGCATTTTGAACCGTGGTCTCGTATCTACCTTATTTATATAAAAACTCCCCAAACAATAATGTTGATAAACTACAAAATCAGCTTCACCATCCAAAATTTAGGATAGCTTCCTTGGTACACACCACTCATGCTCAAAATTTTCATGCATCTATCTATTCCACCTATCTATCATGGTTTTATATGCATTATTAATGCCTCCATCATATGTATACTCCATGAATCTATGTGTTGGGAATTTTTCTCCATTAGATATTTCCATACTTTGTCATTTGGCCCATCCAACACTCCTATCTCACATAAGACAATTAATAGAAGGATGGCACCCTAAGTTATATTTTCACCTTTCACTACTTGTACATGTGCTTCTTCAATAAGGGGCTCCCAAAAAGTATAAAACATGAGCCAATGACCAATGTAAATTAGCCCATTGAAGATCAAAACACACATAAAATGACCACACGAAGTAGAATTTGAGTTAGATTAATGTGTTACATTACATGCTCTATTTGAGGCATCACACATCTTGGAGGACCTATCTATCTCTTTTGTTGGGATTTCTTCCCTAGGGTTACTTGTCACTTCCACCATTTTAGAGATTATTCACGATCCACCTCTTCTTGTGGATCCCTTTCTGAGGGTCATTGGACCCCCAACTTCTTCTCTCTCTGAAACACACACACACACACACACATTAATATGGAATTACCTTTGTCTCATGTGCAGTCTCTTTCCATACCTATGTCACCTTCTAGTTGTAGATAAAATTCATATCTTAGAGTACTGTAGGATTATTCTTCATTCATGCAGTGGGTCGACTTCTAGTGCTCCTTTTATGTCTCTTCCAAGGGTAGGAACATTGTTTGATGCAAGCATATTCTCTTAAGTCTTGGGGTGGTTGACCACATCATTGACACACTTCTTGGAGGACATTCTTATTCTCTCTTATTTATCTCTCTACTTTGGAGAATGATTATATTTGGGTACCTTATCAGGTTATGTTTTTGTGACCCATTTCTTCTCCTTCATCTCTAGTATTCTTGAGTGAGTTTTTCTCTCTTTTCGGGGGAGTTTTTTCCCACTGGATTTTATCCTTTCACTCCACATTTTGAGAGTTTCTTTTATGTGGGTGCCTCATCAGGATTAGTCACTAGGACCCATTTTTCATTCTCTATGTGTTTTTCTGACTTGCCTTACCTCATCCTAAGTTTCAATGAAGGGGGGGTGTTAGTGTGTGTGGTATTTTTCACATTTTATTTATTTATTGGGTTTAATTCCACCTCACTAGGTGAGCCATCTCACTTAGGTGTGAACATGGATCATATGTGTCATGTTATTTATGATAGATTACCTCATGAAATATGTCATATGTGTAAGTTTGTGTGTCATAGGAGTTACATTCCCCTTTCAGAAAGTAAATATTCTTCTCCTTTATGGAGGAATCATTACTATGCATGGTGGTTACTCAATACTCCCTTAAATGTATACCTCACTTCTTAATCTATGAGCATGAGGATCGAGTCTTGTTTATCTTAATGCATGCACATTGTTTCCATGGTTAAGTCATTGCTTGAATCTTAAAGCTACACCATTACCCAATTGAGTGCAACACCTTAATGCACATAGATTCCCTCTAGGTCTTTTTCCTTCCTCCCTTCATCAATTTCGAGTGATGGTTGTAGTCACTTATATTTCACTTGGTCAAGTGTAAATCCCACAAGTGTTATATAATCATGTCACTGGATATTGCATCTTTGAGAACCATTATTCTAGCACATATTCTACTACAGGATTTTTGTTCTTACCCTTTCCTTTTCCCTTGGGTGACACTATAGGTGATTTCTTCGGTGCCATCATTACTTCACAACTTCTTCAGACCTCAAACTTTAAAATTTGTAGAGGAAATTGTGCCTAGTGTGCCGATAAACTTACTCAAACTGGTGTGTGTCTAATTATTTCAAACCCTTGCTTATTCTATATTATTTTCTAGTGTGTCACACAAATTTGTGCCCTAGCCTATAACTTAAAATTTTGTGTATCTACTTTCTTTAAACCCTAGATTTAAAAACTAAAACCTTTGAGCCTCAAAATTTATGTAATTCAAGCCTCAACACCTCTCTAAGCTCTAAATTCCAATGAAGGAGATTCTAAACTAGGTTGTGTGTTACCTTTCTCTACTTTACTTCAAATCTTCTTAGCTCTTCTTAATTTCACACTTTACACTTAGTTGCTCTTCAAATTCTCAAACTCTTTACAAGGCGGGGTAAGAATGAAATCACCCACGCTCCTTTTATAGAGCTCTAAATTTTTATCACGGTTATTAATCCTCACCTACCTCCATAATGCATATTTAAATACACTTTCTATTTTCTTTTGTGCTTTTCTCTACTTTATTTTGTGTGTTGCAGTTGTAACCTTCTGGAACGCAACTACTTCCTAGGATGCACTCATCCTTGTATGCACTTCCATATGTAATAACCCATCTTCCTCTATGCCATATGCCAAGTAGTCCATCTTTTGTTGTCTCCCTTACATTCCACTTTGTAATCCTTGTTCTCACTTGGTTTCCAATTCTAAGAAATTTATTTCAAGCACCATAATTCCTAAGCACCTACAATACTGTAACACATCCTTTTTCTATCATGTATTCCTTGTAACAACAAACACCCTTATTTTGAAATCATCGCATGCACTTATTTGAGCCAAATCTAAGATAAATACCATAATATTAGTATCATTTGCATGCGATTACACTGCTTCCACCCCACACTAAAACTATGTGTGGTCCTCTTTGCATAAATTTAATAAGTAGTGATCAGCTCCTACACATGAGCATGCTTATTACAATAAAATAAGAAAAGTAAAAACAAAACAAAAATTGAAAAAAAAATCTAATCTAAGTGGTAATACTACCTTATCACAATCATGAAGGAAGTTTATTTGCTGCGTAGGATTTAACCTACTCCCATTGAAGTAACCAATAAACATGGTTCCATCTAATGCTTGTAGTTGACATGTTTCTGAATCTAGTATCTTGGTCACTATAAAGGGTCCAAACCAATGGAATTTAAACCTCCCTAGGTGGTGCACAAACTTAGAATCATACAAAAGCACCATTTTTGCAATCTGCAAAAGTATTGTTCTTGATATGCCTATCATGTTAAGCCTTCTGTCTTGCCTTCTTTGTCTTCGGATCTAACATGAAATGGTGCACATTTAATCCAATTGCATAAACTTATCAATGTGCTCATCCATAACTTTTTCATCATCAATCCACTTGCACATACAATATGCAAAGATGGTAACATAAATTCCATGGGTAGTACATCCTCCATGCCAAATAACAACTAGAAGGGTGTATATTTATTCAACTATTTATAGGTTTTTCTATATTCCCAAATAATGATTTATACCTTGTCATCCCAATCCTTTCTTCCAACATCATAGATCTTTGTTAATTTTTGTCCTTAAGTCTTGTTGAAATCTTTAGTAGTTCCATTCTACCGAGGGTGATAAGGAGTAGTCTTATGGTGTGCCATCATAAAATCTGATAGTAATATTATGATTGTTTCATTTAGGAAATGAATTCCTCTATCACTTGTCAAGATAAATAGGCATCCATATCTACTGATAATATTTTCCCAAAGGAAACTTGTTGTTGTTGCTACGGTTCAATTTTTTAGGTGAAACCTCTTCCCACCTTGTCAAGTAATTATTACATGTAATAATGTAACACACACTTGTCCTAAGCATAGGTGATGCAATAGGCCCTAAGAAATAAATCACCCATTTTTTGAAAGGTTATGCGCTTGATATGGGTCGCAAAGAAATTTCATCTTTATTTCTAAGATTTTTAATTATTTGGCACTAATCACATACTTTGAAAAAATACTTGGTATCTTTGTACAATGTCTCCCACCATATACTTGCTAAAATAATCTTATGTGTAGTGGCATCTCCCGCATAATGGCCTACTGCTATTCCTCCATTATCCTTTTCCATAATGAGTTTACACTCATGCTCTAAAATACATCTACGTAAGACCTTATCTTTGCCCATTTTATATAGGTTTCCTCTAATAAGATGGTACGGTAATGCTCAAATAACAAGATGCTTCTTTTCCAATGTATTTATTCCTTCTAGTGTGAGTCAAATGTGAAAAAATATTTCTATGTCCTCCAAGTCTGTAGATGCATAGTTTAACTGAAAAACTATGCATCAGGCATAATATCTTCAATACTCTATGTTTCCTCTCTAGCATTGATCCTTGATAAGTGGTCAGGTCCCAAATTTCTCTTTCCTAATGTTACTACAAATATGAAGTCAAATTATTAAAAAGGAGTGTCCACTAGAAGATGAGCCTTTGTAAAATAGGTTTTTTGACTAAGTAATTTAATGGCATATGATCTATATAGAAAATAAACATTGTGGCCAATAAGTACTATTGAAATTTATGAAGTGTGTAGATAATGGATAATTCCTCTCACTCTATCATTATATAGTTCTTCTCTGATGGTGTCAACTTCCTACTTGCAAAACATATAAGATTTTCTACATTACCCTCTCCCAGTTACACCAAGACTACACCAATAACCATACCAGAGACATACATATGTACATGAAAAGGTTTGTTCCATGAAGGGAATTAAAAGATAGGTATGGTGGTAAGCTTCTCTTTTAATGCATCAAATGTCTAGTGTTACGCGTCACCCCAATAAAAATTTCCCTTAGCCTTGATAAATTCCTCCGATTGGAACAACAATCTTTGCATAACCTTTGATAAACTTCCTGGAATAATCAATATGCCCCAATAAACTATGAACTTCACTCTGATTGGTAGTTTCTTCCAGCCCAAAATTATTTCTATTTTTTCTAGATCCACCAACAATCCATACTTACAAATAATATGCACAAGAAAAGTGCCAAAGGGTGTGGTAAAGATGCACTTCTTAATGTTTAGGGAGATGTTAAGTTTCCTGCATCTCTCAAAAATCAATATAAAATTATCACAATGATCTTTCACAAGCCCATAAATTGTCCATTCATCTAGATAAACTTGTAAAAACTTATGAATGAAGTCATGAAATACATGTACAACTATGCGCGAGAACACTATTGGAACATTATTTAATCCAAAAGGCATGACAATGTATGTAAAAATTCCCCATTTAGTGGCGAATGTGGTCTTCTCCTGATCCTCTCATGTAATGTGCACTTGGTGGTACCTTGAAAATCCATTAGTAAATGAATAAATTTGACACCCTATAACTCATTCAAGGATTTATTCTATGAATGTTGTAGGAAAAGGATCTATGACACATGAGGCATTGAGTTCCCTGTGATCAACAAATATCTTGATTTGGAAATCCTTCTTAATGATGATCACCATGGGGATGACCCACTTAGATTCCTCAATTGGCTCAATGATACCAAGATTAAAAAATTTGTCAATTTTTCATTTCCCATTCATGCACACGTTTTGGTTCATCTTATAAGGCCTCTTCCAAACCTGGATGCGTGCCTTATTTTAGCTTAATCTTCATTTCTCCTAATAAGGTATGCACACCTTTCAATGCATGGTAACCTCTCAAAAACATATCCTAGAAGTCTTGTAATAGATTAATGATATTTTTAACCTCATGTTCTGAACAATAATCTATGATAATTTCTTCCTTAGGCACATCCTTAACGTCAATATTAACCTTCCTAGTCTAAACATGGTACGCACACACCTTTTCATATGTAAAGTCCATCACCTCATGTGCACCCTCTGTATGGATAATATCCAGGTTTTTTTCCTCTTCATCATCAATAAGGTATACCATATTCCCTTTTTCCTTCTCTTTCCAAACATGTTTGAGCTATATTTCTTCTATTTTCACTACATCCTCACATGCCTCAATATCAGGTTATCATAAGAGTTGAACCAATAGTTATTCTTCTTTTGTGTTATCTCCTAGTGTGATGCACTTCATTATATGTAAGGCCTCATGTACAGTGTCTTATTAGAAAAATAATCAAAAGTATGAGCCATACCTTTAGTCATTTCTCGCCAACTTGCGGTCTCTAATTTATCTCAACATACACATACCATACACATGCACATCCTTGTAGAGTAGAGTATAACTTATGTACCAAAAGATATGGTGGTAAAGCCACATGGCCTTACACCAATTTTCTCTCACGATTATGGAAATCTACCAAAGTTGGATTTTTCCATCATACTCATGTATAAGGGAGGGATCATAACTCGAGTAAACCTTGGTAAAAGGATACCCTTACCTTTCACAATCCCAAAACAAGTATCTTTATGTGTCACCAAAAATTGTGTTGTTATTTTTACAATGTATAAACCATAATATTCCTTCTATCTCCCTCATTCTTCAATTTTTCCTCCATGGCACATAAGAAGGAGTCATGTTTTTCCTCTCTAGTATACCTAGGTAGCTGAGTTTTACCCAAACACCTAATCATGCATGACCTTATCATCCAAGTGAATATTCCCTTTAATTCCCATCCAACAATTTCATATGTACCATAAGCCCAATTTTCATAAGAAATACGGTGGTGTGTTCTTTGACAAACTACACACATTCTTACTAAAGTAAACCTTCCTTAGATAATTCCATATTCTTATAGTCGTAAACTATGCATGCATAAATCTTATTCAACTATTCTTCACTCACATCGTCACTATAAGGTGTAGCCTTCACATCATCCATTGGTATTATCACACACTCATCCTTATTCTCAAAACTGATATATCTCTTGTTGAAGCACAAATATGCATTTTTTGCATAGCAAAAAGGATGTCCAAGTAACAATGGAAAGTTTTCTTCC
This sequence comes from Taxus wallichiana var. yunnanensis, assembly GCA_018340775.1. Classification (NCBI taxonomy): domain Eukaryota; kingdom Viridiplantae; phylum Streptophyta; class Pinopsida; order Cupressales; family Taxaceae; genus Taxus; species Taxus wallichiana. The sequence goes on along the minus strand of CM031239.1, from coordinate 18,717,386 downwards.
TCATCCAACTCTAATACTTCAAAATCTCTTGTAAAATTTTCTCCTTGAATAGTAATTGAAGCATCCTTCAACACCCCAATAGGCATGGACCTTGTTTTTATTTGCCATATACAACACATTAGAAGATGGATGCAATGGTGGCCTTCCCATTTTGTTTCATACATCCAAAGTTAGGACATTCACCTGCTGCTGTATCATTCATAATATTACTCACTAGTCAGCTGTTAACCACCACATCCAGTGTAATTTCCATTTATAATCATTGTTCTACAGTGGTAAGTTTACATGGAGGATATGACATTCATACTCAACTCTTACGAATGTCACCTTCACACGTAGTCATTATCATAGTAGTGGGATGATGTTCTCTTACCTTAAAATCCTTGACATATTACCTTTCTCACACTAGATACTTCATTCTTTGGATCTCACCCTACAAATCTCCGATCACTCCCATGGTTTCTGATAGACCTTCTTCTAATGAGAAACATATGGATAATTAACATGCATAATATCTTCCCTCCTGATGAGAGGTTTTTCTTTAAGAGGTTCCTGCACATGCTTTACCTCTGTGGAAGTAGTAACCAACATAAGCTAAATATCTGGATCAACTATCTTCTTAGGTGTTCATTGTTCATTCTTTGTGTGTTGTAACTTGATCATCCATGTGCCATTTTCCTTATTTTTGGTCTAGGAAATCTTTAACCTTGTGTGGCTTTCCACAATACACGTAGATGTGGTTCTTGGGATACTCACGTTGGTAATGATCTAGGGACCCAAAATTATAACAAGTCCCACATGAACCTTCCTCTACCACCACAACCTATTATCCTATATCCACCTTGGAACCCATCATCTCCATTAGTACACCCTTCTTTAGGTTGGGACTCCTATTTACTGGGAGCTTCTTGCCATAGTGATCTATCAAAATATAGCCTCACATGCCTCATGAATTTTGTATATTAAATGGAAATTAGTTGTACCATGGGTATGTGCATCAAAAATATTGCAGTACATAAAGACATTATTCATTGTTGCATGGTGTAAGAGGGGGAAATTTTGAACATCACGATTCTTGTGGAAAATATCATAAGAATGTAATAGTGGGTGCATATTCCTACGTGGAAAACTATCCTTATTATGCCTTTCCACATTCGTAATTGGTGTACTATAATCCACTTGGTGTCTCATGCATTTGAATCATCATAAATCTTATCCAATTGTTTAGCCATAGATGTTATTTTCACCTCAATAAAAGGCTTATTCAATGTCTACACTACCAAATGATTCAACACATAGAGCTACTTCTAAAGCATCACATAGATCAATTAATGTTTTATGTGATAATGCCCTTCGAAATGAAGTTAGGAAGCCTTGAATGAACCACTTTGTACATATTGGATCGATGAATATCTAAGATAGCTTAGAAAATAGAGTTTTAAAACACCCAACATACTCCCTTACACTTTCAGATAAACCCTAATTGATGTCCTTGAGTGCACTAATACTCTATTTCTCAAACTATGGAATATGAAATTCAGCCTAAAATGTAGTGCGTAGTGTATCATAATCCATTGCAGTCTAGTGTGGATCATACTTTCTATATTAATTATGTACACAAACTTGAAGTGTGGTGGAAAATTGACTTTCATTTCTATTTGAATATGTTATGCCCTTAGTTATCCCTAACAATTAACACTTGTGCTCATGATCAACAACATCATCCACACCTATATACTCTGGAAAGTGAAGAGACATATCAAAGAAAACTTGGGGTGTATGTTGTTTTACTTGTTATGACTGCAATGGTTGGTGGGGTGGTTATTGGGGAGATTGTTATGGTGGAAGACCCTACCATGGGTTAGGACTAAACCCATATCCCGATCCTTCACGGGATTCCCTCTACACAAGGCGGTCTTACTCCTCCTTATCCTACCACCGTGACATATGGTCATGTAGATGAACTTCTTTGTGTCCTAGTTGTTATATTGAATCGAACACCTATTATTTGTGTTGTAGTAGCACCTATAGGATTATTTCAAATAGTTTTTGTACCAACACTCTGTTTGTGATGACACACATGTAAAAATATCCCTAAAAGTACTTCCAAACATTTGCACTTGCTACAGTATCATGTGCGCATCCCTAATCTATTGCGCTTCCTAAGATGAAACTAAAATATGCCTACCTATATCTCCTTCCCAATGTGGAGATCCTTCTTTCTCTCCCTCAATATGATGCTCTTCAAAAACTACCTTTGGATCTAGAATACCTTGAATAAGGATTAGGTAGGTAAATTGGGTCAAATGTGCATGTGTAGTCCTCATTCTCTCCTTAGTGCACTCTCATCAAAATCCAATGGGGTCTCTCTACTACTCTTTACCAATGTCGAGAGGACATGATAATACAACTCCTCATCTTCCACATGGCTCTCATAACTTCCTCTAGTCATCATTCTTCTCAACAGTAGTACCGCATCAACTTCCCTCTATCACACCTCATTATAATTGAGTCATCTTTCCTCTCTCTACCTTTCTTTCTCTATGGCTACTAGCATCCTTCCCAAACCTATTCCCACCCCTATGTGTGGTGGGGGTTTAGCTAACCATAGGTAAGTTCTCCATTCCTAGTTCTACCATCAAGATCTTGATAGCTAAGGTTATCACGCGCAAATATGATCCTCTTGGTTCACACAAGAACCATAACTATGCTCATTTATAGATAAGAATATGTTGGGATTGCATATTCCCAAGTACAGTTGCATAGTAAAACTTCATACCAATGATCTACAAATTTAGTCCATGTCTCATCTAAATCAAATAATGTTTGATATTTCTCCTATTTCCAAGCTCTCTTTCTTGGCTAGAGACCTCTATTATCTAAGTAAGCTACCAACCACTAGTACAATTCTGCTGGGAAAATTTGAAGAGAATCTCATACAAGTAGTCATAAATATTGTTTTCTACCCACTTTCACATGTCAAAATCAGGCCCAATGATATATATTTGTGCAAAAACATCTTAGCCTTTCAATCTTGTCCAAAGACAATTGATATGCCATCTGCATGCAACATGTTGGAAGACAAATTTAAAATATATTCGACAATGAAACAAAAATGTAGTCTTTGTTTATGTAAACCAGAGCTATGCTCATTGACACCTCTTCCAGACAAGTTTGGAAGCTCACTCAAAGCACACGTAGTTGCCAGGTCCCTCCTTTTTTTATGATCAATATGTTAGCATGCATGTTAATCATATTTATAATCAAGTCAATTATTCATGCAAATATAATAAGGAAACTTAATGAACATAAAGAATAATTAACAAGATCTGAATTCACATAATTTCATACTCATACATAGTTAGTTTAGCAACCCAAATACAATTATCCATTACAAATCATAATCATAACATAGAAGTTGAATACATCATAGTTCAATACATCACTACACATGACTGTGTACTCTCATATAGAATTCAAACCCTAAGACTATATAACACCCAAAAATTGTCGACTCCTCTCTTGAATCTTCATACACATAAATAAAAACTCTCTCACAACAAGATTTACTCTCTGTATATAAGGGTGGGGACTTTCCCTTCACCGCTTCATGCACTCACCTAATAATAGGTGTGCGTACACAAATAACTTGCATGCTTTTTACACTATGGTAATAATAGACTAAGTTAATTACACAATGTGATTTAATTCATATTATTAAACCTCTTCATGCATGTGCTTTATCCTACTATGTATGTGATTTCTCTTCCTTTCTTGGCCGCTAAGTCTTCATGTTTTTATCTAGTTGTGGATCTTTTCTTAAGCGACACTCCAAATTTTCTTGTCTATTTTTAGCCTCTACGAGAATTTGGCTAATTCCTTGATTACATGCTTGTATACACGTATCCTTGCATGGTGCCATGTTACCTGTTGTGTGAACCCCTTGCACGCTATTATGTTCTCTTATGTGTAAGTAATCTTGCACATAATCCTTTCATTGATACTTATTCAATTTTATATAACCAACACTTATGAATCCAACTACACACACACACACACACATGGATATATCTTGTGCATGTTTCATCAAATAATTGATTTAATTTAACATGGGTAGAATACCACATAATTTCAGTAACATTTGTAAATTTTTTAAATGGTACAACAAATGTTTGGCATTGTTAATTGTCATACCGTATTTATACATAAAACATGTTGATGATAGATATTCTTTAAAATTCTACATGCATGATTATACATATAAATAAACTTGCATAAACATCTTTTAGTACCCTTTTACTATCATTCACTCAAATTACAAATTTTTGAAACTCTAAAAATATTTTTGGACTTTTTGACATATAAGTGTGCAAGTCATGCATAATCTCTTCCACTTTTGCAACATTTTCAAATATATTAACAATTTTGTATGTAAGATTCATTCTACGAGTCATGCAAGAATTGGAATCATATATGAGTCAATTATTATTTTTAGTCAAATAAAAATACCATTTCTATGCCCCAACATTATTGATGCCTTTGTCATCATCAACACACACTAACTTGATATCTATAATATAATCATCCATCCTAGTTATATCCCTTAAATTAGAAATAACCAATTTGCAATGGTTTTTAACATTGGAATTTCCAACCATTTTATGAACCAATAATAGATGAGGTTTCCTTTAACGGTTCTCAAAATTATAAACATTTATTTAAACCCATGTTGTTTTGTCAAGTGTTGTGACTTCATCGATGGAAATTGAGGTAAACCATATTTTTTACTTTTTCTTTTAAATACTCATTAATCATTACGAGACATTTTTTAATTTCCCAAGCATTATTATATGACCAATGTGACTTTGTGGTGTTATAAAACACATTATGTTGAAAAATATTATAATCTAAAAAATCATAAATATGTTTTCCTTAAAAAGAATATGGTAAATAGTAAAAATATCTAAATTTTGACATGTAGATTTGACTAAATAATTTTTCCTAATTTATTTTTTATCATTCCTCCTTTCTCAAAAAGATGTTATAGACATTTTTGGTCATTTTTATACTTTGTTGTATATCTTACATGCATGCATTCATTTGCATTTTTCCATCTATGTGTTTTTTTCTTTCTTAATGTTTCTTCTTTATTGAAAAATATCTATTTTCCTTGATGTTTTTAGTTGTTTCAAACTTAAGTTGGATTTTGTGGTCCTTTCCTAGTTTCCAAATACATATTACAAATATACATTCTATTAGAGTATCATTATTTTTTATTGGCTCTATCGGTTCAATGAAATTATTTTTGCCCAACTAACCTTAAAATACCTTTTAATTATTCATCTACTTATCTTCCTTCACAAAGAGTTTTGATAGTTTTTCATCTGAATTTGGTGTTTGATTAGGTTTAGAAATTTCTTCTAGTAGTTACATATCATCATCAGTAATGTATTCTAGTATACTTCTTCACTTACATTTGTGAGTAGAATTTTTTTTGAAGTTGGTATTCGATGAAAAGTTTAAATCTCTTCTGGTATTTACATATCATAATCATGCTTATCCTCCAATAGAGGAATTTCAAGTTGAGGAATGTCTTAAAGTGGTGGCTTGTCATCACCAATAATATCTTTAAGTGGTGACATGTTATGGTGATTGGTTCATTCATGTGGGACACTAGTATTAGTGGTGGTTCTGTTAACCATTTAACCTACCTAGAATAAGGCCATATGTCAGAGTAGTTTTTTTTAATAAATCGCCACACAGTGAATTTTGCTAAGGCTGAGAATCTAAAAAATTTCAATTTTCAGACTTCAGTTTTTAAGCTCGATTTTAGAATTGCATTTGAGATTTTTCAAGTCCAAATCTTCAATGAGTCAAATTTTCAGACTTTCAGGTTTTCAAGTTTCCGGACTTTTTGGTTCATTTTGTTTAAAATCCCTCTTGGAATTTTGAAGTCGAATTTCAAAAGTCTAAAAATTCAAAATTTTTGGTTTTCGGGTTTTGGCGTTCTCGAGTCTTTTTAGTATTTACACTTAACATTTTCCAAATTCTAAATTTCGAAAGTCTAAATTTTTAGACTTTCAAGTTTTTGCTTTTGGACTTTTAGTTGCCAATTCGTCTCTTTGCTTCCCTTTTTTCTGAAGTCTAAAATCCCAAATTTTCAAAGTTTCCGGGCTTTTAGGTTTCGAAACTTCAGAGGTTCTATGGATGATTAATTCTCACCTACCTCCGTACGGATCATATTTTTACCATTAATATTAGGATTTCCATATAAACTCAAATTTTTACTTTTCATTGTTTATCCGACACATTCGCTTTTCCGACATCTTTTTCAAGGTACATTTTTTGTTTAATTTTATTTTGGTTTTAGGTCTTTTTCTTCCTTTTTTCTCCTCATTTGGTTTTTTCTCTTGGTTTCCCTCTACTTTTTTGTGTTTTCATCCTTTTGGTTCACCATGCTTCATTTGTGAGTTTTCTCTAGGTTTTTGAGTATGTCCAGGGGATATTTTTAAGTCCCTCGTACTTCCTCCTATTTCTCATTTTCCATCTTGGATTTTAACATTTATTTTATAGTTCCTCTAGAGATCATTCGGAAATACTTTTCAAAAAATTCATTTTAGAGAACCCCTTTGCAAAAATCTTGATTTTTCCAATTTCAAGATTTCTTGCTTTTAATTTCAGAGAACTACCGCCGAAGAACTATTACTTTTGGGTTTTCAAACTTTTTGACTTCGGGAAACTATTTTAGAGATTTCAGTTTTAGGTTTTCAGAGAATCGGGATTTTAGGTTTTCGGGACCTTTGACGTCGGAAATTTTTTTCAGGATATTTCTTCTACTGATTCCTTTAAAAAAATTTGTTCGGGATTTCAGAGTTTCCTTGCTTTTGGGTTTTCAGAATTTCTACAACATTCACAGGTTTTGATGTCTACCTCCACTTTGAAGGGAAAAGAGAAGATGAAGTACACATTTCTTGGGGTTTCTCCCCAATCCTGCTTGACCTCTGACTTAGGAAATATTGGGGACACCGATCTAGGATAGATTGATCTTCCCGAGTTCTAGGAAAGATTAAAGGCCCCGAACAAAAATCCATGGATGCAGGCCATCTTTGACAGTGGTCTTGCCCTTGCCACTAGTTTTCCCACATCCATGCAATGCCCAAAGTTTTTCCTAGTTGCAAGCATCCCACTACAACGAGAACTCTATGTCGATAAGAGATAGCGATGATAAGGTGGTGATCTGTCTGGACCGGACTTCTTTGAAGACTTGTTTAAACTTCCAAATGTTCAAGATTACACCACTATCTCACCTGAAATAGTAGTTGAGCACTGGGATAAAAAAGAGGAAGTATGCTCGAAGGTCATGATGAAATCCTACCTGACTAAGAATTTTTCCAAGTTTCCCAAAACTATACATCGATCGGATTTCATTCAGGAAGTCAACGATCTCATTATACTTTTAAGTAGAGTTTCAGGTCTTCCTTCCACAAAGGAATTACAAGAAAGGATGTTCTTATACATAACAACTATCAATAAAAGTGACGATTTCATTGGATGGGGTGAACATATTAGTAGCAACATTCGCTATCAGTTGGGCAAGGTGGTAGAAACCAAGACTTTCTACATGACATATTTTCTAGTATATGCGGCTACTGCTATGGGGGATTTTTCAAGATTGAATACTAGGGGGTGTTTGCAACACCTCCCAAATATATGAGTTTTATCCCCAACTTACTCTGGACAAGGGGAGCAAGCACTTCCAAAGAATCAATGATGCTTTCTTTGTTGTTTTCCTCTATCGCTTCGACAAGGAGCTATATAATCAGTGGGTTTCGATGAGGATTTTCAAGAGGTGCGAGAATGGGGAGCAATCTACTTTCAATTTCCCACATTCACCTACCTTTGAATTCCGGGTTTCATAGGCACCCCAAGCAAGTTACCGAGGTGCCCCACTGACAAATGGGTTCTTCTGGAATTGGTTTGGTAGTTGTTGGATTACCATAAAATCCAAAATAAGTGTCACAAGGTAGGAATGCATTTCCCTATTTCAATTAGCAGGTATTCTTGCCCAAATATCCACAAGGAAAGAAATGTGGATGCGAAATGGCTGAGGTAACCCTGTGGACCTTCCACTTGTAAACTAATTTTGATTATTGGGGTAAGTTCGGGGAGACAGGTAAGTCCAATGCTCATGTGCCCCAATTAGAAGACATATGGATTCATTGTCGGGATGAGTACATCATGTAGAAAAGAGATTATGAGAGGTTAACTCTGGATGAAGTGTGGTAATTTGGATTGGCTGATGTGCCAAAAGACTTGTAGGATAATGATGAGGTCCTAGATCCATCATACAAGAATGAAAATGTTACCAATCAACCATTGTCATTGGTTGATTGGTATGTGGAAGAGTGCAACAATACTAAAGAAAGGGCGGGGCCCATTCTAAGGAGAACCTTCAGTTGGTTGGCCACCTTGGGAATCTCACCCAAAGGGGAAGGTCAACCTACAAATACAGGGTCTACATCAGCAACAAACCAACCAACACCCACAAAAGGAAAGAGTTCGACTCAAAGGGTTCCTTCCATTCCAAATAAGATCTCATTTGTGGTTGGTGGTTCATCTCTTTCTAGGCTTGCTGCTTCGAAGATTATAGCATCTACAGCTCCAGCTACTAAGGTAGTTGAAGTGAGTGACTCCCCTAGTGTCATTAAAGATCCATCCCATCTTCCCCTTCCTCCATAATCACTTCCAATATTCATTCCCTCCACTTCTACCATCATTTCTTCCTTCCCATTTCCTTCTAGGGCCTAGGTATATTTGTCACTTCATGTTCTATAAGTGGGAAAATATTGGGTCACCCATTTCCTCTTCACTTCCTTTAGCAATCCCATTTTCTTCAATTTCAACCCCTAGAATTGCTTTGTTAATTCATATGGTTGTCCTCACACCCACACCTTCCATCATTGCTACCTCTACTTAGATATCAAGCTGGAATTCCTAGTGATCTTACCCTAAGCCCGATGTTGCTACTCCATCTTCCTCGACTCTAGCCATACCAGAGTGTCTGTTTAGCCAGAATACTAAGAAAAAGAAGAAGTTTCCTCTTAGAGATTTAATATATCTTAGTATATTAGAATCTATACCCAAAAGGTAGGCCAAGAGACCGAGAACTATATCAAGTCTAACAGTTAATCCATCTGGAGAGTGTGTGATAGAGGTGGCTACCCCTGTTGAGGGGAAAACTAAATAAACCATCATAGTAGCAGATTACCAGATCTCAAAGTTCTCATTAGGGAAGGCTACTCATGAAGGAGCCAAGCAGGATGTACACACTACTCTGGAGGCCCTCTTGGAGAAATACGACAAAGACAAGGCCAACAAGGATGATATTAAGGCCAAATTCAAGTACCTCACTACACTACTACGCAGACTAAGCTAGCCCACAACATCTATTGACATATCAATTACTACGGCCATGAAAATTTCATCTACAATTGATGATATCTCCTATCATGAGCTTGAGAAGCTAGGCCAGAAAGGGAGAACAGTAAATGGGTGGATGGAAATAATCTTGCAAGAGGCCAATCCTTTTATTAAGGAAGCCGTTGAGATTTATACTAATTTACAGGTTGTAAAAACTACTATTGCTAAAATGGATGAATCTTTCTCTGAAGATAATAATAACTTAAACTTAACTTTGGAAACATGGAGTAACATTAGAGAGGAAGATTTTGATTTACTTGTAGGAAGAGGTAATTGATGATGCCTCTAAATTGTTTGAATATCAAAAGGCTATGGAATTCTGGTGTCAGGTGCTACAAGATCTGATCAAGAAATTGGAAGAGAAGTGAGTGGAGATTACAGATGCCCTCAATGATATCTCGGAGGAGTTTGACAATGCCAACTGCAAGTTCTTCAATGAAAATATTGATGCTCTTCCCGAGGACCAGATTAAAGAAAATTTCAAGGATTTGGTGAAGCGGGATGATGATGTTGCGAAGACTTTCAACAGTGAATCCATTGATTGATTGGTTCTATGTCATAATTTCATAGGGAGACTAAGGAAAGTCACAAATAATAGTGTGGTTAATTTTCATTAGTTGTGAGAAACTATTTTCCTTTTGTTGATTAAGAGTTACATTATTGTTGTCACTAAAGTGGATACTTGACATGTGCTTGTGATTATTATCTTGATAGATTATCTATGTATCAAGTCAAATCTAATCTCTATATTGTGTATGTTTAAAGTTTAGCGAAGGAACGTGTGCTTCTAGTCTGTGGTATATTATATCATTTCCAAGTTGCAATAGGTGAAGGTGGTCGACGATGCAAACATCATACCCACATTAACCCTTCCATAAGTTGAGCACCCCTTTTCTTGTTACATCACCACTTATAGAATATATTTTATTTCTTTGCATTTTCTCTCCCTAATCCCACAAAATATTAGCATAGGTCTAGTTAGCCATCTTTCTTACATTAGAAGTAGTATTGTGTTTAATTTAGGAAGAGGAAGCCAACCTTCTCTGGAGGTTCACCTCAAGCGCAAGTCCCATAGCTTGAGATGTGATCCCATGTGTCCCAATCAAATTGAATGCGGTGATTAATTCTTAGGCCATTCAGGGGTGCAGTGACTTGGTGAAAATAGGTTCTTTGAGTGAAAGGGTTTTTCTATTATTATTGAAAATTAATATCAAACTTACCAAAAATAAAATAAATTTTTTAGTTAATCATCTAGTATTGTATTTGGTTTTGATGTCACGCATGGGAATTATTTGTGGCTGGTTAACATAATATAATATGCTATTTTTAATAATTGGTCTCCCCTCTTAGAATTATCAATAAAGGACATTGTAAATATTATAATCAAGTGTTATTTATATAGTAATAAGTTTTCAATAAGAAGTTGTATAATTCTTTGTGAGTAGTTTTAGGAAAACTACAACCAATTACTAGAGGAAGGCATAAAATTTGCATCTAGATGGTTGTATTTTCTTAACATCTAATTAGTTGTAGTATGTTGTGGGATGGATACATAAAATTTGATTGAATAAAGAATATTGATGGATAATAATTAGCAATTAAGTTATAGTATATAGTGATATGGTTGTAAAGCTTAGTTAGGCATGAATTTATGTAAGTAGTTCGAAGACAAAAGTGATAATCTCTCACTTGTAGAACAATTTCATACTATCAAGTGGTCTCCTCAAGAGTATATGAGTGATTTCAACCTCCGTTTTGATAAGACTTGGAAACAGATCCTCGACACTTATAAGGCCATCCCCAGATAGCACATTTTTATATTACTTACGAGCATTGAATAGTGATGTTTCCATCATGATCCAATCCATGGGGGAACCATTATCCCTGATGCTTATGAAATCATCATACGAGCTGAAAATTGTTTAATTCAAGCAGGTAAAATTACTCCTAGACCTCCCATACCTGTTTTTGTAGAGCTTGTAGTCCAACAACTAGTTATTGCCCCAGTTCTAATAGCTTCTACTCCAATAGCTACTCATGCATCCAATCCCTCAAATGACCTGGCTGAGGTGAAGTCATTGTTACAAAATTTTGGGAATGAACTCGTAGTAATGAAGAGGAAGCAGTCCCAATATACTCACCCTTTCCAATCCTAGTATCAAGAAAATTGTCCTCCATTTCAAGGAAATAGTCAGCCACAGAGCCAAGCCATAACCCAAGCTGTAAATGTGAAGCCTTTAAATTTTCGGAACCACTCTGATTCCAATTCTTCCAGAGCTATAGTACAAGTCTAGAACAACCTCATCTAAGAATATGAATTGTTCTACCCTTGTTCTCAGCCCCATAATCAGAATCTCTACCCAAATGGAGTTTTAAGTCAAGCCCTTATGGTCTAAAGTATATCCACTCTACCCGAATCATTTGTTAAGCCATCTACTTCCGAAAGTCAAGACCAACCTCTGGATGAAACCACACTACTAAATTGGCAAGCAAGAATAATTTTGTGGTTTAAATACTAATGCCTCCACTGTAGCATCCAACACATGTTCTAAGAAAAGGGAAATAGATACACAGTCTTCCAATACTGACCAAGCATCTACTTCTTAGTCCCCAACACAAGTACCAGATGGTAAAGACATGAAAAGAAATCATCAGAAATATCTACTTGATCAATCTACAAAGAAAGATGGAACTTCAAGTATCACAATGCCTAATAAGCATTATCCAAAGGAGGACCCCAATGCCCCAAAAGGCATTAGCAAAGTGGGAGAAATTCCATTCAGCATTGTGGAGAAAATGAAGAAAACCAATTTGAGTGTCACAATGTGGGATGCACTCTCGATTCCTTCGATTCCTTTTCAAGAGAATTTACTACGAGAGACTTTGAATAGTTTTGGCACTACTAACCGATCATCAGGTCAGGAAGTAGCAGTGATGACCAGCTTATGCCAACCCGAGATGAAGATACATGCTAAGACCAACAAGCCCCCACCATTTTATATCTCACTGATTATTGGTGAGCATTTGGTGCATAATTGTATGATCGATTTTGGAGCTAGTAGTTCCATAATGCCTAAATAGGTCACATATGTACTATAAATTCCATATACTCCAATTACAAGAGGGGTTGTTCAACTTGATGGTACTGCAGTCCAAATTGTGGGGGTCATTAAAGGGCTTCAACTTACTATCCATGCATGTCCTAGCTTGACATTTACAGGACATATCTATCATTGATCTTCCTCCCCTCTTTTCCATTTGTTTATCACAGGATTTCACCGCAAAAATGGGTGGTTATTTGTCATCAAACTGGTCACATATGATCCTAAGGACCAGGTATGGAACTAAGGTAACTATAAGGGTAGAACCAATCTGTCACAATCATGTGGAGCCTTACACATCCAAACCCATAGAAAGTAATTATGCCATTTGTGACCACGAAGATGAGAATGCGGATCATGAACAAACTACTCTTATAGAGGAGGTGCCTAATACAATTCTTGATGAGGTAAGTATAGGCCATCAATACAACCCATATGCCGATTTATTGGCTAACGAAGAATCTGGTCTATTGTTTTTGGATAAGACTGGATTGGGAACTTATTGCATATGTTGGTACCCAATTTTTTTCTCCTTTTCAGTTTGGGTAGCATCAAAGATATGGCATGAAGCTTGAAGAAAGATGGATCATGGTGTGTGTCATTTTGGAGCCAGGGATATGATCTAACTAGCACTCAGATTTGTGGAGAGATGGATAGCACTCAAATAGGACTTGATCTTATCCTAACTATTTTAGGTTTTCCTTTCAACCAAGGTAAGAGAATCTATTTTGTAACCATCATATGGTGAAGAAGATGAAGATATCCCTCAATTTGTGCAAATAGTGTGAAAAGGGCCTTGGGAAAATATGATCAACACTCCAAATATGACTTTCAAAAGTTGTCACTTCTAGATTATGGAGATAATTTCAATGTAATGCAAGGGTTACTAAAGAAATTTGGAATCTTGATCTGTTTCGCATACTTTAGAAAATGAATTTTGATCTTCTTGTGGGTATATAGCTCAAAAAAAGGGGTAAAACAGGTAGGATTAGTTGTTTTGAATGACTTTGGGTGGGAATTTAGATAAGACAAACCAAGGTCCGCTAGACTCTTTGAGGATTTTAGCAAAATATAGAGAAAATTAATAGTAGAAAGGATAAAAATGGTTAATCATCCCTTCAACTAGGGTATGTGCATCAAATGGAAGCCCAAATCAGCACTTTTCCACACAATATTTGATCATCTATCACAAAATCTTGAGTTAGAATGAACCAATGAAGCATTTAGCAATCACTATTTAATCATGACCTAAGGTACACCCAAAGGTTTACAAACAATCTCTAAAATCAAGGAAGGTAAAGTGATTTTAAATTTGTTTATCTCTTTATCAGATGAAAGCTCTTCTAAATGTGAGATTGCAAATTCCACTAAACTATCACAAGAAATGAGACCATGTATGATTAAGAGAGAGTTTAAACATAAGACTGCAACAGAAATAGAAACAAAAATTTGAAATGCATTTTGAAATGTAAGCATTCACATATTTTTCCCAAAGACAACACAAAATAACTCAAAAATGATCAGATTTATCAGCATGGGAATGTTTTGAAAAAAAATCTCAAATCTTGTTAATGGATATACATGTGCAACCAACTTAACATGATTTGAAATCTGATACAAAGAGAGTTACATGAGTTTCTCAAGTGGTCACTTAGAGAATGGGCTTCTTCCTAGATTTTCCCATGAAATTTTTAGTTTTCCAAGATTTTTAAACTCTTCCAACCCTTTGCATGAAAAATTCATGCAATATATAGCTTTCAATCTCCTTCGAGTCTTCTTTCCTAAGAAAATAATATGCCAAAGGATAAAATTTGTTACAAAATTCCTCATGATTTACAAATAGGGACGTTTAACAGAACATGTCCAAAAAGTTACCAGTTGTCTCAAAAAGAGATGAATCATTGCAAAATTTGCATCATTATCCATTGTGGAGGCACATTTTTCATCTTCAAAGCATGCAGACCCTCTTCCTTTCAAAATTTCATCCTTATCCCTCCAAAATTTGACTTTACAACTTTTGGATCTAATATTTCACATTTTTTGATGGGTTAGGGAAAAAATTCATTTAAAAAACATCTCTAATATTCAAATTGATCCTCAAAACCAATTGCATTGGTCCTTGCAAGCACAAATGACATGAATTTGTCAAAATTTTGATGAAAATTGATGCAAAAAACACATCTCCAAACTTCTTGGAGCTCAAATGGTGGCCAAACTGAAAAATGCACAGTTACCGTTGATCTTCCTTTATCTTTTAATCTGATCCCTCCACGTGTGACAATGTGATTGGAAATGGGCTTGGGATCACTTTTTGACATTTTAACACTTTTGGAAAAATGTAAAAATTTGACATTTTTCTCCACCCCTCCGCCCTTTGAAAATGAGCTTGACATGTGTCCTATTGTGGGTCTTAGCAGAATCATGGATCGATTCTACTATTTTACCCCTTTTTGGAAAAAGTGAAATTTCCAAAATATCATCGCATCTCCACCCTTCCACCCTTTGCTTCTGATATGGGTCCTAGTAGACTCGATGCACTCCAAAATTTCATTTTATACCTATTTTTCCTAAAAGACAAAATTTCCATATTTTCCCCGTGGGCCCACTCCCTTGCTCTCTCTCGACCTTGCCACGTGTTCATCCGGGATTCACTACGGAGTTCAGCTTTGTTTTGTCACTTTAATCTTTTAACCAAATAAAGTCAAAAACTTCAAAAGAACCCAACCACCCATGATTCCGTCCTTGGCTCACTTCAAGTCGCCACGTGGTCCATTCTCGATTCATTGCTTTGGCATTAGGAATTTTCTTTGCACTTTAACTCTTTTTCCAAAATGCCTTAAGGCAAAAAAAGACCCACTACTTCTCCTCCAATCAAAACACACCACGTAAGCAACATTAGAACCAATCAAAGTAAAGCGGAGCCATGGGACCAAATTCACCCTTTTGCCAAAAAAGCAAAAAATGATAAGTTAAAACAATTTTCCATCGTTGTCCCTCGGCCAATTAGAACAAGCCACATTGCCGATGAATGCTGAAGAAGAAATTGATGGGAAAATGATGCTCATTTGACCGATCAAAACACATAGAAAATGCCAGGGATGCCTTAGAATTTGATTTTTTCACTAAGGACGACAAATTTCTCGAAATTAAACCAATTGAAACATGTTTTCAAAGCATTTTTATCATGGAATTGGATTTTCAATGGAATACAAGTGCAAATCGATCAATTTTAAACTTCCATGATTGGGCAAAAAGGAAAAATGGTAGAGCCCGTAGATTTTGGAAAAATTAGGGCACAAAATAGGGCACACATGCAAATTTATTTCAAATTGGGGAAAAACAACAAGTTTTTGAGCATTTCAAGGCATTTCAAATGGAGGGAAAAGTTGTAGACCACCAATTTGAGAAAAAAATTTCAGAGCACACAAAATGAAGGAAAAATTTAGGGCAAAATGGTGCAAGCTCAAAAATGGCACCAACATCGGCTCCTGCTAGGATGGGCACTCCTAGTGAGTGCCACAAGAACAAAAGAAGTAGACCAAGTGCCAAAAATAACCATTGGGAAATAGAGTCAAAAATGTAGGGTAGAAAAACTAGACCCAATCGACAAAAAATGGCTAAGAACAGGCAAACCATAAACCGACAAAAATAGCAAAAATAGAGCCAAAAAACAAAGACTATACACTATACAAGTGGTGCATACCTCAAATTTGGGGATTAATCCAAGAAATGCTTCAGATGCCTGCCATTAACAAGTAGTTCAAGCAATTCCCCATCTAAGTCCTTGAGAAAAAAGGTATTTTCACCAATTCTAATATCAATGGAGTAAGGCCCATCCATAATGCATCAAATTTACCATGTTTTCCCTTATCTTCATGCTTGCTATCCCATAACAAAACTAGATCTCCAACATTGAAATCCCTAGGAGTGACCTTCTTGTCAAACAACCTCTTCAACTTCTCTCTAAATCTGACATGCCTTTGGTGGGATGCTCTTCTTTCTTCATCCACTCAATAATCGATTAATCCTTACTTCATATAAACTAACCTCTTGATCTTCAAGTTGTTGAACAAATTGAAATGAAGATAATTGCAGATGTAAGGGAAAGCAGAGCTTGAGTTCCATACACCAACTCAAATGGGCTCTTACCAGTATCTCTTTTGGTAGTGATTCTATCAGCCCAAACTATAAATTTCAGTTGTTCACCCCATTTTCTCTTGTTTAACTCCAAGGTTCTCCTAATGATCTTCAACAAGTTCTTATTGTTAGACTCAACTTGTCCATTTCCTTGAGGGTTATAGTTTGAAGCATAAGTTAGATTGGTTCCATACTCCTTGCACATTTCCATCAAGGGTTTAGCTCTGAAACACATGGCATTATCAGCAACAATCTTGACTAGCACACCAAATATACATATGATATGATTCAACAAGAAGTCCATAACAACTTGGTGTGTTTCTTTCTTGGTGGGGATTGCTTCTACCCACTTGGTGAAGTAATCTGTGGCTATAAGGATCCACTTATGTCCAACACTAGAAGGGTCTAAAATCTCACCAATGAAGTCTATTCCCCATTGTTTGAAAGGAGCTTCAATTGATACAAGCTGCAAAGGAAGGGATCCTGAAGCTTTCATTCTTCCAGAGAAACACTGGCAGCTTTCACATTTTCTAACCAGTAGGGTTGCATCTTTGAAGAGAGTAGGCCACCAATAACCAGCTCTCAAAATTTTGTGTGTTGTAACCCTTCCAAAAAAAGTGTCCTCCACAAACTCCCCATGGAAATCAACAACTATTTTGGGAGCTTCATCTTCAATTACACATTTCAAGAGGACACCTTCAGGGTTCTTCCAAGCCAGCCCAAAGTCAATGATGATGTATTTTTGAGAAGCCAACTTGAGGGCTCTTTTCTAATTTTTATTTAAATGATTAGGGAAGCATAGGTGTCTGAGGTAAAATATTACATCCTTGTACCACTCAAAACTTACCAACTTCTCAAGAACATCTGCCCTTTCTTCCTCTACTTCATTCACTTCCACAGTCTACAAGTTTCTCTCAACCATAAGCTTAGTAAGACCCAAACCTCTTACCAACTTTGTGGTTTTGATATCCATGTCATATTCCTACACTTTGTTCACCCATCTACATCTTTTTCTTGAGATCTCCATCTCTGATAAGATGTCTTTTACCATGGTGTGGGGAACATAAGCAACAACTTTTGAACTTAAGATATAAGGCCTGAAAACCTTTGTTACTTTCACCAAGGAAAATGCTTGTTTTTCCATGATTGTGTATTTTAACTCAAGTAGCTTGTAAAGCCTTGCTAAAGAAGGCAATAGGCCTCTCAGCCCCATCTTCATCCTTTGTAACAAAACAAATGCAATGGTATTTTTAGAAGCAAAGGAGAATATTTGGAAAGGCTTCTTGTAATTCGGAGCTACTAAGATAGGTGCATGTTTCAATGCTTCTTTGATTCCTTCAAAATCCTGAATAACAACCTCCTCCCATTTGATAACTTTGTATTTATTTAACATGCATGTAATAGGAAGAGTCAATTTAGAAAAATTAGACACAAACCTTCTAATGAAATTGATCTGCCCAAAGAAGGATTGGATGCCCTTCTTTGTTCTTGGAATTGGAACCTTGCTGATTTCTTCTACCCTCTCAGGGTCAATCATGACACCAACCTTTGAAATAATATGACCAAGAAACTTGGCCTTTTATACCCCAAAATAAAACTTCTTTGGATTGAGAGAAATTCCAAATTCTCTACATCTGATCAACATTCTTTCCAAGTGTTGCAAGTGATCTTTTCTGCTCCTTGAAAACACAGTCACATCATCCTGATAAACTACAATGAAGTCATTTATGTAACCAAAAAGCAACATCCATTGCTCTTTGGAAGGTAGCTCCAGCATTCATGAGACCAAAAGGCATTCTTACATAGACATATGTTCCCCAAGGAGTGGTAAAGGTAGTTTTAAATCTTTCTAACTCCTTGACAACAACTTGATTATAGCCAGAGAAACCATCCAAGGTGGACAACAATTCAGATCTAGTCACTAACTGCAACATGTTTTCCATGTTTGGAAAAGGATAATTGTCTTTCAATGAAGCTCTATTTAGATTTCTGAAGTCTACACAAAGTCTGATATCTCCATTTTTCTTTCTGACTAGCACAAGGTTTGCAACCCAAGATGAATACCTTGTGGGCTGAATGATCCCTCCCTCTTTCAGTTTCTTTAATTCATCTTGCATTTTCATGGAGAGGAGTGGATTAATTGGCCTCTTGCTTTTTATGAAGGTTTGACATTTTTTTCAAGAGGAATCTCATGTTGAAACAAGTCCTCTCTATATGCTTTTAGCTCTGAATAAGACCAAGCAAGACAATCCTGATATTTCTTCAATAGTTGAACATAGGACTATTTTTCTTCTTTGTTTAGATTGTTGCCCAACCAAACTTTTCTTGGTTTATCATTAGTGCCCAAGTTATGCTCTTCCACATCCCTTGAGGAAGACATGTTTCTATTGATGATGCAATCAACATTGTCAAAATTTGACTCAAGTGCAACAAGACCTCTAGGAATGGTGTTAGTTTTCAATTAGATGATATCCTTTCCAAACAAAGTCTCTCTTCCTTTAGTCACACACACCATTGGTTCCCAATCAATATTCTGATCTACAAAATCACCTTGATTTTGTAAGAACCTTTGCACTTGAGCATCATCATTAAACACTTGCCAATGCTTGATGTTGTTAGGGACAGTTGGCCTAGTTAACACTTCAATATTGTACTCACAATAAGGTGAAATAGTGTAATTTCCAAATCTTGACCCCAAAACTACCAACTTTTCAGCAGAAGCATTGAAACTTTTGTCATGATGCACAATGTTGAAGGAATCAAACATCTCAATTAGATCCCAAACTGCATGTTTATACTATTTCATCCGCTGATTTTTTATAGCATACTAGTTTTCTTATTTGTTTGACAACTAGCTCTGAATCTCCTTTTGCAATGATGTCCTTGACACCATACTTCCATGTAATTCTTAGACCCAAAAATAAGGCTTCATACTCAGCAATGTTGTTAGTACATTCAAAATTAATATTAAAGGAAAAAACAAACTCTTTCAAGCTAGGAGAAATCAGAATTATACCAGCACCATTTCCAAATTTGGAGCAAGCTCCATCAAATAGCAAGGTTCGAGGAAAACCTACTTGTTCAAGGCACTTTGACTGATCCATCTTGTGTTCTTTTCCATCAGCAAACCCAACAAAGTTATCAACATCAACATCAGCAAACAACACCTCATAGGAAGCATTGTTGGGATCTTCAATAAGGTGTAACATCTTCTTTTCTCCATAGAGCTTGACAAGGTTTCCTTTAATGGGAATAGTGGAAAAAACATGTCCATTTGAACAGTCCCACCAACACTTGCAGCCCACTTTCTTGACAAAAGCATACCCCATTTGGCAAGGCAATCAACAATCACAACATCAAGTTTCAAATTCTTACCCGGATAGGCTGCAAGTTGTACCACCAAACCCTTCACACAACCAACTACCAACACTTATCTTGAGTCCATGGTAGTACACTTTCCATAGGATGTTGTCACTTTGATATCCAACTCATTCATGACTTCTAGAGGCATGACATTGCATGATGCACCAGAATCAAACATATAATTGTGAAGTAGTCTATCCTTTATGATCAAAGTTGTAAAGAATGGATCAACATTCAATTGGGAATCAACCAAGGATGTCCCCAAGTATACCTCAGGTGTTTCTCCAAGATCCTCTAATGCTGGTGGTGTTTCAAGGTCTGTAATGATTGAGGAGGAGTTTCAACAACATTTACATTTCTTCTTGGGTACTCTTCTCCTCTTTCAATCCCAAGTACTCAAATGCTCTCTTCTTATGCTTAGGAATCCTAAGCAACTCAATGATTGGAACACTCACTTTGATTTGGCTCAATACTTGGGCTATGTCATATGGAACACTCTTTGGCAAGGAAACATTGGAATGGAGACAAGCAGATTCATTAGATGGCATGGGATTCTTGGTAGCTTGGGCATGAGGAGGACTGAAATTTTTTCCTGGGACAACAGAGCTTTTGGCAGGTGTTTCTCTTCTAGGAGATTCTTTGGGAATACTTGTAAGAAAGGGTGTTTTAGGTTTGGCTTGAGGCCTAACTCCCTTAACAACCTTGTCTCCTAGTGTTATACTCTTTCTCTTGAGCCACAACAACATTCATTAACAATTTTCTATCTTCCTCTAAAGGGATACCACCATCATACTTCTTAATCATCAAAGCTCTTAAGTATTCAAAGTCATTGTTAGGAATCTCAAAATATTGCACTACATCTACCTCAAGAGTATGAGAGGGAAGAAGGACTTGTACCCATTTGATGTAATCCCAAAAGGTTGTAGCTGTCCTTGCACTTATTACCTCAGTTGATGTTGCTCCTTCTTGTGAGCTTGAAGAACAACCCACCATGCAAATATCATCATCAGTACCATCATCATTATTAGCTTCACCATCTTGCTGGTCCATTTCACATGGAGGATGGGGTAGAAAACACTTATCACACTAATCAATATCAACAACTTCCTCAACAACAACAACCCTAGTAGTTAGGGGATCAGGTAACACTCTTCCTTCATGTGCTTGAGGATGTCTATTTGCAGACCCCATGGGTCCTTTCCCTCTATCATCAGATCTTTGATCACCTCTAGGATGATTGGAAAATATGTCATGGTTTTGTGCTTTTTGTTGACCTTGTGAAGTCTTCCCAATTCCCTTCTCTCCCGGGCTAACTTGTATGATATTTCTTTGATAGCCCCTGCCAAAGTTTTCACAACCTCCTCCAAATCAGCACCCTTGCTAGCTTGAGGTTTTTTAGGGTTTATCAACTTTACACCATCTCTCTTGAGAGGTTTCCCAATGGCCTTAATGTTATTTTCAATCTGTAGTGCCATGGTAAAGGCTTGCCTTAAATTGGTAGGGTTCTTGTCTCTTAGGTAATAGGCTGCTTTCTTATCAAATGCATCTACATATTTGATTAAACAAGACTCATCACATAGGGCCTCAAATTAACAAGAAACCTTCTCAATGTCTTGTTAAATCTTGTATTAAAGTCATGCACTGATTCATTGGGGTTCTTCTTGATATTTTCAAATTCAGACAAGAGAAATCTAGGATCAGTCTTGTCACCATATTGCAACCTAAATGCATTGTTCATCTCAGTCCAAGAATCAATAGAATTATCAGGTAGAGCCTTGTACCAATCCCTTGCATCCTCTTCTAGTGTATGAATGAACAATTTGACATACACATCTTCAAACTCTATTTCAAAATCCTCCATCATGTTAACAAAAATTTTGAGATGTTGATCACCAGTTATAGCATTGTTACCTTGGAATTTTGGTAATCTATTTCGACATCTTGAGGGACAAACATTTGGATAACCATCCATTCCTCTAAAGTTTATAGGACCAAAGGTGTTAACAACAAATGGAGGTCTAGGTGGGCTGAGCCATATTATTTTGAGGTGGTGATCTTGGAGGAGAAACAAAATGATGAGGAGTGAGAGGTCTTTGGGGAATAGAAATGTAATCTTCAAAATGGATATCCCCTATAGGATCAGCTTCTTGATAAACTCTAGTAGATTTGGAAAAAATAGGGGTAGAATGAGGAGCAAGATTTTCAAAGACAAATGAAGGTCCCTCTCCAGATGGAGAATGTAAATTTTCAAGAGGACTATCTGATTCAGATTTACCTAAAGAAGAACTATAGTCCTCAATGACAGGCTGATCAATCTCAAGTTCAACGAAGGGAACTTCCTTCCTTGAGCTCTACTCTCCAACCACCTTCCAAACTCTTCTCCCTTCTAACTCTGAGTTCCTTGAATCTGAAAACAACTTCTTAGCAGAGTCTCTAATGAAGAGATATCTTCTTCCTTCCAGTTTTGTAGAGATTAGCAACACCAAAAACAAATGATAGAAAGCTAAGACACTAGTATTTATCAAGATCAAAACAACATGGAGTCGCCACTAAGGAATTTCACCCTAGTTGTGCAAATGCACTAAAATACTTTGTCAAATACCTATCAACACTGAAAATCTTGCCAAAATTTATAGATCAGATCTTCCTTTTCTTGAATCTATCAACCAAAAATGTAAATGAAGTGTAACTAACTGTTGGAAACTGATAAAATTGTAGATAGAGTTTGAAACCTTTGCATACACCTTACAAATCTAAGTATAGAATGATGCTTTAACAATATATTTGTAGATAGAACTTGTAAGATACATTACCAAGGTTTGATATGCATTCAAATATTTCAAATATGTATGCACATGGATAAGATTGAACTAAGAATGTCCCTGGAAATGGCACCACTAGTGTTGGTACCCAAATTTGTTCTCCTTTTCAATCTGAGCAGCATCAAAGATATGACATGAAGCTTGAAGATAGATGGATCATGGTGTATGTCATTTTGTAGCCGGGGATATGATCTAACTAGCACTCAGATTTGTGGAGAGATGGATAGCACTCAAATAGGACTTGATCTTGTCCTAACTGTTTTAGGTTGTGCCTTTCAACCAAGGTAAGAGAACCTATTTTGTAACCCTCAAATGGTGAAGGAGATGAAGATATCCCTCAATTTTTGCAAATAGTATGAAAAGGGCCTTGGGAAAATATGATCAACACTCCAAATCTAACTTTCACAAGTTGTCACTTCCAGATTATGGAGATACTTTCAATGCAAGGCAAGGGTTACTAAAGACATTTTGAAATCCTAATCTATTATGCATACTTTAGCAAATGGATTTTGATCTTCTATGGGTATACAGGTCAAAACAGGGGTAAAAAAGGGTAGGATTAGTTGTTTTGAATGATTTTTTGGGTGGGAGTTTAGATAAGACAAACCAAGGTCCACCAGAATCTTTGAGGATTTCAGCAAAATATGGAGAAACTTAATAATAGAAAGTATCAAAATGGTTAATCATCCCTTCAACTAGGATATGTGCATCAAATGGAGGCCCAGATCTACACTTTTCCACACAATATTTGATCATCTATCACAAAATATTGAGTTAGAATGAACCAATGAAGCATTTAACAATCACTATTTAATCATGACCTAAGGTGCACCCAAAGGTTTACAAACAATCTCTAAAGTCAAGGAAGGTAAAGTGATTTTAAATTTGTTTATCTCTTTATCAGATGAAATCTCTTCTGAATGTGAGATTGCAAATGCCACTAAAATATCACAAGAAATGAGACCATGTATGATCAAGAGATATTTTAAACACAAGACTGCAACATGAAACAAGAAACAAAAATTTGAAATGCATTCTAAAATGTAAGAATTCATAGATTTTTCCCAAAGACAACACATAATAACTCAAAAATGATCAAATTTATTAGTAGGGAATGTTTTGAAAAACAATCTCAGAGCTTGTTAATGGCTATACATGTGCAACCAACTTAACATGATTTGAAATTTGATACAGAGAGAGTTACATGAGTTTCTCAAGTGGTCACTCAGAGAATGGGCTTCTTCCTAGATTTTCTCATGAAATTTTTAGTTTTCTAGGATTTTTTAAACTCTTCCAACCCTTTGCATGACAAATTCATGCAATATATAGCTTTCAATCTCCTTGAGCCTTCTTTCCCAAGAAAATAATATGCCAAAGGATCAAATTTGTTACAAAAATTCCTCATGATTCACAGACAAGGACGTTTAATAGAACACGTCCAAAAAGTTTCCAGTTGTCTCAAAAAGAGATGAATCATTGCAAAATTCACATCATTATCCATTGTGGAGGCATGTTTTCATCTTCAAAGCATGCAGACCCCCTTCCTTTCATTATTTCATCCTTATCCCTCCAAAATTTGACTCTGTAACTTTTGGATATGATATTTCACATTTTTGGACAAGTTAGGGAAAAATTCATTTCAAAAACATCTCTGATCTTCAAATTGATCCTCAAAACCAATTGCATTGGTCCTTTGAGCACAAAAACGAACCCAAAATTTCTCAAAAATTTGATGAAAATTGATGCAAAAATGCATCTCCAAACTTCATGGAGCTCAAAATGGCAAAAGAAACTGAAAAATACATAATTATTGTTGATCTTCCTTTATCCTTTAATTTGAGCCCTCCACGTGTCACAATGTGATTGGAAATGGGCTTGGGATCACTTTTTGACATTTTAACACTTTTGGAAAAATGTAAAAAATTGACATTTTTCTCCGCCCCTCCGCCCTTTAAAAATGAGCTTGACACGTGTCCCAATGTGGGTCCTAGTGGAATCATGGCTTGATTATGCTATTTTACCCCTTTTTGGAAAAAGGAAAATTTTCCAAAATATCCCCGCATCTCTACCCTTCTACCCTTTGCTTCTGATATGGGTCCTAGCGGACCTGCGCTCCAAAATTTCATTTTATACCTATTTTGCCAAAAAGGAAAAATTTCCATATTTTCCCCTGTGGGCCCCTCTGATTGCGCCTCTAACCTTGCCACCTGTTCATCTAGGATTTGCTATGGAGTTCCAAATTATTTTTTAAATTTAATCTTTTAACCAAATAAAGACAAAAACTTCAAAAGAACCCGACCACCCGCAATTTCATCCTTGGCTTTGAAGATGCCACGTGTTTCATTATGATTCGATGCCTTAAGGAACAAAAATACCTACTACTTCACTTCACCTCCAATCAATACATGCCATGTAAGCAACATTAGAACCAATCAAAGTAAAGTAGAGCCATGGGACCAAATTCACCCTTTTTCTAAAAAAGCAAAAAGCGATAAGTTAAAACAATTTTTGCCATGCCTCAGCCAATTAGAACAAGCCACATTTTTGATGAATTCAAGAATAAATTGATGGGAAAATGATGCCCGTCTAACCGTCAAAACATAGAAAATGCTAGGGATGCCTTAGAATTTGATTTTTTCACTAAGGATGAAAAATTTCTCAAAATTGAACCAACTGAAACATGTTTTCAAAGAATTTTTATCATGGAATTGGATTTTCAATGGCATACAAGGTCATATAGATTAATTTTAAACTTCCACAATCGGGAAAAAAGGAAAAACGACAGAGCTCACAGATTTTGGAAAAAATAGGGCATAAAACAGGGCATGCATGCAGATTTCTTTCAAAATGGGGAAAACAACAAGTTTGTGAGCATTTCAAGGCATTCGATTGGAGGGAAAAGTTGCAAACCACCAATTTGAGATAAAAATGTTTTAGAGCATGTAGAATGAAGGAAAAATTTAGGGAAAAATGGTGCAAGCTCAAAAATGCCACCAACAACACACATGAAGAAGGTACAATTGTGCTTGTTATCCAAAATTCTCCTCAAGATAATTTCGATAACATACATCAAATTATTATTCGAGTCCGGGCAAGTAGATTGATTCAAGGCCCATAATCATGTTTTTCAGGGTCCCCTTGGCTTTCTTCTAACTCTCCCATCCAAGAAGAAATCCCAACGATTTGAAAAAAATGAAAAAATGCAAAAATAAGGTTGCAGGACTGTTTTAAAGCATTTCGGGTTTGAAGGGTTCGGGTCATACTGAGGTTTGTCGTACCAAGCTTGGGGCTGAAAAAACAAAGAAAATCAGCTAAGTTGGACATTTTTGTCCCAGGTGGTCCGCGGGATAGTTGGGACGTCGGGACGCGCGGGATGCGAAAAGCCGAAACGGCCGAGAGCAGGGAAAATCGTCAAGTTTTTGTTTCACGCAGTTTTGGGACAGCCAGGAAAAAAGTACGCACGGGACACGAATCAGCTGATTTGTAGATAGATAGTCCATTTTGGGTGGTTCAGAGATATTTGTCCGGGTGCAACCCGCGGGGACGGTTGGGAGAAAAGTACGCGAGGGACGCGCGGACACGAAAAGGTGAAAAAGCCAAACAGAACAAGGAAGACCAAATCAGCCGAAGCAAGAGATTTTCATCCGGGACAGCCCGGAAAAAGGTATGCGTAGGGACATGAGGGGCGTGAAAAGCCAAAGCGGTCGAGGGCAAAGAAGAAAAGTCAACGTTTGACCCGTGAACTTCAAACGACCATAACTTTTGACTCGAACTCCAATTTTCACAAAATTAGACTTTACGGAACGAGCACGCGTCCTCTATGTCAAAAAAACTAGATTTATTATTTTTAATGAGGGTAGATATATTTAATTAAAAGAAACATATTCGGCTCCAATCGGTTAATGCTCATTCCGTCAAATGACAAAACACACGCGGACCCAAAATAGTGCCCCGCTCGCAGAAGGCCATAATTTTTGCATTTCTCAACAAAATCACACAAAATTGGTACCATTGGAATTTTGACTTTGATCTGACGCAAAAAAATCAAGAAATTCTATATTTGATAAGAAATTGGTTGAGATTTTTTAGAAAACGTGGTGGGTTCATAATGTGTTTTATTTGGTGGTTGGGAGTGCAATTAAGAGGCATGGTCATCATTCTTTCTCTCTGTTGTAGCACCTGGGATAGTAGCCTTTTACAAGTAATATATAATCATTTTACTCCATTTAATGCCTCTTACAAGTGGTTAAAGGACATATTTCGGGATTTTCATTTTCCCCCTCTCTCTCTTCTCATCTTTTCTATAAATTGGAGTGTTGGGCTCATTGTAAAGAAGAGGTAGTTTTTGTAGCAAAGCTCTGCCAAAATTGCTTTGTGAAGATAATGTGTTGCAAGCCCTTGTTGTGGACTCCTTGCATGGTGATCCAGGCCCTTTTCTTGTAACTGATTGAACTGTGCATATTATGAAGCAATAAAATATAAGTTTGTGGATGTATCTTCCCCTGTTGTGTTTTCTTGCATTCTTCTTGCCCCTTCAACCTTGATTACAAGAATATTGTGTCTATTATTATGTTCTTGTAGGGATCCATTATCATTGTGCATGTTTGAAATATTTTTGTGAATGCATTTTACTAGATTGTGGAGAACTGTCATCACCCCTTCTAGTGTGCACTTTACTTCTGTATCTCACGCAGTTGAAGACTACTCTCACACCCTCCTTTTATGGTGTATTACCATGTTAGTGTAGGATTTCATTTTATGCATTCTCTCCCCCTGGTCCCTTGGAAATTTAGATTAGAATAGTTAGTTTCCCCTACATTAGAGTAGATTGTGGTAGGTAGTTCAGGAGCAAGAACCAGCTTTCTCTGGAGGTCTATCTCAAGTAACAAGTCCCACAACTTGGAGATAGTACCCATGTTATCCAATCACACTGTGAGTTCAAGTATATGCACTTGTATAAACATAAGGGTGCTATGATTCGGTGATAACAGTGCCTTAGTTGGTTAAGACACCCAACAATTCCAAAGGACTGTGACAACTTTTCTTCGACGGTTCAAGGATTAAAAATGGATCTAGTGAAGGAGTCCTGATAATTTCTCCTGAAGGGGATAAATATTTCTCATCTTTTCAATTACAGTTCAGCTATACTAATAATGTTGCCAAGTATGAGGCTCTTATACAAGGGTTACAGTTGGCCCAACAAAGAGGAATCAAATCCCTGATCACTTTTGGTGATAAAATTGGTGGTTCATCAAGTAACAACCTCGTAGTGCATCGAAGAATGATCTCTTAAGATCATATAAGAATCAAGTTTGGGACCTAATAGAGGAGTTGAAGCTTTCGGAATTCATGTGGTTCCTAGAAATCAAAATCAAGATCTTGCTGGCTTGCTACTATCGATCCCAATACAATATACCTATGGACCTCATGAAGGAAGGGTAGAAAATAGATAAAATAGTGGTCCATCTTGCAGTACCAGATAATGTAAGTAGTTGGTAGGTTTTTGATAGTGATGAACATATTTTTCTTTTTCTACAACAAGAAGCAGAGTTCATTGTCAAACATCAAGGTAAATTATAGGAATCCTATGGTGACCAAGTTATTCAGTTGAAAGGAAACAAATTACCAAAAGGCTTGGTCACACTTAAATCTATCTTCAATTCAGATGACCAGTCCAAACAAAAAAGCATGAATATGGTGGTCAAAAAAGAAGATTTTGAGGAAGTTGAGGTGGCCAGTGAGAAATGTTTAAAGATTGGTAAGGTATGCACTACTCAGGAAAATAAATATTTCATTGAATTGTGTCAAGAATATCATGATATTTTCACATGGAGCTACAAAGACCTATGTGGTTTTGACCCAGCCTAGCTCAACACACGATTGAACTGGATCCAAACTCTAATCCAGTTTGTTAGAAACAAAGGCCAATCAATCCCAAGATTGAGCCACTAATGAGGAAAGAGATAACCAAGCTTATCGAAGCCTACATAATTTTTCCCATAAAGCATTCATCGTGGGTAGCTAATCTAGTGCATGTAAGGAAAAAAAAGAAGAGAGATCTCGACTTTGCATAGATTTCAGGGATTTGAACCATGCCTCATTAAAAGATCATTACCCTCTTTCGTCAATGGAACAAATCCTCTAGATAGTGGCAGGAGCTCAAAGGTTTTCTCTACTAGACAACTATTCAGGGTACAATTAAATTCTAGTTCAAGAATCTGATCAATTCAAAATAGATTTCACCACTAAGTGGGGCATGTATGCATACAACAAAATGCCATTCAGATTGTCCAATGCAAGGGCTAATTTTCAAAGAGCCATGGACATGGCATTTAAAGGACTCATTAATGATATGATCTTGGTTTACCTTGATGATATAACTATCTATTCCAAACATGCCAAAGATCATATTACACATCTAAGAAAGGTTTTTCGAAGGTGTAGAGAGTTTGGGGTCTCACTAAACCCTAAAAATACATTTTTACAGTCCAAGAAGGCAAGTTATTGGGACATATTGTTTCAGCTAGAAGGACTCTCAATTGACCCAGCTAGGATTCAGTCAATTTTGTCTCTATCCCTCCCAAGTCACAAGAAGGGTCTCCAGAGTTTTCTAGGAACTATAAACTTTGTTCGGAGGTTCATTCCCCAATTTGCAGCATTAGCCAAGCTATTGATGGCCATGCTTAAAAATAAAATTCCTTTCTCATGGAAAAATAAGGAGAGAAAGTTTTGAGGCTATCAAAACTACTATTTCCCAAGCTCCTACACTGGTAAATCCCTGGTTTGACAAGGATTTTATTCTCTATGCTTTTGTGCATCATGAGAGTATTTCAGGTATTCTTACTCAGCAGAACGATGATCTGATGGAGCAACCAATTGCCTTCTTTAGTTAGTCCCTCAAGGAATATGAGCTCAAGTATTCTTTCATTGAAAAATAGGTCTTTGTGGTCATTTGAGCTCTAAAAAATTTCAGGCACATGTTGTCCAACAACAAGGTACACTTGATGGTTTCTCATCCTGGCATTAAAGAATTTTTATTAAATAAGGAGATGAATGAGAAACATGTTGGGTGGATCAAAAAAGTAATGGAGTATGATGTGCACATTAAAGTTAATAAAATTTTCATAGGAAAGGGATTATGCCATCAGTTGGCCATAGACATGGAAATTAAGGATGATAAGGATGTGGCACTCTTCAATATTGATGAAGGAAATGATCAGATTGATTGGTTAACTAAAATGGAAAATTTCCTCCTCTCTCAGAGTGTATCCTCCAAATATGAATAAGATTCAATGACATACTTTTTGTCTCTGGTCTATTCCATATGTCGTGGTAGATGGCATTCTCTTCCGAAAGGATTTGAACGGTGTTCTTTTACACTGCATCAAACCAGAGTAGGTGAATAAGATATTGGAGGAATTCCACAATGGGTTGTCAAGAGGACATTACTCAGCATGAATGACTACTACCAAGATCATGTGAGCTGGTTACTACTAGCCAAACTTGTTCAAAGATGCCCATTTTTGGGTAAGGAAATGTAAGGAGTGTGCTCTTTTGTAGGAAAATAGAAGCTGGCAGCTCTCCCATTGCATCCTATTCAGGTGGATCAACCCTTTGTTCAATGGGGGTTGGATTTTATTGGTATGATCAATCCTCCATCTAGTGAAGGACATAAATGGGTCCTTATTGTGACAAATTATTTCACTCATTGGATAGAAGTAGTGGCTTTAAAGGAGAGCAATGAAAAGGTTATCCTTGAATTCTTGGAGAGTATCATGACAAGGTTAGATGTCCCATTAATCAAGTTATCTCCGACAATGAGATGGCATTCATCGGGATGAGAATAAGTGAATGGGCTATCAAGAACAGAGTCTATCTCAAGACTTCATCTAATTACTATCCATAGGGAAATGGGTTGGCTGAATCTAGCAATAAGAACCTGATAAGGATCATCAAGCACATGATGGAGGCTAACAAAAGGACCTGGCATACGCAAAGCTTAAGGTTTCTCTATGGGAAGATCAAATAACACCTAAAAATGCCATTGGGGTTTCACCTTTTATGCTTGTATATGGAAGGGAAGAAAAGTTGCCACTTTCCTTGGAAATTCCTTCCTGGATTTGGCTTATTGGCTTGAAGTTATGGAGGATGAGGCCTTAACAGTGAGGTTTTTAGAACTCATGGAACTAGAAGAAACTTGAAACACTGCCATGAATACATTGACAAAACATCAGGCTCAAGTTAAGAAATCCTTTTATAGGAAAGCCTTTGATAGGTTGTTTAGGGAAGGGGATTTGGTTCTAAAATGGGATGAAGATCGCACCAAACTAGGCAAGCATGCCAAGTTCGATGCTCTCTGGAGTGGGCCCTATGTTATCACAAACTGCAAAGAGGAAAATTCATTTTGCCTATCCAGACTCAATGGAGAAGATTTTCCCATTCATGTGAATGGGATACACCTCAAAGCTTACTTTTGAGAAGGTTCCACTCTTCCACTCTCTACGCTTTTTCTATTTTCCTCCAAGTGCTCTGCCCATTGTTTTGTTTTTCTTTTCTTTTCTTCTATGTTTTTTTTTTTTTTTTTTTTAAGACTCCTTGCCCAATGTTTTTCTTAAGGTTACTTGTCTAGAAGCTTAGCAAGAAATATTTCCTTGGAGATCGCAAAAATATTAACCATTTAACCTACCCAGAAGAAGGCCATATGTCAAGAAGGTCAAATGTTAGAGTAGTGTTTTTAAGAAATCCCCACATAGTGAATTTTGCTAAGGCCGAGAATCTAATTTTTTTATTTTCAGACTTTAGAGTTTTTCTCCTTTGAAGTTTTTAAAGCTCAATTTCATAATTGCATTTTATATTTTCTTAAGTCTGAATCTCTAAAAGTTTGAATTTTTAGAATTTTGGGTTTTCAGGTTTTGAGTCTTTTTGGCTCATTTTGTTTAAAATCCCACTCAGACTTTCGAATTCCAAATTTTTGAAAGTCCAAAAATTCAAACTTTCAGATTTCAGGTTTTCAGAGTTCTTTGAGTCTTATTTAGGATTTACACTTAACATTTTCCGAAGTCCAAATTTTTAGACTTTTGGGTTTTCAGGTTTTGGACTTTTCGTTGCCAATTTGTCTCTTTGCTTCCCTTTTTTCCGAAGTCTAAAATCCCAAATTTTCAGAGTTTCTAGGATTTCAGGTTTGAACTTGGGAGGTTCTATGGATGATTAATTCTCACCAACTTTAGAGGTTTTCGGACTTTTTGACTTTGGGAAACTATTTCAAAGATATTATTTTTAGGTTTATGGAGAATCGGGATTTTATTTTCGAGAGAATTGGGAATTTTGGGTTTTCGGGACATTTGACTTCGGGAAAACTTTTTTAGAGATTTCTTTTGGTGATTCCTTTTAGAATTTTTATGTTTGGGATTTTAGAGCTTCCTTGCTTCCGGGTTTTGGAATTTCTGCAACATTCATAGGTTTTGATGTCTGCCTCCACTTTAAAGGGAAAAGAGAAGATGAAGTACACATTTCTTGGAGTTGCTCCCCAATCCTGCTTGACCTCTGACTTAGGAAATATTGGGGACACCGATCTAGGAAAGATTGATCTTCCCAAGTTCTAGGAAAGATTAAAGGCCCCGAACAAAAGCCATGGATGTAGGCCATCTTTGACAGTGGTATATCCCTTGCACGCTGGTTTTCCACATTTTCACAATGCCTAGAGTTTTTCCTAGCTGCAACAACCCACTATGATGAGGACTCTATGTCGATAAGAGATAGTGATGATAAGGTGGTGATCTGTCTGGACCCAGACTTCTTTGAAGACTTGATTAAAATATCAGATGTTCAAGATTACACCACTATCTAACCTGAAATAGCAGTTGAGAACTAGGATAAAAAAGAGAAAGTATGCTCAAAGGTCATGATGAAATCCTACCTGACTAAGAACTTCGCCAAGTTTCCCAAAACTATACATCGATCAAATTTCATTCAGGAATTCAACGATCTCATTATACTTTTAAGCAGAGTTTTAGGTCTTCCTTCTACAAAGGAATTCCAAGAATGGATGTTCTTGTACATAGCAACTATCAAGAAGAATGATGAGTTCATCCGATGGGGTGAACATATTAGTAGCAACATTCACTATCAGTTGGGAAAGGTGGCAAAACCAAGACTTTCTACATGACATATTTTCTAGTATATGCGGTAAATTTGCTTATGGGGTATTTTATAGGATGGAATACTGGGGTGTTTGCAGCAGACACCTCCCAAATATACGAGTTTTATCCCCAACTTACTCTAGATGAGGGGAGCAAGCACTTCCGAAGAATCAACAATGCTTTCTTCATTATTTTCCTCTATCGCTTTGACAAGGAGCTATATAATTGGTGGGTTTTCGATGAGGATTTCCAAGAGGTGTGAGAATGGGGAGAAATTTACTTTCAATTTCCCACATTCACCTACCTTCGGATTCTAGGTTTCATAGGCACCCAAAGCAAGTTACCGAGGTGCCCCACTGACAAATGGGTTCTTCTGGAATTGGTTCGGCAGTTGTTGGATTACCATAAAATCCAAAATAAGTGTCACAAGGTGGGAATGCATTTCCCTATTTCAATTGGTAGGTATTCTTTCCCAACTATCCACAAGGCAAAAATGTGGATGCAGAAATGGATGAGGTAACCTGCATGGACCTTCCATCCATGAACTAATTTTTATTATTGGGGTAAGTTCAGGGAGACAGGTAATTCCAGTGCTCATGTGCCCCAATTATAAGACAAATGGATTCATTGTTATGATGAGTACATCATGTGGTAAAGAGATTATGAGAGGTTAACTCTGGATGAAGTGCGGCAATTTGGATTGGCTGATGTGCCAAAAGACTTGCAGGATAATGATGAAGTCCTAGATCCATCTTACAGAATGACATGATGTTTCCAATCAACCATTTTCATTGGTTGATTGGTATGTGGAAAAGTGTAATAATACTAAAGAAAGGGGGCCCATTCTAAGGATAACCTTCAGTTGGTTGGTCATCTTGGGAATCTCACCAAAAGGGGAAGGTCAACCTATAAATATAGGGTCTACATTAGCATCAAACCAACCAACACCCACAAAAGGCAAGAGGTCGACTCAAAGTGGTTCAAAGTGGTTGGTGTCTCATCTCTTTCTAGGGCCTTCGCTACCAAGATTACAACATCTACAAAGACCAACTACCGAGGTAGTTGAAGTGAGTGACTCCCCTAGTGTCGTTTAGGATCCATCCCATCTTCTCCTTCCTCCATTATCACTTCCAATATTAGTTCCCTCCACTTCTACCATCATTTCTTCCTTCCCATCCCCTTCTATGGCCTAGGTATTTTCATCACTTCCAGTTCTATCAGCTGGGGAAAATATTGGGTCACCCATTTCCTCTTCACTTCCTTTAACACTCCCATTTTCTTCAATTTCAACCCCTAGCATTTCTTTGTCAATTCCTATGGCTGTCCTCACACCCACACCTTCCATCATTACTACCTCTGCTTAGATATCAGCTAGCATTCCTAGTGATCTTACCCTAACTGATGTTGCTACTCCATCTTCCTTGGCTCTAGCCATACCAGAGTGGCTATTTAGACAGACTCCTAAGCAAAAGAAGAACGTTCATCTAAGAGATGTAATAGATCTTAGTATACTGGATTCTATGCCCAAAAGGTAGACCAAGAGATCAAGAATGGTATCAAGTCTAACGGTTAATCCATCTGGAGAGCATGTGATAGAGGTGGCTACCCCTGTTGAGGGGAAAACTAAAGAAACCATCATAGCAGTAGATTATCAGATCTCAAAGTTCTCATTGGGGAAGGCTACTCATGAAGGAGCCAAGCAAGATGTACACACTACTTTGGGGGCCCTCTTGGAGAAATATGACAAAGACAAGGCCACCAAGGATGAGCTTAAGGCCAAAGTTGAGAAGCTCACTACACTGCTACATAGAGTAACCCAACCCACCCCATCCACTGACATATCAATTACTACAATCATGACAATTTCATCTACAATCGATGATATTTCCTATCATGAGCTTGAGAAGCTAGGCTAGAAAGGGAGAACAGTAAATGGGTGGATGGAAATAATCTTGCAAGAGGCCAATCCTTTGATTAAGGAAGCTGTTGAGATTTATACTGATTCACAGGTTGCAAAAACTACTATTGCTAAAATGGATGAATATTTATCCGAATATAATAATAACTTAAATTAACTTTGGAAACATGGAGTAACATTAGAGAGGAAGATTTGATTTACTTCGCAGGAAGAGGTAATTGATAATGCCTCTAAATTGTTCGAATATCAAAAGGCTATGGAATTTCGGTGCCAAATGCTACAAGATCTTATCAAGAAATTAGAAGAGAAGCGAGTGGAGATTACAGATGCCCTTAAATATATCTCAAAGAAGTTTGACAATGCCGGTTGTAAGTTCTTCAATGAAAATATCTACACTCTTCCCAATGAAGCAGATTAAAGAAAATTTCAAGGATTTGGTGAAGTGGGATGATGATGTTGTGAAGACTTTCAACAATGACTCCATTGATCGACTGATTCTATGTTAGAATTTCATAGGGAGACTAAGGAAAGTCACAAATAAGCTTCGAAGGTTGCAGCGAGGATCACAAAAGAGATTGAGACAATGGACATAGTAAATCACTATGCGTGTGGTCCTAGAGATGAAGAAACCCAGGGTGTTATCCAGCACTTCTTCGAGTATAGACATCAAATGGTTGTTTGGGAGGAAGGAAAACAAAAACTTGTAGAGAAAGGAGATGCAGGTGAATCAGGCCAAAGCTGAGTGGCCATGAAAGGACATGTTCAAGCTCTAGAATCAGTCAAAGTTATAAGGTTGACTTGGTCAACTTTTTGCAAAAAAATTGCTATTTTTATGGGATCCTATTCCCTTTTATTAATGACACTACTATTTTTAGTTAAAATTTAAAGGCCCAACTGTAATGGCTCAACCTAGGAGCTTATAAATAGTGGAGTGCTTCCATTATTTGATATACATTTTGTGAGATTTCTGGTGAAGTTGCTCTTTAAACTTGGAAGAGTGTTTTCAGAGTTTTGTTGAAACCTTTTAATTATATTCAGAGTTTCCTTACACTTGAAGATTTATTTTATTGTGTTGAATGATTAGTCATTATATGCTTTGTGAATGCAATTCCTTGGCATTATTGATTAGTTTACCTTTATTCCAGATTATTTGTTTCATATTGTGAAAAGAATAGTGTGGTTAATTTTCATCAGTTGTGAGAAACTATTTTCCTTCTATTGATTAAGAGTTACATTATTGTTGTCACTAAAGTGGATACTTGACATGTGCTTTTGATTATTATCTTGATAGATTATCTGTGTATCAAGTCAAAGTTTATCTCTATATTGTGTATGTTTAAAGTTTAGCGAAGGAACTGTGCTTCTAGTCTGTGGTATTTTATATCCTTTCCAAGTTGCAATAGGTGAAGGTGGCCGACGATGCAAGCATCATACCCACATTAACCCTTCTATAAGTTGAACACCCCTTTTCTTGGTGCATCACCACTTCTAGAATATATTTTATTTCTTTGCATTCTCTCTCCCTAATCCCATGAAATATTAGCATAGGTCTAGTTAGCCATCTTTCTTACATTAGAAGTAGTGTTGTGTTTAGTTTAGGAAGAGGAATCCGGCCTTCTCCAGAGGTTCACCTCAAGCACAAGTCCCACAGCTTGAGAGGTGATCCCATGTGTCCCAATCACACCGAATGTCGTGATTAATTCTCAGGCCATTCGGGGTGCAATGACTTGGTGATAACAGAGTTCTTTGAGTGAAAGGGTTTTTCTATTATTATTGAAAATTAATATCAAACTTACAAACAAAAAAAAAAAAATTTTTTTAGTTAATCATTTAGTATTTGTATTTGGTTTGGATGTCGGTTGCATGGGAATTATTTTTGGCTAGTTAACATAATATAATATGCTATTTTTAATAATTGGTATCCCCTCTTAGAATTATCAATAAAGGACATTGTATATATTATAATCAAGTGTTATTCATTTGGTAATAAGTTTTCAATAAGAATTTTTAGAATTATTTGTGAGCAGTTTCAAGAAAACTATGGCCAATTACTAGAGGAAGGCATAAAATTTGCATCTAGATGGTTGTATTTCCTTAACATCTAATTAGTTGTAGTATGTTGTGGGATGAATACATAAAATGTGACTGAATAAAGAATATTGAAGGATAATAATTAGCAATTAAGTTATTTTTATAGTGATATGGCTGTCATATATTTCCTAATGATTGTAAAGCTTAGTTATTCACTAGAAAACAATTATACATCTACAAGATCTACCCTCTAGTTGAATGGTATTGGATCTTTACCATTATAGTTGTATTTAGTATATATATTGTGTTGAATGTCATAAGTTTATATTTCAAGGTAAATGTAATATACATACATAAGTATGGAATTATTGTAAATGTTAGGAAAGCTAATCCAAAAATAACTTGCATCCCAATAATTTAGGAAAACTAGTTTGATTTACTAGTCCTCAAAATTTCCAAATATGAATTTCAAAATTTTGAATATTCATGAATAAATAAAACTTCCCCTCTAATTTTTTCCCTATATACCCCAAAATCCTCTAAGCTCATTTCCCCACATGGTCCAGATTCCCTACACACTCTCTGCCCCTACACACTTCGGTTTTCCCTTTCTTGCTCTCTTCCCCTTCTATCTTCCACTCCACCCTCATATGCTCTCTATACTTTATATGCTCTATTATTTACTTATACAATATCCACCCCCACATTCTCCACTTCTTGCATTCCTCTGCATACATTCACCATTTTACATCTACCTCACTTCATTATCCTCCTCATTTTCCATCATTTTTCCTACCAAGTCCAAATTTTCTATTGTTTACCAACTTATACCTTCCGTCCCACGATCTTCATGGATATCCTGGGGCACAAAAACTATCACTTGAGGGGGTATATCATATCAAACCCTTTTATTCAATCTTATGAAAAACATGTATAAATAAATCATTCATATTGACCAAATATCCTTTATCTTACAACATTGACCCATCGATATCTTCATAAACTATGTTGAATTATCCCATTAATCAAACTTTTAAATTTATTTTCTATTAATTCATCTAATTAAGCATGTGTACATGGAAACCTTTGTCATATAGTTAGGGTAACCCCATTTCATCTTTATTTTTTTTGTGTTACATCTTGATTTTTGTGACATTCAACCCAAAAAGGAACAAAATGTAGACACCATAAAATGCACCCCATGTATGGTCACATTATTTACAAAAATATAATAAAAATTATAAGATACAATAATCCCTAAAAATAATAAAATATTAAAATAACTAAAACTTATAAAAATTCCACAAATGGTGATAAAATACACATCACCACCTATTTAGTACTATAAAATATTTAAAATAACTAATTTTTTAAAAATACCACAAATGGTGATAAAATATACCTCGCCACCTATTTATTACCATAACCCATTATGTCATACCCTATATGTATTTAATTACTCTACCTACCTATTTGCACATATTTATGCACTATGGACCCTTATCATCCAATATATTTATGGATGTTTCACCATATGCATACCAATCTCCAAAGAAATAAAAATATATAAAAGAGCACTCACCCTCCTTGTTTCACCCCTACTCTTTTATGCACTTTAAGCCCCAATACCATTATTTTACTTCCTTGTTCATAAATATTCACTCATAGGTTATTGGAGAGAATAATATCAATAATGAAGGACTCATAAAACTTGTGACATAGCCATTTCATAAAATTTCAACATAGGTCTCTCTTGTGCATGTGAATAGATTGCATCTCTTATAAAATTTTATTCCATCCACACCTATGTCTTCGCAACTCACATTTAATGATATTATGTTGTTATTCATCATTTTATAATTTTTAAATTTTATTAATGTATTTTATTACCTTAAAAGGATTAGGGATTTGATAGAGGTAGGTCCATTAAGCCAAAAAAATGACTAGTTTTCCTAATGCATGATTATGAATATTCATAAAGAGTAAATTAAGCCTATTTTATTCACGGAAGAAACTGTCATGATTCCCCTCATTATACACAATTGTTACATAATCCCACTTTTAGTATACTATTAAGTTGAGTTTTTTTATTTTCATATCTCTAACATTTTCAAGTGGCTCAATATTTTGGCATACATGTACCAATCAAGCATTTACCCTTGGGGGTATTGGATAAGAGAATGGTAGAGACATAGGAGTTATCCTTGATCTAATATTTTTAGACATTTTTAAGGTTATAATGTGAATATTTGGGCGGTTGACTCATCATAAGAAAGGGAAGGGGTGACACCTCCGATATTCATTTGTAACTATATAGGAAGCCAAAGGTTCCCCTCTAAATATATTAGAGAACCTTGCTAGTTAAGAGGTATGGGGAAATTTATTAGGCATTCTGCACTAATTATTTTGAGGTATATTATGCCTACAAATAAGGTTCACATTATTTTTAATAAATTAGTTATTAAGACTGGCTTATTGCCAAATCATATCCTCAATGAGTTCAAACATAAGAAATTTTGATTAGTATTATCTTTTGAGGTGTATTTGTGTTATCTCCTTCATAATGATAAGGATTGGTGTCATAAGAGTTTCCCCAAAAGGTTTTTTTATGCCTCCATATTGGATACAATGGCTTTAGGAGGTCGGATGAGAAAATTTAGGTAGGTTAAGATGATTTCTTTCATAGATGGATTATAAACATATTCAATTTTGTTTTCTTCCTCTTTTTGGATTATATTATTGGTATTGGATTAAGTATTCCTTATATTTTTTCTTTTTGGTCTATTTTTAGCATTGATACCAACCATAATACACTCTTCATCAGAAGGGGATAATATTAAGGTATGAATCCCAAATTTTAGTTTTTGAATCATCATTTTATCAAGAATTTTAATAGTTAAAGAGATTATTCATGTTGAAATGCTTTAATAAATATTGGAAAGTATCTAGGGCAGATTTGGGATGATTTTATAAGGATATGAGAAATAGAAGACAATAAAATATTAACATTAAGAGATTCAATAAAAAAGAGAGATTAATATTCACATTTGGTTCACAAGGGTATACTTGACGGTAGATCTAAAGTGAGGATAAAAAGGAAATGTGGATGTGACTCAATCATAAAATAAAGTAATATTTGTGTCAAGTTAAATAGAGTGTATAAAAATAAAGAATGGATTAATATAATATCCTTTGTCTCTCAATAATGTATTATCTCAACTAGGATAATGAGTATGGCCGGGATAAAAATGCACACCTAAGGGTTGTCAGGTTGTGAAAGATGTAAAACTAGGAAGGTGGTAGTCCAAACGCTATAGGAGATGGAGGTTATAAATCCTAGATATAGGATATGGTAGTAGAGTCTAACTAGGACTTAATAATAAATTGAAAATAACAAGGTTGTTATCATATTATAAAATGATAAGAAATTTTATGTTAGGGTTGTAAGCATGTGTTGTAAATATTAATAGGATTTAAATCCCAAATGATGGTTTATAATGAAAGGCTTTGATATATAAATAATGCAATAGTTCAATAATATGTTGGTATACTCTAACATATGCATGACCACATAAAATAAACATCAAAATTACAAATAATATATATAAAAATAAAGGTTAGATATACTTACCTAATTTCAAACACCATTGGTGCATTAAATTCCCCTATGGATGATAACGCATTATTGGAGAGTGTATCTAGGGAATTAAAAAAAAATGCCTAGATAAGCCACTTGTTAACAAATAAAAATTATAGGTAGACCATAATAATCTGTAGCTCTCATGATTGAGAATCCTAGGTACCCAATGCTCCAAGTATAGACTCTAAAAAGATAAGTAAGACCAAATTTAAGGATTTAAAGGAATATTAGAGAGTAAAAACAAACTAAATAGGTGATGATGATGTCTTGGAATGTGAACTCAAATGCTTAGTTACATATATAGCAATCATGTTTGGGAATTGTATTTTTGTTAGTTGATGGTATTGAACATGGTCAATACCATCGATTATTAAAAATTACAAGACAAATAGTATAACGATGGTCATTACCATCAAATGCAGGTAATGAATATCATGGGGTTCAATAGAAACTATAATATAATATAAAAATAATTTAGATATGCTAAAAGGTGGCATGAAAAGGTATGTGTGTACTAAAGTAGGTATGAAGCTAATCGTAAGAGGATAATAATGTGATGTCATAGGGAAACTATAAAATGACTATAAATATGTAAAGAATGTGAAGTGTAATATAGTTGGACTACACATCAAGGATCATAAGTACCACTACTAACTAGCATGATATAATCATTTTTATTTAATCCCAAATACCTAAAATATTAGGATACCACTTTGTAGGGAGCCAAATGCGTCAATAGTGCATACGAATATACAAAGCTAAAAAAGTATAAAAAAAAGGTGCATATTGGTTGTATTGGTCTACAATAACATATAAACCCATATATATCATTATCCACATGCTAATGAGGGTGACACCATAATGAAAGTGGCCCTCTAACTAACATAATGGTTGATTGGTTGTAGGAATTGTACATTTGGATGCTCTATCTTCCACTATCCTCCTTTTTTCTTCATAATACCAAGAAAATCAAATTCAATTTCCTTTAAATACATGCCTTACTACCTCAAGTTCAATATGCCTCTTCAGTAGGTTTTGTATTTTTTTATATGACTCTAATAATCCTCATTTAATTAAAAAATTAATTCCCATTAGTTAGATGGTTTTCTTCATAGTAGATTATAAACCTCATTTTATTATTATCCTTGTGTCAATGTGGGTGATGCCATAATCAAATTGGCCATCCTATTAACATAATGGTTTATTCGTTATGGGAATAGTATGTTTACTTATGAAACATTCCCTCACCTCCTTTGTGGATTAATAATACCATTTAGTTGCCTCTAAATAAATGCCTCACTACACCAAGTCAAATATTCAATGCATCTTAGAATTTCCTCTGTGAATGAAAAACCACATTCAATCAAAAAAGTTAATCCCACATATATCACTTGTCTTGGTCCTTAATAACATATAAACCTCAATAGATCATGATCATTGTGCCAATGTGGATAATAACATGTACTAGAATTAGATATCCTGGTAACATAATGGTTGATTAGTTGTATATATACTATGTTTTATTTCTTGGCTATCCCTTCTCCTCCTTTATGACTTCACAATACCGAACACAAAAATAAACATTTAATTTCCTCTAAATACATGTGTTACTACCCCGATTTAGATATGTCTCAGTAACTTAAAATTGTAATTCATCCTCATTTTAAGAGTGTATTCCTATGTTGGGGATAATAATCCTCTTTATCTAGGAAATGCGGTTTCATGTAAACAAAACTTTATTTTTGTTAAAACCCAATAAATATCATATATTTTTGAGTAAAAACACTTTAGGGAGAGGATTTCTAGCCCCATAAAGAAGTGAAGGAAATCAAAAAAATTAGTTGCTTAAAAATTTAGGCTGTTATTTTATCACTTGGAATTTATTTGTAAGCTTCCCTCCCAATTTTCACTTCCAATAGTTTATTCAAAGTATTCATGGGACCATAGTTCTACTAGTGCTAAATACTCCTATTTTATCTTTGCAGAGAAAAATAAAATTTTTAGGGACCATATTAATGCTAAAATATCCTATATTTTCTCTCCCACACTGTTAAGAAAAATATTTTTCCCTTTGATTGGGACTCTAAGATAAGATGTCATTTTTAATGCTCTCTTGATATATTCTTACTTTAAAAGTGATGCTTCATCATAAAAATATTTAGTATTACGATAAAATGCTAGACCTTGATAAAAGGCTTGGTAATGTATCAAGAGGACTTCCTAGCTGCATGTATTCAGGTGTCCCTCTCAATTTGGGTGTATAAAACTCAATTTTTATGACATCTTTAAAGGAATTTTAGTTATATCATGTAGTGGGGATGCTTTTGAAAATGATTAGGGACAAAATCGGATTATTTTATCACTATATATCAGTTCGTAGACACTAATAATATAGTTGAAGGGCCTTATCTATCTTACTGATTCCCACCATGTAGGGGATATAGATAGGGCTTATATACATACCCCATTTGGTATGGTTCTCGAGTTAAAATACCCAATGATGATGATGAGGATCACTAAAAACATGATGATATGTTTTCAAGAGATAAAAATGTCCCCTATATCCCTTTCAACCATGAATCCCATGTTAATCCTCTTCCGTACTCTTCCAAGACCTTTTAGACTTCATTCATTACTTTATTTCCTTATTTACACCCCTATTTTCCATTAAAGGACATAATCGGTGTGGTAGTTGTAATATAGCTGCAACGTATTTTTCCCCCACCATGATAGTTTTTCTAAAATGATGGCGGTTATGTAAAACACCATAGTGGTTTCGTAATCTCCACATGTAGTAACTAGATTTTCTTTCATGAATGAAACTTAAGTATAACCCTTAGTTCCAATGCATGAATTTTTATCATTTCTTTGTTCTATGCACATGTTTTTCTTGTTTTTAAACCTAGTTAGCTCCACCTACCCTCTAATACTTGAGTTTACTCCTTAATTGATTAATTATAATCCTTAGATTGAGTCTTGATATTGAGATAGGATTGGAAAACACATAGAGGTTGGCTATCGGAAAATTTATACACTCATTTTTGCCATCCCCTAAAAATGTTGAAATTTTTACAAAGATCATTATTATTGTGCTATTTTCATCCAAAGAGAAAGAAAAAAAGATCAAAAGGACACCACTTCCAGTAAAAATTATGCTAAGGACTGTGGATTATTATTGCTACCAAAGATAGAACACAAAATCCACCAAACCAGACTTTTTCCTATCCTTGATCCAACCTCAGTTCAACTACGTATTCTTCCTCCAAATTGCACCAATTCCCCTTCTTCCTACTAAACACATTAACTAAAAACCAATTTTAATGAGATCGTATGGAGTATTTGGTTGAGGGTACAAATACAAAGTTCAAATCAGCCTCATCTCAATCATAGGAGAAAAGGTTGGATCTAAGAAAAAAATTGTTATGATAGCTAGATTATATTTAAATTCCTTGCTTCAATAGTAATTAGAAAATAAAAGAGAGACAAAAAATATTAGAATAGATTTGCTTTGTGTAATTTTCATGTTAATAGATTAAAGTTTCCAAACCATATTTTCTCTATATTTTTCTCATCTATAATATTAGGCTCTATGTTTTAGAATAGAGAAGTAATTTGCTTGTTAGATTGAGATAAGTTTAGTTTTTGGAAAAAAAAAAAAAAAAAAAAACATAGTTTCAGTTGTTTAGATTATAGACTCACATTTATTCATAGATCAAAGGATAATTCATTTGAAAATTAGATTAAAGTTGAATTTAGATCATAGATCTTAGTCTCGCATAACTTTCACTTTCTAAATCAACTCCAAAATCATAAAATTCCAATCAAACAATATAGAAAGTTTAATATTTGAGAACCCTAGCCTCTTCAAGGATACCATAATTTCCATTTCCTTTCTTTGCAAAACATTTAATTTTAGTAAAGACACCTTTCATTTGTTGTTGTAATTTTTTCCCTTTCATCTATTTTTGCAACTCATAAAAATAAGAAAAACACCAACAATGTTGTTTGTTTAGATTTTCATTTAATCAAGTGAAGTAAATTAGTGAATTGGTTATTAAAACACTTGTGAAAAAGATAATTTTGACTTATAAAAACCACATTTCCATCAAGAAATGGACTTCTTAATATCACATGAAAATGTGTCTCAAATAATATTCATAAAATTTCAACAAAGCAAACAAAAATAACGATCTAGAACATGATATTTGAAAAACACATAAAATACATATTTTGAACCCAAACAAGATCAAGAACAATCACACTAAAACTTGAAATAAGTAAAATATACAAACATGTCATTTAAAG
Source organism: Taxus wallichiana var. yunnanensis (assembly GCA_018340775.1). Classification (NCBI taxonomy): domain Eukaryota; kingdom Viridiplantae; phylum Streptophyta; class Pinopsida; order Cupressales; family Taxaceae; genus Taxus; species Taxus wallichiana. Next base: position 18,672,450 of record CM031239.1, on the reverse strand, counting down.
TATAAGGAATATCATATTTAAAACATGGACACTTACTAATCCGTAGGATAGTGACAAATACGGTTGTTCAAACCATACCACAAGAAATCCCTAAGGCTCCACTTCTAGCTCAGGATTGCCTTAAGATAGCCTCTCATCATAAGGTACATTCATTTTTTAATATCAACCACACTAAGAACCATGTAACGATCATTTCCTCTTTACCATGGATGAATCGGATAGTCAAGTATTCCCAGGAAGATTTGGACACTTTCCTTGCATCCCCACTCTGTTTGGACACCAAGATCTACATGAAGACATCTTAGCCAAGTTCGGACAAGAAATTTTCTATTCTTCACCTTCCCTACACAAATTATGCCATAATTATGTGTTCTTGTGATGAATCCCCTAATACAAAAACCATATTTTCACCTTATCATACACTTATTACCACAACAAATCTGAGCCTTCCTTATTCATTCACCATCCAATACTTCCTCATATATGACCTTTACCAATCAAGGCCAAATCACCTCTAGTGATAATTTAACCTGAGTATTATAACCAAAAATCCCTCATTTTATAGACCAATACATATACACAAGGCTCCATGTTTCTAATATTCTTGACCATACCATACACTATGATAAAATCTATAGGAGTTTCACTCCTCTTGAGGAGTAGGTTTTGATTTCCGAGAGTATAGGTAAAAGTATATATTTTTCGGCTTTTGTGAATTCTCATACCCCCACTCTTATTACCCTCATACCATATACATCCCTAAACAAAAATCATATCAACATATTCTACATTGATTACCTTAGCCTGTAATCATGAGGAGTCAAAGTGCACATGAAAATTCCCTCTATTTTTGGCATGTATAAATCGATTAACCCAACATAAAGGACTAATTTCTTTTCCTTTCCATACATATATCCAATTTTCTATCATTTTATCTTCTCCCTCTCCAATTATGTTTTATATGTTTATACACCCTCCGAATATGTTAAGTCGAGGGTATAATAGGCCTATTCTAGGCCTTAAGGCTTACTATGATCGTATAAATTATTAACACTCAACCTCTTTATCTAGTTTGTCCAAAAAATATTATCAAATATCACCCTTTTCGTGTTCCTCTTCCATCAAAATGCCAAATTATTTTTATAACATAAGGATCGAAGAGATTGATCAACCACCAACATATCAAATCTCTCTCATAGAACCTTCGAGTTCTCACAACATGACATTCATAATTGAAGGAGTGATATATCCACGGGTTTTGAATAGGCCAAAAATTAGCATGCAATATGATTTTGTGTCATTTTAAATGTGGAATAATGATTAGATCTTAGTGTGGTTTGGCCAAATTTCTGATCTTATCAAGACTCTATATGAGTCATTAGATAGGCTACAAGCCTACACCAATACCCTCCTACAAGATAACGTTAATTCTACCCCGCTAAGGTCTAAAAGCACATCCCATAAGGGAGAAGTAAAAACCAAATAATTTATCACGGTACCACCCTTCTCCTACACATCCAAATGCAAAATATATTTTCCATAAAATTCAACCTGGTCCATCAGAAACCTTGTTTCTACTTTGGTAAAATGAATTCAGGAATTACAAGATGTCTTACCTTCTAGAAATGTGGAACAAATGATCTAGGACATAATATAAATCCTAAGAAAAACAAACCATGTCTAACCTATACAAAAATTTCATTAAAAACGACTCCTTCCAATTATATGATGAAAACAAACCTAGGATACCTTTTCATGGGTATTGACACGTTAGGTATGAGTGGATCCTATCTTATGCTTTCCCCACATACACACTTGATAAAATAAACTACTTCATATTAAATGTCGTTAAATGTAGTAAACCTTACACAATCTTATAATAAGCCTACATTTGTGCTATAGGATTATACTCAACCATAATAGCCATAATCTTATGCTCGGCCCTTACGATTTTTCCTCAAATAAAGAAAACCTTAGCATAATCCAATCATTAATTTTTTTCCTTCTCCTATAGTTCCCACGCCACCTTAATTACATTTGTACTCCAAATCCACCCACCTTGACAATTTATTCCCCACTTTCCCACACCGAGTCTCCTTAACTACATTGTTGTTTTAAACCTTCCTCTCATTGGTCACTATCAAGAAAATTACAAATTTTTATCGACATAGTTAGAATTCTTATCACTGATTTTAGTATGTTGGGAACATATGTGGAATATATAAAAGAACCTTTGGATTCTAACATTTTGATGACACTCCTTCCCCACCCTCTTCTCGAGTTACCAAAATATAAGGGCGAGGAAGATCCCAACACTCACATAAAGGCATACACTACTGAAAATCATGAATTACTCCCATGGAATGAAGTCATCACAAAGATATTTCCAGAATAATCTCGAAGGCATAAAACTCAATTGGTGTTACCACTTACATGAAGGTTCCATACATTAATGTAGGTAACTCATAGCTGAATTCGTCAAGGATTTTGACATGAAAAATCTTGTAAAAATAAGAACCTAATGAGTCAACAACAAAATTCATCATAAGATGGTAAAAAATGATTTATTCCTCCATAAATTCCATGAACATAGATCAAAGGGAACCATATAACCTCTTTCTCCATGTTCTTAATAGGGAAACTAGGAGGGTGTATAAAATTTCGTACAAGTCTTATGATAAATATTTAGAGAGAATGTTAGGGATGAACCAAAAATCATAGATAGTTGTTGTAGGACCTATGGCGTAAATGTAAGACTTATTGTCGCTAGCTATAACTCCATAGGATATCAAAATAGTAAAAATAATGTACATGCCTCCAAAATTCCCAAGGTCTGAAAGTGTTTAACCAAAACCATAGCGCCAATACAAATGGTGTTACGGATCAACCCAAGAAATCAAATTTTGCTAAAAACATGGTAAATCATCGTAAAAATGGAAAAATAATAACCCCAATAGAAAAATTCACACTAACAAAAACTAACCCACTATGAACATGGTCAATTTTAATCGGGTTCCCAATTCCAACCTAAACTACTACCCGAACCAAAACCAATAGAAAATTTAGAAAAGGAATAGATAAGGCCAATACCAAAATAATTTTTTTCCCAATCATGGTTACCCCAACAAATTTTGAAATTTTCAACTGGTTGTAGATATCCAAAATCATCAGCCCCAAAACCTTGACCCCAAAATGTTATGCTTACTCCATAGGGTCAAAGGTCATGATAAAACTACTTGTAGAGAGTACAATAAGCTTGACCAACACCTTCCGAAAACCAAAGATAATCCTTTCAAAAATAATTTTTAGGAACAATGAACATCAATGATCATCCCATCACTCATATTGGTCCCATTACATCCCATAATGTCATCTAGGAATTTATCAAAATCCCTTCCCAAATGATTAGTTGAATGTCATTCCAAACAATGTGCAACCTCATAATCTACAACAACAAAAATGACAATTACCTCTATCACAACCATCACAACAATAACAATATTTCATATTCCCATCTGAAGCCATGATGATAAAGCCTCAACCTCCAACATGATTAATCCTAATGTCACCCCATGTTTAGGTACCGAGGAGAACACTCATGATTAGAGTTGTAAAACTAGAAACTGAAGAGGGGGAAACTTGATTACCAGGAAAAAGAGTATCAAACACCCGGTTCCTCATTGCAAGCTCCCTTTCAAGTATAAAACAACAAAATCCCCAAGAAACTAGGGAATTATGACCTTATCACCGACCTTACTAAGATATTTTCCCATATTAATTTATGGATCTCTTAAAGAACTCCCCATTACATAGATGCATACTCTTAGATGCCATGGGACTTAGACACTTAGCCTATTCCACACTGTTGTCACATTGAAATTCTGATACGAGAGAGTGGTGTGGAAAATATCCTTTCAATTGATAAAATGGAAACACTCCAAGGTCATGGGTGACTTATATATTGAAGTGAGTTTATGAAGAGGGTTATTTCCCCTAGTGTAATATCTAAAATAGTTCCTATTCCAAAGACTACTATACATGCTAAAATGAAAAGAAAAGGGAGGGAGAAATAAGGGAAAAAACTAAAAATATGGTGATACACTAGAAGGTTTATTGATCGAGACTCGTTTGATCCACACAGATTAACCACAAGATATATACACATTGTACAAAACCTACAAATGAGTATGTTAATGCAAAAGTGTTTTATAGAAGGGTTTGAAGTGTGAAAAAATAAATAAGGGGGTAGTAGATGGCTCCACAACAAGATCCTACACAAAAACTTTGGTAAACACAATCTATGACCTACAAGTCAACATAAAACTACATAAATGCATAAATAATTAAACTGAAAACCAAGGATAAACAATTATCACAAGATAAAATCAGTTTTAAAACATAAAAATGCATAATACACAGGTTGTAGGATGGTAAAATAGCTCCTTTATTACTCCAAGAGGTGAAAGAAGTAAAAATAATCACTCATGACCCCCGATTTTCCACTCGAATGCAAAATTTTTCCAAAAATGAATGAAGAGGAAAATAATATCCTTTAAAATGAATTTTAGGTGTTTTTATAGAAAATTATGAGAGATAAGAAGGGGACAACACAAACATGAAATTTTTTTCTCTAAAAATAGACAAAACATGAATTTCATGCATGCAAAGTGATAATAAAATCAAAAGGTATGCTCAATAAACCAAAACACGTCCCAAAATAGCCAAAACCCATTCCCATAAAGGTAAAACATGTTTTTAAAAATAGACGCTTATTTGCATGTTGTGTTTCCAAAATTATCAACTTTTGCATGCTCCAATTTAGTCCTCTTGCATGCTTTGATCTTATTTTAGCTTTTAGATGCTCTAAAATTAGATTTTGATTGAAAATAAAGATAAAAATAAATTCTTGGTCATCCACTGGTCGTCACAATTTTTTTGTGTTTTTTCACTTTGTATCATGGGTTTTTCTATAGCTTTTCCCATAACATTGTTTACCTTTGTACCATGTCTTTCCTCATAACATTGCTTTCCTTTATACTACAGCTTGCCCCATAACATTATTTTCCTTTGTACTACGGCTTTCTCTATAACATTGTTTTCCTTTGTATTGTGGCTTTCACTATAACATTTTTTTCCTTTGTGCCATGGATTTCCTTATAAAATTGTTTTCCTTTATCTGTAGATTTTCCCATAACATTTTTTTCATTTGTATTGTGGCTTCCTTGTAACATTTCTTTCTGTGTCTGCAGTTTCCCCCATAACATTGATTTCCTTTATATTGCAGATTTCCCCATAAAATTATTTTCCTTTGTACTACAACATTCCCTATAACATTGTGTTCCTTTTTAATGTAGATTTCCTATAACATTATTTTCTTTTGTATTGTATCTTTCCATATAACATTGTTTTCCTTTATAATATAGATTTCCTTGTAACATTATTTTCATTTATACCATGGATTTCCCCATGATATTATTTTCGTTTGTATTGTGGCTTTACCCATAGCATTATTTTACTTTGTAATACAAATTGATGTAGATATTTTTCCATGCATGGTGACCTCTCTTATTTACTCCCATACATTTTTTCTCATTCTGATAACTTTGTAAAAAATCCTTCATACTCCAAGTCCCTAGGACACTAATTTTTTTGGTGTTTTGAGTTCTTGGTTCTACCATCTAGATCTATCTAAGTTTGAAACTTGAATAACTTATATAAATAAGAAAAGGGGATTATTTGGATAATAATTTGTTAAATTTTGGGGACATCGTCATGCTAGATGCAAAAAATATAGTAGCCTTGAAGCATTCATTGGGCATGGAGTTGTGTGTTAACTATTGCTACTTCTTAGAAATAATATGAGCACTAAAAATACCTTCCTGAAACAATAACTATGTGCATAGAGAATAGATTAGAAAACAAACACACAGAAAAGTGCACATGACACACAAGAAAGGAAACTAAAACAACAATGTACATGAAGCACTTGGAGGAAAGTAAACACAACAACCTACTATATATAAGGGTGAAACATGACCTCAATAGAAAATTTTGAGGTACATCCCATTAAATAGGATGGGTAGTTCATCACCATTTATCTTGGAGAGATGAAAGGCATTGTGTTGTTTTCAACTTATAATAAAATATGGCCCACTAAAAAAGAATCAAATTTGGTGTGTCTTTTGGGATTAGTTATTTCTTCATCCCACTTGAGAATATTTTTCCTTCTTTGAATGTTCTTGCAGCTAATTTATGATCAAAATACCTCTTTAGTTGAGCTTGATAAAGATCCATGGTGGCCATTGCATTATTTCTAACTTCTTCTAACTCCATCAATTCTTAATTCCTCTATCATCTCCATTTGTTTTATAATATCTAAAGCTAATAATTCATAGGAAATTGAAAACATTTCTTCTCTACCATAAACAAGCATGAAATAGGAGTTTCTAATTGACCCCTTAGGAGTAATCTTATCAGCCCATAAGGCTGATTTCAATTTTAATATCATGATATTTGATTTTCCACCATAGTTCTTTTGATGATTTGGAGAATATTCTTGTTGGTTGACTCATCCTAGCCATTCCCTTAAGGAAGATGTTGAGAAATAAATGTCAAACTTGACCACCCACATGCTGATATTTTCCTAAGGAAAGATAATTTGTTGTCTGATATGATTGTTGTGGGGACACCAAACCTTGTGACAAGACTTTCATAAAAGTCCAAAACTGATGTCTCATTTACTTATTTCAAAGCTATAACTTCTATCTACCATGTAAAATAATATGTAGCTGTGAGAATCCATTTATGACCTACACTAGAAGGTGGGTTAATCATGCCAATAAAATCCAAACCCCATTGCATGAAAGGTTGATTTACCTAAATGGGTTGAAGAGGAAGAGCTATTAACTTCTATTTTATGGAAAAAAATGGCACACTTTGAGCACTTCCTTACCCATGCATGAGCGTATTAGAATAAATTTGGCCAATAATAGCCAGCTCTCATAATCTTCAATGTTGTATTTCTTGGTGCAAAGTGACCACTAGATATTCCTCCATGAAATTCTTCCAAAACATGCTCAATCTGATCTGAATCAACACATCTTAAAAGAAATCCATTCACATATTTTTGAACAACAAGGACATAAGGAATGGAATGCAATATGAAATACCTCCTTTTTGTTTTTCCAAACCTTGTGGGCATTATCCAATATAAAGAAAATGAATCATATCTTGGGTCCAACTTTGAGGCAATGAAGGAGCAATTGTGTCTTGATCATTTTGTAGCACTAAAACCTGATTTTTCTCTTTATGAAAATCTAAAGCTAGTTTCTCACACAATCCTTTTCCTCTTACTAGTCTCATAACCTTGATATCAACATCATATTCCATGAATTTTGTGATCCAACCCTCCCTTTTCTCATTCAAATATTTTCTTAAAATAAATTCTTTAACACTTGGATGAGAAACCATTAAATGAATCTTGTTATTTATAACAAGATGTTTGAATTTTCTAAGGCGTATAATAATTGAAAGGACCTATTTTCAAAAAAATGAATACCTAACCTCATACTCTTCCAATATTTTATTGAATAAGGTAATTGGATGCTAAAATGTTTCATCATTATGTTGTACCAACATAGCTGAGATTATATCAATTGCTCCAAAAATAGATAAAATAAAATCTCTGCTAAAATTTGGATTGGGAAGTGTTGGACCTTATGAGATAACAAGTTTAATTTATTCAAAAGAATTATTTCCTTCTATCTTCCAACTAAAAACCATGTTCTTTTTTAACATTGAAGTTATCATCCTTACTAAATTTCAAAAATCGGAATGAATCTTTTGATAAAATTAATTCTACCTATAAAAATTTGCAATTCCTTCTTGTGATTTGGTAAAGACAATGATAATATTGTGCTTACCCTCTCTGGATCAATAACAAGACCCTTTTTTGACACAATGTGACCCAACAATTTAACTTTAAGCCTTTGTAAAAATGAACTTCTTTGGATTAAGTGAAATGCCAAATTATCTCGCACCTTTCCAACACATGTATGAGATGTATGATATGAACTTTAGAATTTTGAGAAAATAGTTATGTCATATAAATAAAAAAGAACACAATTATTGATTAACTTTTGAAATTCCAAGTCTATAGCATGATGAAGTGTACCTCCTACATTTGATAGTCGAAAAGGCATTTAGATATATGTGTATATACCCCAATTTGTTTTAAATGGCATTTTCAACTGATCTTCTTCTTCGACCAAGATCTGTTTGTAAATATAATAACCATCAAGGAGTGAAAATAATTTGAACCGCTTACCATTTTCTAAATTTTCTCCATGGATGGCAGCGGGTAATGATATTTCAAAGACACCCTATTTAAATCTCTAAAAGCCATATACTAGTTAAATATCCATTCTTCATTCTCACAGAACAAAATTGGAAACCCATGATGAGTGCTTCACATGGAAAATAATGTTATCTTTGATCAACTTATCCAATTCTTGTTTCATCAGTGGTTCAATTTTAGGATTGTTTTTCTAACTAGTTTTGTGTTTAAATCCAATTATATGGCATGTTGAGATAAATATAGATTTTTGGCAAGAAAATTTTTTGGGTGAAAAAATTGATGGTTATCTTGCCAACATCTCCAAGACTCTAGGTCCCTCTGCTTGAGTGGTGCAACTCCACTTTATTGTGAATGTCAAAAATGGAAAATATGTTGTTGGCCAAGTAAATAGAAGGTTTGTTTCTTTGTTGAAAAATTACTCAAATATTTTGGTCCATTATTATGAGGATCTTAAGTCCTTCCAACTAAAGGAAACACATCATTCAATCCCTTTGAAGCCGAATACCAAGCCTTTTAGGAAAAAAATATAATCCAAAAATTACTAACACCATCAAAGAGGAGTATTTGAAGATGTTGAATGTAAGAATTAATTTTCCTATCCACCACTCTATGTGGGTAGAAAATATTTTCCACGTACAGAAGAAAAACAGAGAAATAAGGATCTATGTATCCTTCCGCAATCTAAACTAGGCTTCCTTTAAGAACAACTATCCACTTACAATCATGGATCACATTATGCAATAATTTAATGGATCTGAAATGCTTTCACTACTTGAATATTTTTTAGGATACAACCATATTGAAATGGCAGAAGAATACATGACCAAAATAGCCTTCGCCACTATATATGGGGCACTTTTACATACAACATGATACCTTTTGGTTTGATCAACGCCAAAGCAACATTCAAGAGAGAAATGGATTTAGTGTTTGAATACCTAAAACATTGCATCATCATCTATCTCGATGAATTAATAGTATTATCAAAAAGGTGAAGAGATCACTTTGAGCACTTAGAACAGGTTCTCATTCGATGCCGAAAACATGGTATATCCTTGAATCCCAAGAAGTGCATTTTTGGTGTGATTGAAAGAATAATTCTGGGACATATTGTAAATAAACAAGGGACAAGCATTGATCTAAAAATAGTGAATGAAATTCAATCGTTTTCCCTACCCACAAGAAAGAAAGGAGTCCATTCGTTCTTTGTAAAAGTAACCTTTCTCCGATATTTTGTTCCTGAATTTACAGAGTTGACTAAACACATCACAACCATGATAAAACCCCAAGAAAGCTTAAAATGGAGTGATGAGGGAAAAGCACCATTTGAAGCAATCAAGAGAGCCATTGTCAAAGGTCAAACCCTGGTATGCCCCAATTTTAATAAATAATTCATTATGTACTACTATGCCTCTAAGAAAACGCTCTCGTTATCCTGGTCCAAAAGAATTTTGAAGGAGTAGAAGCATTTATTACATCCATGAGCTACCCATTGAAGAACCATGAGCTGAATTATAGTAAATTGGATAAACATGGCTATGTGGTGGTCAAGAAGCATATCATGCCCAAGCCTGTGGTGGAAACTTTTAAGGGATGGTCACTACTCATAAAGTTCTTCATGGAAGGTATTATTGGCCTAATATATTTGTGATTACTCAAGAATGAGTTTCCAAGTGTGAGGCATGTCATCGGTTTGTTAGGAGACCACAAATCGAGCACTTCCCTCAAGCTAGTTATACTTGAAGAACCATTTTAGTAGTGTAGACTTGTGATTCATCGGTGTTTTGAACCCTTACTCAAGCATAGGCCACACATATGTGCTCACATAAATGGATAAATTCATGAAGTGGGTGGAAGTTATCCCAACTAGGAAAGCTAATCTTGAAACAATATGTAACTTAATTTGGGAGAATATCATTGTTCGTTTTGGGGTTCCACAAAAGATAGTGGTTGACAATGCAACATACTTCTCTTCTAGAGAGTTAACTGAATTTTTCTATGGCTATGGGATATCCCTATCTCACTCATCAGAATATTATCCATAAGGAAATGGTCAAGTTGGATCAAGAAACAAGAACATTGTGACCATAGTTTGGAAGCTTATGGATAAAATCGGAGAAATTGGCATAAGAAAATTTATGATGCTTTACGGGAGGACAAGATAACTTGAAGAAATCAACTGACATGTCACCATTCAAGTTGCTTTATAGAATTGAAGCTAAGATACTAATCACAATCGAGATGCTAGTGCTTAAGTTTCTCCGGGGAATATAAGACGGACACTATCGAGATTTAATTGACAAATGAATCTTGTTTCTTGAGAATATGGAAGAAAATAGGCTCGAGTGGTAGATATCATTAAATAAAATTAGTTGAAAGTGAAGAATATATTTGAAAAAAAGGACAAGGCCAGAGAATTCAAAGTCAGAGATCTTGTTCTACTTTGGGACAAGAGAAGGGAGCTAAAAGGAAGCCATGGGAAGTTTGATTCTCTGTGGCTCGGCCCATTCCAAATTTGTGAGGCCTTTGGATAAAATGTATTCCTTCTATCATATTTGGATGGAACACCATTGGAATTGCCCTACAATGGGAAATATTTGAAACAATACCATCAGTGAAAGTGGGTTGTCCCCACATTGTATTATAGGTGATTTAGGTTTGTTTTCCCCTTTTCCTGTTGTGTGGTGTGTTTGTGTGTTGTCCCTTTCGTCTATCTCTTACAAGTTGTGTGTGTTCTATAAGGCCCAATTTATAACACATTGGTTAATGTTATGTATGGAGATTCTAGAAGTCTCATGTGATGTCCTTACTATGCTCAATCCATGACATGTCCCCAAGTTAGAGTTAACTATTTTCATGCAAATTTGTAATAAGAAAATTCCAATTTTCAAGCATGACAACCATACCCTCCCTGAAAAATTTTACTCGAAAGGTCATTCTGAGCCTTCCTTCATATCACCCTAATCCCCAATTCATTCCTATCCCATCTCTCTAAAGAAGTTCCATGTGTCATGTTAGTGTTCCCATAGGTGATTTATGGATATATAATCATTCCAACTACTTCCAAGGTAAGATCCATCAAGACATGCTTTTTGACAAGCTCAAAAAGGTCAATTCTTTACTTTTCTAAGGATTGTGTACACCCCCTAGAAGTGAATGAAAGGCCTAAAATTATCATGGAGGTGTATCATAGAGATAAGAACATTTTGAAATCAGATTTGGAAGGTTTTTAGAGGTTTCACAAGTTTTGGAGTAGTTTCAACAAAAGTGGATCTTGGAGGTTTAAGCAGTGCACAACGCCAAAACAACTCCTAAGATTTGGGAAGTGATTCCAGGAGTTTCTTAAGGAGTTAGGAGACAAAAAATATCATAAAAATATATTTTAGAGACCTAGAGGGTGTTGGTTACTGTATGTACCCAAAATTGTAGGGTACTGCACCATCAGAACAACGTAACACATACCCCAATGATGATACAAGTCTCCTCGCAAGGTGTTCGGGATCCGGAAAAGCTCCCCAAGTGTGCGTTAACATCCCACATGCCCCACTTAGCCCCGTGTGCTTTTTTTTTCTCTTTTCCCCTCTTTTCTTGGCCTTTTCTCTTCAGTTACAAAACCGCTGCCCTGTCTAGGCGGCGGTCTCGTGACCGCCGCCCTAAGCAGGGCGGCGGTCCTGTAACCGCCACCTGCTCAAGGCGGCGGTCCTTTATGTGTTTTCTAGAATGCTCTTTTAACACGACTCACGTAAATTTCAATGTTTACTATCTTTTTCACTGCCATGAGCTTGTATTAATGATTTTGGTTCCCTGGAATAGTGTTTTGCCATTGTTTATTGTTTAAGAGATCAATTTGGTGTTTACCTTGGGTAAATGCAAATGCTATAAATAGTTGGCTTGTGCTCAAGCAAATGGCCCCTCAAATTTGCCTCTGAATTTCTCATTGCAATAGATTAGTCTTTCATTTTACTTAGGATTTTTAGTTTCATTCATTACATGCCTAGTTAGTTTTGTTTTACTGTTAGAAAGCCACATATCCATCTTGTGCAAGTGTTGTTGATATTTCATCCAATCCATTGGAGTAGAATAGTTTTTTTTCAATAGGAAGGCATTAAAGTTGCAGGTTTTGTTCTTCAAACAGGATAGTTTTAGGTTCTGGACGTTTTATGTTGCATGACTCACAATAAATCCCGCTAGGAATTACATAAGCCAAGCTTTGTACTCTTGCACTATCACTCTCCTACCCGCACTGTATTCAGTCTGTATCCTAAGCTGCCTTTGTCCCAATATCTATTTCTATTGATGCTAGCATTACACACTTTTCTGGATCCATGTGAACACGAAGGAACAAGGAGATCGCACTGAGGGGACAAGATCATACACACCATCGATTTTCCAACATTACTGCGAGAATCCGGTTCTATCTTTCAAAGTTCTAATTAGAATCATATCAAATAGAGTAGTTAATTACTTTATTTCAATCAATTTTACTTTCGATATTGCCAGGGAAGCTGTGGGGATTGATAGTTTCTGAGAGACTATGATTCATTCCTCACTTCTGAGGTAGGATCGAGAGTCTTGCAAATAGACTAGATCAATTATTTCATTATTTAGAATAGGTTCATAGTTGCACAGACAAATAGCTATACTCGGTTATCTTGTTTGTTTTAATTTGTTATTTTAGCTGTCAATTCTAGATATATTAGATAGTTGTTCTTTAAATTCCATTCCGTAGATAGATATATCAGATTTAGGAATATACATAGACGTATCTTTCATAATTAGTTTATTCTGTCATTGGTTAGATTTATATAACTTTCTTTTCTATGACAATCATCGGACCTAGAGAGCCCAGAGAATACGTGTTCGAGCCAATCATGCCCCAACCCAATATCATCACAAAAATAACTGATATAGATCAAAATATTAGGATCCAAGTCTTCCGAACAACGGTAAACTTACAACAAATCAGTTTCCAACTGCACGGGTTAAACATAGAAGACGACCAAGCACACACGTTTTGGTCAAATCAACCAAACTATAGATTACCCTAGATTCATATCCACATGACTGTGGAAGGGTTTGAAAGAGAGTAGACCTTTGGTTGTGATCCTTTGGTCCCATAGCCAGACGCAGGAGACACTCTCATAGATATAGATACCAGCTTGAGAATTCAGGTTGCACAAACACTGTAAGATATTCTGAGAAGATCACACAATTATTAATTCTAAATATAGAAGCTGAGAAAGCATACGATTACTGGATACTAGGGGTTAGAGACTGAATCTTCACATGACCATAGCAGGACCACAACAAATACAAATCTACGGTTGTGACCCACAAGTCTCACAGCGTAACAAGTCTATAGGTGAATTAGACATAGATGATGGCCTACGTACTCTAGTATTCAAATCTACTCCACTTCCACCTATCATCATCGAATATTTATCCTTGTTAGACATAGCAGCTAATAAAACTAAGGAGTTCGGACTAGGGCGGAAAATCACCAATAAAGTCGATTATATTTACCATCCACCCTATGACCTTATCTCGAAACATACGCAAAACTATCCCAGTCATTTTCCACGTATTCCACAACCCATAGACCAAATCACACCAGATCTCGAGATTGATTGGAGCCTTTGAGTAGTCATCCTTGCTGATCGATCTATCACACCAGTTCAGGTTAGGAGGGCCTTCTTTGCCTTAGATTCACAATTTCCACTAGTGCACGTCGAAGACATCAGATTGCCTAATTATCTTGTATGCATCCCACACATATTTAATCCCCATGTTTGTCTCGACACGACCTTGGGAGGTCGGGTGCAAGGAAAAGTTACTTATAGATTCTCATGCTCGCTTGTCACTTTTCCATCATACAAAATTGGTGAACCCGATGTGAACTTTCTACGCCTCGATCGGAGTCAAATTTCTCTTGGTTCTTTTAAATTAAAACAACTCTTTCATTTTAACTACCTCATTAGCTTTCACCATCACCTTCACTCCTTCCCATTATTCTATGGGTATTCATATACCCCGAATATGTCAGGATTTGATGCATATGGTAGGCCTCTCTTAGGTCTTGAGGCATACTATGCTCAACTGAATAGAAAATCATCGCCCTCACTCTCAGTATGGGGTGATAACTACGTAACTAACCGGTTGTCAACAAAAACTCCAAGGGTCGAGATATAGCCCATATTTCCAATTAAAGGAGTTGGATCAATTCACTCAAACTCAACAAAGCAGAGCCTTGTGCTCGAACAATATGACACTCATAGGAGAATCTAGTTCATCTCCTCGATACCGTTAGGAAATATAATTTATTAGTGCTCCATTATTATTGATATTGTAAAGAGAATAATTACGTGAGTAATTATTCACATATTTGGCTGTATTATTTGATAGTTGTGATATTGTTGTGAGCTAAAACAATATCACGTATATAGGTGTTGAGAGAGAGATTAGAGGAGTGTTGTTGAACAGACTTCCTTATTTTTAGGAATACATATTCCTATATATGTGTAACTCCGTCCGCATGAAATTGTATCGTAGAATTATTATTGTGTTGAATATATGATCGAATAGAGAATATTTTATTATTTTCTTTGTGTAAATCTACTTGTTCTCTAAGATTTGGTATCAGAGCGTTGCCATAATCCTTGCAATATGGTTTGTTGATTGGTGAAGGGGCAGTCGTGTCATCTTCTACCTGAATGATGGAAGTTCATACTTGACAAATGCAAATCTGTAAATTTCTTATGTGAAGCTGTGTCATCTCTTATGTGGTGGTTTGCACTGTGGACCTTCCCTTGAATTCAACTGTGGAAAGAAGTTCACATGAGCATTATACTCTCCGCATTGTAGAAGATCAGCAGATCTATGCATCAGTGGTATCAGATTTTCAAAAGTGGGTTGCAAAAGTGGAAAGCATATATAATATAACATAATAGATTTTCTGGTCGAATTTATCTCTGGATTGGATTAGTTTCTTCAAGGACTTGGATGTACCAATAGATCGATCCATTCTTCAATAGGCATTTTAATTTGCAGATATATCTATCCATGGTTTGATTATATATGTTAGTTTTAAATGCGTTGTGGTAATCGATTCAAGCATTTAAAGATTGGCGAACCTACATACACATTACAGTCTGCCATTCTCCTACCTGCGCACACATTACAGTCTTCTCCATTTCTTCCATTGGGCTAGCATCCACGTGGCATTTGCATCAAAACCTCCAGGAAATTCCATCTCCACGTTGTCTCGTTGATTTAGTAGATCACAGTGTTGTTTTGGTTCAGTTGTTCACATTGGATCCCAGAGATTAGATCTTATATTGAACTCGGCATTAATTCACTTGACATTCAAATTGGAATTATCTCCACATGGTTTGTACACAGTCAACATCGATACAACTAATTTTTAATGCTATCCATCGTAATAAAAAGGTGTGACAGTGGATACAGAGGTTCATGCAATTTGGAATTCTTTTCTGCCATGTCATCGAATCCTCGACTTCATTGAGTATCGTGGTTTGCTAGTATGATTTGTAGTGGTGGGTATAAAGTTATGATTGGCGAATGCATTCGATGTGAGTACGGTTATGGCTTCAAACCTTGCATCACGGCCAACCAGAGCATGTATTGAACACAGCATTATACATCGACCTTTGAATGTCAGTGCTCATTGACGATAAAAAGATGTTGATTCCCTCAACATAAGCTGGTGGCCAAATATTAAAAAGGAATTTTTTTGTTCGTTGTTTAGTTTAAGTCTTTTAGTTTTGAGTGAGTCATAGTGTTAAAAGTAATACATATCAAAATTTAAGAGTTTTAGTATAACCCATTTGGTTTTGTCAATAACATAGTCATCTAGAGTCTTGTTGTCCATTTAAAAAATAATAATAAAAATAAAATAAAGATTGTCCTTTTTTATTTTAAGTCATTTGTAAAATATTTATCAAGTGTCAAAAAACATTATAGTATTGTCTATTAGAATTATTAGTACAATCTCAAGTTAAGTACAATAGTGTCAAAAGGTCAAGTCAAATCGGTCATAGTGTCAATGTTGAAATAAAGTGTATTGTCGGTCAATGCCATTGTATATAAAAAAAAAAGTGTCGTTGTCAAGAGTCGGAAAATTGTAAAAAAATTAAAAAAATAAAAATAAAAATTTGCCTCACGGACGCATTTTCGGTGTTACTCGACGTCGGGGAAGATTGGATATCCTGGCGTTGGCCCCGGAACTGCTCCGTCGGTGAAAAAAAAATAAAGTGTTTCACATCGCGGAGGGAAGAAAAGAATAAACAATGTGGAACAGTTGAGCTTCATATCCAAATCCAGCTGAGCTAGCAGCATGAAACAGAGGCAGGAGGCAAACGGAGGTTGGAGGTCATTCAACGACCTCTCGTCAGTCGCCAATGATGGCCGCCTGACAGATGATTTGGTGGCATTTGTTTTCAGTTGTGTGTTTGCTTCAGTTTGCAGTGATCTTGTTTTCAATAAGTGGAAATTTCACATTGAGGGGGGGAACATCATTCCAATGTTCCATTTCCAGTATGTCAGTTTTTTCTATGTATGTATGAGCAACAGATGTCAGCAGAATTTCCTATGTTATTCCCTGCAGTGAGATGTGACGAGGGCTGAGAATAGTACTTGGCATATCATGATGTGGTTGTAGGTAAACCACTTGAAAACCTTCATTTGTGGTTTGTGGTAAACCAATAGCAAAACCACCATTCTTGGTTGTTGGTAATCCATTTGCAAAACCATCACTTTGTGGTTTGTGGTAAACCAATTGCAAAACCACCATTCTCGGTTTGTGGTCAACCGTTTGCAAAACCATCCTTGAGGTTTGTGATCATCCTGTGAAAATCACCAGATCATGAGCAGGTGCAAGTATAAGGCAGGTTTTCCCCATGTTCGCACTAAGGGGGGGAATGTTAGGAAATATAATTTATTAGTGCTCCATTATTATTGATATTGTAAAGAGAATAATTACGTGAGTAATTATTCACATATTTGGCTGTATTATTTGATAGTTGTGATATTGTTGTGAGTTAAAACAATATCACGTATATAGGTGTTGAGAGAGAGATTTGAGGGAGTGTTGTTGAACAACCTCCTTGTTTTTAGGAATACATATTCCTATATATGTGTAACCTGTCCCGCATGAAATTGTATCAGAGAATTATTATTGTGTTGAATATATGATCTGAATAGAGAATATTTTATTATTTTGGTGTGTAAATCTGCTTGTTCTCTAAGAGATACTACTTAGACCACAAATTAGTAGACAAGTTGACCTATACCCGGTTTTAGATAATGAACATTTGACACATTATGCTAGGAATGAACAACGTTCCCAAGGTATGTACCCACCTATAGGGAATCTACAATTACAATCCGAGGTCTCTTTTCAAGGAAATACCCCCATGCCATTGCATATAGGCAATGCCCTAGGGGAAACTTGGTAGGGCAACGATCAGTTCATAGCGAGGATATGACATGCCTATACAACACCATGATATATAACAACCGTTGCTAAGGCAAAACACCGTGACTTCACCAAATGAATTCATTTCAACGTTAGTAGAAAAAGTGAGGGGGTTAGAACTTGCTCAGGCAAATCACCATTCTCAACTCATGCAGGTAGGAAATTCCAACCCTAGCCAAATAGACCTCCTCACAGGAATAGGCACGTTAGGCATGACTCCTCAGTATTCACAACAAATGCCAATTAGAACCACCGTTTCTAACACCGTTCCAATACCTCCCGGTCTAGTACAAAATAATCCATTCTTGGACAATACCCCTTCATACTTAAACATGTATTCCAAATCACCACAAGGGGATATGTTCTCCTCTCCCAGTATTTTTACTCAACCACAAGGGTTCCCTTATGCTCCTACCAATGCATATGCAACGCCATGTCAACAACCCATTCCACCGCCACTCCCTCAGTAGGCACCATCAATGGTCAAAACATATGCGATAGGGACTTACTCAGAATATTTGAAAGAGCCCTTAGATTTCACCATATGAAGCATCATGCTTCCAAGACCTCTTCCTGATTTTCCCAAGTACAAAGGTGAGGGAGATCCGAATGCACATATCAAGGCTTATGCTATAGCCATTCGAGAATTACTCCCTTGGGATGGGGTTGTTGCTAAAATATTTCCCAAAACCTTGGAAGGAATCACCCTCAATTGGTATTATAGAATACTCGAGGCTTTCATCCATTCATTCAAGCAACTCATTTTAGAGTTCATCAAGGTATTTGACATGAACAAACTATTAAGGATAGGAATCAGGGAATTCTTGCACATTAAACAAGAACATAATGAATCTATCACCCATTTCATCCAGAGGTGACACATAGTTCTTTATTATTGAGAAAGTGCTCCAAATATGGATCGAGATAGAACTATGTGATTTATTCCTTCATTCTCTCGGTAGAGAGGTGAAGGAAGAATTCAGTAAGTTCCCACTAAGAACTTATGATGAATTACTTGAGAGTGCTCTCCAATTAGATCAAGCGGAAATTGATAGTGGTCACAAAACATATGGAGCAAATGGGAGGTTAATCACTTCCAACCAAAACACTAAAACTTATCCTACTACCACGAATGTCAATCAAAGACCTAAAATCCTTAATAAAAATTGTGGAGTGACAATGACAACAGATGGAGTAACTCGATCGGACTAGAAAGGTAAATGTTGTGAATACTCCACCACAAATAAACAACCAATGAAACAAAAATTTCACTCCAATGATCAATACAGTAGATTTTAATCATCCACAACAACAAAAAAACAACAAAAATGGTGAAACCCTACACAGGACCCAAACCAAAACTCAACTAGGCATCAAAACCAGAATACAAACCAAAGACAACAAACACAAAATTTTAATCCTAATAGGCAACGGTTTGATCAGAGTTTTGGGCCACAATATACACCAAACCAACAAACTAGGAATTACAATCCTAACTCGTATTGTGGTTTCCACAAAGTTCGGGGCCATGACACTAGAACGTGTCATGACTACAATAAATTCATGCAATGTTTTCCAGATGAACAAAGACAATTTTTTATAGATATGTTCTTGGCAGATCCTACGTCACCAGTGCAAATACTTTTACAGGGGTAGTTTCCCCTCAAAATGCACCCCTCAAGATCTTTAATGATCCACTCCCAAATCACAACAATAACAAGTTAAATCCAAATGGGACAAACAAGGGTGTAATTACAGGAAACAATGATCATGAAGCCTCAACTTCACTGAATCCGTTAGTTGCACCCCGGTAGAAGTCAGCCATGACCTAAGATAGTCGGTTTAGTGGAGTTAGACGCCAAACTACCCGTAGAAGCTGTAACAAGGACATGAGAATACTCCTCTCAACTAAGTCCAAGTTACCCACTAGAGACAAACAATATCCAACAAGTATTAATAAAGCCCGTGGGTGCTTACGATTTAATTAATGATCTAAAAAAAACCTTCTAGCACATATGCTCTTTGGATTTATTAAAGAACTCCCCTACTCACAGGATGATCTTTTAGAAGCATTGGGTTTAGGTCATCTAATTAACATCACTCCACCTCCTGAAACATAGGTAAACCATGTAGACTTTGATATCCATCCTCCGAGGCAGCCAGATAGGGATGTCGAATTCATATTCGAAATAAACAAAATGCCAACAGAATCTTTGCCGAGATCGCACGCCGAGGTGATCCAACCTTACACTTAGAAGCATGGGTTTATAACAATTATGTGAAATGTGCAATGGTTGATGATGAGGCAATGGTTAATATAGTCCCCTTCTCTTTCCTTCAAAAGCTAGGGTATGGAGAAACCAATTGTTCCATGACTTGAAATACACTAAGAGGCTATGACAGCCTTAAAGCCACTTCAATTGGAACTATAATACTACCAGTCACCTTAGGACCCAAAACAATCCTGACTGAGTTTTATATTATAGATCGGGAAACTAATTATAATATGATTCTCGGCCGACCATGGATACACCGTATGAAGGCTATCCCTTCTATGTTATTTCAAGAAGTAAGATTCTTGCATTTAGGAAAGGTGTTCATGGCCAAAGGTGATCCAAAACCATTCGATATACACCTAGCTGACTTAAAGAGAAGACCAGGCATGCACTCGGAGTTTGAACTCCCAACAAACCAACTTAATAAACCCACTGACGTGAAACCAGAAGAAAAGTTGGTGCCTACAACTGATCTTGAAACTATA
This sequence comes from Taxus wallichiana var. yunnanensis, assembly GCA_018340775.1. Lineage (NCBI taxonomy): Eukaryota > Viridiplantae > Streptophyta > Pinopsida > Cupressales > Taxaceae > Taxus > Taxus wallichiana. Next base: position 18,651,840 of record CM031239.1, on the reverse strand, counting down.
AGCCTAGTCAAAACAATCCCAGCCCTCAAAGATGAGGCTAACATTGTAGAAATAATATCATTAGGAACTACTGCAAAAATTATCGAATTACTAGAACAGGATCTACCAATGTTCCTACCATTTGATTCTGTAGGCATGGGATCTACCCTAGGTGTTGGCTCTCTTCCAGTAGTGGATCTCTGCATGATAGAGGTAGAGAACGTTAACACAACAAGTGTCCTAGCATCCATATTCCCAGCTAAGTGTTGGATTCTACATTTCAATGGAGCTAGATGTCGTTACGGAGCTGGGGCAGGTGTAATCCTTACCTCTCCTGAAGGAAAAGTCCTACCATTTTCCTTTAAACAAAATTTTGAATTCACAAACAACGTGCGGCTCTCCTCCTTGGCCTCATCATAGCTAAAAGAATCGGTGTTGATAACATCAGAGTGTTAGGAGACTCGCAATTGGTAGAAAACCAAGTCTCTGAAGTATATGAAACCAGAGCTGAGCACTTACAGCTCTACAAAACAGCTGTATTGAATTTAAGCAAGGAATTTGACTTCATATCAATTGAAGCAATCCCACGTGAACAAAATCTTCTCACCAATTCAATAGCAACCTCAGCATCATGCTTTACTCCAAACAGTAAGTTAGAGGATACCCGTTTCATGGTATCCCTTCATGATGAACCATTGATAAAAACAATGTCAAATCCTCTTTTAAATAGAAATGAAAACAAATCTACTATCCTAGACCACATTGATAGTGATACAACCACTCTTGATTTCTTAAATGCCTATGCAGCATTACATCTCACCCATCACGTAATAGATTTGTCTTTAATTCCACATTCATCTTCTTACTTCAGGAATCCCATGACAGAACTTCCCCCACAAAAGGAACTCAACATATACACAGTCGGGAATGAAGATGATCTGGAACTACCTCCAGCCCCACCTAAGTTTGAAGAAGGTAATGCTTCTTTAATCAAAGAAACAATTGATATTAACATCGGAACGGAAGATGAACCAAGGATATTGAAGTTAGGATCCTCGTTAACTCCATCAGAAGTAGAAATACACACTCGGATCCTCAAGGAACATCAGAAGGATTTTGCATTTAATTATAAAGAAATGATAGGGGTTACACCACACATTGTGGTGCACAACCTCGTCACTAAATCAGATGCAAAACCGATTAAACAAAAATTGAGACCAATGAAACCTAAGGTAGCTCTCATGGTAAAAGAGGAGGTAATAAAGCTCCTCTAAGTAGGATTCATCAAACCAGTTGATTACTCTCAGTGGGTATCTAATATCGTTCCGGTTCTAAAAAATAATGGAAAGATACACATCTGCATAGACTTCCGATACATTAACAAGGCATGTCCTAAAGACGACTTCCCATTACCATCCATAGACGTCATTGTTGATGCAACAGCTGGATTTGAGATTTTATCTCTCATGGATGGATTCTTGGGATACAATCAAATCAGAATATCTGAACAAGATCAAGCTAAAACCACATTTATAACTCCTTGGGGAACCTATTGTTATGTTGTTATGCCATTCGGTCTCAAGAACGTTGGCACTACATACCAACGGGCTATGACGTATATATTTCATTATCTTATTCATAAAATTATGGAATCATACATAGATGACTTGTTGGCCAAGGCTAAGAAGCCTTGTGACCATCCGGAAGTGCTTCGTGTCATTCTTTCATGTCTGATAGAATATAGAGTCATGCTAAATCTAGAAAAATGTGTGTTTGGTGTGACAGAGGGAAGCTCCTAGGTTACATTATATCATCATGTGGGATTGATGTTGATCTAACAATAATTAAGGTTGTTCTCAAAATGGTCCCACCTTCAGATGAATCTGGAATCAGATCATTTCTCAGAAAACTTGGTGCAATCCAGAGATTCATCCCGGACTTAAGTTTCGCCATTCATCCAATCAACAATCTACTCAAGAAAGATTATAGCATTGATTGGACCAAAGACTGCAATGAAGCTTTCGACGTAGTTAAGCATTTCTTGTTATCACCACCTACGCTAATGCCACCTAAGCCAAATCACCTATTAATTTTATATTCACGAGCCACCAATGTCTCGCTAGCCTGTATGCTGGCTCAAGAAGATGATGACAATAGAGAACGTGCAATCTATTTCATTAGCCGGACATTGCTCAACTATGAAACACGCTACATGCAAGTAGAACGAGAATGCCTCGCCATAGTGTTTACAATAAAACACTTAAGACATTACATGTTAAATCAAGAAACAAAGGTCATTGTAAAGACAAAGTATTTACAAACTTTCCTCACACAGGGTCCTTATCTAAAAAGGCTAGGACGCTTTATAACCTTAATGGGTGAATTTGAATTAACATTTGTAAATCAGAAGTCTGTTAAAGGAAAAATCATCATGGATTGGTTAGCTGATAATCCATTAGACGGAGGTGATCTAGTAGATCTGGACTTTCCAGATGAGTGCGTATACTACATCGAAACCCGACCTTCTATCTCTGAGTGTCCTTGGTACACTGATATCATTAATTATATCATGGACCGTACATATCCAGAAGGTGCTACACCACAATGAAGAAGGTGGTTACACATTATCGTAGCTAAATACGTCATCATAGAACAAGTGCTCTATCGAAAAGCATTCAATGGAATGCTTCTAAGATGTGTCGACACAGAAGAATCCAAGAAGATTCTCCACAAATCTCATAGTGGAATGTGTGGAGGCCACTTTGGTGGCCATGCCACCACTCGTAAAATACATCGAATGGGCTATTTCTGGCCCACTCTAGAGCACGATGCAGTAGAGTTTGTACGAAGGTGTCATAAGTGCCAAGAATTCTCTCATGAGATTCACATGCCGGCACAAGCTCTACAACCAATCGCTACTCCATGGCCCTTTTCTACGTGGGGCCTAGATTTAATAGGGAAATTATCTCCCTCGTCCATAGATGGCCATAATTTCATAATCACGGCCACCGAATATTTTACCAAGTGGGTAGAGGTTATGCCTCTTACTATTGTACCGTGTTCTGTAATCGCCAAGTTCATTTTGAACCAAATCATTTGCAGGTACGGTGTCCCACAAATCATTATCTCAGATAACGGGACTTCTTTTAAGAATGATGAAGTTCATGAATTATGCAATAAATTTAAAATAATCCATCATACAGCCTCCTTGTATTACCCTCAAGCCAATGGATAGGCTGAGGCGACAAACAAAACATTAAAATCCATTCTCCTTAAAACGGTGAAAGAAAACAAATGAGATTGGCATTTGAAGTTATACCCAGCCTTATGGGCCCACCGAACCTCAATAAGGACACCAACAGGAGCGACTCCTTTCTTGCTAGTATTCAGGGCAGAAGCAGTTCTCCCACTGGAGGTTGAAATACCCAGTCTCCGTATTTCATTACAAGGGATCCTGGATGAAGACGCTTATAGAGAAGCACGTCTCTCCCAACTAGAAAGCCTAGATGAAGCTAGGTTAGATGCTGAATAGTGGCACAGAATCTATGCTGACTAGATGTGCCGGCAGTATAACAAGAAGGTCTATGAACATGATATATATGAAGGTGATCTAGTTCTAAGGCTAGATAGCCAGATCGACAAGAAGACCGGCGAAGGAAGGAAGTTCCGGCCCAAATGGTTGGGCCCATACCGAGTCATGAAGGACTATGGAAATGGTGCATATCTCCTATGTACGGTAGAAGGTGAGGAATTTGGTTAAACGGTCAATTCCCTACACCTCAAATGATTCTACGCGTAAGCAACTAGTACTACTTGTATAATTTTATCTACATTACATCTTCATATAGTTAGGATCATTTTGTCCGCTTGTTTCATACAAAATTGTGATCAAGGAATTTGTTCTCAAAGAAATTAATTACAAACTCATGATGTTGTTGGCATAAACACTCTAATCATACTTCTCTATTTCCATAATATCATCAAACTATTTTGGAATCATTTCATCAAATAAAGCTAGATATGACAAGGTCTTAACGGTAACCATGCCAAGATCTGTGGGTTTATTCTCACTTTTGGTTTCTTCTTAGGATGGGTGTCTTGCCTATGGTCTGTTCTTGAAGCTTCATGGTGTCACATCTATCCCGTATGTATATCTCTTTGGAAATAAGAACACACTGAAATTTTGCTCAAATAAACAAGTCAAGTATAGATCAAACAGAAAATTTTAAATTTACACATTTCCTTGCCCCACCAACCTTTTGTGATGAGCTTGTGTCTCTTACTAGTGATGTAGGGTTGGGAAGGGATGGAAATGCCCTTACTCACCTATGCCTTGCCCACGGTGATAAACCCATGGTTCTTACTAGTATCATGGGGCAAAGTGTAGGGGTTCCTCTTTACAAACAAACGTAAAAGGTCATAAACAAACAATTCAAACCTTTAAGTCTTGAGTTAAAAACAAATGAATCGGATGTCCAAAATTCCAAGAGGATTAAGAATCCAAAAACCAGATTTTGTCTACCATGTGGCCATCTACGGATCTAAGTCTAGATAAACCGCAAAGCAAGTTACATCCCAAAACTATGAAGTCACTCGAGTGGAGTAGGCTTGTAGCATCCTAATTTGATTCCGCCAAATCTTTGTCTATCTTTCCTCAATATCATTTCAACACATTTCATAACTTGTGCCCTTTCCAACTCTTAGTGATGAGCCCTCGCATCTTACTAGTTGCGTGGGGTTAGGAGTGGGGCAAGTCTATCTACTCATCATACCACTTATCTTCACCACTTTGCCAAAGCAAATATGAAGTATCTAGAATTGCATACAGAAACTAAGATTCAACATCACATTGTATCTACATTATCATATATCAGCATCATGAAATACAAAAAGAAATTAAACACTTGCATCATTTGTTCTCCATTGCATACATTCTAAAGAGCATATAAGCATAACATCATAATTTACATGAGGAAACTGGAATGGAAACAAAGCCATAAATTCCAAAAGTCTGATCCAAAAAGAATATATATATATATATATCAAAATTCCTGTACAATGCCATCATGTGCTAATCATGGTCAAAATGCTCAAAGAGCCCGAGATATACAAAAATATCATGCAAAAATCTAGGGGAGCCAAGTGGCTTCTCAACCCCTATGAGACCCCTCTAAAGGTGCATGCCCATGCCTAGGAATCTGGCTATGCCGGAACTCTGAGTGCATGAAGGGCTTAGGATCCCAAGGGGAAGCCACAATCTCACCACGAGAATGACTCCTCATCAGGCGCTCGGTTGTCCTATACACCACTAACTTTGTACAGAGAGTTGATACCATCCTGGCCACGCCAGATAGGGAAAAGATGTCGGTATGTCTCGCGCCCATCGAGGGCTCCCTGACATCCATAAATAGCTCTGCACGGGTCCTATCCATGGGAATCATCGGGGTATCAGTGCATACTTGGTGAATCAGGTCCCGCCACTCATCGGTGGTCTTCGCAAACAAAGGAGAAAACAAATTAGAAATAAAACAAGAGATAAAATACAAGAGTAAACAAGAGGAGAAATAGTGACTAAGGTAATCCTAATTAAAAACAAACATTAAAAGGAAGGATGGTAACTTACTCGGATCACCAGGCCTCCAGGACGGATCTCTAGGGTTAGCACCTGCCATAGATGCCACCGCTGACTCAGGTGCTCCCCCCATGGCTGCAGCAATGTAGCGTCCTGCAATGGACTCATCCTCCCCACCATGGCCCTGGGAGAGTGGCTCTTCTAAAACCATAGTAACTCTCTCTACACTCTACTTGGCCCTCTCTGCCTGCATGATATCCTGAGTGTCATGCCACTCAGGATCACTGTCCTCCTCAGTATCCTCCTCTGTCTCTCCCCTTATAAACTCCTTGGACTCAGAGTCTATGTCAATGGGGTCATCAATGCTATGAGTAGGACCTATGGAAATCTGAAGTAGGGGTGCCTGAGGAGCACCGGCTTTCCCTCGGGCACGTACTACCCTCCTGGCTACAATAGGAACGCCAGGTGTAACAATTGTCCAACCCTAGCCTCTAGGACCCCCTCTAGCCTCTTGAACTAACTCTCGTATATTGGAACTACTGGGGAAGCATGCCCATGTAAGGTAGGCCAAACTACTAAGGAACTCGGCCAAAGGTGTATCTCCACTCACCCCACTGTCAATAAGTTGCCTGTGGTAGAGCAGGAGATCAAAGTAAGAGCCTCCTCACCCCATATACCTACCATGGTCTGATATGGTGTAGCCTCCATGTCATCGATGGTTAGAGAAGCAACTGGCTGGTGAGGTGCTCTGACCATTGATATATCTATCCATCTGGCTGCCCTCACAGCTCCGGGATCTGTCACCTCTACACCTCTACCATAAGGAATGAAGTGCTCGTAAACCCAACTCATGACCAGGGTCGGGTGGCTCAAAGACTACCCCTATAAATGGACTACCCTATACAAGTCATGGTAGGTAGTCCCAAGTATGTCTTCTCCCCAGGCATAAATCGGCCATGGCCCTCAATCTGTGTAATGATGGGGGACCAACAGTATAGTAATGTGTCTCCTCCCTTGTCCCCGATCAATCTTGAGGCAAGGATCCCCATAATAGCCTGGCGAATCAAGGGGATGGGAAAACTAGGAATAGACCGAACTCTGACCCCCTTCTTCGAACCCATGGAGATGACTACATCTCCCATGTAAGAAGCCCACTGTGCTATCTGGGCCCGTGAACCTACTGTCTCGAGGCTGAGTCGTCTCCCGATGATCGGGACCCCCAAGATATGGTAAACATCCTCTAGTGTGATAGTCCACTCACCTCGGACCCCTGGTAATTGGAAGGTGTTCTAATCAGCATCCCAAGTAGGAAAATAAGTCACAGAGTATGTGACTAGATGGTGTAACATGGGGGACCCACGATATACATAGTATACCATCACTCGGAGAGTATCTTGTTCGTCCCCGTGAAAGGGCATCTAACACTGCTAGGAGCCAGTCACACTCCCTCTCTCGGCTCCACTGAATGTACTCCTCTCTCGCCTGCATACACCCAAAAACACACAAAACAAAGCAAGTTAGCATCCAAGTGACATTAGAAAAATCATGAAAACACATAGAAATGCTAAAAATGCAAAAACAATCTCAAATAGGTGTTCTTTTGACATTCGCGAAAAACCACCCCGAGCGAGCAGGTAACAGTTTCAGTAACCACTTCCTTAAGGGCGGGGTCTTGTAACCGCCACCCTGGGTAGGGCGGCGGTCGTGTCCTGAAAACCCACGCGGGTTTTATAACTTAAAAAGCCTAAAAACACCAAAAAAGGACCGTTTTAGCTAAAAACAAAGCCTACCTAGTAGGCACCCCCCCTAGATGGACCTTTTGAACCTAACATTTTTGAAAATGACCCCCCCACGACAAATATTTTAACATTTTAAAAATTTGAAGGTAAAAACGATAAATTGAGGAAAACTAACCTGTGATCTCGCGGATCAATAATCTTCTCACGGAGGCATGATCGCTATCTCGTCACGAACGTTTTGACTCTACTCTCATAAGAAACCGTCACCGTGGGTCCCAGAGCTCAGAATCAATCAAATCAACATGTGCAAATGAATAGGAAAATGGGCCCACTTTCATATATATAACAACCTGACTTGTTTTAAAATACTTTTTTCACAGGTTTGGAGCGCCGACGGAGGTAAGTTCTTACCCCCGCATAAATGGTACATCCTCATTTCCCATTATTTTAGTGTTTATTTTCCGATCTATCTTGTCTATCTGCACTTGAGTTCTCTTTTCATTTTACAGGGAGTGGGAATTTTGGATGGCATCATTTTGACACACAGGACGTATCAGGTATAACTTCTAACTTCCCATTTCGGGACCACCATACTCGGACCCACCATTTTATGCCTATTCATGGCTAAAACACTTCTCCGAGGGGGCAATATGTATGTACCCAAAATTTTAGGGTACTGCACTTTGTCGAGTGACATAACACGTACCCCAATGATGATACAAGTCTCCTCACAAGGTGTTCGGGATCCGGAAAAGCTCCCCAAGTGTGTGTTAACATCCCACATGCCCTACTTAGCCCCGTGTGCTTTGTTTTTCTCTTTTCCCCTCTTTTCTTGTCCTTTTTCTCTCAGTTAGGAAATCGCCGCTGCTCATGCGGGCGGCGGTCCATAACCGTTGCCCCGCTCAGGGCGGCGGTCCTTTACGTGTTTTCCATAATGCTCTTTTAACATGACTCACGTAAATTTCAACATTTACCAGCTTTTTTTCACCGCCATGAGCTTGCATTAATGATTTTGGTTCCCTAGAATAGTGTTTTGCCATTGTTTATAGTTTAAGAGATCAATTTGGTTTTTACCTTGGGTAAATGCAAATGCTATAAATAGTTTGCTTGTGCTCAAGAAAATGGCGCCTCAAATTTTCCTATGAATTTCTCATTGCAATAGATTAGTCTTTCATTTTTCTTAGGATTGTTAGTTTCATTCATTGCATGCCTAGTTAGTTTTGTTTTGTTGTTAGAAAGCCACATATCCATCTTGTGCAAGTGTTGTTGATATTTCATCCAATCCATTAGAGTAGAATAGTTTGTTTTCAATAGGAATCCATTAAAGTTACAAGTTTTGTTCTTCAAACAAGATAGTTTCAGGTTCTGGATGTTTTATGTTGCATGACTCGTAATAAATCCCGCTAGGAATTGCATAAGCCAAGCTCTGTACTCTTGCGCTATCTCTCTCCTACTCGCATTGTATTCAGTCTGTATCCTAAGCTACCTTTGTCCCAATATCTACTTCTGTTAATGCTATCATTACATGCTTTTATCGATCCACGTGAACACAAAGGAATGAGGAGATCACACTGAGGGGACAAGATCACACACACCATCGGATTTGCGATTGTTCTGTAGAATCCAGGTTCTATCTTTCAAAGTTCTAATCAGAATCATATCAAATAGAGTAGTTAATTACTTTATTTCAGTCAATCTTACTTTCGATATTGCTAGGGAAGTTGTGGGGATTGATAGTTTTTGAGAGACTATGATTCATTCCTCACTTCTGAGGTAGGATCGAGAGTCTTGCAAATAGACTAGATCAATTATTTCATTATTTAGAATAGGTTCACAGTTGCACAGACAAATAGCTATACTCGGTTATCTTGTTTGTTTTAATTTGTTATTTTAGCTGTCAATTCATGATATATTAGATAGTTGTTCTTTAAATTCCATTCTGTAGATAGATATATCAGATTTAGGAATATACATAGACGTATCTTTCACAATTAGTTTATTCTATCATTGGTTAGATTTATATAACTTTCTTTTGTATGAAAATCATGGGACCTAGAGAGCGCAGAGAATATGTGTTCGAGCCAATCATGCCCCAACCCAATCTCATCATAGTAATAACTGATATAGATCAAAATCTTAGGATCCAAGTCTTCCGAACAACGGTAAACTTACAACAAATCAGTTTCCAACTGCACGGGTTAAACATAGAAGACAACCAAGCACACACATTTTGGTCAAATCAACCAAACTACAGATTACCCTAGATTCATATCCACATGACTGTGGAAGGGTTTGAAAGAGAGTAGACCTTTAGTTGTGATCCTTTGGTCCCACAGCCAGACACAGGAGACACTCTCACAGATATAGATACCAGCTTGAGAATTCAGGTTGCACAAATGCCTGTAAGATATTATGAGAAGATCACACAATTATTAATTCTGAATATAGAAGCTGAGAAAGCATACGATTACTAGATACTAGGGGTTAGAGACTGAATCCACACATGACCATAGCAGGACCACAACAAATACGAATCTACGGTTGTGACCCACAAGTCTCACAACCTAATGAGTCTATAGGTGAATCAGACATAGATGTTGGCCTACGTACACTAGTATTCAGATCTACTCCACTTCCACCTATCATCATCAAATAGTTATCCTTGTTAGACATAGCAGCTAACAAAGCTAAGGAGTTCTGGACTAGGCTATAAAATCACCCATAGAGTCAGTTATATTTACCATCCACCCTATGACCTTATCTGGAAACATACACGAAACTATCCCAGGTCATTTTCCATGTATTCCACAACCCATTGACCGAATCATGCCAGAGCTCGATATTGACTAGAGCCTTCGAGTAGTCATCCTTGCTAGTCGATCTATCACACCGATTAAGGTTAGGAGGGCCTTCTTTGCCTTAGATTCGTAATTTCCACTAGTGCATGTCGAAGACATCAGATTACCTAATTAGCTTGTATGCATCCCACACATATTTAATCCCCACAGTTGTCTCAAAGACAACCTTGGGAGGTCGGGTGCAAGGAAAAGTTACTTTTAGATTCCCATGCTCACTTGTCACTTTTCCATCGTACGATTACATATTTTTACAACACCTAGGTGCGGTATGTCTCTGACAACCTTTTAAGCAAAGCAACCTTCAAGCCAAAACAAAAATCATATTTTTCATGGGGTTGTATGTAGAATCAAGACATATACCCCCACCATTGGATGTATAAGGGTATTTTAATTCAAAATCATATAAATAATTTTCAAAAAAAATTTATGGGAACTCAAGTTATGGCCTTGACAAGTTACTCCACAAGGTAAAGGAGTTAGTCATTTTTTTGGTGAAAAAATGGACCAATGGGAGAGTGGCACACTTTTTTGCACCAAGTGCACCAAGGATTTGGTGCACATGGTGAAATAAAATGTTCCCCCTCCCATTTATTCCCCTGTACCCCAATGTGACCTCCTCTAAGCCCCTTTTTGCAATCTAAGCCCCTGTGCACATTTTCCTAGCCCCCTCACCTTTCTGCCTCAGCCAACCACATCATGCCAAGTGGCCCAATAGGGATGGGGAATTTTTTTGCACCAAGTGCACCAAGGCCTTCATGTACCCCTTCCCATCCATTAAAATTATGCAATTTTTTCTTATTTCCACGTTGTTTCTTGTTGCTTCCGCTTTTTCTTCACGCATGCATAAGAAATATCCAACTACCAAAAATCCTTCCTCTCCTCCATTGCTACTACATCCAAACCTTCCATGGAATATTAATCATCATTTATCCATCATTCCATTTCTTCTATAGCAATAAAATATAATATTTCAAGCCAAAACCATGTCTTTTCACTACCAGAAACCCTCATGAACAAAAATGGTAAAATGCTCATATCTCACAATTCGATGCACGGATCGAGATGGTACTTTTACATAATTCCTAATTTTTAGTTTCCATTAAGAGTAAATAAATTAAATTTAAAATTATTCCCTATATTATTTAATTCAATAAAAAAATAATGTTTTCCCAAGTTCCCATTCGTCAGATTTCCCATCAATCTAGCAGTCGGATGAAGCTGAAATTATGAACATAAACTCCAAATGAAAAACCTATCCCAATGGAGTTGATTTCATTGCAATCAAAGGTGAAATTAAAACATATAAAAATTCTCTACAACTCCATTAATGGCTTCCATGGTAGCTCTATGCTGAAAGATCTCACCAGGTGAAAATTTTCATTTTTATTTTGAGCTTTTTGATGAGCGAATCATTATGAAAATTAGAGCATGAGTTCACGATGATGAGCGGAATCCAAAAATGTTGTTCCCATTGAAAAATGAGGCTGTTTTTTCCACTTTATAAAAATAGCATATACATTCTCTTCCACATGCTATAAATGGTAATTCCCCTTGAATTACAAATTTGATCACTCAAGAAAATCAATAAATATGTAAAATTAGAAGGCAAAAATGACAATTTTCCCAAAATAACAGGTCCCCAAAAAACAACATGCTAAAAATAGAAATGTGCTAAAAATAGTAGTGTATCAAAAATGGAAGAGGATGGAGTGTGTCAGTAGTTCAAAGGGTGAAATTAGAGCAAAACATGTGATATGTTCTAAAATTGTAGGTCATGGTCTCACATGCTAAAAAACAAGTTTTTGTTTTGGGGGAAAAAATTTGCAAATGGCTTTGTTTTCAACTGTATTTTCACTTTTTGGAATCTCCATGGGATAATGGGATGATTGCATGGTTCAAAAAAATAATTGAAAACTTCGAAGAGGTCTTGGAAGCATCATCTTAAGTTTAATTATTCTCAAGAGAAAATAAGATCATCGCAAGGCACAACAGATAGATCCATCTTCATCATGCGGTGAGTCAAAGTGATTTAGTCAGGGTGACCTTAGTGAGATAAATAAGTTGGTCAACTGTGTATCAAAAAGGGTCATCATGAGAAATGTTTGTGGTCACCGTAAGCTCACATCAAGGAATATTTCAACAAAGTGTTTCTAAAAATTTATGTGGCAGTCTAAGGTATATGTGCATCAAACTAAAGGAGGTTGTGATCATCGTCGGAAGGTTATTCTTCAAAGTAAAATTCTTTCTCATTCATACTATGGAGCATTCTTACCTTTCTTGCTTCATTCTTGTTCCTCTTCTCTCCCCCTTTTTTCTAATTCTTCATTGTGGGAAATCATGACATTCATCTTATTCATTAAAGTGATTATACTCTAAAATTTAATAAGTTGCCCTTATTTTATAAAAGGGGACTTAAATTTCTTCCTATGAATGTCAAAATTCATGAATGGAAAGGAAAAATGAAAGGTTGTTATGGAGGTAGATGAAAAGTCATTATTTTCTATACAATGTAATGGCATACTCTTTCTTAAGGGTTGTAAATTTTGTACTCAAGAGAGAGATTTTTGAGCTAAGTAAGAGAGATAAAAATTATTCCACTTTCCTTCATCATTTTTCCTCCATTTCCAGTATTGTACAACTTGATAAAGATGTCAATAAAGAAAGGGATTGTTTCTTTTCATGGCTCATGAATATGTGTAAGTTTGTGTGCATGGTTTTCTCACGGTCGTTGATACTCTAATATTTTTATTTCTTTCTTATAAATTATGGATGTGAACCTTCTAATTAAATTTGGAAAGAATCTAATTTTCTACTTGCAGAGTTAATTCCCCTTGTCTAATTTCTCACTCCCCTTCCCCCATCTTTCAGAAAATTCCTCCCTTACTAATTCATTGTAAGCATTTTCCATGGGTACAATGGAGTGTGCTGTTGGATCCTCTGGTCTCTTGGCCAACAACATATTTCCCATTTTTTTCATTCACAATAAAGTGGAGCTTCACCACCCAAGTAGAGGGACCTAGAGTCTCAGAGAATTGGAAAGAAGTCCACCAATTTTTCCACCCAAATAATTTTATCGTTTGACAAAGTTTCTTGCCAATAGTTTTGGTGCCCAATGGTAGGCGTCAAAGACTATTGGTGAGAAACATTTTCAGGTGGAAAAATTGGTGGAATTATTTCCAATGCTCTAAGACTCTAGGTCCCTTTGTTTGGGTGGTGTAGCTACACTTTATTATGAATGAAAAAAAATGGGAATTTTTTTGTTGGCAAAGAGGCTGGGGATCCAACAAGAACACTACATTGGGCTGCGAGAAATACTTACAATGAATTATAAGGGAGGAATTTTCTAAAAGATGGGGAAGGGGAGTAAGAAATTAGATGAGGGGAATTAACTATGTAAGTAGAAAATTAGATTCTTTCCAAAGTTAATTAGAAGGTTCACATCCATGATTTATAAGAAAGAAATAACAAGATTAGAGTATCAACGACTAGAGGAAACCATGCACAAAACATTTACACATTCATGAGCCATGAAAAGAAAACAATCCCTTTATTTATTGACATCTTTATCAAGTTGTATAATGTTGGGAATGGAAGAAAAATGATTAAGGAAATTGGAATAATTTCTATCTCTCTTGCTTAGCTCAAAATATATCTCTCTTGAGTACTAAATTGACAAATCTTAAGAAAGAGTATGTCATTACATTATATGGAAAAATAATGACTCTTCATCTACCCCATATGGTTACCTTTCATTTTTCCTTTCCATTTGTGAATTTTGGAACTATTAGGAAGAAGCTGTTGGTTGTCAAACTTGAACCCATTTCTCATATCTACAAGAACCGAGTTGTTTGATCAATGATGGGATTATCTCTAAGTTTTGGTACTTTGCGCACTTGAGAAAAACCTCGGGAAGGTTTGTTCCACTACCTATTTCTACTATTACTACTACTCCTAATTCTAAAATGGAAATTTAAGCTAAACAAGCCAATGGACCAAGGATAAAAGGATCATAAAAAGGAAAACTAATCAAAGGAAGGTGATAACACTAGAAAAAGTGGGATGAAAACTATTTTTATGAGTGAAAAAGGATAAAGCATAAGGGGAGGTTAGGTACACGTATCATAGACCAGAATGCATTCACATAATCGATTTCATGGGACACAAAAATAAAATGGAGTGCAATGCATTTAAAATGACACAACAGAACACATTCCAAAAGAACAGAAATAAAGAACACAAACACATTAAGAAAGAGAATAGCCATAAAATAGTGCTTCTATTACTTCCAATAATGCACAGATTAATTACAATGGTGTCTAAAGGCCGATATCTACATGTAAGAGCCAAATCTAGAGGTCTATGACTCAAAGCGCAAAGATACATAGTCCTTCACAAATGCTAGAGGATCCAAAATGTCCAACCCTTTACAATGAGCTATGCTCTTACATTTATAGATGAATCAATGAGAGAAGAAGAGGAGAATGAGGGAAAACTTGGATTTGAATCTTAACCACCAATAGTAAGCATTGAATTCCTATGAATCCACCCGTAATATGTCAAATGCACTTCTCCAGGTCTGTATGACATGTATGAGAATGAAGGAAGCAATATCCCTATCAAATCGGGTGGTTGGAGAAATCAAATATTTTCATTAATGCCGAGAAATATGTTTCCTATTTATCACCTAACAAATCCCACTAGAATTTGAATTTGAATATCATGCATTCTAGCCTATATAAACAAATTGCTAATAAGGATGGTCGCATGAGGATATGAGCACTGGAGCAGAAGTTATGATTGTTAGAAGATATATAATGTAAAGTGGACACGCAAGACATGTGGAATACTCATATCAACTGAATAATTGGCCAAATGTTGATTAGTTTTGTCATTTGTACCATGTTTCATACACTAGTTTATTGTCTAGATTTGGCACCTTGTTGGAACACTTTAGTTGGTTGTGTGTAGCACACTCAAAGTGTGACAGATTCCATGTATCACTAAGGAGGGAAAAAGGAGGTGAAAAGTAATACACGTGGAAGAGTGAGGTGTGGGAGGAATTAGAGGAAGGGCATGCAAAAAGGTGATGCATGTGGGAGAAACAAGAGAATGACCTTCGAAGGAATGCATGGTTAAGGAATAACTATTTTTAAAATATGTGCGGTAACAAAGAAGGGGGCGTGAGAGAAATGCCGGGACTAGCCAATTTTTGGAAGTAGGTCCAAGGTATGCACAAAGCATACATGAACTACTGGGAAGAAGGTGGATGCACAGAGAGTGCACGTAGGGGGATAATGAAACAAAGAGGAAAAAGAAAAGAAAAGTGAAGGAAAGGAAGAGTGTGTAAGGGCGCGTGAGGAATCTATAACCAATAGAATGTGCCAAAGGATAAAAATGAAGTGCCCACATCCTGTGATATAGAATCATAGAGCCAGAATGTGAATATAAGTTACCCAAAAAACAAGGAGAGTTATTTGGATAGAATTTTTGGTGACTTTTGGGGCCATCTTCCTGGTAGATGAAGGAGATCAATAGCATGAACCATCCATTTGGCATGGAGTTTGCTATGTGATCATGAAATTTTAAATTGAAATTTTTAAAGAACTCCCTCCCAAAGTCACTTGATAAAACATTCTTAAAATTTATTCTAAATCCTAAAAAACTACTAAAGACTATTGGAAGATGAGTGTCATCATAGAAGAAACAAAAGAGAGTGCACAAGAAGCATGTGGGAAGAAAGAACTATGTAAAAAAATAGGAATGTATGCGTAATGCACGTGGGGGAATTGAAAGTCCTCTAATATATACAAAATGATGCATCAACCTTCTTGGAAGGGTTTGAGATAGATCCCATTGAATGGGATTGATAGCACATCTCCATAAAGATGAGTAAATGTTGGACCCCTAAAAAGTAAGCGAGTACCTAGGGTACGAAGCCTTTTGGCACTCAACGAAAGGGTGTGAAGGCATGCAAAAATATAGTCCTCAAAAAGGTGCTAAGGGTCACACCATGATAGATTAAAGTTAGGACTTAGTAAATTTTTGGATGAAACAAAAAAAGACATGCATAAGAAGTGAATAGAAAAGTGATTAGATACAAATGTGGATAAACTATGAAGACTTATGGTCCAAGTAAAGGATATTCTAAGGATTCCTTACAGTTATCATGGATGGATAAGGGGTTGAGGTTATTAAGGATTATATGGAATAAGCATGCTAAAGACACTTGATTAAAGGAAAATCTTGGTTACACCTGATAGGTTCCTAGGTAGTGGTAGAACAAACATGAGAAGATTCTAGTAGGCCTTCGCAGGTGATGATGAATGGTTAGGAGAAGATTACTTTGACTGCTTGATATAGAGGATCATTCCTAGAAGAAGTTGTGTGGGTGAGGAGTAAGAAAAAATAGAGGAATGGGAGAGAATAATGTAGTGTGTGTATAACAGAGAGCTCTGGAATGTAAAGAAAGTTTTGTTATTATAAACTCTATCATGGATGGAACCTTTGAATGTAATATTAGCTACTGTAATTGAATCATCAATATAATGAAGCAATTCTATAATACCCTGGAAATGAGTCCTGATGTGTTTTCCCATTTGTTCATGTGGGTGTTACTGGTTTCCTCAATGTTGTTTCATGATTGTTTCTACTTTTAATTTATGATGTTAAATTTTTTTAGAGTATATCTTCTAGGAGTATAAGCTTACGTCTAAAATGTTATGGATAAATGCACTCATCCTTTGGTTATATTGTATCATCATGTTAATAAAAACATTTTCACAAAGATCACATAAAGGAGGGGTTTGGCACCTACGCACGCCTCAGGTGAGCTTCCAAGATATGAATGGATGTTATCTTTGACGTGCCTAGGATTGGTTTTGATATAGGCTATGGTATTAGAGACCATATTTTGGTTCCATTGTCGGGACCTCTTTTCAAATCTGTGAGAATGATGTGTGATGATAGAGCACTTGACCTTAGATAGTGTCAAAGCATGGTTTAAGAGCACAGAGGATGAGTTTTCTCAGATATTTAGTATTGGACTGAGTTTAATGTACAAAAATAGGTAGAAAAACATCTATATCATGATATATATGAGACCTTTTTTGTTGCTTTCCAGTAAAGTTGTATGAATGGATTTCTATGTACGCATCTAGATCAAGATGGTACTATAGATATCACATTTGGACCCAAGAGGAATATCAAAGGCTACAGGATGCGAGATCTGACTTGGACGTGTGTTGTTGATCATTGGTGGAAGAGAGTGCTGACCAGTTATACCCTGGAATATGCTATTTCTACGTATTCTTGTCTAGAGGTTGTTGAGTTTGAGTTCTTAAGGGAGCCTAAAGGATCATTTCTACACACTATCCCTTTATATATGAAGATCTTGATTGTTACCCTAAGTTTGGAAGCATTTGATATGGATGTCTAAGCTTCTTCTAAGAATTGGGAGAGGAAGCTAGGGTGGAGGAAGATAGAAGACATTGCAGCTGAAAAAGAGAGAGAGGAGAAACAAATCAAGTATAGTGAAGTGCGTGAAAGGGAGTTGGCTAGACAATGTGAGGTTGTGGCATTTATGGATATATGGAGGTAGACATTGTGGGATGAAATTGAGGTTCACGTAGATGATGTGGAGCCTAAGAATTCTATGCTACCCCATCTCAACTAGTGCGAGAAGAGAGATCCCTTCATATTATGATGAGATTTCATCACTTGGAGAAAGGAGATCCATCGACATGCATCTAAATCTACAGTGACCAACCCCAGGCGCTTAGTTTTCCAAATAAAGAGATAAGTGTTGTTAACATAGTTGGTAATTATGGGAGTGGTGATATGCACCTAAGAGATATAAATTTTCATTTGGTACATCTATGGCTACACAATCATTTCCCATGTTTGGAGGAATATTGTCTAGAATGACATTTGGACAAAGTGTAGGTACAAAAAGTTTAGGTATCATGTCTGGAAGTGACGCGGGACACACATTTGGTAATGGTGAAATATCACAAACTATTGTCACGTAGTTCAGTGGAACATTGGGAATGTTAGGCATGACCACTTCAGGCCCATTGTCGGCTACTGGGGAGGTGGATCTAGTGGTATAGGACTTGGAGGATCTAGTGGTTTTGGAGGATCACGGTGGATCGGGAGGAATGAGACCTAGTGGATCTAGCGGTGGAGGAAACACCGAGAGGGAATTAAGGTTTTGGGTTAGGTAGACAAGGTCCTCAACCACCTCAGCAATTGTTTTTGAAATGTCTTTGCATCTACCAGACTACAAAGGTGTTGAGGATGCTACAAAGCATGTACACAAGTGTGAGATACTATGGCGCATGAAGGGGATCACTACCCCAGAGTGAAAGGAAAGTCACTGTGAAACAACATTGCAAGGATGTGCACATAGTTGGTATCAAAAGTATGACCCCTATCAGAGAGTGGTAGATTACACCACCCGCATAATTCTTTCTTGGATAAATTTCATATCCCTAAGTTTAAACAGAAGAGCATCATCATGTTGAAGGAGATTCAAAAAGGAATGGCATAGAGTGTGTAGGAATACAACACACATTTTAAAACTCTCTTATCAAAGCTATCCTATGATATTCACCCCTCTTGACATGCTCAATGGTTTATTGGGGGATTGATAACACCATTTAGGAGGGCACTTTCACACAAAGCGTTCACGAGACCGTGCAAGGCCTTGGAGGCTTCCCTACATGCTAAGGCTATTAGAAGAATGGATACCAGTGTTATCCCCTTCCTTGAGGTGAGGCTCGATTTCTACAATGGAGAAGCAACTGGAAAATTTATTTACGAAATCGGTGCATGAGACTCACAGTGGTCTATGGTGTACAAATTGTGAAGTAGAGAGGCATACAAAGGACAATTTTCCCTAGAGATTGGTACATGCCATGATGGTGGACTGTGAAATTTTCCATAGAGATCGTGATACAAGTAGATGTCAAATCTTGCAACATGTGATCTATAAGAATGTATCTTGTTATTACAAGGTCTTTACCCTCTTGCCCATAACACCAAGGATTTAAGATTGATTTACTAGATACATGATGCCATTGATAAGTTCGTGTGCCAGAACAACATCACAAACAATTATAAGGACAACGGTCATCATTATGAAGGGTGCGTAGATGGAGGAGCATGTGGAAGACATTTTTGAGGAGGATTTCATGGTCTTGGTAACTGTGAGGGAGGAAGAAGTGAGTTCCCACATGGGATGTGTTATAATTGTGGATCCACGGAGCACTACAAGTGCGAGTGACCTAATTGATACAATGCTCATGGTGTGGAAAGAATCACAAGTATAAGGAGTACCAGGAGTTATTTGAGCACATGAGCGATTACATCGAAAAGGAAAATGCACATGAATGGTAAGCATAAAGAAGGACAATTCACAATAGATGCCAAGAGTGGTGTGTGAGTCAGAACTAGAACTGGTACTAGTTACAACGTGAGCCGAGGAAATTTGTGTATGTGAGGAAGTACCAAGGTAGAGACCACTGGTTATTAGAGAAGAAGTGATACATGGAAAGTATCTAAACCCTACTCATCAGAAAGAAGTGTATCAAGAAACCATGGATGTGATTTGAAGCCTATAAGGAGAGATCCAATGCTTGAAAGAGAAGTCAAGATAGTTAGAGCAAAGGAAGAATGTTGGGGCTCCACAGAAGGATCTAGATGAGGTTAGAGAAGTATGCAAGATGCCAAGGAAAGAGAATATCATCCCTTTGCTAGGAGAGTGGTTACGAGAGAAGGTACTACATCTTTGGAGAAGGACGTAAAGGTAGGTTACGTATGCCAACCTTCCTCTCCACAACCTTGAATGTTATTTTAGATGGGTGGCTTCGAGTAATATTTTGATTGACATAGGCATTAAAGTCAATGTTCTCACTCTAGATACATGACATCAAATGGAAAGGCCCCCATTATAGCCATCTTTGAATATACTATATATGGATGACAAGAAAAGGCAATTCCTATTGGTATCTTGAAGGATGCTACTATCACTATCCAAGGGGAAAAGTTTAATGGGGATTTCAATGTCTTGGCGATAGCTGAGGAAGACAACTTTCTAACATTACTTGGGTGCCCCTGGTGTTATAATAGTAATGTTGACCTAAGGTTTAATAAGGGATACATAAGTTTTGAAAACAAGGAAGAATGGGTTATCATCCCCTTGACAGATGGGAAGTTAGCACCCTATACTGAGCCCTTGGAAGAATAAGTTCTTGATAGGATCTCTTTACGCTCTATCAGGGACCCTAATGTGATTCACCCTATAGAGGTATTTATTCAATTTGAAGATGCCAAATCCCTAAGTGATACAACTAGTATGGCATGTGACAATTGGGCACACATGACTTGTGAGTTAATTGGGAAATAGATAAGAGGATTTGTGACAAGGGTAACGAAGGTGCACTCAGTCAAGTGCCTAGAAGGGAAGAATTTTCCAAGTTATTCTAGAGGAGCCAACCATGAGGATTTCTTATGAGAAATGGAGTCTCAATTGAAAAATGAGGTCAAAAGAATAGGGATACTCGAGATAATACTTACTCGGGACCATAGTGCATTGGTGGGTGACACACCATGATACCTTCTAGAGTGGTAGGAGGTGAGAATCACATTCTCTATTAAGTTCTCCCAAAGCAATGCACCCACTGTAATACAAGAATACCATGGGAAGGAACCTACCTCGTCCCACATCCAAACATGTGAGAAAGCATGTATGGAAGGTGCAAAAGCATTTCCACCCTCTTTATGGGTGCATAAGTTGTATTCAACCTTACAAGGTTGTGCGTGTACATGGTACATTCAATCAGAGATGTGCCATAAGATATAAAATTAGTAGGAGTTGACAACTGACCTCCTTCAAGCTTTCAAATATCATATTACCAAGCCATTGGTGGATAAGGCATTACAGGTTATTAAGTGCATTACGATGGGAGATAGTGTTGTGGTGGAAGATAGAATATTGGAGTTATTATGTGAACCTAGTTTGGAGACACTCTTTGATGAAGAGAAATCAAAGGAGACATAGCTTGAGTGCACATGCATGGAGAAATAAAAAGGTAAATTGGTCTATGTGATAGATAAAAAAGAGGTAGGAGGTTTGAATGTTAACCATACTGAAGGTGCATGTGAAGTTAGGGATAGTGCTAATGAGAAACCCATGCCTACCATGAACCCCTGAAAATAAAGAAGGTTAACATTGGTTTGGAGGTTGAACCTAAGGAGGCCACTATTAGAGACTATTGGTCAGAGAAGGAGGTCTTGAAGATCATTGATCTATTACGTAAGTTTCAGGATTTATTTCCATGTGGGTACCATGAGCTTAAAGGCATTCACCACTCCTTGGGAGAGATGAAAATCAAGTTGAAAGAAGGTGCACACCTGATTTGGAAGAGGCCTTATTGAATGAATCTAAATCTTCACGTCAAATTCAAGGAGGAGATAGAAAAGATGATAGCATCAGGAATCATTAAGGCCATTGAGGAGTCAGAATGGATAAGTCCAATGGTCATAAGTATTAAAAAGGATGGAAGGATAAGGATTTGTGTTGACTATAAGGACCTGAATGTAGTATGTTTCATTGACCCTTTCCCAACCCCCTTCACTGAAGAAATCCTAGAAGGAGTAGCTGGGTGTGAAATATATTCCTTCACTGATGGATTCTCAAGATATCATCAAGTTAGAATTGCAAAGGAAGACTAGGAAAAGAAAAATTTCACCACTAAATGGGGAATCTTTACCTACATGGTCATGCCCTTTAGACTAAAAAAACACACTGTTGTGTTTTTGCACATTATGGTACAATCATTTCAAGGTTTCATCCATAAGTTTCTTCAAGTCTACCTTGATGACTGGACAATATATGGACTAGTGAAAGACCATTGTGACAATTTAAGACTGATGTTTGAGAGATGTTGGCAATTGAGGATATCCCTCAACATTAAGAAATGTGTTTTTATACTCCATTTAGAACCCTGTTGGGGCATATTATATGTAAGGAATGCTTGCTAATGGATCCTGCCAAAGTTTTCGTTATTGTGGGATTGGGGGACCTACCAACCAAAGTGTAGTGCATGGAATTCCTTGGGCATATGAGATACTACCGGAATTTTATCAATGGGTATGCCAAAATCACCGCATAATTAGAGAAGTTACTAAAAAACAAGAGTGATTGTTACTAGGGAGAGGCACAACAGACGGTGTTCAAAACTTTGAAGGATATACTTGTCACTTTGGATACTACGATTTCCTTCTTGGGATAAACCTTTCCATGTGAATTTTGATGCTTCAGGGATGGTAATTAGATTAGTCTTAGCACATCCTAGAGAAGGGATTATTGACCATCCCTTGTGTTTTTATAGCAAGAATTTAACACCAGTAGATTAAAACTATACTACTAATGAGTGTGAATCCCTCTTAATGATCTACATTCTATATAAGTTTAGACAATATCTACTAGAGACACCCTTCATATTTTACACAGATCACATGGCATTGAAATACTTAGTGAAAAATCTATTTTACAAGGGTGCATATGTCGATGGGTCCTATTGTTTCAAGAATTTGAGTTTACAGTGGTTGTGAAACCAAGAAAAAGTAACTTAGGACCTGATCACTTATCAAGGATTGACTCAAGAGAGGATGTGTAGAGCATTGAGGATACTATGCCAGATGTGTAACTATTTAGGTTGTAGTGCACAACCTCTGACTTGGAAGATATTTTTGTGTTTTTCAAAATAGGTGTGGCACTAGAGGGAATGAGAACTTTGGATGAGAAAAATTTATCTCTACGTGTCACGTCATACATGCTAATTGGTGGAGACTTATATAAGTTAGGCCATGATGAGGTTCTGAGATGATGTGTGTTAGAACATGAGCAAATTGCAATCATTGAGGAAGCACATGGTGGGTGTAACATCCTCATTTTAGACAATAGAACAAGTCAAATTTTTTTTTGATAAATGCTTCCTGGTTCTAAATACATAATTTAGAACTCACAAATCAAATAACCATTCATATAATAGATAACCATATGCAACTGTAATGACTCGGAGTACCTCCGATCTATTCATTCCATGACTCGATAATCTACCGATCTATTCATGAGTAATAAGAGTTGGCATTTTTATTTAACACATCACTCTTGCAGTTATCTTCCTATTCTAGGATTCAAAATGCTCTATCCAAGGAACCTAACCTGAATAATCTGTTACCATTATTCATCGGAATCTCATCCCTTAGACTAGGTGACTCGGAGACAACGCCATCAGTAGCTTGCGATACTTTGGCCAAAGATTTGAAACATACTGCTTATGTCTCGTATTCCTTAACGGCATACTCGTCAATCTGGAATACATCCTCCACCCCATTCTTATGTTATGTAGAATGTCTTACACCGACTTCTGTCAGTCCCTCCTATCCCCAGGTTAATCACTCGGGAACGGATTAGTAAGGTGACAACGTTATATGGATGCACTCGAGGACTAGGGATAAGATGACATACTGGGTCAACCCTAGTTAAACCAGTGTGTCATGTTACCCCGAGTCTCCTAGGCAGCCATATAATGTGACCACATTCCTAATCGGTCCCAAAGTAACTTGATCGAGTTAAAGGTGTAAATCTTAGCGATCAATGCAAAGAGTGCCGTCATAAATCACCTGCATTGTTGTAACTTCGAGAAGATCCTAATCTTCTCGGAGGTACAACCCTGCAGTTGACTTGTGCCATCAACCTTTAAATCCGCCTCGAAAAGATCTACTTATTAATAAGCGTTACGCACATAGAGTTTAAATTAAATTTAAGACGTTTCCCTTAAGGTTAGTCTTTCCCGATCCCTGGATTCCTCATCTTAGAATGACCCTTCTCAATAAAACTCTTTACACAGAGAAGTTATTAAGGCCAAGGTCTCATCAAGGAGTTCATAGAATATACATAATTCTAAAACAACGGAATCAGACAATATCTCATAAACTTCACATGAGATTGCCATCTGAACCCCATTAGGTTTATATCAGTTCTCATAACTGGATTTATATCATACTTATTAGTATCAAGATATAAATGATTAAGGATCCAATTAAATGTTGTCCTGTCATAATCAAGACTTAGAATTAATAATTTAATTCAGCTTGTTTAGCGTTCTGCTTAGGTTTATTTTAACCCTATCTTTTAGAAAGATAGTGATTTAAATTTCAGTTTAGCTTCTGATAGAACATACAGGAACTGCTAAACAATCATAAGAATTCAGTCTCATATTCTTGCAAACTTACATTGACAATCACAAAAGTCTCCAAATTATTCAATGATAACAATGCCCCTCCGGTATATAAACCGAAGAAAGTTAAATTGTCAAAATAAGAATACAACACATAAGTAGCAAGTACTTATCTCCATTCCTTTCAGAACTATACAAATACATTTTATGCATTCAGCATACTTCATACATTACTCAATGGCAAAGGGAGCATCTTTCCTCATATAGTACATTTAGAGAATCAAACTGTAATTCATCATAAACCAAGTTAAACAATCTGAACATCCTATCAGATCTGCATGCTTTTACAACTTACGGCAACCATCTGCAAAATTGTCAACATGGGTCAGTTCGATGAACTGAGCATGATAAGCACTAACTCTTAAAACAATTGCAATCCATCAATTGTTTCCATTAAACACCCTGTTTAAATGAGATCAATTCACCAAACAAGTAAACATATTTCAGACTATGCTTTAGTAATACATCATGTCTATAACGTGTAATACAAATTTTGCTACAGAATAGTCCTAGACACTTCTCAAATATTTCATCAAAATATTAGAGATCAAGAAGAACGAAGGTATCCAAAACAACTATTCATTTTAATCCCAAGATCATCAAACATTGGACAGATCATTACATTCAACAGAAAAAGGAATATCATAATAAATCATGATTCCAACCATATGTTAAAAACAGTTCCAACTGTTAGATAAATATCGACATATATTGCCATAATAGAAGAGAAAGAAACAAGTCATCCATATTTCTCTTCACACAAGCTCATGACTGTTCCGTCTCTTATAAACATACGAATAAACCTATCGAGCCACAAAAAAAATCGTAGTTTTGTTAAAGTCAATTATAACAAAACTCCTGTAACATATTATCATTGCAGTAGCTCTTACATCAAAACAGATGAATGTCAAACAACAGTTTACCCATGACCTTCCACATGAAGCGACCACAAGAAGAATTCAACGCCATCGTCTGTCGAGGGGAAGTCGACAGTTCCTTAGTTCAGCCAAGCTTGAGACTAGATATATATATATGAATAAATCAGACGCGGCCATCAAAGCACCATAGTTCCATTTAAGTTAAAATATAACAAACTACAGCCCATGCTAGTCCCTACTTAAACACAGTAAGGCTTTTCGACCCAAGGTCGAAATCAAAGAACTTCTATTATATCGCAGTCAACAATAGACTCCCTAGCATTGAGCAATTGATGTTTCCCTAAGACAATGCCGAGGTAATCACACAGAATTCCCGCAACATGCACAGCCTCAAACTGACTGGAATATACAGAAAGTAAACATAACATGTCTATTCTCATCTGGACGCATTCAGAGTTTAAAGTATGGTATTCGCGTCTCACTTCAACAGAGCCAGGACACATGATAACTATCCATACTCAAGGAACTTCCACAGTGACAAAAACAACAGTGTACCAAATCAGGTTTAATTTGAGGCAAAAATACAGGTTACCTTCCAAGATTCAACTGAATCCGAACAACAGTAACAAGATAAATAAAATTAAATGATTCCATCTGTGCCAATCAATGGTACACATTTAAAAATCAGGCAAAAGTAAATCTAAATACTGATTTCAAAACAAGGAATCCGACTGAACCCTTATCAATTTTTCGCACAAGTTTGCACAGAATGTAAACGTAAAAATACACCCAAAGAGTCTGTACCACAAAATCCTTGCAACACGAAGGTATTCTTACAAAATAACAGAGGTCGTAATACATGTTATTCCTTCAAGTCTCTGGCACATCAATTACCAATATTCAATTATATTTAGCTTCAACAGTGGTCCAAATATATGAATCATTCAATCGACTCCACAGAGTCGTTTCGATTACAACAAACATAAATATATACATATTGCATACTGTCAACGGGTTGAAACCCATAACCACAACGCAAGGAAAAACAACCTCAACAGGGTCGCGATGAGATACAGTAACACAGCAAGTTATTTATTAACAAATAACTTTAAATTTCAAACGAAACCCAACAAGAATCTATAACCACAACCAATATTTACCACGACAGAGCTTACAAATAGTTCAATAAAACTGAGCAATCAAACAAAAGTCCATCAGTATTCCTTTCTACGAGTAACCACAACCAGCATTGACGGCAAGTATCAACAACAAGCATCGACTACGAGAATCAATCAACAAGCATCACAGTAGCCTGAACCCAGCAAGGGAATCATGCACGGGTTCTCACAGAGCAGGATAAGTACCCTTCAAGCATACGTTTCACAGGCTTACGCCGGAATGTAAAACGCAATAAAACAGAATAACAGTTCGAAATACAACACACACCCTTCAAGGGTTAAATTTGAAAATCGAACAGCAAGAAGATACAGTAACAAAATCACCCGTAACTGCCATAAAATCATCTAAACCCATAAATCATTTGAACAGAGTTGTTCTAATGAAATCACTTGAAAGACAGCAAGATTTTTAAAGGTTAGGGCCTAACATGCCTGGATATTTGCTCAAAATTCTGAAGCAGACCACTGAAAGAGCTCGAACCTTCTCTTTCTTTTCCAAGTTAGAGCCACCAACAAAAATTTGCCATTTCCATGACTTATATATTTTCCTTGCCAGAGGAAAGAGCTAGTTACGCTCATTCTTGCCATGCAACACCAAGAAGACTGGTGCGAATAACCAGTGAACAGACAGAAGGAAAACCGGAGCGCATGCAAAACTAAACAAACCATTAACTTTCCATTTTACATGCCTTCTCGTGGAATCCGAGCTCGATTACCGAGTTCATTAATGGCATTTACTCCCATTTTCCCGCTCAAACTCCACTGCCACCAACTGCCATAGTTGGCGATAGACAAATGAAATTCCAAGACCATTTCCAATTTTGGCGACCTGCCACGTCGGCTCAAGATAGCCGTTATAAAACCTCCACCAAATTACCTGTCTTTCATACTTATCCACGCATTTAATAACATAGAAACTACCGCCCATGGTTCGCACCCTTTCCATAGGTCCCCTTAATTCCTTGCTCAAAAGTTAGGTTAGTAACTTAGGTTAGGATTTAGGATAACACCTAGTCTAACCTCTTAGAACATAGTTACTAACTTTGAACATTAGCTCTTAGCCTAGGTCTAGGTTAGATTAACACTAACCCCTAGGTTAAGTTTAGTTTTAGGTTACTAACATTAATAATTCCAGTTAGGTCTAACATTTCATATGCTCAGAAAAAGAACCTACAACATGCATTCTCAAACAGGGTTCACTCCTGTGATTGCCATTAGGCTACAAAATTACATGTAACTGAATTATTACCTGGTCCATGATCAAGATCTTCCAGATATACTTCGATATCAGGAACCAATCCATTTCACACGATCAACCCGAGTTATACTTTGGACTAGCTTACTCAATGCATCCAGGACCTTGCAACCTGTTTAAGGTCTGTAATTTTAATTCATCACGAACAAACTTAAAGCAATACTTGGATCAATTCCACTGATCCAAGGCTAGGTCTTATAGATGGATAACTCCATAATTCATTCTGAGATCAGATTAAACTCAGGTGTGAAATGAAAGAAATAAAAGAGTCCAATCATATCTGACTCAATCAAAGATCTGCAATCTGCAAAGAAGATACAGTACATATCAAGCATGACTTCTCAATCAAGGAACACATCCTTTTACAAAGAAATCACATATCAACACTTGTATGCTCAGGAGGAAGTAACAACAATTCGGGGGTGTTACGGTGGGATTGTAGGAGGGCACTATGTAAGAAATTCCATGACACAAAAGATTCTACTTGCAAGGTTGTGGTGGGAATTATCTACGAGGATTGTATTTAATTTTGTAAGGCATGTGACCATTTCAAAGTGCCTTGGCAAGTGACAAAGAAAGCCAAGAAGAAGAGATGAGATGCCCTTGAGGCCTATAGCCAATGCGAGAACCATTTAAGAAGTGGGCCACTGATTTTGTAGGACTGATTTCACCTATTATACGAAGGACTAATTCGTGCTTTATATCATTACCCATATTGATTACTAAACAAGGTGGATGGAGGCATTGTTAGTGCAAAATAACAAAGCACCCCGGACGCACATCGAGCTTCTAGGTTGATGTTCGGAGCATCCAGTGTGATTGCACAACATGGAAACCTCTCTCCAAGCGTGGGACTTGTGAAACCGAGAGAGGAATCTCCAGAGAAGGCTGGTTCCTGCTCCTAAACTACCTGCCACAAGCTATTCCAGTGCAGGCAAGCTAATCTAATCCTAATCTAACCATGCCAAGGAGACGAGAGAGAGAGAGAGAAGGGAAAAACAGCAAAAGCCTACACTAAAACGGTGATACACCAGAGAAGGAGGATGTTGAACATCTATCAAAACTGCCATGGGACAAAGAGAGGTGAGCAATGGGAAGGATGGACAGATGCATCACAGGCCCAAGGATAGATTTCACACAGAAAATGTCCCAAAACTCCATGAACACAGCTCCAAACCTGCAATGAACATTTAGACATGCACAGATACCTGCAAATGAAGAGAGGCAAGGAGAGAACAAGCAAAAATGAGAGAGGATGGACAGATGCATCACAGAACACGTTTTGTTGCTCCAGAAGTTTGCACAGAACATCATTCCATTAGTAAAAGGCAAAAAATGCCATTACAGAGCAGGGAGGAGGTTCGAACTCCATTTTCAACCCTAGAGAAGAAAAGAAGGGAGGGCAGAGCAGAAAGAATGAACAACTTTCTCTTTTTTTTAAAATGAGCCAAATCTGGCTTTTACATTGCATGGGTCGAGCCCAGGGGACAGAAAACGTGGGAAAACGTGCAAGCCCATTCCTCATTGACTGCAGATGCATTAAATCAGCATGGAGGATCTTACCAACCCATACCCTGTCACTTTGAGTGATTTTGGAGGAGAATGCAACCCATTTGTATTAATTTGGCCACTAAAATGTCACTTCTGGCCGTGCAGAAGAAGAATGCGACCCATTAGCATTAAAACGGGTTGTTGAAAGGTCGCTTCTGGCCATTACCACACGTCAGAGCCATTTCTCGATTTTCTCTCTTCAGACTGCACCAAAACTCAAGATTGATCCCAGAATCATGTAGAGCATCTCAACAGCTTTCCGTTGATATAAAGAACATGGAAATCCGAGCTCTGGATCAAAAGATATGGCGATCTGAAGATTTAGGGCACGAGAGCATGATCAAAACGAATTTTAAAATGTTTTCCCGCTCTTCGCCATCTGGACGACACATGGCACGTGCTGATTGGACGAGCAATTCTCTCTCCTCCATCTTTCGCGGGCTTTCTTTTTGAAATTTCTTGTGGGCCCCTTAAACTTGGACACGTGGCGCCATTTCATTGGTTCGGTTCAGCGCTCGATAACTCGCCCCTTTGACCTTTTGACTTTTTCTCCTGTGAGGACACGTGGTAGTTTCTGATTGGTCCTTGGCTCCTTCGGCTCCTTCGCGTACTTCACCTCCATTTGTCCCGGATGTCCCATTTGATTTTGGGCCCTTTGTGCTCATTTCGGCCGGTTCGGGCATTTCGCGTCCATTTGTCCCAGATGTCCCATTTGATTTTGGACCCTCTGGACTCATTTCAGCCGGTTCGGGCATTTCGCGTCCATTTGTCCCAGATGTCCCATTTGATTTTGGACCCTCTGGACTCATTTCGGTCGATTCGGCCGGTTCGCGCCTTTTTGGCCCGATTGTCCCATTTGATTTTGGACTGTCTGGCCCTTTTTCGCCGGTTCGGCCGGTTCGCGCCTTTTTGGCCCGATTGTCCCATTTGCGTCCCTCTCAGCAGTTAGCCAATTTTTTCTCGGTCGAACCGGCATTTCGCGCCCGCCACGTACTTTTGTCCCAGATGTCCCCGTTGCTTTGCGGGCTGTTTGTGCTTACTTCGGCTGAGCCGGCCGGTTCGGGCCTTTTTGTCCCAAATGTCCCGACTGCCCCTAGGACTAGGACTTAGTCATTTTTATGATTTTTTCCTGGATCAACCTACTTGCCTTCTGCAACCTTTTTTCACATTTTCTCAGAGCTTGCTCTTTTCCTCTCAGACAGGGAACTTAGAAAATATTTGAGGGGACTCTAGCAACATGATTTTTGGCCCCGAATCAATCAATTTTCCTGGGACTTGAATATTCTGATGCATGTTATCAAAATTACCCAGGGGGGGTGAAATTTTGACAACAGTTTGGCGACTCAGCGGGGTCATCTGCCTGCTAGATGAATGATCAGTAGCCTGAAGCATCCATTGGGCATGGAGTCATGAGTTGCAACCTGCAACTGATCTGAACTTTGAAAACCTCCCTCTGAGCCACTTGGAAACCCATTGAACCTGGAGTGTCTTCACCAAGATGCCACTGAAATGAACTGTGCAAGAGCAAAACCAGCAACACCAAAAACTATGTACAAAACTGAAAATCATACATGCCCCAAATGGAACATGCAGAGTGTGCACAAGCACTTCTTCTGCTGAAAGCAAACCTAGCTACTCTACTCTAACTGGAAGCAAAGGCAAGCTAAACAAACCCTGCAACTGGTTGTGAGAAATAGCTTCCTTTCTTCAAAATTGGCAGCCATGCAATTGATTTGGCACTGATCATGGCTGTTTGGATGGATGGAAAATCAACAAGAAGCTGGTCTTCTATCCAAATCATCAAGGTATCAACTGAAAAATCCAATACCTCTTTTAGTTGCTCTGCATTTGGATTGGAGAGGTATGGCATTGATCCTTGGTACTTTGTAGCTCATCCTCATGCTCAGAAGCAAGCATGACTGGTTGTGGCTTCTCCTTTGGCTCCAATGAAGCCAAATACCTGATTGGGCAAGGTCTGATCAGTTTGATATGCCCATAGCTCTGATTTTCAACTCCAAGAATGGAGTTTTCTTGCAGACCCACCTGAATGGATGATGTGGAAGCAATGGTAGAACCCTTCTGCCCTTTCTCTTCCTCCGATGAAGAACATGGAAGATTAAAGTCTTCCAATTTTGATTCCAAAGGGCTGCTATAAGATGCAGGCTGCTGCAAATGAATGTTGTCCTCCATGACAGCAGGCTCTGGTGTTTGGAATGTGGATGATGAAAGAGAGAATGGTGAAAACTCAACCGGCTCTTCTCCATCAAAACAGTCCTCCAAATCTGACAGGTAAACTGCCTCATTGCTGTGCTGCTGCTCGTATTCAACTTCCTCCGTGGTGTCCTCTTGATGTGCAACCTGACCACCATGGTTTGCTTCACTCTCCAATATTGAGTTTGAGAGATCAAACTCCTCTTCATTACTAGAACTTGAGAGAGGTGAAGTAGAAAGAAGAACTGAAGGTTCTCCTGTAGCCTGCTTTGTGCTCAAAGCCCTTGGATCTGCACTTTTCTCCTCCACAGCTAGAATGTGCTCCTCTTCTTTTGGATTTGGAGTAGCTTCTCCTTCCTCTAATGTTTGAAGGCAATCTTGCTCTTGATTGAACTCCTTCTCCAGCATGAAGTTTGTCAAGTCAAACTCTTCAATTTGCTGCTCTAGAGGACAAGTTGGGACTGCAAGATCTTCTTCTTCTGCTGCAACCAAATCAGTCCTAACCACCATTTGTTCAACCTTAGCCTCTTCTGTAGGCTTAACCATCAAGGGGATCTTTGTCATCCCAAATTTGGTAGCCCAAACCTTCAAGTCATCTGTCATTTCTTTTTTGTTGGGCTCCTCTTCCTGCTGTCCTTGATGACTAATTTTTTCAATTCCTTCTTCCCCATATGAAATTGGGAATGCAAGAGGAATGGGCTGAAACTCAACTAATTTTACAATTTTTTGTGGTGGTGGAGGCAGTGAAACCTCTTGTTTCTTTGGAGGAGGGGGTATTTCTATTAGCTCTTGTGGAGGGGATGACTGTTTGGAAGGGAAAAGGAAAGAAGAATCGAGATGAGGTGGAAGACTGGGGGGTGGAGAAATGGATTCAACACTTGGGACAGCAGATGGAGGGTTTGAAACTTGACACTGCTGAAATGAAACAGATTGGGAAAGAGGAAAAGGAAAGGCATGAGATGGTGTGCTTACCCGTTGACAAGGTTGCTGAATACTTCTCTCATACACCTCTATTTCTTCAATCCACTTTGCAAGCAAAGGCAGCGTTGCAATCATGAAGTCAAGCTTCTCCTGAGGGCTGTAATGCCTTGGAAAAGGTCCCACCCATGGACAGGGTGCTCCATAACCGATTCCAAAAGCTTTCATCTGTGCCTGAGCCCTGGACTGCACTATGTTTACCTCCATCTTTTGGATTTTCTCCAACAGACCAGCATCTTGCATCTGATTGTCTTCATTATATGCATACTCTTGCTCTTGGAAAGCTCCATAGCCAAACTGACTTTGGCACTGCTGTTCATATGAATATGCATGCTGATCTGGAGGATTTGTAAAACCTGTTGGAGGTGGAATATACTGCTGTTGTTGATATGAAATCCATGATGGAAATGAAGTCATGATTGCACAACTTCAAAGAATGAGGAAGAATGAAAGAGATGGAAAGAAGGATGAATGGAAAATGAATGAAAATGAATGGAAAGGAAGGTCTGCAACTTCAGAGATGGTTGTTGACCAGATGGAGTCGCCAGATGTGTTTGCAAGTGCCTCCAAAGGCTGAAATCTTCATAGGAACACATCAACCTGCAAAAGATGAAGTGAAAGACCTCTAAGGTCCCACCAGGCATGCCAAAACTGTTAGTGCAAAATCACAGCACCCCTAGATGCACATCAGGCTTCTAGGTTGATGTTCAGGCATCTAGTGTGATTGCACAACATGGAAACCTCTCTCCAAGCATGGGACTTGTGAAACCGAGAGAGGAATCTCCAGAGAAGGCTGGTTCCTGCTCCTAAACTACCTGCCACAAGCTATTCTAGTGCAGGCAAGCTAATCTAATCCTAATCTAACCATGCCAAGGAGACAGAGAGAGAGAGAGAAGGGAAAAACAGCAAAAGCCTACACTAAAACGGTGATACACCAGAGAAGGAGGATGTTGAACATCTATCAAAACTGCCATGGGACAAAGAGAGGTGAGCAATGGGAAGGATGGACAGATGCATCACAGGCCCAAGGATAGATTTCACACAAAAAATGTCCCAAAACTCCATGAACATAGCTCCAAACCTACAATGAACATTTAGACATGCATAGATACCTGCAAATGAAGAGAGGCAAGGAGAGAACAAGCAAAAACGAGAGAGGATGGACAGATGCATCACAGAACACGTTTTGTTGCTCCAGAAGTTTGCACAGAACATCATTCCATTAGTAAAAGGAAAAAACGCCATTACAGAGCAAGGGAGGAGGTTCCAACTCCATTTTCAACCCTAGAGAAGAAAAGAAGGGAGGGCAGAGCGAAAGAATGAACAACTTCTTTTTTTTTTTTTTTAAATGAGCCAAATCTGGCTTTTACATTGCATGGGTCGAGCCCAGGGGACAGAAAACATGGGAAAACGTGCAAGCCCATTCCTCATTGACTGCAGATGCATTAAATCAGCATGGAGGATCTTACCAACCCATACCCTGTCACTTTGAGCAATTTTGGAGGAGAATGCGACCCATTTGTATTAATTTGGCCGCTAAAATGTCACTTCTGGCCGTGCAGAAGAAGAATGCGACCCATTAGCATTAAAACGGGTTGTTGAAAGGTCACTTCTGGACATTACCACACGTCAGAGCCATTTCTCAATTTTCTCTCTTCAAACTGCACCAAAACTCGAGATTGATCCCAGAATCATGTAGAGCATCTCAACAGCTTTCCGTTGATATAAAGAACGTGGAAATCTGAGCTCTGGATCAAAAGATATGGCGATCTGAAGATTTAGGGCACAAAATAGATCAAAACAAATTTTAAAATGTTTTCCCGCTCTTCGCCATCCGGACGACACGTGGCACATGCTGATTGGATGAGCAATTCTCTCTCCTCCATCTCTCGTGGGATTTCTTTTTGAAATTGCTTGTGGGCCCCTTAAACTTGGACACGTGGCGCCATTTCATTGGTTCGGTTCAGCGCTCGATACTTGCCCCTTTGAACTTTTGACTTTTTCTCCTGTGAGGACACGTGGCAGTTTCTGATTGGTCCTCGGCTCCTTCGGCTCCTTCACGTACTTCACCTCCATTTTTCCTGGATGTCCCATTTGATTTTGGTCCCTTTGTGCTCATTTTGGCCGATTCGGGCATTTCGCGTCCATTTGTCCCAGATGTCCCATTTGATTTTGGACCCTCTGGACTCATTTCGGCCGGTTCAAGCATTTAGCGTCCATTTGTCCTAGATGTCCCATTTGATTTTGGACCCTACGGACTCATTTGGTCGATTCGGCCGGTTCGCGCCTTTTTCCCCTATTGTCCCATTAGATTTTGGGACCTGTCGGCCCTTTTTCGCCCGGTTCGGCGGTTCACGCCTTTTGGCCCGATTGTCCCATTTCGTCCCTCTCCAGATTAGCCAATTTTTTTCGGTCGAATCGGCATTTCGCGCCCACCACGTACTTTTGTCCTAGATGTCCCGTTGCTTTGCGGGCTGTTTGTGCTTACTTCGGCCGAGCCGGCCGGTTCGGGCCTTTTTGTCCCAAATGTCCCGACTGCCCCTAGGACTAGGACTTAGTCAATTTTATGATTTTTTCCTAGATCAACCTACTTGCCTTCGCAACCTTTTTCGCATTTTCTCAGAGCTTGTTCTTTTCCTCTCAGACAGGGAACTTAGAAAATATTTGAGGGGACTCTAGCAACATGATTTTTGGCCCCGAATCAATCAATTTTCCTGGGACTTGAATATTCTAATGCATGTTATCAAAATTACCCGGGGGTGAAATTTTGACAAGGCATCACATACAAGGATTGCGCGAGTCATGAAAAATGCTAGATTCTTATGGGAGAACATAATCAGAAGGTTTGAATGTCCTTTAAGCTTGACTAGTGACAAGGGTACACATTTTTTGAATGATAAAATCAAGATTTTGTTGGCGAGAATTCATGGTGTCCCATCACAAGACTACCCCATATCACCCACAAGCTAATGGAACCATGGAAGCATTCAAAAAAATATTGAGTCACACACTAACCAAAATTTGTGATGTGGGAAGACAAGATTGGGATTAAAAGTATTAGTAGTACTATGGGCATATAACACAACTTTTAAGAGATTGATCAAGGCCAATCCATTCCAATTGGTGTTTGACATGTAAGCCATTTTACTAATGGATTTTATACTATGGTCCCCTGTGTATTGTGCACACAGGAGGATTAACTGATGAGAAATCAATATAAGAGCACATTGAGAAGTTAATGTAGTTAGATGAAAGGAGATCCCTTTCCAGGTGGAGTCAGAAGACTAAAAAGGTGTGACAAAAATCATGACATGATCATCATATCAAAAATAAACAATTTGAGGTGGGGTAGATGGTTTTGCTATATGATTCCAAATTTAAGTGTCATCATGGGAAGCTAAAAATCCATTGGTTAGGACCATATGTCATCTCGTACATCCTTGATTTTAGGTGTGTGCTAGTTAGAGGCCTTTGGATGGGATGAGGTTACCAGGTTAATTCAATGGGAGTAGGTTGAAGCCCTACTATAAATAAGGCTTCTATGTGATCTAAAATAAGGAAGTTTTCCAATTAGTTTAGATTTCTATCTTTGTGTCTATTTCCTTTATTGTGCATTGGTGCGCTGGTAGCTAATTACATTGTAAGAGATTCTATGTGTAGGGGACCGTGCATACATTTTTGTGTGGGGTGAGGTAACAACTATTTTATACATAAAGGTAAGAATGTTGGGAAATTTTTAGCATGAAGGCGAGATGAACCAACAACAAGATTAACAAGGAGCATGGATGGAAAAGGTGTATAAGTTTCATGTAGTTAGGAAGGTGGGTTGAAATAACATGAAGACCACAAGAAGGGAAGGATCACATGGTATGCCATGAGTTAGGCAACACTATAGGGAACTACTTAGTAGACAATGCAGAGGTTATGTACTTTGGCGTGGGGATACACATGAAGGAGGTCTATGGAAATCTAAGTGATGTTAGAACACCTAGAGGTTATAGCTACGAAGTGCGAGGGGAAGTCACGAAAGTTTATTTAAGTGAAGGAAAGTGTTTTATTAAAAAGTGACTTAGGACACGTGGTCGGAGGGACTCTAAGGCATTGATAAAGTATAAATAAGAAAAGGTTAGTCATTTTGACTACCTTGCCTTAGATAATTTATTTTGTGCTCCCAAAATCGAAGTGTGACGAGGGATTTTTAGAGAAGAGCAATGTGAAGTACCATCATGAACTAGTGAACTTGTGTAAAGCTATAGTGGGAGAAGACAGGTGGAATGGAAAGGAGGTTATGTGGGAGAGAATTTAGGAAGTTGTCAAGTTCGGGTAGGAAAAAGAAAGAAACAAAACACCTAGGGTATGAAGGAGAGTAAAGAGAGATGGCACCAAAGAAGGCATGCATAAAAAAACTAGGGGTGGAAAAGGAGGACCTAATGGAGATCTACTTGGAGATGTTGTACCCCCCTGGAGTGATGAAGGATGAGAAGTGGAATTTGAAGTTATATCCAGTGTAAAATCAACGATTACAACCACAAAATGATTACAATGAAAAGATGATGAGGGTGGATCTTTTGTCAAACATTCCAATAGTAGACAAGCTTAGAAACCCTAAGGTGGATGACTTGGTGAAGAAAGAACTAAAAAGGCCATGGTTTTGTAGCTATAAGAGCTACCCTTATTTTCCAACCCCACCCCACTTTTCAGGTGGTTAATGTCATGGGTACACGAAGACTTATTCTACTTTGCGGGAAGGAGAATGCAGATCACAAGCCAATTAATTCAAATGGTAACATGCCTTTGAAATACTGGAGAAGATATGGCACTAGATTTATGTGCCACTACCAAGATTGAGGAGCTAGCAAAGAAGATAAATTATGAGAA
This sequence comes from Taxus wallichiana var. yunnanensis, assembly GCA_018340775.1. Taxonomy (NCBI): domain Eukaryota; kingdom Viridiplantae; phylum Streptophyta; class Pinopsida; order Cupressales; family Taxaceae; genus Taxus; species Taxus wallichiana. Next base: position 18,614,457 of record CM031239.1, on the reverse strand, counting down.
GGGGGGTAGGGCACAAGTAATTACAGATCTCCTAGACACACCAACTCATTAGCTGAAAATTGGGGGCATCAAAGAGGTGGGTCATAGATTCCTCATGGTGTCCGACTCACTTTTAGCTGAAAATTCAAAGGGGGCATAGAATGAAAGGAGAAAAAGATGGATAGACATCAACCATAGATTCCATTTACTGTAGCCTCATTTGTGATGGGACTATCTCAAATGCTTATAAAGTGCGAATGAGCATCACCCATCGCACATTCAGAAATCTAATTCACGCAGCTCATTTGTGATGGGACTATCTATGCTTATATGCGAATGAGCATTTTTGAGAGGTTGAGAAAAGCCTTCGAAAATGAGTGGTGCATTCCCAAGAGTTTCCACAAGTTGTTGGTGATAAGGTAAAGTTTGTTGTCGAAAAAACACTTTTCTTAGACAAAGTTCATGATGGCTAAATAGTTACTTTCTCTCTTTTATTTATGTGATTCCTTGTAAAAGGATGTGTTTTTGTGCTGATATATTAATCTTGCAGATTATAGATCACGAGTCAAAATATGAATGAATTTATCAGAGGAATATTATTGATCGGAATGAATTATAGATATCTAGACTTGGATCAGAGGAATTGATCCAAGTAATGCTTTAAATCTGTTTGTGATAAAATTATATCACAGACCTTGAACAGGTTGCAAGGTATGGAAGCATTTAATAAGCTGGTCAGGAGTATGACTCAGGCTGATCTTGAGAAATGAAACGGTTCCCGATATCAAAGTATATCTGGAAGGTCTCGATTGTAGACCAGGTAATAATTCGTTGACATACAATTCTGCAATAAGAACAGGAGTTAACTCTGTTCTAGAAGGTATGATACAGGTCTTTCCGAGTTTTCAGGACAAGGACCAAACTGAATTATTAAGGGTTAGTAACCTAAAACTAAAACCTAACCTAGGGGTTAGATTATTGTTAGTCTAACCTAGACCTAGGCTATTTGTTAATATCCTAAGTTAGTATCTTTGTGTAAATTTGTTAGTGTGGGTATTACCCTAAACTCTAACCTAAGATACTAACCTAACTAATGAAGAGATTATGAAGGGGCCTATGAAGGGTGGCGAACCATCATGGGCGGTGTTTTCCATGGCAATTAATGTAAGGGATAAGGATGAGGGACAGGTCATGGCGGAGGCTTAAGCGGCGGCTAATCTGTGCAGACTTGGCAATTGCTAAGTTTGGAAATGAACTTGAGTTTTTAGTTGGACTGTCGCCAATTCTGGCGGTCGGTGGGAGTAGAGTTTAAGCGGGAAAATTGGTTTAATGGCATTCAATACTCTCGGAAGTCAAGCTCGGAACTCGCGAGAAGGCATGCAAGTGGAAATTTGGGGGTTTGTTTGGCTTGTCGCGATTTTCGGTCTTCTCTCTCTCTCTGCTTGTTTACTGGTTCATCGCACCAGTTCTCTTTGAGTTGCATGGCAAGAATGAATTTCTCTGGCTCTTTTCTCTGTCATGGAGGATATATTTGTGAAGGAGACAGCGAAATTTTGTTGGTCGCTTTATCGTGGAAAAAGAAAAGGAAGTTTGAGCTCTTCCTGTGGTCTGCTTCGGAAATTTGATCAAAATACAGGCATGCTAGGCCCTAACCTTTAAATATCTTGCTGTCTTTCAAGTGCTTTCATTAAAACAACTCTGTTCAAATGTTTTGAGAAGATTAGATGAATTTTCTATGAGATCTAGTTTGATTTTTGGCACTGTATCTCTTCTGGTTCGATTTTTCAATTTCCGCTTGATGGGTGTTTGTTGAAATCGAACTTCGACTCTATTTGTTTGAGTATTCATTCTGGCTTATGCATGTGAGGTATTTATTTATAAAGGTTTGAGTGTTCGGCCTGTTTGGCGTGAGCCCTTAGAATATACCTGTGTGCAGTATAAGACCACTGTATGTCTTTGATTCGTGGTCGCTGTTTCTTGTTATAGAAACCGTATGGAATGATTTGGATGAATACAGTAAGATTGATTAGTATTATCGCTTCTTTGGGTACTCTGTCGTGGGATTTGTTGACAGCGACTAATGATACTTTCGGGTTTCATTTGTATTCAATTTTTGGCTTGGAACAGGCAACTGTAGTGTTACCGTAGTCTTTTCGACCTAGCGGGAGTTGTTTTCCTTGTTATTAGGTTAGCGGGATTACTTGTGGACTGTGTATAATATAGATACACCTGTACTTTGTTGTATCGACTCAGTGGAGTCGATGATTGAATCGTATATTGCTATCTATTGCTGGGAATGTAGATTCATCCATAAGTTTTGTGAATGGATTTTTGTGAAAGCCTGGTAAGATGAAACAGGGCTTTTGGCTACTGTTATTTGAAATAATTAAAGGATAAAGACTTCCTGTGTATGCATTTTCATTTCTATGTGAAAGCTGTTCGAAAGTTTCAAGCGGCCCAATAGATTTCCTTGCTTGAAATGGGTATTCGATTTGCTTCACTTGTTTCATTCTGATTGTTAGCCATGAATGGCATATATGGATTTATCAACCAATTTCATAGTACGTTGCTGTAGGGTTCAGTGGTTATGAGTGCAAAACCTTTAACAGTTACAGTGTGAATATATAGATTTATACTATTGTGAATTGGACGACTCTGAGGAGTCGATTGAATGATTCATTTTATTTTTGAGCCGAATAAAGTTAAGTTGTGGTATTTTAAGTGCCGGCGACTTAATGGAATAACATGTATTTCGATCTTGTTATTGCGATTGGAATTCCTTCGTGTTTTTGGGATTTTGAGGTACAGATTCTTAGGTGGACATGTACGTCTTCGACCTGTGCAAATTAGTGTAAAATGATTGGCAGAGAGTAATTTGTTGTCTGATTCTTGTTATGCTTCGTTGATGAATATCAGTATGAATTCATATTCATTTGCTTGAATTGTTACCTCCGTTTGAATCATTGGAATTCTGGAAAGGTAACTAGTACTTCTGTCTCTTTCTGAGCTTGACTTGACACTGTCTTTGTCACTTTTTGAGGTCCTTGAGCATGGATGACCGTTTCGTGTTCTGACCTTGTTTGGGTAAGTCGCGAATATCACACCAAGACTTGCATGCGGCAAGGTAAGGATCGTTTGGTTGAATTCCTTTCTTTTACTTCAGTCCGATTTTGACTGAGCAAGAATATGTATGCTATGTTCTTTTCCAATTAATCTTCTCGATTTGACTGTGCATGATTTGGAAATACCGTGTGGGCAACATAGCATAGTCCATTGGAAACCTTAGATTGCTTGATGCAATGAGGTTGTTGTTTTCAGCGATACGCTTGTAGTTTCTTGTTTTCAACTTGTGTCAAAGCCTTACTGTGTAAAAGGAACTAGCATTGGGAGTAGGATTGATACATGAATTGTTGATGTGTTAGTTGCTGTACCAGAGTTTGCTGTGTTTCTGTTTCTTGATTAAACAGTGATCTTGCTTGCGGCTTGTCTAACTTGTTCATTTATATACTGGTTGAATGTTTTCATATGTGAAGGCAGTGCAGTGATGAACTTATGTGAAAGGAAGTATGAATGGTTTGGTTCTTTCTCTTCCTTTATTTAATATTATTGATATTTGACTATCGGTGGGAAATTGTTTGTAACATATTGGTGGAATCCCGAATTGTTATGTTATTTCCTTTTTGGAGAATGAAACAATCTGACCAATGTTGTGATTTTGGATTTAATGATTGTTGTGTACATTCGTTCCTTGTTTCTTAATATTTGATGAAATATTAGAAAGTGATTAAGACTATTTGTAACAATGATAGAGTTACATATTTGTAATCATTTTGTATTACAAGGGCATAGTCTGATTATGTTTACTTATGTGAATATCTAGATCTCATTTAAACAGGGTGTTTAATGAAAACAATTGATGGATTGCAATTGTTTTAAAAGTTAGTGCTTATCATGCTCAGTTCATTGAACTGACTCATGTTGACTATTTTTGCAGATGGTTGCCGTAAGAGGTAAAAGCAATGCAGATCTGACAGGCTGATCAGATTGTTTATTTGATTTATAAAGAATTACAGCTTGATTTTATAGATGTACTATATGTGAAAAGATGTTTCTTTTCCGTTAGCATTATATCAAGTATGCTGTTGCATAAAATGTAATTGTATGAGTTTTGAAAGGAATGAAAATAAGTGTTTGATACTTATGTGTTGTATTCTATTCTGAAAGTTGAGCTTCTTCGGTTTATGTAACGAAGGGGCATTGTTATTATTGTATAATATGGATGCTTTTGTGATTGACAATGAAAGCTTGTAAGTAATAAGATTAAATTCTTATGAGTGTTTAGTAGTTCTAATTTGTTCTAGCAAAAGCAATATTGGAATTAAATTATTGTCTCTCTAGAAGATAGGTTAAAATTGAGCCTAAAAGAGAACGCTAAACAAACTGGATTAAATTACTAATCCCTAGTCCTAAGTATGAAAGGACAACAGTAAATTGGATTCTTAATCATTTATACCTTTAAACTTAAAAGTATGATATAAATTCAGTTAAGAGAACTGATAGGCAATCAATGGAGTTCAGATGGCAATCTCAAGTAAAGGTTATGAGATATTGTCCCATTCTGTTGCTTTAGAATCAGGTGTATTCTAATGACTCCTTGATGAGAGCGTGACCGTAATACCTCTACCAATAATGAGTCTTTTAGAGGAGGGTCGTCTTAAGACAAAGAATCCAGGGATTTGGAAAGGCTAACCTTAGGGAAAAGTCTTTAAAAGTAATTTAAACTCAAGTGCGTAACGCTTGTTATTGGGTAGATCTTCTCGAGGCGGATTTAAAGGTTGACGACATAAAGTCGACTGCAGGGCTGTACCTCCGAGAAGATTAGGATCTTCTCGAAGTTACAACAATGCAGGTGACTTATGGCGACACCCTTTGCATTGATCGCTAAGATTTACACTTGATTTCGCACGAGTTACCCTGGGACCGATTAAGAACGTGGTCATGTTATAAGGCTGCCTCGGAGATTTGGGGTATCATGACACACTGGTTGAACTGCAAGGCTGAACCAGTATGTCATCATATCCCTAATCCTCGTGGGCATCCATATAACATTATCACCTTGTTAATCCGCTCCGAGTGATTGGGCCAGAAAGGAAGGACCGACAAGAGTCAAGATAAGACATTCTATATAACATATGAATGGGGTGAAGGACGTATTCCAGATTGACGAGTATGCCGTTAAGGAATACGAGACATGAACAGTATGTTTCAAATCTTTGGCCAAAGTATCGCAAGCTGCTGATTGCGTTGTCCTAATTCACCTAGTCTAAGGGATGAGATGCCGATGAATAATGGTAACAGCTTATTCAGCTTAGATTCCTCGACAGAGCATTCTGAATCCCAGATTAGGGAAGAGAACCGCAAGAGTGTTGTGTTAAATAAAAACACTAACTCTTTTTACTCATGAATAGATCGGTAGATTACCGAGTCATGGAATGAATAGATCGGAGGTATTCCGAGTCATTACAGCTGCATATGGTTGTCTGTTATATAAATGGTTATTTGAATTGTGAGTTCTAAATTATGTATTTAGAACCAGTATGCAATTATCAAAAAAAAAAAAATTGACTTGTTCTATTGTCTAAAATGAGGATGTTACATCTTGGTATCAGAGCTGAAGGTTGCAGCTCTTGGACCTATTGAGTCCATAATCTGATAAAAACCTGAATTTTCTTGTAAGTAAAATGGTTAGAACAAGGGGAACGTATGAGTAATGCTCCACCAAGGAGGAGGAGCGGCGACAACCCAAAACCGGATGAGATCCTTGCTGCCCTGTTGGACACAAGAGATCGCTTGGCTGTACTTGAACAGCAGGTGACGGGAAATGAGGAGGATGAAGAAGCTGATAATAATAATCAGCAACCTCCTGAGGGCAATCCCGACACGGGTGTTGATGTTAATGCTGTGAATGCACCTGTGCAACCAGAAAACAAAAAGGCCAGATTGGCAGCAGAACTCACTAATGATATAAAAAGGATAAGTCCACCTAAGTATGATGGCACCACATTAGGAGATGGAGCTGAGAACTGGCTCAGCGAAATGGAGAAGTACTTTGCTATAAGGAACTTCTCAGAAGAAACCAAGGCTATATGGGGAGCCTATCAGCTTTCTCACGAAGCATCTTCGTGGTGGGATAGCCGAAAAGCTGAGCTAAACATTGATGAGACCAATATCACTTGGGATCAATTTAAAGGCTATTTTAGGCAACGTTGGCTGCCACAACTTTTCTATGATCAGAAAATGACAGAATTTCAGAACTTGACCCAAGGGAAGTTAACAAAGAATCAATTCTCGGGAGCGGTTTACAAAACTCCTCAAGTATGTACCAAAGATCAAACCGACGAAAAGTTCAGGATACGGAAATTCATCATGGGATCAATCTCGTGATAGGGGAGAGGTCGATGTTCACAAACCCAACCACTATGGAAGGAGTTGTTGAAAAGGCCATAAGGCAAGAACAGTAAATTGAAGGCTATTTCTCGCTCATAAGGAGGAAGTGTGGAAGAAGACTGCAAACCCTTCTTCAACCTCTCTGCACCTTAAAAGGACCGTGGAAAAAGTTTGGAAACAAGAGTAAGTTTCAGAGATAACACAAGAAAGCAGCAAAGAAATAAGCCTCATTGAAATATAAGGGATAATTTTGTTAAAAATTATAATAATGGACAGAAGTCCTATGGAGGACAGCGTGACAATTACAAGGCTGGAGGTAATGCTGAGCCTAAGAAGGGACCTGTAGGAGGCTGCTACACTTGTGGTAAAGATCATTACGCAAATCAATGTCCTTTAAAGAAGGATGATCGTAATCAGCAAAGATAAGATACATGCCGCAAAGAGCGCACAAGCAAGCGAAAAGCAAGCAACACCTATAGAAGTTCCTGTAAGTTATTCGGCATACCCGCTCACTATTCTTTTGATACAGAGCTACCGAATGTTTTATTTCTAATAAACTTGCTTCTAAACTTAAAAGAAAAGTCTGGGAAGATGGATAAATCTTGGACTGTAGAGTATGGTAATAATTCTGTTCATACAGTGAGTATGTGTCTCTTTGGAGCAGTCCTTGATTTACCTAATTTCTCCACGGAAGTTGATCTCTATGTTACACCTTTGGGATCGTATGACATTATTATTGGTGTCAATTGGTTATCTGACCATAAAGCAAAGGTAGATTGCTATGAGAAGAACATAAAATGTTTAGATGATCAGCTGGAATCCGCAGAGATTCAAGGTGTGAAACGAGAAATTTCAATTAGAAAACTGTCAGCTATGCAGCTTAAAAAGGCTAAGAATAAAGGATGTACCCTTTATGCAGTAAAGATATCTGAACCTTCAGAAGAAGATAGTGATTACATGAAGCAAATTCCACTGTTACAAAGTTTCAGGGATGTTTTTCCTGAGGAATTACCAGGGTTACCACCCAAGAGAGAATTTGATTTTACCATTGAAATCAAGCCTGGAACTGAACCTATTTCCAAGGCGCCTTATCGGATGACTACTACTGAGTTAGTCGAGCTTAAGGCACAATTACAAGAGCTTTTGTCTAAAGGATTGATTAGACCAAGTGTTTCACCTTGGGGAGCACCTGTGATATTTGTGAAAAAGAAGGATGGAACACTGAGGCTGTGTATTGATTATCGGATGTTGAACAAAGCAACAATCAAGAACCGATATCCACTTCCTAGGATCGATGATCTGTTTGATCAGATGCGTGGAGCAGCGGTTTATTCTAAGATAGATCTTCGATCGGTTATCATCATCGCCTAAGAATTAAAGAGGAAGATATTCATAAAACAACTTTTCGAACAAGGTACGGACATTATGAATTTACAGCTTCTAGCCTTTGTTAACTAATGCACTCGCAGCCTTTATGAATTTAATGAACAATATTTTTCAAGAATACCCGGACAAGTTTGTACTTGTATTCTTGGACGATATTCTCATTTATTCTAAAGAGCGTTGAGGAGCACAATGAGCATTTGAAGATAGTTTTGGGAATTTTGAGAAAGAGAAAGCTGTATGGTAAGTTATCCAAATGTTCTTTCTATGATTCGGAAGTACACTATTTGGGTCATGTCATAAGTAAGGAAGGAATCGCAGAGATCCTTCAAAAATAGTGGCAATAATCGAGTGGCTCGCACTAAAGAATGTGCATGAAGTAAGAAGCTTCATGGGTCTTCTGGTTACTATAGAAAATTTGTAAAGGATTTTTCTAAGGTAATGCACCAATAACTTTACTGCAGAAGAAGGATAAGAAATTCATGTGGAATGACAAGTGCGAAGCGGCTTTCAAAAGTCCGAAAGACCAGCTTGACTCGCACCTATATTGGCTGTACTGCACCCTAATGGGAATTTTTTATCGTTGTAATCGATGCTTCGGGGAAGGTCTTGGAGGTGTTTTGCTACAAAATGATCAAGTCATAGCTTATGAAAGTAGAAAACTTAAGATTCATGAGCTGAATTATGCCCTCATGATTTGGAACTTGCCGCCATTGTTCATGCGCTTCAAGTCCTGGAGACACTACTTACTAGGGAAACCTTTGAGTTGAAAATCGATCACTGGGTCCGAAATATATATTTACTCACCCCAATCAATGCCGCACAAAGAAGGTGGTTAGAATTTTTATCACAATATGACTTTGATATTAGCTATATCAAAGGGAAGGAGAATAGAGTAAATGATGCTCTAAGTCGTAGGAGGCACATTTCGCTCTTATAACGTTGAGAACTCGTTTAAAGACGAGGTAAAAGTGCCTCGTAATCGATGCATATTTTCAAAGCAAGTAAAAGCAAAGCTTGCCGCAGTAACCTAAAGATAAAAGGTATGAAGGTTTTCATCTTGATAATGAAGGAATCTTGCGTTATGAAAATAGGGTATATGTACTGTCTTTGAATGATTTGAGAAAGAAGTGTTAGTTGAATTTCATAATTCACCTTTCTCTGGACACCCCGTATCACAAAAATGCTAGCTGATTTGAAACAACAATACTTCTCGAAAGGTATGAAAAAGGATGTGATAAATTTTGTGACTCATCGCTTGGAATGTCGGGCGGGTGAAGGCAGAGCATATGCACCCTCGCTGGATCAAGTTATATCCTCATAGCATACCAGCAAAGACAAATGGCAAGTAATAACCATGGATTTTGTACAAGGACTACCTATGTCCAGGAATAAACATGATGTTATCCCCGTAGTAGTTGTAGAGATAAACTCGACTAAGGTAGCTCATTTCATCGCTGGAAATCTAAAGGATGATTCACCAAAGTCTGCTGGCCAAGAGGTTCGTACACCTAAATTTTCAGATTGCATGGTGTACCGTAACTCGATTATATCGCATGGATCCTAGAATGACGTCAAGGTTTTGGCAAACGCTTAACGCAGCCCTAGAACAAAACTAAACTTCGCTTCGCATATCATCCAAACGGATGGGCAAACCGAGAGGGTAAATCAAGTGTTGGAGGACATGTTCATAATGTATTGCATGGATCAACAAAGATAAATGGGAAGAGTATCTCCCATTAGTTGAGTTCGCATACAACAACACTTATCACTCATCTCTTAAGATGGCACCTTTTGAAGCACTTTATGGAAGAAAGTGCAGAACCCCTGTAAGTTGGGACAGTGTAGAGGATAGAGTGGTAATTGGACCAGAGATTCTCACAGAGATGGAACAGCAAGTTAAGCTGATTCGTGAACGATTAAAGGAAGCAGCGGATAGACAGAAGAGCTATGCTGACCTTAAGCGGGTTGATAGAAAGTTTGAGCTTGGTGATAAGGTTTTTCTGCGTGTTAAACCCAGAAAGAGTTCTATAACTTTTGGCAAGGCTGCCAAGTTGTCACCACGATTTGTGGGACCTTTCGAAATTGTCGAAATAATCAATCCTGTAGCTTATCGTTTAGCATTGCCTCCTGCTTTATCTCGTATGCATGATGTTTTCCATATTTCTTTGCTTAAGAAATACGTTTCAGATCTGTCACATGTTTTAAATTGGAATTCCTTGCAGGTCCAAGACCCAGGAATAATCGTGGTTAAACCCACAAGAGTACTGGAAACTCGCCAATTGCATTTGAGGAATCGTGATATTCAGCAATGTAAGGTCCAGTGGGACCAGTTTAGCGAAGAAAGTGCAACTTGGGAAAACCTGGAAGAGATGAAAATTGCTTTTCCTTCTCTTTTTGCAACAGAATGAAATCTGTTGATAAAATACTGTTATGAACTTATTGTTTTTAAGTATTTATGAAAGCCAGATGAAGGCAGACTTTATTCAAGTTGAATAAAAGTGTTGTGACATTGATTTCTGAAACTATTTAATATGGAAGTAGTCACATTGTTTGTGTACTAATAAATTGATTGACCTGAAGGTTAAATTTAATATGTAATTCATCGGGACGATGAATCTTTTTAGGAGGGAAGCATGTAACACCCTGAACTGTTGTTACTTTCTCCTAAGCATTCAAGTGTTGATATGTGATTTCTTGTAAAAGGATGTGTTCCTCGATTCAGAAATCATGCTTGATATGTATTGAATTTCTTGCAGATTGCAGATCTTGACTGAGTCAAAATATGAATAGACTCTTTTATTTATTTCATTTTGTGTCTGAATATTAATCTGATCACGGAATGAATTATAGAGGTATTCATCAATAATATCTAGACTTGGATCAGAGGAATTGATCCAAGTAATGCTTTAAATCTGTTTGTGATAAAATTATATCACAGACCTTGAACAGGTTGCAAGGTATGGAAGCATTTAATAAGCTGGTCAGGAGTATGACTCAGGCTGATCTTGAGAAATGAAACGGTTCCCGATATCAAAGTATATCTGGAAGGTCTCGATTGTAGACCAGGTAATAATTCGTTGACATACAATTCTGCAATAAGAACAGGAGCTAACTCCACTCTAGAAGGTATGATACAGGTCTTTCCGAGTTTTCAGGACAAGGACCAAACTGAATTATTAAGGGTTAGTAACCTAAAACTAAAACCTAACCTAGGGGTTAGATTATTGTTAGTCTAACCTAGACCTAGGCTATTTGTTAATATCCTAAGTTAGTATCTTTGTGTAAATTTGTTAGTGTGGGTATTACCCTAAACTCTAACCTAAGATACTAACCTAACTAATGAAGAGATTATGAAGGGGCCTATGAAGGGTGGCGAACCATGGGCGGTGTTTTCCATGGCAATAAATGTAAGGGATAAGGATGAGGGACAGGTCATGGCGGAGGCTTAAGCGGTGGCTAACTCAGGCAGACTTGGCAATTGCTAAGTTTGGAAATGAACTTGAGTTTTTAGTTGGACTGTCGCCAATTCTGGCGGTCGGTGGGAGTAGAGTTTAAGCGGGAAAATTGGTTTAATGGCATTCAATACTCTCGGAAGTCGAGCTCGGAACTCGCGAGAAGGCATGCAGTGGTGGAAATTTGGGGTTTGTTTGGCTTGTCGCGATTTTCGGTCTTTCTCTCTCTCGCTTGTTTACCGGTTCATCGCACCAGCTTCTCTTTGAGTCGCATGGCAAGAATGAATTTCTCTGGCTCTTTTCTCTGTCATGGAGGATATATTTGTGAAGGAGACAGATAAATTTTGTTGGTCGCTTTATCGTGGAAAAAGAAAAGGAAGTTTGAGCTCTTCCTGTGGTCTGCTTCGGAAATTTGATCAAAATACAGGCATGCTAGGCCCTAACCTTTAAATATCTTGTTGTTTTTCAAGTGCTTTCATTAAAACAACTCTGTTCAAATGTTTTGAGAAGATTAGATGAATTTTCTATGAGATCTAGTTTGATTTTTGGCACTGTATCTCTTCTGATTCGATTTTTCAATTTCCTCTTGATGGGTGTTTGTTGAAATCGAACTTCGACTCTATTTGTTTGAGTATTCGTTCTGGCTTATGCATGTGAGGTATTTATTTATAAGGTTCGAGTGTTCGGCCTGTTTGGCGTGAGCCCTTAGAATATACCTATGTGTAGTATGAGACCACTGTATGTCTTTGATTCGTGGTCGTTGTCTTGTTATTGAAACCGTATGGAATGATTTGGATGAATACAGTAAGATTGATTAGTATTATCGCTTCTTTGGGTACTCTGTCGTGGGATTTGTTGACAGTGACTAATGATACTTTCGGGTTTCATTTGTATTCAATTTTTGGCTTGGAACAGGCAACTGTAGTGTTACCGTAGTCTTTTCGACCTATCGGAAGTTGTTTTCCTTGTTATTAGGTTAGCGGGATTACTTGTGGACTGTGTATAATATAGATACACCTGTACTTTGTTGTATCGACTCAGTGGAGTCGATGATTGAATCGTATATTGCTATCTATTGCTGGGAATGTAGATTCATCCATAAGTTTTGTGAATGGATTTTTGTGAAAGCCTGGTAAGACGAAACAGGGCTTTTGGCTACTGTTATTTGAAATAATTAAAGGATAAAGACTTCCTGTGTATGCATTTTCATTTCTATGTGAAAGCTGTTCGAAAGTTTCGAAGCGGCCCAATAGATTTCCTTGCTTGAAATGGGTATTCGATTTGCTTCACTTGTTTCATTCTGATTGTTAGCCATGAATGGCATATATGGATTTATCAACCAATTTCATAGTACGTTGCTGTAGGTACAGAGGTTATAAGTGCAAAACCTTTAACAGTTACATTGTGATTATATAGATTTAAACTATTGTGGCTTGGACGACTCTGAGGAGTCGATTGAATGATTCATTTTATTTTTGAGCCAAATAAAGTTAAGTTGTGGTATTTTAAGTGCCGGCGACTTAATGGAATAACATGTATTTCGATCTTGTTATTGCGATTGGAATTCCTTCGTGTTTTTGGGATTTTGAGGTACAGATTCTTAGGTGGACATGTACGTCTTCGACGTGCAAATTAGTGTAAAATGATTGGCAGAGAGTAATTTGTTGTCTGATTATTGTTATGCTTCGTTGATGAATGTCAGTATGAATTCTTATGCATTTGCTTGAATTGATACCTCCGTTTGAATCATTGGAATTCTGGAAAGGTAACTAGTACTTCTGTCTCTTTTTGAGCTTGACCTTGGACTGTCTTTGTTACTTTTTGAGGTCCTTGAGTATGGATGACCGTTTCGTGTTCTGACCTTGTTGGGTAAGTCGCGAATATCACTCCAAGACTTGCATGCGGCAAGGTAAGGATCGTTGGTTGAATTCCTTTCTTTTACTTCAGTCCGATTTTGACTGAGCAAGAATATGTATGCTATGTTCTTTTCCAATTAATCTGTCCGATTTGACTGTGCATGATTTGGAAATACCGTGTGGGCAACATAGCATAGTCCATTGGAAACCTTAGATTGCTTGATGCAATGAGGTTGTTGTTTTCAGCGATACGCTTGTAGTTTCTTGTTTTCAACTTGTGTCAAAGCCTTACTGTGTAAAAGGAACTAGCATTGGGCGTAGGATTGATACATGAATTGTTGATGTGTTAGTTGCTGTACCAGAGTTTGCTGTGTTTCTGTTTCTTGATTAAACAGTGATCTTGCTTGCGGCTTGTCTAACTTGTTCATTTATATACTGGTTGAATGTTTTCATATGTGAAGGCAGTACAGTGATGAACTTATGTGAAAGGAAGTATGAATGGTTTGGTTCTTTCTCTTCCTTTATTTAATATTATTGATATTTGACTATCAGTGGGAAATTGTTTGTAACATATTGGTGGAATCCCGAATTGTTATGTTATTTCCTTTTTGGAGAATGAAACAATCTGACCAATGTTGTGATTTTGGATTTAATGATTGTTGTGTACATTCGTTCCTTGTTTCTTAATATTTGATGAAATATTAGAAAGTGATTAAGACTATTTGTAACAATGATAGAGTTACATATTTGTAATCATTTTGTATTACAAGGGCATAGTCTGATTATGTTTACTTATGTGAATATCAGATCTCATTTAAACAGGGTGTTTAATGAAAACAATTGATGGATTGCAATTGTTTTAAAAGTTAGTGCTTATCATGCCTCGGTTCATTGAACTGACTCATGTTGACTATTTTTGCAGATGGTTGCCGTAAGAGGTAAAAGCAATGCAGATCTGACAGGCTGATCAGATTGTTTATTTGATTTATAAAGAATTACAGCTTGATTTTATAGATGTACTATATGTGAAAAGATGTTTCTTTTCCGTTAGCATTATATCAAGTATGTTGTTGCATAAAATGTAATTGTATAAGTTTTGAAAGGAATGAAAATAAGTGTTTGATACTTATGTGTTGTATTCTATTTCTGAAAGTTGACCTTCTTCGGTTTATATAACGAAGGGGCATTGTTATTATTGTATAATATGGATGCTTTTGTGATTGACAATGAAAGCTTGTAAGTAAATGAGATTAAATTCTTATGAGTGTTTAGTAGTTCTAATTTGTTCTAGCAAAAGCAATATTGGAATTAAATTATTGTCTCTCTAGAAGATAGGTTAAAATTGAGCCTAAAAGAGAACGCTAAACAAACTGGATTAAATTACTAATCCCTAGTCCTAAGTATGACAGGACAATAGTAAATTGGATTCTTAATCATTTATACCTTTAAACTTAAAAGTATGATATAAATTCAGTTAAGAGAACTGATAGGCAATCAATGGAGTTCAGATGGCAATCTCAAGTAAAGGTTATGAGATATTGTCCCATTCTGTTACTTTAGAATCAGGTGTATTCTAATGACTCCTTGATGAGAGCGTGACCGTAATACCTCTACCAATAATGAGTCTTTTAGAGGAGGGTCGTCTTAAGACAAAGAATCCAGGGATTTGGAAAGGCTAACCTTAGGGAAAAGTCTTTAAAAGTAATTTAAACTCAAGTGCGTAACGCTTGTTATTGGGTAGATCTTCTCGAGGCGGATTTAAAGGTTGACGACATAAAGTCGACTGCAGGGCTGTACCTCCGAGAAGATTAGGATCTTCTCGAAGTTACAACAATGCAGGTGACTTATGGCGACACCCTTTGCATTGATCGCTAAGATTTACACTTGATTTCGCACGAGTTACCCTGGGACCGATTAAGAACGTGGTCATGTTATAAGACTGCCTCGGAGATTTGGGGTATCATGACACACTGGTTGAACTGCAAGGTGAACCAAGATGTCATCATATCCCTAATCCTCGTGGGCATCCATATAACATTATCACCTTGTTAATTGCCTCCGAGTGATTCATTGCCAGAAAGGAAGGACCGATGTAAAGAGTCAAGTATAAGACATTCTATATAACATATGAATGGGGTGAAGGACGTATTCCAGATTGACGAGTATGCCGTTAAGGAATACGAGACATGAACAGTATGTTTCAAATCTTTGGCCAAAGTATCGCAAGCTGCTGATTGCGTTGTCCTAATTCACCTAGTCTAAGGGATGAGATGCCGATGAATAATGGTAACAGTTATTCAGTTAGATTCCTTGGACAGAGCATTCTGAATCCCAGATTAGGGAAGAGAACCGCAAGAGTGTTGTGTTAAATAAAAACACTAACTCTTTTTACTCATGAATAGATCGGTGGATTACCGAGTCATGGAATGAATAGATCGGAGGTATTCCGAGTCATTACAGCTGCATA
This sequence comes from Taxus wallichiana var. yunnanensis, assembly GCA_018340775.1. Lineage (NCBI taxonomy): Eukaryota > Viridiplantae > Streptophyta > Pinopsida > Cupressales > Taxaceae > Taxus > Taxus wallichiana. Next base: position 18,598,870 of record CM031239.1, on the reverse strand, counting down.
TGGTTGTCTGTTATATAAATGGTTATTTGAATTGTGAGTTCTAAATTATGTATTTAGAACCAGTATGCAATTATCAAAAAAAACTATACCCACATGTTAGAATTATAATCAAAGGGTATGTCCATCAGTGTTCATGCAACTGTACCCTAAAAATAGGGAGGAATTGAGGTAGAAGTTATAGACTCTCACTTTCTTAAACCATGGGAAACACTTATCCCACCCATGAACACAGTAAGAAGAAGAAGAAGAAGAAGAAGGAAAGTTAGATACTTCAAGGAAGAGGAAGTAATAAACATGCCGAAATAATAACAAGTGCATCGACACTTTGGAACAAGGTGAACCAAAAATCCATCACCAAGGTGCAAGTATATGGTGCATTAAGCCCCATGGAAGGCTCAAAGGAAGGAGAGGAAGAAGACCCCACCACATTCAAAGTAGAGTTAGAAGCAGAGTTGGAGGGGTAGGAGGCTAAGGTGTAAGAAGAAGAGGAGTACTTGGTATGATATGGGAAAAGTCTGACGTGTAAGGCCACTATGCCACAAGCCAAAGGACCTTAGGGAGATAATGGGGGCTCCTTTATTATAAAGGAGGATAAGGGATTCACCCCTAGGGAAAAAAATAAAAGGAAAAAATGAAAGGTGATAAGGAAGAAGTGGACACCAATGTGCGCATAGATGGACTTTGTGGATGACCCTAATAAGGTCCTACATGTAATATTTTTGGCCAACCTCTCACCAAAAAAGTTACATAGCTGGGACTTATTGGATCAAGATTGGGGTATCCTTAGAATAAGAAAGATTCTCAACTAGGCTATACACTGCCACACCGAGGAACTTGAGTTTGAGGTCTCGATCTTGCAATCGATACCATTCACCTAGGGAAGAAGGGAGGAGACACATATAAGGTGGTGGATCCTAACCACCTTACAGATGAGTAGGAATGTAATGCCTTGCAAAATATATCCTCAGAGGTGATACGATGTAGTCTAGATATGGGGGCCACTGTGTAGACCTTGGTCACAGAATGGAAGAGCAAGGAAAAGGAGATGGACAAGTTGCACCAAGGTTTAAAGGTACAACATGCATAACCAAAGGAGGTGTACAACTGAGATGGCACCTCGTGAAGAACATTATGAGACAATGTTTGAAATTAGTAATCCAGGCTAGGATGGATTACGGGGATGAGATGGAATATCTTGAGGACCTCATAGGGATGCTACTTGTTAACACCAAGGATGGCATGGGCCCGACATCTGTGGAGCTCACAAGATAAAAGGAGGAGAAAAAGGTCACCATTGAATCCCAAATCACTAAGTTGGAATACTTTCTCTCCTAACTCAAGGAGTAAAATATATTAGCATATAGGGGCCTTAATAAATGTAGGAAATGCAAGCCTATAATCAATGTGCAGGTAATGGAGGAAGAGGTAGCCCTTAAAATTTTTAGGAGATCACCCCAAAAATAAGGAAGAGCATACAACTGCCCAGTTGTTAATGACATGGCCTAGAAAGAGAAGATAAATACTAAGCACGAGAAGCTAGAGTTTAGAATCTAAGAACTCTGAGACTACATCACTGAGAATATGGATGAGTTCGAGGGTGTCTGTGTGGAGTTGGGAGTGGCTTTCAGTGCATTAAAGGGGAAAATGGAAGAGATCATCCAAGACCAGGTGTCTGATATAGTAGGAGATGTTCCGGGAAGGGCCTTATCAGAACTAAAGGTGTAGGAGAAACTGAAGGATGAGATAAACATAGAGTTCCTTGAGCTCCTATAGTTGGTTATATAAGCATCCCCCTCATTCTTTAATTATTTTCTTAGATTCTTTCTACCACTATTCTTTATTCCTTGGAAAATCATTTTTACCTTACTATATTTCGTTCAACAAGATTGATCATTTTGTTAGACTAGCACAAAGGGTTGCTTTGAGGCGGTAACTAATTTAGTGTGGGGTGATGTTGGACCCATAAAAATTAACTAAGTACCTATGGCATGAAGCCTTATGTTGCATGGAAAAAGGGTGTGAAGGAACTCAAAAAAGTAGTCCTAAGAGAGGTGTGAAGGGTCACGCCAAGATAGATTGGAGTTAGGACTTAGTAAAGTTTTGGATGAAATAGAAAAAGACGTGCATAAGGAGTGAATGGAAAAGTGACCAGATATAGATGTGGATAAGCTATGAAGACTTGTGGTCCAAGTAAAGGATATTCCAAGGAATCATTACAGTTATCATGGAAGGATAAGGGGTTGAGGTTGTTAAGGATTAGCTGACATAAGCATGCTAAAGACACTCGATTGAAGGAAATGCATGGTGACACCTGGTAGGTTCCTAGGTAGTGGTAGAACAAACATGAGAAGATTCCAACAGGCCTTCACAGGTGATGATGAATGGTTAGGAGAAGATTCCTTCGACTACTTGATATAGAGGATCATTCCTAGAAGAAGGTGTGTGGGTGAGGAGTAAGAAAAAGAGAGGAATGGGAGAGAATAATGTAGTGTGTGTATAAGAGAGCTATGGAATGTAAAGAAAGTTTTTTTACTATGAACTCTATCATGGATGGAACCTTTGAATGTAATCTTAGCTACTGTAATTAAATCATCAATATAATGAAGCAATTCTATAATACCTTGGCAATGAGTCTTGATGTGTTTTCCCATTTTTTCATGTGGGTGTTATTGGTTTCCTCAATGTTGTTTCGTGACTATTTCTACTTTTAATTGATCATGTTAAATTTTTATTTAGAGTATATATTCTAGGAGTATAAGATTACATCTAAAATGCTATGGATAAATGCACTCATCCTCTAGTTATACTGTATCATCATGTTAATAAAACACATTCTCACAAAGCTCACATAAAGGAGGGCTCGACGCCTGTGTGTGCACCTTGGGTGAGCTTCTAGGATAGGAATGGATGTTATGTTGGCACACCTAGGATTGGTTACTAAAATAGGCTATGGTATTAGAGACTACAATTAAATCAAAATAGTTAGCCTCCTTGCACGGATTGATTATGTATTGGCCACTCCAAATTGCATCAAAATTTGAATGACACCCTGGTTTGGCTCACAACATCCCATTTTAATACCAAGTAATCAAATTTGAAATCTTGAGGCATAGCCTTTCTATGAAACCAATCCTTTTTTATTGTTGATGATGTTCTAGCTTGATCAGGACAGAGTTCCTTGATTCTTCAAGTTCAACCATCTCTGCCATTATGATTTCTCTTTTATTTACACCCTCAAACTCTAACTACTGGGTGAGATCTAATGAAGGAAACTAAAGAGATAATGGGAGTCTAGCTTCCTTACCATAAACCAAATTATAAGGTGATGTACATATTTCCTTCTTCATTGTGATTATGTATGCCCAAAGTGTGCGTGAGACCTTTGTATGCCACTATCTCTAGTTGATTTTCATTTTCCATTTTATGATTCCGATTAGGTTCTTGGTTGTAGACTCGCCAAGCCATTTACCGAGGGTAATAATTGGAAGAAGTATACTCAAAGGATTAACACCCAATCAGATATCTTGGTACTAAGGAAGGCTTTTGCATTATCAGAGATAATGTTTTGAGGGACACCAAACCTTGTTACAATACCCTCAAGAAATTCAAGGATAACTGAATCAGTTGATTCCTTGAGCACAACAACTTCTATCCATCTTGTAAAGTTATCGTAGCTATTAGCACCCACTTATTCCTAGTGCTTGAAGAGGATTGATCATGCCTATGAATTCAAGAACATGTTGTACAAAATTGTGATATACTTGGATTGGTCAGAGGGGAAGTACTGCCAATATTTTCCTTCCTACAAAGAAATTAAATTCTTTGCATTTCATGACCCACTTGTGTGCATCTGTGAATAGGGTAGACCAAAATATTCATACCATTATTATATTCATTATTGTAGTCTTGGAAGAGAAGTGTCCACTAGAAAATCCATCATGAAAGTTTTCTGATATTTTTTTAGTCGTGCGCCATCAATACACCTTTACAAAACACCATCAAGATTCCTCTTGAAGGAAGACCATCAATCGAACATATGGAATAAATTAGATCCTAAGATGTCTTCTCTTTGCTTTACTCAGACTAGGATGGTATGTGCCCTCAAAAAGGAATGTGATCATATCCTTCATTTAGTTGTGCACGTAAGGGGCTTCATTCTATTCGGGCTCTCGTGCATGAGATATCTTCACTTAGAAATAAGGAAGTATTAGGCTCATCCCGTACGTCCTTAACAAGTTGTTTGTAGAGCACACTACCTATTACCAACTTTGTGGACTTTGATAGTTACATCATATTCCATGATCTTGGTTACCCATCGTGCTCTTTTCTCTTTGATTTCTACTCCCATCATGAACTCTATAACACTTTTTTGTGAAACTAACACCTTGATGTGATTTGTGGCAAGCATACTTTTGATCTTCTTAAGTGCGCACATGATGGCATAAAACTACTTCTCCATGTGACTATATTTCAGTTCATAGTCCTTCAATGTATGAATGAAGAAAATAACTAGTTTCTCAAGTCCTTGTTCATTTTGTTGTGTTAGAACAACAAAAACACTCATATCAATGCCATAACCATAAAGGATGAAATCCTTTGAGTAATCTAGGTTGATGAGTGTTGGCACGCAAGAAATTTCTTACTTGATATTTTTGAATCTCTCTCTTCCTTTTTCCATCTAAAGGCCATGTTCTTCTTGAGCATGAGGGTGATGGGCTGAACTAGTCCTACAAAGTTAGGGATAAAACACCTAACAAATTTGATTTTACTAAGAAAGCACTTTGTAAGGCTTTTTTGTGTACGGAAGGAAAGTTCTAGGATGGTTGAAACAATCTCGGAGTTCGATTGCAATGCCATCCTTTGAGACCACATGGCCCAATAGCTTTCCCTATGCCACAAAAAAATTACATTTCTTGGGGTTAAGAGATATCCAAATTTTTTTGCATCTCTCAAATACCTTTTCCAGATGCACCATATAGTCTATGCCCTAATTTGAGAAAATAGTTATGTCATCTAGGTAAACCAAAATGAACTCGTTGATGTATCCTTTGAAGGCAATATCCATGATGCGCTGAAAGGTCACACCAAAATTTGAAAAACCAAAGGGCATATTTTGATAAGCATATGTTCCCTAATTGGTTGTAAATTTCATTTTTTATTGATCTTATCCCTTAACCAGGGATCTAATTGAAACGAGAATAGCCATCGAGCAAAGGGAATCTCTACACACCAACCATAGTCTATAAAATATGCTCCATAAAAGGTAAATGATAATGATCTTTCAATTATTCCTTTTTAAATCTCTAAAATCAACATAGAGTCTTATTTCACCATTCTTCTTGTGCACTAGAATGATATTGGTGACCCAAGTAGAGTATATAATAGGAAAAATTATCTTCACTTCAATGAGTTTAGACAAATCTTTCCTCATAAGGGGTTCTATCTTTATATTGAATCGCCACTACTTTTATCTAATGGACTTGATACTAGGATCAAGATCAATGGAGTGTTAAACAACACTTGGATCAAATCCTCTTAGGTCTTCATACACCCATGAGAATATGTCACTTGTATTTCGATAGAGAGAGATAAAGGCATGTTTTTCATTATGCATGTAAGATTTTCGAGAAACAACTCCTTTCCATGCACAATAGTGACTGGGAAGTAGTTTTCTTATGCCACACAAATATTATGTTATTATCCCTTGAAATTTCCATCAGGGATAAACATTTTGTATTCATTTTTATGCCCTTCTCAAAGAATGAAGGAAATCCCATCTACACCAACCTATCACCCAACGGGTGTTGGGTGCTCACCCGTGGCATGCACAAGTTCCGAGTCCCTCTTTTATGTGAGTTGTGTGAGAATGCATTATTTATGATAGAAACTTAAGTGAATAGATTGGAAATGAGCCATATATTCATCTTAGAGCTCAGAATGAATTCTTGACCAATGTGTTCATTCATATAAGATAAACATTATAGAACATAGATCCGAATCATAATGAAAAGAAATGAACATGGGTTTACACCCACTCATATGAAATATATATATATAACCATGTAGTAGATAATGCATATCAATGTCATGCATCAGAACTCAACTTAGGCCCTTCATAGTACAAAGAAAAATGTTCAAACCCATCTTTTGGGACCCCAAAATATTGGCTAAGTATAAAAAGGTGCATAGGTGCGCAAGGCCTAGTTTAAGAAGGGCATGCAAGGACAAGGCATGTAGGACAAGGTTTAAGAAAACTTGTGGTGCGTGCACAGACAAAGCCAAGGTTTCAAGACTTAGCTATATTAGGCATTTTGGATAGGACACGAGAAAAGTGTGACCTGACTATGCATGTGGAGTGGATAAGGTGTCAGCTTGGCAATGTGATGCCCATGAAAGGAATATGCCCTATGATAGAAGGTTCTAGAAGACATCATGGCAAAAAGTGGAGAGCTTAGGCTTGGAGAAGCATGCTCCCATGGAGGACCACATTCAGACACTTGGCACCGGATCTGAGGTTGTAGAAGGATGAGTTAGCACTTTAGGATGCCTATATATGTGAGTTCCCACAAGAGAAAAAGGGAGAGATTAGATACAAAAGGAGAATATAGAGAGTGGAGCTCTGTAGAAATACTGCAAGAAATCTATGGGATTGGGTAGAGGCTATATAAGGGAGTAATGTATTAAGGGGTTGGGTTATAAATTTTTCTTTGTATGGATGAAGGACATGATCCCTGCTATGTTGTATGACTTTAGTCTAATCAAGCTATGGTAGCCTAATGGATCTATTGAATGTAATGAGATTACAAACATGAATGAGTATGAATGTAAATGATTTGGTTCATATCTATAACTTTTCATTTTTGTTCATGGATGTTATGGAATAGATGTAAATTCTTATGTATTTTCCTTTCTGCTACAATTCTATATGTTATCTGTAAGTACCCTCTATTTGGAATGAATACATTTTTCTAGAGGCCATTCTGAGCCCTATGATGATTTTATGCCTAATTTCCACCTTTATTCATTAAGTTCATGACATAGATGATGGTTTCCCAATTAAATCACATAAAAGAGAGACTCGACACCCATGCATGCCTCGGTGAGTGCCTTGCGCCCACTAGGTGATAGGCCAACATGTATGATATTTCTTTACTTTGTGATGGGTGTAAAAATGGCTACATCTTGGTTTCATTGCTAGGACCTCTTTTTAAAGTTGTAGTGGGAAATGGCATACATCATTATCTATCTAATGAGTAATGATAGAGTGTTTAACTTTGGAAAGTGTTGAATCATGGTTTAAGAGCACGGAGAATGAATTTTCTCGAGAGATTCAAAGACTTGGATCTGATTTTGATGCACGTAGATGGGTAGAAGAGAACCTCTACTATGATTTGTATGAAACTTATTTTTGTTTCTTCCAGAGAAGCGTATAAATGGCTCTCTACATATGTGTCTAGATCAAGCTAGTATTATAGATCATGTGTATGGACCAAAGAATAATACCCGAGGCTACATGATGTAGATTTGATGTGAACTCATGTTGTGGATCATTGGTGGAAAGGTGTGTTGGCTAGCTACACTCTGGAGTACACTATTTCTACATATTATTATCCGAACTTGCTGATTTTGAGTTTTGAGGGAGCCAAGAGGATCATTTCTACATGTTATTCCTTTGGAATTGAATATCTTGATTGTTACCTTGAGTTTAGAGGCATTTATGATGGTCACTAAACCGTTCGAGTCTTTGGGTGAGGAAGCTAGGGTGGAGGAAGATGACGAGATATTACAATAGAGAAAGAAAGGGAGGAGAGACAGCTTAAGTATAGTGAAGCATGTGAAAGGGAGATTTCTAGACAACACGAGGTTACAAGTGTGATGGATCTATGGAGGCAGATGTTGTAGGAAGGATTTGAGATTCACGTAGAGGATGTGGAACCTGCGTAGTTTATGCTACCCCATATTGGCAAGCATGTAAGAGAGACCCCTTTGGCTTCTGATGAGAGTTTGTTGTGTGGAGAGATAAGAGTCATTGGGATGTATCTGAACCCACCTAGTGACAAAACCTTGGCACTTGGTTTCCCAAATCAAGGAAGGAGTATTGCTGACCTAGTTGGTAATAGTGGAAGTGACATATCGTGCCTAGAGCTACTATTTTCATTTCCCACTTCTATGGCTACACATACTAATCTAGTATCTAAAGGAATTTTTGGATAAGGAGAAAGTACACAAGACTTTGGTCTTGCATCTAGGAGTTGTACAAGGTACACTAGTGGTAGTGGGGCATTATCATAGACCATCGGCACATAGTTCAATGGAACTTTGGGGACCCTTGACATGACCACTACACGACCCAGGTGGATCGGTGGGTCGGGAGGAAAAAGACCTGGTGGATCCATTGGATCTAGTTGCTTAAGAGGAACAAGACCTGGTGGATCTAGTGGATCTAGTGGCTTAGGAGGCATAGGACCTAGTGGTTCTAATAGTGGAGGAAACACCAAAGAGAACCAAGGCTCGGCTAAGGAGGAAAAGGGCCTTAGCCACCTCATCAAGTATTCTTTAAGATTTCTTTACATTTTCTAGATTACATAGGTATTGAAGATGCTCCATAGAAGGGGATCACAACCCCGGAGGTGGAAGGCTAGCAAGTTTGCAACAACGTTTCAGGGCGCGCACATAGCTGGTATAGGAAATATGACCCTCATCAAATGGTGGTGGATTATACTACTTTAAAGAATTCCTTCTTGGTAGAATTCCACATCCCTGAGTTTGAACAGAAGAGCATCAATGCCCTGAAGGAGATTCAATAGGGAATGGTAGAGAGTGTGCGAGAGTATGATGCATGGTTCAAAACCCTCCTGTCAAAATTGTCATATGACATTCACCCTTCACAACATGCTCAATGGTTTGTTGGGGGGTTGATAACTCCATTTAGAAGATATTTATCTCATAAAACTTTCATAGACCCGTGTGAGGCATTAGAAGCCGCTCTACGCATTGAGGTCATTAAAAGTGTTGATACTTGGTGCTAGCCCATTTCTGAAAGCTCAAATATTTGCTATGGCTAAGTAGCTGGAGAAGTTGTCTACAAACTCAACCCATGAGACTTGTAATGGTATATGGTGTACAGATTGTGAAGTAGAGGGCATGTCAAGGATAGTTTCCCAGGAGGACAGTACACACTGTAATAGTAGACTATGAAAATTTTCATAGGGACCATGATGTAAGTAGATGCCCCTTGTTATAGTGTGTAATTTAGAAGAATGTGTCTTGCTACTGTACCTCTACAACCCATGATACTAGGGATTATAGGATTATTGACCAGATCCATGAGGCCATTGATCATGGGGTGTGTCATACCAACATTTCCAATATTCCTAAAGGTGATGATCACGTTATGAGGAGCATGCGCAGATGGAGGCGCATGCGGAAGGGTATTTTGTAGAGGATTTCATGGTCATGGTAACCGCAGAGGAGTAAGAAGTGAGTTCCCACATGGAAGCTATTTTAATTCTAGGTCTACGAGCATTACAAATAAGAGTGCCCAAACCTATTTAAAGATTGCTCATGGTGTGGGAAGAAACACAAGTATGAGGAGTTCCCTAAGTTGTTTGAGCACATGAATCAGCAACACTGGAAATAAAAGGGCCTTTATGAATTAGCAGTTAGCATTAAGAATAAAGACACACAATGAATGCCACGAGATAACACATGATGTAGGCTCGAAAATTTTATGGTAACAACCAGAGTAGAGGTTACGTGCAAAGGAAATACTAAGGTAGAAGAACCTAGTTTTAAGGGAAGAAGTGGTACATGAGAAGTACCTAGACCCTGTGCATCAAAAGGAGGTATATCAAGATACCATGGACGTCATTCAAAGTTTATAAGGATAAATCTAGTGTCTAAAGGAGCATTCTAGGAGAGAGGAGCAAATAAGGGAGGTTGAGGCACCAAAAGATGACCTGGATGAGGTCAAGGAAGTATGTAAAATTCTAAGGCAAGAGAATATTATTCCCTTGTTAGGAGCATGGTTGAGAGAGAAGGTACCACACACTAGAGAAGAGTGTGAGAGGTAGGTATTGCATGTAAAAATTCCCCTCACAACCTTGACTATGATAGGGAGATCACATTAAATGTGGTCGTGGATGGATGGATCCTTAGTAATATCCTCATTAACACAGGCACGGAGGTCAATGTTCTCACCTTAGATGCATGGCATCAAATGGGAAGGCCTACATTACAACCATATTTGAATGTGTTGTATATGGAAAACAAAATGAAGGAAATGCCCATCGGTGTCTTAAAGGATGCAGCTATCACCATTCAAGGAGCTAAGTTTACTGGGGACTTCAAAGTCTTAGCACTCGCCAAGGTAGACAATTTCCTAGCACTACTTAGGCACCCATGGTGTTATAATAATAATGTGGATCTTCAGTTCAACAAGGGGTACATAAGCTTTGAAAATGAGGAGGAATGGATCATCATACCCCTAATTGATGGGAATTCAACACCATATACTTAACCTTTGGGAGAAGAGGTCCTGGATAGAATATGTGCACCGAATCGAGATCCAGAGATAATTCATCCCGTAGAAGGAGTTATCTAGTTTTAGGATTCTCAGTCCTTAAGTGACACCACCAGTATAGTGTGTGATAATTGGGTGCATGGAACCTATGAGTTAATTGGACGACATTTGAGAGGATCGGTGATAAAGGTGACAAAGGCACGCATGGTCCGGTGCCTAGGAGGAAAGGAGCTACCTAAGTACTCAAGAGGAGCCTCCCCTAAGGTCTTTTTATAGAAGATGGAAGCTCAGTGGAAGGAGGAAAATGAAATAAGGGGGATGTTAAGTTAAGTCCTATTAGGAATTGTTACACGTTGGTGGGAAACACAAAAAGATAATCTCTTGGAATGGCACAAACTAAGAATTTCCTTCTTTGTTCATTTATCTAGAAGCAATGCGCCCACCACCATCAAAGACTACCATGGTAAGGATCCCACCTCTTTCCACATCCAATCCTATGAGAGAGCTTGGAGGGAAGGCGCGGAAGCTTTGCCACCATCCCTCTGGGTACAAAAACTATATTCTACATTGCAGGGTTGTGCGTGCACATGGTACATCCACTCTGAGACATGCCGCCAAACAGGAATTGGTAAGAACTAGCACTGATCTTGTCTAAGCATTTGAGTATCGAAGCACCAAACCATCGGTGGATAAGGCATTGCAGGAGGTCAAGTGCCTTATGATGGGGGATAGTGCAAAGGTAGAGGATAGGCTTGTAGAATTTCTAGGAGAGCCATGCTTGGAGGGACAATTTGGTGAAAATGAGTTTGATGAGGTGTAGTTTGAGTGTGTATGCACAAAGAAAGAAAAAGGCAAGATGGTCTATGTCATAGATGGTGAAGAGATGGAAAATTTGGAGGTTAACCATTCTCTAGGCTCGCATGAAGTGATGGATAGTGTTGATGAAAGAATGTGTGCCTATCATGAGCCTTTAAATAAAAAGAATGTCAATATTAGGTCAGAGATGGAACCCAAGGAAGCTATCATTGGAGATTGTTGGTCAGAGAAGGAAGTCTCTAAGATCATTTTTTTTTACGTGAGTTTGAGTATTTATTCCCATGCGGGTATCATGAACTCAAAGGCGTTCACCATTCCTTGGGGGAAATGAGAATTAAGTTAAAGGAAGGTGTGCACCCGGTCTGGAAGAGACCATACCAAATGAATCCTAACCTACGCATGAAGGTCAAGGAGGAAATAGACAAGATGATAGCATCAGGAATCATAGAGGCTGTGGAGGAGTCAGAATGGATAATTCCAATGGTGATTAGTATCAAAAAGGACGGAAGGATAAGGATATGTGTTGATTATAGGGATTTGAATGCAGTATGTATCATTGATCCTTTCCCAACCCCATTTATTGAAGAGATCCTAGAAGGAGTGGCAAGGTGCAAAGTCTACTCTTTCACGGATGGGTTCTCAGGCTATCACTAGGTGAGGATTGCAAAGGAAGACCAGAGAAAGACAAACTTCACCACCGAGTGGGGAATTTTTTCCTATATGGTCATGCCTTTTGGGTTGAAGAATGCATCTATTGTATTCTCACACATTGTAGTGCAGGCCTTCCAGGACTTCATCCACAAGTTTCTCTAGGTGTACCTTGATGATTAGACCATGTATGGACTAGTCAAGGACCATTGTGACAATTTAAGGTTGATGTTTGAAAGGTGTCGGTAGTTGAGGATATCCCTCAACATCAATAAGTGTGTATTTTCAACCCTTTCGGGACCCTTTTGGGATACATCATATGTAAATAAGGCCTACTAGTGGATCTTGTCAAAATTGTAGTGATTGTGGGATTGGGAGAGACAACTAGTCAAAGTGTAGTGCATGGGTTTCTTGGACATGTGGGGTATTTTCGGAAGTTCATCAAGGCGTATGCCAACATCACCATGTATTTAGAAGAGTTTCTCAGACATAAAAGTGCCTTTTATTGGGGAGAGGTGCAATAGAAGATGTTTGACCCATTGAAGGATAGGCTTGTCACCGCCCCTATATTATGTTTCCCCTCTTGGGAAAAGCCCTTCCATGTTCATTTAGATGCCTCCGGAACAGCCATTGGGGTAGTGCTTGCACAACCTAGTGAGGTAATTTTTGATCACCCCCTATACTTTGCAAGTAGGAAGTTAACACTAGTAAAGCAGAATTATACTATAACCGAGTGCGAGGCATTGTCTATGATCTACGTGCTTCATAAGTTCAGGAAGTATCTACTGGAAACTCCCTTTATCTTCTACACTAACCATATGGAATTGAAATATTTGGTGAAAAATCCCGTCCTACAAGGGCACATATGTTGGTGGGTGCTATTATTCCAAGAGTTTGAGTTCACCGTAGTTTTCAAACTAGGAAAAAGTAATTCTGGACCTGACCATTTGTCTAGGATTGATTCGAGGGAGGATGTGTAAAGCATTGAAGATACCATGCTAGATGTGAAACTACTTAGGTTACGGCATGCGCCCTAAGACTTGGAGGATATTTTTTTGTTCCTTAAAATAGGTATGGCACCGGAAGGGATGAATACATTAGAGAAAAATCAACTAGCCATACGCGTCATGCCCTACATGTTGATCAGTGGGAACTTATATAAAATAGGGTGTGATGAAGTTTTGTGCAGTGTGTACTAGAGCATGAGTGCTTTGCCATCATAGAGGAAGCACATGGAGGAAGTGTAGGTGGACATTATGCAGGTGACACCACCACACGTAAAATATTAATGGTAGGATTGTGGTGGGAAACTTTGTATAAGGATTACAAGGAGTATTGTAAAGTGTGTGACCATTTTTAGCGCATTGGCAAGCCAGGACGGAGAGATGAAATGCCTTTGTACCCTATCCCTAGCGCTGAACCTTTTGAGAAATGGGCAATAGAATTTATAGGCCCTATTACACTAGCAGCATGTAGGACTGGATCACGCTATGTAATCACTTGCACAGACTATTTGACAAGGTGGGCAGAGGCAGTCCTAACTAAAGAATGTACAACTACAACAACAATATTTTTGTGGGAGAACACTATCACGAGGTATGGATGCACTTTAAGCTTACCCAACAATAGGGGTACACATTTCTTGAATGAGACCATGAGGATCCTATTAGCAGAGTTCATGGTGGCTCATCACAAAATTACACCTTATCACCCACAAGAAAATGGAACCATAGAAGCATTTAACAAAATATTGAGTCATACCGAAAGATATTTGTGATGTCAGAAGACAAGATTAGGATGACAAGTTATCAATTGTATTATGAGCTTATAGGAAAACTTATAAAAGGCTGAACAAAGACACACCGTTTCAATTGGTGTTTGGCACGGAAGTTGTCCTGCTAGTTGAGTTCATGTTATCTTATCTGTGAATAACGTGCGTAGGAGGGATGGCTTATGAGCAAGTGCTAGAAGAAAGGATTGATAAATTAATGAAGCTGGATGAAAGGAGATCAATTGCCAAATGGAGCCAAACAATAGAAAAATAAAAGAAAAAAGCATGGCATGATCGCCACATTAGGAACAAGAAGTTTGAGGTTGGGTAGATGGTCTTACTTGTATGATTCAAAGTTTCTACGCCATCCTGGGAAGTTAAAATTACATTGGTTGGGTCCTTACACCATCTTGTACATCCTTGATTCAAGCATGTGCTAGTTACAAGCATTGGATGGGACAAGATTTCTAGGACACTTTAATGGGAGTAGGCTAAAGCCCTACTATAAATAAGTCTTCTTGGTGTTTGTAAATAAGGCAGTATTACCAGTTAGTTTAGGATTTTCTTTAATACATTTTCCTTTCTAGTTTCTCTTTTGTGTTGCATATTGGGTGCCGATAATCTCATTACTTTTTGAAAGTTGTAACTACGTAGAGGACCACACATCATTTTAGTGTGGGGTGGAGTAAGGTGGAAGAAATTGAAGTGTGAAGTGTCAAGAAGGATTACATTAGAAATCCTAGTTGAATGGCCCTATGAAGAAAGTACATGCAAGGAAAGGTGAAAAAGGATAATTGGTGTTAGGATAAGGCTACATTGGGGATCCACGTATAAGAGAAAAGAAGCACATAAGCAACATGAGGTAGGCGAGAGAAAAAATCATAACAGAAGAAGTGCCTTCAGTGATGGTTATGTGCATGCAAGATTCTAATGTCAAGATGGATTGGTTGTGTGCACGGAAGGTTGAAAGAATTATGCATGCAAGGTTGGGCGGTTGAGTTAAAGTGCTAAAGTCAAGTTTTTGAAAAAGCCACATTATTTGTTAAAGTACGATGGTAAGTAAGGAAGAATTTAATGTTACAAATTAGGAAAAACTATAAATAGAAGGTCGAGGAATTTCATTATTTACTTTGTGTATATGAAGAAAGAAGCACTTTTGCATCTTTGCAAACTAGGGCTTCCAGAACTGATCCGTGTGAAGAAAAATTTGAAGAGTTTGAGCGTGAGTAACTAGTTTGGATTTTCAAACTAGAAGGAAGGGATTTCACAGGCATAGGAGAAGTTGTGAGAAGGCACTATCTTGTGAAAGAATTATCCCAATTAGGGTTTGAAAAACTAGGGCATGAGTTTAAGAGGTTTTCTTCACAAGTTTGAGATCTAAGGTTGGAAGGAGTGGAAGAGAAGAGTAACAAAGAAGAGATTAAAGTGATAAGAGGACCTAGACAATGGAACCCAAGAAACCAACCGTGTCACCCAAGAAGCTAAAGGGAAAGGGCAAGGGAAAGGGTAGAGAGCCAACAACAACCACCACAAGCATGAATGAGGAGTGGTACGTAGAAATGCAGTACCCAGATGGGGTTTTTCTAGGGAAGGAGTGGGAATCCCATTTGAGAAAGATGGAGGTGATTTATTATAACCATCTCACAAGCACAACAGAGAAGGAAATGGTGTTAAAGTTAGTGCGCTCGATGAAGAAAAGGACACCAAAGGGTTTTCCCATCTATAGTGATGAGGTAAAAGTGAAGTTGGAGAAGGTAGGGTTATTACAACTCTATGAGTTTCCCTAATTTGGAAATCTTGAGTGCCTCTATCAGTGGCTAATGTCATGTGTGCATGAGGACAAGTTTTACTTCACGGGGTGTAAGATGCACATAACCCATCATCCGATTTCCAAGTTTACAAGCCTCATGTACGCGGGAGATAGCATAGATGATAACCTAAGTGATAAGGACACCATCAAAGCAAGCTGTCGTTGTATATGATTACAAAAAGGGTCAAGGTATTTTGATATTATGGAGATCCTAGATCCTATCATCAGAATGGCCACGTGCTTGGTCACAAAGTTAAATGATCAAGAAAGGTGGACATGGGTGAATAAGGCCTGGTTGAATGTATGGAGAAAAATATCAAGGGGCACAATCTATAATTCATTGTCCTTAATTTCATATGAGATAATTAGAAACACCGGGAAGGAGATGAGATGCTCTTTGGAAATGTTCTCCTGACAATTATATTCTCGGAGATAGGATTTCCTAACATGATAGACAAGTTTGTTTGGAAGTATTCGGTTGAAGATCTCTCGCCGGTGAAAATATTTTCAAAGTATACATGTGAAACAATGACAACCTCCCACAAGGTGCACCTGGAAAAGTGGTATAAGCACTTAAGGGATGCATTTAGGGAATAATGGTGAGTCTCAGAGTAAACACGGGTGCTTACGGGTGAAGCTGATTTTTCTATGTACCAACACTTCTGTATAGGTAGATTCAAGTTGGTGGATGAAACCATGAGCCCATGGTGTAATATCCCATTCTCCTTCACTACCTAACACTTCCAAGCAGGAGTTAACAGGTTCAAAGAAGTAAAGAGATTAAGGTTTGACCTTAGTGAAGTTGATCAGGACCATAAGGAGTTACGTAGGACATTTTTCTACCCAAGAAGCACGCATACGTGGAAAAGTACGTAGTGCATGAAGTGAGAATGATGAAACCCCTGACTCTAACAATTACAGGAAAGTCTGTGGTGTGTGTATATCTCTCGTATTAGGCCAAAATTTGAGAAAGGTGCATACCTAGAGAATGATGTCTCCATACCTAAAGATCCCATGGGTAGAAGAAAGCCCACACTCAAGAAAAGGGAGAGAGAAGAAGAAAAATCACCAAGTGTGTAGACTTCCCACCAAGAAGCGCTACTGGTAGAAAGCACCAAACCTAGAACCTATATGTGTAGGAATAAGTCATTGGTGAAGGAGAAGACCCCAGAAGAAGAGGTGCCAGAGCAACCCCTCACCAAATAGAAGTTTCCAGAGGAAGTAGAGAAGGCTAGATCCCCTGTAGAAGAGTCACCTCTCAGAAATAAGTAGAGGATAGAAGAGGAAGCTGAATCAAAGGAGACAGAGAGCTTGGAGAGATACATAGGTGAAAAGGATGATGACAATGAAGAAGATGATCCTGAAAGAGATCAAGAGCCACCTATCTTCAGCATGCATGATTCAGAAGAAGAGGGCGGAGAAGAAGAATGTGGTTTCCTTTTCATGTGGAGTAAGGATAGCCGGGAGGGTAAGGAACCCGGGACATGGGAAGAACTGAGGAGGTTAGCACGCTTGAAGCATAAATATCCAAGCCTTACACAAGAGCAAGTAAATGAGGTGGTAGAAAGAGAAGAAATGAAAATAATTGAGGCCTTGGTAGAACAATAATTGGAGCACAGCGCTGACATAGTGATGGAAGAGGGTAAGGAGGAAAGCATTGAGAAAGAACAAGTTAGTGTGGGAGGAGGTCCCAGTCTAACGGTGAGTTTCCCCAAATCCGCATGCTTAGGAAGGAAGAGCCTTGATACAGAATGAGGATAGGTCATGGGCTATGTTGATGACCAAAGGAAGGTGCTACATGCATGTTTCCAAAGCACTATACCCATGGAAGAACTTCTAGCTATGGAGTCATTTGACGAGGAGGGCACATACCCCAGGACAAGGAAGATGCTCTCTTGGGTGTTTGAGTCCCATATTGATGAGCTAGAGTTTGAAGTATACCAAGGGGCAATCATACTAGTACCAGAGTCTAAGGGAGCCAACCCCTTGGTAAATTCCTAGTAACTCTCGGATGAGTAGTTATGTAATGCGCTCAACAAGGTCACGATCAAGATTGAGGCTAGGCTCTTTGGAAGAAATGACAGAGTAATATTTCTAGAGGGAAAGCTAGAAAAGAAGGAAGAGGAGCTGGCTAAGAAGACTAAGGGCTTGAAACAAGAAGAGTTGATCAGCACACAACTGAAGCATGAACTAAGGGATGAGAAGGTGAAGGTGTGTGAAATATACAAAAAGATGGAGTCTATCACAAGCACCATTATGTTGAAACATCTAGGCCTAATGCCACCAAAGATTGTAATACGGATCCACTCTTGAATGCTTAGAAGATCTAACATGCATCCTCACCATGGAGAGACAACCATTGGCCTTAGAGTCCATAGAAGAAGTGGAAACACGCTTGGTGAAGGAGGAAAAATTGAAAGTGGTAGAAATCATTACTGAGTATAGCAAGGTACTTACGGATGTCAAGGTTGTTACCCAATCTACTAAGGCTACATACAATAATTTTTTAGACAAGGATAGAGTGATGAGAATCTTGGTTGCCACTCATGAAGAAAAGTAGGAGTTTCAAGAGAATAATAAGGGAAATAGGGTGGAAAGGGAAAAAATCCTTGCTGAGGTTGAGAAGAAATCCAAGGCCATTGAAACCTTAAGGGGTTTAATCAAAAACCGGTTAAAGGAACTATATCCACAGATTACTAAAAGGATGGATGTACTTGAAGACATGAGAAACGAGTTCAAGAAAATTGTTGACACAATGAAAACTCAAGGAGATGGACTAAGTTTTGGGGAGGTAAGCCCCTAGTCAATGACCTCTGTCATAGAGTGCAAAATGAAGTTGATGCCTGGAACAAATTGGAGGCCGACTTGCAAAAATATTTTCCTAACTTGTTGCAGTAATGCCATCACTTCCCCATTCTTTCTTCTTTACCAAATTCTTCATCCCCTTATTTTTTTTCCAAGATGTAAGTCTATTGTAATTCTTTATTCATTGGAGAAGTGTTCATGTGGATGGAGAATAGCTATAGTGTGGGGTGATGTTGGGACCCCAAAATATTGGCTAATTGAAAAAAGGTGCATAGACATGGAAGGCCTAGTTGAAGAAGGGCGCGTAAGGAGAAGGCACACAGGATAGGGTTTAAGGAAGGGTTTAAGAAAAAATGTGGTGTGTGCGTAGACAAAGCCAAGGTTTGAGGACTTAGTGATATTGGACATTTTGGGATGGACATAAGAAAAACATCACCCGACTACACATTCGGAGTGGATAAGGTATCATCCTGGAAACATGATGCCCATGAAATGAATATGCCTTGCGATAGAAGGTTGTAGAAGACATTATGGAAAAAAGTAGAGAGCTTAGGCCGGAGAAGCATACTCCCATGAAGGACCACATTCGGACACTTGGCACTAGATGCGAGGCTGCGAAGGATGCGTTAGCACTTTGGGATGCCTATATATGTGAGCACCCATAGAGAAAAAAGAGAGATAGGATACAAAAGGAGAATATAGAGAGTGGAGATCTATAGAAATACTATGAGAACTCTGTGGGATTGGGTAGAGGCTATATAAGGGAGTAATGTATTAAGGTGGGTTAAAAAAATTTCATTGTATGGATGAAGGACATGATTCTGTTGTGTTATATGACTTTAGTCTGATCAAGTTGTGGTAGTCTAATGGATCCATTGAATGTAATGAGGTTACAAACATGAATGAGTATGAATGTAATTGATTCGGTTCATATCTATATCTTTTCATTTCTGTTCATGGATGTTATGGAATAGATGTAAATCCTTATGTATTTTCCTTTATGTTGTAGTTCTATTTATTATCTATAAGTACCCTTTGTTTGGAATGAATACATTTGTCTAGAGGCCATTCTGAGCCCTATGATGATTGTATGTCTCATTTCCACATTTATTCATTAAGTTCATGACATAGATGATGGTTTCCCACTTAACTCACATAAAATATAGACTTGGTACTGCATGTGCCTTGGGTGAGCGCGTTGTTCTGCTGCATAATAGGTCGAGAATGTATGGGATTTATTTCCTTTGTGATGGGTGTAAAAATGACTACACCATCCCCTTAGTACAACATACTCTTACAAATCCTCTAAA
Organism: Taxus wallichiana var. yunnanensis; assembly: GCA_018340775.1. Classification (NCBI taxonomy): domain Eukaryota; kingdom Viridiplantae; phylum Streptophyta; class Pinopsida; order Cupressales; family Taxaceae; genus Taxus; species Taxus wallichiana. The sequence continues at coordinate 18,579,188 of CM031239.1, read as the reverse complement.
CCCAACTTATGGAGCTCTCACAATATTCCTACATGGCTTCTCCTCTTTCTCCTTCTATATCTTTTCTCTACTTAGGGTGATTGTATTTATAGCCTTAGCAAGAAGCTGTCATGCCTTTTTAAATGTGTAGATTAGGTTCCAAGTGTCCAAGTGGTCCTTCATGGGAGCATGCTTCTTCAAATGCAAGCTATCCATTCTTTTCCATGATGACTTTTGGAATCTTCTATTGTAAGGTATATTCCTTCTATGGGCACTTTATCTCTATTGCTGCAGTTTTCATAGGTGGCCTCGGTGATTTAGGTGATGGATTTCACATCTATGAGGACTTTCTTATACTGGGCCACAATGGCCACAACCTTCATCTTGTCCTCCTTTTCTCGTGCGTTGATTCCTCCTCTGTAGATTCCAAGGCCGGTGGTTAGCTTTCCATTGTGAGAACGCAAGTTAAATATTCTAGGCATTGCAAGCTTGATTCTTATCTTTGCATGGGTGGTGTCAAGTTTTGATGATTCAAGATAATGGCACTTGTGATCATCTCCACCTTCTTGGATACTTCACGTACCATTTCCTTCTCTTCCCTGTAATTCACACCTTAGTTGAGTCTTGACTAATTCCTCATGTTTTAAGTCCTTAGTTCTTTTCTTCATCTCCTCTTCCTTCTTCTCCAAATCTACCTCTAGAAACTTCATTGTGTCATTCCTCTCGAAGAATATGGCCTCTACTTCCACTGAAATGTTATTCAAACACATTGCAACTTTGTTCATCCGATAGTTGTTGAGCGTTTACCAAGGATTTTTCACCTTTTAACTTTGGTACCTTCATTATTTCCCCTTTTCTCACTTTGAATTTTGGTTTGTTGATGAGGGAATTGAATTCCCAATAAAGAATTTTCCTTTTCGAAGTTATGCACCTTCCTCATCGAATGATGTCATAGCCAAGAGTTTCTCCATTGGTATGGTGCTTTGAAAGCATGCGCGTAACACCTCGTTTAGGTCATCAATATAGCCCATCCTCTAAACATGTGATGCTTTTGTGATTTTTATCCCTACGCGTGTGGCCTTAGGAAAGCTCATAGCCAAATGAGAATCCCCTCCCATGCTACCATATTCCTTTTCTACACTTCCCTCCTCTGCTTCCTTCATTACTAGGTCTGCGCTGCATTCCATATCTTGCTCTACTAGGTCTTCAATTATCTTGGCTACTTCCTTCATCACGGCCTCGTCTATATATTCCTTAGTGAGGCTTGGGGTCCTATGTTCTTTTGTGAGTTCCTCACTTACCCCCTATCTTGAGTATCTTCTTCTTCCTTGTCATTCTCCCTCCTGGAAAAGATGTATTCATTTTCTTCTTCCTCTCCTTCCTCCTCCAAGTCATGAACCTCATAGATAGGATGGTCCTCGCCTCCTGGTTCATCATCATCATCATCATCTCTCTCACCTATATAGGCCTCTAAGATCTCTGTGTCCTCCAATTCATTTTTTTGTCACCTTCTACTTCTTCCTAGCAAGAGATTCTACTTGCTTCTCCTCCTCCTCTCGGTGACTTATCACGGTGAAGGGTTCTTCGTGATTTGATGCTTCTTCCCTCGGAGTCTTTTCTTTCTGGGAATTTTTCTCTGCATGTAAGTATTGGGGTTAGCACTTGTCTCTAGCACATTTACCATTTGTGTAGCTTGAATAGTTGGTGCTTTATACACCACTTCTCTTTCCCTCTACTTTGGCATATGATTCTTTCTTCCTGTGGGGTCCTCAAGGATGGATACATAATTTTCTAAGTACGTTCCCTTCTCAAATTTTGTCCTGATACAAAGGTATATTCTTGCTGCAGCCCTTCTAGTGATTGGAAAAGTCACTAGTTTCATCATTTATATCTCGTGGGAGACATATCTCTCCATGTATGTGTGCTTCTTAGGGTAAACCAACTTCCTACATAGCTCTCTGTGGTCTTGATCTACTTCACTAAGGTTGAACCTTAGTCTCTTGGCCTCTTTAAACTTGTTCACCCCTACTTGGAAATATTGTGCGGTGAAGGAGAAGGGAAGCTTGCACCAGGGGCCCATGTTTTCATCTGTCAACCTAAATCTGCCAATGTAGAAGTGTTGATATACGATGAATTATGCCTCTCCTTTCATGAGAATAGGTAAGCTGCTTTGGAATCCTACACTCCACCCCAAACATGTCCCTCATGTGCTTGTACCATTTCTCCAAATGCACCTTGTGATTGGTTGTCATTGTTTCATAAGTATATTTTGTGAACTGCTTTGTGGGTGAGGATCCTCTTCTAGGTACTCCCAAACAAACCTTTCTAGCCCATCGGGAACTCTAATTTCTGAGAAGACAATTTTGAGGAGAACATTGCCAAATAGTATCTTCTCACCTTCTTGTGCGCTGCTGATGATTTCATCCGCGATGAAAGTGGACAAGTTGTAGATGGTCCCCTTAGATATTTTTCGGCACATGTTCAGCCATGCCTTATTCACTTGAGTCCATCTCTCTTGGTCATTAATCTTGGTTACCAAGCACACGTCCATCCTCATCATGGGGTCTGGGATCTCTATGATGTCAAAGTAACCTGATCCTTTCTTATAGTCATATGTAGCAACTATTTCCTTGATGGCCTCCTTATCGCTTAGGTCATCATCAATGTTATCCCCTTCGCAAATAAGGCATTTGAACTTGGAAATTAGCTAGGGAGTTATGTGCATTTTATGCCCAGCAAAATAAAAGTGGTCTTCATGAACATGTACCATTAGCCCTTTGGTAGAGGCACTTAGGTTTTCCTAAGTAAGGTAATTTGTAAAGTTGTAGTAACCTTGCCTTCTCAATTTAACTGTAATTCATCATTGTAGATGGGCATGGATTCTAGTGTCTTTCTATTTGTTAGGTGAACAAACTATAAATCCATTTCTTTTTTTTCATGATGGTGCAGTGATTATAGTAACTTACAAACATCTTCCATAAATGATATTCCCATTATTTTCCTAGCAATACCCCATCTGGTTATTGCATCTCCATATACCACTCTTCATTTGTGCTTGCAACAACAACCATTTTCTTCCCCTTACCCTTGCCCTTCTACTTCTTTGGTGAGATGGTTTCTTTCTTTGGTGCCATTCTTCTGGTTAGGTTATCACTTCAAGTGTCTTTTCCTTGCTCTACTCTACCACTTTATCCAACCCTAATGCACAACCTTGCAAAGAAACCCTCCTACACTGTGCCCTAGCCACCAAACCCTAACTAGAACAATAATTCCAAAAGACGAAACTTCTCAACAACTTCCTCCATGCCCGTGTACTCCTTTCCTATTGGTTTGCAGATCTGCTCTAGTCATGTCCTCTCATATTTCTTCAATTTTTCTTCACATAGATCACCTTTGGATGCCCTAGTTCATGAGAACTCTCTTTACTTTGTAAACACAAGGTAAAATAATGAAGTGCCTAACTCTTATTTATAGCTTTTCCTTCTTTCTAACATTAAATGCTATTTTACCTACCATTGTACTTGACACTAAATGTAGCTTTTTCCACCAAGCCATACTTAACGCACTTTCACTTATGTGCCCATATTGTGTGTAACATTATACAACCTTTCGATCCATCTGACAGCAGGAAGAATCTTACACATTTGTTAACAACACCGAAGGAACTTCTTTTGTTCTTCACCTAATTTTTCTCTCACCTACCTCATTTTGTTTCTGTGCTTCTTCCTCCTCTGTACGTGGTTTCTCTGAAGTCTTATCCTGATACCAAAATTTTCCATCCACCTCTTCTTCCATGCACTTTCTTCATTTTGTAGGCTTTGTATCCATCAACTAGTCCATTCACCGTAACTTCTACTACCAATTTAATTTGTATTATGGGCATATAATTTGCATCACTCCACCCTACACTAAAGAGATACATGGTCCTCTAAACATGCAAAACATTCAAAAATTAATGTGGTTACCAACACCTAAGGCACAAAACAAACAACAGAACAAATGATGAGAAATGGAAAATAAAAGAAAGGGAAATTACATAAAGGGAAACCTAAACTAACTCGTAACACAACCTTATTTACAAACACCAAGAAGACTTATATATATTAGGGCTTCAGCCTACTCCCATTAAAGTGACCTAGTAATCTTGTCCCAACCAATGCTTGTAACTGGAAAACACCTAAATCAAGAATGTATGATATGAGGTAAGGTCCCAACCAATGGAATTTAAACTTCCCAAGATGGTGCAGATACTTGGAATCATACAATAACACCAAGTGCCCAACTTCAAACTTATTTTTCTTGATATGATGATCATGCCATAATTTTTTCATACTTTTTCTATCTTTTGACTCCACCTAACAAGTGATCGCCTTTCGTCAAACCGCATCAATTCATCAATTTTTTATTCCAGCACTTGCTCATCGGCTAAACCTCCTGCACATGTTATATTCAACGATGGTAACATGAAATCCACTGGTAAAATAGCCTCCGTGCCAAAAACCAATTGAAATGGTGTGGCATTGTTCAACCTTTTATAGGTTATCATGTATTCCCATAGAATGGATGATACCTTATCATCCAAATCCTATCTTCTGACATCACAAATATTAGTTAACATATGACTTAGTATTTTTTTAAATGCCTTTGCATCCCATTTTCTTAAGGGTGATATGGGGTAGTCTTATGATGGGAAACCATAAATTCTTCCAATAGGATCTTGACTATTTCATTGAGGGAGTTTGTACCCCTATCACTTGTTAAAATTAAAGGGTAACCATATATGATGATTAAATTTTCCCATAAGAATCTAGCAATTTGTCACCATGGTGCAATCCTTTATAGGTGTTGCTCTCGCCCACCATGTCAAATAATCGGTCAAGTGATGATATCGTGAACATGTCCTTCACACCACTAGAGATATTGGTCCTACAAAGTCGATAGCCCATTTTGCAAATGGTTCCATCGTTGGATATTGGTCATAAGGGCATTTCATCCCTCTTTCTAGGTTTTCAAGGCATTGGAAATGGTCAAAGGCCTTACAAAACAAAATACAATCTTGGTAAATGGTTTCCCACCAAAGCCCTATGAGCATAATATTCCATGTGGTTGCATTTCCCACATAGTTTCCTCCTATGATCTGTCATGCACTTCTTCCATAATTGCAATACGCTCATGTTCTAGTACGCATCGACATAGAACCTCATCACAACCCAATTTTATATATATCCACTAATAATTATGTAGGGTGAGACTGTATTGCCAACTGATTTCTCTCCATAACCCTCATCCTTTGGGTGCCACACCTACTTTTAAGAACACTACAATATATTCCAAATATGAGGGCATGTGCCATAATCTAAATAATTGTGAATTTGGCATGGTCTCCTTAATGATTTGTATGTCCTCTCCTGAATCAATCCTTGACAAATGATCAGGCCCTAAATTATTCTTTCCTAGCTTCACCACCACTGTAAATTACAATTCCTGAAATAGAAGGACCCAATGACATATGTGCCCTTATAGAATGGGTTAGTTGACCAAGTAATTAAATGCCATGTGGTCTTTGTAGAAAATGAAGGGTGTTGCCAACAAATACTACATGAACTTATGTAGTGTGTAGATCATTGACAATGCTTCGCACTCAGTAGTTGTGTAATTTTGCTCTACTGGTGTCAATATCCTACTTGCAAAGCTCAAGGGATGATCAACTATTCCTTTTCCATGTTATGCTAGTATCTTGACCCCATTTTTGTCTGTGATGCGAGTTAAAAAAACCCACTTGAGGCCCAAGAAACAACCTAGGGTTAGTTAGAAAATTATGGAATATTTTTTTATTATTAGAAGTGTCCACAACCAAGTTGTAAGACAACAGTTGACCCTATTAGGTTCCAGAACAATTCTAAAATTACTAGATCATAATTTTCATTTATTAACAATTATCAAGGTCACATGGTTCAAATTTTAGGGTTAGAATTTTCAGTTAGGTTTAGGGAGTAATTTACCCCCATACCCACTCTCTAGTAGGCTTAGAGTTTCAACTTGATTTTTCACACACTTAACGTATTCAAAATTTCCCTAAATCATTCCCATTGGATAGGAAATTTCACACCTTTCTGGTGATATAAATAATTCATCCTAACTCCTTCAGAACTCAATATATGAGAAAATGGTCTTGAGGGATCAAATTTTTCCCTAGGGGGCACATGTCAACAGGAGAGGAAAACCCTTTTGGCAAGTTGCCAAGTCGAGGGGCGGCTTTAGAAAATTTTCCCCCCATGCGGTGTAAATTAAATTTTTCTCCCATGCCTCTGTGGGTCCCTGGTGGACATGTGTCACCCAACGGCCTAAGCGGGGAAGAAGAGAAGGAAGGCAGAGTGGCGGGGTTTTTAGGCAATCTCGCCGAAGGGAGGGGAAAAGGAGAAGGATGGTCACGTGGATCTGTGCACCTATGAGAAGAATCTTCCCAAGGCGAGCACGGGCATGCAGGCCATGGGAAAATTTTATAAAAAATTCCAAAGGAAAAATTCAAAATAACAAAGGGTTCGTGCCCCTCCGTAAGCACACAAACTTGCCACGTGGTAGCTTGTGATTGTCGCGGTGATGGCCGACGGAGCTAAAAGGAAAAAATTTCCATAATTTTAAAAAAAAGTCAAAGGTAAAAAGATGTCGCACCTCCACCGCTGCCCCATGAGGACACATGGCAGCCTCTAATTGGCTATGGGCGGTAGAGGAAAAGATGAAAATTTTCCTGGACCAAAATTTTTCAAAAAAATTTTGGATTGCGGGCCCACAAGGGAATTTTCCGCCAAGGCTCAAAAACTTCAAAGTGCCATAACTTGAGCTAGAAAGATCAGTTTTGGGAAAACGAAGACTTTTTGGAAAGATATAAAATCCCTCTTTGCATAGAAAACATAAATTTTACATTTTGGTAAAGTTTAAGGGGTAAATTTTGTAAAAAGGATCTGCAGGATTTTAATTAGCAAACTAGCAATTTCTAACTTTTCAATTTGATTAAATTGGATCTCCTCCTTCACTCAACATGCCAAAAGGCATGGAGAATTGATCTAGGGAGAGTTTAAAGTTGTTTAGGAAGTTTATTTGTTCAATTTATTTAAATTTGAATTTTGTCCAACAAATGACAAAAATGGTTGAGGAAGAGATTGAGCTCAATTTTGTAATGGTTCAAGTTATTCTCTTAAATATTCTTTGTCAATTGAGTTCATTGCTAATATATCATGTTGAATTTTAAGGTTTCCAAGTTTATTGTTAAGTGTTGGTCCAAATTGTGCATTTTATTTAAATTTACCAGTTTTAAAATTTGCAGCAGAGATTCACTTCGAGGAAAAATTCTATATATCCCAATTTATCATTTAAGTGTAATATCTTATTTCTAATCTAGTCTAATACATTTATTTGTATATAAGAAATTCATTTCAAAACTAGATGGTAAGGTCTGATTTCCAATTTCATATATTTATCAAAAGAAGACAAGCAATATAAATCCCTCATACATATTTTTCTTTCCTTTGCAATTAAAAGAGATTTAATTCATAGTTTGATATTCCAACTAAATAACTACAATGCAAAAGAGAGATGAACTTTCAATTATTTATTGACTTCAAAAAAAGAAACATCTTTACATTATTTCATTTCTTGAATGCAATTAACAGAATTTTCATTTCTTTCCAATAAACAAAATCAGAATTTAAATGTCTTTTACAATTTTAATATCCACTTTCATAATAAATTACATAGATCTTTCTTCAAAAATACAAATTTTAATTTCATCCACAACAAGTGGGAAAGGATTACAATTAAATATGTTTTCACAAGGGACTATCAAACTGCATTTTTTTCCTTTACTCTAGGTCAACAACATGCTCATTTTATTTTTCTCCAAGTTGATCACAACAAAAGAGGGGGAAAGGCAATGCTCTCCACCTAACCAAGACATCCATTGAAAGGAGAAAGCGTTCCTTCATTATTGACCCCGAGCCCCAACCAAAATACAATAATAGATGCAATTCAACCCATGGAAACAACTCACTTCCACAACAAACAACATTATTTCACATACACATTTCAAAATATAACATAGATCAATACATAACAACAGTTTACAAAGCTACAATTGAAAACATATCAATCAAAACTCAGGCTTGATCAAGCAAGCCAAAGGAGTAAGGTCTATGGGGAAGCTACTAATGCCTACCAATTGGAAATTGGGCATCCACGAATAACCCACCAAAATAATTCATCCCACACATCCTTATGCCCCCCCACAAGTTTCTCCTTGTGCCCCCACAAATTTCCTTATGCCCACCCCAAAGTAAGAAATGCAAGCTATTTCTTTTCCATGGTGGATCCCAAACCTAAACTCCCTCCACAAAAATTTGATGCCAATGGAATTTCTTATGCCCCCACATGGATTCCCCATAGCCTTCTCCTACACCTTCCCTAAGGCAGTCTACCCAACCAGCCAATAAATGAAACAAAGCATGCACCATTCACAAAACACAACAAGGAAATAACAACAAAAGAATGAGAGTTAAATTCCTACCTCTCCATGGTGACTTTTGCTCCCAACAGAAAGCTTCAAATGCCAAGAAAACACAGTCCAAAACAACAACTCCCAAACATGCAAATCTTTCTCCAAAACTTCCTCCAAAAACAAGAGCTCCCACAAGAAAATGTGCCCCCAAGAAGTTACAAAATGATTCAACAACCCCAAAACAAGAAGAGAGTTTGAATTAAATAGAAGAGGGAAAGAAGAGGATGATGTGGATCCATGTAGGATGCCACATCAAACATCCTCAAATTCAAACACAAAATACAAGATTTCATTCTCCCAAGCACAATAAAGAGGTGGGTGAAAAATGACAAGTTACTTGCACACTCCAAAGAGCCCACACCTCAAGGGACAACAAATTAAATGAAATGTAAGAGAGTGCATTCCAAAACAAGCAACATGATGAATAAAATTCATTATAAAAGTCTAAAATCAGCCTTCCAACCATAGGTATGGTTGGAAAATTAAATTTAGAGGTATGGGACAAGTTTTACTTGTCCCACAAGCCTCCAAAAACAGCTCCCAAGGACAAATTCGAATTTTTCATGGAGGTGGAGTATTTCATACTCCAAAACTAACTTACACAAGCTCTTACACAACTTACACATCCCTTACAAAATTAATTCAAAGAGCCAACAACTCCCATTATTATTTTCCCATATCCCAATTTAATTTATTTAAATTTTAATCATATGATTTCCCACATTAATCTATCACAACTTTAATTAATTAAAAGAAGGGAACACATTACTAATAAAATACATACAACAATAAATAAAAATTTAACCACATTAATAAAATACACAAACCCATGGTCACATGTAAAGATGATCCCCCCATGGGAATCTCTAACCAAACAACACACAACACAATAAAACAAGTTGCCATGGTGACCATGTCGAATTCACCTAGAATTCCATTGTGGTTGGTCTCCGATCCCCGATGTTTGTTATGATATTTTAAACCTGCAAAACAAAAATACCTCCTTTGGCCTCGTGGCCATATCAGAACATCCAACGTGATATAAATGAAATCACAAAACCAACTATATAAATTAATCACAATAACATCGAAGAAACAACTACATTTGCATCTTTAATCCACAACTATATCAAAGCATCATAACATATTCATTTACTAGATCTACTCATAATATCCAAAATCACATGTCGAATGACATCCATAAAACATCCATGTCAATAATATATCATCCACATATAAGGTGTCTCTAATAATCATCATGCATCAAAATCAAATCATCAAGATCAACAATAATCCATGATCAATGTCTAACATCATACTAAATCAAAACATAATAATGTCTATAATGTAATCAACAGTATCAGTATAAGCATAAAAATGTGTCAAAGAGAAGTGGGCACTACATCCACCTCCCCTTAGACTCAACTTCCTCCTGGAAGTCACTAGAACAAATGTGGAAACTGAACTTGTAATTAAGTAGCATCCTCCCATGTAGTTGCAGTCTCGTCATGTCTATCCCACTGCACCCGAAACTGATCAACCTCACTACCTCAAAGGCCTAGGGTCCTATGATCTAAGATGCAAATGGGCTCCACCATCACCTACCCTTGATCCTACACCTGCAATGATGTCTAATCTAACACATGAGAAAGATCTGTAATATATCTCCTAAGAACTGAAACATGAAAAACATCATGTATGCGAGATAAGTTGGGTGGCAATGCTAGACGGTAGGCCAAAGGGCTGATACACTCTAAGATCTCAAAAGGACCAATGAATCTAGGAGCTAACTTAGAACCTTTTCCATAATGGTTAGGGATCTTGTGTGTGCCTGAAATGAAGGAACACCTTCATGCCCACATCAAACTACGGTCAATCCTATGCTGATCCACATACTTCTTCTACATGTCATGTGCCTCCTGCAATCTCTACTTGATCAACACTACCTGTTGCTCCATGTCCTATAGAAGAGCTGGTCTAAGAGACACTTTGTCCTCTAACTTGTCCCAGCTAAGAGGTGTCCTGCACTCTCTACCATACAAAGCCTGAAAAGGAGCCATGCCTATAGAACTCTAAAAACTATTATTGTAGGAAAACTCCACTAAGTACAGGTACTCCTCCCACTTAGTCTGCTGATCCATAAAATACATCCTGAGCATATCCTCTAAAATATAGTTCACCCACTCAGTTTTTCCATCTTTCTCAAGGTGATATGTTGTGATGAAGTTGATTCTCGTCTTGAGGACATACTGCATGGTAGTCCAAAAATGTGAAGTGTACAAAGGATCACGGTCACAAATGATCTTGTGGAATCCCATGCAACCTAAAAATCTCATCCAAATATACTCGTGCCACTACTCTAGCTATATAAGTGGTCTTCACTAGAGAAAAGTGAGCCACTTTTGTCAATTTATCAACCATGACCATGATGGCGTTGTGGTGATATCTCGACATTGGTAGCCCAACAATGAAATCCATGGAAATGGTGTCCCACTTCCATTCGATATAGCATGAGGATAAAGAAGGCCTACTGGATGCTGATGTTTATCCTTAACCCTCTGGCACTCTAAACATTGTGACACAAATTGAGCCACATCTCAATGAATTCCTCTCTAATGGTACAACTATCTCAAGGTGGCGTGCATCTTCTTCACCCACGGATGAGCTGAATAGGGTGCACGATGTGCCTCCACCAAGATGTCCTTCCTCAATCCTCCATCTCTGGGAACATGTATCCAACCTTTGTGTCTAAGAAGACCATCTATCTCTAATTATAATCCATCAAACTTCCCTCAAGAGGTCTCTATGACTTGATCTCTACTCTAACTACAATGTAGAAGTTGTCAAGAGGAAGTTGTTGAAGGATCTTGCTCCGTAAATTTTTGCTCACTGAGGTGGCCATAGTCACATGTCTCCATATGCTGAGAGTGTCTTCTACCACATTATCTTTCCCCTTCACATGTTCTATCTCCATGTCATATTCACAAAGTAACTCCATCCAATGCCGCTGGCGAGCGTTGAGATTGGGCTATGTGAAGAGGTGACGAAGACTCAAGTGATCTGTCCTGAGTGTGAATCTCCATCCAAGAAGAAAGTGTCTCCATCTAACCAAAGCATGCACAACTGCCACAAGCTCAATATCATGGGTGGGATAATTAATCTCATGATCTTTGAGTTTGTGAGACTCAAAAGCTACTACTCTGCCATCCTGCATCAACACACCTCTAAGTCCTACTAAAGAAGCATCTGTGCAAACAAAGAACTCACCCTGTAGATTTGGCACTGTAAGAATAGGTGTTGTAGTGAGGCACTCCTTTAATTTCCTAAAGTCCTGCTCACATCTGTCTGACCAAAACAACTTCTTCCCTTTCCTCTAAAGGGAAGTGATAGGGTGCACAATCTAAGAGAAGTCCTGAACAAATCTCTGGTAGTAACCTGATAACCCCATGAAACTACACACCTCGGTAACTATAGTGGGTGTTGGCCAATCCATAATGGCTCTAATATTGGAAGGATTAACTCTGATACCTTCCCCAAAATTGATATGACCCAAATACTACACCTATGTCTAAAAGAAAGCACACTTCTCCAAGTTCCCGTAAAGTTGCTGCTCCCAAAGACACTGAAGAACCTAGCAGAAGGTGCCCCTCATGTTCCTCATGTGTACGTGAGTATATCAAAATTTCATCTAGGAATATGAGAAAAAAGTGATATAAGAAGGTCCTAAATACCCCATTCATCAAACTCATGAACACTACGAGGGCATTAGTCAAACCAAAAGGCACCACTATGAACTCATAGTGCCCATATCTCGTACGGAAGGTGATCTTATGAATGTCCACCTCCAAAATCCTCAGCTAATGGTACCCTAACTTGAGATCAATCTTAGAGAAAATTATGGCTCCCTTCATCTAATCAAACAAGTCATTGATACGAGGAAGAGGATAATGATTCTTGATCATTACCTTGTTCAAGCAAGTGGCGGTAAAATACACAACCACAAGGATCCATCCTTCTTCTTCACAAATATCATTAGTGCACCCTAAGGGGATACACTAGAATGGATAAGACCTTTCTTCAAAATACCCTCAAGTTGTAACTTGAGCTCATAGAAGCTCTCGGGGTGGTCATCCAATAAGGTTCCCATGAGATAGGCTCTGCTCCAGGAACTAGATCTCTATGAAAATCAATCTCAAATGGGGGTGGTAACCCCGGTAGCTCCCCCTGGAAAGACATAAAAAATATCTTAAAGTGGGAGGATCATCTAGTGATGGTCTACTAGACCCATCCTTTGATATGTCACTAACTATAATAGCATACATCTGACAACCCTGTCGCACACATTGCTTAAGCTGCATAGTGAATATGGTGTGAATAGAAACGAGTCTCCTAACCCCAGAAATCTCTAACTCAACTCCTAAATCATCTACACAAGATATAGCCTTGTGATAAAAATCCATCTTGGCCCTGTGTGCAGATAACCAATCCATACCAAAAATGACTCCATATGAGCCCAAAGGAAGGATACGGAGATCCGAGGTAGTGGTGAAAGGTCCCAAATCCACTACACACTCCTTAATTAAGGAGTCTACAGATATCTTGGCTCCAGAAGCCATCTTGACATCCCAAATAAGACCCTACCTAAATGCCACTAGCTTGCATCGCTCTACTAAAGATGGTGCAATGAAAGAATCAGAAGAACAAGAATCAAATAATAGAGAGCTAGGAATACATCCAATGCTACCTATGGTCTCAATGATTATGCTTTGGTACACTACCTAGTAGTTCTCAACCACTACATAAATCATGTGGCTATGCCCCATGTCACAAAAGCTTGCTTGGCTCGAAATCTGCATCTTACCCTTGTTGTAAGGGTTATGTGGGAAATCTCTCCAAAAGTGTCCAGTAACTCCATAACCAAAACATCCTCCCCAATGAGTAGTACCTCTAGTAGGTGCCCTAGAAGTCTGGGGTGTGGACCACGATGATCCGGCTATGGTCTCACCGAGGCCTCTGTTGGCGAGCTCAAGCTAATGAACTCTAGGTCCACCCTGTGTCCTGATGGGACCCCTAAGAGGAGGCCCCATACTCTAAACTCTTTGTGCATCAACTCTTTGTGGAGGTCTATGAGGTGGGTGGGGCTACTGCTTTGTTGCTTTGCTATTTTTTTGTTGTGGGCTAAAGGATGACTATGTTGTACCCTGGCCACCATGAGGAAGGGGTACTAACCCCCTTGATCTACGATCCTACATCTGTTGTATGTGTCTCTAGACTCGGTCTCTATCCTGTTGGGTCTTACCTTGAGTTTCCTCTACAATATAGGCCTTCTCGACGGCCTCTGCTAATGTCTGTGAATAGTGGATCCACTGCACCTTCTATAGCTAAATTTAGGCCCTAGATGAAACTGTGAATCCACACCTACTCATCCTATATATACTATACATACTAAAGTAGACCCAAAAATCTACTCTCATACTCTTCTACTAAAAGAGAATCATGTCGGAGGTCGTGGAACTCGTCGATCCTTTACTATATGAACCTCCACAAAAACATGTGCTCCTGAATCTCTCTAAAAAATCTCCCAGGTCACTATCTCTGAATCTACATGGAGCTTCTACTCCTCTTTCCTCCACCATACTCCTTCTCCATCCCTCAGTAGACGGATCGTAACATGAGCTTTCGTGTTGCTAGAATAAGGGCAAAGCTTGAAGCAACTACTCAAGCTCACTAGCCAGGCCTCTCCCTGAAATCCACCCATGTCACCTAAGTAATATGAGGGCTAAAGCTTCATGATCTCCCTAATGTGATCCATTTTTGTGGTCTGTCGGCCTCTCGGTCTCTCTACACACTCATCCCTAAGCCTAGGGCTTTGAGACTACTCTCTATGCTCTGGAACTCTCACCCCTGTCTCTAGGTGGTGACTCTACTCGGGCCAACTCCACATGGGAGTTCTCTCCTCTATGCTCCTCACTGAGTCGAGGAGATACCTAACCCTCGATAGAAGGGGCTCTGTCATGATTAGCTGCATGTCCTCCTCCTAATCCTCCTCATAGAGCGGCATTAACATCTTGAAGGGTCTCGTATAATCGAGGTATGATAACTACTACACCCCGATCCGGTGGCGGTGGTGGTGGTGTTAAGTTTGAGTCTCTATGAAAGTTTCTCTCACTCTGTCTGCACCCCCTACATAGACCAAAGTGAGAGTTAGTTCATTTTACTAAGTTTTACACATCTTCCATGTTTGCAAAAATATACAAATTCTAGCTAAGTTGTTTTCTAGATTTAAAAGTGTGCTAGGTTTAAGTCTCATGTGTCAAGTTTTCTAGTGTTCCCAATGGTCCAAGCCTTTGAACCAATGCTCGATACCAAGTGTGATGAGAGATTAAAACAACCCACTTGAGACCCAAGAAACAACCTAGGGTTGGTTAGAAAATTATGGAATAATTTTTTTATTAGAAGTGTCCACAACCAAGTTGTAAGACAACAGTTGACCCTATTAGGTTCCAAAACAATTCTAAAATTACTAGATCATACTTTTCATTTATTAACAATTATCAAGGTCACATGGTTCAACTTTTAGGGTTAGAAGTTTCAGTTAGGTTCAGGGAGTAATTTACCCCATACCTACTCTCTAGTAGGCTCAAAGTTTAAACTTTATTTTTCACACACTTAACATATTCAAAATTTCCCTAAATCATTTCCATTAGATAGGAAATTTTCTCACCTTTCTGGTGATATAAAGAAGTCCTCCTAACTCCTTCAGAACTCAAGATATAAGGAAGCAGACTTTAGGGATCAAAATTTTCCCGGGGGCACGTGTCAAGAGGAGAGGAAAACCCTTTTGGTGGGTTGGCGGGTTGCGGGGTGGATTTAGCAATTTTTCCCCCACGCAACACAAATTAAAATTTTCTCCCACACCTCCATGGGTCCCCGGTGGACACGTGTCACCCAACGGCCTAAGCAGGGAAGAAGAGAAGGAAGGGCGGAGCGGCGGGTTTTTTTTGGGCAATCTCACCGAAGGGAGGGGAAAAGGAGAAGGATGGTCGTGTGGGTCCACGTGCCCGCGAGAATAATATTCCCAAGGTGAGGGTGAGGATGCGGGGCCATGGGGAAATTTTACAAAAATTACCAAAGGCAAAAATTCAAAATAAAAAGGGTCTGTGCCCCTCATGCAAGCACCTAAAAGCTGCCATGTGGTAGTCACTGTGATTGGCCGTGGGCAGCCACGGGGCTAAAAGGAATTTTTTTCCAAATTTTTTTTTTTAAAATTCAAAGGTAAAAGATGCCGCACGCCTCCGCCGCTACCTCATGAGGACACGTGGTAGCCTCTTATTGGCTATGGGTCGGCAAAGGAAAAGATGAAAAATTTCCCGGACCAAAATTTTTCTAAGGCAATTCAACGGGAAATTTTTGGGTTGCGGGCCCGCCAAGGAAAATTTTCCCAAATTTTTCCGCCAAGGCTCAAAAACTTCAAAGTGCCATAACTTGATTTAGAAAGCTCAGTTTTGGGAAAACAAGGAATTTTTGGAAATATCTCAAAGCCCTCTTTGCACAAGAAACATAAATTTTACATTTTGGTAAATTTTAAGGGTAAATTTTGCAAAAAGGATCTATAGGATTTTAATTAGCAAACTGACAATTTCCAACTTTTCAATTTGATTAAATTGGATCTCCTCCTTCACTCAACATGCCAAACAGGCATGGAGAATTGATCTAGGGAGAGTTTAAAGTGTTTTAGGGAAGTTTATTTGTTTAATTTATTCAAATTTGAATTTTGTCCAACAAATGACAGAAAATGGTTGAGGAAGAGATTGAGCTCAATTTTGCAATGGTTCAAGTTATTCTCTTAAATATTCTTTGTCAATTGATTTCATTGCTAATATATCATGTTGAATTTTAAGGTTTCCAAGTTGATTGTTAAGTGTTGGTCCAAACTGTGCATTTTATTTAAATTTACCAGTTTTAAAATTTACAGCAGAGATTCACTTCGAGGAAAAATTCTATATATCCCAATTTATCATTTAAGTGTAATATCTTATTTCTAATCTGGTCTAATACATTTAGTTTTATGTAATCAATTCATTTCAAAACTAGATGGTAAGGTCTGATTTCCAATTTCATATATTTATCAAAAGAAGACAAGCAATATAAATCCCTCATACGTATTTTTCTTTCCTTTGCAATTAAACAAAGATTCCATTCACAGTTTGATATTCCAACTCAATCACAACAATGCAAAAGAGAGATGAACTTGCAATTATTTATTGACTTCAAAAAGAAACATCTTTACATTCTTTCATTCCTTGAATGCAATTAACAAAATTTTCATTTCTTTCCAATAAACAAAATCAGAATTTAAATGTCTTTTACAATTTGAATATCCACTTTCATAATCAATTACATACATCTTTCTTCACAAAATATAGATTACAATTTCATCCACAACAAGTGGGAAAGGATTACAATTAAATATGTTTTCACAAGGGACTGTCAAACTACATTTTTTTCCTTTACTCCAGGACAACAACATGCTCATTTTATTTTTCTCCAAGTTGATCACAACAAAAGAGGGGGAAAGGCAATGCTCTCCACCCAACCAAGACATCCAATGAAAGGAGAATCCTTTCATCATTGGCCCCCAAGCCCCAACCAAAATACAATAATATATGAAATTCAACCCATGGAAACAAATGGCTTCCACAAAACACAACATTCTTTCACATACATATTTCAAAATAAAACATAGATCAATACAAAACAACAGTTTACAACTACAATTGAAAACATATCAATCAAAACTCAGGCTTGATCAAGCAAGCCAAAGGAGCAAGGTCTATGGGGGAAGCTACTTATGCCTCCCAATTGGGAATTGGGCATCCACCAGAACAACCCACCAAAATAATTCATCCCACACACATCCTTATGCCCCCCACAAGTTTCTCCTTATGCCCACCCCAAAGTAAGAAATGCAAGCTATTTCTTTTCCATGGTGGATCCCAAACCCAAAATCCCTCCAAAAAATCTTATGCCAATGGCATTCCTTATGCCCCCCCACATGGATTCCCCATAGCCTTCTCCTACACCTTCCCTAAGGTAGTCTACCCAACCAGCCAACAAATGAAACAAAGCATGCACCATTCACAAAACACAACAAGGAAATAACAACAAAAGAATGAGAGTTAAATTCCTACCTCTCCATGGTGACTTTTGCTCCCAACAGCAAGCTTCAAATGCCAAGAAAACACAGTCCAAAACAGCAACTCCCAAGCATGCAAAGCTTTCTCCAAAACTTCCTCCAAAAACAAGAGCTCCCACAAGAAAATGCGCCCCCAAGAAGTTACAAAATGATTCAACAACCCCAAAACAAGAAGAGAGTTTGAATTAAATAGAAGAGGGAAAGAAGAGGATGATGCGGATCCATGTAGAGTGCCACATCAAACATCCTCAAATTCAAACACAAAATACAAGATTTCATTCTCCCAAGCACAATAAAGAGGTGGGTGAAAAATGAAAAGTTACTTGCACACTCCAAAGAGCCCACACCTCAAGGGAAAACAAATTAAATGAAATGTAAGAGAGTACATTTCAAAAAAGCAACATGATGAATAAAATTCATTATAAAAGTCTAATATCAACCTTCCAACCATAGGTATGGCTAGCAAATTAAATTTAGCGGTATGGGACAAGTTTTACTTGTCCCACAAGCCTCAAAATATCTCCCAAGGACAAATTTGATTTTTTCATGGAGATGGAGTATTTCATACTCCAAAACTAACTTACATAAGCTCTTAAACAACTTACACATCCATTACAAAATTAATTCAAAGAGCCAACAACTCCCATTATTATTTTTCCATATCCTAATTTAATTTATTTAAATTTTAATCATATCATTTCCCACATTAATCTATCACAACTTTAATTAAATAAAATAAGGGAACACATTAATAATAAAATACATACAACAATAAATAAACATTTAACCACATTAATAAAATACACAAACCCATGGTCACATGTAAAGATGATCCCCCCATGGGAATATCTAACCAAACAACACACAACACAATAAAACAAGTTGCCATGGTGACCGTGTCGAATTCACCTAGAATTCCATTGTGGTTGGTCTCCGATCCCCCGATGTTTGTTGTGATATTTTAAACCTGCAAAACACAAATACCTCCTTTTTCATGTGGCCATATCTAAACATCCAATGTGATATAAATGAAATCACAAAACTGACTATATAAATGAATACCAACAACATCGAAGCAAGAACTACATCATTTGCATTTTTAATTCACAACTATATCAGCATCATAAAATATTCATTTTCTAGATCTACTCATAATATCCAAAATCACATGTCCAAACAACATCCATAAAACATCCATGTCAATAATATATCATCATCCACATATAAGGTGTCTCTAATAATCATCATGCATCAAAATAAAATCAAGATCAACAATAATCCATGATCAATGTCTAACAACATACTAAATCAAAACATAATAATGTCTATAATGTAATCAACAGTATCAGCATAAGCATCAAAAGGTGTCAAAGGGAAGTGGGCACTACATTTTCCCTGAGGCATCCACATGCACATGGAAAGGCTTATCCCAAGAAGAAAGATGTAATATGGGCACCAATTCAAGCCTTTCCTTTAAAGTGTCGAGATGCATTTTTTGTTGCGCCTATCCCTAATGAAAGGCATTTTTGTGTTTCAACAATTCTTCTAAGGGTGCAAAGTGATTTACACATACACCTTGATGAACTTCTGTAATATCCCATGTGTCCAAGAAATCACCACACATGGCACTTTGGCTAGTAGACTCCCCCAAACCCACAATGACTACTAATTTTGAAGGATCTACTAGTAAGCCTTCTTTTCATATGATATGCCCTAATAAGGTTCCAAATGGGGTAGTAAAGACACACTTCTTGATATTTATGGATATCCTCAACTATCGAAACCTTTCAAACATTAGTCGCGGAGTTATGACAATGGTCCTTGACGTGACCATACATAGTCCGATCATCCAAATAGACCTGAATAATTTTATGGATGAAGTCTTAGAAGGATTGCACTATAATGCATGAGAATACAACAAGCGCATTCTTCAATCCAAAAGGCATGACCATGTAGGAAATAATTCCCCATTAAGTGGTGAATTTTTTCTTTCTCTAGTCTTCCTTTGCAATCCATACCTGGTGGTACCGTGATAACCCATCCATGAAGGAGTAAGCTTTGCACCCGGCCACTCCCTCTAAGATTTATTCAGTAAATGGGGTAGGGAAGGGATAAATGACACATCTTTGCATTTAGGTCTCTATAGTCAAAATAGATCCTGATCCTCCCATCCTTCTTGATGTTGATGACCATTAGGATTATCTATTCTGAATCTTTAACCACCTCAATGATACCTAAACTATCATTTTTCTATCTCTTCCTTAACCCGTACACATAAATTTGGATTCATCCAATAAAGTCTCTTCCGAATCAGGTGTGCACGTTCTTTCACTTGATCTTCATTTCTCCCAAGGAATGGTGGATGTCTTTGAGTTCATGGTACCCACAAGGGAACAAATCTTAGAACTTGTACAATAGATCAATGATATTTGAAACTTCCTTTTTCCAACCAATAGTTGTCGATAGTAGCCTCCTTGGGTTCAACCTCCATCCCAATGTTAACCTTCTTTGTCTTCAAAGGCTCATGGTAGGTGTGTGATTTCTCATTAGTGTTTTCTATGACCTTGCGCATACCCTCTGAATGATCAACATCCAACATCTCTATCTATTCCCCGTATATGACATAGACCAATTTTCCTTTTTATTTTTCCATACACATGCACTCAGAATGTACTTCCTTTGATTCTTCCTCATTGAGGTGCATCTCCATATAAGGATTTTCTAGTAATTCTAGCAGCTTATCCTTAGCCATGGCACTATCTCCCACTGTAAGACACTTGATTGTTTACAACGCCTTATCCATTGATGGTTTGGTGCTCCTATACTCAAATTCTTGAATGAGGTCAGCCACCAACTCTTTCTAATTACTTGTTTGATGAAACATAAGCCGAATGAATTTACTATGCATGTGAACAACCTTGCAAGGTGGAGTACAACTTGTGTACCCAAAAAAAAGGTGGTAATTATTCCACGCTTCCCATACAGGCTTCCTTGCATGCTTGGATATGAAATGAAGTGGTTTATTTTCCATGGTATTCTTGTATAGCCGTGGGCACATTTCTCCCTTGAAAACCTTACAAAGAGTGTTATTCTTACCTCACACCACTCCAGGAGGTTCTACCAATGTGTAGCCCACCAACATGCTGCAATCCCAAGTAGGTTATAGCTTAGCATTCCTCTTCTTTTGTCCTCATTTATCCACTGAGCTTCTATTTCCTATAGGAAAATCTCAAGGATGATACTCCCCCCAAGCACCTAGGCAACTTCTTTCCTCCTAGACACTTGACTGAGCATGCCTTTTTCACCCTTGTTACAGGTTCTTTTAATTGTCACCCAATTAACTTATAGGTCCCATGCATCGAATTATCACATGCCATGCTAGTGGTATCACTCATGAATTGACTATCTTTGAGTTGTATGACCCCCTATGTGGGGTGAATTACCTCAGGATATTTGATGGAGCGCACATAGATTCTATCAAGGAATTCTTCTCCTAATGGCTTTATGTAGGGCACTAACTTCCCATATATCAAAGGGATTACCACTGTTCTTCCTTGTTTTGAAACTGATATATCCTTTGTTAAACCTTATGTCAAGCATTTTCTTTTAACACCATGGGCGCCCAAGCATTGCTGGAATTTTTTCTTCCTCAGTGAATGCCAAAACTTCAAAGTCTCCAGTGAACTTGGCCCCTTGAATGGTGATAACTGCATCCTTCGAGGACCCGAATGGGGATTGATTTAGTCTTGTTTGCCATATACAACACATTTAAATATGGATACAATGTGGGCCTTCCCATCTGATGCTAGACATCTAAGGTAAGAACATTCACCTCTGCTCTGTGTCGATGAGGATATTTCTTAGAAGCCATCCATTAACAACTGCATTTAGAGTAATCTCCTTGTCATATTCAAGGCTGTGTGGAGAAAGGTTTACATGCAAAACCTATCTCTTGCGCTCTGCTCTGGTATGTGGTACCTTCTCCCTTAGCCATTCTCCTAGCAAGGGAATAATATTCTCTTGCCTCAACATTTTACATACTTCTTTGACCTCATCCAGGTCACTCCTTGGAACCTCGTTATCCTTTCGCTGCCCCACCTACCTTGATTGCTCCTTGAGACATTGTATCTCCCCTTGTAAACTTCAAATCACGTCCATAGTCTCTTGGTATACTTATTTTTGATGGGCAAGGTCTGGGTACTTTCCATGTAGCACCTCCTCTCTAGAAACTAGTGTCCTTGGTCTTGGCATCTCCTTAGCGCGCGTGACCTCTGCTCACATTTTCACTAGTATAGGTTCTAGTTCTAACTCATGTGCCACTCTTGGCATCCATTGTGAATTGGCATTTTTGACACTCACCATAGCAATGCCCTTATCTTTCCGGTGTTGCTAGTTCATATGCTCATAGAGTTCGGACACTCTTCATACTTGTGCTTCTTCCCGCACCATGAGCATTGTAATAGATCAGGATAATTACATTTATAATACTCTGTAGATACACAATTATAACATGTTCCTCACAGGAACTCACTTCTTCCTCCATTACGGTTACTGTGACCATGAAATCCTCTACAAAAACCTCTTCCACATGCCCCTCCATATGTGCACCCTTCATAACATCGGTCATCATCCTTAGAATTGCTAGCAAGGCTAGTTTGGTGCACACCTAGATCAACAAGATCATGGATCTGATCAATCATTCTGTGATCCTTGGTGTCATGGGTTGTAGAGGTGCATATATTGCAGTAGTAAGAAATATTCTTACAGATTACATGCTAGAGTAGAGAGAATCTACTTGCATCATGATCCCATGGAAGATCTCACATTCTACTGCCATAGTGTGGACCGAATTCCAAGGGAAAATATCCTTTACATATCCCTCCACTTCGCATTCTATACACCAAATCCCACTATAAACCTCATGCACTGAGTTTGTAGAAAACTTCTCCAATTTTTTAGCCATTACAGCAATTTGGTCCTCCTAAAATGGACTAACACCAGTATCCACACTCCCAAAAGCTTCAGAGCATAAGGCAGCCTCTAAATCCTTACGCGGGTCAGTGAACATTTTATGTGACAATGCCCTCCTAAATGGAGTGATCAACCCTCCAAAACCATTGAGCATGTTGTGAGGGATGGGTGTCATATGATAGTTTGGAAAGGAGAGTTTTAAACCATAAATCATACTCTTTCACACTCTCTGTCACTCCCTATTGGATCTCCTCCAAAGTGTTGATGCTCTTCTACTTGAACTCTAGAATATGGAACTCTACGAGGAAATCATTTTTCAATGTTGTATAGTCTACCACCATTTGATGGGGGTCGTACTTCCTATACTAACTATGCACATGCCCTTGTAATGTCGTTGCAAACTAGCTTGTCTTCCACTCAGTGCTAGTGATCCCTTTCACACACCATAGTAACTCCCACTTGTGCATATGGTTTACGGCATATTCAATACCCCTATGGTCTAGTAAGTCCAAATACATCTTGAAAAACATTTGGGGGCGGCTAGGGTCCTTTTCCTCCCAATCTAGAGCCTTGGTTTCCTCCAGTGTTTCTTCCATTGTTCCCTCGACCAGATCTTGGGTCCACCTAGTCCTATTCCTCCGACCCACTAAATCCACTAAGTCCTATTGCTTCGACCCACTAGATCCACCGAATCCATCAGGTCCTATTCCTTCTAACCTACCAAATCTACTAGATCCACTGGGTCCTAAAGTGGTCACGTCAAGGGTTCTTAACATCCCCCGAACTACGCACCGATGGTCTATGATAATGTCCTACTACCAATAGTGTGCCCCACATCATCTGTCATATGTGATACCAAAGGCTTGTGTATCTGCACTTTACCTAAAAACTCCTCTAACCACCAAAATGGTATGTGCAACCATGGATGTCCCAAACAAAAATTATATCTCATGGGTGCTTTGATCGGTTACTCCCAACAATACCAACTACGTTAATAATACTCTTCCCTTGATTTGGAAAAACAGTGCCATGGATTGGTCACCAAGTGGGTTCATATGCGCACCAACGGATCTTATTTCTCCATGTGACTAACTCTCATTAGAATCTCGCATGACTCAGGCTCCACTTCCTTTGTGTGAACTTCAATACCCTCCTATAACTTCTACCTCCATAGATCCATCACACTTGTTACCTTTTGTTGTCTAGTCATCTCCCTTTAACAAGCTTCATTATACTTGAGTCATCTTTCCTCCCTTTCCTTTTCAACCACAATGTCCACCATCTTCCTCCACCCTAGCTTCCTCTCCCAATGGTAAGAGAGCTTATCAGGCCATGGGGAATTCTTCTATACTAAAAATAATGACCAAGATCTTCATATCCAGAGGAATAGTGTAACATCTTTGAAAAACTATTAGTTTGATTTCATTTCCTCTTGACAATACAAACATTAACATTTGATTTTTCTTAGGAAGGTGTACTCTTATGA
Organism: Taxus wallichiana var. yunnanensis; assembly: GCA_018340775.1. Classification (NCBI taxonomy): domain Eukaryota; kingdom Viridiplantae; phylum Streptophyta; class Pinopsida; order Cupressales; family Taxaceae; genus Taxus; species Taxus wallichiana. The sequence continues at coordinate 18,555,005 of CM031239.1, read as the reverse complement.
CTTTTGGAAATCATGTTTGCAATGGATAAATTATTATTGTGAAGAGATTCACTTTTTTTTATTCTACTTACTAGAAAACAAGGCCATTCATCTTTTTTTACAACTTTAATTCATTTAAATAAAAAGGATTTAGAGCTTGTGTTGTTGTTGTCTTAACTCATTTTATGTTGATAGCAAGACCTTGGATCAATTCCATTGATCCAAGGTATGCTTCAGTTCTCCTTACCTGACTCATCTGGTTGACTTGGCATTCCGAAATGGAAGGTGAAGAGGGAATGAGTTGTGTTTTGTTTATAAATTTAAAGGACTGGATTTGGGTGTCCTTTCTTTGCATCATGTTGTAATTGGCCAGCCTGGGCCTTCTTGTTAAATATTTATAACATTGAATAGTGTAATAGGACTAAAGACCTATTACTAAGCTATTAAGGTTAACACCTTGTCCTAAGTTATAATGTTCTATACTATTGGATTTCAACCTAAGGTGGCTAAGACCTACCTAGGACTTATTATTAAACTACAAAGGTGACACCCTAACCTAAGTTGGTATGGTTATGGTTGAGGAGTTTGGAAAAATCCTATGGAAAATAATATTTTCCTAAAGACTAAGGTTGAATCCTAACCTAAGGATAATCTAACCTAAACTAATACTAAGCTAAAAGGTACCTAAGGGCTACTTGGAAAGTGGTGAGTTGGTGGTGTCAGTTTCTAAGGAATTTATGGGAATTGATTTTTGTATTTACATCTTTAAACTTAAGTTTTGGTGGAGGCATGGGGAGTTAGGGGGATGTCTAGCTGGCATCATCACTAAATGGATTCGCATGCATATTTTGAATTTAAAAGACTCGCCAAATTTGGATGGTGGTGGCATGGAGAAATAAGTGGAAAAACTGACAGTCCTTGCATTAAATGACCTCAGTCATGGTGAAGAAACCACCTAGGAGAATATGTAATTAGATTTAGGAAGGGTTGTTTGGTCATTTGTTCTTTGCAATTTTTACTCTGCATGAAGTTTTGGTTCTTCAAACCAGCAATTCTATTTTTGATCCAATGATATTTTTGGCATCTCTGAGCTATTTCTGGATCTAGTGGAAGAATAAGAAGGGTAGAAATTTGGAGTTGTGGAGGTCATTTTGGAAAAGGAGAGACTATGGAGGCTTGGCTGGAAATATTTTGCAAATCGATAGAAGTTCTATCAGGCATGATAGCTCTCTCCATTAAGTTGTTCTGATTTTTCCTAAATGTCTTCATTAAAAGAACTTTTCTCTTGGAAACAAATGAGTTTTTGGGTAAGTGCAGGAAGTTGATGGACAAATATAGGGTCATCCGTGGACATCATATTGCAAATAACAACATAATATCAACTTGTAGGGATTATTAGCAATACATACACTCAAAATTAGACAAAATTATATTAATATGAATTGTAGAATCCAGAATCTAGTTTCTCAAATACTAATTTTTGTAAAAAATTGACAAGATTAGCTATATTAAACACTCAAAATTCAATGACTTGGTTTTTTTTTTAAAAAACACCGATAAGATTATAGTTCGTTTGCCCACAATTTGGATGACCAAAAATTGATATATATATTTTTCGTTTGGTGAGAAGTTATATGCCACTATCTATCTTGGGCTGGATTTTATTTTGTATTTTTTTGAGTAATATTTTTTTTTGTGATTTTTTCCGTGAAAGTGGTATGAAAACATAAAGAAAACAGAGCACTTTCGGTTTGCCCTCCATAACTTCATCAAAAAATATTGAAATAAAATAAAAATTTTTTTGAACATGTATATAATTTCACCATGGTTGGGATGGTATAAGTTTTATCACATTCTGATAAGTGAAACAAATTTTGCAGTCTTAAACGTAGACATAAACATTCACAGGAAAAAGTGTCTTAAAGACCTACTATTAGTAAAAAATTATAAAATGATATTTATCCTCTTCTATTCACTTTAAAATCAGTATTTCTACAAAGCTAATAGTCTCCCCTACGCAATGGTACCATTTTTATGACATAGTTTTTACTTTTTGGCATGGTTCAAGTCCGCGGAAGACTAAATTTGATGTTTTGTTGTTTTTAATGTAAAATTCAGGATTTGATGTCCACTTAATTGTCCCCCAACTTGGTGCACTTACCCTTTTATGAGATGTTTATCTTTCAATCTTGTTTTTATTCTTCACTGTAATTTCCTGCTTGAATTTATTGTTTGATGAAGATTTGATCTCGGGTTGTTTCTTTGTTGGAAAAATGAATGAATCTGGCTTTAACCATGTGTGAGCTAAATATTGTCGATTCTTATATACTTTTGTTGTCTGTGAAAAATGGTTTAAGGGAATGCACTATTTGATAAAAGGATACATGAGTTGGGTTGTTTTCCTTGTTGGATAAAGGTATGAAATGCATTTTCCTTCTGTTAAGCTTGAAATGATTTCAAATAATTTCTTCATCTGCTTGAAATATGCTTAAGTAGATAGTTAGATTCAAATTTAGGAGTGGTTTTTGGTTGGAAAACAAATGTAACATGTTTTACTTTTTTGAGCTTGAGATATTATTGAATCTTGCTATGTTTGGTTGAACTATGCTAGAATGGATAAGTAGGATTTAGTGTTTTGATTCATCCTTGTTGGAAAGTAACAGTAATCATGATTAACCCTATTGAGTGGAAATGTTTTGAGTCTTAGAACTTTGTTAGACTATTATGGAAGAAGTATGTTTCAGTTTTGTTCTTCCTTGCTTAAGACTTAATAAAAACATGTTTAGCTTCTTCTTGAAGTTATATGAATTCATTTTCGTTTCTCACACCTGTATGTTATGGGGTGATTACTAATGATTTATATGGTTTTGGGATCTGAACGAATCCCCTTGATATAATTTGTTTGATTGTAGCATTGAAAGTTACCCTGTTGTCATGATTTGAATAGGTTTATCAAATTTGTTTATGTATATTTTATAAGTGATATTTCAAGCTTCAAGAGTTACCTTATTGGTTCATCTTGTTAGATTTACTAGTTCCTTGCATTCAATTTTGATGTTTTTATGATATTGTAGAGATGGGATATCTAATTTGAACTATGGAATAGTTCAGTCTTGTCTATCTTTAAAAAATGGGTTCGAGTGTTATAGTTTTCTCTTCTCTTTTGAGCTCATCTTCGGATGCCCGATTGAAGTCATGTTGCCTTTGTTGTTTCCCTCGTGGACGAATCTAGGTTGGGGTTTGACCTTCTTGAATCTGTATCCTGTTCCATTGACTCTTGTGAAATAGGGAATCTGGGGTGACTTGAAGATAAGTTGAGACAATCAAACTTGTATTCACGTATCTTTGTTTATGTGTATTGTCCTTTGAAAAGAAATCAGGATTGTTGAATGAAGATTTACTTCATCGCTACTCTATCTCTCTCTCTTGAATGGGAAAATTAGGGAAATATATATATAGACTGAAGTTATTAATGAGGGATGAATTATAATGTTCACTTTCCATTTGTGCTTATATATTGTTACTAACTTCATTCATTCATAGAACTCCTATTGGTTGTAGTTTTCACACTACTGTGGAAATTCTTGTTCGAATATTGAGAAATATTTATCTTTGGTCTCTAAATTGCATGTTACAGTCATATACCTCGATTCATTACCAATGTTTGTTGGATATGGGAGATCTCTTGATCGGATATGCCTCAGTATTTTATTCTGATATGTATTTCTTTTCTTAGAAAAAGAGTAATGAGATCCTATCTCATCCTTATTGATGACACCCTTTCTCTCTTTTCTAAGTAAGGTATTCAATACTATTTTCTTCAATGTCTAAAGGAATTTATTAGTTGTTCTCTCCCCTCTCATTCATTCTTTCATTATGTTACTCTGTGTTAGGAATAGTACAGTTTGGTTGTATTGGTCTGAATGAAAAGGGCAGAGTGGATAGTTGGAGGATATATCTTTATTTTATTCTTCCTCCCAAATGCTTAATAAGGATGTAATGATTTTTATTTATGACTACTATTTGGTGTAAGTAAATGGAATTTATACTTTACCAAACTTGTTGATGCTAAACATAAAACTTAGGCTAGAGTTGGCTTTGAATTTGGATGTTGTATCTTAAATAGGAAACTCTTATTTTAGGATGTTGATGGTTCTTCCTAAATTTTTTCATAGAGATTGAATGAGCTTGACCTTATTTATTCTTTGATGAAGTATGTTAATGATGAGTATTGTGGATCATTGCTCTCTTTAAAATAACTCTATTTTTGTGACTTATTGGAGTTAGTATCATTCTTTGATTTAGATTGAAAGAATCAAGAAATGAACTATAGATATCTATAGTAGGAATGTGATAAGTAATTTGGATGGATTATTACTTATCTGATTTAATTCCTTATGAAATCATTGGATGAAGGTTATTTTGATTACATCATGATCTTTACTTAATGTTAATGTGATTTATCACTTTGTTCTCCCTTTCATAACTGTTATTTATTTATGATGTATCTTTTTGAGATGCTTTAACTATTTCATAAAAGCAAAGTTATTTTTATGAAACAGTTAGTTGAAAGCACATCATTTTAATGCTTAGTGCTTATCATGCTCAGTTCAATGAACTGACCCGTGCTAGAAATTTTTGCAGATGGACTTCGTAAGTGATAAAAGAAGACAAGTTATTTTATGAAGTTACTTTTGTTTACCTAAGACTGGATCTCTTATGAGGAAATATGATTCATTATTGAAATGTATCTGTAAGAGGAAAAGTTGTATTTCTTATTGAATTTATTGATGTTGTTTGACATGAAAGATGTCTAAAATGTTGGTCTTGTAAGTATGTATTTCACTTTGATGAATGGAAAATATTGAGAGTTTACTTGCACTTGATGTGTCATTCTCTTTGTGCATTCTGTAAAGGGAATTTGTAAGCTTACCTTTATTCTCTCATAATCATATCTGTTTTGAACCTTTTCAGTTTGACTTAAAATGAAATAGGTGGAAAGGGAATTTGATACACTATCCCTTTATTAAATGCAACTTATCAAGTTGGCATTCATAGCTGATCATTTAACTAAGTCACTATGGTTTATTAAATGATGTTAATGGAAGTGAAAATTCATTATGATATCTTGTTAATAAAAAAGGTTACAATGAACCCTAATTCTTAACAAGAAAGAGGAAGATGAACTACCTCTTGATCAATACCTTCATTGATATAAGATAAGTGAAAGGTAAACATGAACATTTAATAAGTAGACTTCATCTCAATGAAGTCTAACATAAAGGAATCTGATTTGGAACTTAATCAAACTAGGAATGGTTGAGTAAAATGAGTAAACCTTATTATTTGTTTGTTGTTTCTATTTTAATCAACTAAACCCTAAAGTAAGAATATAATGATTAAAAGGCAATCTTGATGTTTCTATAAAACATTAACAACTCATTTATGGTTGGAAACCTTAGGTGTTAATTAAACTGAAATTTAGTAGGGTTGCTGTAATTAGACTTTAATTATGGATAAATAATTAAGTAATTAACTTCTTGCTTAGGTGTGTACATCCAGATGGGGTGATTCAGTTTGATGTTGGCACATGCCAACTACAATATTGTACCTTTGTTACAAATTGGGTCTTCATGAGGATACAATGTTGCAGTTCACATTTTGCAAGACCCTTCAGAATTGGATCATCTAGATTTTCATAAACTCGGACTTGATCTTAGTTAAGCTATAGGTCAAGTTAGAAGTATGATTTAATATAGGGGCAACACAAGACCACTTAGGATAACTAGACACACGTAATCGACTTAGTTCAATTGAGTATTTCTAAGTACCCTTAGTCACCATGAGTGGTTCTCTATACCAAACTATGTTGCTAACCTGGGTTAGGGTTAAGCCATGAACAAGTGGACTAACAAGAGTTAGTGAACTCCATTCTAGATAAAAAATGAAGTGGGGTGAAGGATTAATTCCATTTGATGAGTATGCCATCTAGGAATATAAACATGAACAATATGTGAAAATATTTGGCCAAAGTATCACAAGCTACTAGTTGCATTGTCCTATGTCACCTAGTTTAAGAAGTGGGATTTCAGATGAATATTGGTAACAAATATTCAGATAGGCCTCTTAAATAGAACACTTCAATACCTGGATAAGGGTAAAAGAACCAAGTATACTTAGTATATAATACATTGAGTTAACATGAGAGATTGGTAGTTCACCGAGTCATTTACAACTACATATGGTTATCTATTATGAGATTGATTGGCATGGAATGTGTGTTCTAAATTATGATTATTTAGAACAAAGAACATTATTATAAAAATTCCTTGTTCTAAAGTCTTAAAATGGGAATGTTACATCTTTGTATCAGATCTGAAGGTTACAGCTCTTGGACCTATTGTGTCCATAATCTGATAAAACTTAAATTTTCTTGTTAACAGAAAATTGTTAGAACAAGAGGAAATGTTGCAAATAACCCACTGGTGGAGAATGAGCTGCTACCCAAAAACTTGACTAGATCCTTGTTGCCTTCTTGAACACAAGAGATCATTTGGTTGTACTTTAACAATAAGTAATAATCAATGAGGAGGAGGAAGAAGATGTTGGTAATAAAAATGAGCCACCTCCTATGGACAACACTAATATTGGAAATTTAGGTGTTGATAACAATAATACAGCCAATGCCAATGCCAATGCCAATGCTAATGTCAATGCACCGATCACTGAAAATCAAAAGGCAAGGGTCAGTAGCTGAACTTGTTAATGATATAAAAAGGATAAGTCCACCCAAGTTTGATGGCAATACATTAGGAGATGGAGCTAAGAATTGGCTCAGTGAAATGGAGAAGAAATTTGTAATAAGGAACTTCTTAGAGGAAACTAAGCCAATATGGGGAGCATATCAGCTTTCCCATGAAGCATCATCATGGTGGGACACCCACAAGGCTGAGTTAAACATTGATGAAAAAATAATTACTTGGGATCAATTTAAAAGTTATTTTAGGCAACGATGGTTGTCAAAAAATTATTATGATCATAAAATGATTGAATTTTAGAACTTATCTCAAGGAAAATTAATTGTAATAGAGTACTGGGAGTGGTTTACTAAAATCCTTAAGTATGTACCTCAGTATCAAACTGATGAGAAGTTCAGGATACGAAAATTTATCATGGGGTTAAATCCCATTATAGGTGGTGAGGTGGATGTTCACAGCCCAACCACTATGGAAGGGGTTGTTGAAAAATCCATAAGGAAAGAACATAAATTGAAAGAAATCTCTACCCATAAGGAGGAAATTAGAAAGAAAATTCCAAACTCTTCATCGTCTCTTGCACCTAAAAAGGGGCCATGGAAGAAGTTTGGTATGAAAAATAAGTTTGTAATTGATAACAACAAAAAAAGAAGAAAATAAACCTATTGCTAATGTGTGAAATAACTTTGTCAAGAACAATAATAATAGATAAAAAGTCCTATGGGGTCAGAATGATAACTTTAAGGATGGAAATAAATTTGAGCCTAAAAAGGGACATGTAGGAGGCTGTTACAATTGTGGCAAGGATCATTACGTAAATCAATGTCCTTTGAAGAAGGATGATGACCGTAATCAGCAAAGCACAAGATACACGCTACAGTAGCTGACAAATAGGATGAAAAGCAAGTCACACCCATAGAGGTTCCAAGTAAGTTATTTGGCATACTTGTAACTATTATTTTTGATATTAGAGCTACTGAATGTTTTATTTCTACTAAATTAGCATTGAAATTAAAAATAAAAGATGGAAAAATGGATAAATCATGGGTTGTACATTATGGAAATAATGTTGTTCACACAGTTAGTATGTGTCTTTTTGGAGTAGTCCTTGACTTGCCTAGTTTTTCCACTGAGGTTGACCTTTATGTTTCTCCTTTGGGGTCTTATGATGTAATCATAGGTGTTAATTGGCTAGCTGAGCATAAGGCAAATGTTGATTGTTTTGAAAAAATATTCATTATTTGGATGATCTATAGAAAAAAATAGATATTTAGGGTGTAAAACGAGAGATTTTAGTTAGGAAATTGTCAACTATGCAACTTAAAAGGCCAAAAACAAAGGTTGCACCTTATATACAGTAAAAATTTCTGAAACAATAGAAGAAAGTAGTGACTTCTTGGAAAGGTATTCGCTTTATTACAAAATTTCAGTGATGTATTTCGGAAGAGTTACCTAGTCTTCCACCCAAATGGGAGTTTGACTTCACAATTGAGATCAAACTAGGAACCGAACCTATTTCCAAGGCACCTTATAGAATGACTACCATTGAGTTGATAGAGCTTAAGGCACAGTTACAAGAAATTTTGTCTAAAGGTTTGATTAGACTCGAGTGTCTCACCTTGGGGAGCACTGGTAATCTTTGTGAAAAAGAAAGATGGAACACTTAGATTGTGTATCGATTATAGGATGTTAAACAAAGAAAAAATTAAGAATAGATATCCACTTCCTAGAATTGATGATCTATTTGATCAGATGCGGGTGCATCAGTGTATTCTAAAATATATCTTCGATTTGGATATCATCAGTTATGAATAAAGGATGAGGATATTCATAAAACAAATTTTAGAACAAGGTATGGACATTATGAATTCACATTTTTACCTTTTGGATTAACGAATGCACTTGCAACTTTTATGAATTTAATGAATAATATTTTTCAAAAATACTTAGAAAACAAAATTCTTATATTCTTGGATGATATTCTCATATACTCTAAAAGCATCGAAGAACATCATGAGCATTTGAAAGTAGTTCTAGAAATCTTGAGAAAAATAAGGTTGTTTGGTAAGTTGTCCAAATGTTCTTTCTATGATACAAAAGTGCACTATTTGGGTCATGTCATAAGAAAAGATGGAATAGCGGTAGATCCCTCTAAAATTTTTGCAATAACTGAGTGTCCTGCACCAAAGAATGTACATGAAGTTAGAAGCTTCATGGGTCTTGTTGGTTACTATAGGAAGTTTGTTAAAGACTTCTCTAAAGTTTTTGCACCAATAAATTTACTCAAAAAAGGATAAGAAATTTGTATGGAATGAAAAATGTGAATATGCATTTAAGAATTTGAAGGATCAATTAACATCAACATCTATTTTGGTTGTACATTGGATCCTAATGGAGACCTCACTATTGTAATGAGATGCATTTAGGGAAGGTCTCAGAGGTATTCTATTACAAAAGGATCATGTTATAGCTTATGAAAGTAGAAAAATCAAGTTACATGAGCTGAATTATGCTCCACATGATCTAGAGCTTGCTACCATTGTTCATGCACTCCAAGTATGGAGGAATTATCTTCTTGGTAGACCTTTTGAACTAAAAACTGATCATCTTGGGTTGAAGTATATTTTTACTCATCCAAATCTGAATGCAAGACAATGAAGATGGTTAGAATTTCTATCTCAGTATGATTTTGACATAACTTATATTAAAGGAAAATAAAATATAGTAACAAATTCTCTAAGTCGTAGAAAGCAAATTTCTGCTCTTATAACATTGAGAACTCAATTTAAAGATGAGGTAAAAAGTGTCATGGAATATGATTCTTATTTTCAGCAAGTAAAGATAGAACTTGCTGCAGATCCAAATGATGTGAGATATAAAGGTTTTCATTTGACAATGAAGGAATCTTGCGGTTTGAAAATAGAGTATACATACCTTTTTCAAATGAGTTAAGAAAGAAATTGTTAACTAAGTTTCATGATTCAACTTTTTTGGGATACCCTAGCATTATGAAAATGCTTTCTGATGTTAAACAACAATATTTCTTGAAAGGGATAAAAAAGGACGTGATAGAATTTGTGACAAATTTTTTAGAATGTCAATGTGTTAAAGTTGAGCATATGCATCCAGATGGTTTACTGTATCCTCACAACATACCGCAGTATTAATGGCAAATGATAATCATGGATTTTGTTCAAGGGTTTCCTATGTCAAGAAATAAACATGATGTTATTCTAGTGGTTGTTGATAAACTAATAAAGGTAGCTCATTTTATTGTTGGTAATCTTAAGGATGATTCACCTATGTTAGCAAAAAGATTCATGTATGAAATTTTTAGATTACATGGAGTACCTAAGTTGATCATATCTGATAAAGACCCAAGGATGACATCTAGATTTTGGCAAACACTTAATGCAGCCCTAGGAACTAAGTTGAATTTTAGTTCAGCATATCATCCGGAAATAGATGGACAGACTGAAAGAGTTAATCAAGTTTTAGAGGATATGTTACGGATGTATTGCATGGATCAACAATATAAATGGGAAGAGTATCTCCCATTAGTTGATTTTTCTTATAATAACACATATCACGCCTCTCTGAAAATGACACCTTTCGAAGCATTATATGGAAGGAAATGCAAAACTCGATTAGCTAGGACAACATTGAGGATAGAGAGGTAATTGGACTGAAATCCTTACGAAAATGGAACAACAAGTTAAAATGATTCGTGAATGCTTGAAAGAAGTTGTTGATAGGAAAAAGAGTTATGCAGACTTAAAGTGGGTTGATAAGAAATTTGAACTTGGTGAGAAGGTCTTTCTATGGGTTAAACCAAAAAAAGAGTTCTATAACTTTTGGCAAGGCTGTCAAGTTATCACCTCGCTATGTGGGACCCTTTGAAATTATTGAAATAATCAACCCTTTATCTTATTGTTTAGATTTACCTCCTACTTTATCATGAATGCATGATGTTTTCCATATTTCTCTACTTAAGAAATACATTTCAAATTTATCACATGTGTTAAATTAGAATTCCTTGTAGTTCCAAGACCTAGGAATAATCATGGTTAAACCCATTCGAGTGTTGGAAACTCGTCAGTTGCACTTAATAAATCATGAAATAAGCCAATGTAAGGTCCAGTGGGATCAATTTAATGAAGAAAGTGCAACCTAGGAAAATCTTGAAGATAAAAACTACTTTTCCATACTTGTTTAAACAAAATTGATTTTATTGACTGATACAATTTTAAGTATTTTATTCATGTTATGTCAATAAATCTTCCAGTCTTGGACAGATATTACACTATTTAAAATGGAAAACTACTTTAATGTTGATTATGGGATTTTAAAATCCAGATTTGTTATGAACATATGAATGGAAGTATAATAATTTGATTTGTCCTTGATGTAAATTGTTGACTAAGTTAATCATCGAGACGATGATTCTTTTTAGGAGGGAAGTATGTAACATCTTTGACAAAACTGTTACTTTGATTTCATTTCCTCTTGACATTGAAAACGTTGACATGTGATTTGTCTTAGGAAGGTGTACTCTTATGAATTTTAGAAATCATGTTTACAATGGATAAATTATTTTTGTGAAGAGATTCACTTTTTGTGATTATGCTTACTAGAAAACAATTTCATTCATATTTTTATACAAATTTAATTCATTTAAAGAAAAATGATTTAGAGCTTTTGTTTTTTCTATCTTAACTCATTTTATGTTGATAAAAAGATGTTGGATCAATTCCATTGATCCAACATATGCTTCAATTCTCCTTACGACTTGTCTAGTTAACTTGACATTTGAAATGGAAGGTGAAGAGGGAATGAATTTGTTTTTTGTTTATAAATTTAAAGGACCCAGCTTCGGGTGTCCTTGCTTTGCATCATGTTGTAATTGGCCAGCCTATGCCTTCTTGTTAAATATTTATAACATCGAATAGTGTAATAGGACTAAAGACCTATTACTAAGCTATTAAGGTTAACACCTTGTCCTAAGTTATAATGTTCTATACTATTGGATTTTAACCTAAGGTGGCTAAGACCTACCTAGGAATTATTACTAAAATACAAATGTGACACCCTAACCTAAGTTAGTATGGTTATGGTTGAGGAGTTTGGAAAAATCCTATGGCAAATAATATTTTCCTAAAGACTAAGGTCGAATCCTAACCTAAGGATAATCTAACCTAAACTAATACTAAGCTAAAAGGTACCTAAGGGCTACTTGGAAAGTGGTGAGTCGGTGGCGTCGATTTCTAAGGAATTTATGGGAATTGATTTCTATATTTACATCTTTAAACTTCAGTTTTGGTGGAGGCATGGGGAGTTAGGGGGATGTCTAGTTGACATCATCACTAAATGGATTTGCATGCATATTTTGAATTTAAAAGACTCACCAAATTTGGATGGTGGTGGCATGGAGAAATAAGTAGGAAAATGATAGTCCTTGCATTAAATGACCTCGGTCATGGAAAAGAAACCATCTAGGAGAAGATGCAAGCAAATTTAGGAAGGGTTGTTTGGTCATTTGTTCTTTACGATTTTTACTCTGCATGAAGTTTTGGTTCTTCAAACCAACAGTTCTATTTTTGATCCAATGATATTTTTGGCATCTCTAAGCTATTTCTGGATCTGGTGGAAGAATAAGAAGGGTAGAAAGTTGGATTTGTGGAGGTTGTTTTGGAAAAAGAGAGACTGTGGAGGCTTGGTGGAAATCTTCTGCAAATTGATAGAAGCTCTATTAGGCATGATAGGCTCTACCCATTAAGTTGTTCTGATTTTTCCTAAATATCTTCATTAAAATAACTCTACTCTTGGAAACAAATGAGTTTTTATGAGATGTTTATCTTTCAATCTTTCTTGTATTCTTCACTGTAATTTCCTACTTGAATTTACTATTTGATGAAGATTTGATTTGAGTTTTTTCTTTGTTGGAAAAATGAACAAATCTGGCTTTAACCATGTGTGAGATAAATGATGTCAATTCTTGTATACTTCTATTGTCTGTGCAAAATGTTTTAAGGGAATTCATTGTTTGATAAAAGGATACATGAGATGGGTTGTTTTCCTTATTGGGTGAAGGTATGAAATGCATTTTCTTTTTGTTAAGCTTGAGATGATTTCAAATCCTTTCTTCATCTACTCAAACTATGCTTAAGTAGATAGTTTGATTCAAATTTGGGAGTCATTTTTGGTTGGAAAAAAAATGTAACATGTTTTACTTCTACTGAGCTTGAGATATTATTGAATCTTGTTATGTCTGGTTGAATTGTGCTAGAATGGATAAGTAGGATTAGTGTTTTGAGTCATCCTTGTTGGAAAGTAATAGTAATCATGATTAACCATGTTGAGCGGAAACATTTTGAGTCTTAGAACTCTGTCAAACTATTATGGAAGAAGTATGTTTCAATTTTGTTCTTCCTTTCTTGAGACTTGATAAAACATGTTTAGCTTCTACTTGAAGTTATATGACTTCATTTTTGTTTCTCACACCTGTACATTATGGGATGATTACTAATGAATTATATGGTTTTGGGATCTAAACGAATCCCCTTGATACAATCTATTTGATGGTAGGGTTGAAAGTTACCCTGCTATCGTGATTTGAAAAGGTTTATCGAATTTGTTTATGCATCTTTTCTAAGTGAGATTTCAAGCTTCAAGAGTTACCTTATTGGTTCATCTTGTTATATTTATTGGTTCCTTGCATTCAATTTTGATGTTTTTATGATACTGTAGAGATGGGATATCTAAGTTGAACTATGGAATAGTTCAGTCTTGTCTATCTTAAGAAAATGGGTTGGAGCATTACAATTTTTCTCTTCTCTTCTGAGCTTGTCTTTGGACGCCCGATTGAAGTCATGTCACCTTTTTTATTTCCCTCATGGATGAATTTGGGTTGGGGTATGACCTTCTTGAATCTGTATCCTATTCCATTAACTCTTGTGAAATAAGTAATTTGGGGTGACTTGAAGATAAGTTGAGAAAATCAAACTTGTATTTGTGTATCTTCGTTTATGTGTATTGTCCTTTGAAAATAAATAAGGACTATTGAATGAAAATTTACTACATCGCTACTCTGTCTCTCTCTTTTTAATGGGAAAATTAGGAAATATATATATATATATATAGAATGAAGTTATTAATGAGGGATGAATTAGAATGTTCAGTTTTCATTTGTGCTTATGTACTATTGCTAACTTCATTCATTCGTATAACTCCTGTTGGTCATAGTTTTCACACTACTGTGGAAATTCTTGTTCGAATATTGAGAAAGATTTATCTTCAGTCTTTGAATTGCATGTTATAGTCGTATACCTTGATTCATTACCAATGTTTGTTGGAGATGGGAGATCTCTTGATTGGATATGCCTCAGTATTTTATTTTGATATGTATTTCTTTTCTTAGAAAAAGAGTAATGAGATCCTATCTCATCCTTGTTGATGACACCCTTTCTCTCTTTTCTAAGTAAGGTATTCAATATTGTTTTCTTCGATGTCTAAAGGAAGTTATTAGTTGTTCTCTCCCCTCTCATTCATTCTTTCATTATGTTACTCTTGTGTTAGGAATAGTGCAGTTCGGTTGTATTGGTCTAAATGAAAAGGGTAGAGTGGATAGTTGGAGGATATATCTTTATTTTCTTCTTCTTCCCAAATGCTTGATAAGGATGTAATGATTTTGATGTGTGACTACTTTCAGGTGTAATTAAATGGAATTTATACTTTACCAAACCTGTTGAAGCTAAACATAAAACTTAGGCTAGATTTGGCTTTGAATTTGGATGTTGTATTTTAAATAGGAAACTCTTATTTTAGGATGTTGATGGTTCTTCCTAAATTTTTTCATAGAGATTGAATGAGCTTGACCTTAGTTATTCTTTGATGAAGTATGTTAATGATGAGTATTGTGGATCATTGCTTCTTTAAAATAACTCTATTTTTGTGAATTATTAGAGTTAGTATCATTCTTTGATTTAGATTGAAAGAATCAAGAAATGAACTATAGATATCTATAGTAGGAATGTGATAAGTAATTTGGATGGATTATTACTTATCTGATTTAATACCTTCTAAAATAACTGATGAAGGTTCTTTTGATTACATCATGATCTTTACTTAATGTTAATGTGATTTATCACTTTGTTCTCCCTTTCATAATTGTTATTTCTTTATGATGTATCTTTTTGAGATGCTTTAACTGTTTCATAAAAGCAGAGTTCTTTTTATGAAACAGTTAGTTAAAAGAACATCATTTTAATGCTTAGTGTTTATCATGATCAGTTCAATGAAATGACCCATGTTATAAAGTTTTGTAGATGGAATTTCTAAGTGGTAAAAGAAGACAAGTTATTTTATCAAGTTACTTTTATTTACCTAAGACTGGATCTCTTATGAGGAAATATTATTCGTTATTGAAATCTATCGTAAAAGGAAAAGTTGTATTTATTATTGAATTTATTGATGTTGTTTGACATGAAAGATGTCTAAAATGTTGGTATTGTAAGTATGTATTTCACTTTGATGAATGGAAAATATTGAGATTTTACTTGTACTTGATGTGTCATTCTCTTTGTGCATTCTGTTAAGGGAATTTGTAAGCTTATCTTTATTCTCTCATAATCATATCTATTTTGAACCTTTTCAGTTTGAATTAAAATGAAATAGGTGGAAAGGGAATTTGATACACTATCCCTTTATTAAATGCAACTTATCAAGTTGGCATTCATAGCTGATCATTTAACTAAGTCATTATGGTTTATTAAATGATGTTAATGGAAGTGCAAATTCATTATGATATCTTGATAATAAAAAAGGTTACAAAACCCTAATTCTTAACAAGAAAGAGGAAGATGAACTACCTCTTGATCAATACCTTCATTGATATAAGATAAGTGAAAGGTAAACATGAACATTTAATAAGTAGACTTCATCTCAATGAATTCTAACATAAAGGAATCTGATTTGGAACTTAATCAAACTAGGAATGGTTGAGTAAAATGAGTAAACCTTATTGTTTGTTTGTTGTTTCTATTTTAATCAACTGAACCCTAAAGTAAGAAGTTAATGATTAAAAGGAAATCTTGATGTTTCGAAAAACATTAACAACTCATTTATGGTTGGAAACCTTAGGGGTTAATTAAACTGGAATTCAACAGGGTTGCTGTAATTAGACTTTAATTATGGATAAATAACTAAGTAATTAACTTCTTGCTTGGGTGTGTACATCTAGATGGGGTGATTCCAGTTGGATGTTGGCACATGCCAATTGTAGTATTGTACCTTCGTTAAGACTTGGGTCTTCATGAGGATACAATGTTGCAGTTGACATGTTACAACACCCTTTGAATTGGATCATCTAGATCTACATAAACTCAGACTTGATCTTAGTTAAACTCTAGGTCATGTTAGAAGTATGATTTAATATAGGGGTAACACACGATGACTTAAGATAACTAGACACACGTAATCAACTTAGTTCAATTGAGTATTTATAAGTACCCTTAGTCATTGCGAGTGGTTCTCTATACCAAACTATGTTGCTAACCTAGGTTAGGGTTAAACCATGAACAAGTGGACTGACAGGAGTTAGTGAAGACCATTCTAGATAACAAATGAAGTGGGGTGAAGGAAGAATTCTGTTTGATGAGTATGCCATCTAGGAATATAAATGTAAATGATATGTGAAAATATTTGGCCAAAGTATCACAAGCTGCTAGTTGCATTGTCCTATGTCACCTAGTTTAAGAAGCAAGATTTCAGATGAATATTGGTAACAAATATTCAGATATTCCTCTTAAATAGAACACTTCAATACCTGGATAAGGGTAAAAGAACCAAGTATACTTAGTATACAATACACCGAGTTAACATGAAAATCGGTAGTTCACCGAGTCATTTACATCTGCATATGGTTATCTGTTATGAGATTGATTGGAATAAAATGTGTGTTCTAAATTATGATTATTTACAACAGAGAAAATTATTATAAAAAAAATTCCTTGTTCTAAAGTCTTAAATGGGAATGTTAAAAATATCATGCAAAAATGATCCTCTAGGCTCCTCGAAACTTGAACTCAACAATATCTAGGAAAGAATACTTTGAAATGGTGTATTCCAAATTATAACTAGTCAGAACCCTTTTCCACCAGTGATTAATAACACATGTCCACATCAGATCTACATCCTGCAGCCTCTGATAGTCATCTTTGGTCCACACGCGCGATCTAGAGAACCAACTTGGTCTAGATGCATATGTTGAGAGCCATTCATATAGCTCTACTGGGAAGTAGAAAAATATTTTCTCATACAATTCATTATATAGGTTCTTATCTACCCATCCACGCGCATCGAACTCAAGTCCAAAGAGAGAATATTTTAGAAAACTTGTCCTTTGTGCTTTTGAACCACATTTCAACAATTTCTAAAGTCAAGTGCTCTATCATTACACATCACAAAAAAATGTATGCCATTTCGACAATAACTTTTAAAAAGGTCCTGGAAATGGAACCAAGATGTAGTCATTTTTATGCCCTTCTCAAATAATCAAGGAAATCCCATGTGCACTGGCCTATCAACTAGTGGGCGTTGGGCACTCACCTAAGGAACGCGTGGGCCCTGAGTCCCTCTTTTATGTGAGTTATGTGAGAATGCATTATTTACGATAGAAACTTAAGTGAACAGATTAGAAAGGAACCATACATTCATCTTAGAGCTCAGAACGACTTCTAGACCAATGTGTTCATTCATATAAGAAAAACATTATAGAACATAGATCTGAATCATAATGAGAAAAAGAAGTTCACACGGTTTTACACCCACTCATATGATATATGAATATATATATATATATATATATATATATATATATATATATATATATATAACCATGTAGTAGAACTGGAACCACACATATATTCATATTAAGCATGTTGATAACCACATTACATTAACTCAGGAAATCATAGATTCATATGATAATGTAGATCAATGTCATGCATCAGAAATGGACTTAGGCCCTTCATAGTATAAAGAAAAATGTTCAAACCCATCCCATTAGTACAACATACTCCTACATCCTCTAAACCCAACCTATGGAGATCTTGTAGTATTCCTGCATGGCTTTGCCTCTTTCTCATTCTATATCTTTTTCTCCATTGGGTGCTTGTATTTATAGCCTTAGCAAGCACCGTCATGCCTTTATGAAGGTGTAGATCGGGTGAAAAGTGTCCAAGTGGTCCTCCATGGGAGCTGCTTCTTTAGATGCAATCTCTCCATCCTTTTCCAAGATGACTTTCTAGAATCTTCTATCGCAAGGTATATTCCTTCCGTGGGCACCAAGATGCCAGATTGGCACCTTATCCACTCAGTATGCACAGTTGGGTCATGCTTTCTTTGTATTTTTCCAAATATGCCAAATATGGCTAAGTCCCATGATATTTACTCTACCTTGCGCATGCCACCTTTGGTTCTATTATAACCCTCCTACAACCCTATCTTGCACACTTTTTCCTTGCGTTCCCCTCTTTAAATAGGCCTTGTGTGCCCATGCACCTTCTTGTACTTGGCCAATATTTTAGGGGCCCAACACATTTTCTCTAAGGTGACCACCCCCTTAGGAAATTTTTTTTTCAATTATACCACTTGGTCACCATAGCTATCATACAAATCAACTTGCATGCTTGATAAGAAATTAGCTTGCGTGTCATTGTTAAACACTTTCTAGTTGGTATTATTATGTCCGGAATAGATGGCCTAGTCACCATTTTGATATGTTGTGCATTGCCCCTAAAAAACTTCGATTGGGGAGAATTATGAACCAATCGTTGTCATTTGATCAACTTATTTATTCATCTATCACATGACGTAGTTGAATATTCATAGCCTCAAATCTCTCAAGGAGGTCCCAAATTCTATGTTTATAAGATTTGAGAATCTTATTCTTTGCAACACACTTGTTTTTAACCTAGTGGATGACTAGTTTGGTTTCCCCAAAAATATGCAACGCCTTGATCTTTTTATTTTCAGCAATAATCGGACCATGCACCAATGCCTCATATTCTACCACATTATTAGAACAATAAAATTGTAACCTATGCATGAAGAACAAGTTATCATCCTTGGGAGAAATGAGAATAACACCTACACCTGTGCCATTTCTTCTTCAAGATCCATTGAAGTATAAATTCCTCGGACCCATGTTTTCTTCATTCTACTTGAGTGTACATGAAAACAAAACTTCTTCAAGGATGGACTATGTCCCAAGCCTAGTTTTAAATGCTTCAAGTTCCTCAGTGTATGGATCAAACTTATGGTGTATTTCTTCCCACTCATCTAGCACTAAGTCGGAGTACGGGAGGGGAAGATGTTTCTCTTCAGAAACTAAAACTTATTTTTCTTGGATTATGCAATTGGCTTAGGGAGGGTAGGGGTCATATGACTCAACTTGATAGGAAAATATTGGATCATATTGTATAGTAAACTAGGTACCATACCTTGTCTTGAGTAACATATGGGTCCAATCAGAAGATAAATAACCACCCACTTTAGTGGTACAATACCTTGAAAGGCATAGGGAAAACAAAGGAGGTAAGTAAATGATTGACACATCTCAGGTTATGGTGTGGCTTGGACATAAATGAAGGGTTAAATAAAGATTCTTAATGATTACTAGAGTGATGATAGTTGAACCATCAAGTTATAAGATTCATTTTTCAAGGGACTATACTTAAGACTTAAGACATCAATAATTTTCTTAGGCATAATAGAAATGTTAGTATCTAAGTTAATCATGCAATTGTGCACAAGATGCTTGCCTACGATCAAGGAAATATAAAAGGGTGGGGTTTTGAATACCTTATTTACTTGCTTCTCCTCTTCTTAGAAGATGTTGACAATGAACTTGTAGTTTGTGAACAACTAGATTGGAGCACGCAAAATTTGAGCCATAGCTTCATGCAACAAGTCATGTTAAGATGTGATGGCTAGGGCTCCCACATTGTCACATTCATATTTTTCTTCTTCATTTGGTCGAAATTTTCAATGGAAGACCCAGCGACTTGTGCATTTTGGGCACAACAACATCTCATCTTGATTGTTAAGGTGTAGAGGCTTGACCTACCAAAGGAGGGGTGTGTATTGCTTGAGAAAGATAATTGCATGGAACATTGTGCATAGGAGCTTGTGTGCCTTTACTATGGGATGTCTAAGCTACATCATTTTTATTTTGATAATCAGTCTATGTTGTGGGAATTGAAACTTGTGTTCTATACTCGAGTGTTATCTTTGTATACCTTGTGTTGTCAACATGACACAGGTGTGCGGTTTGTTTTCATCATTTATATCTTGATTGATTTCACAACATTCTTTGTGCCAAATAATATCGGGTTGGATTTAGGAGGAACTTCTATCTTTTCTTGATTCTCAAGCTTAGTTGCACTTTTTAAAGGCTCACATCTAGAATCAGTATGAATCATGTAAGCCTGCATGCGTGTAACATTATTATAGTGATACTTCTTGTGAGGCATGTTGCAAGAGAAGCACCATTCCGATTCTTGCACCATGTTATTCTAAACATGGATAAGTGCTTGACTTGTGTTGGGAATTAGAAGAGGTTATGCGGGAGGAATCAATTTCAAGGAAATTTCATGTTGGCATACCATCTATCATTCATTGGAGTGCAGCCATACCTTTGGTTCACATACTAATTCCACTGGGGCTGATTTTTTTGGTTATGCACCTGATTATAATTATTTTTGAATGCTTGTGCCTGCTATTTTTCTAAAGATATGACTTTATTAGAAAATTTTCTAATCATGGTCTTCATTTCATCATCTTCCTTTTATTGTGTGGTTTTAGGAATAAACTTAGGTTAATTCATCATTTACTAAGTTGTAATGTTAAAGTAATTAAATTTTATTACTTTAACTTAGTTAGCTATTAGTTAGCTATTATCTAGTTGTCACATCCCTAGATTAGTGGGGATATACTATTGTTAGTTTACTACTTTGGAATGTTCCCGAATGTGATTAGTTAGGGGCAATATGTTATTTCTACATATTTTCTATAGTTAGTATATTTGATCCACTTTCCATGGATGTTGTTATTATTGTACAATGTCTATAAACATTGTAACTTATTAATTATATATGTATGAAGGGTTTCTAGAATATTATATTCTTAAGATTTGGTATCAGAGCTAGTTGATCCTAGTCTCTATGAGGATCCCTCATCCTCTAAGGAGAGTGTGTTGTAGAAGGTTAAGGGTTCATTACTGCAAGTTTGAGCTTGGAGGAATCATAGATGTCCCTGGCCTCTTGGAAGCACCTTCCCTACTTCATCACCCCTAGAGTTATGCACATAGTTACAAATCTGCATATATTTTTGCATATAAAAAAAGTATTTAACAAAGACTACTAAGTTTGGTAGAATGATTGGAGGAGTTCCTAAAAGAATTGTAAATCCATCCAGTTAGGGTCCTCTACATGGTTAGCAAGCTATATGCAGATTTGGGTTGAGCCCTCACACTCATCGAGTTGGGGCCATTGATATTGCCTCTATCGAGATGCTTATAAGCTCCCAAAACAAACTATCATCAAAGCCCATGAGTTGGTGATGAGTTTACATCAAGTTCTTAATCAGAATTGGGTGATTTGAAGGTATTTTGTGTATCGATTTGGAGTTTATGCATTGTTAACCGACTGAGCCATCCTGATCTAGTTCCAAACCTAGCTCTGCACAACATTGAGATCGAGTTGAATCCAATCGAGTTGAGGTTTATTTTCCATAGAAAGCTAATACCTCAAAGTGAACTTGGAGATCCAAGTTTTATATTACATTAGATTGTTGAAGATATACATTGATCTAGAATTGAATTTGCATCGAGTCTTTTTGACCAATTGAGCTAAGTTTCATTGAAATTGGGTGTTGAATTCATGTCCTATGTGCAAACCGTCCCCACATTGCTTTGCAAACTGGATCATACCGTGATTTGCATGTCAAAGGGAGATCTAAGCCTCTAGGATGACTGTGGGAAAACAAAATCAACCCTTCTTATAAAAATAATGTGTCAAAGCACTCCTCCAATGACTGCATGCATATATAGTCGATTCATGAGTAAATCACTCACACAGTCACCTACAAATCATCTCTCGTAATCAAAACAACAAGGAGAAAATAAAAATAAGGAGCTATGGTGAAGGTGGATATCTCGAAGCCATAGAGAAACCAAGGTGCATGTGAGCTAGGTAAGCCCTAATGGGGGCTACGTATTTAAAAAAATATCGTTTTAAAAAAATTCCATTTTTGGATTTTGTGAAAAAAATTAGAAGGATAGAAAAAAATTCCATTTTTGGAAAGGGGTCCAGAAAGATATTGAAATCAGAATTTAAACAAGTCATAACTTTCAACTGGTACCTTAGATTGAGGTGCCATTTTTTTAAAGTGTATGGTTTTTCGATCTCTACGTCTTGGTCTAGCTTTTAATAAGCTTTGTCTTGTAAAAATTTCAAAAAAATATTATCTCCCAATTGGTCCGAAATATCATTTTGAGACTTTTTTTGTAAAGGCAAAGAGGCCAAAGAGCTATAATAAGTTTTCAAAGGCTGAAATAAGGTATAAATTTGTAATTTTATCGACAATGTATCCCAAAAGGGAATTTTTCCACAAAAGAAGAGACAAAATTGTAATCACACTATCATTATAAAGTGCCAAAACTTTTTCATTCTCATGGAGCTAGTTGTCTTCGCTTTTCACTTAGAATTTAGGGGGAAAAGATGAAAGACTTACAAATTCTTCATTGATCGCTCAATAATGGTATTCCTTGCAGATTAGAGAAAAGTGAATGGAGGGTAGTTTTCATGCCAGTGCTAATTTCAAGCTACAAGACAACCTAACAGAGGTTTTATTGAGCCAAGAGCCAACCCAACAGAGGTTTTCAAAACGTTCAGAGCTACTTGTTTGTTTTTGAGCACACATGCCAACCCAAAAGAGGTTCCAGACATCCAGAGATAGTTCTTGAGCCTATTCCATCTCTTGCACACCATTTAGAGGAAGTACCTTCATCCAGCTACTCTTGTTCAGATGAGATCCAGAGAGACCATACTAAATTAAGGGGGGGAATGATAAAGTCATTTGATTCACCTTAGAATAGGTTTCTTTTAGCATGTGTGCTAATAAATTTTTACCTCGTGTAAACATATTTTGTTTTAGAGTTTTTTCTCTCCTATTCACTTCAAACCATGATGAATTAAGGGGGGGAATGTTAGGAATAAACTTAGGTTAATTCATCATTTACTAAGTTGTAATGTTAAAGTAATTAAATTTTATTATTTTAACTTAGTTAGTTGTTAGTTATTATCTAGTTGTCACATCCCGAGATTAGTGGGGGATATACTATTGTTATTTTACTACTTTGGAATGTTCCCAAATGTGATTAGTTAGGAGGAATATGCTATTTCTACATATTTTTCATAGTTAGTATATTTGATCCACTTTCCATGCATGTTGTTACTACTATACAATGTCTATAAACATTACAGCTTCTTCATTTGATATGTATGAAGGGTTTCTAGAATATTACATTCTTAATATGTTGGGGATTAAGATGTCAATGTAACAGGTTTTGTGTTCTTCATTGGAATAGGAGACAAAGAAGGTTGGGGCGCTGGAGAAATTTCTATGAATAAGGGCATGGGTGGTCTATGAGACAACTTTCCCACCTAGATAAGACTATTATCTTCCCTTATTCCAATGTTGTAATTAGTAGGTTATATTCTACCTCCCATGGATTGAATCACGACTAAGATGTCACTATTAAAGGCCCTTAGATGGTATAAGAAAGTATGTTGGGTTGTAGGTCTTACCACTTGAGGGATTTTGTCACAAGTCTTCTAGAATATGATTTTGAAATCAATCATATACTCATTAGATGCCCTCTTTATTGTAGTCAATTTCTCCATCAGTGATAGATGCTATGATTTATCTTTAAAGTAATTGCATAGAGTTGTTCCAAGATCATTCCAAGTGGTAATAGATGTAGGTATCAAGCCTTAGTACCATTGGATCACTTTACCCTTGAATGAGGTCATAAATATCCTAATCTGCTACATCATCATGCGTGATCAAGTAGACAGAGCACATATTTGATACATCTTGGATACATTTAATAGGTGTGACTTGATTCTCACCAATGAATTATGGAATAATTTTGAGCATAGCTAATGACATATCATGTTGTGTGTTTATATTGACATTGCTCTCACCAATGAAGTTGGAAATTTTTCTTGGAGGAATAAGTGGTGGAGCACCATGGTAGGGTGCATCATTCTATTTTGAGGAGGATTGGAATGTGCATAGTGCTTTGGATTTAGGTGTCCAACTACATATTCTCCTCGAGTAGCTACTGTGTACTTGAAATATGCCTCTAAGTGCTTGCCGCGCTTTCTCTTGTATGCACTATTCTCATGAAAGGCTCTCGAGACTAATGAAATAAGTAGATCGGATATCACGAGTCACCATATGTGTTAGAACAAGCCTCGAAGGATGGAAGTTTCTAAATCACACATAAAACTTAGCAATGTTGAAATTTAAACTTTCAATACTAGTCCCCTTTGGGCATGCGAAATTGTTGGTCATCAAAATTGCACCCATTTCTCGAGATCTAGAAGAATTCATTTGTTTGAGTACACAATATGAATGTATCCAAATTGTTGGGAAGACCTCTAGGAAGGCTGGTTCCTCTACCTATTTCTATTTCTACTACTACTCCTAATGTTGAAATGGAAATCTAAGCTAAACAAGCCAAGGGACCAGGGATAGAAGGATAACAAAAAGGAAAACTAAACTAAGGAAGGCAATAACACCAGAAAAAGTGGGATGAACACTATCTATTCTAAGTGAAAACAAAGTAGAAAGCATAAGGGGAGGCTAGGCATGCATAACACAGACCAAAATTCATTCACATGATCAATTTCATGAAACACAATAAGAAAATAGAGTTGTAAGGGATTGAAAATGACTTAACAAGCACACAGTCCAAAATAAAGGTAAGAAAGAAGAACAAAAACACATTAAGGAAGATAATAGCCACAAAAAATACTTCTATTACTTCCAGGAATGCACAATTGATTACGATGACATCTAAAGGATGATATCCACATGAAAGAGCTAGATTTAGAGGTCTACGACTCAAAATGAAAAGATACGAAGTCCTTAGCAAATGCTTGAGGATCTAAAATGTCCAACCATTTACAATGATCTATGCTCTTACATTTATATATGAATTGATGAGAGAAGAAGAGGAGAAGGAGGGAAAACATGGATTTTAATCACAACCACTAATAACAAACATTGAATGTCTGTAATTTTTCAAATGTGCTTCTCCGGGTATCGGCATGTAGGAGAAGGAATGTGGAAAGATCTCTATCAAATCGGTGGTTAGTAATCAGATCTTTTCATTAATGCCCAAAAAGAAAATTTCCTATTTATCACCTACCAAATCCCATTGGAATTTGAATTTAAATATCATGCACTATAGCCTACACCAACAACTTTCTAATAAGGTCGGGTGTGTAAGAATCTAAGCAACTTTGAGTGGAAGTTCGATTGTTAGAAGATCTGGACTGTAATCTTGACATGTAAGACACATGACACACTTGGATTGGCTGAAGAATTGGCCAATTGTTGATTAGTTTTTTCATGTGTGCCATGTGCTATGCATTGGTTTATTTTCTAGATTTAGTTCCAAATTGGCACTTTTTTTTGGTTGCATTTAGCACACTTAAAGTCTAACATATGCCATGTGGCATAGAAGGGTGCGAAAGGAGACACAAATGAATGCACGTGGAAGAGTGAGACATGTGAGGAAATAGAGGAAGGGTGTGTGAAAAGGTGATGCATGTGGGAGAAATGGAAGAGTCACCTTCCAGGAGGAACACATGGTTTATGCATAACTATTACCAAAAGATGTGTGGCGCAAGGAAGGGGGCACATGAGGAATGCCAGGAGTTAGCTAATTTTGTGAAGTAGTTCCAAGGCACACTTGGAGGATACATGAACCACTGGGAAGAAAGTGGATGCATAAAGAGTGTGCGTGAGGGGATAATGGAACAAAAAGGAAAATGAAAATAAAATTAAAGGAAAGGAATAGCGCATAAGAGCACGCAAGGATTCTACAACCAAGAGAATGTGACAAAGGAGTAAAATGAAATACACACATCCTCCAATAAAGAAACACAGAGCTAGAATGTGAATATAAGTTACCTATATAACTAGGAGAGTTATTTGGATAAAATTAACATTAAGTCCTCATTTATAAAATAAGGTCAACTTATTACATTTTAGATTATATTCACTTTAATGATTAAGATGAATGTCATGATTTCTCACAATGAAGAATTAAAAAAGGGGGAGAGAAGAGGAGAAATAATGAAGAGAGAAAGGGAAGAATAATCCATAACATGAATGGGAAATCCTCTTCCTTTGAAGAAGAACCTACCAATGATGATCACAATCTTCTTCTTTAAAATGATGCACATAGACCTCAGATGATCGCAATATAAGTGTTTAGAAACACTGTTGAAATAATCCTTGAAGTGAGCTTACGATGACCATAGGCATTGCTCACGATGACCTTTTTTTGATACTTGGTTAAACAACTTCTTTATCTCATTGAGCTCATCTTGACTAACTCACTTTGACTCACTTTGAATGATGAAGATGGATCTATCCATAGCGCGCCTTGCGATTCTCTTCTCTTCTCTTGAAAAAAATTGAACTTAGGAGCTTCCGGGATGTATGTGAATTTTTAAATTATTTGTTTAAACCATGTAATCATTACATTATCCCATGGAGAGTCAAAAGTGGAAATATGGGTGAAAAAATCCAACTACAACTTTTTTCCCTCAAAACTAAAAATTCCTATTTTTAGCATGTGAGACCATGACCTGTCATTTTGGGACAAATCACTTATTTTGCTCTAATTTGACCCTTTGAATCTTATGACACACTCCATCCTCTTCCATTACTGATGTACTAATATTTTTAGCACATTTATATTTTTAAAAGGTTTCTTTTTGGGGAACTTCTATTTTAGGAAAGTTTTCATTTTTGCCTTACTTTCCATTTAACATATTTCTTGATTGTCTCGAGTGATCAAACTTGTAATTCAAGGGACTTACCATTTATAGCATGTAGAATAGCATAGGATATGCTCTTTTTAGAAAATGGAAAAAATTTCCTCGGTTTGTGACAGTAACAACATTTTTGAAATTGGCTTATGATTTCAAAATTCTGCTCCAATTTTCATCATGATTCACTCACCAAAAGCTCGAAATAAAAACACATTTTTTTCACTGGTGAGAGCTTTGAGCATGGAGCTACCATTGAAGCCATTAATGGATTTGCAGAGATTTTTTACATGTTTTAATTTCACGTCGATTCTAAAGAACTCAATTACATTGGGATAGGTTTTGTTGTTTGGAGTTTATGTTCACAATATCGAGGTTTATCGATTTCCAAATTGATGTGAAATACGGAAAATGGGAGCTAGGGCACAAAATGAAGTTTTTATTAAATTAAATAATCCATGGCATCATTTTAAATTCTATTAATTTCTACTTTATGGCCTCTAAAAATTAGGAATTCTACAATTATATCATCTCGATCGTGCACTAGATTGTGAGATATGAACATTTTAATGTTTTTGTTCATGAGTTTTTATAGCAGTGAAAAGACATGGTTTTGGATTGAAATATTATCTTTTATTTATGTAGAAGAGATGTAATGATGGTGAAAATTCCATGGAAGTTATGGATACTGCAGCAATGGAGGAGAGGAAGGATTGCCGACATTTGGAGATGTCATGTGCGTGCGTGAAGAAAAAGCGGAAGTAACAAAAACAACACCGAGAATAAGAAAAAATGCATAATTTGAATGGACAGAAGCAAAAATCTTTTTTTCACCAAGGTCTTGGTGCACTTGGTGAAAAATTATGTGCCCCATCCCTATTGGGCCACTTGGCATGACGTGGTTGGCTAAGGCGGAAAGGTGAGGGGGATAGGAAAATGTGTACAGGGGCTTAGATTGCAAAAAAGGGGATAGAGGAGGTCACATTGGGGTCCAAGGGCCTAAATGGGAGGGGCAATGATTTATTTCACCATGTGCACTAAAGCCTTAGTGCACTTGGTACAAAAACTTGTGCCTCTCTCCCATTGGTCCATTTTTTCACACAAAAATGACTAACTCCTTTACCTTGTGGAGCAACTTGTCGAGGCCATAACTTGAGTTCCAGAGAATTTTTGACACTTATATATATGATTTTACATGAAAATGGAATTTTTAATTTAATTTTAGGGGTATCATTCCTTTATTATTCTTTACACCCCCTTGAAAAATAGTATTTTTTACGGCTTGCTCAAGGTTGTGCATGCTTAAAAGCTGGTTGTAGGTAGAATGCACCTAGAGGTTGTAAATTATTTGAGAAAACCATACTATAGGGATTTGAATTATCTTTCTAATGATGTTTTTGACTCCTAACTCCTTATGTAACTCTTGGAATCACTTCCCAAAGCTCGGGTACTATTTTGGCATTGTGCACTACTTAAGCCTCCAAGACCCACTTTTGTTGGAATTGCTCCAAAACTTGTGAAACCTCACAAAAATTTGAAAACTGATTGTACAATGTTATTATCTCGTGATACACATCCATGATGATTTTATTCCTTTCATTCACTTATGGGGGTGTGTGGAATCCTTAGAAAAGACATAAGTTGACCTTTTCCGAGCTTATCAAAAAGTCCATCTTTACGGATCTTGCCTTGGAAGCACTTGGAATGACTGGATATCCCTAAATAACCTATGGTCACACTTACATGAAACATGGGAATGATTTAGAGAGATGTGATAGGAATGACTTAGGGATTAGGGTGATATGAAGGAGGGCTTAGAATGACCTTTGACTAAAAATTTTCAGGTAGGGTATGGTTGTCATGCTTGAAAATTGGTAATTTTCTTGTTGCACAATTTTCATGAAAACAACATTAAAAAAGTTTAAATCCCCATAGTTCCATGTACAAGACATCATCAAATTCTTGAGAAAGTTGAGAAAAATCATGTTTTTCATCTTGATTACATACCTTTCCCAATTTGAGTGTTTTATCATTGCCAATGTTGATTTTTTCATAATCTTCTTGTTTGATCACCATGTTATATTTCTCACTTATGACTTGATAACTGTGTTAAAAATGGATTCAAGAGTAACCAATCCCTGAGGTATTTTTTGGATTTTAATTAGATAATTTATCTTGATTTTTGACTAAAAACTCAGCTTCCTCTTGCAAGAAATTTAATATTTTTGATCCGATTCAAAAAATTCCAATTAAGGTTGTTATAAGGCATAAAAGGCTTTACAACTATCTTGATGTGTTGTTGATTTTCAACCTTGCTGATTTGATCTCGGATTCTCAAATTTAGCATGGTACACACCCAAAATTGCATGGTGTTACATTGACGGACATGTGAAAGTATCCAATGATGATATATTTCTTTTCAGAACAATGATGAGATCTATATCCTCTCCCTTTACCTTTAGCATGCATATTTTTCCTCATTTATCCTTGTTTCTAAGTTTTCTAGATTTTCAAGCCTTTACGAGAACTCTTTTTCTCTTTTTGTGGTGGTCTTGACTTTAAGTCACACAACCACCAATATTCTTAGAACATACATTATGTAACCTCCATGGTGGTTTTATAACTTCCAGTCTACATAGACCGATGGTTATGTGTGATTTTATCTAAGAGTTCTAATTGTGTGTTTCTAGATGTGTGTTTCAAGTTTTGAATTATTTTCTTACACGTTTCTTGACTATTTTGTTTGATTTTTGGCTTGATGAGTTTGTATTGAAGTATTATTCTTAGTTTACTATCTTTAGAATGTGAAATCCCTCTTTCTTTGATGATTTGGCACTTCTTGATTTCCATCTATTTTAGACTCTTCCTTCCTCACATTTCTATAAAAACCAATTTTTACCCATATGATGGGTTAGAGATTTGTGATTTGAATTGCACTATTACTTTTCCAAAATCCTGCTGAGAATTACATAGACAACACAGTACATTTCTCTATTTCTTCTCAGTCTTGCATTTTTTATTAGTTTACTTACAAGCAAACTGTTCCAATGTTTTCTTGATTTCTTCCTACAACCATCCATCACTACACCTTGAATCATTTGGATTTTCATCTCTGGAAAGGAATATAAAGAAACAATAGAATCATCACCACATTTGGGAAGCTATCACAGTAATATAGTCGCTAAGTTGGGGTTTATTTACATTTCTTTGAAGATTTCATCTTGGATTTTTTTAAAATTAGAAGAATCAATACATTTGTTTTAAGTGGTATAATTTCTCATTTGTTCATTTCTAGTATACGAATCTTCCATTGATATATTCTTCCCAAATTATCCTTGTGGATATGTATGGGAAAGAAGTTGGAGGAAGGTTTTGTGCCTCAAATTCTTCATTTATTTATTTTAAAATGTATGTAAATTTCATTTTCATTTTTTTAGGAAGTTCTAGGTAAAATAAGAAATCCTTCTGAGAATATTTCTTCTTTTCCTATGAATTTGAGGCAATCGAAGAAATTAGATTTTAAAAAATATAAATTATAATACATCCTCTATTAACTTAGCTTTAATCCCACATCCTACAACAGAGGAATAGATATATTTGATTATTCCTTGTTTGTTTTATTTTAGAGTAATTTCTTTGTTTATGTCTATAGATTTTGTTTTATTTAATTTCCAATAACCAGAAAAAACCCAAAAATATAGTTTAAAAATTAATTAGATTTATTTGTTTATTTCTTTCAAAAGATTCATTGGAAAATACAAAAACAATTAAATAGTTTGCTTTATTTTACTTGATTAAATACTTGCAAATCGAATTTAATTAAATTAAAAGGAGAAATCAATCATCTTTTGTTTAATTCAATTTTTTTATTTTTTTATTTAAGATAGGAACTTAAGGTAATTAGAATTGGAAAGAACACAACTCTTGCTTCCCTGGTGGCCTAGGCTACCAAATCTTAGCTCTCAATCCCTTTGGATCCTAGTTTTCTTGTTTATTTATGTTCTTATCAATTTGGTGCCCACATGACCATTCCAAGTCTACTGCAACAACACATTAGAATCTTTGATCCATCTATAGGCCAGAAAACATTGATAGAAACCAAATAAACATCGATCAAGTTCTATACTAGTTAGTCTTTGAGCCACACTGTGCCACCTAAAGTTATTGGATAACTCATTAGCTTTAATGACAAAGAAAAAATTATTGAAGAGTCTTGGGCTAGCAATTAGATAGGGTTAGACCTTTCAACCCTTGATTTTTCCTTTCACATCTTCTCTCCCATGTTCATGACCCTCTTCGAAGAGGAATAATTAGAAGATGGAGGAAAATTCCCTCACATTCCCCAATCGAGTCAAGTTTTATTTGGTTCCACTAACATTGACCGAGATCTATGCACCACGATCATCCTTGATCACAGTATCAAACCCACATAGGTTAGGAAAGTATTCATCACTCTCAATGAACAAATCTCAATTTTTCTAGTTGAGAAACTTTGATTGCCTTTACTAGTCTCCCTCCTCTTATCATCATTCCCACATATCCACATATGCTCTATTTTTCCAATAGATTACTATCTCATCTATCACATCCAAAGGCTATCCGAGAACAACCTCAAGAGGCCACGTGCATCTGAAATCACATGTTTATTTTCAGGTGTATAAACACCAATTTCAGCCGGCTATATGCATATTTATTCTTGTCTCTATAAATGGATGAAAAGTTGAAAGTATAACAATATTCTATTAAATCTCATGTTCTATTTTTGTAAGATCTTAGCAAGTTATTTTTAGTTACAACCTATCCTTTTATTTTATTAACAACCAACTTACTATCACAAAATACCTATAATTGTTTTATTTCTTTCTTTCTTTCCTCTTGGATGCTATGAATAAGAGCCTCATACTCAATTGTTTTGTTATTGCAAGTAAATTGAAATATTAAAGATATAAATAAATTTATTTTTTTGGATAATGCAACATGATTCCCCACCGCTCCATTATTACTTCTTGATCCATCAAAGTACAATTGCCACAAACCTTCATCTTGTTGGTCTGGTTTGATAGGGTTAGGAATTATAAAATTTTCTTCATGAATACAATACATTTCAAGACCCACCTCTTAAATTTTACTATAAGGATCAAAAGCATGCTTTTGAGTATCCATGCATCAAGTAATAAATATATAATTCCCTCAAGAAGTGTGGTTAGTTCTTGGTCAACCAATTGGTCTTCTTCATGGGTAAGTGCAGCAAGTTGGGGAACAAAAAGGGGTCATAAGTGGATGTCATATTGCAAATAATAGCATAAAATAAACTTATAGGGATTATTAACCATGCATACACTCAAAATTAGAAAACTTGTTTGAATATGAGTCATAGCATCTAGAATCTAGTTTCTAAACGACTATTTTTTTAAAAGGACAAGTTTAGCTATATTAAACACTCAAAATTCAATGACTTGGTATTTTTAAAAAATCATATAAGATTGTAGTCCGTTTGCCCATGATTTGGATGACCAAAAATTGATATATATATATATATATATATATATATATATATATATTTATTTATTTATTTATTTTCCTTTGGTGAAACATTATATGCCACTATATATCTTGGGATAGATTTTATTTTGTATCTTTTTAGCAATATTTTATTTTTATGATTATTTCGTGAAAGTGGTCTGAAAACATAAAGAAAACGGAGCACTTTTTGTTTTCCCACCATAACTTCATCAAAAATTATTGAAATCAAATAATTTTTTTTTAACGTGTATATAATTTTGCCACGGTTGGGATGGTATAAGTTTTATCACATTATGACAAGTGAAACAAAAAATTTAGTATTAAATGTAGACATGAACATTCACGGAAAAAGTGTCTTAAAGACCTAATATTAGTAAAAAATTATAAAATGATATTTATCATATTCTATTCACTTTAAAATCAATATTTCTACAAAGCTAACAGTCTCCCCTACATGATGGTACCATTTTTGTGACATGTTTTTGAATTTTGGCATGGTTCAAGTCCACGAAAGAGAAAATTTTATGTTTTGTTGTTTTTGATGTAAAATTCAGGATTTGATGTCCACTTTTTGGTCCCCCAACTTGTTGCACTTACCCTCATCCTTGATCATACAATTGGAATTAATGACACTATAAATATAAGGTTATATGTGATTTTTTGAGATGGGTTCAGAACTTATGGTAACTTTGGTGCCATACCTTGTTCTAAACAACATGTGAGACTAGTTTGATGATAAGTAACCTCCAATTTTGGTTATTGGATGTAAAATCTCTAGAAAGACACAAGGAAAAGAGAGGAGGAAGATCAATGATAAAAACATCTTGAGGAATAGATAATTTGGGGCATACATGCAAGGTTAATCTCAATCCTATAATGACTCCAAGGGTCTCTATGGGTGTTCCATCTAATTGAAATACTCCTTTGGAAAGAGGTTCTTATTACAGATCAAGTTTATCAACAATTTTTTAGGCATAAGTAAACTAGAAGCTCCTGAATCGATCATACAATTATGTACTAGGTTTTGACCTATGATCAATGAAACGTAAAAAGGAGGTGGTTTGAAATTCTTGATTGCTTGGGATTCTTGTAGACATTTGTTTCACCCCCTTAGTGACCCTACATATTAATCACATTATCATTATTAACACTATTATAGTTATCATAAGTCCATTATCCCTATAATCTAATTTACCATTATAAACACCCATTTACCCATGTATATTATAATTTACCCTCCCTAACCACCTACAAAAACCTAACCTAAATTATCCTACCCATCCTAACCCTCTAACCTCTTCCTACCTTGATACTTAACATCCCATCGTTCCTAAAACAACATCAATCCTCGGATGGAAAATGTACAAACATTTAGTTAAAAGAAAAGTGGAAGGGCAAGCTTACAGATCCATATATCAATGCATTACAAAAACTTAATAATAATGTAAAAAGCATAATAAACCAGATCTAAACCATGATAATCATATAACACAAGTTTCATTACATTCAAAGGAGGTCATCACAGACCATACCTCTTAAATAACAGATACTTAATCCCTATAGATCTTCCCTGATGAGAGATCCTAGCTATACCCTCCCATTTCAACCCTTGTTATAAACCCTAATGCCATATAGAGGCCTATTACATCCTTTAGAACCCTCAAGCACTAAGTTCTCTAACCCTAGCATTACTGCAACATTCTATTACTCAACATTTTACTCTCTATGCATTCTCTTCTCTCTTTTACTTTTGTGCCTTTCCTTTCTTTTGAGCATCTCTTTTTATAGGATCAACACCCACCGCCATGCCTTCCTCCTGAACAAGATCACATGCCAAGTGTCAATGTGGTCCTCCAATGGTGAATGATTATCCCTTTGCAAACCCTCCACTCTCTATAATGATGTCTTCGGGAATATTCCCATGGAATATCCTTTTCTTGACCTCAAGGTTCCAGATGGCACCTTATCCACTCAACACACCTAGTTGGGTCACATTTTTCCTCAAGTTCCTCTAGAATACCAAATATGGCTAATTCCTTTGAACCCAATGCTCTTCCTTCCACGTGCACCTGGTTTCTCCTAAACCCTTCTTAAAACTCTTTTTGTCTTGTGCTTCTCCCCCATGCCCTTCCCTCTCACTGGTCATGTGTGTGCGCACCCTTTGGTACTTAGCCAATATTCCAAGGCCCAACATCACCCCACACTAAGCTTGTTCTCCATCCTCGAAACATACTGCTTCTTCAAAGAATAAAGAATAGAGGGACCTAGACAATTTGAATGAAGAATGAAAGAATGAAGAATGAAGAATGAAGAATGAAAGAATGAAAGAATAAAAAGAACTTACTACTACGCAAGAGGAGTGGGAACTCCTTCCTCATTATCACCTCAATCTTCTCCTAGGCATCCACTTCACCCTATGCCTACCTGAAGTAGGTCACCCACTAGAGTGCTCACCTCCTCAAAGCTCAATTTTTTCACCCTTAGCATTCAACATATCTATAATTCCTTCTAATTACTTGCTAAGGTCATCCAACATGTCCATTTTATGGGTGATCTGGGGATACAACTCCTTAAGTCGGTTCTTAATCAAACCCCACAAGGCTTCGATCACTTCCATCTTCTTCTCAACCTTGGCTAGGATTTTATCCCACTCCACCCTATTTCCTTTATTCTTCTCTTGGAATTCTTTTAGATTTCCTCCTCATGTGTAGAAACTAGTATGCTTTACTACCTATCTCTGTCAGTGTAAGTTATCATACACATCCTCAGCCATTTTACGGTGGTGGTATTCATAGTGGAAAGGAGCTGGAATACCAAGTGATCTATTTCCCGATCTTAGTTTTTTTTCTTCCTCCTTTTGGCATGCCAATGCCTCTTCTACTGATTCCAATGTGAGTGATCACCTTTCCATGGTGAGGATGTGGGTTAAGTCTTCCAAGCATTACAAGGTTGACTTATATTATTTCTTTCTCAGGGAGGCCAAGTCTGGGTGCTTCAAGATTATGGCATCTGTAATCATCTCTATCTTCTTGTACACCTTGTGCACCTTTCCTTCTCCTCCCTCAATTCATGCCTTAATTGTGCACTGATCAGCTCCTCCTGCTTCAAATCCTTGCTTTTCTCAATGATTTCTTCATTCTTCTTCTCTAGTTCTTCCTCCAGACCCTTACTTTATCATTCCTCCTCGAAAGAGTCTCACCTCAACCTCCACCGACACCTTGTTGAGTGCATTACAAGACTTTCTCATCGGATAATTGTTGAGCATTCACTAGAGGGTTTACTCCCTTAGACTCTGGTATTTTCATCAAGCGCCTCTTGATTGAATTTGAATTTTGGCTCATCAACATGGGACTCAAAATCCCAAGATAACATCTTTCTTATATGAGGGTATGCACCCTCTTCTTCAAATGAAGACCATGCAAGGAGTTGGTTGGAAGGCATGATACTTTGGAAGGCATGTGCACGCAAGTACCTTATTTGGATCATTGATATAACCCATTCCTTGCTCTCCTATGCCACTACCACACCTTTTTCCTCATGTGTGCTACCTTAGGAAAGCTTACCGCCAGGTTGGGATCTCCACCCATGCTTCCATATTCCTTCTCTACACTCTCCTCTTCCATCTCCTTGAGCACTTCATCGTGCGTTTGCACTCCACCTCCTACTCCACCAAGTCCTTTATGATACCCACTACCTCCCTTTCCGTGACATCCTCTATCTACTCCTTGGTGAGGCTTGGGGTCCTTTGATCCTTAGTGTTCACCTCCTCACTTTCCCCCTTTTCATGAGTGTCTCCTTCATCCTCATCCTTCTCTTCATTCCTTCCTCCTTGAGAGTCATGTACATCATACATGGGATGGTCTTGAGCCTCTTCATGCTCATCATCATCCCTTTCACCCTTGTAAGCCTCCAGGATCTCCATTTCTTCTGAGTCCACCTTTTTTGCTACCTTCTACTTCTTCCTAACTAGTGATTCCAGTATAGGAGACTCTTCCTTCTCTTTTAACAAGTGACTCCTTCCTTGCTGGTGAATCTTCTTTTTTAAGGGGATTTTTTGCTCTCTAGCACTTCCTCTCCTCAGGTGTCTTCTCTTTTTCTCTTGGGGGACTTCTTTCTCCATGCATAGGTGCTTGGATTTTGCACTGACTCTGTGCACCTAGATTGATTGTGTTGTCTACATACTTGGTGCCTTTTTCTCAAGATCCTCCTCTCTCTCCCTCTTCCTTGGTGTGGCCTTCTTTCTTGTGGTAGGGTCTTTTGGGATTGAGACATCATTTTCCACATAGGCACCCTTCTCATATTTTGGCCTTATGCACGTAGGTATACCCTTGTTGTGGTTCTTCCAACAATAGGAAAGGTTACTTGGATTTCATCATATGCATGTCATGGGAGACATACTTCTCCACATAGGTGCACTTCTTTGGGTATATCAGAGTCTGTGTAGCTCATGGTAGTCTTGGTCCACCATGTTGAGATCAAACCTCAACTTTTTTCCTCCTTGAAGTGGTTGACCTGCTTGGAAGTATTGTGCAAGTGAAGGAGAAAGGTAATTTGCACCATGGGCTCTTGGTGTTGTCTTCCAAAGTGAACCTACCAATACAAAAATGTTGGTATACTACAAACTCAGATTCTCCTTGCACTAGAGATGGAAATTGCTTGGGTATTCTCCACTGGCCCCAAATGCATCACACATTCACTTATACCATTTCTCTAGGCAGTGCCTTGTGGGTGGTCATCATTGTTTCACAAGTATACTTCTCAAATATTTTTGTAGGGAGGGGTTCTCATCTGGGTACTCCCATACAAATTTTTTTAGCCCATCAAGCACTCCAATTTCTGAAAACATGATGGTAAGGAGGATGTTACCAAACATGATCTTCTCCCCATCACACATGCACTGATGATCTCTTTACTATGAATGCTTGAGAGGTTGTAGATGGTCCCCTCCGAGATCTTTAAAAAACATTCAACCATGCCTTGTTGATCTGGGTCCATCTTTCCTATCCATTTAGTTTTTTGACCAAGTGTGTGGCCATCCTCATTATAGGGTCGAAAATAGAGATGTCAAAGTACCGTGACCCCTTCTTATAGTCATAGGCCTCCACAATTTTCTTTATGGCCTCCTTGTCATCCAAGTCATCATCAAATGAATCTCCCTCATAGGTAAGACCAATAAATTTGGAAATTAGTTGGGGAGTTATCCTCATCCTTTCCTGAAGTAGAAATGGTCTTCATGTACACGTGACATTAGCCATTGGTACAACCACTCAAGTTTTCCAAAATAGGGAAACTCATAGAGTTACAATAACCGACCTTCTCCATCTTCACCTTTACTTCATCATCATAGATGGGAATTCCATCTGGTGTCCTCTTGTCTATAGGTCTAACCATTTCCAATGCCATCTCTTTCTCTGTGGTGCTCATTCGATGGTTGTAGTCACTTACAACCATATTTTTCTCATGTGAGACACCCATTCTTTTCCCAACAATATGCCATCTGGGTATTGCATTTCGCATGTACCATTCCTCATTGAAACTGGTGGAAACAACTTGTTTCCTTTTCCCTTTCCCTTCTTTGGTGAAATGGTGGTTACTTTCCTTGGTGCCATTTTCTTGTCAAAGGTTATTTTAAAAACTCTTTCTTCCCTCTGATCTTGGCTCTTCTTAACTTTGTGGCTCTACTCTTACATGAAAAATCCCTTCAATCATGTGCCCTAGCTTTGGAACCCTAACCTGGAAAAACCCTTCCTTCCACAAGATGGTGTATTCACTTACGGGTTTTGAAAACTCCAACAACCCTTTCCCTCATGCCCATGTACTATTTTTCCACCCTAGTTCATTAATCAAACTCATTATGCACTCAGATCTTCACAACCTTCTTTCATGTAACTTTTCTCAAGGATGCCCTAGTTTGCAAGAGCTCTTGATATCACAAATGCAATGTAACAATAATGTATCCCGACCTCTTACTTATAGTTTTTTCTTCTTTTTCATAATAAATGCAATGCCACCTACCATCATACCTTCATAATAAAGGAAGGATTTTTCCTTTAAGCCAACCTTCAATGCCTTTTACCCCCGTGCCCAATCCTACATGAAAAACTTCTACAACCTTTAGTGCATGCAAAAATCCTTACTTGACCAAAGATCCTTCACGTGCATGTGCTCACAACCGAAGAAGGCACTTCTTTTATCCTTACCCTGATTTTTGACATCACCTACCTCATGTTGTTCTGCTTTTCATCCTTTGTATGTGGTCTTTGTAAAGCTCTCTTGACACCAAAACTCCTTATGTCCACCTTTTCTACGCATGCTCTTCCAAACTTTACACTTTTGATTCTTCAATCTGGGCCATCGAAACATAGCTTCCACTACCAGCTTCCATTATTTGTCACATTACTCCACCCCACACTAAAATGGATGTGTGGTCCTCTGCACATAGAATTTTTTTGAAAATAATAAGTGGCTACTAGCACAAACACACAAAAAAAAAAAAAGAAAGGGAACAAACAATGAGAAGGGGAAACACAAGAAAGGAAAATGCATTAAAGGAAACCCTAGGCTAAATGGAAATACTACCTTATTTATGATTACACAAAAGCCTTATTTATAGTAGGGCTTTAGCCTACTCCCATTGAAATGGCTGGTAATCTCATCCCATCTAGTGCTTGTAACTGGCATGCACCTGAATCAAGGATGTATGAGATGATATATGGCCCTAACCAATGGAATTTTAGTTTCCCAGGATGGCACAAAATTTGGAGTCATAAAGCAAGACCATCTACCCAACCTTGAATTGTTTGTTTTTAATATGGTGATCATGCCATGCTTTTTTTGTCACACCTTTTAGTCTTTTGACTCCACCTAGCAAGTGATCACCTTTCATCCAACTGCATTAACTTCTCCATGCTGCTCTGTAGTGCTTTTCATCAGCTAACCCTCCTGTGTGCACAATACGTAGGGATGGTAGCATGAATTCTACTAGTAACACAACTTCCACACCAAACACCAATTGGAATGGTGTGGCCTTGTTCAATTTCTTATAGGTAGTCCTATATGCCCATAGTACAACTAAAACTTTTCATCCCAATCCTATCTTCCCACATCAAATTTTTGTTAGTGTGTGACTCAAAATTTTGTTAAATGCCTCAGCGTAGTTCCATTAGCTTGTGGGTGATATGGGGTAGTCTTATGGTGGGCTATCATGAATTCTGCCAACAAGATTCTAACTATCTCATTCAAGAAATGGGTACCCCTATCACTGTTAAACTCAATGGACATCCATATATTGATTATATTTTCCCACAAGAACCTAGTTGTTGTTGTTATTGTACAGTCCTTTATAGGTGTTGCCTCTACCCATCTTGTTAAGTAGTCAGTGCAAGTGATGATATAATGTGAACTAGTCCTTCACATGGTAGGTGAAATTGGTCCTACAAAATCAATGGCCCACTTCTCAAATGGTTTTTGCTAGCTATTCGGCCTCAAGGGAATCTCATCCCTTCTCCTGGTTTTCCAAGGCACTGGAAATGGTCACAGGCCTTGCAAAACTCAATGCAATCTTAGTAGATGCTTTCCCACCAAATCCCTACTAGTAGAATCTTTTCGTGGTGGCATTCCCTACATAGTGTCCTCCTTGTAATCCCACCATGTGCTTCCTCCATGATTGCAACATGCTCATGTTCCAACACACACCGATGAAAAACCTCATCATGGCTACCTAGTTTGTATAAGTCTCCACTGATTAACATGTAGGGCATGCACATGTATGGCTAACTATTTTCTTTCCAGAGTCTTCATTCCTTCAACGCCACACCCATTTTGAGAAACACAACAATATCTTCTAAGTCAGAGGGCGTGCATGCCACAACCTAAACAATTGCACATCATGGCATTATATCCTCAATGCTCTGTGCATCCTCCCCTAAGTCAATCCTTGACAAATGGTCAGGCCCTAAGTTACTCTTTCCTAGTTTCACAACAACTATAAACTCAAACTCTTGAAACAACAAGACCCACCGACATATGCCCTTGTAAAAATGGGCTTGTTCACCAAGTACTTCAATGCCATGTGGTCTGTGTAGAATATGAAGGGTGTTTCCAAAAGATATTCCTAAATTTTTGCAAAGTGCATAGATCATTGATAGTGCTTCGTGCTCAGTAGTAGTGTAGTTCTGTTCTGTTGGTGTTAACTTCCTGCTAGAAAAACACAAGGGGTGGTCAACAATCCCTTCTCTAGGTTGTGTTAAGACTACCCCAATCACCATCCTGAAGCATCAACATGTACATGGAATGGCTTATCCCAAGAGGGAAATGCATAATATGGGCACAGTGATAAGCCTATTCTTCAATGTATCAAATGTTGTCTGTTGTGCCTCTCCCCAAGTGAAATGCACTTTTGTGTTTTAGTAACTTCTCCAATGGCATGATGATCTTGGCATACCCTTAATAAATTTGGTAGTACCCCATATGCCCAAGGAATCCACACTGCGCTTTGGCTGGTAGGCTCCCCCAATCCCAATAATGAAAACTTTGGTGGGATCCACCAATCAAGCCTTCCTTACATATGATGCCCCAACAAGGGTTCCAAATGGAGTAGTGAAAGAGACATTTCTTGATGTTGAGGGATATGCGCAACTACCGACATCTTTCAAACATCAACCGTAAATTTTCACAATGGTATTTCACTAGTCCATACACTATCCAGTCATCAAGGTAGACTGAAGGAACTTATGGATAAAATCTTGAAATTCCTAGACCACTATGCGTGAAAACACAACAGTGCATTCTTTAGTCCAAAAGGCATGACCATGTAGGAAAAATTCCCCATTTAGTGGTGAAAGTTGTCTTTTCTTGGTCTTCCTTAGTAATTCTAACTTGATGGTATCCTGAGAATCCATCCGTGAAGGAATAGATTTCACACCCAGCCACTCCTTCTAGGATTTCCTCGAGTAAAAGGGGTTGGAAAAGGATCAATTACACATACCGCATTTAAGTCCCTGTAGTCAACACAAATCCTTATCCTTCCATCCTTTTTAATGTTGATGACCATGGGGCTTACCCATTTGATTCCTCCATACAGCTTCAATGATGCCTGATGTGATCATTTTTCTATCTCCTCCTTGACCCGGATGCACAAATTTGGATTCATTTGGTAAGGTCTCTTTGAATTGGGCACACACCCTCCTTTAACTTGATTTTCATTTCCCCAAGGAGTGGTGGATGCCTTTAAGCTCATGGTATCCACATGGAAATAAGTCCTGAAACTCATGCAATAGATCAATGATCTTCAAAACCTCCTTTGACCAATAGTCTCCAATAGTGGCCTCCTTAGGTTCCATTTTTGAACCAATGTTAACCTTTTTTTTTGAGGGCTCATGGTAGGCACACACTTTCTCATCAACACTATCCATAACTTTCACACATGTACCTTAGTATGGTTAACATCCAAATTTTCCATCTCTTCACCATCTATCACATAGACCATCTTTCCCTTCTCTTTCTCCATGCATGTGCACTCAAGTTGCATCTCTTTGACTCTTCCTCATCAAAGCATGCTTCCAAACTAGGTTCACCCAATAAATCCAAGTATTCTATCTTCTTCCATGGCACTATCTCCCATCGTTAGGCACTTAACAACCTATAACACCTTATCCACCATGATGGCTTGGTGCTCTCGATATTCAAAATATCAAGGAGGTCACCATCATCAACTCTTACCAATTTCCTATCTGATGGCACATCTGAGTGAATGTACCATGTGTGCACAACCTTGTAAAGTGGAGTACAACTTATGCACCCATAGAGAAGGTGGAAATGCTTATGCCTTCCATCCAGGCCTTCTCACATGCTTGGATGTGAAATGAGGTGCTCCTTCCCATGATAGTCTTGTATGATAGTGGGTGTATTGCTTTGGGAAAACCTAACAGAGAATGTGATTCTCACTTCACGCCACTCTAGAAGGCTATCATGATGGGTCACCCACCAATGTGCATGGTCTCCCGAGTAAGTTATAGCTGAGCATCCTTCTTCTTTGATCTCACTTTTCCACTGGGTCTCCATCTCTCATAAGAAAACATCAGGGTTGGCCCCTCCAAAGTAACTTGGAAACTTCTTTTTCCTCCCAAGGTGCTTGAATGAATGTGACTTCATTACTCTTGTAAAGATCCTCTTAATTTCCACCCAATTAACTCATAAGTCCTTGTGCACCCAATTGTCACATGCACACTAGTGTATCACTCATAGATTGAGCATCTTCAAACTGAATAACTCCTTCCATAGGATTAATCACCTCAAGGTCCTGATAGAGTGCACATAGATCTTATCAAGAACTTCTTTTCCCAAGGGCTCAGTATAGGGTGTTGACTTCCCATGGTCAAGGGGATGATTACCCATTCTTCCTTGTTCTCAAAACTTATGTACCCTTTATTGAACCATAGGTTAACATTGTTCTTATAACACCAGGGGCACCCAAGTAATGCTGGAAATTTCTACCTCGGCTAACTAGCACCAAGACTTGAAATCCCCAGTGAATTTTTCCCCTTGGATAGTGATAACATCTTTTAAAACACCAATGGGCATCTCCTTTGTCTTGTTAGCCATATATAAACACATTTGAAGATGATTGTAATGGGGCCTTCCCATTTGGTTCCAAGCATCTAGGTGAGAACATTGACTTCACGCCCGTGTCAATCAGAATATTACTTAGGAGCCATCCATCCACAAAAACATTTAAGGTAATCTCCTTATCATAGTCAAGGTTATGGGGAGGAAGGTTAGCATGTAGAACCTACCTCTCGCTGCTGCTCAGCACGTGTGGTAATTTTTCCCATAACCATTCCCCTAGAAAAGGAATGATATTTTTCTGCCTTAACATTTACATACTTCCTTGACCTCATCCTAGATCCTTCTATGGAGCCTCAACACTCTTCCTTTTTCTAACTACCTTGACTACTCCTTTAGGCATTGGATTTCTCCTTGTAGGCTTTGAATTACATCCATGGTCTCTGATACACCTTTTGATGAGTAGGGTCTGGATAACTTACCATACAACACCTCTTCTCTTGTAACCAAAGTGGCTTTTATCTTGGTGACTCCCTGCATGCATGCATAGCATTTAGCTCATGTTGTCATCACCAAGTACAAGTTCTAGTTCTGACTCACGTGCCACCCTTGGCATCCATTGTGAGTCAACCTTCTTTATGCTTACCATTTCGGTGCCTTTTTCTTTCTAGTGTTGTTGGATCATATGTTCAAATAGCTCTGGACACTCCTCATACTTGTGCTTCTTTCCACACCAAGAGCATTGCAATAGATCAAGACATTCACGCTTATAGTGCTCGTAGATCCACAATTGTAACAAGTTCCATGCGGAACTCACTTCTTCCTCCTCCGTGGTTCCATGACCATGAAATCCTCCTCTAAAACCTCTTCCACATGCCCCTCCATCTATGTGCCCTTCATAGTGATGACCATCATCCTTGGAATTATTTGTGAGGTTGGTTTGGCACACCAATATCAATGGACATCATGTATCTAGTCAATCAATCTACAATCCTTGGTGTCATGAGTAGTAGAGGTGAAAATATTGCAATAGCAAGACACATTCTTATGGATCATGCATGCTGCTACATAGTGGACATCTACTTGCATCATGATCTCCATGGAAAATCTCATAGTCCACTATTATGGTGCATACCGATCTCGGGGAAATTATCCTTTGTATGCCCCTCCCTCCTCACAATATATGCACCATAGGCCACTACAAGTCTCATGCACCGAGTTTGTAGATAGATTCTCTAGATTCTTTTCCATTACAATTGAGCTTCAAGAAAAGGGCTAACACTAGTATCACACTTCTAATAGCCTCAATGTGCAAGGCAGCCTTCCAAGGCCTCACGGGTCTGTGAAAGTATTGTGTGAAAGCACTCTCCTAAAAGGTGTTATCAACCCTCCGAAAAACCATTGAGCATGTTGGGAAGGATGAATATCATAAGAAAATTTGAAAAGAGAGTCTTAAAATGTGTCATATTCCTTCACACTCTCTATCATACCTTTTTGAATCTCCTTCAGACACTAATGTTTCTTTTGTTCAAACTCAAGGATATGAAATTTAGCTAAGAAGGCATTTCACAACATGGTGTAATCTACCACTATTTGTGGGGGTCATACTTTCGGTACCAACTATGTACATGTGCCCTTCCAACATCATTGTAAAC
Organism: Taxus wallichiana var. yunnanensis; assembly: GCA_018340775.1. Lineage (NCBI taxonomy): Eukaryota > Viridiplantae > Streptophyta > Pinopsida > Cupressales > Taxaceae > Taxus > Taxus wallichiana. Next base: position 18,510,398 of record CM031239.1, on the reverse strand, counting down.
TTGACTTACCTTCCATTTTGGGGTAGTGATCCCCTTCACATGTGCCATAGCAGCTCACACTTGTGTACATGCTCTACAACATCCTCAACACCTTTGTAGTCTGGTAGATGTAAAGACATTTCAAAAATACTTGCTGAGGTGGTTGAGGCCCATGTCCCTGATCTAGAACCTTAATTTTCTCTCCGGTGTTTCCTCCACCACTAGATCCAACTAGATCCACAAGTTCTACTCCTCCTGATCCACCAGATCCTCTAGGTCCACTAGGTCCACTAGCTCCTATTCCACCAGATCCACCTCCCATAGCTAGTAAGTAAAGGCCCTAAAGTGGTTGCACCTAGTGTTCTCATTGTCATGCTGAACTATGCCAATAATTTGTGATATTGCACCACTACTATATGTGTGTCTCGTGCCACTTCTAGATGTGATACCCAAGCTTTGTGTACCTTAATTTTCCCAAATGTCATTCTAGACAATATACCTCAAACATAGGAAATGATTGTGTAGCCATAGATGTGCCAAATGAAAAGTTATACCTCCTAGGTTGATTGGTCACTTCCACCAATACCAACTAGGTTAGTAATACTTATCTCTGGATTTGGAAAACTAAGTGCTAGGGGTTGGTCACAGGTGGATTAAATGCATGCCGATGGATCTCCTTTCTCCAAGTGATGAAATCTCATCAAAAGCTGAAGGGGTCTCTCTCCCATGCTTGCCAAGATGGGGTAAGCATAGAATGCTCAAGCTCCACATCCTCTATGTGAACCTCAATTCCTTCCCATACAACATCTACCTCCATAAATCCATCACTCCTACAACTTTTCATTGTCTAACTAACTCCCTTTTCATGCTTCACTATACTTGAGTCGTCTCTCTTCCCTCTCCTTTTCAACTGTAAGGTCCACCATCTTCCTCCACCCTAGCTTCCTCACCCAACACTCAAAAGAATCTTAGCTGACCATAGGAAATGCTTCCAAACTTAGTGTAATGATCAAGATCTTTATGGCTAAGGGAATAACACACAAAAATGATCCTCTAGGCTCCCTTAAGAACTCAAACTCAATAAACTCTATGGAAAGAATACATAGAAATAACATATTCCAGGGTATAACTAGTCAACACTCTTCTCCACCAATGATCAACAACACATGTCCAAGTCAGATCAGCATCCTATAGCCTCTGATATTCATCTTGGGTCCACACATGAGATCTATAATACCATGCTTGATCTAGATGTATATGCCAAAATCCATTCATACAACTCCACTGGAAAGCAAAAAAGAAGGTCTCATATAACTCATGATACAAGTGCTCTTCTACCCATTTATGTGCATCAAAATTAGGTCAATACTAAATCTATGAGAAAACTCATCCTCCATGCTCTTAAACCATGCTTCAATATTTTCCAAGGTCAAGTGCTTTGTCATCATGCATCATTCTCAAAACTTCAAAAAGAGGTCCTGAAAATGGAACCAAGATGTAGTCATTTTTATCTACCCTTAATATTAACTTTCTAAACCCCCAAGCGTGTTGACCTATCACCCATTGGAGCACTTGGGCACTCACCTGAGGCATGTGTGGGCACCGAGCCCCTCTTTTATGTGAGCATTATGAGAAGGTTTTTTCCATTGAAGGAGGATGATTTTACAAAATGATAAGTACAAACATTTAGTTAAAAGGAAAGTGGAAGGGGCATCTTACATATCCATATATCAATGCATTATAGAAACTTAATAACAATGTAATAAGCATAATAAATCAGATCTATAACCATGATAATCATATAACACAAGGGTTTACACCCTTAACATGATATACAAAATGAAACCCTTATATATATATTCATTGGTAGCCACATTACATTCAAAAGAGGTCATCACAGACCATACATCTTAAATAATAGAGACTTAATCCCTACAAATCTTCCCTGATGAGATCCTAGTTATACCCTCCCATTTCAACCCTTGTTATAGACCCTAGTGCCATATAAGAGGCCTATTACATCCTTTAGAACCATTAGCACTAAGTTCTCTAAACCCTAGCATTACTGCAACATTCTATTACTCAACATTTTACTCTCTATGCATTCTCTTCTCTACTTTTGTGCTCTCTTCCTTGCTTCTGAGCATCTCTTTTTATAGGATCAACACCCACCACCATGCCTTCTCCTAAGAAGATCACAAACCAAATGTCAATGTGGTCCTCCAATGGTGAGTTGCTTATCCCTTTGCAAGCCCTCCACTCTCTGTAATGATGTCTTCTTAGGAATATTCCCTATGTGGAATATCCTTTCTTGACCTTCAAGGTTCCAGGCTTGCACCTTATCCACTTAGCATGCCTATTCGTATCATGTTTTTCCTCAAGTGCCTCTAAAATGCTGAATATGGCTAAGTCCTTTGAACCCAAGGCTCTACCTTCCGTGTGTGCCCTGGTTTCTCCTAAACCCTTCTTAAACCTATATGTCATGCACGTTTATCCCCTGTATGCCCTTCTCCTTCACGAAATCAAATATATTGAGGAAAAACTTGAGATCATACAAGAAGAATGAGAATCCACAAAACATTTCTAGTTTGACTATTTCAAAGAAATTTAGCTTACTACAGCCCTAGCCTAGGCCACCTATCAAGAAAATCATGATCTCTCTATCCCTCTTGAATTCTAATATTATTTTCATTATCTTATTTCATTATAAAATCACTTAATTACAAAACATGAGTTGACATTCATTGAGGAAGCCCACTGGTTCCCGTGATTGGCCTTTTTTGAGAAACGTGGTTAATAATTATCTAATATCCATATTTTTAGTTGTCTTTGCATATATTTATTCTCTTGGAGAAAGGATAATTCTCTGCATTTTTCATGTATCCATTCATCGCAACATTGTATTTATCGGCATGTGTATCGGTAAATGCTTCTTTATTTAGAGTTTTTCTATTTTAGTATAACGGTTGTTTAACCGAAATTCACCTCAAACACTTATTTTGGATTAGGTGTATTAGTAAGCACAACTTTAGATGGCCTTTTGGGTGGTTAGATAAAAAATTTGAAGATTAGAAAAATATTATTGCAAAACATCCTTTCGACTTAGAAGAGAAAGAATCCCATATTGTGACATTAACCTCGGTTTACTTCATATGATCAAGAATATTCAAAGAGAGAGTACTAACCTCCTAGTGTAATTTTTCAAAATAATATCTTCTTATAATGATGGTATCAATATTGGCATCTCTCGCTAACCTTGAGCTTTTGTAGACTGGTTTTTCCGTTTACCTTATTGATTTTAAAGTAGAACATCACTTTGTAATATTGGAAAAAAATTAAATTACCCTTACCAGTTGGCTGATCCACCTCTATTTCTCTCTTCTTAGACCTTTTTTCATTACCACTAAATTATAACTCTTATTTTTCTAATTTTACATATGATTTACTCCAAAAAAATCATTCACTTGCTAATTTAAAAGTGCAACATCCTAGTGCACCAATTCTTAAGGAACCTCTTGTTGGGATGGGGTTTCAACTGATGAATTTTGAGTCATATAAGTAGTTTTCACCATGAAATGTTGATTCGAGAGAACCATTTGAAAAATAATTCTAGTTATGAGATATATTACAAGGATAACACCACTCATAATCTTATATCAAATTGTTTTGGATAGGTATAATTAATTTTGAGGTGTTAGCAGCATTGGGGTCGAATGTTTAGATAAGATTAACATTAGTAAACTGATTCTAGCTTTGCATAATTTTTGGAAAGGAGACATGTTTTTCTTGTTGAGAGGATAGTGGGGTATAAAACCTTGTGCTTGTTGTCTTTTGAGGGTAACTACCTCATTCCCAAAATATTTTAGTATTCTCTTCAACTCTTGATAGTCATTTGATTAGTTTGGGGTTACATTAATTTGACTCAAAGGATGAGAAATATGTTTTGGAATTAGAGCTATTATAGGTGTTTGAAAGGAAATGGGAGGAGGAATTTTGTTGGGCCTCGAAGATTGGCTAAGTGCAAAAGGTGCGTGGGCACACGTAACCTATTTGAGGAAGGATGTGTGGGTTGAAGGCATGCAAAGTAGGGTTCTAGAATGGTTTAGAAAAACACGCGGTGCTCATGCGTAAGACAAAATGAGTTTTAGGAATTAACCATATTTGGAGTTCCAAGTAGCACATGAGAAAATCATGAACCACCTAGCATGCGGAGTGGATAAGGTGCCATCCTAGGAGCTATAGGATCAAGAATGGAATATTATATGTATGCAATGGAAGGATCTAGAAAGACATCATTACAAAGAGTGGAGATCTAAGATCAAAGGAAGCATGCTCCATTGGAGGACCACATGGACACTTTGAAACTGATCTATTATATCAGGAAGGCATGGTGGTGGAGACTAAATCTATATATGGAGATGCTCGGGTAAAATAAGAGAGACACAAAGAGAGAGACACACACTAAGAGCATCATCATAAAAGCATTGGATATGTGAAGATCAGTAGGAACAATACAAGAACATTTGGGTTGGGATTAGGAAAACTGTAGGAGAGATGGTATATCTAGAGGGATGGGTCTCAGTAACTCTTGGGCTTTTGTATGGTGGAAAACATAGCTTAGGTTTCTAATGAATGAATCTAGTTTGCATTGTTATATTGTCTGTTATGACCTTAATGAATGTAATGTGGTTATTAAACTTGTTAAAATGAATATAAGATTTTGTTCTAAATAATATATGTTGTTCATAGTCATAAAGCCTAGTGTATTTCCTTTGTGTTATGAATCAGTTTTGTATTTTGTTATATACTTCTCTTTTATGGATGCATTGATATGATAACTCATCCCTAGACTCTTAGAATAAATGCATGGTTCTTTTCTTTCCTACATCTAAATCTGTCATTAAGGATGTTTTCTCATGAGACTCATATAAAGGAGGGGCTCAGTACCCACACATGCCTCGAGTGAGTTCCTAGCGTCCCTTTGGGTGATAGGTTGACACACATGGGATTAGACTATTGTTCTAAGGGTATAAAAATGGATACATCTTGGTTTTATTATAGGGACATGAACCTGATTCTCTCGGGTGAGAGCCAAGTATCCTAACCAGCTAGACTACAATGAAGATGGGAAATCAACACCCTATACTGAGCCTTTAGGAGAGGAATTAATTTACAAAATCTATGTGTGCTCGATCAAATATCCCGAGATAATTCATCCCATAGAGGGAATTATCCAATTTGAAAATGCTCGATCCTTGAGTGGGTAACTAGCATGGCATGTGACAATTAGGCACATGGGACTTATGAGTTGATTGGGTGACAGTTGAGAGATATGTAATAAGGGTAATGAAGGTGTTCTCAGTCAAGTGCCGGAAGGGAAGAAGTTGTTGAGTTACTCGGAGGAGCATACCCCGAAATTTTCTTGTGAGAGATGGAGGCTTAGTGGAAGAATGAGGACGAGAGAAGGAGAATTCTCGGTTATAACCTACTCGAATTGCAGCGCATTGGTTGGATACACATCGGGAAAAAGAGAATGACTAGAATGACGTGCGGTAAGAGTCACAATTTCATAAGGTTCTCTAGGAGAAACATGTCCACTATCATCCAAGACTACCATGGTAAAGAGACTACCTCATTTCATGTCCAAGCATGAGAAAAGTCATAGATGGGAAGAACAGAAGCATTACCACCTTCATTATGGGTGCAAAAGTTGTATTCAACCCTACAAGGTTGTGCACATGCATGGTATATTCATTCAGAGATGTGTCATCAATTAAGTAATAGGAAGGAGTTAGCGGTCAACGCATTCAAGATTTCGAGTATAGGAGTACAAATCCATCGATAGATAAGGTGTTACAGGTAATCAAACACCTTACAATGGGAAATAACACTATGATGGAAGATAGAATATAGGATATATTAGGAGAACCTTGTTTAGATACAATTTTTGATGAAGAAGAACTAGAGGAAGTATAGATTGAGCTCGCGTGAAGGGAAAAGAAAATGAAAAATGGTCTATGCAATAGATGGTGAAGAGATGGAAATTTTGGATGTCAAACATTCCAAGGCACGCACAAAGTCATAGATAGAATTGATGAGCGATTACGTGCCTACCATGAGCCCTTGAAAACAAATAAGGTTAACATTGGGAGAGAGAGAACCTAAGGAAGCTATTATTAGGGACTATTGGTCAAAAAAAGAAGTTTGAAAGGTCATTTATCTATTACACAAGTTACAGGATTTGTTCCCTCATGGGTACCATGAACTCAAGGGCGTCAACCATTCCTTGGGGAGATGAAGATCAAGTTGAATGAAGGTATACACCCAATTTGGAAGAGGCCTTATCGGATGAATTCGAATTTGTGTGTACGGGTCAAGGAAGAAATAGGCAAGATGATGACATATGGTATCATTGAGGCTATGGAGGAATTATAATGGATAAGCCCAATGATCATTAGTATCAAGAAGGATGGAAGAATAAGGATCTGTGTGGAATACAGGGACCTAAATGCAGTATGTGTCATTGATCCTTTCCCAACCCCTTTTACTAAAGAAATTCTGGAGGGAGTGGCCGGGCTTGAGGTCTACTATTTTATATATGGTTTCTTAGGGTATGACCAAGTCAGGATTGCAAAGGAAGACCAAAGAAAGACAACTTTCACCACTAAATGGGGAATTTTTTCCTACATGGTTATGCCTTTTGGATTAAAGAATGTTCCTGTTATGTTCTCACGCATCATGGTAAAAACATTTCAAGACTTTATCCATAAACTTCTTCAATTTTACCTAGATGAATGGACTATGTATGGGTTGGTGAAAGACCATCGTGATAATTTGAGACTGATGTTTGAGAGATGTCAACATTTGAGGATATCCCTCAACATTAAGAAATGTGTCTTTGCTACTCCATTTGGAACCCTGTTAGGACATATTATATGTAAAGAAGGCTTACTAGTGGATCCCACCAAAGTTGCAGGTATTGTGGAATTGGGGGAGCCTACTAGTTAAAGTGCAATGCACAGATTCCTTGGACATATGGAGTACTATAGGAAATTCATCAAAGGGTATGCCAAGATTGTTGCACCCTTGGAGGAATTGCCAAAAATTAAGAGTTCCTTTCTTTGGGGAGAGGTGCAACAGAAGGCATTTGACACTTTGAAGGATAGGCTTGTCACTACACCCATACTACACTTTCCTTCTTGGGATAAGCATTTCCATGTGCATGTTGATGCCTTAGGAACAACCATGGGAGTAGTACTAGCACAACCTGGTGAGGTAATTGTTTACCCCCTTGTGTTTTGCAAGTAGGAAGTTGACACCAAAGAGAAAAGTATTACACAACTATTGAGCACAAGGCACCTTTGTCAATAATCTATGCGTTACATAAGTTGAGACAATACCTATTGGAAAGACCCTTTATATTCTATATAGACCACATGGATTTGAAATACTTAGTGACTAATCTCATTTTACAACGGCGTATATGTCGTTGGGTCTTATTATTCCAAGAGTTTCAGTTCACGGTTGTTGTAAAACTAGGAAAGAGAAATTTAGGACCTAACCACTTATCAAGGATTGACTCAAGGGAGGACACGCAAAGCATTGCGGATACCATGCCAGACATGTAACTATTTAGGTTGCAGCATATTCCTTAGATTTGGAAGATATCACATTATTATTGAAAATGGTTACGGCATCGATCGATGGGATGAAGGCTCTAGAGAGGAAGTAGTTAGAAATACGCTGCGCCTACATGTTGATTAATGGAGATCTGTAAAAGTTAGGACATGATGAGGTTCGTGTCGATGCATATTGGAACATGAGCACGTGTAAATTATGGAGGAAGTGCATGGTGGGATTATAGGAGAACACTATGTAGGAAATGCAACCGCAAAGAAGATTCTACCAAAAAGGATTTGGTGGGAAACCATCTACCAAGATTGTATTGAGTTTTGCAAGGCCTGTGACCATTTTCAGTTCCTGGAAAACCTAGAAAGAGGGATGAAATTCCCTTGTGACCAATATCCAGCACTGAACCATTTGAAAAATGGGAAATCAAATTTGTAGGGCCAATTTCTCCAGCCATGCGAAGGACTGGTTCATGGTATATCATTACTTACACTGATTACTTAACACGATGGGTAGAGGCAGCACCTATGAAGGATTTCACTACAATGACAACTACTATATTTTTATGGGAGAACATAATCAGCAGGTATAGTTTTCCTTTGAGCTTGACTAGTGATAGGGGTACACATTTTCTCAATGAAATGGTCAAGATTCTACTAGCATAATTTATGGTGGCCCATCACAAAACTACCCCCTATCATCCACAGGAAAATGGAACTGCTAAGGCATTTAACAAAATACTAAGTCACACATTGACCAAGATCTGTGATGTCGGAAGACAAGATTGGGATGACAAAGTATCAACCGTTCTATGGGCATACATGATAAATTACAAGAGGTTGAACAAGGCCACACCATTTCAATTGGTGTTTGGTTCAAAGGTGGTTTTACTAGTTGAATTCATATTACCATCTCCATGTATAGCGAGCATAGGAGGGTTAGATGATGAGAGAATATAGGAATAGAGGATTGATAAGTTGATGCAATTAGACAAAAGGAGATCACTTGTTAGATGGAGTCAGAAGATAGAAAAATCAAGACAAAATGCATGACATGATCATCATATCAAAAACAAGTAGTTTGAGGTTAGGAAGATGGTGTTTTTATATGATTCTAAGTTTCGCGCCATCTGGGAAGTTGAAATTCCATTATCTAGGACCTTATATCATCTCATACATCCTTAATTCAGGCACTTACTAGTTACAAGTGCTATGTGAGATGAGATTACTGTGTCATTTCAATGGGAGTAGGTTGAAGCCCTACTATAAATAAGTCTTATGGGTGTTTTTAACAAAGGTAGTATTACCAGTTAGCTTAGGATTTCCCTTTACACTTTTTATTTTCTTGTGTTTCCCTTTCTCATTTCTTGTTCCTTTCTTTTTGTTCCATTTTACGTCTTGTGTGCCAGTAAACAAATTATTTTCTAAAGTTGTGTATGTGTAGAAGACCGCACATCTATTTTAGTGTGGGGTGGAGTAATGCAAAGTAAAGTATAAGCCAATAGTGAAATTTGAGTGGCCCAGTAGAAGTAAGCACGTAAGATTGAGAAAGTGTGTGAGGAAACTATGGATAATGAATTATGGTGTCAAGAAGGTGTAACCAAGACCACTTACAAAGAAGGAAGAGAACAGGGAACAACATGAGGTAGGTAAGGGTAAAAATCAGGTAAAAGACAGAATAAGTGCCTTCAGCGTTGTAGACACACACGTAAGAGTCTTTAGTCAGATTGGATTTTTGCATTCCAAAAGATTGTATATGGTTTTTCATGCAAGATTAGGCACATGGGTAAGGGTGCTTAAGGCCGCTAGTGGAAAAAGATGAATTTAATGCTATGTACATTGGTTGGTGGTATAACATTTATTGTTAGAGAGAAGAAAAACTATAAATATGAGTTGGAAAAGTCATTATTTTACCTTGCTATTACGAAGTTGAAGTTCTCTTGCAAACTAGGGAATTTATACAGATTTGTGTGAAGGAAGAAGAATTAGAGAGATCTAAGTGTGTGACTAGGGTGGATCTGCAAACTAGGAGGAAGGAGTACACATGCATGGGAAGAAATTGTTTTAAGTGCACTATCTTGTGGAAGGGTTTTCCTATTTAGGGTTTTGTAGCTAGGTCATGAAAAGAGAATAATTTCTTCACGGAGTTAAACCCTAGAATTGAGTAGAGTAGTAGAGCAGAGAAAGAAGGAGATTTAAATTTTAATCAGATAAGAAGAATGGCACCAAAGAAGGTGACCATTTCACCAAAGAAATGGAAGGGAAAGGGTAAAGGAAAAAAATCTACTACCGTCACTAGATCCAATGAGGAATGGTATGTAGAATTGCATTACCCAAATGGAGTGTTGCTAGGAAACGAGTGGGTGTTGCACTTGAGACAAATGGCCATGAGAGATTACAACCATCGCACGAGGACTACGAGAGAAATAAATAGCACTAGAGATGGTTTTCCAACTAACAAAATGACACCATATGGAATGCAAATATATAGTGATGAGGTGAAAGTAAAGTTGGAGAAGGAATGTCTATTAATCGTATGAGTTACCTTATTTTGGAAAGCCCGAAAAGGCTATATCGGTGGTTGATATTATGCATACATGAAGACCACTTCTACTTTGTAGGCCGCAAGATGCTCATAACACCTCGGTTGATATCTAAATTCACGGCCTAAATTGTGAAGGGGAATCTATAGATGACAATTTGAGTGATAAGGAGGTCATCAAGGAAACTATGGAAGCTTACGACCACAAAAAGGGTTTGCATTACTTTGACATCACATAAATTCTAGACCCTATTATGAGGATGGCTGCACACTTGGTCACCAAGCTTAATGATCAATAAATATGGGCACAAGTAAACAAGGCATGATTAATGTATGCCGGAAGATCTCGTAAGGAACCATCTATAACTTACCCGTATTCATTGTGAATGAGATCATAATTATCACACAAGAATGGGAAAAGATATTATTCGAAACATTATCCTCACCATCATCTTCTCGACTATTAGAGTTTCCGATGGGCCAGAGAAGTTCATTTGGGAGTATCCATAAGACAATCCCTCACTGCGAAAAGATTCATGAATTATACTTGTGAAACCATGATAGTCACTCACAAAGGGCACCTAGAAAAGTGGTACAAGTGAATCTGTGACACATTTGGGGATGAGTGGAGAATCCCTGAGTAGTTTCCCGCACTCATGGATGTGGAGGAAGAGTTTGTAGTTTATCAACATTTCTGCATTGGTAGTTTTACATTGACAAATGGGACTAAGAGCCCATTGTGCAAGCTACCCTTCTCCTTCACCGTACAATACTTCCAAGCAGGGGTCAACCAGTTTAAGGAGGCTAAAAGGCTAAAGTTTGACCTTAGTGAGGTAGAACAATATCACCATGAGCTACGCCAAAATCTTGTATACCCTAAGAATCATACATATGTGGAGCAAGATGTCTCCCACGAAGTACAAATGATGAATCCAATAACATTGTCGATCGTCGAAGGGTTGCATCAAGGTTATATCTCAGTGCATAAGCCCTAAGTTTGAGAAAGGTTCCTATTTGGAGAGTGATGTCTCCATTCCAGAAGACCCCATAGGTTGGAAAAAGGTCATGCTAAAGAATATGGAAAGAGAATAGGTACATTAGAAGAAGGCACCAAATGTGTAACCTGCACAATCGGTTGGCGCGCTGAAGCATTCACAAAGCCTAGTACTTATGCACACAAGAATAATTCCTAGGTTAAGGAGAAGATCTCGAGAGGAAGAGGTGCCAAAGCATGAAGGACCTCTCACACATGAAGAATCACCAAGGAAGATGTTTCTATTAAGGAGAAGGATAAGGAATAATCTCCTATACTAGAGTCACCAATTAGGAAGAAGCATAAGGTGGTGAAAAGGTAGACTCTAAATAAACAAAGAGCCTAGAGGCCTACATTCGCAATAGGGATGATGACGATCCCAAGGGAGGTCAAGAACATCCGGTATATGATGTATATGACTCTAAGGAGGAGGAAGATGAAGATGATAATGATGAGGAAACAAAGGATCAAGGCAAGGGGGTGAGTGAAGAGGTAAGCACCAAAAATAAGGGAACCCCAAGCCTCACCAAGGAATGAGTGGAAAAATCCATGAAAGAGAAGTTGTAGGAATCATTAAGGATTATTTGGAGCAGGAGTTGGAGTAGAGCACAAATGAAATTATGAAGGAAATAGAAGAAGAAAGAATTGGAAAGAATAGGGCAGCATGGGTGGGAATCCCAATTTGGCGGTAAGCTTCCCAAAGGCTGCATAAATAGGTGGAAATGACATAATGGTAGCACAAGAAAAAGGAATGGGATACATCAATGATCCAAGAAAGGTGTTACATGCGTGCTTCCAAAGCACCATACCAACATAAAAAATCTTGGCTATGACTTCATTTGATGAAGAAGGACCATATCCCCAAACTAGAAAGATGTTTTCTTTGGCATTCGAGTCCCACGTGGATGAACCTATGTTTGAAGTAAGGTAGGGAGCCCTAATGAAGGTGCCAGAGAAAAAGGAGTTAATCCCTTGGTGAATGCTCAATAATTGTCAGATGAGTAGGTCTGTAACATGCTCAACAAAGTTTCAGTTGAGATTGAGGCTAGACTATTTGGAAGGAATGATAGAGTGAGATTCCTGGAGGAGGAATTGGAGAAGGAAAAGAAGGATCTCATTGAGAAGAGAAAGGACTTGAAGCAAGAAGATATTATCAACGTGCATTTAAGACATGCACTTAAAGAGGAGAAAACAAGGGTGCATGAGCTACATAAGAAAATTGAAATGATTACGGGTGCTATTGTTTTAAAGCATCCTAACCTAGTGCCTCCCGAGAAAAAATATGAAGCAAGCTTGTTGTGTTTGGAGGATTTGACCTACATCTTCATGATGGAAAGGAGACCACTTACCTTAAAGACTTCGGAAGAAGCATTGGTGCGCCAAGATAAATAAGAGAAGTTGAATTTTGTCTAGATTGTTGCTTGATATACACAACTCCTTACAGAGGTAAAGGTTTCCACGCAAGTGAGTTCTTTGAAGCTACATATAACAAGGGCACGATAGAGATAGAGTGGAAAGCATCCTGGTTGCCACACATGAAATGGAACTCAAAGATTTTCAAGAAAATAATAAGGGGAAAATATCATAAAGGAATTAAATCTGGCTGAGTTATAAAAGAATTCAAAATCTATAGATACCTTGCAAGGCTCGATTAAAAGCCACTAAAGGAATTATACCCCGGATCACCCACAAGATGGACATACTTGATGACTTGGGAAAATTTTGGGAAGTATTATTGAGACAATGAGTGCCAATGGTAGGAATTAAGTTTGAGGAGGTGAGTGCCTTAGTCAAAGACCTCTGTCAAGCAAGCAAAAGTGAGGTTGACACCTAGGAAAAGCTAGAGGCAAAAATAGGGAAGGATTTCCCTCTCCTCCTTCAAAAATAAGCATTGTTCTCTCTCATTTTCCCCATTCTTCCATTATTTCTCCCAATTCTTCATTCCTTCAATATTTTTCCCCTATTCAGAGTCTTCCCTTCTTTATTCATAGAAGAGAAGTGTTTATGAGGTTGGAGAATAGGCATAGTGTGGGGTGATGTTGGGCCTGAGAATATTGGATAAGTGCAAGAAGGCATGTGGGTGTGGGAGATCTATTTGAAGAAGGGAGCATGGGTTGAAGGCACATAAGGCGAGGGGATCTAAAAGGGTTTAGAAAAACACATGGTGCATGTGCATAAGAAAAATGGGTCTTATGACTTAGCCATATTCAGAGTTCTAAGAAGAACATGAGAAAATCATGACCCGCCTAGCATGTGGAGTGGATAAGGTGTTAGTTTGGAAGTCTGTAGGATCAAGAATGGCATATTCCATGTATGCAATGGAAGGATCTAGAAAGACATCATTGCAAAGAGTGGAGAGCTCAAATCAAAGGAAGCATGCTCCATTAGAGGATCACATGGACACTTGGAAACTAATCTGTTATCTCAAGAAGGCATGGTGGTGGAGACTAAAGAGATATATGGAGGTGCTCAGGTAAAGGAAGAGACATAGGTAGAGAGAAACACACCAAGATCAAAATCATAAAAGCATTGGATAGGCAAAGCTCTCGGCAGAACAATGAAAGAACCTTTGGGTTAGGATTAGGAAAAATGTAGGAGTGATGGCATATCTAGAGGGATGGATCTGTAACTAGTTTTGTATTGTGGAAATCATAGCTTAGGTTCCTAATGCATGACTCTGGTCTACATTGTTATATTGGCTTTTGTGGCCTTAATGAATGCAATGTGGTTATTAAACTTGTTAAAATGAATATAAGGTTTTGTTCTAAAGAATATATGTTATTCATAAGCATAAAACCTAGTGCATTTCCTTTTGTTATCACTCACTTACATATTCTGTTAACTACTTCTCTTTTATGGATGCATTGATATGATAACTCATCCTAGGCTCTTAGAATGAACACATGGCTCTTTTCATTCCTACATATAAATATTTCATTAAGGATGTATTCTCATAAGAATCATATAAAGGAGGGGTTTAGTGCCTACGTGTGCATCAGTGAGCACCCATCGCCCCCGGGTGATAGGATGACGTGCGTGGGATTAGAATGTTGTTCTAAGGGTATAAAAATGGCTATAAATTTCTAGAAAAATGGGCATGGGAAGCCTTGGAGAAATTTTCCCTACTTTTATAAGATTGTTTCAAATCCAATCTATATGGCATAAGCATAAGGAAGTTTCCTTCCACCCATTGATTGTATCATCACTAAAATATCATAATTTGAATCCCTTAGATAATACAAAAAAGCATATTGAGGAGTAGGCCTTACCAATTATGGAATTTTGTCCCAAGTCTTTTAGAATATGTATTTGAAATTAGTCATGAACTCTTGTGGTTCTCTCTTGATGGTGGTCAATTTTTCCAATAATCAAATATTATTTTATTTGTACTCAAAAAAATTTGTCATGCAAATGTGTAATGTGGAAATTGACAATTTCCAAGCATGACAATTATTCCCCTATACTGATTTTTTCAAGTCATATCATTCCAAGAAACCCTAGGTCTACCCAATTAGTCTAGCAACCTCCTTATTAGTGTTAATTCATTCCCCTGGGTGATTTAGGAAATTCCATTTATTCACCCTAGGTTATTTTAGGAGTTCATTTGCAGGCTCTGTGCTAAAGTTGTGGGAAGGGTTATCACCTTTGGCCTTCCTAGGATTAGAGCAACTCCATGGAGAAAATCAGAAAATAAAAATATACATGGAAGTGATTCAAATGAATTAGAACATCATGAAGGTGATTTGGAAGGTTCAGGGAATATTCGGAGAAATTGGGGCAATTTCATCAAAGTTGGGGATTCACAAGCCTAAGTAGTGCATAAGCCAAAATAAGTTTCGGAGCTTTGGAGGGTGATTCCAAGAGCTCTGGATGGAGTTAGGATAAAAAAATCACTAGAAATATAATCTGAATCCCTACAAGATGGTGAAATTAGATTTTTCAAAACACTTTGGTGCATCAGGTCTGCAGGTAATTTTTCTCAGGCATGGGTGGAATACCAAGTCAAAACTCCTATTTTTTAGGGACTAAATGGAATAATAAATACATTATACCCCCACCATTGGATTAAAAAATCCATTTCAAGTCATAATCATATAATGTTTTTCTAAAAAAATCCATCGGGAACTCAAGTTAACATTGTTGCAAGTTGTCCTCTTGGAGCAAGTTCATGACTTAGCCAAATTTTAGGATGACATGTGTCAGATCCAGGAGCCTGGCAGGATTTTATGTCCTTAAAATTCCTAAGGGTTAGGTACATCAACCTTGGAAAAATTCACCCAACCCCCATGTGACCTCTGGAACCCCATGCGACCATCAGGATTGTCAGTTCAGCCTCTATGTGCAATTTGGAGCTCAAATTCCCTATCGTCAGAGCTTCACCACATGTTAGCTCTTGAATCACAATGGAATTCAATGTCACTCATAGGTTAGGGACATCACACATTGAAAAATTCACCCAACCCCAAGAGAAGACTTTTGGTCACCCATATGACCAGCTTCCATCCCCTAAGTGCTTTCAAGTGATTTTTCAGGCTTCATTCCCTGTCGTCCGATCGTCGCCACATGTCAGCTCTAGGACCACCATGGAATTTGATGTCCCTCACATCCCTCAAATGTCAGGGACATCAAACCTTGACAAATTTGGCTCACTTAATGCCTTCGATAATTTTCAAATTTTAAAAATCCCTCGACTTCTAACTTCTAACATCTAACTCCTCTGTGCACAGTTCTTTCTCCAAACTCATCTGCAACTTCCTATCACCCCTCCACCATTGATGAACCTTGAGCTAGATACATCAAAAAAAATTATCCTTCACTCCATGATGGTACATAGGTCACATAGGAAGATTGATCAAACCAAGAAGAAAGAATGAAGAATAGAGAAGAAATCGAAAACTCCATTGTCATAAAACCAAGAATCAAACATATCTTACAAACCATTGCACGGATTGAAAAAAATCTATTACTGAGTTATTATCTCTTGAAGGCCACTAAAAAAACATATTAAAACCTCCCATTTTCAACAATGAATGTTCATAGTGAAGAAATATCCTTTCAGCTCAACGAAGAAAAATTTGAATTTCCCATCAAACCGGTTGTCGAATTGAAGTAACATTTCACGTGAAGCACCAGAAGCAAAAACATATCGCAATGGAGTTGATTTCATAGTGAATGGATACAAAAACCAGACCTAAAAATTTAAATCTCCATTAATGTCTTCCATGACACGGTAATGGAAAAAATTAGTGAGCTACCTCTCCTCTTCTCAGGGTTCCAATGGGTGAAATCATCTGAAAATTGGAGGAAATGATTGTTTAAAAGTCTAGTTTCCCGTGAAATAATTTTTGCACCATGAAACTCCTATTTTTTATGGATATGAAGGGCTGTGTTTTTTTTTATTATGCTTCCCTATCACATGAAGAACATATTTCAAAAATCAAGTGATCTACCTCTTCACTTCACAAGGTTCCAGTGGGAGAAACCACATGAAAGTTGGAAGGAATGATCGTTGAAAAATCTAGTTTCACGTGAACTAGTTTTTGTGCCATGAAGCCCCTATTTTTAGTGATATGGAGGGATGTATTTTTTTATTATTCTTCCCACACCATGAAAATATCATTTTCCCACTTGTTCAGATGAAGGAGTTTCTCGGTGTGTAAGTAGTTTGAAGATTCAGAGTTTCACTACATTTGGAGCTTTCCATCAACAAGGATCAACAAACTTCATCGGGAATGACATATCCTCTTCTTCTTCTCTCTCTTTTCTCTCTCCTCTTCCCCCAACTTTATCTCACTTTCCAATATTCTAATTTCATGTTGGGGTTGCAATTTTTCATATGTCTTAATGTTCCTAATGTAATAAGTCACCTTTATGTTATAAAAAGGGACTTAATATTCTCCTAGGAAGTTGAAAAGTTTTAAGTTGCAAAAGGAAATATGAAAATCCATTAGGGGGTAGAAAATAATTCACCTCTCATTCTATGAATTGTAAATCCATTCCCATTTCAAAGGGTTGGCAATTGATCTTGTAAACTCAAGAAGGCATTGTACTTAGAGAAAGTAAAGGAGATAGACATTTTCTTCTACTTTCCTCCACTCTCGAATTTCTTCCATTCCTACACTATGTACAACTTATGTTTAAGAAGTCAATACAATTAAAAGGATTTTCTATATTTCTTGAATAAGGTGTTTCTTGATACTTTGTGATCAATAAATTCTATTTGGTCTTGTTGTTATTTGTAGAGTTGTTTCTTCTCATAAATGCATGTGTTGAAATTTCTAACTAGTGTGTGCAGGAATCTAATTTTCTACCTGCAATGTTAGTTCTCCCATATCATTTCTCACTCCTCTTTTCCACTCTTTCAGACAAATTATTCCCTAGAAATAAATTTTTAGCTTTGCCACAGTGTCAGTGGAGTGCCCCTGTTGGATCCCTAACCACAAGGCCACTAGGAAAATCCACCTTTACTCATACATTCATATATATGAGTTGCACTAGTTAAGTATATGGACTTAGATTCCTAGAGCATTAGCAAGAAATACATATGTTTTTCCACCCAAATTTTTTTCTCACTGTGATTTTTTTGCACCCACTTAGGGGTAGATTTAGTATCATCTACACCCAAAAATATGACCACAAGGTCCAAAAGTTTCAAAACAAAAATCATAAAAAGAGTTCATGAAAATCCATTCTTTGAAAGAGGCATGCTAATTTTTTTCACGTAACTTTTTACATTCTATAGTGTCTTTTCATATTCCTATTACAAAGTTTTTCAGTGCTAGAATTTGAAGAAGTATTTTCTAAAGCAAGGTCTAAAATAGAAGTAGAAGAAAAATGGTGGAGAAAGAAGAAATACCTCAACACATTATTCCATGGGGAAGGAATACGTGCCTACTTGCTCTTGAACCCACTCTTCATGATCTACCAATGGGTTCCCTGTAATAACTTTCCAAATTTCAAAGGTGATAACACAAAACATCCTGAAGAACACATTGCTTCTTTCACAACATCATGTGGAATCATTGGTGTCCAACATGAAGATGTTTTTGTGATACTCTTCATGGAGTCCCTCCAAGGAAAAGCTGCGGAATGGTTTTACCTCCTTCTTACCTAATCCATCACTGGTTGGAAGGACATCAAGAATACCTTCGAGGAAAGATTTAAATCAACTGAATACTATCAAGACCTCTTGGTGTAATTGGATAAAATGAAGAAAGGAGAAAGTTAAACTATGAGAGACTTTGTGGCTCACTTGAGCGGTTTCTTTTCAGATACCACGGAAGAAGATTCATCATATAAAAATAATATCAAGAGATTCTTCATAAATTCTCAACCACCAGAGGTAGGATTTCTCCTATGAAGATTTCAACCAAGGAACATTGTAGAATCATAAAGGATGGCCGTTGAAATTGATGACGATCTCATCCTCACTATAAATATCAAGAATCCATCAAAGGGAAAGTCCCAACATCCTAGAGATGAGAGAACCAAGCCATCGCTATAAAATTTAGGGAATGTGATGCCATCTTTGAAGAGGGAATTATTTGAATGAGTATCTTCTCAAAGAAGCAACAAAAATCAGATTTTAGGAGTACCCCAAAGTTTTGCCTTAGAGGCCCCACCCGTGAATAAAAATTGCAGGATTCAAGAAAAGGAAGAAGAGATTGAACAAGAAAGTGAAGGTGGTAATTTCCTAGAAATTTATGAACTTGAGAATGATACAAAAATCCGATTTTGTAAGTATTCTTGACACGAGGAAGAAGACAAAGAATATACACCTAGTTTCTCATGTGTAGTATTCACTTGTTCTCATTTTGAGAAAGGATAACATCCCTTCACTAGTGTGAAGGAAAAGAAGGTTGATGATCCTCTTGTGGAGACTCCACAAAACAAAATAATCATTCAAAGATAACCACTTCCTCCTTCCATAGATTTTTCATTATTGAAGCTTGATCTTGTAGAAAGTAAGAAGGATCCTACTATTCCAAGTAAGTCTTTTGATACCTCTTCCAATTCTAGACCCGTATCTTCTCCTTTAAAATGTAATAATTTGAAAGATCCTAATATGCCATTAAAAATAACCTCCATTCATCAAACATCAAATTCTTCTCTCAATCCTATCCAAACTCTAAAATCAGTCCCTTCACCCCCCTTGTCCACATCTTCTCCCTTTGACTTCATATAATATGTAAGCAAATCCAAAGTGCAGATTACCAAAACCAAATATTTGCAGACCCATCCTGAACAGTTCAAGAGGTTTGTTCAATACATTAGGAATGGTAGTATAATACCCAATGATGTATCTCCTCATCCTAAAGGAATACTACCAAACCCACCTTCACCTCCCTCACAAAACATGCTTTCTCTAAGTGCATCAAAGATTGATAATATTGAACCTTTCTATGTCTCCCTTCTTGTTGGAGAATATGTATTGAGTAACTACGTAATAGATTCGGGTGCTTGGATAATTTCATGCCCATGAAGGTTCCCAAAGATCACAAACTCACCATGACTCCACCCGATGGATCTTGTTACTCTTTAGAGTCAAAATAGATCCCACTTTTAGGGAAGGTCAAAGATGCACAAGTGGTTCTCACCAGATTTCCGAGAAAAGAATTTTTGAGTGATGATTTGGTAGTAGACGTCCCAGCCTCATTCAAAATTTTGCTGAGTAGAAGTTTCTTCTGAGACTTGGGAGGGAAATTAAGATGAATTGGTCATTTGCAACCATACAAATGAAGGGAAACATGGAGAAATTACTTCCTAAGAAGAAGATGAGGTACATGGTATGAAAGTCTAGAAGCTAAAATTTTGTAACAAGATAGCAGATAGATTAATCACTTTGTGACAACCAAGGAGGAATAGGATATTCCCATCTTAATATGGGCATACATGCCTTCCTGGAGAGATTTGGATTTTGAAGAAACATTGAGGAGATTCAAGTTACAAGAGGGTAGCCTTGAATTACCATATGATGGAAACCATGAGAAAGAGGAGAAGGTTCTTGATGATTTTCAAGAAGAAAAATCAGCTTATATGATTATCCAAGATGAGAATTTATTATCATTCCCATTTGGGGATGAATATGATCTCAGTCATGCCACCTATGGAGAGACAAAATCAGCTTTTGATGATCCCATGAAAGGTTTGAAAGAAATTTTTGTACAAGAACTATTGAAAGCCACAAAAGAAACTGAGGACCCCAAGCTCAGTCTCAAACTCCTAATGCAAGCCACAAATCTACAAGACAAATGTGAAGCTGATTTGGAACCCTTAACCAATGTGAAGGTTGGTCATGTTGAGATATGGCAAGATGAAAAATATGATGCCACTCTTGAGCTAATTTTTGATGGATGTAATAACGAAATGGATATATTTTCTTTCCCATTTAAAGATGAAGAATCTTTCCATGATGAAGAAATTGAAGCAAGGAGTTTCAAGACCTCTTAAGATAAATCTCTTTTTGATGAAGGACTGGTAGGGTGCAATGATTCCCAAAATGATGAGATAATCCCTACAGATAGTTTCCTTGAGCTGCATTCTTCAGAGGCATACAAAGATGAGTTGTAGGAAAAAATGAAGCATAACTCCATGCAAGAAATCTTGGATGTTATAGGATTTTGGAAGATCCCGAGATGATTCATGATCTCTAACTCATGCCTCAAACATATAAGAAAATATGAATTTTCCTCCTATTCTCCTATCAATACTCAAATGTCTCATAGTGGAATAGAGATAAAGGATGAATCTAATGTTTCTCATGGAGAAAATGTCAATGAGCATAGACCCAAGAAATAAAGTAACTTAGAATATTCAAGGAATTGGAATGAAAATCAGCTTTGGGGCAGCAATGAGATGCTCGATGGAGAATCAGCTATATGGATAAACATGGAAGGCAACTAATACTATGAAACCAATTTTAAAGAACATGGAGGTAGTGGAATTTCCATACAAATACCTGAGCATCAAGAATCTCATATGGACTCACTCCTACAAAGTAAATGGAAAATCATGGAAGCACCTAGCTTCCATAAACAATTAAGGAAAGGAGGTTACTTTCTCGAACCAATCAATGGCTTCATAGAACAACATCACTCATTGTTTCCCACTCACGAGTAAATTTTGAGAAATGGAAAGTGCTTCAGTGAAAGTGGGTTGTCCCCACCCTATACCATAGGTGATTGTTAGGTTTGTTTCCATTTCTATGTTTTGTTTCCTTTTCTGTCATGTGTTGTGTGTTTCCTTTTCCTTGTATTTTTGTGTTTCCTTATTTCTCTCTCTCTCTCTCTCTCTCTCTCTCTCTCTCTCTCTCTCTCGTAATTTGTACATGAATTTGTAGGGCCCAATGGATAAGGCACTAATCAGTGGATTATATGGTCTAAAGTTGAGATTTGGTATTCTTCGTGCCATGTCTTCACCGCACTCATTCCATGTCATGTCCCCATACTAGAGCCGAGTTGTTGTCATGTAAATTTGCAATAGGAAATTGACAATTTCCAAGCATGACAATGATACCCCTGTACCAATTTTTTCAAGTCCTATCATTCCAAGACACCCCAAGTCTACCCAGTCAGTCTAGTAACCTCCCAATCGGTGTTAATTCATTCCCCTATGTGATTTAGGAAAGTCCATTCATTCCCCTAGGTGATTTTAGGAGTTCATTTGTAAGCTACAGTAGTTGTGGGAAGGGCTATCACTGGCCTTCCTAGGACTAGAGAAACTCCATGGAGTGGAGTAGAAAATCCAAAATTGACTTGGAAGAAATTAAAAGGCATAAGAACACCATGAAGGTGATTTTGGAAGGTTTAACAAAGATTTGGATCATTTGGGGTAGTTTCATCAAAGTTGGGGATTCACAGGCCTAGGTAGTGCACATGCCAAAATAAGTTATGGAGCTTCAAAGGGTGATTCCACAAGCTCTGGATGGAGTTAGGAGAAAAACCAAAAATCTCCAAAAGATAAGGTCAATCCCTTTAAGATGGTGAAATCATATTTTTCACAACACTTTGGCGCATCAAGTCTATAGGAAATTTTTATCGAGCACAAGTGGAGTACCAAATCTAAAATTATATATTTTAGGGATAAAATGGAAGAATTAAGACATGATCCCCCATCCTTTGATTAAAAATTCCATTTCCATTCAGTATCATATAGTTGTTTTCCAAAAACATACATCAAGATCTCAAGTTATCATCGTCGAAAGTTGTCCTCTTGGAGCAAGTTCAAGACTTAGCCAAATTTTGGGAGGACACGTGTCAGCTCTGGGAACCTGGTAGGATTTTATGTCCCCAATGTCCCTAAGGTTCACATACATTATTCTTGGAAGAATTTTCCCAACCCCCATGTGACCTCTAAAATCCCATGTGACCATCAGGATTGTCAGTTCAATCCCCGGGTCTAATTGGGAGCTCAAATTCCCTATCGTCAGATCTTCACCACATGTCGGCTCTAAGAAAACTATGGAATTTTATGTCTATTATAGGTTAGGGACATCACACATTGAAAAATACACCCATACCCTAGAGGATACTTTTGGTCATCCATATGACCAGCTTCCAGCCCCTCAGTCCTTTCAAGTGATTTTTTAGGTTTCATTCCTTGTCGTTTGATCATCACCACATGTCAACTCCAGGACCACCTGTGGACTTTTATGTCCCTCACATCCTTCACATTTCAAGGACATAAAATATTGAAAACTTTTCCTCACTCCATGCCTTGGAGAATTTTCAAATTTTAAAAATCCCTCTTGTTTCTAACTTCTAACATTTAACTCTTTTGTGCACAGTTCTTTCTCCAAACTCCTATGCAACTTCCTATCACCCCTCCACCATTGATGAACCTTGAGCGATACCTATCATAGAAAATTATCCTTCACTCTGTGACGGAATATAGGTCACATAAGGAATATTGATCAAACCAAGAAGAAATAATGAAGAATAGAGAAGAAGTCTAAAAACTCCATTGTCATAAAACAAATAATGAAACATATCATACAAACCGTTGCACGGATTGAAAAACCATATGTTTTGAGTTATTATCTCTTAAATGCCATTGAAAAATCATATTTAAACATCATGTTTGCAGCAAGGAATTTCACTGACAAATAAATCTCCTTTCCATCTCAACGAATAAAAAGTTCAATTTCCCATCAAATCGGTTGTCGGATTAAAGTAAAATTTTACGTGAAGCACCAAAAGTAAAAACCTATTGAAATGGAGTTTATTTCATCGTGAATGGATAAAAAAAAAATACCTGAAAATTTCAAGCTCCATTAATGGATGCTATGACACAGTAATGGAAAAAATCACCGAGATACCTCTCCGCTTCTCAGGGTTCCAGTGGGCAAAATTGCCCGAAAATTGGAGGAAATGCTTTCGAAAAATATATTTTCCCATGAACTATTTTTTATGCCATGAAACCTCTATTTTTAAGGGATATGAAGGGCTGATTATTTTCTCATTACACTTCCTGTCACATGAAGAACATATGTGAAAAAGGAATTGAGCTACCTCTTCACTTCTCGGGGTTTGAGTGGGAAAAACCGCGCAAAAGTTACAAGGAATGATTGTTGAAAAATGTAGCTTTTGTGAACTATTTATTGTGCCATGAAGGCCCTATTTTTAGGGATACATAGGGATATTTTTTTTTTCATTATTCTTCCCATGTCATGAAAATATCATTTTCCCACTTGTTCAGATGAAGGAGTTTCTTAGTTTGTAAGGATTTCGAATATTTAGAGGTTCACTTCATTTGGAGCTTTCCATCAACAAGGATCAACAAACTTCATCAGAATGACATTTCCTCTTCTTCTTCTCTCTCTATTTCTCTCTCCTCTTCCCCGAACTTTCTCTCACTTTTCAATATTTTAATTTTTCATTGGGGTTGCACTTTTTCATATGTCCTAATGTTCCTAATGTAATAAGTCACCTTTATGTTATAAAAAGGGACTTAATATTATCCGAGGAAGTTGAAAAGTTTTAAGTTTAAGGAAATATGAAAATCCATTGGGGGGTATATGATAATTCATCTCTCATTCTATAAATTGTAGATCCATTCCCATTTCAAAGTGTTGGCAATTGATCTTGTAAACTCAAGATTGCATTGTACTTGGAGAAAGTAAAGGAGATAGCCATTTTCTTCTACTTTCCGCCACTCACAAATTTCTTCCATTCCCACACTATGTACAACTTATGTTTAAGAATTCAATACAAGAAGGAGTTTTTAGAGTTATTTGAATAAGGGATTTCTTGATACTTTGTGATCAATAAATGTTATTTAGTCTTGTTTCTATTTGTAGAGTTGTTTCTTCTCACAAATGCATGTGTTGAAATTTCTAACTAGTGTGTCAGGAATCTAATTTTCTAACTGCAACGTTAGTTCTCCCATATCATTTCTCACTCCTCTTTTCTACTCTTTTGAAAATGTCTTCCTTAGCAAGAGATTGTTAGCTTTGATGCGAGTTCGGTTGAGTGGCCTGTTGGATCACGACCACAAGGTCACCAAGAAAATCCACCTTTACTCATGCATGCATATATGGAAGTTGCACCGGTTAAATAGAGGGACTTAGATTCCTAGAGCATTGGCAAGAAATCCACAAGTTTTTCCACCCGACAAATTTTCTTGCCAACACAATTCCTACAAAAAAATTCTCCCAACCGATCTCATGCAACGATGGAATTTACACTGCATCCTATATATTATTACAACACTTTTCCTTTGAAAGAGGTTGCTAATAACCTGACTACAACATTGTCTTGATTAATATGATAAATAGAGCATATATTGGCCACATATTTAATGTGTTTTATGGGTGTAACTTGGTTTTCTCTAGTAAAAAATGGTATGTTCTTAAAAGCGAGAAAAAATATATCATCATGTTTTGTGAGAAATAGTGGTCTTCCATCATTAAAGGAAATAAAAACCTGATTTCTTAAGAGGAGATATTCAAATTAAGGCGTGTATGGGAAAATTGATAATTGAACTTGTTTTTATGTAGTGGGAGGAGATTTAGTGTAACATCCCCATTTTAGTACATTAGAACAAGTAAAAAAAAAAATTGATAAATACTTCCTAGTTCTAAATACATAATTTAGAACTCACAAATAAAAAACAACCATTCTATATAACAGATAACCATATGCAGTGTAAAGACTCGTAGTACCTCCGATCTATTCATTCCATGACTCGGTAATCTACCGATCTATTCATGAGTATCAAGAGTTGGCATTTTTATTTTAACACATCACTCTTGCGGTTCTATTCCCTAATCTAGGACTCAGAATGCTCTGTCCAAGGAACCTATCTGAATAATTGTTACCATTATTCATCAGCATCTCGTCCCTTAGACTAGGTGACATAGGACAACGCAATCAACAACTTACGATACTTTGGCCAAAGATTTGAAACATCTGCTTATGTCTCGTACTCCTTGATGGCATACTCCTCAATCTAGAATACGTCCATCACCCCATTCCTATGTTATGTAGAATGTCTTATACTGACTTCTGTCAGTCTCTCCTGCCCCAAGTTATTCACTCAGGAACGGATTAGTAAAATGACAACGTTATAAGGATGCTCCCGGGGACTAGGGATACGCTGACATACTAGGTCAACCCTAGTTAACCCAGTGTGTCAAGATACCCCGAGTCTCCTGGGGCAGCCTTATAACATGACCACGTTCCTAATCGGTCCCGAGTAAAACTTGTTTGAGTTTAAGGTGTAAATCCTAACGATCAATGCGAAGGGTGTCGCCATAAGTCACCTGCATTGTTGTATCTTCTAGAAGATCCTAATCTTCTCATGGGTATAACCCTGCAGTTGACTTGTGCCATCAACCTTCCAAAACCGCCTCAAAAAGATCTACTTAACTTTAAGGTGTTACCTACGTTGAGATAAAGTTATACTTAAAAACGCTCCTTTTTGGGTAGTCTTTTCCCATCCCCTGGGTTCCTTACCTTAGAATTGCCTTTCTTATTAAGACCCATTTCACAAGAGAAATTAATAAGGCTTGAGGTTTCATTAAGGAGTTCATTGATGTACATTAATTTAAATCAACGAAATTGGGCAGTAGCCCAAAGTCTTCTCATAAGGTTGCTAACCATACTCTTTAGGGTTTATATCAGTTCTCAAAACTGAAATATATCTTACTTATTAGTATTAAGATATAGTGAATTAAAATCAAATAATACGCTGTCTTGACTTTGTTCAAGGTTAGGGAGTGATAAATTACTCTTCTCGTTCAGCTTCCTGTTAAGGTTTATTTTACCCTTAGCTACTCGAAAGACAGTGAACTAATTCCATATTAGCTTTAGATAGAACATAACAAAACTACTAATATTTTCAAGAATTCAATCACATAATCCTTGCAATGTTTATTTAGAAAATCCCAAATATCTCCATGGTATACTATAGTAAAAATGCACTTAAAATCATTCGAACCGAAGAAGATCAATCCATCAAGATACGAAGGCAAACACATAAGTAACAAATACCTCATTACATTAATTTCTAAGCTAATCAAATACAATCAATGCCTTCAGCATATTTGATACAATACTTGGCAGCAAAAGAACATCTTTCTTCAAGTAGTACATTCAGAGAATCAAGTTGGATTTCATCATAAAACCAAATTAAACAATCTGAACATCATATCAGATCTACGTGCCTTTACCACATACGGAAATCATCTGCAAAAATTGTCAACATGGGTCGAGTTTGGTGGCCGAGCATGATAAGCACTAATTCTTAAAACAATTGCAATCCACCAATTGTTTTCATTAAACAAACTATTTAAATGAAATCATTTCACCAAACATGTAAACATAATTCAGACTATGCTCTTTTGTAATTCAAACATGACTATAAATGTGTAACTCATATTATAGTTACTAAATAGTCCTAGATACTTTTGAGATATTTCCTCATAAATATTAATGACCAAGAAGAACAAATGTATCCAAAATAACTATCCATCGAATCCCAAGGACAACAAACATCCGCATTGACCATTACATTCAACAAAAAATGAATAGCCTAACAATTCATGAATCCATCAGTATGTTTTAACATTTCCTACAGTTAAATATAAATATATCAACATATACTTTACAGCAGAAGAGAAAGAAACCGAGCCATTTAGATTTCCCTGCCAATCATGCTCATGACTGTACCGTCCTCTCAAGAGCAATGCATTCACATTATACGCATGCGACTAAGCCAGTCGAGACCGCAGGAAGAACTACAGTTCGTCAAAATTCAAATATAAAAATTACCTGTAGCTTACTGAGCAATACAATAGCCCTCATGGCAAGGCAGTAATAAATAATCCAACAAATAGACTCAACATAGCTTTCCATATTATTCGACAAACGAGAAAATATCCAACGCCATCGCTTGTCAAGGCACACTATTAACTCTTTATCTCAGTCAAGCACAAGACTAGATAACATTAAAATAGAAGACGTAACCATGCACAAACACAACAACAATCCCCTTTGAGTGAAACACTCAAAGAACATACAGCTCAATCTAATCCCTACTATAACACAGCAAGGACTTAAATCAAAAGCCGAAATAAAAAAGAATAACCTCTTTATCATAGTCAAACAAGAGGCTAGATAACATTAAAACAAATGATGTTTCCATATGCATATATAGTGACATTCACACTGAATCTAACACAAACATGCATAACTTCATTTAACTGAAACAAATCCTTACGATAATACAGCCATGACTTATATTGGAAGCTATTTTCAAGAAAAATAAACACAACAAGGTCTTCACTGAAGCCGAAATTCCATATCAGTATTTTCCTCAAAGTTTCATCCTAAGCCAAGCTACTATGGAATACAACAGGGTCTCAAACCGAGTAAAATTTGTAAAGAAAACCCTTCCTTTAATTTCCACAGAAGTGAACAGAAAGGAACACAAGAATGTTAAGAAGGAGTCTGAACGATATGCATGCACAGCGAGGGTTTAAATCGAGAATCGAGCCAACTCGCAACATATCAAGATCTCCAAAAATCACAAACAACTAATGCTCATAAACAAGGCTTAGATTGAAGTTGATTTCATGCGACAACAATTCAAGAATCCCAATAGTATTCCCAGCAAAACTTCTACAGAATTCGTAATTCAAGATACATATCAAGGACTCCAACTGAATCAATATCTTAAGTAATCTCAACTAAACATCAGCATTCGAAACTAAGCTTAAGCAGAAGAAGAAACATACAAAACATAAAAAGAACTCCAACTGAGTCTGTACCAATGATATTCACTGCTAAGCAACAGTATTCATAACAAAGCAACAGAAGTCGTAATACCAGTTACTTTTCAAGGACTCCAACTGAGTCTAACTAATAAGTATTCACATTCATGACTTCTACAGAAGTCCAAAATATACGAAACATTCCAAGGACTCCACAGAGTCATTTTCGTAGATATTCCTTGCAAACTTTCAACGGATTATATCCCAAAAATTGCAACATAGGGAGGACTTCTACAAAATTCGCATTCAAGTAGTATAAACACAGCAAGTTATCCAACCAGAAGTAACTTAAAGTATTATAGCAAGATCCAACAAGATTCAATAACCATAAAAGTACAGCCGGTCTCAAACGAAGCGAAACCACAAGGAAGATTAAATACAGAAACTATTCCTTCAAGGTCTTCTAAAATTCGAGATTCCTAATTTCACAGGAAAAGAAGAACCAAAACAATGCTTCCAACCAACTGAATTGAAATCACTTGAACAGAGTTGTTTTAATGAAAGCATTTGAAGTAAAGCAAGATTTTTAAAATTCAGGGCCTATCATGCCTGGTAATGTCTCTTAAAAATCCGAAGAAGACCTCTGAATGAGCTCGAGCCTTATCCTCTTCTTCCACGTTAGATTCAACAACAATAATTTTTATTTCCATGCCTTATAAAATTTCCTTGACAGAGAAAAGAGCTAGTTATTCTCATAGTTGCCATGCAACACCAAGTAGACTAGTTCGAAGAACCAGTGATCAAACAGAGAGAAAACCGGAGTGCATGGAAAACCAAACAAACAACCAGTTTTCCATTTTGCATTCCTTCCTAAGCAATCCGTGCTCGGAAATTGAGTTCCTTAATTGCATTAACTCCAAAGTTCCCGCTCAAACTCCATTGCCACCGACCACCATAGTTGGTGATGGACAAAAACAAACCAAAGACCATTTCCAAATTTGGTGACTCTGCCACGTCGGTCTCAATGGCCATTTGAAATCTCCGCTAAATCCTTTTTCCTTCATGCTTATCCCCTTCATTTAATGCTATAGAAACTACCACCCATGGCTCACCCCTTCATAGGTCCCCTTCCTCCACTAACATTAGTTAGGTTAGAAACATAGGTTAGATCATAAGGTGATACTTAGTCTAACTTCCTTAGTGCTAGGTCGCTAACCTTAGGAACATTTAGCTTATAGCTTAGGGCTAGGTTAGATTAACACTAATCCAACCCATAGGTTATTAACCTTAATAAATCCAGTCTAGGTCTAACAATTAGAATCGTTCAGTATAAGAACCAACAAATATACATTCACGAAAAGGATTCATTCCAGCACTGATAATAAGCTAGTAGTATAAATGTATCTGAATTTATTACCTGGCTCAAGATCAAGACCTTCCTGATATTACGATATCGGGAACCAATTCATTTAACAAGATCAGCCTGAGTTAACTCCTGAATTGCTCATTCCACACATTCGAAATTAGATTAAACTCAGGTGTAAAAATGAAAGAAATAAAAGAGTCCAAGCATATCCTGGCTCAGTCAAAGATCTTCAAATGCAAAGAAGATACAATCTATATCAAGCATGACTTCACAATCAAAGGAACACATCCTTTTAACAGAAGAAATCATATATCAACACTTGAATGCCCAGGAGGAAGTAACAATAGTTCAGGGTGTTACATGCTTCCCTCCTAAAAGATTCATCGTCCCGATGATTACATATTTGATTTACCTTCAGGTCAACCAATTTATTAGTTCACAATACAATGTGACTATTTCCAACTTGAATAGTTTCAGAAATCAATGTCACGATACATTTTATTCAGCCTGAATAATGTTTGCCTCAATCTGGCTTTCATATGATCATGAAAAAGATAAGTTCATATATATAAAAAAATGTTTTGTCAACAGATTTCATCCTGTTGAAAAAGAAAAGGAAAAGCAATTTTCATCTCTTCCAAATTTTCCCAAGTTGCACTTTCTTCGTTAAACTGGTCCCACTGGACCTTACATTGCTGTATTTCACGATTTCTCAAATGCAATTGGTGAGTTTCCAGCACTCGTGTGGGTTTAACCACGATTATTCCTAGGTCTTGGACCTGTAAGGAATTCCAATTTAAGACATGTGACAAATCTGAAACGTATTTCTTAAGCAAAGAAATATGGAAAACATCATGCATGTGAGACAAAGTAGGTGGTAATGCTAATCGATAAGCTACAGGATTGATTATTTTGACAATTTCGAAAGGTCCCACAAAATGAGGTGACAACTTGGCAGCCTTGCCAAAAGTTATAGAACTCTTTCTAGGTTTAGCACGAAGAAAAACCTTCTCACCTAGCTCAAACCTTCGATCAACCCACTTAAGGTCAAAGCATAGCTCTTACGCCTATTTGTTGCTTCCTTTAATCATTCACGAATCGGTTTAACTTCTTGTTCCATTCGGTGAGGATCTCGGTCCAATTACCACTCTATCCTCAACACTATCCCCCAGCTAACGGGGGTTTACACTTCCTTCCATAAAGTGCTTCAAATGGTGCCATTTTAAGAGATGAGTGATAAGTGTTGTTGTATGCGAATTCAACTAAGGGAAGATACTCTTCCCATTTATACTGTTGATCCATGCAATACATTCGCAACATGTCTTCCAACACTTGATTTACTCTCTCAGTTTGTCCATCCGTTTCGGATGATATGCAGAACTGAAGTTTAGTTTCATTCCAAGAGCTGTATTAAGTGTTTGCCAAAATCTTGATGTCATTCTAGGATCCCTGTCAGATATAATCAATTCTGGTACACCATGCAATCTGAAAATTTTGTGTATGAATCTTTTGGCTAGCACTGGTGAATCATCCTTTAGATTTCCAGCGATGAAATGAGCTACCTTAGTTAGTTTATCTACAACTACCAGGATAACATCATGTTTGTTCCTAGACATAGGTAACCCTTGTACAAAATCCATGCTTATTACTTGCCATTTGTACTGCGGTATGCTATGAGGATATAACAGTCCAGCAGGGTGCATGTGTTCTGCCTTAACCGACATTCTAGACAATGAGTCACAAAATCAATAACATCCTTTTTCATACCTTTCCAAAAGTATTGTTGTTTCAAATCAGCAAGCATTTTTGTGATACCCAGGTGTCCAGAGAAATGTGAATTATGAAATTCAACTAACAACTTCTTTCTCAAATCGTTCAAAGATAGGTACGTATACCCTATTTACATAACGTAAGATTCCTTCATTATCAAAATGAAAACCCTTATACCTTTCATCATTAGTTTCTGCAGCAAGCGCTGCTTTTACTTGCTGAAAGTATGTATTAGATTCCGAGGCACTTTTTACCTCATCCTTAAACTGAGTTCTTAATGTTATAAGAGCAGAAATGTGCTTCCTACGACTTAGAGCATCTGCTACTCTATTCTCTTTCCCTTTGATGTAGCTAATATCAAATTCATATTGTTATAAAAATTCTAACCACCTTCTCTGTTTGGCATTTAGATTAGGTTGAGTGAAAATATATTTCAGTCCTAAGTGATCAGTTTTCAACTCAAAAGGTTTCCCAAGTAAATAGTGTCTCTAGACTTGAAGCGCATGAATAATGGCAGCAAGCTCCAAATCATGAGGAGCATAATTCAGCTCATGTAACTTAAGTTTTCTACTTTCATATGCTATGACTTGATCATTTTGTAACAAAACACCTCCTAGGCCTTCCCCAGAAGCATCCGTTACAACAGTAAAGCTCCCATTAGGGTCTGGTACAGCTAATATAGGTGTGGAAGTCAACTGGCTTTTCAGACTTTTGAAAGCAGTTTCGCACTTATCATTCCAAATAAATTTCTTATCCTTCTTCTGCAATGAAGTTATCGGTGCAACCACTTTAGAAAAATCCTTAACAAATTTTCTATAATAACCAGCAAGACCCATGAAGCTTCTTACTTCGTGCACATTCTTTGGTGCAGGCCACTCAGTTATTGCCACTATTTTTGAAGGATCTATAACAATTCCTTCCTTGCTAATGACATGACCCAAATAGTGAACTTCTGAATCAAAGAAAGAACATTTGGATAACTTACCATACAACTTTATTTTTCTCAAAATTCCCAAAACTATCTTCAAATGCTCATTGTGCTCCTCAACACTTTTAGAATAAATGAGAATATCGTCCAAGAATACAAGTACAAACTTGTCCAAATATTCTTGAAAGATATTATTCATTAAGTTCATAAAAGTTGTGGGTGCATTAGTTAATCCAAAGGGTAGAACCGTGAATTCATAATGTCCGTACCTTGTTCGGAAAAAGCTGTTTTTATGAATATCTTATTCTCTAATCCTTAATCGATGATAACCGGATCAAAGATCTATCTTATAATAAACCGCTGCCCCACGCATCTGATCAAATAGATCGTCGATCCTTGGAAGTGGGTATCTGTTCTTGATTGTTGCTTTGTTCAACATCTGATAATCAATACACAGCCTAAGTGTTCCATCCTTCTTTTTCACAAATATTACTGGTGCTCCCCAAGGTGAAACACTTGGTCTAATCAAACCTATAGACAAAATTTCTTACAATTGTGCCTTAAGCTTGACTAACTCTATAGTAGTCATCCGATAATGTGCTTTGGAAATAGGTTCCGTTCCTGGTTTGATTTCGATGGTGAAGTCAAATTCCCTCTTGGGTGGTAACCCTGGTAATTCCTCCAGAAAAAAATCCTTGAAACTTTGTAACAGAGGAAATCGTTTCATGGAATCACCATCTTCTTCTGAAAATTCAGATATC
The DNA here is from genome assembly GCA_018340775.1 of Taxus wallichiana var. yunnanensis. NCBI lineage: Eukaryota > Viridiplantae > Streptophyta > Pinopsida > Cupressales > Taxaceae > Taxus > Taxus wallichiana. Next base: position 18,477,179 of record CM031239.1, on the reverse strand, counting down.
TTTACTGCATAAAGGGTACATCCTTTGTTTTTGGCCTTTTTAAGCTGCATAGCTGACAGTTTTCTAACTGAAATTTCCCATTTCACACCTTGAATCTCTGTTGATTTCAGCCGATCATCTAAAAATTTTATATTATTTTCATAGTAGTCTACTTTTGCTTTATGGCCAGCTAACTAATTGACACCGATGACAATGTCATACGATCCCAAAGGTGTAACATAGAGGTCAACTTCGGTGAAAAAGTTAGGTAAGTCAAGGACTCGCCCAAAAAGACACATACTCACTTGTATGTATGACAGAGTTATTACCATCTGCAGTACCCAAGATTTATCCATTTTTCCAGCTTTTCTCTTAAGTTTAGAAGCAAGTTTATTAGAAATGAAACATTCAAGAGCTCTGTATCAAAAATAATAGTGACAGGTATGCCAAATAACTTACCCCGAATTTCTATAGGTGTCACTTGCTTGTCTCTCTGCAAAGCATGTATCTTATCTTTGCTGATTATGATCATCCTTCTTTAAAGGGCACTGATTTGCATAGTGGTCTTTGCCACAATTTTAGCAGCCTCCTACATGTCCCTTTTTAGGCTCAAAATTGCCTCCAGCCTTGTAATTATCACGTTGTCCTCCATAGGGCTTCTGCCCATTGTTATAATTTTTGGCAAAATTATCCCTTACATTTCCAGCAGGCTTATTTGCTACTGCTTTCTTACTATTATCCCTTGGAAACTTACTTTTGTTTCCAAACTTTTTCCATGGCCCCTTTTTGGGTGCAAGTGAAGTTGAAGAAGGGTTTACAATCTTCTTCCACACTTCCTCTTTATGAGCAGAAATAGCCTTTAATTTTTGTTCTTGTCTTATGGCCTTTTCAACAACTCCTTCCATAGTGGTTGGGCTGTGAACATCGACCTCTCCTCCTATCACGGGATTTAGTCCCATGATGAATTTCCGTATTTTGAACTTCTCGTCAGTTTGATACTGCGGTACATACTTGAGGAGTTTTGTAAACCACTCCCAGTATTAAGATTCGCCACGTTAGCTTCCCTTGAGCTAAGTTCTAGAATTCTGTCATTTTCTGATCATAGAAAAGTTGTGGCAGCCAACGTTGCCTAAAATAGCCTTTAAATTGATCCCAAGTAACATTGGTCTCATCAATATTTATCTCAGCTTTACGGCTATCCCACCACGAAGATGCTTCGTGGGAAAGCTGATAGGCTCCCCAAATAGCTTTAGTTTCCTCTGAGAAGTTTCTTATTGCAAAGTACTTCTCCATTTCACTGAGCCAGTTCTCAGCTCCATCTCCTAATGTGGTGCCATCATATTTAGATGGGATTATCCTTTTTATATCATTAGTGAGTTCTGCTGCCAACCTGGCCTTTTTGTTTTCTAGTTGGACAGGTGCATTTCCAGCATTAATATCAACACCCATATCGGGGTTGTCCTCAGGAGGTTGCTGATTGTTATTACCAGCTTCATCATCCTCCTCATTTCCCATCACCTGCTGTTCAAGTACAGCTAAACGATCTCTTGTGTCCAATAGGGCAGCAAGGATCTCATCAAGTTTTTGGGTTGTTGCCGCCCCTCCTTCAGGTGGAGCATTATTCGCAACATTCCCCCTTGTTCTAACCATTTTCTGTTACAAGAAAATTCAGGTTTTTATCAGATTATGGACACAATAGGTCCAAGAGCTACAACCTTCAGCTCTGATACCAAGATGTAACATCCCCATTTTAGTACATTAGAACAAGTAAAAAAATTTTTTTGATAAATGCTTCCTAGTTCTAAATACATAATTTAGAACTCACAAATCAAAAACAACCATTCTTATAACAGATAACCATATGCAGCTGTAATGACTCGGAGTACCTCCGATCTATTCATTCCATGACTCGGTAATCTACCGATCTATTCATGAGTATCAAGAGTTGGCATTTTTATTTTAACACATCACTCTTGCGGTTCTCTTCCCTAATCTAGGATTCATAATGCTCTGTCCAAGGAACCTATCTGAATAATTGTTACCATTATTCATCGGCATCTCATCCCTTAGACTAGGTGACATATGACAACGCAATCGCAGCACTTGTGATACTTTGGCCAAATATTTGAAACATACTTCGCTTAATGTAGATTGAGAAACAGGGACGGAAGCCTGTGTAAATTTATTAATCTCAATCAACTAAAAAATTACAGTGAATAGGCTGCAATATTTATAGATATTGCACAGCCAAATACATCCGGGAGAATGAGTTGCACAGGTGCAACCAAATGCCAGAATAAACAAGCTTCCAATAACACCCGGGAAGCAACAATTACATAAAAACAAATATATTGTTGAAAACAATATAACAGTATGTATACAGACAAATATGGTTGATTAACCATATAACAATTTTATTATTTAATTAATAAAATTAAATAATTAAACTATGCAGAATTAAATATTAGGATAATAGAATTTATCCTAACATTCCCCCCCTTAATTGTGCATTGTCTGAAGAGATGAGGAGAGAAATGCTCTGAACAACTTGAACTTGTCACGTGCAAGTGACTTCGTGAAAATATCTGCTCATTGTTCAGCCATTGGACAAAATTGAAGCTGGATGTTGTGTTTCAACACATGTTCGCGTATGAAATGAACCTAAACTTCAATGTGCTTTGTTCTCTCATGAAAAACTGGATTGCGAACAAGTTTGAGAACACCTTCATTGTCAACATACATGGTAGTCGGTTTGTCTGTGGTATTCCAAGTCCTTCTAGTATGCGACGTAGCCAAATTACTTCACGATAGCTTCTCTGCGTAACGAGCGATACTCAAACTGCTGTGGAAGAGCAAGAAACAAAGTGTTGTTTCTTACTTCCCCATGATATTGGTCCAGATCCCATAAAGAATACAAATTCGAAGTGGATTTTCTATCATCAATGTTACCGCATGATCTCGAATCGAATATCCATCAAGAAGAAGTTTTCATTCTTCTTGTATTCTAGACCAAGATCCACCGATCCTTTGAGATATCTCAAAATGCGCTTTGCTACTTTCCAATGAAAATTTTGGGTTCTCCCGCATGAACCTGGATAGATAGCTCACCGCAAAGCTGATATCCGGTCTAGTGTAGGTCGGTAAATGAGACTCCCAATCATTTGCCGACAGAGAGTGGCACTTACCTCGGGAGATGGATCTGAACGAGATAACTGTAATCTATTCTCCATAGGTGTAGCAATTGGTGTGCAATCCATCATCCTAAACTTATCAAGCGTTGTCTTGGTATATTTCATTTGAGAAACAAAGATATGATTCTCTTTCGCCATACTTCTAGTCCAAGACAAAGAGTGCATAAGCCCGAGATCGGTCATGTCGAATGATCGCTTAAGATCTTTCTTTGTTTCATCAATCATCTTCACCGAATCGCCAAAGTGATGACTAGATCATCGACATAAACTACAACAATCACCATCTCCCCCCCTTTCTTTTTGAGGTAGAGATTGGGATCATATGGATTTCTAATGAATCCATGTTATACGAGATGCTCATCAATCTTGATGTACCATGCCCAGGGTGCATGTTTTAGGCCATACAGAGATTTCCGAGTCTACATACCTTTCTTCTTGACTGTGTACAACATATCCCTCAAAGTTGAGTCATGTAGACTTCTTCTTGCAAATCTCCATTCAGAAGGCACTTTTTACGTCCATTTGGTGAACTTTCCATCCAAATCGAAAGCAAAGCTAGAGCAAAGATCATCCTGATCATTTTGATCTTAGCTGTGGGAGAAAATGTCTCCTCATAGTCTATACCTTCTTTATGTGCGTACCCCTTTGCTACAAGTCTTGCTTTGCACTTGTCCACTATCCCATCTACTTTGTACTTAGTTTTGAATATCCATCTACATCCAATGGGTTTCTTCCCTGGTGGAAGATCAACAAGTTGCCAAGTGTTATTCTTCATCACTGATTGATATTCAGAATCCATGGCATCTTTCCAAGCTTTTGAGTGTAGGGATTCCTGGACTGTAGAGGGCTGTCTTGATTCAATAACTCTACTCATCAAGGCAAAGTTAACTTCTTCTCTTGCTTTACTGTGAGTCCATGGTCCAGGGGTGGATGTATCCGGTGGAGCATCCAATCTTGCATCTCGTAATGTACTTGTACACCATTTAGGCATACGTTGACCTGTTCCCATGGGTTGTGGTTCTATCTAATCAACACCATCATCCCCATCATCACTTTCATCATCTGAGGGAACATTAGCTTCAATTTTTACAACTGGTGAAAAATCTACATCTTGCGAGTCCGGAGGAGGAGTCTCTGCTTCCTTCTTCTCGAAAAACTCAACATCTCTGCTTGTGTAGACTTTTCTGGTCTTAGGATCCATCAGTCTGTACCCAAGAGTCTCTTCACTGTATCCAATGAAGATGAGATTTTGTGACTTCATGTCCAATTTATTTCTGTTCTATTTGGGTATATGCATGCTGGCTTTGCACCCAAATACTCTGAGGTGTGCAATGGATGGTTTCCTTTTTGACCATGCTTCTTGTGGTGTAATTCCATCAAGAGCAGTTGTGGGCACTCTGTTTAACAAATACACTGTTGTTTTTGCTACTTCTGCCCAAAATGTCTTTGCAAGTTTGGAATCATCAATCATGCATCACACCATTTCCATGATAGTACGATTTCTTCTCTCAACAACACCATTTTTCTGTGGTGTGTGTGGAGGAGGCATTTGTCAATGAATCCCGTGAGTTTGTAGGTAGTCTCTTTGAACTCATCACTGGTGAATTCCCCCCCTCGATCTGAGCGGAGAGTTCTGATGTGATGACCAGTTTCTTTCTCAACTGCCACTTTGAACTTTTTGAATGTTTCAAAGGCTTCACTTTTCTTGCGAAGACAAAAAATCCAAATTTTCCATGAATAGTCATCAACACAGAGCATGAAGTACTAGAACCCTAAATAACTTGGTTGCATCGGATCGCATGATCGGTATGAACCAGTCAAGTTTACCATGAGCTTGAAAAGTACTCTTTTGGAATGAGACTCTGTGTTGTTTTTTCTCAAGCAAGCAGTTGAGGACACTTGTCTCGTATCCTTCGAAGAGATGGTAGCCCATGTACCATATTACACCAGAAAGTGTTTCGAGATATTTGAAACTTACATGACCAAATCTCTGATGCCACAACTGGGCCGAGGTGGAGTTTTTAGCCACAAGTGCTTGATCATTTTTGTGAATGAAATCAAGTTGAAACATTCGTCCCACATTTGAGGCTTTTGCAATTATTTTCGAGCCTCTGGATTTATCTCAAATCAAACACATTTTCTTGCTGATTGACTATCAAAGTCAATTTTCAGGTTGTGATCTAGGAGTTGATCGACCGAAAGAAGATTCTTTGTCAACCCAAGGACATATAGAACATCTGATAGTTTGCATTTGCGTGAACCAAGGGGTAGAGAAATGTTTCCAATCCCCTGAACTGTATATGAAGAATCATCTCCCAACGAAACATGATTTTTCAATGGCGTGTCCCTCATTGAAATAAACCAGTCTTTGTGGCCGGTCATATGTCGAGTGGCTCCCGAACCAACATACCAGATGTCACTAGATGACGTGGATGGTTCACTTGATCGAGCAAGTGAACAATAAGTCTTCATTGTTCGATCTTTTTGCTCAAAGAATATTACCGCTTTGGTGGGGTCTTCTTTCCAGCTCCCCTTTTTCTACCCGTGATAGTTGTTTGAATGTCCCTTGTAAGATTGTTGTTGTTGTGGTCCAGAATTGCTTGATGAACCTTTCTTATAAGTGTTAAACCAACATTCTTGCAAGTCATGTCCTCTTTTGCAGATTGGACATCGCTTCTTCTGTTGATTGTCCCCATGATACTGATTCTGATGTGGGGACTTCTGATAGGATTTAGGTTTTCCTTTACCTTTTCCTTTCCATTTTTGATGTGAAGATAGTGCCTGCTCCTCTTCATCATCCTTGTTGTGCATTGCTTCCTCTTGTTGTAGTAGGTTTACTAGCTTGTCAAAACTAATTGTTGTATCTGACAAGTTTAGAGTTGTGACAAAAATGCGGTAAGAAGAAGGGAGAGCTCTCAGAACAATGGGAATGAGAGATTCATCTTTGACCTCTTCTCCTAGGGCTAGAAGTGAAGCCCTCAACTCTGCAACTCTTCTTAGGAAGGCTTCAATTTTTTCATTCTCGCTTGAATTTCAATGTATGTAATCGACTCGCAAATTGAGTATGACATTCTTGTTCTTGGCCTCATATATTGTGCTCAGCTTATCCCAAGCTTCTTTTGCTGATGTGGCATCTCGAATGTGGGCTTGCACATCATCGGATACTCCAAACAAGATGATGAGTTTTGCTTTCTGATCTGCTCTATCAAATTGTCGTTGTTGTGTTGCATCAGTTGGTGATCTGGTTAGAGTACCAGTCACAATAGGCCAGATTTCTTCAAACTCAAGTTGTGTCTTGATTTTTGTCTTCCAAGTAGCATAGTTGCTTCCTCTGAGCAATTGTGAATCTAGAAGAAAAAAATTGGGGGCATTGGTGCCCATTTTGCAGAGATCACTGACAGGGTTTGGCTCTTATCACTCTAGGTATTAGGTCTCCCAATCTATATACCGTCAGTCCGATATACCGAACCTTTCTATATACGCGCCCTTCCGATATACCCGTCAGTACGTGGAAGAATCTCACCCTTTCTATATACCCGATGGTACGTGAAAGAGGCGTTAACGTACGTGAAAGAATTCAATACGTGGTACCAAGACAATACTGATGGGGTCTGTGTGATTATTGACACCGGCTCAAAGAAATATCCTCATATGCGCGCGTAACTTTGCTATATACTCGGATAATTTCTCAGTCTAGATTTATGTTTTGCAATCATTCACAGACGGATGGGATGGTTCATAGTGTGTGTACTGTGACCTTATTACTCCCTGTCGATTTATAGGGACGATGCCCAGACGACGTTGTTGCAGCTATATTAGGCATTAAGTGCAGTAGTAGTCGTGATGGCTTTACCCGTAAGCGCTTCCTAGAGGCACTGTATATACCGAACGCTGCGAATGAGATCTAGGATCTCATGAGTGTTACAGAACCAATTTTACTATTTTTTATTGCAATTCTCGCCAGCTTTCTAAGCGATTACAAAGTTTTGCAGTTGACTATGGCAACCTGCAAATTAGTACAATATGCAGCAGTATACAATTTACATTCAAAAAATTGTACAATTTGAATGACAGGCAAAAAAATTCAGTTTCGGGGTCCTGGTGGCCTCCTGAGCCCAATACGACCCAAAATGCTAAAAATTGCAAAATAATAGCTGAAAATGCAATTTTTAGATGGGTCTCCTTTTGCAAAAAATGTCTGGAATGAAAAAACAGACCAAATGGGAGAAAATTTTTTTACCCTAAATTAGGGATTTCTCCGCTAAATTTAGTTAGTTGTAACTAAATTCAAAAAAGTCTGCTAAATTTAGCAGTTCCGCCAAAATTTCCGCCAGATGCAAAAGGTGAGTTTTTGAGTGTTTTTGGTGGGATTTGACCCCCAAACCTCTCACTCCCAAGGCGCATGCACTAACCAACTTGCCCACTTAGGGCGCTTGGACTATGAAAGGAAGGAATTTGTATTTATTGACAAGTAAATTGACTTACCTCTAAAAAAATGCGGCTTGTAGAGGCTCCACGTGGCGCATGCTGGTGAAGAGGTGTTTTTAGGGTTCCTTTGCTCCAAATCCAATCTGGAGCTTGTTATTTGTTCTTATTTGCTTTTGTGAAGCCGCCTCCTTCTTTTCCAGCCACTTTTTGTGTTTTTCTTTGTTGTTTGCTTGTACAGGCCGCGTTTTCTCCCTCGTGTGCTTTTCTCCTTCCTTGGCCACATTTTTTTATTGAATGTGCTTGTACAGGCCACGTTTTCTCCCTTGGCCGCTGTTTTTTTGTTGTTGATTACTATCTAAGCCTGCATTTCCTTGTGCAGGTCGCTGGAGACAGAGAATGGCGCGGGCGAGTGGAGAAGGGCGGGTTTTGCTCCAAAAAAACTTTTTTTTTCTTTGTGCAGGCTTAGGAGGACAGGCCGCTAACCAAATGAGGTCGATTTTGCTCACAAAAACGTTTTTCCTTTATGCAGGCCGCTTTTCCTCTTCTTTGGCCGCTTATTCTCTTCTTCCACTGTATATTTTGTGCAGGTCGAGCGTGGGCGCCTCCTTCTCCTTTTTTTTTTTAATTATTCTTTGCTCTGTTTGATTCTTGATCACTGTTTGGATTTCTTCTTGTGCAGGTCGCGCATGGACCAAGCTTTTAGCACTACCAGATTTGATCAGAGTTCCAAATCCAGTCTGAGGAGGCTGTTTGTTCACTGCAGGTGCATATACACACAGACCTCCAAAACAAGCCAAGCAACTTCCAAATACAGTAGAGACCAAATAATGTAGAGAAAAAACCCTTATTGGGAAAAAAAAATAGTATTATTTCCAATACCTGTAGCTAATTTTTCCTGGTGCAACCAGCACCAGTGCAAAAAAAAATTGCCTTCCAAGCACCTGGAAGGAACAGGAGGATGTGGGGGAGGCAGGGACGGGGCTGGGAGTTTGCACGAGGCTGCACAGGCTCTCAAATGCTGCAAACACGTCTCCAATCTCCTCTCTCTCTGCTGCTCTCTCTTCCACACCTTTACAGGGCCAGATTCTCACTCTGGTACCAAATGTAGATTGAGAAACAGGGACGGAAGCCTGTGTAATTTTATTAATCTCAATCAACTAAAAAATTACAGTGAATAGGCTGCAATATTTATAGATATTGCACAGCCAAATACATCCGGGAGAATGAGTTGCACAGGTGCAACCAAATGCCAGAATAAACAAGCTTCCAATAACACCCGGGAAGCAACAATTACATAAAAACAAATATATTGTTGAAAACAATATAACAGTATGTATACAGACAAATATGGTTGATTAACCATATAATAATTTTATTATTTAATTAATAAAATTAAATAATTAAACTATGCAGAATTAAATATTAGGATAATAGAATTTATCCTAACACTTATGTCTCGTACTCCTTGATGGCATACTCGCCAACGGAATACGTCCTTCACCCCATTCCTATGTTATGTAGAATGTCTTATACTAACTTCACATCGCAGTCTCTCTCCGCCCAAAGTTATTCACTCAGGAATGGATTAGTAAAATGACAACGTTATAAGGATGCTCCCGGGGACTAGGGATACGCTGACATACTGGGTCAACCCTAGTTAACCCAGTGTGTCAAGATACCCCGAGTCTCCTGGGGCAGCCTTATAACATGACCATGTTCCTAATCAGTCCCAGAGTAAAACTTGTTCGAGTTTAAGGTGTAAATCTTAACGATCAATGCGAAGGGTGTTGCCATAAGTCACCTGCATTGTTGTATCTTCGAGAAGATCCTAATCTTCTCGTGGGTACAACCCTGCAGTTGACTTGTGCCATCAACCTTCCAAAACTACCTCGAAAAGATCTACTTAACTTTAAGGTGTTACCTACGTTGAGATAAAGTTATACTTAAAAATGCTCCTTTTTGGGTAGTCTTTTCCCATCCCCTGGGTTTCTTACCTTAGAATTGCCTTTCTTATTAAGACCCATTTCACGAGAGAAATTAATAAGGCTTGAGGTTTCATTAAGGAGTTCCTTGATGTACATTAATTTAAATCAACGAAATTGGGCAGTAGCCCAAAGTCTTCTCATAAGGTTGCTAACCATACTCTTTAGGGTTTATATCAGTTCTCAAAACTGAAATATATCTTACCTATTAGTATTAAGATATAGTGAATTAAAATCAAATAATATGTTGTCTTGACTTTGTTCAAGGTTAGGGAGTGATAAATTACTCCTCTCGTTCAGCTTCCTGTTAAGGTTTATTTTACCCTTAGCTACTCGAAAGACAGTGAACTAATTCCATATTAGCTTTAGATAGAACATAACAAAACTACTAATATTTTCAAGAATTCAATCACATAATCCTTGCAATGTTTATTTAGAAAATCCCAGATATCTCCACGGTATACCATAGTAAGAATGCACTTAAAATCATTCGAACCGAAGAAGATCAATCCATCAAGATACGAAGGCAAACACATAAGTAACAAATACCTCATTACATTAATTTCTAAGCTAATCAAATACAATCAATGCCTTCAGCATATTTGATACAATACTTGGCAGCAAAAGAACATCTTTCTTCAAGTAGTACATTCAGAGAATCAAGTTGGATTTCATCATAAAACCAAATTAAACAATCTGAACATCATATCAGATCTGCATGCCTTTACCACATACGGCAATCATCTGCAAAAATTGTCAACATGGGTCAGTTTGGTGAACTGAGCATGATAAGCACTAATTCTTAAAACAATTGCAATCCACCAATTGTTTTCATTAAACAACCTGTTTAAATGAAATCATTTCATCAAACATGTAAACATAATTCAGACTATGCTCTTTTGTAATTCAAACATGACTATAAACGCGTAACTCATATTATAGTTACTAAATAGTCCTAGATACTTTTCAGATATTTCCTCATAAATATTAATGAGTAAGAAGAACAAATGTATCCAAAACAACTATCCATCCGAATCCCAAGGACAACAAACATCCGATGCAGACCATTACATTCAACAAAAATGAATAGCCTAACAATTCATGAATCCATCAAGAGTATGTTTTAACATTTCCTACGATTAGATACAAATATATCAACATATACTTTACTACAGAAGAGAAAGAAATCGAGCCATTGATTTCCCGCCAATCATGCTCATGAGTGTACTTGTCCTTTCAAGAGCAATGCATTCACATTATACGCGCGACTAAGCGATCGAGACCGCATGAAGAACTACAGATTCGTCAAAATTCAAATATAAAAAATTGCTCGTAGCTTTATGAGCAATACAACAGCCCTCATGGCAAGGCAAGTAATAAATAATCCAACAAATAGACTCAACATATCTTTCCATATTATTCAACAAATGAGAAAATATCCAACGCCATCGCTTGTCAAGGCACAATATTAACTCTTTATCTCAGTCAAGCACAAGACTAGATAATCACAATAATAGAAGACGTAACCATGCACAATCACAACATCAATCCCACTGAGTCGAAACACTCAAAGAACATACAACTCAATCTAATCCCTACTATAACACAAAGAAGGACTTAAATCCAAAGCTGAAATCAAAAGAACAACCTCTTTATCACAGTCAAACAAGAGGCTAGATAACATTAAAACAAATGATGTTTCCATATGCATATATAGTGACATTCACACTGAATCTAACACAAACATGCACAACTTCATTTAACTGAAACAAATCCTTATGATAATACAGCCATGACTTATATTGGAAGCCGTTTTCAAGAAAAATAATCACAACAAGGTCTTCACAGAAGCTGAAATTCCATATCAGTATTTTCCTCAAAGTTTCATCCTAAGCCAAGCTACTACGGAATACAACAGGGTCTCAAACCGAGTAAAATTTGTAAAGAAAACCCTTCCTTTAATTTCCACAGAAGCGAACAGAAAGGAACACAAGAATGTTAAGAAGGAGTCTGAACGATATGCATGCACAAAGTGAGGGTTTAAATCGAGAATCGAGCCAACTCGCAACATATCGAGATCTCCAACAAATCACAAACAACTAATGCTCATAAACAAGGCTTAGATTGAAGTTGATTTCATGCGACAACAATTCAAGAATCCCAATAGTATTCCCAGCAAAACTTCTACAGAAGTCGTAATTCAAGATACATATCAAGGACTCCAACTGAATCAATATCTTAAGTAATCTCAACTAAACATCAGCATTCGAAACTAAGCTTAAGCAGAAGAAGAAACATAAAAAGAACTCCAACTGAGTCTGTACCAACGATATTCACTACTAAGCAACAGTATTCATAACAAAGCAACAGAAGTCGTAATACCAGTTACTTTTCAAGGACTCCAACTGAGTCTAACTAATAAGTATTCACATTCATGACTTCTACAGAAGTCCAAAATATACGAAACATTCCAAGGACTCCACAGAGTCATTTTCGTAGATATTCCTTGCAAACTTTCAACGGATTATATCCCAAAAATTGCAACACAGGGAGGACTTCTACAAAAGTCGCATTCAAGTAGTATAAACACAGCAAGTTATCCAACCAGAAGTAACTTAAAGTATTATAGCAAGATCCAACAAGATTCAGCAACCATAAAAGTACAGCCGGTCTCAAACGAAGCGAAACCACAAGGAAGATTAAATACAGAAACTATTCCTTCAAGGTCTTCTAAAAATCCGAGATTCCTAATTTCACAGGAAAAGAAGAACCAAAACAATGCTTCCAACCAACTGAATTGAAATCACCTGAACAGAGTTGTTTTAATGAAAGCATTTGAAGTAAAGCAAGATTTTTAAAAGTCAGGGCCTATCATGCCTGGTAATGTCACTTAAAAACTGAAGAAGACCTCTGAATGAGCTCAAGCCTTCTCCTCTTCTTCCACATTAGATTCAACAACAATACTTTTTTATTTCCATGCCTTATAAACTTTCCTTGATAGAGAAAAGAGCTAGTTATTCTCATAGTTGCCATGCAACACCAAGTAGACTGGTTCGAAGAACTAGTGATCAAACAGAGAGAAAACCGGAGTGCATGGAAAACCAAACAAACAACCAGTTTTCCATTTTGCATGCCTTCCCGAGCGATCCGTGCTCGGAAATCGAGTTCCTTAATTGCATTAACTCAAGTTCCCACTCAATCTCCATTGCCACCAACCGCCATAGTTGGCGATGGAAAAAAACAAACCAAAGACCATTTCCAAATTTGGCGACTCTGCCACGTCTGTCTCAATGACCATTTGAAATCTCCGCTAAATCCTTTGTCCTTCATGCTTATCCCCTTCATTTAATGCCATAGAAACTACCACCCATGGCTCGCACCCCTTCATAGGTCCCCTTCCTCCACTAACATTAGTTAGGTTAGAAACATAGGTTAGATCATAAGGTGATACTTAGTCTAACTTCCTTAGTGCTAGGTCGCTAACCTTAGGAACATTTAGCTTATAGCTTAGGGCTAGGTTAGATTAACACTAATCCAACCCATAGGTTATTAACCTTAATAAATCCAGTCTAGGTCTAACAATTAGAATCGTTCAGTATAAGAACCAACAAATATACATTCACGAAAAGGATTCATTCCAGCACTGATAATAAGCTAGTAGTATAAATGTATCTGAATTTATTACCTGGCTCAAGATCAAGACCTTCCTGATATTACGATATCGGGAACCAATTCATTTAACAAGATTAGCCTGAGTTAACTCCTGAATTGCTCATTCCACACATTCGAAATCGATTAAACTCAGTGCAAAAATGAAAGAAATAAAAGAGTCCAAGCATATCCCGGCTCAGTCAAATATCTTCAAATGCAAATAAGATACAATCTATTTCAAGCATGACTTCAAAATCAAAGGAACACATCCTTTTATAGAAGAAATCATATATCAACACTTGAATGCCTGGGAGGAAGTAACAATAGTTTAGGGTGTTACATTTAGGATATGGTTTGGAGTTCAAAAATCTACTTATCTTAGTTGAATTCAAAGGTAATTTAATGAAATCAAATGGAATACATTTTCTAGTTGATCTAGTTGTAATACTTGGCATGAAATATGCATTAACTGTTACCAAGATGTGCTTTGAAATTATGGAGCTTCCATATATTGGATGAATGTGTCGAAACACCGATATTTTCCCAAAATAACATTAAATATTTGAAAAATTATTCATTCTAGGTATCCCAATGTGAGTTCCAAAAATATTATCACCTTAAAATGTGTCGTGTGGAAAGTGGTGTGGAAACTCTCTTTTTAATTGAAAAAGGGAAACAATCCTAAATTTTGGGTGACCAATATATTAGATTGAGTCTTTGGAGTGGGATGTTTCCCCTAGTGTAACACATAAACTAGTTCCTATTCCTAAGAATACTCTACCTACTGAAATAATGAAAAAAGGGGAGGGAGAAATAAGGGAAAATCTAAAAGGATAGTGATAAACCAAAAGTTAATGTATCTAAGAATTGTGTGATCAACATAAGTGAACCATGGGAGCTATACACACCATACACAACCTGAAAATGAGTATGTTAATGCAAAATTATTTCATATAAGGGTTTAAAGTTGTGAAAAAATAAAGAAGGGGGTAGTAGATGGCTCCATAACAAGATCCTGCACACAAAATTTGTTAAACACAATCTATGACCTACAAGTCAACACAAAACTACATAAAGGCATAAAGAATTAAACTGAAAAACCAAGGATAGACAAGTATCACAAGATAAAATGAGTTTAAAAACATAAAAAGGAAAAATACATGGGTTATAGGAAGATAAAGCATCTCCTTTATTTCTCTAAGAGGTGAAAGAAGTACAAATAATCACTCATGACCCTTGTTTTTCCACTCAAAATGCCAAATTGCTCCAAAACAATGAATGAAGAGGCAAAATATATCCTTTACAATGAATTTTGGGCATTTTTATAGAAAATTATGAGAGAGAGAGAGAGAAGAAGAAAAAATATAGACATGCAAGTCTAGCTCTAAAAATAGACAAAATGTGAATGACATGCATGAAAAGTGATAATAAAATCAAAAGGCATGTTTAAAATACCAAAACACATCAAAAATAGCCAAAACACATTCCCAGAAAGGAAAAACATGTTTTTAAAAATAGACACTTATTTGCATGTTGTGTTTCCAAAATTATCAACTTCTACATGCTCCAATTGTAACATTCCCATTTTAAGACTTTAGAAACAAGGGAATTTTTTTTATATATATATAATTTTCTCTATTCTAAATAATCATAATTTAGAACACACATTCCATGCCAATCAATCTCATAACAGATAACCATATGCAGTTGTAAATGACTCGGTGAACTACCAAACTGTCATTTTATGACTCGGTTTAATACCGGTCTCACATGTTAACTCATTGAAATTGTATACTAAGTATACTTGGTTCTCTTACCCTATTCTGGGTATTGAAGCATTTTGTTTAAGATACCTATCTGAATATTTGTTACCAATATTCATCTTGAATCCCATTTCGAAACTAGGTGTCACAGGATAACACAACCAATACTTGCGATACTTTGGCCAAATATTTCCACATATTATCTATGTTTATATTCCTAGATGGCATACTTGTCTAACGGAATATGTCCTTCACCCCACTTCATCTGTTATCTAGAATGGTCTTCATTGACTCTGTCAGTCAATTTTTCAAGGTTTAGCCCTACTTCGAATAGCAACATAGTTTGGTATAGAGAACCACTCGTGGTGACTAAGGGTACTTAGACATACTTAATTGACCTAAGTCAATTGCATGTGTCTAGTTATCCTAAGTCGTCGTGAGTTATTCCCTATACTAGATCATGCTCCTATCCTGACCTAGAGTATAACTAAGATCAAGTCCAAAATTATGTAGATCTAGTTGGTCTAATTTTGATGGGTGTTGCCACATGTCAACTACAACACTGTATCCTCATGAAGACCCTAGTCTTCATGAAGGTACAGTTCTATAGTTGGCATGTGTCAACAACCAATTGAATCACCCCATCTGGATGCACATACCCAAGCAAGAAGTGAATTACTCAATTATATTTCTTACTTAAGATTTTAACTACAACAAACCTGCTAAACCATAATTTCATTAGCCATTAAGGTTAACTTCCATAATTACGTTGTTAATGTATTGTGGAAACTTCATGTTTGCTTTTTATTCACTATATTCCTACTTTAGAAGTTAGTTAATTAAAACATAAACACCATCATCAATAAGATTTACTAATTGTACCTAAACCATTCTTAGCTTCTGTTTAAGTTCAAAACAGGTTCCATTATAATAGACTTTATTAAGATGAAGTCTAATTGATAAATTTTTATATTTACCTTTCATTTGTTTAAACCTATCAAGGTATTGGTAAAGAGGAATTCCACCTTCCTCTTTCTTGTTACGAGTTAGGGTTCATTGTACCCTTTTACATTGTACAAGTCATCATAATTAATTTGCACTTTCATTAACATCTTTTTAATAAACCATATTGTCTTAGTTAAAGAGCATCTATGCATGCCAACTCAATAAGTTGCATTTTAATATAAGGATAGAGTATCCAATTCCCTTCCATCTAACTTATTTGATTCAAACTAAAAGGATTCCATACAATCAAGAAAAAGAGAAATTAAATATAATGTTTCAATTTCCTTCACAGTAACGCACAAGGAGAATGTCTCATCAAGTATAAGTATCTCACAATCTTTTTCCATTCATCAAAGTGAAATACACTTTACAAGTGCAATCATTTCAGAAATCTTTCATGTCAAACAACATCAAGCTCAATTAATAAATACAACTTTTCCTCTTTTAATACATTTCAATAATGAATCATATTTCTTCATAAAAGATCTAGTCTTTAAGTAACAAATAACATCATAAAATTTATTGTCTTCCTTTATCACTTACGAAGTCCATCTACAAAAATTTCTAGCACGGGTCAGTTCATTGAACTGAGCATGATAAGAACTAAGCATTAAAATGATGTGCTTTAAACTAACTATTTCATAAAAAGAATTGTGCTTTTATGAAACCGTTAAAACATTACAGAAAGATACATTCAATGAAATAACATTCATGAAAGGAAGAGCAAGTGATAAGATCACATTAACATTAGTAAGGATCATGATATGAAAACAATCTTTAGTTAATTATTTCATAAGGAATTAAATCAAATAATTAATAGTCCATCCAAATTACTTATCACATTCCTACTAAATATATTTATAGTTCAATTCATGGTTCATTCAATCTATATCAATGAAGATACTAACTCTAATAAGTTACAAAAATAGATTTATTTTTAAATAACCAATGAACCAAAATACTCATCATTAACATACTTTATCGAGAGAATAACTAAGGTGAGTACATTCAAACTCTAATACTATTTTAGGAAGAACCATCAACATCCTGAAATAGGAGTTTCCTATTTAAGATACAACATCCGAATTCAAAGCCAACTCTATCATAAATTATATGTTTAGCTTCATCATGTTTAGTAATGTAAAATTTCCATTTACTTATGCTCGAAAGTAGTCACACGTCAAAATAATTATATCCTTATCAAGCATTTGGGAGGGAGAATAAAATAAAGATCTATCCTCCCAAAGATCCACTCTTCCATTTCATTTAGACCAATACATTCAAACTCTACTACTCTTACACAATAATAAAATGATGAAAGCATGAATGAAATAAGAGAGAACAACTAACAACTACTTATAGACATTGAAGAAAACAATATTACATTCCTCAATTAAGAACAAAGAGAGAAAACTATCAACTTCCTTCTGAGTTCAGAGAAACATAATGGAATACCTTAACTCATAATAGAGATAAGGATGTCAATGAAAAAGGTGAGATAAAATCTCATTATTCCATCTTAGAAGATGAATAATATTTTGTAATAAAATAACCAATGCAGATCAGCTCATGAGTTCATTCAACTCTGTTTATCATTGAAAAACACACAAAAACCACTCGATACAGAAAAGATATATACAACTAAAATCATGAAGGTCAGAAAACCGAAGATATAGTTCCCTCAACCTAAAAACAACATTGCTACAGTAGTGCAATAGCTACAGAGTTACAAGTAGTTAGTCAAATTCCTTTCGTGACAGCAATGTCCAAAGCAACAGAAGGGAAACAACAACAACATACTAAATTCCTTCCCAATTTTAACATCATCCGACAAGAATTTTTTCTTATTTTCCCCAAACAAAGAGAGAGAAAGTATCATCAAATAATGAAACCTTATGCGACCACAATTTCCTTTCAAATGTCATCGCATATAAATCTTAACCATCCTTTGATGGTAAATGTAGAAAAATGTAAACAAGATTTACAGTCGAGCCATCCCATATCCCCAACTATGTAAGAACAAAAGAACAATCTACAGGGTAGGGACAGAAAGAACCCTACCAAAATTTGAACATAGAGAAGAACAACAAAAATGAATTATCCCTAAGTCGGGTGCTCAAGTCAAGCTCAGGAAAGAGTATTAATTGAAACCATTCTAGATAAGACTGAGCTAACCCAAATTTAAACATAGCTACATCATTCCTATAGCATCTCCTAAACATTATACTCAAATTAGAAGAACTAGAAATCCAACAAGATGACCGGAAGATAACTCCAAAAGCTTTAAATCTCCATGAAACAAAAAGGTTATAAACCAAATTTAAGAAAAATTTTAAAACATGACAAGAGAATAACTTTCAACTCTACTATTAAGAAGATATATTGAGGGGGTTCGTTCAAATCCCAAAACCATGTAAGTCAAAAAAAAAAAATCATCTCGTAACATAAAGTTTAGAAAACTAAAGAAAACAAAGTCTTATAAGTTCAATTAGGAGTTAAAACATTTTTTTAAACAAATCTCAAGCAAGGATGAACAAAACCGAAGTATACTTCTTCCACAACCATCCAACTGAGTTAAATAATCAACACATCTCAATTTAGCTAAGATTGAACATGATTTCATTAACCTCCAACAAGAAATATTTCCAAACTAGAATTAGACTATTTACATAAGCATAGCTTGAGAAGATGAAGAAAAGGGTTTGAAATCATCTCAAGTTTAATAGAAATTACACAACCAAGACAAAATACAAGAGTCGACAACATCCAGTTCACACAAGGTTAAGCCAAATTCGTTCATTTATCCAACAAAGAAACAACCTAGATTAAATCTTTTATCAAATAATGAATCTCATCAGAAGGATACAGTGAGCAATTCAAGCATAAATGAAAATAAACATCACAACTAAAAACCCATTTATTTCCAAGAGAAAATTTGTTTTAATGAAGACATTTAGTAAAAAGAAGAACAACTTAATGGATAGAGCCTATCATGCCTGATAGAGCTTCTATTGATTTGTAGAATATTTCCAAAGCTGAGCCTCCACAATATTTTCTTTTTTCCAAGTGACGTCCACAATTCCATACTTCCTAATGCCTCTTATACCTCCACTGGATCAAAAATAGCTCAGAGGTGCCAAAAAATAGTGAAGGATTGAAAATAGAACTAGTAATTTGAAGAACCCAAAATCTTCATGCGAGACAAAAATCGCCAAGTGCAAATGACCAAACAACCTCTCCAAAATCCACTTACATTCCTTCCTAGGCAGTTTCTTCACCATGATTGAGGTTCATTAATGCAAGGACAACCAACTCTCCCACCTATTTCTTCAAGCTATCACCATCCAAAAATGGTGAATTTGAAAACAAACTTTGCATACATTCTATCTTTAGCGATGTTTCTAGATAGGCATCCCCTTACTCCTCATTCCTCTCGCCAAAACTAGCTAATCATAGTTCACAATAATTCCTTAGAAACTGACGCCACTAACTCACCATTTTCCATGCAACCCTTAGGTAACCCCTTAGCTTAGTATTATCTTAGGTTAGATTGACATAAGATTAGGATCCAACCTCGTCTAGGTAAATAGTATTTACCTTAGGTTATTCTAACACTTGCCATAATCAAAACATACCAACATAGGTTAAGACATAAACCTTAGTAATAGGTATTAGGTAGACCTGAATTACCTTAGATTAGAATCCACATAGGATATGACATTGTAACTAAGATTAAGGTATTCACCTTAATAGTCCCATAATAGGCCCTTAGTCCACTTATGTTGTTCAACATCTCATAAAAATATTTAACAAGATGGTCTAATCTCATCATTTACAACATGATGCAAAGCAAGGACACCTAGAGCCATGTCTCTTAATTTTATAACAAAACAAGACTCAATCACACTACCTTTTCTTTCAGAATATCAGGTTACCAAGATTATCACTTAAGAAGAACTGAAGCATACCTTGGATCAATGGAATTGATCTAAGGTTTTTTTGTTAACATATGATAAGTATGAATACAATAACACAGGTTCACAACCCTTTCTGAACACAGAGAATAATGACTTCAATTTCAAGTAAACATAATCTCAACAAATTGAATCATTAAACAAGTAATAGCTTATTCATTGCTAACATGATTTCCAACATCAAAAGAATACACCTTCCTAAGACAAATATTTTGTCAACTTTTGCAATGTCAAGAGGAAATGGAATCAAAGTAACAGTTTTTCAAAGATGTTACATACTTCCCTCCTAAAAATAATCATCATCCCAATGATTAACTTAGTCAAACAATTTGCATCAAGGAAAAATTAAATTATTATACTTCCATTCATATGTTCAAAAACAAAACTGGATTTTAAAATTCCATAATCAGCATTAAAGTAGTTGTCCATTTTAAATAATGTAATGTCTTCCCAAGACTGGAAGATTTATTGACATATCAAGAATAAAATATTAAAACTTTATCAGTTAACAGAATCAATTCTATTCAAACAAATATGGGAAAGCAGTTTTCATATCTTCAAGATTTTCCCAAGTTGCACTCTCTTCGTTAAACTAATCCCACTGGACCTTACATTGGCTTATTTCATGATTTCTTAAGTGCAACTGGTGAGTTTCTAGCACTCGAATGGGTTTAACCACAATTATTCCTAGGTCTTGGACCTACAAGGAATTCTAATTTAACACATGTGATAAATCTAAAACGTATTTCTTAATCCGAAAATATGGAAAACATCATGCATTTTTGATAAAGCGGGAGGTAAAGCTAAACAATAAGCTGCGGTGGTTGATTACATCAACAATTTCAAAGGGTCCCACATAACGAGGTGATAACTTGGCAGCCTTACTAAAAATTATTGAAATATTTTTTGGTTTTACCCGAAAAAGACTTTCTCATGAAGTTCAAATTTCTTATCAACCCGCTTTAAGTCATCATAACAATTTTGCCTATTTACGACTTCTTTCAAGCATTCACGAATCATTTTAACTTGTTGTTCCATTTCCGTAAGGATTTCAGGTCCAATTACCTCTTTATTCTCAATGTTGTCCTAGCTAACAAGGGTTTTACATTTTTCTCGTATAATGTTTCTTAATGTGCCATCTTTAGAGAGGCGTGATATGTGTTATTATACATGAACTCAACTATTGGAAGGTACTCTTCCCATTTCTACTATTGATCCATGCAATACATTCATAGCATATCCTCTAAAACTTGAATAACTCTTTCACCTATCCATCCGTTTCAGGATGATATGTAGAACTGAAATTTAGCTTAGTTCCTAGAGATGCATTAAGTGTTTTTCAAAAGCTAGATGTCATTCTTGGATCTCTATCCGATATGATCAACTCGGGTACTCCATGTAATCTAAAAATCTCATGCATGAATTTTTTTCTAAAACAGTAAATCATCCTTAAGATTACCAAAGAATAAAATGAGCTACCTTTGTTAGTTTATCAACAACCACAAGAATAACATCATGTTCATTTCTTGACATAGGCAACCCTTGTAAAAAATCCATGCTTATCACTTACCATTTAAACTACGGTATGATGTGAGGGTAAAATTGACTAGTTAGATGCATATGCTTAGCTTTAACATGTTGAAATTATAAACAGTGTGTCACAAACTCAATCACATCATTTTTCATCCCTTTCCAGAAATATTGTTATTTTATATCAGCAAGCATCTTTGTAATGCCAGGTTTTCCTAAAAAAGGTGAATTGTGAAATTCAGGTTATAATTTCTTTCTTAAATAATTTAACAAAGGTAAGTATACTTTGTTTTCAAACCGTAAGATCCCTTCATTGTCAAAGTGAAAACCTTTATATCTCACATCATTTGGATCTACATCAAGTGTTATCTTTACTTGCTGAAAATAAGAGTCAGATTCCATAACACTTTTTACCTCCTCTTTAACTTGAGTTCTCAACATTATAAGAGCATAAATGTGATTTCTACGACTTAGAGAATCTTCTACTCTATTTTATTTTCCTTTAATATAACTTATGTCAAAATCATATTGAGATAGAAATTCTAACCATCTTCGTTGTCTTGCATTCAGATTTGGCTAAGTAAAAATATACTTCAACCCAAGATGATCAGTTTTTAGTTCAAAAGGTCTACCAAGAAGATAATGCCTCTATACTTGAAGTGCATGAACAATGTTAGTAAGCTCTAGATCATGTGGAGCATAATTCAGCTCATGTAACTTGAGTTTTCTACTTTCATAAGATATGACATGATCCTTTTGTAATATAATACCTCCAAGACCTTCCTCAGATGCATCCATTATAATATTAAAGTCTCCATTAGGGTCAGGTACAACCAAATTAGGTTCCAAAGTTAACTCGATCCTTTAGAGCCTTAAATTCATATTCACATTTTTCATTCCATACAAATTTCTTATCCTTTTTCTATAATGAATTTATTGGTGCAACAAGTTTGGAGAAGTCTTTAATACACTTCCTATAGTAACCAAAGAAGACCCTTTAAGCTTCTAATTTCATGTACATTCTTTGGTGCAGTCACTCGAGTTATAGATAAAATCTTATAGGGATCTACAACTATTCCATCCTTTCTTATAACATGACCCAAATAGTGCACTTTTGTGTCGTAGAAGAAAAATTTAGACAACTTATCAAAAATCGTCTCTTCCTCAAGATTTCCAAAACTATATTTAAATGCTCATGGTGTTCTTTAATGCTTTTAGAGTATATGAGAATAGCATCCAAGAATATAAGCACAAATTTGTCTAAGTATTATTGAAAAATATTATTCATTAAATTCATAAAAGTTGTAGGTACATTTGTTAATCCAAATGGTAATACCGTGAATTCATAGTGTCCATACCTTTTTCTAAAAGTTGTTTTATGAATGTATTCATCTTTTATTCGCAAATAATGATATCCAAATCGAAAATATATTTTAGAATACACTAATGCACCAAGCATCCGATAAAACAAATCATCAATTATAGGAAGTGTATATTTGTTCTTAATCATTTCCTTGTTTAACATCCTATAATCAATACACAATCTAAGTGTCCCATCTATCTTTTTCACAAAGATTACCGATGCTCCCTAAGGTGAGACACTTGGTCTAATCAAACCTTTAGACAAAATTTCTTGTAACTATGCCTTAAGCTCTATCAAATCAATAGTAGTCATCCTATATGGTGCCTTGGAAATAGGTTCGGTTCCTGGTTTGATCTCAATAGTGAATTCAAACTCCCATTTGGGTGGAAGACCTGGTAACTCTTCCAGAAACACATCACTGAAGTTTCATAACAATGGATATCTTTCCATGAAGTCACTACTTTCTTCAGTAGTTTCAAAAAAATTTACTACATATAAGGTGTAACCTTTGTTTTTGGCCTTTTTAAGTTGTATAGCTGACAATTTCCTAACTAAAATCTCATGTTTTACACCCTGAATGTCTATTGTATTTTGTAAATCATCCAAACAACTAATATGTTTTTCAAAACAGTCAACCTTTACCTTATGCTCAGCTAGCCAATTAACACTTATGATTACATCATAAGTTCCTAAAGGAGAAACATAAAGGTCACCTCATTGGAAAAATTGGGAAAGTCAAGGACTGCTCCAAAAAGACACATACTAACTGTGTGAACAACATTATTTCCATAATGTACAACCCATGATTTATCCATTTTTTGGCCTTTATTTTCAATTTCGTTGCTAATTTAGTAGAAATAAAACATTCGGTAGCTCGATTATCAAAAAGAATAGTTGCGGGTATGTCAAATAACTTACCGGAACCTCTATGTGTGTGACTTACTTTTTAGCCTATTTGTCAACTCATTGCAGGCATGTATCTTATGTTGCTAATTATGGTCATCCTTTTCAAAGGACATTAATTTGCGTAATGATCCTTGCCACAATCGTAATGACCTCCTACAGTCCCTTTTAGGCTCAAATTTATTTCCAACCTTAGAGTTATCATTCTGACCTCCATAGGACTTTTTCTGTTATTATTGTTCTTGAAAAAGTTATTTCACACATTAATAATAGGTTTATTCACTGTTGTTTTCTTGTTGTTATCCATTACAAACTTATTTTTCATACCAAACTTCTTCCATGGTCCCTTCTTAAGTGTAAGAGACGATGAAGAGTTTGGAATTTTCTTTCTAATTTCCTCCTTATGGGAAGATATTTCTTTCAATTTCTGTTCCTTCCTTATGGATTTTTCAACAACCCCTTCCATAGTGGTTGGGTTGTGAACATCCACCTCTCCACCTATAATGGGATTTAACCCCATGATAAATTTTTGTATCCTAAACTTCTCATCGGGTTTGATATCGAGGTACATACTTAAGGAGTTTAGTAAACCACTCCCAGACTACATGGCTTAATTTTCCTTGAGATAAGTTCTTAAATTCAATCATTTTCTAATCATAATAAAGTTTTGGTAGCCATATTTGCCTAAAATAACTTTTAAATTGATCCCAAGTAATATTTGTTTCATCAATTTTTAACTCAACCTTGAGGTTGTCCCACCATGAAGATGTTTTATGGGAAAGCTAATATGCTCCCCATATTGCCTTAGTTTCCCGAGAATTTTCTTATTGCAAAGAAATTCTCCATTTCACCGAGCCAACTCTCAGCTCCATCTCCTAATGTAGTGCCATCAAACTTAGGTAGACTAATCCTTTTTATATCATTAGTGAGTTCAATTGTCATCCTTTCCTTTTTTTTAGGCTGATAAGGTGCATTAGTTGTATTATTGTTATCAATTCCAAAATTTTCAACATTAGCATTGTCCACAGGAGGTGGCTGATTGTTATTACCAGCATCTTCTTCCTCCTCCTCATTGCCCATTACTTGTTGTTCAAGTATAGCCAAAAGATCTCTTGTGTCTAACATGGCAACAAGAATCTCATCAATTTTTTGGGCAGTAGTTGCTTCTCCACCAGGTGGTGGGTTATTTACAGCATTTCCTCTTGTTCTAACCATTTTTTGTAATAATAAAATTTAAGTTTTATCAAATTATGGACACAATAGGTCCAAGAGCTACAACCTTCACTTTGATACCAAGATATAACACTCCCATTTTAAGACTTTAGAAACAAGGGAAATTCTTATTTTATCTTATTTTAAATTTATATACAATGCTCTCTTTCTAAATAATCATAATTTAGAACACACATTCCATGCCAATCAATCTCATAAGAGATAACCATATGTAGTTATAAATGACTCGGTGAACTACCGAACTATCATTTTATGACTCGGTTTAATACCGGTCTCACATGTTAACTCCTTGAAATTATATACTAAGTATACTTGGTTCTCTTACCCTATTCTAGGTATTGAAGCATTTTGTTTAAGATACCTATCTTAATATCCATTACCAATATTCATCTAAATACCATTTCTTAAACTAGGTGTCACATGGCAACAAAACCAAAGACTTGTGATACTTTGGCCAAATATTTCCACATATTGTCTATGTTTATATTCCTAGATGGCATACTCATATAATGGGATATGTCCTTCACCCCACTTCATATGTTACCTAGAATGGTCTTCATTGACTCCTGTCAATCCACTTGTTCAAGGTTTAGCCCTACCCCAAGTTAGCAACATAGTTTGGTATAGAGAACCACTCACGGTGACTAAGAGTGCTTAGACATACTCAATTGACCGAAGTCGATTGCGTATGTCTAGTTATCCTAATTCGTCATGAGTTATTCCATATACTATATCATGCTACTATCCTGACCTAGAGTAACTAAGATCAAGTCCAAAATTATGTATATCTAGTTGGTCTAATTTTGATGGGTGTTGCCACATGTCAACTGTAACATTGTATCCTCATGAAGACCCTAGTCTTCATGAAGGTATAGTTTTGCAGTTGGCATGTGTCAAAACCAACTAAATCACCCCATCTAGATGCACATACCCAAGTATGAAGTGAATTACTCAATTATATTTCTTAATTAAGATTTTAATTACAAAGAACTTGTTGAACCCTAATTTCATTAGCCCTTAAGGTTGAACTCCATAATTGCATTGTTAATCTATTGTCAGAAACTTCATGATTGATTTTTATTCACTAACTTCCCATTTTTTATTTTAGTTAATTAAAACATAAACAACAACATCAATAATATTTACTTATTATACCTCAACCATTCTTAGCCTGTTTAAGTTCCAAAATAGGTTCCATTATAATAGACTTCATTAAGATGAAGTCTAATTGATAAATGTTTATATTTACCTTCCATTTGTTTAAACCTATCAAGGTATTGGTCAAGAGGAAGTGCACCTTCCTCTTTCTTGTTATGAGTTAGGGTTCATTGTACCCTTTTACATTATACAAGTCATCATAATTAATTTGCACTTTCATTAACATATTTTTAATAAACCATAGTGACTTAGATTAAAGAACATCTATGCATGCCAACTCAATAAGTTACATTTCAATATAGGGATAGAGTATCTAATTACCTTCCATCTAATTTATTTGATTCAATCTAAAAGGATTCCATACAGACAAGAAAAAGAGAAATTAAAGATAAGATTACAATTTCCTTCATAGAACACATAAGGAAAATGTTTCATCAAGTACAATTATCTCACAATAATTTTTCATTCATTAAGTGAAATACACTTTACAAGATCAATCATTTCGACATATATTTCATGTCAAACAAAATCAAGCTCAATTAATAAATACAACGTGTCCTCTTTCAATACATTTCAATAATGAATCATATTTCTTCATAAAAGATCCAGTCTTTAAGTAAAAAATAACATCATAAAAGTTATTGTCTTCATTTATCACTTAAGAAGTCCATCTGCGAGAAATTACCGCACGGGTCATTTCCTTGAACTGGGCATGATAAACACTAAGCATTAAAATGATTTGCTTTCAACTAATTGTTTCATAAAAAGAACTTTTCTTTTATAAAATAGTTAAAACATTACAGAAAGATACATTCAATGAAATAACATTCATAAAAGGAAGAACAAGTGATAAGATCAAATTACATTAGTAAGGATCATGGTGTGAAAACAATCTTTAGTCAATTATTTCATAAGGAATTAAATCAAATAAGTAATAATCCATCCAAATTACTTATCACATTCCTACTAAAGATATTTATAGTTCAATTCATGGTTCATTCAATCTATATCAATGAAGATGCTAACTCTAATAAGTTACAAAAATAGATTTATTTTTAAAGAAGCAATGATCCAAAATACTCATCATTAACATACTTTATCAGAGAATAACTGAGGCTGAGTACATTCAAACTCTAAGACTAGTTTAGGAAGAACCATCAACATCCTAAAATAGGAGTTTCCTATTTAAGATACAACATCCAAATTCAAAGCCAACTCTAGCCTAAGTTATATGTTTAGCTTCATCATGTTTAGTAATGTAAAATTTCCATTTACTTACACCTGAAATTAGTCACACCTCAAAATAATTATATCCTTATCAAGAATTTGGGAGGGAGAATAAAATAAATATGTATCCTCCCACTATCCACTCTGCCATTTCATTCAGACCGATATAGTCAAACTATACTACTCTTACACAAGTAATAACATGATGAAAGGGTGAATGAAATAAGAGAGAACAACTAACAACTTCTTATAGACATCGAAGAAAATAGTATTGTATTCCTCAATTAAGAACAAAGAGAGAACAACTAACAACTTCCTTCTGAGTTTAGAGAAATAGAATGGAATACCTTAACTCATAATAGAGAGAAGGATGTCAATGACAAAGGTGAGATAAAATCTCATTATTCCATATTAGAAGATGAATAATATTCTATAATAAAATAACCGATGCATATCAGCTCATGAGTTCATTCAACTCAGTTTATCATTGAAAAAAACACAACAACCACTTCATACAGAAAATATAGATACGACTGAAATCATGAAGGTTAGAAAACCTAAGATATAGTTCCCTCAACCTACAAACAACATTTCTACCATAGTGCAATAGCTACAAGTTACAAGTAGTTAGTCAAATTCCTTTCTATGACAACAATGTCCAAAGCAAAAGAAGGGAAACAACAACACCATATTGAATTCCTTCCCAATTTTAACATCCGACAAGAATTTTTTTCTTATTTTTCCCAAACAAAGAGAGAAATTATCATGAAATAATGAAACCTTATGTGACCACAATTTCCTTTCAAATGTCATCACATATATATTTTAACCATCCTTTAATGGTAAGTGCATAAAAACATAAACAATATTTACAGTTGAGCCATCCCATATCCCCAACTATGTAAGAACAAAAGAATAATCTACAAGGTAGGGACGAAAAGAACCCTACCAAAGTTCAAACACAGAGAAGAACAACAAAAATGACTTATCCCCAAGTCGTGTGCTCAAGTCAAGCTCAGGAAAGAGTATCAATTGAAACCATTCCAATTATCTACTCAGAAAGAAAATATTGAGCTAACCCAAAGTTAAACATAGCTACCTCATTCCTATAGCATCTCCTAAACATTATACTCAAATGAGAAGAACTAGTAATCCAACAAGATGACCGAAAGATAACTCCAAAAGCTTGAAATCTCCAAACAACAAAAAAGGGTATAAACCAAATTTGAGAAACCTTTTAAAACATGACAAAGTAGAATAACTTCCAACTCTTCCATCAAGTAGATGTATCAAGGGGATTCATTCAGATCCCAAAACCATGTAAGTCATTTTTTTCATCTCATAACATATAGTTGAGAAAACTAAAGAAAACGAAGTCTTATAAGTTCAAGCAGGAGTTAAAACATGTTTTATCAAATCTCAAGCAAGGATGAAAAAAATGAAGTATACTTCTTCCATAACCATCCAACTGAGTTAAAGAATCAACACATCTCAGTTTAGCTAAGATTGAACATGATTTCATTAACCTCCAACAAGAATGATTTCCAAACTAGAATCAGACTATCTACATAAGCATAGCTTGAGAAGATGAAGAAAAGGGTTTGAAATCATCTCAAGTTTAATATAAATTACACATCCAAGACAAAATACAAGAGTTGACGACATCTACTTCACACAAGGTTAAGCCATATTCATTCATTTATCTATCAAATAAATAACCCAGATTAAATATTTTATCAAACAATGAATCTCGGAAGGATATAGTGAGAAGTTCAAGCGTAAATGAAAATAAACATCACAAATAAAAACCCATTTATTTCCAAGATAAAAGTTGTTTTAATGAATACATTTAGTAAAAATCAGAATAACTCAATGGATAGATCCTATCATGCCTGATAGAGTTTCTACTGAGTTGAGAAGATTTCCACTAAGCCTACACAATCTTTTCTTTTTTCCAAGAGACATCCATAATTCCATACTTCCTAATGCCTCTTATACCTCCACTGGATCAAAAATAGCTTAGAGGTGCCAAAAATAGTGAAGGATTGAAAATAGAATTGTTGGTTGAAGAACCCAAAATCTTCATGCAGAGCAAAAATCACCAAGTGCAAATGACCAAACAACCTCTCCAAAATCCACTTGCATTCCTTCCTAGGTGGTTTCTTCACCATGACCAAGGTTCATTAATGCAAGGACAACCAAATCTCCTACCTATTTCTCCATGCCACCACCATCCAAAAATGGTGAATTCCAAAATAAAACTTTACATGCATTTTATCTTTAGCGATGATGTTAGCTAGACATCCCCCTTACTCCCCATGCCTCCACCAAAATTGGTTGATCAAAGTTCAATAAATTCAAAATCAAATCACATTAATGCCTTAGAAACCGACACCACCAACTCACCATTTTCCATGCAACCCTTAGGTACCCCCTTAGCTTAGTATTAGCTTAGGTTAGATTGACATTAGATTAGGATCCAACCTTAGTCTAGGTAAATAGTATTTACCTTAGGTTATTCTAACACTTTCCATAATTAAAACATGCCAACATAGGTTAAGACATAAACCTTAGTAATAGGTATTAGGTAGACTGAATTACCTTAGATTAGAATCCACATAGGATATGACATTGCAACTAAGGTTAATGTATTCACCTTAATAGTCCCATAATAGGTCATTTGTCCACTTACGCTTTAGCGTATCATAAAAATATTTAACAAGAAGGTCCAAGCTCATCATTTACAACATGATGCAAAGCAAGGAAACCTAGAGTCTGGTCTCTTAATTTTATAACAAAACAAGACTCAAGTCACACTACCTTTTTCTTTAGAATATCAGGTTACCAAGATGATCAGTTAAGAAGAACTGAAGCATACCTTGGATCAATGGAATTGATCCAAGGTTTTTCTGTTAACATATGATAAGTACGAAAACAACAATATAGGTTCACAACCCTTTCAGAACACAGAGAAGAATGACTTCAATTTCAAGTAAACAGAATCTTAGCAAATTAAATCCTTGAACAGTAATAATTTATTCATTGGTAATATGATTTCCAACAGTCAAAAGAAAACACCTTCCTAAGAAAAATCAAATGTCAATGTTTGTAATGTCAAGAGGGAATGTAATCAAGTAACAATTTATTAAAGATGTTACACCAATTCATTCCTCTTCCATATTATGATATTCTTTTAGCTTTTAAATGCTCTAAAATTACTGTTTTAATAAAAATAAAGCTAAAAATAAATTTGTGTTCATCCTCGAGAATCGCAAAATTTTTATGTTTTTTCGCTTTGTATCATGGATTTTTCTCGTGGTTTTTCCCATAACATTGTTTTCCTTTGTATTGTTTCTTTCCCCATAGCATTTTTTTCCTTTGTATTGCAGCTTTCCTCATAACATTGTTTTCCTTTGTACTATGGACTTCTCCATAACATTATTTTCCTTTGTACTATAGCTTTCCCTATAACAATTTTTTTCCTTTATATTGTGGCTTTCCTATAATATTATTTTCCTTTATACTACGGATTTCTCTCGTAACATTTTTTCCTTTGTCTTTGTAGATTTACCCATAACATTGTTTTCCTTTGTCACCGTGACTTTCCCTATAACAATGTTTTCCTTTGTCTTGTGACTTTCCCTATAACAATGTTTTCCTTTTACTGCATCTTTACCTATAACATTGTTTTCCTTTGTATTATGGCTTTCCCTATAGCATTATTTTCCTTTGTACTACGAATTTCTCTATAACATTGTTTTTCTGTGTACTACGGTTTTCCTATAAATTTTTTTCATTTAAACTATGGCTTTCCCCATGACATTGTTTTCCTTTGTACTATATCTTTCCCCATAACATTATTTTCCTTTGTCCTACACTTTCCCCATAACATTATTTTCATTTGTCTTGTGGTTTGGTGTGGTTATTTTTCCATGCATGATGGCCTATTTTCTTTACTCCCATACCCTTTTTTTTGGTTTTAATAACTTTATGAAAAATTCCTTCATACTCCAAGTCCCCGAGACACTTAAATTTCTTGTTATTTGAGTTCTTTGTTCTACCATCAAAATATGTCTAAGTTTGAAACTTGAATAAGTTGTATAAATAAGCATGGGGGATTATTTTAATAAAAACACCTCCACCAAAATCATAGGTAAACCATATAGACATGGATATGTTCCCTCTAGGTGTTTTAATGAGAGATGTAGACTTTTTATTTTTCCTAGGTTAATTACCCATAGATGCAGAACTTATTAGAAGAGGAGACCCTACTCTCCACTTACAAATATAGATATATGATAACTTGGTGAAGTGAGATATGGTGGATGACTGGGAATTTGTTAACATTATCCCTTTCTCACTTCTTTAGAAAGCTGGGATATGGTGAGACAAATTTCCCATCTACCCATAAAAATCTTTGTGGGTATGATAGTCTTAAAGACACTTCAATTGGCACCATCGTTATTCTCATAAATCTGAGTCCAATTACCATCCTCACTAAATTTTACGTCATATACCACAAAATAAACTACAACATGATTTTGAAATAGACATGAATCCACCAAATGAAATGAATTCCTTCAGCACTGCTCTAGGAAATTCATTTTATGCATTTAGCGAAGGTTTTTATTTCCAAACCATTCTACATAATCCAATCCAATGCTAAGAGATTGATAGGAATCCATGTTCACCATGAATTATCTACAAACACACATGTCCATAGATAATAGTAAGAACCAAGTCACAAAAGTTGATGTTGAACCAAAACTTTCTCTCCTAGCTCTTAATGCCCCTCCTTCTAAGAAAGGCATGGAAGAGGATTCAAATGTAGAGAAAGGAGCTTCTCCACTAGATGATGTTTCTAAATAAAAATCAAGAGCATGTATATGAAAACCAATTTAAAAATTATGAACATCCTAGAAAAGTATTCACCTCTCTTGATTTTATTTGAGCCAAAAATAACTTCCAAGTAACATTTTATCTTACTTGAGAATGACAAAGATTAACCTTCTCTAGCCATGGTGGCTAACATTAACATTTTTGAAATTAGTGATATTCAATTTCCACCATCCAACCTATCTTACAAACCTCTCCTCAAAAGCAACCTATGTATAATGCACTATGATGGAGCCAAGTGTGTTATAGGAGCATGGGCTAAAGCATAGTCTTAATCTCCCCTGGAAGAATAATTTTTCCTTTTGGCTTTATCCTTGACTTTAAATGCACCAATAATATGAATAAGTATGAATTATTTTTTTATCATCCTTATCCTAACATGAAAACATGTAATTCAGAGACTACAAATCCTTGGTGACTCTCAACTTATCACCAACCAGGTGGTAAAATTTTATCATACCAAAGCCAAAAAAATTTAAGTATACAAAAATGATACTCAAACATTAATTAAGTACTTCAATTTTATATCTATTGAATCCATTCCTAAGATTCAAAACCATCCGGATGATTGCTATTACTACCAATTTTACACTATATTGTCATTTCCATGGGATTCCTGAAGCTGATTTTGTTGTCTCTTTAAGGTGCGGCCCTCTCATCATGAAGGAAATCCCACCTAAAATAGGTGTAGTCAAACTAGGTAATATTATATTGTTAAACCATAACATATCATAGAATGATGAAGTTATTCTACAAAGTATCTAGATGCTTACAAATAATTACCTCCCTTGCATCACAAGAAGGGGTTTCTATGAATTTGCATCCTTAATCCACCCTATGGAATAAATATTATGGTTCCTATTTTAAAATAAAAACTACGATTCATCCACTTTGAAGACCTCAACATTTTTTAAACTAAAGAGGAAGTTTTGGATCTTCCACCACCATCGCTAAATTTTGAATAAGGAAATGCTTCCCTCATTGAAGATATTATCTATATATACATAGGGACAAAGAAAGAGCCAAAGATATTAAAGATTGGCTCTTCTTTCTCACCAAAATAATTTGAAGACCATAAATACGTGCTCACATAGTTATATAAGGTTTTCACCTTCTCATATTCCAACATGACCAAAATTCACATAGATGTGGTTTTCCACAACTTAGTCATGAAACCTCGAAGCTAAGACGGTCAAACAAAATTTAACGCCAATAAATCCTGAGATAACACTAATGGTAAAGAGGAGGTCATAAAACTCTTCTAAGTTAGTTTTATTAGACCTATAGATTACACACAAAAAAATTCTTGTATTGTGTAATTTTTGACAAGAATGGTAAAATTTGAATTTGTAATGACTTCTGTGATATAAATAAAGTGTGTCTAAAAGAGGACTTTCCATCTCCCTCTATTAATTTGATTATCGAAGAAACCACTAGATATGAAATCCTTTCTCTCATGGATGGTTTCTTGAGCTATAATTAGATCCACATTTTAGAAGAGGATCAAAATAAAATCTCATTTAATACCCTATGGTGAAATTTTTGTTACACCATCATGCCCTTTGGTATCAAATACGTGGGGAAAGTTACCAATGATAAATGACACATATATTCCATGACCACATTCTTAAGATCATTGAGTCTTATTGATGATCTCCTTGCTAAATATATATTGAGAGAGGACCATATAGGAGTTATTAAAATAATTAACATGCATCCCATTGAGTAAAGTATCATCGTAAACCCTAAAAATGCATGTTTGGAGAAACATGTGAATTTTTTAGGATACATTATATCTCAATGGGGCATTGACATTGATCCCGCTAAGATACATGTTATATTAGATATAGTTCCTCTAACCACCGAGTCATGGGTATGATATTTCTTTGGGAAGTTAGAAGCCAGATGAATATTTATTTCAAATATCACCTATGTGGTTAATCCTATCAATAATTTGTTGAAGAAATAAAATTTCATCAAATGGAAAGAATTTCAGGATGCCTTTGAATTTTTCAAACAATTCCTATTATGTCTTCCCACTCTCATGGATCCTTAAATTGATATACCTCTTATATTTTACCTCCACGTAACTAAAATTTTGATATCTTGCATGCTTTCTCAAGAAGACGATGATGGCAAAGAATGAGCCATTTATTCATCACTCTTGTTCTTTGGATTATGAAATATTTTATTCCCAAGATGAAAAATAATGCTTCACTATAGTATTTTATACTAAAGACCTTAGACATTACATGATAAATAAATAAAACTAAGGTAATTGTCAAATATCAAGGACTATGTAGTTTTTAACACAACTGACCCTTTCCAAAAATGGTTGTTAATCTAATTATACTCTTTGGTGAGTTTAAGTTTACCTATGTTAATAAAAATATGTTAAGGGGAAAATAATTGTTAATTGGCTAGCGTAGAAAACCACTTGGACTCGTGGAGGTATAGTAGACATTGAAATCCTTGATGAGCTAATCTTCTATGTAAAAATTCCAATGTTGCTTCATCTCCATAATATAAAGATATTATCACTTATCTCATTAATTACTCTTATCCAAAATATTTCAATTCCCAATAGAGGCACTAATGTTTCCATGTCCTAGCATAAAAGTATGTAATTTTATATACAATCTTGTATAAGATATCCTTTGATGACATGCACATTCATTGTATCGATGAAGAATATTCAAAGAGAATTTTATTCAAGTATCATGATGGGGTTTGCATCAGTCACTTTGGTGGCCATGAAATGTCCCAAAAATTCATAGGATGGGTGGACCACTCTTAATAATGACACAATTTGAGTATGTCTCGAAATGTCCCAAATGGTAAGATTTTACACAAGTTATACATATTATGACATAAAAACTTTGACCTATTGTTACACCATGGCCTTTTTCTACTTGGGGTCTTAATTTAATTGGAAAATTTACCCCTAATTCAAAATATGTACATAAAATCATCTTAATCGCAACAAATTATGTCACAAATGGATAGAGGTCATGCCTCTTGCCACCATCACCAATTCAGTCATAGGAATTTTTTTCATAAACCAAATTATTTATACATTTAGAATCCCGTAAGTCATTATTTCTAATAATAATATATCCTTTAAGAACCTAGAGATGAGAGAACTATGCACAAAGTTTTAGATTTCACACAATATTGCATCTCTCTATTACCCTCAAGCCAATGGATAGGTTGAGGAAAAAGATAATACATCAAATTCCATCTTGTTTAAGACAAATAAGAATAACAAGAGGGATTGGTATTTACATTTATCCCACAAGATGGGAAATTCCAAACTAACATATGCACATCCATGGATGTTACCCCCTATTCATTGGTTTTTAAGGTTTAATCCATTCTTCCATTAGATGTTCATCTCCATAGTCTATGAATCTCACTTCAAGGGCTTATAAATGAAGATGAATATAGAGGAACATGCATGGTTGCTATATAAAGTTTAGATAATAATTTTCTTAAGTATTCACAACATCACGAGGTTTACGTAACTCATATGGTTTAACGATATAATAATAATAATCATGAATTAACTATTCAATTGATGACCTTGTGCTTCATTAGGATAAATAAGAAGAATAGCAAGGGACACAAGATTTGACCGAACTGGTTGGGTCCTTATCTCGGTCACCGAGGATTTCAATAGTGGGGCCTTTTGCTTATGTACACATTAAGGTGAAAATTTTGGTGAGTTAGTTAACTCTCTTCAACTCAAGAAGTATTATGTTTAGTTTTGTATTTTTCATCACCCTTTATGTTGTTAAACTGCATTCTATTTTATCTCATCTCATTATGTTTAATACCTAGCAATTTTTTTATAAGAGAGATTCAATATATTTTCTATACATGATGATATTATTTCTTCATCTATTTTTGTATTTTTTTCACATTATATTTTCTTAGTACCAATTCTTTTAATTAATCTATAAGATATATATTTGGTGCTTAGTTAGCTAGTGTTGTGATTCATTTTTTCCTTAGTAACCCTTATTTGGGTATAGGTAATTTGGTTTATGTATGTCTCTAGAAGCTTATTTATGACGCATTCTCCATTCTCTCTCTCTCTCTCTCTCTCTCTCTCTCTCTCTCTCTCTCTCTCTCTCTTTATCTCTCTCTCTCTTTTTGAGTATACAAATTTGGCATGTATCACCCCTATAAATATCTCTCATATTCCCTAATATTTAGTGTTGATCCCTTATATCCTATTAGTTACATGGGGATGGGGCATGGGAGAGAGGTTGTTCTTCACTCGCAAACAAAAATAAATAAAAATTTGAATTAAAAGGAAAACAAAGCATATCAAAAAGAAAAATATCTCATTAAATGACATACAATGTTACTCTCCTTTGATGGTATTTAGTGATGAGACCATACGTCTTCCAGTCATGTGAGGCTAGCATTCAGAGTAACTCCATTACTCACCCATATCTAACCTTTAGTGATAATACTATGTGTATTCCATGGAGCATGAGGTTAGATATGGGGTGTTATATATATTTTAAAAATAAGGTTATGTGTTAGAAAGGAAAAAAATAAAGTGAAGCCATGAGAGCTCCTAAATATTAGAGAAAATTTAGTTGTTTTTAATTAAGAAGAGAGAGATAATTCCCATTTCCCAATGTGTCACAACTAGCTAATAAAAGGTTTAAAACTAGATATTTATATCAAATCATATTCATTTCCTCTTAAGGGTTTATCTAATCCTAAATCGTAATCACCACTTAGTCGGGATTACCCAATCTTGCATTTATTACCAACATTGTTACCTTTTCCCTCCGTCATGCGTACTTTTTTTTGTACTCAATTTTGGCCATCTACCATGGTGTTTCTTCATTTCATAAGAGTCATAAAGAGAATAAAATATATTTTTCTTACCTACAAAATAACTAGACAACATAGTATTTGCATTTGTGCTTCATTCATTGCATCACCATACATACAAGTCTAACAAGCTATATGGTTATACATATAGTCTATTACTCGTTAGTTGCATACATTTATAAGAAAATTGAGGATAAAAACACACATAATCAAATGAGTCTTATGGAATCCTATAACCTAAAATAAATATATATATATATATATATATATATATATATATGTATATATATATATATATATGTATATATGTATATATATATATATATCAAAGTCTCAGTATAATCTATCATTATATCCACACTGAATGGGAAAGTGTGGGCTCAAAAAGCAAAATATAAAAAATAGGGCATTCAAGTGCCTCCATGTACAATATGCACCATAACGTCGATAAAATTAAGGTTAATTTTGTGACCCTCCATCTAAGTGATGTGGAGGACTCCATTTTTCTACCTTTTTAAACCTATTGTAGAGAGGTAAGGGATCATTGATCAACTCTTGTGGCATGACATTCTCACCTATTGTGCTAGCGTCATTTGTTTCTCATTCATCCTACTCAAGGAATCTACAAGTCTTCATAAATGTGCACCCATCATCTCTCATAGCATACTGATCTTAACATCTAGTATTGAGGTACTATCCCTCTCGGTATCAATAGTTGTGACTCATGGTATCCTGTGGAAAAGACATTAATGTGGAAAAACAAGTGTTAGTATAATAAAAGACAAACACTCATGTATAATACTAAATATAAGCTATGCAGACAATGTGTAAACACATAAGAAGAAAATGTAGACCGTAAAACGTGGGTTGCAAACATGGGACATCACTCACGATGTCACAAGATAGTCAAGGCCATCATGGTCATAAGTTGACAAGTATGCACACAAGACAAAGGGAAAAATCCAACAAACACGAGCATAGAATGATAAGCAATGACACACAATGTAATAGATAACCATGGAAGTAAATAGCCTTTTATAACAAATATTGCACATGAAGCACCTGTTAGCATGTGAGAAAGATAAAAAAGTATGCCAAAGTGTGAATAATCTGATAAAGGAGTGTGCTATGAAACAATAACACCCATAGTATATGAAAATGGATGCCCCTAGGAGCCACTATGGGACTAGTACTAGGTATTGTGCCAAACATCTATGCTACCTCTAATGGATCTCAGTAAAATCTTTGATCACAACTAGAAAGTAAGTGAATGTGCATGTGTGTATGGAAATATAATGACATACAAGATATATATCTAACATGTGTAATAAAGTGAACATGTAAGAGCAAATGTAAGAAAGAATAAATGCAATCAAGCTATGTAGTATGTTGTGGATGAGGTGAAATGGATTATAGATTGAATGATAGAAGTAGCGTGCCCCCAAGAGAATGTGTATGCATGCAACGAGCTTCATTTATTTATTCCCCTAGTAGTCAAGAATGAACCGTAAATGAGAGTGCATCTTCAAGAAATGGTTTGAAATGTGTACCTAAGAAATATGTTAATTGTAGGGTGTCATGTAATGTGTAGGATTGAATACGACATAGTAAAATTGATGAGGTGGTAGAATGTGTGGTGATTTATCCTAAAGAGTATATCACTAAACATGTGAAATATGTCAAAAAGCGTGATGATGTAACCTAAAATGTATATCACGAAATGGATGAGTAAAATGCTAGAAGGTGTGATGAATTTATCACACAACATATACCATGAAATGTATGGAGAAAATGATAGAAAGTGTGATGATGTAGCACCAAGTGTATATCTCAAAATATATGGATAGAATGATAAAAATCATGATGATGTAGCATAAAGCGTATATCAGAAATGTATGGAAAAAATGATATAAAGCACGATGATGTAGAACAAAGCATATATCACAAAATATATGAATAGGATGGTAGAAAATATGATGATGTAGCACAAAGCATATATCATGAAGTGTATGAATAGGATGGTTGCATAGTGTGAAACAAAAGGTTGATTGATTGATTATGAAGATCAAAGTGTAGAATTATATAGGTGTGATGATGTGAGGTTCAATTTTGATTTTGACCCTCAGCATTTGATTATGAACCATTGTACTAGTGTGCATCATCAGGTAATGACCGTAGTATGAAGAGATGTAGTGTGAACATGTGTAATGAATGAGACATAAAGTGTATAGTAGATGCTACTGAATAATATGTTGTGTGAAAAATGTGTAGTGTGTAATGTGTGGTGTGTAGTGTGACTAATCAATGCTAAATATATCCATGGTGAATGTGACTAGTGTAAAATGTGTGAAGATGCATGGTGTGTATAGTGTGTAGTGTGTGAGGTTCATGTATATAGGATTCCCTCAAATCAAGTGTGAACAATATTACGAGAGTGTGTCATAGGGAAATGATGATATGATTATGTGTCAAAGTGTGAGTGTTGTAAGTGAACGTCTAATTGTGATGTGATTAAGAACTAATACATGTGGTTATGTTAGAGGGAGGGAGAAATAATTGTAATTCCCCAAAGTGTGTGTTGATGTATGACCTATCTTATAAAAATAAATGATGAAGGTCCTTTACCCGATGCTTATGGTGATGAAGGTGTGTGACCATGCTCTAAGAGTGGTGGAATTTGAAATGTGTCTTGGCTATCAGTAGAAGGATTAGTTTCTTTGAAAAGATGAATTAGAAATGGAAGTGGAGCAGGATGGGGAGGAATCTTGAATGGTGGTAACCTAGGTGGGATTGATGATGTTGCAGATGACTTGATAGGAGGAGAAGGTGGACTGATTTTGAGAGGCGGTTGCATATTTTGACTTAGTAACTCCTTAGATAACTTGAGAGGAGGTGGAGTGAGACTAATTTTGAGAGGAGGTTTCTTAATTTAAGTGGATTGAATGGGTGTCGCTTAACTGATCGGATAAGGCACATTATAACTGATGAATTTATGTTCATTAGACATAAACGAATCAGATTTAGAAACCCATTGGGATGTAACAAGTGTATATGGTGGTGCAAAGTAGAATGTCTTTGCGGTAAATGAGATAAAGACTTGACACTCAAGATGTTTCATTCTTCATCGTAAAGCATAGTAGTCATTTTCATTATGTTCATTGATTTAATGATAATTACAATATGGAAGGCCCTGATATTTTGGAAGATGATAAGGAGCATAACCATGAGTAGACCGTAAAGTGATCAATTGATGACTAAGAGCTCAGTAACAATGTCATTTTTTTAGCATTGCGATCAAAGGTGAGAGGCTCTAGTAATGGTAAGACTTGAGGATCACTGATATAAGCATGTGTAGAAGACATAAAATGAAGATGAGATGGAGAAGGAGAACAAATATGAGCCTGAGAAGCATCCTTAAGATGTTGGACTTCAAATTTAAGATATGTAATCACAGATTCCATAGCCTAAATTTTTTCTTGAAATATAAATGTAAATCTTGAATTGTGTCCAAAATGGATTTAAGAGATGCAGGATCATGAAGAATAGGTTTTTCAGATATCTGATAAAAAATAGCACTCATGTGATGTGGTGACATATCGCTAGGGAGATACATGGTGTCTATGGATTTTTTTAGAACAACCCGACAATTGGGATGCATTTAAATTAAATCATACAAAGAAACTTGAGTAACTTTAGGAGCCATGACAGAAAATATGATGTGCTAAAATAAGATCCGAATGACTCGATCACACATGGGGGTCACCAAAATGATTATGCAAAGTATGGAATATTATGCCCAATCTAATGATATATTAGCAATAAATGAATGAAATGATGAAATAAAAAAATATACCAAAGAAAACTAAGCAATAAATAATGAAACCATAATGTGTAAATAAGGGTAAGATACCTTAGTTCATTCATAATGTTGTTGAAGGTATATAGGACTAGAAAGCTGGAACAATCTAAAGCACTAACCATCGCACCGGAGCAAGAGAAAATGGAGATATAGGAAGATAAGTTGTATTGGGGCACAGAGAGAGGGATAGAAGCACCTACGGTTGTTGCTTGGGTACTTATTCTAGGCACTTGGGGTATGTGAAAATGCTCGAAACCCAAATTCTTAGGGTCACAAGATGTTCACTGATGCTCACCTTTTGTCATTATGGATTCACACAATGATCATTGGAGTCATCAAAAACCTGTAATGAAAAATGAACTTGTAAAATCCTCAAACAGACATCAAATCCTAAAAACAAAAGATGTAAAATGAGGGATCAAATTATCCTTATTCGCCACACTAGTGGAATTACAACTAAGCATTGCACTATATCTCATACATAATTTTTTTGTGTTTGTGTGTGGGGAATCGTGCCCCTGGGTTTCTCTTGTGTCGATTTGCACTTGGATAGAAAGAAAGTAGCTAGATGTAGAATGTAATAAATGTGTGCATGGAATAGAATGAACTTCCCTCCTATGAAGTGTGATGCAGAAAACCATCCCTTGTGTCCCTTATGATGGATCTAGATGGATGCAATGGAGCTCTTAGATTCCTTTGATGGATGCACCTTAGGTGGTGATAGTAGATGCTTAGTGCTTGGTCCCTTATTATGATCACATAACTTTATATTTATATGATTCCCTTCCTTGAATTATGTAACTAACCCCAGAAATGTTGACTACCAAAAAGATAAGATATTCAAATGGCTAGAAAGGACTCAAAAAGTGTGATTAAAGTACAAAGATAATAAGGGTTCCTAGAGAGGATGAGGGAACCTAATGCTCATGTCCTAGCTCGACATTGGTGTCCAGGATGAAAATGCCA
This sequence comes from Taxus wallichiana var. yunnanensis, assembly GCA_018340775.1. NCBI lineage: Eukaryota > Viridiplantae > Streptophyta > Pinopsida > Cupressales > Taxaceae > Taxus > Taxus wallichiana. Next base: position 18,435,217 of record CM031239.1, on the reverse strand, counting down.
AAGAGTAAAAATGAAGACTAAGCAAGTAAGGGTGTAAGACTAAAAGTAGCAACAGAAAACAAAGAAAGGTGGCCAAAGACATGGGTTAATTAGTACTTTTCTTACTTAGGAATCATATGAATAGTAGTATGTAATTAGGAATAGATAATTACCCAATGTGCATGATTTTGTGTCTACATGATCCGAGAACGAAGTATAAAAATATTTTCTATCAAGAAATTGAAAGATATTTTATCTCATCATTAAGATAAGAAACTTTTGTTTTGTTTGTTAAGAATTTTTTTAAAAAATTTAAAAGAAGAAATTGAAACAACTAGTAAAGAAGAACTAAATAATTTTATTATTAGAATTAAAGGAATTTATTGTTAGATTCATTTGTATTATTATGTTCATTTTATTAATAATTTACTTTTGAATAAAATAGAAAATGAAATGGATATTTTCTATCCCGTACGATACGGGGCAAGCAATCTTTTTTAATCCATTCCATCGGAATGTAGATATTACAGTTAATAGTAAAAAGAAAGAATAAAAACAAAATGACGAAAATAAAAAATTGGAACATCAATTTGAAGGAAATGATAGGAGTAGGAGTTCATCTGGGTCATCAGACTAGAAAATGTAATCCTAAAATGGCACCTTACATTTTTAAAGATCGTAAAGATATGCATATTATAAATCTGACTAAAACTGCTCGTTTTTTATCAGAAGCCTGTGACTTTGTTTTTGATGGAGCAAGGAGAGGAAAACAATTTATGATAGTTGGCACAAAAAATCCAGGAGCTGATGCTACTAAATTAGCTGCTTTAGCAGCTCGATGTCATTATGTCAATAAAAAATGGCTAGGGGGCATGTTAACTAATTGGTTCACTACAAAAGCAAGACTTGAAAAATTAAAAAATTTGATGAAAAAAAAAAATACGGGAGGATTCGATCGATTTACAAAGAAAGAAGCAGCACTATTAAAGAGAGAATTGAACAAATTGCAGGAATATCTAGGTGGGATTAAATACATGACAAAATTGCCCGATATTGTAATAATTCTCGATCAAAAAGGAGAATCGACCGCCATTCGAGAATGTATAACTTTGGGCATTCCCACAATTTTCTCGATTAATCTGATTATGACCCAGATCTCGTGGATATCCCAATTCCAACCAATGATGATGGTAGAGGACCCATCCGATTGATCCTAAAAAAATTAACTTCAGCAATTCGCGCGGGTAGAGAGGTTATATAAAAGGTTAATTTTTAATTAAAAACGGTAAGCTATATACTGAGTTGGCTACTATTCCAAAATATTAGAGAATAGATTAGAATAATCTATTCTTATTAAAATCAAGAAATTTCCTTAATCAAATAACCATTCCATTATTCTATTTCATAGCCGATGATAGTGAAATAATTTAGGAATCGGTCATTGAACCAAAATCATTTCTTTTTGAAATTAAAAAATTTTTGTAAAGAGAACTATGGATATTATACAATTTTCTATTAATACGCTAAATCATTTTGACGAGATATCCATTGTGGAGGTAGGTCAACATTTTTATTGGCAAATAGGGGGGTTTCAAGTTCATGCACAGGTACTTATAACTTCCTGGATTGTAATTGCTATCTTATTAAGTTCAGCTACTATAGCTGTTCGAGATCCACAAATCGTTCCGACCGGAGCTCAAAATTATGTTGAATATGTTCTCGAATTTATTCGGGACTTGGCTAGAACTCAGATTGGCGAAGAAGAATATGGTCCCTGGGTTTCCTTTATAGGAACTATGTTCCTATTTATCTTTGTTTCTAACTGGTCGGGTGCTCTTCTCCCTTGGGGAATTCTTAAATTGCCTCATGGGGAGTTAGCCGCACCTACAAATGATATTAATACTACGGTGGCTCTAGCTTTGCTCACATCAGTAGCCTATTTTTATGCAGGTCTTACAAAGAAGGGTTTAGGCTATTTTGGGAGATATATTCAACCAACCCCAATACTTTTACCAATTAATATATTAGAAGATTTTACAAAACCTCTATCACTTAGTTTTCGACTTTTTGGGAATATATTTATTGTCAATTGGTGTTGTTGTTCCTATTTATTTGGTACTTTTAGTGTTTCCTATATACCTATAATGTTTCTATATTTATTTACAAGTAGTATTCAATATTTGAATTTTACAACTTTGCCGCAACTAATATAGGTGAATCCATGGAGAATCATCATTAATTCTAATTAGATTGGACTTAATCTTTTCTAATCTTCGAACTTATAAATTATTTTATATAATAATGGGATGTAGAATGTTCTTTCCATTTTTATTATTATATACCCAAGGATTCAAATCCCTTAATCTTTTTAGACAATAAATTAAAATCACAATACTCACTACCATTCTTACCATTTCCATTATAATTAGTGATTTCTGCTAATTAACTAATGTTTCTTACCATTTTGGTTAATTAACAATGCTTTGTTGATTACCTAGCCTCTTTCACATTCAGATGCCAATTTACGACACATCGTAAGTCATAATCCTCTTCGAACAAACAATTAGTGATTATTAGCTAATTAAGCCTATTTTACCCTTGTTTTGGTCAATAAACCCTATTATTGGCTTAAACCCCTCTTCTAACCATTCAAAATCACCCCATTTCCCTCCAAGACATCTCAAAAGGATTCAAAAGCTTATCATAGCCTCTTAATTGACCCTAAGTGGTTGATTAAGGCTCCTCACATCCTAATCACTTGTTAATTCACTAATCATGATTAGAAAATGTTAATCTACTTTTTCTTTTAGTCCCACATGCACCAAGATGCAAGTTTTCCCAAATAGAAAACTATAAAAATTACTAGCCACGTGCATTCAAACATTAAAACATGATTTGAATTGCATATCATATAAGAAATATGATTAAGAGCCTTACTTCCTCCTTGGATTAGCTTGCTCAATCTTCATGTTGGTTAGTAGAGGGATATCTAATATGGCCTTGTAGCCATTGTTATAGAGATCCTCTCACCATTTGTGAAGTAGTAACAAACCATAATTTGATTTCTCTTAGATCTATTTAGGTCTATGTTAGTTAGCAATTCATACTAAGTAGGCATGCTTTAGCTAAGATTGATTGATATCATGTTAGTTATTTTAAGTGTTCCAATAAGCTTTAATCATTGATGTTACTATTGTTAATTCCTAGCTTTGTTAATAGACTATGTGGTATTAGTCTAATTATTTATCTTTGCAAGAGTTTTTAGTAGTTATCATTTGGCACACCCGGTGGGACATTTCCTCATTGCATTCATTCATCTTTGAAGCTTTCTAGATTAGTTTTCAAGATTTTGTAGAGTAAATTTCAAGTTTTGTAAATTAATTTCAAATTTTGATATTTTTAAAACTAGATTAGTAGTAGATGTTTTATTTTCATGTTCTTTACAGGATCTAAGGAGGTAAAGTGTTGTCAAAATTCCATCAGAAAGTCAAATATTTGAGCTTTATTAGTTTTTTCTTGTCAAAACCCATGTTTTGACCACCTAAAACAAGGTGTGCACTTAATTCTTCAGGTTTGTGCTCATGTTGAAAGTGGTACGCTCATGTCTTCAAGGTCATTCTCATGCTCTCGAGGCCATGCTCACACTTTGTTGGACACACATGTGCTCCGTTGAAATTGTTCCTCGGTGTTGGCCATGTTGGTGCTTCAAAGTGTGCACTCACGCCTCTCTAGACATGCTCACGTTAATTGACTATGCATTTTTGACAGAGGTGTGTAGGTTTTGTTAAGGCCACGCTGGTGTGGTTTGAGGTGTATTGTTATTTTTAGGGCCATGTTATTCTTGTGATAAGTGGTGTCTTTGGCATTCTAAGGTAAATTTGGCTCAAACTTCAAAATTTCAATTGTTGTTTCTTTATGCTCCTGTCATTTTTCTAGGGTTTTAGCTTCTGTTATTACAGGTTTTATAATTTAGAGCATGTTTTCTAACATATTTTACTTAGGGTATTATGAATGAATTTTTCCCATGCTTTTTATGAGTTTGGGATAGGGTTGTGTATGCTCTTCTCTTGCACCTTGTGTGATCTTGAGAATCAAAATCAGCTCTAAACCTTCTTTTGCTAACATTAGAGTAAGTGGAAAACTTCATTATTCATTTTTATGCTTAAGGGAATGAAATTTTCATATGAAATTTATATGATCCTTTGATTTAAGAGCTTTCATTTGATAAAAAACTAAGGCTAAAGCTTGTGTATGTTCTTCTCTTACACCTTGTGTGATCTTGAGAACCAATTTTTTTATTTTTGGCAAATAAACTTGGATTAATTGGGAATGAACCTTGATTTACAAAGCATTATGGTGGTTATTTGATTTACAAGATTTTTTCATTATTATCTAGTTGGGTTGCTTGTTGTGTATGTTCTTCTCTCACGTCCTTGGATGATCTTGAGAACCAAAAACAACATTTAATCCTCTTTTATGATATTGTAGATCTTTTTGGATAGCTACTAACTATTTGTGTGTAGGACCTAACACTTTCCAAAGAAATAAGAACTCTCTTCAAACTAAATTCTAATATACTTGTGTGTTTTAGGTTGTCAAAGGTGGTCCAACCAAATTTCTTAATCCAAAAGATACGAAAACACACCACTTTGTAAAACATTGTATATGCCGATTTTGGTTAAGAGCTACAACTCGTCCACTTTAAACTATGAGAAACTCCCTTTAGCACAATCCTTGAGATAATAAGAGGTATGCTCCAAGGAAACCCAAAGTAGTTCACACAAGAGGGAATCTTGTGAATGAAATGGAAAATTGCTCCACTACCCAATTGATTAGTACGCCTTGGTAAGATTAGAGTTAAAGTTATCTCCATTACGACCCCAGTGAAAATACAACTGAATGCATTTATTTCTTATTGTATTAAAGGGGGTAAAGTAAATTCAGGATACTCTAATATTATTCAATGAAATTTTCTTGGCAAAAGAGCTTGTAGAGGTAATTTTTGACACCTAGAGAGAGAACCACTAGGAAGCTTGTGGCTTGGAGCCAATTTGACTTAGACATCATGTTCTATAGAGCTCTCACAAATTGGTAACCTTTTTGGAATCAAAACCTTGTTATTTGAATAAGGAAAGAATCCATTTAAGTTGAAACTACATTTTATTCATCATGAGACCTATAACATGTTAGCTTGTCCAAGTTTTTCACTTATCCTAAGATAAGGTGAAACTCTACCAAAGTTACACTTGGTTTTTTTTATCACCACTTAGTTTAAACCTTTGTTTTCTTATTTCCCTTTTGGGAAAAAAAGAATAACAACATACACAAATACCACAAGAATTAATCATGTCCACCACTTTTGTAGTCTACTTGCATGACTAGGTTGCAATGCTAAAATGCAAGCATTGAAAGTGTGAATGGTACATCTTCATGTTCTAGTAGGCCCTTTGTCTCACACCCATATGTTAGGAAATAAGGGATAAAATATGTGGAATAATCCCTCATAGAATCACAACAGTAGAAACTAATATGCAGAAAATATTACAGATCTCAAATAAAATTGTAGAATAAAATAAAACAACACAAAGAGATAGTATTTAACATGGTTCACCCAATTTAGGCTATGTCCACCAAGAATCACTTGCTCATATTTTATTACAAGCCACCACTCTCTTAATAAAATACCTAGATTTGTTTGGAGCTATGCTCAACAAACTCTATAGAATTCACACCCAAATTTAAAACACATCTGCAATGTTACATTATACCTACCATATGCATAAAACCATATAAGTAGATAACTACTTAAGTAGTTTTACAAAACCATGGGTATTAAAACCATGTGTCAAAACTGTCCCATAAACCTATGGTTCAAAAATCTCGCCCATATGAGAAAATCACATTTCCCGATATATCAGACACATTTTAAGGAAAAAAAAAATTCGAGGGCTACACCCCTAAACTTCTACTACTAGGGGCTTCCGCCCTCAAACCCCCGCTCGAGGCCTAACCCATCCCCAAACCCCAATGAGACAACTGTGGAAAGTGTATAGTACTCTTAGTGTACAATCTTCAACACTTTCTCACATGAAAACAGAGCTCCACAACCTAACAATCTCCCACTTGGAGACTAGTTTTCCTCTGAGCAAGCTTCTCAACCCTTCACTAGTTTCCGTGAAGACCAGCCAAAACCTAACATAGCTTCATTTTTTCCCTTGTGACCACCTTGGTCATCATGTCTGTAGGATTCTAACTGGTATGGATTTTCTCCAGCTTCAACATCTCTTCCTTCAAAGTTGTCCTGATGAAATGGTACCTTAACTATATATGCTTCATCCTAGAGTGGAAAGTAGAGCTCTTAGCTAGGTGTATAGCACTCTGACTATCACTATGTAGCTTTCCTTCCTCCTACTTATCCTCCAACTCCTCAAGCAATTTTTGTAACCAAATCATTTCTTTTCTTACCTCTGTGGCGGAAACATACTTAGCCTCTGTGGTTGATAAAGCCACCAACTTCCGTAATCATGAAATCCATCTCACCGTTGTCCCACCTACAATGTAAACATAACCTCAAGCAATTTTTGTAACCAAATCATTTCTTTTCTTACCTCTGTGGCGGAAACATACTTAGCCTCTGTGGTTGATAAAGCCACCAACTTCTGTAATCATGAAATCCATCTCACTGTTGTCCCACCTACAATGTAAACATAACCTACCGTCTCCTCATGTTGCCTAAATCTCTAGCCATATCTAAATCTACATGACCACACAAAGTGGTGTCTCGATCCTTTGTAGTAAAAAAGCTGTCCCCATGGTCCATCTCAAATCTTTGAAGGATCCACTTTATTGCTTCACAATGATCTCTACCGGATCACTCATAAATCTACTCACTACTCCCACCGCATGGGTAGTATTAGGCCTAGTCCACACCATGGCATACATCAAACTATCAACCACCGATGAGTAAGTTACCTTGGACATCCGGTATCTCTCCTACTGTCTTAGAACATTTCTCCTTTGATAACTGAAATGGCATACCAAAGGAATCCCAACTAGATTAGCATCCCACATATTAAACCTCTCCAAGACCTTTTGAATTTACTCTTCCTGAGATAAATTCATCTTGCATTCCTTCATATCCCAAGATATCCTCATACCAAGGATTTGTTTAGCTACCCCCAAATCCTTCATAGTAAAGGATTCACTTAGTTGCTTCTTAAGTACTTTTATTTCCTGCATGTTTTTACTTGCAACCAACATGTCATCCACATACAAACACAAGATAATATAACTTCCATCCTCAAATTTCTTTATATACATGCAATGGTCAGAATGACATCTAATATAACCTTGCTCCATCATGAAGCTATCAAATTTCTTATACCATTGACGTGGAGCTTGTTTCGAGCCATACAACCTCTTCTTTAGTTTGCACACCATCTCCTCTTTACCTTTGACCTCATAGCTCTCTGTTTGCTTCATATATAGTTCCTCCTCTAAATCACCATGGAGAAATGTAGTTTTTACATCAAGTTGCTCTAAGTGTAAGTATTCTACTGCAACTATTCCAAGAACAATTCTAATAGAAGTCATTTTTACTATAGGAGAAAAAATATCATCAAAATCTATACCTTTTTTCTGTGAAAACCCCTTAACCACCAACCGGGCCTTGTATATTTTCTTGCATCCTTCTTCCTCTTTGACTCTAAACACCCACTTGTTTTATAATGATATTTTTCCTTCAAGTATATTCACCAAATCCCATGTGAGGTTCTCCATGAGAGCCTGATGCTCCTCATCCATGACTTGCTCCCACTTCTTCTTGGCATCTGCCTGCATTGCTTCATCAAAGCTCTCTGGCTCTCCACTATCATTGAGTAATAAATAATAAAGAGAAGGAGAAAAATATTTAGGTTCTCTTCTTACCCTAGAAGACCTTCTCAATATAGGAGTTTGGGGTTACTGTTGAGGAGGTTCTTGAATTGATTCATGTGTCACTTTTCCATCTGGAAGATCCTCTACCACTGCATATTCTTTCTTGGATTCTTCCCTGTTTTCCTACAACTGCTGCTTATACATAACTTTCTCATTAAAGACTACATCCCTAGATCAAATGATTTTCTTGTCCTTAATACTCCAAAATTTATATCCAAAGTCATAACCACCATAACCAATGAAAGTACATTTTTTTGATTTAGCCTCTAGCTTGGTCCTATCATCCTTGTCTATATGAACAAACACCTTACATCCAAAGACTCTAAGAAATGAATAATCAACTTTATTACCATACTAAGCCTCCTTAGGTATGCCTCCATCTAAGGCACTTGAGGGTCCTTTGTTTATCAAGTACACAGTTGTGCAAACTGCTTCTACCCAAAAATAAAGAGGCAGTCCTGCATGTAACCTCATGCTCCTAGCACATTCCATTATTGTTTTGTTCATCCTTTTTGACACCCCATTATACTATAGAGTTTCTGGAACTATCTTTTTCCTACGGATTCTATTCTTAGAAAAGTAATCATCAAATTCATTGTTGCAATACTCCCTTCCATTATCTGACCTGAGACATTTTATCTTAAGACCTATTTCATTCTCTATCAAGGCTTTCCATTTAAAAAAGTGTCAAATACATCAGATTTGTTTCTAATACAATAAACCCAAACTTTGTTGTTACATCATCAATAAAAGTAACATAATAACTTGAACCTCCAAGAGATGATACTTGAGTTGGCCCCCACACATCAGAGTGCACTAGCTCTAACTTAATCTCTTTCTTTGTAAATACAACCTTGAGAAACCTTACTCACTTTTTTTCCCATATATGCACTCCTCACATAACTCCAAATTTATTTTTGTATATCTAGGAAAATCCTTATTTATGATATTCATTCCCTTATGGCTCATATGATCGAGCCTATAGTGCCACAATGTTGTATCTACTTCTAAAGCCACAAGATTACAAACATTAGTGCTATAAGTGGTTAAATACAAGGTTCCAACCTTCTTACCTCTTACCACCACAAGAACACCCTTGGTAACCTTCCAAGAGTCTTGTAAATATCACAGTACAACCATCACTTCCCAACTACCCTGCCGATATCAAATTTCATCTTAATGTAGGCACATGTCTGACATCCTTCAATAGCCAAGTATTCCCATTCTACATCTTAACCTGAATAGAACCTTTTCCAACTATGTTGCAAGGCTCATCATCACCAAGAAAAACATGCCCAAAATCTCCTTAAACATAATCAACAAAATAATGTCTATGTGGAGTAGCATGGAAAGAAGCCCCCGAATCTAAAACTAAAGATTCAATAATATTGTGCAAAGAAAGAATCAAAGAATCCTGACATACATTACCCATTGCCACATTTACCTCCTTATTTTCTTCCTGTTGTTTCTTCTTGTCCCAAAGCTCCCAACAATCCTTCTTTGCATGCCCAGACTTTCCATAATGCCAACATATTATCTTGCTTTTGGATTTTGACCTTGCCCGATCCTTTGATTTTCCATGGCTTCCTTTATTCTTTTGTCTCCTCTAGTTTCCACTATCAAAGAATTCCCTAAAGTAGAAGATTCACCAGATATTTTTCTTCACATTTCCTTACTTAGAATCACCCCTACAACATCCTCAAAATTCAACTTTTAGTTAGTTGGAACCGATTTTCTTACTGCCATTACCAAGTTATTCCAACTCTCAGGTAAAGAGCACAGAACTAATAAAGCCCTAACTTCTTCATCAAATTCTATTGTAACCGAAGCTAGCATATTTACAACCATATTAAAATCATTTAAATGATCTTCTACTAAACCATTCTCAGACATCTTCATATTAAATAGATTTTTCATTAAAAATATCTTATTAGAGGTAGAAGATTTTTCATACAACTTCGCTAATGCATCCATCAGTTCTTTTGTAGTCTTTTCCTTTGAAACATTAAATAATACCAAAGATGTAAGACACAACCAGATTTTCACAAGTGCCTCCCTATCCAATAAATCTCATTCTGCATCCATCATGCTCAAGGGTTTGTTCACCTTCTTAGACAATGGAATATAAAGATCCTTCTGATAAAGTTAATCTTCCATCTGCATCTTCCAAAGACTGAAATTATACCTGTTGAATTTATCAACCCTAGATCTTCCATCATCTGCCATAGCTCCCACTCAAGATAAAACTTTCCCTACAATTAAAAACTTCCCCTACAATTCAAAACTTACAAACCAAACCAAACCAGCTCGATACCAATTGTTAGGAAATAAGGAATAAAATATGTGGAATAATCCCTCACAGAATCACAATAGTAGAAACTAATATGTAGAAAATATTACATATCTCAAATAAAATTGTAGAATAAAATAACACAACATAAAGAGAAAATATTTAACGTGGTTCACCCAATTTGGGCTACATCCACCAAGAATCACTTGCTCAAATTTTATTACAAGCCACCGCTCTCTCAATATAATACCTAGATCTGTTTGGAGCTATGCTTAACAAACTCTACAAAATTCACACCCGAATTCAAAACACATCTGCAATGTTACATTATACCTACCATATGCATAAAACCATATAAGTAGACAATTGCTTAAGCAATTTTACAAAACCGTGGGTATTAAAACCATGGGCCAAAACTGTCCCATAAACCTATGGTTCAAAACTCTCACCCATATGATAAAAGCATGTGTTATGAGAAAACTTCACCTAGATAATTGTGGAAAGTGTATACTACTCTTAGTGTACAATCTTCAACACTTTCTCACATGAAAACAAGCTTCACAACCTTACACCATATTGATAATAATTATCATTGTAGTTAGGTGATATCATCATTTATTTCCTTTGAGTTGTTACACTACCCGCATTATAGCCATATAATTTTCATAAAGTTTACGTCTTGTTTCCATTATGAAACTTGGTCCAAGTCTTTAAATTGTATCATTACGCTACTCACACGTATAGTAACTTCTTGATATAATTAGGATTAGTTTTTAATCCTAAAATTTCCTTGAGTTTTTGTGAGTGTTGAGGTTATGGTTTTCGCATCGCAATAACATTGTTTTTGATACTAAAATATTGCTTTCGCAAATCTTGATTAATGTTTCTAGATAGTGTTGTTACGTTGCTCACTTTTGTAACTTCCATTTTCAAAGACTTATACTTAATTGGTGTCTAAAACTAGTTTTTAGTATACCTTCTTGGAGGATCGCATCAGAAATTTGTTAGCATTTAGGTCTTGTTTAGTTTATACTTGGCCTAATTTATGATATCGTGTTGTCACTATTTGCTTTGAACCTATCTTGGAAAAATATAGGGAGTAAACTATTGTTGTGGCTTGAATTGAGTCTTGTACTTAATTTTCCTATCCTATATACTTCTTGTCATATATTACATTAGTGTGTGTATTATTTATTATTTCATATCCTTGGGTTCATATTAACCTTAAGATTCGTGATATTTTGATATTTCAGTCTTTGTGATGACTTGACATTGTTATGTTGTGGAAATTTACCTAGGGTCCATTTTAGTCAACCTTAGTAAAACCTTTCATGTTATGCCTCCTACCACAAGAATGGGGCATCGAAAACTAGGGGCAGGTCCCTTTGGAGATGACATGTTAAACCCACTTTTAGAAGACAATGTCATGGTTGATCATAGCGGTGGTGAGGATAATTATCCTTGAGCAAATTTTGAGTTGAATCCCACCCAATTTGATGATTATATATTAAAAACATGAGTTCTTAATGTGTTTCGTAGATCTAGGAGCAAGGTTACCCTCTACGGTTGACCCTTCTCTCATTACTTGTATGGTTCATGGAGATGAAGAATTATAACGTCCTTCTTGGAATATTAACGACATCTTAAATCTAGGTCATGCCTTTGCTTATATATGATGCAATGATGAGGAGAAAGCTTTTGAAAATTATGGATACTATCATATAACTCTTTGTTAGATTCTATTGTGAAGACTGTGAAGAGCATGCTCATCATGAGAAACCTCCTCTCTATGAAAATTGTAAAGAAGTACCCACTCAGGAGGTAACCTTATAAGAACAAGTGCAATATCTCACTTACCAATTGGAAATTTTTGCTTCACAAGTAAACAAGAAATAACTGAAACCTTTGAAACAAGCCATACTGAAAGCTAAACCTAAAGCTTCATACCACGAATCAATACCAACTCTCCTCATTGAGAGGCATGTAAAGAACCTTATGAGGAATTTTATGTGGAAAATAAAGGTGGGGATAAAACTATATTTAATCATTTTTATAGGTCCACACCACCCACACAAGACCAACTCTTTAATCAAGAGTGGTCAACCATGAAAAATGCCCTTATAGCTTTACAAGAAGGAAAAATAGGAAATAACAAAAAGTACCAATTCGAAGAGTTATGCCCATATCCCTTTGATAGAGCCATGTTACAGGTACCTTTCCCGTATCATTTTGATTGTCCAAAGTTCAAAAATACAAGGGAAAGGGTGACCCAGAGACCATATTAAGGACTTTTATATGGAATTTCAAGAGGTGGCGTATAGTAATAATTATCTAATTCACCTCTTCCCATGATGTTTGGGAGGTCAAGCATTACAATGGTTTTTACACATCCTTAAGGGATCTATATCTACATGTCCAGAACTAGCTAAACACTTTGTATGTCACTTATTGTTTAATATAGAGAATGATGTCACCATCTTAGATTTATGTAATGCAATACAATGGAATAACGAGAACTTCACTAGTTGCTTCCTTTGCTCGATACTAGAGAAACAAATAGTCAGTATATTTATACCCAACCTCCACTCAAAAATTACATTCCACTTGTAAATGCGTTGTGGTAAAATGTTTGAAGAGTTGATCGAAAAGGGTATTCAAATAGAGAAAGCATTATTAGCTAGAGGGACCTTAAAACCTCTTTCACGTGACCATGATCATAACAATTCCAAACCTAGTGACAAGACAAATTTTGTTCCTAATAAGAACAAAAATATCATAGGTGATGGAATAGTAGACTCTAAACGAGTGCAAGCAGTTCAAAATCATGCTCCCTTAAAACTTGTAAAGGGAACTCCACCTACAAAGTATAAATATTGTAACTTCACCCCTCTATCAAACTCTATGTTGTCAATATTAAAAAAGTTAGAGGTGGTTAATATGGTTAGATATCCTGAAACTACACCTTATGGGGATGACGCACCTAAGCCATCATGGTTTAGGGAAAACAAATATTGTGGATTTTACCACGTCAAAGGTCATAAGACTGATAAGTGTTTAAAATTAAAGACTTTATTCATGATTTAATCGACAATGGTGATGTGGAAATGGATTCTTCCACCCCTAATAAATCTCCTAACATAAACATGGAGATCTTAAAGAACCTTTCCCAAAGCACAATAAAGGAAAAGAAAATTCAGATCAGGGACAATCATCTCAAACCAAGAGTACTAATTACGTTTCAAATATGGGACATTTTGATGCCCTAATAGTTTGTGTCAGTCCACTTGTTGAGCATATCAACATGATCAATATTAATTCAAGAAAGCACACCATGGAAATGTGACAAGATCACCTTGTTATTTCAAAACCTCCTCCCCTAATCCTCAAGACAAATCAATTATGATGTGTTAGAACAATTAGAGAAAACCATGGCCAATATTTCAATCTTAGAACTTATTTAAATTTCTAATGTTCATCAAGACATCCTATTTAGGAAATTACAGGGGTCATGTGTTTTTTTAAGCAATGGTAGCACATATTTATCTTATAGAGCATATATGTTAGGAAAATAATGTTTACTATGGGAGTTTACTGTATGGTAAACTTGTATGTTAGTAATTAGTTATATTATTGTTATATAAACAATAATATATTATTGGAGTTGTTTTAACAACTCGTATGATTTGAGTTGTGTATTTTTACATGAGTAACAATCACAACTAAATATGATTATTGTTAGAGAAACTTCCTATTTTATAGGAGTTGCATATTCATATATATTTGTAATGGAGCCGAATGAAAAGACATGATAGATAAGAACTAATTGTGTGATTATAATTATTGTATTTTATTATATTCATCTATGAAAATCTGTCTATACTATTATAATATAACCTTTAGTCCAACAAAATCCTAGAAGAGAATCCCTCTCATAATTTACCATTGCATATTGAAGTCATAATCAAATGCAAGAAGGTAAACATAGTGCTTGTGAAAGGTGAATCGGGTTTAAATATTTGTACTCTAAAGCTAGTTTGACAACTAGGGTGTACTGAAGCTGATTTAGAAATAAAGGTCATCACCATAAAGGCATATGAAAATGAAGAATGAAATTTAACTAGTATGATCACTTTCTCACTGGAAGTAGGTCCTATCAATCAAGATACAAAGTTCCATGTCTTGGATTTGGAGATCCCTTATAACATGTTACGCAGATCTCATGGATTCATGCCATGAAATTTGTTCCTTCAATGTATCATCAGTGCTTAAATTTGCATCATGAAGGGTAGAACCTCACTATTCAATGATATCCCCAACCATTTTCTCATTAAAGATAATTATCAAGCTATTTTCCCACCATCTATGAATGTCCTTCTATAGAGATAGTTGTTCTAGTTCAGTTGAAGGCCCTCGCTTCACGAGTGGATCCAGATACCTTATCTCCCAATGATAATGGTGCTTCTACATCAGAGACTCCTTTCACTATATGGGAGATGAAGGTTAGAGAAAGTGGTTGTAGGGAATATGATCTTCAGCAAACCCTTTTGGTTCATAACATTCCCCTATCTGCCAAAGCGCATGGTAGGCCGTGTTACAAGTTTCAAATATCTAGGGAGAATTTTCCTTTCAACATTTTTACTCCTGGTGGATTATTAGAAGATGAAAGAATACTCAAAGATATTGTATTTTGTCCTGAAGATGATGAAATGGATCTATGTTATCAATCACCTAGGTATGTTATCCCCAATCGAATGATGCTTACTATGGGATACAAAGGACGTGGTTATGGCCACAATGAACAAGGTATACTAGAATATCTTTTAATACATCATTTTATAGTGGGTAATTATGGCATTGGTGTCTAGATGTATGAATCTCACCCCTTAAAGGTCAAGGATACCTCTTCTAAGTGTGAAAATATTCCTTTTTAATAAGAAAGTGAAACAGATTCTCGATGTATTCTTTACGAATAACTTACATCCACATTTGGTTTTCGATGTAGCTATCCTAGCTATAACCCCATATATATCCCCTACAACTCAGACATTAAACCTTATTTACCCACCACTTGTGAATTAGGACCAACAACAACATGTTCCCATAAACATCTTTCATAATGACGATGTTATTTGTGAGTTCGTTGGCATCTGTGACAACATTCCAATAAATGACCACAAGAAATTATTCTCCATTCATCTCAACACATGCATATACTTTAGGGAAGAGGTAGAATTGTGTGGTCATTTAAGAAAAAAATTAAGCAAGGGAAAAATTTCTACAGAAAATCCTTGAAAAATAACAAGTCTATGTCCTATAATGAAAACTCTTTGAGGTGCTTCGCGAAAAACAAACAAAAAAACCAACAGAAAAGATAATTGACCCACTTAAAATGAGGATCTCTTTGAGCCACCTTTGGTAGAGGAGGATCTTAATCTCCCCCTTGATTATACGCACATGGAAGATGAGTTTGAGCTACTAGTTGAAGAGACAATAGATGTCAATATTGACATGGAGGATTTACCAAGAATAGTTAAACTGGTTGCTTCACTCTCACTTAAGAACAATTAAATTTTACAAAGTGCTTTTGAGAGAATTTTCAGATATCTTTGCTTGATCTTACACATCCATTCTAGGAATTTATCCTACATTGGTGGTGCACAATAATTTCATACACCAGACGCTAGACCCATAAAAAAAAGATTTGAAAGATGCATCCTTGCATCACCTTGTTGGTTAAATCAGAGCTAGAAAGATTATTGGAGATAGGATTCATCAAGCCTATTGATTATTTAGTGTGGATTTCCAATGTATTCCTAGTGCAGAAGAAACCTATTGGTATTTGAGTTTGCATTGATTTATGAGATATTAATAAATCTTTTCCTAAGGACAACTTCCCTCTTCCCAACATTAACATGATTTTCGATTCAACAATTGGTTACGAGATACTATCACTCATGGATGGATTTTCAGGATATAACCAAATAAAAATTGTTGAGGAAGACCAACATTAGAAAGCTTTTACTACCCCATGGGGACATTCTATTATCAATGCATGCCCTTCGGCCACAAAAATGCAAGTGCCACCTATCAACGGGAAATGACTATTATCTTTCATGATATGATCAATGACATCATGGAAGATTATGTGGATGACATGTTGGTGAAATCCATGACTCAAGAAGATCACCCAAAGATCTTGTGATTTATCTTTCAATGTCTAAGGGGATAAGGTTCGACTAAACCCGAAGAAGTGTGTCTTCAGCGTGTTATCTGAAAAAATATTAGGATTCATTATTTCAGAGAGAGGATAGAATTAGATCCAAAGAAAGGTTCTTTGTTATAATAGAGATGCCTCCTCCGATGAATATCGATAGCTAAAAAGCTTACAAGGAAATATCCAAGCAATTATAAGGTTCATCTCTCAACTTGCAAAAAGTGTCACACATTCACGCATCTTCTCAAGAAAGATGTCATTTTTCACTGGGGACCAGAACAACAACAAACATTTACTTTTCTCAAAGACTATTTGGCTAAACCCCCTATTCTAATTCTACCCACGACAGGTGAACCATTTTTATTCTACATTTCTACCATGTACTTTGTAATTGGGGCGCTATTGGCCTAGTATGATAAGGAGCAGAAATAAAAATTATGTATTACTTAAGCCAAACGTTGATAGCTTACAAGCTCAACTACCCACAGATAGAAAAGGCTTGCTTGGTTGTATTTTTTACCTTTCAGAAATTGTGTCATTATCTATTAAATAATAAGGTCAAGCTTATTTCAAAGGTTGATCCATTAAAGTACTTATTATCAAATCCTGCACTCACAGGAAAGATGGCTAATTGGATCATTTTACTTAATGAGTTTGACATTGAGTATGTACACAGAAATCAGTGAAAGAATAGGTTTTAGCATATCAACTAGTTGAATCCCTACTACCAGGTACTAAAATTTTGATTTTGGAACTCCCAAATGCATCCATAATGTACCTCAAGGAATATATTATATGGAAACTATACTTTGATGGATCCTTTACCTTTCATGGTTCATGTGTTAGAGTTTTGTTGATCACTCCTTCAGAGACTCGATTGATTAGGCATTATAACTCGGATTCCACTATACAAATAATATAGTAGAGTATGAGGCCATTATTACAGGGATGAAGTTGGCTATTAAGTGGGATATCAGAAAAGTAAACATAATCGGTGATTCCATGTTGATTATAAAACAAGTAACATATGAGTATAAGTTAAAGATGAGAAACTTATTCCATACAAGAGAATGGTTGATTCTTTGAAGGAGTTATTTAAGTAGATTACATTTTAACAAATCCTAAGAGAAAAAAATAGAGCATCAGATGTTATGGCCACAATGGGGTCCATGTTGAGTATCCCACCTAGGAACAACGATATGCCATTCTTCGTTGAGCATCTACGAACACCAACATATGACATGCCGATTCCTATTTTGTATGCAAATTTTTGGTCCCTTTTCCTCATGGTATAATGACATCTTTAATTACCTTCACAATGGAACCTTTCCCACCAATATTTCTTGTACCAATAAAAGAAACCTCATCCAATGTATATCTTGTTATACCCTACTTGGGGGCACTCTCTACCATCGAGGATATGATGGGAATGTGTTACGATGTCTCAATTTGTATGAATCCATTCTAGCAATCAAGGAGGTACACGAAGGCATTTGCGGGGATCATACGAATGAGATCATCCTAATAAAAAAGATACTCATAGTAGGCTATTATTGTCCTACCATGAAAAATAATTATTGCAAATATGTAAAGAAATGATTAAATTTTCAGAAATATGGTAGTTTGATACATGGGCCAGCGTAAGCTTACAGCCTATCATGACACTTTGGCCATTCTCAAAGTGGGGGCTTGATATTATAGGTAAAATTAACCCTATATCCTCAGATGGCCACAAGTTCATTATCACTACCACAAAATATTTCACGAAATGGGTAGAGGTTATTCCTCTTACCTATGTCCAAGGTGCATAGATATCTAAGTTTATAATGAACCACATCATTTTTGATACATTATCCCCTTTTTCATTGTATATCGAGAATGGTAATTCCTTTTAAAAAACATTGAAAGTGTTATATAAACATTTTTAGATTACTCTCAATTTTTCAACCCCCTATTACCTTCAAGGTAATGGGCAAGTTTAAGCTCCTAATTAAAACCTCATCTGGATTATGGAGAAGATGGTGAATACTACATGTCATAACTAGATTTTACAAATACACCCTTCCCTCTGGGCATGTAGAATATTTATTCACACTCCTACAGGTGCCACTCCATACTCTCTATTGTTAGGCACATAAGTTTTTCTACCCCTAGAGATCAAGCTCCCCTCTTTGCATTAGAGTTGAGATATTACCTATATGAAGAGGAAGACTATAGAGTAGCTCAACTAGTATAGTTATAGATATTAGATGAGAAATGACTTCACGCCCTTGACCACCTTAAATTGTATCAAGATTGAGTGTAGAGAAGCTATAACAAAAGAGTGATACCTCGTCAATTTGAGGTAAGAGAATTGGTGCTGAAATAAAATCAGTTCAACACCACAAAGGACCAAGAAAAGAAGGGAAATTTTGAGCCTAATTAGCTAGGGCCCTATGTCGTGGTCTCCAAGTTTGGTTTAGGAGCCTATAAGCTTCTTTACTCGGATGGTCGAGCTTCAGAACCTATTAATGTAATGCATCTCAAGTATTTCTATACTTAAGTATGGGATCCCTAAAGTATCGAGAAAATAAACAAAAAGAGGTATAAAAATAGAAAAAGAAAAAGAGAAATAAATAGGTGCATCCAATAGTGAAAACCATGTAATGGTGGCACTTTGGACAAGTCCTTTGGTGAAAACCAATTTCCGGTGCCATTGGAGGGTCTGTTGTTCACAAGCATTTCAGGTCTAGGATTGTGATAGCTTTTTCCTAAGCTATCCTTTGTCTACATCTAAGCTACTTTTGAGCCTAGCCCTCTTAGCCTTGATCCGGATGATCCTAATTTTGATTACGAAGAGTTTTCCTTTGAATATTCCCATCTCATGCTAGGGGCAACTTTGCATCATCACTTCTTGCATATAACATGTGGTATTCTGCCCTTGTACATCTCATATAATTTTGGGGGAATTCACGTTTCTTTGTTTCCTTGTGTTTAGCTTTGGAAAAATTATTATAAAATGTCAAAAACATTCATATAAATTTTTTAAAATCCCAAAACTTGCAAATATGATTAATTGAGAAAATAAAAACATTGACATACATTTTGTATAAAACTTAAAAACAATAGAACATTTTCTTAATATAATACCCAAATAGAAAAAAATGTTTCAAAGATGTCCTACAAAAACAAAGTAGTAGTTTACTTAATTTTATTTGCTGGTTTGTATATTTTTAGTTGCATTACTTTTTAATATTGTGTGCCTTAAATTGGATTCATTTTCTTACTTATATTGAGTATTACTTTGATCTATTATGCATTGCATTGAGTTCATTTTATCTTGCATACTTGTAGATAGTTGTGTTGCTTTGATTAGATTTGATTAATTTATGCTTGTTGTTTGCTTGTGCAGTTTGTTGTCATTTCATCATCATCACATCTATACATCTTATATCAATAACTGATAGGCCACATTATCATAAACATGAATATTAAACATGTATGCTAAGCTAACATCATATAATATTGCCAAGAGGGGCAAGAGGTACCACCTTCTATCCCCCCCTCAAACATAGACCATAATAAAAATGTGGATTAAACATGTTATCTCATACACAAAATGTGATAGGTAAAACACAAGTATCTCATCAACATGCCAAGTGATATCATCAGATGTTATATCATAATCTAATAACATGTGATACAAACATAAACCATAATAAACATATAGATTAAGCATGATATCTCATAAACAAAATGTGATACATTAGTAATCCATCAATCATCATCTATTCATAAAAAATATTTTCTATGTACAAAATCAATGTGTCACGTATTTTCATGATTCATGTGAAGTACTTTACTAAAAGATTTTATTATAAAATTAATATTCATTAGAGTATTTTTTACTTCTTGTCATTATTATTAATTTTCCATCAATATCAAAATTTCTAAGTCTTAGAAGCTTCAAATGTAAGCATTGTATTTCATCTTATGATGAACCATATAAAACATGGGAAGGGTTTTTGTTTTCCTATTTCATTTTGAGATCCTGTGCACTACAATGGATCAGTTTAAGAAAGGGAAGATTAAGGTTTCTCTTCACCAAGGTCTTATTATGGATATGTACAAGAGGGGTCTATGGATCTCACCAAATCAATAAATTTTGGGGCACCTTTATTTGATTATCCTCCCTCTCTATAAGATCTTGGATCTCGAAGAGGGTAGTAGAGATTATGGTCGAGTTTTCTTCTTTTTCCTCAAATCAACAAGGGAAGATACTCATTCCTCACAAAGTTTGTTGGGTCTTCATTAGATTAAATAATATTGTAAGAAGGTACTTGTGATGCTCCCCATTCTAGGGCAAGCAGGGCCAAGGCTCTAAGAATACTAATGATATTGCTTCTCAAGATATGTAACAAATTAGAACAGATCTTAATTTGAAAAAAAATATGTTGAACTTCATGCCTAAAGACTAACATGTAATGAGGGAAAAAATTGAAAGCATGGTTGTCCTTATGAACTCTGTCAACCTGGATTTGGTTCAATATAGGTACTTGGATCTAGAAACAGAGGTGGAAAAGCTAAAGGATTCCTTAAATCACATCATAAAATGGAGCCTCCTTCATAATAATAAATCCACCATTGAACATCTATATGTGATGGTGTATCTTGTTAAAATCCAGAAACAAGGGTGAAATAGGGAGCATTCTAAGAAAAGGAAAAGAGATGAGAATGAGATGGACTTTGATAGGCTTGGAGTCATTATTGACAATATTGCTAAATATTGGGCTATATTACTCAAATATTTGGGGATAAAAGGAAGTGACCAGGGTAGTTAAGAATTTATCCTTGCTTCTTTCTCTTGTTATTAGTTTCAATTTTCAATTTTTTTAGTTTGGATGATGTTAGTTTGTTGTTGGTTTCACCTGGATTTGTTGTTTGTTTGGGTATCTTGTGGTTTTCTATAGTGGAATTTCTGCTTGAGGTTTCTGGTCTTGTTGTTTTTTGATGTATATTATTTCCCCCCTGAGGGGATTCTTCTGACATTATACAGGGTAGGGTCCCCTTGACCTTCATTTACCATTAACAAAAAAACATTATATCATTTTGGTGTCAATGTTTTAAATAGTCCTTTGTCTTTGTAAATGTCATTGTTATTGTCAAAGTTAAGAGTCATAAAAGTCAAATAGGTGATTTTAGGTTTTTTATTGTCTTGTTATGGTCATATCGTGGTATCTAGAGTCTCAAAAGTGTTAGAAAATTTAGAAAATTGTCTCATGGCATGCATTTTTGGTGTTACCCGACATCTGGAAAATAAAATGTTTCACATTACGGTGGGAGAGAAAAGAATAATCACAATGTGCAAACTATTGAGCATTAAATTAAAATCCATTTGATATAGTAGTATATCACTTGAGGATGGAGGCATAGGAGGCTGGAGATCAATTAGGGACCTCTCGTTAGTTACCAACGATGGGGTCACATAGTAGTTGTGGTGGCATTTTTACAAAGTGTGAGTACTTATTTTCAGTTTTGGTGTTCCAGCTTTTAGTTGCATGGTGTGGATTTCAGTTTTTCATATTTTCGGTGAGGTGTGAAAAATAAGAGCAGAGGTTCATTCCTTTTCACATATATCTATGGGTATTCCTACATAATTCTCTCGATATGATAACATAGTGAAGAACATATATCACTATGAAACACAACATCATGATTCTTGAAGGGGTTAAACAATCAAATATGTTATTGATCATACCTAGGTTTGTGGTAAACCTTTGTAAAACCATTTAAGGTTATGCAGATGGTTCCTACTTGAGTTCCCATACTTGAGTAAGTAATATGTGTTCCATATAGTGATTTTTTGATTAGCAGATGGTTCATGTACATATGCCCACACTAGTTCGGTCAAATTTGTTATTATAATGTATGGTTGATAATAAATTTATGTGTTCCTTATTCTACATTTAGTTCAAGTTATGTGCCAAGATCATGAGAAAGAACAAGTGGAAAGTTGAAGAATAAGTGTGAATTTTATTCTACCATGTAAACACTAAAGGGGATAATGTTAGGAACTTTAACATTTATATGTAATTTACCGTATGGTAAATATATCATTACTATGGTAATTAGTAAATAATAATGTAGTGGTTAGTAAGGTTTTAACTATTAACAACCACGTAAATATAGTTAAATATGCTACAATTTGTTTTAACAACTCGTCAAAATTAGTGAATGGTTAATTATATTACAAATTTTATTTGTAATATAATAGTACAATGGGTTAAACAAGCACTTGATTCTAGGAGAGAATCATGCGTTGTTATCTCCCTAATTGTAGGCTATGGTTTGCCTATGAATATGTATTGTAAACTTGTATGAATTAATTTTATTTAAAATTTGTTTTAGTGTATTATTTGAATTAAGATAGAGTTAATAATTCGTTGTGTGTATTCTTGTGCGAAATTACATACCAAAACAATCTAGATCCAAATTACGAGAATGTGTACAATTCCTTTCCTAAACCACTATATTAATATGAAATTAGGAAAGTTTTGAACCTATATAGAAATATAGTTTCTAAAAACAAAGGTGAGAATTGAAATATCCTTCAACTTTGCGAGTTTATGATGGAACGAATCACACTTTTACCACTAAAATATACCCGCCACAATTTAATTGTATAATACAATTAGATCTTTTTTTCAACAGGAAGTATTAGTTTCTAGTGAAAGTTGAATGCAAGTTCCTATCATTACATCTCTCTTTATTCCTAGATAATAAACAGGAGATTGTTCATTTTTATTTTTCTTTACGGTTTTTACTTTTGTAGAGACAACACTTAGTCAATGTTCCGAATAATATCATGTTCAATGATCATTACATCTTTATTTTGTGATCATTTTAAAAAAATTGATCGGTGTCTTTGAAATATTTTTGTCATCTTTTATTATCCCAATTTGATCTATCAAGTTTCAATATAGAGCATTTCATCCAAATTATAGCCTTGAATAGCTAGAATTATTGACTAATACAATAAATATAGGGCCCTATCTAGATAATTAAAATTTATTGGAGCCAATATAAATAAATAATATCATAGGGTCAAATTTTGATATCCCTTTATGTTTCTTTCATAGAAAGTAATTTATCTTTCATATTAGGTAAAGTGTTATATATATATATATGATAAGATAAAAAAGGTTTGGTTTTAATCTGGGGACCAAAAAAACCCATACATAGAGAAGCAAGTTTTTCAAAGAAAAAAACTATAACAAAGCCATGGAAGCAGAGTCAAAACCACTTGACAACAAACCCCCACACAAACAAGCCAAACTACAAGAGTTTGCAAATTAAAATAGATTTTTTTGAAGTCCCAAAGGGATAGAGACAAGCTAGGAAAAGCAAACAAAAAGAAAAGGGCAGAAACATGTACATAATTAGTTCTCTGTAGCCTTGCTACTGGAGTTTTGGTACTCGGACCACCATCTCTCCTAATAGACACCTTGATAATGACCCTATTTAGACAGTTGACTTCCTCTTTCTTAGTCTAGGTCTCAATCTACTCTTCCTTGCTATGATTTTACTCTCAACCATACCTGCAATGTCACGAGATTTGACTCATCACTGTCGGAAGAGCTCAAAGATTAGCTTCATTTTGTTTTTACACTCCTCAATAGCAACCTGATCCTATAGAATAGAAATCCATTTCTCTTGCATAACATAATTAGCTTGGATACCCCTAATGGTTTTGTTCTAGGTAACAATCCTTTGATGACAATATTTTAGCTCCTATATGAGGTTTTGGTGTACGGTAAGAATAGTGTCAGCAGTGGACTCAACCCTCATCAGTCTGGCCTCCCAATCAGTAAGTTCCTGGTCCATTTTAGTGGAATTTTCATCCAAATTCCTAATCCCTTTTTTAAGATTACACAAGGCATCCGTGATACCCTTATCAAGATCAATAACTTTTTGTTTCCTAATTTTATTAAGGCAGGAAGCGAGGGTTTCTTGATCAAAATCATGGTCATTGAATTGACTAGGGATGACAGGTTTACCTCTTTGAACCATGAGAATAATAAGACCTTGGTGGAGGGGGATATCTGTCTTCTCTTTCTTAAAATCCTCAATGGTCGAGAGAAGTGACCGATAGAGAAAATAAGCAAGGCTCATAGTCTAGTCTGACGAGAAAACATTGAGGGTAGACAAATGGCGAGTAAATACATTTAGAAATTTTCCTTTGAGGGTTATATACTTCATAATGACTAGGAAAACATTATCCCACCTATCTGGTAGACAGGTGCAAGAAATACCATCATCATAAGCTATGATTTTTCCTAGCTTTAAAAAAGTAGCAATTTCATGTTTTTTCCTGGTTTTGTCTTTAAGAATTTTGAGGCCTTCAGTTTTTAACCTAGTAATATCAGTAATTGCATTCTCTAAAACATCAATTTGAACCCCATGAAAAAAAAACCACTATTCATCTAGGATTTAGGAAAATCAACAAATAGGGTAGGGTCATTACATTTAAGCCGATGAATGAACTTGGTAAAACCACCTTTATGCAGTAATTTCCACTAGACCCGTGTCATTTAATAGGTGGAGAAAAGTAGAAGGCTTAATTCTCACCATGTCTCCCCTCATGAATCCTAAAGTATGTTCACCTTTACAAACCCAAGAGATAAACTGGGAGAAATTGAGGGAAAATAAATTGAATTTGACAAGGCTAGTTTTCCAAAAAAGGGAAGTCCTTTCAAAAACCCAAGCGTGTGATCTAGGGGTGTCATCATAACACTACCTCCTACATTATGTCATCATTAATGAGCTTGTTAACCTAACCCCAAGGAGTATGTGTCCCAATCCATGTCTCCAATTCCACCATGGTAGTATCTTTTTGGCCAGCACATCCATCAGTTTATTCCCCGTCCGTTAAGTGTGTTGAATGACCACTCTATCAAATGAAGCAAGAATGGCATGTGCCTCCATAATCAAATTATTTATCTTCCATCCACATTTTTTCTCTCCTTGAGGGAATTTATGATAGACGTCGAATTGCCCTCAATAATTATATTTTTTATCCCTAAATCATGACATAATCTAACACCCTAAAGCATAGCTCTGGCCTCAACAACATTATTTGATTGATTACATATTGGGCCCACATAAGCTCCAATGAATTGATCACTATGGTTGTGAACAAGACTCCCTTGCTATCCACTTTATCATTCAAAAGGGTCAATCCATCAAAGTTAAGCTTGTGTCTATCATCCGGTGGTTTAGTCCATTTGATATTATGGTTCAATCTTTCCTTAATGGTGGTGGTGGGTTCAACATCTAAGTTTCTAAGTATGTCCTTTTCCCACTCTGGGAAAACTTTGACCTATTTTGGTTTAAGGATCCTAGATTTATCCTTAAGATCACATTTCACTTTATCAAACACCCTGCTTGGATTGACCGATTTGTTCCTAAAAATCCTATTGTTGCATTCAATCTAGATTCCCCACAAGACATGAGGCAGGGCCAACTTCCACATTTTTTTAACCATGTCATTCTAAAAATTAAAGTTCCACTACTCAGGTAAGAGGGCCATGTCTCCTGGAAGGACAAAATGCACTTTTAAGATACATAAGATCTTGGTGAAGACTTGAAAAGAGAAGGTACATTCCACAAATAGGTTCTGGTGGATTCTTCATTGTCCTTACATAATCCACATTTGTTTATGATGATTATTCCTCTTTGTTTGAGTTTATCCACCATAAGGACCTTAGCTTTGATGACTTCCCAAAAAACAATGTTGGTATTAGGTATTAGGTGCTTATTCCAAACCTTCCTCCAAATGATATTTGATTCCAAATGTTCAAATTTTAACAAATATCTGGATTTGACCTCGTAATCCCATGTGTATGTAATTATTCAAATTAGCGCATCATGGACACTATCAAGTGGAATATGAAGATCCCTGAGTTTCCTATTTAACTCATGAAAAGGTTTAATATCCCCATGATAGAAAGGAGGGGGAAGGATAGGATACCATCTATGTTCCTCATCCCAATAATTGCACACAAGAGATCCCTTCTCATTAGAGAATAAATTCCAAAGCTCACTCCATGGACTATTCAAATTGAGGGAAACATCCTCCACCCATGGGTCCTCCCAGAATTTTATTTTAGAACCATCTCCAAGGTTCCATTTTCACCCTTAATTAACATTTTTCTAGTTTGACACAAGTTGTTCCAGAATATAGAGCCTCTCGAGAGCACCATGTCATTTGAATAAATCCATCATTCTACTAAAGGGCAGCAAATATTTCACTTTCAAAATTATCACCTATATGTCAGCCTCTTTATGAAGCCTCCACCCTACCTTAGCTATAAGGGTGTGGTTCATAATCTAAATGTTCTTTAGACCCAAACCACCCTTGTCCTTGGGTTGAGTAACCTTCTCCCAAGCAACCAAAGGTATTCTATTTTTATCCTTAAAACCAGTCCAAAAGAACTGTTTATGAATTCCTTCAATGGCCTTCTTTTTCTTGTAAGAATAAAAATAACCATGATATACATCGGAATTCCTTGCATACCACTTTGAATAAGTTGAGCCTTCCTATCTTGAGAGAGTAAAGAGCCTTTCCAAGAGGTAAGCTTCTTATGAAATATCTCAATGAGTTTATTCCATCCTCCTTCCTCGAGTTTTCTCCCATAGAGAGGAATAAAGGATATTTTTGATATTACATTCTAGGATGGTATCAATATTTTATGTTGATCCTATTCAATATTTATGAAGAAACAAGATCTTTTTATAAAGTTAATTTTCTACCTTGTAGCTCTCTCATACTTATTAGTGATTCCTTTGATAGTCCTGGCTTCTTGTACAACAACATGACCCAAAAGGATTGTATCATAAACAAACTACTACAAACATTGATTTTCTATTCTATTAGCCATATTAATCCACATAATGTTTACTTCTCTTTAGGTTTTAAGGCATAACCTCCACAAAGTTTCAGTAACAATTATATACAGAAAGGGGATAAAGGATCCCCTTGTCTCATCCCACTTTTAGCTTTGGAAAAACCATTAGGTTTCCCATTGATGATAACAGAGAAGCTAAGATATTTAGTACAAGATTGAATCATTTTAATAAAATGAGAGTGATAACCCATCTTAGAGAGAAGAGAGTACAAAAAGTCCCAAGAAATTATGTCATAGGATTTTTGCATTTCCAACTTTAGAATCATAGCTTTCCTTCCTGAAATTTCCATAGAATGAATTGTGATAATGTTATCCAGAATTTGTGTTCCAAGCACAAAGGCCCCTTGGTTGGGGGATATGAAGTTACTAAGGGTATCCCTGAGTCTAAAATATAATAATTTAGAAATGATCTTGTAAATGGTGTTGTCTGAGACTAAGCTGTTCTAAACTCCCCTAGATCCTTAGCTCCGGTTTTCTTGGGTATGAGGGAAATAAAGTTATGATTGATTTGTTTGAGTAAGAAACCTAATTGGAAATTTTCTTGAACATCGAGACCACATTAGTCTTAATAATATCCCTTTAAAAGTTGGAAAAAAAGGCCGAGAACCCATCTAAGCCATGGCTTTAATCACCCTCCATAGGATCCAAGATAACTTTGATCTCCTCTTCAACAAGGATAGTTGTGAGTTCTTTATTTTCATACGGACTGATATATAGTTCAAATAAATTAAGGATATCTTCCTATAAAGTTCATCGTTGAGAAGGTCCTTAGCAAAAAGGTTTTTGAAGGAGGAAACAATGGTAGAGGAAATTTCTTTATCTTCGGTGGCAAAATCCCCATTACCTTTCTTGATATATTTAATACACATTTGATTGGCTTTAATAATAGTAGATATATGAAAAAATTAGTGTTTGGCCCCCTCCTTAAGCCACATGAATATTGATTGTTGTTTCTAGTAGACCTCTTCCCAATGCAAAATACTATGGTAATCAGAAAGAAGGATCTTCTCTTTATCTTTGTCCTCAAGGCTCCACCCTCCTTGTTCCATGTTTTCTTCAAGAATCTTGAGGTAAAGAGCTATATTAATAATTAATAATTTGGACAATTATTCATGATATTGGAAAGATCATAGTCTTTCTAGAAACTAGCTCGGTTAGAGAAATTGAAGATTCATTTATGATGGGATGAAAAATATAATCATATTTTCATGTTATTTAACTTAAAAATGCTATATTCATTCTATATCTCCCATCTCGGAGAGATGGCTGAGCGGACTAAAGCATTATATTTATAATCTATTGTACATACCATCTATATCAAGGGTATACATCCCTCTCTCTCTCTCTCCATTAAATCACTTGAAATGAATCCTAAAAACCTATTTTCTAGCCTATAGATGTTCTTTTTTTTTTTTATTATTATTCTTTACATCCAATATTTCATCCTCGATCATTCAATAGAAATCGAAAGATAAAGATAGAAACAAAAATATTATTGTTGTGTTAAAAAATAGCTTAAGAGTAAGCATTATCTAATCTCCAGGATTCTTATTAGAGTTACAAAGGAATAGATCATCAATCTTTGCATCATATAATTGATACTTCAATACCAAGCAATATTACCATTTTAAATCTAAAATGGTACGATTTTGGTCTCCACATTATGTGTGGAGATCAAATTAAAAAATATGAATTTATTAAATATTTTGAAATTTACTCTTTGCTTGGGATTGAAGAGTTGAAATAGGGACTCAACTCCTAGTTCAACTATCCTAAACAAGTTTAGGATCGTCAGAATCAATAAATTGATTCCCTACTCCCCTTTTTTTGCAATTAAATCTAACGGATATTTCCTCTATGTCATTTGCATCAATATCTAATAGCCCCAACTCTCCCTATGATGGGGGTTCGGAACTGACTAAGACGAATTAAAAAGGATTGAGCCTGGGAGGTAGGTATTTTGATCTGTTGGCAACCAGAATAGAATTGCTGCTTCACAAAATAAGCAGCAGAACAAGGAAAAATTAATTCTACAAAATTAAAATTTGGTTAATGACAGCGATCCAAGATCCATCAATATATGGAAATGGAATAAAAGTATGGATACAATATTTAAATGGTTTTGCATCAAGTTAATTGTTTCTTTTTTATAAAAAGAAATCGATACTTCTTGCTAAGATTATCGAAAACTTACGGCAGCTTGCCAAGCAAAGGCTAAGAGAAAAAAGAACAAAGGTATAATTAGCATTATACCTACAATTGGATCAGAATAACATAATCCTTATAAAATTTTGTGAAAAGGGAATTATTCAAATAAAAAGTGAAATCATCTACACAAATATTGAGGTTGATTATAACTAGAATTTTGATTCTCTAATGAATAAAAATGATGTAAAAGATAAAAATCAATTTTCTAATTAATTAAAACTCTTCAATAATATTATAGTTGGAGTTCTTAGGTTGGAAGTGTATACACATAATTTTTCATCTTAATCTTTCATACCTATTACTAACAATTCCTTTATGAAGATAAGGGTTACTGATTCATTTATTTATTGATCAAGTGCCTTAAGGGGCCTATCGAGAATGGGGTATGATTATTCACATGGTCATTGTGGGTTATATACAATACATAGAGAGAGTATCGCTATGTGGTCCTAGCTTTAGTTATTCTTGCATTATTTATCCTTGTCCCTTTATGTCTCATAGACTAGAACTCCTGAAACATACTTGTATTTAAATCCATCATTGGCACTTTTTCACTTATTCTTTCTTGATTCACAACACTTTGCACCATATTTTGTATTCTATCATCCTTGGCCAAAGCTATTTACCATGGGAAATGGTATTAGTGTTAGGTTTTCCTTTAGTAGACACTATCACCCATGAGCGATGGTATCAAGTATATATACACATCACACTTTTACATTTCATAAGGAAGGAAGAAACATCATAGGAACTAGCCATTTTATCTACTATTTTGTGTCGTCTTTACATCTTCTTATTTTTCTCTTAGTTCATATTTCATTTGACTTATATTGGATAGTATTCTTGATTGTTAGATTACTTGCACTATTGGGTCATCTATAATGATTTTTCTCTTAGTTCATATTTCATTTGACGTATATTGGATAGTATTCTTGATTGTTAGATTACTTGCACTATTAGGTCATCTATAATGATTCTAGGACAGGAACTATGTTCCCTTCTCCACACATAGTGATTCTCTCTTGGTGTGTTGCTTATTTGGAGAGATAGATGCATCAATGACCACCTGTAAGTAATTTCTCTAACTTTCTTTGTCATTACGCATAGATTAGTCCATTCCTCTTCCCCATTTCTTATGTTTATCTTAGTATTATATGTACATTGATGCTAGTTATAATAGCACTCTTACATGATCATATCCTTAGCTTTCCTTTCCTTTATTTCAGTTACATTGTAGCAATATAGGTTGTGCATGTTTTTCCCATCCTCCAAATTAATTTATATCTCTCCCCACTAACCAATATCCTAAAAGGTAACTCTCCTCTATCTTTACTTCAAGACTTTGAAACCCTAGGTTGACCTATTGTAGGTATTAAAACCCTCTAGATATTCGACTTTAGCACTCATTGTAGCCCCTTTAAATCAACCCATTATTTTCTAGTTCATGTGTGTCTCCTATTCATTGCCTCAATACCCTTGTAAAATGGAATACTTAGGAGTGCAATCCATTGAGACACATTCTTGGCCCACCATACATTTCTGGTGAACCTAATGTGAAACCTATAGAATTATTGATCGAGTATAGTTTGTTAAAATAACCCATATTCAATCTTCACCTAATTGAAAATCACCAAAATTATGTAAAACCCTAAAAACCATTTTACATAGACACCATCACCCAAGGGTTCTCTTGTCTTTTAAAGATACCTAACTCTAGAAACCTTCGTCACATTTACAAATTTCTCTTCATGACTGATCCTCTCTATTTTTGAAAAAATTCCTCTTTACGCCATCATCCCCTCTATAATTTTCCTTACACATCTGATTATGTTAGTAAGCCCCACTTTAAGAATAGATATTATCTATATGATCACTCTATCATGAAGTATTTAGGCTTGGGTTATTCTGATTCTAATGTCTAGACATTTCCTAAAACCTTTCATCCTAAAGTTGGATTCCAATTCTACCTAGATTGTTGTGTCATAGGAGTACCTATCAATAAACCCCTCACCCCCGCAATGGCCTATTTGAGGATGAAGAAGAAAATAAAAATGAAAATACTTTTGATCATCCTCCTGAGATTCATAAATTCCTCACACAATTTCCTCAATACAAGGATGAATAAGAAGAAATTCTTGGCAAATATCTCCTTGAATTTGTCTCCAAACAACTTGACAATAGGGTAGAAAAAGGGAAAGGTCCCAAATTAGGTTCATCTGAGAATACCTCCAATTTTGACCCTACCAACCTTATTCTCCAACTTATTGATAGGATGAGCCAACAACAATCCACTACTACGGCTCAATTCCTTCAAATGTAAGCTAACATGACCCAACTAGTCAATCACCCTACAACGGGATCTTGGGGTCATACACCCCATCATTTACCAAAAAATACCTAATGGGGTTCCCATAACCCAACCCCTTATCCACAAAAAAGTCCTAAAATTAGTCCAACAATATCCACTAACACCTTACATTGCTAGCATGGATATTGGGGGTATTGCTCCATCCATCTCTTATGACAGGTCCATTGATCCTTCCCTTCACATTAATGCCTTTGAAAACCTTTATAAATAATGGATTGTAACCAATTCATATGATTCCACCAAGATTTTATCTAAAACCCTCACTGGAGATGCTTTGGATTGGTACCATACTTTACCTCCTAACTCCATAGTTGAGCTAGAGTCCTTGGTGACAACCTTAGTAAATGAATTTCAAAGTATCATGACCAACCTGAGAAAAAAATCAATGCCTTCATCAACTGTAAGAAATATGAAAATGAATCAGCACAAGCCTTCATCAAACATTGGAAGACCCTATCTACATGTGCTAAACATAACATGCCTAGTGATAGCCTCTTCCAAATTTTCCTACAAGCTCTTGAACCTCGCCTTCAATACAAAGTAAGGTAATTTTCTCCCACCTCTCTAGAAAAATCTTTTGAACAAGCTAAAAGGAAGGATTTGCTCATGAGATATTTTGAGAAAGTCCCTCCTAAGACCTGACCTAACAAATAATTCCAAATCCGTTAACATTCTAAGAATAATAATGTGACAGACGATGGAGTCCTTGATACTCTTCCTTTTGTTTCTTCTTCAAGCGGGACTATTTTTAAAATTTATTAACAAAATAATAAAAAGAAGAACCAAGATAACTATCATTAGCCATTGAGTAAGGAATATTTGCAACATCACTTACCTAATCCATTTACTGAAATCTTATATCCCTCTCAACCTAATCCCTAATAGCATGATGAAAGTAATTTTTGTTGGTGGTATGTTAATTGGGGTCACTCCTATAATGACTTTTACGTATTATGCACAACTTCCATCAACTTCTTCCTATATTCCCAATTCAATCATGATACCATCACTTGGGAATGTTTGACTGAAGTGGTCAAATCCCATGATGTGGCACAACAAAAAGATCATTAAAAAGAAATTAACCAATCTAATGATAAGATACAAGTCTTCTATAATCCCATGCCTATCCAAAATACATGTGAGAGTTCTAAGAAAAATAAAATTCTACAACTAATGTAGTTTACATGGACTATCCTCTTAAAAATATGGTTTCCATAATGATGTGAAGCGTGTCATAGGTTATGTAGAGCCTAATTACCCCACATCATTCCAGAATTGAACTCACACGGTTTTATACCCTATTATATCTCAAAACTAGGCTTCCTAAAGTAAAAAATTTCCATCCTCCGATGACATTGACTATTTTGGAAAATATCCTATAGGGCCAATGGTGCCTAAAGATATCTCACTAACTACGAATGCCATCGACCCCTAAAAGTAAAACTTGTAGGGTCGAGTGGCATAGAAATAGAGAAAAATAAAGTTTTTGAGGTATCTCTCGATTACTCCCGATTCTTCTCGGATCTATTTCCAAGGACTCCCATCACTCTCACCTTACTACACAGTCCATTCATGATAAGTGGGATCCTCTCGATGCACTTTCTCAACTACCTATCCAAGTACCATTTATAAAACCCATGTTTACATCACTTTACCAATGTGAGATCCTCATAAAAACTTTGATCGACATAAACATCCCATTTTCTCCAACTTTAGGAAAATTTCCGTGTTACATGGCTCATAGTAAAGAATATGCCAATATTTTCAAAAACTCTTTGTTTATACAAACCTTACCACATATGTTCACTCTTGAATCTACTTCCTATAACCTACATGATTCTTGATGAGCTCTTATTCTATGTATATTATCCACCCCTTTTATCCCATTCTATATTTTCCACACTATGGTCAAACATGCTCTCATCGATAAAGGATTGGGTATGTGTGTTTCCTCATTGAATTCATTAAGGCTCTTTGTTACTCCATAGATAACTAAAAATTGAAACATACCATTTACTTAAGGGTATGATCACTAAAATATGCCTCCTATGGGGTGTATTTGGTTACCCATAACCATCCGTCCCAAGAATTTCCATGCTAAAATCATGGTATTCAATTTTCCCCTAAATTATAATATACTCCTAGGATGACCTTAGACTCATCACATGTGTGCGCAGTCACTTCCTTTGCTTGTCAATGTGTCAAATTTTCTCACCAAAGGAGCTATCTATAAGATTCAAGGGGATTTTAATCCTTGGAACTATGAAAAACTCCAATATAATGGGATATAAAATCTCAACACTAGAGGAGTTATCTCCTATCCCATTTCAGGAATTTCAATGCTTCAAATACCCCATAGGATCTCTTTACAGTAATGTTGGTCACCCTAAATTTGTTAGGCGTATGCCTCTTAATCTCTTGGAGTATGATGATGATAAGACTTATGAGATCACACTTAGAATTAATAATTCTAATCTTCTTGATCTTATCGTATCCTAGTTATCGTCTTCCTTGTGGCCTCATCCTTGCAAGTGGGAGCCCTTGGTTCCTGATATCATCTTGTGATCACCATAGCCTCCATTAAATCATGTGGTCTATTTAAAAACTATAGTTGAATCTTATGTAGTGGAATCCTCCACATATAACTATGATGATGGTTATGCTTTAGATGACCCCCACATGACTAGGTATGCCCAAATTCATGATAAGGAACTCTTGTGTTACTAAGAGAATATTTGTATGTAAGACACTTATGATGTAAACATCATTTTCATACAAGAGTAATCCTCGAGTGTATTTTATACTTATTCCTAACCGATGCCTAATCCTTAGATTTGCTCCACTAACTACATCTCTAAACACTACCCTTAACATATCCAATCTATTTTCCCTTATAGAATTCGATAATTAGGTTGCTAGTTTTTACCTCTAATTTGATGACCTCATGGATGATGATACCATATATTGTTCCTTTATGGTGAGCAAAAAAATTCCATCAACTACATCTTCATCTATTAAATCGTTTCTTCTCTACATACTCTCACTAACCCTCTACATTTTTGATACTTCCCTCCCTACCTCTTGACCTTATCGCTCCTCGGTCCCACATGACTTATCCATATGGAACATGGCACATGGCATGAGGCCTCGGTACATGATGTCTTAGATTGAATATATTATCTATGAAACATGAAAAATCTTAAAGCTAATGTCAAACATGACCAAACTGGAAAAGTTACACAACCTTTCACTTTAACTCCCTTCTTTTATTCTCACTATGGGTATTTCACACATACCAAAACTAACTATCATATTATACATAGAAAATTTCAAGCTCCCAAAACCTCATCCCACAATCAGAAGTGTGGGGTCAATGCCTCTAAAAATAAACCACCTTCCCCTTGACCAGCTAGACCAAATCCCACTTACAAACCACCACCTCACTCTGATCCTCGTCCCTCTATGAATAAAATTCATCGTGACATTCTCACCTAGATAGAGGACTAGATCGATGAAACTTTTTTCCTTGAGATTTGAATTTCATCGAGAAACTACTATTACACAACATACCATAGAGAACCTCGTGAATCAAACCAAAAGTCACATCTTGTACCAAGTCGATGACATCATCATTGATAACTTGTGATCCTTTTCCCCTCATGGCTAATTATTTATAATTCCCTGATTACATTTTCCTTCTTTTAATAGAGCTCTCATTTTTTCTTGGGCTCTCATCCCCCATTGGGTTTTTAAACACGTCCTTCTATATTTTCTTGGTCTCTCATCCCCCACTTAGGTTTTTCACACATCTCATCATATCTCGCTACATCATCAATTGAGATGACCACATTACTTAGATCTTTCATCTTATATGCCTTGGTTCCTCTTACCATTGGAGTGATTTGGTCCCGATTGTGTCTATTTTGGCTTGTGTATGACTTGGTCTTTCACATGGAATCCTCACATGGTATTATATGCGCGTCCTCACTTAGGCTTATGAAACTTCATAGATTTATTCACCCGATAGTGCCCTGAAATCTTTTCATTAGATGTCAACATCATTTTCTACCCCTTATATTTTTCACATCGTGTGGGTTGGGCTTATCCTATTGATTCCCCCTCCCACTTAGTTTACCTATCTAATGGCATTATCACTATTTATAACTATCATGAGAATTATCACATACATACATGTGTAAAATAGGAAAGTGATCAATAAAATACACATGCAAACATCTAATAGACAAAATGACCATAATCATCATATATATATATATCTATATATCTTAAATCAGTTTTATACATTGAAAAAATGCAAAATCAAGTACATGGATCGGACCATCTATAATAAGGCTCAATCACCCTCACCCCGGTGGGAGGTCTATGGATTCTTTGGGATGATGGGGCAATGTTGGTATGTCAAGTTGTGTGAGCTAGAGACTTTACTTTATATCATGCTCCAAAGGCCTCTCCTTATGCTCTTTCCATATGTGCCTCCAATGTAGTAATCCTCTTAGCCACCCTCCGAGCATCGATAGGTGGGAGGCCTACTCATTTACCAAGGAAAATTTTTCCTCAATAAGCTCTATAACATTACATCCATGATGTGTGTCAATTATAATGTCTATGCATCCCTATACCCCTATACCACCACAAAGTGTCTTGGATGCCTCTCCAACTAGACAAAAGGTACCCACCTGAATCTTCATCGATGGTGTTTTTGGATCATCCATCACTGTAGTATCTTGCATATCCATTAATGGATCTAGCATCTCATGATGAGCACTATCTATCATGGATTTCCACTCCTCTGCTATCAACTCTACTAAACTAAATACAAAGACGTGTTACTTGCGATACAAATATAGCACGTAAAAATCATCTCTCAATAATCATCTAAACAACATAATATCACACAAACCTGGCAACCTAGGCCTATCCATGATATTCTTTCCATCTCTAGGGCCATCTAATACCTCCTCCTCTTCGTCATCATGAAGACATCATTATCCTATGTATTATACCCACATGTCTTAGGACACCAATATTATGTCCCCTTTATGCCATTGCCGCATAGGCCTATGTCTTAGGTGCATGATCATTTAGAACCCAATGGGTGTCGGGTAACCTCCTCCGGGTGGTGCATCTTATGCTCTCTCAAAGATGTTGTTGGTTATCCCTCTACTCCCCCTTTGGTTATAGAACTAGATTTACTTGTACCTTCTCACTATGATCTTTTTTCATCATATCCTCCCTCACATCCTTCCTTTGAACCGCTAACTACTATGATCCGTGGTGATACCCGAGCATCCCCACCACACCGCATTACCTCGGACCCTACCCACTTGATTCCCATACCCTACATGATCTTAGTGATGGTACTCTCACTACTCCTCTTATGGCCTCTCTATCATATCAACATAAGTAGGGTGGTAACGGTAGTACCAATATGGGTGTTGGTCACCCTAACTACCTCGGGACTCCACTCACTGAATGGGTCTCCACCTAATATAATAATGCCTTTTCACCTCATTAATGGCCTCTAAGTACTATGACCTTAGCCAATCAATCCACTAATCCACATACCTGCATAGGGCTTTCATGTGACATCATTCAAACCCACATGTGCTAATGGCAAGAATGCTCTCTATGTGCTCTCAATGCTAGCCCTTGTGCCCACTAGAGTACTCTTGGGGCATCTATAGCTACTCCCATTGGTGTCTTTATTCCATTGATACATCACAAACCTATCATAAATCTAAGTTGTCAATAAAATGATGAATCATACAACCCTATGACCTCGAATTTTGAAATTTTATAGATCATGTACCAACTGTACTCATGGTGGTTCCCCAACTAAAAGATATCCCCTAATATACCACATTCATGCATACTTCTATCGAAATAGTGCGATGGATCCATCTACCTTGTGGTACACTATTCTTGTCACCACAATCCACATTACTACCTTCGGATAACCAAAATCCCTATAAAATAAATTTCATTGAGTCATATGCATAACATACCCTCATCATATTTCTCACTCCCGATTATCCCATACAAGTAAGGCTCTCCATTCTACAATATCATATGTCAAATCACAATACATATGGGCCCCTCCAATGGGTAACCCCAAAATCACATGAACAACTTACAAGGTCATGGCCATATCCATGGTATCTTATCCCATCCACCACCAAAAGGTGTTGGAGCTAGTGTCCCATATGGCCAAAAACATTTGGAGAATGTCCAGATCTAAAGGTATCTTAGGCATCTACATTATGACCCCAAAACCCCAACCATGTATTTAGGCTACCTCTTCCTCAAACAATATGATAATCAATCCACTAATACATGCCACATAAACAATCCTCCAAAGATGGATCTTACGATATCCCTACACCCACAAAATGAAAAAAAATAGGTATAAGAACTCTGAAAAATTAATTGACCATGCAAAATAAAAAATTAAAAAGTCACATGTATGGCTACAAATTCAATCGACCCTCTATATTATGACATCTGCCCCTTAACCTACACAATCGAACCCCGTAAAATTTTCACCCTATCCTGACATTATCGGCCCTCATGCTTTAGGGGGGCCGATGGCATTTGGCAAAAATTAGTTGCGCCTTTTTAAACAATGAATCATAAAAAACAACAAAATGGTAAAGAGAAATTAAAATCCCTCTCAAACACACTTTCATTTTATCCTAACCTACCCTATGATGTAAGTTTGAACAAAAATGATGTGCTAACAACTCTAAAAATATAAAATAGCTAAATGACACATAATCTACCCAACAATATTAAATACAAATGACTTACTTGTGGTCGCACCCGCCGTGTTCTCTACCTTGCCATCTCCGACCACCACCTCGTACTTGTGCCATGTTATTGAAAAATATACCAAAATTAGAAACCAAAGCTCGATTCTCTCAATTCTAAAAATAATAATAAGAAAATAACAAACCAAATCACTATATAAAACTAAAATTTCTATTCAAATTCAGTTGTGATAACCCTAAATCTTCTAATGCATTCCATTTTTTCTCTTGAGCTCCAAAAAATGTGTCATTTTTGTGTTATGACCATGACCTCACATCAATCATTTTAATGTATTACACATATACATTCAATGTATTTAAATTTTCACATATTTTTGACACCATATGATCTATATGACATTATAACATCCCTACTCTATGACACATCATCCATTTCATGGGCTCCTAGCTAGGTGATTTATGTCTTATTTTACTAATGATCCTCTAGTGTTTCCTTTCATTTTTCTTCTCTAGGGTTCTTGTAGCATTGATTGTGCCCATACATGGCAAGAAAATGACACTATTAGGTACACATTGGTGGGTATATTTCATTTTATCTAGTCCCTTCTTACTTTCAATATCTACTTTTGATTTTGGTGTTACAGACTATTTCATTCCATTGACCACCTCATGTTTCACTATTGTGACATGTGGTGATCAAGGGCTCGGAATATTTTATACCTAATGTTTCATATTAATATTTCATACCTCTTACTAATAATTCCTTGATATAGATAAGGGTCATTGATGCATTTATTTATTGATCGGGTGCCTTAAGGGGCCTGTTGGGAATGGGGTATGACTATTCACATGGTCATTATGGGTTAGAGACAATACATAGAGAGAGTATCACTATGTGGTCCTATATTTATTTATTCTTGCATTATTTATCATTGTCCCTTTATGTCTCACACACTAGCACTCCCAACACTTGCTTGCATATGAATCCATCATTGGCATTACTTTCACTGATTCTTGTTAAATTCATGATACCTTGCACCATATTTGGAATTCAATCATCCTTGGGTGACGCCATCACCTATGGATGATGGTTTCAATGTTAGGTTTTCCTTTTGCCAATGTCATCTCCCATGGATGATGGCATCGGGTATTTATACACATCACACTTTGAAATTTCATAAGGAAGAAACATCACAGAACTCGTCATTTTCTCTGTTATTTTGTACCATCTTCACATATGCTTGTTTTTTTATTGGTTCATCTTGCATTTGACTTGGATTGGAAACTCTTCTTGATTGTTGGATTTATTGCACTATTGGGTCATCTATAGTGAGTCTAGGATAGGAATGATGTTCCCCTTCTCCACATATAGTTATTCTCTCTTGGTGTGATTCTTCTCTAAAGAGATATATGCATTAGAGACCACCCTACAGGTAAGTGCTCTAACTTTATATGTTATTTCCATATATTAATTCATTTCCCTTCCTGGCTACTCTATGTTTAGCATAGTATTATATGTACGTCAATGCTAGTTATTATAGTGCTCTTATATTATTATCTCCTTAGCTTTACTTTCCTTTATTTTAGTTGCATTTCATTAGTATAGGTTGTGCATGCTTGTATCATCCTCCCAATTCATATATACCTCTCTCCATCAACTGATATCCTATAAGGTTACCCTCCTCTATCTTGATTGTGGCCCTTAGAAAACCTAGGTTGACATAGTGTATGGATTAATACCCTCTGTATATGATACCTTAGCACTCGTTATATCCCCTTTAAATTAACCCATTGTGTGTCAATTCATGCATGTATTATATTAGTTTGCTCAATACCCATGTAGAATGGAAGACTTGGGAGTGCAAGCCATTGAGACACATTATTGGCCCGTCATATAGGAAGGGGTAATTTATTCATAAATATTTTAAGCTGTTTTGATAGAGACTACCAATTAATAGATATTCTTGTTTCTTTTTCCGTTCCCTAAATGAACTTAATAAAATCAAATAATTTATTGATAAATAAATATACAATCGATATTCTATATAAGAAATCTAATTGTATTAATACAATTCATGTTATAATGGATCCTTACATGAATATATAAAAAAATATAAAATATTCTATGCATCAGATAAGAATGGGGTATGGCCAAGTGGTAAGGAAGCGGAGTTTTTGTCCTATTATATTGAAGGTTCGAATCCTTTCGTCCCAGATGGGACAAATAGTAATATTTCAAATAAATAAGAATGGTAAATCCAATTTAATTTATACTTTTTTCTTATTTCTCATCATTTCATAGACTATACTTATGGAAGGGAAATATAATAAGGCATAAATATGGAAAGGTATATTTTTGTGGTGTAGGATAGGAACACAAATCAAATTTTAAAAAGGCTAATTTATAATTTATGAAATTAGCCTATTGGATGTATGCTGGTCCTGCTCATATTGGAACTCTACGAGTAGCTAGTTCCTTCAAAAATGTGCATGCCATTATGCATGCTCCTCTAGGAGATGATTATTTTAA
This sequence comes from Taxus wallichiana var. yunnanensis, assembly GCA_018340775.1. Classification (NCBI taxonomy): domain Eukaryota; kingdom Viridiplantae; phylum Streptophyta; class Pinopsida; order Cupressales; family Taxaceae; genus Taxus; species Taxus wallichiana. The sequence goes on along the minus strand of CM031239.1, from coordinate 18,393,959 downwards.
TGTAATGCGTTCTATGTTAGAACGCGAAAGAGATTTTACTGCTGCAAGTGCTAGCATAGTAGATCGTCATGTATTAGCACATGGATCTCAAGAAAGAGTTGTGGATAATATTCTCCGGAAAGATAAGGAGGAACGTCCCGATCTTATTATATTGACACCTACATGTACCTCTAGTATTTTGCAAGAGGATTTACAAAACTTTGTGTATAGAGCATCCATAATTTCTGATTCCAACGTCATTTTTGCGGATGTGGATCATTATCAAGTGAATGAAATTCAGGCAGCGGATAGAACTTTGGAACAGGTAGTTCGATATTATTTAGATAGATTAGATAGATGCTATAGACAAGAAAAATTGGATCAATTCCTGACAAATGCGCCTTCTGTCAATATAATTGGAATTTTTACATTGGGTTTTCATAATCAACACGATTGTCGTGAGTTGAGACGTTTGTTACGAGATCTGGACATCGGAATTAATCAAATAATTCCTGAAGGAGGATCTGTAGAAGATCTTAAAAATTTACCAAAAGCTTGGTTCAATCTAATTCCTTATCGTGAAGTGGGCTTAATGACAGCGATGTATTTGAATAAAGAATATGGAATGCCTTACATATCCACAGCCCCCATGGGGGCTGTGGATATGGCTGAGTGGATCCGCCAAATTCAAAAAAATGTGAATACCTTAACTCTTAGTTCATCGATTAAAAGAGTTGATTATGAACATTATATCGACGGACAAACTCGATTTGTTTCCCAAGCTGCTTGGTTTTCAAGATCTATTGATTGTCAGAATTTGACGGGGAAAGAAACAGTCGTTTTTGGTGATGCAACTCATGCTGCTTCAATAACTAAGATACTTGCTCGAGAAATGGGAATTCGTGTGAGTTGTTCGGGTACTTATTGCAAACACGATGCGGAATGGTTCAAAGAGCAAATTCAAGGTTTCTGTGATGAAATACTTATCACAGATGATCATGCTGAAGTAGGAGATATGATCGCTCAGATGGAACCATCTGCAATATTTGGTACTCAAATGGAACGTCATATTGGTAAACGTCTTGATATTCCTTGTGGAGTTATTTCTGCACCAGTTCATATACAAAATTTTCCCTTGGGATACCGACCCTTCCTAGGTTACGAAGGTACTAATCAAATAGCTGATCTAGTTTATAACTCATTTGCTTTGGGTATGGAGGACCATCTTCTAGATATTTTTGGTGGGCATGATACTAAAGAAGTAATAACTAAATCATTATCCACGGATACAGGCCTAATTTGGAATCCTGAAAGTCGACTAGAATTAAGTAAAATCCCCCGTTTTATTAGAGAAAAGGTAAAAATAAATACTGAGAAATTAGCACAAAAAGGGAATTGAAACCATTACCGTTAAAGTAATGTACAAAGCTAAAGAATAATTCAAGAGCTATCTAGGATAATGAACTAATGTCATTACAAAAATGTAGAAATCATGTTAATGACTATTCATAATTAAATATCCATTTTGGATCAAATAAAATACCTACCTTTATGATAATAATTTGTCTGTCTAAAACGATGTGGTAGAAATCAACATGCTACTTGAATTACATGATTGGTTCTGTGTATTATGACATCTGCCATTTTCGATTCGAAGATGCTCTTAGCTCAACATTTATTTCCTTAAAAATGTATGCATAGTTTTAACATGAAGATGATAGAAAGTAGGGGGTATAATCTAGGGTTAGTGTAAATGTTATAAATGAGTTATAATCATTTTTTTAGATATGATAAAAGAGTTTGGGTCAGAAACGAGGACCAAAAAAACCCCTTACAAAATGATGTCAGTTTTAAACAAAAAACAAACAAAGAGCCATGGAGGCAAAATAAAAAAAACTTGATGACAGGATGTGAAAAACAAAGCCAAACTCCATAAGAGTTTGCATATTAAAAAGATATTTTTTCCAAAATACAATGAAGAGAAAATAATAGAAATAGAAAGAAAATTTCATCCAACACCCAACAATTATTTCTCCATGGATTCGCTACGAGCCTTGGTACTTGGCCCACCATATTTCTTGCTATCCACCTTAATGATGACATGGTTTGTAATTTTTCTTCCTTTTTCTTGATATGGATTTCCACCACCTCCTTGTATTTGACCTGGGTATCCTCTGCAACCATGCTAGAAATCTCAGCAGTATTTGTGTCCTCATTGTCAAAAATGCTTAGTGAAATCTTCTTGTTAGGTTTGATCTCCTACACTGGAAACCTAATCCTGCAATAAGGAGATCCTATGTTATTTCATAACATAATCCACTTGAATACCTTTACTGATCTGTTTTGAGATTTAATCTTGTGATGGCTAGTCTTTTAGGTCTTGAATGAGGTTCTTGTTTACAAGTGAGGATGGTATCAATTATGGATATGGATCTCATCATTTTGGCCTCCCAATCGGAAAAACTATTATCCCTTTTGCTATAAATTTCCCAAATATTTTGAATCCCCTTCTTCAAGTTTCACAAGGCATCCGTGATCCCCATAGAAGAGTCTTTTTCTTTCTTTTTCCTTATGTGATTGAGACGAGAAGCCAAGGTCTCTGATCAAAGTTAGAGTCATGACTCGGTTAGACGAGAATGACAGGATTTACTTTGTGAACAAGAAAAAGGATCATACCCTAATGAAGGGGTATTTCCACCTTCTTTTTTAAAATCCTCAATAGTAGAAAGAAAATACCTATAGAGGAAAAAAGCTAAGCTCATAGTCTGGTCTTTGCAAAATAAATTCAGGATAGATAGATGGTGAGAAAATATATTACAAAACTTCCCCTCTAAGGTTAGATATTTCATGACCACTAGATAGAAATCATCCCATCTATCAAGAAATCAGGTTCAAGCTATACCGTCATCATACGAAATTATGTTTTCCTAGATTCAAAAAAACTAGCATGTTCATGTTTTTATGGGTTTTATCTTTGTAAATTTTAAGGCCATTAGTTTTCAATCCCATAATTTAAGAGATATCTTCCTTAATCACTTGAATTTGGACCCCTCTAAAAAAACACCCATCAATCTATGTAATGGAAAACTTGATAGAGAGAGTAGGGTTGTTACCTTTTAGCTGACGGATGTACCGAGTGAAACCACCTTCATGCAAAGCAGCCTTCCACAAAGTGCATTTACATTTTTAAGATGGAGAAAAGTTGTAGGTTCAGTGTGAACCCTATCTCCTCCCATGGATCATTTAGTATTTCCTTATTCAAAAACACGAGATCTTAAACCCATCTCAAAAAAATTGAAAAAATACCAAGTAAAATGAATATGGTCAGTATTCCAAAAAATAAAAGTCCTTACAAAATCCCAAGCATGAGAGCTAAGGGATTCATCATAACCCTACCTCCTAATTTGTGTCTTCATTAATGAGATTATTGATATGACCCTAGGGGATACATTTCCCTGGCCATGTCACCAAATCTACCATGTCAATACCTTTATTAGCCAATGCATCCACATGCTTATTTCCAATGTGGAAAGTATGAAGGAATTCCACTTGATCAAATGATGTGAGGATATCACGAGCCTCCATGATTAAGTTATTGAGATTCCATATACTTTTACACTAATCCTTGAGGGAATTAATCATGCACATGGAATCACCTTCAATGATGATGGATTTTAGACCCAAATATCTACACATCCTAACACCCCATAGCATAGCCCTTGCCTCTACAACGTTATTGGACTGATTACCAATGTGCCTTGTATAAGCGTCGATGCATATTTTGTAGTGGTCATGCACCAGACCCCCTCCACCTACCACATAGGCCTTAAAATGTGCATACATAAATTTCAAGGGTTATAATAGGTATTTGTAATAAGGAAAAATTATCAAGTCAATTTTGGGAAAACTAGATACCAATTCTACAAAGATTAATCAGTCATATTGTTGAACATGGAAAACAAAATAGTGAAATGTATGTTTTCAAGGGGTATGGGGCTTCTCTTGTCAATCTAGATCAATGATTTAACTATTAAATTTTTTTAATTAATTCTAAGTCTTGAAGAGAGGAAGATCTCTCTAGGAATTTAGTTTGTATGATCCAATGAATAAGGATGAAACTCACTTATTTTATGTTGTTATTGTGAATTACCTTGAATTAGGATATCAACATATAGAATATGTTCATGTTAATTTTTGATCCAAATTTTGGATTAGCAATGTTAGCATCATGAGTTAACAAAATCACCATTATTTATGTAACTTTTTATCACTTAACACTCTTTCTATGGCTCTTATTAGATATAACGATAGAACAAGATTCAAGATGAAGTTGCAAAACTGAGAGACCTCAAAGAAGATAGGTTTTGGTGAAAAGGATTAACAATATTAATATTTCATCAAAATAAAAAACTTGATTTCATATTTTTTCCTCTCAAAAAATTATACAAGTTCAAAAAAATGACACACAATTTTGAGTTTGTATGTAAAAATTACAACCTATGGAAGGTAGCATACTTTTTATGGTGATAGAACATCCCTAAAGCTATAGTGGTAACACAACCCCTAGGGTTTTTAAACAATCATTTTTGGTTTCCTAACCTCTCCAGTAGTTTTACAACCACTACGATGGTTACACGACTGCCTCTTACAGAAACTAGTGATTTTGTCACGCAAGAAATTCTAGGAAGAGTAAACGGTGAAAATGGTTCTTATTTAAATTCTCGAGTATTTTTACTTCGATACTATATCTCATTGGTGTCAAAATTGTATATATATTTGGGGAATGTCTTTGTGAGAGGAAGGAAGATATTATAAGTAATTTTTTTTTCATCATATGTGGTTTTCTAAATTGGAGTGTGAAAAGAAGGTGTGACTGACTGAGTTACAGAGATTGTATGAGTGTTTAAACATCATAGTTTTTAGGGAGGCCATGAGAAAAACTAGGATTATTTCATAATGAAAGAAATACTGAGACATTTTTCTTTTAATTTGGATAAATATTCATTACACGTTCTTTAGAAATGAACTAGGATTATTTCATAATGAAAGAAATACTTGAGACATGAAAGAGAGTAAAACAGAATGAAAGAGAAAAATGTATATTGATGAGTTATGGGAATTACGAAGAATGTATACGATTCATGTTGGTGAAACTTAGTGTGGAATATCCACCTAGTTTATGGATTAGATTGGTATCGAGTTGGTTCATGTTCCATAGTGTGTGGTTTTTTTAGTGATCATTGTGCAGATATATTCCTGTTACAAGAGAAACAAGTGCTAGTGGAAAAGGTGATTTGGTATCTTTGCAACAAGACATCTCCACAAGGAAGTGGAAGAGAGAAGTGAGAAGTATGGCCCATGAAGATGAGAGGAGATCTGAAGATGGTGAAGAAATATTTCATAGATTAGAGGAGGATGTTGCCCACATATGAGCTTGGGAATATTATGAAGGTTTTTGTGGAAAATAAGCAATTTTATATGGATACTTCTGAATCAAGTGAGGAGCTTGAGTCTTCCCACCATGAGAAAGAGCAACCCCATTCCAACCAAGCTCCACCTCCATTCAAATCAAAGGAAAAAAATGATATTCAACCATATGAAGGTGAGGTGAATGCAGATAAGCTTGATCATTGGTTAGCTCAATTAGAGGTATACTTTCATTTGCATAAAGTTAGTGAAGAGCAACAAATTTATTTTGTAAGGTTGAAGCTAGCAAGTCATGCTCTAACTTGGTTTGAGAGTTATCTTAATTCCTTGGTTGTTAAAAGGTTACCCCCAATTACTAAATGGGATGAATTTAAAACTTTGATTAAGAGGAAATTTATCCTATTTGTTATGAAGAGGAAAGGTCTATTGATTGGAAATATTTGAGGCAAAAAGAAGGTCAAAGTGTGTAGGTATATACAAGTGAGTTTCGAAAAAGAAGGTCCAAATGGGAAAAGATACATTTGACTATGATATCCTCATGAAGTATGTCATAGGGTTGTATAGTCACTTAAGGAGGTTTGTTCTACTTGAAAATAAAAAATACATAGATGTGGTTTGTTATCAAGACCATTATCTTGAGATGGATAATAAAAGGTTCCATATCACTTTTTAAATTATTCCAATGCTTTGAAGAAGAAAGGTGGGGTCAATGCCACTTCTATGATTTCCAAGAAAGATTCAACCAAGCATTGTGGGCATTGTGATGTTGATGGTCATACCAATGAGACTTGTTGGAAGTTGCATCTAGAATTACATCCATTTAAGAACAAGAAAAAGAAAAATAATTCCATGTCATCACTTCAAGGAGAACCAATTTATATTGAGTGTAGTGAAGAGGTGGATGAGCAGTTGTATTGTACCAACCTTTAGAAAAAGGTATGTTTGGGTAATGATGATTCTTAAAATAAAGGTGAACCTTCTAAGCTTTTTCATATCAAGGTACAAATTAAGATGGTAAAATTTTATGCTCTTTTGATTCTTTCTCCCAAGTAAATTTGATTGGAAAAGAGTTGGTAGATAGAATTGGGTTGGAAATGTATGATCATCCTAATCCTTATGCTCTAGGATGGGTGAAAAAAGGAGTAGAGATAAGGGTTTCTAAACAATGCAAAGTCAATTTTTTGTTAGGAATTAATTTTTGTAAACATTATTAATTCATTATATTATTATATGAGTTTGGTAACACATTAATAATAATATAATAGGGATAAATATTGTTATACGAGTTGTTAACACAACTCATATTATTAAGTCATGGTTACAATGTATTTTGTTGAATATCCTATTTTATAGGATGTATATTTTCCTATAAATATGTAATGAAGAAACAATATAATATATCATGTTTTGTCTATGAAAATATTTTTCGACCACTTTATCTATAATAAATAAACATTTCATTGATGAAGTTGTTGTAGATGTTGCACCTATTGAAATTTGTGGTATAGTTTTTGGAAGCCCCTATATGTATGTTAAAGATGTTATTTTCAAGAGGATATTGAACCAATACCAGTTGGTTAAGGATGAAAAAATTACACCATAAACTCCTATGAAGGAAAATATAATCTCTCCTTGGTAAGTACCACTCAAGGTAAAAATTTGTTTAATGCTAGTGGGAAGGTTTCTTTTCTCATTTTGAAAGATAAGCAAGAATGTAAGGATATCCATAGTTGTTTTATTAACAAGGAGCATGAGATGTAGTTGCTACTAGGTTATCTCCACGTATATAAGGAAAGTAAGGATAAAACTTGAGGGAATGAAAATGTGGAACAAGAAATTAGTATGATGGATAATTTATTTTAGTGTATACACCTCAGTACAAGAGAGGTTCAAGAAGTGGGGGAAGAAAATTCCTCACCATATGAGTTCCTAAGATTTTGGGGACCAAAAGCCTCTAATTGGGGAGGCATGATCCAAATTTTGGATCAGTAATGTTATAATCATGAGCTAAAAAAATCACCATTGTGATTATGTAACTTTTTATCACTTAACACTCTTTTTATGGATCTTGTTAGATACATTCACCGAATAGGATTCAAGATGAAGTTGTGAAACTCGAGAGACCTCAAAGAAGATAAATTTGGATGTAAAGGCTTAAAAGCTATGAATATTTCATCAAAAACAAAAATGGATTGTATATTTTTTTTCATCTTGAAAAATTATGCAATTTCAAAAAAATGGCACCCAATTTTGAGTTTGTATGCAAAATTTATGGCCTCTAGAAGGTAGCGGATTTTTATGGTGAAGAAACCACCCCTAAAGCTAAAGTGGTAGTTGTGCAACCTCCTGAAGGCTTTACAACCAACAATGGTGGTTTTACAACCACCTAGTGGTTATGTATCCGCATTCCGTAGAAATTAGTAGTTATGTCATGCGAGAAAGTCTAGGAAGAGTAAACAGATACAAATGGTTCCTCTTCAACATTTTAGTCTTTTGGGATTCAATTTTGAGATCTCATTAGTGTAAAACTTGTATATATATTTGGGAAATGTATTTGTGATGGGAAAGAAGATATTATAAGAAATGATCATATGTATTTTTCGAATTGGATTTTGAAAAGGTGTGAATTAGTGAGCTGCAGAGCTTGTATGAGTGTGTGAACATAATAGTGTCCATAGAGGTGTTGAGAAGGTATTAAGCTTTTACTTAAAGAGGAATCATTGCTTCACTCTTACTAGAGTTTTATCAATTTAATTTTCTCCATGGTAATCTTGTGTCTCTTTCATTTTGTTTCGCTCTCTTTCATTGCTCGGTATTTCTTTGATTATGCATTACTCCTAGTTCATTTCTAAAGCACATTTAATGAATATTTATACAAATTGAAATCAAATAGTATATTTATGGATGATGGGAATTTCAAGTAATGTATATGATCTGCGTTGGTGAAACTTAGTGTGGAACATCCACCTATTTTACATATCATTTTCTAAGGGTAAAAATTTATCATTTTAAACACTTTTTATAATTAATAAAAGGGGAGATAAGTCACGTGACTATGTATAAGTTCAATAAATTTTAATTACATGAGATTTATATATTATTCAAGTTTTGTGTAAAAAAATTCTTATTATCCTTTTTCCCATCTTATTATATGCAAATATCATATATAGTGATAGCATGTTATACTATATAGGTAGGCATATTAGGAATTATAATTTATGGATATGGAAATAAGAAATATTTAATTAATTTAATTGAGAATGATAAAACATAAATTGTATGAAAGAACCAAATCAGATGAAATACAAAACTAAATTTCTATGGAAAAGTTGGAAATTTAATATGATATTTAAATGTGAAAAATATATTAACGAACAATATATTTTTACCATCATTCATAAAAATGGTATGATCCTATATTGATGTATCTAATGAATTATTTTCATCTTAATGTAGTGCCAATCCAACCATTCAATTAAAAGGAATTTATTCCAAAATGTTGTGATTGACAATAGCGCATTGTGCCAATATAATTCAAAATAAATAGATCATATTTATTAGGCCCACCATTCATGATTTTTTGAATAATCTTGAGTTTGTTTTATGGATCATAAATAACTTAATCCATAGAGATTACTTTATTTTATTCTAGAAATTGTAGATTGAAATTATAGATCCTTTATCCTCTATTTGTCAATAGATTCTATTTATTCCTGACAATGATTGTTCAAATCTCATATCAGTTTCTTCATATGGTAGAATTTAATATTCTACTTTGATTATATCTCCCCATATGGAAAATAATTTTTTTAATTCAATGGTAGAGTACTCGGATTTTAAGTGCGACTAAGGTCTTCTACATGTTCGGATGAAGTAAAAAAATCACCCAATTCATTTAGTAAGACTATGAATGATCTTGAAAACAATGATAAATGAAAAAATTAGCATGTCATTCTAACAATATTGACTTTATTTATTATATATTATTTTATCATAAGAATATTTTCCTAAGGAATAAAATGTATGGGAACATGTATATTTATTGACATGAGTGAGTTAGATGGTTTTTATTGATGTAAAAGCTCATTAATTACAAATAGGATTATCCAAGAATGATAGAGGATGCTTTTTATTATAGTGAGATTGGAAAACAAGGTGTGTTCTGATTGCAAGAGTGGAAACGAGTAAGAATGGCTTGGCCTAGTAGGTCTAATCAAGTGGCTTAGTTAGCCTAGGTGATAAAGCATGGATAAAAGAGTTGCATGATGAATTTCAAATCATGGTAGAGGTTTTGAGAGCTTTATGAGTGTGTGTTGAGAACACTCATATGAGATTCAGAGTGCAGGTACATGTTGTGGACACAATTGTAGGTGCTCATCTAGACCTAGTCTAGGTGCTTGAAGTCTAAATGGATCATGAGAGTGAGGTGTAGAGCTATAAGATCTCATAGAAGCATGAAAGGGTGTGATAAATGTTGAATTTGGTTTTTTAGGTCCTTTTGGAGAGCTTGGAATCAGATTCATGGTATTTTTCTACTTGGTCTAGGTCTAAACTAGACATAATCTTAGTGTTTGGAGGCCTAATAAGGAATGATAGTCACTTACAGGTGTGTGTGATCCCTTGAGGATACTCATGGAGGTAATTCAATTTTTTTTTATCATGTAGAGGCAGTTATAAGAGGCTTTATGCTTGGTTGTAGTGATATTTCACTTTGTTATGGCTTAAATTATGCAAAACTCCTAGTCATGCAAGTGCTAGTAAAGGTGAAGATGCAAAACTATTTCTGGAAAATTGATGATTTTATATGTTATAATAGGGTGTCCTAGTGTTATGGGAAATATTTCAGGGTATCATGATGATAAATTTGCAAGATATGAGGTTTAGACCAAAACATGGTTCTAGAAAGCATGTTTTTCAACTCAATATGAGAAATATTTGTTTGGTTGACATGTGTATCCTTTACATGGGGCCCTGATACTTTCATATATGTTTAAGCATATAACTAATAAGGTTTCAGAGTTAGAATGAAGTTAAATAAGGTTGTATCTTTTATGAATGATTGTTAAGAAGGTGAGAAGGTCAAAATCATTCTTAAACCCTATGTTCATATCAATGGAGGAAATATTATTTGTTTGAGACCAAAATGGATTGGATAATAAAATTTTATTATTGGAGTTTGGAGATTAATCTCCCATATTTCAGATGGTGGTGGTTAGAGTTCATGAAAGTAAGTGGAGCCCACTCATATTTTCTAGTTTCCAGGAAAGAAGGTTTTTCTCTCAAGTTTTCCATTATACCCTATGACTAATTTAGTGTTCTGAAATGTGTGGAATATATGATACATTTTTTAATACATTTAATATCTTCAAGAAGTGTTTTTATGACCTACACAGGTCAAAATAGGTTGATCTGGTTTTTGCGCCAAAAAGGAAATTTTAGCGAGTCTTGGTGAATGAAAGTGCTTAAGAACTCGTGGGATTTGTGATGAAGTTTTATGACCTTGGATGTGTTTTACAAAATCCATTTGACATTTTTCATGTTTTTAAATCTTTTAAAGTGTGATGAGGTGTCATGGTTGAGATCACAAGTTCACCTAGTTTGTGCAGTTCAGACAACACCTTGCTTTTGTGAGAAGATTGATGTAAAAGGCCAATATTTTTGCCTAGTTGATGATTTCCATCCACTTTAAAATTATGAGGGATGAATTTTGTTCCTATTTAATACATTTATATTTGTTTCATGTGTCATAAAGGGTAAAAATAATTTGAGTTTCCAAATCGATTCTAAAGCGGTTTAGTATTCTAAAGAGAAGTGGTTCCATTTTCTTTGATGGATATTTCATGAGGTGTGGTCTACAATTCATTGTATTTAAATTTAGTGGTTACATTTCATAGTTGAGGTGTGATCTTGAGCTTCATTATTGAATACTTGGTTCTGGAAGCTCCTATTTTGAGTAGGAAATAGTCCTACAAGGTGGTGAAGTGAGAAGAATGGATGATGTGGATTCTTGTGAGATGATGGATGATGATGTGAGGGTATGATGGAAATTTGTGAATCATTTTGAGGTATGAAAAATATTTATTAATTTTTTAAATATCTTGGAGTTGTCGGTGAAGGATGTTTTCTTGTTTTGGAGCCTAGTAAGGCTTGCTAGTTGTCCTTGTGCATTTCTGACCCATGAGGGTCCTTCATGATGTTTTATATGGTTTTTTAGAAAAAAATTAAGTTGGTATGACTGACCTCAAATGGTCATGGTATACCTTGTTTTTTTAGTTAATTCATGTATTTAAGTGTGTGTAATTAGTTCATTTTGCACTAGTGTTGTGAGAGGGAAAAAGTGGGAGCTAGGTGAGAAAGTGAAAGTGCTTCAAAGGAATCAAGACAGATTTGAGAGTGTGTGTGAGTTGATGAGGATTATTGAATATTTTTGTACAAGGGCTATTTTCCAAATCATCCCATGAAAGAGAAAGTTTGAGCGAAGTAGAATAAGGTGAATTTGAAGAGAGTTTGAAGGTGTGTGAGCTGAATTTGTGATCTCTATTAGTTATAGCTACAACAATACATTAGAGACATGCATTTGAAGGTGGTTGAGTTGGTTATTGATCACCTTAGGGGGTTGTATCCTCCTTGTGGGGTTGGTGCCTCACTAAACTAGGGGTTGGTGCTCCTTGTAGGGTTAGTACTCTACTATATTAGGCATTGGTGCTCCTTGTGAAGTTGGTGCTTCACTAAATTATTTTGATTTGAGTTACATAATAAAAATTTCAGTGGGTTTTATTTCCCTTGATGGTTTCCCATATGAATCTTGTGTTCTTGTGTACTATCTCATGGTTATGCTTATTTTAATGGATGTTGTATGTTGTTAAGCACACATTAATACATGGTTTAATGGGAAATGATTTAAGCAAGTTAATTTGAATTGATGAAGGTTTTTAAAGGACTAATTCACACCCCCTCTTAGTCTTTTGTTATTCCAACAATTGGTATCAGAGTGGGTCTTTTTGGAGAAATTTAATCACTTGAAAGGAGATCCTTTGAAGCACTAAAATGACAAGTCAATAAAGTGGCACTTCTTCTAGCAAGGCACCTTTGTTTGATGGGATAAACTATGATTTTGGAGTCTCAAGATGAGGACTCACATCATGTATTTAGCATTTTATATTTGTAAATTAGTGGTGGATGGATATAAAGCTCCTTAAACTCCTTAAATAATTGGTACAGCACAAGAAGCTGAGTAGTGAAAACTCTAGGGATATGAATGCAATCATGTGTGGCCTAGTTGAACTTGAACTTGTGAAGGTTATGCATTACACATCAGAAGAATAAATGTGGGGAAACTTCAAGTCCTTTAAAAATAAGTTTGAAGGGCTAAAGATGAGTGATGAAGATTCTATTTCTTCATATTTTCTTAGATTTGACAAGGTTGTCAATACCATGAAAGGACTAGGTGAATAAGTGAAGGAAGAAGTTGTGGTACAAAAGGTATTAAGGTATCTAACTCCTAGATTTGATTCTAAATTATTTTTATTAAGGAAGCCAAGGATTTTAAGGTCTTGACAATGGATGAATTGCATGAAACTTTGACTACATATGAAATTAGGATTGATGAATCTAAACTAGTTAAGAAGGACAACCGATTTCAAAACTGAAATGAAGACCAAGGGAAAGAAATTTAAGGATGATGGTGATGCTCCTGAGATTGATGATGAATAACTCTTTGTAATGGTTTCTAGAAGATTGAAGGTTGGCTCTAGAAATTATAAAGGTAAGCTTCCTTTTAAATGTTTCAATTGTGGTGAAGTAGGTCATTTTTTTGTTAAGTGTCCTCATAGGCATGAAAAATAAAGTGATGAAGATCATGAAGATGATCATGACAAGAAAAATCAAAAGTATAGTAAAGGAAATAATAATTTAAAATTTTGACTACAAAAAGAAGGGAAATAATAGCTTCTACACAAAATAAGAGGATTATTCATCTAAAGGAAGTAGTTGTTATGGTGTTTCAGATTCTGAATCTAAATCATAACATGGAGATGTAGGAGATGAAGTGTTTTTCATGACCAAGGATGCCACGAGGTATACAAGTGATCGATCCACATTGTTGGGTGACTTCATATTAAAATATTGCATGGAATTTGAAGAAGAAGAAGAAGATAATGAAATTGATAATGAGTTGGTATGTGTTCAATCTAAATTGAAACATGTTGAAAATAACAACAAGAAGTTGAGATCTCAAATCAAGGAATGTGAGGAAAAGATTCAAGACCTATAGGAAAGACATTGGGTTGTTATTATCCAAATAGCTCTCTTAGCAATTTGGATAACTTACATACACATTCTGGCCCCATGTTATTCATTGAAGAATTACGCAGACTCAAAATCACTTAGCACATCCTTTGGTCATAGTTTACCTACGTGCCCCTTTCCTTTTCTCCTTCCACTTCTCTCTTGCACCCACCTTCCACATGTTCACCTTCTTCCAAGTCAGTTTCTTCCCATCCCACGTGCCTAAGTCCTTGGCCCTTCGCGCACCACACCCATTACTTTGTAATAGTTACACCTTAACCATACATTCTCTACTCACCAGTTTGATTCATCTCCCCATGTGCATCACGTGCACCCCTCCATGCCTTCCTCTATTTTCTCTTCTTTCCCTTCCCTTGTATCCTTCTATGCTAGATCATCTTTTGACATGCTTAAGTCTCCGCCACGCATAACCAAATGTGAGCACGCCAATAAGGCACTCGAATCCTTGCAAAAATGAATGATTGACACATGGTAGAAATGACAAATAGTTGTACATTTGGCCACCATCTCAGCCAATCGTTGTGCGCCATGTGTTTTGCATACGCCGACGACTCTGAAATCTTCTGACAGCCATATCATCAGCTACAGAGCTCATATCGGCGCATGCTTGGACTTTTCAGAGAGCTACTAACATCAGCTACAGTGCCGAAATTCAAAATTCAAATTCTAGTGGATCTAGTAGGTGAGAAATGGGAAAATGTCTCTCTAAACATTGATGAGCATATCTAATTGCTCCAACCACCCAATTTGGTATGATCCGCCCTCTTTTGTCTTCAACACATCAAACAGGCATGGGGAAGCATATTTCACATATTTCCAAGTGGATTTATAAACATTGAATGCTTCTTGTTGGTGGTTGTGTTTCAAATTTGGGTTTTCCCTCCTTTTCCCTTCTTCCTCCATGGATTCATCTATAAATGTAAGAGCAAGGCTCATTTGTTATGTTGGACACTCTGGATCCTTACGTATTTTTGCTAAGGACACCATATTTTATATATTTTTGAGTTGTATACCTCTATGTATGGCTCTTGTAGGTGGATATCAGCCTCCTTCATCATTGTAATAGTTATGTGTATTTCTAGAAGTAATAGAAGCATCGTTTTGTGACTATTCTTTTTCCTAACTTGTTTTCATTCCTTCTTCTTGCCTTTTCTTTTGCGTTGTGTGCTAGTTTTTCTACTTCAAGTCCCTGCAGTTTCAAATTTGGTTGTGTTCCATGAGAATGATTTATTGAATGCATGTTTTACTGTGCTACTCGTGCCTAGCCTCCTTTCACACATTCCCTATCATTCTTGCTCAGAAAAGATAGTGTTCATCCCTCTTTTTTGTGCTATCACCTTTTTAGTGTAGTTTACTTCATGTTATCCTTCTTTCCCTGGTCCCTTGGAATTCTTAGCTTAGTTTTCCCTTCAACACTAGGAGTAGCAGTAGTAGTAGAAATAGATAGAGGAACTAGCCTTCTCCAAAGATTTGTCCCAAGCTCGCAAGGTCCCACAACTTGAGGATAGTTCCATTGTGGTCTCAAAACCTTGGCCCTTTCTGAGATCTAAGATGCGGGTGTACGTTTGAAAAACCAACAATTTCTAGCACATCTAGTAGGAAAAGCATTAAAAGCTCAAATTTCATATCTCTAATTTCTGGTGTGTGAACTTAGTGTTTCAGCCTCTGGAATCTCATTTCAAAAACATATGGTGACTCCCAACATTTTAAGATCATTGTTTCAGCAGTCCTGAGTGCCTTTCATGAGAAGAGTGCACACAAGAAGAAGTGTAGCAGCTAAAAATTCTTTTGAATACCTCTAGCTTTCCCCGAGAAGAGATCATTCTAGAAAGCCCACATGCGTATCTCTATCTCCAACGTGTTGCGCCCATTCAACTCCTCAAAACACATAACCTATGCACCCTTCAATGGTGCATCAGTAACCTCCTCCATTAAGAAGCTTTACAAACTTTGATTGAAGGAGTACCTTACTCCTGTTTGTGCAGTATGATATGCCAAATGACATGCTCAAGAGTATTCCTTACTTTATTGGTGAGAATCAAGTCACCCCTTAAGAGCATATCCAAGATGTAGCAAATGTGTGTTCACTCTATCTGATCACACATAATGATGTAGCAGTCAGGCTGCTTGCAGCCTCTTTCAAAGGTAAAGCACTTCAGTGGTATAGAGGCTTGAGACTTGGATCTATTAGCACTTGGGATGAGCTAGGAACAGCTCTATGTAATTATTTTGAAGACAAGTCAGATCACCTATCTTTAGTGGAGCAACTGATAACAACAAGGAGGGCACCCAATGAGTAGATGACTGATTTCAACATCATATTTTAGAAGACTTGGGATATAATTCCTCTTGTGGTAAGACCTACAGCCCAACATGCTTTCCTTTATTATCTAAAGGTGCTCAATAGTGACATCTCAGTTATGATCCAATCTATGGGAGGTAGGACTTTACCAGCTGCTTATAGCATTGCAGTAAGGGTAGAAAATAGTCTCATTCAGGTGGGGAAGTTGGCTCCAAGACCACCCATGCCCTGGTTCCTAGAGATATCACAGGCACCCCAACCTTCTATGGCCCCTATTCCTATCCCTGAGCAAAGTGCACAACCAATTGCCTCAACATCCTATTCTCCATCACAACAAAAGGAAGATGAAGAATTGTTGATCAAAGAATACTTTTCAAAGATCACACAAGGAGTCCATGCGGGATAAAAGGCTACGATCAAGGGTGTGGAGGGATAGGAAGGACACACACGTGGAAGGCAACTTCAACTTTCGGAATTAGCTGATTTTGAGCATGAAGACTTATTTTTAGAAGATGGCATGCGGAACACACCAACGATGCAAAGACATGCATGCCATACATTGTCTATCTTTGTGGGATCAGATCAAAGCGTTTCACATGAAGATGAGCTAAGAATAGGATTGACACTTCATTGAAACTATAAGAGGTCTATAGATAGCACACTTCCATGTATGACTATGCCTATAAATGGCGTGTGGTTATCAATAGCATGCAACCTATTTCTGGAATAGATAAGCGGTGAAGGATAAGTCCCCACCTATATATATATATATATATATATATATATATATATATATATATATATGTAGGTGTGTGTGTGTGTGTAATAGAGAATATACGAGAGAGAGAGTGTGATGGATGTATCGAGGTATAGATATATATGCATATGGTTGAATTATTATATCATATCCATACATGCATTGGTATAGATTGACATTATTGTAAGGAGCTTCTGTATTTATTAATAGATGGAAGATATTGGCTGAATCTAAGTGTCATTCTGTGTGTAATTGAGTAGTGCATGTTATTGATTGAATCATGATTACTATTTAAACTTGTTCTTTCATAGATCTTAAGGTAGTATTCATTGTAGATTGATGGATTAGTTATGAATATATATGTTTCTTCCTTCATCATGCTAACATCCTACTACAACAACCCTAAAGAGGAACCTGGTACCTTTGTGCACTTTGGGTGAGCACTCAATCAAGGCTGAGTGATGTGCCAAAGACAACTAAGGTGTTAACTAGTAAATTCTAGGTTGTGTCATTAGTTCTATTGTCAGGACCTATTTTTGATTGTTTTCAGGATGGTTCACAATGAAGACGTACCGTTAACTCTAGCAAGTATTGAGTAATGGATACATGATCTGGAGGAAGAATATGCACTGATGGTTCAATAGTGGATCTAAGTTTTACACATGCACTTTTGTAGAATATAATTTGTATGACATGCTTATATGAGATATTTTTCACTATCTTTCTAGTAGAACTATAAGAGTGGCTTACTGTCTATACATCTCAGTGAGAATTTGAGGTATCGCACACTTGTCTATACACGGGAAGAATTTTAGGCCATTTATGATGCTGATGTGATCCGGACTTGCACTATGGTTAAGTGGTTTTGTGGTGTTCTAAACAATTATATTTTGGAATATTCAATTTCAATTCACTCTTTCCTAGAGGTAGCTGAATTCTAGTTTTTGGTATCCGAGAGGAGTATATTTGCAAGGTATTTCATTGGTGATCAAGATCTTGATGGTAACTTTGAACCTAGAGAGTAAACCAGTGGCTAACTAAACTTCACCATGTGTGAGGTCGGAAAAGGTTTGGTGAGAGATGGCAGACCTAGCAGAGAGAGGCAGAGAGAGGAAAGGAAACTTAAGTATAATGAGGCACATGAAAGGGATATAGAGAAGTAATGTTACTGTTGCAAAAAGTATGGCATTACGGAGAGAGATGGCTCGTGAAGGATTTATAGCTCACGTAGAGGACATGGAGCCAAAGCATCAGGAACCCCTCCATCTTGGAAAGCATGATAGATATCCCCTCTGGGCCTCACACAGAATTGTGCCAACAGAGACTACCTAGACCATGGGTGTGCATCTTAATCCACATGGTTCCCTAGCCCTTACGATTGGTTTTTCAATATCTAGTACGATAAGTAACTAGCAAGTGAAATTGGGAAGTAGGAGAGCAAGAGTAAGTCAAGGATCAAGTACATCAATGGTAGGATAGATGGCTTCAATGTTATTTAGAGGAACATTCTTAGGTGCATAATCTGCATAGAATGTGAGCGCACAGAATGTTGGATTCACCTCTGGAAGTGGAACTACCTCACAGACTATAGGGGTTTAGTATAGTACCACTATCAGAGAATAGGGGAGTACATCTATAGGTCATATTCCAACTACGGTGGAGGATCGGGAGGTATAGGTGGTTCTATTTCGGTGGATCTAGTAGTTACGGAGGTAGAGGGAACCCAAGAGGTTCGGATTAGGTGGCTAAGGTCCGCAATAACCACAAAATATCTATATGGAGATGTATCTTCATCTCCTAAAATATAGAGGTATAGAGGATGTTGTCAAACATGTGCATATGTGTGAAATATTGTGGTGTGCTAAAGGGATCATGGTTGTTGAGTCTAAGGCAAGACAATTCACTACTACATTATAGGGACATGCACACAGCTAGTAAAGGAAGTTTGACCCTGATCAAACTTGTGTGGATTATGCAGCACTAAGGGATGCTTTCTTGAAAGAGTTCCATATCCCTAAGTTTGAGTAGAAGAGTATAAATGTGCTCAAAGATATCAAGCAAGGCACTACTGAGAGTGTACGTGAGTATGATGCTCATTTCACAACACTTCTATCCAAGATATCTTATGATATTTGTGCTAGCTAGCATACACAATGGTTCATTGGAGAATTGATTACACCATTCAGAAGGGCACTGTCACATAAGACATACACTAATATGCATGAAGCACTAGAAGAATATTTACGTGCTGAGGCATTTGGGAGCATTGACAATAGCATTAGTCCCTTCTTAGAGGCATAGATTATAGCTATGGAAAAGTAGTTAGAGAAGCTATCAGAAAATTCGGCCCATGAAACAAGCGCAAGAATTTGGTGTACTAATTATGAAGTGGAAGGTCACAACAAGGATAGTTTCCCTCACATATCTGTACGCTCATTACTGTTAGACTGTGAGATCTGCCATTTGAATCATGATGTTAGTCAATGTCCTTTGTTATAGTGTGTGATAAGGAAGAATTTATCTTGCTTTTACAAGATTTGCAGGTCCACAACCCATAATACTAAGGATTTTTGATTGATTGGTTAGATCCAAGATGTTATAGACATTGGGGTATGAAAGACAAGTATAAAAAATAATTCTAATGGTAAGAATGAGTGCCAAGATCAGGATCATAATCAAATGCACTATGATAGGAATGAGGGGTGTTTTGAAGGAGGTAATGGAAGGGGATGTGGATATCATGGTTGATATGGAGGATGAGGCCATGGTGGAGGAAGAGGTGATTTCCCTTGTGGAACATGTTATACATGTGGATATCCTTACCACTATAGGCACGAATATCCTCAAAATATTGCATGTTATTTCGTAGAAAGAACCATAGTTATGAAGAGTGCCTGGACTTATATGAGCATCTGAGTAAGCAAGCATAAGCAAGAAAACAAATGTGTTAGGATGGTTAGAATCCAATGCATGGTAGAATATTGGTGGATTCCCAAGATAATAAAAGGACCCGAGGTATGGACAATAGATTACTCCACATTTGAAGCATCACATGCAAGAGAGGCATTGCACCAAAATCCTATGATCAGCAAGGAGGTTTTACATGCAAATTACCCATATCTTGCTCATTAAAAGGAATTTCACTAAGATACCATGGAAGTGCTAAGGAATCTTCGGGGTGAGATACAGTACCTATAGAAGAATAATAAAGCATCGGAGATATTCCAAACTGGTATCAATGATCCGTAAGAGGTGTGCAAAATGTTACGCCAAGAGAAAATTATTCCACTATTAGGAAGTTGGTTAAAAGGGAACACTCCATGCACAAGTCTTGAGATCAGACGGTTGATTATGCATGTAAATCTTCCCCTGATAGCATTGACTATGAAAAAGAAATTACTTTGAATGTTGTTGTGGATGGGTGGTTGTTGAGCAACATATTGATTGATACAAGTGCGGAAGTAAATGTTCTTACATTAGATGCATGGGTATAAATGGGGAGGCCTCCATTACATCCATCATCTAATGTGTTATTTATGGCAAACCTGGACTAAGGCCACTCCCATAGGAGTTTTGAAATATGCATCTATAACTATACAAGGGGCCAAGTTCACTAGGGATTTTGAGGTATTAGCACTTGCAGAAGTAAACAATTTTCCAGCCCTGCTTGGATGCCCTTGGTGTTATGTGAATAATGCTGACTTGAGATTCAATAAGGGGTATATCAATTTTGAAAACAAGGAGGAAAGGGTTGTGATACCTTTGAAAAATGGGAATTCTACACCATATGTTGAGCCTCTAAGTGAGGAGGACTTAAACAAAATTTATGTACGCATTATTCAGGACCTAGAGGTCAATGATCCATTAAAAGATGACATCCTACGGTGGGAGGATTCTCATTCTATTAGTGATACTACGATTATTTCTTGCAAAAACTGGTCTCATAGTACATATGAATTAGTAGGGCATGAGGTGAAAAGCGTGGTTGCACGCAAGAATTTACTTCATTCGATTCGATGGATAGGTAGCATAGAACCTTGGTATATAGGGGCAAAAAGATCTTCTTACATTTTTAAGGCCATGGAAACATAGTGTACAAATCAAATTAAGAGAAGAGATATATTAGTATATACCTTGTGTGGGACAGCAACACGCTGGTGAGTAGTCCACAGAGATTATATTATAAACTGGGAAGAGATTAGAGTCACTTTGTCTACTAGGTTTGTAAGGAACAATGCACCTACACATATCTGCCCTTATCATGGTGATCAACCTATTCAACATCACATTCAATAGTGTGAGAGACTTTGGACAGCAGGACAAGAAGCATTACCACCTTCACTCTGGGTGCATAGATTATATTCTATGCTACAAGGATGTGTACGTGCCTGGTATGTATATGTAGAATGACATCGAGAGACTGGAAACTAGTAAGATTTAACTGTAGGAATGATCCAAACCTTTGACTACATCTCAACTAAACCTCATGTAGAAGAGGCATTAAAATTTGTCAAGTGCTTAACTATGGGAGATAGTGCAAAAGTAGAAGAGCATATTCAAAAATTATTCGGTGAGTCGAGTTGGAACACATTTTCAAAAGGAAGAAGAAATGGACTCCATACTACTTGAACGTGCTTTCCTTGAGAAAGAAAAGAAAAAGAGTTTACATCGTGGATGATGAGGAAGGCGAGAACACGGATATTGAACATTCACAAGGGGTGTGTGAGGTCTTAGACATTGCGAGACAAGGATATGTGCACCTATCATGAACCCACGAATATAAAGAAGGTGAATATAGGTTTGGAGGTGAGCCTAAGGAGGTAATAATTGGAGACTACTCATCATTGAGTTACTCGGGGATTATCGGGACTTATTCCCTTGATGGTATCATGAAATTAAAGTCATGCATGAATCACTTGGGGAAATGAAGATAAAACTTAAGGATGGTGCTCGACCAGTTAGAAAGAGACCTTCCAGAATGAATCCTAATTTACGTGAAAAGGTAAAAAAAGAAATTGATAAAATGTTGAAATCTAGAATTATCAAGCCCCTTGATGAGTCAGAATGGGTTAGCCCAATGATGATCAATATCAAGAAGGATCAACGAATTAGAATATGTGTGGACTACATGGATCTAAATGATACATGCATCATAGATCCATTTCTAAGCCATTCACCGAGGAAATACTAGGAGTTACAAGGTGTAAAATATATTCCTTCACATATGGTTTTTTTGGGTATCATTAGGTTAGGATTGCTCAAAAGGATCAAGAAAAGACAACATTTAATACCTGAATGCAATAGTTTTTCCTATACTCGATGCCATTTGGATTGAAAAATGCACTGTTGTATTCTCACGTATAGTTGTTCAAGAATTCAAAGATTTTATTCACAACTTATTACAGTCTACCTAGATGATTAGACAAAGATATGGGCTTGTGAAAGATCATTGTGACAATCTACGCTTAATGTTTGAACGGTGCATAAAATTGAGTATTTTGAACATCGGGAGCTGTATATTTTTATACGATTTGGGATACTATTAGGACATAATCTACAATGAAAGTTAGCTAGTTGATCCTAAGGTTGCGCTTATTTTAGGCTCGTGAGTGCGTACCGAGTCAAAGTGAGATGTGCAGATTTTTAAGTCATACATGATATTATAGAAAATTCATCAAAGGATATGCAAAAATTTCTACACCCTTGGAAGAGTTATTTAAGGGGAAAAGGTGCATTTTATTGGGGATAATTGCAGCAAAGTGCACATTTAAGATATTAAAAGAGAAACTTACTATCGTGCCCATTATGCACTTTCCCTCATGGGATAAACCATTTCATGTGCATGTGGACACGTCTGGCATGGCCATTGGCATTGTGTTAGCTCAACCTGACAAAGGTATTGTAGATCATCCAATTTATTTTGCTACTAGGAAGCTGACTCCTGCGAACGGAATTATACAACTACAGAGCGCGAAGCTTTTCCAATGATCTATGCATTGCATAAGTTTTGATAGTACTTGTTAGCAACACCATTTTTGTTTTATACAGATCACATGGCATTAAAGTACTTGGTAAACAAGCTTGTCTTATAAGGGTGCATATGCATATGGGTGCTCCTATTTCAAGAGTTTGACTTCACAGTTGTGGTGAAGCTAGGGAAAAGAAATTCTAGACCAGACCATTTATCTAGAATCAATTCAGGAGAAGAAGCATAGATAATTGAAGAAACTGTGTCATATTCACATTTATATAGGTTATAATGTGTCTCCATGGAATTAGAAGACACGATGTCTTTCTACAAACATGTATGGCACCAGAAGGAATGAAAGCATTAGAAAAGAAGTAGCTTGCTATACGTGTGGCACCATTTATGTTAATCAGTGGTGACCTTTACAAGCTAGGCAGAGATGAAGTATTACGTCGTTGTGTATTAGAGCATGAGTGTAAGGATATCATGGAAGAATCTCATGGTGGTATTGTAGGAGGCCATTATGCAGGTGATGTGACTTCCTGGAAGATCCTACTTGTTGGATTATGGTGGGAGACATTGTATAAGGACTATAAAGAATATTGTAAGGCATGTGATCATTGTCAGTGCCTAGGAAAACCAGGAAAAGAGATGATATGCCTTTGAGACCAATTACTAGTGCTGAACCATTTGAGAAATGGGCCATTGACTTTGTAGGACCTATTTCACTAACCACACACAGGATTGGATCATGCTATATCATTACTTGCATAGATTATCTCACACATTGGGTAGAAGCAAAGCACCTATGAAGAACTGTACAGTAGCTACAACAACTAGATTTCTATGGGAGAATGTTTTTACAAGATATGGATATCCCGTAATCTTGACAAGTGATAGGGGTACACACTTTTTGAATGAGACAATTAGGATCCTATTAGATGATTTTATGGTTACACACCATAAAACTACACCCTACCATCCTTAGGAAAATGGAACTGTTGAGGCTTTCAACAAGATTTTGAGCCAGACTTTGACAAAAATTTGTGATGCTAGAAGAAAGGATTGGGATGACAAAGTATCAATTGTTCTTTCGGAATATCAAACAAATTATAATAGATTGAACAAAGCCACACTATTTTAGTTGGTGTTTGGCATGAAATTCATTCTCCCTATAGAATTTATGTTACCTTCTTTGTGCATTGTGCACATTGGAGGTCTAGTTAAGGAATAGGCTTTAGAAGAATGTATCGAGAAGATGATTCATTTGGATGAGCCCTAGCCATATCACGATGGAGTCTGAAGTAGGAAAAGGCTAGGAAGAAGGCATGACATGCTAGAAACATAAGGGATAAGAAGTTTGAGATTGTACAAATGGTACTTCTTTATGACTCAAATTTCCTACACCATCGGGTAAGCTCAAAGTACTTTGGTTGGGTTTGTATGTCATCACTTATATACTTGAATTAGGTGCTTGCCGCTTAGAAGCACTTGATGTAACACGGCTAAGTGGTTACTTTAACATGAGCAAGATGAAGCCCTACTATAAATAAGTCTTCTTGGTTTTTTTAATACGGCAAGTATTTCCATTTAGATTAGGTGTCCAATTGTTTATTTTCTTAATGTATTTCCTTCATTTTTGTTATGCTTTGTAAATTTAGTTGTTTTTTTGTAATAAGTGTGCTTGCATGCATCAAGCTAATTACTATGTGAATAATTTCTATACGAGAGGAATGCACATACCTTTCGTGTGGGGTGGCTGTAGTTATCCAAGTAAAAGGCGTGAGAATTGAAAGGTGAAAGTAATAAGTCACTACAAGTGTATTTTAAGTCAAAAGAATATTTCTTCTCAAAAGTGACCAAGGATGGAGATGAATGAAATAATAGTATAATGCGAGGTAAGTGAGGACCATGATAACTACTAGGAGAAGGTACGGTGACAAGGTACTTAGGTACAAGAGCACACTCGAAGATAAGTCTCAGTAACTGAGAGGGTAGGAAGGCGCACTATAAGGTTATAGCTAGGCGCAAAGATGTACCACATGGAACGAATGGATTTGGTCAATGAATGAGGGGATATTTGGTAGGTGAAGGAGTAATAAATGCATCAAAATTTGAAAAACATATATAAGGATGGAATGTGGATTCATTTTTGTTGCATGAGTAAGATTATTTGAGGAAAGAGCCAAATGTGAAGAGCTAAGTGACCACATTAAGGTACAAAGGGTGTGAAACCAAGCGTGACAACCAGATCTATGTGAAAAATAAGCTTGTGTCCTGGTGGTGAAGGGTTTGAGAAAAGAAGGGAGACATGAAAGATTTAGGTTATGAATTTTCCACCTAGAGCATGATTGAATCAAGCTAGGGTTTGATTTGTAAAGTTACAGAGTTAAAGAGGAGACATTTGCAAGGTAAAAATGGCACCTAAGAAGGCATCTGCAATAATAGCAGTAAAAGGAAAGAAGAAGGTGGTCATCGAGGAGGAAGAGATGGCATCTAAAATCCATTTTTTAGAAATACAATATCCGAAGGAGTCATTATTAGCCAGGAATGGGAATTACCCATCAAAAAAATCAAAGTAAGTGAATCCAATCGCAAGACTTCGGAGAACAAGAAGGAGCTCGATTCTTTGATGCTCACTTTTAGGGCAAACAAGCACATGGTAGATGACATGCCAGTTTATGATGATGTAGGTGAGAAGCTTCTGAAGAGAATTGGGTTCTACCAATTATATGAGCTTCCATATTTTGGGAAGTATGAGCCCTTGTATCAATGGCTCATGAGCAGAGTGCATGAGGACTTCTTCTACTTTGCAGGACACAAAGTTAGAATCTCATCTATGCTTATCTCATCAGTTATAGGTTTGAAGGCCACATGAGAGGACATAAAAATTGATCTAGCAGATAAAGCCATTATTTTTAAGACCAGACGGGAGTTGAGGTACCTGAAGGGTCTGCGTGGTATGGATATAGAAAAATTGAAGAAATATCTAGTTGTGCAGGTAGAAGCACACCTTGTTACGAATTTTAATGTTTAGGAATTATGTCATAGGTAAATACTATGTGGTTACACATGGTGCGTAAAGATGTCAAAAGGGCAATCTACAACACTCTGCAGCTATATTGCGAGAACAAATAGTTGAGGAAGCGCGTATAGGAGGGAATATCAGCTTTGGGGTTGTTCTACTATCACTGGTATTCATGGAAATTGGAGTACCAGATGGACCGAAGGAAAATGTATGGGAATACCCCATGGAGAACAATTCACAAGCTCAAAGATTCAGCAAGTATCTATTTAAAGGGGCTATGACAAACGATGTAAAGCAAAGGGCGAAGAAATGGTATGACAGGCTCCACACGGCATTTGGGGAAGAGTGGCGCATCCCAAAGGACCTACCAGCAGTGGTAGGGAAATAAGTCTAGTTTTTTTATATCAACATTTCTACATCGCATGCTTCCCAATGAAAGATGGAGTCTAGAGCCCTTGGTGTAAATTTCCTTACACATTCATTACAAGGTATTTTCAAGCATCTGTTCATATATTTACAGACACATGCCAAATGGTATTCAATGTAGATAAGGTAGACTGTGACTACCATACATTGAGGAAGAAGTATGTGTATCCTGGAAGAAGTGCTTATACTAGAGAGGATCATTTTGGAGGTGCTGAATATTAAGCCAATAAGTCTAGTTGTAGCAGATGTGGGGCAGCATTGGTGTATCTCCAGTTGAAGCCAAAGATCGAGAATAAAAAGTATGTGGAAGGTGAATTCACACTTCTAGAACCACTAAAGGGAAAGCATATAATGGAGAACATCCCAGCACCTAAACCCACAGATCCAATTGAAGTGGAGGATAAGGAGGAGCGTGAAGATAGTGGTGGTTTGGAGCATAGAGGTAGGAGACATCCTACAAATAAGGGTGAACCTGAGTGCACCATTACACCACCTCAGCCAAAAGAAGGGGATGATGAGGACTTGAATGCAGTCCAAGGGGAGCACATGTTTAAGAGGGTGTTTAGGAGAATAAGGACCCAAGGTGCTACTCCAACCACAGTACGTAGATCAAGCAAAATCTCTCCAAAAAGGAGGAAACCATGCAAAGAAGGAGGAAACTAAAGTTAAAGGAGGAGGCAGAAGAGTCAGAGGAAACTATTCCTAATTCTCCTACACTTCTAGAGAACACAAAAGAATAAGGTGAGGAATCAAAGGAAAAAGAAGAGGATGAGAAAAGACCAGAGGAGACAGCTATAGAGAATGTTTAGGACATGGAGACATAAGTCCCAAATTTGGAAGCTAAATTCCCTAAGAAGTAATGGTCTAGAAGAAAAAGTGGAGAGCACATTCCACCAGCCATGGGGTATGCAGAGGATGTAGGAAAAATTGTCCACGCCCACTTCTAGAGCATGATAGCACAGAAGGATTTATTTGGCTGAGAGCTAATGGATGAGGATATGGTGACTATGCACACTCGAAAGCAACTATTGTGGTCAATGCACACCCACATGGATGAGCTTGACTTTGATGTGTGTGAAGATTCATGCATTTTGAGATGACTGAAGAAGGCACCCCAAGCTAGACATATGATAGTAAATCCTATTATCATGTCAGATGAGTAGGTCAGCAACACATTAGTGAAGGTTTTTGCTAAAGTGGCTAGAAGAAACATGGATAAAGCTACAATAATCAGAGCATTGCATGAGGAGATGAAGACAAAGGATGTTGAGATAGCACACATAACGTAAGAGAGGGACTTTGCGCAGAATAAAAATGAGGTATTTATCAACATTTCAGAGGAGATTGGGGATAATGTCATTAGAGCAAGGCCACACTTGGAGGCGAAGGTACCATTTACATTTCCTTCAGCGATACACTATGTAGGAAATTTTGTGGACTTGATACTTGAAGATGAACCTCTGCACATGTAAGTTCCAAGGATCTCAAAACAAGATTCCAAATGAGAGAAAGCATTAGTAATGTGAAAGATTGCATCTCATGAAGGGTTGTTGCAAGCATTACAGGAAGTAATGAAGAAATTAGACTAGGATTTAAACATATGCACAGCTTCATAGGTGTTTATCAACATAAACACCCTAGAAGAAAATGATTGTAGTGCCCACTTCCCTTTGACACCTTTTGATGCTTACTTTGATATTGTTGGTTACATTACGAGACATTATTATGTTTTGATTTAGGATGATGTTAGACATTGGTCATGGATTATTGTTGATCTTGATTTGGTTATGATGCACGATGATTATTAGAGACACTTATATGTGGATGATGATATACTATTTGACATGGATGTTGTTTGGACATGTGATTTTGGATATTATGGGTAGATCTAGAAGATGGATATAATATGATAGTGATAAAGTTGTTTATATAAATTATATGTGATCATGTTAAATTACCTTGATGTTGTTGTGATTCGCATATTTAGATGATTTTGTGATTATATTTATATTCATTTTGGATATTCTAATATGACCATGAGGCCGAAGGAGGTATTTGTGTTTTGCAGGTTTAAAATATCACAACAAACATTAGGGGATTGGAGACCAACCACAATGGAATTCTAGGTGAATGGCCTCAACAAGGTCACCATGGAAACTTGTTTTATTGTATTGTGTTTGTTGTTGTTAGGGATTTCCATGGGGGATCACCTTTATATGTTACCATGGGTTTTGTGTATTTTATTAAAGTGTTTCCTTTTATTATTGTTGGTATGTATTTTATTAGTGATGTGTCCCTTTCTTTTATTTAATTAAATTGTGGTACATTAATGTGAGAAAACATATGGTTAAAAGTGAATAAATCAAATTGGCACATGGGAAAGTAATAATGGAAGTTGTTGGCTCTTGGTATTAAATATGTAAGGGATGTGTAATTTTTTGTAAGAGTTGTGTAAGTCAGCTTTTGGAGATTTGAATTTGTCCTTGGGGACTGTTTTGGAGGCTTGTGGGACAAGTAAAACTTGTCCCATACCTCTAAATTTAATTTACTGACCATACCTATGGTTGGAAAGCTGATTTTAGACATTTTTAATGCATTTTATTAATCATGTTGCAAGTTTTGATTGCACTCTCTTACATCTTATTTAATTTGCAGTCCTTTGGGGTGTGGGCTTTTTGGAGTGTGCAAGTAAATTGTCATATTTTCACCCACCTCTTTATTGTTCTTAGAAGAATAGAATTTTTCTTTTATGTTGGAGTTGAGGATGTGTGATGTGGAATCCTACATGGATTTACACCATCCTCTTCTCTTCCCCCTTCTATAAAATTCAAACTCTTGCCTTGTTTTGGGGTTGTTGAAACATTGTGCATGCTTCTTTGGGGGCTCATTTTTGTTGTTTGGAGCTCTTGTGGATTTTGGGAGGAAATTGGTGATAATTTAATTTTTGCATTGATATTTTGGGACTCTATTTTGGCATTGAAGCTTGTTGTTTGGAGACAAATTCTGCTTTTGAGAGGTAGGAGCTTAGCTCTTCATTTATACTTTTACTTCTTTTTGTGTTGTGTGAATGGTGAATGTTTTTATTTAATTGTTAGTTGTTTGGGTAGACTGCCAATTTATTGGCGTTTTATTAAAGGTGGATGCCCAATTCCCATTGGGAGGCATAAGTAGTTTCTCCAATAGACCTTGCTCCTTTGGCTTGCATGATCAAGCCTAAGTTCTGTTTGAATGTTTGCAAATGCAGTTGTAAACTCTGTTATTTTGTTGGTCTCGTGTTTTTATATTGAATTATACATGTTGAAAGAATACTACGTGTTTTCTAGAAGACAGTTGTTACCATGGGTTGAATTACACCTCTTATTGTATTGTGGTTGGGGCTCGGGGGCCAATGATGAAGGATGGCTTCTCCTTTCATTAGATGTCTTGGTTGGGTGGAGAGCATTGCCTTTCCCCCACTTTTGTTGTGATCAAATTGAAATGGAGAAAACTTGCATGTTGTTGTTCTAGAGCAGAAGAAGACAGTTTTTCTAGTCCCTTGTGAAACAAATTCATTTGTAACCTTTCCCACCTAAAGTGGATGGAATTCTAATATATATATTTGTGAAGAAAATATGTCAGTAATCGATTTTGAAAGTGGTACATTTGAATGTGAAGGATATTTATACTCTATTCTATTTATTGGAAAGAAAGAAATAGAAATGTGATATTTGCATTCAAACATGGAAAGATGTAATGTTGTTTAGTTGGAATTAATAAATAATTGCAAGACTTTCCCTCACTGCATTGTTGTGTGGAATTGGAATATCAGTTTGTGATTAAAATCTCTATTTAGAAAAATGGAGAAAGAAAAAATAATATGTATGAAGGAATTATATTACTTTGTCTCTTTGGGAAAAATATTAAATTGGAAACCAGATTTAATAAATTATCCATTAAATGGTTTGATTTAATCACTCAAATGTAATGGACTAGAATAGAAATTAATTTCCACACTTGAATGATGAAATTGATAAACAGATTTTCTAGAAATGGATTTCTGTTATAAATTTAAAACTGGCAAATAAATTTAATTAAAATGTATAGTTTGGGCCTACACATTATAATCAACTTGGAAATGTTAAAATTTAGCATGTTGTATTATCAAGGAACTCAAATTGACAAAGAACACTTAAGAAAACAATTTAAAACATTGCAAAATCGAGCCCAATCCCTTTCACAGTCATTTTCTATCAATTGTTGGAAAAATACAAATTGAAATCAATTGAGAAAATTTACCTTCCTAAAACATTCTAAATCCTTCCTAGAATAATCCTCCATGTCTGTTTGGCATGTTGAGTGAAGGAGGAGATCAAATTGAATCAAATTTATAAGTTAGAAATTACCAGTTTGCTATTTAAAATCCTGTAGATCGTTTTTGTAAAATTGACCCTTAAACTTTATAAAAATGTAAAATTTATGTTTCTTGTGCAAAGAGGGCATCGATAGATTTCCAGAAAGTCCTCGTTTTCCCAAAATTGAGCTTTCTAGCAAAAGTTATGGCACTTTGAAGTTTTCCTTCATCATGTAAAATTTGGGAAAATTTTCTGGCGGGATCGACCCAAATATGTCTCGTTAAAAACCTTAGAAAATTGTTTGAAAAATCTTAAGGGAAAATTTTTAAAATTTTCCCCGCAGCCAACCATAGGCTTCCACGTTGTAGCATAGGGTGACAGAGGGGTTGGGAGACCCTCGCCACTCTTCCTTTTGAAATTTTTGCTTTGGGAAAATTTTAATTAATTTTCCCGCAACCCCACACTCCGCCCTTTCCTCGGTGTTAATCCCTTCAATTATGCATGGACCCACATCCTTAACCTTCCCCTTATCTCCCCTTGGTGAAATTCACCAACTATCTCCACCACCCCACCCTTCCCTCTCCTTCATCCCCGTGATGGCCTGTTGAGAGCCACGTGTCCCTGGTGGACCCGCGGGCGTGTGGTTGTTATTTGGGTTTCTCTTTCTCTTGGGTGAATTTCCCTCCAAACATCCACCACCCCACCCTTCCCTCTTTTCCCCTAGTGATGGCTTGGAGCCCGACATGTGTCCCTAAGAAGACGGAGGCATGAGCACAATTTGGAAATTTCTCCCCACGCAGAAAATTTAGCAAATCCGCCCCACAACCTACCAACCTGAAAATTACTTTTCACCCCTACTCGACACGTGTCCCCTTTGGGTAAATTTTACCCCTAGGATCCCCGGTCCATAGCTATAGTTTTACAAGGAGTTAGGAGGACTTCTTTATATTGTTGGAAATGTGAGAAAATTTCCTATCCAATGGGAATGATTTAGGGAAATTTTGAATGTGTTAAGTGTGAGAAATTTGAGTTGAAACTCTAAGCCTATTAGAGAGTGGTATGGTGTTAATTTACCCCTAAACCTAACTAAAATTTCTAACCTTAAAATTTGGACCTTGTGACCTACGATAATTGTAATAAAAAAATATGTTCTAGTAAATTAGAACTGTTATGGTACCTATTAGTGTCATCTATTATCTTGCAACCCGGTCATAGACACTTCTAATCAAAAAAATTATTCCATAATTTTCTAACTAATCCTAGGTTGTTTCTTGCGTCTCAAGTGTGTTGTTTTAATGGGCATCACACTTTAGTATCGAGAAAGTGGTTCAAAACTTGGACCATTGGGCACACTAGAAAACTTGAGACATGAAAACTTTAACCTAGCACACTTTTAAATCTAGAAAACAACTCAGTTTAGAAATTGTATATTTTAGCAAGCATGGAAGCTATGTAAAACTTAGAAAAATAAACTAAATCTCTCTTTGGTCTGTGCAGGAGGCACAGACAGAAGCGAGAGAAACTTTCACAGAGAATCAGACTTACCACCACCACCACCACCACCACAAGATGAGGATGTAGTAGCTATCCTACCCCATATTTTGTAGACTCTTTAGGATGTTAATGCCACTCTACATGGATGATTAGGAGGAGGACATGAAGCCAGCCATGATAGAGCCCCTTCTATTAAGGGTCAGGTATCTCCTACACCCAAAGAAGGAGCATAGAGGAGAGAACTCTCATGTGGAGTTAGCCAAAGTAGAGTCACCACCTAGGGGACAAGGTGACAGAGGTCCGAGCATAGAGAGAGAGGTCTCGAGCCCTAGGCTTAGGGATGAGCATACAGAGATCCCTAAATGCCGACAAACCACGGCTACAGATCACATCGGGAGATCCCGAAGCTTTGGCCATCACATTACTCGATGACATGAGTGGATTTCAGATGCAGAGGCCTAGCTAGTGAGCTTGAGCAAACTTGCTTCAAGATTTTCCTTGTCCTAGCAAACACGAAAGCTTTTGTTGTGATCCGTCTACCGAGGGATGGAGTAGGAGTATGGTGGATGAAAGAGGAGTAAAAGCTCCACGTAGATTCTGAGACACTAACCTGGGAGCTATTCGAGGAGAGATTTAGGAGCATATATTTGTCACGAAGGTTCATACAATAGAGGATCGATGAGTTCCATGACCTCCGATGGGCATCTCTTTCAGTAGCAGAGTATGAGAGTATGTTTTGGACCTACTTGATAAGTTGAGTATATGTAGGATGAGCGGGAATGGATTTTCGGTGTTCATTCGGGTCTGAATTTAGACATTGGAGGTGCAATGTAGATCCATTGTCCACAAACATTAGTTGAGGCTATCGAGAAGGCCTACATAGCAGAGGAGACTCAGGGAAAGACCCAACAGGCTATATACCGAGTCCAAACCCACATACGGTAGATGCAAGACAACAGATCGAGGGGTTCAGTACCCCTTCCTCGTAGTGGATAGGGTTTAGCATAGTCATCATTTAGGCCACAGCAGCAGTAGTAGCAGTCCCTCCCACCTCATAGACCTCTAAAATGAGCTGATGCACGAGAGAGGTTAGAGTATGGGGCCTCCTCCTAGAGTCCCATAAGAACATAGGGGTGGACCTAGAGCTCATTCAATGGGAGCTCATGAGTAGAGGCCACAAACAAACCGCACTGGATCATTAGGATCAATGCCACAAACTTCTAGGGCACCTACTAGAGGTGTTACTCATTGGGGAGGATCAGGAGGGTGTTTTGGTTGTGGTGTTATTGGACATTTTTGGAGATATTTTCCACATAACCCTAATAATAAGGGTAAGACACGAGATATCATAGCTAATTGTTGGTGACATGGGATGCAACCACAAGATTTATACAACGGTCGAGAACCACTAGGCAGAGCATCGAGTACACCATTGAGACTACATGTAGCATTGGTGGTATCCCTACCTCTCGTATTGTATTATAGTTAGGAAGGGTCATAGTTGGGATGTTGAGATGGCTTCTGGAGCCAATATCTCTATAGACTCCTTAGTTAAGGAGTGTGTAGTGGATTTGGGACCTTTCACCACTACCTCAGATCTTCGTATCCTTCCTTTGGGCTCGTATGGAGTCATTTTGGGTATGGATTGGTTATCTACACACAGGGCCAGGATGGATTGTTATCACAAGACTATATCTTATGCAAATGATTTAGGAGTTGAGTCGGTGATTTCAGGGGTCAAGAGACCCATTTCTATTCGCACCATCTCCACTATGTAGCTTAAGTGGTGTGTGTGATGAGGTTGTCAGATGTATGCTGTTATAGTTAGTGACAGATCAGAGGATGGGTCTAGTGGACCATCGCTAGATGATCATCCCATTTTGAGAGAGTTTGCATATGTTTTTCAGGGAGCTACTAGGGTTACCACCCCCACGTGAGATTGATTTTCATATAGATATAGTTCTGGAGCAGATCCTATCTCATGAGCACCTTATCGAATGACCACCCTAGAGCTCTGTGAGCTCAAGTTGTAGCTTTACAGCCTTTTGGAGAAATGCCTTATACATCCTAGTGTATCCCCTTGGGGTGCACTAGTGATCTTTGTGAAGAATAAGAATGGATCCTTGCGGTTGTGTATTGATTAATGCCAGCTGAACAAGGTAATGATCAAGAATCATTATCCCCTTCCTCATATTGATGACTTATTAGATCAGATGAAGGGATCCATAGTTTTCTCTAATATTGATCTAAACTTAGGTTACCATCACCGAGGATTTTGGAGGCACACATTCATAAGACTACCTTCTGCATGATATATGGGCACTATGAATTCACATTGGTGCCTTTAGGTTTGACTAATGCCCCCACAGTATTCATGAGTTGCATGAATGGGGTATTCAGGACCTTCTTAGATCACTTCATGCTCATTTTACTTGATAACATCTTAATATACTCATGTACACATGAGGAGCACAAGAGGCACCTTCGCCAGGTTATTCAGTGTTTTCATGAGTAGAAACTTTATGGGAACTTGGAGAAGTGTGCATTCTTTAAGACATAGGTACAATACTTGGGGTATATCATTTCGGGAAGGCATCACCATCGATCCTTCCAATATTAGAGCCATTATGGATTGTCTAGCACCCACTACAGTGACTGAGGTGTGCAGCTTCATGGGATTAGTAGGTTACTACTAGAGATTTGTTCAGGACTTCTCTTAGATTTTGCACCCCATCACTTCCCTTCAGAGGAAAGGGAAGAAGTTTTTTGGTCAGAAATATGTGAGTAGGCCTTCAAAAAACTGAAGGAATGCCTCAATTTAGCACCTATTCTTGTAGTGTCGATCCACAGGGTGAGTTTTTCATTTGCACAGATGCTTCTTTAGCAGGGCTTGGAGGTGTGTTGATGCAGGATGGAAGAGTAGTGGCTTTTGAGTCTCGTAAAATAAAATATCATGATCTTAACTATCTCGACCCATGATCTTGAGCTTGCGGTAGTTATGCACACCTTGGTTTGATGGAGGAACTTTCTTCTTGGCAGGAGATTCACACTCAGGATAGATCATTTGAGTCTTCGCCAACTCTTCATGCAACCCAATCTCAATTCTTGTTAGCGGTGTTGGATGGAGTTGCTTTGTGAGTATGATATGGAGATAAAGCATGTGAAGGGGAAGGATAATGTGGTAGCAGATGCTCTCAGCAGATAGAGACATGTGGCTATGGCCACCTCAGTGAGCATAGATTTACGGAGCAAGATTCTTCAACAACTTCCTCTTGATAGCTTCTACGTTGCTAGTTCAAGCAAAGATAGAGTTTCGAGACCCCTTGAGGGAAGTTTGATAGTTTCTTATTAGAGTTAGATGGTCTTCTCAGTGTACCGAGGCTGGATATATGTTCCCAGAGATGGAGGCTTGAGGTAAGACATCTTAGTAAAGGCACATCGTGCACCCTATTTAGCCCATCCCACACGAAGAAGATGCACGCCACCTTGCGATAGTTGCATCATTGGAGAGGACTCCATAGATATGTGGCTCAATTTGTGTCACATTTTTAGAGTGCCAGAGAGTTAAGGCTGAGCATCGACATCTAGCAAGCCTTCGTTATCCTCATGCTATACTAGGAATGGAAGTGGGACACCATTTCCATGTATTTCATTCATTGGGTTACCGATGTCGAGATATCACCACAATGCCATTATGGTCATGGTTGATAAATTGAAAAAAGTGGCTCACTTTTCTCCGGTGAAGACCACTTATACAGCTAGGTCAATGGCAAGAGTATATTTGGATGATATTGTCAAAGTTGCATGGGATTTTGCGAGAAGATCATTTTGGATTTGTGATTCTTTGTACACTTCGCATTTCTAGACTACCATGCGGTATGACATTGGGATGAGAATCAACTTCAAAGACAAAGATATCACCCTAAGACAAATGGAAAACCGAGAGGGTTAATTAGATTTTAGAGGACATGCTTAGGATGTATGTGATGGATCAGCGGTCTAAATGGGAGTACTGTGATTTAGTGGAGTTTTCCTACAATAATAGTTTTCAGAGTTCCATAGGCATGGCTCCTTTTCAGGATTTGTATGGTAGAGAGTGTAGGACACCTCTTAGCTAGGACAGGTTAGAGGATAGAGTATCTCTTGGACCATCTCTTCTATAAGACATGGAGCAGCAGGTGGTTTTGATCAGCAGAGATTGCAGGAGGCACAGGACAGGCAAAAGAAGTATGTGGATCAACATAGGATCGACCGTAGTTTTGATGTGGGCATGAAGGTTTTCCTTCATGTTAGGCCACACAAGATCCCTATCCATTATGGAAAAGGTTCTAAGTTAGCTCCTAGATTCATTGGTCCTTTTGAGATCTTGGAGCGTATCGGCCCTTTGGCCTACCATCTAGCATTTCCACCCAACTTGTCTCGCGTACATGATGTGTTTCATGTTTTAGTTCTTAGGAGATATATTGCATATCCTTCTCATGTGATGGATTGGACATCATTATAAGTGCATGATCAGGGGTAGGTGATGGTGGATCCCATTCACATCCTATATCGTAGGACCCTGGGCCTTCGAGGTAGAGATTTTGATCAAGTTTGGGGGCATTGGGACAGATATGATGAGACTACAGATACATGGGAGGATGCTACCTTATTACAAGTTCAATTTCCACATTTTTTCTAGTGACTTCTAGGAGGAAATTGAGTCTAAGGGGAGGGGGATGTAGTTCCCACTTCCCTTTGACACCTTTTGATGCTTACTTTTATATTGTTAGTTACATTACGAACATTGTTATGTTTTGATTTAGGATGATGTTAGACATGGTCATGGATTATTGTTGATCTTGATTTGGTTATGATGCACGATGATTATTAGAGACACTTATATGTGGATGATGATATACTATTTGACATGGATGTTGTTTGGACATGTGATTTTGGATATTATGGGTAGATCTAGAAGATGGATATAATATGATAGTGATAAAGTTGTTTATATAAATTATATGTGATAATGTTAAATTACCTTGATGTTGTTGTGATTCACATATTTAGATGATTTTGTGATTATATTTATATTCATTTTGGATGTTCTAATATGGCCATGAGGCCGAAGGAGGTATTTGTGTTTTGCAGGTTTAAAATATCACAACAAACATCGGGGATTGGAGACCAACCACAATGGAATTCTAGGTGAATTCAACAAGGTCACCATGGAAACTTGTTTTATTGTGTTGTGTTTGTTGTTGTTAGGGATTTCCATGGGGGATCACCTTTATATGTTACCATGCATTTTGTGTATTTTATTAAAGTGTTTCCTTTTTATTATTGTTGGTATGTATTATATTAGTGATGTGTCCCTTTCTTTTATTTAATTAAATTGTGGTAGATTAATGTGAGAAAACATACGATTAAAAGTGAATAAATCAAATTGGGACATGGGAAAGTAATAATGGAAGTTGTTGGCTCTTGGTATTAAATATGTAAGGGATGTGTAATTTTGTGTAAGAGTTGTGTAAGTTAGCTTTTGGAGTATGAAATACTCCACCTCCTTGGAAATTCGAATTTGTCCTTGGGGGCTGTTTTGGAGGCTTGTGGGACAAGTAAAACTTGTCCCATACCTCTAAATTTAATTTACCAACCATACCTATGGTTGGAATGCTTATTTTAGACCTTTTTAATGCATTTTATTAATCATGTTGCAAGTTTTGATTGCACTCTCTTACATCTTATTTAATTTGCAATACTTTGGCGTGTGGGCTTTTTGGAGTGTGCAAGTAAATTGTCATATTTTCACCCACCTCTTTATTGTGCTTGGAAGAATGGAATTTTTCTTTTATTTTAGAGTTGAGGATGTGTGATGTGGCATCCTAAATGGATCCACACCATCCTCTTCTCTTCCCCTTCTATAAAATTCAAACTCTTGCGTTGTTTTGGGGTTGTTGAAACATTGTGCATGTTTCTTTGGGGGCGCATTTTTGCTATTTGGAGCTCTTGTGGATTTTGGGAGGAAATTGGTGATAATTTAATTTTTGCATTGATATTTTGGGACTCTATTTTGGCGTTGAATCTTGTTAATTGGACACAAATTCTCGCTATGGAGAGGTAGGAGCTTAGCTCTTCATTTATACTTTTATTTCTTTTTGTGTTGTGTGAATGGTGAATGTTTTTATTTAATTGTTGTTTGTTTGAGTAGACCTGCCATAGAAATGGTGTAGGAGAAGGCTATCAGGAATCCATGTGGTGGGGCATAAGGGAAATCCATTACCATCAGAATTTTGTGGAGGGATTTTGGGTTTGGGATCCACCATGGAAAAGAAATATCTTACATTTCTTACTTTGTGGGGGCACATAAGAAAAATATGTGGGGGCATAAGAAGGGATTGTGGGGGGCATAAGGATATGTTTGGTGAAATTTATTGGTAGTGTATTAAAGGTGGATGCCCAATTCCCATTAGGAGGCATAATTAGTTTCCCCATAGACCTTGCTCCTTTGGCTTGCATGATCAAGCCTGAGTTCTTTTTGAATGTTTGCAAATGCAGTTGTAAATTGATATTTTTGTTGAAATGTGTTTTTATATTGAATTATACATGTTGAAAGATTGTTGTGTGTTTTTTGGAAGCTAGTTGTTGTCATGGGTTGAATTACACCTCTTATTGTATTGTGGATTGGGGCTCGGGGGCCAATGATGAAGGATTGCTTCTCCTTTCATTGGATGTCTTGGTTGTGTTGAAAGTGTTGTCTTTCCCCCACTTTTGTTGTGATCAAATTGAAATGGAGAAAACTTACATATTGTTGTTCGGAACAGAAGAAGATAGTTTTTCCAGCCCCTTGTGAAACAAATTCAATTGTAACCTTTCCCACTTGAAGTGGATTAAATTGTAATATATATATTTGTGAAGAAAAGATGTTGTAACTTATTATGAAAGTGGTACATTCAAATGTGAAGGATATTTATACTCTACTCTGTTTATTGGATAGAAAGAAATAGAAATGTGTTATTTTCATTCAAACATGGAAAGATGTAATGTTGTATAGTTGGAATTAATAAAGAATTGCAAGAATTTCCCTCACCTTTGCATTGTTGTGTGGAATTGCAATATCAGTTTGTGATTAAAATCTCTTTTTAGAAAAATGGAGAAAGAAAAAAAAATACATATGAAGGAATTATATTACTTTGTCTCTTAAGGAAATATATTAAATTGTAAACCAAATTTAATAGTTTATCCATTAAATGGTTTGATTTAATCACTTAAATGTAATGGACTAGAATAGAGATTAATTTTCACACTTAAATGATGAAATTGATACACAAATTTTCTAGAAATGGATTTCTCGTTATAAATTTAAAACTAGCAAATAAATTTAATTAAAATGTACTGATTCTGGGATTGCACTTTATAATCAACTTGCAAATGTTAAAATTTAGCATGCTATAGTACTAAGGAACTCAAATTGATAAAGAACACTTAAGAAAACAATTTAAAACATTTCAAAATAGAGCCCAATCCCTTTCACAGATTGTTTGTTGTCAATTGTTGGAAAAATACAAATTGAAATCAATAGAGTGAATTTACCTTCCTAAAACATTCTAAATCCCTCCTAGAACAATCCTCCATGTCTATTTGGCATGTTGAGTGAAGGAGGAGATCAAATTTATTCAAATTTTTAAGTTTTAAATTACGGTTTATTATTTAAAATCTTGCAGATCGTTTTTTGTAAAAATTTTCCCTTAAAATTTATGTTTCCTATGCAAAGAGGGCATTGAGATCTTTCCGAGAAAGTCCTCGTTTTCCCAAACTGATCTTTGTAGAAAAATTCATGGCACTTTGAAGTTTTCCTTCCTTGGCGGTAAAATTTGGGAAAATTTTCTGGCGGGCCCGTGACCCAAATATTTCCCGTTAAAAACCTTAGAAAATTGTTTGAAAAATATTAAGGGAAAAATTTTAAAATTTTCCCCGTAACCAACTGACAGGTCGCCACATGGCAACATGGGGTGACAGTGGGGTGGGGAGACCTCGCCACTCTTCCTTTTGAAATTTTTCTTTGGGAAAATTTTAATTAATTTTCCCACGGCCCCACACTCCCGCCCTCACCTTGGTGTTAATCCCTCCATGCAGCACGCATGGACCCACGCACCTAACCTTCCCCTTATCTCCCCATTTGGAAAAATTCACCAACTATCTCCACCACCCCTTCCTTCCCTCTCCTTTGTCCCCATAATGGCCTATTGAATGCCATGTGTCCCTAGCGGACCCGTGGGTGCGTGGGTGTTATTTATATTTCTCTTCCTCTTGGGACGAATTTCCCTCCAAACTTCCATCACCTCACCCTTCCCTCTTTTCCCTTCGCAATGGCTTGGATCCCGACACGTGTCCTTGGAAGCATGGTGGAGGCATGGGTGCAACTCAAAAATTTCTCCTCATTTGCAATAAAATTTAGCAAAACCACCCCATGACCCGCCAACCCGAAAATTGCTTTTCGCCCTACTCGACAGTGTCCCCTTTGCGTAAATTTGACCCCTAAGCTCCGTTGGTCCATAACTAGAGTTTTACAAGGAGTTTGGAGGACTTCTTTATATCATTGGAAAGGTGATAAAATTTCCTATCCAATGGAAATGATTTATGGAAATTTTGGATGTGTTAAGTGTGAGAAAATTGAGTTGAAACACTAAGCCTATTAGAGAGTGGGTATGGTGTTAATTTACCCCTGAACCTAACTGAAACTTATAACCTTAAAATTTGGACCTTGTGACCTCTGATAATTGTAATAAAAGAAAAATATGTTCTATTAAATTAGAACTATTCCATAACTCGTTAATGTCATCTATTGTCTTACAACCGGTAAGTCGACACTTCTAATAAAAAAATTATTCCATAATTTTCTAACTAATCCTATGTTGTTTCTTTGGTCTCAAGTGGGTTGTTTTAACGGGAATCACAATGATGAGGTCCAGTAAAGTGATGAAGGATGATACATTAGGCTATGTAGGAATATTTTCAATTGTTAAGTAGAAGTGTGAAGCCCGACAAGAGAGCTTCCAAGAGCCGCACAAGACTCGACTCGAAGAGCTTGGGAAGCTAATTGTGCAGAAGATGGATCTTTTAGAAGGGATAATGACATTAATGTCTAGCATTGTGTTGGTTCTGTAGAATGAGAAAGGAGAGATTGTGAGGGAGGAGTTGGAATCCATTGTTGTGGACATCCCAAAAAAAGCATAACAAGCACTCACTGAATGGCAGGTTTCGAGGCCAAAGTAAAGGAGGAGTATCCAGAGTTGATACTTCAAACTGATACAGAGGAGGATGCCTCATAACCTCATAGAAATTATTTATTTATCTACATTATTTCATTTTTATTCTTTCAATTCTTTACTTCAATTTGG
Organism: Taxus wallichiana var. yunnanensis; assembly: GCA_018340775.1. Taxonomy (NCBI): domain Eukaryota; kingdom Viridiplantae; phylum Streptophyta; class Pinopsida; order Cupressales; family Taxaceae; genus Taxus; species Taxus wallichiana. Next base: position 18,352,557 of record CM031239.1, on the reverse strand, counting down.
GAGATACCCATTTTTTGGATGACAATGAGATTAGTGTGGGGTAATGTTGATCAAAGAATACTTGTCAAAGGTCACACAAGGAGTCCAGATGGGATAGAAGGATAGGATCAAGGGTACAAAGGGACGGGGAAGGACACATGCGTGGAAGGAAAGTCTAGCTTTCAGGACTTATCGATTTTGAGCATGAAGACCTTTTTAGAAGATTGCATGCGGAACACACCAACGATGTAGAGACATGCACGTCATGCATTGTTTATCTTTAAAGGATCATATTGAAGCATTTTGCATGGAGATGAGCTAAGAATTGGATTGAAACTTCATTTAAACTACAAGAGGTCTATAAATAGCACACTTGCATGTGTGGCTATGCATGTAAATAGTGTGTGGATATCAATAGCATGTAGCCTATTTATGGAATAGATAAGCAAGTGAAGGGAAATTCCCCACCCTATATATATGTATGTAGGTGTGTGTGTGTAATAGAGAATATACAGAGAGAGTGTGATGGATGTATGGAGGTATAGAGATATATGCACGTGAGTGAATTACTGTATCAAATCCATACGTGCATTGGTATAGATTGACATTACTATAAGGAGCTTTTGTATTTATTAATAGGTTGAAGATATTGGCTGAATCTAAGTGTCATTCGTGTGAAATTAAGTAGTGCATGTTATTGATTCAATCATGATTAATATTTAAACTTTTTCTTTCATATATCTGAGGGTAGCATGCATTGTAGAATGATGGATTAGTTATGAATCTATATGTTTATTCCTTCATCATGCTAACATCCTACTACATTAACCATAAAGAGGTACTTGGTACCTTTCGTAGTTCAGGTGAGTGCTCAGTCAAGGCTAAGTGATGTGCTAGTGACTAGGGTGTTATCTAGTAAATTCTAGGCTGCATCAAGAAATTAAGGCCTTGATCAAAAATTTATCAAACAAGGTCATATCATTAGAAAAGTAGTAAGCACAAGCATATAGAGGCAATTCCAATTAGGCGCATGGCCAAGGCAATCATCCCTAGTGGAATCAATATGGAAATCAAAGATATGTGCCCAATCAGCAAAATGATATATGGCAGCCTAATGCACATCTACCCTTGCAAGTTGTTCCTCCCGTGACTTCTCTCCCAAAGCACCTAGCATGAGCCGAGTGCTTGTTCTAGTTCAGAACAACTTGGCACAAGAGTTATAATGGTGCTTCCCTTGAAAAATGCCTCATAGTTAGTATCATTGTGCTAATGTTGTGCACGCCCAAGCCTTCATGATCTAGAATGCTTCATCTTGTGAGCCCTCAACAAGCACCCATGAAGTAGATAATCTAGAAGGACTAGAAGTTCCTCTAGAGTCCAATTTGATGTTCTTTGGTGTGGAGGAATTTTACGCAATCAACCAAGCTGCAGAAGATACAAACAAACCGCACTCTCAAATTGCGGACAACACGAGATACAAGAAAATAATTTTAGAATCCGGCATGCGCAGTGATACCCCAAAAACACAAGCATGTCCTTAGAAGAAAAAAGAATCAAACAAGAAATTTTTTATTAAAAGTGTTCAAATCCCTATGTAGGAGGCCCCTCGTAAAGTTCCATCTAAATCAGCACGCACTCCTCATTTGGTAGGCCAAGCCTCTTCCCAGCTAAAATTCAGGCTTCCATGCCTGAATAGTCAAGAAGGGATGTTGTTCCTCAAATACACAAGATGGGGGGGCTTCCATTCAAAATTGTTGACCAGATGAAGAGAACAAACATAAATGTCACAATGTGGGATGCCCTGACCATTCCATCTCAACAGGATCTGTTGCATGAAGCTCTGGCATAACTCCCGCGCACTGACCCGGTTATGCACAAGCCATGCGCTTCTATCAGAATCTACCAAAAAGAAGAGAAAAAAGTAAGTAAATTTTTTAAAACCCCGCCCTTATATATGTCCTTGATTATAGGAAAACACCCAAAGTGCATAACTGCATGATTGACCCAAGCGCTAGTACTTCAGTTGTGGCTAAAAAGATAGATGATGTCTTAGGTTTGAAATATAGCCCTTTGTCTAAAGGAGTCCTATAACTTGATGGCTCAATTGTAACCACCTTAGGAGTCATCAAGGATCTTGAGTTAACCCTCCATGTATGTCCAAGCCTAACAATTACTCAAGATGTGTCAATCATTGACCTACCTCCTCTGTTTTCCCTATGTCTATCGAGGGAATTTACTACCAAGGTGGGTGGTTACTTGTCTTCTGATTGGTCTCATATGTTACTCAAGACAAGGTATGGTACCCGGTTTACCATACAATCTGAGCCTATATTTTCTTATCATGTAGAGCCATATGTCCCGTCCCCTCTCTAATCCAATTGTCTTATCCAAGAAGAACAAGTTTCACCCCTGAAGAGCAATCTCTTCGACCCTCTCATTCGACCTAGTACTTGATGAATGGGTAGAAATGCATCAAAAATTTGATCCCTGTGATGAAGAACTAGAATCCTATGAAACTAGGCTTAGTACTTATTACATTCTAGAAGAAGACGCCACGCTTCCGTGCGCGCTCATGGGAGACAAAATTCAAACTGGTCTATGGAAGTTGTACTTTGATGGATCCCAGTAGAAAAAAGCATAGGAGAAAGAGTGGTTCTCATTTCCCATAAGGATGATAATTTTTCTTCACGCACAGGTTGCAGTTTGCATGCTCTAATAATGTGGCAGAGTATGAAGCGTTGGTGCATGGCTTGCTCATTGCTAAAAAGAAGAAAATTAAAGCATTATAGATCTTTGGGGACATAGAATTGATCATCCACCAGGTCACCAACAAACTTTAGACAAATAGTGAGCTTCTCAAATCTTATAAACATAGATTTTGGGACCTACTTGAGAACTTTGATGCCCTTAATCTGCAGTAGTCCCATGCGAGAATGAACAAAGAAGCTGACCAAATGGCCACACTCGGTTCATAGTTTTCTCCTGCTGAGGAATTTTTCAAAGGAAACACTTAGCACATTAATATGGTAATCAGACCATCCATTCCAGACAATAAAACCAGCTGGCAAGTGTTTGTGACAAGAACGCATATCGTCCAATTTATCTAGAATGAAGTTGAATTTTCATCAAGTATGCAAGTTGACTTGCATGACAACTATGGTGACCAAGTAATACAACTGAAGAAAAATAGGTTTCCTAAAGGGTTGGTCACCTTAGAGAAAATGTTCAGCCCTGATGATGAGTTCAAGGGTGAAGAAAGATACATGTGTGTCATGCAAGAAGATTGCTCTCCGTTACTACTACGCACAGAAAATAGTTGTTACTCAGCAGGACTTGCTCACATGAAGAGAAGTAGGCCTTCATCTCTCTCTGTCAAAAATATAGTGATATTTTCTCATGGGATTATGAGGACCTCAAAGGTTTTGATCCAAGTGTTGCTCAACACTCCATTGACCTTGATCCTAGCATAAAGCCCTGAGATAGAAACAGAGCTAGTCAATCCAAAAATTGAGCCCCTCATGAGAAAGGAGTTATCCAAACTCATTGAGGCTAAAATTATCTTTCCCATCAAATATTCTACCTGGGTCACGAATCTTGTTCCAGTGTGCAAGAAAAATGGTGAAATCAGACTTTTTGTTGATTTCAAAGATTTGAATAAGGCATCTCTAAAGGATCATTATCCTTTGCCTTTAATGGAGCAAATTCGTAGACCATAGTGGTGCACGAGACATTCTCGAGGTAGATGGGTATTCGGGTTTCAACCAAATCCTAGTCAAGGAAGAAGATAAATTCAAAACAACATTTACAACCAAGTGGGGAACATATGCATACTAGAAAATGCCCTTTGGTCTGTCAAATACAAGTGTAACGTTTCAGCGTGCCATGGATATTGCCTTCATTTGTTATATTTGTTAGGGAAAAATAGATAAAATATGTGGAATAATCCCTCATAAAATCAGCAGTAGAAACTAATATGTAAAAACTATTACATATCTCAAATAAAAGTGCGAGAATAAAATAACACAACACAAAGAGACAACAGTATTTAACGTGGTTCACCCAATTTGGGCTACGCCCAACAAGAATCACTTGCTCAGATTTTATGACAAGCCACCACTCTCTTAATATAATACCTAGATCCATTTGGAGCTATGCTCAACAAACTCTATAGAATTCATAGCCAAATTCCAAACACATCTATAATGTTTTTACGTACTTCTATCATATGCATGAAACCATATAAATAGACAATTGCTTAAGCGATTTTACAAAACCGTGGGTACCAAAACCATGGAAAAACTGAACCTATGGGTAAAAATCCCACCCATATGATAAAATCACATTTCCCGATATATCGGGCACGTTTTAAGGCCCAAAAAAAAAATTTGGGGCTGTTCCCCGGACCTCGCTCGGGGCCCGACCCGACCCCAAACCTCTGTGAGGATACGTGAAAAGTGTATAGTACTCTTAGTGTACAATCTTCAACACTTTCACACATGAAAACAAGATCCACAACCTAACAATATCAATGAGTTCATCTTGGTTTGCCTTAATGATATAACCATCTTCTTAAATCAAAGTGCGGATCACATGGTACACCAAGAAAAGGTATTTGAGACATGCAGAGAATTTGGGGTATCTCTTAACCCCAAGAAGTGCAATTTTTTGGTGGCTCAGGGTAATCTCTTGGGCCATATGGTTTCAAAGGATGGCATCATGATTGATCCTGAGCACGTTTTGGCCATCCTAGCTCTTTCCCTACTAGCACACAAAAAGGCCTTGCAGTCCTTCCTTAGAAAGTTTAACTTTGTTACGTGTTTTATCCCTAACTTTACAGGACTGGTTCATCCCATCACCCTTATGCTTAAAAATGACATAGCCTTCAGATGAACAGTAGAAGGAAGAGAGAGCTTCAACAAGATCAAGAAAGAGATTACTTGTGTGCCAACACTCATCAATCCAGATTACTCAAAGGATTTCATCCTTTATGCTTATGGTTTTGATGCAAGCATTGTTGTTGTCCTAACACAAGAAAATGAACAAGGGTTGGAATAGCCAATGGCCTTCTTCATCTAGACACTAAAGGATTATGAATTGAAATACAGTCACACAGAGAAGTAGGTCTTCACCATCATGCGTGCACTCAATAAATTCAAGAGCATGCTCACCACAAATCATATCAAGGTGTTAGTCTCCCACTCATTTTTCAGAGACTTCATCATGGGAGTAGAAATCAAAGTGAGAAGAGAGCGCGATGGGTGACCAAAATCATGGAATATGATGTGACTATTAAGGCCAAAAATCTAGTAAGAGGCAGTGCACTCTACAAGCAAATTGCTGAGGATGCGCAGAGTGAACCTGAGGCTTCATTATTTCGAATGAAGACCTTCCGCATGTAGAACTTAAACAAAATATAGACCTTGGCACACGTGAATGGATGAAGGACATGATCACATTCCTTTCTAAGGGTGCATACCCTCCTAGTTTAAATAAAGCAAAGAGAAGACATCTAAGGTTACAATCTGTCCCTTATGTGTTGATTGATGGACTTCTCTTCAAAAGGAATCTTGATGGCATGTTGTTAAGATGTATCAATGGCACGCAAACTGAAAAAGTGTTAGCAAAATTTCATGATGGATTCTTTGGTGGACACTTCTCTGCCAAAACTACAGCAATAAAGATCATAATGGCAGGTATCTTTTTGCCTACCCTATTTGTAGATGCATATAGGTGGGTCACAAAATGCAAGGAATGCACTTTCTTTACAGGAAAGAAAATATTGGCAGTGCTTCCCCTCCGACCAATCCAAGTGGATCAACCCTTTGCACAATGGGGTCTCGAATTCATAGGCATGATCAATCTACCTTCAAGTGTTGGACATAAATGGGTGCTAATAGCTACAGATTACTTCACCAAATGGATAGAAGCTATCACACTTAAAGAATCAACTGAGGTAGTCATCCTTGACTTTCTTGAGGGTTTAATCACAAGGTTTGGCATTCCTCAAACCATTATCTCTGATAATGCAAAGGCCTTCCTTGGTGCTAAAATCATTGATTGGGCTCTAAGTTTGGGCATTTACTTGAAAACCTCTTCCAACTATTACCCTTAGGGCAACAATCTGGTAGAATCAACAAACAAGAACCTAATCAGAATCATGAAGCATGCAATGAACTTCAGCCAAATATAGTGGCATACGAAGGTCTTACATGTGCTCTGGGTAGATAAAATCTTAGTAAAAAGGTAATAGGAACTTTTTCGTACAAGATTGTCTATGGCAAGGAGGTTTTCCTTCCTTTGACACTAGAACTAAATTCATTGGTGGTTTTGCAAAGTAGCTAGAATTTGAGGGTATGGATTAGAGAGAAATCAAGATGGCAGAGTTGGTTCATCTTAAAGAGCTCAGAAACTCTGCCATGATCAAGCTAGAATAGCATCAATGAAGCAACAAAGAAATGGTTTGTGTAAAGGCTAGAACTCAAGCTTTCAAAGTTAGGGACTTGGTTCTAAAATAGGATGCTAACAGATTCTAAACTGAGCACCATTCAAAGTTTGAAACACTTTGGAGTGGCCCATACATCATCATTCCTGTAAGGAAGCTAACTCTTTCAAGTTAACTCATCCGGATGGAAGCGCGTTGTAAATCCTAGTGAATGGGATCTATCTCAAACCCTTCCATTAGGTTTGCTACATCATGTTGTATATATTAGAGTAGTTTCAATTCCTCTAAGTGTGCTCCATGCACATTGTTTTTACATATTTCTTTCCTCTCGCATGCTTTCGTGCATGCTCTTTTGTTACTTCCAGAATGCAGAGCCTCCCTCAACAGTTGTGAGATTCAAAACAAAGTGTAGAAATGATTCTCAAAGTGATCACAGGGGCATTTTCATGATTGAACAAGTAGACTCCATGCCTAATGGATGCTTCAGGCTACTGATATCTTGCATCTAGTAGGCAGATGGCCCCAAAAGTCACCAAAACTGTTATCCAAATAGCTCTCCTAGCGATTTGGATAACTTACATACACATTCTGGCCCTAGGTTATTCATTGAAGAATTGTGTGTGCTTAAAATCACTTGGCACATTCCTTTGGTTGCAGTTTACCTACGCACCCCTTTCCTTTTCTCCTTCCACTTCTCTCTTACACCCACCTTCCACATGTTCACCTTCTTCCAAGTCAGTTTCTTCCCATCCCGCTTTCCTTAGTCCTTGGCCCTTCGGGTGCCACACCCATAACTTTGTAACAATTGCGCCTTAACCATACGTTCTCTACTCACCAGGTTGATTCATCTCCCTGTGTGCATCGTGCGCGCCCCTCCTTGCCTTCCTCTATTTTCTCCACATGCCCTTCCCTCGTATCCTTCTCGTGTCATACTATTTTTGACATGCTTAAGTGTGTCACACGTAACTAGTCAGGGCACGCCAACAAGGTGTCAAATCCTTGCAAAAAATGAATGATTGACACATGGTAGAAATGACAAATAGTTGTACATTTGGCCACCATCTCAGCAAATCGGTGTGCACCATGTGTTTTTCATATGCGACAACTCTAACATCTTCTAAAGCAACCATATCATCAGCTACATAGCTCATATCGGTGCATGCCTGGACTTGTCAAAGAGCTACTGACATCAGCTACAGTGTTAGAAATTCAAAATTCAAATTCAGAAAATCTGGTAGGTGAGAAATGGTAAAACGTCTCTCGAACATTGATGAGTAGATCTAATTGCTCCAACCACCCAATTTGGTATGATCCACCCTATTTTGTCTTCAACACATCAAATAGGCATGGGGAAGCATATTTCATAGATTTCTAAGTGGATTTATAGACATTGAATGCTTCTTGTTGGTGGTTGTGTTTCAAATTTGGGTTTTCCCTCCTTTTCCCTTCTTCCTCCATGGATTCATCTATAAATGTAAGAGCAAGGCTCATTTGTTATGTTGGAAACTCTAGATCCTTACGCTTTTTGTTAAGGACACCATATTTTTGTATTTTTGAGTTGCAAACCTCTATATATGGCTCTTACAGGTGGATATCAGCCTCCTTCATCATTGTAACAATTATGTGCATTTTGGAAGTAATAGAAGCATCATTTTGTGACTATTCTCTGTCCTAATGTGTTTACATTCCTTCTTCTTGCCTTTTCTTTTACGTTGTGTGTTGGTTGTGCTACTTCAGGTCCCCTACAGTTCCATATTTGGTTGTGTTCCATGAGAACAATTTGGTGAATGCATGTTTTTCTATGCTACTCGTGCCTAGCCTCCTTTCACACATTCCCTATCATTATTTCTCAGAAAAGATAGTGTCCATCCCTCTTTTCTGGTGTTATTTCCTTTTTAGTGTAGTTTACTTCATGTTATCCTTCTTTCCCTAGTCCCTTGGCATTCTTAGCTTAGTTTTCCCTTTAGCACTAGGAGTAGCAATAGTTTCATAAATAGATAGAGGAATTGTCCTTCTCTGGAGATCTATCCCAAGCTCACAAGGTCCCACAACTTGGGGATGGTTCCATTATGGTCTCAAACACCTTGGCCCTTTCCAATATTTGAGACGTGGGTGCACATTTGAGAAACCAAAAGTTATGACATAGAATCTTGATGAGACAGTCAAAAGATTGGAGATATCGATGAGTTCCATGAATCTAAGAATGTAATCCAAGGAATAAGAAGTGATCCTTCTTAAGGAAGAGTTATATGATACACTTAGAAGAGTTAGGACATTCCAAAATTTTGAAAAGAGTACTAAATATATTTATGATCTTCTAAGCGAGTTAGACATCTGTAAGAGATAGAGAAAGTTTTTGATTCAAGGATGATACCAAATGCAAAGGAGTAATGCAAGAGTAAACTATTCCAAGAAATAATATTTAATTTCCAAGAATCAAATAAGAGCTTAGGGAGAGAGGTGTCGAAGAAAATGTGAAGAAAAATTCAATCAAGCAACCTAATGTTTCAAGGTATGAAACATCATTTGATGTTTATTAATTCACTTATAATGGATTTGAGTATAGTTATTAGGAGTGTATGATATTTTTCAAAGATGACCACCCATGGAGGGATAGCATGAGTGATAAATCAAAGAATGTGATGTACTACAACTTTCAAGAGAGAGGTCATGTTGCTAGGTTATGTTTATAGGATCCACTTAGTTTTTGAGAGATGAAGTCTTCAAAGATAAGAGAAATGTTGTATGATTTAACCGAAATAATATTGGACATGTTGTTAAGGATTTCTATGGTCCTACAAGTCAAAACAAGAGTTTTAGGGTCCTAGAATGCATTATAGAATATAAGGCAGGATATGGGAGCCAAAATGAATAATTTGGTTACACCAAAATTAGATATGGACAAAAAACAAGGAGTTACTTAGGGTAAAAATCAAAATCAAGAAGAAAGACGTGAGTTTTAGGTATCAAAGAGGTCTTGGGACCTCTTCAATTCATTCTTCTATATTTACTATGAAGTTGTATGTCTCTACTAGGAGTTTTAGAGGCATAATCATCCATATGAAGCATTGTAAGAAGGGGGAGATAATTATTTTGGAGTATGATATTGTAGAAGTGCTTTCATGGTGTCAAGGTATGCTTGCTATGGTTGAAAAAAATAGTATATATTGAGGATGTTTGATGTATTTGCATGATGAAAATGTGAATTATGGAGAGTGTGTGTGTTTCATGGAGACAATATAAAGTGTGCGAAGTCATTAGAGACATAAGTAGACTTGTATCATTGTTGCAAAGTTGGATGAGTCTATATATTAGATTATTTGTATTTGGGTCATTCTTATAATGTCCCTAGAGTATGTATGCATCTAATAATAATTATGGAGGAGCACAAATCATATCTATATCTATAAAGATTCAAAGAGGTAATCCTTTTGTTGATGAGCATGATTTAAGGACTATACATGGTTACTTGATATTTGTCTCAAGAAAGAGTTTAAGAGAAGCATGAAAGCTTGTTCTGCTTGTATGCAGTTTAAGCAATTGAGTTCAAAATATATGTTAATTTCTCCATGATTCACATTTTAAGATATTAAATATGGTTAAAAGTCATATCTATAATGATGAGGCCAAGTGAATGGTTGTATATGCAAGATCAAGGTCTGTTACATCTTTGTGAAGAAGGTAAAAATGGCTAAAGGATGTTCTTGAGGACCAAAATGAAGGATTATAGGTGTTAGGTGCTAAAAATGAGCAAAAATGCTAGACCCATGATGTGCAAGTTAATCATTTTGTATGATAACTTAATCAGAACATCAAATGACAAGGATAAATAGTGCATTCCAAGTATTTTTATGGATTGTCTCGACCCTACAATGTGATTTTTGGTTTTGATTCATATTGGGCTACATCAAGTGTGTTTTCACATCTTGAGAGAGGTATGAAGGAGAAAAGGCATGATTATATTTGTGGATGTGAAAAAGATAAGATTTTCAGTTGATATGAATTGTGTCAAGATGTTGCATGGTTGTTTGAGACCTATAGTATTATCTCAAGCATGAATATAGAATTCCAAGAGAATTTACTATATCATTTATGACTAAAATTAAGTATGGAATATTGACAAAGGACTATGGAGGTCAAAATATTCTAGTTCTCTATATGGATCATGATCACACATCTGTGTATGATTGAGTAAGGGTTTGTATTGTCATCTCGGGTATGTATAGGATGGTATATTCGTTTACAAATCTATAAAGGCCTAGAAAGAAGAATTAAATCATGGTGTTGGTCCATGAAGATTGATCAAAATGTTGCAAATACTAAGGTATGGTTGTGAGTCACTTCTTTGGAGTGATGCATGTGTAATAAGGTGAAAATATGTTTTCACTCTACCAAAGTGTGTGAAGATTCATATTTGGATGGAGGAATATGTTGAGGGGGAGTTTGCATGCTCTAAATTACAATAAATATGAAGATAACAACATTATAGAGATAGTTTGACTGATTTATTGCATCATGAGTGAACATTGTATCATGTCGTGGTACTTTAGATTGATAAGTTGAGCAACATTGGGCTACAGGTCTAAGGAAGATTCTTGAGGCAGGGGGAGCTTGTCTTGATCATGAATCAAGTGTATAAGGTTTTAAGAAGAATTTTTGGTATATTTAGTCATGATTGCAGGTATATCTCAAGTGGGAGAAAACATTTGGTTCAAAACAAATTTAATAGCAAGAAAAGAAGGAAAAAGTTTGAGAAAATGCTTCAAGACCGTGGTGTTAATGTTAATCATTCTCCATGCCATATATGCAAGGTATGAAAGCTTACTCTTGTATTTTCAGTTAGATATGGTTAGTATAAACCCAAGGGGAGATATAAGACATTGTTTCCTCTTTTTAATGGAATTCCACAGTAAGGAGAATTTATACCAAATTGCTCTAAAGATTTGTTTTATGGTTCTCATCCCTAAAAGTTGTAAACAGTCAAGTCATGGTATAAATAATTCCTTTTTGATGATGCACTCATCTTATATAGGTGTATAAGGAGTTAGGAATGATGTTTGGTTATGATTTATGCTCAATAGGATTTTTGACATGAGTTGAGTGACTTGATAAGCATGCCCAAGGGGAGATACAATGTTTTAATGGTGAGAAGGATACCAAAATAGAGTCAAGAAGAAAATGACAGGTTTGTGAGTCCAAATTATGAATTTAGTTGATAATTCCAGCCAAGAGGTTCACTCAAGTGGATGAAGAATATGAATATCATGTGCTACAGGTATGCTTTTTTGATAATGTAAAAAGGGTGAGAAGAACTAGCTGATTTTCCATCAATCACAAAGGGGGATTTTATTCATGAGTGAGATGGTTTTAATTTATGTAAAATCTCATTAATGACAAATAGGATTACCTATTATTACTAGAGGATGATTTTTATGATGTTTACATTGGAAAACAAGGTGTTGTATGATTAAAACAGCAGAAACAATGAGAATGGCTTGGTCTAGTAGGCCTAATCAAGTGAACTAGTTAGCCTAGGTGATAGAGCATGAAGAATAGAGTTGCATGATGGCTTGATAATCATGGTAGAGCCTTTGAGATATTTAAAAGTGTGTTTTGAGAAACTCACATGAGATTTATATTGTAGGTATAGGTTGTGGACACAATTGTAGGTGCTCATCTAGACCTAATCTAGGTTCTTAGAGGTCAAATGGAGCACAGGAGTGAGGTGTAGAGATATGAGATATCATGGAATAATGTAGGGGTGTGAGAAATGTTGTCTTAGGTTTTTTAGGTCCTTTTTGAGAGATTGGAAATAGATTTGTGGTGTTCTTTACTTGGTCTAGGTATAAACTAGACTTAATCTTAGTGTTTGGAGGCCTAACAAGGCATGATAGTCACTTACAAAAGTGTGTGTGTGTGTGTGTGTGTGTGTGTGTGTGTGTGTGTGTGTGTGTGTGAGAGAGAGAGAGAGAGAGATCTTGATGATACTATTGGAGGTAAGTCAAAAAAATTCACCATGTAGAGGAATTTATAAGAGGTTTTATGCTTGGTTATAGTGATAATTCACTTTGTTATGGCCTAAATTATGTAAAACCCCAAGGCCTAGTCATAAAATTTCTAGTGTTGATGAATATAAAAACATATTTGTGGTAAATTTGTGATTATATATGTTAGAAGATGGTTTCCTAGTGTTATGGGAAAACTTTCATGTTTCCATGATGAAAATTTTGCAAGATATGGGGTTTAGACCAAAACAAGGTTCTAGAAAGCATGTTTTCCAACTTGATATGAGAAAGATTTTCTTGGTTGACATGTGTAACATTTTCATAGGCCCTTGATCCTTTCAGGGATGTTGAATCATGTAACTAAGAATGTTTTAGAGTTGGAATGAATTTAAATGAGGCCCTATATTTTATGAATGATTTTTAAGAAGGTAAGAAGGTCAAAACCCTTCTTAAACCCTCAATTGATAGAGATGGATTAAAACTTCTTTATTTGAGCCCAGAATGGATTGGATAATAAAATTTTGAGGATTTTATGATGGAGAGGACTCTCCCATATTTTATATGGTGGTGGTTAGAGTTCATGACAAGTGAGTGGAGCCCACTCATATTTGCTAGTTTCCAGGAAAGAATGTTTTTCTCTCAAGTTTTCCATTAAACCCTATGAATAATTTAGGGTTCTAAGATTTCTAGGAGCTATGCTAAAAAAATTTAAACATTTCAGATCTTTGCGAAGTATTTTGATTACCTACACAAGTCAAAAGAGGTTGACTGGTTTTTGGGCCAAAAAATTAGTTTTAGTAGTCTTGGTGAATGGAAGTGCTTGATAACTTGTGGGATTTGTGATGAATTATTATGAGCTTGGAGATGTTTTACACATCCCATGTGAAATTTTTTGATGTTTTGGTGAAGCTCTAAAATATTGATGATGTGGCATGGTTAAGGTCACAAGTTGACCTAGTTTGACTGGTTTAGGAAAACACTGCTTTGGTGAGAAGATTGATGTAGAAGACCAATATTTTGGCTTAGATGATGATGTCCATCCACTTGAGAGTGGAGAGTGATGAAGTTTTTTCCTATTTAATTAATTTATATTTCTTGAATATGTCTTCAAGGGTGAAAAAAATTGAGTTTCCAAAACAACTTCCTCGGTAGTTCAGTTTGTTGAAGAGGAGAAGTGGTTCCATTTACTTTGATGGATGTTTCATGTGGTATAGCATACAAGGTAATGATCTAAAGTTTAGTGGCTACATGGCATACTTGATTTTTTCTGGTGTTATCTTGAGCTTCATTGTTGAAGACTGGTTCCTAGAAGTGCATGTTTTGAGTAGGAAACTAACCTACAAGGTGGTGAAGTGAGAAGAATGGATTATGTTGAGTCTTGTGAGATGATGGATGATGTTGTAAGGGTATTATTTAAATTTTTGAGTCTTTTGAGGCATGAAAAACTTTATGAAGTGTTTTAAGATCTTGGAGTACTTGGTGAAGGATATTTTCTTATTTTAGAACCTAGTTGGGCATACTAGTTATCATTGTACATTTCTGACCCATGAGGGTCCTTCATGATGTTTTATATGGTGTTGTATCTTATTTTTAAGTTGGTACTACTGACCTATAATGTTCATGGTGGACATTTTTATGTTTTTATTTTATTCATGTATTTGAGTGCATGTAATGAGTTCATTTTGAACTAGTGTTGTGAGAGGAAAAAGTGCAAGCTAGGTGAGAGAGTGAAAGTGGTTCAAAGGCATCAAGAAAGATTTGAGAGACTATGTTAATTATTGAGGAGTGTCAAATATCTTGTATTCGAGGGTTATTTTCCAAATAAATCCATGAAAAATGAATTTTGAGCGAAGTAGAAGAAGGTGAATTTGAAGAGGGTTTGAAGGTGTGTGAACTAAATTTGTGATCTCTATCATTTTTATCTACAACAATACATTATAGGTCTTCATCTGAAGGTGGTTGACTTGGTGCTCGATCAATTTATGGGTTTGTATCCACCTCCTTGTGTGGTTGGCTCCTCACTAAACTATGGGTTGGTGCTCCTTGTAGGGTTAGTGCTCCTTGTAGGGTTACTACTCCTTATGAAGTTGGTGCTTCACTAAATTCTTTTGATTTGAGTAACATAATCAAATTTTCAATAGATTTTCTTCCCTTGAGGGTTTCCCACATACATCTTATGTTATTTTTGCTCTCTCATGGATATGCTTATTTAAATATATGTTGTATTTTGTTCAACACACATTAATGCATGGTTGAAGGCTAAATTATTTTAAAAAGTTAATTTCAATTGATAAAGGTTTTGAAGGATTGATTCACCCCCACTTTCAATTCATTTTTCTTCCAAAAATATTCTCTACAATGATGTATAATATATGTTATTTAAATGAATATAAATGTATTATGGAATAAGATCAAATCAGCACATGATTAAGTCGAGTGAGTTAATGGAGAAATATGGATGAATTGAAAAATAAAGAAAACTAGAAGAACAAGCTTTTATTTCTCATTTGAATGAGGAATTCCCTTTAGTAATCAAAAGTTAAGAGAACTTTAGTGACTAGTAGGGGATTTTTCCCTATAGTAGATCAGGGGTTTATACACCTGCAATGAATCCTAAGTACTCAAATATAAATGTATAAGATAAATAGTGTACTGACCAGGGAAATTTATTTGTTGAGTTAGGAGATCGATCAAACTACTAAGATAAAATGTGTTCTCTCTTCCTCATGATGAATGAAGATCTCTTGTAAAGAGAATATTCAGATATAATTCTCTATTATTTCCCAACTAGATCACACCATGTATTATTGCATAATCCAAAAGGTTATTCTAGGGCCTGGGGTTTTTTAAAAAGGATGAGTTCTAAAGAGATGGAAACAAGCATAAATATTGGAAAAGTTGCTTTTTATATACACTTTTTTCGAGAATAGTTTTACACAATTTCTCATGATCTTCATTTAGATAAATTGAGTTTCTACGAACCAATGGAAATTTCAATTTCTAAATTTTTAGTTTCCTAATCCGTAAAACATTTGATTCGTTAGAGACACCAATAAAATGATTCAAATTTAATTGTTTTATTTGGGAATTGCGATCCAAATTAATTTATTAATCACAATAGGAATTATTATTCGAATCGATACTAGAGGGTTTGAAATTTACCTTGGAATTTTAATTCACAATGCGATGAAAAAAATTTTATAGAAGGAATAGATGGATGGAATGGTATCTTAACCATCCATTACATATTTCATCTTATGGAGAATAAATTCCCATATTCCCATTATATATCATATATACTGGTAACCTACTCTATTCATCTAGAAATCTTTGTTGAATTTTTTTGTCACTTGTATCTATTGCAATCCATTCTCCGTGAATGGAGAAATAGTTTTAGTGTAGAAAAATTGTAGAAATTTCTAGTTCCATGGAGAGGGATGGGGAGGTTATCCATATTCCTATAGAATTATTATGTATATTAATGTGAATAATTTTTAGTTTCTCTTCATAAATTATTTTATCATTCATGATCTTTGTTGTATGGATCTTTTCCCGATCGAACTCATTTTGATAAAAAGATCAAACATATTGTCATATTTCCGGTCAAAATTTCAACGAAAAGGATCTGGTTGTTGAAGTATCCTTTCATATACTATGTTAGATATGGAGAAAGATCCCTTATAGCTCTAAAAGGTACTCACCTTCAAGTGAAAAGATGTAGATATCATCTGTTTAATTTTTGGCAATATTATTTCCATCTTTGGTCTCAACCGTATAGGGTATGTATTCTTGAACTATCCAAGATTTATTTTTATTTTTTAGGTCATTTTCTGAGTTTTAAAATGAAAACTCTCGTGGTTAGGACCAAAATGCTAGATTAATTTAATACGATAGCTCGATTAGATCCATTATTTTCTATTTGGATACAGAAAGGTTATGTGACATATCGGGAATCCAATTAGTAGATTTTCCTAGACCAATCTATTAGATGATGATATCCTCAATTGATTTGATCAAACATGTAGAAATATTTTTCATTACTACAATGCATCCATTAATAAATATTATATAAAGTATATAATTCTACTTCCATGTGCTAAAAATTTAGCTCGTAAACATAAAAGTATGATACATGTAGTTTGGGAAGAATCTAGTTTGATACTCTTCACAAAATCATTCTCAAAGGAATGAGAAATCATTTCTTCTTCCTTCTCAAATACTTTTTCATAGAGAGAACAAATTTAAAATTTAGATATTATCGAGATAAATCCCATGGTTAATTACGAGAAAAATATACAAAGTAAAAAATAGAAAAATGATTTGACCAATGAAATGTTTATTAGATCAATTACCTAACTATGGAGGTTTTCCACTCAAGAATTCAAATGATTTAGAAATGAATATATGGAGAAATTCATGTGCAATGAAAATCATAAGCACTTTTTGAGAGATATATTTCTTACTCATTAAAATAAATGATAAGGAGTAGATAATTCTCTCCATTTTATGAGTTTCGAGTTTAATTACCAGAAACCCAAATCAATGGGGTCCTATTGAATTCTTCATACTAATTATGGATCCAATCCAAGAGATATTTTTTTATTGACAAGAAAGATAATTAACATCACAACATTCATAGATCATATTGATAAGTGATGAAGTATTCCTCAAAAATAGTATAAATACAAATATACTAATTGAAAAATACTTTCTATAGTATCAATAGTCTTAATCTTATTTTCTTCATAAATAAATTCAAAATATTGGTTGACATACATATATGAATCATTTTATAGTGTTCAATAACAATCCTTATGTATATGCTTGAGAGATTCTAATGATTAAATAAACCAAGTTATAACCATGACTATGCAATTATAGAAATACATAATAACGTGATCCTATGGAATCATTTTTACGATTGGATCGAGTAACATTAAAAACCATCTTTATATTGGCTAGTTTTGTGTCTTGATAATTCCTACCTTATTGAATACAACCTTTGTATTCATTATCACTTTCATTACATATTCTCTAGCATATATGTTTATGAGCATGTTTTCGGCTCTCTTCTTTATGGAAATAATCTTATCTATGTTGTTGTTATTCCTACCTCCGAAACCATTTTTATGCATTTCTATACCATCCGAGAAGAAGCTTCTTTTGATGAATGGATATCAATGGAGGTTCATATGAGCTAATCGTTCTACACTTCCTACTTGGTGTAGCTTGCTACATGGGTCGTGAGTGGGAGCTTAGCTTCCGTCTAGTTATTAATCCTTGGATTTTTGTTGCATATTTAACCCTTGTTGCAGCTATTAATACTTTTTCTTGATCTACCCTATTGATTAAAGAATTTTTTTGACGGTGTGCCTCTAGGAATTCTTGATCATAGTCCAAAATGAAAACATTATTCTTATGCATCCAATTCACATGTTAGGTGTATTTGGTATATTCGATGGCTCTATATTTAGTATTATGCGTGGTTCCTTGCTAACTTTATGTTTGATCGGGGAAACCACCAAAATAAGAGTCTACATCAATGCATGTTACAAATTTGGCTAAGAATAAGAAACTTATAATATTGTAGTTTCTCATAGTTGTTTCATCTAATTGATCTTCCAATATGTTATTTTAAACAACTCTAGTTCTCTACATTTTTAGCTTCTTGGCCAATAGTAGGCATTTGATTTACTACTCTAGGAGTCATTGTTATGGCATTCAACTTAGACAAATTTGACTTCAACCAATATATTGTTAATAGTCAAGGTAATGTAATTAACATTTGGGAAGATATCATTAATTGTGTTAACCTTGGTATGGAATTTATGCATGAATTTAAATCTCACAAATTCCCTCTCAATCTAGCTATTTTGAAGCTAATTCTATAGACATCTCATTACTCAATCCGTTTCAATCCTAGAAAAGGAAAAAAATAGCACTAAACCTTTTTGAAAGGCTTGGTACTATTTTTTCCGTCTAAACATTTATTTGAAGCGGAGCATAATAAATGCTTATTATGCATCCAGCAGTAATTGAACCCGTGACTTCCCAATTTTGAGTTGGGTGTTATTATCGTCAAATCACTGCACCCTCCAAATGGATAGAATGTGAATAGGAAGTTCATTGTGATTGGTACACATGGGATCACCTCTCAAGATGTGGTACTTGGGCTCAAGGTTAACCTCCAAATAAGGTAGGATTCCTCTTCCTAAACTAAGTGGTGTACTATTTCTAATGCAATGAAATGGTTATCTAGACCTATACTAAAATTTCATGGGTTTTGGGGAAAGATATTTGAAAAAATGAAACTATACTATGGATGGTGATGCACCAAATAAAGGGTGTTTTCAGACTCAATAAGGGTTAATTTGAAGAGGGTGTATCCACCACAAGTCAACTTCACCTGCTGCAACCTAGAGATGATACAAAATATCACAAACTAGGAAGCATATGTTCCCTTTGTTAAAATTGGATTATTCATAACATCTAGAGAAAATTTGATTGAAAACACAATCAATCACCATAATAATATAAAATGGGCACATGTCAAACATTTATTTCACTTATAATAGTCAATGATAATACGGATTTTATAATGAAGGAAGATAACCTTTTCCACAACTGATACTCAAACAATTATATCACTTTCCAACAGAATGAAATAATATATTCTGAAATAAAGGTGAGTTAACCACTTATACTAAGGAATTATGCATCCACAAAGCATACATTGATCAACCATTAACACAATAAATCAGATTCTTCATAGCAAAATATCATACTTTGAATGTAATTGAAAGGTTTTTTTAAAATAGTCAAAGCACTCTTCCAAGCTTGAAGAGAAACTTCTCAAAAATGATCTACCTCTACCTAAAGACATCATGCACTTAACTATTTATAAGTTCCTTAGGTTGAGCCATTATAGTTGGGCCTTAACCAAAAAATTACTAAAAATAGAAATTTCATTAAGTTCTAGGGAACATGCTCCCATAAAAATAGAAAATTTTGTTGCAAGGGTTTGACTCAGTCAACCCTATAACTTTGACTGATCCAGAGCTTGGATCCATCCTTCCATGGCCGCTTAGATTTGTTGGGTTTAGAAACATCTTCTCTAGTTCCACTTTTCTCTTGTTCCTTCTCCCAAGCAGCCATCTGATGCTTTTACTCAATGAAATGCTTAATAATTCCCTAAATTTCTCCATCCTCTAGCCCACATACATAGTGATTAACCACATCTGTCATCTCAATCTCTCTTGCTACTTTGGTTGGAACTCTTTTGAGTTTACTTACTACCTTTTTTAGTTGACCAATGAAATTTTGCATGAAACCAACATGTCAATGGAGTCACTGCAGAAGGTTCTAGTTACCTCGTCGTCCCTTTTACCAAATCCTTGAAATTCAACTTGATCTGATCTTCAAGAAGAGCATCGATGTTTTCATTGAAGAAATTACAATTGATATTATCAAACTCCTCTGAAATTTCGTTCAGAGCATCCATTATCTCTACATGCTTGTCATCCAATTTCTTAATTAGATCCTGCAAAACTTGGGACCGGAACTCCATAGCTTTTTTATACTCAAACAATTTAGAGGCATCATCTATTACATCCTCCTAGAGAAGAAAATCAAGATATTCTTCTCTAATTTCACTCCATGTAGTCAAATTCAAGTTCAAGTTATTATTATCTTTGAGAAGGCTTCATCCATTCTACGAATTGAGGCTCTTTCATCTGTAAATCATTGTATATTTCAATTGCTTCTTTTATCAAAGGATTGGCTTCTTGCAGTATACGCTCCATCCATCCATTTACCAATCTTCCCTTTTGTTTGATCTTCTCAATCTCATGATAGGAAATGTCATCCAGAGTGGAAGAAACCATTAGTGTAGTGGTGGTTGAAACCTCAGTAGATGGAGAAGGTTGTGTCACTTTTCTCAATAATGTAGTGAGTTGCTCAACCTTTACTTTTAGCTCATCCTTAGAAGCCTTATCCTTATCATATTTCTCTAACAGATTCCCAAGAGCATTCTACACATCCTATTTGGCCTCTTAATGTGTTGCTTTTTCCTAATGAAAATCTAGAAATTTAGTAGTAGTTAGTTGTTGTAATGGTTTCCTTGGTTTTCCCTTCAATGGGAGTAGCAACTTCTATGACCCTTTCTCTAGATTGATTCACTGATAAGATGGAGACAATATTTGGTCACTTGGCATGTCTTTTAGGAGTGGGTTCCAACACACTCAGGTCTATAACATCCACCAGAGGCACCTTCTTCTTCTTGTTTTCAGAGTCTGGTGAAACAACCATTCTGGAATGGCTGATGTTGATGGGAGTGGAACAACTGATTTAGGTACTAAAGCAAATACAAGAGCATTAGTAACATTAGTTGGCACTGGAATGAGGTGGAAATAATGGATGGGTGGATGTGAGGATAACCATAGGAGTGGATACAATGGGATTAGAAGATGAGATGGAAGGAAATGAAAGTGTTAGGGATTAAAGTAGAAATGGGTGACACAATCCTTCCCATAATGAGAGAACTGGGAGAGATGAGAACACTTGGGCCATGGAAGGAGATGGAAAAGAAGAAATTATTGTAGAAGTGGAAGGAAATGATGGAGGAAGTGATAATGGAAGAGAAAGAGGAGATGATAGGTCTTGTGAGACACTTGGAGAATCAGTAACTTCAACTATTTCTAACATTGGTATTGTTGGAGACATGGCTTTAGAAGTAGGAGCCTTGGAGAGAGATGAGCTACCAACAATGAATGAAATATTTTTAGGGATTGTATGGGCCCTTTGGATGGACCTTTTTCCTTTGTGGGTGTTGGTAGACTCATGGTTGATGGGGTTTCTGTATTTGTAGGTTGATCTAACCCTTTGGGTGAGATTCCCAAGGTAACCAACCAACTATAGGTTCTCTGTAGAATGGGCCCTGCCCTTTCCTTAGTATTGCAACATTCTTCTACATACCAATCAATCCATGGCAATGGTTGATTGGAAACATTATTATTTTTATATGTTGCATCCAAAACTTCCTCTTCATCATTCATCTCCTTTGGAATCTCTACGATACCAAATTTTTGAACCTCATCCAGAGTTAGCCTCTCATAATCTCTTTGTTGGATGATGAACTCATCTCAAAATGAATCCAAATATCTTCCAACTGGGGCACATGGGAACTAGATAGACATGTTTCACTAAATTTACCCCAGTAGTCAAAATTGGTCTAAGGATGGAAGGTCCACAAAGTTACTTCTAACATTTCTGCATCTATGTTCTTTCACCTTATGAATATTTGCAAAAGTGTATCTACCAATTGAAATGGGGAATTGAACTCCCACCTTGTGTCCATTTATTTGAATCTTATGATAGTCCAAAATTTCTGAACCAACTCTAGCAAAACCCACTTATCGGTGGGGCATCTTGGTAGCTTACTGGGAGCACCTACAAAACTAGGAATTCGAATGTATGTAAATGTAGGGAACTATAGGTAAATAGCTCCCCACTCATGTACTTATTTGAAGGCTTCATCAGAAATCCTTCGATTGTATAAATCTTTATCAAAATGATAAAGAATGACAACAAAGAAGGCATCATTAATCCTGCAGAAGTGTCTACTCCCTCGTCCAGTGTGAGCTGAGGATAAAAATCATAGATTTGTGAAGCACTTTGAATACCTTTGGTGTTAATTAGTGAAATATCTAGCATAGAGCATACATAGACCAAGAAAGAAGTCATGTAGAAACTCTTGGAGGACAACACCTTGCTTAACTGAAAGCAAATGGAGCTACTAATATGCTCCCCCATCTAATAAATTCCTTGTCTTTCTTGATGGTAGCAATATACAGGAACATCCATTCCTAAAATTCCTTTACAGAGGAAGGCCTGAAACCCTACTCAAGTAACACAATAATATCATTGACTTCTTGAATGAAGTCTAACCGATACATGGTCTTGGGTAGTTTGGTGACACTCTTGGCTAGATAACTCTTCAACATGAATTTTGTGCATAACTCAGTCTCTTTGTCCCAATGTTCTACTAATTTTGGTGAAATTTTTACATAATCCTTTATGTCTAGGAGTTTGAAAAAATCCTCAAAGAAATATGGGTCCAAACAAATACAATCTTTCCATCAACATCCTTTATAGTCCTTAATTTTTTGTCAAAGTGAGTTGTTGCAGCTAAGAAGAACTTAGGGAAATGCATGGACAGGAAAGCCAACAACTATAACAAGTCCATTGTCATATATGGCTTGCATCCAAGATTTCTTGTTTGGGGCTTTCACCCTTACCCAGAAGTATGGAAAATCAATTTGCTCGAGATCAGTGTCTCCTATACTCCCCAAGTCTAAGGACAGAAAAGAATGAGGAGCAACTCCGAGGAATGTATACTTCATCTTTTCTTACCTTTGGCTATAAAATTTGAAATTAAGATTTGAATTTCAGAATCCGAAGGCCTGAAAAAAATCTAAAACTCCTAAAAAATAATTTAACTGAAACGAAAACCCAAAAAGTTCTGAAACTTTGAAAATATTAAAACTAAAATGAAAAGTTCGAAATGAAAAAGTTCGAAACTGAAAAAAATTCTGAAACCTAAACACCTCAAAACTTCTAAATAGAAAGTTCTAAAATTCTAAAATGAAAATTTCTAAAACCATGTGATGGAAAGGCACAACTTCCAAAAAACAAGAACCTCCAAATAGTCGAATCTCAGAACTCTGAAACCATAAACTTCTAAACTCTGAAAAGTGAGAAGTTTTGAAAACATAGACTTTATCAAAGGCACAGAAAGCAAGTAAAAATCTTGAGAGGATCTTGAGTATTGTGATGAAATCTACATGGATGGATTCTGTAAAAATTGGATTTTGCAACCGTTGAGGTTAAAAACACCTTCAGAGAAAACATGTGAGCAATGAGGTTTCATCTCCAAAATAAACAAAGGAAGAACAAAAGGAAAATGAACAAGGAAAAACAAACCAAGAAGATCTTAAACAAAAATAAATAACCTAAATAAAATACCTTGAAAATGATCATGAAAGTACAAGATACATTAAAAATCAAAGATCATGTCAAAGCAAAATGTCAGGTGAAAATGATAGGTAAAATGTGAGTTTAAATAGAAAAAACCCAACATTAATGCCCAAAATTTGACACATATGGAAGTAGGTAAGAATTAAATGAAAAGAACCCCAAAAGTCTGAAACCCAAAAGTTTGAAATTCCAAAATTTTAGAATTTCGAGTTTCAAAGTTTGAAAATTAGGAGGTGAAAATCGTGAAAAGGTGATGAAAAACTCCAAAACCTAAAAGTTTCAAGAAGTTTGAAACTTTGAAAATTCATACTTTCAGACTTCAGAAGTCTGAAAAGAAAAATAAAAAAATGGATGGAAATTTTCCAAAACCCGAAAGTCCAAAGTTTTGAAATTTTAAATTTTGGATTTTTGGAGTTTTGGAGTTTCGAAAAAAAGAAGAAGGATTACCAAAAAAATGTGACAATGTGGGATTCAAAACTGAAAGTTTGAAGTTCTAAAATTTTAGAACTTCATAGTTTCAACTTTAGAACTCTAAGTTGAAAAATGCAAATCACCAAAGGAGAACTCCGAATTTTGAAAGTCTAAAATTTCAGACTTTTGGGTTTTTGGAGTTTGGAACTCTGAAATCACAATTTCGATTCTTTTCTATTAAATATCGAAAGGTAAAATTCCTAAAAATCTGAAGTCTAAAATTTTGGATTTTCAGAATTCAGAGAATTTCCAAATTGTTAAACACTTTACATGATGGATTT
Source organism: Taxus wallichiana var. yunnanensis (assembly GCA_018340775.1). Taxonomy (NCBI): domain Eukaryota; kingdom Viridiplantae; phylum Streptophyta; class Pinopsida; order Cupressales; family Taxaceae; genus Taxus; species Taxus wallichiana. The sequence goes on along the minus strand of CM031239.1, from coordinate 18,328,345 downwards.
CAAAAATTTTTTGTTTTGATCGATTTTAACATTTGTTTCTCAAGGTAGATTTAAAAGTTAACATTTTGGTGACCTCTAGGGAATGCTTTCCTACTAATTTTGGACCAGTAGCCTTATACAATCCATTGGAAAAGGAGTCTTGGAAGAAAAACTACATTCAGAGTGCACACAAAAAAAAAAAAAAAGAAAAAATGAAAACAAAACAATGTGCAAAGAACTTGGAGAGAAAGATAAAAAAGAACATTGTACATGGTGAAACAATCTCAAAAGAAAGCTTTGAGATGTATCCCATTCATGTGAATGGTAAATTCTTCTCCATTGAGTTTGGATAGATGAAATGAATTTTCACCTCTTTGTAACTCGTGATGATATATGGTCCACTCTAGAGAGCATAAAACTTGGCATGCCTGCTATGTTTGGCTCTATCTTCGTCCCATTTGAGAACCAAATCTCCCTCTTAAAAATGCCTATTAGAAGCTTTCTTGTCAAAGGATTTCTTAACCTATGAGCCTGATGTTGTCCTAAAGTTTTCATAGTTGTGTTTTGCACTTCTTCCAAATCCATGAGTTTAGCAAACCTCACTGTCAAGAGTCATTTTCCATAACTTCAAGCTGATGAGCCAACTCCAAAGAAGGTAATTCCAAGGAGAGTGGGAGCTTTGCCTCCCTTCCATATACAATCATGAAAGGTGAATTTCCGATGGCTCTTTTAGGTGTGATTCGATCTTCCCATAAGGTAGTCTTAAGTTGTGTATGTCAGGTCCTTTTGTTAGCCTCCATTATGCGTTTGATAATTCTTATGAGGTTCTTATTGGTGGACTCGGCCAACCCATTCCCTTGTGGATAGTAATTGGATGAAGTCTTGAGGTAGACCTCATTCTTAACTACCCATTCACTTAACTTTAAACTGAGAAAATCCATTACATTATCATAAATGACCGTAAATGGGACACCGAACCTTATGATTATATTTTCCAAGAAATCGAGGACTACCTTTTCGTTACTTTATTTCAATGTTGTTGCCTCTATCCATCGAGTGAAGTAGTCTATTACAGTAAGAACCCATTTATGTCTATCACTAGATGGAGGATTAATCATCCGATGAAATCTAACCCCATTGAATGAAAGGTTGATCCACCTGAATTGGATGAAAGGGAAGAGCTGTCATCTTCTATTTTCCTATGAAAAGGGCACATTCTTTACATTTCCTCACCAGAGATGTGCATATTTGAACAAATTTGGCCAATAATAACCAGCCCACATAATTTTGGTAGCAGTTGTTCATGTGAGTAATGCCCCCTGGACAAGCCATTGTGGAATTATTCTAATATCTTATTCATCTACTCTCATGTGATGTAATGAAGAAGAACACCATTCAAATATTTTTAGAAAATAATATTATCCACCAAGACATATGGAATGGCTGGAGATAGAAAGTACATCTTTGGACTTTATCCATGTTTGAAGGATATGCCCTCGAGAGGAGGAAATTTTGCATCTTTTTCAACCAATCAAATTGACCATCACCTTCATCAATATTCAAGAGTGTAACATCTTTGATCTCCATATCTATAGCTAGCTATTGACATAAACCCTTACCTATGACAAGTTTAGTGACTTTAATGTGTATGTCATACTCCATTACTTTTGTGATCCATCCAAAGCATGTTTCTTGTTCATCTCTTTATTCAACAAAAATTCCTTGACACCAAGATGAGAGACCATCAGATGAATTTTGTTGTTAGAAAACATGTGCTTAAATTTCTTTAGAGCTCGAATGACTACAAAGACTTGTTTCTCAACAAAGGAATATTTGAGCTCATATTATTTGAGAGATTGATGAAGAAGGCAATTGGTTGCTCCATCAGATCATCATTTTGTTGGGTGAGAATCCCTGAAATACTTTCCTAACCTGTGAAAGCATAGAGAATAAAATATTTATCAAACCTGGGGTTTACCAATGTGGGAGCTTGGGAAATGGCCATTTTGATAGCCTTGAAGCTCTCCTTCCTTCCTTCGTCCATGAGAATGGAATGTTCTTCTTCAGCATGGTTGTTAGTGGTTTAGCCAATGTTACAAATTGAGGAATGAATCTCTCGTACAAAATTTATGGTTCCCGGAAAATATAGAGAACTTTCTTGTGACTTGGGAGAGATAAGGACATAATTGAATGAATCTTGGTTGATCGATAGATAGTCCTTCCATTGAAACAAAATTTCCCAATAACTTTCTTTCTTGCAGTGTAAAAATTCACTTTGGGTTAAGAGAAACCCCAAATTCTCTACATTTTGAAAAACATTTCCTTAGATGTGTGATATGATCTTCGACATGCTTGGAATATACAATTATATCATCAAGGTAAACCAGGATGATATCATTGATTAGTCCTTTAAATTCCATGTCCATGGCTCTTTGGAAAGTATCCCCTACATTGGACAATCCAAATGGCATTTTGTTGTAAGCATATGTGCCCCACTTAGTAGTGAAAGTCATTTTGAATTGGTCAGATTCTTGGACTAGAATCTGATTGTATCCGAATATCCATTGAGCAAGGAAAACATTTGAGCTCCTACCACCATTTGAAGGATTTTCTCCATTGATGGAAGAGGATAGTGGTCTTTTAATGAGGCACGGTTTAAATCCCTGAAATCCACACAACCAGATCTCTGTTCTTCTTCCTTACATGCACTAGATTGGCTACCCATGAGGAATGCTTGATGGGGAAAATTATACAGGCCTTGATGAGTTTGGTTAGCTCCTTTCTCATCAGTGGCTCAATCTTGGGATTAATTGGCCTTTTTTTGGTGAACTAGCTTAGAATTTGGATCAGTTCAATGGTATGTTGTGCTAGACCTGATCAAAACCACGTAGGTCTTTGTAGCTCCATGTAAAAATATCATGATATTCTTGACACAGTTCAATGAAATATTTCTTCTCTTGAGCAATACATACTTTACCAATCTTTAAAAAAATTCACTTGCCACCTCGACTTCTTTGAAATCCTCTTCCTTGACCACCATGTTTTGCTTTTGTCATTTGGTCTAATCATCTGAATTGAAGATGGATTCAAGAGTAACTAAGCCTTTTAGTAGCTTGTTTCCTTCAACTGTATAATTTGATCACCATATGAGTTTTGTAGTTTCTCTTGGTGTTTGGCAGCAAATTCCACTTCTTCTTGTAGGAAAAGAATGATTTTTTTATCACTATCAAACACTTTCTAGCTACTTAAATTATCTAGTACTATGGGATGGACCACCATTTTGACAATTTTCTACCTTTCTTTCATGATATCCATAGGTATGTCATACTACGAGCCAATTGTAGCAAGCCTATCAACATCCTGGTTTTACTTTCTAGGAACCGCATGAATTCCAAAAGCTTAAAATTCTATCAAGTCCCAAACTTGATTCTTATATGATCTTAAGAGATCATTTTTGATGTTTGTGGGTTGTCACTTGATGCACAACCAACTCACTATCTCCAAAGAAAATTAGTCAAATCCTTGATTCCTCTCTTTTGAGCTAGTTGAATCCCTTGTATGAGGGCCTCATATTTGGCAACATTATTGGTGCAACTAAATTACAACTAAAAATATGAGAAGTATTTATCTCCTTCTAGAGAAATCAACATAACTCCTACACTGGATCCATTTTTACTTCTTGAACCATCAAAGAACAATTTCCATAGTCCCTCAAAATTGTTTGATGTTTTAACCAATTGAGGTATGATCGTACCTTCTTCATGAATGTAATATGTACCCAATCTAATTTCCTCCAAAAATAGTAGACCAAATTCTTCATCCGCCAATAAATCAGCATAGGGATCATATTGATGGTCTATACTTACCTCATCAAACACCGTATCAAGAACTTCCTCTATGAGATTAGTTGGTTCATGATCAACATCCTCCTCTTCTGGGTCACAAATGGCATAATTCCCATTTATGGGTTTAGTAGTGTAAGGCTCCACATGATTATGGAAAATTGGCTCTACCCTTATAGTCACCTTCATCCCATACCGAGTTATAAGAATCATATGTGACCAATCTGATGACAAATAACCACCCATCTTAGTAGTGAAATCTCGTGATAAACAAATGGTGAAGAGAGGAAGGAAGGTCAATAATGGATATATCTTGTGTGAATGACAAGATGGGACATGCATGGATGGTAAGTTGGAGTCCCTTAATGACTCGACATTTTGGAATGATGTACCATCTAACTAGAAAAATCATTTTGAGATTGGAGCATAAGGTATTCCCAATACGTTTGTAATCTGTTTGGGTAAAATATAACTACGGCTCAGAATTGATCATACAATTATGAACCAAATGATCACCAATTATCAGGGAGATGTAGAATGGTGGTGATTTGTTAGCCTTAATAATTCCTTTTCCTTACGGTTGACACAAACTTATTTATTATTGTTCCATGACCCAATGATTTATCAGTTGTACCAAAATTGTTCAAAGCCTCGCACAACAAACTCCATTGAGAAGGAATTGAGAGTGCATCCCACATCATAACGCTTAGGTTGGTCTTCTTCATTTGTTCCACAATGTTGAATGGAATTTCCCCACTTTCTAATAACTTTTTGAGCATTAGAGTCCTCTTTTGAAAAATGTCTATTAGGTATTATAATACCTTAAGACCATTCTTTCCTTTTAGCTTGATTAGCAGATGTCTCGGGTGGTTTCTTTCTCGTATCTATATCAACCGATGCTTATGTTTGTGCTTGAGTTTGTGAAGTAGATTCCTGGTTAGTTTTGGAAGGTTAATAATCTATGGCTCTTTTTTTAGAACTTGTATTCGCCACTATAGGGGAGGCATCAGTATTCAAACCACAAAAATTTTCTACTTTCCAATTTAGTAGTGTAGTTTCATCAGAAGGTTTGTCTTGGCTCTCTGGTATAGCTGATCCGACTAATGACTAATGGGGCGGATATACATGTACCATAAGATCTTGACTGAAAAATACATTTGGGAAAAGATTTTAGTTGTGAGGATGAGAATATGGGTAGCACCATTCATAATCTTGGACGAGATTATTTGGATAGGTATTATGGCTCTAGATGAACTAGAAATGAAGGGTTCCAAATTTCAAATGCTTCGCATTTATAGCTTGGTTTGTGGCATGGTTTAGGATTGATTACTTCCTTGAAAAGGGGGATGACCCGTTTGGTATTGGGATTGGAATGGGTGAGCATATTGGGATTGTTACCTTTTAATCGCCATGAGCTCATTACCGAAAGTCTGCAACATCGATTTGAACTCAACCAAATCATTTGAAGAAATAGATGTAGGCATAGTTGATTGATTGGAAGTTGTTAGAACAGGATCCAATCGGATTGGATGTATTCTTGCAATTTTTGCAAAAAGAGACATAGGAGGCCTAGGAGAAATTTTACCTGCCTAAATTAAGGAATTTTCAGCCCTTATAGTGATCTTATAGACATCAGGAACTATAGTTCCCCCCATAGATTGAACCATAACTGTTATATCATTATTTAAGGCCCGTAAATAATACAAGAATGCATTGTTTGGAGATGGCCTTACGAGTGTTGGGATTTTGTTCCAAGTTTTTTCAAAATAGAAAATTAAAGTCACTCATATATTCTTGAGGGCTCATTTTATGGTAGTGAGTTGTTCCATAAGTGATAGGTGATCACTTTTTTCCTCAAACTACTTGCAGATATTTGTGCCTAACTCGTTCCAAGTAGTAATGGAACCAATAGTTAAGCTTCAAAACCATAAGAGTGCTTTACCTTTAAATGACGTACAAGAATTTGACTGCCACATTATCCTCCGTAATACTATGCACTACACAAATACTAGCCACATCCAAAATGTGCTCCTAGGGAGTAACATTGGTTTCGCTAGTATAAAATGGTAAACTTTTTAAAGCAGCTATAGGTATAACATCTCTTTAGGCTAATAGCAAGGGCTATTGGCAGCATTAAAGGAGGACAAAAATTGGTTGTCATGGAAACCAAGGTTCTATTGTTCCTTAGTGGAGGAAATCTTATGTCAAGAGGAGCTGAATGACCTCTACAGGGTAAAGTTACAACTGGTGATGTTGAAATGCCTCTTCATCTTCTCTTTAGAGGAGACAAGGAAAGTTCGATATGCTGATAATTCCCTTGCTTTGAAGAATCTCTTATCTAAACTCTTTGCATAATTTAATGCACTGATATTCGAAGTCTAGAGATATAGAGTCGTCAGGTACTTTGACTTGTGTAAGTGAGAAGAGAAGCACCAACTCTTTGTCCCATTAAGCATGCCATAAACTATTATCACCAAATCACTTGCACCCTCCGAATGGCCAAAATGTGAACATGATTTTTAGTGTGATTAGGACACATGGGATCAACTCTCAAGCTTTGGGACTTGGGCTCGAGGTGAACCTCTGGAGAAGTCCAACTTCCTCTTCCTAAACTAAGTGTTGTACTATTTCTAATTCAATGAAATGGTTATCACAACCCATGATAACATTTCATGGGTTTTAGGTAAAGAGATCTGTAGAAATGAAACTATACTAGGGATGGTAATGCACCAAATAAAGGGTGTTTCTAGACTCAGGAAGGGTTAATTTGAAGAGGGTGTGTCCACCACAAGTCAACTTCACATGTTACAACTTAGAGATGATAAAAATATCACAAACTAGGAAGCATATGTTCCCTTTGTTAAACTCGGATTATTCATAACAGATAGAGATATTTTATTGAAAACACAATCAATCACCATGATAATATAAAATAGGCACATTTCAAACATCTATTTCACTTATGACAGTTCAATGATAATATGGCTTTTATAACAGAAGGAAATATAACCTTTTCCACAATTGATACTCCAACAATTATATCACTTTCCAAAAGAATGAAATAAGATATTCTAAAATAAAGGTGAGTCAACCATTGATACTAAGGAATTATGCATCCACAAAGCATACATTGATCAATCATTAACACAATAAATCAAATTCTTCATAGAAAAATATCACGCTGAATGTAATTGAAAGGTTTTAAAATAGTCAAAGCACTCTTCCAAGCTTGAAGAGAAACTTCTAAAAAATGATCTACCTCTACCTAAAGACATCATGCACTTAACTATTTATAAGTTCCTTACATTGAGTGATTACGGTTGAGTCTTTACCAACAAATTACTAAAAATAAATTTTCATTAAGTTCTAGGGAACATGCTCCTATAAAATAGGAAAGTTAGTTGCAAGGGTTTGAATTAATCAACCCCTACAACTTTGACTAATCTAGAGCTTGGATTTTTCATTCCATGGTTGCTTAGCTTTGGTTAGGTTTAGCAACATCTTCTCTAGTTCCACTTTTGACTTGTTCCTGCTCCCAAGTAGCCATCTGATGCTTGTACTTGATGAAACGCTTGATAATTCCCTAAATTTCTCCATCCTCTAGCCCACACATGTAGTGATTAACCACATCTATTATTTCAATCTCTCTTACTACTTTGGCTGGAAATCTTTTGAGTTTACTTACTACCTTTTTCATTCGACCAATGAAATTTTGCACCAAACCAACATGTCAATGAAGTCACTGTAAAGGTTCTAGTTACCTCGTCATCCCTTTTACCAAATCCTTGAAATTCAACTTGATCTGATCTTTAGGAAGAGCATCGATGTTCTCATTGAAGAAATTACAATTGATATTATCAAACTCCTCTAAAATTTCCTTGAGGATCCATTATCTCTACATGTTTTTCTTCTAGTTTCTTAATTAGATCCTGCAAAACCTAGGACCGGAACTTCATAGCTTTTTTATACTTGTAAAACTTAGAGGAATCATTTATTACATCCTCCTGGAGAATTAAGTCCGTATCTTCTTCTCTAATTTCACTCCATGTATTCAAATTCAAGTTCAAGTTATTATTATCTTTAGAGAAGGCTTCATCCATTCTATGAATTGAGGCTCTTTCAATCTGCAAATCATTGTATATGTCAACTATTTATTTTATCAAAGGATTAGCTTCTTGCAATATACTCTCCATCCATCCATTTACTGATCTTCCATTTTTCCAATCTTCTCAATCTCATGATAGGAAATGTCATCCAGAGTGGAAGAAACAGTTAAATGGTGGTTGAAACCTTAGTAGATGGAAAAGGTTATGTCACTTTTCTCAATAATGCAATGAGTTGCTCAACCTTTACTTTTAGGGTATCCTTAGAAGCATTATCCTTATCATATTTTTCTAATAGATTCCCAAGAGTAGTCTGCACATCCTTTTTGGCCCCTTCATGGGTTGTTTTTCCTAGTGAAAATCTATAAATTTGGTAGTTAACTACTGTAATGGTTTCCTTGGTTTTCCCTTCAACGGGAGTAAAAAATTATATGACCATTTCACTCATAAGCTAGAGACAATATTTGGTTGCTTGGCCTGTATTTTAGGAGTGGGTTCCAACACACTTAGGTCTATAACATCCACCAAAGGCACCTTCTTCTTCTATTTTGAAGTCTGCGGAGAAACACCCACTCTCTGGAATGGTGATCTTTGATGGGATTGGAACAACTAATTCAGTACCTGAAGAAAATACAAGAGCACTAGTAACATTAGTTGGCACTGGAATGGAGGTGGAAATAATGGATGGGGTGGATGTGAGGACAGCCATAGGAGTGGATATAATGGGATTAGAAGATGAGATGGAAGGAAATGAAAGTGTTAGAGGGATTAAAGTAGAAATGGGTGACCCAATCATTTCCCCTACTGAGAGAACTAGGAGAGATGAGAACACTTGGGCCATATGGAAGGAGATGGAAAAGAATAAATGATTATAGAAGTGGAAGGAAATGATAGGAAGTGACAATGGAAGAGAAATAGGAGATGACAGTTTCGTGAGACACTTGGAGAATCAATAACTTCAACTATTTCTGACATTGGTATTGTTGGAGACATAGCCTTGGAAGTAGGAGCCTTAGAGAGAGAGGAGCTACCAACAACAAATGAAATATTTTTAGGGACTGTATGGGCCCTTTGGATGGACCTTTTCCCTTTGTAGGTGTTGGTAGACTCATGGTTGATGGGGATTCTATATTTGTAGGTTGATCTAACCCTTTGGGTGAGATTCCCAAGGTAACCAACCAACTATAGGTTCTCTGTAGAATGGACCCCACCATTTCCTTGGTATTGTAACATTATTCCACATACCAATCAATCCATGGTAATGGTTGATTGGAAACATTATTATTTTTATATGTTGCATCCGAAACTTCCTCTATTCATATCCTTTGGAATCTCTGTTATACCAAATTGCCGAACCTCATCCAGAGTTATCCTCTCATAATATATTTTTCGGATGATGAATTCATCTCAAAAATGAATCCAAATGTCTTCCAACTGGGGCACATGGGAACTAGACAGACCTGTTTCACTAAATTTACCCCAATAGTTCAAAACTGGTGAGGATGGAAGGTCCACAAAGTTACTTCTAACATTTTGCATCTGTTCTTCACCTTATAAATATTTGGACAAGTGTATCTACCAATTGAAATAGGGAATTGAACTCCCACCTTGTGTCATTTATTTTGAATCTTATGATATTCCAGCAATTACCGAACCAACTCTAGCAAAACCCACTTGTCGGTGGGGCATCTTGATAGCTTATTGGGAGCACCTATAAAACCAGGAATCCAAATGTATGTAAATGTAGGGAACTATAGGTAAATATCTCCCCACTCACACACTTCTTTGAAGGCTTCATCAAAAATCCTTTGATTGTATAAATCTTTATCAAAATGATAAATAATGACAATGTAAAGAAGGCATCATTAATCCTACAAAAATTTTACTCCCCTCGTCGGTGTGAGTTGAGGATAAAAATCATAGATTTGTGAAGCACTTGAATACCTTTGGTGTTTAATCTAGTGAAATCTCCCATAGTAGATGCAGCATAGACCAAGAAAGAAGTCATGTAGAAACTCTTGGAGGACAATACCTTGCTTAAATGAAAAAAATGGAGATATTAATATGCTTCCCCATCTAATAAACTCCTTGTAATTCTTGATGGGAGAAATATACACAAACATACATTCCTGAAATTCCTTTACTGAGAGGCAAGGCCTAAAACCCTATTCAGCAACACAATAGTGTCGTTGACTTCTGAATGAATTCTAACCGATACATGGTATTGGGTAGTTTGGTGACATTTTGGTAGATAACTCTTCCACATGAATTTTTACATAGCTCAATCTCTTTGTCCCGGTGTTCTACTTCCAATTCGGTGAAATTGTTACATAATCCTCGATGTCTGGGATTTTGAACAAATCCTCAAAGAAATTTGGCTCCAAATGAATTACAATCTTGCCATCAAGCATCCTTTACTGATCATTGATTCTTCAAAGTGAGCTTCTATAGCTAAGATGAACTCGGGTAAATGAATGGACTGAGAAATCCAATAGGTATAACAAGTCCACTATCGTATATGGCTTGCATCTAGGATTTCTTGTTTGGGGCTTTCACCCTTGCCCAGAAGTCTAGGAGATCAATCTGCCCGAGATCAGTGTCTCCTATACTCCCCAAGTCTAAGGACAAACAAGAATGAGGAGAAACTCTGAGGAATGTATACTTCATCTTTTCTTTACCTCTAGCTATAGAAATTGATATTAAGCTTTGAATTTCAGAATATGAAGACCTTCAAAAACTCTAAAACTATGAAATGAAAACTTTTGAAACTTTGAAATTTTCTGAAATTCGAAATGAAAAGTTCAAGCAAAAAGTTCGAAACTATATGAAACCCAAACACCACAGAAATCCAAAATAGAAATTTCTAAAATTTTGAAATTAAAAGTTTTAAAACCATGTGATGGAAAGGCACAAATTCCAAAAACAAGAACCATCGAACATTCGAATCTCTCGAACTCGAAGCCATAAAATTGAACTCCAAAAAGTGAGAAGTTTCGAAACACATAATTTGTCAAAGGCATAAAAAGAAAGTAAAATGATTAAGAGGATCTTGAGGATTGTGATGAAATTTTCACTGGATGCCTGTAAAAAATTAGATTGTGCAACCGTTGAGGTCAAAAACACCGTCAAAGAAAACATGGTGGGAAATGAGGATTTCATCTCCAAAACAGACATATGAAGAGAAAAAGGAAAATGAATAAGGAAAAACAAACCAAAAAGATCTTAAATAAAAAATAAATAATCTAAATAAGATACCTCAAAAATGACATGACAAAAGTACAAGATTCGGTAAAAAATCATATTGTTAAAGCAAAATGTCAAGTGAAAATGACAGGTAAAAATGTGATTTTAAATAGAAAAACCTAACATTAATGCTCAGAATTTAACACGTATGGAAGTTGGTAGAATTAAATGAACAAGGAACCCTAAAAGTCTTAAACCTGAAAGTCCAAAATTCTAAAATTTCAGACTTTCAGGTTTCAGAGTTTTGGAAAAAAAAAAAAAAGGAGGTGAAAATCATGAAAAAGAGATGAAAAACTCTGCAACCCGAGAGTCCAAAGTTCTAAAACTTTGAAACTTCAAACTTTCGGACTTCGGAAGTCCAAAAGCAAAAGATCAAAAAATGGATGGAAAAGTTCCGAAACTCGAAAGTCTAAAGTTCTAAAATTTCATACTTTTGGGTTTGGAGTTTGAGAAAAAAGAAGAACATTTTCGAAAAGGCAATGTGGGGTTCTGAAACCCGAAAGTCCAAAGTTCCAAAATTTCGAAACATTGGAGTTTCGGACTATGAAACTCCAAGTTGAAAAAATGCAAATCACCAAAAGAGAACTCGAATTACGAAAGTCTAAAAGTCTAGAATTTTAGACCTTCAGTTTTCGAGTTTGGAACTTTGAAATCACAATTTCAATTCTTTGCTATTAAATCTCCGAAAGGGAAAATTCCCAAAATCTGAAGTCCGAACTTTCATATTTTCAAAATTTTGATAATTTCCAAATTTTTAAACACTTCGCATGATGGATTTCAAAAATATATTTTGATCAATTTTAACATATGTTTCTTAAGGTAGATTCAAAAGGTTAACGGGTGCTTTTACCATTCATCCTTGGAAGCTAGATAAAGAAAAGAAATTTGGTATTTTTATATGATAATAAATATGAAACTAGATCTTAAATCAAGTGTAGACACCTAAATCTGACTACGTAATTTTAATACTAAAATTACACTATTTATCCTCTTTCCAGACATTTTGGTATAATCGGTTATTTCACACTAATTAGCTAGCATTCCCCATCATTTCAGTCAATTAACAACACTTCATTAATTAACTAGCCTTCCCTTTATCATGTATGCCAATTAACGAAAATTCGTTAGTTATAATCCTCATTTCATTAATTAATTAACTATTATTAGTTAATTAAGACTTTTAACCTTCTACTATGTAATCAATAAACCCTCCTATTGTTTGAATTCCCTTTAAAACCCTTAAAATTCTACCAATTTCCTTCTAAATCATCTCCAAATGGATTTTTAATCCTATTTTGGTCTATTAATTAATCCTACTTGATTCATTAAATCATCTCTAGCTCCCATGAGTTGCTAATTACTAATTAATATCTTATAATCATGTTTATACCTTTATAATTCTACTTTACCTTTATCCCACATTCACTAGATTGCAAGCTTCTCCCAAAATAGAAAGCTATATAAATAATCTAGTACCTTTCTTCTAATCTTACACCTTTACAACATGTGCATATGATAAGAGCATTTCAACTTTGAAAATCTTTTTGATCAAAAATCCATTTCTATCCTCTACTTACAAAGAGTAGTAAGAGAAGAACCATACATGGCAAAGCCATATTCGTGAGATATCTTCCTCTTTCATGAAGATATCTTCCTTTGATCACACATATAAATTTTTGGGTCAACAAAAAGAGTACCTACAATCTAAAATCCCATCAAAAACATCAAAGGATGGCTTAGGATTTCATGTTTTTAATGTTAGATGCATTAGTTAACTTTTCCTTTTCCATGGCTTTATCATGATGCTTAGTTAAATTAGATTTTTATTGATACTACTTGGTGTTAGTTTCTATTGATTAACTTAGCTTGGTTTCACATGCATACATATGGCATGCCCAGTGGGACACTCCTTTGTCTCATGCACATTATTTATGTTTTCTTAGTTTAGATTTCATTTTTACATGCAAAGTTCTTTCAAATTGTTGAAATTATTTTGTTTTTGGGCATGTATGATGATTATTGATAGTGTTGAGACATATTTACAATTTTTAGGAGAAAACTTGATGTAAAAATTTGATCTTGTTGAGAAAAAATTGAGCTTTTGGTTTTTTGTTCATAGGCTACGTTTTTTCTTTGTGATTTTGTTGTGATTTTGAAGCATTTTTGTTGTTCAAGGGATGCATTTCTTGTTGAATATTTGCTATCTATGGGTTGCATTTTTGTTGTGTTTTTGTATTCGTAGGTTGTTGGTATGCTTCATTTTTTCCACATTTTTTTGCATGCACTATTGTGTCAATCTTTCAATCAATTTCTCAAAATTTTAAAAAAATTCAAAACTAATTTTTAATTTCTTGTAAATTTATACATGTTTTTTATCCTAACATGCAAGTTTTTATCTAAATTAGTACTAACTTTTTAAGTAATTGTTAGAAATGATTTTTTCAAAATATTTTGGATTGTTATTTAAAAATCAATTTCTAACACTTAAATGCTTTGAGAATGTTTGTTTTTTTCCATTTTCTTAAGTTAGATCAAATGGTGTGTATGCTCTTCTCTTACACTTTCGAGCAATATTGAGAATCAAAAACAACTTTGATCTTCATTTCTAACATTTTGGTTTAATTGGAAAAATTCATCATTTAATTTGTTTAAAGAATTCATCTTTCAAAGAACTTAATTTTCATTGGTTAAAGTTTTCCCATTTTTAATTAGTTGGATCAAATGTCATGTATGCTCTTCTCTTGCGCTTTCAAGTAATCTTGAGAATCAGAAATGACCTTGATCCTCTTTCTACACATTGTGGTTTGCGTGGAAAACTACTAATCTTTTGAGTGCATGACATTTTTACTTGTCAAAGAATAAAATCAAAAGAAATACTAACTACACTATGTGCAAGTTGTCAAAGGTGTGCAAAACCACATTAAGATCAAAGATAAAAACACACCATTCACTCACATTATATTTGCAAGTTCAGATAAGGGATTAAACCCATCCTCTTTAAACTGTGGGAAGTGCCTTGGCATAAGCCTTAAAATGCATTATGAATATTACCACAGGAAACTCAAATTAGTCAACACATTGAGGTAAATGGTTGAAAAAACGAGAAGTGCCCCACTACCTACTTGACTAGAAATTCTCATGAGGAGTGTTAAATGTTTTCTGTATGAGGCCTCATTCATTAAATTTATTGTGGGGTAATGGTCCTTTGTCTAGGATTTATTATAGAAAAGTGTACCTCTCTTAGACAAGTTATTGGCGAGTGTTGAGAATAAAAGCCTAGGGAGCCATTTGGCATTGGGGCCAACTTGACCATTATCCAATCAAGTTTTAAAGAGCCATTACAAAGCAAGACTTCCTTGGAATCAAAACCTTGTTTGTCGAATAAGGTGAGAGTCCATTGAAGTTTCTCTCGCATATATTTCATCATGAATATTACAATGTGTTGGTGAGAAAATTTGTAAGACAAATTGGTGGGTTTCTTGCCAACGTCTTTAGGACTCTAGGCCCCTCTGCTTGGGTGGTGCAGATCCACTTAGTATGCATGAATGAAATCAAATCGTTGGTGGCTTGAAAAATGGGATCCAACAGGGGCACTCCACTGACCCTGTGGAAAAATCTTGTGGTTACCTACAAGAGAGGAATTTTCTAGGAGAGTGGGAAAGGGAGTGAGAAAAAGAGAGGGGGATTAACGTTGCAAGTAGAAAATCATATTCCTACAACTGTTAACTAGAAAATTCCAACACACATATACTTAGAAGAAAACAATTCCATGCAAGTGGCAACAAGATGAGTTAATATTGAGAACTCAAAGTTTCTAAAACCTCCTCATCAAAAAAGGCATGAAACTCCTTCTTTATTTATTGACAAAATTGTACATAGTTAGAAGTAGAAGAACATAGAGAAAGAAATGGTTATCTCCTTTGTTTCTTCACAAGTAGTGATCTATCATGAGTATAACAAATTGACAACTCTTAAACAAGATTATGTCATTGCATTATATATACCAAGAATTGATTCTTCGGCTACCCCCACATGATCTTTCATTGTCTCATTTAACTCGTGAATTTTCACATTTCTAGGATCTAGGAAATTAAGTTCCTTTTTATAAATCAAATGAAATTAATGAATAAGAAAAAATATCATGATTACGGATAATGAAAAGTTAGGGTATATGAGAAGAGGAAGAATATGAGAAGAGGAAGAATGAGAGAAGAGAAAGGGAAGAATGATCTAAAGCATGAGTGGGGGGAACTCTAACTTTGATGAAGATATTTTTAATGATGATCAACACCTCCATCTTTAGTAGGATGCACATATACCTCGGATTGCCACATAAGTGTTTAGAAACACTGTTGAAATATCCCTTGATGTGAGCTTCTGGTGACCATATGAATTGTTCATGATGACCATATTTGATACTTAGTTGACCAAATTTTATAGCTCATTGAGCTTAATCCAAATAACTTATTTCAAACTACCTAGCTATTTGGCTTGCCTAGCTCACTCGCTCACACCAACTAAGATTCAGAATATGCTTTCAAGACAATCATAGAAGTTTAACTTCTCTGATTGAGTTCTAGGATCATCCCGTGACCTTGTTTTCATGATCTGATGCTTCTTTCATGTCTGTAGGACCATGAATGTCATGAATTCATGTCATTCAACCACTTACTATTTGTATCCATGCCTCATATGCTATTTTTAGTAAGTGCACTGCGGGTGTCAGATTACAATGAAACAAGTCTTGAAATTATGGGTTTTATTCAGGGGTTCCACACTCCAAATTTTGGGTAATTCCATCATCTAAGCCAGTGGTAAAATGATATTTTCATCATTGGGGAATAATATTGATAAAAATCACATCCCTCCATATCCATAAACATTAGGGACTTCATGGCACGAAAAATAGTTTACACGAAACTAGATTTTTCAATGATCGTTCCCTTTAATTTTCGTGCAATTTGACTACTAGAACTGAAGAAGTGAAGAGGTAGCTCACTAAATTTTTCACTACTATTCTTCATGTGACAGGGCATAATACTGAAGAAAACTCAGTCCTCCATATCCATAAAAAAATAGGGACTTCATGGCGTGAAAACTAGTTGACGTGAAACTAGATTTTTCAAGGATCATTTCCACCGATTTTCGCACAATTTTTCCCATTGGAACCTAGAGAAGTGGAAAGGTATATCACTTCCCTTTTGTTTTTTTGATTCATGGAATTCATTAATTGAGTCTTCAATACTCATTTATCACGAGTTTTTGATGGAGGAGAATGAAGTTATTTGTAGTTGAGAATGAGAGGGAGGCTAGGAAAAACATTTAAAACACCTGCCTAGGTCACATGGGTGACTGAAGGATTAAGAGGGAGGGGGTACATTTTCTTGCACCATCTACACCAAGGATTTGTGTACTTAGTGCACAAAATTGTTCTCCATCCTAATTTTGCCACTTGGCAAAATTTGGTTGGACAAAGCGGGGGCTAGGAAATGGAGTACATGGGCTTAGATTGCAAAAAGGGGCTTAGAGGAGATCACATTGGGATTCAGGGGCTTAAATGGAAGGGTGGAATATTTTCTTGCACCATATAAACCAAGTCCTTGGTTCACTTGGTTCACAAAAGTGCGTCAGTCTCCCATTGGTCCAAATTTTCACAAAAAATGGCTAACTCCTTCACCCTATGGAGAAACTTTTTGGACACATAAATTGAGCTCATGGACATCTTTTTGCACATTTATTTAAATGACATTGCATGTAAATTTCCTTTTAAACACAATGGTGATGGTATCATCATATTATTCTATCTAAAACTTCATGAAATTACCCCATTTTTATCAAGACCACCGGATGTCCCTTCGAAGAATGAGCTTGCATGAAAAGCTACAAGTTTTTATTAAAAATATGATTCTTCCAACTTGTAGATGATTTTCTTAAATTTACAATGAGTATTTTTTTCCTCCTAACTCCTTACATATCTCCCGTAATCTTTCATTGAAGTTCGGGTACTTGTTTTGACTTCCTTCTCCCTTAGGGTGTGATCGGGTCACATGGAGGACCAAGGGACTAAATGGGAGGGTTGAGCAGCTTTGTGTCACAACTATCCCAAATATTTAGTGCATATGGGACACAAAAATCACCCTCACCATGGCTTAACAAGTGGTGGAGTGTGATCGCACGGAGCGAGGGTTGGGAAATGGAGCCTATGGGGCTTAACCTAAGAGAAAAGGTTGAATGGTGGTCATGTGGAGGGTCCATGGGTACAAATGAGGTAGGGGAACATTTTATTGCACCTCTTGCACAAAATATTTGGTGCACTTGGTGTAAAAATTTCACCACTCTCCCATTGGTTGGATTTCTAACCCAAAAATGGCTAACTGTTGGAAATTTACCTTAGGGAGCATCTTATCAGGATCATATCTAGAGCTTCCGGTGGAGTTTTTGATGAAATTTTATATTATATTGACTTTAAAATGGCCTTATAAATACAATGTTTTGGTTTTCATAACTTTATTCCACCATTTACTCCCTGAAATTCAAGATTTTTTTCTAGCTCCAATGTTGTGCATGAGGAAACCTGGATGGGGACATAGTGCACCAAGGTGTTGTGAAGAATATGATTCCACCATCTTGTATATATTTTAATTAAATTTCCAATGATATATTGTTTGAATCTTAACTCCTTCCAGAGCTCCTAGAATCGCTTCTCGAAGCTCAAGGGTTGTTTTTGCACTATGCGCTACTTAGGCCTCCAAGACTCACTTTTGTTAAAATTGCTTCAAACATTGCAAAAGTTCCTAGAACCTTCCAAAACTAATTGAAAAATGTTCTTAGATCTCCTAAAGTACTCCTTCTTGATGTGTTTTTACTCTTTGTTCTATTATGATGGGTGTGCACTAGCCTTGAGAATAGTCCTTCCCAAGCTTATTGAGAAGCTTGTCTTGGTAGATCTTACTTGGGAAGAATATGGAATGACTGGATACCCCTAGATCACCTAAGAACAAATTGAAACAAAAATTCAAACCACTTTAGAGAGAATAGATAGGACTGACTCAAGGATTAGGGTGATAGGAAGGAGGCCTCAGAATGATCTTTGGATAAAAAGGTTCTGTTATCACCAAATCACAGCACCCTTCTATGGTTTATACAAGCGCATATACTTGAACTCACGGTGTGATTGGATAACATGGGTACTATCTCCAAGTTGTGGTACTTGCTACTTGAGATAGACCTCCAGAGAAAGTTGGTTCTTGCTCCTAAACTACCTGCCACAATCTACTCTAATGCAGGGGAAACTAACTATTCTAACCTAAATTTCCAAGGGACCAGGGAGAGAGAATGCATAAAACGAAATCCTACACTAAAGTGGTGATACACTAGAAAAGGAGGGTGTGAGAGTAGTCTTCAAATGCGTGAAATATAGAAGCAAAGTGCACACTAGAAGAGGTGATGACAGTTATCCATAATCTAGCAAAACGCATTCACAACAATATTTCAAACATATACAATGATAATGGATCCTGCAAGAACATAATAATAGACACAATATTCTTGTAATCAAGGTTAAAGGGCCAAGAAGAGTGTAAGAAAAGACAAGAGGGGAAGATACATCCACAAACTTGTATTTTATTGCTTCTGGTATGCTGCAGTTCAATCGGTTACAAGATAAGGGCCTAGATCACCATGCAAGGAGTCCACAACAAGGGCCTGCAATACATTGTCTTCACAAAGAAATTTTGGCATAACTTTGCTACCAAACTACCTCCTTTTACAATGAGCCGAACACTCCAATTTATAGAAAAAATGAGAAGAGAGAGAGGAGGGAAAATGGAAATCCCGAAATCTGTCCTTCAACCACTTGTAAGAGGCATTAAATTGAGTAAAATGATTTCATATTACTTGTAAAAGGCTCCTCACACTATCCCATGTGCTGCAGCAGAGGAAGAATGATGACCGTGCCTCTTAATTGCACTCCCAACTACCAAATAAAACACTGTAATGAACCCGGCCACGTTTTATGAAAAATATCCATTGATCTCTCACCAAATCTAGAATTTCTTGATTGTTGTGTGTCATGCTCAGAGACATGATTCCAACGGTACCAATTTTGTGTGATTTTGTTGAGAAATGCAAAAGTTATGGACTTCTGAGTGTAGGTAGCTATTTTGGAGTGCAGCGGGTATTTTTTGTCATTTGACGGGAATGAGCATTAACTGACTGGAGCCGAATATGTTTCTTTTATTTAAATATATCCACCCTCATTAAAAATAATAAATCTAGGTTTTTGTGGCATAGAGGACATCGTGCTCGTTCCAGAAATTCCAATTTTGTGAAAATCGGAGCTCGGAGTCAAAAGTTATGGTCGTTTGAAGTTCACGGGTCAAACGTTGACTTTTCTTCTTTGCCTTCAGCCGCTTCGGCTTTTCACGTCCCTCGCGTCCTACACGTACCTTTGTCCCAACTGTCCCGGATGAAAATCTCCTGCTTCGGCCGATTCGGGCTTCCTTGTTCCTGTTTGCGGCTTTTTCGGCTTTTCGCGTCCCTCGCGTACTTTTGTCCCAACTGTCTCGCGGACTGCCTGGGACAAATATCTCCAAACCGCCCGAAATGGACTGTCTGTCAAAAAATCATCCGATTCACGTCCCACGCGTGCCTTTTTCCCGGTTGTCCCAAACCACGTGAAAACAAAACTTGACGATTTTTTCCACTTTCGGTCGTTTCAGCTTTTCACGTCCCGACGTCCCATGTCCCAGCAGATCGCTCGGGACAAAAATGTCTGACTTAGCCGATTTTCTTTGTTTTTTCGGCCCCAAGCTTGGTACGATGAACCTCAGTATGACCCGAACTGGTATGACCTAAACCCTTCAGACCCAAAATGCTTTAAAACAGTCCTACAACCTTATTTTTTGCATTTTTTCCATTTTTTCAACTTGTTGGGATTTCTTCTTGGATGGGAGAGTTAGAGAGAAGCGAGGGGGCCCAAAAACATGATTTCGGGCCTTGAATCAATCTCCTTGCTTGGGACTAAATAATTTGATGCATGTTATCAAAATTACCTTGAGGGGTGAATTTTGGATAGCAGGTTCAAGTATGGTATTGTTGTCATGCTCGGAAATTGAGAATTTTCTTGTTCACACATTTCCATGACAATAGTTGGCTCTAGCTTGGGGACATGTAATGGATCGAGCATAATGAGGAAATCACATGAGAACTCCAAAATCTCAATACAACCCATAACATTGACAAGTACCTTGTCCATTGGGCCTTCCGAACATGCAAAACTCTAAAGAGATGGCAAGAAATAGAAAACACACACACAAAAACACAACAAAGGAAAAAAACACACACAAATGGGAAAGGGGAAACAAACCTATATCACCTATAGTACAAGGTGGGGTATGAACCTCTTTCACTATAGTGATCTTCTCTTCTCAAAGGTTACCCCTGAGTGGGAAACACTAAGTGATGTTGTTCCACGAAGCCATTGATTGGTTCCAGAAAGTATCCTCCTCTCCTTAATTGTTTATGAAAGCTAGGTGCTTTCATGATTGCATGTGTACTTATTATGAGTGAGTCTACATGAGCTTCTTGATGCTTAGGCCTTCATTTCAAAATTCCATTACCTTCATTCCCTTTATAATTGATTTCATAGTGTCGAGTTTTGTTTTGCATTTATCCACATTATTGATTCGTCATTGAGCATCCCATCATTGTCTATGGCTGATTTTCATTCCAATTACTTGAATATTCTGAGTTCTTTTCTTTCTCAAATCTATACTTATTTACCTCTTTTTGTAAAAACCTCGAGACTTATCTTTTACCTCTACTCCACTATGAGGTGCTTGAATATTGACTTGAGGATCAGAATTAACCTCATACTTTTCTTTTAGGTAGAAATCATGAGCTAAGAGATTAAGAATTATCTCGGGATCTTCCACACCTTCTATTGCATCCAAGATTTCTTTCTCGAGTTCTCCTTTGTTGCTTCCTACAAGTCATCTTTGTATGCCTTCAAAGGATCTTCTTTTTGAAGCTCAAAGAAAATATCTAGAGGGATTACTTCATCGTATCGGGGCTCGCTACATTCTATCATTCCTTTTTCAAGGGGAGCCTTGGCTTCAAGGGCCTCAACACTCCTTGCTTCAATTTCTTCATCATGGAAAGAGTCTTCTTCTTCAAATCAAAAACAAAATACCTCCATTTCGACATTGTATTCATCAACTATTGGCTTGAGAGAGACATCAGATTTCTACTCTTTCTTTATTTTGACATGGAAAATATTCACATTGGTTGAGGATTCCAAATCTTATTCACACTTGTCATGTAGATTCATGGCTTGCATCATGAGTTTGAGACTGAGCTCAGGGTCTTCTATTTCTTTCACGGATATTATCAGTTCTTGTACAGACCATTATTTCAAACCTTTTGAGGGCTCATCACAAGTTGACTTTTTCTCTATATAAATGGCACGTTCAAGATCATATTTATCCCCAAATGGGAATGATAATATCTCCTCCCCATGTGTAATCTTACGAGCTATTTTCCCCATTTGATATTTTCTAAGAACCATTTCCTCTTCTTCATCGTTTACATCATATGGAAATTTAATGTTATCATCTTGCAACTCAAACTTCCTCAATGCATCTTCAAGTTCCACACCCTTCTAAGAAGGAATGCTTAGTCCTATCAATATAGTAATATCCTCTTCCTTCTCTTCAGCTATTATGAAAATATTCATCCTCCTGTTGTTTTGGTACAAAATGTTGGCTCCTAGATTTCCTACTTTTTTGCATCGTGTACCTCATCTTATTTTCTAGAAGTAATTTTTCCATGTCTCCCTTAACTTGGATGGTTTTAGAAGACCAGTTCATCTATATCTTACCCATAACTACTGATAAAAACTTTTACTTAGCAACATTCCAAATGAAGTTGGAACATTTACTACCAAGATCATCATTGAAACCTTCTTGTTTGGAAATTTGGCAAGGGCCACATGTGCATCTTTGACCTTCCCGATGAGTGGGACTTCTTTGGACTCCATGGAGTAACAAGAGCCACTAGGTGGATTCATGGTGAGTTTGAGATCCTTGGTGACCTTTACAGGCATTACATTGTCAGAGGTGCTAGAATCTATGATGTAATTGTTCAATACATATTCTCCAACGAGAAGGGAGACATAGAAAGGATCAACCTTATCGTATTGGATGCACTCAAAGAAATCATGTTCTATGATGGAGGTGTAGGTGGGTTTGGTAGTATTCCTTTAAAGCTAGGAGTTACAGGATTGGTTGTTAAACTACCACTCCTTATATATCGGAAAAATATCTCGAATTATTTGGCGTGAGCCCGCAAATATTAAATTTTAGTAATTTGTACCTTGGCTTTGTTCGCATATTCTATGAAGTAAAATGGAGAAGATGAAGGAAATGGAGTGAAGGGACTGATTTTGGAGTCAGAATAGATTTGGAAGAAGGGGTAGATGTTTAGGGAACGGAGGGTATTTTGAAAGGTACATTGGAAATTTTGAAGCACTAGATTTTATAGGAGTAGATTTAGATTTAGAACTAGAAGAAACATTAGAAGACTTACTTGGAATAGTGAGTGACCTTGTGTTTGCTATAGCATCAGGTTTTTCCAATGTAGACTCCATACAAGGTGGGAGTGGAGATCCTTGACTGATTATTTTGTTTTACGAGGGTTGCCACAAGAGGATCCTCATCCTTGTTTTTCTTTGTAGCATTGGAGGGAGATGTTACTTTCTTAAACCGATAACAAGTGAATACCACACATGAGAAACTAAGTGCATCTTCTTTGTCATCTTCATCACCTCCAAAATACTCACAGAATCTAATTTGTGTATCTTTCTTGAGTTCTTCAACCTCTAGGAAATTACCACCTGCATTTTATTTTTCAATCTCCTCTTCATCTTCTTAACTCCTACAACTTGTGTTGATGGGTGGGGCCTCCAAGGAAATCCTTCAGGTGCTCTGCAATCTAATTTATGTTATTTCTTTTAGAAGACATTCATTCAAAACATTCCCTCTTTAGTGATGCCATTTAATTTGCTAGTTTTTGCAAGATTGGATCATTTCTCTCATCTTTAGGATTTGAGGCTTTACTCTTTGAGGGATTCTTGATCTTACCAAAGAGGATGAGATCATCATCAAGTTCAATGGCCATCCTTTGTGCTTCTGTGATGTTCCTTGGTTGAACTCTTCTTAGGAAAAATCATACCTTCGGTGATTGAGTGTTTATGAAGAACCTCTTGAAATTGCTTTCAGATGGTGAATCTTCTTCCGGTATCCTTCAAAACAACCGGTTGAAATGAGCCACGAAGTCTCTCATAGTTTCATATGTTTCCTTCTTCATTTGTGCCAATTGAACAAGGAGATCCTGACAGTCCTTAGTAGATTTAAGTCTTTCTTCAAACTTGTACTTGATATCATTCTAACTAGTGATTGATCTAGCGGTCAAGAGGTAGAGCCACTCTACTACTTTTTCTTAGAAATATTCCATGAACAATCTTATTGCAACGTCTTCATGTGTGACTCCAATAATCCCACATGATGTGGTGAAATGGGCAATGTGTTCTTCAAGATGTTGTGTATCATCACCTTTAAACTTTGGAAAGTTCTTGTGGGAACCTGTTGCTAGATCATGAAGAGGTGGTTCAAGTGCAAGCGGGCTGTATTTCTGCCCATGGGACAATGTGGATTGAGGTCTTTCGCTTCATCCACCATTGTTGTTTTTATTTATACTTCGGATCTTGCTTCTACAAATTATTCTTGGTCCTTCTTCCTCTATAAACTCAATCCTTAATAGTGGTTGAAAATGGGAGAATTTGAAGGGGGAGTATCAACAGGAGTTTGGATGGGATTTCTAGGTGAACTACTTGAAGACCTGGATGGGGATGAGGCTTGAGAAAAATAGTAGGGATTATCTCTTATTCATTCTTGCTGATTTTGCAAAGCCTCAAAATTGGAATCAACAACACCTCTTGACCTGCTCAACCTGGTATATCTTCCTTCATCCAGCTCTGAGAAAAATTTGTAATGGGAATATGAAAGGACACTATAGAATATGAAAAGTCATGTGCAGAAATCAGCAGTGTGCCTTTCAGCAATGGATTTCCATGAACTCTTTTTTTTTTATTTTTTCAATTTTTTGATTTTTTTGTTTTTTGTTTTTGGATATTTTATTTTTTTGTATTTTCTTGATCTTGTGATCATATTTTGGGTGTATATTGTTACCAAGTCTACCCCACGGTGGGCACCAAAAAATGTTGGCAAAAAATTTTTAGACAAATTGGTGGGTTTCTTGCCAACATCTTTAGGACTATAGGTCCCTCTTGGTTAGTGCAACTCCACTTATTATGTGTGCATAAAATAGAAATCATTGGAGGCATGATGACTGGGAATCCAATAGGGGCACTCCACTAACCCTATGGAAAAGCTTGTGGTTACTGCAAGAGAGGAATTTTCTAGGAGAGCGGGAAAGGGAGTGAGAAAAGAGGGGGATTAATGTTGCAAGTAGAAAATCATATTCCTACAACCGTTAACTAGAAAATTCCAACACACATATACTTAGAAGAAAATAATTTCACAAGTGGCAACAAGATGAGTTAAGATTGAGAACTCAAAGTTTCTAAAACCTCCTCATCAAAAAGGCATGAAACTCCTTCTTTCTTTATTGATGCTTTGACAAAATTGTGCATAGTTAGAAGTAGAAGAACATAGAGAAAGGAATGCTATCTCCTTTGTTTCTTCACAAGTAGTGATCTCTCATGAGTATACAAAATTGACAACCCTTAAGCAAGAGTATGTCATTACATTATATATACCAAGAAGTGACTCTTCGGCTACCCCCCACATGACCTTTCGTTGTCTCATTTAACTCATGACTTTTCACCTTCCTAGGATCTAGGAAATTAAGTTCCCTTTTTATAAATCAAAGGGACTTTTACAATTCAACTATATAAAGTCACTTTAATGAATAAGACAAAATATCATGATTACGCACAATGAAGAATTAGAAAGGGGGTAGACGAGAAGAGGAAGAATGAGAGAAGAGAAAGGGAAGAATGCTCCAAAGCATGAGTGGGGGGAACTCTGACTTTGATGAAGATCTTGCTGATGATGATCAGAACCTCCATATTTAGCAAGATGCACATATACCTCAGACTACCACATAAGTGTTTAGAAACACTGTTGAAAGATTCCTTGATGTGAGCTTACGGTGACCATATGAATTGTTCACGATGAACGTCTTTGATAGTTGACCAACTTATTTAGTTCATTGAGCTTACTCAAACTAAATCATTTCAAACTTTCTATTTGGCTTGCCTAGCTCACCGGCTCACACCCACTAAGATTGAGAACATGCTTTCAAGC
Source organism: Taxus wallichiana var. yunnanensis (assembly GCA_018340775.1). Taxonomy (NCBI): domain Eukaryota; kingdom Viridiplantae; phylum Streptophyta; class Pinopsida; order Cupressales; family Taxaceae; genus Taxus; species Taxus wallichiana. Next base: position 18,302,791 of record CM031239.1, on the reverse strand, counting down.
TCTAATGGAAGTTTAACTTCTCTGATTGAGTTCTACGATCATCTCGCGACCTTGTTTTAATGATCTGATGCTTCTTTCATGTTTAGAGGACCATGAATGTCATGAATTCATGTCATTCAACCACTTACTTTTTTATCCATGCCTCATATGCTATTTTTAGTAAGTGCACTGTAGGTGTCAGATTATAGTGAAACGGGTCTTGAAATTATGGGTTTTATTCTAGGGTTCCACGCTCCAAATTTTGGGTAATTCCTTCATTTGAACAAATGGGTAAATGATATTTTTATCAGTGAGGGAAGAATAATGATAAAAAATCACATCCCTCCATATCCCTAAAAAATAGGGACTTCATGGCGCAAAAACTAGTTTACATGAAACTAGATTTTTCAATGATCATTCCCTCAATTTTCACGTGATTTCACCCACTGGAACCTTGAGAAGTGAAGAGGTATCTCACTACCTTTTTCACTACTATTCTTCATGTGATAGGGAATAATTTTGATGAAAACTCAGTCCTCTATATCCATAAAAATAGGGACTTCATTGCGTGAAAACTAGGTAACGTGAAACTAGATTTTTCAAGGATCATTTCCACCGATTTTTGCATGATTTCACCCATCGAAACCTAGAGAAGTGGAAATGTAGCTCACTTACTTATTTCTAATGTGATTCATGGCATCCATTAATGGATTCTTCAATCTTCATATATCATAGAGGTGGTGATGGAGGAGAATGAAGTTATTTATAGTTGAGAATGAGAGGGAGGCTAGGAAAAAGCATTTAAAACACCCACCTGGGCCGCATGGGTTATTAAAGTATTAAGAGGGATGGGGTGAATTTTTTTACACCATCTGTGCCAAGGATTAGTGCACTTGGTGTACAAAATTGTTCCCCATCTTGATTGGGCCACTTGGCGTAATTTGGTTGGACAAAGTGGGGTTGGGAAATGGAGTGCTTAGGTTGCAAAAAGGGGCTTAGAGGAGATAAAATTGGGGTTTATGGGCTTAAATGGAAGGGTGGTGAATTTTATTACACCATCTGCACCAAGGCCTTGGTGCACTTGGTGCACAAAAGTGTGCCACTCTCCCATTGGTCCAAATTTTCACCAAAAATGGCTAACTCCTTCACCCTATGGAGCAACTTGTCGAGCACATAACTTGAGCTCTTAGATGTCTTTTTCACACTTATTTATATTAAATTTAATTTAATATTCATTTTTAACACAAATTTTGTGGTATCATACTTTTATTTCGCCTAAAACTTCCTGAAATTACCCCATTTTGATCAGGACCGCTAATTGTCCTGCAAAGAATGAGATCCCATGGCAATATCTAAGGTTTTATGGAAATAATTATTATTCCACCTTATATATTATTATCTTATCTTTCCAATGAGTATTTTTTTCCTCCTAACTCCTTATAGAGATCCCAAAATCTTTCGTTGAAGGTCAGGTATTTGTTTTGACTGCATTCTCCCTTAGGGTTGAGACTGGGTCACGTGGGGTACCAAGGGACTAAATGGGAGGGTTGGGGAGTTTTTTGTCACAACTTTCCCAAAAAATTGGGGCATATGGGACACAAAATATTCCCTCACCCCGGCTTGGCAATTGGCGGAGTGTGATTGCACGAGAGCGAGGGTAGGAAATGGAGTCGGTGGGCTTAACCGAGAGAAAAGGTTGAATGGTAATCAAGTGGAGGGTCCAATGATCCAAATGAGGTAGGGGAAAATTTTATTTCACCTCTTACAAAAATATTTGGTGCACTTGGTGAAAAAAGTGTGCCACTCTCCCATTGGTTGGATTTCCAACCCAAAAATGGCTAACTATTGGAGATTTACCTTGGGGGAATCTTGTCGGGATCATATCTGGAGCTTCTGGTGGAGTTTTTGTTGAAATTTTATATTATATTAAATTAAAATTTCCTTTTGAATCCAATGGTGGGGTTTTTAGACCTTTATTCCACCATTTACTCCATGAAATTTAGGATTTTTGTTCTAGCTCCAAGGTTGTGCATGAGGAAAACTAGATGGGGACATAGTGCACCAAGGTGTTGTGAATAATATGATTCCACCATCTTGTATAGATTTGAATCACCTTTCCGAATATATATTTTTTTAATTTTAACTTGTTCTAGAGCTCTAGGAATCACCTCCCAAATCTCGGGACTATTTTTTTCACCGTGAGCGCCAAGGCCTCCAAGACTCACCTTTGTTGAACTTGCTCCAAAACTTGCAAAAGTTCCTAGATCCTTCCAAAACTTATTTAAATTTTTTCTTGGATTTCCACTACGCCTTTTTGATGGGTTTTAGCTCTTCGTTCTACTCTGAGGGGTGTACACTAGCCTTGAGAAGTCTTGAGAACAACCCTTCCCAAGCTTGTTGAGAAGCTTGTCTTGGTAGATCTGACTTGGGAAGAACATGGAATGACTGGATACCCATAGATCACCTAATAACAAACTGACATGACACTTTGCACCATTCCAAAAAGAGCAGATAGTCTTGACTTGGAGGTTTAGGCTGATATGAAGGAGGGCTCAGAATGATCTTTGGATAAAAAAATCCAGGTATGGTATGGTTGTCATGCTCGGAAATTGAAAATTTTCTTGTTCACACATTTGCATGACAACACAATGTAAAAATTTATCCTAGTTTCTACCTTGTTATCGAATAAGGAAAAAAATTCTAAAGTTGCATCACGTATTTTCATCACCAATCATAAATCCATTATTCTCTTGTTTGGCATTATTGGTCAAAGGAAAGCAACTCGAAGTGCTACCAAAATTGTGTCCACCACTTTTGCACCCACTTAAATTTGTTCCTCTTTGTGATCTTGATTTAAGTGTTGAAAGTGTGTTGGTACATCTTCAAATTTTGGTATTTTGTCTTGAAACCAACATTGAGATGTTTTAATTATAGAAGGTATCTCCCTTGATCTCCTTTTGCATTGTTATCATTGCTCACATTGTGTCAATCCCTTTTTATACTTACATATTGTTTTCTTAAACTTGATCTAAGTGTCCAAATTGTATTGTTACGTTGCTCACATTATATTGACCCATTGCTATACTTAAACCTTGTTTTGATTCAAACTTGATTTAAGTGTTGAAGGTGTGTTGTTACGCTGCTCACCTTGTGTCAATCTTTTTAATACTTACATCTTGTTGTCATAAACTTGATATAAGTATTGAAATTATATTGTTACGTTGCTCGCATTTGTATCATCCATTTTTAGGACTTAAAACTTGTTTGTATTAAACTTGATTTAAGTGTATACTTTGTGTTGTTACGTTGTCAAAATCACTTCAACCCCTTTTTAATACTTAAATCTTGTTTTCTCAAAACTTGATTTAAATATTGAAATTGTGTTGTTATATTATCAAACAACTTTTGAGAAAATTCAAACAATAGGAAATAGTTTCCTTTGTGGTCATTCCTTTGTCCAAGACTTCATAGATTTTCCTTGGTGACCTTCATCATACACTTCACATCTAGGAAAATTTTCCTTTACAGCCATTACGCTGTCAAATTTTCATCAACCATTTTGAAATTTACACTTACAACTTGTTGTCCAAACCTTGTTGTATTGTCAAAATTATGTCATTACGATGTCTATTTTCCATATATCCCCTTTGTAAAATAACATGAGAATCCCCATATTTGTCAAATGTCTAGTTGGTTACCGTTACATTGTTTGAATCAACATGGAACTTCCTTCCATTTGAAAGATTTTAATAATACAATCTAGGTCTATGCATTTAGTCCTAGCAATGCTAACCATGACTATCACATGGTTCCTCACACTTACGACAATAGGGAACCTAGGTTTCGACATTCACATCAAAATATTCCCATCATGATTAAACCTTGATTAGTTCTTCACACGAGGGATCTCATTCTGTTACCCCTTTTCCTACTTTCATCTCATAGTTAGCAAAGTATGATTTTGATGCGTCTAGTACGTGATGTGATTTTGATTCTCCTAATCATTCGTATCATTCTAATGAACAACCTTCTTTTTAAGACTTCAATACAAAGAATTTTTATAAAAATTACATTATGCTTCATTGACTTAGATACCCATATATTTAAATATAGCATAAATCTTAAGTTCATATCTCATGTTTCCTTGATCTAAATTCTCATGATTTAGAACTAACATCATCTTAGCCAATCCATCCTATAATAGTTGACCATATGTAGTTGTATGAGTCTATTTAACTCTGATTCCTCATATATCACTCGTAGAGCAAGAATATTAAGTATACTAGTGGTCATCTAAAATATCCCTTGTTGGGATCTTACAAAAATTTGACAAAATACAGAAATTTGCAGCAAATACTAAATCTGCTTTTTCGATTTTATGCGAAAAATTACAGCTAGGGCAGCGAACAGTAAAATATGAATAACTCCCAAATTATCTGCTCAAATCACTTGAAATTTTAAAGAGAACTAGATAATAATATAAATAACACAAGGGAAATATTTTTGGAATTTTTCAGTCAATATAACGCTGCCAGAAATTTACAAAGATGCCTAAAATAGCCGAAAACTTCTAAAATTAATATCTTTTGCTAAAGAAGTCCAAATGAGCTGAAATTTTGGATCTTGGGCCACAAAAATATGAAGAATAATATTCCAAAATTAGTTTTCACAAAGAAAACACGAAACCCTAATTTTTCCCTAAAAATTAGGTTGCCCAACACATTTAGGGCATCAATTCAGCTCCAAACTTCTAAAATTCATATCTTTCCGATTACAAGTGCAAAAAATATGAAACTTGGGAAATAACATACATAAATATAGTAGATGACCTTCCAACCTTCAGATCTGAAAACGGCCAACTGGAAAGCCTAAAAATTAGGGCTGCAATCTCCCAAACAAGTCACCCTCCTTGGTAGATGACCAAAACCCTTGTGAAAAGTTATGTAGATGATGCCAAACCCTTCCTTTATTGCTGCCATAGGTCTGATCTGAAAACCAGCTGAAAATCTCCACCCAAACTCACCAAAACCTTCAAAACCCTATCTCTGAAAACCCTGAAAATACCTCTGTAAAAGAACCCTGAAATCAACTTCAAATGACAAGCTAGGGTAGATCTCTCACTACCGAAGAATGCCCTGCTAGCTAGGGATGGATCTCTCACCACCAAAGCTAGGGTTCCCATGGGATCTTACTCCACAAGCTAAAAATTTGCAAACAACAGTTGCACATGAAAGAAATATAAGTGTATGCATGAGTGATCTCCCACTACACCCTCCATCTCCTTATATAGCTTTTTATGAGCCCCAATGAAGAAATATAACATTTAATGCAATACATATCCCCTCAAGTCGCCAAAAAGGGACTTTAAGTGGGCCCAATGAAGAAACATAACATTAAATGCCAAAAGTGTCCACTTAAGTGATCCCAACGACAAAATAGAACACAAAGGGCCCATTAGACCCTCCCAATGCCCAAAATATAACAAAAACATAGTAGGAAATCAGACAACCATCCCCAATAACCTCCAAAGTCGTTAGTCCCTTGGGAATGACCAGGGCTAAGACCAAAATAGGGCCGTTAGGCCAACTACTTGGAATTGGGGACATTACAATCCTCCCCTCCCGAAAAATGCTTGACCCCAAGCATTATCCTCTGTGTTGTAGAAACTGAATACCACAAAGTAAGTGCCTCCATCTCACCCTGCAGTCAACCGAAGATCGATGTGATCCGAAGTGACCAAAACACCACATATAGTCATCATGCTCTCCATGCAGTGTAGATAACAATGTTGTCCCTGAAGTAGAATAATGCCCACATCGATTCTCTACTGGTATCCATCTTCGAAACCTGTCAACTGCGATCCAATCCCTCGCCACGCGCAAAACTATCATCATGTGATCACTCACTGCATCTCCTGTCGACTCCGTCCCTCGGCTAGCTAGCACATGCTCGTCATCCTCATAAGCATTAAAACATATAGGAGTGTTATCCCCTATCAACTCCAGAAATAAGGAACATGCATACTCCGATTTGTCACCATGACAAACTACACATCCCTACACAAAGTTGAGGATATCCTCCCTCAACCCATGCCATCTGACCCTTTCCCATATGAAGTTGAAGGTCTCATCAAAGCTCAAGTGTCCAGACATGGAAGAATAATGCACATGTCGCAGTATCTCCATCCTCAACCATGAATCTGACACGACGTACAATCTGTCCTGATAGAAGATTATCTCATCCTCCAATTTGTAGTTGTCATCCTATATGTGACCATCCAGAATCTCACAAGTGTGTCGGTTCTTGGAGTACTCAACAAGCAAATGAGATCTCCAGTCTACCGAAACCTCAGACAACCAACATAATGATAAACTCGGATGATCTAAACCTGTAATCCCGATCTCTGTAACTGCCTTATGTGCAACACTATTGGTCACACCCGCATCCATCATACTCCACATCGATCCACAATAATAAAACCCCTCATTATGCTGGAAATTCCTCTCCATCCCCTCAGCTGCAACCACCCTAGGTGCTCCTGCCGATAATCCCCTCAAAATCACATTCCTGCCTTCGAACTTAAACTTCAGCTCCATCATCTGGAAGTTAGTCCGAAACTCACCAAGAGAGTGAAGCCACTACACTCCCAACACTATGTGGGTCACTCCCATACCAACAATGTGGAAATCATCGGTAACTGTGTAGTTACCCATGGTGATGCTCAATTGTGGAACTCTCTGTGTGCATCTCATATACTCCCCATTGGCTACAACAATGTTGAAGCCCTCAAAGTCCTTCGTTTGTAAACCTTGTCTCTCCACCAATGATGCATCAATAAAGTTGTGGGTAGCCCCACTGTCAATGAGTACCATAACTTGTTGGCCCTGCATAACTCCCCTAATCCTAAATGCCTTGTACATTGGAGTACTAGACAATGTGGCTATAATCTCCCGAGGGAAAGTCTCCTCCTACTCCGCATCAGCACTATCCATCGCAACTCCATTCCCATCATCCATCTCGTGAGTCTCCAACTCCTCACCTCTCTCATCCTCACTCTCCTCGAAGACCTCAATGAATTGGGCCTTCCCTTTACCTCTACAATCATGTCCTGGAACCCAAGGTATGTGGCAATCGAAACATTATTTATTTCACCTCAACTCATCTCTGTCCTCTCGGGAAATGAATGGCTTCTTAGCCACCTCCTACCTCGGTGGAGGCTCCCTCTGCTAAAGTTCATCTGATCTAGATGGAGGTTCTCTTTGCTGAATACGAGGTGGAACCCTTGAATTTGGAGTGGATAACTCCAAGTCTCGAGATCTCCTAATAGCCTCATGCAAAGAAGAAGGTTCAAATGCCTTCACAAACCCTGTTAAGGCATCAGCCAACCCTGCCATGAAGAGTGAAGTCAACCTCATCTCTGAAACATCAGATACCATAACTGATAACCTCTGAAAATCTGCAATGTACTGATCTAGAGAACTTGTCTGCCTCAAGTGAGTCAACTCTCTGAAGTGCCTATCTGGGTCCCTCCTGTCGAACTCTGCCATCAACCTCTGTGTAAAATCTGCATAAGTAGTGATATGCATGTGCCCCTGTGTGATCAATCCATGATGCCACTAGTCATGAGCATCTCCCTCGAGGTGTAGGATAGCAAACTTAATTGCATCCTCTTCACGCATGGGATTCAAGTCGAAGTAAGTCTTCAACTTCTGAATCCAAGACTACGTGGTACACTTCTTAGAGCCATCGAAGTGTGGAATAGAGATTTGTCCCAATCTCCTCTGAAACTCAGGTACCGGTATCTGGTAATCTCTCTTGGGCCTGCTGCCAATCTTCATTTTACAATACTCCTGAAATGGCATGTTGTCCGGAAACCCTCGCTCAATGTCAGGTACTTCTCCCAACAAGATTCCTCATCCACAACGTCTGCAGGCTGTCGTGTCTGCGAAATTTCCGGATCCTTCAAGAAAGAAGGCTCGTGGAGTCCCAAGGGCCTGGTAGAAGCATGAGGGGACCCTTGTCCCGAATGTCCACTCTCACCTCTATTACCATGCTGTCCCATATTGCTAGCTTCTCCTTTCTCCGCATGAGCCTCGATCCTACCCTGTGCTAACCTCTCAGTGAGCTGGCTCAAATAGAGGTTGGTAGTCTCCTGCTGCTTCACCATATTGGTGAATAGTCGTTTCATCAGATCTACACCCAACTCTTCACTGTCTCTGTCTCTGTCTCCCATCTTTCAACCCCAACAGGCTGGAGAAACAACAGCTCTGATACCACTGAAATATCCCTTGTTGGGATCTTACAAAAAATTGACAAAATACAGAAATTTGCAGCAAATACTAAATCTGATTTTATGTACAAAATTACAGCTAGGGCAGTGAACAAGTAAAATATGAATAACTCCCAAATTATCTGCTCAAATCACTTGAAATTTTAAAGAGAACTAGATAATAATATAAAGAACACAAGGGAAATATTTTTGGAATTTTTCAGTCAATATAACGCTGCCAGAAATTTACAGTGTGCCTAAAATAGTGAAAACTTCTAAAATTAATATCTTTTGCTAAAGAAGTCCAAATGAGCTGAAATTTTGGATCTTGGGCCACAAAAATATGAAGAATAATATTCCAAAATTAGTTTTCACAGAAAAACATGAAACCCTAATTTTTCCCTAAAAATTAGGTCGCCCAACACATTTAGGGCATCAATTCAACTCCAAACTTCTAAAATTCATATATTTCCGATTACAAGTGCAAAAATATGAAACTTGGGAAATATCATATATAAATATAGTAGATGACCTTCCAACCTTCAGATCTGAAAATGGCCAACTGAAACCCTAAAATTAGGTGCGATCTCCCCAAACAAGTCACCCTCCTTGGTAGATGACCAAAACCCTTGTGAAAAGTTACGTAGATGATGCCAAACCCTTCCTTTATTACTGCCGTAGGTCGATACGAAAACCAGCTGAAAATATCCACCCAAACTCACCAAAACCTTCAAACCCCTATCTTTGAAAACCCTAATAATACCTCGTAAAACAACCCTGAAATCAGCTTCAAATGACAAGCTGGGGTAGATCTCTCACTACCGAAGAATGCCCTGCTAGCTAGGGATGGATCTCTCACCACCGAAGCTAGGGTTCCCATGGGATCTTACTCCACAAGCTAAAAAGTTGCAAACAGCAGTTGCACATGAAAGAAATATAAGTGTATGCATGAGTGATCTCCCACTACACCCTCCATCTCCTTATATAGCTTTTTATGAGCCCCAATGAAGAAATATAACATTTAATGCAATACATATCCCCTCAAGTCACCAAAAAGGGACTTTAAGTGGCCCCAACGAAGAAACATAACATTAAATGCCAAAAGTGTCCACTTAAGTGATCCCAACGACAAAATAGAACACAAAGGGCCCATTAGACCCTCCCAACGCCCAAAATATAACAAAAACATAGTAGGAAATCAGACAACCATCCCCAATAACCTCCAAAGTCATTAGTCCTGGGAATGACCAGGCTAAGACCAAAATAGGGCCGTTAGGCCAACTGCTTGGAATTGGGGACATTACATCATCTTTATCTTTCAAATTTAAAAAAATGTTGTATTCTAAGTGTCTACCTAGGTATCCATCATTGAATCCCATCCGACATCCTACAACTTAGATCTTGGTGAAATCATGATAGTGTAATCAACATCTTACACTACTCGACCGAGTTTTAGAGACATGTCTTCCATGCTCAGTTCCATGATGACACACTCATCAATTGGAACTTTTCTTTCACCATTTCCCTTAATTATTGTTATCTGGATTAGGACTAGATAGTTACAAGTTGCGTACAAGGTACCAATTAGGATCCATCTATGTGGGTAAGTGCCACAATATCATCTTAGGATGACTAAGGGAGAGTAAGCATCTTCACAATGATTTGCATCATTACAGGTTGTTTCCTTTCCGTAGTCATCATAAGATGACATTGGGTACTTAACCATGTGGTACAATCCACATTTTTACCTAGGATGTTACTTGCATCTTAATACATTACAACCTTCTCATTTAGAGGAGATTGACGGGTTAACTCGATATAGCAGCTACTCCGCAGTAGTCAAATAATGACTGTAGTAATTAAATGGATGCTACATAGCAGCGTCCATAGTCGGTTGGTTCGCCGAGTTCCACTAAATGGGAACATCATATCTTATTAAGTTAAGGTTATTCAAATAAGTTACGACATATCAATTCCCATGTTTCAACGAAATTCTAGCTACTATGGAATTCAAACCTATGGATCTAAACGAAGGTTTCATGCATATCAATGACATGCTTAGATTCATTCCATCATGATCATTACACTTTCCATTTATAGATTTAATTTAGCATTCCACATTAAATCCATTATTCATATTTTACTTATTTACACTAGCAATGCATCATGTCAAGAGTAGTACTTATATCATAATTTAATCATTTTTCTCAAATAAAGTGTTAAGTATAGTATTATACTTAATAGGATTAATTCCAAACATTTGCAGCAATCCATAATTTAATTACATACTTTATTCTTTTAAAATCACAACCATGTAATTCACTCTATTCATCATTAATACAATATGCATGTATCATGCCAAGAATACATCATATTCATACATGTATTAATATACTATAATAATCCACCTTAATTAAAATCATTCATGCAACTAAGTTAAGAGACTTTCTTACAAATATCTTATGCAATTTAAGTCACAATGAATACAATAAATCATCTCATTTATTTCCTTTTCAAAATAGATACAACAGAAAAGGCCAATTTAGCCACTTAATCAAATGAACAGTATAATGATATTTCACTCATTTACAAATTCAATCAGAGATACAATACATCATTGTCAAACATATGAACACATAAATCTTTCCTCTTCATTCGCCTTTCAACTTAAATAACCATCTACAAAATACTAGCAATGGTCAATTCGATAAAACTAGCTTGATAAGATCTATTTCTCCCTTAATAGCTTATGCCATCTAGTATTTACATATATTAAATGTTGTATTATGTCATAATCACACAAATGATCAAAAAGGAATTACAACACTTTGTGTACACATTGATGTTTTACTTCTTTCAAATGCAACTACATAAAAGTATATATGCAAGACTAAGTTACATATCAATTAATTAAGCCGCTGTTATTGCGAGACTCACAAACACCCCTGGATGCAAATCAAAGCTTCTAGATTGATGTTCGGGTATCCAATGTGATTGCACAACATGGAATCCTTTCTCCAAGCGTGGGACTTGTAAAGATGAGAAAAGATTCTCCAGAGAAGGCTGGTTCCTATTCCTCTGTTCAGATGCACACAAAAAAATGCAGAGGGTTTGCTAAAACCTAATCTAACTTGCCAAGGAGACAGGGTAAGAAAATGCATAGAATAAAACCTAAACTACAAAGGTGATGCACCGAGGAATGTTAGACACTCGTTTTGCAAATTTAACACAGACCACATAGATGCAATACAAACACCATGCACAGGTAACCAAACTGCAATAAGAGATCAAAATGACAACAATGAATACATGAGAGGGTCGAGAGTCAATCACAACACATATATTATTGCTCAAGAGTCGATACAGTACATTGCAGTGGCCAAGAGGCAAAAATACTGGCATTACAACCCATATGGGAGGTTTGAAAGCTCCACAATTTCTCTTGCAAGCGAGGGAAGAAGGGAGGATGCAAAACAAGAATGTCCGACCCCTTAAAGGAGCTCTTCTTTACAATATATATCAAGAAATGAGAGAGGGAAGAGAGAGGAAATCTAGAATCTACCCCAACCACTTCTTGGTAGCATTTAAAATCATCTCATTATGATAGAAGTGGTGGATCCTAGCAAAATAGCAGGCTATCTAACAGGAGCGGCGAGCTGTCTGCTGCATTAAAGTTGGTTGTTGAAGCATTACTTCTATCTATCACCACGCGTCAGAGACATTTTCTTAATTTTTCTCCTCCAAACTACACCAAAATGAAATATTGATCCTATAATCATGTAGAGAATTTCAACAACTTTTGTTGATATAAAGAACGTGCAAATCCGAGCTCTGGATCGAAAGATACGAAGGTCTGAAGATTTAGGGCACAAAACAGGCGAAAACAAATTTTTAAATTTCTTTTCCCGCGCTCTACCATCTGGACGACACGTGGCAAGCTCTGGTTCACTGAGAAATTTTCTCTCTCCACCTTTTCGCGGGCTTCTCTTGTGGGCCCCTTAAACTTGGACACGTGGCACTATTTCATTGGTTTGGATCAGTGCTCGAAAACTCGCCCCTTTGACCTTTTGGACCTTTTTCCTTGGCGACACGTGTCATGCTGTGATTTGTCCACGGGCCTGCCGGATTTTCACATCCACCGTGTCCTTTTGTCCCGGATTTCCCAATGCTTCGTGGGATAGAATCCTCCGATCTGCCCGAAATGGGCTTCCTCGTCCCTTTTCACGCGGTGACACATGGCATGATCTGATTGGCTTTGCTCCTTGCCTATCCATGTCCCACATGCCCCTTTGTCCCACTTGTCCTTGTGCTGAAGTTTCTTGTTTCGGCCGATCCAGTCGGTTCGTGTCCTTCACGTCCATTTGTCCCAAATTTCCTAGTGCTGTCTGGGACAAATTCTTCCGGTTCACCCGATTTGGCTAGTCCGCACCTTCCGTGCACTCTTGTCCCGCTTGCTCCCGGTAAAGGACTTGGACAAATTTTCTTTCTTTCGGCCGATTCGGGCATTTCACGTCCATTTGTCCCAGATGTCCCTTTTCTGTTTGGGCCACCTGGAGGCTTTTCGGCTGATCCGCGCCTTCCACGTATAATTGTTCCAACTGTCCCAAAGGTGGCCTTAAGCAGGACTTAGCCAATTTTACGATTTTCCCCTGAATCAATCTACTTGCTTGGAACTAAAAACTCTGATGCATGTTATCAAATTAACTCTGGGGGGTGAAATTTGGATAACAATTTGGTGACTTTTTCGGGGTCACACCGCTGCTAGGTAGAAGATCGGTGGCCTTTTAGCAATCCGTTGGGCATGGAGTCATAAGCAATAACTGAAATGAGCTCGATGTTGTAACTCCCTCTATGAGAGCATGCGAATCAGTAAAAACTCAAACTAGGAGCGAAAAACCTACGCCAAAGCACTTAGGGAAAGCTGAAACCTAACTACAACAAGACAATGTGCATACACACTTAGAGGAATTGAAATCTAGGCTAATATTTAGAAGGGTGAACCTTTTATTTTCAGTAGTAATGTTTGAGATAGATTCCATTTACTGGAATCTGCAGTTCTTCACCGTCCAATGAGGCCAATTGGAAAGCATTGCTGCTCTTGCACTTTGTGACCATATATGGGCCACTTCAAATGGAATCAAATTTTGAATGCCTTCCCGGTTTTTCCCTGTCCACATCCCATTTCAACACTAGATCTCCAACTTGAAAAGATCTATCTTTGGCCTTCCTATCAAAGGTCTTCTTGATCAAAGCTTGATCCTTTTCCATTGCTTGGGATGCCTGATTTCTGATCTCCTGCAGCTCCATCAACTCTGCATACCTCACCTCCATGGGCTCAAATTCAAGTAACTCCAGCTGCTTCATGAGTTCCAATGTTGGCAACTCAAGTGACATGGGCAAGATTGCCTCTCTTCCATAGACAAGCCTGAATGGAGAGTTACCTGTGGATCTTTTGGGAGTGATCCTATCAGCCCATAAGGCTGATTTCAGCTTGGTATGCCAAGACCTCTGATTCTCATCAAGAGTTCTCCTAATGATCCTCAACAAGTTCTTGTTTGTAGACTCGGCCTGGCCATTACCCTGAGGGTAATAGTTCGATGAAGTGCTTAGGTAAATACCGTTCTTGACAGCCCACTCAGTCACCTTAGATCCAATGAATGCCAATGCATTATCAGAGATTATTGTGGCAGGTACACCAAATCTGGTTGTTATTCCCTCATAAAAGTCTAAGATGCTAGACTCATTTGCCTCTTTGAGTGCTACTGCTTCTGTCCATTTGGTGAAGTAGTATGTGGCTGTCAAAATCCATTTATGCCCTTGGCTTGAATTGGGATTAATGACTCCAATGAAGTCCAAACCCCATTGCATGAATGGCTGGTCAACTGAGATTGGATGCAATGGAAGGGCAGCAAACTTCTCTTTTCCTATGAAGAATGCACAATTCTTACACCTCTTGATCCATGCGTAGCAATCACTGAAGATTTTAGGCCAATAATAACCAGCCTTCATAATTTTTAGAGCTATCACTCTTGGCGCAAAATGGCCACCAGCTGGTCCACCATGAAATTCTTCCAATACCCTTTGAATCTGACCTGTGCTAATGCATCTCAAAGAGACTCCATTTACATCTTTCTTGAACAAAACTCCATCAACAATGGCATACGGGACAGCCTGTAATCTGAAGTGTCTCCTTTGGGTCTTGTTCATCTCTGGGGGGCACTGGCCTGTACCTAGGAAGTGCATAATACCTTGGGTCCAGCAAGGAATGGGGGAAGCATTGTCTTCTTCATGATTGCCGCTTGGCTCATGGCTGTCCTGGACTGTCAAAACAACCTCTTCTTCGTTGCATACTTCCTTTTGCTTCCCTAAAACCAGCTGCTCACATAGTCCTTTCCCTCTTACCAGCTTGGTGATCTTGATCTCAATGTCATACTCCATGACACGGGTGATCCAACCTGCCCTTTTCTCATTCAAATCCTTGTTGAGGAGGAAGTCCTTAACTCCAACATGTGAGACCAGCAACTGGACCTTGTTGTTTGAGACTAAATGCTTGAATTTCTTCAAGCTTCTGATTACTACAAGTACATGCTTTTCAATAAAAGAGTACCTCACCTCGTAGTCATCTAGGCTCTGGCTAAAAAAGGCAATCGGCTGCTCATCATTATCTTTGTTCTGCTGTACCAGAATGGCAGAAATAGTGTCATCACCTCCAAATGCATAGAGGATGAAATCCTTGAGAAGTCTTGGGTTGATGAGAGTTGGTGCTTGAGAGATAGCTTCTTTGATTGCTTCAAAACTCTCCTTGCCTTCTGCTGTCCACTTAAAAGCCATGCTCTTCTTTAACATTTTGGTGATGGGCTTGACAAGGGCTGCAAAATCTGGGATAAACCTGCGGACAAAATTGATCCTTCCCAAGAAACTTTGAAGAGCCTTCTTATGACTTGGCAATGGCAGTGTCTTATGGCTTCAACCCTCTCTGGATCAATTTCCAGTCCCTCTTTCAAGACAACATGGCCAAGGATCTTTCCTTCATGTGCAAGAAAGATGCACTTCTTGGGGTTCAAAGATACTCCGAACTTTCTACACCTCTGAAACACTTGCCTGAGGTGAAAGAGATGGTCTAATGCATTCTTTAAGAAGACAAAGTGATATCATCTAGATATATCAGCACTATCTTGTTGATCAAGCCTTTGAATTCCATGTCCATTGCCCTTTGAAAGGTAGCATCGGCGTTGGACAGCCCAAATGGCATCTTCTTGTAAGCATATGTACCCCATTTAGTTGTGAAGGCTGTCTTGAATTGGTCTTCTTCTTTCACCATCACTCGATTATACCCTAAGTAGCCATCTAGAGAGAGAATCTCTCTCGAACCGGATACTACTTGCAATATTTGTTCCATTGAAGGAAATGGGTAATGGTCTTTGAGAGATGCCCTATTAAGGTCTCGGAAATCTACACACAACCTGATTTCTCCACTCTTCTTCCTGACCGGAACCAAGTTTGCAACCCAGCTTGAGTGCTTGATCGGGAATATAATGCTTGCCTCTATTAGCTTGTTAAGCTCTTTCTTCATTAGAGGCTCAATGTGAGGGTTGACAGGTCTCTACTTCTGCCTGATGGGTTTAGCATCTGGATCCAATTCTATGGTATGTTGTGCCAACTTCGGATTGAATCCTCTCAAGTCTTCATAGCTCCAAGCGAAGACATCTGGAAATTCTTGGCAAAGCTGTATGAAATCTTATTTCTCTTGCTCAGTGGCCACTTTACCAATTTGAAATATTTTTCCTTCCCCAACCAGAATTGGCTCTGAATCTTCTCTCTTGACCTGTATGTTAGCCTTTTCCTTACGGAACTGGTCGTTAGGGTTGAAGATAGACTCCAATGTTACTAAACCCTTAGGAAGCTTGTTTGTCCGTAGCTATACTACTTGATCCCCATATTCTTTGCTCTAATCTGCCCCGATTTCTAGCCGAGAATTCAGCCTCTTCCTATAAGAAATTGATGGTCTGTTGATCATTTTCAAACACCGCCAACCGGTGTTATTATCTCGAATCGTTGGCCTCACAATCACATGGATATGTGGTGTGTTTTTACTTTTGATGTTGTCAACCACATCAAACGTTGCTCTAATCGCTGCGAGCCTATCCGCGGCTTCATTTTTCTTCCTGGGTATGGACACAGTGTTAAAAGCTTCAAAATCTTCAATGAGGTCACATACCCTATTCTTGTAGCTCCTCAGCAAGTCGTTCTTCGTAGCATGTTGTCCTCTAACTTGGTTGACGATTAGCTCGCTATCCCCGAACACCTGCAAGTTATTTATCCCTTTTTCCTAGCCCAATGAAGTCCATAAATCAAGGCCTCATATTCAGCTGTGTTATTTGAACAAGAAAACTAGAAATGAAAAGCTGAATAATATTTGATGCCTTGAGGTGAAACAAGCATGGCTCCACCTCCTGCACCTTGCCTACTCCTTGATCCGTCAAAAAATAGCTGCCATACCTCATTGTCATCATTATGGCTTGGCTTGGTGATGCTAGGAACAGGTTGATTTTCTTCGTGTATACAATAGACTCCCAGCTCATATTCTTCTAATTCTTGATAGGGATCAAAAGCATGTATCTTGTTTGCCCATTCGTCAAGAGTTAGGTCCGGGATACTTCCAACCTTGGTGTCATCCTCATCAGTACTAGGGTGATCTTCTTGATCAAATGTTGAGCAATTGGCATTAATCTGACTTGGAGTGTAAGGCTCAATATGGAAGTTTGTAATACGTTCAGACCTAATTGTAGCCTTAGTTCCATACCTTGTTCTAAACAGCATGTGGGACCAATCGGTAGATAAATACCCCCCAATCTTGGCTGTGAAGTCTCTTGACAAGCAAAGGGAAAAGAGTGGTGGAAGGTCTATGATTGATATATCTTGTAAGACAACAACATTTGGACATGCATGCAAGGTAAGACTCAAGTTTTGAATCACTCCAACTGTTGCTATTGCTGTCCCATCCAATCGCACTACCCCTTTAGATATTACTTCATATTGAGACCCAATCGATCGTATTTTCTTGGGCATCACTAAGCTACTTGCCCCGGAATCAATCATGCAATTGTGTACTAGTTTATCCCCAATGATTAATGAAACATAGAAAGGAGGGGGCTTTGACATTTTACCTTATTGTGCTCCATGACTTCCTTCAGCCGCTGCAAAGCATTTGTAAGCACTTTGTCTTGCATCCGAACGCACCGATTCGAAGTTGACCATCCTTCATGGCAACTTGCAACAGATCTCTTTGTCTCGGGATGGATAGGGATTCCACATTGATATATTGACGTTAGTCTTCTTCATCTGCTCAATGATATCGAACGGGATGAAGTATCCTTTGTTGTCCCTTGGTTTGTACACTTACTCCTCGTAGGCGTGAATAACTGGCATTTGAGTTGGCCTAGGGGTTGTTCTTGGCTGCCCTTGTGTATTTGGCTGGACTCTGCTTTCCAATCATTTGTGGAGCTGTGGAAGGTTGTGGATTGGCTAGGGCTAATGGCTGTTCTTCACCCAAATTTCTCCTCTTTGACCTTGTGTTGGCTGCAACACCTTGAGAGACAGCCTGATTCATGCCACATAAATCTTCCACTTGCCAGTTCACCAACGTGGTGTCATTTGGGGCTGATTGTTGTTGGAATGTTTCTTGTTGTTGATTGTTTCGATCGCCTCGCCTCCACACCATGAGTTGTCACCATCGTGGCTTGATTGAGAGCACCATGAAACACATGGATTGGTTATGAGGCTCGTTGCATGGAAAGCACCAGTCATATTCCTGAGCAATGTTGTTCTGTGTTGGCACTAATGCCTTAGAGGCAGATATAGCATTTGGATTATAGGGCTGGAATGGTCTATTAGAGGGAGGCCTTGTTTGATTCACATTTGCAACTGGATTAGGTGGTCTTTGTGGTTGGTATGGCTGCCTATTAGGCTGAGCTTGAGGTTGATAAGAAGGTCTGAAACCTTGGGCTTGCTGCCTCTTGAGAGTAACCAGCTCATTGCCTAGGTTTTGCAACTGTTTCATGACCTCCTGGAGTTCATTTGAAGCACTAGAGGATGAAGTAGAAGTTTCACTTGAACTTTGGTTTCTAGGGGTGGGAACAGGAGCCAAAGTGGGTGCTTGACTAGTGCTTGGATTTTCTAAGTTTGGATACAAGGGCATGGGAGGCCTAGGAGCCAGTTTACCAGCTTGAATAAGACAGTTTTCGGCTCTAATGGAAATGCTATAAGCCATAGGGATTGTTGTGCCTCCCATGGACTGAATTAACATAGAAATATCAGAATTCAAAGCTTTGAGGTAATATAGAAAAGCACCTTCTGCTGTTGGCCTGACTGCCACTGGAATCCTATCCCAAGACCTTTGAAATCTGAAGTTGAAATCGGCCAGCTGCTCATTGGGAGCTCTCTTGATAGTCGTCAGCTGCTCCAAAAGAGACAAGTTGTCTCCCTTCTCTCCAAATTGCTCATGAAGTGCAATACACAGCTAATTCCAGTTTGTGATAGAACCAGCTCCAAGGCTCCTAAACGATTGTAATGCTTTACCCTTGAAGGAAGATGCCAAGAATAACTTGTGACCACTTGCATTTCATTGATTTCATGGATTGCACAAAGGTTAGCAATATCTTTAACATGATCACCTGGAGTAGTCTGATTTTCTCCGGTGAAGTAGGGAATGTTCTTCAAGGCTGCAATAGGAACTGGATGTTGTGCATTGAGAGTAAGTGGAAGTGGCCGCTTTGCTGTGAAGTTGACGTAGGGATTGTTCTGAGCCATTCTAATCGGTCTTAAAACCCTTGTATACTGAATGAAAGGCCTATCAGGTGGAGGAGTTGAGAGAGTTTTGTTTGGTGGAGATGGAGACCTTTGAATCCTTCTTCCTCTTTGCCTTCTTCTTGGAGATAACTGCAGGTATTCAAATAGCGCTTCTTCTTCTCCAACTCTTGACCTTGTGGTGATTCTTCTCATGAGTTTTCAGGCCTGCACTGCTGAAACCAGTTGATTCTTCCCCTTGGAGTCACCAGATATGTAGATAATAGCTCTTATAAGCAAGAAAACTGCAGCAGATGCATATCAACTTTGCTGCAATAAAAATGAGACCTCTAAGTCCCACCGGGCGTGCCAAAACTGTTGTTGCAGACTCAAAGACCCCCGGATGCAAATCGGGCTTCTAGGTTGATGTTCAAGCATCCAAGATGATTGCACAACATGGAATCCTTTCTCCAAGCGTGGGACTTGTAAAGATGAGAAAAGATTCTCCCAGAGAAGGTTGGCTCTATTCCTCTGTTCTGATGCACACAAAAATGTAGAGGGTTTCTAAAACCTAATCTAACTTGCCAAGGAGACAGGTAAGAAAATGCATAGAATAAAACCTAAACTATAAAGGTGATGCACCGAGGAATGTTAGACACTCATTTTGCAAATTTAACAGACCACATAGATGCAATACAAACACCATGCATGTGTAACCAAACTCGCAATAAGAGATCAAAATGACAAAGCAATGAATACATGAGAGGGTCAAGAGTCAATCACAACACATATATTATTGGTCAAGAGTCGATACAGAGATACATAGCGGGCCAAGAGGCAAAAAATACTGGCATTACAACCCATATGGGAGGTTTGAAAGCTCCACAATTTCTCTTGCAAGCGAGGGAAGAAGGGAGGATGCAAAACAAGAATGTCCGACCCCTTAAAGGAGCTCTTCTTTACAATATATATCAAGAAATGAGAGAGGGAAGAGAGAGGAAATCCAGAATCTGCCCCAACCACTTCTTGGTAGCATTTAAAATCATCTCATTATGACAGAAGCGGCGGATCCTAGCAAAACGGCGGGTTGTCTAACAAGAGCGGCGAGCTGTCTGCTACATTAAAGTTGGTTGTTGAAGCATTACTTCTGTCTATCACCACATGTCAGAGATGTTTTCTTAATTTTATCCCTCCAAACTACACCAAAATGTAAGATTGATCCTAGAATCATGTAGAGAATTTCAACAACTTTCCGTTGATATAAAGAACGTGCAAATCCGAGCTCTAGATCGAAAGATATGAAGGTCTGAAGATTTAGGGCACAAAACAAGCGAAAATAGATTTTTAAATTTCTTTTCCCGCACTCTGCCATCTGGACGACACGTGGCAGGCTCTAGTTCACTGAGCAATTTTCTCTCTCCACCTTTTTGTGGGCTTCTCTTGTGGGCCCCTTAAACTTAGACACGTGGCACTATTTCATTGGTTCGGATCAGTGCTCGAAAACTCGCCCCTTTGACCTTTTGGACCTTTTTCCTTGGCGACACATGTCATGCCGTGATTTGTCCACGGGCCTGCCGCGATTTTCACGTCCACTGCGTCCTTTTATCCCGGATGTCCCAGTGCTTCACGGGATAGAATCCTCTAATCCGCCCGAAATGGGCTTCCTCGTCCCTTTTCTGCCGGTGACACGTGGCATGATCTGATTGGCTTTTGGCTCCTTTGGCATTCTCGCGTCCCGCGCCCCTTTGTCTCACTTGTCCTTGTTTGAAGTTTTTTTTCGGCCGATCCATTTGGTTCACGTCCTTCGCGTCCATTTATCCCAAATGTCCCAAAGTCTTTATCTGGGACAAATTCTTCCGGTTCACCCGATTCGGCCGGTTCGCGTCCTCCGCGCACTCTTGTCCCGCTTGCTCCCAGTAAAGGACTTGGACAAATTTTCTTTCTTTCGGCCGATTCGGGCATTTCATGTCCATTTGTCCCAGATGTCCCTTTTCTGTTTGGGCCGCTGGAGGCTTTTCACCTGATCCGCGCCTTCCGCGTATAATTGTTCCAACCTGGCCCCAAAGGTGGCCTTTAGTAGGACTTAACCAATTTTACGATTTTCCCTTAATCAATCTAATTGCTTGGAACTAAAAACTCGATGCATGTTATCAAATTAACTCTGGGGGTGAAATTTGGATAACATAAACATAATGTAGGTATAGCTATATCCATTTTCTCTAACTTCAAATAATCATATTATTAACATATTACACATTTGTAGATATCTTATGTAAGATTCAAACAATGTTTATACACACCAATAGATACTAGTATTTGAATGATGTTAAATCATTATAGATATACAAGTATCATTATTATTATATTATCATTCCAAAGTAATTAAGTAATATTCAAAACTCATAACCATTTATATATCATTGTTTGTATAAACAATGTATAATTTGAATAACAGAAATATAACTTAGTTATAAGTTAACTAGCTTTTCACCTCCCTAACATATCTCCCTTAGCTTTATTAATAGATCATTGATCAATCAAGATCACTATTATCATAACTTAGATATACCTATAGACCATTAAGAAGACCTATAAGCACTTGTTGACCAACAAATAATGTGATTTGTGCAAGGATGACGGAATGATAACACAAGAAAGAATCAACAAGTTCGACCATGATGTGGTAATGCCTTTACCTTAAAAATTACAAAAGTAACCAAAGTCATGTAGTTACTTTTCAACAATTCAACTCATACCACAAGTCGACATCACGGTGAAACATAACTTGACCCAATCCATTCGATCATGGTCAACTTAGGCTCTACAAACAAAAAAATATTACAAAAATCAAAAGGCCAAGTATCATTCGAGTAAAGAAGCCAAACACGGTCAACTAAATGAACACTTAACACATTTAAAGCAATAGAGGGTAGAGTTAGGCTTACGAAATCAATAAGATTTCATTCTAATTGTGCCTTAATTCGGGCATGATTCCCAAGAAATGATATCCATATGAACAAAAAGGCTAGATCATTGACCCATTAAACTAGCAGATCTTTATATCATATGACTAGGCTCAAGTCGAAACCAAAAACATTTATGCTTGACTCTCAAGGATTCAATTCAGATTATGCATAAATCATAATCAACACACCCAAATATTTATGGGTATTCTCTTAATAAAAATGTCATCAAAATGTTTATAATTTTTTCCACAAACAAGCTGAGATATCACCGCAATCATCCATCAACATCAAGCAAAATAAGGAAACTACGGTCAAGATATATGGCATATTTTTCTAGGAATTTCCTTCCACATTTAACCCATGTAATGACATCAACTTGATACACCTTGAAATCTATAATATAATTTTGGTATATCATACGATACGGCCCTGGCTCCATTAAACCCTATTCACAGAGCTCGTAATGCTTATAAGTTGGGGTATCTTCTAGTTTTTCGCTATATATATAACGAAAAACACATCTCGCTTGAATATATTGAATATATATCAAACCATTCTTCATTACTTCTATATTATTTACATACCCAGAATCACCCTTTTCACTAACAACAAAATAACATAGTATTTAAACAAACAACTAACACCTATGTCTAAAAAAGACTAACAGATCATAAAGTAGGATTTTTATCTATAATAATATTAAATAGAGTAAGATATTTAAGAATAGATAGAGCATATCATGTCAAGGTTAGCAATATTCTTTTCTTCGTTAAATTTCCAAGCTTCCTTATTTGCTATAGTTCCACAAATGGATTCCACAGAAGCCCGTAACCTTTCAATGTTCCCCATTTTTATAGATAGAAATTCA
The DNA here is from genome assembly GCA_018340775.1 of Taxus wallichiana var. yunnanensis. Taxonomy (NCBI): domain Eukaryota; kingdom Viridiplantae; phylum Streptophyta; class Pinopsida; order Cupressales; family Taxaceae; genus Taxus; species Taxus wallichiana. The sequence continues at coordinate 18,279,924 of CM031239.1, read as the reverse complement.
TTCCTAGATTTTATCAACTCCTTGTTAAGGGATACATGCAATAGACCAAGAAAAATTGAACAGAAAAATAGAATAATAGGGAAACCATTTACATGCAAAGTTCGACAACACCTCCCCACCATGGAAATGATAACAATAAACTTGAAACCCACTAATTTTCCCTCAAAAACCAATTGTGCAATCTCCAAGGAAGTGGAGGAGGTTCAAGGTATTCAATGCATGGAAGGACAGTTATATTTCCTCCTTAATTCCAGCCACTCATTACCTTCATTGAAATTTAGTGGAGTTTCAACTTCACAAAACAACCACTTGCCAGTTAGCTTATCCATGACCGTAGCCATGACCTCCAAATTTAGCTAGGATTTCCACCAATTTTGATGGTGGTAAATATTAAATGAAACCTCATTAATATTTCAATTGGTACCAGATTTAGTGGGTGACAACTCACCCCTTGTCCCTTAGACCCATATTTCTAACCATAGACCATATAGTTTTAGGCCCTCAACATTATAACCTTAGTTTAAGCTTTAACAATTCGAAATATCCACATAGGTGTTCACCATTAAGTCCTTTAATTTATATACCATGGATTTATTAATATAATCCTGAATCAATGTAGCACCATTAACCTTAGCTAGTTATATGCTTAGGTTAGATTCCTTACCAATTTGGGTCTAGAATTATCAAATATAATATGATTAGAGCCTTATAAACTTAAGCAATTCCTTGACCATATTATCAAACAGACTCATTATTATTATGCCCTCTAGACATGAGTTTGTAACCATAAGAAACATTAATTCATATGTTAGGCCCATATTTCACTAAGACCATGTTTGGTTTAAGCAAAATAATAGTAATAACTTTAGGAATTACCTGGAACATATCCCGATCCATTATTTCCTACACCTTAACTATTGTCAAAGCATTTCAGCTTTGGTACCAGGGTCATATTGAACAAGTACCATAAGTCCTAGAATTAACAAGAATGATCAACAAGTACTTGATTAAGCTTAATTCAACAACATTTCATCAAGTACAAAATCTTATTAACAATGATAAGCAAGTATGTTAGATCAAAAGAGTACAATCACATTGTGCTAACATGCTACAATAATGCACTCACATACAATCCATGCAATGAAAACAAAGAAAATGTAATTCCATTTTTGAAGCATGTCAAAACCAAACACATTTACCATAACAAACTGATAAAACAAAGGGAGTGTTACACTAATACTCCATGTCATCCCTATTCTACTCGATTATTCCAATTCATGCTTCCCCTCGGTCTCCTCAACAATGTCTTCCTCCTTTCAAGGCCCATGTGACTCAAAATTCTTCCCACCATTCCTCTAATTTGAATCCTAAGTTTTGGTCCTCCCTTTCTCTACACGAATCCCTTTATCATCCAAGTAGAATGTAAGTCCTTTGTTGAATCATGTCAAAACTAAACACATTTACCACAACAAACTAATAAAACAACGGGGTGTTACACTAATACTCCATGTCATCCCTATTATATGTATTAATCTAATTCATACTTCCCCTTGGTCTCCTCAACAACGTCTTCCTCCTTTGAAGTCCCATGTGACTCAAATTTATTCTTGTAATTTGAATCTTGAGTTTTGGTCCTCCCTTTCTCCACAAGACTACCTTTATTAGTCACCTCAATGATGTCTTCCTCCTTTGAAGATCCATGCGACTCAAAATTCCTCTAATCAATCATCCAAGTCAACCCCTATGTCACAATCCACTGAATTTCTACGTGATCCTCTTTGTCTACCCGCACTATGTCATCTTCTAGGAAAACCTATACCAACTTATTCCAAAATCAAAATATTTTTCAACTCGCAAGACATCCAAATCCAAATCTACATCTCCTGAGTCATCTTCTTCTATCAATCAAAATATAATCCCTCTTTGGAATGTGATCCCTTTCAACTATATCATACCATATCCTTATCAATCTTTTAAAGAGTGATGTCTACGTCAAAGTCGAAAAACTCACAAGAAACTCGTGTGATAAGATATATTTTGAAGCATTATCAAATTTTTTTATGGGAGTAATAAGGTCAAACCTTCCCATAATCTTCATCATCAAACAACTTATAAATTTGTAACACTTGTTAGACCTCTTCCATCCAATCAACCTTCTATCGTCAACCAACAATGACCCATACCGATCGATTTCTTTCAGAATGAAGAAGCAATCAGATAATTCATAGGCTACACAATGACATTCCTTTAGAGGATCACGAGAAAGGATTCTCTTTTGACCTCGATGTTTCTGAATATTTTGGGGAAGAGGTTAAGTACCTTAATCATAAAATAGAGAAAGATCATAAGATCATCAAACTTGATCCTCCTCTTGTTCTTCCATATTCACATTTCCCATTACATGGCAAAATGAAGGGATCTATCATTGATTACCCTCTTATCTTCTCATCACCCAATCATTTCTTACATATAACAATTCCTCAATCACAATATCTCCTTGGGTCACCTCCCAGAATCCCATTATCATCTATTTTTGGGTCACCTCGTGGTAGCCCATTATCTTCTATAATAGGGAAACGTCCTAGTAGCCCTTCATCCTCTATTTGTGGGTTACCTCCTAGTATCCCATTCTCTTCCATCCTTGGGCCACATCTCTAGTATCCCTTCATCTTCTATCTTTGGCTCACCTCTTGGTAGCCCATTTCCTTCAATCCTTGGACCATATCTTCTCCATCCATCACATCATCCCTATATCATCAACTCGTAGTAATCCCACCATCATCCCTACCACTCCTACCATCAATCCCAAACATCCACTTTATTCTCCCACTTCTCGGGATCAACAAAATCACGCATTATCTTGTATAAAGCACAAACAATTTCTTCATCAAGCTAAAATCAAAAATTCAAATAATTCCAAAGCTCCTAGCAAATCCAACACCCAGAAATCCAATGTGCAAACACGATTCAAGAATGCACACCAACACAACCATCAAGTATGGAAAAAAGTGTAAAAATATATGGATAGGGAACTCAATCCCCCACATACAAAATCCATGTTGAAAGATAAGTCGTAGTCACTTATCGAGTATGATCTCACCATGATCATCAAGATTGGAGATAATATCACTCTTGATAAGCAACAACTCCTAGTCTCCCTCATTAAATAAATTGCAAACATCGTTGTTGGATCTTATCACGTGGAGTGACATTTTTGGTCCCAACTTCCCAATCATTCATCTTCATTGTCTTATCCCTTCACGGTTTTCCCTTCACAAAACCATCCAAAAAAAGAGAGAAAAATATTCAAACATTACAAAAAATCAAAGGTACAAATATAAAACATTGTATTAGGTATTACACACATGGATGTTCTTTCCTTCCTTTCTTCATATTCCTCTAGAAACCACCCACCATTTTCATCCCTTCGTGATCTTTTGGTTGGTCTATTCACGCTCATTATGTGACATTTGATCTCTAATGTATCTATTTGACCTTGGTCTTTCATCACCTTGGTAAATTAAAGAACGATCAATGACCTCTTAGAGATCCTCTCACTATCTTCATTTAATAAACTTGTTACGAATACCTTTGGGTATATTTGTTGACACTATCCAATTTCATCATCACAATCACTTCCACATCCTTCCATCAAGCCATATGTGGTTCTTAACCCCTCATCAAAATAATCAAGAGAGTTGAAATACTTTTTAGAAAGAAAAAGTCAATAAAAAAACAAAATCTACAGAAAATAAATATCTAAACTCTCTCTAGGGGCATTTTAGTTTAGATATCAAACTTATGGATGCCTAAATGGCAGTAGAGAAATGTTGTGAATAGAATCAAATACATTTCCATTAGGGCTATGGATGTCGGTTAGCAAAGTGGAGCAATGTATGGCTCTCCTTCCACCCTCCATTCATAAATCACATATCAAAATAAATCATTCCTACACATTGGCTAGTGTGTCTTCACTTGCTTCCTATCAAATCTTCACTTCAAGAGGTAATTAATTTCCACATGCACACATTGGATCTTGATGAGAAAATAGGACTAGTATGTTACTAGGTGTTGTTTGTACCTTGTTCAAACTCTTACTTTAGTCCTTATTTTGTCTCACAATTTGTGCCTTTGGCTAATCAATTTTTCATCGCCAATCTTCTAGCTACATTTTCCATATCCTTTCATAACATTCGTTGTTCTTCTTCTTTTTTCAGAACATCCATGTGTATAAGATTGACTTTTTACCATGTTTGAGGGAAACTTTGTCCCTTCTTTCAATAAACAATCTTATCTTCTTTCTATCATTTGTTTCTTGTCTAGCTTGCGTATGGGGGCACGCTTGCTCCTTCTTAGCTCTTCATAGGCTTGAGTTCATCATCTTGTTAAACCTATCCATCTTGGCCTTGAACTTGCTTATCTTCCTCTTGTATATATGTGCGAGATTTTCCCTTGTAAATTATCACCTCTCACTGGGGGCATCCTTGCATCTTCATTTTCATGTACATAGCTTCGGAAAAAATTAAAAAAACCCTAAAAATTTCACAAAATCCTAGAAAATCCAAAAACATTGGTAAAACATTCAAAAATCCAAACATTGGTAAAACATAAAAATCCAAAAACATTGGTAAAACATTCAAAAATCTAAAACATTAGTAAAACATCAAAAATCCAAAAACATTGGTAAAACATTCAAAAATCCAAAACATTGGTAAAACCTCAAAAATACAAAACATTGGTAAAACCTCAATAATCTTAAAATTGGTAAAGCTTCTAAACATTCACAAGACACAACATCCTCAAACATTAAAAACTATCCTACAAAACATCTTACTTTAGTGTTTTCTTGTTCTAATGCTCGACATGATCATTTTGATCTTCCTTCATTAATAAAGTTGGTTTGCTTGTTATGTATGTCTTCCCTTACATATATCGTTGTTTGGGGCAGTTTCATAGTGCACGTTGATTTTTGATAGGACTTATATGTCCTTCATTTATTCCCCTTTCTTATATCCTTTCTTGGGGCTCCGTTTTAGCCCTTGTCGTATAACTTGAACATTTGGGGGAATCAAGTGGATAACAAAAACAATGGTACAACTTTCTTGAACGTTATTTGTTTGAGTATGTTTGATTATGTTTGTTTGCTTATTTTTTTACTTTTTTACTTTGTCGTATTGCATTTCTTTATGTATTTTTCTTTGATTCATTCCTTTAGCAATGAACAAAAATCAAGTATTATGGCTCTTCATGTCATTTTACACTTTTTTTATATGTTTATATCAAATAAATAGTTACTTCCAAGCCCGATGGTACGTCATCTACGTCGTGATATTCTCATTCTTCATCTATCTTCATGTTTCCATTCTAACTACCTATAATTTTCCAATTCTTCCCCCTCCCTTACTTCTTCCACTTGAGGCATGGGATCCTACTCTTTTTCTTGATTCCAATAATGGCCAACCAGTCTAGTTTTAATCCCTTCATTGTGCTACATTGTGGAAAATGGTTACAAAGGTCCCCAATGATGATTCAAAATCCTTTCAAGAAGGTGTTTGAGCTCCAAAACCCATTTGCAGTGTATATTTGTAGCCTAGACATCCTTAGTTAGCCTTTCCACGCTTTCTTCCAACTTCCCTCTCATTTATGTGCATTTTTTGGCTTTAGTAACAGGACCCCCTCCCGAGGCTTTAACGGGGTTCTAGGACCACCTCCCTACGCAGGGCAACGGTCTTGAATGCTTTTTCCAGAACTCTTCATGCGTGATTTTGACACGCGTGCTTTCACTTAACTCGACTTTTAGGGTGCGTTTGTGAACCAAATTGCCTAAAATTAGCTTCATTTGCTTGGTTCTCTTTGTTCCTTCTATTTTAAATAGATTTAATGAGTAGAACTGCCTCTTCATTGCCTTGTGCATGAAGTAACCTTATATCCTCCATTCCTATATATTCCATGCTTGTATTTAAGCAAAGGGCCAGAGAATTTTGTGTATCTTGTATAGTTTTTTTGTCATAATCTCGCTAGGAATTGCATAGCCAAGCTCAGATCTCTTGTGCTATCTCTCTTCTACTTGCATTGTGTCCATATTTCTTCCAAGCTGCCATTTCTCAAGCGCCATCCTCGTGTTGTTGTTCTTTGCATTCCCAATCCCTTGGACTCACATGAACACTCAGAGAAATAAAGGAAAGAACTGAGGGGATAGATAATGATACTACTGGATTTGCTAAGGTTCTTACTCTTCTAGGTTGGAGTTGTGTATTTGTTTTCTTTTTTATCAAATTGTCAATTACGAATTGTTAATTTCAATTCCATATCAAATAGAGTAGAAATCAATGTCTTTTCATTTGCAAGTAGTTAGTTAATTTCCAAGAGGGTTTGAATCTTTCATAGCAATCCCCAGTGACGGATCCTCTTCTTCCCATCCCTGTGGATCTGAAGGAGAGAATATCTATAGGAGGTTGTCTACACATCATAGATCATTTGGAAAATCACTTGTTTTAGGTTAGTTTAGATTCAATACACTCAACACAAGCAAATAACCACACCGGGTTATTTTCTTGTTTAGTTTTAGTGTAGAAGTAGATTTGATTATTTAGAATAAAAGTGAATTGTTGTTTATGATTGTAATATTTTGGTTATGTGATTTGTTTAGATCAGTTTCCTTTCAAAGATGAGCATAGATTATTAATTTCATTCAGTTTACATGGACACTTCAAACTAGTTTAGCACTTAGATCCAAATTAGGTAAACAAACCATAGGGAATTTACACTACCTGTTCATAGCCTCTAAGTCTCCCCTTTGTCAACTCGGCTACCAGGAGATCACACTACCAGATCTTAGTCACTAATCCTCCTATAGTTAGCCACACACATTCAAACATCGGCTGCTCCAGCACGACCTCGAGGGTCGAGTGTAGTTGAAGGTCACTTGTTCATTTTCATTCGTAAATGCACTACCCAATCTCATTATATTTTTAGTCAATTCATGCCTATTGTTTTCAATAAAGAAAGAAAGAAATGTAAATCACTTATTCAATATTTGCAACAATATTATCTTTTGATGTTTGTTTAGAGCTTCCAAATTTAAAATGACTAACTAATAACAAATATTAGTTGTTTTTGGGGACTTAAAACTTTCTTCTTAGAATTGATGACCGTAGATAGAGACTATCTATTGGTTTGGGGCATACATAGGCAAGTGGTCCAAAGGAAATGGATTTTGAACCCACCACGTGAACCCTGTCATTTTCCTACTAACCAAATGAAAATATTTGTCATGATTTTAGTATCATTTGATTTTTCTATGAAATCAAATGATAATTTGTTGACGATGCATTATATATTTATGATATACATACATACATACATATAAGAAATATAGGAAGAAGAGAGACATAGAATTGGAGCGAGACCCCGTGATCGGTGCGATAAGTCGGGGTTGAGTTACATTTTGTGTAGGGTCTCAATTTGGTTGATCTAAGATCAATGAATTCCTTGTAGTCACAAATCCAAGAGTATAGTTTGGAGGTGAGTTTCCACATGGTCTAGGTTGATCCAACAAAAATAATCAAAAGGTTCATTGATATGAAACATTTGAGTTGAGATGACTAAAATGTACCAAATTAAATTGGATCAAAGTCAAGAGACAACTTGGCTTTACCTCTAAGTTCAAGATCACAAGTTGAGAGACCCAAGAAGTTGGACAATTGTGTGTCCATATTAGAAGAGTGAGACTATAAGTGATCCAACTTGCTAATGAGTAAGCTCAATCTACTAAGGAGATTGGATGTAAGGTGAGGATGGGTTTAGGTCAATATTGTGAGTGAAGAGCTCATGGTCAACTCACATATTAAAAGAGCTTGGCAAGTTGGGTGTGTCTGGATCGATGAAGCAAGGGGCAAAGGGAGAGCTAATAGAGGTTCATAGCAAACTAGATGCATGCAATGTAAAATACCCAAATACAAACATTGTCTTTGATCCTACAAATCTTTCAAACCTTGGTGAACTTTTGAATGCATAAATGAGATTACTATAGAAAACCTTCATGCAATACACCGGTGTATGTCCTAGTACGATCAGATCTACAACACAAACCGAAACCTCTCTAATGTATGAATAATAGATCCTCCACAATCTAAAAATCCATATGCAAATCCACAAAACCAAATTAGAAAACCTCCAAATGAGGAGTTGTGCCCTACAAATATTGGTTCTATTTTGAAGATAAATTTTCATTATTGTTCTTCTTCTTCCTCAGCAAATTTGTAAAAACCTAAAACCTACAAAAATTTGGAAAACTCCCAAATTTGATGTATCAAAAGTATTGCATGATTACAGTCAATTCTAGCATTTTTGGATGTTATAGACTCAAATTTGAGGTTTGTTTCACTCCATAATGTTGCCGAGAAAAATCTTATCCCAATAGGTACTTACACAAACACACTAAATACTAAAGTAGGCTAAACAAATCTAAACTAAGCATGAACACAACGAAAAGAGTGGAATTGAAAGCGCATAAAAAGTAAACAAGATGGAAAGAGTAAAACGGTGAAAATGAATGGTGTATTCCAATGAATTCACATGTGGTATACATGCTAGTACCATTGATGAATTGCAAGAATGGAGAAAGTATGAACTATTCTTTTGCATGTGGCCTACATTGCATATCCTTCATTTGCACATTTTGATTAAAAACAATAAATAGATGGACGAGAGAAAGTAATGGGGTCACACGTGGCATACACATTTTTCTGTTATCTTAGTCTACTTGTGAGAATGAAACATGGGTGGAGTGAAGGTTAAAGGCCGCTTTCAAATCTACTTTAATACCGAATTTTGGGGTTGCCCCATTCACCTAGAGAGAGCATACATTCAATAAGATTCTATCATTTATTCAATAAGAGATGGTACATTATATATAGAGATGATCTCCTAAAATTAGGAATTCAAATTTTATCTCAAATATCCCCAACTATCTCCTAGAATCTCTCACATAACTCCTATTCTAATGTAATTATTACATGAGTAATCGGTTATATTATTTTATATTCTCTCTACCAACTCCTATAATTATGGACATGTTATGTGAGTAGCAATCACTTAGATTATTTGCTCCACTTATTATTTTCTCTCACAAATATTAATTCTAATATGGAGCACCTTAGTTCTAAGCACCCATGTGAGGACTAATCCTAAGAAAAATGTATTTGGGATTTGCCTTTATTGTTGGTTGGATGTCTAGCTCTTGGATGTTGGTTTGCATGCTTCATGATTGAATGATAATATTTGGTTTAGCGCTCTAGAGTGGATAATCTAATTGTTAGTTAACATCTTATTAATAGAGTAGTTAGGTTCTCTCTCTATTTGATTACTACTATACCCGCCGCTTTCTACCTGTTGTGGATTATCCTTAGGCCTGATTTTAATTTACTTTTTTGTTGTTTAGGACCTATCTCTAGTTATTTCTAGCAAAAATAAATATGATAGTGCAACTTATTTTATGATAAATATTTACACTAAAGATGTTTGTCTCGATAAGTTTAAGTTTATGTTTAATACTTGTGTCTAAACCAATAGTTTTACATTAAGCGTATTATTATTCTTGTTGAAGGCAATAAATAATGCATTTATTTAATCTAATATTTTTAATTTTTAGTATATGCATATCACTTAAAATTTTATAAGATTTGATGTGAGTGTGTATGTGTGCTTGTGTGTGAGGGTGTTTTTATTCTAAAAAAAATATTTTCTATCATTTCAATACTTTACACTATTAACTCATAACTAAATTAATATCATAGCAATTAGTAATAAATGAAACCCACAACCATTGCACTAATATATAACAATTTAATCAATCACGTCAAAACTTTATAATATAAATATACAAATAAACTAATACTATATAAATTAAATAGGCTTGGTCTCATAATAAATAATACACACAAATACAATAATACTATAGCAATTAAATCGATCATTTCAAGACTTTGAAGTATATATACACAAATAAACTAATACAATAATACCTATGTAGTTTCATACCATTAATTAATAAACTCATAAATACACTAATACCATACCAATTAGTACCAATAAGTTGTAAACACATAAATACATCAATATTTTAATATTTACCTAGTCGGATACTAATATTAAATGTCTATGGTATAGACAAAATATTTGACTATATTTATTTTCTAAATATACTTTCAAACAACCAATTACAAATTGTTTGGACAACTATGAGTATGTTTTACACTTAAATATGTTCAATTTCAACTATCATATATTTGGCAGAATAAGCCACTATATGACACTTGTTTTTATCTATAGATTTAGCAATAAATTCATTTCCCGCATATTAATTTTTGTTTTAATATTCAAATAAAAAGGCCATTTCTTATTATATTTTAATAATATAAAAAAAAGTGTTGATTTGAGATGTTAAATTTGACATCCATTTGACTATTTTAGTAAAAAAATCCTTGTTTTAGATGAAAGTCATATGTCATATGTCAATGATAAATCTAAGGTATGCACATTGAGATTTATATGTCAATGGTTTTCAAATAGATATTTTTGTATTTTCAAGGTTTTCAAATTCGGGACTTCGTGTTTTGGGATTTTCAAATTTTCTTGTTTTACTTTTAGGGTTAGGTTTTGGGATATTATTAATCAAGATTTTCTATTTTGGGGGTTTAAATGTTCATGTTCGAGATTTTTGGATTTTGAGTTTTAAGTTTTGGGATTTGAGTTTCAACGCTTGTGGAGCTTTCGAGTTTGGCTTTTTGCGTTTTTCGAGTTTGAAGGTTTTGGTTTTCAAGTTTCAAAGGTGTTTATATCAATGTATTTTTCATGTTCTACGAGTTATCATTGGAGAGCTCCTAAGTTTTGTGAGTTATGAAATTTGGTTTTTAGTTTCAAACTTTTCAAGTTTCAAGTTTAAGTGTCTTGAATTTTATTTTTGGGTTTTGGTTTTCAAGTTTGGATTTGGAGAGCATTTTATATCAAACGAATATTTGTGTTTTCAAATTCAAGTTCCATATTTTGGGATTCGTGTTTCAAAGATTTTAGGCGTTTTAAAGCTACAAATTCTAAGCTTAATGGTTCAAAGTTATTTGTCGTTTCATGTTTTAAGGTTTGAGGCTTTTGTTTGTTGTATTTCAAGGTTTAAACTTTCAAATTTGTGTTTCAATTTGTGGGTTTTAAATTTCAAGGTTTTGGGTTTCAAATTTCACATTTCAAGTTTGGAGGTTGAATTAAGTTTTTGGGGTATGGGTTTGGGTTTCAAAGTCTTTATGGTTTCTAGCTTTCAGTTTTTGGGTTTCAATTGTCAAGTTTTGGGATTCAAGTTTTGAATAGGATAGTCGCATTTTATAGGAATCTATTTTTCATGCTTTCAATGAAAATAATTATATGTCGAAGTATTACATTGAGCAGCGACTTACATAGAATGTCAACGTTTTTACGCATGTTTGAGAGGAAACATATAGTGCATTATAAAGCTAAGTAAGTGTACTCTAAATCAATGATCACCTTTAGCTAAGCAAGTACATGTAAGGGGCATCCACGTCGTCAAAATCGCCTAGGGCATGATCCTAACCTCGGCCTACTTAACTCTTTGTATCGGGCGTCGAGAACCTTAGCACTCAACAAGAATTGATCCCTATTGAGCTCTACATGCACCAAACAACTTCACCAATAGGACCAAATGACCTTTGACTAATTTCAAAATTTTTGGCTTCGATGTTTTTAAGTTTTGGGATAAAGGTTTCAAATTTCAAGGTTTGCAAAGTTTTCATGTTGGGATTTTGAGTTTCAAGGTTTTCTTATTTTTGTATTTTGATGGTTTTTAAGTTGGGGGCTTTTAAATTTTTTTATTTTCATATTTTGGGCATGTTTTTATCACTCTTATTTTTCTACTTTTGGGTTTTTCTCGGGTCTAGATTTTTGGGTTCGAGTTTCAAGTCTCAAGTCTGGGTCTTCCTTGTTATGGGTTTCAACTTTCAAAGTTTCTATTATTTTCATGTTTATATCTGTCATGACTCTAGTTTCAATATTTTGATTTCCAATTTCAAGTTTCAATTTTGTGTTTTTAAGTTGAACATTTTTTATTTTTTGGTTTCAAATTTTGAGTTTCAAATAAGAGTCTCGTTTTATATCAATCTATTTGTCATGTTTTTAAGGTTTACTAATTCAGGGATTATGATATTGAAACTAATAGTATGTACTACACTTTTGTCTATGGCTCCAATGCAATAGTTACATGTCAAGTTTATTGATTATAAGGTATCATACAACTTTGAAAGTATCCAAACATTTTCAAATTTTTGGTTGCGGACTTTTCAAATTGCAAACAAAATCATCATGTTATATGTGAAACTACTTTTTGTGTTCTTTGGGTTTTTGGGTTTGGAAATTATCTAGTTTGCATTTCACATTTCAAATAAGATAAGCACATTCTATAACAATGTACATTTTATAATTCCAAGTTTTAGGGTCTAGTGTTTTCAAGCAATTTGAGTATTGGATTTCAACTTTTAGCTTACAAATTTTGAGGCTTTCAAAAATTGTTGTTTTCTTAGAAATATTACAATTAGAACACAACTAGGTACTTCTGAACTCATCAAATTTGATGTATCCTTGCAATTTGGGGTGCTATTTCTAGTGGGAACACAATTAACTATAATAATAATAATGTATAAGGAAATAGTTGATGAAGAGAAGTGGGGGAGGGGACGCAATGGCCACATAGAGTGTTATGATGAAAAAAAGATAGTGGACTACAAAAGCAATTAATATGTGAGGTCATGAAAAGAAGGCGTCCAAAGGTGGCTGCTTTGAAGTCAATCACCCCCACAAGAACTTGTGCAAGTCTGCCCCGTCACTTCGTTAAGCATGCCCTAGGAATAGGAGTTGCAACAATTGTGATTCCGCATTCACATTCCATGTTTTCAAGCAATTTGAGTTTCAGGTTTTGGCTTTTGGCTTTTGGCTTTTGGCTTTCAGCTTTCAAATTTCAAGTCGTTAAAAGAAGGCAGCTAAAGTTGGAGGCTGCTATGAAGGCATTTTCCCCCCCACAAGAATTTGTGCAAGGCCTACCCTGTCGGTTCTTTAAGAATGTCCTAGGATAGGAGTTGCAATGGCAACTGTGATTCCATGTTCACATTCAATATTTTCAAGCATCGAGTTTCGAGTTTCAGCTTTTGGGTTTTAAATATCAAAGTTTTTGAGTTTTGTTTTCTTGCAATGCATTACAATTACAATGCAACTCGATACATTCAAAATCATCAAACTTGATGTATGTTGTATGATTGCATGTAGGGATGTTATTTCTAGTTAGAACACACAAGGTGGAGGGGATGTAACGGCCACGGACAGTGTTATGATGAGAAACAAAGACAGTAGACTAAAAAGGAATTAGCACATGAGGCCACAAAAGGAAGGCAGCCAAAGGTGGAGGCAGCTCTGAAGGCTTTCACCCCCACAAGAATATATGCAAGGCCTACCCCATCGCTTGTTTAAGCATACCATATGGGCAGAAGTTAAAACTGCAACTGTGATTCCACATTCACATTGAGGGTCAGAATGGAAGCACAATTTATATTTATATTTCTACTTGCCTTCATGGTAACAGCGATGGTAGTCACTACCTACACGAGGGCTTGAAATTGGCACCCAAACATGAGGGGCAACAGCAACATGGAGGCTCAACACCTAATCCGTATGAAGGGAACATTGACACTTTGTTGGCCAACATCATGGCTTTGTGAATATAGCTTGCAGGGAAAACTGTGGCTGCATTCCTCGTCCCTAATTCCCAAAGAGGGGTATTGCTACCCATACAAAGACACAATGATGAACATAGAGCTCATTCTGTGTAGGAGCTCGAGCTATCTCCTTGTCCAACACCCTAGTTATTGTCACTAAATAATCATTGTAGTGTTAGTATTTTTAGTTGTAAATAAAACAATCCCATAGTGTAGCAGCATGCTTGGCAAAAACATTGTCATTAAGGAATTGACACCATACTCTAATGCTATCATTCATATCAATAATGAAACCATCATGCTTGCCCTAAACATTGTCAAGTGCTCTTGTGAATTTTATCCTCTCTCCAGTTATGCTTTACTCTGTTAATGTTCATCAGAATGATATGGGTATTGAAGTTGTGCTGCAGTTGCCTCTTCCGCCATTCTCATTTGCAAGCCCACAAAATATTGTTATATACTTCAAAAACTTACCACCACAAAACTCCTCTCCACTCGTTTCAACTGCCATAGCAGAAAATCTGAAACTTACACATAAATTTATGGATAAAGTTGGCAGATGTTAAAGGATCAGCCTTACCAATCCATTTACAGAGATGTACAACAATGATGCCTGAACAATCTTTTCTTCTTGGACTATTACTCTCAGGGCATTGTTCTCGTCATCTTGATGATGTTTGTATAGAAGGCAGCTGTCACATATCTCCAATCGATCTCAAAGATCATGCCAATGTGTTTTATAGCTAACTTACCTGGAAATGGGTATGGAGGTGGGAATCTGCGATCTTTTGGGACCCTCACTTCAGTTTGCCTCGGAAATGTAGAAAATAATAAAAATATAAAATAATAAAGAAAATTTACCACAACATCAATGTTATGTGCATAATCAGCATCAAAAGTTACAATAAACAAAAAATTCAAAACACTACATAATTGACAGTTCTAAATATTATCAGAATCTACATCAAATCAGAGTAATGAGCAATTTTTTTAAAAATAAATAAATTCTGGTATTCTACTTGGACTTGCCACTGAAACACCCTGGAAACGGCCCAGAATAGCTCCATAAACATCCTGGAAATATTGACATGGAGATTCCGAAGGTTCCAGGATGTTTTGGCTTTGCTTATCATTCCAACTTGATCATAGATAGGTATGGGTTCTACAAGTTCCTATTTCAAGATTTTACTTGACCGTCTTCCGCACTAATTTAGGAAATAGGCTAACTAACATGCTCCTTATAGTTGGCTAATAGCCAAGTCTGTCACTTGTTGGACGAAACATCCTAGATATACACTGCGTTAGCAGGAGTATCTACTACAACCCCATAAGGAGAAGAATTACCAGCAGGAGGAGGAGCTAATATGAGTTTGAAATCAGTGAAGTTTGGGTGTGGAATGGGTGGCAGAGCAGCAGTTTTTAATTTTGACTCGGAGTTCATTAAGATCAAGGATTACGAAGATAGACATAAAAAACATACATGGTGCAAAATAATTTACAAGTTAAAATTTAAGAAATCACAAACATGGATGAATGGAGTAAACATGAAATAATATTCTTGTAGAAATATCTTTTAAGGCCCCTTTCAGCATCTAGAGCATTTTTTTAAAATGCATTTCAGTGTGGATGGAAACATTTGTCATAGGATTCATCTCAGGTTCGTATCCATTGTGGTCATTGTGGAATCAGACCTACAGATAGATACTGGCTCAATTTTCAACAATTTCAATCTAAATAATGTCAAAAGATAACGGCTGGAATTGTCTGCACACTTATTCAGATCCCATAAGCATAGACTGAGGATATTCTTACTGATGAGAAATGATTTCTTTTTACTACAACTCTACAAAAACGAATGATTCGGTATTTAAATAAATTCAAATTTTCAATTATTATCATATAGGAAAAGGTAGTTTAGTTCATACTTCTATAAATTTTAGTGTGTTAATAAGATACTTAATAGCTTTAAAACAATAAATTTAGTACAGAGTCAAGAATCTGTTTAAAAATGGTCAAAGTTGGCAATAAGTCCTGCCCTGAAACATATCTCAGTTGGGCAAAAGAGAGAACATTTAATGATGGTAACACTATTATTGGTAAATCATAAATCATAAATCATAAGAGTTCTTCCTATAAAATTTAAAAACTCATTATCTAGAAGTGACAAGCGCTTGATATTATCAAACACTCTTTAGCAGTTTTAAAGAATTCCTAAATATCTCTAATAAAGGGGCTGAACTAAAAGTGCTCCTCTAAAGAAAATTACAATGCCAAATACGAAAATCCATGCATTGCGTGGTCTGCAGTGTCAAGAAAAGGCAATGTATTCAATGACATGTACATTGTCATTTGTTTGAACTTTTCAAACATAAGATACTTTCCTCTCAGCTAGTGAGATAGGAGGAAATGAGGACATCCTTCCAACATTAGTGGGCTACATTCCCCAATCGGGAAAATATGATTTGGTTTCACTACCCGAACATGGAAAATACAAAAAAACCCAATGCTCTTCAATGATGGCAAGCCTTCCAAGTTTCCGCTTTAAAGTCTTTACATGCTCTGTGAACAGGAATCCACCAAGTGATTTGCCACGTACAAGAATATTTTCTTTCAACTGAGAAAACTGGAAACAAAAAGAAAAGTGATGGTAGAAGATGAATAAATAAGGTAAGTTTCCTCAGGTGTTACGGTAGCGAATTGCAGGTCTGATTATTGGTGAAAGATGAAAGAGAATGAATACTCCTTAGGTAATTTGAGTCTACAATTGCTTGCTGTGAATAGTTCTTAACACTACAGGCAGTGGCACCATAATATAATGGAGTAAATGTCTAAACATTGTGAATCCATGGAAACTGAACTAGATATGGTTGGTTAGGACTTGTGTAATCCACTACTGCTATTCTGAATTTTCATGTACAAATGCATGGAACTGCCCTCTAGAATTCAACTAAGACAATGACTAAGTTGATCTCTGTGCAGGGAAATTTTTCTTAGGCTTGAAACCATGCTCTGAACCACTTAGAATGTTACACAGAGGATAAAACAATGGAAAATATATAATGCTTAGGATGATATGGTATAAAATGAGATGAGAAGAAAGATGAGTGACAATGTCTATGACTCTATACAAGGGAGGGGATGTGAGTATAGGGTGAGCATACCCTCGAAGATAGAATTTAATAACTACTTAAGATTGTAACAAAATAGGAAATAAACCCTTATAAACAACCAAAACAATAGCAAATGTCATTTGAAAGACCAAACCTCTTGCAGACAAGCAGTCCAACATCTTCCTGTGACTGGTTCCTGCTGGCTTATTGTTTGCTCTTTTTGATAAATTTGGGGAAAAAAATCAATAACTGTCTGCACGCTGCCTTTCTTGGAATATACCATTAAAGTTGCTTACCCTGTTTTGACTTGTCAATCAATATCATGATGGGAAACAAATCTGTTACATTTCTTCATTTTAACATGTAGCTTCATTTCTGTTCTTTGCATAGTCCATTGATCAAGGCATTATGGGTCATACGGTTTGGAGACACACCCCTTTCCAACATCTCCTTGAAGAGACGCTTTGCTTCCTGCATTCTGCCTTCTTGGCAGAGACCGTTGATAAGAATATTGTATGTAACGACAGTAGGATTAAGACCTTTTTTAATACTTTAAAGTGCAGGTTCAATGCCTCGTCAAGATTTTCCCCTGTGTAGAGTCCTTTCATAAATGTTTCATAAGTAATACAATCGGGAGATATGTTGTTCTGAACCATTTTATACAAAAGCTGATATGCTTCTTGCAGTTTGCCTTCGTCACAAAATCCAGAAAAGAGAGAATTGTAAGTGATAACACCGGGCCTGATACCTCGTGCCTCCATTTCATCAAAAATCTTCAAAGCAGCCTCAATATTACTTTCTTTGCAGAACCCATTTATCAGTGTGTTGTAAGTAACCCCATCAACAGGCCTACCTTTATCAATCAACCTGCGGAAAAGATTTGCTGCTTTATCCATCTTTCTGTTCTTGCAAAGCCCATTAATAAGCACATTATATGTAATGCAATCAGGCTCAAAGGAATTTTCCACCATTTGGTTATGTAAATCAAAAGCCTTCTCTAGATTACCATCCTTACAATGTGCATGAATCACTGCATTAAAAGCAGCACTGCAGGGAATCAAACCTCTTTCTATCATTTCATCCAAAGCACGGCATGCTCTTTCAGTATGGCCACTTTTACAAAGACCATCAATGAGAGCATTGTAAATTCCATCATTGGGATGAATTTCTTTCTCAACCATTTCATTCCAGAGATTTAAAGCCACCTCAATATTGTTTGCCTTGCAATGTCCATCAATAAGTGTGCAATAAACAACCTCATCAGGAACAAAACCATTGGCTAACATCTTACGAAAAAAACAATCTGCAATATCCAATTTCTTTTCCTTGCAAAGCCAGTCAATGATCACACTGTAAGTATAATTATTGATCGAAAGACCATTTCCCGCCATTTCATCCAGAATTGTAAAAGCACCCAACACATTTCCAGCTTTACAATATCCATCAATCAAAGTATTATAGACACCAACATTAGGACGAAAACCTTTGTCCAACATTTCTCTAAAGAGCCTCTCCGCTTCCTCTATCTTTCCTTCCCTGCAAAGACCTTTTACCAAGATATTGCGCGTAACCACGCTAGGCCTAATCCCTTTACTAACCATCTCATCCTGCAGTTTAAATGCCTCAAGACCCTTCCCTACGGCGAAAAACCCGTTAATGAGCGTATTATAAGTCACCACCCCAGGCTCCAATCTCTTCTCCACCATCTCATCCAGCAAAGCAAAAGCCTCATCCACTCTCCCGACCTTACAGAGCCCACCAACAAGTACATTGTAAGTCAGAACATCGGGCAAAACATCATTTCTCACCATCAATTCGCGCAGAGCAAAACCCTTCCCAACTCTACCAACTCCACAGTAACCACTAATAACCGTATTATATGTGATCCTGTTAGGCGAAATCCCTCTATCCACCATTCGATCAAGCAAACTCCCAGCCTCCTCCATCATCCCCCTCTTACAATATCCACTAAGAAGCATATTGTAATTAACCACATCAGCTTTCAAATATCTTTCACCCTCCATTTCAATTAAAACCTCATTTGCTCGTTTTAACATTCCCTGAATACAGAAGCCGTGGATTAACATATTAAACGTATGAGCATCGGGTCGTATTCCGACACGGAGCATGCAGGCATAAATTTCCCGGGCAGCAGCAGGCTGGGAGGATTTTGTCAGGGCATCAATTAGGGCATTGTAGGATAAAACCCCAGGTTTTATTCCTAATGCATTTATGCGATCAAAAAAATGAATGGCTTCAGAAAGCTTACCAGCTTCCACGTAGGTTCTGATGAGCAGATCGACCATTGAAGGGTTATAACTTTCTTGAAGAAGCTTTTCGTGAAAGAGCCGTAGAGGGTTCTTACTGTTTTTGTTGTTGGAGATGTATTGTTGAATTAGGGTTTTTGCGTCAAAGATCATTCCGACAAGGGTTAGCTTGTGAATGAGGGCGCAATAGGATTCGATCGTGTGGCTGAAGCCCTGAAGTTTGCTGCACCAGCGGAAGAACCAGAGTGCGGCTCGAACATCCGACCTGCTGCATTGTGAAATAATTTTAGGCACTTGGGAAGGTGAAAGCCGAGAAGAAATTGTCTGGTGAAGAAAATATGATTGGGGGTTTTTAAAGGAGGAAAGTATATTTGCTACGCTGTTCACGAATTCTTCCTCTTCGTCTTCGTTTTTTATGGTGGAAAACAAATGGAAATGAAAGTAGGTCTTTATTAATGTTCTTCTTCCGCTGTATATGATCATGAGTAGTAGGAGTGGACGGACGATGCAAGAACAAGTTTTGGCCTTCCTCTCTACAACGTTGAAGGATTATCATTGACAACCCCTGTCGTTGGAGTATTACTGAGTTATTGACTATATTAATAAGATAATAATTTCTTAATCATATAACCTGTTTTCCCATAAGAATAAAGAACTTTAAATATTCTCGGTTATGGTTTGTTGTCAAAAATAAATATCATTATTTTCTATAACTTATTTTCAAAAATATAATATTTTATATTGTAAAACTTACATTTATATATGTGTGGGCTTTTATATTTACTAGCAATCGCATGTGTACAATGCAATGTGAACGTCGAATGGTATATGTTTTTAGATTTAGAAAGACAGTTATTACTTTTGTAGTTGATGTTGATAAGGGGTGTGATTGACAATACTTATTTTCTATTAAAGCCAGAACAAATGTTGCAAAATACATTAGAAGGGATGTTAGATAATTGTTAGTTGTGTAATAATTGAGTACAAATGCAAGTGAGACATGTAAGTTTGCTAATACTCACTCTCAAGAATGTAGTGAATGTGAAGTGTTGTTGTCAAAGTAGATTGAAAGAATGACTAAGTGCTTTAACATATTATCTCTCCATGAAACTAAAATGAGATAGCATATACAATTATATATAAACAAATCTGAAATGGTTATGGTACATTCCAAATTTCTTTATTACCTCAAAAAGTTTGAGAGCATCATTGTCAGATCTATTTTGTGCATATCTTACAAATCATAACATTCCATGAGGCCACATTTCTTTGAGGCAGTTTGCAAACAAAAAACGGTATATGTTATTTGTGTTATAGGGATAGTTTTTACTTTTGTAGTTGTGTTTGTTTAAACTATGGGTGATTGATTTTGTATGTGTAGAAATATAGATGAGTTACTTCATTTAAAAAGTGCAAACATGAGGTCTAACCCTTAAAAATATTCAAAATGCAAAAAAGTGATATAATGTACAAAGCTTTGGATGGAAACAACTATAAATTGCATTGTTCTTTCTCGGCATTTTAAAATTGTAGGTATTTGTGTGCAGATGAAGACATTAAAAATGTGTTGTTGTTGGTTAACATAAAGAAACGAGCAACAATAAAAAGGAAAAATTGAACATGTATGTTGAAAAGTGTAATTTTGTAATTGTAGACGAACCACTTCATTTAAAGGTTTCATCTCTTCATTTCAAACTTGTTACAAATTCATACATATACATTTACAAATCTCATATCATGAGTGGTATCGTTTTAAATTGCGGGCTGTTTTATTTGAACTTAATATGAGAAGAATTATATCATGAATGATAGCCTTTTGAGGGTAATTTTATTTCGGTAAACATGAGTACATTTGATACCCCTTTAACAGAAATGTCATCTAGGATAGAAGAAGTGTTGAGTAAAGTAGTAGTGGAGGTGCTTATCAAAGTAGAGTATAGTATTTATGAAGGGTTGAGTGATAGTAGTCTTGCTTCCTCCTTTCTTTTTGCTCCAAGTGTTGCTATGTGCACTATTTTTGAGTACCTTTGGAATGAAAAAGAAGTCGAAATACACAGATTTGCAAGCGAGGAAACTCTGGAGAAAGTTGTGAATGTCAAACCCTGCCTTTCATTGGTTCTAATGTCAACAGTTGCTTTATGCATAGTAAGTCCCTAGGACTTGTGGATAGTTAATGCCCATGCCATTTTAAGCGGCAATTGTCTTTGATTCCCTCTCGAAATAGGGGTATCGAATATGTAACAGTTGGAGGGATCCCAACATGGGCCGTTGTATCTATCAAATTTGACAACAACAAATAAAGGTAATGTTGGTGGTGGCATTGATGCGTCGTAGACAATGTCGGTGATTGTTCTTGTAGCACCATTTACGAGGTCTACATCAACCCATAAATTTGTAATAAGCATGATTTTTTGTTGTTTGCACAACTGAACTTTATGCTCCAACTGATCATCATCAGGATTTTTTGGTCCAACCCACTGTTACTTTTAACAATGGATTGGGCAATCGAAACGTTCAATGCCTTCAACATCTGAAGGTTGTGGGAGTCCACGAGGTTGTTTTTGCAAACAAATGTGGTGCATCCTTAAATTTTTTGAGCTCTCCCAACATTATTACCCTTTGCATGCATTATGGCCGACGTAGCTTTCACATTCAGAAGAGTCGCACGTTTAATTTTGAATTTTTATGACACTATTCAGGTAAGAGGATTTCTCCATTCTCTTTTAATGAAATACTGAGATCATTGCTCATATTCCTTCACTTTGGTTTTTCCTCAGCGGAATCTATTATGTTTGAATAAAGGTAATGCTGGTGGTGGCATTGATGCATCGTAGACAATGTCGGTGATTGTTCCTGTAGCACCATTTACGAGGCCTGCATCAACCCATAAATTTATAATAAGCATGATTTTTTGTTGTTTGCACAACAAAACTTTGTGCTCCAGCTGATCATCATCAGGATTTTTTGGTCCAACCCGCCTGTTACTTTTAGCAATGGATTGGGCGATCAGAACATTCAATGCCTTCAAAGACATCGAAGATCGTGGGAGTCCATGAGGTCATTTTTTGCAAACAAATGTGGTGCGTCCTTAAAATTTTGAGCTCTTGCTGAGTTAGGTGTGTGTTTGTGCGAGACATTAGGAGTTCTAGTCCTCAATAAGAGGGGTTGAATCTCACATGTTGAGCAGTAAATTCCAAAATGAAACTTGTGCATCAGTTGTTCCTTTTTCCGAAATATAGTTTGCAATGTAATTGAAGAATGAAATCCCTTCCAAAGGGTGGCTTCATAGGATTTACTTGCATAAAGAGGACTGTTTAAAACCGATGGTAATTGGTCGAGGTCGTTGAGGAGGATGAATGATCTGTTCCCAAATTCAGACGTTTTTGAGTGTGGGAAAGCTTCGCGTAGCCTACTGTTAATTTTTCTTAGCAACTTTGGGCTAATGAAACTCATTTCATCAATAAGAACATATTATATATGTTTCAGTGACTCTTGAAAAGACGATAATGCATGGCCTTCAAGAAGTTTCAGTTGTTTGATTGGAATATGGAGGGCTGCATGGATTGTGGATGCGGAGATGTTGAATGTTGAAACACTGGTAGGGGCGAGCAAAAGGAGAGGTGAGGGAGATGTGGTTGATGTTGTTGTGAATGAATTCCAGATTTTATTTCCTTATAAGTGGTCGGTGTTCCATGGTTACAGGGCGAACTCTATATGCATCCAAGAAAGTATTGATGCAAATATCCAAGGCTTTCCAAATTCCACTTTCTATGTCTTGGTTATGGATTACAAACATTAAATTTCTTCAGCAAGGACCACCAGCACAATAGAAGTTTTCGTAATAGAAGTTTTTGTTAAATATATGGTCCTACAGAGGAGTACTTGAAGAAGGCTGGTTGGGTTCAGAAACAACAAGCAAAACATCTCAAGCTTTTCGAATCTAAAGAGTATGTTTTAATTTCTTAAGATTGAATGATTAAGTGAATCATTTTCCTATCAGATATAGTAATAATATAGAAGCCTATAGATTGCTTCATTTACAATTTGAAAAAATAAAAATCTATGAGCAGAGTGCTAGATGAAAAATTGGACTTGAATCAAGTTGATTCTTGATAGAACAAGGTGAGGTGCACAAAAAGTGATCAATCAAGAGCCAAAATAGATGGAACCTCATTCTGAAGCTATGAATGCTCAGGATTTAGACTCATTTATATCCCTCAGCTGGTAAACCTCACTCCATGCAACCCTCCAAGCTAATGTTTTCTTGAGTAGGCTAAGAATTATTTTATTGGAACTCTTTCACATGTGTCTGTCCTCTGACCTTGGAAATCATGGTGCTAAAAATAGAGTGAGCAGATATGACTACCCTCCTAATTATTATCTTTTGTGTTCTCATGAACTTGGGAACTTCTCTGTGAACTAAAGTAATAGGAGATGCTCAAATTTAAGCAAAGATCTGGATAGCATTCTGATTTGGACATTTAATAATTCAAATTTGTTAATCCCTTGTTGGTAAAACTCACTCAATGCAGCCCTCCAAGCTAATGTTTTCTTGAGTAGGCTAAGAATTATTTTATTGGAACACATCGATAAATATATATTAATAAAAAAAGATAAAAGTACAGATGGTTACAATAAGAGGGTGGTTGGTTGGTATAACCACGCTGGTAAAAATGGCTCAAAAGCTAAACAGACACAACACAAAACAAAACCTCATTGACCAAGAACCAAAATTGTAGAACTGGGCATAAGAGGAGGCTAAGAAATATAGTTCTACTACTACATACAAGTATAAATAGAATTTAAATACATACTGTAGAATTCAATTTAATGCGGGGATTGACTGGAACTTGGAGAGCTGAAGAATGAAATTATAGTGTTAGTGACCAATATTTAAAGGTTAATGCATGCAAAAGCTATAAAATAAAATTTAAAAATAGTAAAGCCAAAGCAACATGCAAAATCAGAAAAATAAAATTGTTAAAAATAACAAAAGCAAAATTGTTAAAAATAGCAAAACCGTCATTTAAGCCGTCAAATTTGACACAATCCCATGAATGTCCAGTAAAGCCTTTTCCCATAGGGGTAACGCCTTCGGTGTAAAAAGCTATAAATATGTCCTATTAATAAAAAAATTAGATATTAATAGAATATATAAAAATCAACTTTAAATTTGTTCTTTGAAGTAAAAAGATATAAGCATTTGATTCGAAAGGTTGTAATTATTAATAAAATTTGTGTATTACTCATTTAAAGGCAAGTGATGGAAAGAGTACAAGAAACATTAAAATAAATAATGGTTGGCATTGATGATAGTGAGGAGAATTTTTGTGTCTCATGAAATTATTCAAGTCTAATTTTTTAAAATATATTTTATTGTTCTAATTATATAAGGAAAGAAACATTAAATTGTTTGAGTTTATTGAAATACATTTTTGTCATGTCTTAAAGGAAATTGAGTAATTCTTATTCAAAATTACACTCGAGTGATATGGTATTGTACACATTTTTTCACATAAATTTTAAAAAGCATTTGTATACTCGTCAATTGGTGTTGTAAATATTGTAAAAACTACATTTTTCATGGATTTTAAAAGATTTTGGTCTTACATTTATGTATAGATTTTATGATTTGTTCGAAGTTAAAAAGTGAGACAAATAGAAATAAAAAAGTGTGATAGTTACTTACTAGGTTTAAGAAAAACCCCTCAAAATTTATTTCTTAGAATTAAGAAACAAATTTGTGGAATTTTTATGTTAGGATTATAAAAATGGAATTTGAATTTGATATACATATTGTGAATGATGGCTTTCAATTGTATCATAATGCATGGTTTGTTATGGATGAAGACGAGGGGATGACGCCGAAGATGAAGATTACATACTTTGTTGAAAATTTCAACGGTGGTGACTTTGTGAAAATATCGCCATTTCTCGCCATCCTTAAGTAGGTTTTGTTAAAAAAAAATAACAAAGTTAGCATGAATCCTTTAAATTTAATACTATGTTGTATTTAAATCTATATATTGTTTTGCAAAAAAATGATGAAACACCTCCTAAATGGTAATATATTAAGTTGATATTTAGGTGTTTTTTATAGACAATTATTGATGGTTAAATATAAGGTATTTAACAAATAAATATGTGGCATTTAAAAAATAAATATAGATATGTTGAGAAATGTATGCATAGGAAAAGAAAACTTTATGAGTCTTAATTATATGCATAGTTTTGTAGTGATATTGTTAGGTTCTATTATTTAAAGTCAAATTTAGGTAATATTGTAAGTGATATCAAAAATCCTTATGAAATGGCTTTGATGTCATAATTTTGATAGATGTATATATGAAAATCAAGGGGTGCTTTGATAAATTATATTTATTAATATCTTCTCATGTTTCATATATTCTCATAGAGAAATATGTATTAGATGCCAATAAACAACATTTAATTTACGGTGGATTTTTTTAGGATGTAAAATAAATAGTAATTGTCTTTCAAAATGGATCTAATATCACATTTCACAATGAGGAGATTTATTCAATATGAAAGAAAGAGATAGAAATGGTAGAGGTGTCGACCTTACATAAACTTGTTTACCTTCTAAAGGATTATATTTTTTGCATTAAACAATATATCTAAAACTATGCTTCAATAAAGGAAATTATAAAAAAATGCTTCATCCACATATCTTAGTAAGGTATCTAAAAATAGGTCATTTATACCGTACATGTATACTTACCTAGATAAATCAAAGGTATTTTCCAAATGTTTTCTTTAAAAAATGTTATATTTTCTAGTCTACACTATATATAAGTACTTAACAATTTTCTATGCTTTATTGAAAATGTTAGGATGATAGTGTTTCTTGTTTAAGTGTTTTTATAACATAGCATTCATTTCTTATGTATATATGTTTCTATACTATATAGATCTATTATAAATTTTGTACTTCTAACAATATTATTAGTATAAGCATAACATTGCTCATTTATGATTATTGTGCATTAAGATTTCTTAAAGAGGATGACATTGATTTACTTATAAATACAATCATCAAAGCATATATTGCATTAAGAAGATATTAAACTATTTAAATTGAAATGATTTAAGAATCCTTGTTGGGGTTTTTAAGGTCATTATGTTATAGTTTTATGTGTTAAGGAACATTATTTATATTGTGTTGACATTTCAATCAAGCTTGTGCTTGATTACCTCGCCCAAAACGTAATGCAAAGCATACCACGGTAGCCTCGATGTTGTAGAGTGACATGGAGGAGCGGTTAGACAAATGGATATGCGAGATCGGGTATAATCCACACAATTAACATATGAATGCGTGAACGCTCAAATTTGGTAATTTACTCTTTGACACTACTAGTTTTGACAATGCACTCTTGTTAAGATAAATACAACCTTCCCATTCCCACTTAGCACATTTTGAGGTCTCTTGTTTAGCTTGTTTATCCTTGCACATTAACATGTCATCAAATTTTGAGAGTACAATGCATAAAATTCATAGATAAACATCAATTAAAAAGTTGCAAACTTTATATTGCATGTTTTCCATCCATAGGAAAGATTGTACAATTTGATCATGATATTAAATCTAGTCTAGCTGACTTGTATAGTCTTGGGTGACATGTTCTCAACTTTTATTTCAATTTTATATTTTTTAAAGTCTTATAATCTCTCTAGTTTTTCCTTTCCTTTATAACTTGTCTACAAAACCCTATATAATTAAGTAAACACTACCTCATTTGCTAACTTGGAAATCATATGGCACTTCTAACACTTGCAAAAGGCATCCAATGCTCCCTAAATTTCACAATAGTATAGCTACATTCATTAGGGAAGAAATCACTACATGTTTAAAGCTTCTCACTAAGTCAATGAGTCGACCTCTCTTATCTACAAGCACTCAAACATCCCTTCCCCAAGTATTTTAGCAAGAGTCAACTCAACTCAAGCATTGTCAAAGATGATTTAACCTAAATTGGTTAATATATCTAGGGAGTAGTCAACCAATGGTAGATATCCTAATCAATTAGTTTCCAAAGCTAATTGCAGTAATATCAAGAATAACCACTAAGAAATGATGAACACCAAATATACAAAGCACTTGCAATGAGGGAGAGAAAATGACATAGTTGATCTCCTACTTTATGTGATGATCTAGGATGGTCTTATGGTGAAACAAGTTGGGAATGACCTGACAAAGCCTCATTATTGAAACTGTGTGTTGAATGCTACACGGACCAAAGTGGATGACATGGGCTAAAGCATACGGATGTTATGACACTTCATGTACGCCATTGTCCCTATATGGTTTTTGCTTCTACACCTTCATGCGTCGATTACTACTTTTTGTTTCAATAATGTCTAGAATTTGGGCCTTCGATATCTTGTGATACTTGTTATGTAATTGATTTGATCTTCAAAACCCTATATATCCAAGAAGTCCTGCAAAACAAACATTAGGTGGGTTGTGGGCACCCCTAGTGCACCTTGCCAACATTGCCACTACTTCAAAGAGGGCTCAAACCGCATGTCATTATCACATAACATATGATCTCTAGAATGTATGCAACCAAATAGATAGTCATTATATTAAAACAATATGATTGTACTTGCACCTTTTCCCTAGCTTGACTTGGAGTGATGATATGTTCCTTGTATTTGCATATCTGAGTGGATGATTTCCCTAGAAAGAGTATGTAGAGTATATGGAGCTCAAGGGAGTCTTGGAATGGAATTGCTTACTTGTTCTTAGTATATGTTCATGAGGATATTTGGGTGTCTAGTATGTATGATCTCCTCCTTGATAATGATGAATAATTGGGTTATACATGCATTATGGATCTAGAAAGCTTAGATAAGGACAATTAGAAGTATCCAAAAGGAGTTTGAATTTAGAAAAGTTTTGTTAGGGGTAAAGGAACTGAATTGGATGAGAAGGGCCATAACATATGGACGTTGTGGCCCATTATGGGTGCTTTGTTTTGAATGTATGTGTGAGTGCTTGAAAACCGGGATTCTATTATGCGAGGGTTTAGCTTGATTCTATGGACTAATATGACCATTGTGTGAATAAATGAGTTATGTGTGCAAGCAAGAATGAATGGGATATAGATAAGGATAACATGATTGAATAAGTTGGAAAAGTGTGGACTAGTAAAAATTCATTGTACAATTTGTGTTGTTGTAAGACATGAATTACGAAAATGAGTGTTTACATTTGCCCCCTTTATGTATGGAATTAAAAATTGTGTGCTTAAAGGAAAAGTCACTGAGTGTATAAACACACTTTGTATTCACTCGAAGTGCCTTGTTCTTATGTTAGGAATTTTTATTTATTCTCATTGAGTTTGTTTTTCGAGGATGGGTACTGTAAAGAGAAGAATGTAGTCAATGTCCATAGTATAGGAAATCGGACTTTAACTTGAAAACTTTGAACTTGATGTGAAAATAGCAATATGTAAAAAATTGAAAAAAAAAAGTATAGGAAAGAGAACACCTTATTTTTTTGTAAAAGATGGGGGAGAGTACTCCCACTACTGTTGGTGTGGATATTTATTAAACTTTGTACCAGATCTAGTTAGAAGGACTTGGAGGTGATCAATCCCCAAGTGGAATGTGCCAAGGAGAATAGAAATAAGTGCAAATACACCCTACATGGTGAAGAGAATTGTATGGGAAGTGTTCTAGTTTCTCTTCATCCTTCCACAAAAATTGAGCAACAAGAAGTCTAGCTCTACAACGATAATAGTCACCTCGATACTTCCCAAAACCCGCATATAAGTGCCATTGTAGATGAACATGAACCTAATTTATTTGAAAATGATGACACAATGTATCGGGAAATGCTAGCTTGCACGTACCCTTGGTGCCACCATAATATGATCTATATCATGAATCTTGTAATTAAACTTGAGTAAAAAGGTCATAGATGTTCTTAAGAAACTATACCAGTGAGAAATTTATTGAATCTTACCCCGGGACAAAAGCTATGGAATGGGCTAGAATGTTTGTATCGCTATGGTCCCTAATATATGTTTTGATCCTGTGTATTTCCTAACCCAAGTCTATTTTGAGCCATTTTTGAGCTTCTGCAATATTTGATTCTGTACTTGTTATATGTTTTCCGGTTTTGAGTTGTGATGATGAAATATCATTCGATATTTTCCCCCTTGTTTGGGGTGCATGAGATAGAGCAATGTGAATGCATCCCAAATAAGAAGACTTGTAGCTAATGTGCACATGTGTTTAAGGATTCCTACAAGGGAAATATGGGAGTGTGCATGGTATATACCATAACACATACCTAAATAGTACAATAGGAAAACTATCAAAGTTTTAGTGGCATGCATGATAGAAAAACAACATAGTAGATGTAATAAAAAGCATGTAAATACACACAAGTGGAATCTAGCTATGGAAAACAATATGCCACATACATGGGACACCACACATGATCTCGAAAGATAATCAAGATACTCAAGGCCAATAATTAACAAGCAAGTAATACTGAGGACTTTCTCACAAACAAGTGAAAGCATAGATCAATCATGTAAAACATAAAACAAGCCAAAGATGAAAATGATTTTGGTTTAGAAGTGACCTATAAAATAGATTCTACACATGAAGCACCCATTAGCATGTTATATTAATAAAGAGTATGGAATTATGTATTTATTGAGTAAAGGAGATAAGGGGAAGTAAAGTTACAAATATTGTAATGATAACACGTGTGTAAGAAAGTGTAAAGTGGATGCCCAGTTGGCATAGAACAACTAGTAAAGAGCAAAGTGCAAGCATGCTACATCACATAACAATATGTGTATAGTCTACATTCAACTAAATGTACCACGTGAATGCACATGTGTATATAAAAAGGATATAACATACTATATGTCAAAATAACATGATAAGTAAATTGCAACATGAAAAGTAAAGTGTGCATGATAAACAACCAAACAAGAAGCAATTCAACCGTTTTTGAATTTTTAGCATATTTGAATGTTTTTGGATTTTTAGCATATTTGAATGTTTTTGGATTTTTAGGCCCTCTAGAGGGTATAGATGAAAACATATTCTATGAAGAGAAGGAAGGGTGATCCAAGAATGCCCCGAGGAGAGGAATATATAGATTTTTGTGAATATAAACTATGTAACGAGAGATGGAAAGCGGGGTTTCCCCCATTGTGTATGTGCAAAGTGAGGTTCATGTGTGTAATTGTTATTACCGAATCACAGCACCCCTGGAGATATACTTGAACTCACGGTGTGATTGGATAACATGGGTACTATCTCCAAGTTGTGGGACTTGCTACTTGAGATAGACCTCCAGAGAAAGCTGGTTCTTGCTCCTAAACTACCTGCCACAATCTACTCTAATGCAGGATAAGCTAACTGTTCTAATCTAAATTTCCAAGGGACCAGGGAAAGAGAATGCATAAAATGAAAGCCTACACTAAAGTGGTGATACACCAGAAAAGGAGGATGTGAGAGTAGTCTCCAAATGTGTGAAATACAGAGGCAAAGTGCACACTAGAAGAGGTGATGACAGTTCTCCATAATCTAGCAAAATGCATTCACAACAATATTCCAAGCACACACAATGATAATGAATTCCTGCAAGAACATAATAATAGACACAATATTCTTGTAGAAAGATAAAAGGGGCAAGAAGAATGCAAGAAAACACAGCAGGGGAAGATACATCCACAAACTTTGTATTTTATTGCTTCCTGGTATGCAGATTCGATCTATTACAAGATAAGGGCACGGATCACCATGCAAGGAGTCCACTACAAGGGCTGCTGCAACACACTTTGGCTTCACAAAGCAATTTTGGCGAGCTTTGCTACCCAAAACTCTCTCCTTTACAAGAGCCCAACACTCCAATTTATAGAAAAATGAGAAGGAAAAGAGAAGGGAAAATGGAAATCCTGAAATCTGTCCTTCAACCACTGTAAGAGGCATTAAATTGAGTGAAATGGTTATACATTACTTGCAAAAAGGCTCCCCATCTTGTCCCATGTGCTTCAAAGCGAGAGAAAGAATGATGGCCATGCCTCTTAATTGAACTCCAAGCTACGAATAAAAAACATTGCGAACCCGGCCACGTTTTCTTAAAAATCTCAATCAATTTCTAATAAAATTTGGAAGTTCTTGATTGTTGTGCATCGGGCTTGGAACTATGATTCCAACGGTACCAATTTTGTGTGATTTCGTTGAGAAATGTAAAAGTTATGGCTTTCTGAGTGCGGGCAGCTATTTTGGGTGCAGCGGGGGTTTTTGTCATTTGTGGGAATGAGCATTGACTGATTGGAGCAAAACACTTTTCCTTAATTTAAATATATCTACCCTTATTAAAAATAATAAATCCAATTTTTGTGGCGTAGAGGACGTCGTGCTCGTTCCAGAAAGTCCAATTTTGTGAAAATCGGAGCTCGGAGTCAAAAGTTATGGCCGTTTGAAGTTCCACGGACCAAATGTTGACTTTTCTTCTCTGCCTTCGGCCGCTTCGGCTTTTCGCGTCCCACGCGTCCCTTTGTCCCATTTGTCCCAAATGCTGCGTGGGACAAATTCTTCCGAACCGCCCGAAATGGGCTTCCATGTCCCTTTTCTACCGGTGACACGTGGCATTATCTGATTGGCCTTCGGCTCCTTCGGCTATCTGCGTCTTGCGTGTCCCTTTGTCCCATTTGGCCCAGTGCTGAAGTTCCCTGTTTCGGCCGAACCAGCTGGTTCACGTACTCGCGGCCCAGATGTCCCATTTGCTTTCGGACCGTTCGGGACAAATTTTCCCGATTCGCCCGGTTCGGCCGGTTCACGTACTTTTTTCCCGTGCATCCTAGACTTTAAGTTCTCATTTCGGCCTATCCGGCCGGTTCGCGTACTTCACGTACCTTCGGCCCAACTGTTCCGGGCTGCCTTGACTCATTTCGGCCGATCCGGCCGATTCGTGTACTAATTGCCCCGATGTCCCATCGCACTGTTTGATAGTTAGTCAATTTTTTCAACTTTTCACCGATTCGGATTTCCGTGTCCCATGCGTCCCTTTGGCTGGATGTCCCAAATCTGCGTGATCGCACTGGCGGCCTTTCATTTAGTTCACGCCCTTTTGTCCCAACTGTCCCGACTGTTGTGAGGACTAGGACTTAGCCATTTTTCGTGATTTTTCCTGGCCCGAGCTTGTTTTTTATGCAATTTTTTACATTTCCTCAGAACTTGCTCTCTTCTACTTAGACAAGGGAGTTGGAAAAATATGAGGGGACCCTAGAAACATGACTTTTTGCCTTAAATCAATATAATTGCTTGGGACTTAAGAATTTGATGCATGTTATCAAAATTACCTTGAGGGGTGAATTTTGGATAACAATAACTTCTCCCTTAATGATCAAGTTGAACCTATAAACAAAGTGTGTCATTGGAACACGAGGGGGAAAGTGGATACCCCCTAGTGTGACTAGAATAGGAACTAATCAATGAGTATGTTGGGAGAGGGCCCGGTATCTGCCATTGCAACTAAAGGAAGTATGTGATCATGAATCAAGGGATGAGTTTCATGTGATAATGAATGCATGAGTGTTTGTGTAGGGAATTTATGTCCTAAGGAAATGTGTTGTGTATGAGGTGAAACATACCTATTAGAACAATGAGATGTGTAGTGTGTATGATGAATCTTATGTGATGGCTTAGTCCTATGTGGCGGACTATGAGACCTAGAGATATGTTGAGGGTGGGTGATATGATATAAAGGTCAAGGAGACCTATGTAGGCTAGGATCGAATGGTGAAATTATGGGAGTATTTCTAGGAATATGTGAAAAAATTGTAAGATTAATATCTTTGATTGTAGGAATGGATATGATAGCATGTGAAATAGGGGTAAGGCTAACTATAGCAAGAGGTGTACTAGTGGTAGGCACCTATGAAGCTTGAGATATAGTAGGTAACAAGGTCGAGTTGGGATAGCTTGAATAATGATGACTTAAATATCGTGTATGAATTTGAGACATTGGTGTATAATAGATGGGATAACCCTAGTAGATTTGAGTGAAGGAGGACCTAAGACCATATCACAATGTTTGATTTTGGATGCTACTAGAACTTGCAGGAAAATAGTGAGAGGCCCAACTATGATGGGAATAATTATACACCCATAGGAAGTAGGAGGCTTGCACTTGATTTGAGATAATAGGAAATTAATACTAGATAATAGGGATAGTAAAAATGTATTATGTTTGAAGGTAGGATTGATCATGACACTATTGAGAGCTTGATTGTCAATGGATACAACAATGTGAATCATTGGTGAGGAAATTTATCAGGTGGAAAAATTTGTGAATTAATTTTCAATGCTTTGGGAATCTAAGTCCCTTTACTTAAGCGATCATTGAATGTATATGCATGCGTGTGAAAAGGTGGATTTCGTGGTGGCCTTTCGATTTGGGGATCCAGCAGGGGCACTCCACTAACCCTATGGAAAATCTAGCAATCTCTTACTAGGGAAGACTTTGTTTGAAGGTAGGAAAAGGAGTGAGAATAGAGGTAGGAGAACTAATGTTGCAGGTAGAAAATCATATTCCTGTACACACACTAGTTAGAAACTTCAACACATGCATTTATGGGAAGAAACAACTATGCAAATAAGCAACAAGACCAAATAGAATTCACTGATCACCAAGTATCAAGAAACCCCTTAGTCAAAGAAAGTTATAAACTCCTTCTTCTTCTATTGATTGCTCAAATCAAAGTTGTACATAATGTGAGAATGGAAGAAATTGAGAAGTGGAGGAAAGTAGAAGAAAATTGGCTATCTCCTTTGCTTTCTCTAGGTACAATGCACTCTTGAGTTTACAAGATCAATTGCCAACCCCTCTTTTACAATGGCATGAAGAAGCCATTAAATATCTTGCAAGAAACAATTACAACTTCTTCTTTGTTAGCAAGAAACGGTTTACAATATTTTCAATCATTCACGTCCGTTCAGATTCTTGATTCACGAAGAAACACCAATGGTGAGAAAAACCAAACTTTTCATAATGTAGCCGTTACACTTGTTTTGTAACTTTGAATTTGAACCATTCATCTTGCCTTTGAAACTTTAAACCAAAGTCGTCCACATGGGAGAAATTTATTGGAGTGGGCATGGAGGATGCCTTTTGCATTTTATGACTTTATAGAGATTTGGCATTTTTTACATTTTTGGTCCACTCACCCACTTTTGATATGGTCTTGACACATGGCCTTACTTGAGTGGAGAAAAACTCATGGTTCACTTTTATAATTTTACCTTTTTCCAATGTGGGCTCAAAAACACAAATTGCTCCGTCGGCCTACCTCCCCACTTTGACCTTCGATGCGGACTTAATATTTGACTTTTTCCTTGGCATGGGTGGGGTTGTAGGTCACTTTATGAATTTTAGCCCTTTTTACAAAAAGGCTCAAAACCTCAAATTTCTCTGCCAACCCGCTTCCCCACTTTGACTTTCAATGCGGGCTCAACATTTGACTTTTTCCTCATAGCATGATCAGTGCAGGTCATTTTATGACTTTTAGCCCTTTTTAAAAAAAGGCTCAAAACCTCAAAGTTCTTTGCCGACCCAATTCCAATTAGATATGTCCACGTACGCATGGATAATGGGGTCAAAATTTGATGGGGAAGAAAACACCCATCATTCATGACTGTGGAAAAATGTAGAGAAGAAGAAACTCCATCATTTCGCGCCCAATTTTCAAATTTCTTTCACGAACCAAGGAATTGA
Source organism: Taxus wallichiana var. yunnanensis (assembly GCA_018340775.1). Lineage (NCBI taxonomy): Eukaryota > Viridiplantae > Streptophyta > Pinopsida > Cupressales > Taxaceae > Taxus > Taxus wallichiana. The sequence continues at coordinate 18,245,003 of CM031239.1, read as the reverse complement.
AAATAATACAAGGTTCGACGATCCATGGCCATATAAAGATTTACAATTTCATTCAAATGAGGACAATAATAAAATTTTCACTGTCCAGACAGGAAAATGGGAAATTTATCAAAACGTGCATACTAGAGAGTTTAAACAACTTCAAAGCATGAATTTCTCTATCTTTTCGGACTTCCAACTTTACTTGAACACCTCTGGAGGGCGTTAGATCAAAATTTTTGAATTTGAATTTTAAAATGAGGGTGGGATTTTGAGGGTGAAACACATCGGCTCTAGGCTAGGGAACATGACATGGGTGAGCATAGTGAAGACATGACATGGGAATCTAGAATCTCAATCTTAGACCATATAATTCATTGACTAGTGCCTTATCCATTGGGCCTTGTGGAGTCATGTACAACCTATAACAAGAGAGAAAGAAGAAGGAAACACACACGCACATGAAAAGGAAAAAAAAGGAAACACATGACACTCAACAGGAAGGGAAACACACCTAGAAATCACCTATGGTACAAGGTGGGGGACAACCCACTTTCACTGAAGCACTTTCTGTTTCTCAAAATTTACCCGTGAGTGGGCAACACTGAGTGATGATGTTCTGCAAAGCTGTTGATGGGTTCCAGAAAGTACCCTCCCCTCCTCAATTGTTTATAGAAGCCAGGCACTTCCATGATTGTACTTTTACTTTGTAGGAGTGAGTCCATGTGAGCTTCTTGATGCTCAAGTCCTTGCTTGGAAATTCCACTGCCTTCATGCCCTTTAAAATTAGTTTCATCATGCCAGTTTCCTTCCATGTTCATCCATATATCGATTCTCCATCAAACATCTTGTTGCTGCCCAAGGCTTCTTTTCATTCAAATTCCTTGTATATTTTGAGTTACTTTTGTTTTCGGGTCTATGCTCATTGACATCTTCTCCATGAGAAACATTTGATTCATCCTTTATCTCTACTTCACTGTGAGGCATTTGAGTACTAACGAGAGGATCGAAGGGAAAATAATATTTGTCTTGTATGTCCATGACACTAGTGAAGAGATCAAGAATCAACTCAAGATCTTCCACAACTTCTACTGCATCCAATATTTTTTGCACGGAGTTATGCTTCGTTGTTTCCTGCAGCTCCTCTTTATACACCTTTGAAGGATCTTTATTTTACAGCTCAAGGAAACTATCTAGAGGGATTACCTCATCATCTTGGGAACCACTGCATTTTATCACTCCTTTGTCTAGAGGAGCTTCAAATTCAAAGGCCTCAAAAATTCTTGCTTTAGTTTGTTCATCATGGAAACATTCTTCCTCTTCAAATGGGAAAGAAAATACCTCCATTTCGTTATTACATCCATCAATCATTAGCTCAAAAGTGGCATCATACTTTTCAATATGGCCAACCTTCACATTGGTTAAGGCTTCCAAATCAGCTTCACACTTGTCTTGTAGATTTGTGGCTTGCATCAGGAGATCAAGACTGATCTCAGGGTCTTCTATTTCTTCCGCATCTCTTAGCAGTCCTTGTATGGAGATTTATTTCAAGCCTTTCAAAGGCTCATCGCAAGCTGATTTTGTCTCTCCATAGATGGCCTAACTGAGATCATCTTCATCCCCAAATGGGAATGAGAATAACTCCTCATCTTGGAAAAGCATATAGGCTGATTTTTCTTCTTGAAAATCATCGATAACCATCTCCTCTTCCTTGTGGTTTGCATCATCTAGAAATTTTGGGCTGCCCTCTTGTAACTCGAATCTCCTCAATGCTTCTTCAAAATCCAAATCTCTCCAGAGAAGGCATATCTAGCCCTATCAAGATGGGAATATCTTCTTCCTCCTCGGTTGTCACCAAGTGATTCATCTACCTGCTATCTTGATACAAGATGTTAGCTTCTGGGCTTCTGGAATTTCATACCGTGTACCTCATCTTCTTCTCGGGAAGCAATTTCTCCATGTCTCCCTTCTTTGGTGTGTGTTGGGGTTAGCACACTGGTTGTATAGACAATATATTAGATCTAAGCATACATGCAAATAAAAGTAGATATTCTACTAGAAGAAATATACAAAACAAGAGACATAAATCAACACCAGATTTAACGTGGTTCACCCAGTGTGGGCTACGTCCACCAAGAAACAAGCCAATCTATTATCCAAAGCTTTGACAAGATATACAATGAATATTTACAATCTTCCACACCTCTCAGATGTTTAGTACTTTATTTCCTTCAAGATTTTACTTCATCACCAAGAATTCTCTCTCACCAACCTTTTCAAGTTCTTTCTAATTCTTGTTAATTCTCTTCCTTCTCTTATAAACCCTAGATTTTATGCTTATATATTCGTTTATAGACTTAGGGCACTTAGCCATGTAATTACAATCAATAGAAATACTTTAATGCTAAAAATAGATCTAATTCTCAAGAGTTAATTAAAACATCCACACAGTGTAACCGACGCGTCGGTTAGACCTAACCGCAACATTCCTCCCTCATCATCGACCGATTCCGATCCTGGGTGACCAATGTCGGTTTCCCCTAATCGATGATGGTTACTATATTTTCCAGCAAGTTTCCATTGCATGCTAAACTGAAGTAATTGAGCTCCAAAACTCAACAAAGTATGGTTGTAGAAGACCAATTCATCCGAATTTTCCTCCCAAATCTCAATAGAAATTTCTACTCAAAGAACATTACGAATGAGGCTAGGGGCGTCTACTACTAAAATCATTACTGAAACTTTCTTGTCTAGAAATCTGGTGAGAGCCACCTGTGCATCTTTGACCTTCCCTACAAGTGGGACCTCTTTTGACTCCAAAGAGTAACAAGAGGCATTGGGTGGAGTCATGGTAAGTTTGAGAGCCTTGCGACCTTCAAAGGCATCACACATGTCTCGAGGCACCAAAATCTGTTATGCAATTGTTTAGTACATATTCTCCAACAAGAAGGGAGATGTAGAAAGGTTTAACTTTATCGAGTCTTTGATGCACTCAGAGAAAGCATGTTTTGTGAGGGAGGTGTAGGTGAGTTTGGTAGCATGCCTTTGGAACTAGATGTTACAACATTATGTGTTAGAATACCACTCTTGATATATTAGATGAACCTCTCAAATTGTTCAGGATGAGTCCACAAATATTCAGTTTGTAATCTGCACTTTGGATTTGTTTGCATATTCTATGAAGTCAAAGGGAGTAGATGTAGACAAGGGGGTGAAGGGATTGATTTTTGAGTCTGGATAGGCTTGGGAGCAGGATTTGATTTTTGAGGAATGGATGATATTTTGAATGGTACACTAGGAGCTTTCAAGGTATTAGATTTTACAAGAGAAGATTTAGATTTAGACTTGGAAGAGACATCAAAAGACTTACTTGGGATTGTGGGCATCTTCTTACTTGCTACAAGGTCAGGCTCCAATAATACAAACTTCATGGAAGATGGAAGTGGGTATCCTCGACCAATTATTTTATTTTACGAAGTCACCACAGGAGGATCATCAACCTTATTTTCTTTTGTAGCAGTGGAGGGAGGTGCTCTTTTCTCGGACTAAGAATGAGTGAATACCACACATGAGAAACCTGGGCACATCCTCTTCATCTTCTTCATCACATCTAGAATACTCACAAAATCTGATTTGTGTATCGTTCTCAAACTCGTCATTTTCTAGGAAATCACCACCTTCACTTTCTTGTTCAATCTCTTCTTCATCTTCTTGAAATCTACTATTTATTTTCACAGTGGGGCCTCTAAGGCGAGCCTTTGGGGTGCTCCTGCAATCTGATTTTGTTGCTTCTTTGAGAAGATACTCATTCAAATAATTCCCTCTTCAAAGATGCCATCTCATTCGCCAACTTTTGTAGTGATGGATTGGCTCTCTCGCCTCCAGGATGTTGGGTTTTTTCCTTTGATGGATTCTTGATCTTTCCAGAGAGGATGAGATCATCATCAAGTTCAATGGCCATCCTTTGTGCTTCTACAACATTCCTTGGTTGGGCTCTTCATAGAAAAAACCCTACTTCTGATGATTGAGCATTGATGAAGAATCTCTTGACATTGTTTTGAGATGGTGAATCCTCTTCAGGTATCCTAAAGCAACTATTCGAAACGAGCCACAAAGTCTCTCATGGTTTCATTTTCTACTTTCCTCATTTAAGCCTCTTTGCACCAAGAGGTCTTGATAGTCTTTAGTTGATTTAAATATTTCCTCGAAGGTAGTCTTGATGTCATCCCAACCAGTGATGGATCGGGCAGGAAGGAGGTAGAACCATTCTACTACTTTTTCTTAGAGGGACTCCATGAACAGTCTCATGGCAACATCTTCATGTTGGACACCAAGAATTCCACATGATGTCGTGAAAGCAACAATGTGTTCTTCAGGATGTTGTGTGTTGTCACCTTTGAACTTTGGAAATTTCTTGTGGGAACTTGTTGGTAGATCATGGAGAGGTGGCTCAAGAGAAAGCGGGCCCGTATTCCTTCCCCATGGAACAATGGGTTGAGGTATTTCTTCTTCATCTACCATTGTCATTTCTACTTCTACTCTTGCTTCTATGAATTCTTCTTCAAATTATTCTTCTTCTGGGAGCTCAATGCGCAATGGTAGTTGAAAAATGGGAGAATTTGAAGGGGGGGTATCCATAAGAGTTTTGATAGGATTTTCCGGTGAACTTCATGAAGAGCCAGATGGAAAGGAGGCTTGAGATAATAAGTATGGATTATCTTTAATTCATTCTTTCTGATTTTGTGAAGCCTCGAAATTGAAATCATCAACACCTCTCAACCTGATCAACCTGGTGTGTCTTCCTTCAGCCAACTTTTTGAAATTATTGAAGTGGGAATATGAAAAGACACGTGCAAAAATCAGCAGTGTGTCTTTTAGCAATGGACTTTCATGAACTCTTTTTTTTTTTTTTTTCCTTTTTTCAATATTTGATTTTTATTTGAATTTCAGACCTTGTGGTCATATATTGGGTGCAGATGTTGCTAAATCACCGCCCCACGGTGGAGTCTAAAAAACTATTGGCGAGGAAATTTTTCAGGTGGAAAAATGTGTGAATTCCTTGGCAACGCTCTAGGAATCTAAGTCCCTCTACTCAACCGGTGTAACTATCGTATATGCATGTGCGTGAAAAGGTGGATTTATGTGGTTTCCTTTCGATTGAGGATCCAACAGGTGCACTCCACTGACCCTGCGGAAAAGCTAGCAATCTCTTGCTAGGGAAGACTTTGTCTGAAGGTGGGAAAGGGAGTGAGAATAGAGGTAGGAGAACTAATTCTGCAGGTAGAAAATTAGATTCCTACACAAACACTAGTTAGAAACTTCAACACATGCATTTATGGGAAGAAACAACTCTGCAAATAGTAACAAGACCAAATAGAATTCACTAATCACCAAGTATCTAGAAACTTCATAGTCAAAGAAAGCTAGAAACTCCTTCTTGTATTGATTGCTCAAATCAAAGTTGTACATAATGTGAGAATGGAAGAAATTGAGAAGTGGAGGAAAGTAGAAGAAAATTAGCTATCTCCTTTACTTTCTCTAGGTACAATGCACTCTTGATTTTACAAGATCAATCGCCAACTCCCCTTTTACAATGGCATGAAGAATCCATCAAATATCTTACAAGAAATAGTTATAACTTCTTCTTTATCGGCGAGGAAATGGTTTACAATTTTTAAATCATTGCGTCGTTCAAATTCTTGATTCGTGAAGAAACACCAATGGTGATAAAAACCAAACTTTTCATAATGCAGCCATTACGCTTATTTTGTAACTTTGAATTTGAATCATTCATCTTCCTTTGAAAATTTAAGCAGTCGGCCACGTGGGAGAAATTTACTAGAGCGGGTGTGGAGGATGCCTTTTGCATTTTGTGACTTTATAGAGATTTCGCATTTTTTACATTTTTGGTCCACTCACCCACTTTTGATATGGTCTTGACACGTGGCCTTACTTGAGTGGAGATAGAGTCGCAGTCACTTTTATAATTTTACCTTTTTTCAATGCGGGCTCAAAAACACAAATTGCTCCGTTGGCCCACCTCCCCACTTTGACCTTCGATGCGGGCTTAATATTTAATGTTTTCCTTGGTGTTGGCGAGGTCTGCTTGGTCACTTTATGACTTTTATCCCTTTTTACAAAAAGGCTCAAAACCTCAAAGTTCTCCACCGACCCGCTTCCCCACTTTGACTTTCAATGCGGGCTCAACATTTGACTTTTTCCTCATAGCATGATCGGGGTTGCGGGTCACTTTATGAATTTTAGCCCTTTTACAAAAGGCTCAAAACCTCAAAGTTCTCTCCGACCCACTTCCAATTAGATATGTCCACGTGCTCATGGATAATGGGGCCAAAATTTGATGGGGAAGAAAACACCCGTCATTCACGACTATGGAAAAATGCAGAGAAGAAGAAAACTCCATCATTTTGCACTGATTTTCAAATTTCTTTCGTGAACCAAGGAATTGAAAATAGTACAAGGTTTGACAATCCATGGCCATAGAAATATTGACAATTTCATTCAAATGAGGACAACAATAAAATTTTCATGTGTTTAGATAGGAAAATGAAAAATTTATCAAAACTTGCAGACTGGAGAGTTTTAACCACTTCAAAGCATGAATTTCTCTATATTTTCAGACTTCCAACTTTACTTGAACACCTCTAAAGGGCATGAGCTCAAATTTTTTGAATTTACTTTAAAAATGAGGGGAGGATTTTGAGGGTGACAACGAGAATCCTAGAAGATGTGAAAGGTGTCGGAATTTTGTCATTTATGTTATGGTTGATGTCATAGGTCATGAAGAGATTGTTGAGAAGTTGTCATTGATGTCAAGTTGGTCAATGTTTTGGTCATTGATGTCAAATTTGAGTATGCACATTGTTGATGCTAGAGGATAATGTTATGATAGATGATTTATGACACTATTTGATCTTGGGAACATGGTTGAGAATGCATGAGTAGAGGTATGCATGCCGGTTGAAACAAGAATACCAAGTTGTAGAATACCTAGATGAAATAAATGGAGAATATTTTTGTTTGTCACTTCAAAGTCTCATAAAGAATGCTTGAGTCTATTCTATTTTCTTGATCGAATTGAATGCTTGAAAGTTTTCTAAAGTATGTGGTGTGTTTTGGTCTATGACCGGTAGTTAGGGCTGACTATTGTGTTGGGTTTTAGAATGGAACATGGGTTGAAACCATGATCGAGGGGACAATAAGTCCCTCCTCTTTAATGGGAGAGGTTCCCTTATTTAAAGTTGGAAAAACCAATGTATAAATCTCTGACTATCGATGCTTGGACCCTAATAGCTTTGGTGTGTTTTCATACTAAAAAGATTATCAATCAAAAGGAATGGAAAAATAAAGAGATGGGAGAAGGAATAAAACAACAATGCTTTTGGGAAATATAGATAGTAGAGTATCTTCCTACTCACATTGAACCAAGAAAATATAGAAAAGGATCATCTCAACAAAATAAAAATTGGTCGCATTGTTAGTGACAATCTTGTTTGGTATCCCAAACCTTATTAAGATGTACTCCTTGATGAAGTTGCATACTACTTTAGAAGTATTACTTTTAATTGGAATGGCTTCCACCCACTTGGTGAAATAATCAGTGGCAGTTAAAACATGAGTATGCCCTACACTTGAAGGTGGATTGAGTGTCCCAATGAAGTCTAATCCCCATTATTGAAAAGGTTCCTCAATCACCCTTTGGTTTGAGAGGTAAAGAAGATAATTTCCATCTTCAACAAAGGTTTGATATGATTCACACTTGCCTACCCACTTTGATGAATCTTTGAACAAGGTAGGCCAATAATACCCAGCATAGAAGATTTTGTGGGCCGTGACAACATAAGAGAAATGACCTCCAGGAGCACTGGTCATGAAAGGCCGAGAACAATTTATTTTGCTGCTCTTTGTTAACACATTTAAAAAACCTTCCATCTATGCCTCATTTGAAAAATGCATTTTCCCACAACACATATTACGTAGACCTTAATTTGATGGCTCTCTTATCCTTGGCACTCAAATGGGATGGAAATTCTCCATAAGTAAGAAAGTGTGCAATTCCAACATACCATTCATCAGTTAGGTGAGGAAAAGAACAACAGGGATATCAACTTCCTCCTTGGAAAATTTGGCATAAGCTCCTTCAACATTGAGTTCACATAAGCCCTTTCCTCAAACTAGCTTAGTGGGTTTGATTTCAAGATCATACTCCTGAACTTTGGCTACCTAATTGCCTCTCTTGGTTCTAAATTCTTGTTGTGTAAGAATGGATTTAATAGTTGTATCAGGAACAAGCATAATAGAATGAGAGTTAAGGATGTAAAAATGAAATTGCTTCACATCTTTGACCACTTTATGCAAAGCATGTTTCTCCATCATGGTGTACTTCAGCTCATGGGATTTCAAAATATAACTCATGAACTCTATGGGAAGTTCATGACCTTCAAAATTCTCCTTGGTTAGCAACAATGTTGGAGTAATTTTAGTAGCATAGCAATAGATAATGAAGTCTTTGCTATAATTAGGGCATGCCAAGATTGGAGTCTTTGCTATAGCTCTCTTGATGTCTTCAAATGTAACCTTTCCTTCAGAGGACCAACCAAAATTTTTCTTCCCTTTCATCATGTGAGCTATGTTCAAAGTAAGTTTAGAAAAATTGGGTATGAATCTTCTTAAGAAGGTGATCGTGCCAAAGAAAGAGTGCACACCCTTCTTGCTTGTGGGGAGAGGGATATGATAAATTACTTGGACTCTTTACGGATCAATCTTGATTCCCTCCTTAGAGAAATGTTTCCCAATAATTTTCCCTCGGTGGACATAGAAGACATATTTCTTTGGATTCAAGGAGATGCCATGCTCTCTACACTTTTGGAGGATAGTTTCAAGGTGTTGGAAATGATAAGCTCTAGTTTTTGAAAACACGATCGGATCATCAAGGTATACTGACTATGCATTTTACTTTGAGGCGCAAAGGCCGAGTCCATTTCCCTATGAAAGGTGGAACCAACATTGATGAGGCCAAAAGACATTCTCTTGTAAGAAAAGGTGCCCCGAGGAGTGGTAAAGGCATTATTATGCTAATCCGCAACACTTACTTCTACTTGATTATATCTTGAGAATCCATCAAGCATGGACAACATTTCTAAACCTGTAACAACCTTTAACACTTGATCCATTATGGGGAGAGGGTAATTATCCTTCAAAGAGGCTTGATTGATTCCTAAAATCAACACAAATTTGAATCTCACCATTCTTCTTCCTGACAGGAACAATATTGGCAATCCACATTGAATGGTGAATGGGGAAAATGATCTTAGCCTTCAATAACTTTTGGATCTCTTGAAAGATTATATCAGCAATTTTAGGGTTATATTGCCTCTACTTTTTCCGGAAGGGTTTAATCCTAGGTTTTAGAGGAATGAAATGTTGCATCTCTTTTGGATGAAAAGCCTTGAGATCATCATAAGAATATGCAAGAACATCAACATACCTTTTTAATAGATTCACTTTGCTTTCTCCCTCGCCTCATGTGTGCGGCACTTTCCAATGTTTACCAGCATGGTTTCATTAAGATTCCCAGTGTTTATCTTTTCATAGTTAGTAGACTATTGAGCTCCTTTCAAAGTTTTGGACTTGATGTACTTATCATGTTTATCAAATAACTCATCCAAACTTACCAGACCCTTTAGGTATCTTATTACCTTTTAGTTTTATGCAGTTATCATGATCCATTTCTTATTTTTTATCTTCTTCATTTCATTTAAGGGCACACACTCTCTAGGAATATTTCCACCTCCTTCAAAGTAAAACTAGTCAAACTTATCTACGAGTTCGAGGAAGGAAAGCAAGTGTTGATCAATCATTAAATACTTGCCAATTATTTGCATTATCGGGTAAACTAGGCCTATGAATCATCTCAATGATGAATTTATCTTAGGAGAAATATGGATGATGGATCACTAGGGACCCCGAGACATCTAAGGAATCAACCACGGTGTTTCTTTCCCTCAAGCATGGCTTCAATGGAAAAGGCATGAAGGAAATCAATGGAATCCCAAACCAGACTCTTGTAATGCTTGACCTTCTATTCTTCACTTGAAAGAGATCACGACCTATTTTACAATCAGATCTCGCATCATCATAAGCAAGGAGATTCTTGATCCCCATCTCTTTTACCATGCTTAAACCAAGGATGAGAGCTTCATACTCAACTGTATTATTTGTGTTTTTGAATTGGAGCTTGAAAGAGAAAGGGTGAATTTTCCCTTCAAAAGAAATAAGCACCACACCAGCTCCAAAAAACCAGAGAGAGGAGAAAATACCATCAAATTCCAAAATCCAAATGCCATTAGGATTAAAAAGCACTTCCTTAGGATGGTTAGCCTCATCTTGTGACATGATCATATAGTTACCATGACCAATGTCCTCATAAAGTATTTGTGCCTTTAGGTCAGCTATTTTTTACACGATATATTTAGTTTGTTTCTTAGGAAGTAGTTTCTTCATTTTCCCATTCATTGGAATAAGAGCATGTGACCAATCCATCATGATTTCTCCTCTAACATCTTTGCAAAAATTTCTACTCAGCAGCATGTTGTAGGAAGGGGGAATATCAGCTACAAAATGGTGGCTAAAACTCTCTTCTCTGGCAAAGAAGCAAAGGCTACTTATGCATCCTTGATCCTTCCAACCAATGGCACTTCTCTACTTTCCATTGAGTAACATGAACCAAAAGTGTGGGTTAGGGTTAAGCCTAGGGCATGAGATACCTTAGTAGACATCACATTATTTGAAGCACCAGAATCAATAACATAATTGCTGAGTTTGTGGCTAGCTATGAGGAGAGTGACATAAAATGGTTTGATCTTCTCATTAGGCGAGGTGACTACGCCACAAGGCTCTGTTGAGATGAAAGAGAAGGAGTGGGCAAGAGACCTTTGGAACTAGGGGTTGAAGGCTTGGATTTGGAGTTTACAAAGTCTACCATCTTAGCGAAAGGATTTGGGACGGGTTTGGTAGAATTCAGCTTCTGAGATCTAGATCTTAGTTTTCTTGAGATGGTTAATAATGTCAAAAGAACTAGAGTTAGATGGAGCATCATTGATAGGAGTAGATGAAACTTTTGACTTATCAACTCTATCATTTGAAGGGCAAGAAGTTTTAGGAGCAGAAATAGAGGAGGAAGGAACATCAGATTTTACCTTGGATGTGGAAGAAGTTGGAATAGGATCTCCTCTCCTTGCAATCATTGGAATGACCGTAAGAGGTTACTTAGATCTTTTAGTAGGCTAAACCACTTTCTCCTTCTTTTTGGCTTGCTCACGAGTCATGACAACATATGATTCATTGTTCATCTCTGTAACTCTTTCTTCATAATCATCCTCTTCATCTATACCTTTAGTGGTGAGAAAATGGACATGAGATCCACTCAACTCTTCTAATTCTTCACCAGCTTCCTCTTCTTGTTCTTCATGATTTCATTTTCCTCCTCGTCATTAGGTTCCAACACTTCACATGTTACATTGACTAGAACTTTAATAGGTGGGCCTTCAATTGCCAATTTGGTCTGAGGAGAGGGCAACCAATTCCTGGGCTGAAATTTCTTCCTAGGAACATCTTGATAAGGAGCATCTTTGGGATAATTGCTTCTTGAGCGAAATAAGATCATTAATTTTTTTGTACCAACCGATTTACATTAGCTCCGGGAGAAGATGTGGAGGAAGGAGATGCTTTGGATTTGGATGAATCTCTACTTAGCTTGCCGGACATGATTAGATCATCTTGACACTCGAAAAAAAAAAATCTAGTCAAGCATCTAAAGTGGCAAGATTAGCTCTTCTAAGTGCATAGCTCACTTCAGGAAGTTGGGCATTAAGGAAGAAACATTTCTGAATTTGATCCACAGGGCGTGTGTTTTGTGGGATCTTGTTAACTAGCTTATTGAATTTGGCCACAAATTCCCTCATGGGCTCATGTGACTCTTTCTTGATTTGAGAAATATGGGCTAAGAGGGCATGTACATCCTCAACAGGTTTGAAATGCTGCTCAAACTGGGTCATCATGGTGTTCCAATTGGTGATGGATCCAACAGGGAGATGGTAAAACCAATCAACAACATTATCTTGCAATGTCTCCACAAAAATTCTAATGAGAGATATCCTCATGTTCAACTTTGAGAACACCACAAGCAATAATGAAGGCTGCAATATGTTCATTTGGATGAACCTTCCCATCACCTCGAATTTAGGGAAATTCTTTCTCTTACCTCTAGGAAATTCATGCAATGGTTGGGGAAGAGCAAGAGGCCCAACCCTTTGGCCCTAAGGCAGAGGAGCTGTCATCCTTAGAAAGATTGTTTGGAGAGGAACTGAAACAAAAATGAGAATCAAAACATGCAAATTAGGATTTATTTGATCTTGAGCGATGTCACTCCCGGAAGTTATCTCTAGTAGGAGTGCTTGCAGATCTTGTTCCTCTTCTTTTTCTTGTTGATGAAGGGAGAGAGAAACCTTGATGATCAAAAAGTTGGAAATGAGGGTCTTCTTCCCAAGGGTTCTTCTACCTCGAGTGTATCTTGGAGTCACCAGATCAAAGATGATCAAGAGGTTGTCATTCAAAAAATGGAATCCATTTGTAATGAATTCCCCAACAGAGTCACCAAAAATTGTTGGGTTTCAGAATGGAACATGGGTTGAAACCACAGTCAGGGGACAACAAGTCCCTCCTCTTTAATGGGAGAGGTTCCCTTATTGAAAGATGGAAAAACAAATGTACAAATCTACAACTATCAATGTTTGGACCCTGGTAGCTTGGTGTGTTTTCATACTCAAAATATTATCAATAAGAAGGAATGGAAGAATAAAGAGATGGGAGAAGGAAGAAAACAACAATGCTTTTGGGAAATATAGATAGCAGAGTATCTCCCTACTCGCATTGAACCAAGAAAATATAGAAAAGGATCAATTACTTCACCACCGATGCAAATTTATAGACACAAAGTTCTAAAGATTACTCAGACCATAACACAAAGTTTCTATTGAATGTAAAACAAATGATCCATTGAAACGAGCAAGGAGAGAAAGATATAACAAAGGAAATAAGAAAAGAAAGAACTTTTATATTGAATTACTTTAGAATTTACAACCTTCCCAGAAAACTAGAAAATCCCCTTTTCCGTGGCCAAAACCATGTTCTTATAACAATTTGTATACATCCATACTTTGTCCCCAAGAAAAGAATATTCGAAAGGAATAATGTTTGTTGCGAGATCCAGTTTTGGAAAGTGACATGAAACAAACGCACTCATGAAAACTAAAGGTTTAAAAATTCAAATATTTCATTAGTTTGAGCATGATTACTTTAACAGGGGGCATCTCATGATTTTATTTTTCATGTGGTCTTGGCATTTCTACCTTTTAACCACTTTCATAACACTCAAGTGCTTCTTGGTAAGTTTTCTCCCCTTTATCGCGTATGCTGATAAAATCTGTTTTCTAATAATCAAAATTTACATTTCTTCAAATTTATCAATTTGGCTCCACAACAAACCAAAAATGCATCTCATGAATAAACGAAAAGGATATAGAGAAAAAGAATGAAGAATGATCCATTTTTGCATTTTGTAGAGCTCTAGTTTGTTAACAACGTTAAAAACTAGATGAGTACATTGGCTATCTTTTCCCCTTTTACCTTAAATTTAGGCCCTACACATGGCAAGATCTAAGCAACGACAACCCTCGGGAGAAAACAACATTTCACGACATTTGGGAGAAAAAGCGTGATTTCTTATTTTTCCTCGCGCTCTTGCAGCTCTTCCAAAATCCATACATGTGACACCATTTGAGTGGCTAAGGAAATGCGGTTCAAATCTGCCATTTAAACTCTTTTTAACAAAAATCTCAAATTCTCAAAAACCTCCACCATCCCGCTTTGACTTTTCAACATGAACACGTGGCACACCATGATTGGAAATGGGGTCGCGACTCAATTTGCAACATTTTAACCCTTTGGTGAAAAAGGTTCAAATTCTCAATTTCCTCCATGGGCCCATTGTTCGATTTCATTCTTTGACACATGGCATCATGTGACTAGTTGCGGGAATGTGCTTCAGTTTTATACTTTATCCACTTTTGAAAAGGGAAAAATTCCAACTTTTCCCCCAAAAGTCCATGCCCCCGCCATTGACTTTTCAACGTAGGCCACGTGTCCCTTTCTGATTTCTTTGTGGGCCTCGACTTAGAAATTTATCCTTTCACATGGGCGGGGCCGTGGGTCTTTTTATAACTTTTCACCCTTTCACCACAATTTATTAGAGAATAAAGTGGATCCGTTGCCCGAACTTCCACCAAAACTCTGCATGACCCAATCAAGGATCGGAGGGGATGTGACACAAATTTGACATTTTTTCTAAAATCACCAAAAGTGATAAGTTCAAAAAGTAACCCTTCGACCGCATCGGTGAGAAGAAAACGTGTAGCTTCACCTTTCCGAGCAAGAATTTGATGGGGAAAAGAACGTAGGAAGTTGCAGGAAATGGGAAAATGCCATTTTACTCTCGATGAAGAATTTCTTTCTCTGTAAAAAGGTTAAAAAAAAAAGATGCAAGGTCCCACGCATTCCAAATGCATAAAAGAAGAACTAAAATCATTTCCCATCCATTGAAAAAGGTAAAAAATTTAACGCACGATGGCGAGGGAATTTTGATTAAAAATGTCGTGGGAAATGAAAATGAGCATCCGAGGAGTTTAAAACATGAATTTCTTCCATGCGGGCTCTAATTTTCACAAAATTAGATTTGAAAGGCTGGGAAATTTGAGAGGACAACATGTTGTAATGCATTTATGATTTTGTTGGATCAGCTTTTGTGATCATGTTTGGTCGAGCTTCAAAGGATTTAAACGCATATTTGTGATTTTCTTGTTGTTGATTATCGGTCTCTATTTTGACACTAAAATGTTCCATATTTTATATTTTCTAGGTGACTGGATGCTTTCTTGGAGAAAATTGATATGTAAAAAGGAAAGTGCAAAATGATAAGAAGTAGAGAAAGAGAAAAGTCAAGCAGATGGAGATTGAAATGATGTAATTGGGTCATGACAGCTCAGAAGAAGGATATGGTGTGATTACTCCATGTCTGTTAGATGTTTTTATATATATGGATGACCTAGATGTTATTATACTTACATGACCAAAGTATATTGATACATTCTTTGATTTTTTGTATAAGCTGATCTAATGCATCATGGATGATCTATATGGTGTTTGAGTGCTTGTGACTAGTATATAAGTAAGGCATACTAGGCCTATTTGTAAGTGTTGACGAGTGGAGACTATGAGATACCTATAGAGGCTTGAGAGGATTGTATGGGGTCTTAAAGACAATGGAGAATCCATGCATGACGAATATATTAAGTGTTAAAGCTATGAAGGGAAGTTCATCCATGACCTAGTGAAGGTGAAGAAGAAGAAGAGTGAGTGAGCTAAAGAGGTAGTTTTGAGTGTCTTTAAGGGAAGATGAGATTTTGTATGAAGATCAACTGATGTTTGAGGATTAGATAGTGTTCAAGAGGCTGAGTAGATGATGATAGAGAGAAGACCAAGAAGAAGAAGAGAAGAGTAAATAATTCCATCATTTTTGAGTGAGCAAAAGGAAGAAGTTGGAAAACAATCTTAGGTGGTTGAGTTGGTGTTTGCTCTTCCTTGTAGAGTTGGCGCTTCACTAAAAACCTAGGGGGTTATAGCCTCGATTTTACAAAAATAATATTTGTAAAACCCTAGATATTCGAGTCACAATGAAATAATAAGTAATAAAGTACGAGATCGACCTAAGCAATAAGCTAGATAAAATTGAAACCTTAAGTGCAAGAGGTGGAATAAGAGACTTAGTTGATTTCACAATAATATTGAAGACATGATGAGCTAGAAAACTATTGAATAGGAGGAGGAATATGTTGCAATTGATCCCGAGAAAGCTGTAGAGCTTTGAAATGTCGGGACTAAGGCACTGAATTAGGTCAAGGGTGCCTAGGTGTTGTAGATCAGCCTGTTGGGCACCCATGATTGCTCATAACTTCAGAAATTTATTTTCACTTTGTCACACGAGTGTCACTAGCCTTCATTGTTAATCACATGTTTTTCATTGGATGTCCACAGAATTCACCAGTAACATACAAAGAGAAATAACACTTTGCAAAACCCCGAAAACATCAAATCCCAAAAAGAAAAATATATAAATGGGGAGTCACACTCGACCCCAATGGTCACCCGACTAAGTGAACTTACGATGTGGGAACTACACTACATTTCAGACTCCATGTAGTTTTGCATGTGTGTGTGAAGAATCCTTCCCTAGGTGTCTCTTGTACAAGATGCACTTGATAGCAATCAATAACTAGATGTAGCAATGTAAGTAGATGTATGGATGGAAAAATTAACTTCCCTTCCTATGAAGTGTATGCAGAAATATCAGTCCCTTGTCCCTTGAATGATAGCTAGATGGATGTTTTGATGATCTTGAAATGCCTTTGGATGCAGCCTTATGTGATTGTAGTAGATGCTTAGTGCTTGGTCCTTTATTATGGTCACATAGCTTTGTATTTATATGATTCCCTTGTTTGAATTTTGTAATTAACAACTAAAAGGATGAACCATAATAAAACAAGATGCCCAATGGCTAAAGAGGTTTCTCACCCTAAAATAGGTGAGAAAGCTACAAAGAGGTTGGGGCACCTAAAGGGGATGAGTGTGCCTGGGTGCCGATGTCTAGATTCAGAAAAATTGAAGTATCAAAAGTTAGACTGGGTAGTAGGGTGTGTAAGACCAAGAAGGAAACTAGAAAGAAAGTAAATAGGCCAAAGACAATGGTCAATTAGTACTTTTATTGATTAGGAATCATATGAATAGTGATATGTGATCAGGACCTAGAAATTTACCCAAAGTGCGTGATTTTATGTCTACTCCGCCTCGCAAGTTGGTGCTTGATAAAATCATGTTGGTGCCTCATTTTAAGTTGGTGTTTTCTAAAGTATATTTGGTGCTAGATAAATTAGGGTTGGTTCTCCTTGTGGATTTGGTGCTTCACTAAATCTTTATTGTTGTTTATTAATGCAATGATTAGTGGGTTTTCTTCCCTTGAGGGTTTCCCACCTATATGATGTGTTCATGTGTTATCTCTATTGTTTCATGCTCATATGGATGGTTGTTATGTTTTACATTGTTATATCATGATGGCTCATTGAATGGTTCACACAAGTTAAGTAAAATATCACTATGGCTCATATATGTTGAATGCAAGTTAAGATAACTGAAGTAAAAGTTTTAAAGGAAATTGATTCAGCCCCCTGCTCTTTGATTATGCTTCTAAATTAGTATCGAGCATGGTCCTTTGGTAAAATTTTAGAATCTTGAAGGAGATCCTTAAAGAAAAAATGGAAACACTTTTGGTGTCATTAGGGTATGACATGTGGAAATCAATGGTTCAGAGGAATGTCAACATAAATAATTATTTCAAAAACAAAGAGCTTTATAGAACATATGAAAGTGATGACAATAATGACAACAATGAGATCATATTCATGGCCAAAGAAGTAAGGAGTGAGTGCTTGAACAATCTCATGGAAGATTCAAAAGATGAAGTAGACATAGAAGGAGAGTTAGACAATGCCCTAGATGAATAGAAGATGTAAAGGAAGAAAAACCACAAGTTGAATTCCTTGATAAAAAATTATGAAGAAAAAATCAGTTGCATGGATAGTCAACATGATGAGATTGTTAAGGAGATGGAAACTTAAGTTTAGATGATGACTGTTGGTCTAAAGTCCAAGAATGAAGAATGTAACGTAGCCTTTACTTTCCCACTCAAAACCGTAGGTGCAAGAAATTCATTCGGATGAATCGAATGCTCATATGAAGTGTGCAAAAGTACCAGGACCCTCTTTGTTATTGTCTTACTAAGGTGTTAACATGCATGTTCATAATAATCACAATCAAAGTACACATTCCTTCACAATAAACAGATCCATGAACTCAATTTGGAAACACACATAATAAGGAAAGAATATAGTTCACATAAGGATTAACATCAGATTCACCATACAAAAACCATGAATAGAGACATCAACCATCAATATCCATACATAATTCTCCATTATATTAAATCATGAAAAACTAGTAGCTGAATACATCACCAAACTATCATAAGGTCATGCACACATAATCATACCAACAACATAACTCTATTATATATAGTGATACCAATAATACGTAAATCAATATGTATATATATAGGGGTGGGGACTTTCCGTTCACCACCCATGTACTCTCAAAATAGGCCACATGCTTAAAATAGCCATGTGTGCATACAAAGATAACTATGAAGTATATATGTTTTGCTAATAATAAATTATCTATAATTAACTCCATATCTAATCCTATTATTAACTTTAACACTTCATGAATCTCAATCTGCCACTTACTCCAAAAATAGCTTTTCCTTTATCATGAAGTGTTCATGTCTTGATCCCATACGTGATCTACACTCCATCCTATTTTTAGCCTAATCTATGAAAAAATAGCTAAGTCCCAACCTCTCTCTTTTTGGGCATGAACCATCAGGGCATAATTGTGTTAAGATTTTACACTTATCCATGCACCCCTTCTTCTGCACCACTATCATATGCACCTTTGATACATAGGTAATATTTTACCAGGCCAACATTACCCCACACTAATGTCATTATCGCCCTCGGTAATGGGTATTTACACCTTATATCTACAAGGAATAAAGAATAAATAATTGACAAAGGAAGAAATAAATAATACAAGGAAAAAAAGAATAACCTACATGTTCACTCCTCAACAAGCAATATCGGTTTAGGGTACACATTCTTTATATCACTTCGAGTTCATTCTAGTTGCTCAGCCCCTTTTTCACCTTTGTAGGAATATCTCCAAGCACTATATCCATTTCATCCATTGTCATATCTTTTCCCTTGTGATTCAGTTCCCGTACTACACCAGCCAGCCCCGAAACCATAGTATCCATTACATCCATCCTCCGCTCGATCAATTTTCCCAATTCCTTGATCTTCTCTTCATATGGGTCCTGAGATGCCTTAAGCGCATCACACTTTTGTGCCAATAGCTCCAATATCTCTTCCCGCCCAAGTATTCATTCTTTTTGCTACAAGGACCTCATTTTCTTCTACTAGTGTCTGCGTTTTGAGAATATGCTCAAGATCCTTGCATATAACTAGCACTAAATTTTCCTTCCGATTCTTCATTCATTTTCTACAGTAGTGCATCATATTCAACTATCATGTGTGTAACACTCATCTCAACTCTTTCTAACTCAATTTTATGCAACATCCTTTTTTTCCTTTGCAGCTATTTCTTCTACACTTGGGACACATGCATTGGTTCCCTTGTCTAACAACAAGTTCACTAAGGTCCTTAAATAATGTAGGGCTGATGGAAAGTTGCCACTTACATGTTTCTCATATTGTGGTCGTGCCTTCATAATTTCCTCTCCAATCTCCTTGGCCATCTCAAGGCAAGTCTTCACTCTATTTTCTAACTTATTTTTTTATTTAGTTTCTCTATTTCCTCTTCCTTATCCTTTTTATCCTTAAGAAAAGTTCTCAAGGTAGCCACCTTATCAACATTTCAGTGCGCGACCTCTACAACTATATTTATTAGTGCATTACTTGCTTGCTCATCGAGAGAACTCCGTGGGCTTGATTGTCATGTGATTGGAATGTGGAGCCTTCTTCATTTGTCTAGTGGCACATGACTCCTTGCATACATTGAACTCAAGATCATCCATGTGAGTCTGCATATTCCATGACAATTAGTTTCTCGTACACGTGTTTTCCATCTCAGGGTCCATTATCTCTCATCCATATGGTTGATCCGAGGGAAAAGTGCTTTGGAACCTTATACAAATAATATTTGTAGGGTTATTGATGTACCCTAACTCAGGTGTTTACACCATCTCCTCTTGATTCTTCCCACTAGCGTGCTCATTTGTATGCTCCCGTGCTCTAATGCATTCTTGATTCTCTCCTCTAAATCCTGCGTCGGGGCCACCAATCAACTTCTCAACACTGTCTTCTAGTTTTATCTCCTAAAGTGTGGATTTATTCTTCACGCTCTTGTACACTTGTACTGGGATGTCTATATCAAAATGTAGTTGCTCACCATTTTCCCCTTCATCTTCTCAAACTTCAAGGCTAGGCATGGAGATATCTTGTTATACGGACCTATTTGATGACCCCTTCTCTTCACTATCTTTCACAGGCACATACTAGTGACTTATTATTTTATCTTCTTTGGCCTTCTTCATGGGTGTTACACGCGGTGACCTCCTCATAGGATATGAAGTTACAACCCCCACATTTACATTCTTATGTCCCCTGTGTAGTTTTCTTCTGTCATGATCCAGTGTAGTACTATCTTCTTTCTCTACATCTTCATGTTCAAGTACATTCTCCAAGCCGTTATTTTCCTACCTTGGGGGTGTATCCTCAATTTTTCTCTTCATGCGCATAATTTGTTTATTCTTCAGAGGACCAAAGAGTGAAACATCTTTTCCAGGGATGTACTTTCCATCCTTGAACCTCGGCCTCAAATATACATACATGCGCATGGGCTCTATCTACCCACAACCATGATCTCGGAGTGATACATATATTATCCAACTTCATTGTCTCCACATATACCTCCTTGTTAAGGTAGACATATGTTTTGTGCAAAATGTGAATATTTGCATCTACCTTCTCAATGTCAAACTAAACTTCCATGTGTTATGAAACCGGTTCATTGAATCTTTAAAATAATGAGTAGTAAATACAAAAGGTAACTTACACTAGGGGATTTTCTCACCCATATTCATGTAAAAACCCTAAATAGAGGTATTGATATGTCGTGAACTATGCCTGACCTTCCAAAACATTGGGCAGTTCTCTAGGGATGTGTCATTCCCCCTCAAATGCGTCACACATTCTTTTATACCACTTCTTTGTTCGCTACTCATATGTCCCTGTTATAGTGCCTTGGCATGCAAAACTCATGAACTTCATTGCAGGTGACTTATTTTCTAAGGGAAATACCCACATTTTGTCCCTTGGTCCATCCGGCACACAATTTCATTGAACACAATCAATAGCAAGATTGTACCCCAAGTTATTTTCTCACCTTTATCTGCTTGGATGCACGCTTCTTCTACTATGCCTTATTTGACGTAGTTAAAAATGTTATAATACATTTTGTTCATCATTTTGTTTGTTCTATACAAAAATTATTTGTTTACCTCCTTCCATCTCTCTAAAGCACCCAACTTATAAGTAACCAATCACGCACCTACCCTTGTAGTTTAATCTTCTATGTTTGTGACATTAAAGGCTCAACCTCCCTTATGATATTTAAATGTGACAAACATTTCCTCTACTTCATTATCATTAGAAATGTCTCCTACAATTTCATCACTAGATTTGCGCAATTTTGTAACCTTTCCAATCAATTTTTCCATAATTCTCATTCTCCTTCCCACAAAATAGAAGTAATATTCATGTACGTGCAACACGAGCCTTTGGTAAAGAATGGAAACTCAAACAACTACATAACCCCAACACTTTCCAATAACTTATAAATGTTATTTTCATACATCCTCTGTCCATCTACAATTCACTTGTTTGTCTTCAACACTGTATCTTCCTTTATATCCTTCCAGGTCTTCTCTGTATCGATGATTGAAGTCACTAATTTTGCATTTTGTCAACTGTGATGTCCATGACCTCCCTTCAATAACCTCTCTGGGTATTGAATTTTTCAAACCACTCATGTGGTGCTTCCTCGGTCTCCCTCTCAATGGATGGAGCTCTCTTTGGTGCCATTACTCTACTTAAGTAAAAATGTGCTCTGAAAACTATAAATGTTTCAACACCTTACCCTTACACCTTCGTTATTATGTTTCTACAAAATATCTCATGCTGTCATGTTCCCGAGATACAAATTTTGTCTCTTCTAAACCCTAATAATGTGAATCTTTCCTTTTGCACACACCCAGATCGATCAAACACTTCTTCCATGAGAAGCTCTGGTACCATCGTGTCCTGGAATCACCTCGTTCACCGCTTAAACAATTTCTCTTTGCACTTCTCAACTTGAAAACACAAGGGATACAAGGTAAACATAACATTGCAAACTTCTTATTTTATAGATATATCGAAATCCTTCTCATTAATTTCTCCTCAACCACCACTATACACAACATTAATTTCACATTTTCTCTTCCGCACATCACGTCGTATTCTTTTGTGCTTCTAGTCTTAACCTTCTGGCACGCCCACTACTTCTTGGCCATAGACATCCTCAAGCATGCCTACCTACGCTGAAGTACAAAACCACTGTGACTTATGCCAAGTAGTTTTCCATGTTGTTGCTACCTCGCGTTACATTGCACATCCATCCATCTACATGTGGTATTTAATACAAGCAATTTTCTTTAAGTACCTTAACTTCGAGCACCTATAATATTTTTCCAATGCACACCAATCTATATCAAAGCACCAATCACTTATTCTTTTTGATCCACCCCACACTAAAAGTATATACGGTCCTCTACGCATAAAGCCAATAAATAGTAATCACCATCAAGTGCGAAAATGTGTTTATTACAATAAAAAACTGAACTAAATTGACAAATCATAGCAACGATGAAAGGAAACACATGAAAGTAAAATAAATTAAAGGGAAATCTAATCTAAGTGGAAATATTGCCTTATTACAAACACCAAGAATACTTATTTATAGTAGGGCTTCAACCTACTCCCATTAAAGTAACTAGGTAATAAAGTGCCATCCAACACCTATAACTAGAAAGTGCCTGATTCTAATATATTTATTACTAAAAATGGTCCCAACCAATGAAATTTCAACTTCCCTAGGTGGTGCACAAACTTTGAATCATACAGAAGAACCATCTTTCCAACCTCAAATTCCTTATTTTGAATATGTCTATCATGTCATGCCTTCTATCTCACTTTTTATCTTCGGCTCCATCAGCAATATCACAAAGCTCATCCAACTACATCAATTTGTCTATGTGATCCTCAACAACTTATTCATCATTTAGTCCTCCTGCGTGTGTAATACATAGAGATGGTAATATGAACTCCACAGGAAATACAACCTCCATGCCAAGCACCAACTGAAAGGGTATGTCCTTGTTCAATCGTTTATAAGTTGTTTTGTATGCCCAAAGTACAATAGAGACTTTATCATCCCAAGATTTTTTTCTTCAAAAATCATTTTTTAGTGTTTATCCTAGAACCTTGTTGAAAGCATTAGTAGTTCCATTGGCTTGTGGATAATAGGGTGTGAACTTATGGTGTGCCACCATAAATTCTGCCAATAATATTTTGATAAAATCATTAAGAAAATGAGTGCCCATATCATTGGTCAAGCTAAGCATGGACATCTATACCTATCAAAATGTTTTCCCATAAAAATATTGATGTTGTAGCTACCTTACAATCCTTTGTAGGTAATGATTTTCCCACCTTTTCAAATAGTCTCAGTAGAAGTTGTAATATAACATGTTCTAGTCCTACGCATGGGTGGGGAGATAGGACCTAAAAATTCAATATCCCATTTCTCAAAAGGTTCAAAACTTGCAATAGGCCTCAAAGGCATCTCTCTTCTAGTTCGGGCTTCCCAAGATGTTGAAAATGATCACACGCCATGACATACTTCTTAAAATACTTATACAAAGTTTTCCACCATAATCCAACCATAAAAAACTTACACGCAGTGGTATCTCTCACATAATGACCTCCTGTAATTCCACCATGAGCTTCTTCCATAATATCTTCACGCTCATGCTCTAGAACACACTTTGACACAAAACTTCATCACGAATTAGCTTGTATAAATCTCCACCTATCAACTGGTAGGGTTCCGTGCATATTGTAAGTTTCTTCTTCTCTAATATCTTCATTCCCTTAGGTTCCTATCACATGCACAAAAAGACTACAATATCTTCCAACTCGGTTGGCACGTGATTCAATATAAAGAGTTATGCATCTAACATTGTGTCCTCAATTCTCTATGCATCCTCACTAGAATTGATTCTTGACAAATGATCAGGTCCTGAGTTAATTTTTCCTGGTTTTACAATAATTGTAAACTGAAACTCCTGAAATAATAGTATCTACCTGTAAATGTGCCCTTTTAAAATAGGATTATTGACCAAATACTTAAGTTCCATATGATTTGTGAAGAAGATAAATGATGTCACCAATAAGTATTGTCTAAACTTGTGTAACATGTAAATCATGGACAAAGCTTCACACTCAATAGTTGTATAGTTTTGTTCAGTTAGTGTCAACTTCCTACTTGCAAAAAAACAAGGTGGTCTATAATTCCTTCACCTGGTTGTGATAACACGATGCCAATCGCCATCCCATAAGCATCAACATGAACATGAAATAATTTTTCACATGAAGGAAAGTAAAAATATGTGCATTGGTCAAACTTTCCTTCAGTGTTTCAAATTCTCATTTGTTGTGCCTCACCCTAATAGAATTTTACTTTAGCCTTCCATAATTCCTCCGGGGACACAACAATATTTGCATATCCCTTAATGAACTTCCTGTAATACCCTGTATGATCAAGAAATCCATGCACCTCACTTTATTGTTAGGTTCTTCCAATCCCAACAATCCTTCCTTACAAATAATATGCCCAAGCAAAGTGCCAAAAGGTGTCGTAAAGATACATTTCTTAATATTCAGAGAGATGCTCAATTTCTGCACCTCTCAAACATAAACCTTAGATTATCAAAATGCTCCTTAACTAGTCCATACATTATCTAATCATCTAGATATACCTGTAAAAACTTGTGAATGAAGTATTGAAATGTTTGTATCACAATGCACGAGAACACAATCTGGCGCATTTTCAACCCAAAGGGCATAATTGTATATGCAAAGCTTCCCCACTCAGTGGTGAAATTTTTCTTTTCCTGATCTTATTTTGCTATGCACACTTGATAATATCCTAAAAACCCATTCGTAAAGGAGTAGATCTCATGCCCAACAACTCCTTCAAGGATCTCTTCGTAAAAGGTGTGGGAAGAAGGTCTATGAAACAAGCAACATTCAAATCTCGTAGTCCACATAGATCCTTATCATATCATCTTTATTTATGTTTATTACATCGAGATAATCCACTCTAATTCCTCAATGAGGTCAATGATTCCAGATTTCAACATCTTATCAATTTATTCCTTCACCTTGATGCACTGATTAAGATTCATTCTCGTAAGGTCTATTCCTAATTGAGCTCGCACCTTCTTTTAATTTGATCCTCATATCGCCCAAAGAGTGATGCACTCCTTTTAACTCATGATAACCTCATAGAAATAAGTCTTGGAAGTCACAAAACAACTCAATAATATTTTTCACCTCCTTCTTAGACCAATAATCACCAATAGTAACTAACTTAGGTTCGTCATCTGTCCTAATGTCAACCTTATTTGTTTTCATAGGATCATGATACACACATGCATTTTCATTTGTTGTGTCCATCACCTCATGCATACCTTCAAGTGTGGTTAACATCCAGGTTATTATCCTCACCATCATCTAATATGCACACCATTTTACCCTTTTCCTTTGTTTCCCGTGCGTAAAAATTTATTCCTCTTCATTCTCTTCAAGGTCAAGACACGCCTCTAAATACATCTCTCCAAACATATCTTACGGGAGTTCCCCAACATTCGTGCTATCTCTAAAAGTAAGGAACTTCATAATCTGTTGTGCTTAATTACCTAAAGGTTTAGTATAAAAGTAATCAAAAGTATGGATCATACCCGAGGTCATCTCCTTCTAATTAACTGCTGTTGCTCTTGTGAATTTTGCATGGACATACCATGCTTGAACACAACAATCGAGGGTTTTGTAGAACTTATGTACTGGAGTGATGGTGGTAAGGCTTCCCGCTCCTCCGTCCAAAGTCTCCCACATTTTTGGACATGGTGCGAAGCATTAGACTTCCCATGTAATTCACATATCTCGTGAAGGTAAATTTCTCCTCATAAACCTAGTAGAAAAGGTGATTCTCACCTTGCGTCATTCTAATAGATTGTCTCTCGTGTGTATCCCACCAAAGCATGCTATTGTTCTTGTAGAGCATAAAACAACATATTTCTTCCGTAACTAGTATCACACAAACCTCCTCCTTGAAGCTTTTAATCTCTCCTTGTAGATCTCTTATAACTTCCATAGTCTCTAGGTAAACTTCTTTTAGATGTTTAATATTGGGGTATTTGGAATTAATCAATTCTTTCTTTGTTATAGTTGGCTTATACTTTAGCGGTTCACGAGCACACATAGCCTCGGTGTGTGTGATGAATAATATGGGTTGTAATTCAAAATTCAATCTAACCTTCAGAATTCATTCATCTCCATTTGCATGTTATATCTTAATCATATATGTTCCCTTGTCTTGTTTATGTTGCTTGCTCATATACTCATATAAGTCTAGACATTCTTCAAATTTGTGATGTTTTCCACACCATGAGAAAACCACATTATGGGGGAACTTGCACTGATAATGATCAGGTGATCCAAAAGTAAAACAAGTTCCTCTAGGAAATCCTCCTCTTCCACCGCCGTGACCTCAACCTCTATATCCACCATGGAAGCCTCTATTCTTATTATCCCCATTATTGTGCCCTTCATTATGTTGTTCTCCTTGTTCCTTAGATCCACCTACTACACTAGTCTAGCACACACTAGTTTCAATTTCTTCATGGATATGATCTATCACTCTACAGTCAACAATGTCATGAGTATGGGTTTTAAAAATCTTATAGTACATAGGCACATTCTTCCAGATCGCTCGCTATAAAAGAGGACATATTCTCACATCATGGTCCAAATGACAAATCTCACAATCCGATAACATGAAACACACCAAATTTCAAGGACAACTATCTTTGGTATGTCCTTCAACCACGCAGTCCATACACCATATCCCACGATGCATTTCATGAGTTGAATTAGTGGAATTAGTTTCCAATTATTTCACTATAATTACGATCTACACTTATAAAAACGGACTTACCCCAATTTCTACACTCCCAACTACCTTTGTATGAAAATCTACCTCCAAAGCATCGCATGGGTCCACAAAGGTCTTATGAGATAGCACCCTTCGGAATAGAGTAAAAAACCCAACAACAAATCACTTTTCATACTAAATAGGACGTATGTCATAAGACAAATTTGACAATAAAGTTTTAAAATGTGTGTCATACTCCCAAACGCTTTCAAATAAGCCATGTTTATGACCTTAAGCGCATTGATACTTCTCTATTCAAACTCTAGAATATGGAACTCAACTAGAAACGTAGAGCACAAAGCATCATAATCCACCACAGTCTGATATGGGTCATACTTTCTGTACCATCTATGTGCGCACCCTTGATGAGTAGTAGAAACTAACTTTCCTTCCTATTTAGAATGGTGATTCCCTTAGCATGACATATCAACTTAATACTTGTGCACATGCTTTGCAACATCTTCAATACCTCTATATTTTGAAAAGTGGAGGGAAATATTGTAATAAAATTGTTGAGGGTAATGTGGGGGTTTCTGGGGAGGTGGTCCCTATCCTCTGGATCAAGATCCAAAATTGCCACCAGATTTCCTCCACCACCAAAACCACCTGATCCACTTGATCTCAACCCTCCTGATTCGCCTCATCCTCTAGAAGTGGGTGCAAGACTAGTGGATGTACTTCCTTGCATCCCAACTGTAGTACTCAAAAAAATCTCACTGTCTCTCGAAGTTGTAGTACTTCCAGATGTGTTCCCAATGTTCTACGTGCTCACACTGTTTTGATTGCACACCAAAAATATTCCTCCGATTGGGCCCTTAAATAACAAAGATGATGTCTTTCTGCCATTGATGAATTTGTTGTCCGATGCACTTCGTATTCAAAGGAAAATGATATCTACATAAAGCTACTAGATTACCTATACTCACATGTTTATCAATAGTTACTTTTGGAACTTGAACACCAAGCGCAAGGGATAGGTTGTCGGTGAGATCGGATGAACACCCGCAATCCTTAGTATTTCCTCATCGACATTCTCTCGTTAGAAGCCAAAGGGGATTCTCTACCATGCTTTCCTAAGTGGGGGAGAGCCTAATGTTCCGGCTCCACATCTTCCACATGAGCTTTAAATCCTTCACGAGACATCATCCTTTGTAACTCCATAGACTCCTCAATTTCATGCTACTTTGATAATTCCCTCTCCCGCACTTCATTATAATTAAGATGCATTTTTTCTCTCTGCCTTTATACCACAAGGTCCACCATCTTTCACCCCACTTTCTCCTACCCCTACATGTAGTGGTATGTCTAGCTAGCCATAGGTAAGTACTCTAAACTCAACACCACTATCAATATCTTAATTGACAAAGGAATAATGTGAATGTAAGATCCTCTTGGCTTGAGTAAGAATTAGAACTCAACAAATCCTGGATAAGAATACTTAGACACAACCCATTCCAAAGTATAAATGCACACAACACCAACCCACAAATTATCTACAACACATATCCAAGGTTCATCTACATCAAACAAATCTTGGTACTCTTCTTGCATCCAAATACTTGGTATGTAACTCTAGATTTTCTCGTGATACATATGCGGACAACCACTCATACGACTCTATTGGAAAGAAACAAAAGAATGTCTCATAAAGCACATGATAAATATATTATTCAACCCACAAAGTGTGCATTAAATTTAGGTCTAGCACCATATTTTCACGCATATTGATTCTATTTGTCAATTACCCAATCTTCAATGACTGCAAGATTTAATCGATACACCATCATCATGAAACATCGTGGTAAATATTTTGAAAAGAGGTCCCAATAATGGAACCAAAATGTAGCCTTTATTTTCCCACTCAAAACCCTAAGTACGGGGTAAGTGCAACAAGTTGGGGGACCAAATAGTGAACATGAAAATGTGAAATTCACGTACCATGATCACAAGTTTTAAACCCACGATCGTGTTTTGTAAACCACGATCATGGGTTATTTTATTCAAGCTTGGGAATCTCCAAACCTAAAACTCAATCACAGGTTATAAACCATGATTATAGCTTTTAAACTATGATCGCAATCGTTTGAGACAAAAATAACAGACCCGTGACCCCTCATTTCCCCCTACAAACCACGATTTCTCCCCCACTATTGGCACTCACGATTTGAATACCCCCGACAAATTACTCCTTAGACTTCTATATCGTGAAATTTTCAACGATGCTACCAAGATGAAGAGGTAAGCCCTCAATTTTGATTGAATTTCTTACATTTAAGGTTTTTTTGTGATTTTCATGGGGTTTTCTATTTTTTGTTTATGTATACAATTTCTTTGTTTTTTCAATTGCTCAGAAATATGTCCTCAAAACCATCCAAATATTCCTCCAAACTATCCAAATATTCCTCAAAACCCTCCAAACATTCCTCAAAACCCTCTAAACATTCCTCAAAACCCTCCTCCGAATGTTCATCTACCTCCTGTGGCTCCTTTTGTCCCCACAGAACCAACAAGAACACAAGGTGATATCATTGGAAGAATTTGACAAAATAAAATTTCCATTGAGAACCTTATTCAGATAATAAGACAAAATCATGCCACAAATCCATCCCATACGACTTTAGCCAACACATTGCAAACATTGGTTGGTAAAGTTGACTCTATAACCAACCAAATAGATAGATGGAATACCTTTAGAATTGATTGTAGGTGTTGGTATGCAGATAAATTATCCCATGCGGAAATTGTAAAAGATAAAAAATTGTAAAACACCACATTTGTGTATTGTTTATCGACACGAGAACCAATGCCCCCCCACGACTACTTGAAAATGGTTCCCAATCCATTGGTGCCACGATGACCAAATTAAGAATTTTTTTGGGACTGATGGCGGATGGTTTTGATTATCCACCATGTAACAACAATGAGGTTCCTCTTTATTTTTTGAAGAAATTGTATTGCAAGTTTGTATTTAATGAGGTCCTAAATTATTTTGAATTTTCTAAGTTTTACGAGCAAGGAGGTGGCTCAACAAAGTAGACCAGTGCACGGGTTGGTCAATCTAGGATCCCCATGCCCCAAAACCCCACCGCCTTTAGTTATCTCTCCTACAAAGGTGAAGGAGGTTGTAGAGATTAACACACTACATGCATTGAGTGAGCTCACCGACACGGCCCACCATAGTAGCAGCTGGATTGCATCGATGATGTTGGTGGAGGTGCTAATTCTAGCACACCACACCACCTGCGGATCATGTAGTTCCATATGCACTATGGAAAATACATCATTTTCTAGATCCCATGATCTCTTTTTTCTAGATGAGATGATGGCAGATGTTTTTGGAACTAGTGCAAATGATCCTGGTCTTTCACAGCAAATGTAAAATTATATATATATATATATACACAAAAGTTTATTTCATTGGAGATTTTAATATATATGTATTTGATTATGTCATACATACATGTAAAAACTAATATTTTTTGATTTTAAACAGTAAAAGCCGGTGAAGGACACATTTGACATTGACATTCTAGCTACTACAGCTAGGCGTGTTACAAATGTAAGTTTTAAGTTAATTACATTTCAAATTTCATTTGATTACACATTTATTATTAAATACACATTAATGTTCGTGTATAGTGTTTCACATGTGTATGTACATATTAATATGTTTATCTTTTATATGTAGGATCCCGACAGGTCACCATCCGCTCCTGGGCATTGAGGCTACTCTTGACACACCTCACGTGACTTTTACGCAGTTAGTTTCTCTTTACACTTTGTTTCTAATTGTGGAATTCTCTAGTAGTTTGCAATCCCATAACTCTATCTAGTATAATTTGATCATAACATTAAGCTCTTATGATGCAAGGGTTAAGTAAACACTCTCCTAGATATAAAAACTCTCCTTTTATCATGATCATGGACACTTACCTCTATGATACATGTTTCTAGAGCACTCCATCTCTAATGCTTTCTCCATCATCCCTTTCCTTTGAGGATCTCTTTTAGCTTCTTAGGATGTATGCATAACTGACCTTGCCAACATTGTTAGTTCTATGCATTCTTTATTAACCCTCTTCTCTCTAAACAACAAAGAGATGAAAATATGGGATAAGTTACCTACACTTCTAAATATATCATGGGTCCCTTGGTTCATGTTTATCACCAATACTCCCTATGCAATTCTATACACCCAATCTCATATTATATCTATTATTCATCAAGTTTCTCTATATTTGCATTCTCATGTACAATGGATATAGCTTGGTGAGGCCTAGAACCAATTTCTACATACCAAATACATTCCACATATTTAATGAATTACTTCTTGAATATGATTAAGAAACCTTCTCTACTTTATCATAAGGTGTTTAGACTCTTGGTTCAGTCATACACTTGCAATCTTACATAACTCTTTATTTTAGGCCTTATTGTTACTAGTCCTCTTCTCATGCTAATACTCATGTATCTCATCTTTTCGGCCTGAGCAGAGGAACATACATATAGTCCATTCAAAAATAATAATTTAAATAAAATTCACAAAATTTTTTTCTACAACATAAACACGTCTTCCTCTTTCATTAATTGGCTCTATTACATCTTGATCCTCCATATATCATCATCAAATCCCTCGAATAGCTCCCTCTTTTTCTTACTAGCCTCCCTAGAAACCTTATTCTTAGCTCCTTAGAGATCTCAACAACATATAAATTTGGAGGAGGATAAAATTACATCCCTACATGCTCTCCACATGTTCTAAATCATATTTCTTTCCTCTTAGTACAACAATATTTCCTTAGGCATAAACAACTATCTCACTTATACACCTAGTTGTTACATTGACAAACATAACCTCTTTTACAAACATATCCTTTATCTTTACACCCACATTTGCATTTGAATAATGGATTCCTCTTTCCATCTTGCGTTCATATCCAAAACTCTACCAAATCAATATGATTTACATCATTGTCACCTATTGAAGGATATAAGTTTCTAAAGAAGAAATTTGCTCATACCTTAAACACCATTCTCCTAGATAGTTTTCAATTAATGTTGATTTACATGTTATTTTTACAACTTATGATTGACACACAAACTCCTCCCTATATGAAAACTATGGAGGCTATTGTAGATGCTACCATAGCATCTACAGATCCACTAACTCAGGTACAATTTTTCAAATTTGTTAAATTTTGGACAAATGTTTTCTTACTACTTATCTACAATATAAAATTGTACATGAAATATTTAATTTGAACTATTTATTTTTATGTAGCCTACCCCTCATGAGTCTATTGTTGACCCTACATTGCGTCAACACAAAATTGATATGGATTATGAGATTGTGGTAAGATTTCACATGCATTAAAATTTCTAAGTTTCTAAATTTTGAATGTATTTTAAAAATTTGGGTGTTAAAAACTTGATGTTTATGAATGTGTAGGCTAATTTGCAGGCCATCTTAGAGATGCCTAGGACCACATGGATGAAATTTGTAGTGGCATCTCCCTCCACTACATCCACAAGTCATGGACATGCTTCTACTAGCAAGGCGAAGAGAGGGAAGATGTTTCATGATTAGATTCATAGGACCCATGTATAGATATATATGCCATCTGGTCCTAGTTCATGATTCTTCATAGTCCATGTATATAGTCTTATGCAACCACGTGTGGTCCTATATGTATGGCACACTTAGTTTGATACATTATTCTTATATTTTCAGAGACATGACACACTTAGTTTGATACATTATATCCATGTTGGTTTTCATAACCATATTACTTCTATGTTTGATTTGATTTCATTGCACATGATATACTTCTATGTTTGTTTTCATAACCATATTACTTCTATGTTTGATTTGATTTTATGGCCTTGATTATGTGACCATTATCCATATCATGCATGTACTTGCGATGCTCATTGGGAAAAAAACCGCGAATGATTTGCTTATGATTGTCATTGCTATATTTTGAGGACTAATAACTCACTACTATTGCTATATTTTGATAACTCACTACCATGTGATCATTTTTTGTTCAAGAGATTCAAGTGTGGAGTTATATACTATGGTTTTCCATAATACTATAGATATGGACCATGTTATGAACTACTAAGAGGTTATTCTTATGATATATGATGTTATGTTATATAATGGTTTTGAAGGTTCTTGGGTGCAAGATCATTTTTTGTTCAAGAGATTCAATTTTGGAATTATATAAATTTCTTGTTTTAAGCACATGGTTAACACACTCCAAAGTGGGAAAAATGTACACAATTAAAAATGGTCTTGAAAGATTTAATACAAGTCATTTTATATTTTTTAGTGCACTCACAATTTATTTGTTAAGTATTAGTCCAAATTAAGTGTTATTGATGTGTGTAATAATAAGATTTAATTTGAATTCACTTGTTTAAAAAAAATACATAAACATTGTAATTTAGTTGGCACAAGATATGAAAAAATATTGTCAACACTCTATTATGTATTTACATGTTTTAAAAGAGATCAAACACTCGTTAGAGTATTTACATGGTAGTGTGTTTACCTTGTTGTAATCTCATTGATGTGATTTGAGTAGTGAGAAGTCATGCCCGGGATGTTGAAGGAGTGAAATGCCACCACTAATGCATCTGTTTGGGGTGGTATATGTGTTTGGGTACTATGGAAGGCTCCAGGAGGCCTAGTTTAGAGTCGGGCAACCCGATCCAGAGCTAAGAACCCCTTCCCTATTCATCCCAATTCACGTTTTCAGCTAACTTCGATGATCACAAATTGGTGCTTGGTCATCCTAAAAGAGAACTATCTAATCCAAAAATTTAGGATATGAGGTATCTATTTGCACCTAAGAATTCAGGGTTATGGCATTCCTTGAGCCTTCATGGCATAATTGTTTGCAAACTACCTTTTCTAGGCAATCCTAGGCAATAAACGAAGCCGAGTAGTGAGAAGTCATGCCTCGAGACATCATGGGAGAAAAATTTCATTGCTAATACTTCGGTTGGGGGTATATTCCTTTAGGTGCTATGGTGGGATCTAGGTAGGCCTGGTTCGGAGTCGGACCACTTGATCCAGAGCCAAGAACCCCTTCCCTATTCATCCTAATTCACATTTTCAATGGAAACTTATGACGATCACAAATTGGTGCTCAATCATCCAAAGTGAGAACCTTATAAGCCAAAAATTGAGCAAAGGAGGCCTCTAATCACACCCAAGAATTCAGGTTCATGGTATTCCTTGAGCCTTCGTGGCATAATTGTTTGCAAACTTCCTTTTCTAGGTAGTCCTAGGAAATGAACGGAGCCAAGTAGTGAGAAGTCATTCCTCGGGATGTCGTGGCATAAAACAAATATGCCAAAATGTTTGAGTGGTTAGGTAAAAACTAGGGGTGGTTTCGGTTTAGTGCATGAATATGTTGTTGCTTAGGATACTTTTCTGGGCATAGTCCTTTAAGAGCCTTGAGACCAAAAAACTCGTATAACTTCGACAGTGATTACTCAGATTCATGTGGCACATAGAGATGTATTTTCAGATCCTACACCTCCACATAGGGACCCTCTACAATATTATATCTCATTTTTTCCATATCTAATTGGTGCTCTCACTACCCTATTGTTTGCAAACGCGCCAAATAGTACAGTTTGAGCCAATGTATGGTTGTCAAATGCTATATTTGCAAATGGTGGGTTGTGGCACTGAACCTACTATTCTAACACATCCAAGTGGCTAGATAAACTCTAGGTTAGGTGTTGTTTTTATGTGGGATAATGTTGTTGCTTCTAGGCTACTTCATTCGGGCATAGTCCCTTAAGAGCCTTGAGACCAAAAAACCATATAACTTTGATGGGTGATTACTTAGTCTCCGTGGCACCTAGAGATGTCTCATTAGATCCTACACCTATGCATATGGACCCTATATAGTAGACTATCTCTTTTTTCCATCTCCAATATGTGCTCTCGCTTTCCTATTGTTTGCAAATGCGCCAAATAGTACAGCTTTTTGAGCTAGTATAAGGTCACAAATGCTATATTTTACAAACGGTGGGTCATGGCACAAAACTGATTGTGTCAACACATCTAAGTGGCCAAGTAAATTATAGGGGAGGTTTTTTTTGGTGTGGGAAAATATTGTTACTTCGCTACTTCCTTTGGGCATAATCCCTTAAGATCCCTAAGACCAAAAAATCGTATAACTTCGACGGGTGATTACTCGGTCTTTGTGACACCTAGAGATGTCTCATTAGATCTTACACCTCCATGTAGGGACCCTATATAATAGAATATCTTGGTTTTCCCCATATCTAATTGGCGCTCTCGTTGCCTTATTGTTTGCAAACACACCAAATAGTGTAGTTTGAGCTAGTGTAAGGCGGTAAAATGCTATATTTTACAAACAGTGGGTCGTGGCACCAAACCAATTATGCCAACATGTTCGGGAGGATAGGTAAACACTAAGGGAGGTGTCATTTTGGTGTACAAAAATGTCATTACTTCTAGGCTACTTCGTTTTGGTGTAGTCCCTTAAGAGCCATGAGACCAAAAAATCATATAATTTTGACGGGTGATTACTCGATCTCCATGACACCTAGAGACATCTTGTTAGATCTTATACCTCCATGTAGGGACCCTCTACAATATCCTATTTTGGTTTTTTCCATCTCTAAATGACACTCTTCCTACCTTATTGTTTGCAAACATGCGAAATAGTGCAGTTTGAGCAAGTGTAAGGTTGTCCAATCCATTATTTTGTAAATATATGTTCGTGGGACCATGGAATTCCTTGAGCCTTCCTAGCATAATTGTTTGTAAACTACCTTTTCTAGGTATTCCAAGGCAACGAACAAAGCCAAGTAGTGAGAAGTCCTTCACCGGGACATGTTGGGAGAAAAGCTGTCACCACCGTCACATCTTGTTGGGGGGGTATATGCCTTCAGGTGCTATGGTGGGATCCAGGTAGGCTTGGTTCAAATTTGGACCAATCGATTTGGAGCTAAGAACCCCCTTCATAGGTACATAAATAGTTGCTAGTTGCTTGTTTTTTCTTGGAAAACAATGAAATATTCTCTTAGCTTCAAGAATATAAAATTCTCTACTAACAATGCTAACCACGTGAAGGTAGAATCTTTTATAGCACTACTAGCCTCGCATAAAAAAGTTAGTTAAAGTAATTTAAGTTAAATAAAACCATACTAGATATACACAAAATACAAAAATTTAATGAAATATATGAACTTGAATCTAGTATGTGAAAAATTTAAAACTTCAAAGAAATATATACCAGATTCAAGCATGTAAATTCATTCCAATGAACCATCAGGATTGGATCTACTAACAATGTCAACCATGTGAAGGTATCTAAGCTTTTATGCCACCAAGTTAACCTGCATAAAAGTGTTAGTCAAAGTAATTTAAGTTGAATCAAAACCATACTAGATATATACAAAATACACAAATTAAATAAAATATATGAACTTGAATCTAGTATACAAATTTAAAAACTTCAAAGAAATATATACCAGACTTGAGCATGTAAATTCATTCCAATGAACCATCAGGATTGGATCTACTAACAGTGCCAACCACGTGAAGGTATCTAAGCTTTTATGGCACCAAGTTAACTTGCATAAAAGTGTTAGTCAAAGTAATTTAAGTTGAATCAAAACCATACTAGATATATACAAAATACACAAATAAAATAAAATATATGAACTTGAATCTAGTAGACACATTTAAAAACTTCAAATAAATATATACCAGACTTGAGCATATAAATTCATTCCAATTAACCATTAGGATCAGATCTACTTTGAATAGCAGACATTATTGCTTCATGATATGAATCTCGAACCTTCCAAAGAATCTTGTTATTAGGCCTTCCTCGATATCTATACAGCTGAATATTTGTCGCTAGAACTAGATGTGAATATAAGAGTATTTTCCCGTATGTCTTCAAGTCTTTAAATACCCAAACAATGGAATTTTTTAATGTATACCATCAAAGCCAAGTTCTAGAACTACCACCGACATTATAGGGTACTCAATATCTAAAATGAATGATAACCAGATCATACCAAGACAAGAATATAGATGCTAATCAAACACCACAATCAATAAGATGAAAACAATTCACTAGAATAAATTTACATAAAACCTTTGGGAAAAAATGATTTCATATATTATTATGAAACTCAATGAAATACAATGAGAATGATCATTTCTTATTTAGGCAAGGAATATCAATCTAAGAAACAATCAATGTCGAGATCAAGCCATAAATCAAGGAAAGAACTAGTCAAGACCATAGATTTAGGAAAGAAATAGACATCAAGGATCTAGTCAATACCATAAATCAAGGAAATAACTAGTCAATACAATAGATTAAGGAAATAACTATACCTAACAACTAGATAATATTCCGCTAATATCTAAATAAAATAAAAGAAATATCCACACACATAAGTGGGTGAGGATAAATATAATAAAGGTAAATAAAGTACCTAGGTGAACATGAGTTAAGGTAAATACCTAATCTAACACCCCCTCAAGTGAATCTAAGGGCCCACAATAAAAGTGGCATATCAACAAAGTATGAGTCTTGACAACTAGGCTCGATCGTGTACTCATGTACAATATATCCATGAAGAAATATCAAACTAAAAGAAGGAAATAATCTTGCTATAAGGAAAGATAAAGAAGAAAAAGAAGAAGGAAGATGTTATAACGAACACCCTCAAGAACAAATTTTGAAACCATAAGCATGCCATGCAACTCAAGGTAGCGAGGTGACGAAAAGGATTCGTAAAGATGTCCACAACTCCGTTGTTGAGTCGAATATACTCCAAGAAAAGAACTCCATCCTGAATGTGCTAACGAATGAAGTGGATGCGTATCTCAATATGCTTGGTCCACCGGTGCTCAACTGGGTTGCGAGAAATGTGAATTTCACTTTGGTTGTTACACCAAAGTACAGTTGGTGAATCCTATGGGAATCCAAACTCTATCAATAAGTGTCGAAGCTATAGAATTTGCTGACTTGCTGTAACTGCTGCCCTATACTCTTCCTCTGAAGATGAAAGTGTAATAGCCTATTGCTTTTTACATGTTCAAGAATCGGAGAAGAACCAAGATAAAAAATATAGCCAAAAGTGGATCACCTTTCATCAATATAACTCGTCCAAT
The DNA here is from genome assembly GCA_018340775.1 of Taxus wallichiana var. yunnanensis. NCBI lineage: Eukaryota > Viridiplantae > Streptophyta > Pinopsida > Cupressales > Taxaceae > Taxus > Taxus wallichiana. Next base: position 18,206,698 of record CM031239.1, on the reverse strand, counting down.
CTAAATATGCATATCCAACCAACTTAGTAGAACCCCTAGTGTAGTGTAGGCCAAATTGGGAATAGCGCAAAATCCTTTTAATAGCCTACCAAAGTTGACTACTATGAGGAGAATGTGGAAACCAAGATACAAGCCCTACCGCAAATGAAATATTAGAGTGCGTATGGGTCAAGTACACAAGACTTCCAACTAATCGCCTATATAATGTAGGATCACAAAGTGGAGTGGTACATATGGAAGTAAAAGTAACACTAGACTGAAAAGGAGATGGACTTGGCTTTCAATCCACCATATCAAAGTGGTGAAGAAGATCATGGGTGTACTTTGCTAACTCAAATGAATCCTCGAATCTTACCGAGAAATCGCAATCCAAGGAAATAATGCAATAATCCAAGATCTGTCATGTCAAATTGTGTAGAAAAAGCCCTATGAATAGTCTAAATGTTGGAAGAAAAGCTTCCAAAGAAGTAATCAGATCATCAACATACAAGACAAGTATCACAATATCCTCACCAACATGATAGAGATACATTATATGATCGGAGCTGGCAATGAACAAAACTGATATATAGAAGAAAAGAATCCATCTTCTCATACCAAGCCCAAGGGGATTGTTTGAGACCGTAGAGAGAACTTGAAGCCTACAAAAAGAGAAGAATCCTAAACAAATCCACTGGTTTCTCCATGTATATTTCTTCTTGTAAATATCCATGTAAGAAGGAACTCTTCACATCCATATGGTATACGGGCCACCCCTGTGATGTAGTAATAACAAGTATAAGGCATCCAAAATCCATCTTGGTAATGAGTGCAAAAGTCTTAGAGTAATTAATACCTTCAACTTGTGAAAAACTCTTAGCAACAAGATGAGCCTTATACTTGTCAATGGACCCATCAACTACATATTTGGTTCAAAATACCCATTTACACCTAACCATATTTCTTCCTTTAGGAAGAAATACCAAATCCCAAGTATGATTCTTCGTCAAAAAGAATACTCACTTACCATCGCATCGTCCCACTCCTATATCCCATGAGCCTTTGTATAAGACTGTGGATCCTCGAAATTTCCCGACACAAAATTCTAGAACCTATAGAATGTGTGAGATGATGCCCAGTGGGTGGAACATCCTGTATGAAAGGTTCTACCTTAGAAACCGTAGTATGAGACCACTTAGGAATAGTGACAACATCAGTGGGAATAAAATCTGAATGATAGCTATAACCTCCTTATCAACCTCCTCAAATAAAGGATCCTCAAGATGAGATGAAGGAGGAATGGAAGAAGATGAAGAATCACGAGAAGTGAAGTGCTCATCAAAATGAACATGTGTTTGAAAAATAATGTTATGAGTATTAGGATCTAAAATTCAATAAGCTCTCATGTCCTCACAATACCCTATAAAGATCAAGGGTTTTATCTTCTTATCCAAGGATTTCCTTTTCTTCTTTGGCACAAAGGCCCAAGCATGACTCCCAAATACTTGAAAAATGAGACATCTAGCTTAGTGTTGGACCAAGCTTCCTCTAGATTCAAATGCATGCTCTATGTGGTGTGTGATTCATAATGTAATTAGCACAATTAACTACTTCTACCCAGTATATAGGAGGCAAATCTCAATAATGCATCATACATTTAGCCATTTCCTTCAAAGTTATATTATTCCATTCTGCTAATCCATTTTATTGTGGAGTATGAGGAACAAAATGTTGGTGAATAATGCCTTGAGTTACTAAAAATTTAGAAAACTCATTGCTGAAGTACTCCCCCCATTATCAATACAAAGGTTTTTCATGCAACTAGAAGATTTTTAGCAATTATCAATACTCCCCATTGCTGAAGTACACCTCGAGAAATTATCAATAAACGTAAGTGCATACTTAGCTCTATTGAAAGAGGGGGTAGGAAAACCATCAAGTCATTATGCACAAGATCAAGTGGTGAAGATGCTCTCTTAAACAAATTCTTAGGAAAAAGATCTTGGTGTTGTTTCGCTAATGCACAACCATGACAAACTACCTCAAGAAAAGAAACTCTAGGAAGACCATCTACCATACCATGAGTACTCAACTCCCTCAAATATCTGTAATTGAGATTTCTAAACATCTCGTGCCAAAACTTACTCTCTAAATATGCATGAGAAACCAATCTTGTCCCTATAGAGGAAGTGTCATCAAAACCCTCAAAGTGATATAGTCTAGAACTATGATCAATAATACCTTGAGCAACAAGTGAATGAGGCTCTAACAAAGTTCGTACTTCTGCCCCATGTGGTGTAAAATTCACTATTTTTCCTTAACCAAAATGACAAATTTGATATACGAAAGAAAATTTGTGGTGATGTTAGGAACATACAATGCATCTTGGATACTACCACCATCAAGGTGTATATCACCTTTTCCCTCAACAGAAAGAAATGAATAATCTCCAACCTCAATTTTGGAAGTAGAACTCAAACCTAGAGAAACAAAAGACTCCTTGGAAGAAGTCATGTGATGAGAAGCACCAGAATCTATAACCCAATTGTCTGTAAGTGGTGATTGAGATCTCCCAACAACATTAAGTTATTTGTCATGCTGATTAGAAGGAGGTGGAGTGGAGATATAAATTTTATGTTTCTTGACTACATCCTCTAAGGCTTGCATTCTCTTATAACACCTATGTTATTCATGACCAATACCCCCACAAAAAGAGCATGAAAGGCTAGACTTATTCTTGGATTTAGAAGAATCCTTGGGTTTTGAGTGATTTTATTTGGGTTTAGGAGTATTTTGAGATGGAGAAGGGGTGGATTTGGTTTTAATTTTTGGTTTTCCCTTGCACTTAGGATTAGATGCAACTAATGAATTTTGAGAGGTGGAAGACTCAAGGTTAGACAATTTAGATTCTTCCATAGTAAGTATTTCACAAAATGTTTCTAAGTTAGGCATTTTGAATGTGTCGCCTAAGGCATCTATGCTAAAGAAAAAGTAGAAGAAAAAATTTGGAATGGTTCACTCAACTTAGATAGAATCTAGTAAACACACTCTTCATCTTTCTTATCTCTTCCACTCCCCTCTAATTGTGTCAAAAATTCTTGAACTTGGTAAGATAGTCTATAAATGTTGGAAAATATTTAGGTTTAAGAGAGGCGATATTAATTTTAAGTTGCACAACTCTCATATGATCCACCTTACCAAATAAATCTTCCAATTTCTCCCATATTTTAAAAGGAGAGTCACATTTTTCTAAATGAAACAAAATACTCACTTACATAAGTTCCTATCAAACCCATACACTCATCAAATTTACACCGGTAGTAAAATTTATCATAATCTCTAGTGAACACTAGTTGTTCTGAAGAAGCTAAAGCCCATAATCCTTTCCTCTTAATTATTCTTTCCATTCTTAGTTTCCATGTGTGGTAATTATGTGTTGTTAATGGCTCAACATGATATAATGTAGAAGTAGTTAAAGATGTCATTCTAAAAAAATCACCACAAGAAATGCAAGAACCAAACAATGAAACAAGACCCCCAAGAAATACAACAAGAGCCCCCATATTTTGGCACTTTATAATGAGTGCATGTTATAATATGGAAATTTATAATTATAGTGTGATTCTCAAAATAAATATTTTCGAGTGGAAAGAGCATGAAAAACAAGCACTTTTGCAAAAAATGACACTCAAAAGTAAGTTACTGATCAAAAGATACAAGCTTTTCAATTTTATGCTTTGTTATTTATTTTAGTTGCCACTAAAACAAAATAAAATGATCTTGCCTTCACCGCACAAATAAAATTAAAGGGGTATGGAGTTAAGCACCTACTAGTAGGAATACAAAATTTAATCCCTTGTATGACCATGTCATATGACTAGGGGCTAAGGCAAGCAACAAAAAAATACAAATAATATCCCAAATATATGAATATACAAAAAAATTGTTTACAAATGAAACTTCCTGACAGATGTCAACAACAATCTCCTGCTATGATACCATAAAAGGAACGGTAACTAGATCGTAAAAGATAAGAACTTAGATGCTAATCAAACACCATGATCAATAAGATGAAAGAAATTCACCAGAATAACTTTAAATAAAACCTTTGCAAACAAATGAGCATCAATATCATATATATTATTATGGAACTCAATGAAATACAATGAGAATGAGCCTTGATTATATAGGCAAAGAATAACAATCTAGAACCCTTCAAGGTCGTAGATCAAGCCATAAATAAAGGAAAGAACTAGTCATCAAAGAACTAATAAAGACCATAAATTTAGGAAAGAACTAGACATCAAGGATCTAGTCAATACCATAGATCAAGGAAAGAACTATAAATAACATCTAGATAATATCCCCTAATATCTAAATAAAATAAAATAAATATCCACACACATAAGCGGGTGAGGATAAATATAATAAAGGTAAATAAATTACTTAGGTGAACATGAGCTAAGATAAATACCTACTCTAACAATATCTTCATCATCTATAACAGAGAAGAAAATTTCTTTCTTTCTCGATGCAACGACATAAGAAATAGTTTGTTCCTTCTTCATTGTCTTCTATCGCAATAACTATAAACGCATGTCCTATAAAAAAGAGGCTTCAACTCAAATTTAAATTTTATATTAATTTCAATGGAAATAACTCAATACACAAATTGTAAATAACCTTTTACCTTGTCACACCAAAATCTAAATGTTGTCAAGGTCCTTAGATGTTGTAAATTTATCTAGAAAAACAAGTTGTGATGCTGTGGAAGTTGATAAGCTGGGAAGTGGTGTTAGAGGCCTACAAATCCATTCATCCACCCATTCTTGTGAATCACACTCAAAAGTGAAAAATTTGATACAAGATGCACAAAGACATGCTAACTTTCTTGTCCATGTGGCCCATGAAGAAGTGTTTGAGATACAAAATGAGTGTAGATCATTGGACCCTGTGAGTGTCATACAATCCTCATAGTTAGAAATTTTTTGTTCCTCTATCAACCAAAAATATCTACGAACTGTGGAATTTTCTTGAGAACCATGAGCCATGTTGTCAATACACCATTCCACTATGCTCTTTGCATCTTTCAATTTAGCACCATCTTTGTACTTCAACTCTTCTCTTGCAATAGCTCTTTTCACACATACCCCTACACTTTGTCATGCTCTTTTTCCATATACATGCCTCAATGAAACTCAAATATGTTACACACCCATCTTGATGTGCATCCTGCTCATCCAATAAAATATTCATGCATTATTAAACTAATATGTGTAATTATCGACCATATATAATATTGATTGAAGTGGATGTCCCTATCAGGACAAGTTTTCATAAAATAACTGGAAACACCCTTGCAAAAATTTAGAAGAATGAGTCCGATCATCACTGATATAAAAGTGGCACTCTCTTAAAATTTTTCAATCATTATTTGATCTTGTAAGAAGAATTTGTAAATGCTATATGCACAAAAATGACAACCTATACTAAGTTGTAATATTACAATTGAACATCCATTTGTGGTTCAAACATGTGATTCTCTACAAAATTGACCACTGAAACAATAGTACTAATAGGAAACATGTCCTTTCATATATTTAATTATTCATCCAACCATTTAGCTCTGTGTGTATGCCTAACATACTCATAAATAATTTCATTTTTAAATTTTATCATAAATTAAAAAATAGGTATATGTTTTGTAACTAGCTCACACCGTTTAGAATCATTTCCATCTTTTAATTGGTATGGCATTGATTTATATTTATTAAACCCAATTAAATTATGTCTTATTGCACCTCCAATTTAATTATGGATACAATTTTCCAATTTAGGTAATCTGGTGCATGTACCACAACTTCCATCTAAACAATCCTAACTATAAAGAAATTGTCCAAATTTTCTTTCAAAAAATATCGTAGGAATGAAATCCCTGGAAGATATTGGTGGAACTTGAACACCACATTCCAGTAACATAGTTTCAAAATGCAAGTAAGAACAAATACGTTGAAAATTATCATAATGCATCGTAAATTCAACATGTTACCTATAACAAGTGGTGTGAGCATGGTTGATTTTCACATAGAACAATTTCAACATTTCAAAAAAAGTTGAATAATTTTAATTTATGGATGCTCTGTTCGAACTTAAGAAAAAATGAGTTAGGTTCATATTTAATAAATGATTTTGATGTGGTTCACGATTAGTAGAACCGACTCTCCATTTTATAAAATCTCTTATATTAGGTGAAACTCTAGTGTTACCATGTCAAAATTGAATAACAACTTCTCTTATAACATTATATATATCTTTGTCTTTACGAGGTGCTCTAGAAGAAAATGCCCAAAAATAGTGTTATTAGGTGATTGAAGGATATTACGCTTTTCGATTTATTTCATTATAGTTTTTAGATTAAATTTCAATATTTAGCTTGTTTTCCTAATCAAACGCTATTTTATTATTCACTTACAACACTAGTAACAAGTACATAACGCATGACATTACTATCCCTTGTGAGTCTCTTTACACCAAGTTGTGTGATATACATCATATATGTTATCAAAAATTGTAGAAGTTTGACCATGTATATTAAATGTTTTCAATCCTAAGGTGTTTAATGTAGGTCTTATTTTATTCAATTTCATCAAACTAACCAACAACTGACATCTTTGGGAATCATTTAAAATTTCAAAATGATTATCCCAAATTTCAGTGGCTTTTCTTCTGATTTGTTGTTTAGAAAGTTTTTCAAACATTGGTTTCAAAATGTTCTCATCAATTTCAATAAAATAATTAGGTCTCTTTCATAAAATCCTAGGAGGTGTTTTTGCCAAATTTTGGTTGTCTACAGTTTCAAAATGAATTTCTGATTCACATTTTCATTGTCTCCTTCAATTTCAACATCAACTACATCACGAGTATTTAATTCATCTTCATCATGAGTATTTAATTCATCTTCAACATTGACAGTAAAAACATTACCTGGTTCCTCATTGCTTACAATAGTAGGGGTTGAAGATGAACCTCTTCTTGATTCATGAAGTTTCTACATTCGCTCAGAATCTTGTAATCTTTTTGCCTCTAATTCCTCTAGTGTTTTTAACTTATTAATTTTCTTTTTAAATTCATTTCTTATCTCCCATGATGTTTCAATCAATGTAGGACAACTCCAAATGATGCAGGGAACCTTAAAAATAGTAAAAAAATAGCTTCCAATGACAAGAAAAAGTGCAGAAGGTGATAGAAATTCACAAAATTTCATAGAGTTAGGTCAAAGAATAAAAACACATGGTGAATTGGATGTTCTTATTCGTGTAAATATGATTTTAATAACCGTGACCACAATTTGTAAACCGTGATTGCGGTCTGCGTGTATCATCAAATCGACCCTCAAGGTTAAAAAAATCTCTGTTTTCTGAATCGAGCTTTGGGAGGTCATTATGGAATGTGATAGGCCAAAAACATCAAATTTTCTCTTCCATGATTTGAACCATGCTGAAAAATTGAAAACATGTAACAAAATTGGTACTATCACACGAGGGAGACTTTTAGCTTCGTAAAAATATTGATTTTAAAGTGAATAGAATATAACAAATATCATTTTATAATTTTTTACTAATAGTAGGTCTTTAAGACATTTTTTCTCGTGAATGTTCATGTCTACGCTTAAGAGTGCAACTTTTGTTTCACTTATCAGAATGTGATAAAACCTATACCATCCCAACCGTTGTAAAATTCTATACATGTTAAAAAAGTATTGGATTTCGATATTTTTGATGAAGTTATGGCAGGCAAATGGAAAGTTCTTTGTTTTCTTTATATTTTCAGACCACTTTCATGGAAAAAAATCATTAAAAAATATATTGCTAAAAAATACAAAATAAAATCTATCCCAAGATAGACAACGACATCTAACTTTTCACCAAAGGAAAAAAAAAATATCATGTTTTGGTCATCCAAATCGTAGGAAAACAGACTATAATCTTATAGGATTTTAAAAAATATACCAAGTCATTGAATTTTCAGTGTTTAATATAGCTAAACTTGTCTTTTTTTTAAAAATTTAGTAGTTTAGAAACTAGATTCTGGATGCTACGATTCATATTTATATAAATTTTTCTAATTTTGAGTGCACACATTGCTAATAATCCCTACAAGTTGATATTTTACTATTTTTTGCAATATGATGTCCACTTATGACCCCTTTTGGCCCCCCAACTTACTGCACTTACCCCCGTTGGCACTTCATCCAAATGGATCTGGATGCTCACCCAAAGTGTGAAAAGGTACCAAGTCCCTATTTTTTCTTGTCTTACCAAATTTTTAACATGCATATCCATAATAATCACAATTAAAGTACATATTCCATCACAATAACCATATCCATGAGTTCAATTTGGAAACACACATAATAAGGAAAGCATATAGTTCACATAAGGATTAATATTAGATTCACCATACAATAACCATGAATAAAGACATTAACCATCAATATCCATTCATAATGAACCATTATATTAAATCATGAAAACTAGTAGCTAAATACATTACCAAATTGTTATAAGGTCATGCGTGTAGAATCATACTAGTGGCATAAATCTATTACATACAATGATACTGATACTACGCAAATCAATACATATATATATAGGGGTGGGGAATTTACCTTCACCACCCATGCAATCTCAAAATAGGTTGCATGATCAAAATAGCCATGCGTGTAAACAAAGATAACTATAAAACATGCAAGCTTCGCTAATAATAGACTATCTATAATAAACTCCAGATCTAATCTTATTATTAGCTCTAATGTTGCATGACTCTTGATCTTCCACTTGCTCCAAAAATAGATTTTCCTTACTCATGAAGTATTCATGTCTTGATCCAATGCGTGCTTTGCACTCCATCCTATTTTTATCCCAATCCATGGAAAAATGGCTAAGTCCCAACCTCTCTTTTTGGGCGTGAAACATCGGGGCATAATTTTTTCAACCTTTCGTGCTTATCCACGTACCCCTTTCTTCCACGCCACTATCATATGCACCTTTGATACATAGGTAATATTTTACTGAGCCAACATGTACCAAGTTTAAGACCGAGATTGAATCCCTAAAGAATAAGGAAGAATACTATATCAGGTATGAAACAAATCTAAAGACCTTGAAGGTAAAGTCCGAACAAGCAAAAAGCAAAGCTAAATATCTTTGAGAAGTTTGAGAAGATCTCACGAGGCTCTAAATAAAATGATGAGTAGAAAAAGTCTACCAATGGTAGGTTAGGTCTTGGTTTCATTGGAGACCATAAGAAAATCCATGAAGATGAAAAATCTTGTCTTAGTTTCAATGTAAGTCATGAAGCTCAAGCCAAGCAATACAAGGAGGATGCCATTGTGAGTAAGATGCTTAACCCAAAGAATACTAATTTAGTTAGACAACCTAATGCAATCAGGTAAGATAGGTCATTTCATGGTTAGTTTTATAAAAGTAATATGTTTTTCATAGAGCAAGAGACTATAGAAGAAGACCCTCCAAGAATGAGTATGCATGGGACTATGGAAGGAATCATCAGTCAAGAGGTATGTATGATGTTGTTTTCTATAATTGTCATGAAAGAGGTCACATTGCTAGATTTTTTCATCATTCACTAGAAAAATCAAGAAGACTAAAGCTCCTAGAGTTAAGAAGATGTATGTCAAGAAGGTTGACCATGTGAATGAAGTAAAGGAGGAATAAAGTACAATCAAGAATAACCTGACATTAGCTCCTGTAGATAAAGCTAAGAAGGAAGATCCTAAGACATTAAAGACAATCAAGAAGTCAAAATATGAATTTAAGTTGAAGTAGAAGGAGATAGTCAAGAACAACAAGAATACATACCATGTAAATAGAGTGAAAGATGAACAAAAAACAGTCAAGATAAATCATGATTTGTCTACAAGCAATGGTGGACTATTTTTCATGGAAGAGCATAAGCCAAAATTTGAATAACACTAAGAGTACATGTTATCAGCTCATGTAGAGGAGAAGAAGGATGATGCCATCAAGCATAAAGTTACTATAAAGAACAAGATATTCTAAAGATAGATTACCGACCTCATGAGTGTAAGAAAGATGTGGATATATGGGAATATTCTAAATTTATGTTGTTTTAGATCCCTAAGAATCATGGGGTGTCTTCATTAGGTTTCATGAAGGAATTAATAATCCAATAGAAGCAAAAATGAGGTATGTTGTTTGTATTGAAGGCTTGGACAATGTGAGATAAGGTAAGAGTTGTATTGGTATGTTGGAGTTATTGAGTTATCAAGAAGGCTCTGTGATGGATTGAAGGTAAATTAAATGTTTGAAGAATGTAATGAGCATATTTTGAGCATAAAATTGTGTCTTGAGGCCTAATGTAGGTCTGTAACCTTGAATAACAAGATATTGGTGTGTAAGACCAATATGAACTATTGAGCTAGGTTCACTATATAGGTATGCTGATATGAAGACCTAAATGGAAGAGATTTTAAGTCATGACTTGGAAGTTGGAAGTCATATAAGAAAATATATCTAGAGAGTTAGAAGTCATAGAGGGAAGAATGTTTCTAAATTTTAATATCATTATGAATTCATGAGAGTGCTAATAGTTCATGATCGGAAAGTTGACAAAAGGTATAAAAGACAGGATATTAGGTGACAATGATTATATTGTGTTTGAGTGTCAAATCTTTGTTTTGATCGAAAACACTAAAATTTGTGAAGTTATGAAAATCAATAATTAAGACATTTCTTTGAGGCATTAACATGAAGAAGTAAATGTTCTTGGTCCATAGAGATTCAAAGTACGTATTGAAGTTCTTTAATTGTCATATCAAGAAAGTGATAATCATGACAGAGGTATGTACAAACCTAGTTTGATGCAAAGTAGGTTTATGGATAAGATTTAGTAATGGTGTTTGTGAATCATGAAACATGAGTGTTCCTTCATAATGGTATAGATCTTCCATTGGAAAAATATCCCTTGTCACAGTTTGAACTAGCTGAGTGTGGAGTCCTGATGAAGACATTTGTTTATTCCTTGAGAAACTCGAAAGTTGACTGAGTTATGATGGTCCAAAAAGAAGTCAAGGTATTTGGTTTGGTGACTGTAGGAGGCAGAGTAAGGTAGATTGATATGATCAGTACTTAAATGATTCCTATTCTAGATTAGATGCCTAGTTGACAATATTCAAATGTATGATGAGGTCTGGTAGTTCATGAAGGATATTTTTGGTCTCGGGGATCTTGGTGGCTCTAAGTTGATGGATTAAGTATATCAGTCATTGAAGAAAATAAGAAGCTAGAGGGAGCTAAACATGTTGATTTGGTAGCTCCATGAGTAGGCGATTGGTTCAATAAGGTATGTTGGGTTATGAAGTCATGTTGAAGTATGGTGACAATGTTGTTGAGAAGGTTAGTAATGCCACGAAGCCTTGAAATTCATGAAGACAGGTTGGTCATTGTTGATAACTGAGAAGTGTTGTTGAAAGGTAAGAATTTGTTCATTTTTATTATAATTGGTATCAGTCGATCTATTGGATTAGAAACATGTTGAGTTTAGATTGACATGTGATGGGAAGTAGTATTGGTAGAAATGGTTTTAGTTGGTATCAAGAACATGTTGACCAAGTCAAGGTAAGTGGTTTGGTGCTCTTAAGTTCATTTGAAGAAGGTATGTATTGAGTAAGGGGGTCTTGCTAATTTTTTTGAGCTTCCATGTTTGGTTTATGTTTCCTATTAGTGTAGATTATTATTTATCCTTTTATTTATTTATTAGGATAATTATTACACTTGTGTTAGCCCTAAAATTGTTGGGTTAACTTTCTTAGGTGTACTAGTTAGCTTACTAATTGTGTTGAGTTATCTTCTCGGTTATGTGGAGTTAGATTACTAGTTTTGTGGAGTTAACTTAACTACCAATATCAATTAGTAGGAGTTCTTCACCACTAATTTAGGTAGTAGTTGTACTTCTCTCCTCCTATATGTATATCTTTCTTATTGAGTAATTCAAGTCATTGTATTGTAATGTATTGAGCATTATGGATTATGATGCATTTCCATATATGGTATTTTAACTCTTTTGTTTTGCAAATCTAATGTGGTGTGATTTTATCATCTGAGATCGTGAATTGGAACAATATTTTTATCATTAATTTCATGGTATCAGAGCGGTAGATGATGTAGGCATTCATATGTAAGTTTTTTGCCAGCAAGATTTTATTTGTTTTCATATATTTTGGAATTTTTAGCAACATCCATTTTTACGCAAAATGAAGGGCTCTGTTAGATTTGGAAGGCGAAAAACCCCAAAACAAGTGTAAACTTGGCCATTGAAGGAGACATCTTTTTTTTAGTGTGTTTTGGTTTTGTAGAGGTGGACATTGATACACACATATTAGCTTGGAAATCCATGCCGGGGAATAAATATTTTTGGGAAGTAGAAAATCCGAGAAATGGTTTCGGGGTTTTACGGGTTTTTTGCGTTTGATGTGGGGTTTTTCTTCCTCTTTGGGACATTCTTATTTGGCGAGAATATGGACATCTTCCAAATTTGTGCCTAGGGAAATCCTTATTGGGGAAGTAGAAAATCCAGAAAAATGGTTTCTTGGTTTTTCTGGGTTTTTGCATTCGGTAATGGGTTTTTTTCTTCTACTTCTTAGAGTTTATTTTTAACGGGAAGAGGAAATCTTCGATATCCATACCATGGGGAAATCTATTGTCGGGGAGGCAAAATGTTTAGAGAAAACATTTTACGGGGTTTTCTAAGTTTTTGCATTCGGTAATGGGTTTTTTATTTTTCTTTGCAGAGTTCCTATGTGCGGAGGATTTGAGGATATTTTAGATCTATGCTACCCTTGAGGATTTTAAAATTTGTGTCAATGAAGCAGAAAATATGGAAAACCATTTCTGGGTTTTTCTAGATTTTTCACGTTCGCTATTGGGTTTTCTTTTTCTTCTTCCATTTTACAGATATATAATTGGATATTTTTTCTAGAAAATAAATCGAAGACTGTAGGGTATTTTATTTATTTTTTTAAAGCAAAAACTTGATAAATTTGTATCTTTTGATTGGTAACTCAGATTTGAGTGTCGTTTGTTTCAAAAGTTCTTGTTCCATTGGAACTGTTTATTTTGAGAAATAAACTAAAAAATTAAAATGTCATATTTGTAACACACACTCAATTATAAAGTGCCACCATTTATATCTCTCTTGTTTGTTGAGATATTTTAGATCTGTATTTTTGACACTTTTTTGGCATGTTGATAGTCTCTCTTATGGGGGAGCTATTCTGGTGAAGCCCAATGTTAGTTTGTTAATGTTCAAGTAGTTGATTTTGGGAAACTCATATAGATTTATGGTGTCACTCTACCTATTCAACAATATGGGAGGATGTGGTGTTGATACTACTTCTTCAGGTTTCGTGTCCTTGCCTTGTTACCTTTGGCTTTTCTTGGATCGTGACACTCCTATTTATTTGGATCTCATGTCCTTGCCTTGTTGCCTTAGTTATTGTTATTGGATCGTGGCACACCTATTTGTGATTGATCTTGATTCTTTGGGTTTTGTGTCCTTTCCTTATTACCTTGGCTTTTCTTGGATTGTGGCACTCCAATTTATTTGGATCTCGTGTCCTTGCCTTGTTGTCTTGGTTGTTCTTGGATCATGGCACACATATTTGTAGTAGTTGATAAAATTATGTTTGGTATTTTTTTGTACTTTCAACATTACTCCATTGACAGTCTCCTTACATGGAGCTATTTTGGTGAAGCCAGTGTCAATTGTTTTTGAGTTCTATGATCAAGCAATGGATTCAAACCACAGTGTGCACCAAACTTCTTCAACATTGTACAAGTTTTTGGATCCAAGCTTCTTGGGATATCTTGCAGCGGGATTTTTCTCTCTCTACTTTGTTATTACTAGTTTTGGGTACCTTGTGGTGTCCATTTTTCCTAGTTATTGTACGTGGGTACCTCATCAAGCCTTGTTCTTTGGGACCCACCTTCTTTTTTGCCCACCTAAGCTATGCTTACGTAGAGGGTGTTAGTGTAGGTTATTATTTATCCTTTTATTTATTTATTAGGATGATTTTTACACTCGTGTTATCCCTACACTTGTTGGGTTTACTTGGTCGGTGTACTAGTTGTGTGGAGTTAGCTTATTAGTTGTGATGAGTTAGCTTCTTAGTTATGTGGAGTTAGATTACTAGTCTTGTGGAGTTAGCTTAACTATGAGTATCAGTTAGTGGGATTTATTCACCACTGATTTAGGTAGTAGCTGCACTTCTCTCCTCCTATATGTACATATTTCTTATCGAGTAATTCAAGTCATTATATTGTAATGTATTGAGCATTATGGATTATGATACATTTCCATATATGGTATTTTAGCTCTTATGTTTTGCAAATCTAATGTGGCGTGATTTTATAACCTGAGATCATAGCTTGGAACAATATTCTTATCGTTCCTTTAATTTCCAACCATTTCTTCCATATATGGTGGTTCTTGATGTGATTTAAAAGGGGGAGTGTGTTTCTAAAATTATCGGTATCATGATTTTTGAGCCCTTGTTATAAGATGGAAATGAGTAGATGGAAAACAATAGGTATGGTCATGTTTGAGCAGCCTTGGTAGAATTTTCATCTTAGAGGGAACATGTTTTGTGGTCTACACTTGGTATCATGTTGATCCATGATGTAAAGAAGCCTAAGGTGAGTATTTTGGTAAACTATTGGTATTAGTTTATTGGTGTCGTTTTGGTGTTTTGATATCAGATGATAGCTTATGGAAGAGATCAGTAGATCCTTTGTCATTCATGTAAAAAGGGGGAGAATGAAGAGATGGAAAATGTAAGTACCATAGGGGAGAATGAGTTGATGGAACATGTAAGTACTATAGGGGGATAATGAGAAAATGAAACGTAAGTGTCATTTTGAAGTGATTTTAGTTTGTAGTATGTTTTCCATCAATGAAAAAGGGGGAGATTGTTGAATCGTTGTCATTGATGTCAAGAGGATGATGTCACGATTAATGTCATAAGTCATGAAGATATTGTTGATAATTTGTCATTGATGTCAAGTTGGTCAAGGTTGTGGTCATTGATGAAAAAGTTAAGTATGGGCCTTGTTGATGCCAAAGGATGATGTTGTGATAGAGAATGTATGAAACTATTTGATCTTGGGAACATGGTTTAGAATGCATGAGATGAGGTATGTAGGTTAGTTGAAACAAGAAGACAAAGGTGTAGAAGATCTAAATGAAGTAAATAGAGCAGAGTGTTGTTTGTCGCTTGAGTCTCATATAGAATACTTTGGATTCTTCTCAAATCTTGATTTATTTACTTCATATTCTAAAGCCAATGCTTTGGAGTTTGTCTCAAGTCTCTGTGGTGTGTTTTGGTGCCTGGGACCAATGGTTGGGCGAGAATGTTGTAATGTATTTCTGATTTTTTGGATCCATTTTTGTGATCATGTTTGGCCAATCTTTAAATGATTTGAATGCATATTTTTAATTTAAGTGTTGTTGGATGACAATATTTATTTTTGGCACTAAAATGTTCCATATTTTCTATTGTCTAGCTAGTCTGTATACTTTCTTTGGAGAAAATGGATATGTAAAAGGAAAGTGAAAGCTGCTAGTAGAGAAAGAGAAAGTCAAGCAGATGGAGATTGAAATGCCATAATTGGGTCATGATAGTTCAAAATAACTATATGGTGTGATTACTCTATGTCTTAGATGTTTTTATATGTATGTCTGACCTATATGTTTTTATACTTGCATGACCAACCTATGTTGATACGTTATTTGAGTTTTTGTATGACCTACCTCATGCATCATGGCTGACCTATATGGTGTTTGAGTTCTTGTGACTAGTATATTAGCAAAGCAGATTAGGCCTATTTACAAGTGTTTAGGAGTGTAGAATATGAGTTACCTATAGAGGCTTGAGAGGATTGTATGGGGTCTTAAAGACCATGGATAATGAATGCTATGAAGTGTTAAAGCTACGAAGGGTAGTTCATCCATGACTTAGTGAAGGTGAAGAAGAAGTGCAAATGAGATAATGAGGAAATTTTGAGTGTCTTCAAGGAAGATAAGCTTATGTATGAAGAATAAATGATGTCCGAGGATCGAGAGTGTTCAAGATGCCTAAGTACATGCTGATAAAGAGAAACCCAAGAAGAAGAAGAGTATACGAGAGAATAAGAGTAAATATATCCATCATTTGTTGAGTGAGCAATAGGAAGGTGGAGAAAAATATTAGGTGGCTGAGTTGGTGCTTGATATTACTTATGGAGTTGGTGCTTCACTAAAACCCTAGGGGCTTATAACTTCCTTGCAAGTTGGTGCTTGCTAAAGTCAGGTTGGTGCCTGATAAATTAGGGGGTTGGTGCCTCCTTACAAGTTGGTGCTTGCTAAATTCTAGTTGGTGCTAGATAAATTAGGGGTTGGTGCTCCTTGTGGAGTTGGTGCTTCACTAAATCTTGATTGTTGTTTATTAATGTAATGATCAGTGGGTTTTCTTCCCCTTGAGGTTTTCCACCTATATGTTGTGTTCATGTGTTCTCTCTATTGTTTCATGCTCATATGGATGGTTATTATGTTTTACATTGTTATATCATGATGGATCATCGAATGATTCACACAAGTTAAGTAAAATATCACTATGGCTCATATATGTTGAATGCAATCTAAGATAGCTGAAATAAAAGTCTTAAAAGACACTAATTCACCCCCAATGATTGTTATTCCTATACACACCTATAATATAGCCTAAATAATTTAAATACTTAAATTGCGCTAATTATATCCTTTCCCACAAATTGATGACATATCATCAATAAATGCTCATTTTCTCTTCTATCACTGTTAATTAGTTACATTACATTAATTAATTAACTCTTTTATCTAAAAAATATGCCAATTAATGACCTTCCATTAATTAACCCCCCTTTCTATCTAGACTAGTTAATTATTATTAATTAATTAGCTTCCTCTTCCATTAAATTGATAAATCATCATTTATTTGATTAAATTCCTCTAATAGTCTAAATCATGCTAATTATTCCTCTAAAAAACTTTTTAAAGATTGCTTACCTATTAATTAATCACTCGGGTTAATTAATAAATCCCCTCAAACCCCATGAGTCACTAAAGGACAAAATAAACTCTCCTAAGGTTGACTCAACCCCGTTTCAACCATCCTTATCCACAAATAACTCAACATAGCTATTATCCCACATGTAAAGGGATGAAAAGATTCTTTTATCTAGTGGGCTATATATGGAGTCCTCCTACCTTTTTATTTACACCTTTACACACGTTGCATGCTTATAGCTAATCTATAGGCATTTTATCTTAGAGCATATTTCATTTGAGCTAATAGCCTCATTCTTGCATTTCATCCATCCAAGATTTTGGGTCATATGGAGATAATCAAAATGGTCTTGTAGCCATACTTTGATGAGATTCCATTCCCAAACCCTTGAAGATCAAATAATCAACTTTGATTGTCATGGATATATCTAGGTTCATTTAGTGTTTTGGTGATCTAAAGAGTAGATATTCTAATGCTTAGCATATTAGTTTGATTTCTATTTCAAAATTTTAATGCATAATATTGGTATTTATTCTTGTTTAGCTCTTAGCATGATGATCTTTGTGTAGTTAGTTCATATTTTAAAACTACTAAGGTGTTAGTTTCAATTCCTTTTGAATAGCTAACTAATATATTGATACATTTGGTACTCCCGGTGGGATAGGTCCTTAGTCCCTTAGCATCGTAGTTCAAATTTTGTTGTTATTTCAATATTTGGCTAACCCTTGATATGAACATGTGTGAAATAATGTTAAATTTCTTATGATTTTGCTAAATTTGCATGTGTTGAGTCTTGTTTAGGGATTTAATTTTGACGGGTTGTTGTCAATTTTGAGCTAACATATCAAAAATTTGACCTTTTTGAAGTTGTTTATGTTAAAATTACGTATTTTTGATGTCACCTAGGAAAGGGAGCACACCCATCATTCTGTGCACACATGCATAAATCTCATTGTGTTTTTTTTACACAAGGAGCACACACACCAAAAGTTAAGTGCACACATCCACGTTTTGCTATGTCTGTCATTTTTTCTATGGGGGAGCACACACACCAAAAGTTGAGCGCATACACTCTGAAGGGTGTGCACACGTTGAACTGTGTTCATTAGAAATCTTTCGGAGGCCATAAAATTTGCTTCCAAACTCAAAATGACTCCGTTTTATTTTGTGTTGAAAAGGTATTGAAGAAAACTACACAATGGAAACATAAATTTGGGGTTTTGAGTTACCAAAAATTTAAGGTTTTCATTTTTATAAAACTAGTCATTTCTAACATGTCTAAATGCTTTGTAAAATTTGGTCTTTGATGTTCTAACACCTTGCAAGGTTTATTTGAGACTAATTTATATTTTTCATGGTATATTTGAACATACTTTGTGCTAATTTTGCTTGATTAAAGTTAATGAATGTTGCATTTTTGTTTAGGAGGCTAGGATCGTGTATGCTCTTCCCTCACACCTTTTAGGTGATCTTGGGAATTAGAAACGATCCTACACCTTGTCTATTATTTAGAAAACATCTCATTTAACTTTTATTTTGTGCTAAGGAAATGAATGTCAAGTTGGTTAAAATGAACAAATAGTATGTGATTTCATTAATATATACTTAGTTGGGCCTTTTATCGCATATGCTCTTCTCTTACGTCCTTGGACAATCTTGAGAATCAAAAATGACATCTTATCCCTTTTCTTGATTGTGGAGAACTACTAACATCTTCATGCAGAACCCAAAGAGATGCTTGTGAAAGAAAGGAACCTAAAAAATTTCTAACATGTTTCTCGAGGTTTCCAAATGAAGTTCAACTAAACCACATTAAGATAAACAAGATAAAAAAACACACCACAATCATCACACTGTATTTGCAGGTTCAGATAAGGGTATACCCCATCTGCTTAAAACTAGGACATAACCCCTTTGGCATAAGCCTTAAGATACAACAATGGGGGTGGTTCTAGGAACCCTAAAGTAGTCCACACAAGAGGGAACCTTGTGGATGAAATGGGAAGTGCTCCACACAACCTACTTGACTAGTATTACCATTTGTGAGATTTAGCATCAAAGTTATCCGTATTGCGACCCTAGTGAGAGTACACGATGGACACATTTATTGCCCATTATTCTTAAAGGGGGTAAAGTAAAGCCGATATACTGCAAGAATTAGTTAGTGTAACTTTTCTTGGAAAATCAAGCTCGCTCTTAGATAACTTGTGACACCTAGTTGAGTGAACCACTTAGGAAGATATCTTTGACTAGGAGCCAACTTGGACCATATCAAAACCAATTTGAGTTGGGAGATATTGTTCATCACGAAACATGTGAAGCGTTACTTTTTCTTAGTTTTATACTTTCCCTAAGGCGAGGTGAAACTCTATCAAAGTGAGGCTAACATTTTTCACCCTTAATTGATCTACTTCCTTCAATTTATTTTGACACTTTGTTGATAAAAAGAAGAGGGAATACCTTTGCATTATCAATTGATTTTTTTCACCACTTTTGTGTCTGTTTACACCCATCCATGTTTGTGGTTGGGTTGTTAAATGTCTAAAGTGTGTGGACATGTTTTCATATCATTGGTATCCTTTTTTATCTTGATACCCAAGTCAAGATCATTATTGTAGTTAGGCTTGTTTCATCACTTATTTCTCCTTTGAACTATTATCTTTCTTGTATCTTATTGTCACATTTTTGATACTTACATCTTGTTTATTGTAAAATTGACCTAAGTGTCTAGATTGTAATGTTACGATACGATTGTAACAATTCCTTGGTATAATCTAGCCTTAGTTTTCCTTCAAACATTACCTTGATTTTGAAAAGTGTTGTTGTTACCTTTGTGCGCATCGTAATAATATTATTTTGATACTAATACCTTACTTTTCCGTAAAGTTTGGTTAACGTATCTTAGTGGTATTGTTGTGTCGTTCATGTTTGTAACTTATACTTTTTGAGATTTAGGTCTTGATTGGATCTAAACTCACTTTTAGTATACCTTTCTTGGAAATCGTATCAACCTTTTGTTATTACTTATGTCTTGTTCATTTTTGAACTTGGCATAAATGGTGACATTTTTTTGATCATCTTACGTGTCAAACTATTAATTGATTGGATGCTTAGGAAGTAATCCATTTGAATAATTGGTTTACTAAATTTTTTGCGTGATTGTGTCTCATTTGTCACATCGACTTATCCATTTCAAACAATCACTTTGATCCATTGATTCTTTATCATTCATTATTCTTTGGTCATTAATTTGGATGTGTGTTAAACTTGTGTGATTATTTCTTTTGTTTATCTTTCTTATAAAATCATTTATAGGTCAATCATTTGGGTCTTTGATACTCTTTATCTTCTTGTTTTTCCTAAGTTCATGATTATTTTTGAACACATCTTTCAAAACTTGGAAAAAAATTCAAGAAACTTTTGCATCAATCAAACATTGGAAACATTTCCTTTGTATCCTTTATGTTGCTAAAATTTTGATCAATCCTTTGACATTTACACCTTCATCCCTTGTTGGATTATTAGTCTTGAGTCATCACGATGTATGTTTTCCTTAGCTTCCCTTTTGGAAAATCACACAAGCATCCCCATCTTTATGAAATTTCTAGTTGGTTGTCATTATGCTACCCAAATCAACATGAAACCTTCTTTACTTTGAAGAAGTTTAATTATACAATCTAGGTCTAGACCTTTGAACCCAACACATGCTTGAAAATGACTGATTATCACAAGGTCCCTTATACATAGAACAATAAGGAATAAAAGTTTTAGCATTCACATCAAAAGATGCCCATCATGACCAAACCTCGTTTGGTTCTTCGTTAGATAACCCATTCAGGTAACCCATTCCCCACCTTAATCTCATAGTTAGTGGTATGGTTTTGACACTTCTGATCCAAATTGTTATTTGGGTTCCCCCCACTCTTCTTATGATTCTAATCCAAATATTTCCTCTTCTTTTGAGGATTGCAATACAAATATTTTCTCCAACTCTTATGATGATTTGGATCCAAAGTACTATTTGGATTCATCTAATTCAACTCCTAAGTTCTGGTCCTCACCTTCTTTGCAGGACCTCTATTATCAATCACCTAAACAACATTCTCCTCTTATAAAGATTTTTGTCACCACAAATTATCTTCATCATTCATCTAATGTGACTCCTACGTCGTGGTCCTCCCTATATTTGAAATACCCTCTTAATCATACATTTAATATGATTCCTATGTTGCAATCCTCCCTTTCTTCGTAGGACCCCTTTTATTAGTTGCCTTAATGATTTCTTCTTCCTTTGAAGATACATATGACTCCAAATACCTCCAATCAAACATCTAATACAATTATTGAATCACGGTCCTCTCTTTCTTCGTAGGACCCTTGTTATTATTCATCTAATGTGATTCTTGAATCACAGTCCTCCCCTTCTTCGTAGGACCTTCTTCATCAATCACCCCCACGAAGTCTTCCTTCTTTGAAGATTCGTGTGACTCAAATTCCTTCTAGTCAAATATCTGAATCGACCCATGCGTCACAATCTGTAGACTTTGGACTTAATCCTACTAGTTTATAGATGATATACCATTATATAGGTAGGTCCACACCACCTTCTTATACTCCCGAGATATCTAGCTCCACATATTCTTTGTCCCCCACATCATCTTCTAAGTCTTCCACACCAATTGAACCTCTTTCTTCCAATCAACCCTTGGTGGTCGATCAACAACTCATACCGATTGACCTCTTTAAGAATGAAGAAATAATTAGGGCATTTATAGGGGCACATGAAAATATTCCTTTAGTAGACTATGAGAAAGGATTATATTTAGACTTCAATGAGTTTGCATATTGTGGGGAAAAGGTTGATTCATTTTATCAAGAAACGGAGTAAGAGCCTCAAATCATGTAACTTAATCCTCCTCTTATTCTTCCATCTTCACATTCTTCATTATGTGATGAAAATCCTAGGTCTTGTATTGATTCATGGCCTATCTTCTCATCACCCAATCAATATTTGTCTATCATAATTCCTGAATCAAAATATCTTATGGGGTCAAGACCAAGTATCCCTTCATCTTCGTCTAGGTGTGGCTCACCTTCTAGTAGCCCTTTCGCTACTTTTTGGGACATCTTCTATTCTTGTGGCATGTCCAACCAGCCCTTTGTCTTCTATGTATGTGTCACCCTGGGTATTCCATAATCTTATATTCTTAGGACATATCCTAGTAGCCCATCATCTTCCATCAATGGGTCACGCAATAACAGCCCTTATCCTTCTATCTCGGGGCCACATCCTAGTATCCCTTTTTCTTCCATCCGTGTCTCACCTCCCAAAGTAGCCCATATTCTTCAATTCTTGGAACATATCCTTTTCATCCATCACATTAGTCTTCTACCAAAGGTCAGGCAAGCCCACTGTAATTTATCACATCAATTCTAAACATCCATGTTCTTCTCCCACTTCCTGAGATCAGACAAGTCAAACATTAACTTATAAGAAACCTAGACAAGTTTTTTACCAAGATAAGACCAAAACACCGAAGAACTCTAAAGCTCCCAATAACTCAAATGATTATAAAATTCAAAATCAAACGGGATTTAAGAATGCACACCAATTTACCCATCAAGTATGGTGCAAAGTGTAAAAACCTATGGATAGGAAACTCAAGCTCGTAAATAAAAACCCATGTTTCAAAACAAATCACATTAATTTTTTGAGTGTGAACTCACCACGATCATTGAGATCGGGGATAATATCACTCTTGATAAAAAAACATGCTTAATCTCTCTTATCAAAGAAATCGTGAACATCATTGTTGGATCCTATCACACGAGTGACATGTTTCATTTCGATAACCATCAAAAAATCAAAAAAATCATAAAGTAGTTCAAAAATACAAAATTAAAATAAAATAATAAAACACTAAAACATTAAAAAAAAAAATCAGGTATTGCGTACACATGGATGTTCTTTCTTCCCTTTCTTTCATATTCCTCTACAAGTCATCCACCATTTTCATCCCTTTAATGATATTTTGGTTAGCTTATTTTGTACACATTTGGTAAAATTTATCTCTATGGTATCCATTTGACCTTGGTCTTTCATAACCTTAGTAAATTAAAGAACGACTGACCTCTTAGAGATCCTATCACTATCCACATATAATAAACTTGTTGGGAAGAATTTTTGGGCATATTTGTTGACACTATCCAATGTCGTCATCACAATCACTTTTGTATCCTTCCATCAATCCATGAATGGTTCTTAACCCCTTGTCAAACAAGAGAGATGAAATAATTTTTTAGAAAGCAAAAGAATAAAAATCAATCAATCAAAAGCAAAAGCTAAAAGAAAAAGAAAATTGATATATAAATCTCTTAGGGTATTTCCAATAATCTCTACCGGGGCTATGGATTCTCGATGATAAAGAGAGAAATTTTGTGATTTGAATCAATTGCATCTCCATCGTGGCTATGGAAACCTAGCTGCAACAGAGAAATGTACAACTCTCCTTCCATAATCCATTCACAAATCACCTTTCAAACTAAATCATTCCTACACATTGGCTAGTGTCTTCACTTGTTGTCTATCAACTCTTTCCTTCAAGAGGTAATTAATTTCCATGTGCACACATGGGATCTTGATGAGTAAATAGGATAAGTATGTTACCAAGTGTTTCTTTTGGAACTTTTTCAAACTATTTCTGTAGCACATGTCTTGTCTTAAGATTTACACCTTGGTTGTCTAATCACTTTTTCTTCGATCACCTTCTAAATATTTTCATAACATCCTCTGTTCTTTGGAAATTGTTTAGAACATCCATGTGTATAGGATGGCCTTTTTTCTATGTTTTTGGACAAATTTATCCCCCTTTAATAAATCAATCTCCCACTTCCTTTCTCTCATGTGTTTCTTGGCCATCTTACGATGGGGGCATCATTTCTCCTTTATGATTGAACCTATTTTATATTGGCCTTGATCCCCCTTCTACGTGTGAAGAGTTTATCTTTGAATACTCCCACCTAATCACTAGGGAATGTCACATCTTCACTTTCTCATACATGTGGCATTCTACCCTTGTACATCCCATCTATTATTAGGGGAATCCACGCTTCTTTGTCTTCCTGTACATAGCTTCAGAAAACTTTCAAAAACAAAAAAACATTCGTATAAAATTTCAAAATAAAAAAATTCAAATATGTTTCTAAAAAATAAAAATAATAAAATCATCCTACAAAACTTCACTCTTTGGTTCTCACATGTTCTTATGCGTGACTCACGAATCATCTCAATCTACCTCTATCAACAAAGCTAGTTTGCTTACTATGTTTGTACTCTAGGGCATAATGAGTTGCTTGGTACTGTTTCATAGTGCACAATTTCTTTTCATAGGACCCAAGTGTCCTTTTTTACTCCCCCTTGCATGTATCCTTGCTTGGGGCACCATATTTTAACCCTTGTCGTTAACTCACACAGTTAGAATTAAAGGTTGATAACAAAAACAATGCATTATGTTTCTATGTTAGGTTATCTTGTTTAATTTCTCGTATTGCATTACATTATGTATGTTGCAAGGAGTTAGGCATATTTTACTTTTTCGTATTGCATTACATTTTGTATGTTGCATGGAGTTTGTGTTTTTAGCAATGGAAAATTTTTTGTAGTATGGATTTTCATGTCATTTCACTTTTTTCCTACGCTTATATTTTTAATAAGGACTGATGACATAGATATTTGGCAATATGATGACACTAAAGTTGTTTCAATACACTAAATGAAAGCTTTCTCTTTTCTTTCCATCTTCATTCCTCTTCTACATCATTCTCCTATCAACAAGTACTCTTCTAATTCACCTAGGGTATCCTACCCCTACCCATTTCTCTCACCTTTTCTATCATCAATCACCTTCTTTCATCACCCCATTGACACTTGAGGGGGCATCTCTCACTTCTACTATTTTTTCCTCTACACCTTCAAAATTTTACCGAGTCTACTATCTTTGAAGTGGCGTCACTTATGCCACCCCAAAGAGGGGACAATGTAGACACCTATAATTTAGCCCAAGCAATTTAAATACTTAAATTGTGCTAATTATATCCTTTCCCACAAATTGATGACATATTGTCAATAAATGCTCATTTTCTCTTCTATCACTATTAATTAGTTACATTACATTAATTAATTAACTCTTCTATCCAAAAATATGCCAATTAATGACCTTCCATTAATTAATCCCCTTTCTATCTAGACTAATTAATTATTATTTTAATTAATTAGCTTCCTCTTCCATTAAATCAATAAATCATCATTTATTTGATTAAATTCCTCCCATAGTCTAAATCATGCTAATTATTCCTCTAAAAAGCTTCTATAAGCTTTCTCACCTATTAATTAATCACTTGGGTTAATTAATAAATCCCCTCAAACCCCATGAGTCACTAAAGGACAAAATAAACTCTCCTAAGGTTGACTCAACCCCCTTTCAACCATCCTTATCCACAACTAACTCAACCTAGCTATTATACCACATGTAAAGGGATGTAGAGATTCTTGTATCCATTGGGCTATATGTAATGAAATTACTTGATTAATTATGATTATCACCAGCAATAGAACACCAAATAACACAATATTGCAGATAAATTCTCTCAATATGAAAGTATTAAAGCTTGTCCACTTCAAGGGGGCAACCTCCGAACATATAATAAGACTCAAATACTCAACATAATGATTATCTAATACTTATAACCCCTATTTATACTATTCTTATGCTATGGCCATCAGCAAGGCCAACCAACCAATGATAATAGATCATATATAAAAGAGATACATCATGATATTAAGTTATGATAGCAACAAGTCAGCTATATCCATCCCATGTAAGATATATAATTAAGGGCGTAACATGCCCCTCCCCTTCAAAGCAACATTGTCCCCAATGTTGGGAAGCACTTTGGATCTTTGCTACATGAATGCTTCATCTTCCCATGATGCATCCTCAATATTCATATTCTTCCACTTGATCAGGTACTCGGTAATGACTCTGGTCCTCAGTCTTTTGGTGCGTGTTTGAAGAATGCCTTCAGGTTCCAATATGATCCTTCCTTCCTCATCTAGTTAGGAAGCACTGATTGGGTGGAAATGTGTTGCCCAATAACTTTCTTTAAGCAAGAAACATGGAAGACTGGATGTATTCTACTTCCTAGAGGGAGCTCTAGCTTATATGCCACACTACCAATTTTCTGTAAAACTCGGTAAGGACCATAGTATTTAGGAGCAAGCTTATTATCCTTTTCTTTGTTGTTCAAGGATAATTTCTTATATGGCTATAACCTTACAAAAACAAAGTCTCCCTCTTCAAAGTGTCACTCACTCCTATGTTGATCAGCCTGTTGCTTCATACGGTTTTGTGCCCATGCCAAATTTTCTCTAAGACTAGAGAGTACCTCATGTTGATGCTGAATGTGATCTTCAACTGCTCTCACCTTTGGTTTGACCTTCAAGCTAGATATGAGTGATGGAGGATGGTACCCATAAAGTGCCAGAAATGGGGACATTTTGGAGGAGGTATGAAATGAAGTATTGTACCACCATTTTGCAGTGGCAACCATTGCACCCAATGTTCTTGTTTATATGAACTAAAACATCAAAGATATCCCTCTAAAAATTTATTTACCACCTCAGTTTACCCATCGATTGGGGATGATAAGAGGAACTTTGGGCTAGTTGGGTACCTAGACAAGAGAAGCAGATCTGTCCAAAAGTTACTTGTAAATATTGGATCACGATCAATTACTATAATTTTTGGCGTGCCATGGATCTTTTGAACTATATCCATAAAATAGATGGCAAAGGTACTAGTTTGTGAAAGGATGAGCCATGGCATAAAAATGAGCATATTTGGTAATTTTGTCTACCATGACCATGATGACACTTTTACCTTCGATTTAGGTAATCCTATGATGAAATCCATTGATACCTCTTCCCATCTCTCACTAGGAATAAACAGAGGTTGGAGAAGACCAGGTGTCTTAATGGTCTCACCCTTATTTTTTTGGCAAACCAAACATTTTGCCACAAATTTTTGAACATCTCCTTTCAACCCTTCCCAAAATAAATCCTTCTTAACTCTATGATATGCTTTCGGGACTCAGCATGGCCACCTATTAGAGAAGAATATAGCTCTAAAAGAACATGGTGTTTAAGTGTAGAGTTATTACATAGATATAACCGATCTTTGTACCACAATGTATCCCCCTTCCATATAAATTGATCTGATATGGACGGATATTCCTAGATATTTTGAATGAGAGTATGTGTGGTTGCATATTTCTTCCATTCTTCTCATGCTTGATCTACCCAATCTACATGTAGTATAGAGATGGCACATAACAATGCTTGGCGAGACTCATCCCTCCTAGACAGAGCATCAACGACCAAATTTTCCTTTCCTTTCTTATAAACAATCTCAAAGTCATATCCCAACATCTTAGTGACCCATTTTTTTGTTCTTCTAAAGATAGACATTAGTCTGAGAAATATTTCAAACTATCATGATTAGTTTTTACCTTAAAATGTCTACCCATCAAGTATGGTCTCCATTGTTTGACTGCATGTAGTATTGCCATCATTTCCTTTTCATATGTGGGTTTTAACAAATTCTTTCCTTTTAGTTATCAGCTCTCAAAATAAATGGGGTGTCCTTTTTGCATTAGTACTACTCCAATTCCATTTCCTAAAGCATCGCACTCAACTACAAAAGTTTTGGAGAAATTTGGGGTTGCCAATACTGGAGTGGTGCACATAGCTACCTTCAATTTTTCAAATGCCCTAGATGCTTCCTCATTCCACTGAAAGGAGTCCTTCTTCAATAATTTTGTGAGTGGTGCTACTATACTGCCATAGTTTTTGACAAATCTATGATAATACCCTATGAGACCTAAGAAACCTTGTAATTGTTTGAGGGTTCTTGGGGTTTCCCATTCCACCATGGCCTGGATCTTGTGAGGGTCCACCTTAACACCTTCATGAGAAACAATAAGGCTGAAGTATTCCACTTCTTGTACCCCAAAAAGAACACTTTGAAGGCTTGGCATAAAGTTGATGTTTTTCTAAGACTTCTAAGACCGTATTGATGTGATGTAAGTGTTTCTCTCATGATTTGTTGTAGATGAGTATATCATCAAAAAATACTAATACAAAATTTCTTAAGAATGGTCTAAATACTGAATTCATCAGATTTGGAATGTGGAGGAGTATTGGTGAGGCCAAATGACATCACGAGGAATTCATAATGGCCTTGATGAGTTCTGAAAGTTGTCTTATGAATATCTTCTTGCTTGAATCTAATTTGGTGATACCCAGAACACAGATCTAGTTTTGTAAAATAAATGGCACCATGTAACTCATCTAATAAATCATCAATGATAGGAATATGAAACTTATCTTTGATAGTGAACTTGTTAAGCTCTCTGTAATCTAGACACATGTGCCATCTTCCATCCTTGCAATGCACCATCACCACGGGAGCAGAATAAGCACTTTGACTGTGATGAATAATACCCATTTCCAACATTTCCTCCACCATATTCTCGATCTCACTCTTTTGCACATATGGATATCTATAAGGCCTGATGTTGGGGGTTGGCTTCATGAAATCAACTGAATAACATGATCATGCTCTCTTTCAGGTAGCAATCCTCTTGGTTCCTTGAAGACAACTACATGTTGATTAATAACCTTTTAAAGATCAGGATGAAATACCTTCATTTGCGGTTGGAATTATATAGATAATAATCATGCTACAAAACCTTCAGACCCCTTTTTAAGAATCTTTTGCATTTGGTGAGAACTCACCACTAGAGGATCTTTAGCTTGTAGACCTCAAAGTTCAAATTTTTACCCTTAGAATGAAAGCGCATGAACAATTCCTGGAAATTTATCTCTATGGTGCCCAAGGTAGTGAGCCACTGAACACCTAAGACAATATCATCTCCACCCATGGGAATAGAAAACATCATAGATTCCAATGTGTAATCACCCATCATGATTTTGACTTTATGGAATTTACCTAAACATTGGACTGTGCCACCATCTGCAATCATTACTTGAAATTCAAAGTTGTTGGGTAGATGAAACAATTTATTCTTGTTGCCAACTTATGATTGATGAAATTATGTGTGCTCCCTGAATCAATCAAGACTGTTACCTTTTTCTTCTTAAGATAACCCACAACTTGAAGGGTTTGTGGAGTACTAATACCTGATAGAGCATGGCATGAAATAGTGGGTTGAGGATCTCAGATTCTTCCTCTAATTTTTCCACTTCCTTTGTTGATGTTGCCTCATATTCTTCCTCATCACTAGATCCTTCAATGTAGAACATTTTTTTCTCAGAACATTTATGATTTGGTCCATATTTGCTATCACAGTTAAAGCATAACCCTTTGGCTCTTTTTTCTTCAATTTTTTGAGGTGTCAACCGAATTGGCCGAGGGTAAGAAGGAGACAAGGTGTTATGATATTTTATGCTAGAAAAGGTCTACCTTCTATTGGAAAGAAATTTTTCCTCTACTCGACGTGCCATGATAATAGAATTAGCAACCTTGAGTGGGTTAAACATGCATACCTCATGCTTAATGTGGTCCTTAAGACCCCAAGAAATAGGTCATTCAAATACTCTTCTATAATATCCTCCACACACAAGGAAAAAGTTTGGAATTGATGGACATACTCCTTAACTAAACTAGTTTGGCGTAACTTTGCTAATTGGATGAAGTAATTCTCAAAAACACTAGAACTATAGTGTAATTGAAGCTCTTCAGTGAACACTGTCTAGGTGACATTTAGGCCATTCTTTTGCCTTTGAGCACATAACCAACGATACCAAACAAATTGATCAAGGTTATAGGTATAAGGATGCCACAGTTACCTTTTATCCTCATGGGATCTGATGGAGATCAAAGAAATTTTCCATTTGGGTAATCTAATTTATTAGATACTTTCATTCAAATTTACGCATTTCAAATTTTGGAATCATGCCCCTCTATTAGTGAGAAGATCCACTTGAATGATTAAAGGATCCTACCTAATTTGAGAGATTTGGATCTATGTGACCATTTCTAGTAGAAACCATATGAATAACATTAGAATTTGTATTAGAAATAGCATTCAACAACTCCTGTTGCATTGCATGAAAATCCTTCTAAATCTCACTCCTAAGGCTACCTTTCAGTTGATGAAGCTCAACATTAAG
Organism: Taxus wallichiana var. yunnanensis; assembly: GCA_018340775.1. NCBI lineage: Eukaryota > Viridiplantae > Streptophyta > Pinopsida > Cupressales > Taxaceae > Taxus > Taxus wallichiana. Next base: position 18,176,348 of record CM031239.1, on the reverse strand, counting down.
GTCATCCTTACTCACCATATTGTTTACCCTTTCCTGAAGTTGGATGACCACCTCAGATACTCCCAAACCAAGTAGAATTTGAATCCATATATTCCTTATTTGGGGTCATTCCTAGAGTTTCTTGTCCTTTTCCTTGGCCTCGGGTAGATCTACCAACCATGACAAAGGATGTGGGCCTAGGGGTAGACTTAATAGGGAAGAATTTTAGGGTTTAGGGTTTCGTAATTTTTTTGGCCAAATATAGGAATTTATTAAATAAAACCCTATCTATTTTTTGGAGGGGTTTCGAAAATATAAGAAATTTGAAAAATTTCCAAAATTACGCCCTAGGGAGCCAAATTATGAATAAATATAGAACCATAATAAATTTTGCAAAACAAGTCAAAACTTATTAAAATTTGGAGAGAAGCTTACTTGACTTATTTTGCCTCACCACAAAAAAATTGAAGAAAAATTTGATACTAATCTTGAGATATGGCCGGACCTTCAGAATTAGGGTTTGACACCGTCCTGGCCGAGATCAAGCTCTGATACCACTTGTAATGAAATTACTTGATTAATTATGATTATCACCAGCAATAGAACACCAAATAACATAATATTGTAGATAAATTCTCTCAATATGAAAGTATAATAACTTGGCCACTTCGAGGGGGAAACCTCCAGAACATATAATAAGACTCAAATACTCAACATAATGATCATCCACTACCTATAACCCCTATTTATACTATTCCTATGCTATGGCCATCAATAAGGCCGACCAACCAATGATAATAGATCATATATAAAATAGATACATCATGATATTAAGTTATGATAGCAACAAGTCGGCTATATCCATCCCATGTAAGATATATAATTAAGGGCATAACACTATATAAGGATCCCTCCTCCTACTTTTCTATTTACACCTTTACACACATTGCATGCTTATAGATAATCTATGGGCATTTTATCTTAGAGAATCTTTAATTTGATCTAATAACATCATTCTTGCATTTCATCCATCCGAGATTTTGGGTCATATGGAGATAATCAAAATGGTCTTATAGCCATACTTTGATGAGCTTCCATTCCCAAACCCTTGAAGATCAAACAATCAAATTTGATTGCAATGGATCTATCTAGGTTCATTTAGTGTTTTGGTGATCTAAAGATTAGAGATTATAATACTCAGCATATTATTTTGATTTCTATTTCAAAGTTTTAATGCATAATGTTGGTATTTAGTCTTGTTTAGCTCTTAGCATGATGATATTTGTGTAGTTAGTTCATGTTTTGAAACTACTAAGGTGTTAGTTTCAATTCCCTTTGCATAGCTAACTAATACATTGATACACTTCCAACAAAATAATCATGGAAATATTAATCAATGAAAGCAATGGTTGGTGGTAGAGTATCGGTGAAAAGTACCGACAAAAAAGTCTAGAGGACTATTGAGAAGCTGCGGAGGTGGAACTATGTGGTAAACAAGATTAGTAGTTTCTTCACATGTAGCCTTGTTTTTCTTATGAAGCGGGTCATTCAATATATTAAGATTATCATTATCATTGATAGGGTTGGATATGAGAGGATCATCCCATTCAATTACATCTGAGTTAGTTAAGTATTAGATGATATGTTTAAGATAAAAGCATAATTTAGTGGTGTCCATTGCGGTGGTGATAGTCAAAATATGTTTTTTCTTCAAAGTTTTTTTGTTGAGGATAACTAAAATCCAACTCAAGAGGTAGAGGAAGAGAGATAAGGTTACTTTCAAGTTTTTTTGCAACACTTGCTCAAGGTGGGATTACAAATTTAGTGAAATTTCATTAAGGGGTTGGGTTTGGAGCTTTGTTGATTGAGACATTGCATTAACTATGGCTTTAACATCAACGCAAAGCTCATTAGGATTACTCTTGAAAGTGGTTTTACCATGGAATTTAGCTTGAAATTAATTAGAGGCTTGATCACCATATTTGAGTTTAGCCATGGAAAGTAGCTTTCCTTATGATCTTTAAGGATATGACATAATTGATCAAAGGAACAAAAGGTATAAAAATGACCAACTCTTGGATATGAGGTAAAATACTTATTAGAAATAAATATTGCAATTACGAATCAATTAGGACATTGTTCATTTTAGTAAGATTAGTCTTATATTCTAGAATATAGTCACTAAGGTTCTCATTAGGTCTTTTTTAATTTTAGCCATTTGTGCATGAGATATTTTAGCTCCAATATTAATAGAAAAATGTGCTAAAAATGATTTTCTAATGGAGTAAAAGATTGTACAAAATGAATAGGAAAATTATAAAACCATTGTAATGCATAATCTTGTAAGCTTTGAGGAAACAATTTCATTAACATTGCATCATCAAAATCATAATATAAGAAAAAAACATGAAATAATATAAGATTCCCTCATGTATCTTCTTTATCGGTGAAAACATGAATCTTAGGTGAAACTAAAATTGGGAGGAAGAGGATAAGAAGTAACCTTAAGTGTAAGATGATTGTGTAGAATAAGTGAAGAACTTGGGGAAGAAAAATTGATGGTGGTACCTTATTGTAGTTGAAGAACTTGGGATTGCATGTCACACACCAAGGATTAAAAGGAATGGATGTAAGAAGAAGAACTAGGTTGAATATGAGAGATGTGAGGTGAAGAAAAAAGAGTGGTAGACATAGGAATAGAAATATTGAGAGTAGATTCGCCCATGGAGGTATGGGGAGAAGAAAAAATCATGGAAGATATATATAACGTGAAGGTGACAAGAGTAGAAACAAGACCATAAGAGGCTTGGATCCATTTTGATTCCTCACGAGCAACATATAAGAAGAGATCCATATTTTGAGGGTTGAAAAGTAGGTATTTATTTATATCACTTGAATGCTCAATAGTAAACGTCTAAGGAGGAGCTTCCACCATGATGATGGATTGTTAGAAACCTTAGAAGAAGATAGATTTGATTCACAATATACAAATGTTAGATTTGCCAAATGATTTAACCTAAATTGGTTAATACGTTTAGGGGTATTCAAGATATGGTAGATTATCCTAATCAATTATTTTTAAAGGATAATTGTAGAAATATCAAGAATAAAAATTAAGCATTGATCAATAATGGTGAACATGAAATATATAAAGCACTTGCAATGAGGGAGATAAAATTACTTAAATGATATCTTGCTTTATGTGATGATATGAGATGGTTTGATGAATAAAACAAGATGGGAATGACTTGAAAAGCCTCATTATTAAAGCTGTGAGTTGAAATGATGCACATATGAAAGTGGATGTCACATGCCAAAGCATAAGGACATTATGCCCTTCAATATATGTCATTTTACCTCTATGATTTCTACTCCTACACATTCTTATGTATGATAACTACTTCTTGTACTACTCCTTTCTAGAATTTGGGCCTTTGATACCTTGTGATGATTGTTGTGTAACTATTTTGATCTCAAAACCCTAGATAGTTAAGAAGTCCTACAAAAACATTAGGTGGGTTGTGGGAACCCCTGTGCACCATTGACATCATCACTAATTCAAAGAGGGATAAAACCACACATCATTATCTCCTAGCATGTGATATCTAGAATGTATGCAACCAAATAAATAGTCATGATATTGTAATAATATGATTGTACTTACACCTTTTCCCTAGCTTAACTTGTAGTGATGATATGTTCTTTGTATTTTCAAATATGAGTGGATGACTAACCCAAAAGGAGTACACAAAGTATATGGAGCTCAAGGGATTCCTGAAATGGCCTTACTTACGCTTTCTCTTAGTGTATGCTCATGAGGATATTTGGGTGTCAAGTATGTATGATCTCCTCCTTGATAATGGATGAATAACTGACTTATATATGCGTTATGGATATGGAAAACTTAGATAAGAATGATTAGAATAATCCAAAAGGAATATGAATTTAAAAATTACCATTGGAGGGAAAGGGACCAAAGTTAATGGGAAGGGCCATAACATACATATAAGAGCCCATTTTGGGTTCTTTAGTGTAGGATGTACGTGTGAGTTCTTTGAAAACTATGATTCTACCATACGAGGGTTTAGCTTGATTATATGGACCAATATGACCGTTGTGTGAATAAATGAGTTGTGTGTGTAAGCAAGAATGAATTGGATATAGCTAGGGATATCATGCTTTACTAAGTTGGACAAGTGCAAAGGCATTTTAAATTTTGTGTTATTGTAAGACATGAATTACCAAAATGAGTGTCTATAAAAAGATTTTCCAAATCATAGTTGCATTCATTCAAATATCACATGCTAGGTGGAGAATGATGTGTGGTTTGAGGAATATTCAAGGTAGCGCTAATGTATATGGTGCACGGGGTGATTAGCACCAAACTAATGTTTTTTGTAGGGTATCCCACCTATGGTTATGGTTTGATACCTAATTCAGAATGTTCATAGAGCTTTACAATTTAATTGTAACTTAGATTTTGACAAAAAAGTTCCAAGAAAGCTATAGTTATGGAAAGTTATGAATCTAGAAACCAAGAAGGCTCAAGACCATATAGGTGGTCCCGATAGAAGTGTACTGATCTGCCCGAGGTCATTATCCAATCATAGTTTCCACAATGAAGCATCATCAGGTTCATATCCTCTTATTTTAGTAGTGTGCATACCCAAAACTTCCCATAATCATCTGTAATAAGATAATTACACTCATCTCATTTTGTTTTCAAGTTTGTATCTTGTCTAGTACATTAGTTACAAGTATTAATGCATTTTTATGATATTAGTAATTAATTTTGAAAGTTAATGAAATAGAATAACCTCTTATTTCTAACCCTTAAATCCTTTGGTGTATTCATTTCACTAATATTAGATATGGTATAATATAATTAGGGTGCAAAGATTTTGGTGAACCTGACATGTGATTCAACCTTAACATTCACCTTAGTTTCCCTAAGGCTTGCTTATGATCTTCCTTTTATTCTTGTTGTTGTATTTATTTTCCTATCTATCATCATGATCAACCATCATCTCTTCTACAATATTTTCATTTAACCTAGGGGTTCTTGATCCTTTTTTGCTATGTGATATTATTCCCCTTATATATGTATATACCATGGCAACATGACCCCTACTTTAGGCTCATATTATACAACTGATATCTTTTCTAATGCTATTTTTACTATCAATGTTAAATCTATCCAAGGTGAAGGTTCCAATAACATCCCTATTACACAATCTATTGATATTTCCAAATATGAGATACAAAACCTTAAGAATTTCCTACAAGATAATCCCACACATATTGATCTTTTCCTCTATACTACAAGAGATCAGCTTAAGCATGCTTCACTCTCTCATAAAGAGACATCCAATTTTCCTACATCTACGATGTCTACCTCCTTGAGGGCACATAATCCTTCAAAGCACAATGTTTATATTCCTCTCCATGTAACCACTATTGTTACTACACATCCTATATCCACTCCTCAAGGTTCACACTTTTACTTATAGCACACAAGCCCTTGAAACCCTTGTTCATACATTATAAGCTCAAATATTACAATTATAAAAAGGTACATCTACTTATACTCATGATATAGATTCTATTGAAGTGCTTCATAATCCACTTGAACATGAAGTGGTTTCTTTCTCTTTACCATTGGTTTTGTTTCTCCTAAAATCCCTACTTATGATGGAAAAGGAGACCCCTCTGAGCATATTCGCTCCTTCTATTTGGCTTGTTTTGAGTATGTCTCTTATGAAATATTACTTACTAAGATATTTCCCACGAGTCTTAAGGATTTCACTTTGCAATAGTTATATTATCTCCCCACACATTATGTGTTCTCTTTTACCACTTTGGAAAATAAATTTTTGACATAATTCTCTATTAACATTGGGGATAAATTTTCTTATGCACAATTATATAAATTACAACAATGATATAATGAATCTATTAATAATTATGTCTTATGATACAAGACCATGCTTACCAAAATGAGCAATATATTAGTTGATAGTGAACTACAAGATCTATTCACACAAAGTCTGCTTCCTCCTTTGTAAGAATCAATCCTATTTGAAAAATTCCAATATTTTAACCATCTATTCCATACAATCAAGGAGTGAAAAGATAAGTTATTATATATAACTAAAATCAAGAAAATTTCTATCATTTTTACTATATCTAATGAAAATTTTCCAAATAAATCCACATTCAAAGGAAAAACATAATGATGTTAAATTTTCTTGTAAGGACACTGTAAATGTTATTACTCAACTAATTAAGTTATGACTCCAACCTGCACGTTGGAAATTTATCTTCTTACCTTGTGCGCCAAACATTGTAATGAAATAATTACTTAAGTGTAATCTCGTGTCTCTCCCTCAACCATTTTTGGTTGATGCAAACAATCCTAAAAGTAAACGTTTTAATGTCAATTATTACTAATACTATCATTGATGTATTGGTCACTTCACTGATAGGTGTATCAAACTTTAGCATATCATCCAAGACCTCATAGAATCCAATACTATTAAATGAAAGGAGTGCACAAAATATTACAATCCCACTAATGATAATTCCAAACCAAAAAACTTTAATGATCCACTTCCTAAGAATAAAAATTATAGATCTAGATCCAAAGTGCATGATACTCATCAAGAAGATCCATCACTACCTCTTATGATTACCCCTTTGATGCAATGATAGGCACTATCACACATTCATAATCTTCTACACCGCTCATTACTTTCAATGAATCGATAAAGATGAAACACTTATCTTTAATACTCTATCTATTATTGTCTCTATTAATCAAGTACATATATGTGGTGTTTTAGTCTATCCACACAACAAAGATAATGTCTGCACTCTCACGTTACTTCAATATATTGGAATTTCAAATGCAAAATATTTCATTTGAAACTAATTCATATATCAACACATTACTCTACTCATCAATATTAATTATATCACTACTCCAACTTAATTCTTGATTGTTGTTACTATTAGTTGTAGTAAATTACGTCTAGGTGTCCCTTGGCTATGTTCTCTTAGGGATATTTCATCTGTCATCCCCAATTTTTCAAATCCATAACTATAAGGTTATCACCATTAGAAGTATTCCTTTTGATGCTCATTCTCCTAGTTTTGCTAGTCATTCTTCGTAGTTCCTATTCCTATACCTAGGAGTATTGTACACCTTTGTGATGAGCATTAGCGGGGTTCAAGGCTAGCCCATGAGATTTTTTTTTTTCAGATACCTATTTTCTTAGGAGTTTAGATATGTAATTTTCTATCTATATGTATATATGAGTGGTGTTATAAACCATTACTTATGGGGAATCATTATGGGTTGTTTTGTTAGCCCATGGTTTTGGTACCCATTGTATTGTAAAACTATTTTGATGGTTTCTTATTGATGTGCTTACATACGATTGAACATGTAGTAAGGGGGTGTATGGCATCTATCTATATAGATTAAATTTAATATATGCACCCAGAATATTGGTATAATAACCAAGATACCACTAGCGAGATGGATAGTAACACATCTACACAAGCCCTATACAAATGGATAAGGTTGGATACATGAATTTTTGTGTGAAATTGTGAAAGAGAGGGGATATGTGGTGGATGGAAAATATTATCGAGAAACCCTTCCCCCTACCCTAAATTAAGTGGTGCTAATCTATCTATATGGGCCGACATCCGGATCGGCTTCCTCATACTACTATACCACCCCCATCAAGTAGATAGTCGAGGAGGTTGAGGGGACTTAGAGTAGAACTTGGAAGTACATTATTGTATTATAAATGGATAATTTAATGCAATTAGAGAGGGATGTTACTACATTGGGTTTTTTTTGTGAAAGGGTTTCTAGGATAAATCTTGTGTATGTCATTTTTTCATTTCTTTATTTATCTTGAACATTACGTTAAGTATAACTTCTCATTTATTTATTTATCGAATCAATTATCTTCATTTGGTATCGAGCTAGGTTTTAAATTTTATGTGAAGAGTTAGCGTTTCTAAAACCTACAATAAATGTTTTTGGGTGAAGCTTTGTGAGTGAATTTTTGAAGTAGAAGAAAATTATGAGAAATGCAAGGATCAAGATCGGGAAAGTTAATGGCTATCATTTTAAGTTATGGAAGCTCATGATCGAATATATTTTTGTGGATAGAGATTAGTGGATTGTTGTTTTTGGAGTCATTTTTGAGGGTATGAAGGTAGAGGACTGGGAAAAGATTGATAGGAAGGAAAGGAGTTCAATAAAATTGTGTATTTGATTCATTTTTACGAATGTGTCAAATGAGAAACCCATTCGGGTGTTATGGAAGAAGTTTGGGACTTTGTATTAGATAAAGTCTCTCGGTGAATAAATTATTTATCGAAAGATTCTATACTCATTGAGAATGAATGATGAAGATTCTGTTACAAAACATCTAAACGTCTTTAATATTATGTTAAGTAAGTTTATTTTGTTGATATTAATATAGAAGAAGAGGATAAATTGATTACTCTATTGTGCTCTTTACTTGAATATTGGGTCAATCTAGCTATGCATATTAGTACTATTACAACAAAATTATTAGTTGAGGATGTAGTTGTAGCATTACTATCAGAAGAAATGAGGTGGAAATATATTAAGGATTATAAATCCAAGGATGCATTATATGTGATATGTTGCACCTAATAGAAAATGAATAACAAGAAAGGAAAATTACAGTCCAAAAGTAAATCAAAGACTATAGAAAAGATAAGAGGAAATGCTGTAATTTTGGTAAAATGGGGCATTTTAAGAAAGTCTATAGATATAAGAAGGTAGAAAAGGGAAAGTCATCTCGAGGATGTTTGATCTTTAGATACGAAACCTCTAATGAAGACTTGAGAGATTTATTATTGATAGCTTCCAACTTGCATGCATGTAATGGTGCATGGTTGATTGAATTGGGTGCCTCTTTTCATATAACTCCACATAGGAAGTGGTTCGTTAATATGAAAAGTATAATGGAGGTGATGTATTTACGGGAGAAAAATCAACTTGCAAGATCATCAATCACAAGAGAGTTAAGATGAGGTTTAAAGATGGAAGGATTAAAACCCTCCCAAGTATTCGTGCATGTTCCAAGTTTAATTAGAAACCTCATATATGTAGGTAAGATAATTGATGCATGTGTATAAGTATAATTTAATAAATATAGTTAAGATAGTTTAAGGTGCAATGGTATTGGAAAGAGGCATCTGTAAAAGAACATAGTTCAAGATTGAGGCAAGAATTGTTACCGATGAGTGTAATAACTCCATGGTTCCAGAGGATAAGAAAGCTTCATATCCAACTCATATAATTTTTTGCAATGAAGATGATGTTGTGGCATAAAATGATGGGACACATAGGAGAGAAATGACTTCATACTTTAAAAGTAAAACATATGGTTGAAGGAATTTTTGAGTGTCCTTTAGATATTGATTTTTGTGAGCTATGTGTGTTTGGAAATAAAACTAGAGTATTTTTTATTAGGAATGATACAAGATCAGAAGGAATTCTACATTTGATACATAGTAATGATTTTAGACCTTTAAAATTTCCATCACTAGGAAAATCCATGTTTTACATTAGTTTAATAAATGATTTCTCAAGAAAGACCTGGGTATATTTTATCTAAAATAAGTATGAGGTTTTCAAAAAATTCAAAGAGTTTAAGGCTCTTGTAGAAAATTAGATAGAAAGGAAAATAAAGGTTTTAAGAAGTGACAATGGTGGGGAATATTTCTCTAATGCCTTTGAGAAATTCTATAAAGAGTGTGGAATAGAAAGGTAGAAGAAAAATCCATATATGACACAACAGAATGGATTTGTAGAAAGGATGAATAGAAAATTAATGAATAAGTATAGGAGTATGCTTATTGTCATCAGTTTGGACAAAAATTATGGGTAGAGGTAGTGGAAACTACATATTATTTGATTAATATATCACCAACATCCGCACTTGAAGAAAAACTCCATAGGAAGCATGGAATAGTAAGAGACCCTATGTTTTGAATTTACATGTATTTGGTTGTATTGATTATATGTATATTCCAAAAGAGAACATAACCAATCTAGATAAGAAATATGTCAAGTATAAATTTATTGGATACTCTAATTTCATAAAAGGACACAATTTATGGAATCTAGAAACACATAAGGTTGTTTTTAGCCATAAAGTAATCTTTAAAGATCTTAAGGAGATTCTAAAGAAGGAATAAAAACTAGAGGAAGATCATGTTAAAATTGACGAATGTGAATCTATGCATGAATTTGATGTGACTACGAGAAGATGAACAACAAAGAGAGTTATAAGGGGAATATTTAGATGAAGCAGATGCGGAACTAGAAGGTGTTGAACCAAAAATTCCTATCTTAAGAAGATGATATCGGTCGAGAAGGGTACGTAAGAGGTATATTTCTCTTGATTTACATTATGCTTCTATTTTTTCATTTTTGTATGTTTTTGATGATGAACCCAAGAATGTGAAAGAGGATTTTAGATCAAAAGAAAGTAAGTCTGGAAAAAATATATGGAGGAAGAAATGGAGTTTTTATATAATAATACTACATGGGACTTGGAGAAAACATGTTGGCTATAAATGGGTGTTTAAGAAGAATTATAATGCATATGGGAAAATGGAGAAGTATAAAGTTATCCTTGTGGCAAAGGGATTATCTTAGGTGGAGGGACTTGATTTTGGTGAGATTTTTTCTCCTGTTGCTAAGTTACATTTTATTAGATTTATTTTAGCTATTGTTGTTTCTTTAAATATGAAAATAAACCAGATGGATGTTAAGACAATGTTTTTGAATGGTGAGCTTGAGGAGGAAATCTACATGATGTAACCAAAAATATTTAAGATAAAAGGAAAGGAACATTTGGTGTCTAGGCTAAAAAAATCATTATATGGCTTAAAGCAATCATCAAGAATGTGGAACCATAAATTTGATGGTATGTGTTGAGACTTGGGCTTGAAAAAAGTAAATTTTATCCATGTGTTTATTTTAAATAGGAAGGTGAACATTGTGTTATCATTATTTTTTATATAAGGTAATAGGAGTTGGTTTTGAAGGGACCCCAAAACCCTATACACAATAAAAGTCTAAAAGGCTTCAAGGCCGACAAAAGAGTCCGAATGCACAAGGTCAAACAGTCTTGAACATTAGTGCAACCAAAATAGATTACAACCCTAATAGGTCAAAATATAAACAATATTTTTTTAATAATATTACAAAAAAATCCATGGCTACAAGATAAACAAAACTAGAAAAAGAAGGTCTCAAAAATAAGTGCAAAGAAAAGGGCAACCATCGGTTCATCTTGCTCAAATAATCTCTACTTCTAGTTCTCATCTTTGGGCCCCACTCCCATTTCATCTTTCCATAGAATGATGACTTTTTTGGTATATTCTAGGTGGTCTTTCCCTCCATTTACCTAATCTCCTCACCATCCTAGCTACTCATCTTGAGATGCATCTTACCCTTTCCTTTCTCAATTTTATTTTTAGTAATTTGTTCATGCAGATTGAAATCCTATGTTCTTGCATGATTATTTCCGCATATAACCCACATATTCTCTTATTTTAAACCTCAATTTTCCTATGATAGTCCCTGAATTATTACACAAGGTTTTTGTTTACCAACAGGATGGTATCTGCAGTAGATTCCACCCTAAGTATTTGAGCTTCCCATCTACATTTCTCTGTTATTTTCCTTGTTAACAACACTCTCCTCTGCCTTTATCACCCTATTTCATATTGCATAGAATGACTACAATGCCATCCGATGCATCTTATTTCCCTCCTTGTTTCCTTCATTTCAAATGGTCCATTAGTGTTTCATTACAGAGCCGGTCTCCCTATTTTCAAGAGGTTGAGGGGGAATCAAATGCTTACCATTCTTAAACAAAAATAATATCATGCCATGATGTAGAGGAGTATCCATTTTTACATTTTGGTAGTCAGAGATAGAGGAGGTTAGCGATCTGAGGAGGAAAATGGGAAACTCATTGCTTGATTTCTTCTGAGATAAATTAGTATAGACAAATGATAAGAAAATATCTTCCTAAATTTTCCCTCTAATTAAGATACTTCATAACCACAAGAAAAACATCGACAATCGATCTAGAAGGCGGGTTATCGAATTCCATCATCATACATTAGAATTATTTCTTCAGACAAAAAAAGTGGATATTTCATGTTTTCTCTTGGATTTTTCCTTAAATTTTTTAAGACATTCAGTAGACATACCTATTTCTTTAGAAATGGAATCCTCATTGACAACAATCTAAGTTCCCCTCATTTTAACACATCCCTCATCCCAGACTTGCCAAATTCATTTGTGAGTTGATGATCATTACCATGAAGTTTTTATTTATGAAATTAGAGAGTCCTCCACATCATAATAACTACCAAAATGTGACATCCATCTTCATATGAAGGTAAGTCATAGGCTCAGTGTGAACTCTATCTCCACCCATTTTTTACCTAGTAATCTGCACAGTCTTGAGCTTTAACAAAATATGAAAAATCACCCAAAAAGAGAATTGACCCTCGTCTTGGAAGTAAAACCCCTTTCTAAATAATGATTCACCTTCACATGGATCCCGTCCTTCATATCCTGGGGATCATGATTCCTTATCAAAAAATGTCTTGTCTTCATTAATCAAATTTTTATATTATTCCATGGTATGTCATCTCCCTACCAACTCACCTTTTCCGACAAGTCATTTCCATAATTGGCCAATCCATCGTAGTTTTATTCCCATTTCTATACACATGTTTTATCTCCATTCTTTTGAATGGAGATATAATTGTGTGGCCTCAATAATGATATTATTGAGCTTCCATCCTATACCCTCTTTATGCCTAAGTGCATTGATCACACATAAGGAGTCTCCTTCAATTATCAGGTCCTTTATATTCATAGTGGTGCTTAGTTCTAATCATGAGAGCATAGCCATTGCCTCCATATAGTTATTAGAATGTTTACCCACTGGCCCATCATACATAAGAAGGAACTCACCCATATGATTCTAAATTTAACCTTCCCCTAGCTCACCCCTCTCTACGAGTTTGGACGAACCATAAAAATTAAGTTTGAACCATCCCATAGGTGGGATTTTCCATTTAACCTTTTTTTCCCTCCTCCCTATCATTTCTTTTAACCCAATTTGTGGTGCTAACATTCAGATTATTTAAAATAGCAATTTCTAAATCTGTGGGAGATTTAGAAGACTTAATTTTGAAGGTCTGCATGTTTTCTTTAAGATTTTGATTGATTTTCCTCACAACCTTCTTAAAGCTGGAGCACTGATTTTAAAAATCCTATTGTTTCTTTCGAGCCAAATGCCCCATAGAGTGTGTGGTAGAGAACATTTCCATAGTTCCTTGATAATATCATGATGAAAAATGGAGAACCACTACTTTGGGAGGTTAGAAACATCCCTTGGAAGAGTCATATGCAATTTAAATATTTATAGAATAGCTAAAAAGACCTAAAACCATATGGGAATTATAAAAAAGAATGGTTGGTTTATTCTTCTTGAATCTTACATAGAGTGCACCTATTTATGATGATCATTCCTTTTTTCCTTAACTTATCCACAGTTAGAATTTTCTTTTGAACAACTTCCCAATAGAAGAAGTTGATTTTGGGAATAATATTTTTGTTCCATATTTTCTTCCAGTACTCACTAACTACAATTTGTTCAAAATTTAACAAATATCCATATTTAACTTCATAATTCCTGGAATCCATATTTCTCCAAATCAATTCATCCTGACATTGTCTGTGTGGTATATGGATGAACTTTAGTTCATTATTGAGGGCTTCAAATGGAAGATGAGAACTTGTGTAGTTTAGTGGAGCGATAATTTGTTTCCAATTCCTCTCTTTTATCCAGTAATCACACCCCCTCTCTCCAAACTCCTTCTTGTAAAAATGGAAGTGATTCCTCCAGGGTTATTCACATTTTAAGGGTTTATTCCTGATCCAAGGGTCCTCCCAAAATTTTATACACATACCATTCCCTAGATTCCACTTTGTTGCTTTGATCAATAGCTCCCTGGTTTGACCAAGATTATTCCAAAATATAGACCCTTTTGGAAGTTCATGGTCAGTGAAGAAACCAAAAGTTCCGCTAACATTTAAAAAATATTTCACTTTTAAAATGTCAATCCAAGAGCCTTGTTTTTATGAATTCTCCACCCTATTTTGGCTATGAGTTCATCATCTGCAGGTTTTTCAATCCAAGGCCTTGTTTGTCTTTAGGTTTTGTAACCTTCTCTCAGGGTATGAGTGGTATCCTAGACTTGACCTCCATACTAGACCATAAAAACCTTATTTGAATAATCTTATTGGATTTTCTAATTTTAGTGGGAATAATAAAAATAGACATAGTATAAATGGCCACTCCTTGCAGTGAGATTTGAAGAAGTTGAGTTTTACTAGCTTGTAACAATAATTATCCTTTCCAAGAAGCTAATTTTGGTGGAATGTTTTAGGAATTTTATTCTAGCTTGTGTCATCCATCTTACAATGCACAAAGGCATTTACAAGTAATGTCGGAAGAATATTTATGTTATATTTAAGGATCTTTGGCTAATCTATTATATACCGCTATTCATTAACATTGATAAAGTAACATGAGATCTTTTGAAAATTCACTTTTTGTCCCGATACTTCATCAAACGTCCTTGTAATATTCTTGAAATATAGAACTTCTTGAATAGAATCGACAAGAAGAACCATGTCATCCACAAATTATTGGAGGAATTGGTTCTCCACACCATTTATAATCTTAACTCCTAATCTTCCTTCATTTTTGAATTTTAAGCACAATCTACCCAAGGGCATTGCAAAATGATATAGAGGAAAGGTGATAATGGATCACCTTGCCTCAGACCCCTTTCATCTTTGAAGAATCCATGAGGTTTTCCATTGATAATGACTGAGAACATGGAAGTGGTGGTGCATGCTTGAATCAACTTGATGAAGTGAGGATCAAAACCCAATTTTGAAGAAGTCGAACA
Organism: Taxus wallichiana var. yunnanensis; assembly: GCA_018340775.1. Lineage (NCBI taxonomy): Eukaryota > Viridiplantae > Streptophyta > Pinopsida > Cupressales > Taxaceae > Taxus > Taxus wallichiana. The sequence continues at coordinate 18,161,300 of CM031239.1, read as the reverse complement.
AGGATTTCCATGAAACGCACTCATAATATTTTTAGTATATAATTTGATGATCATCACTTCACTTTTGAATTTTCCAGCTAAGTGAATAGTTTCATGTATAGAAATGGTATTGTCCAAAATTTTTCTTCCTAGAATGAAGGTAACTTGATTGGGAGATATAAAATTTCTGAGAACCTCCCTCATTTAGAAAGCTAAAATTTTGGAAATTACTTTATACACCATGTTTCATAAAGGTTGATGGGTCTAAATTTACCAAAATCTCTATCACCTGTAATTTTGGGTATAAGAGCTATGAAAGTGTGATTGACTTATTTGATAATATATCCTGATTTAAAAAGTCTTGTACCACTACCACCACCTTTTTCTTCACTATGTCCTAATACATTTGGAAGAATAATTTTGGAAACCCATCAGGTATAGGGGTTTTTTCCCCTTCCATAATTGAAACAATGGCCTTAATCTCTTCTTCTGACAGAATTTCTATAAGGTCTTTATAATTTTATTTACTTATGTAAGTTTTAAAGAGACTCAAAGTTTCAATGGTAAAATCTATATCTGGTGGGGCTCCTCGGAAAATAAATGTTTGAAGAAGGTGATAATGGTGTCGATATATCATTCTCCTATTTAGTAACATCACCATTAGGATTTTTAATTTCTTGAATATGCCTTTTTTTCCTTAATGGTGGGACGAGATATAGAAACAATGGGTGTTCATATCTCCTATTTTATCCATTTAACCCAGGACTTGTTTCCAATAAATTTATTCCTCGCTAAGGATAATGTGTAATTTAGATAAGAGAACTTTTTCCCTTTCTTTATCTTCATTACTCCATGCTCCCTCCTCCATTATGTTATCATTGTATTATATGTAGATTATGTTTTATTAATTGGTAATAGCAATAAAGCGGTAAATCATATTAAATATCAACTCTCATCTCAATTTTATAGGAAGGATCTAGATACTACGAAATTTATTTTGGGAATGGAAATAAAAATAGATCATGTAAATAGAAAGCGGTGTTAAATTAAAGACATTATATTGAGATGATATTGCAAAGGTTTCAAATGCATGAAAGTAACTTTATTAGTATTCCTTTTCTTATTGGTCAAAAGTTGTCTTATGAATAATGCCCAAAAATAGAAGAGTAAATAAAGGACATGTATACGGTTCCATATGCTAGTATATTTGGTAGTTTGATGTATGTAATGGTTTTTACTAGAGATGATATTACACATGCATTGGGAGTAGTGAGAAGATTCATGTCAAAACAAGGAAAGGAACATTGGAATGTAGTGAAGAGAATATTTATGTACCTGTATGGGACATCTATCTATGTAATTTGCTATTAGGGTAAACCTTGTGAAAGTAAAATATTGTATCTATATGGTTTTGTGGATTCGGACTAGGGTAGAGACTTGGATATGCGCAGTTTACGGTGGGTATTTGTTCAACTTATTCAAAGTGGAATGGTAAGTTGGATGAGTAAATGTCAAGTAAGTGTTGTGATGTCCACCATAGAGGATGATTAAATGGAAAATACTCATGCAAGTAAAAAGCGGTTTGGATTTTGTGAATGATATCCACTATTGGGTTCACTCAACATATTATAAGAATCGATTGTGATAGTAAAAGTGAAATTTGTATTGAAAATAACCCTAAATATCATTCAAGAAAGAAATATATTGATGTTCAATACTATTTTATAAGAAAAATGGTAGAGGAGAAGAAGATACTACTAAGTAAGGTGGACATAGAGGATAATGTTTTGACTCTTTAAATAAGGTTGTGAGTGTTGAGAAATTTTATTGGTGTAGAAAGTCAATGGGCTCAACTACCATGAGCTACTTTGCCTATATGGGAGTACAATCCCATTTTGTAAAGTATCCAAAAAGTGGTAGAATGTTATAATGTATTGTATATTTTTCATATTGTATACCCAACAAGATTTCACACCTTTGTCACGAGTGTTAGAGGGGTTGAGGGTTGACCATGACGGGGTTTGGGATTTGCCCCCTAACATTTTGTTTGGGATCCCTATTTTCCAAGGAGTACATAGATGTGATTTTTTTAATCTATACATGTATATGGGTGGTGTCATAACCCATGAATTATGGGGAAGCATTATGGGTTATTTTGTTAGACCATGGTTTTGGTACCCATTGTATTGTAAAATTGCTTTGTTGGTTTCCTATTGATGTGTTTACATATAAAAGAACATACGGTAGGGTAGATTAGAACTTGGAAGTAAATTATTGTATTATAAATGGCTAAGCTAATGCAATAAGATAGATAAGTTAATGTTCTCCAAAATAACCACCGTGGTTATTTAGACAACTTCTGATTCCATTCGGCCCTAGCATCAATTTTTAGATTGTGATTACTCTTGGTTTTATACCTTGGCACTTATGTATGGCCACATTTCTTGAGCGCACCCTTGCACGCTCTTCCTATTCCTTATGTTTTTAATTTATTTTGTGTCCTTACGTGTGTTTTCGCCTTCCTTCTTTATTCTTCTATCTCCTTCCATTTTTCATCCACATGCACCCTTGCACAATCACCTTCCTTCCCAATCACCATGTACCTTTTCCGCATGCACTGTTGACTTTTCATTACATTTTTCTAAGTCCCTAGCATGTTTCCTTTTGTACATGCTTTCCTTCGTAAGTTTTGTGCATCCCTTCACACACGCTCATTTCCCCCTCACTTTCCATCCTTACACACTATCCTTACACAATTTCTTTCACGCATCCTTGTCTTGCGTGTTTCCTTTCTTCCTTTCATACTTACATACCTTTACAGATATATGTCTTTCCTCTCCACTCCCGCACACCTTCTTGTGTACGATCGTAGACCTCTAAATTCTTATTTCTTGCGCCTCTTATTCTAAGTAAAACCTTACGCACTAGTCATTAAGTGCCACATGTCAACCTATTAGATGAAGTTCACAACATGAAACCCATCAAGTCATTTCAGCTACACATTGAATCATTACATAGTGTGAATGCATGAAATGTGGCGAGAAAAGACAAAAATGAATAGATAATCAGCTGAAACCTTTGGTGACAGATTATGACATGCCTCTTGTGTGTTTAGCTTATAGTGCAAGCTTCAAATAACAATAAATTCCCGTATAAATCTTGGATTCATGCCCTCTTGGTATTTTTGGAAAGTTGCGGATGTGGGATAGACTCTAGGATTTTCAAAATCAGATTTTGGGTGGGATTTGGTAGGAGAAATGGGGAAACACAACTCAAGACATTAATACATAAGTTCAGTTGACTCAACCACCTAAATTTGATTAGATCTTATCTCTTTCCTTCTTCCATAATCTAAGATGACATGGGGAGGTAGATTCAATAGTGCTATAGGTATTGTAGGCATTTTTTTTTGGGTTCTTGGTGGTTAAATTTGAAAAGATGAGTTTTCCCTCTTTTTCCCTCCTCTTCTCTTCCCATTTCTTCTATATATTGTTAAACATTGCTCATTGGTAAGGGTTGGACCCTTGTGGCTTACTAAGTACATTTTTCAGGGCATTGTTCCTTAGCATTTTGAGTTGCATGCCTTAGATATGGTTTATTGCATATGGGTACCCATTTATTTCACCATTGTCATCGACTTTGCATCATTTAGAAGTAATAAAATCTTATTTTGTGGCTATTATTTGTACTAGTTCACATCTTATTACATCTTATTTTCTTTTCCTTACATTATTTTTTTGTTGTGCATATTTTATGTTCCTTGCATGTTTCTTTTACTGTTGTGCTATGTGAAAATGAGTGCGTGAATGTTGTTTTAGAATGTGGCACATTTTCTTTCCATCTCCATGTTCCTTTTCCCTTGTTTTCACTCAACCGAGAGTGTTCACCCCCTTTTATTGTGCTATTACCTCCCTTAGCTTAGGTTTCATTTTATGTGTCTCCTTCTCACCTTGGTCCCTTGGAATTGTATAGTAGTGATAGGTAGCTGCATTTCCCTTTCTAGGAATAGTTTTAGTAGTAGAAATAGGTAGAGGAAGCCGACCTTCTCCGGAGGTCTGTCTCAAGAAAAAGTCCCACAAATATGGGATAGTCCCATGTTGCCAAAGCCCCCGATCTGGGGACAAGGTGCAATTTTGAGCTCTAATAGTTTTTGGCACGCCTAATAGGGAAATTATTGTTAGCTTATATTTTATTATTGTAAAGTTCTAGTGTGTGACTTAGTGATTTCAGCCTTTGGAGGCTTGTTTTAACACATCTAACGACTCCCAAATTCCATATCTACTATTTTTAGTAGCCATATCACATATTTCATGAGAAGAATACATACCAGATAGAGCACAATAGTTGAAGAGTCTTTTGAATATCTTCAGTTGTCTCCCAAAAAAATTTAGAAAAACTACCATGCATGCATCTCCATCTTCCACACATAGATTAAAATCTATTCCTCCTTTTGGAAAACCCTTTACATGCTCTACCAGGGTAATAAGACCCTTTCTAGCCATGAAGCAAAGAAATCTACTTTTTGTCGGCTTCAACGATGGAAGTCCTTTGGATCTTCCAGTGAAACTTGATATACCAATAGCTGCACTCAAAAGCATTCCATTATTTATTGGTGAGAATAAAATTACCCCTACTTGAGCACATTCAAGATATTACAAATGTATGCTCTGTTCACCTAGTTATAGAAGATGATGTAGCTATAAGGCTGCTTACTTCTTCACTCAAAGGAAAAACACTTAAATAGTACATAAGTTTAAGACCTACCTCTATCACTAAGTAGGATGGACTTGGAACTATACTTTGCAATTAGTTTGAGGAGAAATATGACAATATATCCTTGTTAGAACAACTCAAAATGATCAAGAGAGATCCTAATGAGCTCATGGATGATTTCAACTTCAGATTTCTAGAAGACATGGGACAAAATTCTAGCCCTCTTAAGACTAACCCCTCAAGGTGCTTTTCTTTACTTCTTAAGAGATTTGAATTTTGATATTGTAGTAATGATATAGTATATGGGAACTATACAACTTCCTGATGCCTATCCTATAGCCATTAAGGCAGAAAAGTATCTTATCCAAGCTAGAAAATTGGCCCCTAGACTACCTATGCCCTTGTTTCTTGAATTGCCTCAAGCACCTCAGCCTTCTATTGCTCCCATTCTTGAACAAAACTCCCAACTCATTGTGATGTAAAATCATCATGATTTTTTCATGGTGGTTTTTCATGTTTGAGGTTGAGATTAGGATAGTTTAGGAGTTAGGTGTCATTTCCTCCTTTAGTATGTACTTCAAATTTTCAAATTTGTGTGTGTAGTTGTAAATGCCAAAAATAAGGCCTATTTTTGTGTGAAGGCCAAAAATGGGCTAAAAATAACTTGGAGATCCATTCTCACGTGGATATAAGTCATTTCAAAAAAATAATGGGGGTTTGAACTAGTTACTAAGTCTAGGGTATGGTTGAGAAATGCTATGAAAGATGCTTTTGATTGTAAATTTGGGAATTTCACAAAAATCATGAATAATTATTGCGAGAGAAGTTGTATCAACGATTATTGAAGGTAAAATAATGAGTTTTAAGTTTACGGTGATTTTTCATGTATGATTCTTACATTTTTGCTTACTATTTCTTGTGCAAACTAAAGACTTTGATCCAGGAAGTGAGCATGGAAGTTACAGTCTCCACCTGTAACATTATACCTTAATTGTGAAGGTTTGAATAGGTGAAGGGGACCAAGAGAATCTCATTAAATTTTTCTTAGGTCTTGACATGCACGTACATAGCTTGTATATCAAGTTTTTATCCACTTCCCTTGAACTAGGGCTTCCTTATTCTTACAAACGGTATAGTGGAAATTACTAAAAATTTGAAATCTTCATGATCATGGTGCCCTCTACCACTTTCCAAAGGAGTAGATTCTAAATATTTAGTTAAACATAGTCTTCATTATTGTCCTATATTCTAGGCCTAGAGTTATCAGTACCCTATCACAGTGAGGGTTTTAAGGTATTTTAATGTATGCAAGGACCGAATAAGTTTGGGATTAGCTATGAAATGCTCAAATTCAGTTAAATGAAGGAGTAGTAAGGTTGTGTCACTTCATCATACCTATGTATTCTCTTACAAACCTCTAATAAGGCCTAATTAGGACTGTAGAATCTCTAGAAGTAGAATTTCACCCAAACTAATCCTACGTGCAATTTTAACATGTTTTTAAGTCCCATAATGGGCTCTTGGATTAGTAGTTGGTGTGGTCTCGGATGGGTGCATGGTGGAGTTATCATCTTAGTTCCTGTAGGGCAAGGTTACAAGTCTCTACGCATGCTTATGAGGATTCTTGGGCCTAATGGACAATCTTTATTAGTTTAAGCCTCGTTATTCATTAGTTTACATGTGTTTGTGTGTATGTTTGATGTGTGGAGTGTGTATATTGTATTAAGTGTGGTTTTTCCTTCAAGTAAGTAAGCATGGAGTATATGTCTTAAGAATAAGTATAGAAAGTTGATCAACCTAGAACTCAATTTAGTGTATCAAAGGAGAGTACACTAAGCATCAAGAGAGTTAGGTATCTGACACACCATTGTGGTATCGAGATTTCGATTGTGCACAATCTAAAAGATCTAGGAAGTAGTAGAAGACAAAGAGCTTGAAGAAGATGGAAGATAGAGGAAGAGGAGCTAGAGGAGGATGAATAACTAGAGTAACCAAAGCATAGTTTTTGTAGGAAATAAGAAAGAAGAACTAGCTAATGTAAGATGTGAGAAGTTTGAGAACAATACTACAAGAGATGGAGTTGTCTCAGATAAGAGGCATTGAATATGCAGAAGAAAGTGAAGAAGATCTAGAAGAGATAACTGTGGATATACCTCACCCAGAAGTAGCAGAAGAAAGATTGATAAAAGCTAGTACATGAGCCAGTTCAGGACAAAGAAGGAAGCTCCAATGTATGAAGGGAATCTCAATCAAAAGACCTCATTGATTTAATCAATGCTGCTGAGACAAGTACTTTGAGTATGAAGAAGTGGAGAATGATAGGAAGGTAAAATTTTTAGTGACAATATTGAAGAGTCATGCTTCCCTATGGTGGGATGGAGTATAGAAAGAGAGGATCAAAAAAGGAAAAGCAAAGATTAAATATTGGGATAGAATGGTGGAAAAGTTGAAGGAAAATTTTATACCCAAGGATTACCAGAAAAACTTGTTCAGACACTCCAGAACCTGAGACAGAAAGACATGTCTGTAAAGGATTATACAGAGGAATTTTATAGATTGACCATAAGGGCAGGTCAAGTGGAAGATGATCTAGAGAAGGTGGCTAGGTATCTCAATGGACTGAAATTTTCAATCCAGGATGAAATCAGCATTTTGTCTCCAAGAACAATTGATGAAGCTTATCAACTAGCACTCAAAGCTGAGGAGAAGATTGCTAGGAAGAGTGGCTCATTTTCAAGAGGAAGAGGTAGAAAATTCAGAGGAAGATTTGGGCAGTCAAGTGGAAGAAGGAAATTACAGACCAGCCATGAAGAAGGCAACAGTTCTCAGAGCACTAGAGGAGATTTATCACCAAGAGGAGGTTTCTCATTTAGAGGAAGAAGACCATATCAAGGCTATCAAAGAGGAAGAGGAAGATTCTTGGGAAAATGTTTCAATTGCAACAAGTATGTAGGGAACAAGTCTTATGAGTGTCTAGAGAAGCCTTCAACCATCCATGAGAGGGTGCACATGTAGTTTAAGGTGAAGAAGAATTTGAAGAGTCTGCAACAACAAAACAATAAGACATTCTAGAGGATGGTGAGTTACTTTTAATGAAAAGAATTTTTAAATCCCAATAAGGAAGTTGTAGAACCACCAAAAATAAATAATTTTTTTAGAACCAAGTGTAAAAGCAAGGGAAATTTCTGCAAGGTTGTAATAGATAGTGGAAGTACTGAAAATCTTATGTCAACTGAGATGGTGGAAAATCTAGGCTTGAAGAAAGAGGCACATCCAACGCCATATAAGGTTTCTTGGCTGCAAAAGGGGCATCAATTGTTGGTAAATGAGCAGTGCAAGGTGGAATTTCAGATTGGTTCATACAAAGATCAAGTTGTTTGTGATGTCATGCCTATGGATGTGTGTCACATCTTGCTTGGGAGACCTTGGCAATTTGACAACAAGGCTATACATGATGGAAGAAGAAACACATACACTTTCATGAAGGATGGAGTGGAGCATACTCTTACACCATTGAAGGATGATCATGAAGAAGAAAATAAGAGTTCCAAAGTGATGTTGATGGGAGGTAAAGAGTTATTGCATGAGATGAAGAAAGAAGAGGTAAATTTTTCGTGATTGGTAAGCCTAAAAGTGTAGTCACTAGCACTAAGTTGACTAATTTGCCTTTAGAGATTCAAGACATATTGAATGAATACATTGACATTGTTGTGGATGATTTTCCAAATGAGCTACCACCATTGAGGAGCATCAGCCATCACATTGATTTGATTCCAGGAGAAAATTTTCCAAACAAAGTTACTTATAGAATGACTCCAAGAGAGAATGAAGAGATCAAACAACAAGTGCAAGAATTTTTGGACAAAGGGATGGTAAGAGAGAGTTTAAGCCCATGTGTTGTTCCTACAGTGTTGAGTCCTAAGAAGGATGGAACTTGGAGGATGTGTACAGACTCCAGAGCTATCAACAAGATAACCATCAGGTATAGGTTCCCATTGCCTAGAATGGATGATTTGCTTGATTGTTTGAGTGGAGCTGCATATTTCTCTAAAATAGACTTGAAAAGTGGATACCATCAGATTAGGATCAGAGAAGGGGATGAGTGGAAGAAAACTTTCAAGACTAATGATGGTTTTTATGAATGGTTAGTCATGCCTTTTGGCTTAACCAATGCTCCAAGTACTTTCATGAGGCTAATGAATGAAGTGCTCAAAGAATTCATAGGTAAGTTTGTCATAGTATATTTAAATGAAAATTTGGTGTTTAATAAAATAGAGGATTATTTGAAGCATTTGAGAATGGTATTAAACATGTTACATAAAGAGAAACAACTAATTAATGTTAAAAAGTGTAGTTTTCTAAAAATAGATTTAGTGTATTTAGGTTTGAAAATGGAAAAGGAGAAGATCAAATCAATTCTTGATTTCCCTACACCTAGGAGTGCATATGAGGTAAGGAGATTCCATGTATTTGCTAGTTTATATAGAAAATGCATATTCAAAATAAGCCCCTTGCTTATTTTGAATAACTTTCTTTCATTCCTTCCTTTCTTGTGCCTCAGTCAAATTTTTCCACTTTTTAGGCACTCAAAATTATCTAGAAATGGCTTCATCAGATAGAGAATTTTCTCACCTTTCCATAAAGGTAAATTTTTCCTTCTAACTCCTTGTATTTTGCAAGTTATGGCTCGGTGGAGTTTTTGAGGGAAATTTTCCTGGGAAGGTCTGCAACCAATAGGAATGTGCCACGTGGTGGCGGAATGGTGGGTCAGCGGAGGTAAGTTGAATTTTTATTCAAGGAAGTGGCAGGGGTGCAAAGGAAATTTTTTTCCCATGGGCTCGTGGAGAAAGAAATGGCTTGAGGCCCGCGTGAATGAGGAGGCACCATGTGGCGGTGGAGGTCGGACCGACGGAGGTAAGTTAAGAAAATTTCCAAAAATGGCGCAATGAAAATTTTGGCCCGGAACCCTGTGCAAATGAGAGTATGACACGTGTCTCATGAGGTTAGTGGGAGTCGGAGGGGTGGAGCAAATTTTGGCTTTTTGCCAAAATAGTAAAATGGCACAAAGGAAAGAATTGGCCCGCAGCTCGCCGAGGAGGAAATGGAAGTTTTGTTTTAAACCCCGCGGACTAATAAGAAGATGCCACATGTCATGTTCATGGTAGAGGTCAGGGGCGTGGGGAGAATTTAGAAATTTTTCCAAAGTGTTTGGGTGCAAAGGAAAAATTTGGAGCACGTGCCTACAGTTAATTGGATGGAGACACGTGTCCCAGTGGCGGGCGCAGAGGAATTTTGGATTTTTTCAAAATTCAAAAAAGCGTAACATGGCTATTTGAACCCATGGACCAATGGGGAAGTGACACATGTTAGTGGAGTGGTGGGGCATGGAGATTTTGGGGAAATTTCCCAAATTCAAAAACGGGGAAAAATTTTAGGTTTCGGCCCGCCGACCCAATTTTTGCCCCAGTTTTGCCCTAAATCTTCAGAGGGACATATATTTCTATCCAGAGCTTAGTTTTCTCAATTTTTGTGTCATTGGAAATATATTGAAGTCCTCTACACGATGGAATATTCAATTTTGTTTTTTGGTGGAGTTTAGTGAGAGAAAAATGAGAAAACACCTCTAGCATGGGGAAAAGGACAGAACCGACATTCAACCACCATTTTTAATGTAGTTTGGCTTCCATTCTTCTCTAACATGGTCAAAAATATTAGGAAATGAAATTTTAAGAGTAACCATGCTATTTTTATGGATTTGGTTTGTGGTTGAATCATTCATTTCATTTTCCCGTGTTTTTCCTTCCTGAACACGGGTTTTCATTGTTAAAAGCCAGATTTGGCTCATTTGTAAAGGGTTGGACATTTTTATGTTCTGCAGGCTCCCTCCTTCACCTTGGCAAGTGGATTTGTTGAATATTAGACCCTTTTAGGACTGTAACATGTTTTTTACCTCCTTGTTGTTGTAATGCATCGTATTTAAAATGAAAATGACAATGTAAGCTCTGTGAATGAATATCCAATCCTTTCTTGTGTTGTTTGCTCTATCCTAATCCTTCATTAAAATTTTATCAATTCGTGCATGATTTATGTTGCATACTTATAATCTATGTCAATCTATAAAATATATGCTCACCACTCCTTTGGTGTATCACCTTGTTAGTTTAGTTTTATCTTCTTTTCTCTCTTCTATCCTTATCTCCTTGGCAGAATTAGAGTAGGATTTTGAGTTAAACCTCTGCAAATTTCATGCATACATTTGATCAGAGGAGTAGAGGAACCAACCTTTAATTTGGAGAGTTTTTTTCCCATTTTTGCAAGTCCCACACTTGGGGAAAAGATTCCATGTTGTGCAATCACACTGGATGCCCATTATCAAACTAGAAATCTGAGAAAACATCTAGGGGTGCTATGAATTTGCACTAACAAGTTTTGGCATGCACTGGTGGGACCTTAGAGGTCTTCATCTTCATTACAACAAAGTTGATGTGCATTTTTTGTAAGTTTCTTGCTTAAAAGATCCCTAATTTACACATCTGATGACTCCAAAGAGATAAAATCAATTAGTTTCAGAAGTCCAAGTCTGAAGATTCATGAGAAGGATCCAAACAAGGTCAAGGGCCGAGAAGAGGGATTGTCTAAGTATCTGTAGTTATCCCCAGGAAGAAGAGAAAGGGGAAGAAGAATTCAAAGGTCTCCATCTCCACCAAACAGAACTCTATCAACTCCTCCACTTGGTAGACCTTTCACCCAATCAACAAGGGTTCTCAAGCCAATAAAAACGGAAAAACACAACCCTTATGTCAACTTCACTGGTAGCAGCCCACTTGCTCTCAATGCACAAAATCCAGTTCCAGTTGCAGCATTGAAGAACATCCCATACTTTACTGGGGAAAATCAGACCACTCCTAGTGATCATGTCAAAGACATTGCTAATGTTTGTGCAATCCATGAGATTGTTGAGATGCAAATTGCTGTCAAATTGTTGGCATCTTCATTCAAAGGGAAAGCCTTGTAATGGTTTAGGAGCCTTGGGGTAGGCTCTATCCAAAATTGGAACTAGTTGTGCATAGCTCTCCATGATCAGTTTGGAGAAAAGGGAGATAATTTGTCTCTATTGGAACAACTGACAACTATCAAGAGAGCTCCCAATGAGTAGCTAACAGACTTCAATTTCAGATTTCAAAGGACCTGGGATAGAATCCCAGTGACAGTAAGGCCAACAGCTGAAGGTGCTTTCTTATACTATCTCAAAGCTTTAAATTATGATATTTCTATGTTAATCCAATCCATGGGAGGTGCAAATATACTTGCAGCTTATAACATTGCCATTAGGACTGAAAATTGTTTGATCCAAGCTGGTAAATTGGCTTCTAGGCCTCCCATTCCCTTATACCCAAACTTGGAAAGTCCAAGCACTAGTGAAGCACCTATTATAGATTCTATTCCCACTCCTAGAAATCAGAGTTCAAATGAAACTTCTACTTCATCCTCTAGTGCCTCAAATGAACTTCAAGAAGTCATGAAACAATTACAAAATTTAGGCAATGAGCTGGTTACACTCAAGAGGAAGCAAGCCCAAAGTTTTAAAACTTATTATCAGTCTCAAACTCAGCCTAATAGGCAACCATATTAGCCTAATAGGCCATCCAATCTAGCTACAAATCAAAATCAAGTAAGGCCTCTTGCCAATGAGACCATTTCTACCCTATAACCCCAATGTTGAATCTACCTCTAAATCCTTAGTGGCAGTGCAAAATAATATAGCTCAAGAGTATGATTGGTGTTTCCCATGTAATGAACCTCACAACCAGTTTATGTGCTTCAATGGTGCTTTGAACCAAGCTTTGATGGTGACAGCAATTGGCGTAGAGAGTGAGGTGAGTCAAGAAACAAACCAGCAACAAGGAACATCTTAGCAAAATACAACTCCAAATAAGACTACACTTGTGAATTGGTAGGCTGAAGATTTGTGTGGTATGAATCAAACAATTTCTCAAAATGTAGTAGCTAACAAATGGTCAAAGAAGAGGAATATTGGTGAAGTGCGTCATTAACCCGGTGATCCACAACCTTCCATCACTCCACAAAGTGTTGGCAAGAAAAATGCAGTTCCAAATGTGCAAGGACAGCCCAAGCCACCTTCTAGACCAGCTCAAATGCCAGCTGTTGCAGCCCATGTACAAGAAAATAATGTGCAAGCTAAGGGATAATAAAGAGATGTTTCATCCCCGTTTAACATCATTGAATAAATGAAGAAGAAAAATGTGAATATATCTATGTGGGAATCACTATCCATCCCAGGCCAAAGGGATCTACTACAAGCTGCCATGAAGAATTGGTCAACTTCAAATCAACAAGCTCATATGCAAGAGAAGGTACTCACAAATGCTGCTCAACCTAAGGGGAAGCTTGGAGGACAACAAGGTAAAGTTTTGAAGCCCCTCCATTCTATGTTTCATTGATCATTGGGGATAAACTAGTACACAATTGTATGATTGATTCTGGGGCAAGTAGTTTTGTGATGCCCAAGAAAATAGTTGATTAGCTAGGCCTCCAATATGAAGTCATATCCAAAGGGGTGGTGCAACTAGATGGGACAATAGTAACAACAATAGGGATAATTAAAGATTTGAGCCTCACTTTGCATGCATGCCCTAATGTCACTGTTTTGCAAGATGTGTCAGTGATAGATTTACCACCACTTTTTCCCCTATGTTTGTTAAGGGATTTCATAGCTAGAACTGGAGGCTATTTGTCTACTGATTGGTCACACATGTTGTTCCAGACCAGATATGGAACTAAGGCCACAATCAGGTCTGAACCTATTGTAAACTTTCACATTTAGCCTCATATTCCAAGCCCAATCAATGCCAACCTGTTCAACATTTGATCAATAGGAATATCCAGGCACAAATGAAGCTAACACCAAAGTTAGAAGCATCCCAGATTTGAATCTTGATGAATGGGAAAGCAAGGTACATGCTTTTGATCCCTACAAGGAAATAGAGGAATTTGAACTAGGAGTTTATTGCATGCATGAAGAAAATCAACCTATTCCTAGCATCACCAAGCCATACCATAAAGATGACAATGAGGTATGGTAGTTGTTCTTTGATGGATCAAGAAGTAGACAAGGTGCAGGGGAGCTATGCTTGTTTCACCTCAAGGCATTAAGTATTATTCAAATTTTAGATTTTAGTTTGCATGTTCTAACAACACTGCTGAATATGAAGCTTTGATACAAGGATTGCATTGGTCAAGAAAGAGAGGTATCAAAACTTACAAGTCTTTGGTGACAATGAGCTGATTGTTAATCAAGTTAAAGGACAACATGCTGCCAAAAATGACCTACTCAAGTGTTATAAGAATAGGGTGTGGGACCTCATTGAGGATTTTGAAGGCTTTGACATCAAATCCATCCCTAGGAAAGAAAACCAAGTCTGCTGATAGGCTTGCAGCAGTTGGAGCAGCCTTTGATGTTGTGGAGAGTATCAAGGAAGATAAAGTGCAGCCAAACATTCATGTGATTGTAAGGCCATTAGTGCTAGACAATAATGTAAGTTGGCAAGTGTTTGAAAGTGACCAACAAATCATCAATTTCTTACAAGAAGAAGCTAAGTTCTCAGCCAAAAATCAGGAAAAGTTAGAACAACAATATGGTGATCAAGTGGTACAGCTAAGAACCAACAAACTACCAAAAGGAATTTTCACTTTGGATTCCATCTTTAATCCTAATGATCAATTTAGGAAGGAGAAAGAAAACATCCAAGTCAAGGGAGAAGATTCAGTGCCCATCTCGGTGGGAGAAGGAAAATCACTTCAAATTGGTAAAGTGGCAACCAAGCAAGAAAGGTATGAGTTCATGCAACTTTGCAAAGAGTTCTCGGATATATTTTCTTGGAGCTATGAAGACTTGAGAGGTTTCAATCCCAAGCTAGCTCAACACACAATTGAATTAGATCTAAGTGCTAAACCCATCAGGAAAAAACAAAGACCGATCAATCCACACATGGAGCCTCTCATGAAGAAGGAATTGAATAAGTTAATAGAGGTAAGTATTATATTTCTCATAAAGCATTCAATCTGGGCTGCAAACTTGGTTCTAGTTAGAAAGAAGAGTGGAGAAATCAGATTTTGTGTAGACTTTAGAGATTTGAATAGAGCATCGCTTAAGGATCATTACCCACTTCCTTCTATGGAGCAGATTTTGCAAGTTGTTGCTAGCTCTGAGAGGTTTTCATTGCTAGATGATTATTTAGGGTATAATAAGATCATGGTAAAGGACGATGATCAGTTCAAAACAGCCTTCACCACCAAATGGGGAACCTATGTATATAGGAAAATGCCATTTGGGTTGTCTGTGTCGGAGCAACCTTCTAAACGGAAATGGATATTGTGTTTAAGGGATTGATCAATAAAATAGTGCTGATATACCTAGATGACATTACTATATTTTCCAAAAGAGCAGTAGATCATCTCTTTCATTTGAGACAAGTGTTCCAAAGATGTAGAAGATTTGGGGTATCCTTGAATCCCAAAAATATATTTTCCTAGCTCATTAAGGAAAGCTCGTAGGCCAAATTGTTCCAAAGAGGGATTAACAATTGATCCAGAAAGGGTTGAAGTCATAAAAGCACTACTATTACCAAGTCACAAGAAGTCCCTTCAAAGTTTCTTGGGAAGAATCAATTTTGTTCGAAGGTTTGTTCTAGACTTTGCAGCCCTTGTCAAGCCAATAACTATGATGTTGAAGAAAAGTATGGCTTTCAAATGGATAGCTGAAGGTAAGGCAAGTTTTGAGGCAATCAAAGAGGCTATCTCACAAGCTCCAACTCTCATTAACCCATATTTATCTAAGGATTTTATCCTTTATGCATTTGGAGGTGATGATACAATTTCTACAATTTTAGTACAACAGAACAAAGAAAATGCAGAGCATCCAATTGCCTTCTTTAGCCAAAGCTTAGAGGACTATGAGGTGAGGTATTCATTCATTAAGAAGTATTTTCTTGCAGTGATTAGGATCTTGAAGAAATTTAAGCAACTAGTTTCAAACAAGGTTCAATTGCTGGTTTCTCATGTGGGAGTTAAGGACTTCCTCCTCAACAAAGACCTGAATGAAAAATGTGCAAGGTGGATTACTCATGTCATGGAGTATGAAATTGAGATCAAATTCACCAAGCTGGTCCAAGGAAAAGGATTATGTGAGTAGCTGGTCTTGAGAAAATCAATGGAATCAAGCAATGGGAAGGATGTTGTTTTGGCGTTACAAGATAACCAAGAACAAAGAGGTGTTCAAGAAGAGAATGGTGGTATTCTCACTCCTTGTTGGAACCAAGACATAATGCACTTCTTACAAATAGGCCTATGCCCTCCAGAGATGAAAAAAAGCAAGAGAAGACACTTCAGATTGTAGGCTATTCCATATGTACTTGTTGATGGTGTCTTGTTTAAAAGGGATATAAATGGAGTGCTGTTGAGATGCATTGGGACAAATCAAATTAAGAGAATGTTAGAAGAGTTCCATGGTGGATCAGTTGGGGTCATTTTTCTCCAAGAGTGACAGCCCTCAAGATTATGAAGGTTGGCTATTATTGGCCCAAGGCATTTAATGATTGTTATGCGTTGATCAAGAGGTGTAAAATTGTGCATTCTTGACAGGCAAGGAAAGATTAGCAAACCTTCCATTGCACCCATTTTCAGTTTACCAACCATTCATGCAATAGGGTTTGGACTTTATTGGATTCATTAACCAAAACTCAAGCCAAGGACACAAGTGGATTCTAATAGCAACATACTACTTCACCAAATGGACTGAGGCGGTGGCACTCAAAGAGGTAAATGAATCTAGCATTCTAGACTTCTATGAGGGGATAGTAACTAGATTTGGTATACCTGCCACTATAATATCAAATAATGCTTTGGCATTCATAGGATCAAAGGTAACTGAATGGGCTATTAAAAATGGGATTTATCTGAGCACTTCATCAAATTATTACCCTCAAGGTAATGGCCAAGCTGAGTCTACCAACAAGAACCTATTAAATATCATCAAGAGGACTCTTGATGAAAATCAGAGGACTTGGCACACTAAACTTAAATCAGCCTTATGGGTTGATAGGATAACTCCCAAGAGATCCACAAGTAACTCTCCATTCAGACTTGTCTATGGAAGAGAGGCAATCTTGCCTATGTCACTTGAGTTGCCAATGTTGGAACTCATGAAGCAATTGGAATTATTGGAGTTTGAACCCATGGAGGTTAGATATACAAAATTGATGGAACTCCAAGAAATCAGAGAGCATGCAGCCCAAACAATGGAGAAGGACCAAGCCTTGATCAAGAGAACCTTTGATAGGAAAGCTAAGGCTAGAACCTTCCAAGTTGGAGATTTAGTGTTGAAATGGGATGCAGACTGAGCAAAGCTAGGAAGGAATTCAAAGTTTGATGCCATTTGGAGTGGCCCCTACATGGTCACAAAATGTAAGAACAACAATGCCTTCCAATTGTCTACATTGGATGGTGAAGAACTGTAGATTCCAGTTAATGGAATCCATCTAAAGCATTGCTACTAGAAGGGAAACTCCTCACCTTGTACATATTAGCTTAGATTTTCATTCCTCCAAGTGCTTGTGCACATTGTTTTGTTGTAGCTTAGTTTTACATTTCCCTAAGTGCTTTGGCACAAGCTTTGTTGTCCCAAGGATGCATCTTTGTAGGCCATGTTCTAGATCAAGTGATATTCTACTCTCACAATCTTCTTTCTAGAAATTTTCTAATGAGTTGAGAGTACCAAGTAGTTAAGTTGATGACTCCATGCCCAATGGATTGCTTTAGGTAGCTGGTCACTTCATCCAGCAGGCAGATGACCCCTTTGAGTTGCCAAAATTGTTATCCAAAATAAGCCCCTTGCTTATTTTGAATAACTTTCTTTCATTCCTTCCTTCCTTGTGCCTTAGTCAAATTTTTCCACTTTTTAGGAACTCAAAATTATCTAGAAATGGCTTCATCAGATAGAGAATTTTCTCACCTTTCCAAAAAGGTAAATTTTTCCTTCTAACTCCTTGTATTTTGCAAGTTATGGCTCGACAGAGTTTTTGAGGGAAATTTTCCTGGGAAGGTCTCAGTAACCAATAGGAATGTGCCACGTGGCGGTGGAATGGCGGGTCAGCAGAGGTAAGTTGAAAATTTTTCCAAGGAAGCAGTGGGGGTGCAAAGGAAAATTTTTTCCCATGGGCCCGTAGAGAAAGAAATGGCTTGAGGCCCGCGCGAATGAGGAGGTGCCATGTGGTAGTGGAGGTTGGACCGGTGGAGGTAAGTTAAGAAAATTTCCAAAAATGGCGCAATGAAAATTTTGGCCCAGGACCCCATGTGAATGAGAGTGTGACACATGTCCATGAGGTTGGTGGGAGTCAGAGGGGTGGAGAAAATTTTGGCTTTTTGCCAAAATAGTAAAATGGCGCAAAGGAAAGAATTGGCCACAGGCTTGCGAGGAGGAAATGGAAGTTTTGTTTTAAACCCCGCGGACTAATAAGAAGATGTGATGTGTCTTGACCATGGTGGAGGTTAGAAGTATAGGAAGAATTTGGAAATTTCTCCAAAGTGGTCAGCAACGCAAAGGAAAAATTTGGAGCGTGTGCCCGCAGCTAATTGGATGGAGACATGTGTCCCGGAGCGGCGGGCGCGGAGGAATTTTTGGATTTTTTCCAAAATTCAAAAAAGTGTAACATGGCTATTTGAACCCATGGACCAATGGGGAAGCACCACATGTCAGTGGAGTGGTGGGGTATGGATATTTTTAGGGAAATTTTCCCAAATTCAAAAAAGGGGAAAATTTTTAGGTTTTGGCCTGCCGACCCGATTTTTGCCCTAGTTTTGCCCTAAATCTTCAAAGGGGCATATCTTTCGATCTAGAGCTCAGTTTTTCTTGATTTTGGTGTCATTGGAAAGATATTGAAGTCCTCTACATGATGGAATCTTCAATTTTATTTTTTGGTGGAGTTTAGTGAGAGAAAAATGAGAAAATGCTCTGGCATGGGGAAAAGAGTAGAACCGACATTCAACCACCATTTTTAATGTAGTATGGCTTCCATTCTTCTCCAGCATGGTCAAAAATCTTGGGGAATGAAATTTTAAGGGTACCCATACTATTTTGATGGATTTTTTTGATGGTTAAATCATTCATTTCATTTTTCCCATGTTTCTCCTTCCTGAACTCGGTTTTCATTGTTAAAAGCTAGATTTGGCTCATTTGTAAAGGGTTGGATGTTTTTATGTTCTGTAGGCTCCCTCCTTCACCCTGGCAAGTGGATTTGTGGAATATCAGACCCTTTTTAGGATTGCAACAAGTTTTCTACCTCCTTTTTGTTGTAATGCATTGTATTTGAAATGGAAATGACAATGCAAGCTCTGTGAATGAATTTTCAATCCTTTCTTGTGTTGTTTGCTCTATCCTGATCCTTCATTACAATTTTAGCAATTTGTGCATGATTTGTGTTGCATTTTTATAATCTGTGTCAATTTGTAGAAATATATGTTCACCACTCCTTTGGTGTATCACCTTGTTAGTTTAGTTTTATCTTCTTTTCTCTCTTCTATCCTTGTCTCCTTGGCAGAATTAGAGTAGGATTTTGAGTTAAACCTCTGCAAATTTCATGCATACATATGATTAGAGGATTAGAGGAACTAGAATTTAATCTGGAGATTTTTTTCCATTTTTGCAAGTCCCACACTTGGGGAAAAGATTCCATGTTGTGAAATCACACTTTGGATGCCCATTATCAAACTAGAAATCGATAAAACATCCAGAGTGCTTTTGTGAATTTGCACTAACAACTTCATTAGAATTGTGGCACTAATTATAGATATAATAAAGAGCGATAAGAATATTTTTTATTGGATTAAGGTTGTTGATAAAAGCTTTAATTTTTTGAAGAAGAAGGTAACTAAAGATCCTATTCTAACCCTACCTGATTTTAAAAAGCTTTTTCAATTAGAATGTGATACTAGTGGGTTGGTAATAGGGGTTGTTTTGAGCTAAGAAGGAAAACCAGTGACATAATTTAGTGAGAAGCTAAGTGATGCTAAAAGGAAATATTCAACATATGAACAAGAGTTTTATGCACTCATACAAGCCTTGAAAAAGTGGAGGCATTACCTTATGCCTAAGGAGTTTATCTTGTTCACTGAATATTATGCATTGAAATTTATTAGTAATAAGAACAAGCTAAGTCAAAATCATGTTAAGTGGATTAAATTTTTACAAAGTATCAAATTTACCATAAAGCATAAAAAGGGTCAAACTAACAAGGTTGCAGATGCTTTGAGTAGGAGAGTTTTGGTTTTGCAGGAATCTCAAGTGAACATCATAGGCTTTGAAGAATTGAAGGAGATGTATGAAGATGATGCAGACTTCAAGGAGGCATACAATGCTTGCAAGAATCCAATCATGGGAGATAGAAGTCCTTGGCTGGACTACATGCTTCAGGAAGGCCTTCTATTCAAGGGCAACCAAATTTGTATCCCAAGGAGTTCCATGAGGGAGAATTTGTTGAAAGAAAAGTATAATGGCAACTTGGCATGTCATTTTAGGAAGAATAAGACATTGACATAGTTAAGTAGTCATTAATATTGGTCAGGGATGGATAAGGATGTCAAGATATTTGTATGCAAATGTAAAGTATGTTAGTATAACAAGGGAAACCGTTAAAATGCAAGACTATATTAGCCACTACCCATTCCTAGTAGACCTT
This sequence comes from Taxus wallichiana var. yunnanensis, assembly GCA_018340775.1. NCBI lineage: Eukaryota > Viridiplantae > Streptophyta > Pinopsida > Cupressales > Taxaceae > Taxus > Taxus wallichiana. Next base: position 18,140,856 of record CM031239.1, on the reverse strand, counting down.
AGGATTCCATAAGCATGGAATTTGTAATTGGTCTACCTAAGACACAAAAAAGTCATGATTCCAAATTTTTGTAGTGGAAAGGTTTAGGAAATGGATCACTTTATACCATGCACAAAGAAAATTGATGTAACTCACATAGCTAACTTGATCTTTCAAGAAATTGTAAGGTTATATGGTTTTCAAGAAGCATAGTTTTAGATAGAGATACAAAGTTTGTTCGGAATTTTTAGAGAACCCTCTGGAAGAATTTGGGAGCACATTTGAACTTCAACTCAACCTACCATCCTTAGACCTGAGCATGCACCCAAAACAATGGGATATTACACTTGCAAATGAAGAATTTACATACAATCAATCTCCTAATAGAAGCACATGGATGAGTTCTTTCTACATTTTTTATGGAATACATCCTAGATGTGTCTATGAGCTGAGATACTTGGGAGAAATGTAGACAAGAAGTGCAGATGTAGAGGAGTTTGCCAAGACAATGAAAAATTTACATGAACAAGTGAAGAAGAATCTTGAAGGGAATGCCATCAAATACAAGAAAAGAGAAGATTAGAGGAGAAAGGAAGTGAATTTACATGTGGGAGACTTTGTTTTTTCCTACCTCAAAAAAAGAAAGGTTTCCTAAAAATAATAATATAAAAGTTAAAGGTGAAAAAATTGGTCCATGCAAGATATTGAGAAATTTTCCAATAATGCATGTACTCATTGTTAAGCCCTTCTCAAAGAACAAGGAAATCCCATGCGCGTCAGCCTATCACCCAGTGTGCACTGGGTGCTCACTCGAGGCACGTGTGGGCACCGAGTCCATCCTTTATGCGAGTTGTGTGAGAATGCATTATTTATGATAGAAACCTAAGTGAATAGATTGGAAGGGAACCATACATTCATCTTAGATCTCAGAATAAATTCTAGACCAATGTGTTCATTCATATAAGGAAAACATTATAGAACATAGATCTAAATCATAACAAAAATAAATGCACAAGGGTTTACACCCACTCATATGAAATATACATATAACCATGTAGTAGAACTAGAACCACACATATATTCATATTAAGCATGTTGATAACCATATTACAATAACTCAGGTAATCACAAATTCATATGATAATGCAGATCAATATCATGCATCAAAACTAGACTTAGGCCCTTCATAGTATAAAGAAAAATGTTCAAACCCATCCCCTTAGTACAACGTATTCCTACAGATCCTCTAAACCCAACCTATGGAGCTCTCACAGTATTCTTACATGGCTTCACCTCTTTCTCTTTCTATATATTTTCCTCTAGCGGGTGCTTGTATTTATAGCATTTCTCAACATCTTCAAGCCTTCACAGGAGTTGTAGATCCATTTCCAAGTGTCCAAGGTGGTCCTCCATGGGAGCATGCTTCTTTAGGCTCGAGCTCTCCACTCTTTGCAATGATGGCCTTCTAGAATCTTCCATCACAAGGTATATTCCTTCTATGGGCACCAAGCTGCCAGGATGGCACCTTATCCATTCCACATGCACAGTCAGGTCATGCTTTTCTCATGTTCTATCTGATACGCCAAATATGGCTAAGTCCCAAAACCTTTGCTCTACCTTGTGCACTTTCTCCTTGTGCGCCTATCTTCAAACAGCCTTGTCGCCTGTGTGCCTTCTTATAATTAGCCAACATTTTAGGGGCCCAACAATGCATATGAGATAGAGTTTCCTCCAGGGATTGGAATCTCTCCAATCTTTAATGTTGTAGACCTATATGCATACAAAGGTGAGGAGCAAGCTATAGATGGACCTAAAACAGAGAATGAAGAAGTTGTTCAGTGGGAGAAACAAATGCCTAAGGAGATACCAAAGGAAGTAGAAGCTATCTTGGACAAGAAATTGCTTAAGAAGACAAGAGACAAGGAATATTACCAGTACCTGATAAAATGGAAGAATTTACTAGCTGAAGATGCAACATGGATGACTGCAAATGATCTTCTCAAGTTGGGTACAAGTGTTGTAGAGTTGATGAAGGACAACACACCATGAAGAAGGTTTCTTTTTCTCATGGGTAGAATGATGCAGGAGCATCATGATGTTGTCATGATGGTTTTTCATGTTTGAGGTTGAGCTTAGGATAGTTTAGGAGTTGTGTGTCATTTACCTCCTATGGTATGTGATTCAAAATTTCAAATTTGTGTGTGTAGTTGTAAATGCCAAAAATAAGGCCTATTTGTGTATGAAGGCCAAAAATGGGCTAAAACCAACTTGGAGATCCATTCTCACATGGATCCAAGTCATTTCCAACAAATAAGGGTGGTTTGAACTAGTTACTAAGTCTAGGGTATGGTTGAGCTATTCTAGGGTATGGTCTAGAAATGTTAGGAAAGATGCTTTTGACTATAAGTTTGGGAATTCGACAAAAATCATGAATAATTCTCAAAAGATAAGTTATAGCAGAGATTATTGAAGGTAAAATAAGGATTTTTTGAAGTTTACAGTGATTTTTTCATGTATGTTTCTTGAATTTTTACTTACTGTTTCTTGTACATACAAAAGACTTACAGTCCACGCAGCTAGCATGGAAGTTACAGTCTCCACCTTTACCATTATACCTTGAATGTGAAGGTTTGAATAATTGAAGGGGACCAAGAGAAGCTCATTAAAATTTTCTTAGGTCTTGACATGCCCATACAAAACCTGTAGATTGATTTTTTCATCCAATACCACGGAACTAGGGCTTCCTTGTTCTTAGAAGTGGCACGGTGGAAATTCCTAAAAATTTGAAATCTTCACGATCATGGTGCCCTCTACCACTGTCCAAAGGAGTAGAGTTTAAATCTTTAGTTAAGCATAGTTTTCATTATTATCCTATATTCTAGGCTTGGAATTACCAATATCCTATAAAAATGAGGGTTTTAAGGTTTTTAATGCATGTGTTTCACCTTTTTCTTAGATTGTTTCTTTGAATTGTTGATGAAACATATAGGGAAACGGGCATAGGAGGAATATTTGTTCAAATGTCGGTTGATGGGTTGCTTTGCACACATATGACTTCCAGATCTGCAGCTGATTGTGAGAGCTTCCTTTTGGCTAGGAGGAACTACCTATAATGAAAACAAGACCACCAGAAGGAATTAAACAATATGGGCAAAGGCGCCTAACGTGAGCTAGATCCAAGAAGTATGACAATTCCTAGATGGCTGTCAGTCCACTATTTTAAACAAATTAATGTTGTAAACAAAGTAAATCCTATTTTTATTTTGAAATGATTTAGGTATCTCACTTAAAACACAATAAGAAAATAGATCTAATCTAACAAGCTAAGCTGGAATAGAATCCAAAGATCAAATGATTGGTTCTAGGTTCTGTAGGTTTGATAAAGGTCTCGGGTAGGTCACAGGTGAATAAGGGTGAGGTAAAATTAAGTGGGTAGGTATCTATTCAGGGTTGTGTGGGCAAACACAAAGACCGGTGTCAGTTAGAGGTGACCGATGACGGTTAGGTATAACAGAAGTGCGATTCTAAGCATGTGAGATCTGGAAATGTCACAGAATAGGGTTTTGGTCTCCTTTGTGATTGCACAAAGGATTTTGGTTGGTTGGGATGAGGTATTGGGTGACTGGAGTAGGATTTTGCGAGGTTTTAATGAGTCTATTGAGTTGAAAATGTTGGAGAAGGTCAATAGGGAGAAAGATAAACAATGGGTGATAAAATAATGGTGAAATGAAATAAACCAGAGAAGTATGACATTATAATTACTTGGATTTCATTCCTGAAGGTCTATGTATGAAGGAAAGAGGTGCTCATGATGGGTTTGAAGGATGCAAGTGATCACCAAATGAAGAAAAGCTTTTGCATGGGCTGCATGCACACTCCTCTTTGCTTAGATTGATCGGATCGTGCTCAGGATGGTCTGTGCAGAGAAGATGCTCAATCTCCTTCCTTGGATGTGAGTTTTCATTGGAATTGGTTCTCTCAAGATGTGTTATCTCTCCGAGATGTGTTCTTTCTCATCAACTTTCTTTCCTCCAACTTCTAAGTTTGAAGTTCCAAGCTTGAGAATAAGGTTGTTTTGGGTTAAAATTAGGTCACACTCCCTTTCGTCCCTCAACATATAGGCACCCTTTATTACATTTACATAGCCATGGCCCCTTCACCCAGGGAATACTAATTAAATTAAATCAATGCATTATCCTCACTATATTTATTATTTAAATATATTATTTAAATAATATCTACACATACTGACTCACTTAGACACCTCACCAAGCTAACTCAACCTAAGACATATTCTTAGAAATTTCCCATAACTAACTAAGACTTACCCAAACCCTAAAAATCAATGCCTACATTCCCTCTAACCAAATTCCCACATGCTCACAAGAGGCTCCGAGTCTAATCCGTGGGATAACGACATGAGATCTAAGAAAATCAGGAGGATCTCCCTAAGTTTAGTAAACCTAGGAAATCCTACCTTGACCGACGTCGGTTACCCCTAACCATCACCGGTTAAGATGGACCACCATCGGTTACCCCTTTTAACCCAAAACAACCTTATTCTCAAGGTTGGAACTTGGAACTTGGAACTTGGAAGTTGGCAAAACATTTGGGAGAAAGTTGACGAGTAAGAACACATCGCAGAGAGATAACGCATCTTCAAAGAGATAATTCTAGTGAAAACTCACATCCAAGGAAGGAGATTGAGCATATTCTCTTGCACAACCATCCCAACCATGATCTAATCTATCCAAGCAAAGAGGAGTGTGCATGCAGCCCATGTAGAAGCTTTTCTTCAGTTGGTGATCACTTGTAGCCTTCAAACCCATCATCAACACCTCCATCCTTCACACACAGACCTTCAGGAACGAAATCCAAGTAAGTACAACCTCATACTTTCTTGGTTATTTCATTTCATCATTATTTTATCACCCATTGCTTATCTTGCTCCCTATTGTCCTTCTCCAACATTTTCACCTCCATAGACCCATTAAAACCTCGTAAAATCCTCATGCGCAGTCACCTAATACCTCATCTTGACTAACCAAAATCCTTTATGCAATCACAAAGGAGACCAAAACTCTATTCAGTGACATTTCTAGATCTCACAGTATCTGGCAGCGATTATACTTAATCACGGTCGGTCACCCCTAACCGACACCGGTCTCTATGTTTTCCCACACATCCCTAAATAGAGACCTACCCACCTAATTTTACCTCACCCTCATTCACTTGTGACCTACCCGAGACCTTTATCAGACCTACAGAACCCAAAACAAATCATTTGACCTTTGGATTCTATTCTAGCTTAGCATGTTAGATTAGATCTATTTTCTTATTATGTTTTAAGTGAGATACCTAAATCATTTCAAAATAACAATAGGATTTACTTTGTTTACAACATTAATTTGTTTAAAATAATGGACTGAAAGCCATCTAGGAAGTATCATACTTCTTAGATCTAGCTTATGCTAGGTAGTTCACTACCCATATTGTTTAATTCCTTTTGGTGGTCTTGTTTTCATTACAGGTAGTTCCTCCTAGCCAAAAGGAAGCTCTCACGATCAGTTATGGATTTAGAATTCATACGCGTGCAACAACCCATCAACCAACATTTGAATAGGTATTCCTCCTACGCCTGTTACCCTATCTGTTTCGTCAAAAATTCAAATAAACAATCTAAGAAAAAGGTGAAACATTTTGGCACGGTCGGTGGGACGCATCCAAGGTTCCTTGCATTTCATTCATTCCTAGGAAAAATTGTGTTTGTTTCCTTTCTAAAAGCATACACACTAATTTTCTTCCCTGGTAATCCACATCTCTTCTTTCTATTTTCTCTAAAGGAAAATTTTCTTTTGGTGTAATTAAAAAGAATCATCTCTTCATGTTTTCTACATTATAGTGAAAGAGCATCCCTCTTCCTCTTCATCTTATTATGTCATCCAATTTCACATTTTTGATTTGGGTTTTAAAAAATTGCATTCCATTCTAATTTATTGCATTAGCTCACATTAAATGAGGGCAACCTATATGCTAGAGGTCATGACCAGCTGATGGTTGACAAATGAATCGTAGAAAAGCACTTCTATCCTTTTCTCTTTCTCTGAGTCTTACCAAACCACACAAAAATTCAAATACATACATTCTTAAACAACATCTTACCTAGAAGAAGCTGTAGATGATCACATGATCACATCACGGTGGGCACCAAACTCGCTTTGTCGAGTCATACTTCGTGAGCGAAGCTCGCCCCACCATAACATACCGAAACCTCACCCTTTAGATCTCCTTCTTTGTAGGAAGCCATCCTCACCAAAACTCTATTTCACAATTCATGTGTCAACCCCTAACTAGCATAATCTAAAAAAACATAATAGAAAGGGCACTCCTAGGATCACATTTTCTTAGTGTTTCTTCTTGGCTTGTGTTTTGAGGTAAACGATCACGTTCATCACTTTTTTTGTTATTCATCCTTGCACGCTCCTCATCATAGCTGGTGTATTCCGGCCTCACCGAGTGTGCCTAGGACATATCATCATCATTTCTAAAATTGGGTCTGCGATTCCACATTATATTTTAATTCACAACTTTCTTTCATCACTGTCTCAATTTCACAAGAATAACCGTCATCGTTTACCTCGATCGCCATCGGTTAAACCTAACCAATGTTAGTTCCAGGTCCTTTTGCTAACCTACTCAAAAGGACAGTTTCACTTCACTTTTTTCCACTTTCCACAGTCTACATCTTTGTCATTTTTCCCATTGACATTTTACATGTCCCCATTTGGCATACTGTCATATTTTACCTTTTGCCTCAATGTTTACTCACTATCCATTTTATACAATGACCGAAAAGTGTTTACCCATGATGACGTTAGTTTTCCCTAACCGGCATTAGTTATCTTGTTTTACATTCCACGCACCATTTTTTTATGTCATCCATTTTTATTACTAGATTCACCTATTTCGTTGTTCTCTGTATCATTTATGAAGAAGTAGCCCCACCTGATCAATACTAGTTCACATGGTGCTGACCCAAAGACAAGTGAATGCCCTCATGTTCCACGTCCAGTTACCAACCGCTCCCACCTAGTCCTTCACCACCTTCTATTTTATCACCAGCCATGAATCCCATCCAGCCTACTACATCATTGCTACTAGAGATGAGGAGTTCACACGACTCCTTGACCAGAACCCTGATGCCTTGCAGTTTTACCTCTCCCACTCATCCACTTGAGACACCTCGAGTCAGTTGATATACGGCATGCCCGTATCTATCCCCCGACTCTCGCACCCACTTCTACATCGGCCCCATCTGGCTCCGTGCTACCTGCATCCACCTTACCCCTAGTCATTTCGTAGTTAGGTTCTATACCCGCTATGACTACCACGTTTGTTACCTCTGTGGTACCCATTACATCCACCATACCCTCGAAAACTACCTCAAACACAACCTCATCCAACCCTAATGTCTCACACATACCTATAGCTACATTCCCACCTCCAGTGTTGGTGACTCCTACCCCATTTCAAAACATGGTTCTTTCCATTCCACAATCATTAGCCCCTATTGCCACTAGGGTTACCATGACCCTTCCACCCCCATATACATACTACCAACAACCACATGTTTCATCTATTATTCATTCTAGGTATGTACCCCCTATTTCACTACCTTCTTCTCCACCACCTTACATGGCAGCCCCATACACTGGAATCCCACCCCATTATATGCCCAAAACCAACCTCCTCATGCTATATGAGGCATCCAATCATCACAACCCACCAATGACCTAATTAAATTGATGTTAGATAAGATGCGGAGACACTTTGGAGGCATCGGTTTCGCTCTCATAACACTCTCATATATGACGAGATTTGCAATGAGCCTATTCACCCATCCATTCCTATCCATTCATACCCCGTGTGCATTGGGAAATGCCTAAATTCAACCACTTCAAGAGTAAGGAAGACCCACAACAACATTTACGCTCACTCAAACATGGGTGTATCTAATGGCTCATGATGATGCCTCGCTTTTGAGAACTTTTCCCATGTCCCTCACTAGACCATCATTAGATTGGTATAGTGGGTTACCCAAACACTATATTCTCATTCAATCTGTGTAGCCCAAGCTTTCTTGGATCATTTATCTATCAATATCACTAAATAAGTTACCATGACTGATCTATATTCCACACATAAGTACGAGGATGAATCTATCATAGATTTTTGTAAACTTGCGATGCATGACCTAATCAATCAACTTACCTTCCAACCACCACAAAATAAACTCATTGAGCTCTTCACACGAGCTTACGCGAGACATATCTCCCTAATCTTGCAGGTCTAAACTTTTTAAACATTCGATGAGGCATTAACTATGGCAAAAAAGTTAGAGATTTGGGCCATCAAGAGAAGAAAATCCAATTACGAAATAAGAATTTGGCATTCAAGTCGAATGAAACCTCTTCTTCTTCTAAACCACCAACCAATTATTCAAAGGCTAAGGGTATCGCTAACGTAGTGGTACTCAAGGCCAACCCAACTCATCCATCTAATTAGGCTACACCCTCATCTAATCTATCACCTATCTAGGCTTTTTGATTTAAACAAGAGCTGTGAAAATATACTCCAATTGGGGAACCTTACTCTTCTATCTTAGAAAAGCTTATCGAGCTAGAGCCATCACCCTTCCACCCATAAAACCATAAACTAGTTTTGACCTGCCGCCCCATGCCCGCATGGTATAAAGAGCATGATTTCTGTAACTATCACCGAGTGAAGGGTCATAGTGACGGAAAATACATCACTTTCAAGAATATTGTCCAAGAAATGCTCGAGAAAGGTGATTTAACCGTGGATAATCCCAACACCACCCCCAACCAAAATCTACAAATCTTCCAAAACCATTTCCCAATCATTCCCATTCATCCAATCAAATGGTGAGACATTCACTCACGATACCCATACCCATGAGGTTCACGTAATCTTTAACAAGGTACTGTCACCTCTCAATTACCTCACATCCCTTCCATAGAGGAAATATTAGCCCGAAATCCTCCTTCCACATTGGAACCAACCTCCACCATTCCTTCACCAATAGAGGAGCACCTTTCATCTCCTTCATCACTAATGAAGGGGTCTTCCACTAACATTGAGACCATCTCACCCGGGCTAGCTTCTCCACTTAGAGAACCTTTACCTACCATACCTCCTCCACCCATAGAGGAGAACCCACTACCTCCTCCACCTACAGTGGAGCACCCATTACCTCCTCCACCCATAGAGGAGCACCTATCCATTCCTCCACTTATAGAGGAACTCCTATCATCTCTTCCACACATCATATACCCAATGGAGATACCTTTGCCTCTTGGCAAGCATTCTACATCAACTACCCAACATCCAATGAGACCTACTTTCAGCTCTCTTACCCACAAAAGTTGAATTTGGCCAATTCCTCGTCTCTAAGATGCATTTTATGGGAATTCCCATTAGGTCCTCACCAACTCCACCCACAGACATGTCGTTCTCATGTTTGGTTGATCACTTAGATTATGTGGATAGGGATTTATTATGGGGTGCCTCTTACTCCTCAGATCAACACATATGTAGAGAGCCCTCGCTGATATCTCCACTATCTACCCAAACACATTTCAAACCATCAAACCAAATACAACTACTACTTTTGCAACCCTTTCCATGATACTGTTAGCATTCACACCACACCCTTACCTATAACCCGACCTATACCTAAACCCAAACCCATACCATCAACATTTACCTCCACTAAACCTATTACCACTTTAGGGGTCACCCCAACCACCAGCCTTAGTCATCCACCTATTAACTGGATTTAGCTACATCCTCGAATGTCAATACCACACTACCCTAACACCCAAACCAAAAAAACAAACTCATCAGCCTCATACCCCGACTACACCAATCACACCCACACTTGTCCCATCTTCCTTAAGACCTCGCCTACCCAACATGGTCAAGCACCCTTCACCCATCCATAAACTAATAGCACAACAACCCATTCCTTCCTACAAACCTCTAACCTACCTAGGCACACAACATGACTTATACCTACACCTGCAGTCTCCTTACCACCAATACCTTCAGCTATTGCTTCACTACCCACTACACTTCAGTCATTTTCCCTCACGCCCTAAGCACAACTCGCGTCATCTACCTTCATAGCACCCCCATTATCCTCATGGGTAACTCACCCTCTTCCTCCATATGATTTTCCTTCTAGACCTCATACACCCACATCACCTTTACCCAAGAAGGTGCAACTCAAAACCAAAACCACACTACCCCACAACAAGGTAGTCAAAATGACCCCACACCATCCTACCCATCCATCTACTATACCCCTACCCAAATAAACCCATCTAATACCTCAAACCATAATGGCACCTCAACCTATAGCTCAACCCATTTCTACTCTTCCAAAAACAATTCCTCGACAACCAACCACACCTACACCCAAACCCACATTCACTTCCCATTGTGATCCACTAGCAGGGTCCTATGCCAAAATTTTAACCAACCTCCTTGAGACTTCTGTTATCACATTACCACCACTCCGACCTTACGACCCCCTCAAACCCAAGCCCAAAGGGTTTGATGATACTAAAATTTTCACATACCATCGTGTGCCGGGCATGATGTGGATAACTGTAAGGCCTTGAAAACCATCCTTATCCAATTGTGTCCACCAGAAACCAACTTTGATGATGATGACCTTCTTGACGAGGATCCTACTTCACCTACACCCATTCCCAAATTGCTCACTCAACAACCACAACCTCCACCCTCGAGCTCTTAGAACCACACACAAAACTTGAAATTAACATGGTTCATATAAGAGAATGTGCCACACCACCACCCAAATGTCGTTGTGCCCAACCGACCTCGCTAGGCTTTTCTCCTCCAGTAAGTTTTTTCCCTTCATGTCATTATACCACTCACCCTACACCTCCATTTTCCAACTTCCCTTAAATCAACATGGTACACGTCACTACACGTGCGTAGAAGGGAAAAGAAAAGGCAGCTAACCTACCAACCAATCCTATACCCAACATACCATTTGCACCCATACCTAAAATAACTATACGTGGCCCCACATACCCCATTTCTAATGGTGTCACACATTACACCATGATCAAACAACTACACCAATCTCCCTCAAAATGTCCTTATACGATCTCATCCAAACCTCGAATCTCATCGTCAAGCTCTCACGGAGGTTCTTCAATCTATTGAGGTTTTACCCAATGACCCTACACCCATAGCCTCCATCATCACACCCCATCATGTAGCCTCTCTCACCAAATTACCACCTTCATCCTCACCTCACCTTATTCACCAAGTAGCCTCCCTTAGCTTCTTAGAGGAAGGGATCATGCCATACGGAATGATGACCTGGACCCACCCTCTTCATCTCTATCCACATTGATGACATATGGGTATGCCATGTGATGATTGATGGAGGCACTAACATGAACATCATTTCATCCCATGTATTTTCTCAAATGCGCATACCGACAATTGCATGCACAAACATCTGGTCATGTTGCGTGCGTTTAATGACGCTATCACCTCCACACTAGGCACTATCATCCCGCACATTCACGTGGGCCCCGCACTATTTTAGAATTGTTTTATGTTTTAAAGGGGGAATTCCAATATAAATCATTACTTGGTAGACCACGGATCCATGTCATGGGTTGAGTTCATTCCACTTTGCATCATTATGTAAAGTTTGAACATGAGGGACACACTTATACCATTCCAGCTAACCCATCACCTTTCAAAACATGCAACATGCTTTACCGACCCAATGATGTGCTCATACTGTCAATCCATCTACCTCTGTAACCACTACCGCTTCACCTACACCTCCTACCTACCAAGACAGTCATTGCTTTCACCACACATACCTCCTCTATTACTACCGCTACTATAACTTCCATGGCTGACCTGTTAGCTGCCCAATCCGTTAACTCCACCTCCGCATCAACCTCGGACACATAATCCATAACAGCTACCTACATACCAACCACTGATCCCTTGGAAGGTGTTTTTCAACACCTCACTCTGGGGGAGTACCGCCTATATAGTGTCAACACATTCCTTACTCCACACGAGTATGGAATCCTTCAACAACACCCTCGCTATGATCACCATATAGGAGAATGACTCCTTTATGGTCCTCCTCATCTTCGTGATAGTCTCACCTATGGGGGACTTGATACTACCACCTACACACCTGAACCACCATCACAACCCCACCCATTTTCCATTGACTTCCAATCACTTACCAATCGCTGTTTCGCCCACACCTTCCTACACCATTGTGTGTGGAAGGGTTTTGGTTTTGGATTTTATGAGAAAAGGCTGCCATACCGTTATTCCTTGTACCACCCACAAACATAATGATTGTAGTGGTATCGGCTTCACCAAACCTCCTACCAAACATGCCCGCATTGAACTCATTGCGGACCCTAGCCCTTCTCCACCTTCATCACCACCCTCACCAAGAGAGTCGATGGATCCTGAATCTATCCCTCCTACTTTTTTTTTTCATAAACACCATTTCCTTGAGGCCTTTGGCTTATCAATGTGAAGGTGAGGCCCCTTCCACTCTCCCATTCCTATATCCTGAGATGATCGATGATAACACACATATCATTAATGTCATTCAATGTTAGGATGATGAATCCATACTCACCTACCTTTGTGTAGAAGACTCATATATATTATCGGTCATTACCTTTTGAGACACAAACCATGTTGAATGAATCGACTATCGAGATCAACATTCATACTCAGGATGACCTGCACATCCTAAAGATTAGACAATCTTTAGATGCTGTTGAACAGGAAGCCATCACTTCTTTTCTTTGAGATCATAACCATGCTTTTGCTTGGTCTTACGTCAGACATGCGGTATTGAACCCACCATAGTGGTCCACAATATCGTAACTATTCCCGATGCCAAACCTATCAAACAAAAGCTAAGGAAAATGCACCCTTGCATTTCTCTTCTTGTCAAAGAAGAACTTCAGTGCCTTCTTTCCGTTTCCTTCATCTTACCCATTGATTATCCTCATTGGATTTCTAACATTGTCCCTATTACTAAAGCAACAAGGGGACTCCGCATTTGCATGGACTTCCGTGACCTCAACCTAGCCTGCCCAAAAGATGACTTTCCCTTGCCCGGTATTGATCAACTGGTTGACCTCACCACTGGTCATGAGATGCTCTCACTCATGGATGGTTTCTCAGGTTATAACCAAATTTTTCTTGCCTCGAATATCAGCACAAGACCACATTCATTACCCCTTGGGGAACCTTTTGCTATCGAGTCATGCCTTTTGGCCTTAAAAATGTTGGTGCTACATATCATCGTGTGCTATGACTTACATCTTCCATGATATCATGCATCGCATATTGGAAGATTACGTGGATGATCTCTTAGCCAAATCTAAACGTCACTCCGAGCACCTCGCCATCCTCAAAACCATCTTTGACCACCTCATTAAATATTATGTCGCCTTCAACCTAAAAAGTGCATCTTCACGGTTCTCTCGGGTAAACTCCGAGATTTATTGTTTCCTCCGTGGTATAGAAGTTGAACTTGCCAAAGTCAAGGCCATTCTAGAAATGCCTCCGCCCACTAACCTTAAACAACTCCATAGCCTACAACATAAATTTTATTCCATTCGACGTTTCATTTCAAAATTATCTTATCGAGTGTCAACCATTTCATCATCTCGCTTAGGAAGGATGTCTCCTTTAAATGGAATGATAAGCTGTCACAAATATTTCGAGGCCCTAAAACAATAACTTCTCCAACCACCCATACTCATTCCACCTAAAGACGATCAACCTTTTTACCTATACATATCATTACCGATCATTCCTTGGGGCCATGCTCACTCATCACGATGAAAACACAGGAGTGGGTGGTTTACATAAGCCATACTCTTTTGGGATATGAAACCTGATACAACCATCCAAAAAATATTTTCTTAGCCTTAGTTTTCATTGCCACCAAACTCCACCATTACCTACTACACCACAAAACCTATGTTGTGACCAACACCGGTCTTTTACACTTCATGTATGCCAAACCTTATCAAAATCAGCGTGTTGCGTGATGGCTTATGCTTTTAGCTGATCTTGACCTTGAACTTATTCACCAAAAGTCCATTAAGGGCCAAGCTATCACCAACCAACTAGTTGATGCACCTATTTTCGGGACCAACCCTCTAATTTTGACTTTCCCGATGAATCCATTGCTACCCTTTCCCTAGACAAACCCCCTTACCAAATGACATTGTTCTTCGACGGTTCCAAGTGTCAGTGTGGGGGTGGGGTTGGTGTTATCCTCATTCCTCTAGATGGAGAACCCATGCCCTTGTCTTTCAAACTAGACTTTGAATGCATTGACAATATTTCCGAGTACGAAGCACTCATACTAGGTCTCCAGGCCACCTATGCCCTAGATGTCAAATCAATCCACATCTTTGGTGATTCACAATTGGTCATAAACTAAGTCAATGGTATGTACCAATGTTGTAACGAGATACTTCAAAAGTATAAACATCATGTAGACATACTTTTGACCACCTTTGATCGTTACACTCTTCAAACCATCCCATGTTCAACCAAAAATTTGAGATACCATGGCCTGCTTAGCTTCCCAAATACCCGCTTCCCCTACCGATTCCAAAATATTCATCACCGTACAATACCTCTATTTACCTTTTTATATACCTCACGATGTTTACTCAATCGGAAATGACACCCCTAACCCGATTGACCTCTCGCATAAACAATACTCCAACTACCTTTCCCTCTCCATCTTACCTCTTGATCTCACTTGTAATAAACAACGCACCTTTCTTAGAAAGGTATCCCATTTCGTTATCCTAGGGGGACTCCTCTATAAGTGCAGATTTGATGGTATTCTCATACAATACCTCACAAGTTCTGAAATTCCTTATACCATTAAGGAGGTTCATGATGGCATATGTGGAGGTCACTTTAGTGGCCTTGCTATTGCTAAACATATTATTCACCTCGACTATTATTTGGCTAACCCTTAACCATGATTGTTGTGACTATGTCAAACACACTTGTGTGAAATATCAACAACATTTCAACCTTCATCATACACCCAGTCATGCCTTACAGTTGCTTGTGACCTTTGGTCCCTCTGTCAATGGGGTTTGAATATTGTCGGAGAAATAAATCCTCATTCTTCCCAACGTCATCAATGGATCATAACTTCTACCGAATACTACACAAAATGGGTGGAAGCCATACCACTCATCTTGCTGAGAAAATATGTGAGTTCATTAACCATCACATCATTTGCCACTTTGGTGTCCCTCATCACCTCATCACTGACAATGGAAAACAATTCAAAAACAAAACACTGCAAAAACTTTGCGACACCTTTAACATTCACTTAGTTTCTCATCACCTTATTACCCACAAACCAATGGCCAAGCTGAATCCACTAACAAAACCCTCAACAAAATTCTCATGAAAGTGGTTGACGATACTGGGAAGGATTGGCATACACACATTCCTTTTGCCCTATGGGCATACCGCACTAGTATTCACACTTCCACTACGACCACACCTTTTCTCTGGTCTACGGTACAAAGGTTGTTCTACCTCTCAAAGTCTAGATCCCCTCACTCTACATTTCTCTCCATGACATGCTTACTGATGATGACTTTCATTAAGACCACTTAGCACAACTAGATTTATTAGATGAATGTCATCTTAACACTTTGGATCACCTTCAAGTTTATCAACAACGTATCAAACATGCTTATGAAAAATGTGTTCATGAATGCACCTTCCAAGTTGGTGACCTTATCTTGAAAGAAAATCAACACGTAACCAAAGTAGAAAAAAGTAAACGGGGAAAATTCACTCCTAATTGGCTTGGACCATACATCGTAACTCATACCTATGGATCGGGTGCCTATCGTTTGTCCTCGCTTGAGGGTAAACCCGAACCTAAGCCCCTTAATGCATTACATCTTTGACCATTCTATTGTTGACTCATTGTCCTACCTCACCCTTTGTCTCTTTACAAGCTCATCCCTTGAGCACTATCCACTCCATACACCTCCCTAATGATTAAACAAGAATCATGTGAGTACCCATCACTTGTTATCTTCTCTTGAATATGTGTACCATGGCACTACACATAGCATGATTCTCATGGATACTTTTCATCTACCTTTAGATGAGATCCCATGGTCATTCCACCTTACCTTTTGAACAAGAGTCCTATCCTTCACCTTGGTCTTTTCCATGATTTCAAAGACCTCTAATGGGACCAAACTCCTTGAGTCAAACTTATAATAAAAAAAGATGACTCCCTCAAAAGGACATCTTCCTCTCAACCAAATTGCTACTATAAATAGACTGCTCCCTCAAAGGATAGCTATGTGAAGCTTAAAAAAATAAGAAGAGAAAAACCGAAGCTTCCCGTATCGATCAGCTTCACAAAGACCTCAAGGAGTACCATATTATTTATCCCATATAGACCTCCCGCATCAATCAATCTATAAAAAATAACACATTTTAGTCATGGACTTGCCCATTGTGACCTCGGACCTCTTTCCTAAAAGACTTGTCACTCAAAACATATACAATTAACTACCTTTCACCCACCTTACCATTTCCACTCTCATTTCCTAAATTGCCTCAAGGGACATCTTGGAATTTCAAAATTTGGTGATCCTGTGACTACTTTCACCGTAGAATAGTTAATCGTGCAATGCCTTTCAGGTCTTGTGTTCACCACCCCCTTCAAGGTATGATCTACTCAGTATGATCCTACCCAATCAGGTGGCTTTATTGCCCCCTCTTATCTTTTAACCATCTTTGTTTACATTTTGATTACCTTATATAGGACTTGGTCCTCGACACTTACCTTTGGGGTAATCCTCCCCTTTCACCATAATCACCTTCACCTGTAACATTTTACCTATAATCTACCCACACCTATTAAACCTAAACCCACTACATGCCCACAAACCTACCAACTCATTCTCATATTCTTCCCTAGCTCATGGGAGAACTACATTGGCTTGAGGTCCCTTTTCGCCGGGACTATGTGGGCAACAATTGAAGGGCATGGGGCCCTTGGAGGTTAGCTCGACCATTCTCTACCCTAAAAATTCATCAACCATGCCTAACTCACCATTTACCTCACATTTTACTTAGTTCCCCTTTTCTAACAAAATTAGAAATTAAGCCACATACATAATGAGTTGCTTCCCATTTTATACATTTATTACACCTACCATCTCTCTATCATCATTATGCATAGATTATAAAACATTTCACATATGACCCATAATATCATTCATTACAAACCATAATGAATCATGCCTAAACTAGCCTGACTCATCCATGCCTAAACCAACATAACTCATCCATGCCTAAACCAACCTAACTCATCCATTCCTAAACCAACCTAACTCAACCATGCCTATAACCTAACTCGATTCATGCCTACACTAACTTGACTCAATCCATGCCTAAACCAACCTAACTCAACCATGCTTATAACCTAACTCGATTAATGCCTAAACTAACTTGACTCAATCCATGCCTAAACCAACCTAACTCGATCCATGCCTATAACCTAACTTTCGATTCATGCCTAAACTAACTTGACTCAATCCATGCCTAAATCAACTGACTCAATCCATGCCTAAACCAACCTAACTCGATCCATGCCTATAATCTAACTCGATTCATGCCTAAACTAACTTGACTCAATCCATGCCTAAACCAACCTCGACTCGATCCATGCCTATAATTTGACTTGATCCATGCCTAAACTAACCTAAATCCATCATGCTTAACTCACCTAATTTCCATCCATATTAAATAACAAATCCATATCTCATCTAACACAAACCATAAAACCAATATCTCATAAACATATTAACACATCACCAAATACCATGAATCTCATTGTATAAATCAATCAATGTGTATCTCAAAATACATGCCTATCTCATCATGGCCATCATCTCAAAAATGACGACATGCAGGATGATATACAATACAAAATGTCATCGGCACGCAGGCCAGTCTCATATATACATAAGAATGAATGAATCAATACAAAAATCTTTGGCACATAGGTCGATATATGCTCACAATATACAACAAAATCACTTGTAAATCCTCACTGTCTTGACACAGAGACCGGTATGTGATAAAAAATACAACTATCTTCGGCATGCAAGTTGGCATATATATAAAAAATAATCACTACCATACATCAAAACTCAGGGTGGTCGCATATCGGACATCTCTTTATCACCTATACCCTTGGCTTCCTATGTCCCTCGCTGGCACATCACCTAGCTCAGTCGTCATGCCTTTGGTGGCCTCTCCTTGATTAGGCCTCAGAGCTCGCTACCCTCTTGTGCTCTCCACACTATGTGTGCGGGATCTTGTCCTTTCACTGGATGCCTGTTGTGCCTGTACTCTCCATATGAGAGGAAGTCTATCCCGACTACCATGAGCTGGTATTGATAGTATCATGCCTCACCTAGGGCATCCTGTAGCCAAGATATAGGCATGGTATGAGGTGGTCCCATAGGTCTCGGCCCCTGTACCTGCCCTGTGCCAGCCTGTGAGCTGGGACCAACTCCCTGCGCCTGTGGTGGTGCCCCCTACCCTAATGCCTATGGTGATGCCCCCTATCCCTGTGCCTGTATTTGGGCTGCTGGACCCCAATACGTGTGCAGGTTGGCCAAATGGCCCTATAATCCTACCACATGAGCCTGTAAGGCTACCACCTAACCATCTCTATCTCCATCTAGTCCATCTCCTCCACCCTCTCCCTCCTCCATCTGAGCCTGCAGACTGGCCACTTGTACTCGTAGCTCTGCTACCTCTACCTCGACCCCTCCGGTATATATCGTAGTATACCTATATGCATGATCGGCGTTGCTACTTGCCCTTGTTGGGTGTCTCTCTGCACTTTCACGGTCACTAAATATGGCTTCCTGGTTTAGGTGGTATGGATCATAAATGAGCCGCCCACCATTGCACTATACCTATCTATGCATCCGACATCATCAATCTATTTGATCCACTGGAAACTCGACTGTCCTGTAACTGGCACCCATCTCTTATATCCCAACCACACACATCTCGGTGGGAATACATCTACTTAGGGCATCCTTATAGGTCAAACACAAAATATGTGCTTGTAGGCCCAACAGTGCAATATAAATGTACAACACAGGCTAAACCTGCATAGCTGCCCATACGCCCACAATTCTCTATATAGTTGCACCAAAAATGCTGGTGCCCAGGAAAACTATGTCTCATGCACCATCATATCGTGGAGCACCCCCATCAGTGAGTGGGGAAAGCATCCACCCTCTTCATCAGGAAGTGCATAGCAACACACTACCTCCATCAATAAAACTACTAGCCTCATCTCATCCAGACGGGCTAGGTACATCTCGCCATAACTTAGAATGGCACTATGGAAGCTCAACTCTACCACCCCCTCACCAAATATGGTCCCGATCAGCTCCTCTGAGGCCTTGGAGGAGATAGAGTACACTTGGGCCCCCAATATGGGTAACCTTAGAATTTGGAACACGTCCTCTAGGGTGATGGTCATCTCACCCGTCGGAAGGTGGAACATGTTGGTCGCAGAGTCCCATCTATTGATGAGCACGACCATCAAACTAGGTTACCTTTGAACAACATGTTGGTAGCACCGAATACCACTCAAGCCCACTACCTCTATGTGTTGTAGCTCCAACAGGCTTGCTAGGCCGTGCAATGTCATCAATAATGGTGAAACCCTATCTTGCATGTGTAACTCCGATTGACCCTGCATCCAATCTAAAGCACAACATTAATCTACCTTTACCATGACTATATTCATCACTTATCATTACCTACCACCCTATTTTAACTTACCCATCCCTACCACCTAACCTACATCATTTTTTGGACCATTTTTCCTAAAATCCTGACCGGTGTCGGTTCATCCTAACTGACTCTGGTCACCCTTAAACCGGCATCGATCACTGTCGGTGACCAATACTAGTTCAACTAAAGCCCGACCATGGTTACCATGTAATCGGCATTGATCACTGTTAGGTGATGATCCTAGTTCTACGACCAATGCCTTTGGCCAAGCTTGACCGACGCCGGTCACTATCGCGCAAAAATCCATGACTTCCCAAACCCCCTTTTTTGTAAACCCTCCCACCTATCCCTTTTACCCCACCTACACTGACCTACACTACCCCAAAACCCCTACCCACCCCACCTATCAAATTTCCTACCCCTCCCCCTCTTTTTTTTTGCCCATTTTCCCCCATACCCGATTTAACTTTTTTCTCGCCACAAAATACACAAACCCACCCAAATCCAAAAATAAACAACTCTTACACCATTTACTCTAGCTAATTAACATTAAAGAGTTAGGTGCTTACCTCATCATCTTTGCTACCGTCTCGGTGGCACATCGACCGCTATGTTGGTCATTTGCCCGATCCCTCTCCCACCTCTGTCATCACCGAATATCTACCTACACACTCCAACCAATCGAATCCCTCGCTAAGATCTCATGGACCTGCTACTCACCCACCCAACCACCATCAACTCACACTTTCTTGACTCACTTTGTCCCATTTCCTCTGGATAATTTTCTCACTTTTCACTCTTTCTTGTCCTTTCTTCACTTCACAAATAACAAATGAATAATACAAATGTGAATTTTTTGTTTTTATACCAAACCCGACCTAACCGACGTCAGTTCCCTTAGACTGGCATCGGTCGTGTGACCTACCTAACCATTGTCAGTAGACCTATACCGTAGTCATTTTTCCATGACCGACATCAGTCACCCTAACCTACACATTGCCCTTACTTTGCCCTTTTACCCCACCCTCTCTACCTTGCTCTTTACCCCATACCTTTACCCAACCCATTAGCTTACCTTTCCTAACTTCGTCACTTCCTACCTCCATTTGTCCTTCTTTGGGGACTCATTATTTTACCCTTAACTCGGCCTTACTCGTACCATGACCTAGATATTTGGACTTGTACCGTCACTAGTGACCTTTGACCTCATGTGTTTGCTATACCTTGCAGCACTATTACCTGTGTTGATTGACCTAATGACCTTACCTAGCCTATTGTCGTGACCGTTTATCCTGACCCTACCTTTGGTGTACCAGAACATACCTAAACGTTCCTACACCTAACCTATGTTGTGCTTCCTGACCTTATCCTATACCTTGGATACCGGATTCACTTCAACCTTGTTTGGATAAACCTATTGACCTTAGACAATGTAGAGTTTTCCTGCTCTTCAACCCGGTAGTGTGCTACAGTTTATACATGTGCATGCATTTGATTGCTGCTACCTTTGACCCTGACCCATTACCTAGATCACCCAAGTAGACCTTTCACCCCTTTTTCCCTGTCCCATTTTCCTTTTCTTCACATTTACCTTTTATCAAACCACTCACCGCTTTAACTGTTTCCTTGGCAGTTCTAGTTCGAGGGGATCACCTTCACCCTCACATGAGGCAACCACATCTTATTTTTGTTAGCATTGATTCCCAATACAAGCTACATGACAAAAAGGGGAAAAATGTAGAAACTAAAATTAGGTCACACTCCCCTTTCGTCCTTCGACATATAGGCACCCTTTATTACATTTACCTAGCCACGATACCCTTCACCACACTAATATTAATTAAATTAAATTAATGCATTATCTTCACTATAATTATTATTTAAATATCTTATTTAAATAATATCTACACATATAGTTCACTTAGACACTTCACCAAGCTAACTCAACCTAAGACCTATTCTTAGCAAGTTCCCATAACTAACTAAGACTTACCCAAACCCTAAAAATCAATGCCTACATTCCCTCTAACCACATTCCCGCATGCTCACAAGAGGCTCCGAGTCTAATATGTGGGATAATGACATAAGATCCAAGAAAATTAGGAGGATCTCCCTAAGTTTAGTAAACCTAGGAAATCCCACCTTGATCGACATCGGTTACCCCTAACCGTCATCGGTTAAGATGGACCGTTGTCGTTACCCCTTTTAACCCAAAACAACCTTATTCTCAAGGTTGGAACTTAGAACTTGGAAAAACATTTGGGAGAAAGTTGACAAGCAAGAACACATCTCAGAGAGATAACACATCTTCAGAGAGCTAATTCTAGTGAAAACTCACATCCAAGGAAGGAGATTGAGCATCTTCTCCTGCACAACCATCCCAGCCATGATCTGATCTATCCAAGCAAAGAGGAGTGTGCATGCAGCCCATGCAGAAGATTTTCTTTAGTTGGTGATCATTTCCAGCCTTCAAACCCATCATCATCATGTCCATCCTTCACACATAGACTTTTACGACGGAATCCATGTAAGTACAACCTCATACTTTCCTGGTTATTTCATTTCATCATTATTTTATCACCCATTGCTTATCTTGCTCCATATTGACCTTCTCCAACATTTTCACCTCCATAGACCCATTAAAACCTCAAAAGCCCACTCTAGTCACCCAATACCTTGTCCGACCAACCAAAATCCTTCGTGTAATAAAAAAGGAGACCAAAACCCTATTCAGTGACATTTCCAGATCTCATGGAATCGGCACCGATTATACTTATACTTAACTACAATCAGTCACCCGTGCGGTCTCGTGTTTTCCCAGCACAGACCCTAACAGAGACATACCCACCTAATTTTACCTCACCCTCATTCACATGTGACCTACCTAAGACCTTTATCAGAGCTGTAGAACCTAGAACCAATCATTTGACCTTTGGATTCTATTCTAGCTTAGCTTGTTAGATTAGATTTATTTTCTTATTGTGTTTTAAGTGAGATACCTAAATCATTTCAAAATAACAATAAGATTTACTTTGTTTACAACATTAATTTGTTTAAAACAGTGGACTGATAGTCATCTAGGGAGTATCATACTTCTCGAATCTAGCTTATGCTAGGCAGTTCACTGCCCATATTGTTTAATTCCTTTTGGTGGTCTTGTTTTCATTACAGGTAGTTCCTCCTAGCCAAAAGGAAGCTCTCACGATCAGTTGTGGATCTGGAAGTCATACACACATAATAACCCATCAACTAACATTTGAACAGGTATTCCTCCTATGCCCATTACCCTATCTGTTTCATCAACAATTCAAAGAAACAATCTAAGAAAAAGGTGAAACAACATGTAAGGACCAAACAAGCTTGGGAGTAGCTGTGGAATACTTAAATTCAGTTACATGAAGGATTAGTAAGGTTGTGTCACTTCATCAAACCTATGCATTCTCTTATAAAACTCTAATAAGGCCTGATTAGGACTGTATAGTATCTATAAGTAGGATTTCACCCAAACTAACCCTAACTACAATTTCAACATGTTTTGTAGTCCCATAATGGGCTCTTGGATTAGTAGGTGGTGTGGTATCAGCTATGTGCATGGTGGAGTTATCATCCCAATTCTGTAGGATAGGATTACAAGCCTATAGAAATTCTTATGAGGGGTCTTGGGCCTAGTGGCCAATATTTATTTTTAAGCTTTGTCATTCATTAGTTTAGGTAATTTTGTGTGTATGTTTGATGTGTGGAGTGTGTATATTGTACTACAAGTGTCGTTTTTCCTTCAAGTAAGTAAGCATGAAGTATATGTTGTAAGACTAAGCGTTGAGCTAATTAGAGAAGGTTGATTAACATAGAAGTCAATTTAGTATATCAAAGGAGAGTACACTAAGCATCAAGAGAGTCGGGTATATTGATACACCACATTTCCTCAACATCATACTATCCCCAATAACAAAAAGAGGATGAAGAAATGAAATCCTTGATTAGAAATTTATCCAACAAGGTCATATCCTTAGAGAAGGATCAGGCGTAATCCTTTAGAAATAATTCTAATAAAGGATTTTACCAAAGCCTTCAACCTTTTAGAAATCAATATCTAAATAAGAGATATTAGAAAAATCAACAAAATGAGAGATGAAATGCTAAGTGTTGAGCTAATTAGAGAAGGTTGATTAACATAGAAGTCAATTTAGTATATCAAAGGAGAGTACACTCAAGCATCAAGAGAGTTAGGTATATTGATACACCACATTTCCTCAACATCATACTATCCCCAATAACAAAAGGAGGATGAAGAAATGAAATCCTTGATTAGAAATTTATCCAATAAGGTCATATCCTTAGAGAAGGATTAGGCGTAATCCTTTAGAAAAAATTCTAATCAAGGATTTAACCAAAGCCTTCAACCCTTTAGAAATCAATATCTAAATCAGGGATATTGGAAAAATCAACAAAATGAGAGATGAAATGCTAATGGACACCTTCCTTTTCAGATAGTTTCTCCTACACAACCCCTTCCAGCACCTGACGCAAGAAGAACACAAGTTTCAGTTAGAATAACATGGTCTAAGAGACAAAATGGTGCTTTCTTTACCAATTTTCCTCACATTCATTCTAACTACACAAATTCCTTGCGCGCACGAGCCTTAACGATTCATATTATTTCAATTTATGAACCCTCCACTAGCTTGCATGAACCAGAAAATGAAGAAGTGCCAGAAGTTGTTCTTGAGACCAAACTTATGTTATTTGGGACTAATGACTTCTACGTAATATAATAAGCTATGGAAAACTCAAACAGGACTATGCACATAGGTCACCAAAAACACAAGGTATAAGAAGAGAATGTTGGAAGCCACAATGCAACCCTTGCCTCCTGTCAACCAGACCGATCCTCAATTACAAAAGGATAGTGATATTCATACCAATAGTTCTTGTGCACATAATCTTGCATGTGAGGTTTTGTGCAACAATCCAGAAGAAGTGGTGCACGTTCCTCCTTTGCTAGATCAAGCCTCTACGCAACTCAATGTTCCCCTTCCAACAATAGATAAATCAATAAAAGAAACTACTACATAAGTTTCATTATTGGGAGAGCTTTGAGCTTGGAAGAAATAACTTGGATAAGTTTGGGAAAGTTATAGAAGGATCAAGTGAAGGATTAGAAATAGTTTCAATGCGGGGTCTTAAGCCTTCTTTGATAATGCATTGGTGATTGTATTGCTTGTATTTTTGTGAAATGAAATGGTGTTTTGGCTTGATATGCTTATTTTTGTCTTGTTGTTTTAGTCCTCTTTTTGGATATTTTTATTTTTTCATTTTTGTTTATGATTTGAGCGTAGAAGAAAATAGGATGGGTGTTTGAGGGGAGATTAAAAGGTTGTATTGATGGAGGGTAAAGGAAACTATGGATATTGCTTATGAATATGGTTTTATTATGTTGATTTTGTTTGGAGGGAGATGGGGTAGTTGGAATTAGGCCTTTGGTGGAGTGAAAAGGGGTGGTTATTGGAGGTATAAGGTGTAGTGGAGGAATAAGTGTTATCACCGAATCATAGCACCCTTCTGTTTATACAAGCACATATATTTGAACTCACAGTGTGATTGGATAACATGGGTACTATCTCCAAGTTGTGGGACTTGTTACTTGAGATAGACCTCCAGAGAAAGCTAGTTCTTGCTCCTAAACTACCTGCCACAATCTACTCTAATGCAGGGGAAACTAACTATTCTAATCTAAATTTTCAAGGGACCAGGGAGAGAGAATGCATAAAATGAAATCCTACACTAAAGCGGTGATACACCAGAAAAGGAGGGGGTGAGAGTAGTCTTCAAATGCGTGAGATACAGAAGCAAGGTGCACACTAGAAGGGGTGATGACAGTTCTCCACAATCTAGAAAAATGCATTCACAAAAATATCTCAAACATACACAATGATAATGGATCCCTGCAAGAGCATAATAATAGACACAATATTCTTGTAATCAAGGTTGAAGGGGCAAGAAGAATGCAAAAAACACAGTAGGGGAAGATGCATCCACAAACTTATATTTTATTGCTTCCTGATATACACAGTTCAATCGATTACAAGATAAGGGCCTAGATCACCATGCAAGGAGTCCAAAACAAGGGCCTGCAACACATTGGCTTCACAAAGCAATCTTGGTAGAGCTTTGCTACAAAACTACCTCCTCTTACAATGATCCCAACACTCCAATTTATAGAAAAGATGAGAAGAGAGAGAGGGAAAAAATGAAAATCCCGAAATCTATCCTTCAACCACTTGTAAGAGGCATTAAATGGAGTAAAATGATTATATATTACTTTCAAAAGGCTCCCCATACTGTCCCATGTGCTGCAGTAGAGAAAGAATGATGACCATGCCTCTTAATTGCACTCCCAACTACCAAATAAAACATTGTTATGAACCTGGCCACGTTTTATAAAAATATCCATCGATCTCTCACCAAATCTAGAATTTCTTGATTTTTGTGTGTCGGGCTTGGAGCCATGATTCCAACGGTACCAATTTTGTGTGATTTTGTTGAGAAATGCAAAAGTTATGGCCTTCGAGTGCGCAGCAGCTATTTTGGGTGCAGCGGGCGTTTTGTCATTTGATGGGAATGAGCATTAACTGACTAGAGCCGAATATGTTTCTTTTATTTAAATATATCTACCCTCATTAAAAATAATAAATATGTTTTTGTGGCATAGAGGACATCGTGCTCATTCCAGAAAGTCCAATTTTGTGAAAATCGGAGCTCGGAGTCAAAAGTTATGGCCGTTTGAAGTTCACGGGTCAAACGTTGACTTTTCTTCTTTGCCTTGCCTTGGTACGCCGGATTTTCGCGTCCCGCACATACTTTTGTCCCAACTGTCCCGGATGAAAATCTCCTTCGGCCAATTCGGGCTTCCTTGTTCCTTTTGCGGCCTTTTCACCTTTTTGCGTCCCACGCGTCCCACGTGTACCTTTGTCCCATTGTCCCGGATGAAATTCTCCGCTTCGGCCGATTCATCTTTCGCGTCCCCACACGCCTCGCACGTAATTTTGTCCCAACTATCCGCCGAATGCCAGGACAAATATCTCTGAACACTGTTATCCAAAATTCACCCCCAGGGTAATTTTGATAACATGCATTAAATTCTCAAGTCCCAGGCAAATAGATTGATTCAGGGCAAAAATCATGTTTCTAGGGTCCCCTCAGATTTTTTCTAACTCCCTTGTCCAAGAAGAAAAGAGCAAGTTCTGAGAAAAGGTGAAAAAGTTACAGAAAACAAGCTTGGGCCAGGAAAAATCATGAAAAATGGCTAAGTCCTAGTCCTCGCAATAGTCGGGACATGAGGGACATCTAGGCGCGAATCGGCCAAAAGGCCGCAAGCAGTCTGCAGAGCAAAGGGACATCTAAGCCGTGAGGACGCGGGATGCGGAAAGGCGAACCGGCCGAAGGTCAGAGGAAAATCGACTAAGCTGCTAAACCAAATAGTGCAGGACATACGGGGCCACGAGGACGCGAAGGATGCGAAGCGCACGGATCGGTGAAAAGAGAACTTCAGTTCGGGACATCTGGGACAGAGGGACGTGGAAGATGCGGATAGCCGAAGGAGCCGAGAGCCAATCACATTATGCCACATGTCATCATTAGAAAAGGGACAAGGAAGCCCATTTTGGGTGGATCGGAGGAATTTGTCCCAAGTAGTTTGGGACAGCCGGGCCGTGAGGACGTGAGGGATGTGAAAAGTGGCTAGACCCGGAGACCAATCAAATCACGACACGTGTCACAAGGGGGAAACGTCCAAAAGTTCAAAGGGAGAGGTTTCAAGCGTTGGCCTGAGCCAATAGGAATTGGACACGTGTCTAATGGAGTAGGGAAGCGAGGAGCTCGGGAAGGAGTTAGAGAATTTGGCCAAGTTTCGGCCAAAAAGCTAAAAAAAGCAAAGTCTCGCCCGCGCCCTTGTCCTCCAATCAATGCATGCCACGTGTCCCAGTGGCGGGGGATGCGCGGGGAAAAGTGAAATTTTTCCAAAATCACAAAAAGGTCAAAAATTTCAAGGAAAACCCGTGGGTGAGCAGAGGAGAGATAATTACGCATCAATCAGCGCTTGACCATGTGTCATCCAGGTGGCGAGCGCGAGAAAAAAATTCAAAACACATTTTCACCTGTTTTGTGCCCTAAATCTTCAGATCTCCATATCTTTTGATCCAGAGCTCGGATTTGCACGTTCTTTATATCAACGGAAAGCTTATGAAATTCTCTACATGATTTTGGGGTTAATCTTGAATTTTGGTGTAGTCTAGAGAGAGAAAGTTAAGAAACAGCTCTGACACGTGTTCATGGCCAGAAGTGACATTTCAGCGACCAAATTTAATGCAGAATGGGTCGCATTCTCCTGTAATTCGGTCAAAATTGATAGGGTATGGGTTTGTAAGGTATCCCATGCCATTTTAATGCATCTGTAGTTGAGGAGGAATGGGCTCTCACGTTTTTGTACGTTTTTGTCTCCTGGGCTCGACCCATGCAATGTAAAAGCCAGTTTTGGCTCATTTTCAAAAGGGGAACATTTTTTTGGACATAGCAAACTTCTTCTTTCACCTCCAGCAAGTGATTTTTGAAGAATTAGACCTCTCAAAGACTGTAATAGTTTTTACCTCTCTGAGGTTGTAATGCAATGATTTTGACACTGGAAATGATAATGCAAGCTTTGTGAATGAGTTTTCAGTCCTTTGTTTGTATTGTTTGCTTCATTTCAGATCCTAAATTATATCTTATCAGTCTGTGTATGTTTTATGTTGCAATCTCTGGTTTGTGTCTATTTGCATGACAGAAATGTTTCACCACTCCTTTTGGTGCATCACCACCTTTAGTTAGTTTCAATTTTTGCATTTCTATCCCTGTCTCCTTGCAGTTTAGAGTAGGATTAGGATCTGAACCTCTGTAGTTGTGCAAGCATTAGATCTAATCAGAGGAGTTTGAGGAACCAACCTCTAATCTGGAGATTCCTCTCTCAGTTTCACAAGTCCCACACTTGGAGAGAGGTTTCCATGTTGTGCAATCACACTGGATGCTAGAGTGATCAACCTAGAAGCACGATTGCATCCGGGGTGTTGTGAGCTGCTGCAACGCGTTTTGGCACGCCGGTGGGACACTAGAGGTCTCATTTTTATGCAGCAAGGTTGATGTGCATCTGCTGCAATTTTCTTGCTTAAAAAGAGCTATTATTTGCATATTGGTGACTCGAGGGAAGAATCAGATTGGTTTCAAGTGCGGGCACGAAAACTCATGAGAAGAATCACCACAAGGTCAAGAGTTGGAGAAGAAGAAGTGTTGTTTGAATACCGCAATTATCTCAAGAAGAAGGAAAAGAGGAAGAAGGATTCAAAGGTCTCCATCTCCACCAAACAGAACTCTCTCAACTCCTCCACCTGGTAGGCCTTTCATTCAGTCAACAAGGGTTTTAAGACCAATCAGAATGGCTCAAAACAATCCCTACATCAACTTCACAGGCAGCAGCCCACTTGCCCTCAATGCACAACATCCAGTTCCTATTGCAGCCTTGAAGAACATTCCCTACTTCACTGGAGAAAATCAGACTACTCCAGGTGATCATGTTAAAGATATTGCTAACCTTTGTGCAATCCATGAAATCAATGAGATGCAAGTGGCTGTCAAGATTCTTTGGCATCTTCATTGAGGGAAAGCATTTGCAATGGTTTAGGAGCCTTGGAGCTGGTTCTATCACAAATTGGAATCATTTGTGTATTGCACTTCACGAGCAATTTGGAGAGAGGGAGACAACTTGTCTCTTTTGGAGCGGTGACAACCATCGAGAGCTCCCGATGAGCGGTGACCGATTTCAACTTCAGATTTCAAAAGACTTGGGAGAGAATTCCGGTGGCGATCGAGGCCCAATAGCAGAAGGTGCTTTTCTCTACTATCTCAAAGCTTTAAATTCTGATATTTCTATGTTAATTCAGTCCATGGGAGGCATAACTATCCCTATGGCTTATAGCATTGCCATTAGGGCTGAAAATTGTTTGATCCAAGCTGGCAAACTTGCCCCTAGACCTCCCATGCCATTGTTTCCAAGTTTAGAGAATCCAAACACCAATCAAGCACCTAATTTGGCTCCTTCTCCCACTCCTAGAAATCAGAGTTCAAATGAAGCTTCCACTTCATCTCCAAGTGCCCTAAATGAGCTTCAAGAAGTCATGAAGCAATTGCAAAACCTAGGCAATGAGCTGGTTACTCTCAAGAGGTA
This sequence comes from Taxus wallichiana var. yunnanensis, assembly GCA_018340775.1. Taxonomy (NCBI): domain Eukaryota; kingdom Viridiplantae; phylum Streptophyta; class Pinopsida; order Cupressales; family Taxaceae; genus Taxus; species Taxus wallichiana. The sequence continues at coordinate 18,110,657 of CM031239.1, read as the reverse complement.
GCAAACCCAAGGTTTCAAACCTTCTTATCAACCCCAGCCTCAGCCTAATAGGCAGCCATACCAACCACAAAGGCCTCCTAATCCAATTGTAAATATGAATCAAACAAGGCCTCCTGCCAATAGACCATTTCAGCCATATAATCCAAATGCCATATCTACCTCTAAGGCATTGGTGCCAACACAAAACAACATTGCTCAGGAGTATGATTGGTGTTTTCCATGCAATGAGCCTCATAACCAATCCATGTGCTTCAATGGTGCTTTGAATCAAGCACTAATGGTGACAACTACTGGTGTGGAGGGTGAGGGAAGTCAAGGAAATAGTCAACAACAAGAAACATTCCAACAACAATCAGCCCCAAATGACACCACATTGGTGAATTGGCAAGCAGAAGATTTCTGTGGCATGAATCAAGCAGTTTCTCAAGGTGTTGCAGCCAACACAAGGTCAAAAAGGAGGAATTTGGGTGAAGAACAACCATTAGCCCCAACCAATCCACAACCTTCCACGGCTCCACAAATGGTTGGCAAGCAAAGTCCAGTTTCAAATGCACAAGGGCAGCCAAGAACAGCCCCTAGGCCAACTCAAATACCAGTTGTTGCTGCCCACATGCAAGGAGTGAATGTGCAAACCAAGGGACACAAAGAGATCCTTCATCACCATTCAGTATCATTGATCAGATGAAGAAGACAAACGTCAATATATCAATGTGGGAATCCCTATCTATCCCAGGCCAAAGAGATCTGCTGCAAGCTGCCATGAAGGACTGGCCAACTTCGAATCAGCAAGTTCAGATGCAAGACAAAGTGCTTACAAATGCTGCCCAGCCTGAGGGAAATCATGGAGGACAACAAGGTAAAATGTTGAAGCCCCCTCCTTTCTATGTTTCATTGATCATTGGAAATCAGCTAGTGCACAATTGCATGATTGATTCTGGAGCAAGTAGTTCTGTCATGCCCAAACAAATAGCTGATCAGCTAGGGCTCTAGTATGAAACAATATCCAAAGGGGTAGTGCAGCTAGATGGGACAGCAGTAGCAATAGTTGGAGTGATTAGAAATTTGAGTCTTACCTTGCATGCATGTCCAAATGTTGTTGTTTTACAAGATGTATCAGTCATAGACCTTCCACCACTCTTTGCCCTTTGCTTGTCAAGGGACTTCACAGCCAAGATTGGGGGATATTTGTCTGCTGATTGGTCACACATGCTGTTCAGAACAAGGTATGGAACTAAGGCTACAATCAGGTCAGAACCTATTGCAAACTTTCACATTGAGCCTTACACTCCAAGTCAGATTAATGCCAATTGCTCAACATTTGATCAAGAAGATCACCCAAGCACTGATGAAGCTGACACTAAGGTTGGAAGCATCCCGGATCTAACTCTTGATGAATGGGCAAGCAAGATACATGCATTTGATCCTTATCAAGAAGTGGAAGAATCTGAGCTAGGAGTTTATTGCATACATGAAGAAAATCAGCCTATTCCTAGCATCACCAAGCCAAACCACAAAGATGACAATGAGGTATGGCAATTGTTTTTGATGGATCAAGGAGTAGACAAGGTGCAGGAGGTGGAGCTATGCTTGTTTCACCTCAAGGTAGTAAAGTACTATTCAGCCTTTTAGATTTCAGTTTGCATGCTCAATAACACTCTGGTGAATATGAAGCCTTGGTCAGGATGCATTGGGCAAAAAGAGGAATAAAGAACTTACAAGTATTTGGTGATAGTGAGCTGATTGTAAACCAAGTCAAAGGAAAAAATGCTGCCAAAAATGATCTGTTGAAGAACTACAAAAATCGGGTATGGGATCTTATTGAAGATTTTGAAGCTTTTAGCATCAATTCCATCCCAAGAAAAAAGAATGAAGCCAGCTGACAGGCTAGCAGCAATTGGGGCTGCATTTGATGTTGTAGAAAGTATCAAAAGTGAGAAATCTCAGCCTCATATCAAATTGGTTGTGAGACCAGCTGTTCCGGATAACAATACAAGTTGGCAAGTCTTTGAGAATGATCAACAAATTGTTAATTTCCTCCAAGAAGAAGCTGAGTTCTCCGCTAGGAATCAAGACAAGCTGCAGCAACAGTATGGTGACCAAGTGGTGCAGCTGAGAACTAACAAATTACCAAAAGGCCTCATAACCTTGGAGTCAATCTTCAACCCGAATGATCAGTTCCGGAAGGAGAAAGTGAACATTCAAGTGAAGGGTGAAGATTTGAGCCTATTTTAGTGGAAGAAGGCAAAACATTGCAAGATTGGCAAAGTAAGTACCTCACAAGAGAAATCTGATTTTGTTTAGCTTTGTCAAGAGTTCCCAGATGTCTTTGCTTGGACTTACAAAGATCTAAGAGGTTTGACCCAAAGTTGGCACAACATACTATTGAGTGGATTTGGAATCCAAGCTGTCGGGAAAAACAAAGGCTAGTCAATCCCCATATTGAACCTCTCATGAGAAAAGAGTTAAGCAAGCTTGTTGAGGCCAGTATCATCTTCCCCATCAAACACTTGAGTTGGGTTGCAAACTTGGTGCCAGTAAGAAAGAGAAATGGAGAAATAAGATTGTGTGTGGACTTTCGCGATCTAAATAGAGCATCACTCAAAGATCATTACCCACTCCCTTCCATGGAGCAAATATTGCAAGTTGTAGCTGGTTCAGAAAGGTTCTCATTGCTTGATGGCTACTCAGGCTATAATCAGATTATGGTGAAGGAAGAAGATCAATTCAAGGCGGCCTTCACTACAAAATGGGGCACATATGCTTACAAGAAGATGCCATTTGGGTACATGAATGCGGAGCAACATTCAACGAGCTATGGATATGGCATTCAAAGGCTTGATCAACAAGATAGTCTTTGGTATACCTAGATGATATCACTTTGTCTTCTCAAAGAATGTAGTGAGACCATCTCTTTCACCTCGAGGCAAGTGTTTCGAGAGGTGTAGAAGGTTGGAGTGTCTTTGAATCCTAAGAAGTGCATCTTTCTTGCACATGAAGGAAAGCTCCTTGGCCATATTGTCTCAAGGAAGGATTAGCAATTGATCGAGAGAGGGTTGAAGCCATAAGAGCACTACCATTGCCAAGCCAAGAAAGCCCTTCAGAGTTTCTTGGGAAGGATAAACTTTGTTCGGAGGTTTGTCCCAGATTTTGCAGCCCTTGTCAAGCCCATCACCAAAATGTTAAAGAAAAGCATGGCTTTCAAGTGGACAGCAGAAGGCAAGGAGAGTTTTGAAGCAATCAAAGAAGCCATCTCCCAAGCACCAACTCTCATCAACCCAGACTTCTCCAAGGATTTCATCCTCTATGCATTTGGAGGTAATGACACTATCTCTGCCATTTTGGTACAACAGAACAAAGATAATGATGAGCAGCCAATTGCCTTCTTCAGCCAGAGCCTAGATGACTATGAGGTAAGATACTCTTTTATTGAGAAGCATGTGCTGGCAGTAATCAGAAGCTTGAAGAAATTCAAGCATTTAGTTTCAAACAACAAGGTCCAGTTGTTGGTCTCACATGCTGGGGTTAAGGACTTCCTCCTCAACAAGGATTTGAATGAGAAAAGGGCAGGTTGGATCACCCGTGTCATGGAGTATGACATTGAGATCAAGATCACCAAGTTGGTAAGAGGGAAAGGATTGTGTGAGCAGCTGGTTTTGGGAAGTAAAAAAGAAGTATGCAATGAAGAAGAGGTTGTTTTGATAGTCCAGGACAGCCATGAGCCAAGTGGCAATCAAGAAGAAGACAATGCTGCCCCCACTCCTTGCTGGACCCAAGGTATTATGCACTTCCTAGGCACAGGCCTATGCCCTCTAGAGATGAACAAGACCCAAAGGAGACACTTTCAGATTGCAGGCTGTCCCGTATGCCATTGTTGATGGAGTTTTGTTCAAGAAAGATGTAAATGGAGTGTTGTTGAGATGCATTAGCACAAATCAGATTCAAAGGGTGTTGGAAGAGTTCCATGGTGGACCAGCTGGTGGCCATTTTGCACCAAGAGTGACAGCTCTAAAAATCATGAAGGCTGGTTATTATTGGCCTAAGATCTTGATGATTGCTATGCATGGATCAAGAGGTGTAAGAATTGTGCATTCTTCACGGGGAAAAGAGAGACTTGCTGCCCTTCCATTACATCCAATCTCGAGTTGACCAGCCATTCATGCAATGGGGTTTGGACTTCATTGGAGTCATTAATCCCAATTCAAGCCAAGGACACAAATGGATTTTGATGACCCACGGACTACTTCACCAAATGGACAGAAGTAGTAGCACTCAAAGAGGCAAATGAGTCTAGCATCTTAGACTTTTATGAGGGGATAACAACCAGATTTGGTGTACTTGCTACAATAATCTCTGATAATGCATTGGCATTCATTGGATCTAAGGTAGTGAGTGGGCTGTCAAGAAGCGGTATTTACCTAAGCACTTCATCAAACTATTACCCTCGAGGTAATGGCGGAGGCCGAGTCTACAAACAAGAACTTGTTGAGGATCATTAGGAGGACTCTTGACGAGAATCAGAGGTCTTGGCATACCAAACTAAAATCAGCCTTATGGGCTGATAGGATAACTCCCAAAAGATCCACAGGTAACTCTCCATTCAGGCTTGTCTATGGAAGAGAGGAAATCTTGCCCATGTCACTTGAGTTGCCAACATTGGAACTCATGAAGCAGCTGGAGTTGCTTGAATTTGAGCCCATGGAGGTGAGGTATGCAGAGTTGATGGAGCTGCAAGAGATTAGAAATCAGGCATCCCAAGCAATGGAAAAGGATCAAGCTTTGATCAAGAAGACCTTTGATAAGAAGGCCAAGGATAGATCTTTTCAAGTTGGAGATCTAGTGTTGAAATGGGATGTGGATAGAGCAAAACCGGGAAGGCATTCAAAATTTGATGCCATTTGGAGTGGCCCATACATGGTCACAAAGTGCAAGAACAACAATGCTTTCCAATTGGCCTCATTGGATGGTGAAGAATTGCAAGATTCAGTCAATGGAATCTATCTCAAGCGTTGCTTCTAGAGGGAAGTTCACTACCTTGTAAATATTAGATTAGATTTTCATTCCTCCAAGTGCTTGTGCACATTGTTTTGTTGTAGGTTAGTTTTGTTTTCCCTAAGTGCTTTGGCATAGCTTGCTGTCCATGGAGATGTTTTGCAGTCCTTGCTTTCATCAGGTGATATTCCATCTTCCTCCTTACACATTCTGAGTCAGTTGGGGTTCTAAACTGAATATTTGATGACTCCATGCCCAATGGACTACTTCAGGAAACTGGTATCTTCTACCTAGCAGGCAGGTAACCCATTGAGTCACCAAATTGTTATCCAAAATTCACCCCAGGGTAATTTTGATAACATGCATTAAATTCTCAAGTCCCAGGAAAATAGATTGATTCAGGGAAAAAATCATGTTTCTAGGGTCCCCTCAGATTTTTTCTAACTCCCCTGTCCAAGAAGAAAAGAGAAAGTTCTGAGAAAAGGTGAAAAAGTTTGAAGAAAACAAGCTTGGGCAAGAAAAATCATGAAAAATGGCTAAGTCCTAGTCCTCACATAGCAGTCGGGACATGAGGGACATCGGGCGCATGAATTGGCCAAAAGGCGCGGGCGAGTCTGCAAAGAAAAGGGACATCGGGCCGTGAGGGACGCGCGGGGCGCGAAAGGCGAACCGGCCGAAGGTCAGAGGAAAATTGACTAAGCTGCTAAACCAAGTGTGATTGGGACATCGGGCGCGTGAGGGATGAAGGGACACAAACCGCCGGATGGCCGAAGCAGAGAACTTTCGATTCGGGACATTTGGGATAGAGGGACGTGGAAGACACGGATAGCGCAGAAGGAGCGAGAGCCAATCACATTACGCCATGTGTCATCGGTAGAAAAGGGACAAGGAAGCCCATTTCGGGTGGATCGGAGGAATTTTTCCCAAGAAGTTTGGGGACAGAGCCACGAGGACGTGAGGACGCGAGGGCGAAAAGTGGCGGAGACCCGGAGACCAATCAAATCACGACACGTGTCACAGGGGGAAACGTCCAAAAGTTCAAAGGGCGAGGTTTCAAGCATTGGCCCGAGCCAATAGGAATTGGACACGTGTCCAATGGAGTAGGGAAGCATGGAGCTCGGGAGGAGTTAGAAAATTTGGCCAAGTTTCGGCCAAAAAGCTAAAAAGCAAAGGTCTGCCCCATGCCCCTGTCCTCCAATCAATGCATGCCACGTGTCCCAAGTGGCGGGGGCGCGGGGAAAAGTGAAAATTTTCCAAAATCACAAAAAGGTCAAAATTTCAAGGAAAACCCACGGGTAAGTGAGAGGAGAGAGAATTACGCATCCAATCAGCACTTGCCACGTGTCATCCAGGTGGCAGAGCGCGGGAAAAATTTCAAAACACATTTTCCTGTTTTGTGCCCTAAATCTTCAGATCTCCATATCTTTTGATCCAGAGCTCAGATTTGCATGTTCTTTATATCAACGGAAAGCTTATGAAATTCTCTACATGATTCTAGGGTTAATCTTGAATTTTGGTGTAGTTGAGAGAGAAAGTTAAGAAACAGCTCTGACACGTGTTCATGGCCAGAAGTGACATTTCAGCGACCAAATTTAACGTAGAATGGGTCGCATTCTCCTGCAATTCGGTCAAAATTGATAGGGTATGGGTTTGTAAGGTATCCCATGCCATTTTAATGCATCTGCAGTCGAGGAGGAATGGGCTCTCATGTTTTTGTACGTTTCTGTCTCCTGGGCTCGACCCATGCAATGTAAAAGCGATTTTGGCTCATTTTCAAAAGGGGAACATTTTTTGGGCATAGCAAACTTCTTCTTTCACCTCCAGCAAGTGATTGTTTGAAGAATCAGACCTCTCCAAAGACTGTAATAGTTTTTACCTCTCTGAGGTTGTAATGCAGTGATTTTGACACTGGAAATGATAATGCAAGCTTTGTGAATGAGTTTCAGTCCTTTGTTTGTATTGTTTGCTTCATTTCAGATCCTAAATTATATCTTATCAGCCTGTGTATGTTTTATGCTGCAATCTCTAGTTTGTGTCTATTTGCATGACAAAAATGTTTCACCACTCCTTTTGGTGCATCACCACCTTTAGTTAGTTTCAATTTTTGCATTTCTATCCCTGTCTCCTTGCAGTTTAGAGTAGGATTAGGATCTGAACCTCTGTAGTTGTGCAAGCATTAGATCTAAGTGCAACCTTAGTTTTTGCATTTTTTCCATTTTTTCAACTTGTTGGGATTTCTTCTTGGATGGGAGAGTTAGAAAAAAACTCGGGGACCCCAAAAACATGATTTTGGGCCTCGAATCGATCTACTTGTTTGGGATGAATAATTTGATGCATGTTATCAAAAGTACCTTGAGGGGTGAATTTTGGATAACAATAAGGAGAGATGGTTTTGTGGTGGTTCATTTTAATTCCATTTCCCATGTGGAGAGAAAAGGATACCAACTTTCATCTCTCCCTCTCCCACTCAAATTTAATAAAGCCATTGTTTTGCTTGTTGTGTTTTGTTGCATTCTTGTTTGATTGTGATCTTTTGGGCCTATTAGATAAAGGTAATTTCATATTTTTCTCAAGGGGTTTTGGTGCTTATATGGTTTGTGTGTTGGTACTGGGGGCAAATTGGGAAGTTATCCCCTTGCCCATTGGAAATGGTTGGGCGATGCATGTTTTTGGATCCCCTTTTATGTGTTTAGACAACTAATTGAAGACTTATACAAGCAATGTTTTTAGACTTGGGAAGTCTTGTTATAGTTTGTAAAAGGAAAGGTTATTTTGGAAACCTTTTTATACATTTTTCAAAGTGGAAATGAGTGCATTCTAGTAATGTAAACCCATTTTATTAAATAATATAACGAATATTTTTGTAAGTTGATGTTGGAAAAATTGTGTAATTGATAATGGTTATTTAGAAGGAAATTGAAATGTTTATGGGGTTGTTAAATTCTTATCGTATCAATCTTACATTGGCATATCCCATCTAGTATGTGTGAATTTTCATGGTGAATTAGACTCATACTATGTGGGATACACATGGGTATGGCCATCCTTTCATGCAGAAATGTATGAAAGGGTGGTCATATGCATGATGCACCACTTTAGAAATTATTTTTATTATGTTTTATATAATAGAAAAATCATGACATTGTTGTTGTTGTATTCATTTTTCATATTGGATAATGGAAATAAAATTAGTTTTAATGAATGTAAATAAATTTATAATATGATAATCTTACATGCTTATTTAATTTCATTTTTAAGTGTGTAGTGATGATGTTTCATTCCTTGTTTAGGCTATGAAACTTCTAAGTATTTAAACAATTTCATCCTACTATGTTTTTCGTTGCTAATGTCATGCACCTATCAAAATTTATATTCTTGAAGAACACCAAAAATAATTAAATTAGACCCTTTGAACTTGTTTATTATAATGAGGATTTCATTCCAATTTTTATACAAACATGTAATTTTAGAATGTCCTTGACCTATTGAATTGATTGTAAAACCCTTCTCTCTCATTTTCCTTCTAGAGCATGGTCTAGATCTCCACATAATTAAAATTTTATTTTTAGAAATTGGAAATAAAACCTTAGAAAAGGAAATTTATTTGTGTTAAATAACTTATTTTGAGTTAGGCATATATATATATATATATATATATATATATATATATATATATATTGTAACCCAAAAAATAAAAATAAATTATATATATAAACATTGTATTGGTTATGGAGCTCGCCCCAACGCCATCCCTTGCTCCCGGTCGCCACGGTCCCTACTGACCATGCGACCACCCTTATGCCATTCTCCCATACCCATTTGCACCATATCCCTCCTTACCTCTCCTCTACAACCACCACATGTCCTCCCCTTACCGGACTTTACTACTTCCCATACCACCGACCGCACCCTAACCCACACCCCTACCTCACACAATGCGCAATCACTCCCACACCTCCTCCTCTACTCCAAGCGCCACCCACCCGCACACCAAAAACAAAGAAAAAAACAAAAATAACCTAAAACAATAAAATATATTACTTTTGGTATAGGTAAGTTAGTTTTAGGGTTAGATATATTATTATATATAAGTTAATGTTTATACTAGCAATCTTATGTGAAGTGTACTATGGGAACGCCGAAGGGGATGTAGTGAAGAATGAAAAAATAAGGAAGTGAAAAAGAGGGAAAGGATGAGTGGTGATCAAGAAGAGGTTCGATGGACAAACTGAGGGTTTCACGCAGAGAAAGAGTGATGAGTCAAATCTTGCAAAGACATAAGTGGGAGAAGAAAGCTAGGTGATACAACTAATAGCCTTTAAAAACAATCTTGGCATTTGCTAGTGGCCTTTCCAAATTCCAAAATTTGAGTCAAAAATTGTAGTGTAAGATTATTGTCTAGCCTAACAATGTAGTTGAAAAACAGTTCATATTCTATGTATAAATATGCTAATAAATATGACCAAAAACAATAAGGCTAGGTGATGCAAGAATTAGTCTTTAAAACAATTCTTGCATCTACTGATGACCTTTCCTAATCCAGGATTTGCTTCACAAAGCAGTCTGAAAGCACCGTCCACTCCAGCATTATAGTTGAAAAATAGTTCATATATCTATAAAAATATGTGAAATATTATCCCTATAAATAAAACCAACAACAATAAGGCTAGGTGATGCAAGAATTAATTTTTAAAAACAATTCTCACATCTGTTGATAACCTTTCCAGATCCAGAATTTGTTCCACAAATCGCAATCTCACGGCACTGTTGATGTACAGTGGAAACCTGACCAACATTATTTTCAATGTTGGAGCAGTCCTAAGAAAAAAGTAGGCTAGAGCCACATCGCTTTCACCTAAAGAAGTTGTAGTATTAATATGAAGTTTTTTCAGCTACATTAGTGGAAGGATAAGCGCTGGTCCCACTTCATTGGGGACCAGCTCTTGACCCTCCCCCTGCATGAAAATATAATATGTGGCTCATTAAACTGCATTTCTTCTTCTTCTTTGACAATCAAAGCTGAAGAAAATGACTAAAAGGGGTTGTGGTGTAACAGTAAAAGAGGTGAGAGCATGATCTATGTTCAAAACCCACAACTGTTTGGACCCATAATACGATAATGGGATTGCCACCAACATCAACCCCCATTTAAATTAACTTTATGAAAATACAAACATTAAAAAAGGAGGAGAAGAAATTAGAGTTACCGCAAAAAGGAGGTGCACATTAGGAGTTCTTCAATAGTAGGAAATTTGGTGAGGAGGTGTATACTATGGCTAGCAAAAGACCCCTTCCCCGAATATAGGAGTGAAAATTCCACAACCTCATCCCTGCTAAGTTAATTTTTCTCACCAACAACAACTGTGAATCTAAATTGAAGGCGTCTGCCTTGAAACGAGAAAATTTAATGCTGGTCGATCTGGGGCAGCTTCTTGTGATTGTAAGTGAAGTCAGTTGAAGATTTTCCAGGGAAAGAGATTTGAGGTTTTTTTATCATGGGTAAATAGTTTTGAAGGGACTATACCTTGTGTACAAAAAGGCTCAAAAGCCAGATACCAAAAGAGGAAAACCAACCCTAAAAATACAAAACACCCAACATCGGGGAAAACAGCCAAATAATACAATATAGTAACAAAACAGGATCAAGACAGATAGTGATCCGAATAAAAGCGAAGAGACAAAATACGAACAAGAGATAACCACCACTGGTCTTCCTAGCCAAAAAATAACACCAAAAATGCCAGTCAACAGCAACTTCACCGCCAGTAAACAACAACAGAGCTCCGCATCACTTGACAGCCCGGTCAATCTTGGCTTTAATCGTTTGGAGTGAGATGAAGAATGCAATGGCGGTGGCCTGGGAAGGGTCTTTCAAATCCGCCTGGGCAATTGCAAGATCTCTGTTCTCCTTGGAGCCCCAAATATCCTCGGTAATACCGCTGAGACTGCAAATACTACGCACATGCTGCTCGATAAAATTGTAGATGCTTTTAAGAGCTGAGAGGATACAATCATTACGCCCTTTTGCATTGCCAAGCCTGACATCCAGAGATAGAAGCTTCTTGAAAACTTCAGCAGTGATATCATCATCTTCATCATTTTGCGTTTCCTTTTTCCCTTAGTTTTATCCATATCCCTAATAACACTCTTTAGTTCCTGAATCTCCTTTTCCATCTTTCCAACTCTGACCAACAAGTCCTCATCTTTAGGCTCCTCCACCGGATTACTAATGTGCAGTAAATTCACAGCAAGCTCCAAGTCTTTATGACTTCTAAGAACCCTATGAGAAGTAGGGACCTTAGTTTTCATCTCTTTCCTTTTCCTTCTAGTGGTAGCAATGTCAAGTTTCCTATCGGGAAGGGGAGGGATGGAGGTAGGGGGAGGAGCAGAATTTGAGCGGGGGGCGGTGAGCAATGGCGGTGAATAAGAAGTATTAACCCTTGATGAAGGGGAACAACCCTAGTGTGGTTTTGCACTTCCAGAACAGATTTCTCCAGAGAAAAATATATTTGAGGTTAATAACACTATTGATTTTCAGATGTTTTAGCCCAATCTCGAGCCCATACAGACATGTCCAATCACAACTTGACATCTTCAATTTTTCCAAGTTGGTACATTGTTCTAGGAACCACTCAAATAACGCGTCCTTGTTAATAAAAACACAATGGAGATGACATGTCTTCAAGCATTTGAAGCTGCCAAAATCGATGGGCATCGAAATTTCCTTCCATATGAAATTTCTGAGGTACAAGTATTTGAGATGCTCACTGACACAACCAAACAGGGTGCTTGGAACATCAAAAATATCGATTTAATTTTTTTCACTATTTCTAATATCATCATCTCTGAAACCATGTGCCTACTAGCACATTTGATCCACTCATAAATATTTTCTCTGAGAACCACATATAAATCTCACCGAGAGAGATCTCTACTTTTTTCCCAGAATAAACATTTTCTACATTTTACCCAAAGGCTTTGATCAGAATTTTTGAAAGTGGACCCTGTTGCCATACTTTGAATTTGGTTTTAAATTTGCAATGCTTTCTTTGTATGCATCACACTGCTTCTAAAATATTGCAATTTGATTGAAGGAAATATTGTCAAGGAATGTTTTACAATGAATCTTTAGGTAGTCCTGAAATCAGTTAGCAGTCCACAAATCTCTGTTTCCATATGCCACCACTGTTTGGAGGGGTTAAGAACCAATTAGTGGAAAATATGATTTCTGCAATCTCTCTTTTACAGTGATTTGTACAACATTTTTCTACTACAAGACAGAGAGATTCCCCTAACCAATATTTAAAGATAAAACTAATAAAAGCTGTCATGTGGACCTTCAAAAATCAAGGATGGTTGTTCGTATGAACTCAAACCAAGTTGGGCATCAGATCAACAGTAATATGAGAAATTGAGTTGAAATTTGGCTTCTACTCTATTTGGGCTCTCTAATCCAATTTCATAAACAAGTCGGGTAGTTTAACCCAATCTTAGAAACAACTCAAATCAACTCTTCCCAAGAGTACAACCCACTATTGGTAAATGTCCCTATATTTTTTATAGTTCCCCATAATTCACCTCTTTATGGCTCCACTGAAACTCAAGAAATTCAAAGAAAATGATTATTTGTATCAATCAATGTATGAAAAATGTAGACCCAAAAGTATATCAATACAAAATTAACTTGAGAAGACTTGGAAGTGTGGTAATATATGCTTAATGGGATAGAGCTTTAGGATCATCCCACTTGAAAACAAAAAAACTTCAAAGAGTGAGGTAATTGTATCTATAAGATCATGTTTATGGTATTTTCCTTGATTGCTCACACACAATGTATAAACTAAAAAATTCCATAAGGTTGGTGAGAAAATTTGTCGGTGGAAAAACTTGTGGATTTCTTATTAGCGCTTTGAGAATCTAAGTCCCTCTACTTAACCGGTGTAACTATCGTATATGCATGCACGAGTAAAGTTAGATTTTACTTGGTGGCCTTATGGCCAAGGATCCAACAGGGCACTCTCGACCCTATGGAAAATCTATCAATTACTTTCTAGAGAGGACTTTGTTTGGAAGTGGGAAAGGGGAGTGAGAAAAGAGGTAGGAGAACTAATGTTGCATGTAGAAAATCAGATTCCTGCACACACTAGTTAGAAATTTCATCACATGCACTAAAATTAGGAAGAAACAATACTGCAAACAACAAGAAGACCAATTATAATTTAATGAACACAAAGTATAAGTGAACTCATTAGTAAAAAAAGTATCAAAACTCCTTCTTGTATTGATGCTCAAGAAGAAATTTTACATAGTATGAGAATGGAAGACATTGAGAATAGGGGAAAAATGGCTAACTCTTTTCACTCACAAGTGAGAAAAATCTCTCTCATGAACTTACAAGAATTCAACTAGCTAGAAGAATATCAGAATTATAACCTCTTGGAATGAAGAGCTCATTACAATTTATAGCAACCTGAATTGTCCTTTCACCTCCCTCACATGACTCTTTGTTTCCATATTCCACTCGTGACATTTTGTTTTCCATGAATTAAGTATTTCTCTTATAATTTTGAGAAAATACTTTTATAAATTTAAAATAGGTCACTTAAGTGAATAGGACGAAATACAATGATGATGCATAATGAAGAATTATAATGGGGAGAGAAAGAAGAGAGGGAAAGAGAGGAAGAGGGAAGGGATAGAGGGAAAAACACTCCTCATGATGAAATGATTTGAATGCCTTGATGTAGTCATGAAATTTGAGCAAAGATTTCTGCCACTGGTGATCTTCTACATTGATGAAGATTGCTCCCTTGAATAAATTTGAATCATTTTCCCAATCTAGTGATGACCGCAAACTCTATGATGCATGGACATCCTAGACCATAGAATGAGTGTTTAGAAACATTGTTCGATGCTTACCACTGCAAGCTTGATATGAACACATATAATTCCCATGATGACCCTCCTTGAAACTTGGTTGATGAACCCTTTGACTCATTGAAATCATTTTGAACAATTCAATTTGGATCACTCAGTTCCTTAAGTGATGAAGATGAATTCACATGATGTGCCTTACAATGCCTTACTTTTCTTCTATAAACCATTGCACTCAAGATGATGCTTCCAAGACCTCCGTGAAGTTCTCATTCCTCCTTTTAAACTCATGAAACCATCTCATTATCCAAAAGGGAGTCCAAAAAGTAGTAAGGTGAGTGAAAACAAAGTCATATGCAATTTTCCACTTTGAAATGAAAACTTTCTATTTTTAGAATATGAGCCTATGCTCTGCTATTCTAGGGCATATCACCTATCTTGCTCCAATTTCACCTTCTGAACCATCTACCATATTCCAACCTCCTCTGTTCCCAAGATATTTTTATTTTTAGTACATTTCTATTTTTAGCAGGTTGTTATTTGGGGACCTGTTATTTTGGGAAGAAGTTGTTTTCTGTCTTACTTTCCATTTTACCCCTTTTCTAATTGTCCGAGTGATCAAACTTGTAATTCAGTGGGACTCATCATTTATAGCATGCAAGGAAGTATAACATATGCTATTTTTAGTAAGTGGTGAAAATGACCTCTGTTGGTAACGGGATTTTTTTTTTTGGATTTGGATCTTCATCACGAACTCGTGCTCCAATTTTCATCATGATTCACTTTCTGAAAGCTCAGAAATGAAAAATGAAAATTTATGTCTAGTAAGAGCTTTGGGTATGGAGCTACCAGGGTAGAATACTGATAAAAATCAGTCCTTCATATCTCGAGAAACGGCAACTTCATCATGCAAAAACTAGTTTGAGAGAAACTAAATTTTTAGAGACCCTTTACTTTGAATTTCAGATGATTTTCCGCGATCTTTAGGAATATGAAAATTTCTTCGAAGAAGGAAGAATGTTGATAAAAACAAAACCCTCCATATCCCTAAAAAATAAGGACTTCATGGTGCAAAAATAGTTTACGTGAAACTATATTTTTAACGATCCTTCCCTCTAATTTTTGCACAATTTTGCCCACTAGAACCCTAAGAAGTGAAGAGGTAGCTTGCTTCCTTTTTCACAGATTTTCTTCATGTGATAGGGAAGAATTATGATAAAAACTCAGTACTCCATATCCCTAAAAATAGGGACTTCATGGCAGAAAAACTAGTTCACTTGAGACTATATTTTTAACGATCATCCCTCCTCCGATTTTCACGTGATTTCGCCTAATAGAACCCTGAGTAGTGGAGAGATAGCTCACTGATTTTTTCCACTACTATGTCATGGCAGCCATTAATATTGCTTGAAATTTGAATGTCTGGTTTTTTTCTCCATTCATAATGAAATCAATTCCATTGCGATAGGTTTTTGCTTCTTGTCTCATTGGTGAAATTTCTCTTCGATCCGGTTGCCGATTTGACAGAATTTGAGCTTTATTCTTTGTGGAGCCGGAAGTGGAATTTATTTGTTGTGAGAATTCCTTTATGTGAATGGGATGTTTGAATATGAGTTTTTAATGGCCTTCAAGAGAGAATAACTCAGCAACAAATGGTTTTTCAATCCGTGCACCGGTTTGCAAGATATGTTTGAATCTTCATTTCATGGTAATGGAGGTTTCGAAGAATTCCTTCACTCTTCTCTTTGATTCTTCATTCCTCTGGATATTTCGATCAATATATTCTTTGAAAATTATGCATATTCATGGAGTGGAATGTTTGGTTTCCATGGTAGAGTTGGTTCGGAAGAACAATGGTGGATTAAGGTGTTCTCTGCAACTTTCTTTTGACAATGGAGAAGTAGTTAGAAGCAGTAAGAAATAGCCAAGAGTTAGAAAATTTTCAAGTTTTGGAGTTGGAGTTAGGCAAATTTTCATGTCCCTAATGTCCCTTACCTAAAAGGGACATGAGGGACATCAATTTCCATGGTGAGAAATATGAAAAACACATGGCGGCGATCCGGCGATAGGGAGTGAGAGCTAGAAAATCAGCTTTAAAACACTAAGGGGCTGGAAGCGGGTCACATGGGTGACTGGAAGTTTCCACTAGAGTTCTGGGCACATTATTCAAGGTTTTATGTCCCTAACATGTGAGGGATATGAGGTACATCAATTTCCATAGCACTCATGGAGCTAACAGGTGTCAAAAATTTGACGCCAGGGAATTTGAGCTCTCAATAGCACCCGGGGCTGAATTGACGATCTCGAAGGTCGCATGAGGTTTTAGAGGTCATGTGAGGGATAGGAACATTTTTTGATGGTTTATGTCCCTAACCCTCAAGGACATTGAGGACACAAAATCTTGTCAGGCTCCTGGAGCTGGCACGTGTCCTCCCAAAATTTGGCTAACTCCCAAACTCACTCTAAGAGGACAACTTGAGACGATGATAACTTGAGCTCCCGATGGAATTTTTGGAAATTTTTTATATGATCCTAACTAGAAATATACTTTTGAATCAAATTTTGGGGGTATGATATCTTTATTCTTCCATTTGATCCCCTGAAAAGAGAAATTTTGATTTGGTACTCCACCCGTACATGAGAAATACCGCTTGCAGACCTAATACACCAAAGTGTCGGGAAACCTAATTTCACAATATTGTAGGGATTAGAATTATCTTTTCAAATATGTTTTGTTTTTCTCCTAACTCCATCCGGAGCTCCTAGAATCACCTTCTGAAGCTCAACGACTGTTTTGGCCCTGTGAACCCTAATTTTAGTGAAAGCGCCCCAACTTCTTTGAGACCTTCTAGAATCTTTCGAATCACTTTCATGATTTCCTAAGACCTTTGAATAACCTCCACGTCCATTTTTGATTTTATATTCCACTATGTGGGATTGTTTCACCCTAGGAAGGCCGGTGATAGCCCTTCCTAATAGTATCAGAGATAACATTTTTCAAGAACTCCTAAAATCACCTAGGGAGTTGATTTGAATTTCCTAAATCACCTAAGGGAATTAATTAACACTAATTGGGAGGTTACTAGAATGATTGGGAAGACCCGAGGCACCTCGAATGATAAACCTTGAAAATTTTGCTACGGGGTATCATTGTCATGCTTGGAAATTGTCAATTTCCTCGTTGCTCGTTGCAGCATTGCACGACAACACATCATTAAAAATTACAAATAAGATGAAAATGCAATTGTGACCCAAAGAAGTACAAAATCTTAATAACAGTCTTTATCGAAAATAGTTGAAAACAAACACCTATCAAATTTACAAACTTGTTATTGCTAGAAAGAGATAAGAAGAACCATAGACTAAACCGTAATAGTAGATATTGCCAACAATGTTGTTCAAGAGGAGTCAGATTAAATGTACAAACATTAATACAAGAAACAATATAGTCCAAATCTAAATAAAAATACCAAGACCAACTTTTTTATTTTCTATGTAACAAGCATACATGTGGGGTACTACACACACAGACTAAGTCTTTAAAAACAATTCTTGTATTTGCTAGTGGCCTTTCCAAATTCCAAATTTGAGTCAAAAATTGCAGTGTAAGAGTATTTTCCAGCCTAACAATATAGTTGAAAAACAGTGCATATTCTATGTATAAATATGCTACTAAATATGACCAAAAACAAATAAGGCTAGGTGATGCAAGAATTAGTCTTTAAAAACAATTCTTGCATCTGCTGATGACCTTTCCTAATCCAGGATTTGTTTCACAAAGCAGTCTGAAAGCACTGTCCACTCCAGCTTTATAGTTGAAAAATAGTTCAATCAATCTGATGCCATACACATACTGTACCTAACACTCAATGAGGATTAACTTAGACATGCATGTATGATGTGCGTGTTCCTGCGAGTGTTAAATCAAATGATTTAACAATTCCCTTACTACTTTTATACAAAAGTACTCACAACATGCAAAGCTGCATGTGAGTGTCTTGAACAATGACCAACATAGTTGTAAAATAGAAGAGATGAGAATAATGGCTTCAGCAACAAATCCTTGAATGAAAAACACCATGAAAACTCATTGATCAAAACCTCATGCAAATTATCAGCATTTGAGAATTCACAGGAAAACAATGTCTATACTATAAAGGATATCAGACAACCTAGATTAAAAACCCTACCTTGAGAGATCCAGATTCGTAGAGGAAGTACACATAAACATCAGAAAGTATACACACTACCCCAACACAAGAAATTGCACATACATTTTGTTTAAGACATATATTTCTAATTTCCAAAAAGTAGTGTTGTTGCAGTTGATGGAGTGCAAAAAAAAACAAAAATTCTTGGATCAACAGCACAAACATTCCTGCAAGTATGGAAAAAATCGGCACAATTCTCTTTTAAGGACATGTAAATTGATCGGAGACCTCCAAAACACCAAAGCCCCAAAATACAATGCTAACACACTGAAACCCTATACAAGTTACATTTTTTATAGAATGTATGCAAAGCAGGACAAAATGGTAATCATCTTGCGCAACTCTCCATGAATATTTAATTTTTTGAATGTCCTCCCATTCCAAAAGTTGTATCTTATTTTCCTCCATCTCATCGAAAATCTGCATTTGCTCTGCAATTCTTCCATTAAATTTAGTGCAGAGAGAAACTTATTAAAAAAATGCATGTTCAATTTAAAAATGACATTTAAAAAAAAATACATTGTAGAACTTGGTGGTAGCAGGGGGATTTAGAGCCAAATACTTGAGGAGAAAAGTAATAGTAATAACAATGGTATAATGGCCACCCATTACAAGTAGAAATTTGTTTTCTTGCACCTCCTCTTTCGTCAATTTATTTCCGACCTCTTCCGCACTGCAAAGTGAGCAAGAAAATACCTAGATCCTGATCATGTGAAGAGCATCAATTTTCCAGACCCTTTCTCCTCTGATTGACAATATTTTCAAATATATGGCAGATATGATTGTCATAAATTCTTCCTTTCTGATATGAAGTTCCTGGGAATCGTTTACCGTAAGTCATGGAAACGATGATACAATTCCATCTACTAAATCTCATCGTCCATGCTATGCCTGCACTTGATAGATTTGATATACGCTGTTCTCAACACTGCATGTGGGTAACCACCATGCAGAACAAAAGCATGAAAATATATGATACGCATGCCAAATTGTAAAGGTAAAACAGTTCACTCTGTCAGAGGATGAGATTGCCACCGTCTGATTTCAACGTATCCTTTAAACTCCAATCTTTTCCGTCCATGTTCTGACCAATGTTAGAATCAACAAGGTCCATTCCAACACGGAAACGCCTCCGACATAATTATATAATATAATACATATTATTATATAATATCGAATATAACATATACTAAAATGTCTACAATTTAATATATAGTATACCATATAATGTATAATAAAATGTTTTTAATTATATTCTTCATCCAAATCCAAAATCTCAAAGTCACCTTTGAATTTTTATCCCTCAATGGTGATAGTGGCATTCTTCAATACTCCAATGGGCATAGCCTTTGTTTTCTTTGCCATGTACAACACACTTAAAGATGGCTGTAATGGTGGCCTACCCATTCAACTCCAAGCATCAAGTGCTATGAAACTCAATTATGCACTGTATCAATCAAAATTTTACTTACCAACCATCCACCTATGATTGCATCTAAAGTAACCTCCTTGTCATATTCATGGTCTTGAGGTGGTAAGTTAGCATGTAAGATTTATCTATCCCTCTCTGTCCCTATGCACGAAAATTTCTCTAGTAACCATTCTCCTAATAAAGGGATGATGTTTTATTTTCTAAGCATTCTATAAACTTCCGTGAGGTCATCCACATCCTTATTAGGTACCTCAATCTGCTTCGGGCTCTCTATCACATGCTTTCTTTTAGGAATTATATCTCCCCTATAGTTCTCTAATCAATCCCATGGTTTCTTGGAAGACATCCATTTATTGTCCAACGTCCTGGATAATTGTTTGGTTATACATTGTCATCCCATCTAATGAGTGGCTTTGTTCTTCCTTGTTCACGTGTGCATGAGGCTTAAGCATGCATTGTGACCAATAATGGTTTGTAACCTACTACAACCATTGTCTTAGGATACCACTTGTACCTACTTAGAGTGCTCAACCTGTATCATCATTCCACCCATATCCTTCTTACTTTTACACATGTGTACATAAAAATATATGCAATATTATTCTTTTGCCCCTTTCCATAGTATATGCATGACTGATTCTTTATACAATCATGCCGATAATGGTCCTGAAACCCACATATATAGCACGTTCCTTAGGTAAACCCGCCTCCATGACCTCGTGGTCTCTACCACTATATCCTCAACGATATCCCCCATTATCATTATTGTTTACAACATTTTTCTATCCAAAATTATTATTATCACTCTCTTGTTCATGTCCTTTAGAGCTACTCTCTGTACTGCAGCTGGCGCAACCTCATCCGACAAGCTTAATGAATGTGGTCAATCAACTGGTAGTTAGTTGTATCATGGGTGTGCATGTCACAAATTTTGCAATACATTGACACCTTATGTGTGTGGCACGCTGCAAAAATGAGCAGTCTTGGATGTCATGGTTTTTGTGGCATATTTTACAAGTTGTGAGTAATGCGTGCACACTCCTGTACATACAACTATCCTTTGTGTGCCCCTCTACATCACAATATGTGCACCAAATTCCACTAAAGGTGTCTTGTGTTGAGTTAGAAAATAACTTCTCTAACTAGGTGTCCATGGATACAATCTAATTTTCAAGAAACGAGATTACTCTAGTATTTATGCTTCCAACTCCCTTTGCACATAATGTTACCTCCAAAGCCTTGTGTGGGTCATTAACGTTTTATGTGATAAAAACCTTTGAAATGGTGTTAATAATCCTCCTACAAACCATTGAGCATGCTGACTATGGTGGATGTCATATGAAAAATTATATAATAATGTTTTTATATATGTGTTATATTCCATGAAACTTTTGGACAAGCCTTACTTAATTTCCTTGAGCATGCTAATACTCTACTTCTCAAACTCGTAGTATGCATAACTTGTCTAAAAAAGGAATCATGTAGTGCATCATAGTCTAATGTCTTCTAATGTGAGTCATACTTCCGGTTGCATGACTATGCACATGCCCTTATAAAGTTTTCATAAAATGAACCGACTTTCTGTCTAAGTTTGTTATTCCTTTGGCCCTCCATAAAATTTTGCACTTGTGCATGTGCTCTATTGTGTCTTCTACACCTCGATACTTTGGTAAATGAAGTGACATCTTAAATAAGATATAAGGGGATAGTTATGGCAGTATATTACTTTCATGTTTTTGATTGCTTCCACTTGGGAAGGACCATATCCTAACCCTCAACCTCCACTAGGGCTTCCTCCACTCAGGGGAGGACTAGAGCCTCTCGAGCCTCCTATTACAACCTGAAGAATGTAAGAAGTTATACTTTGCATTCCTATAGGAGTGTTGAATTACACACCAACCATTTGTCTTGGTATCCCACCTATGGGATTACTTCCAATGGGTAGCGCACCAACATTTTCATATCTTTTGTACCTATTAGAATACTTCCAAACAAAGTTTGATGTCCGGAAATGGAATCTTATTGTACTTCCATATACGCTCCTTTAATTTATTTTTCCTCTTGAGATGATACTAACACGTATCTTTCGTATCTCAAACCCAACATGGTGATCCTCGATTTCATTCTTGTTCCCTATCACCTTTGTGATGTTCTATAAATAATTATGGATTATGAATACCATGTGCAAGGGTTAGGGTCCGGAGGTGGGTTAGATGTGCAGCAACGATTCTTATTATTTCATCATACTTGCTGTCATCATATGTCGAGGGGTCCTCATCACCGGGACTCCTTAATTTCTAAGGGACATGGTCCTGTGGTCCCTTGCCTTCGGAAGGTTTTCATCCTCACGCATCATTATATCTATGAATTATCTCTTATCTCTCTCTATCTTCCACTTAGACCAATGCCATCCTTCACAAGCCCTTTTACGCCCTTGTGCATGGTTGGGTTTTAGCCTACCATATGGATGTTCTCTAATCCAAGCTCAATCATTAAAATATTAATAGCCAATGAGAGTTCCCATAGATAAGATCCTCTCGGGTTCACATAGGAACTAAAATTATGCCTCCTCTAGACATGAATACATTGAGATTATGTACTCCAATTTGTAATTCCTAAAAATCACCCACCCACTAACGGTCTACTGCATGCATCCAAGGGTCATCTAGATGATTAAACACTTGGTACTTATCTTAGCTCTACACCGATCTCTATCCCAATCTGATCACTTTATCCTGAGAATATTCTACTAACCATTCATACAATTAACTGAGAAAGAAACTAAAAAGGGTCTCATACAAATCATCATACATGTTATCCTCTACCAATTTAAGTGAGTTGAAACCACTTCTAGTGTTGTATCTCTAAAAAAACTCGTCCTGGCTATCATGTACCTAATGCTCAATATTATCTAATGACAGATGGAACGAAATGTGCACATCACATCTTGTTGAATAGAATCAAAAGACGTCCCAAAAATGGAACCAAAATGTAGTCTTTGAAGTTAGTTTCCACTTAGCGGGCATCTTTGGCACATTACTCAAACCGATGTCTAAGTGCTCACCCAAATAACACACAACCTACTGAGTCCCTCTTTGTTTAGATCATACAATATGTATATTCAACACAAAACATTTTTGTAACATAGAGGAGTAGACATTGTCACGAAGTCATAATAAGACAACAATAATATGAGCTTTGATCATTCTTTCTTCAAGATATACAATCAATAATAAGATCTATATACCAATAAAACCTCGTTCATCTCTCTCGACCTTAGAAATCCATATCATATCAACCATTACAAAAAATGAAAATCATATCATCACACTCATACAATAGTCACCCATTCACAACTCGACTCTTACCCACCACCTATTATACATACATACATACATACATACATACATACATAGATACATACATATATATATATATGTGTGTGTGTGTGTGTATATATATATATATGTATATATATATATGTATATATACATATGTATATACATACATACATAGATACATACATACATATATATATATATATATATATATATATATATATATATATAGATATGTGTGTGTGTGTATATATATATATATATATATATATATATATATATATATATATATATATATATATATATATATGTATATATATATATATACATATATATGTATATACACACACACACACACACACACACACACACACACACACACACACACACACACACACACACACACACACAGAGCTAGCGGGAACTCATCCTTCACCACTTTACAATGCTTTAATCTATTAATAGATTCTTCTATACTTAGCCTGCATGTACCTTTAATTTGTGCTTTATTCTTCAACTATATGTTTTATCTCCATGCATTCTATTAATATATTACTTGGGTTTCATGCCATGCTATATTTAGTTTCATTTATCCACACGTACTCTTCCTTTATCTAGCTCCATGGATGTGCTTTATCCTTCTTTAGCATTGCTTTATCCATGGTTTTATCCATTTATAGCTCTTCCTTTCTTATCACACCAACACGTGATTTTCCTATTTTTATATGATCTTTTTGTTTTTGGCTATCTCGTTGTTACGACTATTCCGGCACACAACCTTTCGTGCATCCTCTTCTTCTTTCTTCTATGAGCATCCTCACGTATTGTCTTGTACTTGTAATATTTCTCCCTTTTATTTTTGCGCATGTAACTTCATACATGGCTTATACTTAGCCATTTTCCCAGTCTAATGGATATTATGTTTCGGAGTTAGGCATATATCCTAGCCATATGCATAAAATAAAAATAAAACAATTTACATAAATAGACCTTAAAGAAATAATAAGTAACGACGTGATATTACAACATATGTAGTAACTCTCTCATAGTCAAGGTTTGTGGAAAGAAATTTACAAAACTTTTCTTGAGCATGCTTCCAATATGTATTTTATCAAAAAGTAATGGAACATAATAAAAATTATGATCAAATCACTGAATATATAAAATGATCTCTTTTCCTTTATATTCATAACCTTTTTTGGCTTATACATGTAATACGTCAACATAAAAATGCAATCTTGTATTATCAACAAACATATGAATTGTGATCTACTTTCCTCAGTTTTTACCTTTTTCATTTGAATGTGTTTTAAAGTAGTAAACTAGTGAATGCTCTATTGAGCACATGTACATGCAATAGATAAAACTTCAAATAATGATGCATGTATTTGTAATAACTAATTATTCAAATAATAAGAACATGGATGAATCTAGAATTTGAGTGATGGAATATTTATTTGTTTGAAAGGTAAAACATTTATAGATGAAGTGTTACAAAAAGAGAAGATAATGATGAATCTTTTATGGTCGATGGCCTAGGTATACTCGCAAAAAAATAATACCAAATAAACCTTTCCTAGATTACCACTTGTTGTAATGTCGGTGTAGGATATTAGTTATTCCATTTATTTATTTATTCAAATTACTCCTACAAATTTAGATTTAGATTTCTTAGGTGTTCTTTAGTCTTTGGGAGTTAACTACCACCTTTATTAGCTAAGTGGAAATTACATTATGTTCTAGGATTGTTCTCTAGTAGTCTAATTATAGTTATCTCCATGATTATAGCTGGAAGTTATATCTTCTTCCTCCTATATAACACATTGGAAACTTATTTTCATTAATTTGAATACTTGTTATTGTATTATTATTATTTTGATTTCAATTTTTTCAACTACATGTGGATTTAATTTTCTACTAGAGATCCTAGTGGATACTCGATATGGTATCGAGATCATGCATTAGGAGAAAATGTGTTTCCATTTTTAGTTTAGTTGTAGTTTTAAATTCTCCGTTCATGCCCTATTCCTTGGTCATATGGTATGGTAACATGGGGTTTGAGATAAAGGGATTCCTATTAGTGGGTGTTTATACTCATCCCCCTATGATCTTATTTTAAAAAAATTAGCTCCTCCAAGTGATTTTTATTCATTTGAATTTATTTTGTGCAAATTGAATAAAATTTAATATAAAAAAATTCTTGTAACTTTTTATTGGCAACTTGTATTTGAGTGTCATTTTTTTTTGTAAAAGTGCATATTTTTAATGCTTGTTCCTTTGGCATAGTTTATTTTATAAAAAACACTAAAATTATAAAGTTCTAAGTCTTGGTGGTTATAAAAGCATAATTTGGGAGGGGGGTGTTAAAATTTGGATTTTCATTCCTTATGCATTTTGATCTCTTTGTTGCAAGAAAATAATAAATCTACAAATGGGTCCTAATTCAATTTTTTTTCTCACACCCTTCAACTATAATGAATGGAAGGATTCCATATCCCTTACCTTTTGAAATAAGAATATCTACATGAATAACTATGGGTTTGTGAACTGATCCAAAAAACCATTGTAGAGAAAGAGAAATGGTTTGACAAGTGTGATGAAGCCTACGATTTATTGTTCATTTATGTGTCATCATATTTTTCTATAATATAAATACTGCAAAAACACTCTAAGGAATTATGAACAACATTGGAAACACTCTTTGGGAAACAAGATGAAATGAGAGGGCATGAACTGGAAAATGAGATTATTAATCTAAGCCCCAACAAATCGACACACTTTAGGACTTCTTCAAAAGTTCAAATTTGTGAGAATGCAATTGAAAGAATGTGGAATTAAGTCATTGACAAAAAGGAATCACAAATTATTCTTTCCATCCTCACAAAACTTGGTCCTAGATACTCTTTTTTTCCTCTACCTTCCATGCAACCAAAAGAGCACTTGGAGCACAATGGAAAATGCCCTCCTTTGATGAGTTTTTTGTTGACTTGACTCAGGAACAAGATAAATTGATTCAAATGGGTGCACTAAATTCCACTAAACCACATTCTTTACTTGTGGGGATTTTTTCATGTAAAATTACTAGCCCAAAAATTCAAAATTTAAAGCATGATAACTAAGCCATAGTCAAAATCTTACTTCGACCCCAACGAATCCTTGTCCTAACCAACTTGTCTCCAATGGAACCATCATAATAACCATAAATAAGTTCCTAATGAAGTTATAAAGAATTCTTGAGTATGAAATAGAGTATGATAATGTCCATCATTTTATTTATTGAAGTTCGAGTTGAAGACTAGTCTTGGTAGAATCCTAAAAAGGTGAATTTTAATAATTTTGGAGCCTATGTGCACCCGGGAGAGTTATGAAAAGGTATTAAGTATAAGAAGTTGGTATTTTGAGCCTTGAAGGTATTATAATCAATTTAGGGAGTGTTAGGAAAGTTTTGGTCATCCAAGGATAGTTTTCTCAATAGTGGGTTTTCAAAGTGCAGGGAATGAGCACGCTTATGATGAAACTTAAATTCTCTAAATGATTCCAGGAGCTCTGCAAGGAGTTATAAGGAAAAAGTAAGAACCAAAAATATTTAATAATTTTATACATGGTGGGAACATTCATTTTGATATGAGGTATGAAGGTTTCTTGAGACATTCCAAATAATGTAGTTGACCCTCCTAGTTACGAACAAAAAGGTGCCACAATTTTGCGTTGAAGGAATATTAAAGTTCTCTAACCTCTTAAATTTATCTTATAATGTGTTTTATAGTTAAAATAATATAAAATTTGACCCCAAAACATCATCTTAAGCCTTTGGGGTGAAAGAAGTAAGTTTTCAAGATATTTTTGTTATCGAATGCAAAACAAACTTTCCTTTTATAGCTTAGGAGAAATGTTGACATCATTGTGTACCTATTTTCCACTTGGGGAAATGGGGTAAATGAGGGACACAAAATTTTTCCCACATCCTCCTCCCATAAGTGCACTTGTTGTCCCAAGCATCTTGTGTGTCCCGTTTATCCCTTAGGACAAGAGCGACATGAGGGACAAAGCGTGCACCCTCACAATGGGTGAAATTTTGTGTCCATTATGTCCCACATGTCCTCAAGGGGATAATAAAGTGTTACCCATGATCAAACCAAGACCCCAACCATCTATATGAACCCTCGTGCTCCGTAAGCTTGTTTCTCGACTTCTTTCTCTCATTCACACTTAATCCCATGATTCCACTTGCTTCACCTTGTCACCATGGGAATAATTTTGTGTTCACATTGTCCCTATTTTACATAGGGACAATATGGATAGTAAAATGTGTCCATACCCAATTTATAGCCCCGGACCTCTATACACCCTCTCCTTGCTCTGCAAGTGGTTTTCCCAGCCCCTCCATCTCATCCTCACTTGCTCCTTGCTGCCACTTATCTCCATCCTAATCCAAGATAAAATTTTGATCCCCATTTTTCATTTTTTCCCCATTTCACCATCCACACCATCTCTTAGCCATAGACAAACCTAGTATTAACTTGGATTCAAACCATAATTAGCAGGGTAATACAAAAGTGCAATAAAACACTTTGTTTTGGATACTTTATTATGCAAAGTTAGTAATTTTGGTTAATTTTATGCTTTCACACCTTCAAAATACATTAATGGTTTACATTCGATAGAATAAAATGAAAAATATCCTTCTTTGTTTCTTAAAGATCCGGCAGTGAAATCACCTAAAAATTAGAGCAAATGATTATAAAACATTCTAATTTCACATGCAAGCCATTTTTGCTCAATGAATTAACTTATTTTTAGGGATGTTGAGGACTATGTTTCCTCTCAAAATTATTCCCTCCTTGAGGAATTTTTCACTTTCTTGAAGATCTAGCCATCGAAAAACTCGAAAGTTAGATCAAAGGATCCTTAAAAATCTAGTTTTATTGAAACCATTTCTTGCACGATGGGGTTGATGATTTTTTTAGATATGGAGGGATGAATTTTTCTCATTATTATTTCCCTATGATGAAAAAATATTTTTACCACTTATCTAGATAAAGCAATCATCTGGAAATTAGAGTAGGGAATCTTGTAATAAAACCGAGAAATTCAAGAATGTTCTCATTGTAATCGATACCTAGAATGCACTTACTAAAAGTAGCACATGTTCATAGTAGGACATGTATAAGAATATTAATTTGTGAAAATAGGTGAATTATCAGCATCTGTGGTCCCCCAAATAGGAGAGAACCATTATGAAGTTAAAACAATGTAAAATTACTAAAAATAATAGTCTTAGATATGATTTGCTAAAAATAGTAAGTCACGGAGTTAAACTCAAAAATATATGAAAAATCCCATTTTTCTTATCTTGTTGATTTTTTCCATTTTCACAGTGTTGGGAAGTTATCTCATGGTCCAAACAAGGTCAAGAAATACTCCACAAGATCTTAAAGCATCATTCCAGAGATCTCTACACAACACAATTCGATGAAAGGAGCTAACTCATTCAAATTGTGACAGAAGAGAGTCATCCTAAAAAATTTCCATCATGAAGGAGACATCATCATCACTAATCCTCTCCCTAAATGTGAAGATCATCATATGAATCATATTATGACAAGAAATGGATCAAAGTGAGTCATTGTGGGTGTGAAAGACAGTCACTTGGGCAGTGGGAGAAACTAAGAACATTGTGGGGTATGAAAATGATTTGAAACATCAAGAGATTCATTCAAGTTCAAGTCAACAAGAGGATGATCATCATGAGAATGATGTGAGAATCTCATTATGAGTGAGGATGGAGGTCATCTCAAGCAATTCATACCTTGAGAAGTGTTTCTAAACACTTGATCCATGCTCAATAATGAGCTCACATCTTACAAGATAGAGGAAGTGGAATTTTTAGTATTTTAGTGCGGTGCAAAGGAAAAAATATGTAACTCATGCTAATTTACTCCTTAAAGTACCATTTAGGTATCAATATCTCTATTCATAAGAGAAATCCTATATCCATGAGGAGAAATCGAGCAGAAGAATGTCTGAAAACCATAGGGATGTTTCCACTCATGGTCAAGAAAGTGAGTGGTGAAGAGGTCATCATGTTCATAGGTGAAGTGTGAGACTCAAAGAGTGAGGTAGTGATCACCACATCCTGACTCCACCATTATGTTCAAATATTCTTCAAGGAACAAGCCAAGAAGAGCTAGTCCAAGGCATCCAAGACCATTATGTGTGAAGAATCGAGAAATCATCCATTCCCATGAGAAACATGTGAGCAGGAGGTGTATGAGTTGATCTCATTCAAGGAGAATTATAGAGCTAAGAAAGGTAAGAGGATGATCCTCATATGGAGCAAAATGTATGCAAAATGAGAAACCATCTCAATTCCACTTGATGTCATTCACTAGGCAATGTTCTTAAACACTCATTCAAACCTTGTGGTGTGATCATGTCTCAAAGAATAAAATGCATTGTCATCACCTCATTTCATTCCAATAGATGGCCACATGACAAGAGTTTCACTCAAGGTTAATCATTTCACATGCATGATGAAGACCCATCTTAGCATCATGGAGTTTTATCTTAGTCGCAGGAAGTGAATTGTGAAGGTAAAGAGAAATGAGAAAGTGATCACTAACTCAAGAGAAATGGTAAAGTGTTGAAATTTACCACTATTACATCAAGCAATAAAAGTTGAAATTCTTATATTTATCTTCTTATGTTCCTTTACTCTCTCTCTCTCACTCTCTCTCTCCACTTTCTAACTTTGTAAACATGGTAATCTTGCAAAACCAAGAAAGGTGTCAGCAACTTTGATAAATGGATGAATATAATTTTTGTCTATGATTTGTTAGTCTTATCATTTTTTTTATTATTGTGTTCTTCTAATTGAATGTGGACCTACTCTAGTTATTGTATGTGAACTTTGTAATCCTAATAACAATAATAACCCTATCTCTACTTATTTCCTTAACTCCTTTACCTTAACTCACTAGAAATTCCTCCCTTGTACTTTGTACAAGCACTTTGCCATAGGTCTATTGGAGTATTACTGTGTAAACCCCAGTCTAATAGCCACCTATACATTTCATGTATTTTACACTTAGTAAAGTGATCCTCCCCATATAAAAGAATGAGGGCTTAGCTCGTGATTTGTTAGTGAAACCAATAATTTGCATTGTGAAAAATTAGTTCACCAATAGGTACATGACATATAAAAGAATTCAAAAGATAAGAAACAAAAAAACCACCAAAGAAAAATCTAACACTTCCTCTTCCTTTATTAAGCTTAAAAAATAGAAGATTAAATTTGTGTATTGCACATGTAAACATGATGAAAGAATTTTTTGAAGAAGTAGATTGACCACCTCACAGGTCTTCTTGATAAGAAAAATATAGGTGTCCTTAATTATATCAAACCATATTAATTAACCCATGAGTCCTCCAAGGTAAATATAAATAGAAAAGGGAAAGAGAAAGAATTAGAAAAGGAGAAAAAGGGGAGATCTCTAGTTGCGGTTGTACTACTAAATCGTACATGCATTATTGAGTCTAATGCATCACATCATATGACATCTTTAGTCATGGAATTAAATTCCTTGGGTCCATGTGAAATTTACACTATATGATTGGGTGACGACACTTCTACAAAAGGTTTTAGTCGAGGGTCTATTGAAGTGAGTGGAGGAACATTCAATAATGTTCTAAGTATTTAATCACCGTCAACTAATCTCTTTTCACTCTATCAAATTACTCATCTTGGTCAGGGCATGTGAGTTGAGTTCAATCCAAATTTAGTGTATGTAAGAGAGTTACACATTGACACAATCATTGAAATGGGTGAAGTTGATCATCAAACTTAGCTATATTCATTCTCTCACTTTGTCCCTTATTCATATTCCTCACCGGATTCTCCTATACTTGATGAAAGTTTAGATCCTGAGAATATTTATGATGATGAGGAATTATCTTCTAGCACATATGACTATAGTAGTGATGGGGACCCACCTCCACCATCTCCTTGTCACCTTCCATATTTTGAGGATTTATTTCTTGATCCACTTACTTCTAGTCCACCACATATGTTTCAAGGAGTAGACACCTCGATCTGGGACTCATCATACATTAGGTAGTCTAGTACATAGTTGTAGGGAATTCCACATTCCTTCTTTACTACTTATTTAGATACATCGTCCCTTCATAAAGTAGTTATATTTTATACTTTTATTGAGGAGTATATTTACTTTTATAGGAACCACACCTTGGTAGAGAAAATTTTAAGAGCCCTTACTAAAATCCTCGGAATTTTTTGTGCTAATATGTGAAATTTTTTTTTGTATTCATGGAGAATAAGTGTATAATTTTTATAGTGATGTAGAAAAATAAATTTTTGAACCACGGAATGACATGAGACAAAGGTGATTACCAAACATCCAAAAATATATGAACATATGTAATTATCCACTTTTCGGCAAGGCTATACACAAACAAATGTCTATATGAACTTAGGTTATATGGGAATTGATTCTCTGCATAGCTAGGTAATCGTATATATGAACATTAGCTATACGGAGGTGGTATTTTCATATTTAATAAACCATATGTATGCATATGTGGCCATATATATGAGAAAGTAATCATCTATACATGTAGGCGACAATAAGCATATACATGCAACCATCTATATACTCGGGTGGTCATCTATATGCACAAGTGGCCATTTACATGGGTAGGATTTCATATTTGTATGCACATGGCCATCTATGTAACATTACCACCCCTGTTCATCTATGCACATGATTGTCTATCTACTTATATAGAGGTCTTATATTCACACAACTGTTTTCATACATTCACAATTAGTCAAATGCACACCCAATCCATACTTATTACAACAATAAATTCTCAAGTATCTCCACTTGTCCTCATTGAATTATAAATATATGCATGGGTGTCATTTTCTAATTTTTCAAAGTTCCTTTTATGCTCATACCTATAAGACTAGAATTGATTAATAGGTTTGCCACTTCTACAACCAAAAAATGACATCCGCTTATATAACCCCATAACCCAAAATCTAGTTCAGATATCTCATGTTCCCACAAATAATAAAATTTCTCAAAATTAAGGAGACATTTAGTGATTGAGTAGAAAAATTTAGTTTTTGAGCACTTATTTACATGCCTCAATATGACATTGATTCCATTTTGTTGCATTTTATTTTATCTAATTATGAAACTTCAAAGATCAAGTTCATTTTCATGTTGGCATAAAGATAATTTTCTTGTGGAACATCACCAAAAGACGTTCATTGCTTAATAGGGATGCCACATATGAATGTGAACCCTGTGAAATAAAATATTTTTCTCGCAACCAAGACACAAAGTATTTGGAGTCCCACTATAGACTATAGGTTGAAGGTAATATTATCGTTATATTTTTTTTTCAATTTTTTGTTTCTATTAACATCCCAATAAGTTAAAAAACATATTTTTTAATTTTTATAGCTAAATCAAACAAATAAAAGTGAAATATCTATGTAATTTGTAGTACACACATTTTGCAAGCCATGCTTGATTTTTTTAAGGTAAGGATAGTTTTGCAGGAAGACAAGATGACATTTCAATGTCCATACTAGGTTGTTATGTACATCCTCTATTCTCTTAGTTGCCAACAATATGATTGGTGTACATATTTATCTAACATGATAAGAAGTGATTTTTCATATTATATTTGTAATTCCATGCAGCATTTTCATCTTGAAATTATATAATTGCATTATATTATGAAGCCTTTTATGAGCTCCGGTTGTAGAATACTAATATTTCGACTATACTTGATGAAAAAATGAAAGTAAATTATCTTTCAATGGGGATCAAGAGGTAAATTTAAGTTTAAATTATTCCAAAATGATTTCATGTATTTATTTGACATAAATAGAACTAATATTCTATTCACTTATTTGAGAAGAGAAAAATTTCATCCCATACAAGAAGATAAGATATAGGAAGAGGTCACCAACCTCATAAAGGTTATGCATATTTAGACATGGATGCACAATCATCTCCTTATACATTTTGAGACAAAAACACATGAGGATTTCTATTACACCCCCTCCATTAGAACACCAAACTTCTTCAACGGTTATATGTATTACTACTATCAAGCTATGAATAATGAAACATCATACATTATTTCAAATTGTAATTGTACTATATTTATTTTAATCATTACTCATTTAATCTTTACGAAACCCTTAGATACTTTTCTTCAATCTTCTCCACATCAACAAAATTTAAACCACAAGGTTTTAACAATCAACAACCAAGGAATAAAATAATCCTATTCACACGAAGGTACATTATTAGTATCACTTCAATTTAATATGTTATGTTTTTAGTTAACATTGAATTCTAATTTATATTTGCCTTTTTTATGACATTTTATTTTTGGAGTTCCACTTACCTCTTCACAAAGAAAATAGATGTCACCACCACCACCACCACCACCACCTAGAATAGTGCGAGACTAGAAGAAAATGAATATATTTTCTAGCCAAAAGTGGTGGCATGGTGCATCTGACAATAATAGAGTTTCTAAATTTCTCTCTTGGTGGTGTCCTAGTGCAATGGACACCACTATTTTACATCAAATTGATCTTGACAATGTTTTTGGGTATTGAGAGTGGTGCCCCAATGAGTTTTTTTAATCCACATGATATGATTAAGGGATCACAAGTGCCCCAAAAAGATCCTTTTTACAGTCATAGACACCCACTTTGTCATCCAACACACCCACTCCACCATAGATACCACCATATGATGATCAATTAACTACTTTTCCATTTAAGTAATTTATTGGCATAGAGTTGTTTGTTATAACATTAATATTAAGTGTTCTAGTTATGTAAACTATAGTTTATAATTAAATAAATTAGAATATATTATATTTTAATTTATTTAATATAAAATTTATTTTTATGGTTTAATTGATTTTTATAAAACAATTAATTAAATAGTTGGGGTACTTCACAAGAAGTCAAACTTATTTAAACTATTTAAATTGATCCGTAGGGTCGTGTGAAATTAAATTTGTATCGAATTCATGTGGGTGAATAAAAATGGTGGAGAGGAGTGAGGTGAATGGAGGTTATTACTGGACTGTAATTGTTTCTCTATAATGGAATCTTACCATGTTACACCGTGGTTTTTACCCTTTGGGTTTTCCACGTTAAATTCATGTGTTCTATGTTATTTATTTTTATTGCATTATTTTTATTTAATTATTTCATGTAATAATTAATTTGGTTAATAAATTAATTTAACTTCTCGGACCTCACATGGTACTAAAGCGTGATTTAAATATTTTAATTTAATAAATTAATTCAACTAATGGTTCCAATGGTTGGTGGGTGGTTATGGTTGGTTGGTGGAAATAAATATGTCCCCCTCCATTTCATTTGACATCCTCTCAAAAATTCTCTCATGAAAAATATTTGGCAAGGTTATTTTGGTTGGTGTATTTAAAGACTCTCTGAGGCCCACCTCTTCATATGTAGGTAAGTCTTGTTGAAATAATTTGCAAATTTTTAATAGTTTTTCCTATGTTTCAATGTGTAGGTTTGTCGTAGAGAAAATAATATTCCAAGGGTAAATGGAAGGTTTCCTTGGATGGAGACAATCCCCATAAAAATAGTGCACAAAATATTTTGATTGGTGCAGGATAAATAACCTTGGAATGGGGACCATTTTTGTGGTAGCTTAATAATTTTTTTGAATCCTAACCCTATATGTATAACCCATCGAACCCCTTCTTTCTAGCACTATGTTTATGGAATTTTAATAAAAAAGTTAACCTATATGCTATATGCTAAGTTGTTGCCTATATATTTTAATCACGTCACTTTATTAAATTTAAAACTATTCTCATAATTTTTATATCATATGACATGGTTTTCAATAAACTTTAACCTAACCTAACTAACTCGCAACCCTCTATTTTTCCATGTGGCATGGTCTTTAGAGCTTAAGCTTGGACTCAATCGGTAATCAAAATAAATAAAATACTTACTCTCCTATGTGCTTGACATTCCACGTGGAACTCCTATTTTCCTCTTAAAAATAAACCGAGAGTGACTCGAACTGTCCACCATTCATGCCCAAGACATGGGCTATAACAAACTCAACATTTATAATATTATTTGACCGCTTTTAGTTTTTTAATAAGGTTTGCTCCACCTCAATCGTTTAAGTGAATGATTTTAATCCCAAATTGGGTATGTGAAGAATGTTATAATGCTTTATTATCCTTTGTGGTGGATGGTTTTTTGTGGATTAGGCCACACCTATATACTATTTTGTTTGATATCCCAATGAGATCATAACTTTGCTTGCTTGATCCTTGAGACTCACCTTTGACTTAGTAGTGGTGAGTTGTGCATGCAACTCTTCCATGAGTTGGTTGGTTGACAAGTGAGCTCTCCTGGATCAACCCGTATCTTGGTTTGCATGATCTGTGATGAGTTATATAATGTAACTTACTAAGTATGAACTTGCTCTATCTACCTCATCCCAAAAATCGATAACCAACTTGGTTGTGAGCTTGGGTCTAACAAGGAGCTTGGTCTCCTCCCATTTTTTTTTAAAATCATAGAAAGTTAATATTCTTTTAGGATATTTGAAAATGAATTTCATTTAAGGAATCTAAAATAATTGTATTTTTTTTTTCGAAAAGGAAGTTATCGCAATTTTTTTTATTATGAAAGTTAGGTATGTAAAAATATCCTAATTAAGGGCTTATTTCAAACTAAAAAATTTTCATTTATAAAAAAATATAATAATGAAAATTATTGCCATATTAATAGGTTCTTTGTAAGAATTTGTGATAGGCTAATTTCGGCATAAAAGAAGACAAAAATCTGAAATTGAAAGCATATTCTCACTTAAGAATGATAGGGGGATTCTCTAAAATCCTATGTAATTTTTTTGTCTTCATAAAGACCTAACTTTTTGAAAAGTGAAAAACAAGGATTTATAATGCATTCAATTGTCATAATAAACTTGTCTTTTGCTCTTTATTTAAACTTTTGAAAGCTTAAAAATGGGGTATAATCACTTTAATATTGATAAGACATAAATTTTGGATGGGATAAAATACAACATTTAGAATATCAAACTGAAGGTGTAATTCATGGCACACTAACTCTGGATTTTCGTAAATGATACGAGAGAAGGAACCAACTAGAAGACAAGTGAAAGAAGACCACGTATCCACATTTCAACAAAAAGTGCAAGAAGAAATGTTAATCTTACTTTAAAGTGATTAGGATGAATTCTTACTTCATATTGGAAATCAATAAAGTCCAAGTGAAGATTGGACATTGTTAAAACCAATGCACAAATGTATGCATTTTTCAAAAACCATAAAATTGAGTCTTGAGTTAATGACAACTCCACGAAGGGAGATGGAAAGTTAGTTAATTTTATAGAAAAATTAAAAACATTAAATCTCAATTAGATGGATGTAACTATAATTTGATTCATGATAAATTGTTATATTTTATTATTCAAATGAACATCCATGAGAGATTTAGGAACTTCATTTCCATTCTAAATTCAAAATATCAAACTGAACAAGATATCCCTGACCTTTCTACTCTGAGTGATCTCCTAATTCAAGAAGAGTAGGTCATGTTAAAATTTGATTCGAAGGAGAATTCCACTCAGGAACTTCTCACACAAAAACCTAAGAATAAATTTTCTAGGTTCAATAAGAATAAAAAATCAAACTTTAAAAACCTAGTAAAGAAAATAAATCAGGGAATTTAAGAGTCAGTTTTGATGGGAAATGTCACAATTGTGGGAAATTTGGTCACAAAAGGAATATTATAGGGTAAACAAAAACAAGACAAATTTCAAAAATAAAAAGGGAACAAACCAAATCATAATCAAAACAAAATTAAAAATAACAATAAAAAACATAATGTATTTGTTTTGTATTTTACATTAGACACTACCAAAGAAAATGAATGGATATTAGAAAATTGTGCATCTAGGAACATAACATGTAGATATGCTAATTCAACCAATATAAAAGAATGTAATGATCAAATCTATCTTGGTAATCATTCCATTCTCGATGTATTTTATGTTCTTTCATGGTAAGCAATCAACAAACCCCTTCCATAGTCATCATGAAGCTAACTCCTCAAAGCTTCTGAAAATTTTCCACAATGATGTTAGAGTACCATTAGAAGTTCCATCCCTAAATAGTTCTTTTGTCACGTTGTCACTTTTATTGATGATTATTCTCGAATGATTTGGTCCTTCTTTATTAAAAATAAATCATATGTTTTATCAAAATTTAAAGAATTTAAAGCTTTAGTTGAGAATATTTCTAGTTATAAAATAAAAATACTTAGAACAGATAATGAAGGAGAATATATTAGTAAAGCATTTGATTAAATTTGTATCAAATGTGGTATATAAAGGGAAATAGCTACTCCTACTCTCCTCAATAGAATGGTATTACAGAAAGGGAAAAATGAACCATTTTTGAAATGTATAGAACCATGTTGCACTCAGCTCAAGTTCCTAAGTTTCTATGGGCTTAAGAAATAAATACCATTGTTCATAGTATTGAGCATTATGGATTATGATGGATTTCCATATATGGCATTTTATCTCTTCTATTTTTGCAAATCTAATGTGGTGTGCTATTATCATCCGAGATCGTGGCTTGGAACAATCTTCTTATCATTCATTTCATGGTATCAGAGATCTTCTTCTTTGCAAATCTAATGTGGTGTGCTATTATCATCGAGATCGCGGCTTGGAACAATATTCTTATCGTTCCTTTCACAAACCCCTTCCATAGTCATCATGAATCTAACTCCTCAAAGCTTCGAAACTTTTCCACAATGATGTTAGAGGACCATTAGAAGTTCCATCCCTAAATAGTTCTTTGTATGTTGTCACTTTTATTGATGATTATTCTCGAATGATTTGGTCCTTCTTTATTAAAAATAAATCAGATGTTTTAACAAAATTTAAAGAATTTAAATATTTAGTTGAGAATATTTCTAGGTATAAAATAAAAAATACTTAGAAAATATAATGAAGGAGAATATATTAGTAAAGCATTTGATTCATTTTGTATCAAATGTGGTATATAAAGGGAAATAACTACTCCTACTCTCCTCAATAGAATGGTATTACGAAAGGGAAAACTGCACCATTTTTGAAATGGATAGAACCATGTTGCACTCATCTCAAGTTCCTAAGTTTCTATGGGCTAAAGAAATGAATACCATTGTTCATAGTCTAAAAAAGTGCCTATTACATGCTCTGTTTCAATCTACTCCCTTAGAAAAGTGGACTGATAAGAAATAGGTAGTATAGCTCATCTAAGAATTTTGGAATCACTACTTCTATCTTTATTCCTAAAGAAAAAAGGAGGAAGTTAGATAAAACCTCACATCTATGCATATTTGTAGGCTATGGAGGAAAAAGGTCTTAAGATCTATGATCCTACAAAATGTGAAGTTATTGAGAAAATGAATGTTAAAATATTAGAAAAACCCTTTTGTTCTTCTTCATCTTCTTCTATTTCTATTGTCTATGATGAACCTAATGAATTAGAAAACAATGATTTTGATAATGATGATTGTGATGATCAAATATATTTTAATAATAATTTTTAGTTGAAAAATAGTCTCTTCCTATTTCCTCTACAACTAAAAGACCTAAATGGGCTTAGTCTATTATTCAAAATTCTATTCTTGATAAACTTAGTAAGATGACTAGAATTCATCATACATATCATGCCTTAATGAATATGTATGATCTGGAACCCCAATATTTCAAAGAGGCATCTCATGAAAAATATGAGTAGAAGCTATGAAAGTTGAATATTCTACCTTAATAAAAATCAGACTTGGGATCTTGTCCCTCCTTTAGAAAAACGTAGTATTGTTGGCTCTAGGTGGATTTACAAAATCAAATATAAGGTTGATGGAAATATTAATAAGTTCAAATATAGGTTAGTAGCTCATGGGTTTACTTAAAAATAGGTATTAACTACGTAGAAACCTTTACACCCGGTTAAAAAATGAGCATTATTAGGATTCTTATTGCCTTAGCTTGCTCAATATGGTTGGGAAATCCACTAAATGGATGTT
The DNA here is from genome assembly GCA_018340775.1 of Taxus wallichiana var. yunnanensis. Taxonomy (NCBI): domain Eukaryota; kingdom Viridiplantae; phylum Streptophyta; class Pinopsida; order Cupressales; family Taxaceae; genus Taxus; species Taxus wallichiana. Next base: position 18,071,651 of record CM031239.1, on the reverse strand, counting down.
AAGAATGCATTATGGTGATTTAAAAGAAGAAATTTACATGACTCAACCTAAAGGTTTTGAAGAATCTAGAAAATAAATTTATGTGTGTAAACTGAAAAATATCTATATGGTTTAAAACAAGCTCCTAGAGCTTGGTATGTAAAAATAAATAGTTTTTTCAAATATATTGGTTTCACTAATTGTTCTTTTGATAATGATCTTTTTGTTAAAATTGAAAATAATCAGATTATTCTTATTGTATTATATGTTGATGATTTTCTTATTACTAGCAATTCTAATAGTTTAATTTTTAAAATTAAAGATAAATTGAAACAATACTTTGAAATGACTAATTTAGGACTATTGCATCATTTTTAAGCACGAAAAATTTTCAAGGGAAAAATTATAATTTTGTATCTCAGTCACAATATGCTTCTAACTTGATTATTAGATTTAATATGATAGATTGTAAACCAATTTATATTCTCGATGTGGGAGCATCATGAAAAATCCATCCAAATGCAAATATACATAGCTATGAAGTCAATGGGAGTATTCTAGAGTCATGTGCAAGAGTTTGAAATTTAAAAACATGAAGTTCCCTCCAAAATGTCATTCAAATTACAAAAGCATGTAATGGGCTAATATGGGGTTGTCAAGGGTGAGTAAGTATTTAGGTGTATGATAATGTGTCCTAGGGGTGATATGAGGTATAAAATGTTGAAAAATAAAGTGTAATGCCAAATTTGGCAAGGTGTGAACATGAGAGTCATGAATGAGTCATGTAGGGAAAGTTGGTTAGGGTTAATGGTGAGAGTAAATGAGATAAAAAGGAGGAATAATTCGAATGAGAGAGTTAGTTACCCTCCAAGGGAGTAAGGAGGAAGAAGAGAGAGGTATTCCTCATGGTGGAGGATGAGAACGAGTGAAGGGAAGGATTGATTTTTGTAAGAATATATAGTACATGAATATAGAGATGCTTTGGTTTTGGTATGAATTCTTTTACTTGATCATGATTTATTTGAGATTTATGGTTCAAATCTGTATGTTTATTCCTTTTATGGTATATAGATAAGTTTCATGAATCATTTACAAGATTTTTTATGGAATAAGTGATCAAGATTGAATTAAAGTTCTTTGTTTTAGTAAGCTTTTGCTAGTTTTGTGCAAGTTATAACTCTGTCTTGGTATAATCACTATAAATTTTTCATTTAAACTCTAAATGACTTGAGAGTTTGGATTTAGGTGGAAATGGTAATTCTACATTAGGGTTTTAAACTATTTTACTTGATGATTAGTAAATTATGAGTTATGAAATGTTTTACTAGTTGTGACGACGTTGCATACCAATTGTTTGACAAAATGTCTATCATGGTAAAATGAGCATAGCTCATGTGTTGTGAGAATTTAGACTCTGAAATATTTAGGTTATAATAATGAGACCATTTTATAAAAGGGTTTTTAAGGAAATAGTTATTTGAGACTTTTACACGAAGTTATTCATGACATAATTTTGGGGCATATTACTTGTTTTTGAGCACACAATAATAAGAGTATGATCCTCTTTGTAGAGAGAAATTGAAGTTGTTATATGACACATTATTCATTGGTTGAAGAAATGTTTATTTTATTTTACCTCTACATCATTTGGTATCAGAATGTGGAATTGTGTTATGATTTGGTTTAAGCTTTGAATATATATACTTTTGTGGCTAACAGTGTTGTGCAAGTTTGTGTGGTGTAGAAAGAGATAGGTAAGGAGAAGTGTGTGAAGTTGAGAAAATAAAGTGAAGACACCAAAAGACTTAGTGAGGCCAAGGTGAGGTGTGGAAAATAAGAGACAAGATGAACCAAAATTGTCAAAGAGAGATGGATCAAGAGGAAGCTAGAGAGAGTTGTGGAAGATGTTTAGCCATAAGAGAAGACAAGAAGAGTTAGAGAAGATGAAGAGAGAAGAAGAAAATAAAGAGAAGCAGAGGAAGCATGAGAGATTTATGGAAGAAGAGACAAAGAATTTGATAGTAGATATAGATAATTTAATAGAGATAGTGATAGAGAAATCAAGGTATGGACTTGAATTTTTCATGAAGAAGAAGGTATAATGGCATATGATGCAGATTATGAGAAGAAATCATAAATGTTAGTTGAAGAGGATGATCAAAGAAGAAGAGGAAAATATGAGAAAGGAAGAAAAGGAAGAGGATGAAATGAAGAAATAAGAAGATAAACTCATAGAAAGCAATCAGATTTCAGAGATCAAAGAAGACAAGAAAGCAAGGAATGAAGGTAAGGTGAGTAAATTTGATAGTTTCTTGGTTGACATTGATGAATTTATGGATGAATTCCTTGAAATTGTTCAAGAAGACTCTATGTGTGCATTTAAGAATGATAAACATGATGATGAGAAAGAATGTGATGATGTTTTTGTGGATGATGTTAATGATCTCTTACAAGAATTGTTGGATGAAATGGATGAAAAAGAGGAAAATACAGGTGTAGATGAGAATATAGTGGTTTCTTGGCCACATGCTGATGAAATTAAGGGTAAAGAAGAGGATGGTATAGGTATAGGACAATTTAACATGATGAAGGAAATGGATAAGTAAGAAAATATTCAAGAAAGTGTAGTTTTTGATAAGGAAAATGATCGCTACATGAAGTTGGAATGTATATGGATGAGGAACAACATAAAATATGAAGAACAATGCATATTTGTTATTATAATGTTTGTGTATATAGGTATGGAATATGGAGACATGAAGATGAAGCTAAAGATAAAATAATAAAGGATAAAAGTGAAAGCAAGTGAAAGGAAAAAGACAAAGTGTGGAACCTAGGTGGACACGAAGTAATAAAGTACAATGGAAACAAGGAAGGAGGACCAAGGACAAATAATGAAGATGAAGACATGGAACTATGAAAGCAAGTACAAAGATAATTTCTCCACATTGGGAGAATGATGCATGGGTATCATAATAATCCATCCAAATGCAAATATACATAGCTATGAGGTCAATGGGAGTATTCTAGAGTCATGTGTGAGAGTTTGAAATTTTAAAAACATGAAGTTCCCTCCAAATTGTCATTCAAATTACAAAAGCATGTAATGGGATAATATAGGATTATCAAGAGTGAAGTGAGTATTTAGGAGCATGATACTATGTCCTATGGGTGATATGAGGTATAAAATGTTGAAAAATAAAGTGTAATGCCAAATTTGGCAAGGTGTGAACATGAGAGTCATGAATGAGTCATGTAGGGAAAGTTGGTTAGGGTTAATGGTGAGAGTAAATGAGATAAAATAGAGTAATAATTCACATTATAGAGTTATTTAACCTCAAAGGGAGTAAGGAGGAATGCGATAGAGGTAATACTCATGGTGGAGGATGATAACAAGTGAATGGCAAGATTGGTTTTCGTAAGAATATATAGTACATGAATATAGAGATGCTCTGGTTTTGGTATGAATTCTTTCTTTGATCATGATTTCTCTTAGATTTATGGTTCAAATATGTATGTTTATTAATTTTATGGTATATATATAATCTTTATGAATCATTTAAAAGATTTTTATGGAAGAAGTGATCAAGATTGGAATAAAGTTCTTTGTTTTAGTAAGCTTTTGCTAGTTCTGTGTAAGTTATAATTTATCTCGGTACAGTCACCATAATGTTTTCATTTTGACTTTAAATGACTTGAAATTTGGGATTTAGGCGGAAAAGGTAATTATAATTTTTTTTTCAAATGTTTTTATTTATGATTAGTAAATTGTGAGTTATGACACATTTTCCTATCTGTACTAATGTTGCATACCAATTGTTTGACAAAATATCTATCATGGTAAAATGATCGTAGATCACGTGTTTTCAATATTTAGAATCTAAAAATTTAAGGATATAATAATGAGAGAATTTTTAAAATGGGTTTCTAAGGAAATAGTTATTTGAAAATTTTACACGAAGTTATTCATGACATAAGTTTGGGGAAGATTACTTGTTTTTGAGCGCACAAGAATGAGAGTATGATCCTCACCTTGTAGAGAGAGTTGAAGTTGTTATATAAAACTTTATTTATTGGTTGAAGAAATGGTTTTTTTATTTTATCTCTAACTCATATTACTATTGATTTTTTTGTAAATTTCATTCTAATACTTTGTATGTGAAAAATATTATCCTACTCTTTACGGGAACCTGGTAGGTAGTTTGATTTATCTAACTATTACTAGAGCTAACATTGAATATGTAGTAGGTATTACATACTGATTCATGAAGTAACCATATCATGATAATTGGATTTTTTCCAAAATAATATTGATATATATTAAAGGAACTATTAAAATGGTTTACATTATACGTTTTCTAATAATACATGTTTATATGGATATTGTGATTTCGACCGTCTTGGTGATGCGATAGATAAAAAAATATACAACTGAATATGTGTTAAAGTTTGGTATAGGTTCCATTAATTGGATCATTAAAAAGGATCCATAGTATCCATATCTTCTCTTGAGGTGGCTAAAGTGGCTGTTGGAAGAGATTCACATGGAAGTTAAAGGAAGTTCTCTTATTTTGTGTGATAGTCAAAGTTGGATTGCTCTTGATAATAATCTAGTTTATCATGAGAGAATGAAGAATATAGATATTCACATGCATTTCTTCTAATAGAATGTTCTCTGTGGTGATATAGATCTCTTGTACTACCAGACTAAATATCAAGTTGCAAATATGTTTATGAAGCCATTATGTGCTATAAAGATCTGTGCAAGTTTCATGTAATGATTGGAATTTTAGAGTTTCCATTGAAGGGTAGTGTGTATGGAAATTCCACCTCCCAATGGTTGGAATTTTTTTTTCTTCTTCACATCTATACTTCTACTCCAAATTTAAAGTATTGTAAAAGATATTTTTATGATCTCAGTAAACTTATATATCTAAGTTTACTATGTAGTCCAGTTATGTTGCATAATGTTGTAAAGGAGGTCCTTACTTTATAAAATGATCCTAGAGATGTTGGTACATATTTTCCATGTGAAATGGCGAGATGTAGTCTCACAAATCATGTTTAGCATAAATCATAACTTCTAGTTTATGTATTCAAAATCCTTTTGTACCAAAATGTAAGTTTATCATAATGAAGATGTAGAAATCCTTCAAAAGTGATATGCTAAAGCATAAACCTTAACTATTGTTTAAGGATTGTAAATATTGATGTCTAAAAACTAATGTTGGAAAATGATCCCCACTTAATATTAAGGGGGTGTTAAACATTAATATTAAGTGTTCTAGTTATATAAACTATAGTTTATAATTAAATAAATTAGAATATATTATATTTTAATTTATTTAATATAAACTTTATGTTTATGGTTTAATTAGTTTTTATAAATCAATTAATTAAATAGTTGGGGTGCTTCGTGAGAAGTCACACCCATTTAAACTATTTAAATTGATTTCCGGGGTTAGGAGAATTTTAATTTACATAGAATTCACGTGGGTGAATTATAATGGTGGAGAGGAGTTAAGGTGAATGGAGGTTATTCTGAATTGTAATTTTCTTTTATCTATAATGAAATATTAAAGTGTTACAATGTGGTTTTTACCCTTTGTGTTTCCACATTAAATGTAACACCCATGTTATGCTTGAACAAACCAAAGGAAAAAATAAATTTTATAAACCATTAATTACCTTTTATGCCTTCAATGATTTTCAACACGCAGAAAATTAAATGCCAACATACTAATAAGTTTACAAATTCCTTTAATTTCCTTTTTATGTTGTAATGAATAACATGTTTACTTAGTTCTATACTAAGTAATATATCATCATAATATTACCAAATCTATCTAGACAAACATACGATAACCATGTGAGACTACAAAGGGTTTTAGCTCTTTAATGATCTCTCTTCAACACTCTTTACGAGCCAATATACATTGTATACCTTTGGTTAAACCTTATTATAGGATAAGATAACCTGTGCATCTTCTTAGTGTCAACCAGGAAAGTCACTGAAGTAACCTCCATCTGAATCCAAACACCGCTAACAAGAACACATGGTGAACAGACAATGCAATCAATCATTTGCACTACTATGGCCATAGTTATTTGGAATTACGTTAGTAAGCCAGTTTTGAAACTACACACAAGCCTATGAAACTTGTCTTCCTTCACCACATAATCATATCAACATAGTTATTAGGATTAATTTCCATTAATTTGATATTAAGTTTACAAACAACCATTTTATTTAATTGTTACAAAGTATTAATTAAATTTAGTTCTTCAATTACAAGGATCATGAATCGATGTTCGGTCACACAAATCTTGCCAAGTACCATCCTAGGATACCTATGGGAAAGGTTACATTCACGTAATGAATTATGTCATTACATGTTCGGTACCCTCCCCTAGCCATCCCGATTTGGCATGGACAAGGTTCATATGACACAAATTTCATTTCATGACTCTTACCCCTCATTGTTAATTCATCATGATTTCTTCATAAGGATAGGTTATATTGAGTTTCCTTATGTTATCCTATTACAATATAGGTACATAGTAAACTCATCGAGTCACCGACTAGTGTATGTGCCTCATACTTGCATGTAGTACAAACTATATAATTCTACGATTGATTATTGAATAGGTTTAGTTAAGCATGAGAATAACCAATTCATAATGATAAGTTAATTATCAAAATGATCATTAATAGACACTTGGTCAATTTAGTTTACTTAAGTCACTTGTGTACATTGGTACTATTTCTTATGATTACAATGTACCTTTGTACTTTGTTCCATATCGTTGTAATTGTTTCCCACTAGGATAAAGTAGAAACAAATATGATATTTAACAACGAATATATTTTATCATAAACATATAAGTTATTAAAAGATGACATTATATATTTTTTGTTTCATACTTAAAAATTGGTGTTTATCATATTATTTAATTATGGTGAACTAAGGAAACATATATATCTTAATAACATAGTTCTTTTTAATTTTTTATTGATAAGGTGGGTTGATGGGACCCATTCCCAATAATAGCAGGCCTAAGTACCCCTGAAAGATAAAAAACAAAGTTGGGCCAAAACCCCAAGATTATAACCCTATGAAATAATGTTTATCCAACCGACAAAAAGAGGCTATCTCCCAACCTAGGTCAAAAATAGTCCTCGATACTACCTATTCGACCTTTTTTATTTTTCTTATTCTTGACTTCTTGCCACTTTCCATTCCCATCTGTAATAGCTACCTGAAGAGGATTTTTAACTCCATCGATTGTCCGACAAATATTCTTGATCTAAATCTGATTTGACAAGAGAAAGACCCCTTTTTGTTCCACTAACAACTAAAATCCCCTGCGATTCCCAAACATTTTCCATTTTTCCACATTCCACACTCTCAACTCCCTTATTCTCCTTATCTACATTACATGGTTCCACCTTGAAAGTATCCACCTCAACCAACTCGCATCCAAAGATCCCCATCCTTTGGTCAATCTCAAACCATTCTTTTTAACTGGTTTCTTAATCACTGGACAAGATGCCGAAAATGACCTAGATTTCTGTAATTTCTACACCGAAAAGCCATATTTTCGTAGTCTAAGGGTTGAGAATGTAGAATATTACCAAATTTTAAATTGATACGATTAGGAAGACCTTTACTCAGATCGACTTCCACACACAAATGGGCGTAGGAACATAGTCCCGCATGAGATCTATCTATGTCTTCTTTTAAGAATCTGCCCAATACATTGCCAATATCTTCCAAAGCATACCACAGGTGCAGAGGAAGATTGGGAAGTCTCACCCAAACTAGTGTTTTAGAGATCGATAGAGTGTTCGGGTCAAATTCAGGGAACCAAGGAGTCAAGAATAAACTAGCGGTACCCCAGAACCATGGCCCATCAGCCAGGCAATGCTGAAAGTCCCCGCTTCTCTAAAATGAACCACAAAAAAACCTCTGGAATAGAGGAATATTTCACATTTATCCATCCAATTTTGAAATATCCATTGATATAATGTTGTGGAAGAAGGCCAAATTCCATTGAATCAGCCAATTATGGCATCCCGAGACAAATTTTGATAATATTCCTCCACTTCCTGGCCTTCGATGACCAGTGACAGGATTTCTTCAGCAATGTCAACCAAATACTATTGATTTCCTAGATTATTACCTTCAGATTTACCTAGGGCCTCCTTGAATGAAGTCCTTCCGCTACCATGCGCTCCACCCTTTTTATTTCCTTCAGGATTGATTCCTCGCAAGCCTTTCCCAACCACTGTTTTGGATTTTCCAGTGTCGGGTTTAGGGTTAGGGCATGACTTCCCTTCCATATAATCATTCCTACCATCTATAGAGACTCACGCCCCTCTAGTAGCTCCATCTCCTTGCCTGGCTGTCTCCTCTTGTTCCTTGCGACACTCCTAGTTGAACCGGTTCACAGTCACCATCCTCTGAAGAGCTCATAGAAAATCCTTATCCCTTGTAGGCCGCTCAAGCTCTCCATCATCTTAATAACATAGTTGTCTTCTATAAGTTCAATGTTATATTTCCTTGTTTTACCTTACTATTTTCGTTACATAATCATTAAATCATAACGAATTCTAAAAGCGGTTGTGTAAACACATTATACATCAATTTTTAATAAATGCTTTGCTGTAAAACAAAAAAAGTTTATCACTTATCACAATCATAATGATCTGAACAATAGTCATTAATTTCATAATTAATAACAATAATACATAGTCATAAAGTGATTATCAAAGATAATCAATAAATACAATAGGACCAATTTCCTTACACAAAATATGAAATATTTTTTTGTATTTAATCCAAGTACAAATGTAGTCATTACATTAATTGAAAATAATAATAATAATCAATGCATGACGCGAAGTCAATCATTATCCAATTCTTTAATCACTTCGTAATACTACTCAGTCCTACAAGTTGTAAGAAAAATAATAATGTATGCATGGTCAGTTCATTGAACTGGCATGGATTAATAAATATAGAATATGAAATGGTTATTTTTATGTAAATTTTAATGAATAATAATGAACAAGTCATGTAGTGAATGTTTCTCCCAAACAACTATAAACAACCGATTCATGATTAATAGTCCAAAAAAATAGATAAACCTTCATATTAAATATTGAATGAATCTAAATCATATTAATTTTTTTATTATCTTATTACAATTTAAAAAGGATCAAGTATTATAATTTTCAAGGGAAAAATTAAAGCTCCCCTGTCCCACTTTAGAGATTGATGTTCTTAAATAGTTTGCTTTTAGGCTCCCCCTGTACAAATGTAGTCATTACATTAATTGAAAATAATAATAATAATCAATGCATGACGAGTCAATCATTATCCAATTCTTTAAACACTTCGTAATACTACTCATTCCTACAAGTTGTAATAAAAATAATAATGTATGCATGGTCGAGTTCATTCAATCTGGAATGGATTAATAAATTGAAATCATGTTGCATCTTTATAAAATATAGAATATGAAATGGTTATTTTTTATGTAACTTTTAATGAATAATAATGAACAAGTCATGTAGTGAATGTTTCTCCCAAACAACTATAAACAACCGATTCATGATTAATAGTCCAAAAAAATAGATAAACCTTCATATTAAATATTGAATCGAATCTAAATCATATTAATTTTTTTATTATCTTATTACAATTTAAAAAGGATCAAGTATTATAATTTTCAAGGGAAAAATTAAAGCTCCCCGTCCCACTTTAGAGATTGATGTTCTTAAATAGTTTGCTTTTAGGCCCCCATCCTTAAACTCCCTCAAGTTTATATAAAGTGAAATGCTCCAGTTTTAAATTAGGTCAAGTTGAATTTCGATGGACCTTCAAAGGAAAATACTAGTCCTATTGGGGGATCCTTAGGGACCATTATGGAATTTGTTTTTACTTATGTAGGCTCTCTTGGGGTTCGGAGTAATAATGTTTCGAGAGTATGGATGTTTTTTTTGGGGTATTGATCTAGCCAGGAAGAAGGGTTTTAAGAAAATCCATATTGAAGGTGATTCTCTGCTTGTTATTAACTCTTTGAGAAAGGATAGAATTCATAATTGGACCTTAAGAAATATCCTTAAAGATACTAAAGAAATGCTTAAATATTTTGATAGTTTTGATCTTATTCATACCCCTAGAAAGGGTAATAAATGTGTGGATCATCTCGCCAATTTGGGAGCTAAAGGTAATAATTTTAAAGTGTGGGAAAGGGGAGATGATATCCCCTATGTCATTACTAATCTCATTAATAATGACAAGTACTGATGTGTGAGTGGCTCTTTTCCCTCAGTTGGATGTCATCATTATTCTTATGGTTAGCAGGACCCTTTGTACATGCATGATATATGGTTAGATTTCTATTACTATTGTTATTAAGGTTATTTTTGCCATTGTTTTTTCAATTTTCAAGCTCAATTGACTAAAACCATGGAGGTGGTCACTTGAGAAGTAAGCCCATTCTTTATGGTGCTCGAAGGACAATCCCTCCTTATGGCATATTCTAAAAATTAGGGGGTTTAGGAATTTCATCTCAAGGATAATGAAGTCTCGATCCTTATCTTGCATTGGAATTTGGTAGGGCATGGAATAATGGAAGCATGATGATTCGTGGCATGGAAATTCAAGTTTCATAAGATTTTATTGCCTAGGTGACTAGTATGGATATGGAAGGCTTAAAGATATTCAAAGACTGGACTAGACCAAGGCATGAAATTCAAACTTTCTTTTAAGATAAAGAATAAGTTTATATGCTTATGGATGGTATTGTTGGATTCTCGCATACCGATATTTGGAATAAAATTTTCCTCCACCTTATGAGGTACATTACTCTTAAAGGTAAATATAGAAATATTTATACTCCCCATCTTACTATGATTAATATGTTTATGCATAAGATTGCTATGAGCCTTCCCTTTTTCTTAATTATGTCACTCTCTATGTCAGTGAATGATTTTCAACAAGGGAAGAATAAAACCCCATTTCACCATGGCTTAATTAGCTTAATTTTAAAGAATGGTAAACTTGTGGTGGCTAAGGAATTAGAGCCGAATGTGGGGGATTCTGATAACAATTGTTATCTTGTTGATTGTTTTAACAAACTGAGGATAAAGAAGGGTAGAGATTCCCTAGGGAAGCAAAATCTTGGTACTGAGGCTGCTATTTATTTGGTTGACATGAAATGGGAATCATCTAAAGGGAAGGAGAGAATAACAATGGATTGGAATGTAGATTTTGAAAAAAATTCTCTCAGGGTTAGGTAGGTCAAAAGGGACATGGAAGATTTAGGTGAGTTCGGAATAGATATAAGAAAAAATGTCACGAATTGTATAGAAACCTCTAAGAAAATTTGTATCTCCCAAAACTTTATCAAGGTGGATATGGATGAGATCAAAAACAAGGTTTTGGAGTTGCAGGAGCATGTGGCCAAACTAGTGCGGGGTTACAGAGCTCACAAAGTTTAATGTCCACCTTAGTAGCTCGGATGATGAAGAGAAGGCTAAAGATGAAATTCCAAATGAGCAGGATGATTGGATGAAAAGATACGAAGAGATCCAAGTGAAGGTGTACAAGTATTTGAAGATTAATTAGGCTCTTGGCTCTTGGAAAATTTTCCGACTTTTTGTGGACTGTTTCCCTTGGGATGGTTTTACCTCCTTATTTTTTTCTTGGATCTCGCCTGTTCTTTCTTGGGGTTTTATCTTATAATAGAATGTTGGACTATGGTTTGGGATAAGTTGTTTTATCCCTATTTGTTATTTTTTTGTTCCTTCTTGGTTATGCTCATGATTCATTCTATTGTAAGGTTTCTATGTGCCTTAATTCCTAATTCTTACCTAATCTAATAAAAAAGGATCAAATATCATTACTATGTTACAATCAATAATAATTCTTAAATTAAATTCTCTAGTATTAATTATCTCATACCATATCATATTCAAACTTATTTCACACAAAGATCCCTTAAGTAAGTAAATATGCACTCAACTCAAGAAAGTAAGATTTTTGATATCACTAATAGCTTGGGTACACTAAGATCAACTCTACCGATCCCTTAAAGGAATTAAACACACCAAATTACACACCAAACCATACATGCTATGAGGTCTATATTAACTTAGTAAGTAGTATAATAACAGTCCATTAAAGAAATATATAACACCTAACAAAACAATTTCCCATGTAACACAAAACATTAATATCTTAATACCTTAATAAAAGTGTCCAAATCCTTGGAATATTTGATAACTATCCACTCATAATATAACAAATTTATATAATTTATCTATTAATTGACATACTTATTACTCAATTTGATTGATTTTTTCGACCTCCTATAACTTTCTTGACAAGCTCGATAAGTTCTACTCTTTTCAAATGAAAGGTATCAAGGATAAAATACACAATCACTAATTCTTGAGGAGAAAAAGGGTATTGTACGTACCCAAAATTATAAGGTACTATATCTTTGAATAGGAGCAGTGTAACAAGTACCCCAATGATGATACAGGTCTCCTCGCAAGGTGTTTGGGATCCGGAAAAGCTCTCCGAGTGTGCGTTAACATCCTGCATGCCCCATTTAGCCCCTCGCATCCATTGTTTTTCATTTTTCCCCTCTCTTTTCTTGGCCTTTTGCTCTTTAGTGATGAAATCGCCACCTGCATGGGTGGTGGTCTCATAACCGCCGCCCGATTAGGGCGGCGGTCTCGTGACCGCTGCCCTGATCAGGGTGGTGGTCCTGTAACCACCGCCCTGCTCAGAGCGGCGGTCCTTTACGCATTTTCCAGAAAGTGTTTTAACGCGACTCACGTAAAAATCAATGTTTCACCAGCTTTCCTTGCCGACTTGGGCTTGCATTTATGTTTTTGGTCCCCTGGAATAGTGTTTGGCCATTGTTTATAGTTTTAGAGTTCAGTTTGGTTTTGATCTTTGGGTGAATGAAAAGCTATAAATAAATGGTTTGTGCACAAACAAATGGTCTGCCCCTCATTCACTTTCATGCTCTCATTTTCATAGTTCAGTCTTTTATTTTGTTTAGAAGCCATAGTTTTAATTCTTTGCATGCTTAGTTAGCATTGTTCAGCTGTTGGTAAGCCACATACCCATCTTGTGCAGGAAGTATTGTTATTTCACCCAATCCATTGGAGTAGAATAGCTTAGGAAGCCATTAAAGTTGCAGGTTTTGCTCCTCAAACAAGATAGTTTCAGGTTCTGGATGCTTTATGTTACATGACTCGCAATAAATCCTGCTAGGAATTGCATAAGCCAAGCTCTGTACTCTTGCGCTATCCCTCTCCTACTCGTATTATATTCAGTCTGCATTATGAGCTGCCTTTGTCCCAATATCTACTTCTGTTGATGTTAGCATTACACACTTTTCTGGATCCACGTGAACACAAAGGAATGAGAAGATCACACCGAGGGAAAAGATCACACACACCATCGGATTCGCCACTATTATGCGGAATCCAGGTTCTAGCTTTCAAAGTTCTAGTTAGAATCATATCAAATAGAATAGTTAATTGCTTCATTTCAGTAAATTCTATTCTCGATATTGCCAGGGAAGCTATGGGGATTGATAGTTTCTGAGAAACTATTATTCACTCCCCACTTCTGAGGTAGGATCGAGAATCTTGCAAATAGATTAGATGAGATATTTTATTGTTTAGAATAGATCTACAAATTGCACAGGCAAATAAGTACACTCGGTTATTTTGTTTGTTTTAAATTGTTATTTAGTTGTTATTTCTAGATACGTTTAAATAACTACTTTTCTTAAATTCTTAAAAAGTTTCTTAGAAAAATAGAAGTTATATATGTTTTAGATTTATTCCATGTAGTTTAAATTTACTTTGTTACAGTTAGATTTACATTTTGTTTTGTATGACAATCACGGGACCTAGGGAGCCCAGGGAATACGTATTTGAGCCAATCATGCCTCAACCCAACCTTGTCACAGAAATAGTTGACATAGACCAGAACCTTAGAATACAAGTCTTCCAAACAACAACGGATTTACAACTGATCAGCTCTCAGTTGAGAGGATTGAATATAGAAGACAACCAAGCACACATGTTTTGGTCAAATCAAATGAACTACAGATTACCCTAGGCAAACATTCACATGACTGTAGAAGGGTTCGAAAGAGAACAAACCTTTGGTTGTGATCCTTTGGTCCCATAGCCAGATGTAGGAGACACTCTCACAGACATAGATACTAGTTTAAGGATCCAGGTTGCACGAACGCCTGTGAGGTACTCTGAGAAGATCGCACAGTTATTGATCCTAAATATAGAAGCTGAGAAAGCATATGATTATTGGATACTAGGGATTAGGACTTGATTTCGTACATGACCATAGCAGGACCGCAACAACCAAGAGTCTACGGTTGTGATCCACAAATCCCACAGCCTAACGAATCCATAAGTCAATCAGACATAGACACTGGCCTACGCACACTAGTATTCCAGTCCACTCCACTTCCACCCATCATCATCAAACAATTATCCTTACTAGATATAGCGGCTAACAAAGCTAGAGAATTGCAGGTAGGCCAGAGAATCATCCGTAGAGTCGATTATATTCACCATCCACCATATGACCTTATCTGGAGACATACACGAAACTATCCCAGGTCATTTTCCACGTATTCCACAACCCATAGATCGAATCACGCCAGAACTCGATATTGATTGGAGCCTTCGAGCAGTCATCCTTGCTGATCGATCTATCACACCAGTCCAGGTTAGAAGGGCCTTCTTTGCCTTAGATTCGCAAATTCCACTAGTGCGTGTCAAAGACATTAGATTGCCTAACTAGTCTGTCTACATCCCACGAATACTCCATCCTCACTTTGTTTGTCTCAAAGCATGACCTCGGGAGGTCGGGTACGTGGAAGAGTTACCTGTAGATTCCCACACTCGCTTGTCACTTTTCCGGCGTACAAAATTGGTGAACCCGACGTGAACTAACAACTGTTTCACCTTCTCTTTGAGAAGTTTCATCTTATCTCATCCACCTTCGCTCCTTCCCATTATTCTGCGGGTATTCATATACCCCCCGAATATGTCGGGATTCGATGCATATGGCAGACCCCTCTTGGGTCTTGAGGCGTACTACGCCCAGCAAAATAGGCAATCATCACCCTCACTCTCAGTATGGGGGGACAACTACTCAACTAATCAGTTGTCAACACAAACTCCAAGAGTTAGATATAATTCGTCTTTTCAAACTGGGGAGTTAGATCAACCCCCTCAAAAACAACAAACAGAGCTTTCAGGCTCGAATAATATGATGTTCACCGGAGAATCTGGATCATCTCCTCAGATGCTACTTAGACCACAAATTAGTAGACAATCAGACTCATACCTGGTCTTAGATGATGAACAGTCAATACGTTATCCTAGGAGTGAACAATGCTCTCAGGGTATATACCCACCTGTAGGAGGTTTACAAATGCAACCCGAGGTCTCTTTTCAAGAAAATACCTCTATACCATTGCATATAGGAAATACTCTCGGAGAAACTTGGCAAGATAGCGATCAGTTCATAGCAGGATATCACATGCCCATACAACACCAGGGTATACAACAAATGCCGCTAAGGCAAAGCACCATGACTTCACCAAATGAAGTCATTTCAACGTTAGTAGAAAAAGTGAGAGGGTTAGAACTTGCTCAAGCAAGTCAAAATCCTCAGTTCATGCAAGCAGGAAGTTCCAATCCTCCACGCTATCCTAGCCAAGTAGATCTCCTCACAGGAGTAGGCACGTTAGGCATGCCTCCTCAGTATCCACAACAAATGCCAACTAGGCCCATCATCTCTAACACCATTCCTCCCGGTCTAGTATCAAACAATCCATTCCTAGACAATACCCCATCATACTTAAACATGTACTCCAAATCACCACAAGGAGATATGTTCTCCTCTCCTGGCATGTTTTCTCAAATGCAGGGACTTCCCTATGCCCCTGCCAATGCATACGTTGTGCCGTATCAACAACCCATCCCACCACCACTCCCTCAGCAACCACCATCAATGGTCAAAACCTATGTGATAGGGACTTATTCAGAATATCTGAAAGAGCCCTTAGACTTCACTATACGAAGCGTTATGCTTCCAAGACCCCTTCCCAATTTACCCAAATACAAAGGTGAGGGAGATCCAAATGCACATATCAAAGCTTACGCTACAGCCATACGTGAACTACTCCCTTGGGATGGGGTTGTTGCTAAAATATTCCCCAAAACCTTGGAAGGCATTGCTCTCGATTGGTATTATAGAATACCTGAGGCTTCCATCCATTCATTTAAACAACTTGTATCAGAGTTCATTAAGGCATTCGACATGAACAAGCTATTAAGAACAGGAATCAGGGAGTTCTTACACATCAAACAAGAACACAACGAATCTGTCGCCCATTTCATCCAAAGGTGGCGTACAGTCCTTTATTCCTCGGCAAGTGCTCCAAATATGGATCAGATGGAACTATGTGATTTATTCCTTCATTCTCTTAGTAGAGAGGTGAAGGAAGAAGTCCAGAAGTTCCCACTAAGAACTTACGATGAAGTACTTGAGAGCGCTCTTCGAATAGATCAAGCAGCGATAGATAGTGGCCGTAAAACATATGGAGCAAATGGGAGGTTAATCACCCCCAATCAGAACACTACAAATTATCCCACTACCACAAACGTCAATCAAGGACCTAAAATCCTTAACAAAAATCGGGGTGTAACAACGGATGGAGTAACCGACCAGCCCAAGAAGGTAAATGTTGTCAATACTCCATCACAAACAAACAACCAACGAAACAACAACTTTACCCCGACAATCAATACAGTGGATTTTAACCATCCACAACAACAACAACAATGGTGAAATCCCATACAAGGGCCAAGCCAAAACTCATTTGGTTATCAAAACCAAAGCCAGAAACAACAAATGCAAAACTTTAATCCTAATAGGCAACAGTTTGATCAGAGTTTTAGGCCACAATATACACCAAACCAACAAAACAGGAATTACAATCCCAATTCATATTGTGGTTTCCACAAGATTCAAGGTCATGATACTAGAACATGCCGTGACTACAATAAATTCATGCAACGTTTTCCAGAAGAACAAAGACAGTTCTTCACAGATTTGTTTTTGGTAGATCCCGTGTCACCACCACCAAACACTCTCAGGGGCAGTTTCCCCTCAGAATGCTCCCCTCAAGATGTTTAACGATCCACTCCCAAATCATGATAATAATGATTAAATCCAACTGGGACGAATAAGGGTGCAATGACGGGAAACAATGATCATGAAGCCTCGACTTCACTAAATCCATCAGTTGCGCCACAATTAGGAAATCAGCCGAGACCCAAGATAGTCAGCTTAGTAGAACTAGATGCTGAACTACCTATCGAAGCTATAACAAGAACACGAGAATATTTCTCTCAACCAAGCCCAAGTCATCTGCCAGAAATAGATAAGAGTCAACAAATAGTAGAAAAACCCGTGGGTGCCTATGATTTAATTAGCGACCTAACAAAGACCTTCTCACACATTTCATTTTTGGACTTACTAAAGAACTCTCCTACTCACAAAGCTGCTCTTTTAGAAGCATTAGGTTTAGGTCATCTAATTAACATCACTCCACCTCCTGAAACACAAGTAAACCACGTAGATTTTGATATCCACCCTCTGGGGCAGCCGGACAAGGATGTCGAATTCATATTCGAAATAAGTAAAATGCCTACAGATGCTGAGATTACATGCCGAGGTGATCCAGCCTTACACTTACAAGTATGGGTTTATAATAACTACGTAAAATGGGCAATGGTTGACGATGGGGCCGCAGTTAACATAGTCCCCTTCTCTTTCCTCCAGAAACTAGGATATGGGGAAACAAACTGTTCCACCACTCGAAATACATTGAGAGGCTATGATAGCCTTAAAGCCACTTCGATAGGAACCATAATACTACCAGTCACCTTAGGACCCAAAACCATTTTGACTGAGTTTTATATTATAGATCGGGAAACTAATTATAATATGATCCTCGGCCGGCCATGGATACACCGAATGAAGGCAATCCCTTCTACGTTATTCCAAGAAGTAAGATTCCTACATCTAGGAAAGGTATTTGTAGCCAAAGGTGATCCAAAACCTTTCGATATACACCTAGCTGACTTAAAGAAAAGACCAGGTGTGCACTCGGAATTTGAACTTCCAACAAACCAACTTAATAAACCCACTGACGCAAAACCAGAGGAGAAGTTGGTACCTACAACAGATCTTGAAACTATCAGCATAGCCAAAACAACCCCAACCCCCAAAGATAAGGCTAAAGAAACGGTATCATTAGGGACTACTGCAAAAATCGTTGAGTTAATAGAACAAGATTTACCAATGTTCTTACCATTTGATTCAGTAGGCATAGGATATTCACTAGGTGTTGGTTCCCTTCCATCAGAGGATCTCTGCATGGTAGAAGTGGAGTGCACAAATGCAGCAGATACCCCAACATCTATACTCCCAGCTAAGTATTGGACTCTCCATTTTGATGGAGCTAAATGCCATTATGGAGCGGGGGCAGGTATAATTCTTACTTCACCGAAGAGAAAGTCCTGCCATTTTCCTTTAAGCTAAATTTTGAATGCACAAACAACGGCGCTGAGTACGAAGCCCTCCTCCTTGGCCTCACCTTAGCCAAAAGAATTGGTGTTGATGACATCAGAGTCTTAGGAGACTCGCAATTAGTGACAAACCAGGTTTCTGAAGTATACGAAACCAAAGCCGAAACACTTGCAGCTTTACAAAGAAGCCGTATTAGATTTAAGCAAGGCGTTTAACTTCATATCCATTGAAGCAATCCTGCGAGAGAAAAATCTTCTCGATTCAATAGCAACTTCAGCATCACGTTTTACTCCAAGCAATGAGTTAGAAGATACCCATTTCATGGTGTCCATTCGTGATGAACCATTGATAAAAACAATGACAAATCCCCTTTCAAGCGGAAGTGAATCTACCGTCCTAGACCATGTTGATAGTGATATGGCCACTTTGGATTACTTAAACACCTATGCAGCACTACATCTCTCCTATCATATGCTAGATTTGTCCTTAATTCCACATTCGTCTTCCTATTTCAGAAATCCCATGATGGATCTCCCCTCACAAATGGAACCTAGCATATACGCAGTAGAAAATGGGGATGATTTGGATTTACCTCCAGCACCACCTGAGTTTGAAGAAGGTAACGCCTCTTTGATCGAAGAAACAATCGATGTCAACATCGGAACAGAAGATGAACCAAGGATTTTGAAACTAGGATCCTCGTTAACCCCAGAAGAAGTAGAAATACACACTCAGATCCTCAAAGAACATCAGAAGGCATTTGCATTTAATTATAAGGAGATGACAGGAGTCACACCCCACATTGCGGTACACAACCTCGTCACTAAATCAGATGCAAAGCCAGTTAAACAAAAATCAAGACCCATGAAACCCAAGGTAGCTCTCATGGTAAAGGAGGAGGTAATAAAACTCCTCCAGGTAGGATTCATCAAACCAGTCGACTACTCCCAATGGGTATCTAACATTGTTCCCGTTCTCAAGAAGAATGGAAAGATACACATCTGCATAGATTTCGAGACATCAACAAAGCATGTCCTAAGGACGACTTCCCATTACCATCTATCGATGTCATTGTTGATGCAACAGCTGGGTTTGAACTTTTGTCTCTCATGGATGGATTCTCGGGATATAATCAAATTAAAATATCTGAGCAAGATCAAGCTAAAACCATGTTTATAACTCCTTGGGGAACCTATTGCTACGCTGTTATGCCATTTGGCCTCAAGAACGCTGGTGCTACGTACCAGCGAGCTATGAAATATATATTCCACAATTTAATTCATAAAATCATGGAATCCTATGTTGATGACTTGTTGGCTAAGGCCAAGAAGCATTGTGACCATCCGAAAGTACTCCACATCATTCTTTCACGCCTAATAGAATACGGAGTTACACTAAATCCAGAGAAATGCGTATTTGGCGTAACAAGAGGAAAGCTCCTAGGTTACATCATATCATCACAAGGGATAGATGTTGATCCAACCAAAATTTGGGCTGTCCTCGAAATGGTCCCACCTTCGAATGAATCTAGAATCAGGTCATTTCTCGGAAAGCTGGGTGCAATACGAAGATTCATCCCAGACTTGAGCTTCATTCATTCATCCAATCAACAATTTACTCAAGAAAGACTATAGCATTGATTGGACCAAAGACTGCAATGAAGCCTTTGATGCAGTTAAGTGTTTCCTATTGTCACCACCTATGCTAATGCCACCTAAGCTAGATCACCCGTTAATTCTATATTCACGAGCTACCGATGTCTCATTAGCTTGTATGTTGGCCCAAGAAGATGATGACAAGAGGGAACGCATGATTTATTTCATTAGTCGAACATTACTTGACTATGAAACATGTTATACACAAGCGAACGAGAATGTCTCGCCATAGTCTTTGCTACTTGAATGCTTAAGACACTATATGTTAAATCAAGAAAGCGAGGGTCATGGTAAAAACGGATGACTTACGAACTTTCCTCACGCAAGGGTCATTGTCAAAAAGGCTAGATGTTTTATAACCTTAATGGGAGAATTCGAATTAATGTTTGTAAATCAAAAGTCAGTTAAGGGACAAATCATTGCGGATTGGTTAGCTGATAAACCATTAGATGGAGGCGATTTAGTAGATTTAGACTTTCCAAATGAGTGCGTATACTACATCGAAACCCGACCTTCTATCTCTGAGTGTCCCTGGTACACTGATATCATTAATTATATCATGGAACAAACATACCCAGAAGGAGCTACACCACATCAAAGAAGGCGGTTACGTATTATCGTAGCTAAGTACGTCATTATAGAGAAAGTGCTCTATCAAAAAGTGTTTGATGGAATGCTCCTAAGATGTGTCGACACAGAAGAATCCAAGAAGATTCTCCATGAATCCCACAGTGGAATATGTGGAGGCCACTTCGGTGGCCATGCCACCACTCGAAAAATACATCGAATGGGCTATTTCTGGCCCACTCTAGAACACGATGCAGTAGAGTTTGTACGCAGGTGTCATAAGTGCCAAGAATTCTCCCATGAGATCCACATGCCGGCACAACCTCTGCAACCAATCGCTACTCCATGGCCCTTTTCTACATGGGGCCTAGATTTGATAGGGAAATTCTCTCCCTCGTCTACAGATGGCCATAATTTTATAATCACGGCCACTGAATATTTCACCAAGTGGGTAGAGGCTATGCCTCTTACTACTGTACCTGGTTCTGTAATCGCCAAGTTCATTTTAAACCAAATCATTTACAGATACGGTATCCCGCAAATCATTATCTCCGATAATGGAACTTCTTTTAAGAATGAAGAGGTTCGTGAACTATGCAATAAATTTAAGATAAGCCATCATACGGCTTCCTTGTATTACCCTCAAGCCAACGGACAGGCTGAAGCGACAAACAAGACACTGAAAGCCATTCTTCTTAAAACTGTGAAAGAAAACAAACGAGATTGGCATTTGAAGTTATATCCGGCCTTGTGGGCCCACCGAACCTCAATAAGAACACCAACGGGAGCAACTCCTTTCTCACTAGTGTTCGGGGCAGAGGCAGTTCTCCCACTCGAGGTTGAAATACCCAGTCTCCACATTTCATTACAAGGGATTCTGGATGAAGACGCTTACAGAGAAGCACGTCTTTCTCAACTAGAAAGCCTAGATGAAACTAGGTTAGATGTTGAACAACGACATAGAATCTATGCTGACCGGATGTGCCGGCAGTACAACAAGAAGGTCTATGAACGCGACATATACGAAGGGGATCTAGTTCTAAGACTAGACAACTAGATCGACAAGAAGACCGGCGAAGGAAGGAAATTCCGGCCCAAATGGTTGGGCCCATACCGAGTCATGAAGGACTATGGAAATGGTGCATACCTCTTATGTATGCTAGAAGGTGAGGAATTTGGTGAAACAGTCAATTCCCTTCACCTCAAGCGGTTCTACGCATAAGCAGCTAGCACTACTTATATATATTTACATTGCATCTTCATATAGATTAAGATCATTTTGTCCACTGTTTCTTACATAAATGGTGATCAAGGAATCTATTCTCAAAGCAATTCATAGCAAACTCATGATGTTGTTGGCATAAAATCTTTAATCATACCTCTCCATTTTCATGATATCATCAAATTATCTCAGAATCTTTTATCAAATAAAGTCAGACATGACAAAGTCTTAACGGTAACCATACCAAGATCTGCAAGTTTATTCTCACTTTGATTTCTTCTTAGGGAAGGTGTCTTGCCTATGGTCTATTCTAGAAGCTTCATGGTGTCACATCTATCCCATATGTATATCTCTTTGGAAATAAACACATACTGACATTTTACTCAAATAAACAAGTCAAAAAGTGATTAAACAGAAAATTTTAATTTTACACATTTCCTTGCCCCACCAACCTTCGGTGATGAGCTTGCATCTCTTACTAGTGACGTAGGGTTGGGAAGGGATGGAAATGCCCTTACTCACCTATACCTTGCCCACGGTGATAAACCCACGCTTCTTACTAGTAGCGTGGGGCAAAGTGTAGGGGGTCCTCTTGACAAATAAATGCAAATGATCATACGCAAACAATTCAAACTTTGAAACTTTGAGTCAAAAACAAATGAATCAGATGTTCAAAATTCCAAGAGAGTTAAAATCCTAAAAACCCAGATTTTGTCTACTATGTGGCCATCTACGGATCTAAGTCTAGATAAACCGCAAAGCAAGTTGCATTCTAAACTATGAAGTCATTCGAGTAGAGTAAGCTTGTAGCTTCCAATTTTATTCCACTAAAGCTTTTTCTGTCTTTCATCACTATCATTTCAGCTACACCTCATAACTTGTGCCCTTTCTAGATCTCGGTGATGAGCCCTCACATCTTACTAGTTGCGTGGAGTTAGGAGTGGGGCAAGTTAATCTGTTCATCATACTGGTTATATTCATCACTTTGCAAAACAAACATGAGATATCAAAAATTGCTTACGGAAGCTAAGATTCAAAATCACATTATATCTACATATATCAGCATCATGAAATACACAAAAGGAAACAAACATTTGCATCATTTGTTCTCCATTGCATACATTCTAAAAAGCATATAAACATACATCGTAGTATACACAAAGAAACTGGAAATAGAAAGGAAACCATGAGTGCCAAGATTTTGATCCAGAACGAATGCATATATATAAATGATCAAAGTTTATATACAATGCCATCATGCACTAAGCATGGTCAAAACACTCAAAGAGCCCGGGATATACAAAGAATATATAATACAAAATACACGAGAGCCAAGTGGCCTCTCAATCCCTACGCGACCCCTCCGAAGGTGCACGCTGCGCTAGGACTCCGGCTACACCGGCGCTCTGAATGTACGGAGGGCTCAGGATCCCGAGGAGCAGCCGCAGTCTCACCATGAGAATGGCTCCTCATAAGACGCTCAGCCGTCCTATAGCCCGCTAGCTCGGTGCGAAGGGTCGATACCATCCTGGCCACATGCCAGACTGGAGCAAAGACGTCGGTATGCCTACCGGCTGCTGAAGGCTCCCCAGCATCTACGGACAGCTCTGCACGGGTCCTATCCATGGGGATCATCAGGGAATCGGTACATACCCTGCGGATCAAATCCCGCCACTCATCAACAGTCTCTGCAAACAAAGGAGAAAATGAATTAGAAACTAAGCAAGAGGCTAAAAGATACAAAATAGCAACTAAGGAGAGCCTACAAATAAACATTAAAAGGGAGAAAGGGTAACTTACTCGGATCACCAGGCCTCCAGGATGGGTCAGCTAGGGCCGGCACCTGCCACGGATGACGATGCGGCGGGGGAGGGCTCTGTGGCAGGAGCAACGTGTCGCCCCACAACGGACTCATCCTCTCCACCATGGCCCTGGGAGAGTGGCTCCTTTGAAACTAGAGTATCCCTCTCTGTGCTCTGCTCAACCCTCTCTGCCTACATGATATCCTAAGTGTCATGCCACTTAGGATCGCTGTCATCGGTCTCCTCCTTTGTTCCTCCCTCTGTGAACTCCTCAGACTTGGAGTCAATGTCAATAGGGTCATCGCTGCTATGAGCAGGACCCACAACAATCTGAAGCAAAGGTGCCCGAGGCGCACCGGCTCTCCCTCTAGCACGAACTATCCTCCTAGCTGCAATGGGAATGCCAAGAGTGACCACTGTCCAACCTCGGCCTCTAGGCCCCCCTCTGGCCTCGCGAACTGATCTGTAGACTGGCGCCACTGGGGGAAGCATACCCGTATATGGTAGGCCAAACTGCTGAGGAACCGGCCAAAGGGGTGCACCTCCACTCGTCCCACTCTATCAATGAGCTGCCCTGTGGTGGAGTAGGAGATCAAAGTAAGAGTCTCCTCACCCCATATGCCCGCCATGGTCTGATACGGTGTCACCTCCATGTCGGCAGTAGTCAGGGAGGCAACTGGCTGATGAGGTGCTCTAAGCACCGACATGTCTATCCATCTCGCTGCCCTAACAGCTCCAGGATCTGCCACCTCCACACCCCTGCCATAGGGGATGAAATGCTCATAAACCCAACTCATGACTAGAGTCGGGTGGCTCAATGACTGCCCCTGTAAATGGACCACCCTGTATAGATCGTGGTAAGTGGTCCCAAGAATGTCTGCTCCCCAAGCATATATCTGACTGTGCCCCTCTATCTGTGCAATAATGGGGGCCCAGCAGTATAACAATGTGTCCCCTCCCTTGTCCCCGATCAATCTCGAGGCAAGGATCCCCATGATGGCCTGTCGAAATACGGGGATGGGAAAAGAAGGAATGGATCGAACTCTCACCCCCTTCTTCGACCCCGTGGAGATGGCTGCATCTCCCATATAAGTCGCCCACTGTGCAATCTATGCCCGTGAGCCTGCTGTCTCCAAAGTGAGTCGCCTCCCGATGATCGGGACCCCCAGAATGTGGTAGACATCCTCCAATGTAATGGTCCACTCGCCACGGACCCCTGACAATTGGAAGGTGTTCCGATCTGCATCCCAGTAAGAGAACAAGTCACAAAGGATGTGACTAGATGGTGCAACATGGGGCACACGTGATATGCGCAATATGCCAGCCCTCTGAAGTGTGTCCTCCTCATCCTGTGAGAGGGCATCTAATACCCCTGGGAGCCAATCACACTCCCTCTCTCTACTCCATCGGATGTACTCCTCTCTAGCCTGCATAGACCCAAAAACACACAAAACAAAGTAAGTTAGCATCCAGGCAATACTGAGAAAGTCATAAAAACACGTAGAAATGCTAAAAATACAAACACAATCTCAAAAACAGGTTCTTTTTGCATTCTGTGCAAAACCGCCACCCTGAGCAGGGAGGCGGTTTTGTAACCGCCACCTTAAAGGTGGCGGTCATGTAACTAACCACCACCCTGAATAGGGCGACGGTCATGTAAAAGGCGGTGGTCGTGTAACCGCCGCCCGGCCGGGCGGTGGTCGTGTAACCGCTGCCCCTGAATAGGGTGGCGGTCATGCTCTTACCGCGCCCGGCGGGCGGCGGTCGTGGTCCGAAAACCCACGCGGGTTTTTAACCTAAAAAGGCCTAAAAAGTGCAAAAAACGGCCATTTAACCTAAAAATAGAACCTACCCAGTAGGCGCCCCCTAGGTGGACCTGTTAACACTAGCATTTTCAAAAATCCCCCATTGCAAAGAATTTAGCATTTCAAATTTAAGGGGGTAAAAACAATAAACTGAAGAAAACTAACCTGTGATCGCTGAGGTCGATGTTCCACACGTGGAGGCATGATCACTATCTCGCTGTGAACGTTTTGACTCTACTCACGCAAGAAACCATCACCGTGGGTCCCAGAGCTCAAAATCAATCAAATCAACTCGTGCAAATGAATAGGAAAATGGGCCCACTTTCATATATATAGCACTCTGTTTTGTTTTAAAATGAATTTTTCACAGGTTTGGAGCGCTGATGGAGGTAAGTTCCTATCCCCACACAAATGGTACGTTCTCATTCCCTGTTATTCTTAGCGTTTATTTTTTGAACTATTGTATCTATCTGCACTTGAGTTCTCTTTTCATTTTGCAGGTAGCGGGAATTTTGGATGGCGTCATTTCAACACACGGATGTGTCAGGTATAACTTCTAACTTCCCATTTCGGGACTGCCATACTCGGACCCACCGTTTTACACCTCTTCATGGCTAAAACGCTTCTCCAAGGGGGAAATATGTACGTACCCAAAATTATAAGGTATTGTACTACCGGAACAGTGTAACAAGTGCCCCAATGATGATACAGGTCTCCTCGCAAGGTGTTCGGGATTTGGAAAAGCTCTCTGAGTGTGCGTTAACATCCCGCATGCCCTGCTTAGCCCCCACATCCTTTGTTTTCCTTTTCCCCCTCTTTTCTTGGCCTTTTGCTCTTCAGTGATGAAACCGCTACGCTGCATGGGCAGCGGTCTCGTGACCGCCGCCCTGATCAGGGCGGCGGTCCTATAACCGCTGCCCTACTCAGAGCGGTGGTCCTTTACGCATTTTCCTAGAAAGTGTTTTAACACGACTCATGTAAAAATCAATGTTTCACCAGCTTTCTTTGCCGACTTGGGCTTGCATTTATGTTTTTGGTCCCCTGGAATAGTGTTTGGCCATTGTTTATAGTTTTAGAGTTCAGTTTGGTTTTGATCTTTGGGTGAATGAAAAGCTATAAATAAATGGTTTGTGCACAAACAAATGGTCTACCCCTCATTCACTTTCATGCTCTCATTTTCATAGTTCAGTCTTTTATTCTGTTTAGAAGCCATAGTTTTAATTCTTTGCATGCTTAGTTAGCATTGTTCAGCTGTTGGTAAGCCACATACCCATCTTGTGTAGGCAGTATTGTTATTTCACCCAATCCATTGGAGTAGAATAGCTTAGGAAGCCATTAAAGTTGTAGGTTTTTCTCCTCAAACAGGATAGTTTCAGGTTCTAGACGCTTTATGTTACATGACTCGCAATAAATCCCGCTAGGAATTACATAAGCCAAGCTCTGTACTCTTGCGCTATCCCTCTCCTACTCGCATTATATTCAGTCTACATTCTGAGCTGCCTTTGTCCCAATATCTACTTCTGTTGATGCTAGCATTACACGCTTTTCTGGATCCACGTGAACACAAAGGAATGAGAAGATCACACTGAGGGGACAAGATCACACACACCATCGGATTCGCCACTGTTCTGCGGAATCCAGGTTCTAGCTTTCAAAGTTCTAGTTAGAATCATATCAAATAGAATAGTTAATTGCTTCATTTCAGTAAATTCTATTCTCGATATTGCCAGGGAAGCTGTGGGGATTGATAGTTTCTAAGAAACTATGATTCACTCCCCACTTCTGAGGTAGGATCGAGAATCTTGCAAATAGATTAGATGAGCTATTTTATTGTTTAGAATAGATCTACAAATTACACAGGCAAATAACTACACTCGGTTATTTTGTTTGTTTTAAATTGTTATTTAGTTGTTATTTCTAGATACGTTTAAATAGCTACTTTTCTTAAATTCTTAAAAAGTTTCTCAGAAAAATAGAAGTTATATATGTTTTAGATTTATTCCACGTAGTTTAAATTTACTTTGTTACAGTTAGATTTACATTTTGTTTTGTATGACAATCACGGGACCTAGGAGCCTAGGGAATACGTATTTGAGCCAATCGTGCCTCAACCCAACCTCGTCATAGCAATAGTTGACATAGACCAGAACCTTAGAATACAAGTCTTCCAAACAACAACAGATTTACAACTGATCAGCTCTCAGTTGAGAGGATTAAATATAGAAGATGACCAAGCACACACGTTTTGGTCAAATCAACTGAACTACAGATTACCCTAGGCAAACATTCACATGACTGTAGAAGGGTTCGAAAGAGAAAAAACCTTTGGTTGTGATCCTTTGGTCCCACAGCCAGATGCAGGAGACACTCTCACATAGACATAGATACTAGTTTAAGGATCGAGGTTGCACAAACGCTGTGAGGTACTCTGAGAAGATCGCACAATTATTGATCCTAAATATAGAAGTTGAGAAAGCATATGATTATTGGATACTAGGGATTAGGACTTGATTTCGTACATGACCATAGCAGGACCGCAACAACCAAGAGTCTATGGTTGTGATCCACAAATCCCATAACCTAACGAATCCATAAGTCAATCAGATATAGACACTAGCCTATGCACACTAGTATTCCAGTCCACTCCACTTCCACCCATCATCATCGAACAATTATCCTTACTAGATATAGCGGCTAACAAAGCTAGAGAATTCTGGACTAGGCCAGAGAATCGTCCGTAGAGTCGATTGTATTCACCATCCACCATATGACCTTATCTGGAGACATACACGAAACTATCCCAGGTCATTTTCCACGTATTCCACAACCCATAGATCGAATCACGCCAGAACTCGATATTGATTGGAGCCTTCGAGCAGTCATCCTTGCTGATCGATCTATCACCTGATCCGGAGTTAGAAGGGCCTTCTTTGCCTTAGATTCACAAATTCCACTAGTGCGTGTCGAAGACATTAGATTGCCTAACTAGTCTATCTGCATCCCACGAATATTCCATCCCCACCGGCTGTCTCGGCACGACCTCGGGAGGTCGGGTATGCGGAAGAGTTACCTATAGATTCCCACGCTCGCTTGTCACTTTTCAGGCGTACAGGTATAAAAGTATATTACCAACTAGACCAAAATTTATAATAATATGTCGACAGTTACCATTTGAATAGGATATAGACAGTAATCGATTACAAAACTAGTTTATGAAATATATATATATATATATATCTATGTATGTATATGTATGTATGTATGTATGTATGTATGTATGTATGTATGTATGTATGTATATATGTATGTATGTATGTATGTATATATATATATATATATATATATATATATATATATATATTTGATAATATAACCTCAAAAATGTTTCCTCCCAAGGATATTTATTTACTGAGAATAAAATACATCTACAAGAATTTCTTCCATCAAATTTATATAAATATATATAAACCAAAAAGGTTATCTACGTGGGGCTTAATTAATATCCATGTCCAAGGTTATAAAATCCTCAGACAACCAAAATACTATCATAGACTATACACATTCGAGAGAATAGACCATACACATTCATTAAAAATACCATACACATTTAGAGAACAATATACCACAAACCCATCCATTTTTATATTTAGGAACTCATGGGTGTTATAAAATTAATATTATCCATATATATATCTAAATTAGGGAGAGAAATCAACTAAGGATACAACATACCATTTGCACTCAGATCATAGATAAAAAAGGATGGATCAAAATATCTAATACCTAAATGATAAATTTGTTTCCTTCTAAATTTCCTTAAGTCTTTTTGTTTTATTTTGTATTCAGATCTAGATCAAAAATAGAGAAATAAAACCAATTAATAATCTATATTCCATAACAAAAATAGGTTTGGGGTTATAGAATCCATTCCAATGATTAGAAATTTTTTTGTAAGCTTCCTATAAATATTCCACCAAGTTGACCCAATAAAACTCAAGAAATTAGAAGAAAACATCCATGCTAACAAATTAAATGAAACAATAATATATAAATCTAGGTCTATCATTAATTCCTCCTTATAAATATAATTGAAAATAGCCTTCAAAACCCTCATGCATAGTCTTGACCATAACAAATCTCGAACATCAAAAGGAGGAGCTCGAGATAACCCAAAAAAATAAAATGAAATTTCCCATGCATGTAAGGTAGGTTCTCTCGGAAGCTTCGTAGGTTTCAACGAATGACAAAAAAATTATAATTTCCTCAATGTTTTGTAGGTGCCACATAGTGGCAAGATAAAACTAGCCACCACCTCTCTAATTTTCGCTCAAACTCAAGTTTTTGGACTAAATGGTAATAATAATTATTTGCATGGAGTTTTATACATTCATTCAAAGACTTTTAAATAATCAACTTTGTTATTGTATGGGTCGACCATGACCAGATTCAAATTTTTAAATAATGCAATGCTAATAGAATATGGTCGAAGACCATTATTAGAGAAACCAAATAAAATCCTATTCAAATTCCACATGGGTCGAATAATGATTGAGAAAGTACCAATAATAATTCTAATTCCAATGGAATATGGTCGAAGACCATATAAGTGTTAAAACACTATTATGCCAATCACCATGGTCTTATACCATTAAATATAAATCTAATATTTATACCATTTTCCATGGTCAATGGCCTTTAAATATTTAAACAACCATAATTTATACCTTGTGGTCTTAGACCCATTTTATCCAACACACCCAACACATATGATTATTTATTACCATTTATACATGACACTAGACTCATCCATTCTTTCCATAATTAACATTCAACAAGTATATCATAATACAAATTTACTATAATGATGATGAGTCTAGAGAAAGAGTTTACCAGAGTGTAAACAATAAAATTTTAGGTTCATGACCAATCAATAATAAATGCATTTGACAACTTACCATTTTCATTCCTTGTAAAGGTGGTCACGGCTTATTACAACCTATTTATTTTAAATGCAATTATGGTCTGTGACCAATACATCAATGTTAAGATGGTTAGTCCTAACACCTAAGAACTAACAATTATTTCATAGCACCAAATAATGCATATTTTAATAATGCTAAGGATATAATAACAAAACCATTATGTACAACAAGCAAATAGAATTATGCAAGACAAATTCTACCATGAGAGAAATTTATTGTGATTACATGTTTATTGCCAACAACAAACAAGGTAAGGTAGATTCATTACAAACATGTACAAATAAATAAATTATAATATTAAACAATCCATGAAGGCATGAAGATGAATGAAGTTATGGTTTTATGTATAAAACTATGCATAAGTATGCATACCCTTGTGGGTATGCGTACGTATGTATAATGCAAATGGTACTACATAAAGAACTAGTCCTCTTGCATTCATAATTTTTTCATATATCATAACTTATTTTGCATGACAGGACAAAATTAAAACACAAGATGTGACATTAAATTATTATGTTATGTTTTAGTTGTTTTTATTGCATTATAATATAAATGTATTTATTTAATTATTCCATGTAATACATCACACCTCAGTTATGTTACTATTAATTATGTTGTTCTACAAGATATAGATACTTTGAAAACACAGAATTCAGAATAAATTTTTGATAAGGGAAATAAAATCTTAATTTCACAACCATTATCAAAGAATTTTTTTTATATTCAATAGTTCAAAATCAACTAGCAAAGATAGATATATTGCTAAATCAAGCTCTATTAGGTGTCATTATTATAAGCAATCACTACAATGATAATTTTTAGTTGTAATTTTTTTATTATTATTGGTAAATAGTTTTAAAGTGACTATACCATGTTACAAAAAGGGCTCAATAGCCTAATATAACAATGGAGATACAACAAGAAAGGATCAAAATCTAGATAGAACAATATTACCATAAGTAACCAAGAGGTAGTTACAACAAGAAACTAAAAAGGACATAGACTGCAACATAACAACAAAAAATTAGCAAAGTCACAGCAAAAATACCACTAAAGATCAACATCTACAATGATTCCCACCAGCCTAAGTGATCTTACTTCTTAGATGCTCTTTCAATTATGGAATGGATCATTTACAGCGAGGTAAACAATGCCAGTGTGGTGATGTGCTGAGTCTGAAGCATTCAACTATGAGATGGTCAGACTCCTCTCTTTATCATTCCCCCAAATAGTTATAGGGATCCCACTAAGCATGGAAATGCTCTAAACTTTCTGCTCTAAAAATTCACTTATGGATTTGAAGATAGCCATGTTGTGATCATGTCTATCTTTAGCTCTCCCTAGTCTAGTGTCTAGAGAGTTCAACTTCTTATAAATATCAACAATCTGATCCTTTCCATTGTCATTATCTTCATCAATTTTTATTTTCCCTTTCTACTTTTCCATACGCTGAAGGTCCTTCTTCAGTTGCTTCATCTCTTTCTCCAGAGACTCCAATCTATGAGGCACTTGAATCCCCTCCTGATGCAAGGCCATATCAATACTAGCATTGCTGATATGCAATAAGTTTTGAGCAACCTCCATCTCTTTGGCACTTCTGAGAATCCTGGTAGTGTGAGGGGTGTCTATTTTCTTGGGGTTCTTGGTTTTGGATTTGGAAGGGGTGTCAAGAATGGGAGCGGGAGTAGAGGAGGTGGTAGCGTGTAGATCACTAGGAGCAGTCGGGAAGCTAGGGAACTTGGAAACAAAAATCTTGTGCAACAAGAAGATAAGGCCTTGATGCAAAGGAATAGCATGGGAGTGCTTTTGAAAATCTAGAACAAAGTGTTGAAGGGAATTGAGCAGGTAGTGTGGGAAGTAGACAAGCAAAATGCCTTCTAAAATGGTTTAAAAATACAAGGTGTTTAATAGGGATAGTTTAATAACACCCTTCCAAGGAAATATATCTAACCATCATATTTGTCACTTCATCATACGATGTGGGAATAGAACTTACCCTTATGCCTGCAAAAAAAAACTCAAGCTCCTCGCCCTCATCAGATAATTTCTTGGCCTCGCGAACCTATCATCCTTTTACTAAAAAAATGATATCCCTCCAGTTCTAGGCCTGTAGCCTCAACAATCAGCTCCTCGTTGATAGTAACATGGTGGCCACCATATTTGACCCTTTTATCCTTCCAATCCATAGAAAAATGAATGAAAATGTTCTGATCATGACCTTGAATGTGTTACGAGATGCCTCCCTTGTGTAAGAGGTTCTAAATTACCTCGTTATTCTTCCAGGATGGATCGCAACATGGCTCCAATTGACATGACGCCTCTCCCATTTTCTTCTTCTTCCTGCTAATCCTGTGAATTTTCTGCTCAAAACCCTCGTAAGAGTCTATTTATCCCTTATGTTTGTCATGTTTTTGAAATTACTCCCACCTGTGTGAGATTCAATAACTTTAATGTGCCCTTAATAAGGAGGATAATTCACACATGTGTGAACTTTCACCTCTATTAAGGTCCGCTCCATGTCATTATTAAAATTACTCCATGTATGTAATCCCATAATTATCCACATTAATACTAGTTTGAACCATCTTAGGGATGTTATTTACATTATCCCATATGATAAGATTGATATTGATGCCCATATTAGCCAATGTGTCCGCAACCTTATTCCCCTCCCTATAGGTATGTCTAATAATGATATTCTTGAAATTTTGACAAATATTTCTTGCTTCCATAATAAAGTCCTTGATAGTCCAGCTAGGAGGAGAAGTTTGTTTTAAATGGTTAATGATGTTAAGAGAATCCCTTTCCATAATTAAGTTTTGAATATCATAATCTTTTGCAATCCTTAGTCCCCATAGAGCAACTAGGGCTTCAACATAATGATTCATCTGAATCCCCATTTTACTAGCATAAGCAACAACTAAACCAATTTTTAGATGTAATGTTAAATAGGTTGTAGACATTAAATTGTGAAGACCAAGCTTACTATAGCAAATGGGATAGAGACAAAAACCTTGTTATCATTACAAATGCTGAAAAAATAAAGTTGTGGTAAGTTTTAACTCTTTTTGCATTTAAATTTTACATATTTTTATTTTTAGTGATAATAATTCTTTGTTCAAATGCAATCAAAATATGAAAAATTAAAGAATTAGGTACTGGTATTGGATTTATACCTCAAGAATGCACACAAAATTTTAAATTTTACTATTTTAATGAAGGAAAAACTTGTGCTCCTAAATAAACAAAATAACACATTGAATAAAATAATTAAGGAGCACGTAATGGATCTAGACATATTGTTCAAGTAGAAACTTGATGTGGATCCTGCATTTTTATTTTAGTAGGTGATGTGGCCAATCAATATAGGTCAAATATTTCCAATATCAATGTTACACCCAAGGATCTAATGAAATTGGGAGTATTAAAATATGATAAAAGACCGGAGGGAGCATCTATAATAGTGGAAACAATGAGAGCAACTCCTTAGTTCTAGCAAGAATGAAATTTGATTGTGTTCATGTATATTGTGATATTGATAAAAGAATTGAGTTGTAAATATCAGTTGAAATATTTTGTACTTTCATTTATTTTGTAGAAGTTCATTTTTTATTAGATAGGGTAAAAAATAGGGATGGGCTCCTAGAGGCCAAGTACAAAAAGATTACATCGTGATAGTACCAAAGAGAGACAAAAAGAGGAATAGGACCCTAGGAGTTAAACAAAATTAACTCCAAAACAAAGAAGGAGGTAAAAAAATGAACAAAAGAGACCTAAACCATTAAACAAAAATAAACAGAGAAAGTTCCTCAAAATTCCATAGATAGTTCAGGAGAAGTTCCTTTAGTTAGCTTTACTATTGTTGGAGGGTTTAACCTCCCTGATCTCATCTTTCCTACTGGGTTTAGTATTCAGCTTCTTCTAGGGGCTCCTCGATGTCATCATCCTTAGGATCCTCCTTAGTCTCATTCTCCTCCTCTTCCTCTTCATCAAAACTAGTCCACCTCCTTTTCCACTTCTCTTTTTCCACAGCTTCCAGACGAGCACCCAAATCCCGAACCAAAGTGTCCAACTGCTTGATATCCCCTCTAATGTTCTTCTGGGCCAAGCATATTTGTTTGGTGGCTTCAATGCTATCAATCATTCCCTTCCTCACCACTAAGTTAGTCTCTTCCAAGACCTGAACCACCGTCTCCAAATACTGCACTTTGTTCTTCCACATATTGAGACAATGCTCTCCTCCTGAGGCACTTTATCCTTACCCTTTGATGGGTGACTTCCTAATTTTCCATCCCTTCCACATTCTTCCCTCTCCCATCTACTTAGTACCCATATTACCCTCCCTCATCTTGGAAAGACACTTAGCTAGGTTAATATACTCCTCATACTTAATTAGGGGCATAGGTTTATCCCAGTGGTTTCCCATTTCGAAATAGGAGAAGAATGAGACCCTCATGGATGGGGGACTCCACCTTAATCCATTGGAAAAAATTCACTAAGGTGGTTAGAGACATAAATAAAAATAAGGGAATACTAAGAATTTTCTTGTGTCTAAACATATTCAGAAAGGACAAATGGTGAGTATATATCTTTGCAATATTTACCTTCAGGGTAAGATACTTCATAATGTGTAGACAGACCTCCCTCCACACCCTAGGAATGCAGGAATGAGAAATGCCATCAGTGAAGTAATGGATGGTTTCCTTTCCCACAAAGAAAGTATTGATTTCATACTCCCTCGATTCCTATCCTTAAATATTTTCAGACCTTCCATGTCCATGCCAGTTATATGGGAAATGGCCTCCTCGACATCTCAATTTCCATGCCCCAAATCACCGCCTTCCCCTCTTTCCACACCATCCCGAACTCCATAGTTAGTGAGGGATCATGCCCTTGGATTCTGGTAATAAATTTCTTGAAACCCCCAATCCTAAATAGGTTCCACATAGACTTATCCTCCACAATACTCCCATGACCTGGATGACTCGACTCTGGTTCTATCTCCACCCATGATGGCTGAAATTTTACCCCAATGCTCAGTAGCGTTGAAACCTAAAAATTTTGATATTAGAATTACCTTTCCAAGAATAGCTAAAACTATATATTTTTGCAATTTTGGAAAATGATCCCATTATTCTCCCTTGCGCGGCTTAAGGTGAAGTCCTTATGATTTTTCATGATTAATAATATCATTAATAGGCATAGGTGTGACATCACTTTTTGCCACACCTTAAAATCATTACTTTAAACTCCCTCATTTGCAAATCTATCTACACAAGTATTGCCAATGTGAGGGATATGAGTGAAGATATAGGAATCAAATCTTTTAATATGCTCTTTAATATCATGAGTAATATTACTCAAATCCTAATTATGGGAACTAGTCTTGTTGATGGCATTTAAAATGAGAAGAGAGTCCCCCTCAATAAGAATGTGTTTAATTCATTTTTCCTTAGCAAGAATGTGTTTAATTCATAATTTCTCTATGTTTTAGTTTTCATAGGAATGTGAAGTTTAATACCAGTTGGTGTTCTTAATTATTATTTTCATAACTTCTCCTACGTAGATAAAAACATAATAAATAATAGATTTGTAAATCAAGATTTAAAATAAGGATACTGATATCATTTTACAAAATAACATAAATATATAACTTAATGATTTGATATGAAGTTTTATATGAGAATAAATATTTTAAATAAATACCAATCTAAAACTCGACAATGAAGCAATCCTTGAGAAAACCTTTCTTCATAAATGACATTTGTATCTACCATTTCAGATGAGTATCCACTTCCCGATTCAATATTAAAATAATATTTTTTCTCATTGTATCAGTTACTCATCTTCTTTTAGTGAGTTAATTTTAAATAACAAGTTCACTTTCATAAGGAAACAAGTCCATATGATAACACAAAACATTCAATCTCAAACATGTCTCCATATTTTTATCCAATATATTATAAAGTTTTGATTTAAAAAAGATAATGCACAAAGACTCATTCATCTTCCACAAATCCCAACATATTTTGTTTGGAAAATTTCATATAATAAAAAATATTTGCTAATATTTTCCTACAGGATGCTACTAGGATACATTTTTTTCATATCCTTGTGATAGTTCCATTTTCAGTTGGTTCATTTGGATACTGCTATTTATCAATCATTGTAAGTATAAAATGTGTTGACTGATACAAAAGTAAATATTTTTTTAAAGTCCTCTAATCTCAA
Organism: Taxus wallichiana var. yunnanensis; assembly: GCA_018340775.1. Lineage (NCBI taxonomy): Eukaryota > Viridiplantae > Streptophyta > Pinopsida > Cupressales > Taxaceae > Taxus > Taxus wallichiana. The sequence continues at coordinate 18,034,734 of CM031239.1, read as the reverse complement.
CTCTATTTATCTCTATAGACTTGTTGAAATGCTTTATCATAGTACCCATGTATTCTAGAAATAAATTACTTGTTAGTTCTTCAAAAAGACCATTAACAATGTTCCAAAATATGGGATTTATTGGAAAAAAATGGAATTTGGGGGGCGGGGGAGGGGAAGGGTAAATCAGTCCTTACATTTTCAATTTCAATTTCAGAGCACTCACATAAACCATTAATCAATTATCCATTCATTAGAGTGTGTGCAACAACATACAACATTCATTTAATTAACCATGAGAAAGAGAAGCAACACCATAACACAAGATGTAAGTGGGAAAACCTCAAGGGGAATAAAAACCATTGAAAAATTTTCTTATATTACAAATAACAAAAAATTAAGTCAATATTACACATCACAAGATATTTATTTAGTGAGGCACAACCCCACAAGGAGCACAAACTCCTAAAACCTTGTTGATATTAATAACAAAGAGATACTTGCATGAATATGAATAATTAAATAATATTTTTATGAAGAGATCACTGATGATATGATGCAACAACTTAGTTGATGATGATCACAAAATTTTGCTCCAAACTCCTTCAAACACTAGGTCTTCAAACTTGCACAAACTAGCACTTTCTTCACTTCTCAATGCATAAAAACCTTGCACACATATTTTCAGTCATTATTTAACCTTTGACACAATTGATGAGTCCTCAAAATATTCCTTTGTACCTGCAAAAATCACACACCTAGGTAGAAGTCTTCATGCACACTCAACTAGTGCAACATTGCACCCAAAACTTCACTTATATATGATCTTCTTGATTCAAATTAAAAATAGGCTGGTTTAACTCATTTATATTGAAAATATAAACTTAAAACAATCCCATAATAATCATCATAACATTCACAATAGACCCATATAGGTCGGCCATGCCAAAAACCATCCAACTTACACTAAAAATCCTCAAAACCCCATCACTAGGATGAGAAAAATCCTCTAACACCAAAACTATTTTTATTCAAGCTCTAAAAATCACCACACATATGTAATATGGAATTTAAACACCATAAATGGTCATGATTTTACTTTAAAAAATAAAATTATTTCATTTAATGGGCCCATTGGCCCATTACATTCACAAAGCAATTGTTTCCAACAACCTGATTTTACCTTTGGGCCGTAAGACAACCCAAGAACACCTAAAATATGTCATGATACCAATGAATGGAATTAATAGAATCTTTAGATAAATTATATTCATGGTATACCTCTTGAAACATCCATTGGTTCAAACCACATAAACTTTTATCTTCACCAAAACAGACGCCAAAAACCAGTTTTGTAAAATCAACTAGTTTACACCCTTTATGATACATTAAATATCTCTAAATGCATTAAATATATTCAAAATAAACCTCTCTTCACTTTCATGTGGTATAAAACATCAAATCAACCATTTTAAGCTCCAATCAACTCAATATTTCAGCAAAAACAATCCTATCCTGAAAAACAAGAAATCTTCTTGGTCACAAACTAACCTGGAAACCACATAAAATAAAATCATCACGAGATAAAAATTATACCATTAGATAGAATATATTGGAACTCCTTCCAAATCTAAGTGGAATTCCTTCAACCATGCTTATCTCTCGTAACTTTGCCACGAAACTACCCCAAAACTACACTTTGACCAATCAACACAAATGAAGCATAATTTACCATTCAACCACATTGCCATGAATTAAAATCATCATGAAAATCAATAAAAATCACAAAATAAACATAATTATCATTTATATTGCAACTCCTTTGGACTATCTTGTCCAAAATTGAACTTATTAAAAAAAAACCTATTTGAGTGGGGTTCACTCATCACTAAAACCACTACCATACCTTTCTGGAAACCTAGAGGAGTCCTCTACAAAATATAATCATCATCCATGAACTATCAATCAATTTTGGAAAATTTAGATCATTTTATCTCTTACCACTTTTGAGCTAGGGTTTCAAACACATAAAGAGTTGTTTACATTCTTAACATTCATTCATAAAAACCTAAAGATGAAATGACATAATTATTTTTACAAAACCTTCTATAATAAATTTATAAACATCCTTAAAATCCAAAAGGTCACATGAAAAGCACAAATTTTAGGGTGAGCATAAAAATATCCAATTCGAGATGGAAATGACCTTCTTCATGACCCTATTTCACCAAAATTGATATAAATTACAAAATAAACATCATGGAAATCTAAATTTTTTCCCACATAACCATGGAAAACCATAATAACATCTCCAATCATCAACATGTCACAAATATTTCTAAAAAATTCCATCCATTGAGACTTGCATAGATAGCCCTTGGGGTTTTACACTGTAAAGGCTAGGGTCAACTGAAATAACACTATAATTCTCTATAGAAAATATCCAAAAGGTCCTAACATTCCTAGTACACCATGAATAAACTCACATGGCTCCGAACTCATCCTCGCGCCTTCTAACAACCATACCTAGTCCAAATGAGCACATGAAACATGGTCACCAACATGTATTTGCACCCTAAAAATCATGTGAGTTCCTAAGAACTCCAAAAATATCATACTTGCCATGCACCATCACCTAGGCTAGTTAGATCACCGAATAGGGTCAGTAAGAACAAAAAATTCTCACTAAATCAACATATGAAACTAAGAACATACTTGAATATCCATGTCATCATCACTCGAGAATCATATGACTCCAATTCATCATCCAATTTTTCATTAATGATATTTTGTATCAATCAAAACACCTAAACCACAACAGACCAACAATCTCCCCTTTGTCATTGATGGAAAACCACCTAAAATTCTCCCCCTTTTTACATTAATGACAAAGGAATACCTAAACTTTCATATTATCCACATTTATCAGCTTCATAGGATTACCATTTGGTTGGAAACATCAACCAAAGGTCTCATTCAAGCTCACAATCTTAATATTTTTCACAAAAATTGATTTGTCCTTCTTTCCAAACATGAAAACCACTGTGCTCCCCTAAGAAAAGCACTCAAAACACCCAACCATGCCAAAAATCATGAAGAAGACAACATTTTACCTCTTCCTTGAGCTATATCACCATCATCTACCTTATAAACATGTAAAACTTGCCTTTTCACCTCCAAACTCTATTTGTGCCTTCATACACCATTAAGAAACCAATGTAGCAAACTAAAACTGAAGCATACTCTTGATGAACATGCCAACAATGATGAATGAGGACCAAAAATTCCATACTTACCTTCATCCTTTATCTAACTGAGCTTTAGAAGACATAAACACATTCTCCCCCTATCAAGTTTAGACCATACACACAATCCTCTCTGTAGAACCATCTTTACATACCATTGTAAAAAAACCAATGAGGTCTTAGATCCATAATTTTATCTCATGCATGACTAGTGAGCATAGATAAGTTGTTCACCATTATCAATTAACTTGATAAAAATTTGAGATCAAACAAAATACCATGAAATATTTCAAAAGTAACTTCTACCATGCCTAAACAACACCTATAGGCCTGTAGGTTGCAACTTTGGAGAAAAATGATCATTCCTTGTCATAAAGATAGTCCACTAAACACACATTTGCATTTTTGAGATGAAATTAACTTTCTAGATCATGTAGACGAGTCTAAGAACAAATTAACATAGCATGGATGAAATTGGTAGATATCTCTCTCTTATGGAAGCACCATACTTTTCCTATCACACATTCTCCAATCATGTAGCTATTCATTTGGTTCAAGACCCAAATAAGGTCATCAAACAAGCTTTATCATACCTTAAAACATATACATTACACTTTTCAATACCTTTACTCTTATTCACCAATGTATACTTATCCTCTTTGAGATGCAAACAAAAATTGGCATTAAAATCAATCTTTTTCACCTTTAAACACATCTTTCCTTCCATACCGCTCCTTATGAACACTTGAAACCCAATTATGACAAAGAACCTTCAAAAATTCATGCATTTTGATTTCAAGAGATAACACTTAACAACCAACACCGTAGAAAAACCACCTAAAGTCCCGAGCACATTTTGTCATGATTTATAAGCATGAACATCATTTTATTACTGGATCCACCTTAGCTTGCACTTAAACTCACCTAATTTGACCACTCCACCACCACAGAACACATTTGAAGTGATGTTCTGATCAAGTCATCAGCTTGATGACACATTCCATCTTCAAATATTCTTTTCAAGGGATTAGAACACCTTTTATCATGAGAGACACTCCATACAAATATATAACCATGAACATTTGGACTTAAGACATCCCTATGTGACCATGAAAGACTTCCCAAGAAGAATGTATCCTTTTATGACTCTTGATCACCTTCAACATGATTCGAGGAAATTTCATATATTCACACACATCATACATACTTAGACATACTTGGATCATTTTCTTAAAACTCATGACACATCATTTGACTCAGAATTTACTCTTTAAGGTATTACAGTCCCCAAGACAACAATACTTAGTCACAGACTTAAACAACAATAAGTCTCTTCATATAGATGTCATGAAATAATGAATTTCCTTTGGGACACCAACCTAACTCATACACCCCATGAGCCATATTAGACATACAACTTCATCATGATAATGAAAACTCATACTTTAAGAATATCAAAATACCATTAGACAGAGATAATGACTTACACTACATAAACAACCATTTTGAACCATAAGAACTTGCTAAATGACTTGAAATGACATACCTTGACATCATGGAGGAGACTTAAAAATACCTAGACAACTCCCCCTATTGATAAAAGAATACTTGGCAAAGATCACACAAGGAGTCTGCGCGGGGTAGAAGGATAGGATTGAAGACATGGAGGGACAAGAAGGACCCGCGCATGGAAGGTAGGTTCAGATTTTAGGACTTAGCCAATTTTGGGTATGAGGATCTATTTTTGGAAGATGGTATGCGGAACACATCAACGATGCAGAGAAGTGCGCACCAAGCATTGTCTATATCTAGAAGAGTAGTTCAAATGTCTATGCATGGAGGCAAGCTAAGAATGGAATGAACACTTTAGTTATCTATAAGAGGGCTATAATTATAAATGACGTGTGGCTATTAATAGCATGCGACCTATTTCTGGAGTAGTTAAGTGGTGAAGGGAAAGTCCCCACCCTATATATATGATGGTTAGGTGCATAGTAAAAGAGAGATTTGTATGATGTATCAAAGGGATATAGGCATGTATGTATGATTCTGAATATGTGTATCAGATTCATATGCACCTTAAGATGAATTGATAGTACTGTAAGGAGCTTCTATACTTATTAATAGATGGAGGATATTGGCTGAATCTAAGTGTCATTCTATGTAATTGAGTAGTGCATGTTAGTGTTTAATCATGATTACTGTTTAAGCTCGTTCTTTCATAGATCTATGGGTAGCATGCATTGTAGAATGATGGATTAGTCATGAGTCTTTATGGTTCTTTCTTCATTATGTGTCATCCTATTACAGCAACCCTAAAGAGGGACTTGGTACCTTTGCATGCTTTGGGTGAGCACTCAATCTAGGTTGAGTGATGTGCCAATGCAACTAGGGTGTTATCTTGCAAATTCTAGGCTACATCATTGGTTCCATTGCCAGGACCTCTTTTTTAGTTGTTTTTAGGATGGTTCATGATGAAGACATACTAGTTAACTCTAGCAAGTATTAAGGAATGGATATAAGATCTGGAGGAATAATATGCATGATAGTTCAACAAAGTGGACTGAGTTTAACGCACACACTTGGGTAGAAAAGAACCTGTACGAAAACTTATATGAGAGTTTTTTCACTATCTTTCCAGTAGAACTTTACAAGTGGCTTACGACTTATGCATCTCAGCAGAATTGGAGATATTGTGCACTTGTTTGGACATAGGAAGAATTTTAGGCTCTTTATGATGCTGATCTAATTTGGACTCGCATGCAGTGGATACATGGTTTCGTGGTGTTCTAAACAGTTATATTCTAGGAATATTCAATTTTGACATACTCTTGCCCGGAGGTCACTGAATTTTAGTTTTGAGGTATCCAAGAGGAATGTATTTGCATGGTATTCCATTGGCGATCAAGATCTTGATGGTAAATTTGAACCCGGAGAGTAAACCGATGGCTAACTAAACTTCACCATGTGCGAAGGCGAGACAGTTTAATATTAAGATGGTGGACTTAGCGGTGGAGAAGTAGAGAGAGGAAAGGTGGCTTAAATATAATGATGCATGTGAGAAGGAAATAGAGAAGCAACATTCCATTGTAGAAAGTATGGCATTGAGGAGAGAGGTGGATCATGAAGGATTTATGGCTCACGTAGAGGATGTGGAGCTAGAGCATATCAGGTTTCTAAGTTGATGTTTTAGGCATCAAAGTGTGATTGCACAACATTGGAACCTCTCCAAGTGTGGGACTTGTAAAATGATAGAGGAATCTCTAGATTAGAGGCTAGTTCCTCAAACTCCTCTGATCAGATCTGTTATTTACACAATTGCAGAGGTTTGAATCCTAATCCTACTTTAGATTCCAAGGAGACAAAGATAGAGAGAGTAAAAGAAACTAAAACTAATGCTAAGGTGATGCACCAAAGGAGTTGTAGACACCTGACTACATGAAATACACAATCCACAAGGAAACACAAAACAAAATATGCACAAAATGCTCAAAATGTAATGAAAGATCAAGAAATCAATGATAGATATATGAAAGGATTGAGGAATTTAATCACAGAACATATATCAACATTCAGATTCAATACAGTGCATTACAGTGATCCAGAGGCAAGAAAAAGTGTTGTATTACATGGAAAGGTAAAATTTTCTTCACAAATTCTGCCAAAGAAGGAAGAAAAGGAAGTTGCGGAGTTGAAAAGGTGTCTCTCCTTGCAAAATGAACTCATTCTGGCTTTTATAGTGCAAGCCACGACCCCCAGGAGAGAGAAACGTGGGAAAACATGAAAGCCATTCAACCATTGACCAAATTGCATTCAAAACAACATGGGTGACCTGAAAAATCCATTCCCAGGCATTTTTAACCATGCTGGGAGAGAATACGAATTCTTCATTAAAACGGTGGTTGAAACGTCAGTTCTATTCATGGCCACGTATTAGAGGTGTTTCTTGATTTTCTCTCTCAAACTCAACCAAAATTCAAAATTGACCCTAGAATCATGTAGATAATTTCACCAGCTTTCCATTATATAAATAATGTGAAAAATTGAGCTCTGGATCGAAAGATATGGCGATTTGAAGTTTTAGGGCAAAAACAAGCCAAAATAGGATCGGCGGGCAAAAAGTTTGAATTTTTACCCGTTTGGTCTTTGGAACATTTTTCAAATTTTCCCCATGCTCCACCACTCCAGGTGCCACATGGCATGTTCTGATTGGGTGTGGGCCCTTCCTGACCATTTTTTCCTTCGGGTCGCTTGGTGTTTTTTCACCCTTGGACACGTGGCAGCTCCTGATTGGTTGCGGGCCTTCTAGGGAAAAATTTCCCACCAAAACTCCAGTTGAGCCATAACTTGAAAAATACGTGGAGTTAGGAGGAAAAATTTACCTTTCTGGAAAGATGAGAAAGAGCTCTATCCAATGGTGCCATTTCTAGAAGGTTTTGAGTGCCTAGAAAAAAAATATTCTGAATGAGGCACAAGAGAAGGAAAGATGTAAAGGAGTTAGCCACAAAATGAGCAGGGGGCACATTTGGGATAACAATTTTGGTGACTCAGAGGGGTCATCTACCTGCTGGATGAAGTTACCAGTTTCTGAAGCAATCCATTGGGCATGGAGTCACTTGATTCTCTGTTTAATACCCCAACTGACTAGAACATTGCAAAGAGGAACATGGAAAATCACCTGATGGAGCAAGGCCTGCAAACACATTCCCAGGAACAGCAAGCTGTGCCAAAGCACTTAGGGAAAGCAAAACAACCTACAGAAAAACAATGTGCACAAGCACTTGGAGGAATGAAAACCTAAGCTAATATTTACAAGGTGGAGAATTTCCCTCTAGTAGCAATGCTTTAGATAGATTCCATTGACTAGAATCTGCAGTTCTTCGCCATCCAATGAAGACAATTGGAAGGCATTGTTGTCCTTACACTTTGTGACCATGTATGGGCCACTCCAAATGGCATCAAATTTTGAATGCCTTCCCGGTTTTTCTCTATCTACATCCCATTTTAACACTAGATCTCCAACTTGGAAAGATCTACTCTTGGCCTTCCTATCAAAGGTCTTCTTGATCAAAGCTTGATCCTTCTCCATTACTTGGGATGTCTGATCTCTGATCTCTTGGAGCTCCATCAACTCTGCATATCTCACCTCCATGGGCCCAAACTCTAGCAACTCTAACTGCTTCATGAGTTCCAATGTTGGCAACTCAAGTGACATGGGCAAGATTGCCTCTCTTCCATAAACAAGCCTGAATGGAGAGTTACCTATGGATCTCTTGGGAGTTATCCTATCAGCCCATAAGGATGATTTCAGTTTGGTATGCCAAGACCTCTGATTCTCATCAAGAGTCCTCCTAATGATCCTCAACAAGTTCTTGTTTGTAGATTCATCTTGGCCATTGCCCTGAGGGTAGTAGTTTGATGAAGTACTTAGGTAGATCCCGTTCTTGACAGCCCACTCAGTCACCTTGGATCCAATGAATGCTAATGCATTATCTGAGATTATTGTAGCAGGTATGCCAAATCTGGTTACTATCCCCTCATAGAAGTCTAAGATGCTAGACTCATTTGCTTCCTTGAGTGCTACTGCTTCAGTCCACTTGGTGAAGTAGTCTGTGGCTGTCAAAATCCACTTATGCCCTTGGCTTGAATTGGGATTAATGACTCCAATGAAGTCCAAAACCCATTGCATGAATGGTTGGTCAACTGAAATTGGATGCAATGGAAGGGCAGTAAGCCTCTCTTTACCTGTGAAGAATGCACAATTCTTGCACCTTTTGATCCACGCAAAGCAATCACTGAAAATCTTGGGCCAATAATAACCAGCCTTCATGATTTTTAGAGCTGTCACTCTTGGTGCAAAATGACCACCAGCTGGTCCACCATGGAACTCTTCCAACACCCTATGAATCTGATTTGTGCTAATGCATCTCAGTAGCACTCCATTCACATCTTTCTTGAACAAAACACCATCCACTATGGCATATGGGATAGCCTGCAATCTGAAGTGTCTTCTTTGGGTTTTGTTCATCTCTGGAGGGCATAGGCCTGTGCTTAGGAAATGCATTATACCTTGGGTCCAGCAAGGAGTGGGGACAGCATTATCCTCTTCTTGAGTGCTACCTTGCACATGGCTGTCTTGAACTATCAAAACAACCTCTTCTTTATTGCATACTCCTTTTTGCTTGCCCAGAATCAGCTGCTCACACAATCCTTTTCCTCTTACCAGCTTGGTGACCTTGATCTCAATGTCATACTCCATGACACGAGTGATCCAACCTGCCCTTTTCTCATTCAAATCCTTGTTGAGGAGGAAGTCCTTTACTCCCGCATGAGAGACCAACAACTGAACCTTGTTGTTTGAGACTAGATGCTTGAATTTCTTCAAGCTTTTGATTACTGCAAGTACATGCTTCTCAATAAAAGAATATCTCACCTCATAGTCATCTAGGCTTTGGTTGAAGAAAGCAATTGGTTGCTCATCATTGTCCTTGTTTTGTTGTACCAAAATGGCAAAAATAGTATCATTACCTCCAAATGCATAGAGGATGAAATCCTTGGAGAAATCCGAGTTGATGAGAGTTGGTGCTTGGGAGATGGCTTCTTTGATTGCTTCAAAACTCTCCTTGCCTTTTGCTGTCCACTTGAAAGCCATGCTTTTCTTTAACATTTTGGTGATAGGTTTGACAAGGGCTGCAAAATCTAGGACAAACCTCCGAACAAAGTTTATTCTCCCCAAGAAACTCTGAAGGGCCTTCTTGTGGCTTAGCAATGGTAGTGCTCTTATGGCTTCAACCCTCTCTGCATCAATTGCTAATCCTTCTTTGGAGAAAATATGGCCAAGGAGCTTTCCTTCATGTGCTAGGAAGATACACTTCTTAGGATTCAAAGACACTCCAAATCTCCTGCACCTTTGGAAGACTTGTCTCAAATGAGAGAGGTGGTCTGCTGCATTCTTTGAAAAAATAGTGATATCATCAAGGTATATCAGCACCACGTTGTTAATCAAACCTTTGAACGCCATGTCCATTGCTCTTTGGAAGGTAGCTCCAGTGTTGGAATACCCAAATGGCATTTTCCTGTATGCATAAGTTCCCCATTTGGTTGTGAAGGCTGTCTTGAACTGATCTTCTTCCTTCACCATAATCTGATTGTAGCCGAGTAGCCATCAAGTAGTGAAAACCTCTCGGAGCTAGCCACAACTTGCAAAATTTTCTCCATAGAAGGGAGTGGGTAATGGTCCTTGAGAGATGCTCTATTCAAGTCTCTGAAGTCAACACACAATCTGATCTCTCCACTCTTCTTTCAATTGGAACTAAGTTGGCAACCCAACTAGAATGCTTGATTGGGAATATGATTCTTGACTCAATCAACTTGTTCAATTCCTTCCTCATGAGAGGTTCCATGTGTGGATTGACTGGCCTTTGTTTTACCTGATGGGCTTAGTATTTGGGTCTAACTCAATGGTGTGTTGAGCTAACTTGGGATTGAAACCTTTCAAATCTTCGTAGCTCAAGCAAACACATCGGGGAACTCTTGACATTTGTATGAACTCGTACCTTTCTTGTTCAGTTGTCATCTTTCCAATTTGCAATGGTTTGTTCTCTTCCACCAAGATGGATACTGAATCTTCTCTCTTGACTTGAATGTTTGATTTCTCTTTCCTAAATTGATCATTGGGATTGAAAATGAACTCCAAAGTGATAAGTCCCTTGGGCAGCTTGTTAGTTCTTATTTGTACCACTTGGTCACCATCTTTTGTTGTTCCAATTTTCTGATTTTTAGCTGAGAACTCAAGCTTCTTCTTTGAAATGGATGATTTCTGGTCATTCTCAAACACTTGCCAACTTACATTGTTATCCGCACTGAAGGCCTCACAATCACATGGATGTTTGGTTGTACCTTATCTTTTTGAATGCTCTCCAAAATGTCAAAGGCTGCCCCAACTGCTGCAAGCCTATCAGCAGCTTGGTTCTCTTTCCTAGGAATTGATTTGATGCCAAAACCCTCAAAATCTTCAATGAGGTCCCACACCCTATTCTTGTAGCACTTGAGTAGATCATTCTTGACAGCATGCTTCCCCTTGACCTGGTTGACAATCAACTCACTGTCACTGAAGACTTGCAAGTTCTTTATTCCTCTCTTTATTGCCCAATGCATCCCTTGCACCAAGGCTTCATATTCAGCAGTGTTATTGGAGCATGCAAACTGAAATCTAAAAGATGAATAGTACTTTACTCCTTGAGGTGAAATAAGCATAGCTCCACCTCCTGCACCTTGTCTACTCCTTGATCCATGAAAAATAGCTGCCATACCTCATTGTCATCCTTGTGGTTTGGCTTGGTGATGCTAGGAATGGGCTGATCTTCTTGATGTATGCAATAGACCCCTAGCTCAGATTCTTCTACTTCTTGATAAGGATCAAAAGCATGCACCTTGTTTGCCCATTCATCAAGAGTTAGATCCGGGATGCTTCCAACCTTGGTGTCAGCTTCATCAGTGCTTGGGTGATCTTCTTGATCAAATGCCGAACAGTTGGCATTGATCTGACTTGGAGTGTAGGGCTCAATGTGGAAGTTTGCAATAGGTTCAGACCTGATTGTAGCTTTGGTTCCATACCTCGTTCTGAACAGCATGTGTGACCAATCAACAGACAAATATCCTCTAATCTTGGCTGTGAAATCTCTTGACAAACATAGGGAAAAGAGTGGTGGAAGGTCTATAATTGATACATCTTGTAAAACAACAACATTTGGACATGCATGCAAGGTAAGACTCAAGTTTCTAATCACCCCAACTGTTATTTCTTGCTGTCCCATCCAATGCACTACTCCTTTGGATATGGTTTCATATTGAAGTCCTAGGTGATCAGCTATTTACTTGGGCATCAACGAGCTACTTTGCCCCGGAATCAATCATGCAATTGTGCACCAATTGGTTTCCAATGATTAATGAGACATAAAAAGGAAGGGCTTCAACATTTTACCTTCTTTGTCCTCCATGATTCCCTTCAGTGGGCAGCATTTGTGAGCACTTTCTCTTGCATTTGGACTTGTTGATTCGAAGTTGGCCAGTCCTTCATGGCAGCTTGTAGCAAATCTCTCTGGCCTGGGATAGATAGGGATTCCCACATTGATATATTTACATTTGTCTTCTTCATCTGATCAATGATACTAAATGGTGATGAAGGATCTCTTTGTTGTCCCTTGGTTTGCATATTCATCCCTTGCATGTGGGTAGAAACAACTGGTATTTGAGTTGGTCTAGGAGTTGTTCTTGGCTGCCCTTGTGCATTTACAACTGGATTTTGTTTGCCAACCATTTGTGGAGCCATAAAAGGTTGTGGATTGGTTGGAGCTAATGGTTGTTCTTCACCCAAATTCCTTCTTTTTGACCTTGTGTTGGCTGCAACACCTTGAGAGACTGTTTGATTTATGCCACAAAAATCCTCTGCCTGCCAGTTCACAAGTGTGGTGTCATTTGGAGCTGATTGTTGTTGGAATGTTTCTTGTTGTTGGTTGTTTCCTTGACTACCCTCACCCTCCACACTAGTAGTTGTCACCATTAATGCTTGATTCAAGGCACCGTTGAAACACATAGATTGGTTGTGAGGTTCATTGCATGGAAAACACCAATCATACTCCTGAGCAATGTTGTTTTGTGTTGGCACCAATGCCTTAGAGGCAGATATAGCATTTGGATTATAGGGCTGAAATGGTCTATTGGCAGGAGGCCTTGCTTGATTTAGATTTGCAGCTGGATTGGGTGGTCTATGAGGTTGATATGGTTGCCTATTAGGCTGAGCTTGAGGCTGGAAGGAAGGTCTAAAACTTTGGGCTTGTTGCCTCTTGAGAGTAACCAGCTCATTACCTAAATTTTGCAATTGCTTCATGACTTCTTGAAGTTCATTTGAGGCACTAGAAGATGAAGTGGAAGCTTCACTTGAATTCTGATTTCTAGGAGTGGGAGAAGGAGCCAAATTAGGTGCTTGATTAGTGTTTGGGCTCTCTAAACTTGGAAACAATGGCATGGGAGGTCTAGGGGCTAGTTTTCCAGCTTGGATCAAACAATTTTCAGCTCTAATGGAAATGCTATAAGCAATGGGGATAGTTGTGCCTCCCATGGACTGAATTAACATAGAAATATCAGAATTTAGAGCTTTGAGATAGTAAAGAAAAGCACCTTCTACTGTTGGCTTGACTGCCACTGGAATTCTCTCCCAAGTCCTTTGAAATATGAAGTTGAAATCAGTCAGCTGCTCATTGGGAGCTCTCTTGATGGTTGTCAGTCTGCTCCAAAAGAGACAAGTTGTCTCCCTTCTCTCCAAATTGCTCATGAAGTGCTACACATAGCTGGTTCCAATTTTGAATAGAACCTGAGGCAAGGCTTCTAAACCATTGCAAAGCCTTCCCCTTGAATGAAGATGCCAGCAATTTGACAGCAACTTGCATCTCATTGATTTCATGAATTGCACAAAGGTTGGCAATGTCTTTAACATGATCACCAGGAGTAGTCTGATTCTCTCCAGTGAAGTATGGAATGTTCTTCAAGGCTGCAATTGGAATTGGATTTTGTGCATTGAGAGCAAGTGGGCTGCTGCCAGTGAAATTGACATAGGGGTTGTTTTGTGCCATTCTAATTGGCCTTAGAACCCTTGTTGATTGAATGAAAGGCCTACCAGGTGGAGGAGTTGAGAGAGTTCTATTTGGTGGAGATGGAGACCTTTGGATTCTCCTCCCACTTTTCCTTACTCTTGGAGATAACTGTAGATATTCAAACAGCACCTCTTCTTCTCCAGCTCTTGACCTTGTAGTGATTCTTCTCATGAGTTTTCAGGTCTGCACTGCTAAAACCAGCTGATTCTTCTTCCTTGGAGTCACCAGATGTGCAACTTATAGCTCTTTTAAGCAAGAAAATTGCAGCAGATGCACATCAACTTTGCTGCAATGAAAATGAGACCTCTAAGGTCCCACCAGGCGTGCCAAAATTGTTGTTGCAAATCAGCAGCACCCCTGGATGCAAATCAGGTTTCTAAGTTGATGTTTCAGGCATCCAGTGTGATTGCACAACATTGAAACCTCTCTCCAAGTGTGGGACTTGTAAAATGAGAGAGGAATCTCTAGATTAGAGGTTGGTTCCTCAAACTCCTCTGATCAGATCTGTTATTTGCACAATTGCAGAGGTTTGAATCCTAATCCTACTCTAGATTCCAAGGAGACAAAGATAGAGAGAGTAAAAGAAACTAAAACTAATGCTAAGGTGATGCACCAAAGGAGTTGTAGACACCTGACTGCATGAAATACACAATCCACAAGGAAACACAACACAAAACATGCACAAAATGCTCAAAATGTAATGAAAGATCAAGAAATCAATGATAGATATATGAAAGGATTGAGGAATTTAATCACAGAACATATATCAACATTCAGATCCAATACAGTGCATTACAGTGATCCAGAGGCAAGAAAAAGTGTTGTATTACATGGAAAGGTAAAAATTTCTTCACAAATTCTACCAAAGAAGGAAGAAAGGAAGTTTGAGCTAAAAAGGTGTCTCTCCTTGCAAAATGAACTCATTCTGGCTTTTATAGTGCAAGCCACGACCCCCAGGAGAGAGAAACATGGGAAAACATGTAAGCCATTCAACCATTGACCAAATTGCATTCAAAATAGCATGGGTGACCTAACAAACCCATTCCCAGGCATTTTTAACCATGCTGGGAGAGAATGCGAGCCATTCTTCATTAAAACGGTGGTTGAAACGTCAGTTCTGTTCATGGCCACGTACCAAAGGTTTTCTTGATTTTATCTCTCAAAATCAACCAAAATGAAAAATTGACCTTGGAATCATGTAGATAATTTCACCAGCTTTCCATTGATATAAAGAACGTGAAAAACTGAGCTCTGGATCGAAAGATATGGTGATTTGAAGTTTTAGGGCAAAAACAGGCCAAAATCGGATCGGCGGGCAAAAAGTTTGAATTTTTACCCGTTTGGTCTTTGGAACATTTTTCAAATTTTCCCGTGCTCCACCACTCAGGTGCCACATGGCATGTTTTGATTGGGTGCAGGCCCTTCCTGACCATTTTTTCCTTTGGGTCGCTTGGTGTTTTTTCGCCCTTGGACACGTGGCAGCTCCTGATTGGCTGCGGGCCTTCTAGGGAAAAATTTCCCACCAAAACTCGCTGAGCCATAACTTGAAAAATACGTGGAGTTAGGAGGAAAAATTTACCTTTCTGGAAAGCTGAGAAAGAGCTCTATCCAATGGTGCCATTTCTAGAAGGTTTTGAGTGCCTAGAAAACAAAATATTCTGACTGAGGCACAAGAGAAGGAAAGATGTAAAGGAGTTAGCCACAAAATGAGCAGGGGGCACATTTGGGATAACAGAACTTCCCCATATTGGAAAGCATGATAGAGATCCCTTCTCAGCCTTGCATGGAAGTATGTTAGTAGAGACTACTTGGGCTGTAGGTGTACATCTTAATCCACTTGGTGACCTAGCCTTTGTGCTTGGTTTTTCAGTATCTAGTATGATAAGTACTCAACAAGCTAACTTGGGAAGTAGGAGAGTAGGAGTAAGCCAAGGATCAAGTACATCAATGGCAGGATAGACAAATTCAATGTTATATGGAGGAGCACGTCATTCACACAAAATTTTGGATTGACCTCTTGAAGTGGAGCTACCTCATAGACTATAGGGGTTTAGTATAGTACTAATATCAGAGCATAGGGGATTACATCTACAGGTCCTACTATAACTACGGTGGAGGATTAGTAGGTATAGATGGTTCTAGTTCGGTGGATCGGAGGCAGAGGAAACCTAGGGGGTTCGGGATCGGGTCAAGGTCTACAACAACCATAGAATATCTATATGGAGATGTCCCTTAGTCTCTCAGAGTATAGAGGTATAGAGGATGATGTTGAACATGTGCATATGTGTGAAATTTTGTGACCTGCTCACGGGGTTTATAGATGCTAAGAAAAAGGGAAGTCAATTTGCTACTACATTACAGGGGCATGTGCACAATTGGTATAGGAAGTTTGACCACGATCAAATTTGCATGGATTATGCAAAGATTGAGGGTTACTTTCTTAAAAGAGTTCTATATTCCTTAGTTTGAATAGAAGAGTATAAGTGCACTCAAAAATATCAAGCAAGGCACTATTGAAAGTGTACACTGAGTATGATGCTCATTTTAAGACACTTCTATCTAAGTTGTCTTATGATATACATGCTAGCCAACATGCATAGTGGTTTGTTGGAGGATTGATCACACCATTTAACATGTCGTTGTCACATAAGACATACATAGATCCACATGAAGTAAAAGAAGTAGATTTGTGCACCGAGGTAGTTGGGAGTATTTACATTGGAATTAGTCCATTTCTAGAGGCACAATTTGTAGCTATGGAAAAGTAGTTAGAAAAGCTATCGACAAATTCAGCCCATGAAACGTGATCAAGAATTCGGTGTATAGATTGTGAAGTGGAAGGTCACACCAAGGATAGTTGTCCTTAGAAATCTGAATGTTCATTATTATTGTACTGTGAAATTTTCTATTTGAATCATGATGCTATTCACTGTCCTTTATTATAGCGTGTGATAAGGAAGAATGTATCCTGCTTTTGCAAGATTTGTAGGTCCATGACCCATGATACTAAGGATTGTCAGCTGATTGGTTAGATCCATGATGCCATAAACATTGGAGTACAACAAACATGTATAATAGATAATTCTAAGGGCAGGAATGAGCACTAGGATTGGGATCATAATCAAATGCACTATGACAAGAATGAGGGGTGTTTTGAAGGAGGTCATGGAAGAGGACGTGGATATTGTGGTGGATATGGAGGATGAGGCTGTGGTGGAGGAAGAGGAGAGTTTCCTCATGGAACATGTTATACATGTGGATCTCGTAATCACTATAGGTGTGAATGTCCTCAGAACAATGCATGTTCTTTCTGTGGGAAGAACCATAGCTATGAAGAGTGTCCAAAGTTATATGAGCATTTGAGTAAAAACATAAGAAAGAAAACAAAGGTGCCAGGATGGTTCGAATCTAGCACATGGTAGAATACCAATAGATGCCCAAGATAACATAAGGACCTGAGGCATTGACATGTAAAGATAACTAGACGCGTTGAAGCTATGCACAGGTGAGAGGCATTGCATCAGAAGCCTATGATTACCAAGGAGGAAGTTTTACATGTGAGGTATCTAGATCCTGCTCATCAGAAATAAGTTTACCAAGATACCATGGAAGTGCTAAGGAATCTTCAGGGTGAGATATAGTACCTAAAGGAACAAAAGAAAGTGTCAGAGACAGTCCAAACTGATATCGATGATCTGCGGGAGGTATGCAAGATGTTGCACCAAGAGAACATTATTCCACTATTGGGAAGTTGGTTGAAAGGGAACACTCTACGTGCAAGTCTTGAGACTGGATGACAGATTCTGCATGCAAATCTTCCCCCTAATAGCATTGATTATGACAAGGAAATTACTTTGAATGCTATTGTGGATGGGTGGCTATTGAGAAACATATTGATCGATACAGGTATGGAAGTAAATGTGCTTGACATTAGATGCTTGGGTACAAATGGGGAGGCCTCCATTATAGCCATCATCTAATGTGTTGTTCATGGTGAACTAGACTAAGGCCACCCCCATAGGAGTGTTGAAGGATGCATCTATAACTATACAAGGGGCCAAGTTTACTAGGGATTTTGAGGTATTAGCACTTGTAGAAGTAGACAATTTTCTAGCCTTGCTTGGATGCCCTTGGTGTTATGCAAATAATGTTGACTTGAGATTCAATAAGGGATATATCAGCTTTGAAAACAAGGAGGAGAGGGTTGTGATACCATTGACAGATGGGAAATCCACACCCTATGTTGAGCCCCTAAGTGAGGAGGACTTAAATAGAGTCTATGTACGCACTATTCAGGACCCAGAGGTCAACGAGCCATCAAAAGAAGGAATTTTACAGTGGGAGGATTCTCATTCTATTAGTGATACTATGAGTATTGCTTGTGAAAATTGGGCTCATGGTACATATGAATTAGTTGGGTGTGAGGTGAAAAGCATGGTTGCGCGCACGAATAGATTTCACTCAATTCAATGGATAGGGAGCATGGTACCTTGGTATATCGGGATAGAAGATCTTAGTGTATGCACTATGTGGGACAACAACACACTGGTGGGTAGTCCACAGAGATAATCTTATAAACTAGGAAGAGATTGGAATAGCTTTATCTACTAGGTTTATAAGGAACAAAGCACCTATGCCAATATGTACTTATCATGGTAATCAACCTGTTCAACATCACATTCAGCAGTGTGAGAGACTCTGGACAGCAGGATAGGAAGCATTACCACCGTCACTCTGGGTGCATAAATTATATTTCACACTCCAAGGATGCGCACGCGCTTGGTATGTATATGCAGAACTACATAGAGAAACTAGGAACTGGAAAAATTTGACTGCAAGTATGATTCAGACATTTGATTATTTCTCGACTCAACCTCCAGTAGCAGAGGCATTAAAATTTGTCAAGTGCTTAACTATGGGAGATAGTGCAAAAGTAGAAGAACATATTTAGGAATTATTCGGTGAGATAGAGTTTGGAGCATGTTTTGAAAAGGAAGAATAAATAGACTCCAAACTATTTGAGTGCACTTG
Source organism: Taxus wallichiana var. yunnanensis (assembly GCA_018340775.1). NCBI lineage: Eukaryota > Viridiplantae > Streptophyta > Pinopsida > Cupressales > Taxaceae > Taxus > Taxus wallichiana. Next base: position 18,015,827 of record CM031239.1, on the reverse strand, counting down.
CCTTGAGAAAGAGAAAGGAAATATGGTCTACATCGTGGAAGATGAGGAAGTTGAGAACCTGGATATTGAACATTCACATGGGGTATGTGAGGTCTTGGAAAGTGTAGACAAGGATATGCATGCCTACCATGAACCCATGAAGACAAAGAAGGTGAATATAGGTTCGGAGGCTGAGCCTAAGGAGGCCATAATTAGAGATTACTAGTCAGACTCGGAGGTAGCAAAGATCATTGAATTACTCAGAGATTATCAGGACTTATTCCCTAGAGGATATCATGAACTTAAAGGCATACATGAATCACTTGGGGAAATGAAGATCAAACTTAAGGACAGTGCATAGCTAGTTAGAAAGAGACCCTATAGGATGAATCCTAATTTACGTGAAAAGGTAAAGGAAGAAATTGATAAAATGTTGAAATCCAGAATTATCAAGCCCCTTGATGAGTCAGAATGGGTCAGCCCAATGGTGATCAGTATCAAGAAGGACAAATGGATTAGGATATGTGTGGACTACAGGGAGCTGAATGTTGCATGCATCACAGATCCTTTCCCTATGCCATTCACTGAGGAAATACTAGGATTTATAGGGTGCGAAATATATTCTTTCAAAAACATATTTTTGGGTATCATCAGGTTCGGATAGCTTAGGAGGATCAAGAAAAGAAAACATTTACAACTGAATGGGGTAGTTTTTCCTATATTGTAATTCCTTTTGGATTGAAGAACGCACCTGCTATATTCTCACAAATAGTTGTTCAGGCATTCAAATATTTTATTCACAACTTCTTACAAGTTTACCTAGATGACTAGATAGTATATGGGCTTGTGAAAGACCATTGTGACAATCTGCGCTTAATGTTTGAACGATGCAGACAATTGAGTATCTCTTTGAATATAAAGAAGTGCATATTTGCTACACCATTTGGGATACTGTTAGGACATATCATCTATAAGGAAGGTTTGCTAGTTGATCCAGCCAAGGTTACAGATCATTTAGGCCTGGAAGTGCCACTAGTCAAAGTGAGGTGTGCGGATTCTTAGGTCATACAGGGTATTACAAAAAGTTTATAAAAGGGTATGCCAAAATTATAACACCCTTGGAAGAATTACTGAAGGGGAAAGGTACATTTTATTGGGGATAACTATAGCACCGTGCATTTGAGGTATTATAAGAGAAACTGACTACCACACCCATTTTGCGCTTTCCATCACGGGATAAACCATTTCATGTACATGTGGATGCTTTTGGTATGGCCATAGGTGATATGTTAGCTCAACCTGGTGAAGGTATTATTGATCATCCAATCTATTTTTCTAGTAGGAAGTGACTCCTTTGACGAATTACACAACTGTAGAGTGTGAAGATTTTTCCATGATTTATGCGTTATACAAGTTTTGACAGTACTTGTTAGCAACCCCATTTGTGTTTTACATAGATTGCATGACATTGAAGTACTTGGTAAATAAGCTATTCTTATAGGGGTGCATATGCCGATGGGTGCTTTTGTTTCAAGATTTTGACTTCACAGTGATGGTGAAGCCAGGGAAAAGTAACTCTGGACTAGACCATTTATCTAGAATCAATATGGGAGAGGAGGCACATACAATTGAAGAAAAAATGCCAGATGTATAGTTATACGGGTTACAATGAGCACCCAAGGAACTAGAAGACATTGTTGTCTTTCTATGCACAAGTATGGCACCAAAAGGGATGAAATCATTAGAAAAGAAGCAACTTGCTATACGCGTGGCACCATTTATGTTAATTAATGGTGACCTGTATAAGTTAGGTAGAGATGAAGTGTTATCTTTGTTGTGTGTTAGAGAATGAGTGTAAGAATATCATGGAAGAAGCTCATGGTGGTATTGCAGGAGGACATTATGCAGGTGATGTGACTACCGGAAGATCTTAATTGTTGGATTATGGTGGGAGACAATGTATAAAGATTGTAAATATTATTGTAAGGCATGTGATCATTGTCAGCGCCTAAGAAAACCAGGGCAAAGAGATGAGATTCCTTTGAGACCAATTACTAGTGCCAAATCATTTGAGAAATGGGCCATTGACTTTGTAGGACCTATTTCACCAGCCACACACAGGACTAGATCACACTATATCATTACTTGCACAAATTATCTCACACGGTGGGTAGAAAAGACCAACCAAAGACCTGTACAACAAATACAATAGCTAGGTTTCTATGGGAGAATGTTCTTACACGATATGGATGTCCTCTAAGCTTGAAAAGTGATAGAGGTACACACTTTTTGAATGAAACAATCAGCATCATGTTAGATGATTTTATGGTTACACACCAAAAAACTACACCTTATCATCCTAAGGAAAATGGAACTGCTGAGGCTTTCAACAAAATTTTGGGCAAGACTTTAACAAAAATATTTGATGTCGGAATAAAGGATTGGGATGACAAGGTGTCAGTTGTGCTTTGGGCATATAGAACAACTTACAAGAGATTGAATAAAGCCACACCATTTCAATTGGTGTTTGGCATGGAAGCTATTCTTCCTATAGAATTTATGTTACCTTCTTTGTGCATTACGCACGTTGGAGGTCTAGCTGATGAACAGGATTTAGAAGAACAGATTGAAAAGATGATTCAACTAGATGAGCACCGAGCCATAGCACGATGGAGTCAGAAGCGGAAAAAGCTAGGAAGAAAGCATGGCATGACAAAAACATAAGAGATAAAAAGTTTGAGATTGGACAAATGGTTCTTCTTTATGACTCAAAGTTCTTATGCCATCCAGGAAAGCTCAAAGTACACTAGTTGGGGCCGTATGTTATAACCTCTATACTTGACTTAGGTGCATGCCAGTTAGAAGCACTTGATGGAACACAACTACCTGGTTACTTTAACGGGAGTAGGCTGAAGCCCTACTATAAATAAGTCTTCTTGGTGTTTGTAATAAGGCAATGTTGCCATTTAGTTTAGGTTTTCAATTCAGTATTTCTTTAATGTATTTCCATTATTATCGCTATGCTTTGTCAATTTAGTTGTTATTTGTGTAATAAGCGTGCTTGCACACATGAAGCTAATTATTGTATGAAGAATGTTTATGCGTAGAGGACTGCACATACCTTTAGTGTGGGGTGGTTGTCATTATCCAAGAAAAGGACTGAGGGACTTGAAAGGTGAAAGAAATAAGCTGCTACAGGTGTGATTTAAAGAGGATTGCTTCTCAAAAGGTGACCAAGGATGAAGATGGATGAAGGAACAATATAACGCGAGGTAAGTGGAGGCCATGATAGCTACCAAGAGAAGGTGTAGTGACGAGGTACTCGGGCACAGGAGCACGTGCTAAAGAGAAGTTTATGACCAGAAGGTAGGAAGGTGCGCTAGAAGGTTATAGTTGGGCACGGATATGTATGCTGCGTGAAACAAATGAATTTGGCCAATGAATGAAGGGATATTTGGTAGGTGAGGAGTAATAAATGCATAAAAATTTGAAAAATATATAAGGAAGGGATGTGGATTCATTTTTACCATTGCAACTAAGAATATTTGAGAGAAGAGCCAAGTGTAAAGAGCCAAGTGATCGAATTAAGGTGTGAAGGGTGTGAAATCAAGTGTGACAACCAGATCATGTGCTTTAAGAAGCTTACGTCCCCGGTGGTGAAGGGTTTGAGAAAAGCAAGGAGATAGAGAAGAGTTAGGTTACAAGGTTTCCACCTAGGGTAGAGTTGGATCGAGCTAGGGTTTGATTCACATAGTTGCAGGAGTGAAGAGGAGACATTGGCAAGGTAAAAATGGCACCAAAGAAGGCATATGTAGCAAAAACAAAAGAAAAGAAGAAGGTGGTCATTGAGGAGGAAGAGATTGCACCCAAAAGTCATTTTTAGAGATGCAATACCTAGAAGGGGTTATTGTTGGCCAAGAATGGGATTCACCCATTAGAAAAAGTAAGGTGAGTGAATATAATCATAGGACGTCGGAACAAAAAGGAGCTCAACTCCTTACTCATGGTTAGAACAAAAAATGCATGGCAAATGACATGCCAGTATATGATGATGTAGGTGAAAATATATTGAAGAAAATCAGGGTATATCAGTTGTATGAGCTACCATACTTGGAAATATGAGCCCTTATACTAGTGGCTCATGAGTAGGGTTCATGAAGACTGCTTCTACTTTGCAGGACACAGAGCTAGAATTTCATCTGCACTTGTTTCATCAGTGACAAGTCTAAAGGCTAATGGGGAAGACAAAAAGTGACCTTACAGATAAATCTGTGATTTTGAAGACCAAACAGGAGTTTGGATACATGAAGGGTCCATGCAGAATGGACATCGACAAATTCAAGAATTTTCTAGTTGTACAAGCTGCAGCACACTTGGTTACCAAGTTAAATGATCAGGAGTGGTGGTCGCAGGTAAACACCATGTGGTTGCATGTGGCACAGAAGATGTCGGAAGGGACAATATACAACATTTCTGGCTATATTGTAGAGAAAATAGTCGAGGAAGCGCACACATGAGGGAAGATCAGCTTTGGGGCTGTTCTCCTATCATTGGTCTTCATGGAAATCGGAGTACTAGATGGACCAAAAGAGAAAATATGGGAATATCCCATGGAGAACAAGTCCCCAGCTGAAAGATTTAGCAAATATCTATGTAAGGGGACTATGACAAATGAGGTGAAACAAAGGGCAAAGAAGTGGTATGATAGGCTCTGTGCAACATTTGGAGAAGAGTGGCATATTCCCAAGGACCTACCAATAATGGTAGGGAAGCAAGTTCAGTTTGTTGTATACCAACATTTCTGCATCGTGCACTTTCAATGAAGGATGGAACTTGGAGCCCTTGGTGCAAGTTACCTTATGCCTTCACTGCAAGGTATTTTTAGGAGTTTGTTCATAGGTTTACCAACACACACAGATTAAACTTCAATGCAGACAAGGTAGACTACGACTACCATACACTGTGGAAGAAGTATGTATACCCTGGCAGGAGTGCCTACACAAAGAGAATCATTTCTGAAGTGCTAAACATCAAGCCAATAAGCTTGGCTATAGCAGATTTGGGGGCAGTGCTAGTGTATCTCTAGTTGAAGCTGAAGATGGAGAACAAAAATATGTGGAAGGTGAGTTCGCACTTCTAGCACCACCAAAAGGGAAGCACACAATGGAGAATGTCCCAACACCTAAGCCCTCTAGAGAAAATCGAAGTGTAGGATGAGGAGGAAGAGTGTGAAGATAGTGGCGGCTTGGAGCATAGGGGTAGGAAACATCCTACAAGTCAGAGAGAAGCTGAGCACACCATTACACCACCTCAGCCATAAGAGGGGGAGGAAGAGGAATTGAATGCGGTCCAAGGGGAGCACAAGTTTAAAAGGGTATTTAGGAGAACAAGGACCCAAGGTGTTACCCCAACCTTTGTGCACAGATCACCCCGACTCTCCCTGTAGAAGGAAGCGACCACACCAAGAAGGAGGAAGCTGAAGTTGAGTGAGGAGGTGGAAGAGTCTGAGGAGAGCATGCCTACATCTCCTACACCCCCAGAGAACATAGAAGAAAAGGGTGAGGAATCAAAGGAGAAGGAAGAAGAAGGGGAAAGACTAGAGGAAACAAGCTGGAGAAGATGCACAAGACATGGAGACACAAGCTCCAAATTTGGAAGCTAGAGTTCCTAAGTAGTAGAGGTCTAGAAGGGTGAGTGGAGAGCACATTCCACTAGCCATGGGGTATGTAGAGGACACAGGAAATATTGTCCACACCCGCTTCTAGAGCACAATAGCGCGAAGGATCTATTTGGCTGGGAGTTGATGGATGAAGATATGATGACCATATGAACATGAAAGCAACTATCCTAGTCAATGCACACCCACATGGATGAGCCTAATTTCGATGTATGTGAAGAGTCATGTGTGTCAAGGTGATTAAAGAAGGAACCCTAGGATAGACACATGATAGTAAAGCCTACTGTCATGTCAGATGAGTAGGTCAGTAATGTGTTGGTGAAAGTTTCAGTGAGAGGTGGCTAGAAGAAACATGGATAAATCTACCACAATCAAGGCATTGCGTGAAGAGTTGAAGATGAAGGATGTGGAGATAGCACACATAATGCAGGAAAGGGACTTCACACAGAATAATAATGAAGTATTCATAAGCATCACAGAGGAGATTGGGGACAATGTAATCAGAGCTAGGCCACACTTGGAGCCCAAGGTACCACAAACATTTCCTTCAGCGATACACTATGTGGGGAAGTTGGTGGACTTGGTGCTAGAAGATGAAACTCTGTGTATGCAAGCACTGGAAAAATTAGAGAAAAATGCCAAACAAGAAAAAATGTCAGTGATGAGGAAAATCGCATCATATAAAGGGTTTTTACAGGCATTACAAGAAGTCTTGAATAAAGTGGATCAAACTTTGAATATATGCATAACTCCTGAGAAACTCATCAACATTAAGACATTGGAAGAGAACAATGCGGTCCAGAAGGCAATGAAAGATGAGACCTTGGGCCACACAGAGAGGCTGGCAATGGTTAAACAAAAGCATGAGGCCCTGACAGTAGCACAAGAGCCACACAAAACTTGGCTGGAAGAGCTTGGAAAATTGATTACATAGAAGATGGACCTTTTGGAAGGAAGGATGACATCCATGTCCAGTGTTGTGTTGGTTCTATAGAATGAGAAAGGGGAAATTGCATGGGATGAGTTGGAGTCCATAGCTGTGGACATCCCAGAGAAAGTGGAACAAACACTCACTGAATGGTAGGATTTGGAGGCTGCAATAAAGGAAGAGTATCCAGAGCTGATACTACAAACTGATATTGAGGAGGTTGCTTGAATAACCTCGTATAAATTCTTGATTTGTCAACATTCTTCATTCTTATTCTTTCATTCATATTCTTTCATTCAAAATTTGGAGATGACCATTGTTGGGACGATAATGAGATTAGTGTGGGGTAATGTTGATCAAAGAATACTTGGCAAAAATCACACAAGGAGTCTGTGTGGGGTAGAAGGATAGAAAGGACCCGCATGTAGAAGGTAGGTTCAGATTTTAGGACTTAGCTGATTTTGGGCATGAGGATCTATTTTTGGAAGATGGCATGTGGAACACATCAACGATGTAGAGAAGTGCACGCCAAGCATTGTCTATATCTAGAAGAGCAGTTCAAATGTCTATGCATGGAGGCAAGCTAAGAATGGAATGAACACTTCAGTTATCTGTAAGAGGGCTATAGATAGTGCACTTGCATGTGTGGCTATAATTGTAAATGGCATGTGGCTATTAATAACATGCGACCTATTTTTGGAGTAGTTAAGCGGTGAAGGGCAAGTCCCCACCCTATATATATGATGGTTAGGTGCATAGTAAAAGAGAGATCTGTATGATGTATCAGAGGGATATAGGCATGTATGTATGATTCTAAATATGTGTATCAAATTCATATGTGCCTTAAGATGAATTGACAATATTGTAAGGAGCTTCTATACTTATTAATAGATGGAGGATATTGGCTGAATCTAAGTGTCATTCTGTGTAATTGAGTAGTGCATGTTAGTGTTTAATCATGATTATTGTTTAAGCTCGTTCTTTCATAGATCTGTGGGTAGCATGTGCTGTAGAATGATGGATTAGTCATGAGTCTTTATGGTTCTTTCTTCATTATGTGTCATCTGTTATAATAACCCTAAAGAGGGACCTAGTACCTTTGCACACTTCAAGTGAGTGCTCAGTCTAGGCTGAGTGATGTGCCAATGCGACTAGGGTGTTATCTTGCAAATTCTAGGCTGCATCACCCCCTTACTCTAATGCTTCATATGAACTGATATACCTCTAAGAAGCATAGTAGAGGCATATGAATACCATGAAGACCTAAAATAAGGTATTGAAGAGGTCCCAAGCCTACTTAGACACCTAGAGAAATCCTTTTATTCTCTCTTCGATATAAACTCGAATTATGCCTTTCCTTCCATCAAATCTTGATTTTGATGAAACACCATGATATCTTCTTGGCTCCTAAAACCTTTCTTGGTGTTATTGTGAATTATTGACCCTATAAAGCTAACTCCTTACACTTTAGGACCTTGAAATATCTTATTTTATTTTGAGAAACCATGATAAAAATTTCTTGCAACACGACCAACTCCATTACATTTGTAACATACCATATAAATATTTCCTTTGGAGTCCTCAACATGACTATATGTCATGAAAACAAGATTGAGCACTATGGCCTACCTCATTGCACTTGTAGCATACCACATTCTTAACATATTCACTCCTATTGTATCTCCATAGCTAAGTATCTCTAGAATATATTCTTCACTTATTTTACCTATGACCAAATGCATTACAATTATAACAATATCCATTAAAATTTCTTTCATACCTTGAGGCATTAGGTTTCCTAATAGGATTAGTATTCTCATTGTCCTTGATGAATACCTTCTTCTTATCTTCCTTGATGTTAGGTTCACCTACCTCCTTTTTGGAATCATGTCTTCTTGCTTCAATTCCTTTCCTTTAGATTCCTCTTTGAAACCCAAACCAATTCTATCACCTGCTGGTCTTTGTTTGCCAAGTAGATCATCTAGATCATTGAAACTTTTCTCAAACTTCTAAAAGGACATAGTCTTCTTTCCAACCTCTAGTAGCTCAGCCCTTAGGAACTCTATATCTTCTTCAAATTTTGAGCACACACTTTCTTTATCTTGAAAAATTAAGACAAGATACTTTACCTTCTCTTCTAGTAGTCTCATTGAATCATTTTGCTTGCTTGATTCAGACTTGTACTTTTCTTCTAGCTTATGAATCTATTTTTCATATTATTTGACTTAAAGACTTGACTTATGTTTTATCTTTCTCAACATGATTTATCTCTCTTTGAATTCCCTCAAGTTAATCTTTGACATCCTCATCATATTTTTCATAACATCTATAATAAACTGGTATAAAATCTCCTAAAAAGGAATAACCTTCACCAAAGATACCTCATTACATCATTAGTCATGAAAAATACCTCATTTCCTATATCCTCTTGATCTGATTTAGATTCAAAATATGAAACATTACTACTAGCATCATAAAAATCATCATCTTCATTTGAATAAAAACTCCTTTTTCCATTCTTATTATAGTAAAACCTCTTAAATATTTTCTTACTCTTATCATGCTTGTTGAACTTATTTTCATGATCACCGACATGCTCAAGTTCATCATGATCTTCCTTATTGTGCTTATGGGGAATTTTAATAGAAAAATGCCCTACCTTACCACATTTGAAACATTTATAAGAGAGATTAGATTTGTATTTTCCAAAGCCAACCTTTAATATTCTAGCCATCATTGGAAACATTTCTTCATCATCAATTTCAGGAGTAACATCCTATTTGTCCTTCTTGTATTTATTCTTCATTTCAGATTTGAAAGAAACATCTCTCTTGGTTGTTTTGGAATCACCTATCCTCATTTCATATGTAGTCAAAGTTCCATGTAACTCATCCATATTCAAATTAGTCAAATCCTTTGCCTCTTCAATAATAGATACTTTAGAATCAAACCTAGGAGTTAGGGATCTCAAAACCTTTTGAGCAACAAATTATTCTTTCACATATTTTCCTAACCCTTTCATACTATTGAAAAACTTGTCAACTTTAAGAAGATAAGTAACAATGGACTCATCATCATTCATCTTAAGACAATAAAACTAATTTCTTACAGTTTGAAGCTTAGAAATTATTGCCTTTGAGTCACCTTCATATAAAACTTTTAATTTGTCCCATGATTATTTTTCTGATTTGCAATACATTACATTCCCAAACTTAGATTATCCAATTCCACATATGATATAACTAAAATCCCTTGAGTTGTCATCACATGCATTCTTGTATACAATACTAGTGGGTGGAGTAGTAGGAACAATGCAACCATCTTTCACTTATTTCAAAACATAAAACCCTAGAGACATGGTATAAGTATTCATCCTTCAACTCCAAATATAATAGTTTGTTCCATCAAATAATGGTGCCCTGCTGGTAGAGAAACCACTCTGTTGACTTTCCATTTTTGTGCTTCAAGGATCTCCTTTCAAGTGATTAAACTTATCCAAAAGGACATGATATGATACCAATTTTTAGAAGCATAATGGACTAGGATGGGGGTGAATCATTCCTTACAATTTCAATTTCAATTGATATCACTCACATAAAACATTAATCAATTATCCATTCGTTAGAATGTGTAAAAAAACATACAACATTAATTTAATTAACCACGAGTAAGAGAAGAAGCACCATAACACAAAATATAAGTGGGAAAAACTCAAGGGGAAGAAAACACAATGAAAAAATTATTGATATTACACACAAAAATATCACATGAATATTACACATCATAAGATATTTCTTTAGTGAGACACCAACCCCACAAAAAGCAAAAATCCTAAACCCTTGTGTATATTACTCACAACAATAGAATTTCAGAATATCTATCATCACAAAATATTTTTATGAATATATCATTGGTGATATTCTGCAACAACTCATCTGATGGTGATCACAAAATTTAGCTCCAAACTCCTTCAAACCCTAGGTCTTCAAACTTGCACAAACTAGCACTTTCTTCACTTTTCAATGAATAAAACTATTTCACACACATTTTACATCATTTTCAACCTATAAAACACTTTATCAGTCCTAAAAACATGCCTTTTTACCTTAAAAACTCACACATCTAGGTCACACTCTTCATACACACTCAACTAGTTTAATTTTGCACCCAAAAATTAACTTATATATGTTCTTCTTGATTCGAATTAAAAATATGTCAGTTTTCCTCCTTTATATAGACCATAAAAACTTAAAAAATTCCATAAGAATATTCATAGCATTCACAATAGACCCATATATGTTGGCCATGCCAAAACCATTCAATTTGCACAAAAACTCCTGAAAACCCCATCACTAGGATGAGAAAAATATTCTAACACAAAAATATTTTTATTAAAGATCTAAAAATAAAAAAATGTGTAATATGAAATTTAAACATCATCAATGGTATCAATTTTACTTTAACTAATCAAATTATTTCATTTAATGGATCCACTAGCTCATTACCTTCACAAAACAATTGTTCCAACAACCTGATTTTACCTTTGGCCCTCAATACCACCCAAGAACACCTTATATATGGAATGTGACCAATTAATGTAATTAATATAACTTGTAAATAACTTATATTCATGATATATCTCTTAAAAAATCCATGGGTTCAACCCACAACAATTTTTGTCTTCACCAAAACAAGCTACCCAAAAACTAGTTTTGCAAACTCAACTAGTTTGCACCATTTATGATAAATTCAAGAATTATAAATACATTTAATAGATTAAAAATACATCTAAATTTACTTTCATGTGGGATATAGTATAAAATCATACATTTTATGCTCCAATCAACTCAATCTTTCAACAAAAGTAGTCATGTCTTGAAAATCAAGAAACCTTCTTACTCATAAAATTACCTGGAACACACATAAAATAAACTAATAATGAGACAAAAAATATACCATTGGAAATATATATGAATCAATTTTCCAAAACATATTGTAACTCCTTCTAACTCTAAGTGGAAAGCCTTAAACCATGTTGATCTCTACAAACTACCTAAAACTGCCCCAAAGCGCCCTTTGACCCGATCAACACAAATAGAGCATAATTGAACATTTAAATACATCACCATGACATAAAAACATCATGGATATCAATAAAAACTCACATAATCAACATAATTATCATTTATTTTGCAACTCCTTTGGACAACCTTGTCCCAAATTGAACTTCTTCATAAACATAACTATTTGAGTGGGGTCCACTCATCACCACAACAACTGAAATACCTTTATAGAAACATGGAGGATTCCTATATACCATAAAATAATCATCCATTCACTATAAATAAATTCTATATATTTAGGATCATTTTCTCTCCTACCACTTTTGAGCTAGGGTTTCAAACACATAAAGAGTTGTTTACCTTCTTAACATTTGTTCATAAAAACTTGACGATGAAATGAAATAATTATTTTTTGAAACATTATAGAATCAATTTATAAACATTACTAAATATAAAAGGTCCTATGCAAAGAACACAATTCAGGGTGAGTACCAAAAGATCAATTCGAAGCTGGAAATGACCACCTTCATGACCATGTTTCACTAAACCGACATAGCTTGCAAAATACACATCATGGAAACCTGAAAATTTTCCCACATCACCATGACACACCCTACTAACATATCAAATCATCACCATGTCACAAATATTTCTAAATATTTACATCCACTGATAATTTCATATCTAGCCCTTAGGGTTTACACTATAAAGGCTAGGGTTAAGCTGAAATAAAACTATAACTCTCCAAAAGATTCTAACATACTTGGTACACCTTGAATCAACTACCTACATGTATATATGAGATAAAATGGATCCAAAATCATCCTAATCCCTTATAAATGCAATACCTGGTCCAAACGAGCACTGAATCATGGTCACCAACCTATATTTGCACACCCGAAACTCATGTGAGGGCCTAAAAACTACTAAAACATGCTCTTGATAATGAAAAAATTCTTATCAATTCACCAATAAGGTCATACTACCATGCACAATCACCTAGGCTAGCTAGGTCATCTGAATAGGCTTGCAATAACAATCAATTCTCATTGAATCAACATGTGCAACAAAGAACATACCTGAATCTCCAAGTCATCATCACTCTAAGAATCATTTGACTCCACTCCATCATCCACTTTTTCATTAATGAGGTTTTGCATAAAAGACAACACCCAAAACAAAACATTCGGATAGGATTCACTACTCCCATAGCTTCAAGTAGATATTCCATTATAATATAATTATCTTAAATTTCTACATATAAGATTTATGAAATCTTTTCATTTTCATTCGTGTATTAGAAATAACAATAAAATATAGAACACATGTTATATGAACTTCTTCTATTTTTGTTCTTATCAAATCAAATATTTTTAAAAAGTATGCAGTGGTATCTCCTTGTCATTAATGATGATAAAAATATAATCCTTTGAATTTAAAATAGCAATTATAATCATTAATATTTGTTTTAAAATGCCAATTTTAAATATTTTCCCTTTAAAATTGTCTTAGGACAAGTATAAAATATCTAAAGTTTGACATACCTGTTTTCTCAATCGTATGAAATCAACAATATATATGGATATATCTTGAGCATGTTTGATCAAAAAATTGATTTATTTCAAAATGGGGAGAGTACCATATAATGTTAGCAATTTTTCCAATTTTTAAAATGGTAAAACAAATCTTTTCCTCATCTTTAAAGATAAAACTTGCAATGATGGATATTCTTCTAAAACTCGCATGCGAGTTTTATATATGGAAATCCTTCTTGTATCAGAATATTTTAGAATATTTTTTCCATATGTCACTCCAATTGTAAATATTTTGAACTCCACAAATATTGTTAGACTTTTAGACATATATATGTAATTCATGGATAAGCTCTTCCACTTTTGTGATATTTTCAAATGTGTTAACAATTTGGTATACAAGATTCATTATATAAGCCACGTAATGAATTGGAATCATATATGGGGAGAAGGTGTTTTTATTTGAATGAAAATAAAAATTTTGTGCCCATGCATTACTGATGCACCATCGATACTACCACACACCAACATAGTAGTTATATCATAATCATCCATCCCAAATATATTCCTCAAACTTGAAATAACCAGCTTGTAAATGTATCGAATTATAATTTTATACCATTTTATGGAATACTAATAAATTAGGTTTCCTTAAATGGTTCTAAAAATTATAAACATGTATACAAACCCATGATGTGTTGTCAATGATGGTGACCTCATCAATGGACAAAGATAAACCATGCATTTTTACTTTTTCTTTCAAATCCTCCTCAATCATTGCTTTATACATTTTTCCATTTCCCAATAACTTATATTTGACCAATGTGATATTGGAATATTAGGAAATCCATTCTATTAAAACAAAAATTTATAATATAAAATTATAAATAGTTCTACCCTTTTTAGAATGTGGTAAATAGTTGAGAACTGTATATTTTTGGCATGTAGATTAGAATGAATAAATATTCCTAATTGAGTTGTAATTATTCCTCCTTTCTCAAAAATATGTCATAGATAATTTTTATCATTTTCATACTCTGCTACATATCTTATATGCATGCATTCTTTTTCATTTTCTATCCACTGTTCATTTTATTTGACCATATTTTTTCTTAACCGATACATATATTTTACCACAATGTTTCTCAATTGTGTCAGATTGAGTTGTATTTTGTGTGCCTTTCTAAGTTTCCAAATACAAATTGCACATTTACATTCTTTCAAATTATCATTATTGTTTTTATGGATCTACTGATTCAATGGATGTCTATTTAGTTACCCAGTCAAACTTAAAATACCTTCCAATTTTCCATCTACTTCTCTTTCGTTGCACATATTTTTGTGTTGTATTTTCAACTGAACTAGGTGTTTGATTTATAGAAATATATTATGTTAGTCGGATATCATCATTGAGAATGTCCTATATTCTCCTCTTTCTTGGAACATAATTGAGAGTATAATTATTAATTGAAATTGGTATTTGATGACAAGAAATGTCTTTTTCTTGTTGCATATCGTAATCACGAATGTCATCAAATGAAGGCACGTCATAAGGATTTTACTCAAGTTAAAGAATGTCATCATAAATAATATTTTGAAGTGGTGAAAAGTTATTCTAATTAATTATTTCATGTGGAATATCATTATCAATGGGGTTTTATGCAAAATCTCTTTTATATTAATAATAATGATTAGACATTACTACGAAAGCGAGAAGTGAGAATAAATAGAGTTAATTATTAATTTAGTACTTAGTACCTATATTTTTTTATGGATGTTGGTTACATCAACATGACCCATTTTTGTGGATGGATACAACAAGATAAAAGGTTAAATTTTTATGATTGGGCCACCACCTTTTGATTATCAGAGAGGACATTAAAGCTTTATTTTATTTATAAAATTCATCAAACAGATGTGAAAAACCGGGTGAGGTTGCTGATGGATGCCTTCTATAAAGATGAGTGGTCATAAAAAATATACCATAGATTACCCTTTGATCTTGTCCTATGTCTAATTCTATGCGGTGGTTATGAGTCTAGATTCTATCTGTGGTGTGTGTGTGTGTGTGTGTGTGTGTGTGTGTGTGTGTGTGTGTGTGTGTGTGTGTGCGTCTCAGTAGTCATGTGTGTCGTGTCAAAACATGATAGTGAAAAATGATGACACTTTTTCATGATGGCACATAGATATTTTTTTGGTGGGTAGATGACTATTATGAAAGTGAATGACTGAAATATAATCATATATATTTATAAGGATATATCGGAAAATCTACCTAGTTTGAGTTTTGAGGTAGTTATGATATACATTCATAAGTATGAAATTTATTTTTAAATATAGGAGAGATAACCCAAAAAAATAAATTCCATATCGATGTTTTAAGAGAATTGAAGCTCCATACTACTCATTCATATTTCCAAATTCCAATTACAAAAATATAAATATTCATGAACTATCAAGAATTCACCACTAAAATTTTCCCTTTACCTTGGTTAGAGATCCATCAGAAACTTGGTAGATTCATTTACTTATCCATGATGATCCACTCTTCAATGCATCTACTTCTAATCCACAATCACTCGGGAGGTTTATTTATAGGATACATGGTGGCTATAGGTAGTTGTATCTTCAAGTGGGGTTTTTAAGTCCTACCTTCTTTTCTTTTCTCTCTTTTGGGGAGTTTTTTTCCTAATGGGTTTTTATCCCTTTGTCCACTTTATAAGAGTTGCATTGTACTTGAGTACCTTACTAGGCCTCATTTTGGGACCCATTTTTTCCCACATAAGATACACTTAAGGGTGGGTGATGGTGTAGCATATTAATAATTCCATTTATTTATTTATTTAAATTACTCATACCCATGTAGATTTATCTTGCTTAGGTGTTCTTTAGTCTTCGAGAGTTCACTACCACCTTTATTAGCTAAATGACAGGTTAGATTCTATTCTAGGATTATCATCCACTAGTATAATTATACTTATATCCGTGATTATAGGTGGAAGTTACAATTTCCTCTTCATATATATATATATATATATATATATATATATATTAACACCTATTATAAATATATTTTCATTGAAATGAATACATGTTATTACATTATTCTCATTTTGATTTGCATTTTTGTAACTATATGTGGATTTACTATTCGCTAGAGATCATGATGGATAATATAATATGTAATACATGTGTTTGTAATGGAAAATACTTCAACCAATGATGATATTGAAAGATGTGAAATTGAGATATGAATGTTTCTTCGTGCCCACTAGTGTTACCAAGTTATACATTTTCAACACACATGATCTAAAATTAGAATGTGGAAGACCTTAAAATCCACACCGTAGAATAATTTTTTTATTTGAAAGGTAAAAATTTTTTAAACCACGTGTTTAAAAAAATTAAAAAAATTGTGGAGCCTAGCGAGTTTTACCTTAGATTGAACAAAAATAACTAATATTATTGATGTGATTTTACAAATCGAGTAGGGAGTATCTCCCAAAAATAAGTATTACCACTATCTCGTAATACACATCTTTGTAATAAATGAATGTGGAATGGGGACCACTAACCTTACCAAGCTATACATTTTCTCCACATGACATGTATTATAGAAATGTAGACATGTCTTGTGTAAGGTAGGTATACTACTTATTTTTTCGAAATGTAACAAATGTTTCAAAACCTTGTGTTAAAAAATGAGAAGATAAATATTGTAATGAGCCTAGTGATTTTTAGCTAAAATAAATGCCATATTACATTTCAAGATATGTTTAAGTCTGTGAAAAAATAATATTAATGATGTGATACTATAACTTGAATTGGGATCATTTCCAAAAATAATTATTACCACTTGTAATGCATGTGTTAGTAATAAATAATACTTCAAATGATGAGGATATTTAAATCCATGAAATTACATATTCACCACACAATGCATGTTATTGGAGCATGGATGAGTCTAACATATGAAAGGAATAATACTATGAATATTTAAGAAAGATAAATATGTTATTTTCTCAAATTGAAAATGAAAAAACAATATTATCGATATTAAATTACAACACAACTAGGAGTATCTCTAAAAATATTATCACTAAAAAAATGCTACAAGTAACACACACCTTTATAATAGTTAATACTTCAAATAATGAGAATTTTAAAATTTGTATAATTACAACATGAATGTTCAACATTTATTAACACACACTATTTGCTATATGAATAATGAATATTCTAGCTTTTTTTTTAGGTATAATTTTTGTTTGTTTGAAAATTAAAACATTTATAAACCATCTCTTTCCAAAATGAACCCCATGCTTGATTTTTGAGTAATTGATTATAATTTTAGGAACTCAAGGCATTTAATGCTGATTATACATCTATTTTTGGGGAACCAGTGTGTTAAAACTCTTCAAAACTACTTTCCATTTTCTTCTCTTCATTCTTTCAGGCCAAATTAGAAAGAGCTTGCAATTTTTAATAGATTTTAGCCATATAATGTTCATGTGAAGTTAATTTCCTTTATTTTTCATTGAGGAAAGGATACCACATTAAATAAATCAAAACAAGGGTATGTGTCACTCAATGACATCTCCAAAATTTTAAACTTGGTCATTTTTCATGTTTTTCACCACCTTATTGATGGATAAGTGACAAGTGGTATATTTAACATGTGGAAGTCATTATTCTTCCCATATATCACAACATGTTTGTAATTTAACTTCTTTTACACGTTTTTCAAAAACCTTGATGGATATTCAATGTGTGGAACTCATTAGCTTCATTGCATATTACAGGATACCAAACTTTTTAGTGCCTTATATGGATGAATGAAAATTTTAGAAATCAAAATATGAAACTTCTACATAAATAAAATATCTCATCTCACTCCCCATACATTTGGAAAGAAATAATGTGCAACAAGTGTCGTTGAGGACACATGAAGGTGATAAACATTTGAGACTATCTCAAGGACTAGGTTTCTTATTCCAAACTTTGTATGATGTTGATCAATGATAAATGGAATCAATAAGTGGCCTCAATTTCTCTTGGAAATATGAGCTCACTCCTATCACGGATGGATGACACATGATAAGGAAACGACATACCAGCCATCAACACATGACATCTTATCAAGCTGAATTTCCTCACTCTAAACCTCTATATAAGACCGATGATTGAAATGTGATGATTTGAGGATATATGGAAAGCGTTGGTGAATATTAATGTCTTGAATAATTGATCCCACTCATGCCATCAATTTAAGATAAGTGGTGGGAATTGGTAATCTCAAGGTTTTATTCCCTACTTCCTCACCTTCTCAAATACCGAGCCACCAATAGGTTACATATGATAGAAATTAGAGAACTTTGTGATATGTTTTAATGTATGCTCAATTAGGTTAAATTTGAAGGATTCACATATTGTAGATATGAGCTCAGGGACATCAACTAAGATAAACAAAGTTGAAAAAGATCTAGTTTTTCAGGTCATAAATTTTACCAGAGAGATCCAAATGATATACAATCTATACCATTAGTAAGGTATTTCAAATATCTATGCATTGCTATTAGTTTTAAGGAGAATGGTTGAGGGGTTTGGGAGAAATTAGTGATAGATTTATCAAGCATATGTAGCTAAATTAAAATATCAAACAGTTCCCCAAATCACTCTCACGATTATTTTCGGTTGTTTTAATCCCTTCTAGAATATGATTTAGAGATAAATTTCCCTCTTGGCCCCACCAAATATAGATAAGGGAGTTAACAAAGTTATTGATCAAGGGATGAGATGTCATAGCGGTAAAAAGTGCAATAATTTTTTTCAAACAAATGATATCCCCATCTTCACTTATCTTCCCGATCTCATAAACACACATTGATGTTGTCTCAAAGACTAACTTAAAAGCAAAATATCATATTATTTATTAAATATGAATGCATATAATTGAAAAAAACAAATATATGATTAAAATTCATAAGGGTTTGTTTTTAGATATTGGTAAATTTTGTGGTTTTTTATAGGGGCCCTACTCTATAACATCGAAAAGGCCACATAGCCCAGATAAATCCATAGCTAAAAAATAGATCAGAGAATTTTTTTCCCCGTAACTGAGAAAAAAATTACCCAAGCACTAACATCATCAAAAAAATTCAAATCATAAAAATAATCCAAAAACAAAGAAATAACAAAAAAATAGCCAAACGGTTGCGTAAAGGCAATAATTGAAAACGAACAAACAATTTGTGGGCACCTCTAATTATATGTAGTGACTTCCTCGTGATTTTATTCTATCTTTTTTCAAATAACTTGAATCTATCTTTCCTCCATTAGAGATTATATAAAGAAATATTCGCTCAAGGCCAATATTTTGATATGGTTTATAAAGTAAGGGCCTTCCAAAAAAATGTAGAAATTTCATCCATCTATCCCTATTTTCAATGGAAATGAGAGTATAACCAATGTATAATGGTTCTTCCTCTACTAAACTAAGGGCATATCCTACCTTCATAACTTTCTTGTCCTCATGATGAAAAAAATCTTCTTTATTACGCAACCCTATCATCTCACCAAAGCTTAGATAAGCTGCTACTTCTCAACTTTATGATTTTTATCAACATTCTGTTGATGGTTATTACCTTTTTATCCTCCTAATTCTAATCTTAGAATTCTTCTTTATCTGTTAGATCTTCAATATCATGATCCTTTTAAATCCGAGTTTCATCTTTTTATCTTCTTTTTGATCCTCTTCCTCTTTGACTTCATCGTTTTTGTCTTATTTTGCTACTAAATCTTTTGTTTCCTCATTTTCGTCTTCTTTTGTTTCTCCAAGATCCCTTATTTGTTCTTTATAATGAATAAAACCAAAAGAAAAGAGAGTGACATTATCTAAATCTTGAATAGTGTCGAAGCTTCCCCATTCTCCTCTCTTTCATAATTTTTATGATCTATATGCATCATTCTTTCCTCCAGAAAATATTGCTTTCATGGAGTAGTGTTAGATCCCAAATATACCAGCAATTGATCCAAAGAAAGGGACAACACCTCCCCACTAATGTTTTTTGATATTTTTGTCCTTTTTTCGTAGCCAACAACTGCTTAGGAATCCTACAATGCAAATATATGTGGCCTAATTTTCTATAGTTTCCACAAAATAGGGGAATCCTAGTATACATTTTTTGCTCCCAAACCCAAAAATACCAAGTCAGAATGATGGATGAAGGAAGGGGTTTATCAGGATCAACATTCACACACATTTTTTGCAAAAATCATCCTCAAACGTGACCTTTTTGTTGAATCAATAGATATGAGGTTACTAAGGACCTTTTCTATGCCCATAAAAACATATATCTCCCAAAAATCTAGGGGTAGAGTAAGAAGAATCACCCAAATAGAATAGACTTCATGCACCTGGGTAAGATAAATTGTCCTCCACCTAGAGAGGGAAAATAATTTTTCATAGAACCAAGGTCCCTCTAGTAACACCTTGAGAAGATCCTCCTCCAACGTAAATAAAACCAAAAAATAGTCATTAGGGAGGGCTATAAATTCCATTGTGCCTAAAAGTCTCAATTTTCTCCATGAACATGCTCTCACATAGTCAATATTTAGGTGAGCTCTAATAAAAATACTAATCAACTTTGTTATGTAATTACCCTTTTCCCGAGACACCATTGAACTTGACACCAAAAGTGAAGGGACATCGTCATTCCAAGATGGGTAAAGACTAAGCAAGACATATTATACGTAGTCACCAACAATATGCTTAGCCCATGAGCTATTCGATAGCTCTATTGCTATTGTATTTATTTCAACATCTTGCTCATCCATGGGCTTGAAACTCAAAATCTTTGTCATCCCATTTCTCATCATAAACTCATAATGGTTTATGTATAAGGTTTATATCAAGCCATTAATAAGATATGATTCATGGTCATGGATCATCATGTGGCCTATAGATATCAAAATAATATTCTATGTGGTTTTGGGAAAATAATCTTAGTTAGACATCATTTCATATTATGAGCTATGTGAAGAGATAATGATGAAGAAAGAGATATACTTCAGAATATATGAATCCTCCTTTTCTCTCTCCTTCTCCTTCCACCTTCCCTATTATTTTTATTATACATATAAATACATCTATTGTAAAAATTGTTCCTCTTCCTTGAAAGCAAGGTTACTCTTCTCTTTTATGTGGTACTAGTTCTAAGTGCATATAAAATTTGAGGTTTACCTTTATAAATGAATGAATGAATTTGATTATGTTGATATAATGATGTTTCTACTCTATAGATTAATATAGCTATTATTGTGGTCATATATTCCCATTATTTAGTGTTAATTATCTATGAACTCTTTGTAATATTCATGGCTTTTTTGTGTGTGACATTTACAATGCTTTACTTTCATTATGTCTCTTAAAGGATGAGATTGGGAGTTAGAGTTAGATATTTCTCTTTGTGTTTTTCATATCACATACTCAAATAAGGAGGGAAATCCCCTTCCTTCTCAATGAATCACCATGTTTTTATTTCATATTTTTCATCCCTTTTCTCTTGCAATTATCAAATTAGAGTAGAGTAGTGATATGCATAAAGTAGTTATGATAGGAATCTATCCTTTTTTGAAGGTATTCCTCAAGGAGGAAATAAATACACACCTTAGAGGAATTCCCATTATTGATGATAAGATATCCACATACCTTCAAACAAGTGCTAATCTCATGGGTGTACATCTTAGTCATCCCATAATTTTTGGCATGCTCAGTGGGAGATTTATTTATTTAAATCTATTCTAGCCACCTTGGTACCTTCAAATACACTTATTTTTAGCACACCCATTAAGAAAAAAATTTGACACTTTTTAAAATCTTGTTCTCATTCAAGTGTTTCATTGCAGACTCTATGTGTGTTATGATCAAACATTTATAGTATTTTAAGAAGTAAGGATGCATGTTTTCAAAATTTATAGTTAAGTGTTGGGCCCCTGAAATATTGGCTAAGTACAAAAGGGCATGTAGGCATGCAAGGCCTAGTTGAAGAAAGGCATGCAAGGAGAAGGCACGTAGGGAAGGGTTTAAGGAAACCTATGGTGCACGTGTGGACAAAGCCAAGGTTCCAAGACTTAGCCATATTGGGAATTTTGGGTAGGATACAAGGAAAACGTGACCCGACTATGCATGCAGAGTGGATAAGGTGCTAGTCCTAGTGACAGGTTGGCCCAGGAAGGAATATACCCTACGATAGAGGCTTCTAGAAGGACATCATGGCATAGAGTGGTGAGCTCAGGCCTGGAGGAGCATGCGCTCCTGGAGGACCACATTTAGACACTTGGTGATAGATCTGAGGCCACAAGAGAATGAGTTGGCAGATCAAAGAGGCTATATATACAAGTTCCTGCAGAAGTAAAAGACATGAAGAAACATATAGAGAAAGGGTGGAGCTCTACAGAAATACTGCAAGGACTCTACTAGTTTGGGAAAATAAGGGTAGGAAAGGATGTATCAAGGGTTGGGAATTATAAATTTTCTTTTGAGGGCCTAGTTATATAAGTCTAGTTATAATGTAGGACTATGGTCTACCTTTCTGTGACATTTTGTAATGGCCTAATGAATGTAATAAGGTTACCAAGTTGATATGAATATGAGCATTAATGGTTATGATACATACATCCTTCTTCATAGTTCTTTCTCATTTATTTTTATGAACTAGTATGAATGCTTGTATGATTTCCTTTTTGTATTGGTGTAAGTTCTTTTATCTATTAAAGTACTTTATGTCTAGAATGAACTGCAAGGATCTAGAAGCTGTTCTGAGCTCTATGGTGCTTGTATGTCTTATTTCCTTTCAAAATATCTTACACTCATATCATAGATGATGTTTCCCATTAAAATCACATAAAAGAGAGACTCAAAGCACATGCGCATACCTCAAATGAGCACCCAACACCCGTTGGGTGATAGGTCAGCGTGTATGGGATTTCTTTCCTTTGTGATGGGGGTAAAAATGAATACATCTTGGTTCCATTGTCGGGACCTCTTTTCGAAGTTGTAGTGGGAAATGGCATACATCATGATCTAGGTAATGAGTAATGATAGAATGTTTAACTCGAAAAGTGTTGAATCATGGTTCAAGAGCATGGAGGATGAATTTTCTTAGAGATTCAACACTAGACCTGAATTTAATGCATATAGGTGGGTAGAAGAGAACTTCTACCATGATTTATATGAAACATTTTTCTATTGCTTCCTAGTAGAACTGTATGAATGGATCTCAGCATATGCATCTAGATCAAGCTGGTATTATAGATTGTGTGTGTGGACCCAAGAAGAATACCAGAGGCTGCGAGAATGTAGATCTGACATGGACTTGTGCTATGGATCATTGGTTGAAGGGTGTGTTGGCTAGCTACACTCTGGAGTACGCTATTTCCACATATTCTTGTTTGGAAGTTGTTGAGTTTAAATTTTTGCGGGAGCCTAGAGGATCATTTCTACATGTTATCCCTCTGGCAATGAATATATTGATTGTTACTTTGAGTTTAGAGGCATTTCCAATGGCCAGCTAAACCATTTTGAGTGCTAGGCAAGGAAGCTAGGGTGGAGGAAGATGAAAGATATTACGATAGAGAAAGAAAGGGAGGAGGAGAGAAAGCGCAAGTATAGTGAAGTGCGTGAATGGGAGATTACTAGAAAACACGAGGCTACACGTGTGATGGATCTATGGAGGCGAGACATTGTAGGTAGGAGTTGAGGTTCATGTGGAGGACGTGGAACTATTATCCAAAATGTGCCCCTGCTCATTTTTGTGGCTAACTCCTTGTGTTCTTACCTCTCTTGTGCCTCAGTCTCCATTTTTTATTTTTAGGCACTCAAATCTTTCTAAAAATGGAGCAGGAAGGGCCCGTGACCAATCATAATGTGCCACGTGGCATCTGGAGTGGTGGAGTGTGGGGAAAATTTGAAAATTTTTCCAAAGACCAAACAGGTAAAAATTCAAACTTTTTGCCCGCCGATCCGATTTTGGCCTGTTTTTCCCTAAATTTTCAAATCACCATATCTTTTGATCTAGAGCTCGTATTTTCACATTCTTTATATCAATGGAAAGATGGTGAAATTATCTACATGATTCCAAGGTCAATTTTTCATTTTGGTTCGGTTTGGAGAGAGAAAATTAAGAAACATCTCTGGCACGTGGAAATGGCGAAATGACGTTTCAACAACCATTTTTAATGTAAAATGGGTCACATTCTTCTTCAGCATGGCCAAAAATGTCAGGGCATGGGTCTGTAAGGACGCCCATGCTATTTTAATGCATATTCATTTAATGGGGAATGGCTCCCATGTTTTTTACATGTTTTCTCTCTCCTGGGCTCGACCCATGCGTTGTAAAAGCCAGATTTGGCTCATTTTTGTGGTGGAACATTTTTTTGGGACAGCAAGCTTCTTCTTTCACCTTCAACAAGTGATTTTTATAAGTATAAAACCTTATTCATGATTGTAATAGGTTTCTACCTCTTTGATGTTGCAAATGCCAGGATTTTGGCAAGTGAAAATGATAGTGCGAGACTCGTGATCAATTTTCGAGTCCTTTGTTTGTATTGTCTTGTTTCATTTCAGACCTCTAATTACATCTTATCAGCATGTGTATGATGTTTCATGTTGCATTTCATGAAATTGTGTTAATTTGCATGAACAAGAAGTGTTCACCACTCCTTTGGTGTATCACCTATTAGTTTAGTTTCAATTTTTGTACTTTCTATCTATGTCTCCTTGGAATTTAGAGTAGGATTAGGATTCAAACCTCTACAATTGTGCAAATAAAAAATATGATCAGAGGAGTTTGTGGAACCAGCCTCTAATCTGGAGATTCCTCTCTCATTTTACAAGTCCCACACTTGGAGAGAGGTTTCAATGTTGTGCAATCACACTGGATGCCTGAAACATCAACTTAGAAACCTGATTTGCATCCAGGGGTGTTGCTGATTTGCAACAACAGTTTTGGCACGCCTGGTGGGACCTTAGAGGTCTCATTTTCATTGTAACAAAGTTGATGTGCATCTGTTGTAATTTTATTTCTTAAAAGAGCTATAAATTGCACATCTAGAGACTCCAAGGAAGAAGAATCAGTTGGTTTTAGTAGTGCAAACCTGAAAACTCATGAGAAGAATCACTACAAGGTCAAGAGCTGGAGAAGAAGAGGCATTGTTTGAATATCTACAGTTATCTCTAAGAGTAAGGAAAAGTGGGAGGAGAATCCAAAGGTCTCCATCTCTACCAAACAGAACTCTCTCAACTCCTCCACCTAGTAGGCTTTTCATTAAATCAACAAGGGTTCTAAGGCCAATTAGAATGGCACAAAACAACCCCTATGTCAATTTCACTAGCAATGACCCACTTGCTCTCAATGCACAAAATCCAATTCCAATTGCAGCCTTGAAGAAAATTCCATACTTCACTTGGAGATAATCGACTACTCTTGGTGATCATGTTAAAGACATTGCCAACCTTTGTGTAATTCATGAAATCAATGAGATGCAAGATTCTTGTCAAATTGCTTTAGCATCTTCATTTAAGGGGAAGGCTTTGCAATGGTTTAGAAGCCTTGCCTCGGGTTCTATTGAATATTGGAACCCAGTTATGTGTAGCACTTCATGATCGATTTGGAGAGAAGGGAGACAACTTGTCTCTTTTGGAGTAGCCGACAACCATCAAGAGAGCTCCCAATGAGCGGTGGTCGATTTTAACTTCAGAATTCATAGGACTTGGGAGAGAATTCCGGTGACAGTCAAAGCAACAGCAGCAGAGAAGGTGCTTTTCTTTACCATCTCAAAGCTCTAAATTCTGATATTTCTATGTTAATTCAGTCCATGGGAGGCACAACTATCCCCATTGCTTATAGAATTGCCATTAGAGCTGAAAATTGTTTGATCCAAGCTGGAAAACTAGCCCCTAGACCTCCCATGCCATTGTTTCCAAGTTTAGAGAGCCCAAACACTAATCAAGCACCTAATTTGGCTCCTTCTCCCACTCCTAGAAATCAGAATTCAAGTGAAGCTTCCACTTCATCTTCTAGTGCCTCAAATGAACTTCAAGAAGTCATGAAGCAATTGCAAAATTTAGGTAATGAGCTGGTTACTCTCAAGAGGAAACAAGCCCAAAGTTTTAGACCTTCCTTCTAGCCTCAAGCTCAGCCTAACAGGCAGCCATATCAACCTCATAGACCACCCAATCCAGCTGCAAATCTAAATCAAGCAAGGCCTCCTGCCAACAGACCATTTCAGCCCTATAATCCAAATGCTATATCTACCTCTAAGGCATTGGTGCCAACACAAAACAATGTTGCTCAGGAGTATGATTGGTGTTTTCCATGCAATGAACCTCACAACCAATCTATGTGTTTCAACGGTGCCTTGAATCAAGCATTAATGGTGACAACTACTGGTGTGGAGGGTGAGGGTAGTCAAGGAAACAACCAACAACAAGAAACATTCCAGCAGCAATCAGCTCCAAATGACACCACACTTGTGAACTGGCAGGCAGAGGATTTTTGTGGCATAAATCAAACAGTCTCTCAAGGTGTTACAGCCAACACAAGGTCAAAAAGAAGGAATTTGGGTGAAGAACAACCATTAGATCCAGCCAATCCAAACCTTTTATGGCTCCACAAATGGTTGACAAACAAAATCCAGTTGTAAATGCATAAGGGCAGCCGAGAACAACTCCTAGACCAACTCAAATACCAATTTTTGCTACCCACATGCAAGGGATGAATATACAAACCAAGGGACAACAAAGAGATCCTTCATCACCATTTAGTATCATTGATCAGATGAAGAAGACAAATGTAAATATATCAATGTGGGAATCCCTATCTATCCCGGGATAGAGATTTGCTACAAGTTGTCATGAAGGACTAACCAACTTTGAATCAAGCAAGTCCAAATGCAAGAGAAAGTGCTCACAAATGCTGCCTAGCCTGAAGGGAATCATGGAGGATAGCAAGGTAAAATGTTGAAGCCCCCTCCTTTTTATGTCTCATTAATCATTGGAAACCAATTGGTGCACAATTACATGATTGATTCGGGGCAAGTAGCTCGGTGATGCCCAAGCAAATAGGCTGATCGGCTAGGACTTCAATATGAAACCATATCCAAAGGAGTAGTGCAGTTGGATGGGACAATAGTAAAAATAGTTGGGGTGATTAGAAACTTGAGTCTTACCTTGCATGCATGTCCAAATGTTTTTGTTTTACAAGATGTATCGATTATAGACCTTCCACCACTCTTTGCCCTATGTTTGTCAAGAGATTTCACACCAAGATTGGAGGATATTTGTCTACCGATTGGTCACACATGCTATTGAACGAGGTATGGAACCAAAACTACAATCAGGTCTGAACCTATTGCAAACTTCCACATTGAGCCCTACACTCCAAGTCAGATCAATGCCAACTGCTCTGCATTTGATCAAGAAGATCACCCAAGCATTGATGAAGCTGACACCAAGGTTAGAAGCATCCCGGATCTAACTCTTGATGAATGGGCAAACAAGGTGCATGCTTTTGATCCTTATCAAGAAGTAGAAGAATCTGAGCTAGGGGTCTATTGCATACATCAAGAAGATCATCCCATTCCTAGCATCACCAAGCCAAACCACAAGGATGACAATGAGGTATGGCAGCTGTTTTTTTATGGATCAAGGAGTAGACAAGGTGCAGGAGGTGGAGCTATGCTTATTTCACCTCAAGGAGTAAAGTACTATTCAGCTTTTAGATTTTAGTTTGCATGCTCCAATAACACTACTGAATATGAAGCCTTGGTGCAAGGGATGCATTGGGCAATAAAGAGAGGAATAAAGAACTTGCAAGTCTTCGGTGACAGTGAGTTGATTGTCAACTAGGTCAAGGGGCAGCATGCTATCAAGAATGATCTACTCAAGTGCTACAAGAACAGGGTGTGGGACCTCATTGAAGATTTTGAGGGTTTTGGCATCAAATCAATTCCTAGGAAAGAGAACCAAGCTCTTGTGACAGGCTTGCAGCAGTTGGGGCAGCCTTTGACGTTGTGGAGAGCATTCAAAAAGATAAGGTACAACCAAACATCCATGTGATTGTGAGGCCTTCAGTGCCGGATAACAATGTAAGTTGGCAAGTGTTTGAGAATGACCAACAAATCATCCATTTCTTACAAGAAGAAGCTGAGTTCTCAGCTAAAAATCAGGAAAAATTAGAACAAAGTATGGTGACCAAGTGGTACAGCTAAGAACTAACAAGCTGCCCAAGGGACTTATCACTTTGGAGTCCATTTTCAATCCCAATGATCAGTTTAGGAAAGAGAAAGCAAACATTCAGGTCAAGAGAGAAGATTCAGTATCCATCTTGGTGGAAGAGAACAAACCATTGCAAATTGGAAAGATGACAACTGAACAAGAAAGGTACGAGTTCATACAGCTATGTCAAGAGTTCCCTGATGTGTTTGCTTGGAGCTACGAAGATTTGAAAGGTTTCAATCCCAAGTTAGCTCAGCACACCATTGAGTTAGACCCAAATACTAAGCCCATCAGGCAGAAACAAAGGCCAGTCAATCCACACATGGAACCTCTCATGAGGAAGGAATTGAACAAGTTGATTGAGTCAAGAATCATATTCCTAATCAAGCATTCTAGTTGGGTTGCCAACTTAGTTCCAGTCAGAAAGAAGAGTGGAGAGATGAGATTGTGTGTTGACTTTAGAGACTTGAATAGAGCATCTCTCAAGGACCATTACCCACTCCCTTCTATGGAGAAAATTTTGCAAGTTGTGGCTGGCTCCGAGAGGTTTTCACTACTTGATGGCTACTCGGGCTACAATCAAATTATGGTGAAGGAAGAAGATCAGTTCAAAACAGCCTTGACAACCAAATGGGGAACTTATGCATATAGGAAAATGCTATTTGGGCTGTCCAACGCTGGAGCTACCTTCTAAAGAGCAATGGACATGGCGTTCAAAGGTTTGATTAACAACGTGGTGCTGATATACCTTGATGATATCACTATTTTTTCAAAGAATGTAGTAGACCACCTCTCTCATTTGAGACAAGTCTTCCAAAGGTGCAGAAGATTTGGAGTGTCTTTGAATCCTAAGAAGTGTATCTTCCTAGCACATGAAGGAAAGCTCCTTGGCCATATTGTCTCCAAAGAATGATTAGCAATTGATCCAGAGAGATTTGAAGCCATAAGAGCACTACCATTGCCAAGCCACAAGAAGGAAACTTCAGAGTTTCTTAGGGAGAATAAATTTTATTTGGAGATTTGTCCCAGATTTTGCAGCCCTTGTCAAACCTATCACCAAAATGTTAAAGAAAAGCATGGCTTTCAAGTGGACAGCAGAAGGTAAGGAGATTTTTAAGCAATCAAAGAATCCATCTCCCAAGCACCAACTCTCATCAACCCGGATTTCTCCAGGATTTCATCCTCTATGCATTTGGAGGTAATGATACTATTTCTGCCATTTTGGTACAATAGAACAAGGAAAATGATGAGTAGCCAATTACTTTCTTTAGCCAAAGCCTAGATGACTATGAGGTGAGATATTATTTTATTGAGAAGCATGTACTTGTAGTAATCAGAAGCTTGAAGAAATTCAAGCATCTAGTCTCAAACAACAAGGTTCAGTTGTTGGTCTCTCATGTGGGAGTAAAGGACTTCCTCCTCAACAAGGATTTGAATGAGAAAAGGGCAGGTTGGATCACTCGTGTCATGGAGTATGACATTGAGATCAAGGTCACCAAGCTGGTAAGAGGAAAAGGATTGTGTGAGTATCTAATTGCTGGGAAAGCAAAAAGGAGTATGCAATAAAGAAGAGGCTATTTTGTGATTCAAGACAACCATGTGCAAGGTAGCACTCAAGAAGAGGATAATGCTGTCCCCACTCCTTGCTAGACCCAAGGTATAATGCATTTCCTAAGCACAGGTCTATGCCCTCCAGAGATGAACAAAACCCAAAGAAGACACTTTAGATTGCAGGCTGTCCCATATGCCATAGTAGATGGTGTTTTGTTCAAGAAAGATGTGAATGGAGTGCTGCTGAGATGCATTAGCATAAATTAGATTCATAGGGTGTTGGAAGAGTTCCATGGTGGACCAGCTGGTGGTCATTTTGCACCAAGAGTGACAGCTCTAAAAATCATGAAGGTTGGTTATTATTGGCCCAAGATTTTCAGTGATTGCTTTGCGTGGATCAAAAGGTGCAAGAATTGTGCATTCTTCATAGGTAAAGAGAGGCTTACTGCCCTTCCATTGCATCCAATTTTAGTTGACCAGCCATTCATGCAATGGGGTTTGGAATTCATTGGAGTCATTAATCCCAATTCAAGCCAAGGGCATAAGTGGATTTTGACAGCCACAGACTACTTCACCAAGTGGACTGAAGTAGTATCACTCAAAGAAGAAAATGAGTCTAGCATCTTAGACTTCTATGAGGGGATAGTAACCAGATTTGGCATACCTGCTACAATAATCTCAGATAATGCATTAGCATTCATTGGATCCAAGGTGACTGAGTGGGCTGTCAAGAATGGGATCTACCTAAGTACTTCATCAAACTACTACCCTCAGGGTAATGTCCAGGTTGAATCTACAAACAAGAACTTGTTGAGGATCATTAGGAGGACTCTTGATGAGAATCAGAGGTCTTGGCATACCAAACTAAAATCAGCCTTATGGGCTGATAGGATAACTCCCAAGAGATCCACAGGTAACTCTCCATTCAGGCTTGTTTATGGAAGAGAGGCAATCTTGCCCATGTCACTTGAGTTGCCAACATTGGAACTCATGAAGTAGTTAGAGTTGCTAGAGTTTGGGCCCATGGAGGTGAGATATGCAGAGTTGATGGAGCTCCAAGAGATCAGAGATCAGGCATCCCAAGCAATGGAGAAGGATCAAGCTTTGATTAAGAAGACCTTTGATAGGAAGGCCAAGAGTAGATCTTTTCAAGTTGGAGATCTAGTGTTAAAATGGGATGCAGATAGAGAAAAACGGGAAGGCATTCAAAATTTTATGCCATTTGGAGTGGCCCATACATGGTCACAAAGTGTAAGGGCAGCAATTCCTTCCAATTGTCTTCATTGGATGGTGAAGAACTACAGATTTCAGTCAATGGAATCTATCTAAAGCATTGCTACTAAAGGGAAATTCTCCACCTTGTAAATATTAGCTTAGGTTTTCATTCCTCCAAGTGCTTGTGCACATTGTTTTGTTGTAGGTTGTTTTGCTTTCCCTAAGTGCTTTGGCACAGGCTTGCTGTCCCTGGAGATGTTTTGCAGTCCTTGCTTCCATCAGGTGATATTCCATCTTCCTCCTTGCAACATTCTAAGTCAGTTGGGGTTCCGAACAGAAAATTTTATGACTCCATGCCCAATGGGGGTATCTTCATCTAGCAGGTAGATGACCCCTCTGAGTTGCCAAAATTGTTATCCAAAATGTGCCCCTGCTCATTTTTGTGGCTAACTCCTTGTGTTCTTACCTCTCTTGTGCCTCAGTCTCCATTTTTGATTTTTAGGCACTCAAATCTTTCTAAAAATGGAGCAGGAAGGGCCCGTGACCAATTAGAATGTGCCACGTGGCACCTGGAGTGGCGGAGCGTGGGGAAAATTTGAAATTTTTCCAAAGACCAAACGGGTAAAAATTCAAACTTTTTGCCCGCCGATCCGATTTTGGCCTGTTTTGCCCTAAATTTTCAAATCACCATATCTTTTGATCTAGAGCTTAGATTTTTGCGTTCTTTATATCAATGGAAAGCTGGGGAAATTATCTACATGATTCTAGGGTAAATTTTGTATTTTGGTTCAATTTGGAGAGAGAAAATAAAGAAACATCTTTGGCACGTGGTAATGGCCAGAAATGACGTTTCAACAACCAGTTTTAATGCAAAATGGGTCGTATTCTTCTTCAGCATGGCCAAAAATGTTAGGGCATGGGTCTGTAAGGATGCCCATGTTGTTTTAATGCATCTTCATTCAATGGGGAATGGCTCCCACGTTTTTACATGTTTTCTCTCTCCTGGGCTCGACCCATGCGTTATAAAAGCCAGATTTGGCTCATTTTTGTGGTGGAACATTTTTTAGGAGAGAAAGCTTCTTCTTTCACCTTCAACAAGTGATTTTTGCAAGTATCAGACCTTCTTCATGATTTTAACAGGTTTCTACCTCTTTGATGTTGCAAATGCAAGGATTTTGACAGTGAAAATGACAGTGCAGACTCTGTGATCAATTTTCAGTCCTTTGTTTGTATTGTCTTGTTTCATTTCAGACCTCTAATTGCATCTTATCAGCCTGTGTATGATGTTTCATGTTGCATTTCATGAAATTGTGTCAATTTTCATGAACAAGAAGTGTTCACCACTCCTTTGGTGTATCACCTATTAGTTTAGTTTCAATTTTTGTACTTTCTATCTCTGTCTCCTTGGAATTTAGAGTAGGATTAGGATTCAAACCTCTGCAATTGTGTAAATAACAGATCTGATCAGAGGAGTTTGAGGAACCAACCTCTAATATGGAGATTCCTCTCTCATTTTACAAGTCCCACACTTAGAGAGAGGTTTCAATGTTGTGCAATCACTGCTGGATGCCCGAAACATCAACTTAGAAACCCGATTTGCATCCGAGGGTGCTTTGCTGATTTGCAACAACGGGAAACTGAGCGAGTCTATGCTACCCCATCTTGGAAAGCACGTAAGAAAGACCCCTTTGAATTCTAATGAGAGTTCTTCATGTAAGGAGAGAAGATTCGTTGGCATGTGTTTGAACCTACCCGGTGACCAAACCACGTGCTTGGTTTTCTAGATCAAGATAGGAGTATCATTGACATAATTGGTATCGAGTGGAAGTGACAGATCTACACCCAAAAGATACAATTTTTCAATTCCCACTTCTATGGCTACCTAGTATTTAGAGGAGTCTTTGGACAAGGAGAAAGTACACAAGCCTTCAGTCTCATATCTAGGAGTGGTGCGGGGTACATTAGTGGTAGTGGGGCATTATCATAGACCATCGGTGCATAGTTCAGTGGAACCTTGGGGACACTTGGCATGACTACTACAAGACCTAGTGGTTCTAGTGGATCTGGTGGGTCAGGAGGAACATGACCTGGTGGACCTAGTGGTTTTGGTGGATCTGGTGGCTCAGGAGGAATATGAACTAGTGGATCTAGTTACTGAGAGGAAACACCGGAGGGAACCAAGGTTACGCTCGGGAGGACAAGGGCCCCAACCACCCCCTCAAGTCTTATTTGAGATGTATTTACATTTTATAGATTACAGAGGTATTAAAGATGTTGTAAAACATATTCACAAGTGTGAGCTACTATGACACGCAAAGGGGATCTCAACCTTGGAGCAGAAGGCTAGTTAGTTTGTAACTACATTATAGGGGTGCTTGCATAGCTGGTATAGGAAGTATGAACCTCATAAAATAGTAGTGGATTATACTTTTTTAAAGAATGCCTTCTTGGTAGAATTCCACATCCTTGAGTTTTAACAGAAGAGAATCAATTCCCTAAAGGAGATTCAACATGGAATGGAAGAGAGTGTGTGGGAGTATGATGCGGGCTTTAAAACTCTCTTGTCTAAATTATCATATAATATTCACCCTTCACAACATGCTCAATGGTTTTTGGAGGGTTGATCACACCTTTTAGAATGGCCTTATCTCATAAAAATTTCACAGACCCATGTGAGGTGCTAGAAGTTTCTCTACATGTTGGGTTGTTAGTAGTGTTGACACTAGTATTAGCCTATTTTTGGAGGCTCGGGACATTGCTATGGCTAAGTAGCTAGAAAAATGATCTACAAAGTCATCCCATGAGACTCACACGGTGGTTTATGGTGTACAAATTATGAGAGAGGTAGAGGGGAATGTCGAGGATAGTTTCCCAGGAGGACGGTATGTCCCATGACGATGAGACTATGAGATTTGTCATGGGGACCATGATGCAAGTAGATGCCCCTTGTTATAGCGCGCAATTTGGAAGAATGTGTTACGATCTTTGTAAGATCTACACCTCTAACACCCATGATACTAAGGATTACAGGGTTATTGATCAGATCCATGAGGCCATTGATCATGGGGTGCACCAGACCAACATTGCTAATAGTTCTAAAGGTGATGATCACCGTTATGAGGAGCACACAGATGGAGGCACATGCGAGAAGGGGATTTCATGGAGGATTATGTGGTCTTGGTAACCGTGGAGGAAGAATTGAGTTCCCATGTGGAACCTATTTTAATTATGGGTCTATATATCATTACAAACAAGAGTTCCCAAACCTATTGTAGTGCTCATGGTGCGGGAAGAAACACAAGTATGAGGAGTGCCCTAAGTTATTTGAGCACATGAATCAACAACAATGGAAAGATAAGGGCAGCTGTAATGGTAAGAATTAAGAAGACAGACACACAATGGATGCCATGGGTAACACGTGATGTAGGATTAGAACCTATTTTAGTAACAACAAGAGCAGAGGCCACACGTGCGCAAAGGAAATACCAAGGCAGAGGACTCTGGTTTCAAGAGAAGAAGTGGTGCATGGAAAGTACCCAGATCTTGCTCATTAGAAGGAGGTATATCAAGATACCATGGACATCATTTGGAGTTTACAAGGAGAAATCTAGTGTCTAAAGGAGTAGTCTAGGAGGGAAGAGAAAAGGAGGAAGGTCAAGGTGCCAAGAGATGACTTGGATGAGGTCAGGGAAGTATGTAAAATGCTAAGGCAAGAGAATGTTATTCCCTTACTAGGAGCATGGTTGAGGGAGAAGGTACCACACGCTAGAGAAGAATGTGAGAGGAAAGTACTACATACAAACCTTCCCCCTCACAACCTTGACTATGACAGGGAAATCACGTTAAATGTGGTAGTGGATGGATGACTGCTGAGTAATATCCTCATTGACATAGGCGCGGAGGTCAATGTTCTCACATTGGATGCATGGCATTAAATGGGAAGGCCTGCATTATAACCATCTTTGAATGTTTTGTATATGGAAAACAAAACAAATGTAATGCCCATTGGTGTCTTACAAGATGTGGCTATCACCATTCAGGGAGCTAAGTTTATTGGGGACTTTGAATTCTTGGTGCTCGTTGAGGCTAGACAATTTTCCAACACTACTTGGGTGCCCATGGTGTTATAAGAATAATGCAGATCTTTGGTTCAAAAAAGGGTACATCAGCTTTGAAAATGAGGAGGAACGAGTCATCATACCCCTGGCTGATGGGAATTCAACACCCTATATTGAACCTTTGGGAGAAGAGGTCCTGGATAGAATATATGTGTGCTTAATCAGGGATCCAAAGATAATCCATCCTACCAATGGAGTTATCCATTTTGAAGATGCTCAGTCGGTAAGTGACACCACCAATCTAGCATGTGATAATTAGGCACATGGGACCTATGAATTGATCATACAACATCTAAGAGGATCAATGACAAAGGTGACAAAGGCACACACAGTCAAGTGCCTAGGAGGAAAAGAGCTACCTAAGTACTCAGGAGGGGCCTCCCTTGAGGTCTTTTTGTAGAGAATGGAAGCTCAGTGGAAGGAGGAAAATGAAAGAAGGGGGATGTTAAGTTATGTCCTACTAGGAATTGTTGCGCTAGTGGGAAACACATAGAGATAATCTATTGGAGTGGTATGAAGTGAGAATTGCCTTTTGTGTTCATTTCTCTAGAAGAAATGCACCCACCTCCATCAAGGAATACCATGGTAAGGAGCCTGATTTTCCATGTCCAAGCCTATGAAAGGACCTGGAGGGAAGGTACGAAGCTTTTCCACCATCCCTCTGGGTACATAAATTGTATTCTACACTATAGGGTTACACACGCGCATGGTACATACATTCTGAGACACGACACCAAATAGGAAATTGGAAAGAGCTAGTGGCTAACCTACTTCAAACATTTGAGTATCAAAGTACCAAGCCATCAATTGATAAGGCATTATAGGTTGTTAAGCACCTTACCATGGGGGACAGTGCCATGGCAGAAGATAGGTTGCTGGACTTACTTGGTGAACTAGGTTTGGGAAGCACTTTGAAGAAGAGGAAACAAAGGAGGATTAGTTTGTGCATGCGTATGTGAAAAAGGAAAAAGGAAATCTTGTTTATGTGATTGATGGGGAGGAAGTAGAAATTTTGGATGTTAACCATTCTATAGGGACACGTGAGGTAGTGGATAGTGTTGATACTCACGTGCACGCCTACCATGAACCTTTAAAAACTAAAAAGGTTAACATCAGCTCAAGAAGAAGAACCTAAAGAAGCTATCATTAGAGATTACTGGTTGGAGAAGGAAGTCTCTAAGATCATTGATATTTTGTGTGAATTTGAAGATTTATTTCTACGTGGGTACCATGAGCTCAAAGGAATCCACCATTCCTTGGGGGAAATGAGGATAAAGCTGAAGGATGGTGCGCACTCGGTCAAGAAGAGACCCTACCGGATGAATCCCAATTTGCATGTGAAGGTAAAGGAAGAGATAGACAAAATGATAACATCTAGGATCATTGAAGCTATGGAAGAATTAGAATGGATAAGTCTGATGGTAATCAGCATCAAGAAGGATGGGTGGATTAGGATCTGTGTGTGGAGTATAGGGAGATGAACATAGTTTGTGTCATCAATCCTTTTCCAACCCCCTTCACTAAAGAAAGTTTAGAGGGAGTTGCTGGGCACACAATCTATTCCTTTATGGATGGATTTTAGGGGTCCCACCAAGTCCAGTTACAAAGGAAGACCAAGAAAAGACAATTTTTTTCACTTTGAATGCGGAAGTTTTACATACACGATCATGCCCTTTGGTTGAAGAATTCACCTTCTATTTTCTCACACATAGTGGTACAAGCTTTAGAAGATTTCATCCACAAATTCCTTTGAGTCTATTTGGATGATTGGATGATGTATGGGCTAGTAAAATATCATTGTGATAATTTGAGGCTGATGTTTGAGAGGTGTCGTTCGTTAAGGATATCCCTAAACATTAAAAAGTGTCTTTACTACCCTGTTTATAACGTTATTGGGACATATCATATGTAAGGAGGGCTTGCTAGTAGATCTGCCAAGGTTGCGGTGATTGTGGGATTTGGGAACCTACTAGAGACAGAGAAAAATGCACGGGTTTCTTGGACACATAGGCTACTATTGGAAGTTCATCAAGGGGTATGCCAAGATCGCCATGTATTTAGAAGAATTTCTCAGACATAAAATTTCCTTCCATCGGGGAAAGGTGCGAGTAAAAGGTGTTTGATACATTAAAGGATAGGCTTGTCACCACACCTATATTACATTTTCCCTCTTGGGATAAACCCTTCCACATTTATAAAGATGCCTCTAAAAGCGACCATTAGGGGCGGTGCTTGGAAAACCTAGTGAGGGAATTTTTGATCATCCCCTATGCTTTGCAAGCAAGAAGTTGACACTAACGAGTAGAATTATAATACGACCCAAGTGCGAATAATTGTCAATGATCTACACACTTCACAAGTTCGAGAAAGTATCTGCTAGTAACTCCCTTTGTGTTTTACATCGACCACATGGTGTTAAAGTACTTAGTGAAAAAACATGTTCTATAAGGGTGCATATGCCAGTGGGTGCTGTTATTTCAATAATTTGAGTTCACGGTAGTTGTGAAGCTGGGAAAGCGTAACTATGGACCTAATCATTTGTCAAGGATTAATTTAGAGGAGGATGCACAAAGCATTGAAGATATAATGCCAAATGCAAAACTATTTAGGTTACGGTGTGCACCCTCAGATTTGGAGTAGATTGTAGTATTTATAAAAGAAGGTGTGGCCTTTGGAAAGGACGAGGTCATTAGAGAAGAAGAAACTAACCATACACGTCGTGCCCTACATGTTGATCAATGGGGACTTATATAAATTAGGGTGTGATGAAGTTTTGCACAGGTGTGTACTAGAGCATGAGTGCCTTGCCATCATAGAGGAAGCACATGGAGGAAGTGTAGGTGGACATTATGTAGGCGATGCCACCGCACGTAAGATATTAATGGTAGGCTTGTGGTGGGAAACTCTATATAAGGATTGCAAGGACTATTGTAAAGTATGTGACCACTGTCAGCACATTGGCAAGCTAGGAAGAAGAGATGAAATGCCTTTGCACCCTATCCCTAGCGCTGAACCTTTTGAGAAATGGGCAATAAAATTTGTAGGCCCTATTGCACTAATACTACATAGGATTGTATCACACTACATAATCACTTGCATGAGACTATTTGATAAGGTGGGAAGAGGTAGCCCCAACTAAAGACTACACAATAGCTACAATAACAAGGTTTTTATGGGAAAACATTATCACAAGGTACGGATGCCCTTTAAGTTTAACTAGCGATAGGGGTACACATTTCTTGAATGAGACTATGAGGATCCTGTTAGCCGAGTTCATGGTGGCTCATCACATGACTATGCCTTATCACCCATAAGCAAATGGAACCGCATAAGTGTTTTGAAAAACTAAGTCATGCCCCACGACAAAAAAATTTGATTTCGGAAGAAAAGATTGGGATGACAAGGTATCATCCGTGTTATGGGTGTCTAGGATAACTTATAAAAGGCTGAATAAAACCACACCATTTCAATTGGTGTTTGGCATGGAAGCTATTCTTCCGGTTGAGTTCATGATACCTTCTCTATGAATAGTGCACATAGGAGGGCTGGCTGATGAACAAGTGATGGAAGAGAGAATTGATGAAATAATAAAGCTAGATGAAAGATGATCACTCGCCAGGTGGAGCCAAACAACATAAAAAGAAAAGCAAAAAGCATGGCATGATCACCACATTAAAAACAAGAAATTTGAGGTTGGGTAGATAGTCTTAATATATGATTCCAAGTTTTTGCACTGCCCTAGGAAGTTGAAATT
Organism: Taxus wallichiana var. yunnanensis; assembly: GCA_018340775.1. Classification (NCBI taxonomy): domain Eukaryota; kingdom Viridiplantae; phylum Streptophyta; class Pinopsida; order Cupressales; family Taxaceae; genus Taxus; species Taxus wallichiana. Next base: position 17,976,733 of record CM031239.1, on the reverse strand, counting down.
TCATTGGTTGGGTCCCTACACAATCTCGTACATCCTTGATTCATGCGCGTGCGAGTTATAAGTGCTAGATGGAACGAAATTTCCTAATAAGGTAGTTTTGCCGGATAATTTAGAATTTCCTTTATGCATTTACTTTACGGTGTTTCCCTTTCATGTTTTTTTTTTTTTGCACCTTGGGCATTGGTAACCTTGTTACTTTTTAAGGTTTTTGAATGCATAGAGGGCCACACATCATTTAAGTGTGGGGTGGAGAGATGTGAAGGAAAGCATGAGTAAAGTACCAAGGAGGATTTTGTTGAAAATCCCGGTTGAATGGCCCTATTAAAAGAGGTGCATGAAAGAAAAGGTGGAAAAGGATGGTTGGTGTCAAGATAAGGCTACTTTCAGATCCCACATACAGAGAAGGAAGAAGCACATAAACAACACAAGGTAGGTGAGAGCAAAAATCATGACAGAAGAAGTGCCTTCGGTGCAAGTGATGCATGCACAAGAGTCTCCTATCAAGATGGATTGGTTGCGCGCCAGAAGGTTGGGGATTATCCACGTAGGTTGGGCGTGTAAGTTAGGGCACAAAAGTGAGGCTTTGTTTAAAAAATATGATTTAAATGTTAAAAGTATGGTGGTAGGTGAAGTAGCATTTAATTCTTAAAAGTGGGAAAAACTATAAATAAAGTTTCGGGCATTTCATTATTCACTTTGCGTATAAGGAGAAAGAAGTGCTTGTGCATCTTTGCAAACTAGGGCTTCCAGAACTGATCCGTGTGAAGAAAAATTTGAAAAGTGTGAGCGTGAGTCACTAGTTTGGATTCGCAAACCAGAGAGAAGGGATTTCACGGGTGTAAGAGAAATAGTAAGAAGGTGCCATTTGTGAAGGAATTATCCCAGTTAGGGTTTGAAGAACTAGGGCATGGGTTTAAGGGGTTTTCTTCACAAGTTCAAGATCTAAGGTTAGAGGGAGTGGAAGAACAAAGTAACAAGAAGTGATTGAAGTGATAAGAGAACCTAAGCAATGACACCCAAGAAACCAGTTGGCACACCTAAGAAGGGAAAGGGCAAGGGCAAGCAACAAGAAACTGTTGCACATATAAATGAAGAGTGGTACGCAGAAATGCAGTACCCAGATGGAGTATTGTTGGGAAAGGAGTGGGAGTCCCATTTGAGAAACATGTCTGTAAATGATTACAATCATTGTTTGAGCACAATCGAGAAGGAGATGGCATTGGAGTTAGTGTTCCCAACAAATAAAAGGACACCAGAGGGTTTTCCCATCTATGACGATGATATAAAGGTCAAGCTAGAGAAGTCAGGGTTATTACAGCTCTTTGAGTTACCCTACTTCGGGAATCCCAAGCACCTTTATTAATGGTTGATATCACACATGCATGAATACTACTTCCACTTTATAGGGCACAAGATGTGCATTACCCTAAAACTCATTTCTCATTTCACAGGCCTCATCTCTGAAGGAAATAGTTTGGAGAATGACTTAAGTGAAAAAGAGGAAGGTAAGGAGACTGTCACTGCCTATGCATACAAAAAGGGGTTGAGGTGCTACGATATCTTAGACATCAAGGACCTGGTGATGAATATGGCCACACACCTTGTCGAAAAGTTAAATGGCCAGAAGAGATGGTACCGAGTTAACAAGACATGGTTGTATGTTTGCAGGAAAATTTCAGAGGGCACCATCTACAACTTTTTTGCATTCATCGCGAGATGAGATTATCAGCAGCAAAAAGGAAGGTGACAAAATACTTTTCGGTAATGTCCTACTAACCATTGTGTTTTCAGATATTGGAGTACAGATGCTTTGGAAAAATTCATGTGGGAGTACCCTGATGAGGACCATTCACTCATGAAAAGATTTGAAAAATTTTCATGTGACAATATGATGGCCATGCATAAGGTGCACTTGGAGAAATGGTATACATGCCCGAGGAACATGTTTAGGGAGGAATGGATTATTCCTGAGCAACTACCAGTGGCTACCAAGGGAGGATGAGTATACGTATATGAGCATTTATGCCAGGTAGATTTAAACTAATAGATGAGACATGGAGCCCATGGTGCAAGGTCCCTTTTTCCTTCACAACTCAACACTTCCAAGTGGGAGTGAACAGGTTAAAAGAATCTAAGAATTTGAGGTTAGACCTTGGAAATCTGGATCGGAATCACAATGAAATGTGAAAGGGTTGGTCTACCCCAACAAGCGTGTATACGTGGAGAGGTACATGTCACGTGAGGTCCAAATGGTGAGACCCATGACATTTCCCATTGCAATAGGATCCATGGCCCGCGTATACCTCTGCATAAGACCCAAAGATGAGAAGGGAACATACCTAGAGAATGAGATATCCATACCTAAGGACCCAACTGACAGGAAGACACCCACACCTAAGTGGGAGGAAAAATAACCAGAGAAGAAAATACCAAGTGTAGTGGATACATAGGTAATACTTTCCCCTGGGACAAGTGCCAGAACTAGTATGTACTCAAACAAGAAGAAGTCCATAGTCAAAGAGAAGAATCTGGAGCATTAAAATCCGTTAGACAAGGAGTCATCGGAGGAAGAAAAGATAGAGTCACCTACACCGAGAATCCCTAGTTAGGAATAAGTAGAGGGTAGAAGAAGAGACTTCCTCGGAAGAAACAGAGAGTTTGGAGATGTACATAGGTGTAAAGGATGATGCCGATGAGGAATATGGCAGTGAAGAAGATGATCCTGGAAGAGATCAAGAGACACCCATCTTCAACATGCATGATTCAAAAGAAGAAGGTGGAGAAGAAGAATAGGGGTTCCATTTTGTGCGGCGGAAGGGAAGTCGAGGAAAAGGAAGGCACCCAGAACATAGGAAGAAGTGAGGAGGTCGGTGCACGAGAATCGAGAGGACTCCAAGCCTTACGTAAGAACAAATAACCAAGGTGGAAGAAGAAGAAGCAACAAATATCATTGAGACCTTGGTGGAAGAGGATTTGGAATATAGTGCTGAGCTGGTGTTGAATGAGGGTAAGGAAGAAAGTGTAGAAAAGGACCACGGAAGCACTAGAGGCCCCACTTTGATTGTAGTTATTCCTAAGGGCATGCGCATGGGAGGAAGGCATGTGGAGGAGGAGAGGCTAGGGATGGGTTATATTAATGACCCCAACAAAGTGTTACGCATGTGGTTCCAAAGCACAGTTCTAGTAGAGGAGCTCATGGTGATGTCATCTTTTGATAAGGAGGTTGCTTACCCATGGACAAGGAAGATGCTCTCATGGGCATTTGAGTCCCATCTTGATGAGCCAAAATTTGAAGTAAGCAATGGGGAAATTATAACATTTCCAGAATCAAAAGGAGACAACCCATTGGTGAATTCTCAGTAGCTCTCAGATGAACAACTATGTAATGCACTCAACAAGGTCTCCATTGAGGTTGAAGCTAGACTCTTTGGGTAGAATGATAAAATCAAAGATCTGGAGGATGAACTAAAGAAGAAAGAGGAAGAGCTAGCTACGAGGAAAAAGGAGCTAAGCCAAGAGAAGTTGATCAGTGCCAGTGGTAGCGAGAGTTAAGGGATGAGAAGGCTAGAGTGCGTGAAGTTTACAAAAAGGTGGAGTCCATTACAGATGCCATAGTATTGAAGCATCCGGACCTAGCACCTACTACGTGGAAGTATGAATTTTCCCTAGAGTGTTTGGAGGACTTAACAAGAGCCCTCACCGTGGAGACATAGCTGCTAGATTTGGAGTCTATAGAAGAAGTGGCCATGCACATAGAGAAGGAGGATAAGTTGAAATTCATGGCACTCATAGAAAAATACATCAAGGTCTATGCTGATGTGAAGATTTCCTCTTGGAGTGTTGAGGACGCGTCTGGCGTGCGGACATGGAAAAAGTGGCGAGCATGCTTTGGTTGCAGTGATGAAGAAGAAATTATAGAGTTCTAGGAAAAACAAGGAAATAGAGTGGAGCGAGAAAATACCCTAGTCAAGGTCAAAAATAAATCCAAGGCTATTGAAACCTTAAGGGGTTCAATCAAAAACTAGTTGAAGGAACTATACCCAGAGATTACATGAAGGATGGATGCACTGGATGATATTGGCAAGGAGTTAGAAAATATTGTTGACACAATGAGTGGATCGGGGATGGGCTAGGTTTTGAACGGTGAGTGCCTTGGTGGGTGATCTTTGCACGAGAGTGTAGAACAAAGTTGATTCCTAGAATAAGTTGGAGGCCGACTTACAAATAAAATTTCCTAGCTTATTGTAGTGATGCCATCACTGTCCCATTCTTTATTCTTTCCCAGATTCTTCATCCCCTTATTCTTTTTCCAAGGCGTAAGTCTGTTATGATTCCTTATTCATTTAATAAGTGTTCCCATAGCTGGAGAACAGGTGTAGTGTGGGGTAATGTCGGGCCCCTAAAATATTGGCTAAGTACAAAAGGGGTGTAGGCATGCAAGGCCTAGTTAAAGAAAGGTGCGTAAGGAGAAGATGCACATGGAATGGTTTAGGGAAGGGTTTAAGGAAACATGTGGCACATGCGTGAACAAAGACAAGGTTCCAAGACTTAGCCATATTGGGAATTTTGGGTAGGATACAAGGAAAACATGACCCGACTATGCATGCAGAGTGGATAAGGTGCCAACCTAGCGGCAAGGTTAGCCCAAGAAGGAATATACCCCTGTGGTAAAGGCTTCTAGAAGGACATCATGACATAGAGTGGTGAGCTCAGGCCTGGAGGAGCATGCGCTCCTGGAGGACCACATTTAGACATTTGGCAATGGATCTCGGGCCATAGGAGAATGATTTGGCAAATCAAAGAGGGTATTTATATAAGTGCTTACAGTAAAAGACATGAAGAAACATATAGAGAAAGGGTGGAGCTCTGCAGAAATATTGCAAGGACTCTGCTAGTTTGGGAAAATAAGGGTAGGAAAGGATGTATCAAGGGTTGGGAATTATAAATTTTCTTTTGTGGGCCTAGTTATATGAGTCTAGTTATAATGCAGGACTATGGTCTGCCTTTATGTGACATTCTGTAATGGCCTAATAAATGTAATAAGGTTACCAAGTTGATATGAATATGAGCATTAATGGTTCTGATACATACATCCTTCTTCATAGTTCTTTCTCATTTATGTTTATGAACTAGTATGAATGCTTGTATGATTTCCTTTCTGTATTGGTGTAAGTTATTTTATCTATTAAAGTACTTTATGTCTAGAATGACTGCAAGGATCTAGAAGCCGTTCTGAGCTCTATGGTGCTTATATGTCTCATTTCATTTCAAAATATATTACACTCAAATCATAGATGATGTTTCCCAATAAAATCACATAAAGAGAGACTCAATGCCCGCACGTGCCTTGAGTGAGCACCCAGTGCCCATGCATGCCTCGGGTGAGCACCCAGTGCTCGTTGGGTGATAGGCCAGTGCGCATGGGATTTCTTTCCTTTGTTATGGGGGTAAAAATGACTACATTAAGTTTAGTGTGTTATTACTTCATCTATTATTTGAACCATGTTTTCAAGAACCTAACCACTATGTTAATTCAAAGACCCATTTCTATCCATCCCATTCCTCATTCTCATGAGGTTAATAATTCATGGCTCTTTCCTTCCCTTAATGTAATTCTTCCCCTCATCATCATGTATAATATAAATACTAACCTCATCCTCCTACATTCACCTAAAGCTTTGTAGAAAACCATAGATATGGACATTATTATGATGTATCTACATGTGTACCAGCTCATACTAATGTACATGGGTATCCTAATAATTATGATGGATTTTAAGAGAATAAGTATGAATATGATGAAAATAGCTTCATCCCTAATTGTCATTTGTAGAAAAATATTTTAGTCATGTAGAAAAACATGAGGAGATCACAAGATATTATTAAACAAATGGATGCTAGAAAGCATGTTGGTTCTTAATATTACACCCAGGGGACCGGGAAACAATTACGAGGTAGAATGGATTAGATAATGATGGATTATTAGGGAAATTTCATTGAAGCCAGGGATATATCCAATGTTCAACAATGAGTAGGTCCTGGAAATGATTGAGAAGCACCTTCATAAATGGGATGAATAAACCATGCTACTTTTGGCTCTACCTAAACCAAGGTGAGAAAACCCAAGGTGACATGAATGAGGGAGAGATATCACAATTCAGTCTCCTTCAAAGTGGGGGTAGGTCAATTTGAGATAAGTATATCCATGGATACAATACCCACTCACAAGAGTTGTCACATATGTATTGCATATACTTAATGCATCAAACACATGTCACTAAAGATAAATAAAAAATGATTCATAAGCATCATCTTTACGTAAGAAGAAAGTGAAGGATCTTGATGATGCTTGGAACATTAATCTTCATGTATCAGGGAAATTGCACTTAGGATAAACAAAGGAAGTGCAAATTTTAAACAAACATGTGTATGGTAAATAAATTTCTCAATATGCTTGTAGGGGTAGGAGGTAGGACACTTAGTTAGGAAAGAAAAATGGAGGATGGTTGATTCTGTAACAATAGTATGTCAATGAGTTCCATGATGGCCTAATATTTCCCAAAATTCATAGATCACATAATCAATTTAACACAACCTTTAAGAGAACATTTGCATTCATTGATACCCAATTATCACAAATGTTGCACATAAACTTCAGGATTCCTAACACAAACACTTGAGCAAGAAACCCCAATAAAATATTCACTACCTCTACTTCACACACCCAAGATACCCTCAAGGGATGACAAAAACAACTCCAAAGTAATGTTTCCACAAGGGTTTTATAACTGGACCAAAATACTACAAAACATACACTACAAAATAGTATTCACGTAATAACCAAAGAAATGCAACAACTAGAAGCTAATTTTGTGTACTCTATAGATGCAATAAACACAAGATTGTAGTAAAATTGTACTTCCTTGATCATATATTCATATACATAGTTGAAAAGAATGATTAAATCAAAGAAGATTATTCCATAAATGTGAGTTTTAGTAAGGGGACATAAACAATTCCCTACAAAATTGCTAATGGTTGTACAGGCAACCACCTTAGCATAATATAAGAATTTGGAACAAATAACATTGCCTAACAAATCAAAATATGAAGCTAGATAAAAATATTAACAAAAACTACAAACCATCGACCCATAGGACAAGGATAAGCCCTCATTCTTATACAAAATTTCCGAAAGAGAATATACCTATTCTAAAGGGACCACTTGATCCGTTAGGGTGGAACATCATTTGGATTGTTTAAGGAACATGGGGAATATTATTTTCAACAAACTTTCCTTATCCATTTGAATTTAATTATCATTATGTGCAATATCCTTTGGGAAAACTGATTACTTATCTCCATTGGCTAATTTGACCTCCCAAATATGTTAATTTATATCACAATCACTCCCACAAGCCATTTATCATAATCATAACATCACTCGTGTTGACTTGTTTTGATAAGATCTGTAATAGCTCAGCCCATTAATGGATCACACATGTAGTGTAAGTGACCACATCATTTTTAAGTCATCATTTTACTCTATGAATTACCATTTCATCTTTCCTTTATCATTTGAACATCCATTGATAATTCCACATCAAATTCATACAATTAGAAATGGAATCTTCATCGAATAAAATTGACCTAGAAGAACTATGATCCAACCACATGTGGTCCATTTTTAAACTCTCTAGCCCAGAAAAATACTTCATCAAAATGGTCTTTAGGATTATTAGTGGTCCAAAAATTGATTTTGAGTGCTTAACCAAGAATGTGGTGCAGATTTATTTTATGAATGAGCTTGCAAGAATGGTGCCCACATTTGTTGTATTCCAATTTCTACTTTATAACCTTTTCCACTCACATGATCATGTTATTGTTGATGCCTTTGAAGCATTTTTGGATTCATCATGACATAATCCTCAAAGCACGGACATCCCAAGGGAATCACAAACTTACTTTTCTCCCACATTTCTAGAACAAGATATGTCGGACTTTAAACCATTAGGTGAGACCCAACCTAGAAGGGTCATTGTCACTTGACAAATAGATAATTTTGAGAAATTAGATGCATCCTGAAGAAATTGATTACAAATCTCAATTATTCTCCAAAGAAATTTTAGATAATCTATAGCCAAGCCCAAAATAATTCCACTTCCATAATACATAACTCCCAAAGTGAGACCAAGTCATTCTGAAGGGGAGTTGGTCTTTTGGAATGGGTTGAATCTGAAATAATTCAAAGATAATCTAGATTTTGAAAGGTCCCTAGGTGATAATTCATGAATTGATGGAAAAATAGATGTCCTACCGAATGGTACGAGATATACCATTTGGTTTCTATGTTCTTAATGATAAAGAGTTTATTTCTCATAAAGAGAAATTTCTACGTCCACTCCTAATATTCACAAGGAGTTTGTAGAAATGGAAAAATGATTGTAATAAACATAGTACATTTTATATAATTTTACATATATTATCAATGGGTGGGCCCCTATAGAATCCACATTTTGTTTCTACGTATGCAAAATATTTGTTCTTTACATTCTATTTCAAATAGATCTTTTCCATATACTCTATTCTATAAAATGTCTTTCTCTGCACATATTAGATTTATTACATACCCAAAATAATTACACTATTCACCATGCAATCAAACTCCATGGAAATCCCTCAGAAATATGTTTTCAACACCACCTGAATCACTAAATTTTGAGCATAGGAAAAAAAAATATAATAAATTTTACAAAACCTAGTTTAGGCTCTGTCATGAAACTTAATGAATTTCCTTTCAACTGCAATTTGTTCTTAGACCCATGAGGGGATGACACATAGTGCTCGATAATAGGACTTGGGGCATTGGTTTTACAAAAGCACTTCACATTTTACAACTAAAAACTATGGGGCTACATAGATGCATTTTTCTTCCTAAGCCTCGATAATGTGTCACATGCCTTTCTTGATTGGGCCCATTATATATTCATGAATTTAAATAAACCAGCCCTTTGTTGACTAAAAATTTAATTTAACCACCTTCCATTATGCCACATATCATCCATCAAGCCACAGAATTTGGGAAGAATTTTTCATTCTTACATTGTATGTGAAAATGTCAAGTGAAAATATGTGTGGGATACCCAGTCTTGATGTGTGACAACAACATACCATGTTTTTCTATTTTTTTGGGTCCTGGGGCTCGAGGAATATTTTCACAACGTGTATACTTACAAAGTGCACAAATGCAATGAGCATACTTGACCTCATTGCAAGATACCATAGAATACCTCAATGGGCATTGGGCATGCGTGTGCACATTAGAACTTTAAAAAAATTGTGAAGTCGTAAAAGGTACCAAATGTATGAATAATGAATTGAAAAATATACCACATCAATTAGTGGGGATAATCCCGTATCTTGCATCTCTACAACTACAAAATTATACAACAACCTCCCCTTGCAAGACAACTAAGTATTTGAAATGGGTATATGTAATATCAATTAGAAAAATAACTATAAATTTGTAGATTCCACCATTAAACCTGCAACCATGCTAATTTCCTTAAGATTCAATAAAGAAAGTCCAAAAAATTTCAAGATTCTAGATAAATTTCCCATATACATCACCATGGAGCATAGTATAATAAGAAACAATATGTAAATAGAATGAAAATCCTTCTCTTGACATATTTAGCTCATTTAACACTCTTTCAATATCAACCAAGGTGTGAAATTAGCATCAAAAAATGAATAAAAATTTGGGGTAACAAGGAACCATATTCGGGAAAGAATGAGGTTTTTTCAAGGATGGTGTTAAGAACGTAGAGTGTTGAAATGGGCACCAACAATGACTTTATCTTATGGATGGATACACCCGGTGGGTAACCAAAGAACCATAGAAGAAACTCATGGATGGAGTAGACTAGGTGCCTATCCATTGGGAAAGGGATTCAAATAAACAAGAATATAGTATTTTATATTTCAAGAATTATACCAGATACAAAAACCACTAAGGACAACAAAAGGGGAATGAAGGAAAAAATAAGGGAATAGAAAAAAATTTAGAGAAACTATACACTATACAAATGAATCCCTTTTGACCACAGAAGACCATGAAGTTACACTAAAAACTACTAGGATCCTAAACTATAGTTGAACCTTTGATTAGTGCATTGGGGCCAAGAACATACTCATCAATTTTGGTAGTGATAAATATTATACCTAGAGCCACCATAAAAATAAAATCATGTGGTTGTAACTCTAATTCAAAACACAAGTCTGACAATGAGTATAGGACTAGAAGCAAAACTCTTCAAACCAATATGTAGATCATACTTCAACGTAAAGGCATGCTGACCACTGCATTCCTTTTCATCATTTATCCCATAAAATGCCCAAAATAAAAATTCATAACATTCCCCTAATAACTTGATATAAGATTACTACTTATGTTTGGTCAAACCACCATTCAACCAAACCTCTCTAAATTCAAGGAAAATACCAAGATTGAAGTACACTCACTAATAAGCTGAGTCTAACTCCGATCACCTCTAGTGCAAGATCATATATAGGAATTTCAATACTGATCTACCTACTTGGAGAGATATTAGGATCTTTATAAAATATATTCTCTCCAAGAAAGGGAAATGTACCCACATCCAAGTGATACTTATCTTATTCAAACATAGGGACAAGGTATGCTTTCATCTTAATATCACTTTTACCAAATAAGACCTCTTTTTATTGCTCACAAAACTCTATCAAAGAATTAAAGTCATCCAATTGATCGGGGGACATAGAAGAACCATCACTACTACAACATGATAGATTTTCAATAAGCTGGTCAACATACTCCTCATTACAGAAATATTCTTGCTAGTATGTTCTTGATCATACAAAGGTGGTATAGGATACAAAAATTGATTAATTTATGAGATTTGATCTTCATGACAATATTCATAAAGGTTAAACTACTCATTAAGTTTTTAATCAGCTTGGGGGCCAAAAATGTGTGCTCTGTAATCAATATGAAAATATTGTAAGAAACCATTAGGGGTAGAAAAAGGTACACCAACACAAAGCTACTCAGAAATTTTTCATGTAATTAAATTATCCTAGGAGAAACCTTGGGAATATTACTTAATTCCTGGTTCATGTTCTTATAGGTTAGGCTAGAATTTCTTTGTTTCTTACTCCTCAACTTTTATTCCTTTATTTGATATACCAATACATAAAATATCCTCAACTTTTATTCCTTTATTTGGTATACCAATACATAAAATAATATACATTTATCTTCCTTTTAAGGTACCCTTCCATCATACCTTTAACTCATTTCAGTCCTTAAATATCCAAAGTCATGGGAGCGTACTAATTTTATTTAACTATGTTATACTATTAATTTTAGAATAAAAAAGCATACCTTCATAACAACTTCATAAAAATCATTGTCAATCTGGGCACACAAAATATCAGTAGAGGTAGAACTCCTTCCAAATTCACACGATCATCTAACATGAAAACATCATCAAAATATGGTTCACATTTATCAACAATATTAATTAAACGAACTGGATCACAAGGAACATGAGGCATCAAACATTTATCACACCAAATATTGATGTGATCATTTTATTCTAATACTTGGAACACTACCATTCATAAGAACAATATTTCTAACCACTTTCTCAAAGTCTAATGACTCCTCAACATGGGCTGAATATTCACATTCTTTTTTATGAGACTTACCAAATTATCGACATTGTTCTCAACTTGGATAGCCATAGTAAAATCCCGTATCACACTTCTAGGTTATTTATATCTTAAAATTTTGGATGCTATTTCATCACAATACTTGGTCAAACATAACTCATTATTTAGCCTCAAACTACTTGGTGAGTCATCCAAGGTTTTGCAATATTTGGTGTTAAATAGCTATGCATACTTGTGGGTGGGTCTTTTCTAACGCTTTCAAACTCATAGATGGGGACCCTAGGGTCATATTCATCAATAAAATAAATTCTAAACACCTCTATCATTTCATCCCAAGAAATTAGTGAATACCAAGGAAAATAATTGAACCAATCCCTTGCATCTTCTTGTAATGTATGCACAAACAACTTTATGAAAACATCTTTATGTTCTACTTCATATTATTCCATAATTTATTCAAACAATCTAAGATGTTGGACACCATAAATATTACCATTTCCTTGAAAATATGGAAACCTAACTCTTATTTCAAGAGGGATCTTATTATAGTACTTTGGATTGCCCCTAAATTCTATAGGTTTGAAATAATTAGTTCTAAAATGAGATTTAGGGGGATATGTACCATTTTTGTTAAAAAATTCAATAATGGGTATAACCACCATGAGTTGGTATTTCAAAGGGTCATACCTTATAAAATTTTATTAGCATTGATGGTATGAAACTTTGTAAAGCTTGACAATATGGACCATCAATAATATAATACTATAACAAGAACCGATCTCGATCCTAAAAATGTGAGTGGAGTCACCACTATAGTATGCACTTTAGAAATTTTACGTTACCCTTCTTGTAGATAATATGATACGAGTTAATAACCCTATTGTAATAGAAACCAAGGTTTAATAGATAAAACCTCATAAAAACTATATACTCTAAGAATTTACTATGTGTAAATCTTAAGCGTAAACTCTTGTAACACTTGATATCTCCTCGAAACGACACTGTCATGCGTTGGTTCCCAATATTACACCTTAAGGAATGAACAAAAATTATGAGGTAGAATGTATTGAAGAATGATGGATTCTCGATGGAAATGTTATTGAATTTGGGGATTGTTGGCGAGAAAATTTGTCGTGGATTAAACTTGTGGATTTCTTTCCAACGCTATGGGAATCCAAGTCCCTCTACTTAACCGGTGCGAGATGTTGTATGTGCATGCACATGAAAAGGTGGATTTTGTGGTGGCCTTTCAACCGGGGATCAACAAGGGCACTCCACTGACCCTGCGAAAATCTAGCAATCTCTTGCTAGGGAAGTCTTCATCTGTAGAGTGGGAAAGGGGAGTGAGAAAAGAGGTAAGAGAACTAATGTTATAGGTAGAAAATCAGATTCCTTCACACACTAGTTAGAAACTTCAACACATGCATTCATGAAAAGAAACAACCTTGCAAATAGAAACAAGACCAAATATAATTTTATGAACACAAAGTATCATGAAACCCCTTAGTCAAAGAAAGCTAGAAACTCCTTGTACTGATTGCTCAAATAAAAGTTGTACATAATTTGGGAATGGAAGAAATTTGAGAGGGGAAGAGAGTAGAAGAAAATGGCTATCTCCTTTTCTTTCTCTAGGTACAATGCACTCTTGAGTCTACAAGATCAATTTTCAACCCTTTGTAATGGGAATGGCGTTACAATTTATAGAATGAGAGGTGACTTATAGTCTTCCTCATGACCCTCCATATGCCTTAATGTGACTTAAGATTGTTCATATTCTACTTTAAATATTTAATTCCCTTTTATAATAGCAAGGTGAATTAATTTAGATTATGTTTCTAAATTCACTTTCGAGTTACGTAAAGGCATATCAAAAGTGCAAATTCTAATGAAGAATTAGAACATTTGAAAGTGAGAGAAATTTGGGGAAGAGGAGAGAGAAAGAGAGAGAAGAAGAAGAGGAGATGTCACCCGATGAAGCCCATTGATCCTTGTTGATGGAAAGCTCCAAATGCAGTGAAACTCTGAATCTTCGAACTCCTTACACACTGTGAAACTCCTCCAAATTAGCTCACGAATGCTCACTAAGTTGAATGAACTAAGGTGGATCTTGAATGCCCTATGAAAAATGACTAGGATGCTCCCGAACAATGATGTCCCCCTGAATGATTATCCTTGTACATCCCATTGTGCCAAAAATTCTCTTTGAGTGTAACTTACTATTTTTAGTAAGTGTAAAAAAGTAACAACTCCCTCGATCCTTTGTTGAGTGTTGTGACCTTGATTCCCCTTTCTCCTGTGTTCTCAATCATTTGGATACAAATTTTATTTTTAGCAGGTGCTCGAGGGCCCACTTACTATTTTTAGTAAGTGCCAAAAATTTCCATTCTGGTGAATTCTCAGTTGTAGTGCACCTCCAATGTCTTCATCTCCTTCGCAGGTTCTTTTGTTGATGACTTTCCGAAATAGCAATTCCTATGTAGTAGACCTACTATTTTTAGAAAGTTGGCCTCTTGGAGTCAAATTGGCATGGAACAAAGTTTTTTGATGTGGGGTTTTTCCCAATATCATCCCTCTGAAATTTTGGGCCTTCCCACTTAATAATCCAGGATATTTTAAAGTTTTAATTTTCAGACTTGGTAGTGCTTCTAGGGTACGGAAGCCATTAATGGACCTCAAAATTGTAGGTTTGGTTTTCTCCTCTGTTTGCAAATAAATTTATATTTTTTATGTGGGTTTTTTCTTTGTTGCTTCACGTGCAATCTTACTTTGATCCAACAACTGGTTTGATAGGAAATCCCACTTCTTTCTTCGTTGAGCCGGAAAGGAGATTTCTTCATTGTGGATGCTCTATCACACATGGGGGGAGTTTGAAGGTGTCTTCTTGATGGCCTTGGGTAGAGGAATGAGAAGAAAAATATATCTTGTTGTTTCATGCATCCGTTTGGGAGATTTCTTCAACTTCTCATTTCATGGCTATGGAGTTTTCTCCATTTTCTCCTTCTGTGCTCCATGCTTCTCCTTCTATGTTTGATGAGGATTCCTTATGAGACCTGCATGATTTCATGGATTGGGAGGGGAGTGAATTTTTATTAGGTCTGGTTTGAGTTCTTATAATGGTGGAGTGATGGAAGAAAGTTATAGAGGAAGTATGGAGGAATGAAGTGCACACACAACTGTTAGAAGTTAGAAGCGAAAAAAGCGGCACTTGGAAAAATTTCAAAAAGATATGCATAGGTAGGGCTTGGGTGCATTTTCCATGCTTTATGTCCCTGACCTCAGGGACATGAGGGACATCAATTTCCACAATGAGCAAGATGACACGTGGCACTAGATCCAATGAAGAAGGAATGAAGGAGGAAAAAGCTTATTTAAAGCACTGGGAGTTGAAAGGAGGTCACATGGGTGTCCAAATGACTCCCTATGGGGGCTGGGAGAATTTTTCAAGGTCTGATGTCCCCCACCTCAGGTGCATAAGGGACATAAAATTCCACGGTGGTCAAGAGCATGACACACGGTGCACGATCCGGCGGCGAGGAATGCACGTTCCAAATAAGCACTGGGGCTGAATTGCGGTCATGTGGTGTGTCAAAAGACTCCCATAGGGGGGGGGAACATTTTTAAATGTCTTATGTTCCCCAAATCAAGTGAATAAGGGAAATTAAATTTCACAATGGTCTTGGATCGACACTTGGCACCCGATCCAACGGCAGAGGATGAATGCTTCAAAAAATCACTGGGGGTGAACCGGCCAAGTCCGGAGGTCACATGACGGTCGAAGAGGTCATATGAGGGCTGAGAGGGCTTGAGGGGATAGGTGAAATTTTCCAACCTTGGTGTCCTTGACCTTGGGGGACGTGAGGGACACAAAACCCTGCCAGGCTCCTGGTGCTGACACTTATCCTCCCAAAAATTTGGCTAAGTCTTGAACTTGTAACAGTGATAACTTGAACTCTTGATGGACTTTTCTAGAAAACGTTTATTTGATCCTAACTAGAAATGGCCTTCGAATCCAAGGGTGTGGGTATAATGTCTTGATGTCTTGGGTATAATGGATTTTTGATTTTTTACTCCACTTGTGCCTGAGAAAAACTGCCTACAGACCTAATGCTCCAAAGTGTTGTGAAAAATATTATTTCACCATAATGTAGGCCTTGGAATCCTCTTTCTAGAGATTTTTTTCTCCTAACTCCATCTAGAGCTCTTGTAATCTTCTTCTGAAGCCCAAGTAGTTGTTTTAGGCCTGTGTACCACCTAGGCTTGTGAACCCTGTTTTTACTTAGACTGCTCCAAGTATTGCAAAACTTCCCCAAACCTTCAAAAATAATTTCTATTATGTTTTAAGGTCTTCATTTCATCTTTGTGTTGAATTTTTACCTTCCTTCTACTCCAGGAGTTGAATTTAGAAGATAACATCTTTTTAGAACTCCCTAAAATCACCTAAGGGTGATGAATAGAATTACCTAAATCAGCTAGGGGATGAGATTACATTATTCATGAGGTAATTTGGACTGATTAGATAGAACCGAGGTGTCTTAGAATGATGGGAATTGAAAAAATTAACACTAGGGTATCGTTTTTGTGCTTGGAAATTGTCAATTTCCTTGTTGCACATTTGCACGACAATAGCTGGCTCTAGCTTGGGGACATGACATAGACTAAGCATAGTAAAGAGATGACATGGGAATTCAAAATCTCAATTTTAGACCATATAGTTTTGACCAAGTGCCTTATCAATTGGGCCCCTGGGAGTCATGTACAACTTTAGAAAGGAAGATTAAAAGGAAACACACAAACACAAAATGAAGGAAAGGAAACACACGAAACACAATAGGAAGGGAAATACACAAAACAAAAATGGAAAAACACCTATCAATCACCTATGGTAAAATTCAGGGGACAACCCGCTTTCACTAAAGTACATTTTATTTCTCAAAATTTACCCCTGAAGAGGCAACACTAAATGATGATGTTCTACGAAGCTATTCACGGGTTCCAGAAAGTAACCTCCTTTCCTTAATTGGTTATGGAATCTAGGTGCTTCCATAATTTTTCTTTTACTTTGTAGGAGTGAGTCCATGTGATCTTCTTGATGCTCTATTCCTTGCTTGGAAATTCCACTACCTTCGTGTTCTTTGAAGTCGGTCTCATAGTGCCAGTTGCCTTCCATGTTTATCCATATAGCTGATTTTCCATTGAGCATCTCATCGCTGCCCTAGGGCTGATTTTTGTTCAAAATACTTGAACATTCTTGATTCTTTTCTTTCCTATGCCTATGCTCATTGACATCTTCTCCATGAGAAACATTTGATTCATCCTTTATCTCTACTCCATGGTGAGGCATTTGAGTACTAAAGGAAGGATTGGAGGAAAACTCATACTTGTCCCGTATGTTCATGGCATGAGTGAAGAGATCAAGAATCAACTTGGGGTCTTCCACAACTTCTACTACATCCAATATTTCTTGCACAAAGTTATGCTTCATCATTTCCTATAGTTCATCTTGATATGCCTTTGAAGAATCTTTATTTTATAGCTTAAGGAAACTATCTGGAGGGATTACCTCATCATCTTGAGAATCACTGCACTCTACCGATCCTTCATCAAAAATAGCTTCATCTTTAGAGGTCTCGAAACTCCTTTCTTTAATTTCTCCGTCCTGTAAAGAGTCTTCATCTTCAAATGGGAAAGAAAATATCTCCATTTCGGTATTACATCCATCAATCATCAGCTCAAGAGTGGAATCATATATTTTATCTTTCCTTATTTCAATATGGCCAACCTTCACATCAGCTTCATGCTTGTCTTGCAAATTTGTGGCTTACATTAGAAGCTCGAGGCTGAGCTCGGGATCTTCAGTTTCTTCTGCGGCTCTAAGCAATTCTTGTACAGACATTTATTTCTCATTGTTCAAGGGCTCATTATAGACTGGCTTGGTCTCTTCCTGGGTGACATGATCAAGGGAGTCCTCATCTTCAAATGGGAATGTGAAAATGTCTTCATCACGGATAAGAACATAAGCTGATTTTTCTTTTTGAAAATCATCAAGAGCCATCTCCTCTTCTTCATGGTTTGCATCATCCGACAATTCGGGGTTTCCCTCTTGTAGCTCAAATCTCCTCACTACTTCTTCAAAATCCAAATCTCTCTAGGAAGGCATGTTTGGCCCTATCAAGATGGGAATATCCTCTTCCTCCTCGGTTTCCACAAAGTGATTCATCTTGCTTGCTACCTTGATACAAGATGTTAGCTTCGGGCTTCTAGACTTTCATACAGTGTACCTCATTTTCTTCTTAGGAAGTAATTTCTCCATGTCTCCCTTCACTAGTATGGTTGCAGATGACCAATTCATCTGAATTTTCCCTCCCAAGTCTCGGTAGAAACTTCTACTCAATAACATTCTGAATGAGGCCGGGACATCAGCTACCAAAATCATTGCTGAAATTTTCTTGTCCGGAAATTTGGTGAGAGACACCTGTGCATCTTTGACCTTCCCTACAAGTGAGACCTTTTTTTATTCCAAAGAGTAAAAAGAGCCACTAGGTGGAATCATTGTAAGTTTAAGAGCCTTGGCGACCTTCAAAGGCATCACATTGTCTAAGGCACCAAAATCTATTATGCAATTATTCAATACATATTCTCCAACAAGAAGGGAGACGTAGAAAGGTTCAAATTTATCAGTATTTGATGCACTTAGAGAAAGCATGTTTTGTGAGGGAGGTGTAGGTGAGTTTGGTAGCATGCCTTTGGAACTAGATGTTACAACATTGGGTGTTAGACTACCACTCCTGATATATCGAGATGAACCTCTCAAATTGTTCAGGATGAGTGTAAATATTCGGATTTTGATAATTTGCACTTTGGCCTTGTTTGCATATTCTATGAAGTCAAAGGGGGTAGATGCAGACAAGGGGGTGAAGGGACTGATTTTGGAGTCTAGATAGGCTTAGGAGCAGGATTTGATGTTTGAGGAATGGATGGTATTTTGAATGGAACACTAGGAGCTTTCAAGGAATTAGATTTTGTAGGAGCAGATTTGGGTTTAGAAATGGAAGAGACATTGGAAGAATTACTTGGGATTTCATAAGTCTTCTTACTTGCTATGGGATTATGATCCAACAATGTAGAATTCATGGAAGATGGAAGTGGGGATCCTCGACTGATTATTTTATTTTTTCAGAGTCACCATAGGAGGATCATCAACCTTCTTTTCTTTTACAGCAGTGGAGGGAGATGCTCTTTTCTCGGACTGAGAATGAGTGAATACCGCACATGAGAAACTGGGTGCATCTTCTTCATCTTCTTCATAACCTCCAGAATACTCACAAAATCTGATTTGTGCATCATTCTCAAACTCATCACTTTCTAGGAAACCACCACCTTCACTTTCTTGTTCAAGCTCTTCTTCATCTTCTTGAAATCTGTAATTTATGTTCATGGGTGGGGCCTCCAAGGTGAGCCTTTGGGGTGCTCCCACAATCTGATTTCTGTTGCTTCTTTGAGAAGAAACTCGTTCAAATAATTCCCTCTTCAAAGAGGCCATTTCATTTGCAAAATTTTGCAGCGATGGATTGGTTCTCTCATCTCCAAGATGTTGGGCCTTGCCCTTTGATGGATTCTTGATCTTTCCAGAGAGGATGAGATCATCATCCAATTCAATGGCCCTCCTTTGTGCATCTACAATGTTCCTTAGTTGAACTCTTTGTAGGAGAAATCTTTTGATATTGTTATGAGAGGGTGAATCTTCGAGAGGGTATCTCATTTAAGTAATCTGTTCAAAATGAGCCACAAAGTCTCTCATTTTTTCACTTTCTCCTTTCCTCATTTGAGCCAACTACACCAAGAGGTCTTGACAATCTTCAGCTGATTTAAATCTTTCCTTTAAGGAAAACTTGATGTCATCCCAACCAATGATGGATCGAGAAGGTAGGAGGTAGAACCATTCTGCTACTTTTTCTTGGAGGGACACCACGAACAATATTACAACAACATCTTCATGATAGACACCAAGAATTCCACATGATGTTGTGAAAGAAACAATGTGTTCTTCAAGATGTTGTGTGTTGTCACCTTTGAACTTTGGAAATTTCTTGCAGGAACCCATTGGTAGATCGTGAAGAGGTGGTTCAAGAGCAAGCGGGCCCGTATTCCTTCCCCATGGAACAATGGGTTGAGGTATTTCTTCTTCATCTTCCATTGTCATTTCTACTTCTGCTCTTGCTTCTACGAATTCTTCTTCAAATTCTTCTTCTTCTGGGAGCTCAATGCTCAATGGTGGTTGAAAAATGGGAGAATTTGAAGGTGGAGTATCCACAGGAGTTTTGATAGGATTTCCGGTGAACTTCATGAAGATCCAGATGGAGAGGAGGCTTGAGAGAAGAAGTATGGATTATCTCTAATTCATTCTTGCTGATTTTGTGAAGCCTCAAAATTGAAATCATCAACACCTCTCGACCTGATCAACCTGGTGTGTCTTCCTTCAGCTAGATTTTGAAATTCTTGAAGTGGGAATATGAAAAGACACATGTAGAAATCAGTAGTGTAGCCTTCAGCAATGGACTTTCATGAAATATGTTTTTCATTTTTTAATATTTTCTTTTTCTTTTTGAATTTTGGGACCTTGTGGTTGTATTTTGGTTGCAGATGTTGCTAAATCGCCCCACGGTGGGTGCAAAAACTGTTGGCAAGAAAATTTGTCGGGTGGATAAACTTGTGGATTTCTTACCAAAGCTCTTGGAATTTGAGTCCCTCTACTTAACAAGTGCATCTACCATATTTTCATGCACATGAAAAGGTGGATTTTGTGGTGGCCCTTAGACTAGGGATCCAACAGGCAATCCATTGACCTGTGCAAAAGCTAGCAATCTCTTGCTTTGGGAATTCTTCATCTGTAGAGTGGGAAAAGGGAGTGAGAATAGAGGTAAGAGAACTAATGCTACAGGTAGAAAATTATATTCCTTCACGTACTAGTTAGAAACTTCAACACATGCATTCATGAGAAGAAACAAACCTACAAATAGTAACAAGACCAAATAGAATTTGATGAAGACAAAGTATCATGAAACCCCTTAGTCAAAGAAATCTAGAAACTCCTTCTTGTAATGATTACTCAAATCAAAGTTGTACATAATGTGGGAATGGAATAAATTTGAGAGGGGAAGAGAGTAGAAGAAAATGGCTATCTCCTTTGCTTTCTCTAGGTACAATGCACTCCTAAGTCTACAAGATCAATTGCCAACCCTTTGTAATGGGAATGATGTTACAATTTATAGAATGAGAGGTGACTTATCATCTTCCTCATGACCCTCCATATGCCTTAATATGACTTAAGATTGTTCATATTCCACTTTAAATATTTAAGTCCCTTTTATAATAGCAAGGTGACTTAATTTACATTATGTTTCTAAATTCACTTTTAAGTGACTTAAAGGCATATCAAAAAGTGTAAACTCCAACGAAGAATTAGAACATTTGAAAGTGAGAGAAAGTTGGGGGGAAGAGGAGAGAGAAAGAGAGAGAGAAGAAGAAGAGGAGATGTCACCCGATGAAGTTCGTTGATCCTCATTGATGGAAAGCTCCAAATGCAGTGAAACTTTGAATCTTTGAACTCCTTGCACACTATGAAACTCCTCCAAATTAGCTCATGAATGCTTGCTAAGTTGAATGAACTAAGGTGGATCTTGAATTCCCTATGAAAAATGACTAGGATGCTCCCAAACAATGATGTCCCCCTGAATGATTATCCTTGTACATCCCATTGTGCCAAAACTTCTCTTTGAGTGTAACTTACTATTTTTAGTAAGTGTAAAAAAAGCAACTCCCTCGATCCTTTGTTGAGTGTTGTGACCTTGATTCCCCTTTCTCCCTGTGTTCCTCACTCCTTTGGATAAAATTTCTATTTTTAGCAGGTGCTCGAGGGCCCACTTACTATTTTTAGTAAGTGCCAAAAATTTCCATTCTGGTGAATTCTCAGCTGTAGTGCACCTCCAATGTCTTCATCTCCTTTGCAGGTTCTTTTGTTGATGACTTTCCGAAATAGTAGTTCCTATGTAGTAGACCTACTATTTTTAGAAATTTTTCCTCTGGGATTTGGATTGGCATGGAATGAAGTTTTTTTATATGGGTTTTTTCCCAATATCATCCCTCTTAAATTTTGGGCCTGCCGCTTAATAATCCAGGAGATTTTAAAGTTTTCATTTTCAGATCTCCGGCAAGGCTTGCTTTTGGGTACGATAGCCATTAATGGACCTCAAAATTGCAGGTCTGGTTTTCTCTTTGTTTGCAAAGGAAATTGTATTTTGATGTGGGTTTTTATTTTGTTGCTTCACATGCAATATTACTTCGATCCGTCAACCGGTTTGATGGGAAATCCCACTTCTTTCTTTGTTGAACGGAAAGGAGATTTCTTCATTATTGATGCTCTGTCAAACATGGGGGGAATTTAAAGGTGTATTATTGATGGCCTTGGGTAGAGGAATGAGCATAAAATAATATCTTGTTGTTTCATGCATCCGTTTGGGATATTTCTTCAACTTCTCATTTCATGGCTATGGAGTTTTCTCCATTTTCTCCTTCTGTGCTTCGTGCTTCTCCTTCTGTGTTTGATGAGGATTCCTTCTGAGACCTGCATGATTTCATGGAGTGGGAGGGGAGTGAATTTTTATCAGGTCTGGTTTGAGTTCTTGCAATGGTGGAGTGATGGAAGAAAGTTGCAGAGGAAGTATGGAGGAATGAAGTGCACACACAACTGTTAGAAGTTAGAAGCAAAAAAAAGTGGCACTTGGAAAAATTTCAAAAAGATATGCACAGGTAGGGCTTGGGAAAAATTTTCCATGCTTTATGTCCCTAACCTTAGGGATTTTAGGGAGCAAGATGGAAACTTGTGGCACTAGATCTAACGACAGGGAATAAAGGAAGAAAAAGTTGATTTAAAGCACTGGGAGCTAAAAGGAGGTCACATGGGTGTCCAAATGACTCCCTATGGGGGATGGGAACATTTTACAAGGTTTGATTTCCCCCACTTCAGGTGCATAAGGGACATAAAATTCCACGGTGGTCAAGAGCATGACACATGGTGCCCGATCTGACGACAGAGAATGCACGTTCCAAATAAGCACCTAGGGGCTGAACTGCAGTCACGTGGGTGTCCAAAAGACTCCCCATAGTGGATGGGATAATTTTTAAAGGTATTATGTACCCAAACTCAAGTTCATAAGGGAAATTAAATTACATAGTGGTCCTGTACTTGACACGTGGTGCCTGATCCGATGGCAGGGGATGAATTCTTCAAAAAATCACCTAGGAGTTGAACTATCAAATCTGGATGTCACATTAGGGTCCAAGAGGTCATATGAGGGCTGAGAGGGATTCAAGGGGGCTGAGATAAATTTTCCAACCTTAGTTTACATGACCTTGGATGACGTGAGGGACATAAAATCCCGTCAGGCTCTTGGTGCTGACATGTGTCCTCCCAAAAATTTGGCTAAGTCCTAAACTTGTAACAGTGATAACTTGAGCTCCTGATGGAATTTTTTGGAAAATTTTTATATGATCCTAACTATAAATGGACTTATTAATCTAATGGTGTGGGTTTAATGTCTTTGTTATTCCATTATATCCCTGAAAAATAGGATTTTTATTTTATACTCCACTTGTGCCTGAGAAAAATTGCTAGCAGACCTGATGCTCCAAAGTGTTGTGAAAAATATTATTTCACCATAATTTAGGCATTGGAACACTATTTATGGATATATATTTTTTTCTCCTAACTCCATTTGGAGCTCCCGTAATCTTCTTCTGAAGCCTAGTAGCAGTTGTTTTAGGCTTGTGTACCGCCTAGGCTTGTGAACACTATTTTTACTCAGATTGCTCCAAGTATTGAAAAACTTCCCCAAAAACTTAAAAAATCATTTATATTATGTTTTAAGGTCTTCATTTCATCTCCGTGTTGAATTTTTACCTTCCTTTCTACTCCAGGGAGTTGAATCCAGTCATGGGAAGGCTAGCGATAGCCCTTCCCAATATTGCCAGAAGATAGTATCTTTTCAGAACTCCCTAAAATCACCTAGGGGTGATGAATAGACTTACCTAAATCACCTAGGGGGATGATATTACATTATTTAGGAGGTCATTTGGACTTATTTGATAGACATGAGGTGTCTTGGAATGATGGGACTTGAAAAAATTAACACTGGGGTATCGTTGTCGTGCTTGGAAATTGTCAATTTCCTTGTTGTACCTTTACAAAGGGGATAATTAAACCCTACTAACTTTGGCTCTGCCTAAACCAGGGTGACATAATCCAAGGGAAACCTAAATGAGGGATAGATATCACAATTTAGTCTCCTTAAAAGTTGGGAGTATTTCAATTTGAGATAAGGATAGCCATGGATACAATACCCACTCACAAGATTTGTCACACAGGTATTACACATACTTAATGAATAAAACACATATCACTAAAGATAGACAACAAATTATTCATAGGCATCATATCTATGTAAGGACAAATTAAAGGATATCAATGACACTTAGAACACTAATCTTCATGTATCGGGGTAATTACACTCGGGATAAACAAAGGCAGTGTAAATTACAAATAAGCATGTGTATGGAAAATAGATTTCTCAAGATGCTTGTAGGGGTAGGATGGTAGGAAACTTAGTTAGGAAAGAAGAATGAAGGATGGTTGATTCGTAACATTTTTATGTCAATGAGGGCTATAAAGGATTGATATTTCCCAAAATGTAGAGAGCATATAATTAATTTATCATAATAATTAGAGAACATTTGCATTCATTTTACCTAATTCTCACAAATATTGCACAAAACCCTTAGGATTCCTAACACAAACACTTGAGAAAGAAACTTGTTGGTGAAATAATTTGTCAAGTGGAAAATTATGTGTCTCCACCAACTCTCACAGGGCTATGCACCTCCTTATTTTGTATGGGGAGGTTCCTATTATTGAATTTAAGCTATCCTAATTATATCTAAGGTTATTATGGAAAATTTCTTGTATGGGATATATGGGATTAAATTACGGAGATAAAGGGTAAAGGAGAGAAATTAGGAAAGGGAAGGTTATCATTATGAGTAGGAAATAACATAGTACACACGCAATAACTAGATTCGATCAACATTCAATCATAGGAATGCAAAATGTAAGTCATTAGTGAGACTAACAAATTAAAGACACATAATTCCTTAGATTCATCTATCAAGGATGCAAAGTTCCTTCTTGATCACTATGCTTGTAAAGTGCAGAAAAGAGAGGAAATAGAGAAACACACAAGAAAGGGAAATAAAAGAAATATATCTTTAATTTCTTGTGTTGGTTATTCAAAGCTAAAAATCCAACCACAATCCACAATCACTACTAAGAACTAAAATTTTTAGGATCCCTTGTAATGGAGAAGCCATTTGAATTTATAGCATTGTGAATTGCATTTTCATCTACTCGCACATGACTTTTAAAATTCATATATCACTTGTAACTTTCCATATTCTTATGAAGTGAATGAATAAGTCCCATTTTTAGAAATCAATGCGACTTTAGAAATCCATTTAAGTAAATAACACAAATTACAGTGATTTCTTATAATGGATAATTAGAAAGAGGAAAAGAATAAGAGAAAGAATGAGAAGGGGAGAGAAGAAATTATCTAAAGAATGAATGAAGATTGCTCCACCTAAGCTCAAACAACATTGAAGATGAAATTTTGATTCATGATGACCTTTTGCAACATAGTGATGCTCTACCAACGTCGATTGGTTATTTGAAAACTTTTCCCTTCCGCAGACCTCACTATAATGATGCACCTTTGTAGCATATTTGAATTTCATTAAAAGGAAATGTGATGAAATTTTTATCATTAAAGAAAATTAATCGTGATTTACCTCTATTTAAAAAAATTCAAACCTTTGAAACATTGCTGATACCTCCCAAAATGCCAAATTATTGTTGCAATTTGAGACCATTTCTGCACAATTCAACATGATGATCCAGGGCCTTGGGAAA
This sequence comes from Taxus wallichiana var. yunnanensis, assembly GCA_018340775.1. Classification (NCBI taxonomy): domain Eukaryota; kingdom Viridiplantae; phylum Streptophyta; class Pinopsida; order Cupressales; family Taxaceae; genus Taxus; species Taxus wallichiana. Next base: position 17,951,001 of record CM031239.1, on the reverse strand, counting down.
TGAATCCATCCATGAGATGAGGGGAAGAGAAATATGATCATGAAATAAGTGAAGGTGATATATTTTATGGAACATTATTCAAGCCTTTGATCAACCCATCCGGTGAAGTGAGAAGCACACTGAGATCCAAACATACTGTTACAACCAAGATTGAGGACCGAGAGGGATTCTCTCATGTTTGAGACAAAATGCCACTTTCCACCCTTTTGAAAGCATGATTTTTTCCTCCAAAAATGTTTACATTAGTGAGTAATGGAGGATGAAAAACCATGACCATTTTGAGCATTTTTGGACACTTACTATTTTTAGTAAGTTCTTCCTGGGTGACTAGTTTTGGAAATTTCACCGAATTGTCACTTTTGAGCACTTTTCCTCCTGGGGAATGAATTAAGTGTATTAAATAAATTCATCCTTTAGAGATACTAATCTTAGTAATTTTATTGAATTGGGACTTATTAAAAATATACATTGTCCTTAGGGTGTTGAATCGGGCCGAAAAGGTCTGCAAAACTTATACTTTTCATCGGGATGCTTTCCTCCAATTTTCAGGGGTTTTTCTTGTCCAAATCTTCACAAAATGTAAATTGAACTTATAGATCTCTGTTTTCTTTGTCGATAGTGAAGAATGTAGAAAAATAACAGTCCTTAAAAACTTGAACCATACCCATTTTCATGGGGCAAGAAAGTGCTCATTGGAAAGGTAATTGTTTTAGGATCTCATGCTCTGAATTTTAGATCATTTGGCTTTCTGTAATTTCGTACATCTAAGGGGGAATTTTTCCATGGCTTTAAGTTTCAGATGAATGTAAAAATGGATGAGGTAATTAATTAGGTCATCCAAACACTCAATCCAAAGGATTTCATGAAGGAAGCTTCAGGTCAAATTTCATTGAGATCGGAGTAGGGGTTTGTGACATATGAGAAAAAGAGTGATTTGAGCATGGGTTTGTATGGTTCTTAATTGAAGCATAATCTTCAGAAATGGAGGAAATTTTTTTTTTTTTAAAATAATCCCAAAATATGGCTAAGTATGTTTAAATATTCACCTCTTAGCACTAGCTTTGCAAACTCACCTTAGACCATGTTTGGCTTAACCTGGGTTGAGGGTGGATCAAAACTTGCTAAATGGGTCTAGGAAGATCTCATGTCCCTTACCACATTTGGTAAGGGTAAATGAGGTGAAAAGGTGAAATATGCTTGGAAAAATGTGCCAAGGGTAGGGTTTATCATGAGAAAGGGGGCTAGGTGTAAGGATGAGTTGAAAACATGAGCCTAACACCCAAAGAGGTGTTTTAAGTGACGAGAGAGGGATCCTCCCTTGGTGGCACACTTTTTTCACCTCATTCAATTTTGAACCAGGTGTAAATTTTCACCAAGAGATTCTAGGTACACCATGGGTCATACTCAACATGGATAGGAAGCCAAAATGAATTGTGAGTGCATAACACTCACCTAACCAACCAAGTGAGCTTTTAAGTGATGCAAGATCCAAAACACATCCTCTCCCTTTGATGGAATTTTTTTCACCTCATGCACCTTTTCACCATTCCAAAAGGTGATAAAGTTCATCATGGGTTCAAAAATGTGCCATGTCTACTTTTGGAAGCTTGCCTTCACCAACAACTACTATAAATAAACATTCGAGAGTGATTTTTTCCCCAGATCTTCCCTAAGAGTTAACTAGGAAAACATTATATTATTTCGACTCCAACAGGTCTCTGAGATCATTACCATAATGTTTAGGGGCCAATTTTTCCTAAAATTTGAAATTTACCCCTTTTATACTTTGTATAAGCCTATGTGCCGGCGGAAGAAGTTGTCACTAAAATATATGATGATGAAAATGGAAACCAACACATTTTGAGTGAAGAGGAAATTACATATGTCATATTGGGATTTTAATCAAGCCTCAACTCTCTATATAACTCCTGGAATGCTCATTTGAATCCCCATTGAGATCAAGTATCTTCAACCGCACCGCCAAGATAATATCTCAAAATCCAGATAGTAGAATCTCCCAAAATATTTATCAATACAAAGTAGGAATTATTATATTTTTGATGAGTATTTGGTAACTTCAAAAAAATATCTTGAGGCTCCATGCAACATATAGAAAAAGAAGACTAGATTTTTACTACTTTCATTTCCCTACACCATGCTATAAGTAGCCTGGTGTTGCAAAACTTGTTCCTAAACCTGATTTCCTTGAAAACATTTCTTCAACTACCTATGATGATGATAACATATATCTACAACACACTTCTTTCATGCATTAGCTCTTCTCTTTTCATTCCTAGAGGATGTTCAATCGGTGCAAAAAGCCTAAAAATAGGCCTTTTGGGGCCTTCAAGCACTTGTCTTTGCTTGGATCCCAATATCTTCATTAATCAACTTGAATTAAATACAATATGTATGAAACATGCTTGAAAATCATATTATCAAACCCCTATAGGCCATAATGATGGTAATACATTAACTGAGTTGGCCAGAGGGTAGGTTCACATTGACCGAGAGAAGGATTTTCAAGGGTGACTTAAGTTGTCATGTCAAAATATTTTAAATTTTTCATGCTAAACATTTTTCATGAAAACCAAAACCCAATAAAATATTCACTTCCTCTAATTCACATACCCAAGATATTATTAAGGGATGACAAAAATGACTTCAAAGTAATGTTTCCATAAGGTTTTTATAACTGGACCAAAATACTACAAAACATACATTATAAAATAGTATTTACCTAAGTAACCAAGAAATACAACATCTAGAAGTTGAATTTGTATACTTCATAGATGAAATAAAAAAATTGTAGTAAAATTGTACTTCCTTAATCATATATTCATATACATAGTGGAAAACATGACTAAATCAAAGTAGATTGTTCCACCAATGTGAGTTTCAATAAGGGGACATAAAAAAATGCCCTCAAAACCTGCTAATGGCTATACAGTTTAGCCACCTTAGCATAATATCAAAATTTGGAATAATTAACAATACCTAGTAGATCAAGATATGGACCTAGAAAAACTCTTAATAAAACTACCAACCATATACCCCTAGAATGAGGAAAATACCTCATTCTTATACAACATTTCCCAAAGAGAATATACATCAACATTGTAATGGGATAACTTTGATCTACCAGGATGGAACATAATTTGGATTGTTTAAGGAAATAAAATTTCCTTATCCATTTGAGTTTAATTATCATTATGTGTATGCTCCTTTGGGAAAACCCATTACCTATCTCCATCAGCTTATTTGACCTCCCAAATGTCCTAATTTATATCACAATCCTCCAACAAGTAATTTATCATAATCATAATGCCACTCTTGCCGACTTGTTTTGAGAAGATATACAATCACTCGAAACATTATTGGATCACACATGTAGTTTAAGTAACCACATCATTTTTAAGTCATCATTTTTCTCTGTGAATTTCCATTTCATCCTTCCTTTATCGTCGAACATCCTTTGAGAATTCCAAAGAAACTTCATACCATTGGAAATGGTGTCTTCATCAAATGGAATTGACCTTATAGAACTATGCTCCACCACCTACGAGTCCATTTTTCAAATCTATAACATAGATGAAGACTTCATCGAGAATGGTCTTTGAGATTTGCAGAGGTCCAATAATTAAACCCAAGGTATTGACTAGGAATGTGGTGGGAATAAATTTTATGAATGATCTTGCAAGAATGGTGCCTACATTGTTTTTCATTCTAATTTATACTTCATCACCTTCTCTACCCATAGGATCACATTACAATTGATATACTAAATAATTATGGATTCATCACCACCCAATTGTCAAATCAAACAAGCATGGGGCATAACAAAATTAGTTTTCTCCCGCATTGATAAAACAAGATATTTCATACTTGAACCAATGGGTGAGCCACAACCTAGAAGGTTCATTGTCTCGTGTTGGATAGATTATATCAAGAAATAAATTTCATCCCCTGAATAACTTGATTGAAAATCCCACTTCTAATCCAAAGAAATGTAGGATAATCAACATGCGGCCTACTGACCAAACCGTTAAAAATTCCTCGTCCACAATGCACAACTCCCCAAGGGACTAAGCCATACCGGAAAGGGGGAGTTGATATGTTGGAATTAGCCAACTCCTCTCGAAATAATTTGGATCTAATATAGATTTTGAATGGGCCCCTGGGTGAGAATTTGTGACCTGATGTAAAGGGATGTCCTACCAAATGGCGGGAGATATACAATTTATTTTATGTGTTTCTATTGAGAAACTTTTTATTACCCATTAAGATAAATTTCTACGTCCACTCCCAATATTCACAAGGGAGTTTTTTAGAAATGGAAAAATAATTGTAATAAGCATAGTATCTTTTATATAATTTTTCATATATTATCAAGGGTTGGGGCCCCTATAGAATCCCCATTTTGTTTCTATGTATGCATAATCTTTGTTCTTTATGTTATGTTTTAGATTCATCTTTTCCTTATACTTTTTCTATTAAATATCTTTCTCTAAACATATTATATTTGAAAAATAAACCAAATCAATGCACTATTCATGGTGAAATCAACCTCCATGGAAAGCCCTAGGAAAGACGTTTCCAATGCCATCGAGAATCACTCAATTTGGAGCACAGGTCAAAATTTATAAGTAATCATACAAAACCTAGTTCGGGATCCACCATGAAAATTAGTACATTTCCTTTAAACTACATTCGTGTCTAGACCCTCGAGGGGATGACACATGGTGCTTAATAATACAATGTAGTGCATTAGGTTTGTGAAAGAAGATTACATTTTGTAACTACAAACTATGGGGATACATAGATGCATTTTTATTCCCAATCCTTGAAAATGTGTCACATGTCCCTATTGACTAAGCCCATTCTATATGAATGACTTTAAAAAAAAGGCCCTTTGTTGACTACAAATTTACGTTGACCACTTGCCATTACACTATGTATATTCCATCAGTCCATGGAATTTGGGGATCATTTTACATTCTTACATTGTATGTGAAAATACCAAGTGTAAACATTCATGGGACACTGGTCTTGATGTGTGACAAAAACATGCCATGTGTTTCTCTTATCGATTTGTAGGACTCGGGTAACATTTTTCACATTTTCACAACATATATACTTGTAAAGTTCCAAAATACAATAAAAATCCTCTAACTCATTGAAAGATACCATGGAATACCTTTTTGATCATCGAGTTTACATGGACATATTGTAACTTTACACAAATTATGAATTTATAGAAAGGGCACAAACGTACGAACAATGAAGTGAACACTCTACCATTTAGGGCGGTGGGGATAACCCCGCATCTTGCATCTCTATAATTATAAAAGTCTACAAAGAACCTCCCTATAAGAAAAATAAGTATTTTGAAATGGTTATCGATATATCACTTAGAAAAATAGCTACGAACTTGTAGATTCCACCATGAAACCTACAACCATACAAATTTCCTCAATATTTGAGAAATAAAATCCAAAACACACCAAGCTTCAGGATACAACTCCCAGATACATCACCATGGAGCATCGAGAAAATAAGAAGCATTATGTAAATAAACCGTAACTCCTTCTTTTTACACATTTATCACATTTAATAATCTTTTAGTAGTAGCAAGGTGTGAAATGAGCATCAACAAATGGAAAAAAATCATGGTAATGATGAACCAGATCGGGAATGATTTAGGTTTTTTTAAAGACAATGTCAAGAATGTAGAGTGTTGAAATGGGCACCAACACATCCTAGTCCTAAGGAATCCTATCCATGGGGTGATCCTTTACCATGCTCATACAATCCTCCCAATCAATCAATATAGACTAGATTTTACCACCAACAACCTAAGGTGCATTCGAACATCACTCAACACGAACCGAGCACTCACTCGAAGAGCTCAAGGGTACCTGGGTTCCTCTTTTATGTCAGATTATTCTATAAATTAGCATGATCATACATATATTTCAGATCCATAACAGATAAACAAGTATCTGAAGGGAATAAACCAGATCTAGATCTTAACCATTAAACATGAATGCTAAAATAAGAACCAAGATTAACTTTACCATACATGAATTAGTACCGGTTGTGTCTACAATCATTATCCAACCATAAAGATCCATTATATTAATTTTTCTAAAACATAGAATCTTTTACATACACAATAAAGTTACCATGAGTCATGCACGTGTACAAACCGACAACATAACTCTACAAAACATCGGTGATCCCAAATTGTGCAAATCAATACATATTTATAGGGGTGGGGAATTTCCCTTCACCACCCATACACCTCTCAAAATAGGATACATGCTAATAATATCCATGTGCCTTACATGATAAATACAAAATAATGCAAGCGATCTATTAATAAATTATCTAATAATACAAAAACAATCTAATCCTATTAATAGCCATAAACATTACATAGCGCTTAATATTTTATTCACTCAAAATAGTATTCATGTCATTACATGCTTTCCAAGTCTTCTACAAAACCTTCTCCACACTCTATGTCCAAAATTAGCCCCAATCTACAAAATGGCTAAGTCATGATTTCAAACCTTCCTGGGTGCACCCTGTTTCACTATACTTTTGCACACATCTACGTGTCATGTGTCTACATGCCCAATCGTTCGCGCCTTTATAATTAAGCTCAATTATATAAAATTAACATTACCCCAAACTAATTTCATTTTTGTCCTTGGTAATGGGTAATAAAAATTTCTCTTCATGAAAAGAATAATGAATAATTCATGAAAGAATAAAGGAATTACTATACCCAAATAATGAGAAACTATCTACCGCTCTTCTCTTTTCTTGGTAGGATCAACTCTAGATATTCAATCTTAATCTCTACCTCCAATGCATTCCAATCACTTAGTGCTTTATTTGTTTTATCTAGAATGTCTATAAGAACCACCTCCATCTCATCAAGTGTCATGTTTTCACCCTCATTTTGTAGTATCTTGAGAACATTGGATAGACTTGAGACCATCCCATCCATAAAATCCATTTTCTATGCTACTAGCTTACCAATTTATTTTATTCTTTCCTTATACGGGACTTGGGAAGCTTTAAGCACATCATGCTTTGCTTCTACAAATGCAAGTATCTCTATACACCCAAGTGTTTCATTCTTTTCTACCTGAATGAATTCATCTTCTTCTACCACAATCCTTGTTTTTATTATCACAGGTGGTGTTGCGCATGTAGTCAATGCTAGGTCTTCTTTCTTGAGCCCATCCTTTAAATTCTACAAAATAGTGATAACTGTAATTTTTCTTACAATTTTTGTCTCCTCTGCAGCATCATTTGGTTTTGGCATGCACAAGGGTCCCTCCTCTAGTATTAAGTGAACTATTGTGTGCAAATAGTGCAAGGAATATGGAAACTATTTTACAACCTTGTCCTATAGATAGGCCTCTTTTCAATAATCTCATCCCCGATGTGTGTTCATTTAAAGCAAATTTTGTACTTCTACCTCAGCCTTATCTCATTCCTCTGTGAGGCACTTGATTTTAGTGTCCTTATATTTCTTATCCTGCAACAATTTTCAAATGGTTACCACTTTATCAATGTTTCGTCATGTAACTTCAGCAGATACTCTAGTTAGGGCATGTCTTACCTTCTCATCGACATGATAGTGGGATTAACAGTTACATGGCATGAATGGGGTGCCTTCTTCATTCTACACAACACATAGGATTCCTTGCATACATCAAATTCAAGCTCATCCATATGAGTCTGCATCGTCCATGATAATTGTTTCCTTGTGCAAGTGATTGCCATATCTGCATCCATTAGATCCCATCCATATAAGTCATGGGGCTCTAAAGTGATTTAGAACCATGCACGTATGATATTTTTTGGGTCATAAATGTACCCAACCAATGGAGTATCATATGCATCATCCTCCTTCCCCTTTCCGATTGTTTACTTTTAGGGGTGTGCACTCCCAAATCTAATACCGGTCCTTCACCTGTCTATGTAGTATGGGCTCACCTAAAGGTTCACCCTTATCTATTTCTAAATTTGTTTCCTTCAACTCCTCTTCATCATTTTTCATCTCCTCTTCTCGAGGCTCCTCTATATCCTCAGTATGTACTAGAGTATTGGGTACATTGTCCTCGACTTCTCGTATTTATCATCTTTATGTGGGATGTATCTCGTGCCTTTTCTTCTTTTCTGGCTCTACCTTCACAAGTGAAGTCCTAGGTGACCTTCGAAGGGGTTGTGAAGTTCCCACACTTTGAGCCTTTGTTATTCTTAACACTCTCTTAAACTATGGATCCTCAGTAGTCTGCTCCACATTTATCTCCATAGCACATGTCTCCAACACTTCATCAACTAGATCCTGCAATGGAGGGGTCACCTCAAGCTCTCTTTTCTCACCTAAAATTGTGTGTCTTCTACCCCTCATCTCCAAATCACCACTTTATTCCTATAGTTCTTCCTCTCCTTATTCTTTAATAAGGGGTGAGACTAGTTCCTCATCTTCCAAAGTGCCAACTGTATGTTTCCCCTTGGGTGGTCTAGGGAGCATGAAATCATTCTCCATATATATTCCATTTTCCAATATGGGCTTGATTTGGATATATACAAGGGCTTACCCACTTTTCCCAACAACCAAAATCATTGCATTCATATTAATATCATTAGAAATTAATATTTCAATGTACACAAACTTACCTAGATAAACATAAGTCTTCCTCAATGTGTTGTAGTCACAATCTACCTTATCTCGTGTTGAAAATCTACTAGGGTGTGTCGAAAATGTATGTACGATGCTTGGAAATAAAGTGCAATGAAGGCATAAGGGAGCTTACACCAATGGCTTTACTTCACGTCCTTCATCCCAAAATGTGCAATCTAAAAATGTTGATATACCGCAAATCTGTACCTATTTATCTAATACCGAAGGTAACTCTTGGGTATTTTCCATTCTTTCTCAAACATGGTGCAGAATTTCCCATACCTCATTTATTGCCTCTATTTAAAGGGGCAACTCATTGTCCCATCACAAATATACTTCTCAAATCTCTCTCGCAATATATTTCCTTTCTTTAGGATATTTCCAAACTTTATCCTCGGCCCATCAAACACTCTAATTTTTACAAAAACAAGGGCTAACAGGATCACATTGAAACATATCTTATCACCTACGTAAGATTCCTTAATGATGGTTTTAGTAATGAATTCACCATGTTGTAAAATACACCTTTAGTCATTTTATTTTCTATGTGTAGCCACAAGGTATTTACCTGTGACTACCAATCCTAGCTATTTAACTTTGCGAGGAAGTGTGTTTCTTCCTAGACCATTGGGTACTTCTATAGTTTTTGATATCCATTCCACTCCCTCCCTTGAGGTAACCCAATGCCTTCCTTGTTACCATTATTTCCTCTTTATTAGTGAGGTCACTACTCACTTCAAGTGCCTAAACTCCTAAGTCTGTCAAGCTCCCAATCAAGGGTGCGGTGAGCCTCATCTATCACCTAGAAAAATAGAAGAAGTCCTCATGGACTCTACTCATTAACCACTGGTATAATTTTTGCTTTCCCAAAATAAGGGAGTTCATATAACTATAAAACCCCACCTTTTCCAACATCTTTTTTTCGGCATCATCGTACACGGCCATGTCATTTGATGTTCTCTGATTTTTCTTCACAACCAAAAAATTATCTAGTTCATCCTTGTTATCCTTCTTTCTATGATTGTAATCACTCACCTTTCACCAACAAATGTGTGAGTCCCAATGACAAATCACATTTTAGGAAACCTACTTCTCGGGAGCGTCTTCGACTTTGATTTCAACCTCCTTTTTCTTCTTCCCCCTTCTCTCCACTCTAGGTGCTCTTTTTAGTGCCATTTTAACTATAAAGGTTTATTCTTTTAACTTCTTCGAGCTTTGAAACTAAACTCTATGTGACCTAGCTTGAAACCACGTGCCCTAGCTTAAATTTGAACCCTAACTATCAATTTTCTTCCTTGCACACCTCTGCTTCACTCAAACACTTCTCCAAATGGAGTGACAATGACCCGGTGCATAAATCTGAAAAATTCAACGGGTTCAGTAACTCTCCACATTTCATGACTTAGTTGTTAGGTTGATCTTCAACAACTCACTTGAATGTTATTGATTTCAAGGGTGAAAATGAATTCACAACACCACCTTATATAGATTTTCAAAAAGTTTCCACATTTATTTCTTGCCACCTACCGCTATACTTCACATTAACTGGACGTTTCTTAAATTTTCCACACTTATTTCTCTACACCATAGTCACAACCTTCTCGCCATGCCAATTACTCCTTGGCCACATAACTCATTTTGCATGCATCCATACGCCGAAGTACTTCACTACTCTACCTTTCACTAAGTACTTTCCACAGCTGCAACCTACATTGCATTATAATGTGCATCCATATATCCATACGTGGTCTTGATTCATGAGAAAAATTTCTCTATTTGCACATTTACTTCAAACACCTACACAAAATCTCTTTTAAGTTTATCCATCTTTAGATAAAATTGAAAATTATTCCATGTACCATGTATATACTCCACCCCACACTAAAGGTATGTACGATCCTCTACATATGAAAATACTTAGATAGTAATCAACTTTTGGTGCACAAGCACACTTATTACAAAAATAAAAAACTAAATTTGTAAAGCATAACAATAATGAAGGAAACACATATAAAGGAATTACATTAAGGAAATATAAGCTAAGTGGAAATAATGCCTTATTACAAACACCAAGAAGACTTATTTATAGTAGGTCTTCAGCCTACTCCCATTGAAGTATTTGGGCAACATCTAATTCCTCTAACTAGAAAGTGTTTGAATCAAGTATATAAGTGATAATATACGGTCCCAACCAATGTAATTTAAGCTTTCTAGGGTGGCACAAAAAATTTGAATCATAAAGAAGAACCATATGTCCAAATTCAATTTTCTTATCCTTAATATGTCTATCATGCCATGCCTTCTACCTGACCTTTTCCTTCTTCTGACTCCATCTGGCTATAACACAGCTTTCATCCAAATGCACCAGTTTTTCAATACTCTCTTCAAGGGCTTAGTCATTAACCAAACCTCCCGAGTGCACCTGTAGACACCAAAATTGGGTCACACTCCCCTTGGGCCCTAGTCAAATAATCACCTTGAACACACTCACCTAACCATGGCCCCTTACACCCCACTCTAATATTAATTTAATTTAATTAATTCATGATCTCATAATATTTATTATTTAAATATCCTAATTTGGATAATGCCCACACCACCACCTCACCCTAAGACCTATTCTTAGTATGTTGTCATAACTAACTAAGACCTACCTAAAACCTAAAAATCAAAGCCTACATTCCCTCTAACCACATTCCCACCTGTTAGAAAGGAAGCTTCCATTCTAATACGGGGAGGAAAATGAACAAGATCCAATAAATCAAAGGGATCTACCCATTTTAATAAACTGAGGAAATCCCACCCTTACCAATGCCGGTCACCCTAAACCTTTGTCATTCAACCCTAACTGCCGGTTACCATTTATTCCCAAAACAGCCTTATTTTGAGTTTGGCACATTTCTGAGAGCAAGAGATGAAACCAGAGCTGCATACAAGAAAAACTAACATTCGTACATGCATCAAAGCATTCACAACCAGCATCAGAAGTGATCACAGAGCCATTTACATTCACGGAAGCATCCGGGAAGCACCATCACCACATCAAACTCCATCCAGTTGATCAACTGCCATTGTCATCTAGCCATCAAACTCATACAACAATAAGTGTTTTATTAACCAACATTCATCTACTTTCATTTTAGTAGGTCTTGTTACCTCTATTACTAGTTTCTACTTGCATTCCCATTCTCCCATCATTCACCTTCATGCAAACTTGATCATTCCTTCACCCACACCATTAAATTTCCCATACTTGAATTTTAAAGATATCTGAGTGCATCCAAGATCTCCATAGACCTTTCCATTTCCCTCTCCATTTCCATTTGGCCTCAGATCTGTCCTCACACCGAGATTTTAATAAGTTTCCTCTACCCCGACCATACCGATGCTGGTTACCCACAACTGTCACTAGTTCACTTAAACCGACATCGATCATACAAACCGATGTCGGTCTCTGTGTTTTACCCTCAGACCAAGAACAGAGCCTAAAATCCCCACCAAATACCCCAAAACATCCCAAACCAAACCCAGACCAGTTCCAACACTCTAACAGTGATCTTGACCTTCATATTCAATCATAGCCTAGCCTGTTGTGAATGAATTTTCTTATTGTAGTCGAATGAGATACCTAAATCATTTTAAATTTAGTAGGATTTTATTTATTGTTGACATTGAATTGTTTTAAATAGTGGATTGACAGCCTACTAGGGAGTATCACACTTCTCGGATCTAGCATACGCTAGGTAGTCCACTGTATATATTGTTTAGCTCCCATTTGGTGGTCTTGTTTTCCATTTCAGGTAGTTCCTCCTAGCCATAAGGGATATCTCATGGTCAGTTGTGGATCAAGAAGTCATACGTGTGCAATAACCTTCAACCATATTTTACAGGTATTCCTCCTAGCCCATTTACCCTTATCTATTTCATCAATATTCAAAGAAACGCTCTAAGAGTTAGGTGAAACATGCACAATACGTAGAGAAGGTAACATGAACTCCACTGGTAGAACATCCTATGTGCCAAACACCAATTGAAAAGGTGTTTCTTTATTCAACATCTTGTAGGTTGTCATGTATGACCAAAGTATAGCAGAGACTTTATCATCCCAGTCCTTTCTCCCAACATCACAAATTTTAGTCAATGTGTGGCTCAATATCTTGTTGAAAGCCTCAACAGTTCCATTAGCTTGAGGGTGATAGGGTGTTGTTTTATGGTGTGTAACCATAAATTCTACCAATAGTATCTTGATGGTCTCATTAAGAAAATGAGTACCCTTATCACTTGTCAAACTCAATGGGCATCCATACTTACTGATAATATTTTCCCATATAAACCTTGTTGTTATAGCTTCCGTGTAATCCTTTGTAGGTGTCATTTCTTCCCACTTTGTAAGATAATATATGCAAGTTATAATATAACGCAATCCAAGCTTGTGCATGGGTGGGGAAATAGGACCCATAAAGTCAATGGCCCATTTCTCAAATGGTTCTCGCTAGGAATAGACCTTAAAGGAATATCATCTCTATGCCCAAGTATTTCCGAGGCACTAAAAATGGTCACATGCCTTACAATACTCTTTTGCAATCCTTATACAATATTTCCCACCACAAACTAGCCAATAAAATCTTGCGACAAGTGGCATCTTTGCCATAATGACCACCGGAATACTTCCATGGGCCTCCTCCATAATAGTATCACACTCATGCTCAAGTGCACATTGGTACAAAAATTCATCCTGACCTAGTTTGTATAAGTCTCCACCAATCAACATATAAGGCATGACACAAATAGTTAGTTGTTTCTTCTCCAAAGCCTTAATCCCTTTAGGTGCTACACCGTTTTCAAAAAGACAAGTAATATCTTCTAAGTTAGAGGGTGTATGGTTTAATCGAAGAGTTTTGCATCCAAAATTATGTTTTTAATGCTCTACATGTCCTCACCGTATTAATCCTTGATAAATGATCTGTTCTAGAATTACTCTTTCCTGACTTTAACACAACTATAAATTCAAATTCCTGAAATAACAGAATCCAACGACATATGTGCCCCTGCAAGATGGGCTTGTTTACCAAGTCATTCAATTCCATGTGATCTATAGAGAATATAAAATTTGTTTCCAATAAGTACCATCGAAACTTATGTAGCACATAGATCATGGAAGCTGCCTTGTGCTCTATAGTGGTGTAATTATGTTCTACTAGAGTTAACTTCACGATTACAAATAAAATAGGATGATCAAAAATACCTTCTATAGATTGGGATAATACCGCACCAATGGCCATGCCAAAGGTGTCCACATGCACATGAAAAGGCTTATTCCATGAAGGAAAGTGTAAAATAAGTTTTGTAGTAAGCCTTTCCTTCAATTTCTCGAACACACATTGTTGCACTTCACGCCAATAGAACTTTCCTTTACCCTTAACAAATCCACCAAGGGCATGGCCACCGGGCATAGCCTTTGATGAAATTCCTATAATATCCCATGGGCCCCAAGAATCAGGCACCTCACTCTGGTTAGTAGGTTCCTCCAGGACCAAAATGACAACAACCTTAACATGATCTACAAACAAGCCTTCCTTACGGATGATATGCCCTATAAAATTCCTAAAAGGTGTAGCAAACATAGAATTATTGATGTTTAATGAGATGATAAATTTATTACATCTCTCAAAAATAAGCCTTAAGTTATCACATTGATCCTTGATGAGCCCATAGACTATCCAATCATCCAGATAAACTTGTAAAAACTTATGTATAAAGTCCTGGAATGCTTGCACAACAATGCATAAAAATATTGCAGGCACATTATTTAATCCAAAGGGCATAACTATGTATGTAAAACATCCCCACTTACTAGTGAAAGTTTCCTTCTCTTGATCCTCTTTAGCTATCCTTATCCGATGATATCCAAAAATCCATCGGTGAACGATTATATCTCGTGCCTTGTAATGCCTTCCAAGATTTATTCAGTAAATGGTGTGGGAAAGGGATCAATTACACATGCAAAATTTAACTCCCTATAATCCAAACAAATTATAATTTTGTGATCTTTCTTGATACTGATCACCATAGGGCTAACCCACTCTGACTCCTCAATGGGCTCAATGATTCCAGAATTTAGTATCTTGTCAATTTCTTCATTCACCTTGACGCACATGTTAGGATTCATCCTGTAAGGTCTCTTCCTAACTGGGTAGACACCTTCCTTTAGATTAATTCTCATATTTCCCAAAGATTCATGTGCCCCTTTTAATTCATGATATCCCCTAGGGAATAGGTCCTGGAAGTCACACAACAGCTCAATTATCTTAGTAACCTTAGAGTCAGACAAATAATATCCAATGATGACCTCCTTAGGTTCAACATCTATTCCAATGTTGAAATTTTTAGTTTTCCTAGGCTCATGGTAGGCATACTCCTTGTCATCTACAATGTCTAAGACCTCACATGTACCATCAATATTCTCAACATATAGATTCTCCACCTCTTCATCATCAATGACATAAACCATCTTTCCTATTTATTTTTCTCACAGACATGCCTAAGTTGTTTTGCATCCTGTCTCTTCTTCTTAAAAGCATTCCTCCAAGTCTAAATCACCTAGTAATTACTAAATAAGTTACTCAAGCTTTTCACTATCACCCATTTTCAAGAGATTCATAACCTGTAATGCCTTATTCTCGGGAGGTTTAGTGGAAAAATATTCAAAGGTATAAATCATACCCATACTCAATTCTTTCTAATTTCTAGTCTCTCTATTCAACTTTTCCTAGACATATCATGTGTGCTCGCAGCCTCACAAGGTGTAGTAGAGCTTGTGTACCCACAATGAAGGTGGTAAACTTCCTCCCCATCTATCCGAGTCTCTCACACTGCTGAACATGGTGCTAAACATGATCCTTCCCATGAAATTCATAGATTTGAGTAGGTGCATTTGTCTGGAAAAATCTAGAAGAGAAGGCGATTCTCACTTCTCGCCATTCAAAAATATCATCCCTATGAACCATCCACCAATGTGTTATTATCCCACACAAATTAAAAACTAGCATATTCCTTCTTTCCACTTGATCTATATATTGAACTTTCATAAAGCACATAGGAATACTTCATAATTTCCTTCACTAATATACCTTGAGTACGTCTTTGGCTACCCAAAAACCTAACACAATGCTACCTACTTACGCATGTAGCTAAACTCCTCACTTTGTACCCAACCATTTCATACATTCTATGTGCCCAATTGTCACATGTAACACTTGTAGTATTGGTCATGGTATGTGTATCATCCCATTGGACAACTCCTTCCTTTGATGGATTAAACACTTCAAGATCTCTAATGGTGGACACATAAATTTTGTTCAAATCCTCCTAACTCTAAGGCTCTCTATAAGGTGCAAATTTTTCATTTGAAAAATAAATTATGACTCACTCTTCCTTGTTCTCAAAACTAATATAATATTTATTGAAACACATATCAGCATTGTTTGCATAAAACCAAGGGTACCCATGCGGTGCTTGAACACTGTCTACTTATACAAGTGCTAAGACCTCAAAGTCCCTAGTGAACTTGGCCCCTTGAATAGTAATAATAACATCCTTCAAAACTCTAATGGGCATGGATTTAGTCCTGTTTTCCATAAAAACACATTTGAAGATGGTTGTAATGGTGGTCTACCCACCGAATCCAAGCGTCCAAACTAAGTACATTCACTTTCCCACCTATATCAATCAAAATATTACTCAAAATCCAACCATCAACAACAACATTAAGAGTGATCTCCTTATCATAATCCAAACTATGAAGAGAAAGGTTAGCATGAAAAATCTATCTTTTGCACTCAATTCTAATACGTTAGGTATTTCATTTTAACCAGCTTCCCTAAAAAGGAATAATATTCTCTGTCGCAACATATTACAAACTTCCTTTAAATCATCAACATCTTTCTGATGGAGCTTAGCTCCCTTCTCATTATCCAAATTCACCCTGTGGTTAATTTGATAACATGCATTAGAATCCTCAAGTCCCAGGCAAATGGATTGATTCAGGGCAAAAATCATGTTTCTAGGGTCCCCTCAAATTTTTTCTAAGTCCCCTGTCCGAGAGGAAAAGAGCAAGTTATGAGGAAAGGTGAAAAAAGTGGCAAAAACAAGCTTGGGACAGGAAAAATCATGAGAATTGGCTAAGTCTTAGTCCTCGCAAAAGTTGGAACAGTTGGGACATCGAGGCGCAGATCGGCCGAAAAGCCTCTAGGCGGCCCGCGAAGCAAAGGGACATCGGGATGCGCAGGACGCGGAAAGCCGGTTCGACTGAAGGAGAAGAAAATTGACTAACAGTCTGGGACATCTGGGCCACGAGGACGTGAAGGACGTGAAAAGGCGAAGCGGCCAAGAGAAAAGGAAGCCCATTTCGGGTGGTTCGGAAGAATTTGTCCCAGACAGTCTGGGACAGTTGGAACAAATGTACGTGAAGGACGCGAACCAGCCGGTTTGGCCGAAACGGGGAACTTCAGCACTGGGACAGTTGGGACAAAGGGACGCGTGGGACGCGGATAGCCGAAGGAGCCAAAAGCCAATCAAGCAACGCCACGTGTCATCGGCCGAATGAGGGACAAGGAAGCCCATTTCGGGCGGATCGGGAGTTTTTGTCCCAAACAGTTTGGGACATCCGGGACAGAGGGACGTGAAGGGCGCGAAAATCCGGCAGACCCGCGGACCAATCAAATCACGACACGTGTCACAAGGGAGAAAGTCCAAAAGTCAAAGGGCGAGGTTTCAAGCACTAACCTGAGCCAATAAAAAGAGGACACGTGTCCAATGAAGTAGGGAAGGAGAGAGAATTACACATCCAATCAATGCTTGACACATGTCATCCAGGTGGCAGAGCGTGGGAAAGATTTTCAAAACACGTTTTCACCTGTTTTGTGCCCTAAATATTCAGATCGACATATATTTCGATCCAGAGCTTGGATTTGCACGTTCTTTATATCAACAGAAAGCTTATGAAATTATCTACGTGTTTCTAGGGTTAATCTTGAATTTTGGTGTAGTCTGGAGAGAGAAAATTGAGAAATGGATCTGACACGTGTTCATGGCCAGAAGTGACATTTCAGCGACCAGATTTAATGCAGAATGGGTCGCATTCCCCTGTAATTCAGTCAAAATGATAGGGTATGGGTTTGTAAGGTTCCCCATGCTATTTTAATGCATCTACAGTCAATGAGGAATGGGCTTGCACGTTTTCCCATGTTTCTCTCTCCTAGGCTCGACCCATGCAATGTAAAAGCCAGATTTGGCTCATTTTAAAAAGAGGACAGTGGTTCATCTTTTCTGCTCGGCCCTCCCTTCTTTTCTTCTCCAGGGTTGAAAATGGAGTTCTAACCTCCTCCCTGCTCTGTAATGGCATTTTTTTCCTTTTACTAATGAAATGATGTTCTGTGCAAACTTCTGGAGCAACAAAAACGTGTCTTGTGATGCATCTGTCCATCCTTGCTCATTCTTTGCTTGTTTTCTTCTTGCCTTTCTTCATTACAGGTATTTGTGCACGTTTGAATGTTCATTGCAGGTTTGGAGCTGTGTTCATGGAGTTTTGGGACATTTTCTGTGTGAAATCTATCCTTGGGCTTGTGATGCATCTGTCCATCCTTCCCATTGCTCACCTCTCTTTGTTCCATGGCAGTTTTGATAGATGTTCAACATTCTCCTTCTCTGGTGTATCACCGTTTTAGTGTAGGATTTTTTTCTTTTCCTTTCTTTCTCCCTCTCTGTCTCCTTGGCATGGTTAGATTAGGATTAGATTAGCTTGCCTGCACTGGAATAGCTTGTGGTAGGTAGTTTAGGAGTAGGAACCAGCCTTCTCTGGAGATTCCTTTCTCATTTTATAGGTCCCACACCTGGAGAAAGGATTCAATTTTATGCAATCACATTGGATGATAGTATGGCCAACCTAGAAGCTCCGACTCCGCATCTAGGGGTGTTGTGATCTTGCAACAGCGAGTTTCACGGCACACCCGGTGGGACCTTAGAGGTCTTCCACTTCATCTTTTGCAGGTTGGTGTGTTCCTGTGAAAATTTTAGCCTTTGGAGGAACTTGCAAACACATCTGGCAACTCCATCTGATCAGCAACCCATTTCTAAAGTTGTAGACCCATTTTCCATCCATTTCCTTCCATATTTCTTTCCATCTCTTTCATTCTTTTCCATTCCATGAAGTTGTGCAATCATGACTTCATTTCCATCATGGATTTCACATTTTCAACAACAGCAGTATATTCCACCTCCAACATGTTTTACAAATCCTCCAAATCAACATTTTGAGCAGATTCAAGATCAGTATGCATACCCATATGAGCAGCAGTGCCAAAGTTAGTTTGGCTATGGAGCTTTCCAAGAGCAAGAGTATGCATATAATGAAGACCATCAGATCCAAGATGCTGGTCTATTGGAGAAAATCCAAAAGATGGAGGTAAAGATGGTGCAGTCCAGGGCTCAAGCACAAATGAAAGCATTTGGAATCGGTTGTAGAGCACCCTGTCCATGGGGAGGCCCTTTTCCAAGACACTTCAGCCCTCAGGAGAAGCTAGACTTCATGATGAAGATGCTGCCCCAACTTGCACAATGGACAGCAGAAATAGAGGCCTATACACTTGTTGTTGAACAACCTTGTCAATGGGTAAGTTCTACACCATCATCTGGTTTTTCTCTTCCCATTACTCAAGCAGCATCATCTCATTTGGACTTGCAAATTCTAAACTCTCCATCTGCTGTCCCAAGTGTTGAATCCATTTCTCCACCTCTCAGTCTTCCACCACACCTCAATTCTTCTTTCCTTTTTTCTTCCAAACAGTCATCCCCTCCACAAGAGCTAAATGAAATACCTTCCACTCCAAAGAAACAAGAGGTTTCACCTCCTCCACCACCACAAGAAATTGTAAAATCAGTTGAGTTACAACCCATCCCTCCTCTTGCATTCCCAATTCCATGTGGGGGAGAAGAAATTGCAAAGATCGGCCATGAAGGACAGCAAGAAGAGGAGCCCAACAGAAAAGAAATGACAGACAACTTGAGGAGTTGGGCTGCCAAATTTGGGATAACAAAGATCCCCTTGATGGTTAAGCCTGCAGAAGAGGCTAAGGTTGAACAAATGGTGGTCAGGGCTGATTTTGTTGCAGCAGAAGAAGTTCTTGCAGTCCCAACTTGTCCTCTAGAGCAGCAGATTGAAGAGTTTGACTTGACAAACTTCATGCTGGAGGAGGAGTTCATTCAAGAGCAAGATTGTCTTCGAACATTGGAGGAAGGAGAAGCTGCTCCAAATCCAGTAGCAGAGGAGCACATTCTAGCTGTGGAGGAGAAAGTTGCAGATCCAAGGGCTTTGAGCACGAAACAGGCTACAAGAGAACCTTCAGTTCTTCTTTCTACTTCACCTCTCTCAAGTTCCAGTGCTGAAGAGGAGTTTGACCTCTCAAACTCAATGTTGGAGGGAGAAAGAAACCATGGTGGTCAAGTTATAGATCAAGAGGACACCATGGAAGAAGTTGAACATTTGCAGCAGAACAGCCATGAGGTAGTTTATCTGTCAGATTTGGAAGACTGTTTTGATGGAGAAGAGCCGGTTGAGTTTCCACCATTCTCTCTTCCATCGTCCATCTTCCAAACACTTGAGTCTACTGTCATGAAGGAGAACATTCATTTGTAGCAGCCTGCATCTTATAACAGCTCTTCGGAATCAAGATTGGAAGATTTTAATCTTTCATGTTCTTCATTGGAGAAAGAGAAAAGACAGAGGAATTTCACCATTTCTTCCACACCATCCATTCAAGAGGGTCTGCAAGAAGACTCCATTTTTGGAGTTGAAAATCAAAGCTATGGGCATATCAAACGGATCAGACCTTGACCAATCAGGTATTTGGCTTCGTTGGAGTCAAAGGAGAAGCCACAACCAGTCATGCTTGCTTTTGAGCATGAGGGTGAGCTACAAAGTACCAAGGATCGACTGTCATACCTCTTCAATCCAAATGCAGAGCAACTAAAAGAGGTATTGGATTTGTTTTCAGTTGACACCTTGATGATTTGGGTAGAATACCAGCTTCTTGTTGATTTTCCACTCATCCTATCAGCCATACTCAGCTCCAAATCATTTGCATGGCTACCACTTTTGAGAAAGGGAAGCTATTTCTCACAACCAATTGCAGGGTTTGTTTAGCTTGCCTTTGTTTCTAGTTAGAGTAGAGTAGATAGGTTTTCTTTCAGCAGAAGAAGTGCTTGTGCACACTCTGCATGTTCCATTTGGAGCATGTATGATTTTTAGTTCTGTACATAGTTTTTGTGGTGCTGGTTTTCTCTTGCACAGTTCATTCCAGTGGCATTTTGGTGAGAACGACTCTAAGTTCAATGGCTTCAAGTGGCTCAGAGGGAGGTTTTCAAAGTTCAGATCAGTTTGTAGGCTACAACTCATGACTCCATGCCCAATGGACTGCTTAAGGCAACTGGTATCTTCTACCTAGCAGGTGTAACCCCCATTGAGTGCAATTGTTATCCAAATTCACCCCCCAGGGTTAATTTGATAACATGCATCAGAATTCTCAAGTCCCAGGAAAATGGATTGATTCAGGGCAAAAATCATGTTTCTAGGGTCCCCTCGAATTTTTTCTAAGTCCCCTGTCCGAGAGGAAAAGAGAAAGTTCTGAGGAAAGGTGAAAAAAGTGGTAAAAACAAGCTTGGGATAGGAAAAATAGTGAAAATTGGCTAAGTCCTAGTCCTCGCAAAAGTTGGAATAGTTGGGACATCAAGGGGCGGATCAGTTGAAAAGCCTCCAGGTGGCCCGCGAAGCAAAGGGACATCTGGTACATCGGGACGCGAGGACGTGGAAAGCTAGTTTGGCCGAAGGAGAAGAAAATTGACTAACGATGCCTGGGGACATCTGGGCCACGAGGACGCGAAGGACGTGAAAAGGTGAAGCGACCGAGAGCAAAGGAAGCCCATTTCGGGCGGTTCGGAATAATTTGTCCCAGACAGTTTGGGATAGTTGGAACAAATGTACATGAAGGACGCGAACCGGCCGGTTCGGCAAACGGGAACTTCAAAGCCTTGGGACGGTTGGGACAATGGGACGCGTGGGACACGGATAGCCGAAGGAGTTGAAAGTCAATCAAGCAACGCCACGTGTCATCGCCGGTGAGTGGGACAAGGAAGCCCATTTCGGGTTGATTGGGAGTTTTTGTCCCAAACAGTTTGGGACATCCGGGACAAAGGGATGCGAAGGGCGCGAAAAGCCGGTAGACCCGCAGACCAATCAAATCACGACACGTGTCACAAGGGAGAAAGTCCAAAAGTCAAAGGGTGAGGTTTCAAAAGCTCGACTGAGCTGATAAAAAGAGGACACATGTCCAATGAAGTAGGGAAGGAGAGAGAATTACACATCCAATCAGTGCTTGACACGTGTCATCTAGGTGGCAGAGCGCGGGAAAGATTTTCAAAACACGTTTTCACCTGTTTTGTGCCCTAAATCTTCAGATCGACATATCTTTCGATCCAGAGCTCAGATTTACACGTTCTTTATATCAACGGAAATCTTATGAAATTATCTACATGTTTTGGGTTAATCTTGAATTTTGGTGTAGTCTGGAGAGAGAAAATTGAGAAACATCTCTGACGCGTGTTCATGGCCAGAAGTGACATTTCAGCGACCAGATTTAATGCAGAATGGGTCGCATTCTCCTGTAATTCGGTCAAAATGACAGGGTATGGGTTTGTAAGGTTCCCCATGCCATTTTAATGCATATACATTCAATGAGGAATGGGCTTTCACGTTTTCCCATGTTTTCTCTCCTAGGCTCCATCCATGCAATGTAAAAGCGATTTGGCTCATTTTAAAAAGAGGACAAGTGGTTCATCTTTTCGGCTCAGCCCTCCCTTATTTTCTTCTCCAGGGTTAAAAATGGATTTCTAACCTCCTCCCTACTCTGTAATGGTTTTTTTTGCCTTTTACTAATGAAATGATGTTTTGTGCAAACTTCTGGAGCAACAAAAACATGTCTTATGATGTATCTGTCCATCCTTGCTCGTTCTTTACTTGTTTTCTTCTTGCCTTTCTCATTACAGTATTTGTGCACGTTTGAATGTTCAATGCAGGTCCGGAGGTGTGTTCATGGAGTTTTGGGACATTTTCTATGTGAAATCTATCCTTGGGCTCGTGATGCATCCGTCCATCCTTCCCATTGCTCACCTCTCTTTGTTCCATGATAGTTTTGATAGATGTTCAACATTCTCCTTCTCTGGTGTATCACCGTTTTAGTGTAGGATTTTTGTTCTTTTCCTTTCTTTCTCCCTCTCTGTCTCCTTGGCATGGTTAGATTAGGATTAGATTAGCTTGCCTGCACTGGAATAGCTTGTGGCAGGTAGTTTAGGAGTAGGAACCAGCCTTCTCTGGAGATTCCTTTCTCATTTTACAGGTCCCACACCTGGAGAAAGGATTCAATGTTATGCAATCACACTGGATGATAGTATGGTCAACCTAGAAGCCTGACCTGCATCCAGGGGTGCTGTGATCTTGCAACAACAGTTCTGGCATGCCGGTGGGACCTTAGAGGTCTTCCACTTCATCTTTTGCAGGTTGGTGCGTTCCTGTGAAAATTTTAGCCTTTGGAGGCACTTGCAAACACTTTTGGCAACTCGATCTGATTAAGAACCCATTTCGAAGTTGCGAGACCCATTTTACATCCATTTCCTTCCATATTTCTTTCCATCTCTTTCATTCTTTTCCATTCCATGAAGTTGTGCTAAATTCAATGAATGCTCTTTCAAACACTCTATCTCACCTTGTAAATTCCTAATCACCTCCATGGTTTCTTGATAAACCTCCTTCTAATGAATAGAGTCTGGATACTTTTTATGTAGTACCTCATCCTTTGTAATGGTAGAATTATGTTTGTAACTTCTTTGGCATGTGTAACCTCAGCTTGTGTATTGATATTTACAGGTATAAACTTAAGATCATTTGATAACTTTGACATCCATTGATATTCCATAGCTCGATGTACTCTAACCATTCTGCACACTTGTCTTACTTGTGCTTCTTACTCAAGTGTTCATACAATTCCATACATTCTTCATAGTTATGGTTCTTCCTACGAAAGAACAAATAATGTTCTGAGGGCATTCGTACCTATAGTGATTAGGGTATCCACATGTATAACACGTTCCTCTAGGATATTCACTCCTTCCACCACCGTGAACTTGGTCTCTAAATTATCCACGGTATCCTTGACCTCTACCATGGCCTCCATTAGAACACCCTTCATTATGATCATGATCATGATGCTCACCTTTTTCCTTTGAATTATTTACAACACTTTGGTCTGACATACACTAGTATCTATGACATCATGAATTTGATCAATCAACCTACAATTCTCAATATCATGAGTGGTAGACATGCAAATCTTGTAATAATAAGAAACATTCTTCCTTATCATGTGTTGTAAATGGGAACCTACTTGAATCATGATCCAAGTGACAAATCTTGTAGTCTAGTAATATGGTGCACACCAATTTATGAAGAATTCCCTTCTACTTCACAATCTATGCACCAAATTCCACCTTTGCGCGTCTCATGCACTCGGTTAGCTTATAATTTCTCCAATTGTTTATCCATCATTTTAATCTAGGATTCTAAAAATGGGCTCACTCATGTGTCTACACTCCCCACTACCTCAGCACGGAGGGAATCTTCAAGTGCTTCATGCATATATGTATAAGTCTTATGTGAAAATGCTCTTCCAAAAGGCATGATAAGTCCTCAACCGAACCATTGAGCATGCTGACTCAGGTGTATATCATAATATAACTTCAATAAAAGGGTTTTGAACTATGCATCATACTCTTAAACACTCTCAGTGGTGCCTTGCTTGATGTCCTTAAGCGTGCTTATGCTTTTAAGTTCAAATTCAGAGATATAAAACTCTTTCAAGAAAGCATCCTACAACATGGTATAATCTACACAAGTCAGTCCTGGATAAAATTTTCTATACCAACTATGCACGTACCCTCGTAATGTAGTTCTAAAATATATTTGCTTACACTCTAGAGCTGTAATCCCCTTCACATGCTATAGTATTTAACACATATGCACGTGCTTAGATGCATCTTCTATCCCCTTGTATTTTGAAAGATGAAAAGACATCTCTATATAATTATTTTGGGGCTGGTACGGACAGGGCTTACTAGATCTAGAACATGTATTTCTTCTTATGTTTCCTCTACCCCAAGAACCACCAAATCCACCAAATCCACCAAATCCACCAAATTCCAAGCTAACTCATCCTCATGATCCTCCTCCTATAGTAGGTATCGGACCAGAGGATGCACTACCTTGTGTCCCAACAATTTTGCTAGACCGAACTCCCATATTCTCGTGAAGTTGTGCTACTTCTAGACATTATGCCAACATTTTGTGCACCCATGATATGTGCTGATGACACACCAAAAAAATACCTCCACTGGACCTCCGAATAACATAGACAATGATTGTGCCACCATAGATGAATAAGCTACTTGGTTAACTCCTAAAATTGACTAAAAATTAACTCTATCTACTACAACTCTACTGCCCACACTAGCTTGCTTACTGTTAATTATCGTAGAATCTATAAAACCAAGTGCAAAGGCTAGGTCACCATGTAGGATTATATGCACACCTATAGTTCTCAATATTTCTTGAGATGTACCTTCATTTGAAGCTAAATAGGGTTCTCTGCCATACTTTTCTTAATGGGGAGTTTAAGATGCTTTGGCTCAATGTCCTCTATGTGGGCTCCAAATCCCTCATGATCCACCTTTCTCTACAACACCATTCTTTCCACAATCTCTCGGTGATTCAAAGTGATTCTTCAAGTCCATATATTGTGCTTCATTAAACTTAATCTTCCTTTCTTTCGTCTAGATATTTTCCACTCGATCTACCATATTTCACCACACTGCTCCTACCCCTGCGCGTGGTGGAGTTTAGCTAGCCATAGGTTTCTATTCCAAAATCTGGGGTCACAATCAAGATCTTAATTGCCAAAGGAATACCATGCAAATAAGATCCTCTGGGCTCACGCATGAAATGGAACTAAACAACCTCTCGAACAAAAGTAAGTAGAACATGCATACTCCAAAATATAACTATTCGAACACCATGAAAAAATATTCCACAATGCACTTTCATGTTAGATCTACATTATACAAGGCCTAGAATTCTTCCTATGTCCAAAAAGTGTATGAAACCTCCAATTTCTCTTTGATGCATAAGCAACCAACCACTTGTACAACTCTATAGGAAAAATGGAAAAGAACATCTCATACGGTTTGTCATCCAAATTATATTCAACCCACACATACACATTAAATTCAGGTCCAATGTTAAATCTATGAACATATTCTTCCTCTAAATTGTCTAACCACTCCTCAATACTAGCTAAGGTCAATTGGTATGTCTTCATCATGCAACATACTAAAAAAACTGAAAAAGAGGTCTTGACAATGGATCCAAAATGTAGCCTAGATTTTACCGCCAACAACCTAAGGTGCACTGATACATCACTCAACCTGAACTGAGCACTCACCGAAGCATGCAAGGGTATCAAGTTCCTCTTTTAAGTCATCTTGTTCCAGAAGTTAACATGATGATACATATATTTCATATCCATAACAGATAAACAAGTATATTAAAGTGCATAAACCAGATCTAGATCTTAACCATTAAGCACGAACACTCAAACAAGAACCAAGATTAACTTTACCATACATGAACCACTAACATATGTGTCTATAATCATTATCTAACCACAAAGATACATTATATTAATTGTTGTAAAACATAGAAGTTGTTATATACACAATAAATTCACCACGAGTCATGTACGTGTACAAAACAACACCATAACTCTAAAAACATCGGTGATCCAAAACCATGAAAATCAATACATATTTATAGGGGTGGGGAATTTCCTTTGCTATCCATGCACCTCTCAAAATAGGCTACATGCTAATAATAGCCATAAGACCTTACATGATAAATACAAAAGCATGCAAGTGCTCTATTAATAGGTTATCTAATAATACAACATTAGTCTAATCCTATTAATAAACATAAAACATTAGGTGGTGCTTGATATTTTAGTCGCTCAAAATAGTCTTCATGTCATTGTGTGCTTTCTAAATCTTCTACAAAACATGTTCCACACTCTATGGAACCTCTATAGTATCATCCTATAACTTAGTCCTTCCCTCATTTCTTAGATCTAGATCCATACTCATAGACTCCTCCCACTCAAGAATCCAAAAACTTACATCCCTCTCATCCCAAGGTGTATTCCTCTTGCCATTTCTTAGAGCCCATAAAGATTTATTTTCCTCATTATAAGTTTTAGTAATATTTTACCCCTTCGACCCTCACCAAAATTTTTATCCAATCCCCAAGTGGTTTATGAAGATCCAATTTCAAGCCATGATGATATGTTAAATGACATGTTTGAATGGATAACCATTTGGCTAACCCATTAAACAATCATGTTTAATCTTGAATATGAACCTATAGTAGTGGATAACGATGTTAATCATCCTTTAGAGCATGAAAAAGTGATAATACATTTGGAGAAGTAACATGAGGATTTAAAAATTAGACAAGAATGTCTATCACATTTGAAATAATATGCCTCGTATTTTGAGGTCAATGCAAACACACAATCATGCACTTTGGGTAATTATCTAGTCTTGATCGCATACTACTATTCATATGATTCCTAAGTAAGAAAAGTACTAATTAACCCATGTATTTGGCCACCTTTCTTTTCTTTCTATTGCTACTTTTAGTCTTACACCCTTACTTGCTCAGTCTACCTTTTTATTCTTTGGAATTTTTCATCCTAGACACTAGTGCCCACTGCACGCAACGCCGGTGGTGCCCTTGTCCCTCTGGATGCCCTTGTCCTCTTTATACTTTTACTCATATTTTTTGGTTCATTTCAAGTTGTTTGAGCATCTTATATTTTTGGTAGTCAGCCTTTTTGAGGTTAATTATGAAATCCAAGAAAGGGAATCATATAAATATAAAGCTATGTGATCATTATAAGGGACCAAACGCTAAACATTATCTATCACAACCTAAGGTTGCATCCATCAAGGAATATAAGAACTTCATTACATCCATCTAGCTCCATAAAAAGGGACACAAGGGCTAGTTTTATGCATGCCACTTCATATGAGGGAATTTCATTTTATTTCATGCACACATTTACTACATTCTACATCTAGTTACTTGTTCGCTATTCCAAGTGTGACACGCACAAGAGTAACCTAGGGCACAATTCCACACACATACACACACACACACACATAGAGATCTATATTGGGTCTGATATGTAGTGTAGAATTCAATGTTAAGTCCATCATTGTGGTAGCTAAAGATAATTTGACCCCTTATTTTACATCTTTCAATTTTAAGATTTGATGTCTATTTGAGGGTTTTGTAGGCCTATTATTTATTTTAGGTTTACAAGAACCTTGGCGATCTTCGTGAGACCTCGAGTGATCAAAAGTGACTAAAGGTGAACATCTTGTGATACCTTAGATGAGGTTTTATGAGCATATCCATGAGACCCAAGAACCGAGAAAGCAGTCTAGGCACCAACGGGCACCCTTGTCCCTATCCAATTTCCCTAGTTCATCCTGTTCCTCCGCTTCTACATTTTCCTTTGATCTTTTGTGATGTTTCTTCCTCTATGTTCAGTTAATTAGAGCTTCGGTCCAATCCAGATCTCTCTATGAATCAGCTAAGGCTCTCTACCCTTTCTTTGCACATTAGAGTTTTATTATTTATTTTTTAGTTTCTTGGGTTTATTTCTATACTTCATTACATATTTATTTTAATAAAATCCAACATTCAAATTAGGCATATAACTTAAATTTTATCTTAATAGTTTTGGTGAACCCGATCTTCAAATCCACTTTCTCTCTAGAGATATCTTCTTCTTATACCTGAACAATTTTGTAAACCCCCTTTATAAACAACTCATCTTCTATATTTTTGTTAAGCCATTGAAGCCATGTCCTTGTATTTCCCAGTTATACTACTAAAAATTATCATCACAACTTGAAATTATGGCATAAATACTCATTAATATAGTTATGACTAGTTATCTTTATTTTGTGTGTGCATTTATTCTTATGAGTTCAATAATTTGTTTGAATGATGACATGTGTGATGCCACTATTTCTTGTAAGTAACTTTCTATATGAAACAACTTATATGTAGCAAAGGACCCACCCAAAATAACTCATCCATAGCCAAAAGACCTATCTACAACAACCCATGAGTAGCCAAAGGGGGAATACCTATAACAAATAATCCACATTATGAAGATCTATTGGAATGTGAAGAGTGAAACTCAAGTCTATACATGTTGTTGAAGGAGAAGTTACAACTAGAACATTAAGAATTGGGAGATAACTCAACCATGGATATGATTATTTGCTACAAGTTACTGAAGAACTGATTGATTGATTAATCAACACATGATTAAAGGAATTGGTCAGTTATTTGAGTTATGTGTTTGATATTTGAACACATGTTATTAGTTCCGTTGCATGCGTTGAATCTTCTATTGATCTGTTTGAGATATTCCACTTGTTCTATCAAAGATATTTTACTTAGTTTGTTAAAATCCTAGTTAAAATCTTCTTCTCATGTCTTGCTGTAATTGAGAAGTATAAAAGAAAAGGGTTAATGTTGGTAATAAAGGGAAGAATAGAGAATCTAGAACAGAGGAGATAGAAAATACACAGATATATAGAGATTGCTTTTTGATGTAATTTTCATGCCAATTCAATAAAATATCGAGTTTTTTCAGTAGTCTTTAGTCACAAGATCTAGGAGGGATTAACACCCAAGGAAGGGCCCACTTGTGGTCTACTAAACCCCTCCATAGTTTTGTTTCTTTATTTTATTGCATGATTAGACTAGGAAGTAATTTACCTTCTTTATCTGTATTTATGAATCTGCAAGCTTTGTTTTTCATAGTGTTTAGAAACCATTTACTTTCAGTTCTGATTTTTATTTCAAGCATTGTTCTTTCAAGTATTGCAGTGACAATTATTTCTTTCCACACCTCCTAAATTATCTATAATTATTCATAAAACACTGGCATTATTTAAAGTTTGTATCCCTTGGTTTGATGATTAAATTACTATGATTTAATGAACAACATATTAATTACTACAAGTTAATTTGCACCACCATTTTTGGCACCATTGTCGGGGATACTTGCCAAGTTATAAGGTTTTTGAGAGGTTTTTCATTTCTTAGAAACAATTTAGGTTTAGAAATTCCACCTCCAAACCCCCCACTAATGTATGTTGATTGAGTTGAGTTAGTTGATGCATGCACCATCCAAGAGATGCCCATGGTATATTCTTACCCAATCCTCAAATAACATAGATTTATTTATATGATTATGAAGAATACATATCTTCCTCTGCACAAGGATTTCGATTAGAAGATCCTCCTCTAAGAAACGTTTCTAAGACTGCTCTGATCGAGAAAATTATGATAAAAGAAGTGAATCAAAATTTGGAAGACAAGGAAACTACCTTTTAGTTCCCAATATCCAACAACAATCAACCTATTGTAATGAAGAACATTTCTCCCTTAGCCCTTCCTAACTTTCATGGATCCATAACTGAATACCCAAATACTTTATTGTTTGAGTTTTATGTTTTATGCAAGATCTATGACTACACCATAGATGCACATAAGCTAAAGTTGTTCCCTACTACACTCAAGGATGCAACCTTGA
Organism: Taxus wallichiana var. yunnanensis; assembly: GCA_018340775.1. Lineage (NCBI taxonomy): Eukaryota > Viridiplantae > Streptophyta > Pinopsida > Cupressales > Taxaceae > Taxus > Taxus wallichiana. Next base: position 17,920,464 of record CM031239.1, on the reverse strand, counting down.
GATGGTTCATGGGTTTAGGAAGAGATGTTGTGACAACCGATAGTAAATGAAGGAAACTTTTCTAGTAAAATATCAAGATTACTACATGCTAAGTAACAAAGAAGGTGATTAAATATTCAAGATGTTGCAAAAGGAAGATGAGCCACTAGAAGATTACCTAGAAATATTCTTATTCAGTGTTTAGAATTCAAAACACACAAGGTTACTAATGAGTCCCTCAAGATACTTTTCCTAAGGGACTCAATGAGGAGGATATGGATGTTTTGGACTTAATAGGAGCTAGAGATATTTCAAAATATACCTTTGAGGAATATTTTTGAAGCTTGCAAGAATAACTCTTGAGCAACTATGAGAAGAATAAGAAGTTCTAGATAAAAGGGTGGATTAGTTGCCAAAGGGATTGGGGAGATATCCAAATCAAATATTGTAAATATGTTTAAGAACATGAAACAAGAGATAGTCAATGACATGGCCACCCAAATTGATGCTTTACATGATAAGAAGAAGATACGATATGCAGAGGCATCCTTTACAAAGTTCTTCCATGCATGTAGAAGAAAGAAATTTGATTACAGATGTAGGGGATTGGCCAACATTGAAGAAGGGAAGGAGGCTTCACCGGAATTCAAGATGATAGAAAAGATCACGGGCAAGTCTTTTATGTTTCTCAAAGGAAGCCATGGCCACCAAGACAAGGAGGTATGTCACAAGATCTTATGTCATATTTTCAAAATTGGGATAACAATCCATATATGCAACTTGTTGGTACCCAAATTGGTTCTCCATTTGAATTCAATAAGCATCCAAAGGTGAACGAGGTTCTTAGATAAAGATAGATCAAAATTTGAATCATTTTATATCCAGGAGGGATCTAATTACCTCTTTGTTACTCGATCTTGGGAAAATTTGGATAACACGTGTTAAGGTTTTGACCTACCCTACTACTTTAGGTTTTACCTTCAACTCGGGTGAAAGGACCCATTTTGTAACCTATATTTGTAAGGGAAAATAATGGACCAAAAATATTTGACTCTCTTTTTCAAGAAATTTAGAAATAACCTTGAGAAGACATGGTCAATGTAACATAATAAAACTCTCATGACTTGTCACCCTAGAAAATCCAAATGTCTCTTGACAAGATTCAGGTTACTAAAGACAACAATAGAACCAACTCGCTCTTGCATATTTTGGGTAAAGGATGGGTAAATTCAACAAATATCCTTAGCATTTATGGATAAACAAAGTGCAAGCATGGGTGGTTCTTATAGGATTTATCAGTTATGGATGTATTTTGTTGGGGAATTAAGTAGGATAAAGTTGATTATACCAAATCTTTGAGAAATTTTAACAAATGTTGGAAGATATGCCAGATGAGAAGATGAGAATACTTCAAACAACTAACATTGAACCTTCAACTAGAAGATGTGCATCCATGGAAGCCCAAAATACATGGTTTCACATAATCTTTGAGAATTTAAACATAAAATATCATGCCAAAAACTTAATAAAACATCAAGAATCCCTGATCTATCACGCCTAAGATATACTCATAGAATTACAAACAATATTTATCTATAAAATGGAATAAAAGTGAATTTAAAATTGTTTATTACACAATGAAATGAAAGCTCTCCTCATAACGCAATAGAAATTACCATGATGCTACCACAAGGACAATATCTTGTGTGATTCATAGGTACTCCTAACATAAAATTGCAATAGGAACATGAATATCTATTTTGAAATATCTCAACTTAACAAAGCAGAGACAACAATGCTCATGATCAAACAAAATTTACTTAGATCTCATCAAATTCATCGATGAGGAAAGTTTCATTTACATTCTCAATGCTTGTCAATGGTTGTACACTTGCAACCATATTGACATGATTCAATTTGAAAGATAAATAAATTAACAGGTTTCTCAAACAAGTTCTTGGAAAAATGGCTTCTCTCAATTTACGCCTTTCTTTTCTAAAATTTTAGAAAATTTTAACCCCCTATGCGAGTATTCTCATTACATTTATACAATCTCAATCACTCACTCACTCTTTAATTTTCCCCCCAAAAACATGAATCTTTGAATAATATTACTTCTTTACAACACATAGTCTAATCCATCTTTATTCTCTTGGAAATATTTTGTTTTATGTTTCCAAGTGGAAGAATTATGAGTTATTCATGTTTTTTCACTCTCCCAGAATGACTAGGATGTCATGTCACTTATTTGATGTTTGTTTTAATCATTTATTTATTCAAATGATCAAGGAACCCCTTTTTGATGATTTCCAAGCATCTCCAAGTGATTTGATTTGACGTGTAATCCCTTTTTACTTTTTGAGAATCCGTCTTGGGAAACACATTCATTTTCATGTCTTTCTAGGAGGATTTTTCCACATGGATCATGTCATATCAAGCCAATTGTTATCTTCTGTATAATACCAAATTACCTCATACTTATTTCTCCTATGTGAATATCACATTTAGATCTTTAGAAACTATATTATCATGATTATACTCAGCTCAACTTGCTTGTCTTGAATTTCCTATAAATTTACACTATTTCCTTCATAAACTCACATTTTATTTTCTGAGTGTAAGGAATTTGGGGAAATTTATTTGCAATATGGTGGAAAAACTAGTAATAGCCAACTTGAAAGACATATCCACTAAGGATTTGCACTCAATTTTTGATCTGTTAAGCTCGATGAGGCATTCGTAAGAATGCTATTTGAGATTGCTGATCCTAAAGATTGTACCAAGCCTTTGACAACTCAAGTTTTTTGGGTTGCGTTGATTAGAAGGCTTATCAGGATAAGTCCCATTTTTTCTGCCTTCCAGATGATGTATTTTCATCTCTTCAGACTAGAACATCAAAATAATCCCAATGCATTGAAGAAATTTTGGCTTGTGAGAAGGCCTAGTGTGCAAGGTTTGACCAATTATAAATGCCCCTTTATTTTTAATGAAGCATTTACTGTGAAGGAAATCCCCTTAGGGTCTTATGTACTTGATGGGGAGATTTCACTAGGTACTGTGTCTACCCTTTTCAAAGGATGAATGAGTAGGAGTAATGTGTCTTAATCTTGGAAAAGAGACCATCAGGGACCATACCTTCTCAGCCTCTTGAAGTATTGCCAGTCTTTGTGAAGAAATATAAGGGTGAGTCTAGTTCCAGGCCTTTTGTTCCATCTGATCCAGGATCAGTTGTAATTACACTTCCATCTCAAGGTTCTAATCCATCCTCCAATTTCAAAGTAATAAGGAAAAAGGCCTTCCTTAAAGGGTTTTGGACATGACTGAATGGGTTTCATCCTATGAGAGGAGGTTATAATTACTTAATTTTTGGATGGACCTATGACAACTATTGATGAACTCAAGTCTTTGGGTATGTCTTACACACTAGCAGGAGACATTAGTTTTGTTCAAATGGCATTGGGGATAGATGAATTTATTCATATGAAAAATAAACTAGTGAAGAAACTTACTCTTTGCAGATCAAACAAAAACTACCAATTCAACCCAAGGCCCCACTTCTCCAACCTTTTCTTAAGAATATGCCACATGTCCTTGGCGGGTCTCGGATATTTTTCTACATTTTGCACTTTTGTCGACTTAACATTAAGAGAACATTATTGGCCCCAATTCCCCACTCCAATTATCTTTTAACACATATACCTCTTTGGGAGTAGGGTCAACTTCTTGTTTTGCATCCTTTGTCTTATAATATTCCCGGGAATATTCACGAGCCTCGGGGATAATTTTGCATTTTGTAAATATTATGTAATTTTTGTAACTTTACAAATTAATCCCACAACACCGCAACCAATGGGAACATGCCACATATCTTTGGGTGGTGGAGCATAGTATGAAATTTGTAGCATGTTCAAAGGATGATATATAAGGATATTTTTCAAGATTACACCTGATTCATGATCAACTTTTACAGGGATTTATAGAAGCAATAATGAATATTACATTCCTTGACCAAAAAATATTATTTATACCCTAAACACAAGGTTTTCAATCACATTCATCATGACTATATCTTCAAATACATGTTTTTATATGAGAAAACCAATCGATTAAATTTTTGAAGGCATACATTAGATAAAACGGGTGAGATTAATTCAAGCACTAACAAAACCCCCACCTTGGGCTAATAATCACCAAGGTTGGGATCCATACCCTAACTAATACCAATAACAATGGAAACCCTAATTTTCGTGCCAACAATGGCAACAACCCCTTATTCATGGAAACAACCTTGGAGAGGAGGGCATTAATAGAATAATCCACTTCCTAACTACTATCATTCTTACCAACAATCTCATCCACAGTAGTAAGATTTGATGCCAAATCCCTAAATAGGCTCTCAACCAAAATCCACTTAGCTACCATCTTAACCAACACCTAACCCCAACAATAAAGATTATCAGCCATCCTATACCACTAAATCAACTCAACACCCTACTTATTTAGTTGATGTTAATAACATCCATCTTCTCTCAGGAATAACACTTCCTCCACCAAGTAAACCCACCATTACAGATATTGCAGATGAACCATAGTTGCTACATACTAATCCACAACAAATCCATCTAGAACACATTGCAAGCTGATCCAAAGCAACCCTGAATAGATTTCAGACAAGGAAAAAATGCAAGTTAATGAGCCACCATTTCTAGAGAGATTGTGGGAAATAAATACTGACTTTAAATCATATTTTGGTTCTGATTTGGTCAATCAAATGAATGATATTGTGTCAAAATTATACTTATTCAAGCCATCAAGGATTTTCCCATCTAAAATAATTTGGTTAAGGATCTATGCATAAAAAAGGCAAAATAAGGAAGGATCCATCCACTATGCAAGTTATTGGACAATTGGTTGATATCATGCTTGGAAATTCAATTTTACCCAAATACATAGATCCAGGAAGTCCATTGGTGAATGTAACTATTAATGACACAACAATAAAGAACAATTTGATTGACTTGGGAGAATCCATAAACGTCATAACCAATAAAATTATGGATGACCTGAAATTGGAAGGACTAAGGCTAATAACTTCAATCTTACAACTTACAGATAGATCAACAGTGAGACCTGAAGGAGTCCTTGACGACATAGTTGTGGTAGTAGAATCTTGGAAATACCCTTCTGACTTCATTTTCCTTCAACAAAAAGTGAGTTTAGGAGGTTATCCTATTATTCTAGGAAGACCATGGTTGGTAACTACAAATAAATTCATAGGTTGTAGGTCTAGCAACATGATTATTTCCAATGGAAGTGGTATGAATAATCTTATGGTTTATCCTCTTGCCCAACCGTTGAATGATGAAGATCAGAATCGTGGGTTGAGGAACTAGAAGTTGATTAAATCTCTTACAATAGCTCTTGATGTTGAATAAGTCTTGTATAATTGAAGGGCATGAAGAAGATATTATTCTCTCTAATGTCTTGCACAATAACTATGGAAAAAATGAAGAAGTGAATGATATATTAAGGTTCTAAAGTTGTCCCTTGAACCAAGTTCTACCACATCAAATCATCATGGATATTCTAGGTAAGAACTATATTCTTCACCAACTTATTCCCCATGACTGCATACTAAATTCAGTTCATAGAAACATTTGTTTAATGATGGATCTCTCCAAACAAGTGGAAATAACATCGAAAACCACTCAATTTCAACAAGAGAAATTGTTAATTTATCTTCTACAAAAACATAAAACAAAATTTTCTTGGGATTATGGTGATATGCATGGAATTCATCCTAGGATTTGTACTCATAAGATTTATATCAAGGAAAATTGTAAACTAATCAGGAAGCCACAAAGGAGGATGAACCCAACAGTGAGAGAGATTGTAAAAGGATAATTGAAGAAGTTGCTAGATGCTGGATTTATATACCCAATATTAGACATTGAGTGGGTATCGCCTAATGCCAAAAATGAATGTAAAATTGAGGATATGTGTAGATTACAAGGAGCTGAATGTAGAAAAAAGAAAGATCACTTCCCATTGACTTTTATTGATTAAGTTCTTGAAACCTTGGCTAGTAAAAATTATTTCTCTTTTCTTGATGGATATAATGGCTATAATCAGATCCAAATTACACTAGAGGACCAGGAAAAAACTACCTTCACATTCCCATGGGGAACATTTTCCTATTTAGTTCTTCCATTTGGCTTGTGTAATGCACCTACTACATTCCATAGGGTAGTCTTGAGCATCTTTTCAGATTTTACAAATGACTGCATGAAAGTCTACATGGATGAATTCATTGTAAATGGAATTAATTTTGAAGAACCTATAAAAATATGGATAAAGTCTTAAAGATATGTAAGGAGCATAATTTTTCCTTGAGTAATGAGAAGTGTTACATGATGATGTTTGAAGGTATAGTTTTAGGACACTATCTTTCTTCTGAAGGAATTCAAGTTGATCCAACAAAGGTATCTGTTATAATAAACCTTACAACAACAGAGAAACACACGGATTTTAGGATATTTTTAGGCTATGTTGGATATTATATAAGGTTCATATAATATTTTAGCAAGATTGTAGCACCACTTTTTAAATTACTAGGGAAGGATGCTGATTTTATTTTGATTGAACATTGTGACGATGCACTTCAAACTTTGAAACAAATGTTAACTACTACTCCTATATTGAGAGGACCTGATTGGAACCTACCTTTCCACATCCATATTGATGCATCAGATCATGCTATTAGAGTTGTCTTAGGATAAAAGATGGAGTTCTGAATTATGCAATTTATTATGTTAGAAAGAACTTGCAACATGTAAAATTAAATTACACAGTAATAGAAAAGGAGTTCTTGGAAGTTGTATATGCTATCAATAAATTTAGACACTACATCACATGTTATCCAGTGTTCATTCACACTGATCATGCTGTAATCAAATATTTGATAAAAAACTAGTAGTAATCATTGAAACCATAAGGTGGTTACTCCTCTTACAAGAATTTGATGTCACCATACTAGAGAAACCTTGAAAGGACACCATGGTAGAAAATTTACTTTCAAGGATGGAGACCAATAGTGAAGATCAAGTATTTTATGACTCATTTCTAGATTCAAACATATTTTATATCTCTACAAAAACACCTTGGTATGTAGACATAGATAATTATTTGGTCTCAAGTAAAACACTTCCACATTACTTATAATCTGAGAACAAATACATAGTTGAAAAAATGTACATTTTTCTTGGATAGCTAGATAAAATAATGAGAAGGTGTATAGATGATGAGGAGATATTTTATGTCCTCATATCCTACCATAATGAACCTTGTGGAGGGAATTTTGTTGTAAAAGGAACAATGCAGAAAGTGTTGACAACTAGTTATTATTGGCCAACATTGCACAAGGATGCAACACTATACACTAGGAGATGTGATAGGTGTCAAAGAATGGGTAAGCCCACTAGATCTGATGAAATTCCATTACAGCCTCAATTGGTCTTACAACATTTTGACAAGTGGTGATTAGAATTTTTGGCCCTATAGACCCTAAATCTCATAAAAAAATACATTTTGGTATGCACATATTATATAACCAAGTAGAAAGAGGTGAAGGAATTTCCAAATCATAAAAGTGATAAGGTACCAAAGTTCCTATATGATCACATCTTCACTAGATATGGAATTCTAAGGGAAATTGTAACAAATTAAGGTACACATTTTCTGCTAATGTAATTTTTGATCTATTCAATTAGTATGCAATCAAGCATAGGAAGTCTCCACACAACCATCCCCAATATAATGGCCAAGTAGAGGTTACAAAAAGTGAGATAGAGGTCATCTCCATAAAGAACATTGTAATCCATAAGAAATATTTGGAAGATAAGATTTTAGAGGCACTTTGGGCATGCAACACAACGTGGAAAACAACAACTAAATTCACACCATTTGAACTCTTGTATTGCAAGACTTTCATTTTGCCAATTGAATTTGAGCACAAAAACTTAATAGGATGGAATTTCATTCTATTCCTTGCACACATTTACTACATTTGACATCTAGCTATTTACTCGTTATTCCAAGTGTGACACGCACAAGAGAAACCTAGGGCACAATTACACGCACACAGACACAAAAGTACATTGGGTCTAAGATATAATACAATTCTGAATTATAAGTCCACTAGTTTGGAAGATGAGGAAAATTTGAACCCTCATTTTGCATCTTTATTTTTTAGGATTTGATGTCTATTTGAGGGTTTTGTAGGTCTATTCTTTATCGCAAGTTTACAATGACCTTAGAAATATTGGTGTGACCTCAAAGCGATTAAATGTGACTAAAGGAGAACATATTGTAACACCTTAGAGGAGGTTTTATGATCATTTCAACAAACCCAAGCTCACAGAAATAGGTTTAGGGCACCCATGTCCCTCTCCGGGTGCCCCAGTCTAGCCTATTCCTCTAGTCCTACATTTTCCTGTGCTCATGTGTGATGGTAATTCCTCTTTATTCAGATAGTCATATCTTCAGCCTAGTCTAGATCTCTCAATGAATCATATAAGCCTCTTTACCCTCTCTTTGCATATTACCTGGTTTTATTATTTCTTACTTAGTTGCTTGGGTTTATTAATGTACTTCATTACATATTTATTTACTACAATCTAGAATTCATATTAGGCATATAATTTACATTTGATCTTAATCCGTCAAAAATATCCTCATCAAGAGCTATGTAGCATGTAAAATGTCACAAGTGCACTTGATATAATGAGATAATATTAACCACTAAATAAGGAAATAATTATTTCATATTGGAATAAATATGAAGATGATGATAAATCCATAGCTCAACTATTTCAAGATATACCTATTTATTCTATTTACCAATCCATAGTTGGGGATATGGTTTTGAATATAAAAATGAGGAGAATGAAGTGTTTGACATCAAAGGTGATTAATTTGGGACAAGAATGAACAAAATATTGATAACACCCCTAAAGGTTGAATTTCTAATTAGATAGAGGTTTAATTATGTTTGAAAGGTGAAAGAGAAGAGGTACACTTTGAGATTGAAGTTGTGAATGAAGTAGAAAACTTGAAAAACTCAATACAACACTCTAATAAATCCTTTATTCCTAACCATTTAGTCATCTTGAATATTTACCATGACAAAGAGAAGATTGGAAAATATTTTATAAATTATCTTGAGTTGAAGACACATGCACAAATCATTAAGAACTTCATTCTTTCCATTGAGGAAGAAATCAAAGAAGATGATAAGAAATATCTAAAAATTGAAGGGAAAGAGGTGTAATATGGGCCAAAAATGGATGAGGAAGAGATTTTGAAGATGTTTATGTTTTCCATTGGGGATGAAAGTGAAGATAATACTTTGTATTTATTTATAAAACCTACATGGGAGGATATTATCAAGGATATCAGATACCTTCAAAAATAATGTGTAGATAAAAAAAAAAGTTGTATTATTCCATTGAATGCAAATTTTTTGAGGAGGATATGTAGGCCATGTTTTCATTCTTCTCATTTTCCATGTGTGTTTCAAATCTGATATCATAGCCCCATTTCATCAAAAATAGAAGCTACTTATCCCAACATATTTGTGCCTTTGTATGTTTTGGTATGTACTTAGTTAGATTAAGATTAGTTAAGGTTTGTGTTTTTAAAATCAAGTACTTTACACGTTTTTCATATTTCAATTGAAGTATGTGCAATTTATCTTTTATAAATAGTATTTTTGGGTGACTTTTGAGCTTGTTCACGGCTGATATCTTTATCATTCCAATAAAATGTAGATTTTATAAGTTTTCTTGGAATTTTCTTAGAAGAGGATATCTTAAGATATTTCCATAGTTAAAAACTTATTATTCATGAAAGGTATGATTTACAAGTTTTTAGAGGAGGTAAGCTTCATTTTTCAAAGGGATTTCATCTCCAAAATTTATATTTTTGAATTTTTACAACAAAATCCAAACCCAATGGATTTAAAGGCCATTAGCCTTCACATTTAGTATGTGAATGTTCCCTTTGAGTTGCACAAAAACTCCATTCTTTAAGAATAGGATTATAATGTTAATTCTTGAATGATTTTAATAGTGATTATACACAAATTTTTTAAGAACATTTATATTAAAAATCTTACAAACTAATTTTCCTCTTCTATAGTTAATTATCTTATGATAAATCAAAAATAACTTACTATTTTTAGTGGATTTTATCCCTCAAAACGTTCATGTGATGTTCATTTCCTTTATTTTCCATTGAGGCAATGTTTTTAAGTTAAATCGATCAAAATAGGGACACTCGTGACTCAATGACATCTCCAATTTTTTGAACTTGGTCACTTTTCATGTTTTTCACCTCTTTAGTGATGGATGAGTGACATGTGGTATAGTTTAACATGTGGCACTCATCGGTCTTGCTGCATTACACAAGGTGTTTGTAAATTAACTACTTTTACATGTTTTTCAACAACCCTAAAGGATTTTTGACACATAGAACACATAAAATTCACTACATTCTATAAGATCCCAAAATTAGTCACTTTTGCATAAATTTCAATACCTTATATGGATGAATGTTAAGTGTTAACAATTGATATCCATAACTCCCACAAACAAATAAGTTTTCACCTTGCTTCCTATAATTTGTAGAGAACTAATGTGTGACTAGTGTCATTGAGGAAACATAACAGTGATGGGTATTTAGGAATATCTTAAGGCCTTGTTTTCTCACTCCAAACTTTTTAGGATACTAATAAGTAGCAAATGAAATCAATCGGTTTCCTAAAACACTTGGGAAATTGTGAGACCAATCCTATCATAGATGTATAGAACATAGAAAGGAAAGGACACATGCCATCCATTAGCACATGAAATACTCTTCAACATATTCCTCACTCCATACCCTTGTAGAAGACTGATGATCGACACATGGTAATTTATGGATAGATGATAACCATTAATGTATTTGAATGTCTTAAGGAAAAAATACCCTCATGCCATGAATTGAAGACAAGTGATGGGAATCGGTGAATGGAATGCTCTCAAGGTTTTGTTTCCTTACTTCCTCACCTTGCTATATGCCATTCCATTGATGTGATATATGAGGCAAAAATCAATAAACTATGTGATATACTATTGTATCTAGTCCATGAGATTAAATTTGACGACTTTTCCTAGTGGAAAAATGAGCTTGGGGATATGAACTAAAATAGAATTAGTTGAAAGAGTTATGTTTTTCAATCATAAATTTTGCTATAGATATCCAAATGACCTATGAATGGTACCATTATAAATACCTTTCAAGTAGATATGCATTAGTATTAGTTTTGGGGAGAATGGTTGATGTATTTGGGAGAAATTTGTGATAGAGTTCTCAAGCATCTATAGATAAATAAACTTCTCAAATGGTCCCCCAAATCACTCTTATATTATTTTTGGTTGTTATGATCTCTTCTAGAATATGTTTTTGAGCTTAATTTACTCTCTTGGTCCAAAAATGTAGATAATAAAGTTAAAGAAGTTGTTGATAAAGGTATGATTTGTATGATGGTTCAAAAGTGCAATCATGGTTTATTAAATAAATGGAATCTCCGTCTTCACTTATTATCCTAATTTCATGGTCATGTGTTGATGTTTTCTAAGATATTAATTTAAAATAAAAATATATATACTTATTTCTTGTATATGAAGGTATACAATTGAAAAAACAAATATCTTCTTGAAACTCATAAGGGTTTATGGATAAGGTTTATCTCGAGGCCATTCCCAAGCTATTGATTTATGGTCATGGTGAATGGAATGATAAGATGATTATTACAAGTTGTGATCTTAGATGATCATAGCACACCACATTATATTTAAAAAATAGAAAAACTAAAATACCATATATGGAAATGCATCATAATCCAGAATTATTAATACATTACAAAAAAATGAATTGAATTAATCTATAAGAAATATGTACATATAGGAGGAGAGAAGTGCAACTACTACCTAAGTATGTGGTGAAGAACTCCCACTAAGCGATACTAGTAGTTAATTTAACTCCACAATACTAGTAAACTAACTCTACATAAGCGAGAAGCTAACTCAACACAACTAGTAAGCTAACTCCACACAACTAGTACACTGAAAGCTAACCCAACAAGTGTAGGAACACAAGTGTAACAATTATCCTAGTAAAAAAATAAAAGGATAAATAATAACCTACACTAACACCCCCTGTAAGCATATCTTAGTTGGGTGAAAAGAAGGTGGGTCCCAATAACAAGGCTTGTTGAAGTACCCACATATAATAAGCGGTAAAAATTGACATGACAAGGTACCCAAAACCAGTAATAACAAAGTAGAGAGGGAAAAAACCCACTGCAAGATATCCCAAGAAGCTCGACTATAAAAATCATATCTTGTGAAGAAGGTTAGTATGCACTACGGTATGAATCCACCGCTCGATCATAGAACTCAAAAGCAATCGACACTGGGCTTCACTAGATTAGCTCCATGCAAGGAGACTATCAATGGAGTGATGTCAAAAGTGCAAAAAAACACCAAACATAATTGATCAATCTGCTAAAAATAGGTGTGTTATGATCTAAAAATAATAACCAAGGTAACAAGGCAAGGACATGAGATCTAAAGAAATTAGAGTGTCATGATCCAAGAAAATCCAAGGTAACAAGGCAAGGACACAAAAATGAAGAAGAAAATATCAACTGCTACAAATAGGTGTGTCATGATCCAAGAACAATAACCAAGGCAACAAGGCAAGGACACGAGATCCAAATAAATAGGAGTGTCATGATCCAATAAAAGCCAAAGGTAACAAGATAAGGACACAAAACCTGAAGAACCAATATCAACACCACACCATTCCATACTACGAATGGTTAGAGTGACACCATAAATATGTATGATTTTCCCAAAATCAAGTACTCGAACGCTAACAAACAAACACTGGGCTTCACCATAATAGCTCCCCCATAAGAGAGACTGTCAACATGCTAAAAAAGTGTTGAAAATACAGATCTAAAATATCTCAACAAACAAGAGAGATATAAATGGTGGCACTTTATAATTGAGTGCATGTTACAAATATGAAATTTTAAATTTTTAGTTTATTTCTCAAAATAAATAGTTCCAGTGGAACAAGCATGAAAAAATAAGCACTTTTGAAACAAATGGCACTCAAATCCGAGTTACTAATCAAAAGATACAAATTTATCAAGTTTGTGCTTTAATAAAAATAAATAAAATGCCTTACAGTCTTCGATTTATTTTCTAGAAAAACTTTGCAAATATATATCTACAAAATGAAAGTAGAGAAAAAAATCTAGAACCAAACGTAAAAAACCCATAAAACCCTAGAAATGGTTTTTCCATATTTTCTTCCTCTCTTTCACAAATTTCTAAAATCCCCAAGGGTAGCATAAACCTAGAAGATCTTCAAATCCTCCACACATAGGAACTCTACAAAGAGGAAAAAAAATCCATTATGAACATATAAAACCTAGAAAAAACCCACCAAGCATTTCTCTAGACTTTTATTTTGCCTCTTCGACACTTGATTTCGCCATGACATGGATATCAAGTATTTCCTCTTCCCCATCAAACATAAAATATAAGAAGTGGAAGAAAAACCCATTACCGAATGCAAAAAAATTCAGAAAAACCTAGAAACCATTTTTCAAGATTTTCTACTTCCCCGATAAAGATTTCTGGGCACAAATTTGGAAGATGTCTAGATTCTCGCCAAATAGGAATGTTGCAAAGAAGAATAAAAACCTAGTACCAAATGCAGAAAACCCAGAAACCATTTTTCTAGATTTTCTACTTCCCCAAACAAATATTTCTTCCCTTGGCACGTATTTCTAAGCAGATCTGTATGTATCAATCTCCGCCTCTAGTTTACAAAAACACTAAAAATAATGTCTCCTTCAATGGCCAAGTTTACACTTGTTTATGGGGGTTTTCCACCTTCCTAATCCAACAAATCCCTCCATTTTGCATAGAAATGGATGCTGCTAAAAATTCCCAAAATATATTAAAACAAATAAAATCTTGCTTGCAAAAAGCTTACAAATGAATGTCTACATCATCTACCACTCTGATACCATGAAAGGAAAAATAAGAAGATTGTTCCAAGATATGATCTTAGATGATAGTAACACACCACATTAGATTTGTAAAACATAAGAGCCAAAATATCATATATGGAAATGCATCATAATCCATAATGCTCAAGTACATTACAATACAATGAATTGAATCACTCAATAAGAAAGATGTACATATAGGAGGAGAGAAGTGCAATTACTACCTAAATCGGTGGTGAATAACTTTCAGCTTTGATTGATATTGGTAGTTAAGTTAACTCCACAAGACTAGTAAGTGACTACACATAACTAAGAAGCTAACTCAACACAACTAGTAAGCTAACTCCACACAACTAGTACACCTAAGCAAGCGAACCCAACAAGTGTAGGGCTAACACAAGTGTAATAATTATCACAAGTAAACAAATAAAAGGATAAATAATAAGCTAAAATAACACATGGATCATCACGAGGCCTAAAATATCCAAGTAATATTCTCAAGGTAGTTTTGGGTGAATCTTCTTAGTTAGAAATAATTTAAGACTTATTTAAGATGTGTGGATAGATAAAGATAAATATCATCTTATTTCTCCTTCTCCTCCCCCTTCTCTCTTATTTTACTATAAGCAACAATCCATTTTTATAAAAGGATCCTATTCCTTGAAATCAAGGTTACTCTACTATTTTGGGTGTAAGATTTCTAAGTGCATTTAACCTTTGATTTTGATCTTTATAATTAGATGAATGCATTGGATTATGTCGATATCATATTGTTTCTACTCTATATCTTAACATAACTATTATTGTGGCTCATATAGTCTATTTTTATGTCAATTGTATCTTACCTCTTGTTTATCTTCATGGTTTATTGTGTGTGCAGTTTCAAGGTTTTATTTCACTATTTCTCTTACAAGATGAGAATGAGAGTTAGATTTAGATGTTGGTCTAGTTGTGGTTCATATCTATCCTCTAGATTTATTTTTTTCCTTTAACTTACTCACATATGGAGGGAAATACCCTTTCTACTTGGTGCATCACCATGTTTTTAGTTCATGTGTTCTTATCCCTCTTATCATTCAAATGGTAGATTATAGTAGAATATTGATTAGCATAAAGTAGAACTAGGATAATAATCCAACATTCTCTAGAGGTCTACCTCAAGGATCCAAGAATACCACACCTTTAGGAATTTCCATTGTTGATGTTGAGATACCAAAATCCCTTCAAACATGTAATAATATCATGGGTGCACATCTCATTCATATAATACCATGTGTTTACAAAATACGAAGAGAAAGTCAGGCGGAGCCTAGAAATAACTATCTCAAAACAATGAGATGATAGGGTTGATGTTGTGTGTAAATCCTATCCATATAAAAGAAATAAAAATAGATCATATTTCACAAATATACTATGAAATATTATATTAACGTTGTGATATTACAACTTTGAGTAGGAGTATCTCTAAATAATATGCTTTACCACTACCTAAAATACACATATTTGTGATAGCTAATATTTCAAATAATAAGAAATGTTAAAGTTGTGTAATTATAACTTGAATGTTTCCTAGTGCACGATATCCTTACAAATGTATTATTTTCGAGTAAATGATGCGTGTTATAGGAATTTAGACGAGCCTAACATCTACTAGGTAGAATAATTGTTCTTGAAAGGTAAACCATTTTAAAACCACATTTTTAAAAATATAGGGCATGTTTCCATAAATAATAATATCTAGTCTTACTTGCCTTAATGAGCTAAGATTTGGTCTAACCCTAAAATCAATTCCTAAAATCTCTCTAACCACATTCCCACTCATTAGAAGGGAAGCTTCCGTTCTAATCCTTGAGAATAAACCTATTGGGCTAAAAGAAATCAGAAAGATCTACCCATTTTAGTAAAGCTATGGAATCATGCCTTAACCAACACCGGTCACCCCTAAACTAATGCGGTCAACCCGAAACCATCGTTGGTTACCATTTATTCACCTAAGTAGCCTTGTTTTTGGGTTAGCACATTGAGAGCAAGAGGATGAGAAGAGAGATGCATGAAAGCAGAACCAAAGTCTTTTTCAAACACCTAGACATCCATAGCCAACACTAGGATAGATCCAGAAGCATTTGCACTCACGGGAGCATTCCAGGAAACATTACTGTGGAACCAAACACCATCCTTCTGATCAATTTCCATCACCATTAAGCCATCAATCCTGCATCAAATAGTAAGTATACCTTCTACAAACCTAGTCCATTTTAGTATAATAGTCTTTTGTCACTTTTGTCATTAGTTCATACCTTACATGTCCATTTCCCATCTCTTATCTGCTTGTAGAGTTAACCATTCCTCTACCCACACCCCCAAATCACCATTCTCACCTGTTACCCACCTGTGAGCATACCTAAGGCTTTTATCTACCTTCCCCTCTATCCTTCCATCTATGTTTAGCCCTAACTCAATCCCCACAACTAGATCTTATCAAGTTCCTTTCACCCCAATCTTACCATTTACGGTTATCTAAGACCATCATCAGTCTCCCCCGAACCATCATCGCTAGACCCGACCGATGTCGGTCTCTGTGTTTTACACCTTTCCCAATAACAGAGCCAACCAAACTTCTATTAAGTTGCCCAAGCAACCTGTAACCCGACCCTAACCCATTCCAACACCACGAAAATTATGTATCCTTCAAATTTGACTATAACCTAGCCTATTATATTAGATTTTCTTATTGTGCTTGAATGAGATACCTAAATCATATCAACTACAATAGGAATTTACTTATTTCTTGCATTAATTTGTTTTAAACAGTGGATTGACAACCATCTAGGAAGTATCACACTTCCTGGAACTATCATATGCTAAGTAGTCCATTGTCATATATCATTTAACTTTCCTTTTGTGGTCTTGTTTTCTAGTACAGGTAGTTCCTCCTAGCCAAAATGAAGCTCTCACAATCGGCACTGGATCAAGAAGTCAGAATGCTTGCAACAACCATCAACCAACCAACATAAACAGGTATTCCTCCTTGGCCCTTACCCTTATTTGTTTCATCATTCAAAAGTTAAAGAAAATGGTGAAACATTTTGGGCATCCGGTGGGACCCATCAGGGGTTCTGTTGCATTTACTTCATTTCTAGGCAGAAGTTGTGTGTTTTTTTCCCTTCAAAAATCTTACACATTAATCTTCTTCCTAGGTAATCTTCTCTTCTTTCTAATTTCTCTAAAGGATACACTTTCTTTTGGTGTATTTAAAAGAACCATTCTTCTTGCTTTTTTGCATTTAGTGAAAGAGCATACCCTCTCCTATTCACCATTTTTGTCATCGAACATAATCTTTTGATTTGGGCTTAAAATTGGTTGCATTATATTCTGATTTGTTGCATTCAGATCACATTAAAATGAGGGCAACCTATATGCCAGAAGTCATGCCCAACTAATTGTTGACATAAAGAATCATAGAAAGCACAGTTTCTCTATCTCTTTGTGTCTTACCAAACTTGCACAAAATTTGAAATATAGACATCTTTCTTAAACAACATCTTACCTAGGAACATTTTTCCGCGATCACATGATCAGATTGGTAGGTACTCCCTAGCTCGTTGCCTCTATCAATTCATCATCTTAGAGGATGGCCCGCCCCCACCATAACATACCTGAAACCTCTCCTTTTAGATATCCTTCTTCATAGGATGCCTTCCTAACCAAAAAAATCTGTTCTAAATACACACAGTCAGTCCTAAATATCATAAGCTAAAAAAACATAAGAAAATCACTGTTAGGATCGTGCTTTTTCTTAGCGTTCTTATTGACTTGTGTTTTGATGTGTGAGACTACGACTCTCCATTTCTCTTCTTCCTTACACACTCCACCATTATAGTTGGAGTATTCTGACTTTGTATGAGTGTGCTAGGGCCCCATCTCCTCATTCTCAAGTTTTTGAGTTTTATTCTTCACTTAATTTAATTCACAAAACTTAATTTCTTCATTTCTTTATAATTTCACATTCACCAACATCACCTAGCGACCATTACCGGTTCACATCTGATCGTCGTCGGTTAAATCCTAACCGGTGTCGGCTTCTAGATTTCTAGTTACTTTACCTAGAATAGCCTTCATCACTCTTTTCTATTCTATTTCTAGCCCTTAAGGCATCATCATATTTCTCCCCTATTGATACCTATTATCATACACAGTTTCCCCGTACACATCCAACATTCCTATTTCATTCTTTGAGACTAGTTTTCTTCCATAGTGACCGGTATTAGTTTTCAGTAACCAACATCGTTTGGCCCTCAACCATCGCTGGTCAACCTGACCATCGTCAATTTCTTGTGTTATATTTTCAAAATCTAGACATTGACCAGATTCACCTCCTGGACCCCATTATTCTCTATTTCTATTGTTTTATGTATCATCTACAAAATATAGTCTTACTAGGTCAGCACGTGTTCACATGGTGTTGAATCACAACCAGACTAACACCCTCATATTCCACACTATTTGTTAACCACTCCAATCTAGTCCCTCGCCAACTTCTATCTTGTCACCCATGGATCTAACCTTACCTACCACCATTGCTTTGCGATCGACGAAGAGTTCAAACAACTCCTTGATCAAAATCCCACAACCTTACAATTCTACCTTTCCCACTCTTCCACCCGAGACTCCTTAGGTCAGTTGATATACAACATACCTATATCCATCTCTCCTACCCTTATTCTTGCTTCTTCATCAGCCCCTAATAATGTGGCATTACCCTAACCTCGCTTCACCTCTAGTAGTTTCACAGCCTAGACCCCTGTACTCCGCCATGACTGCTAGGTTTGCAGTATCACTCACATCTGTCATATCTATTGTCCCCTCATCAACCACCTAGGCCATAGCCCATTCCACACCCATTGTCTCACAAATACCCATTGCAACACAATCGCCCATGGTGTCGGTGACCCCTACTCCATTCCAAAATCTTTTCTTCTCCATCCCTCAAACACTCGCACCTAATCGCTACTAGATTCATGACAACCATCCCACCTACATACACATACTATCAATAATCACCTATCTTTTCTATCACCCATTCTAGATATGTGTCTTCTATGTAGGTTCCTATTCTCAACCTCTCTATCGGGTTCAATATATGTCCCCTTATTCCTTAGTTCTATAGGAGGTGTCCCTCCATCACAACCTACCAATGACCTCATCAAGTTAATGATGGAAAAGATGCGAGACACTAGAAGCATCGGTTTTCAGCTCACGCAAATCCCTCACCTATGATGAAATTTGTAATTAGCCTATTCACCCATCCATTCCTATTCGACCATACCCGTATATTGGGAAATGCCAAAATTCAATCTGCTTCAATAGTAAAGAAGATACGCAACAAAATTTATGGTCCTTGAAACATGGGTGTTATCGATTACCACGATAACGCTTTAATTTTGAGGACTTTCCTAATGTCCCTAATAGGACTGCATTAGGAGTGCGGTGGGCTACCAAGACACTCCATCTACTCATTTAATCAAGTAGCCCAAGCCTTCCTAGATCACTTCTCCATCAACATTGTTAAGAAGGTTACCATAACTGATCTTTATTCCACATGATAGTATGACGATGATTCCATCACTGATTTTGTCACCACTCAAGCGCAACCTCATTAACCAACTCACATTTCAATTACATCAAACTGAGCTTATAGAACTATTTACTTGAGCTTGTTCTAGACACATCTCACTAACCCTGTAGGTGCAGACCTTTCACACTTTTGATGAAGCATTCACCATGGCACGGAAATTGGAAATTCGTGTTATCAAAGAAAATAAGATTCAACTTCGTAACAAGAACATCGCATTCAAATCAAATGATGCTTCTTCGTATTCAAAACCCCAAAACAACTATTCAAATCCCAAAGGGTTTGCTAATTCCATAGTTCTCAAAGCTGGTCCCCCTCATCAATCAAACCCAACCAAACCCCCTTCTAATCTCTCTCCTTTCCAAGATTTCCAGTTTAGATGAGAACAACAAAAGTACACTTCCATAAGAGAATCTTATTCTTCTGTTTTGGAAAATCTTGTTAAGGCTAGTGCCATTACCCTTCCACCTATAAAACCACATACTAGTTTTGACCTTGAGCAACAAATATCCGCATGGTATAAGGAACATGAATTTTGTAACTATCATCATGTCAAAGGTCACAATGATAATAAATGCATCACCTTCAAGAATATCGTCCAAGAAATGTGAGATAATGGAGATCTAGTCTTGGATAGCTCGAATGCACCCGTTAACCAAAACCTATATATCTTCAAGAATCCATTCCCTAACCATGCCCCATCTTCCAACCAAGTTGATGATACCTCAAATAATGATAACAATGTCCATGAGGTTCACGCTATTTTTGATGACATACCAGTTACTTCCCAATTAACTCATGTTCCTTCCATAAATGAAATATTATCCTGCGCTCCCCATCTACACCAAAACCTATTTCATCAACTCCTCTACCCACAGAGGAACCCCCTTCATTTTCCCCTTCACCGTGGAAGATCCTATAATCAGCATGCCACCTTTGACCCCTCAAAATTCTGAGTAGTTGTCAGTAGCACCTCTCCTACTCATAGAAGATGCAGGTCCACTACCTACACCAACACAAGGAGAGTCCACTTTGGCTGGATAGTCCTCTCCTCTACCCATAGAGGATCCTATCAAAGTACTAGTGTCTTTTGATGACCCTTCACCATCGAACCTTCAAGATCCCACTAATCTGGTTTCGGATCTCTTACCCAAAGAGTCTGGGGCTAGCCATTTCCTTGTATCTCAAACACATTTTATGGGGATTGCCAATTGATCCAGGTAATCCCCACTTACAACAACACCATTTTCATGCTTGGTGGATTACCTGGACTATGTCAATAGAGCCTTACTTTGGGGATGCCTTCTATGTCCTGTTTCAACACAAATGTAGTTGTCACTCACTGAAACCTCCACTATCTATCCAAAGGTGTTTCACACAACCAAACCAAACACCACCACACCTATTGCAATACCTTCCATGACACCACTCACGGCCCAACTCACACCCTCGCCCATAGCTTAACATACATCTACACCAAAACCACACCTATATCTTCTCCCTTACCTAAACCTATCACTACCTTAGGGGTCATACCGACAGCTAGCCTTACTCACCCACCCATCAAATTAGATTTAGCCACATCTTCCAAAACTAACACCAAACTTAATCCGACCCCTAAAACAAATATCCAATCTCCTAGACGCCATACACTAATCTCGCCTACCACGCCATTATTCATTGTCACCACTTCGTCCATCCTAGGACCTCACCCCTCAACCATGGCCAAGAAACCCCCATCCACTATTCAACCAAGAGTGTAGAAACCCATTTCCCTGTCATGAGACCTCTAATCTACCCAAGTAACCCACACAACTTCGCCTCCACCCATGACCTTCTTACCACGCATACCTCCACTACCATCAATAACTTCCTCATTACCCATCACATTGTCTTCCCTTTCACTCATGCCTCTAGCCCAACCCATGCCACCTACCTCTACAACACCTCGAGTTACCCCTGTGGGTAACCCACCCTCTTCCACCATCGACTTTTTCCTCCACATCTCGTATACCCGTATCACCTTTTCGCAAAAGGATGCAACCTAAAGATAAAAATATGCTACCCTCCAATAAGGTAGTTAAACCAACCAAACCTTCCATTTCTAGTTCATCTACCATGCCCCTACCCAAGCGAGATATGACCAACACCAAGAGAAATCGAGTTAATTACATAAACCATACCCTTCTTGACTATGAAACTAGATATACCCATGCCGAAAAACTTTACCTAGCCTTAGTTTTTATGCCACCAAACTCTGTCATTACCTACTTAACCACAAAACCTTCGTCATTACTAATACTAACCCATTACACTATATGTATGCCAAACCTTATCAACATCAACATCCCGCACGTTGGCTTATGCTTCTGGCCAACCTCGACCTCAAATTCATTCATCAAAATTCCATCAAGGGCTAGGCTATCGCCAACCAATTCGCTGACACACCTATTTCGGGGATCAATCATCTAACTTTGACCTCCCAAAAAGTCTATAGTTACCTTTCCCTCGATGAACCCGCTTACCAAATGACACTCTTCTTTGATGGCTCCAAGTGTTAGCATGGGGGTGGGGCTGGTGTTATCCTCATTCCGCTTGATGGTGAACCTATGCCTTTATCTTTCAAACTTGATTTTGATTGTATAAACAATATTGTTGAATACAAAGCACTCGTATTGGGTCTCTAGGCTGCTTATGCCTTAGATGTTAAGTCAATCAACATCTTTGGTGATTCTCGTTGGTCATAAACCAAGTCAACGATATATACCAAATTGTCGTAATGAGATAATTTAAAATTATAAGCATCACGTAGACATACTTTTTGACAACCTTTGACCGCACGTACTTCAAACCACCCCATGTTCTACCAATAAATTTGTGGATACCATGGCTCGCTTGGCTTCTCGGATACTGCTTCACCGCTAACTCTAAAATATTTGTCACCATAAAAGGATACAATCACTCTCTTATTTTCCTCATGAAGTTTACTCCATGAGAACCGTTTCCCCTAACCCACATGACCTTTGGTATAAGCAATATGTAGACTAAATTTCCTGTCCATTCTACCCGCTGATCTCACTTGTAATGGACAACATGCCTTTCTTAAAAGTGTCTCCCTTTATGCCATCATGGGTGGTATTCTTTACAAGCATGGTTTCGACAGTATTATCTTACGCTTTCTTACAAGTTATGAAATTCCTTACACCATTAAGGAAGTCCACGATGGAATTTGTGGAGGTCACTTTAGCGGTTTGGTTGTCACAAAATGCATTCTTCGCCTAGGCTATTATTGGCCAACGTATTTGAACCGTGGATCATTGTGATTATGTCAAACATTGCATGAAATTTCAACAACATGATAATATTCATCACACACCTAGTCATTCCTTATAGGTCACGTGAGACCTTTGGACTTTCTCTTAATGGGGTTTGGATCTTGTCGATGAGATCAACCCCCATTCTTCACAATGCCACTAATGGATCATAACCGCTACTAAATATTACACTAAGTGGGTAGATGCCATTCCCCTCATTTCCACCAAATCCAAGAAAATATGTGAATTCATCAACCATCACATCATTTGTCATTTTGGTGTCCCTCACCACATTATCACTGATAACGGAAAACAATTCAAAAACAAAACCCTACGCAAACTATGCGATGATTTTGGCATCCAACTCGGTTTCTCATCACCTTATTACCCACAAACCAATGGTCAAGCTGAATCAACTAATAGAACCTTAAACAAAATTCTTATGAAAGTATTCAACGATACTAGAAAAGATTGGCATATGCACATTCCTTTCACCTTGTCACTTATCGCACTAGTATTCACACTTACAACCGCTGTCACCCCCTTTTTCTCGGTCTACGGTACCGAGGTTGTCTTACCTCTTAAATTCTAGATTCTATCTCCCCGCATCTCACTACAAGACATGCTCAACGATGATGGATTTCACCGGGATCGTTTGGTACAACTTGAATTATTAGACGAGTGTCATCTCAATGCTCTTGACCATCTCCAAATTAACCAAAAACGTATCAAACGTGTTTATGACAAACATGTTCATGAATGAACATTTTAGGTCAATGATCTCGTCTGAAGGAAAATCAACATGTAACTAAAGAGGAGAAAAGTAAACAGGGAAAATTTTCTCCTAATTGGCTTGGACCCTATATCATTACCCATGCCTATGGATCAGGTGTTTATCATTTGTCTTCACTCGAAGGTAAACCCAAACCTAATCCCCTTAATTCCTTACATCTTCAACCATTCTATTGTTGATATCAAGTCCTATATCACTTTCTGTCATTTTATTGCTCATCCCTTAAGCATTGTTCACCTTCCATATTACCCGCGTTTTGAGGATCCAAAACTCAAAAAAAAATGTGATTCTGTCACCTTTCAAACCTTATCTTTAATATGAGTACCACAACTCTAATCATAGCATGATTCTCATGGATACTTTTCATCTTCTTTGAGATGGAATCCTATGCTCATTCATCACTCACAACCACCTATTTTATAGTTAATTTTTGTGTGCTATGGTATTGCCTTCTAAAAAGAACCTAATCTTCTTCTATAGTCTTGTCCATGGCTTAAAAATCCATAAAAAGGGATGCAACTCCTTGAGTCAAACTTCCAACAAAAGATAACTCCCTCAAAAGGGACATCTCTTCACTCTAATTCCACTGCTATAAATATTTGCTCCCATAAAGGACAGGTTATGTCAAGTTATTTCAAAAACCCAATAAAAATATTCAAATGCTTCTGCATCGATCAGCTTCACAAAGACCTCAAGGAGATAATATACTCATCCCATATAGACTTCTCTCAATGATTAGTCTATTAAGAACAAGTAAATGAATAAAAAGATTAAATTTTTGTCATGGACTTACCTATTTTGGATTCTAGGTTTCTTGTTCTGAAAAACACGTCATTGTACACTAAGTTACGCTAAACCTCCCATTCTCACCACCTTTCCTTTTTTTCCTAAATTCCTTGTTATTCAAGGGACTTTCCACAAACATGAAATTTCGTGATCATGTGAATTTTCTTCATAATTAGAATAGTCCATTATGTAAGGCATGTAGGGTCTTACGTTCATAAGCCCATCTTGGGTATTGTAGACTCATTAGGGTTCTTATCAATTAGGCAGTTCTTTTTCCACCTCTTACCTTTCTACCTTCTTCATCACCTATTGATTCTCCTATAATAGGACCAGCTCATCAACACTTATATTTAAAACAACTCAATCATGCCTATGACCTACATTCACCCATGCCTAACACCTATCAATGCATTCCTCTACTTCATCATAATCTTCCCTAGCTTATGGGGGAACTAGATCGACACCGAGGTCCCTTTTATTTCGGGACTATGTAGGAAACACTTCAAGGGTAGGGGGCCCTTGGAGGTTAGCTCGGCCACTCTTACCCTGACCAATTCCCCTTTCCTATTCACATTCTACCCTAGTTAGCCCTAATAAACTAGGATCAACTTACCTAGATCACATTTACCGGTTATGTATGACCAACCTTGGTTACCTATCATACTCTTGACCATACCTTTTCCCCATTTTCGACCAACACTAAACCAAACCAGCCACCGTTTGACCTTACCCACCATTATTCCAACCAACCTCCATGCCTACCTTACCTGTACTTATCCTTAATTGCATTTTGGGACTTGTTATTTTACCCATACCTCATCCCTACGTGTGCCATGACCTAGCTACCTGGACCAGAACATTGTTAGTGACCTGTGAACTCATGTGCTAGCCATACCTTGTGACACTATTTCCCATGTTGTTTGACCTAATGACCTTACCTTGTCTTCTGTCATGCCATTTATCCTAACCTAACCTTTGGCGTACCATAACATACCTAAGCATTCCTACACATGACCTATGAAGTGCTTCTGCACCATATCCTATACCTTGGATACCGAAATCACCTCAACCTTGTTTGGATAAACCTATCGACCTTAGACAATGTAGAGTTTGCATGCTCTTCAACCTGGTACTGTGCCACATTTTATACGTATGCGTACATTTTCATCACTACCTTTGACCCTGGCCCATTACCTTGATTTACCCTATTGGAACTTTACCCCATTACCCCCACTGTCCACCTTCCTCTTCATCACATCCACCTTTATCAAACCACTCATAGATTTAGTCTTCTACCTCATCTGTTCCTAGTTTGAGGGGGATCACCTTCACCCACACATGGGGCAACCACATCTTATTTTTGTCAGCGTCACTTACCAATACAACCTACACAAAAAAAGGGGCAAAATGTATACGCTGAAATTGGGTCACACTCCCCTTGGTCCCTTGTTAAATAACCACCTCAAACATACTCATATAACCATGACCCCTTCTACCCCACGTCACTATTAATTTAATTAAATTAATATATATCTTAATTCCTACCCCACCACCTCACCTAGACACCTCATCGATCACCTTCACCCACACATGGGGCAACCAAATCTTATTTTTGTCGGTGTCGGTTACTAATACAAGCTAAACAACAAAAAGGGGTAAAATGTATACACCAAAATTGGGTCACACTCCCTTGGTCCCTTGTTAAATAACCACCTCAAACATCCTCATCTAACCATGGACCCTTCCACCCAACATCACTATTAATTTAATTAAATTAATATATATCCTCACAATATTTATTATCTAAGTATCTTAATTCCTACCCCACCACCTCACCTAAACACCTCACTCAGCCACCTCACCCTAGACCTATTTTGGGCATGTTTCCATAACTAACAATAACTAAGTCTTACTTGTCGTAATGAGCTAAGATTTGGTCTAACCCTAAAATAAATTCCTAAAATCTCTCTAACCACATTCCCACTCATTAGAAGGGAAGCTTCCATTCTAATCCGTGAGAATAAATGAACTAGGCCAAACTAAATCAGAAAGATCTTCCCATTTTAGTAAACCTACTGAGAATCCTGCCTTAACCGATGTCATTCACCCCTAAACCAACATCGGTTAACCCAAAACCATCGTCGGTTACAATTTATTCACCTAAGCAACCTTGTTTTTGGGTTGGCATATTCTAAGAGCAACAGGACAAGAATAGAGTTACATGTAAGCAAAACCAAAGTCTTCTTCACACATCCGGACATCCATAGCCACCACGGGACAAATCCAAAAGCATTTGCACTCACATGAGCATTCTAGGAAACATTACTGTGGCACCAAACAACATCCTTCTGATCAACTGCCATCACCATTTAACCATCAAGCCTGCATCAAATAGTAAGTATACCTTCTACCAGCCTAGTCCATTTTAGTATAATAGTCTTTTGTCACTTCTATCATCAGTTCATACCTTGCATGTCCATTTCCCATCTCTTATATCTGCTTCAGAGTTAACCATTCCTCTACCCACACCCCTAAATCTCCATTCTCTCCTGTTACCCACCTTTGAACATACCCGAGGATTTTATCTACCTTCCCCTCTATCCTTCCATCTCTGTTTAGCCCCAACTCAATCCCCACAACCAGATCTTATCAAGTTCCTTTCACCTCGACCTTATCGACGTCGCCTATCTAAGTCTATCTTCGGTCTCCCTAAACCGTCGTCGGTATCTATGTTTTACACCTTTCCCAATAACAGAGCCAACCTACCTTCTATTAAGTATCCCAAACAACCCGTAACCCGAATGTGACCGGCCCAACACCACGACAATTACCTATCCTTCAGATCTGACTATAACCTAGCCTGTTAAATTAGATTTACTTATTATGCTTGAATGAGATACCTAAATCATATCAACTACAATAGGAATTTACTTGTTTCTCGTATTAATTTTTTTAAACAGTGGATTGAAATCCATCTAGGAAGTATCACACTTCTTGGAACTAGCATACGCTAGGTAGTCCACTATCATATATCATTTAACTATCCTTTTGTGGTCTTGTTTTCTAGTACAGGTAGTTCCTCCTAGCCAAAAGGAAGCTCTCACAATTGGCACTAGATCAAGAAGTCAGAACGCATGCAACAACCATCAACCAACCAACATAAACAGGTATTCCTCCTTGGCCCTTACCCTTATCTATTTTGTCATACAAAAGGTAAAGAAAACAATGAAATACTATAATAAAAATAAATCAAATTTATCGTCTTACAATATGTATACAATGTGTGATATTTTTACCATCGGTAATACATAAAAAGAATATTATAAAGCCTAACAAATCAAATCTAATTTATTATTTATATCACCAAAACATTAAATATAAATATTATTATTGTTTATTAGCAACTACTAGTTTCCATATTATGTTCGGATAAATGATGTCTAGAGTTTATATTTTCCATAATATATTCATGAATAACTTAACACTTAGAATCTTGATGAACACTTTTTCCAAGATTTTTAAGATTAATAAATGAAGTAGTGGCTAACATTCACTATCTTGTGAAGATTTTTTTATATAAAATAATTTCTCGAGATAGTTTCTTCTTTTCTATTGTATTTGAATTTCCGTAAAGCAATTTAGTTATTAGTTAAATATTTTGATAAAAAATTACGTACTCAACAATAATATATGTTATAAGATTTAAATTGTGTTTATAAATTGTTACCCATATTTGAATGGATTTTAAAAATATATATTTTTCATAATATTAAACCACCCATTACTTCATCAAAACCACCAAATACAAATTAATTTTTTTAATATTTCCACGAAAATAGATTTTTGAGGCATAAACCTACAATATGATTCAAGTAGAGATTCATATTGTATTAAACATTTTGACATTTGCGGATTTAGATAGCATAACATTTTGGCAATTAGGATGAGATGTATTAAATTTCAAACAATCACTAAATTCTAGGTGCACAAGTGTATTATTAGGGTGTCACATATTATTCTTACAAGGGAAGAAAGAATGGTGGGTGGATAGTGCAGGGATATATGTAAAATTATTTAGGGCATAAGAATATATCAGTCTATTAGAAAAGGGATAGATGAGCTGGGGAAAAAGGTGGATCGAGTAACAAGACAAGAGAGATATAAGATATTAAAAATAATATCGGGAATCAAGTACTCATCGAATGTAAAATATTGTGTTTATAGTTATTAAATAATAACGTTCAATTATTTTTCTCTACAATCATCTTTTTATATCTATAAAGTGTATCATTGTAATGGTGGAAATCCGTTTACACAAATTTCAATCGTGCCTATCTTGTTTATCACCCTCTACATTTTCCTATGTGTTTTGGTGGAAGTTTTTCTACTATGTGGTCTATGATAATATCTAAAAATATCCTTTAAATCCATCTCCTCATAAATTTTGTGGATCTTGACAATAGCCTTCCACATAAACTTGCTACCTATAAAAACTCTATTAATCCCTTCCCCAAAATACATATGCTCTTTTTAGGATATTTGTTCATTTATCACTCTTTTGAAAATATCTAATATGCGGTGTATCAAAACTGATCATTATCTAAAAATATCCAAATGTATTTTTAATAAACTACTTCTCCTCTAAAAATTCCACCAATTTTGTTTTGTAAGTCTTTGTTATGTCTACCACCGAAAGTAGAATAATAAAAAAAAAAATTGAAATCCTAAATTGTTTCATGAATAAATATTTATAACATGCTCATTGGTAATGTAGACCACACAACCAAAAATTTAGAATTCATAAAGTTTCTTACCACCCTACAAAATTTCCCATGCTATCCCATGAAAATCGTGCACGTAGGTGTTTCTGCAATGGTTTTGGCAAGAGGGTGAGAAAAAATTAAAAATTAAAAAATGTCACAAAATTTTTATTATTATTCATAAATATTTTGGGTTTGGGGGGAATTTTTTTAAATTTAAAATTTGAAATTCTACACCTTTTCTCGTAATTTGTACATGCCTTAATTTAAAAATATTGAAAATGGCCTTTACGGTCTTCAATAAGAAAGTTACACATGTCAATATGTAATATACATAAACCCATTTGGAATGAACATTTTCTTTAGATATGGAGAAATTATTAAAATAATATATTAATTTTGTGTAATAAGAATGTGACACATGTCACACCAAAATTAAAAATAATTATATATATATATATCAACAAAATCCACAAAATATATTGTAAGATGGGCTAGTAGTTTCTAGATTCAATATGAAATGTAACATCTCGATACCATTTCATGTTCAATACAAATTATATTATGTGCACAAGTATCAACTTAATCTTAGGATTAATGTTTCAATTTTTGTTTAATTTGAATTTGGTAAAAAAACAACTTCTACAAACAAATGGTAACTACAAGATTTTATAAAAGCTAGTGGTCACTAGCTTCATTATCTTATATAATAATAATGTATTCAAAATCATATTTTAACATTACCCCTAAAAATAATGCCTAGTAGTTGATAGCTTAATGAATTAAACATAGTATAAATTACAATTAAACACTAAATAGATTTTTAAGCCACCACTACCTTGAAGGAATTTAACACTTATGTAAATATAAAAAGAAATGATAGCTTAAAAATATCAAATATTTTGTGTAATGCTTGGAAGATGCTAGTTTTAAATCTTGGAAATCTAAAAAATAGCTCATTAAACAATGCCAATTAAACATTTCCCACAAGTATGTTACTAGATTAAGTAGAGGTTTTCTCTGCCATCATTAAATCAACGATACTAATCAACACTAGATTTGAAAGAAAAATCCATCTAATTATATCTAAAATTGA
This sequence comes from Taxus wallichiana var. yunnanensis, assembly GCA_018340775.1. Taxonomy (NCBI): domain Eukaryota; kingdom Viridiplantae; phylum Streptophyta; class Pinopsida; order Cupressales; family Taxaceae; genus Taxus; species Taxus wallichiana. Next base: position 17,889,976 of record CM031239.1, on the reverse strand, counting down.
GGAAAACCTTCTAATTATGTCCCGAAAGTGTATGTTAAATTAAGATAATAAATATAATTTCTACACACCACTAGCCCAAATGAATTTAAAATTTGTGTCAATGTAAGACAAAATGATAACATCAAAATCCTAAGTTGATTGTTTAATTCCTAATAACTCGCTAGTTTGAAATCTTGGAAATTTGAGAAAATAACTCACTAAACAATCCCCATTAAATATTTTGCACAAGTATATTACTATATTAATATGATACTTTCTCTACAAATCGATAAATCATCGGTATTGATCAATAGTATATTTGAAAAAAATCCATCTAATAAATGAGGCAAACCTTCTAATTGTGTCCAAAAATATATGTTTTTTTAATAATGGAAAATAGTTTTTTGAAAGGGACTATACCCTTGAATACAAAAAAAGGCCTTTAAGCCGGAATAAGAGTGAGAAACATAGCAGGACTAACCAAGTCCAAGAGGAACAATGAAAATCAACGTAGCCCAGAAACAGCTACACAAGCGAGGCTTAACAGCAAAACAACAGCAAAAAAACAAGAACTGGACTGACGAAGCAAAATAAGAAGAATAACAAAAGAGAGCAGTAGAAGCATGCAGGACTACTTTTTGGCTGCTTGATCAACACTGATCTTGACTTTTTTCCAAGCATGAAACATACCCAAAGCGGTCATGTGGGCAGCATCCGTCTTATCGAGCTCCTCGATGGTTCTTTTGCTCTCTTTTTCATTGCCCCAAAGTGCAGCCGGGATACCGCTGAGGTTGGAAACACTTTTGGCATGCCCCACGATGAACTCCTCAATGGCCCTAAAGGCGGCAATGTTGTAATCATGCCTAGTCTTAGCCTTCCCAAGGCGGGAGTCCAAGGAGGTCAGCTTTTTGTATATGTCTTCAATCTGACTATTGTCAATGCTCCCTTCCCCCTCCATGCTTTTCTTACCTTTTTGCTTAGCTAGATTTTTGACCTCATCCTTCAGCATTTTTATCTCAGCCTCTAAGGCCTCCAGTCTCTTAGAAGGGTTATCCATCTGTGCTTCCCGGGGACTGGCACTACTTATGTTCAGCAGGTCACGTGCAATGTCAAGATCAAGAGGCTCTTTCCCTGCTGCAAGAGTCTCAAGGTTGAGTCTCCTAGAAGCCCTGGTGAGAGGTCGTTTAGAGGAAGAGGCGAGGTGAGTGTCAGGAGGAGCAGAAGGAGGAATAGAAGGAGAAACATGTGCAGCTGGCATGGGGGTAGCAGCACCGGTGGCAGGGGCAGCAGCAGGGGCAGCAAGGGCAGCAGGGGAAGCAGGACTGGCAGCAGCAGAGCCCATCGGAGCCGGGCTAGGAGAGGAGGGAAGACCGGGGTACTTGAGAAGGCAGTGTTTGTGGATAAGCAAAATAAGCCCTTGATGCAAGGGAACCACCCGGGTATGCTTCTGGAACTCCAAAATGGAGCGCTCAAGAGAGTTTAAAAGATAATGAGGGAAGCAAACCAATCTATTCCTACGGAAGTGATTTAAAAAGATGAGATGCTTAGCTGGGACAGTAACAAACCTACCTTCCAAGGATATGAAACGAATCATCATGCGAGTGACTTCATCAAATGGTGATGGAATTGAGCTTACAAGCAGACCCGCTGTGCTGAAAATAAGCTTCTCATCTTCCTCCACAAATCTTCTTTCTTCAGTTTCTTTGATAACCCTTTTGTTGAAGAAGCGGTACCCATCCAGGCTGAGACCGGTCGCTTCAGCAATGAGCTCTTCATTGACAAGAATTTTCTGTCCCCCATAGTCGACAGTCCTCTCTTTCCACTCCTTAGCAAAGCGTACTGAAATACTTTGATCATGCCCTTGCACTCTTTCAACAAAGCTGGTGAAGCCGCCTATGCTGAGGATGTTCCAAAGCTCGGTGTTTTCCTTCCAATCAGGGTCCGCGCACGGCTCAATTTGACAGGGAGGTCCTCCCATCTTCTCAGTGGTGTGCAGGTTACAACAAATTCCAGAATGCCGTTGGGCGTGAAGAACAGTTCGTTTCTTACTGTTGAAGAACGCACAAGACTGGGTACTGTAGCCGTTGGTCTTCTCACGAACGGCTGCGTAATTGCTGAACTGAGCCTGCGGGAAGTCGCGTGTGAAAACCCTTTCCCTGTCAACAATCACTTTGTAATTATCATCGGTTTTCGTGGAGTTTGGCATCCGGATATCAACAGCCGTTGTACCCCGCGTGCGTGATTTTCAAATCTGGATGACTCCACTTGAAATTTCTTAAATAGATCTTACTATTATTTGAAAAAGATATTATTTGCCTCGCCATATAGAAAAAAGCAGCACGTGTGAAAGAATAAATGATTTTGATTTTCCGCCAAAGATTAAGGCTTATCTCTGGAGATTGCTTGCTTGTGAAGATCCGCATGGATGCTGTTGTGAAGCTGATTAGGGATACTATCATTATCCCAGACAGTAAAATTAATATTAATGCCATAATTGGCCAGTGCATCCGCCAGATTGTTACCTTCCCTGTAAGTATGTATGATTCTGATACTATTGAAGGTGTGGCAAATGCTTATGGATTCAGAGATAAAATCTTTAATACTCCAACTGGGAGATGAGGACTGATTGAGGAGCTTAATGATATTAAGGGAGTCCCCTTCAACAATAAGGTTCTGAATGTTTTGAGCCCGTGCAACTCTCAAGCCCCAGAGAGCAGATAATGCTTCGGCAAAATGATTGGTTTGAATTCCCATTTTACCAGCATAAGCAGCAATCAAATTACCTTTGTGGTCCCGTATAGCTCCTCCTCCAGCTGCTGTCCCAGGGTTTCCCTTAGAGGCGCCATCAAAGTTCAGCTTGTACCAATTAGAGTCAGGAGGATGCCATTTAATCAACGATCTATCTACACTATTCCCAGGGTTGCTCCAATTTCCAATGTGCCAATTAGATAAAATGTGCTCTTCATTCTCAGGATAACACTTGTTCTTGGGAGGTTTAAATCTGGCCATGTTCTCTTTGATACCTTGAGAAATTTTGCTAATACTGATTTTAAAACTCTGCTTCTTATTTCTGAAAATTATATTATTTCTGTCCTTCCAAATCCTCCAGATTAAGTGTGGGATTGCTAATTTCCAGATTCTTTTGATAGCACAATGTCTGAATGGTGGGTTCCATTGATTCCATAGCTGATTAAGGTTCTTCGGCAACACCCAAAGAGCATCAAATTTAGAAAGAACAAAGCTCCAAATTCTATTGGCATAAGCACAATGTATGAACAGATGACTAATGTCTTCATAGTCATTCCTACAAAGGTGGCACCAATTAGGAATTATAAATCCTCTTCTCATCAAATTGTCAGTGGTGAGAATTCTACCTCTGATGGCCAGCCAAAGAAAAATTTTTATTTTGGGGGTTAACTCAGGCATCCAGATCTTGTTCCAGTTAAAGTCAGATTGGTTACTCGAGAAAGAATGGTATAACCAGATTTGACTGAGTATTTCCCATCTTGTGAATTGCTCCAAACCAGCTCATCCTTGGAATTCAGCTGACTTAAAGGGAAGAGGTCTAAAAGATCCTGGAGGGAGGAAGTAGATTGTTTCAGCTCAATTCGTTCCATAGAAAGTCTTTTCCAAGCCTTGTTGGTGCCATTTCCTTCGATATAGTCCTTGACTTTAGTTCCATACTTGCTTATAAGGCTGTCCTTAGCTGTCCCAAATCTCTCCAAGAGGTTGTCACTGAACCAGTTATCCTCCCAGAAGTTTATTTCACTTCCATCCCCCACTTTCCATTTGCTACCCTGTTTGATGAAGTTTCTACTCTTAACCAGATTATTCCAAAAAATGGAACCATTGGGTAGTTGATCTTCATGCAGATAGGAGTAGACAGCTTGTTGATTCAAGTATTTTGCTTTAATAACATCAATCCAGGGCTGTTTCTCAGATAGCAATCGCCAGCCCATCTTAGCGATGAGTGCCTCATTCATTTTCTCAATATTTTTTATGCCCAGCCCTCCCATAGATTTTGGGGTGCAGACCTTGTCCCAGGCCACTAGGTGAAATTTGAACTTCTCTTCCATACCTTGCCATAAATTTTTTTTTGAATCCTTTCAATTTTCTCTCTGAAGGAAGAAGGAATTTTGAAAAGTGACATGATATAGATGGGCAGACTTTGGAGTGTACTTTTAATGAGAAGGCACTTACCAGCACTAGAGAGAGTGGCCCCTTTCCAACCTGCCATCTTTTTCTGAAATCTCATCAACAAATCATCCCACACCATGTGAGAGACTTTCTTAGTGCCAAGAGGGAGGCCTAAGTATGTTGCTGGAAGAGCACCAATTCTACAGCCCAGAATTTTAGCAATCTTGAACTGTCTTTCCTCAGGGGTGTTAAAGAAAAAAATGGTACTTTTGTCATAATTAATCTCTTGCCCAGAAGCAGATTCATATAATTGTAATAAAGCCTTAATAGCTTTAGCTTCCACAACTGAGGCCAGAAGAAGAAGGATTGTGTCGTCCGCAAACTGTTGATGAGAGACAGCTTGGCTGAATGAAGCGGGTTTAGATCCATTTAAAAGGTCGTTCTCAACCGCTCTGCCAATTGTTCTACTAAGGCTGTCAGCTAAGAGAATGAAGAGTAAGGGGGAGATGGGGTCTCCTTGTCTTAAACCTCTGCTGCTGGTGAAAAAACCCACAGGCTCCCCATTAACAACCACAGAGAACCTGGCTGTAGATATACAAGACCTAACAATTTTTCTAAATTTTTCCGTGAACCCAAATTTAGATAAAATCCTGTCAAGGAAGACCCAAGAAACCTTGTCAAAAGCTTTATTCATATCAAGCTTGAGGATCATATTGGCCTTTTTATTATTTTCCATGGAATGTATAGTTTCGTGCACCATAATCACTCCGTCTTGTATTATCCTGCCTTTAATAAAGCCACTCTGCTGCCTTGAGATGAGGTCATTCATTATGAGCTGCAGTCTAGTAGTGATGATTTTGGTGAAGATTCTATAGATAGCATTAGCAAGACTGATAGGTCTGAAGTCCTTGAAGTCTTTTGCATCCATTTTTTTAGGTGCCAGCACAATGTGCGTGTTGTTAAGCTCTTTTAGAAGATTTCCTGTTCTATAGAATTCATTTACCGCTTTGAGAAGATCCTCCGAGCATATTTCCCAGAACTTCTGAAAAAAATTAATAGAGAACCCATCCGGTCCAGGAGCCTTGTCCCCCTCAAGAGAAAAGACAGCCTTTTGCAGTTCTTCAAGCGTGACAGCTTTAGTGATGTCTCTGAATTTCTGGTCCTCAATGTTATTCTGAGGGATGGCCTCCAGCATGAAGGAGATAGCTTCAGGGTTGCTGACGTTGTTCTCTTTAAGAAGATTCTTGTAAAATTCAAGTGCTTGTTTCTTGATGCTGTTTGGATCTTTAGTGTTGTTCCCATTGTTTTTAGAAACCTCAAGGATTCTGTTACTGGCTCTATGTTTTAGAGTAGTCATGTGAAAGAACTTTGTGTTCCTGTCTCCCTCTTTAAGCCAGATAGCTCTAGATTTAAGGCGCCAAAAAGACTCTTCCCTACTGCAGATCGTATGCAACTCAGAAAGAATATTCTTTTCATTTACTTCATCTTCAACCGATCTTCCCAAAGTATCCATTTTTAACTCCAGATCCTGAAGCTTCTGTTTTAACTCTTTCTTTTTTTCGAAAATATTTCCAAAAACCCTTTTGTTCCAGATTTTGACTTGCTTTTTGACATTTTTGAGTTTTTGAACTAATCTGAACTGAGCAGTGCCTTCCCCATTCCATTCCCACCATTCTTTTATCCTATCATAGATATCATCATGCTCCATCCACATTTTTTCAAATTTGAATGAGCTTTTTGCTGGTTTAGTCCAATTGAGAAAGCTTAAAGCAATCGGATTATGATCCGATCCAATTCTTGGAAGGGAAGATAGGTAAAAGTCTTGGCTTAGAATCCAGTTTGCTGAGATTAATGCCCTATCCAATCTCACCTGAATGAACTCCTTTCCCAGCCTTCTATTATTCCAAGTATACTTATTACCATGCAGATCCACATCAATGAGGTTTTGCTCAGCAATAAAGTCAGCAAAGTCCTCCATACCATTAGAGAAGGTGGGGGTTCCTCCAAACTTCTCACCTGGGTTTAGAGGGGAGTTGAAATCTCCCATAATGAGCCAGTTGGCAGAGCTATATTGGTTTCTAAAGATTTTAAGATCAGCCCATAGTTTTCTTCTACCACTAGCAGAATTAGGTGCATAAATATTAGACAAGATCCATTCACACTTTTTCTCAATAGTGACGAATTTAATTGCAAGATGATTAATATTAGCACTAAGAATCATACCAGTACAGTGTCTTCTATCCCAAAGGGTAGCCAATCCTCCGGAAGCTCCCTGAGAATCAACAGCCGCCATTTCAGAACTATCCCAAAAAAATTTTTAATATTAGCCATAGTCATTGCTTTCATTTTAGTTTCTTGAAGAATCAAAATACTGGGGTTACTGGAATCTCGTAACTCCTTGATGGTTCTTTGCTTAGAGTTTCCATTTAGGCCTCTAATATTCCAGGATATAATCTTCATTTGGAATGGTTGGTAGTTGGAATTGCTTGCTGGTTCAGTTGTCGCTGAACCCCATCTGCAATATCCCTCTCTGTTTTCTTAGCTCTGAGAGTCTTTTTAGAGGGTCTTCCTCTTTTTGAGCTTCCTCCAAAATCAGCTACTCGTCTAGCAGAAGACCTGGTTGTTCTAGAAGAAGAGGTGTCCCAATTGTCAATTTCCTTTTTTTTATCACTATACAATGAATCTGGGATCCTTTCAAAACCTCTCATTCTTTTTTTCTTTTTTGAGATGACCAATGTGAACCCAGAGTCTGAATCTTCCATTTCCTTGGCAGGCGTGATTTCTCCTTCTTCATGTCCTTTATGCAGACTGTCCGGCAAGAGATCAGAAGCTGTTCTGGTGCTGCAGCAGACCGGCGAAGCCACTGTTGAAGGCATCGGATCTGCAATACCATTCTCTCCAGAAGAGAGAATCTCCAAAGGCTCAAATTCTGTCATAACTTCCTTGTTACCAGCTTCCTCCCTATTTAATGATTGAATTTCTTTCTCTTGTTCTAAACTGTCAGGCAAGTGATCAGAAGTTGTTCTGGTGCTGCAGAAGACCGGCGGAGCCACTGTTGTAATGCTGGGACAAGGCAGCGGATCCGCAATACCATTCTCTCCAGAAGAGAGAATCTCCAAAGGCTCAATCTCTGTCATATCTTCCTTGTTACAAGCTTCATCCCTAATTAATGACTGAAATTTTTTCTCTTCTGATCCAGAAGGGACTAAATTGTCCATCACTGAACCCTCATGCTCGTTAACTTCCATGGATACCTTAACAGAATCTTCTTTCACAGATGTTTCAAGAGGTAAATCCGAAGAAGCCTTCACCGAATTGTCCAGAACTTCTTTTTGGGAGCTTCAGGCAAAGCTAAAGTTGCAGCTTTGGGGCGCCAGACAAGATGCTTCTTTATATGAGTTCTAAAACCTCCCTTTTTTTTCCCTTCTATTTATATGCAAATCCTTCTGACTGGGACTTTGTCATCCATCTTCCTATCCTTGCTTGGGTCCAAGCTATCTTTGTTCAGATCTGAGCCTATCCCAGGCTGTTCAAAGTCCAGAGGGAGGGTCATTTTCTTGGAGCAGTTTTTGTCAGAGTGACCAATGATATGGCATAGTTTACATCTTAAGGTTTCAACTTCAATTTTTTGGGTCCAGGATCCAAATCGAGTTTTCAAGATTATGTGCTCCGGAATCTCCTGATCAATGGCTGAGAAAATGCAGAACCGAGCAAAAGCAAGCCTGGATCTGTTTCTTGTGGGTCCATCAAGCCCAATAGGTGCACCTAGGGATTTTGCAATATTTAGCAGTATTTCATCATCCCATAGATGCAATGGCAGCCCTGGAAGCCTACACCAGATTGGCATGGTGTTTATATTTTCAGTATTTGGATCAAAACCCGGATACCATTTTTTCAAAAAAAGACCCATATTTCCCAGCCACCAGGGGCCTCCCAGCAACACTGAATCTAAATCCTCTTGCTGGTTAAACTTAGCCAGGAAAAAACCCTTTGGCATAACAGTAATGTTTAGGGCACCCTTAGGTTTCCATTTTCTCAAAGCCCATTTTCTAATGAAATCAATATTAGGTCTAGAGCCAAGAAACTTACCAACAAGGGAGAGGTTTGTTTTGCTTAAGGCTCTATCAACAAATCCATCTGGGACCTTAAGACAGGTGGCACCCTCTTTGTCCGTTTCCCATGTAAAATGACCAGTGATTTTAGGACCCACCTTGAGGTTAGGGCTTTGAAAAAGCTTATTCCATGCCAAAGGTGTGGATCCCAGCATATCCTCCTTTTCTTTTCCAGCCGCCCGATTGTGGTTTGAGATCTGCTTTTCCTCAGTAAACTTTGTCATATTGCGCAGACTTTCCGCGGCCAGTACTGCCGAAACCGCGCTGACTGTACCTCCCGCTTTTGCATCGTTCGTACCCGTGTCCACAAACGCGTCGGTTACGGCTACAGAACGGCCTTTCCTCAGCATTTTGAATCGTAGTTCGCAGACATTCTGCAGCCAAAACTGCAGAGACCGCATCTCCATAGTTCTCTCCATCGCTAGTTCTCTCCAAAAATATATGTTAAATTAAAACAATAAATAGAATTTATAGACACCACTAGCTTGAAGGAATTTCAAATTTGTGTTGGAAATCTAAAAATTAACTCACTAAAATTTTTCACTAAATATTACCAACAAATATCTTATTAGATTAAAAAGTGGCTTTTCTTCCATCATTAAATCATTTACATTGATAAATGAATGCTTATTGCACTAAATCTAAACATTCCAATGAATCGGACTCTAGTATTACAAGTATTGGAAGAAATCCATCTCCATTTTTGCGTTTATTGGATTCCATTTTTGGATATGCTAGATTCCATTAGTAGTCATATTGGATTCTAATATTGTCATTATTGGACTTATTCGAGTTCCAATTTTACTATTATTAGATTCGATTTCACTATTATTGGATTCCAATTTTCTTTCTATTAGACTCCGATTTTTCTATTACTTTGGATTCCAATAAATTTATTATTAGATTCTAATTTCACCACTATTAGAACCCAATTTTTAAATCCCAATTTTTGGATTTCAGTTTTGCTATTTTAAAATTTATATTTTGTTATTATTTGATTCCCCACATAATCCTAACGGCCGCCAACTTACATAATCCTAGTGGTTGCTAACTTACATAAGCCTAAAGAACCACTAACTTACATGATGAAAGTGCATACTTGGTGAAATAAGCCTAGCGGAGTCAAAGTTACATCTGCCTTGTGACCACTAAGTTACATCTACCTTGCGGCCACTAAGCTACATAACCCTAGCAATCACTAAGTTACATAAGCCTTGCAGCCACTAAGTTACATAAGCGGTCGATAAGCTACATAATCCTTGGTCAATAATACACATAAGCATAACAATCGTTAAGATACATCTATTTAACACTTATTTGATCAATTTGTAAAATGGAAATCATTGTGATAGAAATTAGCGGTTGCTAGGCATTTCAAAATAGAAGATAATCCAGATAATGTGAACTAATTTTATGCTTTTCTAGTCTATAAATCATACGAAAAACAAAGAGTTTAGAACTACGTTAAACACATTGTTTTGAAACATGGATTTCATAGTTTATTATTTCCTACCTATTACAAGTTACTATACATTTCACCATGATTTATTAGTTCTTAGCATATCCTCCAACCAAGGACATTTAATTTTTCTAGTGCCTATATTTCAAATGTTGGAATATAAATTAAACAATTTCATAATTTTAAAAAATCAATAAAATAGATTTACTTGGTTTTCTATTGGTTACTTTTTCATGATAAGACACATTATGGGTCATATTCAATTACATCTTTTTCATTAATATTTGAAGGAAAAATCTTCAATTAACAAGTGTCACAACAATTATGACAACTTTAACATCAACATTTTATAAGTGTACAAATGAATTGTTCTTCATTTTCAAAATAAAATATTAATAAGTACATGCCACCTATTCAAGAATGCATGATGTCATTATATTTATTATTTTTTCTTATCAAGCATGTCACACTCAATATTTTTCTAAATCATTTATCATAAATTTATTACATTTTAATTTTATTAATATTGTGAATTACAATTTCCCACTTTGATATATATTTATATATAATTAAAGACTTCAAACATTGAAACTAATTGTAACTAATTTTTAAACAAAATTTTAAAACTTCTCTTGAACAACATTTTTTAACAATTTAATAGATTTATTGTTACAATTGAGAATAGAATATGTGTCACAAAGAATTATTTGATCTTGTTTCCATATTTTACTTGGTGTCCATGACCGGATGATGTTGTCTATATCAATATCTGATGTTTCCCTTCATTTTGGCCACCATTACTTTTTATTTAAGCATTCATGCTACCTTTATTTTTCTGTATTTTCTTTTCTTGTGGGTTCCCACCAACTTACCCTTATCTATTGAGCCTTTGTGTGGACATCATGTATTGGAATTCATTCTACCTTGCACATTTATATAGGTATGTTACCGTCAGCTAGTTTTACTAGTATCATTTGCCCATCATGTACGAGCATAGTAAGTTGAATGAAAACTTTGAAATATAATCAATTTTCCATTTCTAACATTGATCTACTTGTGCCATTGTTTCTAGACATGAAGTGGTTGCACATTTGTTCTTAAGCTTTGTGCACTCATCACATTTGATGAATAAGTTGTTCTTGGTGATTGAAACATGGGACAAATGTCCCACTTAACGAGACATGTGTGGCAATATATCACAATTTATCTCTGTCGTTATGGACATCAATACAATAGTTGTGACACTACTTAGTAATTGTTTCTATTTTCTTATATTTCCATTTACTTCCCTCTTCTCTCCATTCATCCAAGATTTTTGTGTCCATAATGGGTTCTCTTCGGGATTCCATGACATCAGTACAATTATCCCTTGTTTTCACTTTCTTTCAAGGTTTCAAAACCATTAATTGTGTATGGAAGTCTCACTTTGCCATTGAATACAATACTTATTGTGACAACGAATAAGCTAGACCCCATTTCTTTGTGCAATGGAGTGTAGTTCGGATGGATATACTAGTCCCTCTACAACTATCACACCTTTGGAGGGTAAATCCACATATGCTCCTCCTTTGAATACATAGTTCATTTTCAACTATATCCACACATAAAAAGAGAAAATTAGTAGTATGGCCACTTAAATCTTAAACCTAGTATAGATAATTTGAAAATGAGAAATATCAATAACAATTCCAAGGTTAAATCAAATGCTTGAAATCACAATGACAAAATAAAAATAAACATCTCATATGAACATCTCTTAAACCTCCTTCAATCTAAATCTTAAACAAATGTAGAATTTGGGTAGCATTCAAGATAGTGTGTAAGTGATTATTGTCATTTATGCCACATATCAATCTTAATATCATCATACATATACAACTATTTATGCATACCTTATTCAAATCAATAAACGTTGACATTGAAAATCCTATCCAAATTATACTCTAAGATAGATGTCATCTATTTTAGAACTTAACATCCTTGAATGGTGTTAAATTTGATGGTCGTTTAGATGTTTTTCGTGATTTTAAATGTAACATACTTTCAAATATTTTATAGAACCGTCACATGTGACTTGCATGTTTAAAATGTGACTGTCAATTTTTATATACATTTATATAAAAAAATTATTTGTATATATATTAAGCATAGTTTAAAAATATGGAATAGTCATTTATAATTTTTATAAGTAATGTATAAGTAATATTATTTTGTACATGCACTCATACATATATTTACTATATTGGAAAGTCAAAATGCGAGTGACCGCTCTTACAAATGCAATCGACCACACTTCTTAAGTGCAAACCTCGATTCACACTTTCTCTGACTCTCGCTTTTAAGTGCGAGTCTTGATCACACAGTGTGTATAAGTGCGATCAATTGTCCATCGAAGTTTAAACACAAGAATTAAGGGTTTTATTTTACCCAAATTATATAAGGGATTTTATTTAAAGTAAAAAAATTATATTATTAAATTCTTACATTAATTATTTATACTACCAAATGCGTATTAATGAGAACCATTTTGTAAGGCAAAATGCTAATTAATGTTGTGGTTGCCTCAACATTAATTAGCCATTAAAACAAACTATGTAAAATTCACCATTTAAAATTACATGCGCATTTAAAAATATGTGCACCATTTGGAGCATGTAACTATTGTTACCATTAATTAGCCATTTAATCTAAAGCAATGTAAAATCATATACGTGCCCTCTTAAATTTGTGCCAAAGAAATTGGTGGTTGGATTTTTCAGTTACATATCACTATAAATAGACATTTTTGAGTTTATATTTTTAAATTTTCATTTTTTATTCTCTTCCTCAATGTGTAAGAAAGACATTGTGTTCATCAATAGAAAAATATCAGTAGGAAAAACATAGAAAATTATGTGCTCGATTTATGGAAATGTTTATTTTCCTCTCTGCTCCAAAATTGGTATGCATTCTCACCATCGACCCCTCTAAAATTATGAAATTCTATTAATGTAAAGTTTTCCATCGCTGATTAGGGATTATATTCATTTAGGTCTTTTATAGATAATTAAATGGAAGAAATTTTGTTATTCAATATTTTGTAGAAGGTAGTTTTTATCAAATAGATAATTTTGTAATATATTTAACAATAGTTAGAGCAATGAAATAAGATGGAATGGAGCACATATTGACATATAAACAACACAAATTAATCCGTAATAACATGAGAGGAAACTTTTTAGAATTTTTACAAACCCATAACACATACCAAGAACTTGTTCTGTTGTGTTTTGAAAAAGAATTCTGGTGGTATGGATAGTGGGTCAATTTGCGCAAAAAAAGTGAATATTGGAATCAATTTATGGTCATGGTGGTGCGTAGGAATCAATGAGTAGATGTATTTGATAAATTTGATATTATTTTGTTGGCCTTATTTTTGTCCAAAAATAGTCCTTTCTACTGCACATACTCAATAAAATTCAATGGCTACGATGTCATTGACATTGTCAATGACAATATTTTAGAAGATATTCATGTTAAGAATGAGTTTCCACTCAATGTGTTGGTGTTGGATTACAGTGAGGTATTTGTGAAAAATATGGTAATGCAAGAGTAGGAGAACCAAACAGATTTTGGAGAAAAAATAATGAATATAGATTTGTGAAAGGAGATTTCGAGGAATAAGGAAACTCTAAGATGTTGCTTATTATCTTTAATAGAAGCACCACTGTTGCTACTGTGGAAGCAACAAATATCCTCAAAACTATTCAAAAAATGTAAATTTGCTCTGTTTGGGTTGTGCCTATGTGGATTTTTGTCTTTTGCTTCCTACGAGATTTCTCTCTTTTATGCTTCAATGTCATATTCTGCCTTAAGGGCCTTTTTGTAAAAGGATGCGGGTCCTTTCAAAACCCCCATATTTACCCTTTTCCAAAAAAATGGACATAATAGTTGTACATCGAAATATGTTGTTATGGCATAACCTAGCAGACTCTATGATGACAATATCTTACTTTATTTTGTTAAATCTTATTGATCACTAATATCCAATTACTATGGTGTGGCATAAGCTAGTGGACACTAAGCTAAAAATATTATTCTTTGACTTGTTAAATGCTAGCAATCCATAAGCTCAAAATATTATATTGTGGAAGTATTAGCTTACCTTAGCGGGCACTAAGCTCAAAACATCTTACTTTATTAGTTCTGCCTCATCTTTGGAATTATATACCTTTCATTCAAACAAATAATTTCTCCTCAATCCACCAATCAAAATAAAAAAATTCTATAACTTTTCAACTTTCTAATGTTTATATTTTATTTAAATAATTTTTTAATCTACAAAACTTATTTATCTTTTTATTTATTTTCTAGTTAGTATTGATTTGACAAATATGAGGCATTGTTGCAACATTGATTTATTCTATTTAATAAAAATCAAAATTCTAAGAAAGACATTTTTCCAATCTTTAAATAAGATATGACATTTAGAAAAAAATAAATGTTAATAAAATATTCACTACATTTAATGTTTATCCAAAAAGGAAGACTTATTTGCAAGCTTGGACAAGTGGCACATCCAAAATAGTACACTATTCATAAAAATTAATAAAATTTATTTAACAATCACATCATAAACATTTCTAAATTAAATCCCATCCCACTCCTTATGTATATATATTTTACTATTTTGGTTTTGCTAGTCAAAAAGTTTGATCTTTGCTTTATCCCCGTTTGCAATAAAAATTAGATTTGTAAGTTAAATTTTTTAAAATACAATTTTTTCTATGTTTGTATTAAAATTTTAACAATACAAAATTTTATATGAATTATATTGTGTTAAAGACAAGATAAATAATACTATTATTAGTTATTTCAGGTTACTATACCTTTCATCCAAGTTTATTACTTCAACAATTTCTAACCAATCATTTTTCAAGATTATTTTCCTAGAGTCAATATTTGTAATGTGTAAATGTTGGATATGTAAATTTGTAATATTATAATTATACAATAAATCATTTATCTATCTCTATATTAGTGGTTTTATATGATAAGACATATTTAAAGGCCTTGTTCCAATACATAATTTTTAATTTTAATTTTTTTAAATATCGAGAACATGACATATGGTATCATATTTAATAAATTTAAAGTGCTGCATTAATTATTTAGTTTATTTAGATTTCATTACATATATGAGGAGACACTTAAAAAAAAAAGAAACTAACTAACTAACTAACTAACTATATATATATATATATATATATAATAGATGAAATGACATTTTAGAAATTTGGAAGTGACATATTTCAACAAATCATGTCTATTCAAAAGTGAACAAGCTTTATGAAAATGGGGCATGCCTATGGGTAAGTGCAGGAAGTTGATGGACAAATATAGGGTCATCCATGGACGTCATATTGTAAAAAATAACAAAATCTCAACTTGTAGGGATTATTAGCAATACGTGCACTCAAAATTAGAAAAATTTATATAAATATGAATCGTAGCATTCAGAATCTAGTTTCTAAAATATTTTTTTATAAAAACGGACAAGTTTAGCTATATTAAACACTTAAAATTATATGACTTTTTTTTTTTTTTTTAACTTATAAGATTGTAGTCCGTTTGCCCACATTTTGGATGACCAAATCTTGTTTATTTTTTTTTTTTCCTTTGGTGAAACATTATATGTAGTTGTCTATCTTATGATGGATTTTATTTTGTATTTTTTAGCAATATTTTTTTAATGATTTTTTCCATGAAAGTGGTCTGAAAATATTTAGAAAATGGAGTGCTTTCTGTTTTCTGTCATAACTATATCAAAAATATCGAAATCAAATATTTTTTTAACGTGTATAGAATTTCTCCACGCTTGGGATGGTATAATTTTTATCACATTTTGATAAGCGAAACAAAAGTTGCAGTCTTAAACATAGACATGAACATTCACGGGAAAAAATGTCTTAAAGACCTATTGTTAGTAAAAATTATAAAATGATATTTATCTTATTCTATTCACTTTAAAATCAATATTTCTATGAAGCTAACAGTCTCCCCTATGCGATGGCACCATTTTTGTCAAATGTTTTCAATTTTTAGCATGGTTCAAGTCTTTGGAAGAGCAGATTTGAGGTTTTTTGACCTTTTACACTTTATAATGACCTTCCATAGTTTTGGTTGGGGAAAAACAAAGATTTCCCGAGGCTTAGGTTCGGCAGATAAATCCGTGATCGTGGTTTATAAAGTGCGATTGAGGTTTATAAAGTGGCTTGCAGTTCATAAATCATATTTACACACATCCCAATGTCTGAATTACTATGTGATTTTTACTCTCTGACCTTACCGCATTTAATTACTGTGAAATTTTGTCTTTTTCTGCACGTTTTTCTTATCACCAAAATAAAAACATCATGGGAGACAAGAAACGAAGTCAAAAAAGGAAGTCATTAAGTAAAAAAATACCAAACAAATTAGAGGCCAACAAAATTCAAAATGTTGAGTGAATGTGGAAACTTCGTGAATCAAGAAGAGGTTCATCTTTAACCCCAACTATTGTAAGCAATGAAGAACCAAGTAATGTTTCTACTCACAATGTTGAAGTTGAATTAAATACTCGTGATGAAGATGTTTTTACTGTTAATGTTGAAGAAGAATTAAATACTTATGATGTAGCAAATGTTGAAATTGAAGGAGACAATGAAAATGTGAATAACGAAATTCATGTTGAAACTGTAGATAAGAAAAATTTGACAAAAACACCTCCTAGTATTTTACGTAAGAAACCTAATTTTTATTGAAATTGATGAAAACATTTTGAAACCAATGTCTGACAAACTTTCTGAATGACAAATCAAAAGAAAAGCCACTGAAATTTGGGATAATCATTTTGAAATTTTAAATGATTCCCAAAGATGTCAGTTGTTGGTTAGTTTGATGAAATTGATTAAAATGAGACCTACATTAAACACCTTAGGATTGACAACATCTAATATACGTGGTCAAACCTCTACAATTGTTGAAAACCTTCATGATGCATATCACACTGTTGGTGTCAAGAGATGCACTAGGGATAGTAATATTATGCGTCGTGTACTTGCTACTAGTGTTGTAAGTGAATCAATAAAAAACAATGTTTGATTATGCAAACAAGTCGAATGTTGCAAGTTAATCGAAAAACTCTAATGAAAGTAATTGAAAGATGTAATATCCTTCAATCACTCAATAACGCCGATTTTTGGGCATTTTCTCGCTCGAGCATCACGTAAGGACAAAAATAATTTTGATGCTATAAGAGAAGTTATTAAAAATTAATATCATAATTACATAAAGAAAATTTGAAATCTTAATATTTATTCTTGCTACATTCATAGGAAGTATTACATCCATTTAAATAGGAGACATTGTTCTATATTTAAGGAGATATAATCTCCATAAATATCTCCACACATAACTCCTAAAACAACTCCATGCTATTTTACGTGAGATTTTGTTTTCTTACAAAACTAATATTGTTAATGATTTGTTTACTCAAAGAACTCATAACAATATTTACTCACTCACCCACTCATAATTACATTTACAATAATGTAATTAATTATTACAACACATATTATATTATCCTAGATAATATAATCACTTACATAATATTCTATGTTCACACTACAACATAGATATTCCTAACATTCGCCCCCTTAGTGTGAACATGGGGTAAGAGCTCCTGGAAACATCAAACTTGTCGGAGTAGTCATTGCTACTGGATCTTGCTGCTAATGATCATCCTTGTCGTATGAACATCTTCATCGACTGATCACCTTCCAATGAAGTACCTTCCACCGAAGTATGGTAGTCAGAGGACCGTACGATAGTCAGAGGACCGTACGTAGATGATTTTCCCTTGTAAGATGAGTCAAGCAATTTGCTTCTTCCACACCAAATAGACACTCAGGAACTGTTGTTAGTCTATGTGAACACATTAAAATAAAAACATGAAACTAGTTTCACCCCCTTGTGTATAAACACACCACATAACTAAAATAAAATATCACCACATCTGTCTGCGACCCCATCGTTGGTGAATGACGAGAGGACGCTGATTTTCCTCCTTCCTCCATTGCCTCCTTCCTCCAACAAGAAAAGAGTCTACCATAGGAAATCCTCATCACTAGGACATGAAAGTTCTTCATCAGTTGAGTAGACTTCCCAATCAGTTTCTACTTCAGCTAGAAGGGCTTTTTGATCTATCTTGTCATCAAGAAGATCCTGAGCTCTCTTTTTACTGATTCAAAGATTATATGCCCAATCTCATTACAATAAAAGCATTTTATTTTTTCATGTGAAGGAACCTTCTTTGGTTTATGTTTTTCCTTCTTAGATGAGGAGCTAGGTTTATTTCCTACATATAGTACTTCTTCATGTTCTTCATGACTGCTTTGTTCTAACAATGTAGAAATCACTCCTAGACTAATAGTAATTTTACTCAAAGTAAATACAATATTTGAGTAACTCTTAGGCATGTTATTAAGAAGAATAGCTTTAGCATCATCATCTTTTACATGTTCTTTAATTCCAGCTAGTTGATTTAGCAAAGAACGAAACTTACTTATATGATCTACCATTTTTGAGTTCTCTTCCATTTTCAACCCGCAAGCGTTGCTTCAGTGTAGTCTTTGCCATTTCAGCTTGAGTAACCAAACAATTTGTTAAGAGACTCCCAAATTTCTTTTGTAGATTTTGTGAAATCCACATAATGTAGATAGGCTTTTGATAAGCCCGCACTAAAAAGACCCAATGCTCTCTCGATCTTTTACATTCCACTTTTCCAATTCATTTAATCCAGTGGGTGGAGTTGAATTAGACTTCATCACATACTATAGATCATTTTCTATTAAATGTAATTGCATCTGTAGTTGCCATGTATGGAAATCTTGTCCTTCAAACTTTTCAATCAGATTTAGTTTCTCCATTATTTTGTACAATACTGATAAAAATACAAAATTGAATCAAGTACTTTAAAATTTTATATTGAATACCTTTTAACCTCCAAGCAAGTCAAGAACTTGTATTAACAATTCAACATTATTGAAAATTGGAGAAAACTTTCAGTAGAAGAATTGATGTGCTTAATTTGATAGTTTCATAGTAAAATCCGTATTTCTTCCAAAATATGTACTGGGTTCTGCTGAAATTTTTCTGTAGTTTCTTGACCAGTACGTGATTATGAAAACAAAATTATAGAAAAACCCACATCCAGAAACAAAAACTATGATATATTATTTGAGATGGATTTGATCATGAAAGCACTGAAATTTCTTGCATCAAACCTGCTCTGTTACCAAATGAAAAATTAATATCATAATTGCATAAAGAAAATTTGAAATCTTACTATTTATTCTTGCTACATTCATAGGAAGTATTACATCCATTTAAATAGGAGATGTTGTTCCTATATTTAAGGAGATATAATCTCCATAAATATCTCCACACATAACTCCTAAAACAACTCCATGCTATTTTACGTGAGATTTTGTTTTCTCACAAAACTAATATTGTTAATGATTTATTTACTCAACAACTCATAAAAATATTTACTCACCCACTCATAATTACATTTACAATTATGTAATTAATTATTACAACACATATTATATTATCCTAGATAATATAATCACTTACATAATATTCTATGTTCACACTACAACATAGATATTCCTAACAAATTTGGCATGATAACACTAGAGTTTCACCTAATACAAGAGATGTTATAAAATGGAGAGTTGATTATACTAATCGTAAACCACATCCAAATTATTTCTTAGATATGACTCAAACTCAATTTTTTCGTAAGTTTGAACAAGAGAATCTGGAAAATAAAATTAATTAACAATTTTTTGAAATGTTGAAACCATTCTATGTGAAAATCAACCACGCTCGCACCACTTGTTGTTGTAGGCAACATGTTGAATTTGCAATGCATTATGCTAAATTTTTACGTATTCGTTCTAATTTTCATTCTGAAACTATGTTATCGGAATGTGGTGTTCAAATTCCACCAATATCTTCTAGGGATTTCATTCCTACTATATTTTGTGAAAAAGGAGTTGGACAATTTTTATAGTTAGGATTGTTTACATAGAAGTTGTAGTACATGTAGAGGATTACCTAAATTGGAAAGTTACATCCATGAGTAAATTAAAGGTACAATAGGACATAAATTAGTTGAGTTTGATAAATATAAATCAATTACATACCAGTTGAAAGATGGAAAAGAGTCTAAATGGTGTGAGCTAGTTACAGAACAAATACCTATTTTCTAATTTTTGAGAAAATTTAAGGATGAAATTGTTTGAGTATGCTAGGCATACACATAGAGCTCAATGGTTAGATGAACAGTTCAAGATATACAAAGACACATTTCCTATTGGTACTATTTTTTCGAGGTCAATTTTGTAGAGAATTACACATTGCAACCACAAATGGAGGTTCAATTGCAATATTACAACTCAATACAAGTTTCCATTTTTGTGCATATATACATTTCTACATTCTCCTGATAGTACAGAGAATGATCAATTTTTTTAAGAGAGTACCACTTTTATATCAATGATGATCGTACTCATTTTACTGAATTTTTGCAAGGGTGTTTCTAGTTATTTTATGGAAACTTGTTTGATAGGGACATCTACTTCAAACAAAATTATACACATCTTAGTTTAAGAATGCATGAATTTTTATTGGATGAGAAGAATGCACGTCAAGATGGGTGTGCAACATATTTGGAGTTTTACCGAGTCTGGACATGGAAAAGGAGAGCATGATGGTGTAGAAGAATGTGTGAAAAGAGATCTTGCAAGAGAAGAGTTGAAGTATAAAGATGGTGCTAAATTAAAAGATGTAAAGAGTATAGTGGAATGGTGTATTGCCAACATGGCCCAAGGTTCTCAAGAAAATTCTATAGTTCGCAGATATTTTTGGTTAATAGAGGAAAAATAAATTTCTAACTACGAGGATTGTATGACACTCACGGGTCCAGTGATATGCACTCATTTTGTAGCTCGATGCTACTTCGTGAGCCATATGGACAAGAAAGTTGACATGTTTTTGCATCTTGTATTGAATTTTTTTCTTGTTGAGTGTGATTCACAAGAATGGGTGGATGGATAGATTTATAGGCCTCTAGCTCCACTTCCTAGTTATCAACCTTCACAAGCATTATGACTTGTTTCTACAGATGAAGTTGCAACATCCAAGGACTTTGACAAAATTTTGATTTTGGTGCGATAAGGTATTTATGGTTATTTATTTAATTTTTGTATTGAGTTATGTCCATTGAAATTTTAATATGTAATTTAAATTTGAGTTGTTCAACCTTTATTTTTTGTGGGACATGTGTTTGCAGTAATTGTGACAGAAGACAATGAAGAAGGAACAAACTATTTCTTATGTCGTTGCATCGAGGAAAGAAAGAAGTTGACTTCTCCTATTATAGATGGTGAAGATATTAAGTATCCTACAGGGTCAGTGGTAGTTACTGGAACTTGGCTTCGACGGTATCCATTAAAAAAATCCTCTGTTTGGGTGTTTGAAGACTTTGAGACACACAGAAAAATACTCTTATATTCGCATATAGTTCTAGCAACAAATATTCAGCTGTATAGATATCGAGGAAGGCCTAATAACAAGATTCTTTGGAAGGTTCGAGAGTTAGATCATGAAGTAATCTTGTCTACTATTCAGAGTAGATCCGATCATGATGGTTCATTGGAATGAATTTACAATGCTCATGTCTGGTATATATAATTTCTTTTATATATATATATATATATATATAAATTTGTTAGTTTAAAGATCTAGATTTAAGTTTGAATATATTTTATTTTAAATTTGTGTATTTTGTATATATACATAGTATATGGTTTTGATTTGAAACTTAAATTTCTTTGACTAACACTTTTATGTTTAGGTTAGTGGTGCCAGAAAAGCTTACACCTTCACGTGGTTGGCACTGTTAGTAGAGAATTTTAAATTCTTGACGTTAAGAGAATCTTTTATTATTTGAAAAATTTATAAATTTTGAAAATGTTGTAAATTTTGAAAATGTTGTAAATTTTGAAAAAGTTGTAAATTTTGAAAATGTTGTAAATTTTGAAAATGACTCCTCCCCAAGTGTTTACAAGACCATACCTATGCGTGTGCACCGATATGGGAAGGAAAAAACCAAGAGAGGCTATTGTAGAGGGTCCCTACACCGAGGTGTTGGATCAGACGAGACATCTCTAGGTGCCACGGAGTCCGAGTAGTCACCCGTCGAAGTTGAACGATATTTTGGTCTCAGGGCTCTTAAGGGACTATGCCCAAACGAAGTAGCCCGGAAACAACGACCTTATCACGCATCGAAACACCACATGCTCTAGTATTCACCTAGCCACTCGGATGTGTCAGCATAGTTGGTTTGGTGCCATGACCCACCATTTACAAAATATAGTGTTTTACAACCTTACACTGGCTCCAACTACACTATTTCACATGTTTGCAAAAAATAGGGCAGCTGAGCACGGAAATGAGAAGGAAAAACTAAGAGAGGCTATTGAAGAGGGTCCCTACACCAAGGTTTTAGATTAGACGAGGCATCTCTAGGTGCCACAGAGTCCGAGTAGTCACCGTCGAAGTTGAATGATATTTTGATCTTAGGGCTCTTAAGGGACTACGCCCGAACGAAGTAGCCCGGAAGCAACGACCTTGTCATGCACCAAAGAAATGTCTCCTCTAGCATTCACCTAGCCACCTAGACATGTTGGCACAGTCAGTTTGGTGCCATGACCCACCGTTTGCAAAATATAGCGTTTGACAACCTTACACCGACTTCAACTACACTATTTCACGCGTTTGCAAAAAAGGGTAGCGAGAGCACCGAAATGAGAAGGAAAAAAAAGCGAGAGAGGAATTTTTAGAGAGTCCCTACACCGAGGTGTTAAATTAGACAAGGCATCTCTAGGTGCCATGGAGTCCTAGTAGTCACCCGTCAAAGTTGAACGATATTTTGGTCTCAGGGCTCTTAAGGGACTATACCTGAACAAATTAGCCCGGAAACAACGACCTTGTCACGCACTGAAATACCACCTTTTCTAGTGTTCACCTGGCCACCCGGACATGTTGGCGCAGTCGGTTCGGTGCGACGACCCACCGTTTGTAAAATATAGCATTTGACAACCTTACACTGGCTCAAACTGCACTATTTCACGTGTTTGCAAACAATAGGGCAGCGAGAGAACCGATATGAGAAGGAAAAAACTGAGAGAGGCTATTGTAGAGGGTCCCTATGCCAAGGTGTTGGATTAGACGAGGTGTCTCTAGGTGCCATGGAGTCTGAGTAGTCACCCGTCAAAGTTGAATGATATTTTGGTCTCGGGGCTCTTAGGGGACTATGCCCGAACAAAGTAGCCCGGAAGCAACGACCTTGTCGCGCATTGAAACACCACCTCCTTTAGAATTCACACGACCATCTGGATGTGTCGACATATTTGGTTTGGTGCCATGACGTCCTGAGGCATGACTTCTCACTCCTCACCTCCGTTCATTTCCTAGGACTCAAAACATTCAATGTCACTTGTTTACCTTCCATCTCTCTTGTTCTCTTTAGACTTTCCTCTATCCTCTTAGGTGCTTCATCATTGTCCTTGCTTTTCTCTCTTGAGCTATGTTGTTTTGGTGATCTCTCTCCATCCTCTGCTGCCCCAACTATGTGCTTACATGCTCATTATTTTTGCATTGTAATAGGATTCTTCATCACAGATCACTACACAGAATTAGGAGTATAAGTAAATCATCAAAAAATTAAGGGAACACATGTGTGAGGACCTTTTATTCATAAGTTCCATCATTGATTACATGAGATTAATCATCTCTGCCTCAAATTGAAGCAATGTCTCCCATCTAAAACTTCAACCCCCCAGTCCATCAAGCAAGATCAAGCATTCATACTGCAAAGAAGGACATGTGACCATTGGGTGAGCATGATCCTTGAAAAAGGGAATGATCTATTTCCTGAGATTATCTCTTTGTTTAGATTGTTCTTGGTCATATATTTGAAAATCAATAGGAATAGAGTTGAGATCAAGAAAGAGAAATTCCATTGGGAAAATAATCTCCCATTTGCGAGTGAGATGAATAATTTTGATTCTCATTCCTTGGTGAGCTCAGGTGTGTTTTCATTTGACTTAGAGAACTTGTATGACATTTTTTCCCATACCATCACCTAGAGGTTTGATGCTCTAAAAGAAGCCATTTCTGATTTTGAATCCCATGAGGAGAATGTATCAAATTTTTTGGAAGATCTTGGCACAAGAATGCATGAGCTTGGTACTCCTCTCAGGGAGAATAATTCCACATGAAGAATCTTCAAGATTCAAATTTTAAGAATTGGTTCAGGAAAATATTTGTGACCCTTTCCTTCAATAGTGATACTTTAGAAGCCCTTGTAGAGATCATAGGTTATATCTCTAGAATCCTATGAAGAGTTATGAAAAATATTTTAGTCAATGTGGAAATATCAATGCCATTCCTGAGAATTGACTCAACACATTGGAGCATGTGAACATCTTGGAAGATGAGAAAGTTTCATTTGTAGTTTCCAGATTCAACAAGATGGTCTATGGAAAAGCCTCATCATTCAAGATCTTCCGCAGAGGAAGACATGAGTTGATTCTTCATTAGAGGAGGATTCTTCATGTGATGGGTGGAACCTAAGAATACTAATAAGGGCTTACTGTCAAATTTTTACCCTTTTCAACTTGGGACATCAGAATGCACCACCACATGAAATCTCTCCCTTTCGTCACTTAAGGCTTGTAACATTCTCACTAGGTATGATTCCTCAACACCCCAACTTGATTATGTTTCCCCTCTCATGAATACTTAACCCCTTCACACATTATCACCCCTTTAAGTCCCTTTGTCACTTAAGGCTTGTAACCCTACCCTATCATGCCATGTAACCTGGGTTAATCCAGAATGGTCAAGGATGAGTTAGAAGGTGAGTTAGCTAGGTTAATGTTAAGAGGTGAGTATAAACATACACTTAGCCATTTTTTAATCCCTTTTTAATATTTCATTTTCCTTCATTTCTGCTAGTATTTAGTTATGCTACTAAATTTTCAAGAAACCCTATTGCAAAAATCACATTTTTGCTCATATCTCCTTCATTTTTGCTCCATTTCCCCTACAATTTTGCCCATAACTTCTACTCATGAACTCCTTGAAGATGATCTAAAAATATTTTCCATTGGTACCCTAAATTTTTATAGCATCCCATTTAAAATTTTAGAGAAAAAACTTGCCTTTTTAGATCCTGCGCACTGGAGATCGAAAACACTTGAAATTTGAAGCAGAAACCATATGAAAATACCTAATCTAATGAAAAAAATTCATCTCAATCCAAATACAAAAATATATGATTAAATATTTATTATTAAATTGGCATATGAGCCTTACTAAAAATAATAAGTTCGATAACAAAGAAAAAAATTGAAACCTCTGTGTAATCTTCAATTCTAGAAATATGAAAATTGTAAAACTTGAAAATCGGAAAATTGTAAAATCTTCAATGTTGCACCATAAGTAACATTAAATATTCATATAGTTCAAGATGAACTCTACCTCGCTTATTTCTATCAATGTTTGCATTAGTTGATATGCAACAGATTGAGTGTTAGCTTTAAAAAAAAAGTAATTGTACGTATTGCCCTTTTGTAGTTCACCTAGCATGGTTTTGCTTAATGGAATAGGTTTGCTTAACAATTGTACCATGTAGTGCTCCGGGACATGGTTTTTTAATTTTAAATCAAACATACATATCTAGAACTAATTTAAATGGTTATGAAAACATACATAGAAGGATATCATACATGCAATGAAATCAAATCAAACATATAGTTCAGTAATATCATTATGAAAACCAACACACATGGATATATAAGAATCAAAAAAAGTGTGCTCCAGACGCATGTCTCTGAAAATATATGTAAGTTCATAACATGTGTACATCTCAAACTAAGTGTATCATAATGTATATAGGACCACATGCGGTCAGTAAAAGACTATATATATATATATATAATGGACTATATGAAGAAACATGTTCGCTAGGACCAGATGGCCTATATATATATATATCTATGTACATCTAGGTGGACTATGAATCTACTCATGAAACATCTTCCCTCTCTTCACCTTGCTAGAAGTAGCACGTCCACGACTTGGGGATGTAGTGGAGGGAGATGCCACTACGGATTTCATCCATGTGGTCCTAGGTGTCTCTAAGCATGCCTACAACCTAACCTGCACATTCATAAACAACAAGTTTTTAACACCCAAAATTTTAAAATACATTCAAAATTTACAAACTTGTACAATTTAGTTAAAATACATGTGAAATATTACCATAATGTCATGATCCCTATAAATTTTTGTTGACACATCACAAGGACAACGGTAGACTCACGAAGGGTAAGCTACATACAAATAATTAATTTTCAAATTAAATATTTCACATACATACAAAATTTGATATTGTAGATTTAAGTAATAAGAAATAATGAACCTCCAAAATTTAACAAATTTGAAAAATTGTACCTCAGTTAGTGGATCTGCAGATGCCATGGCAGTATCTACAGTAGCCTCCATAGTCTGCATATATGGAGGAGTCTCTCTAGTAGTCATAAGGTATACAAAAAACATGTACAAATCTATATTAAAATCTACATGACTGTGCACCACATAACAGAGGTTCAAAGCATGTAATCCACGTGAACTTCCATAATTAGAAAAAAAGTGTAAAGAGATTTACTATCCTGCATAAAAATCATGTGAGGCGTCTAAGTAGCCTCAGTTCCAGAGTAGATGATGACCCACCAGGCTCCTGTGTATAAAAGACAAACATATTAATATGTACAACATACACGTGAAACATTATAATAATAATCTAGTGCAATCAAATGAAATTAAAAATGTAAGTTTGTACAACTTGAAACTTACATTTGAAACATGCCCAACTGCAGTAGCTAGCATGTCGACGTCAAATGTTTCCTTCACCGGCTCTTGCTATTTAAAATAAAATAAAAAATTAGTTTTTTACATGTATGTACATGACGTACAATCAAATACATATATATTAAAATCTCAAACATGTGAATTAAACTATTGTATATATATATTATTTATATTTATTTGAAATTTACCTATGAAAGACCAATATCAGTGGCACCAGTTCCAAAAACATTCCCCAACATCTCATATATAGAAAAGAAATCATGTGAACCAGTAAATGATGTCTCACCCACAGTGCATACGGCACCACATGATCCACAGTGGTGTGGTGCGCTAGAACTAGCACCTCCACCAACATCACCAGATGCAATCTAGTCACTATGTTGGGTCAGAGTGTTAGTGAGCTCCCTCAATGCATGCAGTGTATCAATCTCCACGACCTCCTTCACTGTAGGAGGTGGCGAAGGCGATGGGGGTTTTGGGGCATGGGGATCCTAGGTTGACCTATGGGTGCACCAGTCTACTCGTGCAGAGCCACCTCCTTGACCAAAAAAAGTCAAAAAATTCAAAATAATTCAGACCTCATTAAGCATGAACTCACAATATAATTTCTTTAAAAATAAAGAGGGACCTCATTTTTGTTGCATGGTGGATAATCAAAACCATCCACCATCGGTCCTAAAAATTGTTTTTGATTTAGTCATTGTGGCACCAATGGATTGGGAACCATTTGCAAGTAATCGCGAGGGGGCATTGGTTCTAGTGGTCGATAAATAATGCAAAAATGAGGTCTTTTCCATTTTTTTTGTCTTTTACGATCGCATGGGATAGTTTATCCTCATACCACCGCCTCTGATCACCTCTAAAGCTATTCCATCTATGTATTTGGTTGGTCAGCAGAGTCGACTTCACCAATCAATGTTAACCAATGTATTGGCTAAAGTCATGTGGGATGGATTTGTGGCATGATTTTGTCTTATAGTTTTAATAAGGTTCTCAATGAAAATTTTATTTTCTCAGATTCTTCCAATGATATTATCTTGTGTTCCTGCTAGCTCAGTGGGGACAGAAGGAGCCACGGAAGGTGGATCTATGTTTAGAGGATGGTTTTGAGGAATGTTCGGAGGGTTTTGAGGAATGTTTAGTGGGTTTTGAGGAATGTTTTGATGGTTTGCATGATTTCAAGCTTGCCGACCAACTGATAAAACAAGAAAATTGTATACATAAACAAACATTTCAAAAAACCCATGAAAATGCAAAAAAACCTAAAATGCAAAAAAATGATTAAAATTAGGGGCTTACCTCCTTGTCTTGGTGGCATGGTTGAATCTATCATGATCCAGAAGTCCGATGAGAAATTTTGAGGTGGTATTCAAAGCTCGAGTGAAAAAAATTAAGGAGAAATCACGGTTTGAAATGAAAAATGGGAAAATAAGGACTCATGGATCGCTAATTTTTGTCTCGAGTTCTCGTGATCACGGTTTATAACTGCACTCACTGTTCTAAACCATGATCATGGTTTTAGGTTTAGTAATTCCCGAACTGAAATTCGGGAACCGTGATCATGGTTTAAAAACCACGATCGTGGTATATAAACTAAAATTGCGGTTCCTGAATTTCAGGTTTTTATGTCCACATAATTGTCCACCAACTTCATGCACTTACCCCTATAAAATTTATATAAACTACCATCATTGTATTCAATACCATTCTCAAAAAATAGTAGGGAAAAAAGATAAAAGGTTTAATTAGCAATTGATTTGATCATCTTCACTGATGAGGCTTCTAAAATAAATGATGCTCAAGAACATAAAATTTATAGAAAAAATAATTTGGGAAACTACATAAACCTAGCTTGATTTTAGGGCTTCATGTTGGGTTTGTTGATGCTTTCTAGTTTTCTAATATTTTGAAAATCATCAATCTGCTTAAATTTTTCACCGATTAGAATACATCGTGAAAAATTATTGGTGGAATACAAATCTGTAACAAGTAATAAATTATTGGGTTTATTTTTATTTGCATTGAATATATTTATATATGATCGCAGATGGATCTATTTCGACACTATACTTTTGTTTGAAAAGTTATTCCTAGATTAATTTCCAAAGAATTTCACTAGTTGATTCAGAAAATGCGAGTCTTCCACAAAAAAAGTAATGAATATATCCTAGTTAATTTTTATGGTTGTTTGAATTAGATGAGAAGAGATGTAAGCCTCACTGCTACATCCATAATATTTTGAACCAACCTATAAAAATCCCCAATATTTTTCCAAAATCTCATCTTTGATAATTTTCTGATCTCAACTTTTTTTTCTTATGGTTTCTAAGGAGTTGAGATACTACAAAAATATACATGGACATCAACGAGTCACCAATGACTATATTGGGGGTTGGAATTTTCACATGACCTCTCTCTGATGATAATTCGTACATGATCGAACTCATGACTCTAGCCATTTACATACAATATTCTGGTGGGTCCTCAGTTATAAAATGTGGGTCCTCTATCTGTGAGTACTGTGATATCCTACATCTATTTGCAATACTTTCTACACTTGGTCTCATCATGTGTTGTTGCAATTTAGACCTTCTTATTATTTATTTTATAATGATGCTTTTGATATCTAGGATTTAGATTATACCATTTATTTTCTTCCCACCTTTAGGCTAGGTGAGAAAGGCTATAATTGATCCATTATTGGAAATCTTTCACTATATTCAAAATTTGTTGGAATTGGTGTATCGGTTGATAGGTTAGGTGTCTTTTAAACATATTCACCGGATAATTTTTTAACTAATTTATTAAAGTTATTCCATTTAATAGAAAACTTTTATCCTTATGTAGGCATGTTAAACTTGTAAAAGCGTGGTGGTTTTTTTTTAATGCAACTGAAAAATCTAGAATATTATGTATTTCAAAATGCCACCTATATTGTTGCAATATTTTCAAGCATATATATTATTGTGGGTATTTGTTTATGCATTCTTCATGCATAATCAAAATTAGATGCATATTTTATGCATTATGGATCACTCTATGTTTTTCCAAAGAATTATATATTTGATGCATAATTTTATTTTTTGTTTTGTCTTCTATC
Source organism: Taxus wallichiana var. yunnanensis (assembly GCA_018340775.1). Taxonomy (NCBI): domain Eukaryota; kingdom Viridiplantae; phylum Streptophyta; class Pinopsida; order Cupressales; family Taxaceae; genus Taxus; species Taxus wallichiana. Next base: position 17,860,161 of record CM031239.1, on the reverse strand, counting down.
TAAATTTTAACGTGGGTATTTACATTATGTGCAACATTTAAATTGGGTACTTACAATATATACATATTTTATGCATTCAAAATCATTACATATGGGCATTCTATTTTTTAGCAGTCTTTGGATGTTGGCATACCGTATGTGTAGATTTTATACATTAATTATTGGTACATTCTACTTTCTATCAAAATTTGAATGTGGTTATTCTTAGCAATATAAAATAGCTGATGCAAAAATTTTATAATTTCTTTACAACAATCCCACAACTAGCGCATTTCCCAACCCCGAGGCATAAAATTACCTGCTATGTCTTGTTTAATTTAAAATTTCATTAGGAGAATTACTATTAACAAGGTTTATTGAATATATGTGAACATAATGATTGTCTAGTTTATACAGGATTAAGGCACCAAAAAACCTTACAATAGAATGCATCGTGACCATCACCAAGAAGGAAAAAAATATGACAAAAAGGGCTAAAACAACTTAGCCCAAATTATATCCAACAAATGAATATAAGGAAAAACCATAAAAATGAATAGGCTAGAGCTGATCAAAAATAGGGAGGGGAAAACATCCCAAATGATACAGTCCACAAATAGACAAGAAAAATCTCCAAGAGCCAAGGGACTAGTTAGTCTTCAAACATTTTTACTCCTTTGGTTGACATTCTTCCTATCCTTTCATCTGATCATCGTTCTCTCTTGTGATAGGGATGTTGTCTTCAACCTACTCTTCCTCATTAGAAATAATGAGGTGGAGATTATACCTACAAACTTTTTGTTCCTGATCCAACTTGGCACAGCGTAACCCCCTACAACTCCAAAAATAATTTGATCTCAGCCATATCTGCCCTCATAGAGTTTTGAGAGATGGAAATTTTCTTAGATGCATCAATGCAATGCATGACATTATTTCCCATATCCATTCCAACTTCTCCTAAGGCCTCCATATCCCTTTCCACCTACCTCACCCTGAGAGAAATTTTATCAAAATCCACATTCTAACCTAGATTTACCCTCTCTTCCCTTTAAACGACTCCTCTTTTGTATCAATTAGAGAAACTATAGCCCCAATACCAAGATTTTCCTTCCCCTAAGATTTCATACTCTTCTTTCTCCCCGCTTTTTTCGTGACACGGTCGGGTAAGAGTACAATTTTCATCTGAATCCGTGATTTGGGCTCTAATTCCTTTCCCACCAATGGTTTTATCATTATTAAAAATAAAAATAATTAGACCATGGTGTAACGGGGTTTCAATCTTCCCCTGTTGAAAATCATTCACCAATGTAGAGAGTGACATAAACAATAAAAAGGAAGGATCATAGCAATATTATGCCTAAACATATTAATCATAGTAAGATGGTGAGTATATCTCTTTAAATAATTTCCTTCAAGTGTAATGTACCTCATATGGTGGAGGAAGACTATATTCCAAATATCGGGGTTGTGGAATCTAGCTATACCATCTACAAGCAGGTAAACCTTTTCTTTACCGTAGAAGAAAGTCTAAATTTTGTGTTTGTGTCTAGTGTGGTCTTTGAATATATTTAAGCCCTCTATCTCCATTCTTTTTCCTACACTATTGAAGCCTTAAAACCTGAATTTCCATGTCACAGATCACAATGATTTCATTGTTCCATGCCCGACCAAACTCCAACGCAAGATAAGGATCAGACCTCATGATTTTTGAGATGAAATTCCTAAACCCTCTAATTATGAGAATGCTCCACAAGGAGGGTTTTTCCTTCAGAGAACCATATCTCATGAGCTCAGTTCTCAAACAACCACCTCCCATGCTTTTAGTTGACTAAGAATGAAAATTGAAGAAACAATGGCCAAAATGAATCTTAAGAGAAAAATTAATATGAATCCCACTATATATCATGTACGTTAAAAGTCCTACTAACCATAATAATAAGGATGTCATCACAATGAGAGAAAATATCCACCCACACATCAGTACTTAATTTTATTAATGATATTAATAACATTGGGGATATCATCTCCCCTCTCCCACACTTTAAAATTATTACCTTTAGCCCCCAAATTGGCAAGATGATCCACACATTTATTACCCTTTCTAGGGGTATGAATAAGATCAAAGCTATCAAACTCTTTAAGAATTTATTTAGTATCTTTAAGGATATTTCTTAAGGTCCAATTATGAATTCTATCCTTTCTCATATTCTCAAGGGTTAAAATCTTGTTTTGAACAACTAACCAAAAAAACATGTTGACCTTGGGGAGTAAATCCTTAATCCAAATTTTCCTCTAGAAATCCTTTTGTTCCAATGCTTCCGCCATGTTAATTCTTTGTAAGAAAATGTATATTCGGACAATGAATATGTTTGGTCCAATAACTGATATGTTAGGCATTATACTTAAGTATTGTAATCATTGATCACCATCAATGCATGTAGGAAAAGCATTTTTGTGAAAGAAATTGATATAGGATGTTTAAAAGACATCAAACTATTTTAGAAACATGTTCAATATTTTTCATTCAAACAAAAACATATTATAAGTACAACATAAAAGGTATTTTGTAGTAACTAACACATCTTTTAAATAAATACAATTTTCGTCCTCCAATCTTTACAATTCAATTCCAGTTAAGGTAGGAAAACTTCAACTTGTCAAAGTTTCCTCTCGAAAAAAAGCCATATCTAAGGAAGGCCAATGGGGAATTCATTAGTCTAATGCTTACATGCATAGACATTTTTTCTTAGTCCCTCTGCAGATTATATTAATTTTCAACATTATCAAGGTCTACAACATTAAACTATAGAAAGTAGGAACTTGCCATTGTTAGTTAAAACCTAGCGGCTTATTAGATTAAAATATGATTTTTAGGTTATATGTTGCCTCATAAGCTAGCAAACACTAAACTCAAAATAACATAAATTAACTTGTTAAATGATACCGATCGCTAATCTCAAATTATTTAACCTAGATGTAGCTAAGATCAAAATATCATCCTCTAACCTAGTAGGCACTAAGCTCGAATATCTTAATTTAAAATCTTAAAATCATATGATGAATTCAACTAATTTGTACATATATTGTGTGTTATATAGTACTCTAAAGTTAATGAGGGTGATCAACTTAGAGGTCTCTAAGCACAAAATATCTTACCTTAATTTTTTAATACCTATCAACTTTGAAGAGTACAATATCATTTGTTAGGTTATGTTGAAACATAACCTAGTGGAAAATAAACTCAATATGTATTTATTTAGTTTGTTAAATGCTAGTGACTCTTTAGCTCAAAATATTATATTGTTTAAATACCTAGTGGCCGCTAAGTTCAAACTATGTTGATTTAATTTTTTAAATCCTAGTGACCACTAAGATCCAAATATTATAGTAGAGACTAGTATTTACGATGGGTTGTTTTGGTTAAGTGAAATTAGTCTTGACTCCTCCTTTCTTCTTGCTCCAAGTGTAGATGCATGTGCCATTTTTGAGTACCTTTCATGTAGTTTGAAACAACTGGGGACTATGAGGTTATCGGGAGGATCCTATAGATGTAAATCACTCAGACTAATCGTACATAACCATGCCTTGAATTCATGTCCTGACTCCCAATAATCCCAAATCATTTTTTTCATTAAATGTTGGAAACAAAACTACCTATGTAGTACTTACCCCTTTACTTAAATCTCTTGTATCATGACCAGGATTCACAAATTTTGGTGTTTATTGTGCATCATGAGTATGTTGTGGTCTTCTTTCAATGCACTTATTAAGATGGAAATTAATATTTTTAGGAACCTAGTAGAGCAGTCCTACCTATAGTTGAATAGAGTGTTCATTTTGCATTGAAATAAATGTAATTAAGCAACCAACTGCCGACTATTACCTGGAATAGAAAAATCTTGATTCAAGTTAATATATATACCCACACTAGTATTAAGTCACGTAAGAGTTCAATCCTACAACTAATAAGAACTTTTAACATCCATGAGGCTAGTTACACTTCTTTTTTAGTAGTAAATTTTTTGAAAAACATGTTATAAATATCACTTCAATCCCCAACTACTGCCATTATCGACTTCACAAAATTAATGCAATAATAAACTACTATACCTTTTTTTGTTATATTAGTTCAATCCTCCAACCATGTGGAAGTTCATCACAAGATTAATACTAGACATACATTTATGTTTTTCCATGTCAACATGACCTAGGATCATGCAAGCAAAGCATTTAAAGAGAACACAAATCCAATAAGCATATTATTATTTTGTTGAAACCTAGAGACCGCTAAGATCAAAATATTATGTTGTGTCATAAGCTAGTGGACGCTAAGTTCAAAATATCATTCAATAACTTGATATACTAGTGGAAACTAAAATCAATATGTCTTTATTTAATTTGTTAAATGGTAGTGACTCTTTATCTCGAAATATTATATTGTTTAAATACCTAGCGGATGCTAATCTCAAACTATGTTGATTTAATTTGTTAAATCCTAGTGACCACTAAGATCTAAATATTATGTTTTGCATTAACTTACTAGATGTTAAACTTAAAATATTTTACTTTTGTTTATTAAAACCAAGAGACCAATAAGATCCAAACATTATGTTGTGTCATAAGCTAGCCGACACAAAGTTCAAAATATAATTCAATAGCTTGATATACTATTTGAAACTAAACTCAATATGTATTTCTTTAGCTTGTTAAATGGTAGTGAATATTTAGCTTGAAATATTATATTCTTCAAATACCTAGTGACCGCTAAACTCAAACTATGTTGATTTATGTTAGGTTGTGGAGCACTGTTTTCATGTGAGAAAGTGTTGAAGACTATACACTAAGAGTATTGTACACTTTCCACAGTTGTATCATCGGGATTTGGGGGCGGCAGCCCCAGAGCATGGGTTCGGGGCGCAACCCCGAGAAAAAAAAAAAGTTGGCCTTAAAACATGCCCGATATACCGGGAAACATATTTTTCTCATATGGGCGGGATTTTGACCCATAGGTTTATGGGACAGTTTTGGCCCATAGTTTTGATACCCACGGTTTTGTAAAAATACTTAAGCAGTTGTCTACTTATATGGTTTTATGCATATGGTAGGTATAATGTAACACTACATATGTGTTTTGAATTTGGATGTGAATTCTGTAGAGTTTGTTGAGCATAGATCCAAATAGATCTGGGTATTGTATTGAGAGAGCGGTGGCTTCTAATAAAATCGAGCAAGTGATTCTTGGTGGACGTAGTCCAAATTGGGTGAACCACATTAAATATTGTCTTTTTGTTTTGTGTTATTTTATTCTCGCACTTTTATTTAGGATTTGTAATATTTTCTACATATTAGTTTCTACGATTGCGATTACGTGAGGGATTATTCCACATAATTTATCCCTTATTTCCTAACAATTTAATTTGTTAAATCCTAGTGACCACTATGATCCAAATAATATTTTATTTCTTTTGTTGAAACCTAGAGATGCTAAGATCTAAATATTATTTTGTTTCATAAGTCTAGAGACACTAAGTTCAAAATATCATTCAGTAACTTGTTAAATGATAGTGACCACTAAGCTTGAAATAATATATTACGCACAACCTAGTAGCAATGGATTTTTCCATGTGGCCACATATAGTAAACTCAAGATTCTTCCTTTATACTATATATATAACTAAATAAACTCAATATTCTTCCTTTATTATATATACTAGCAATCACATGTGTACAAGGCAATGTGACCCAAAATAATATAAGTTATTTGATTTATTAGGATTCGATAAATGTGGGAGGGGACCCATGTTGCATAATGGAGTGCCTTTATTGTGAAAAGTGCAAGGAACAAATTTTTTACGTGTGGCTGCAAAGTGGAGAGTGACTTGTGACTAAACAAAGCAAGACTTCCGATGTCATAATCACTTCAAGCCAACAAGTTTGTATTATTGTACATGATACTTGAATAAAATGCAATTAAGAAACCAACTACCAAATGTAACTAGAACAAAATAATTTTTATTCAAGTTAATATATATACCCACACCAGTCTGAAGTCACGTAAGAGTTCAATCCTACAACTAAGAAGAACTTTTAACATCCACGAGGCTAGTTGCACTTCTATTCAAGTACTAACAAATTTAAAAAATTGGTTACAAATTTCACTTCAATCCCCAACTATTTTCATCCTTGACTTCAAAAAATTAATACAATAATCAAATACTATACCTTTATTTTTATATCAGTTCAATCCCCCAACCAGATGGAATTTCATCACAAGATTAATATTGGGCCTACATTTATGCTTTTCCATGTCAACATGACTTGGGATCATGTAAGAAAAGAATTTAAAGAGAACACAAACCCAATAAGCATATTATTCTTTTCATTTACATGTAATTATATCTATAATTAATTTTATCTTGGTCTGAACTACACATGCTTCTCTCCGTCAAATGTAGCAAAAATTATATCAACATGAGATTGCTCCAACTATTTTTCTTGTGGAACCTTATATAATTAGATAAGGTAGCAACATAAGAGTGTACTACTATTAGTATTAGAAGTGGATTGATTTAGCTTTGATGAAAACATTCCTCTTGGGAAAGTGGAAAAGGAACAAAATTCCCAAAAGCCAATTTTTTCCCTTAAAAAAATTTGGGCACACTTTTATTTGTTTTAAGGGTTCCAAGTGGAATGAAAAAAATTGAAAAAATATGGGCTATTAAAGGAAGAATTGGTCATTGTTTACTTGAAAATTGACTCATCCATTGAGAAAATTAGACCTCAAGATAGAAAGGACTCATGTGGATGCATTTTTTTGACACAACACCATCCAGTCTCATTCCAGTAAAAAAATGTTTTGTGAAATCACCTCACCAAATATCACAAAATAATGCCAATCAGAAGTGTTACTTGTGCTTCTTGTAACATCTCTGTGCTTACCATCTTCATTTCCATGTGTAGTATGAATAACCTTAGAGAACCTAAATATAACTGATAGATGTGTCGATAAATAAATTCTAAGAAGATATCGCTTTCTAATTTGTTGCCTGATAATCTATACAATATGAAATAATGTTAGCTATATCATCTTGCTCCATTTTATTTTTAGATTCTTCCTTTATAATATATGTAACTAAATACATCTAATATCGCTAACATTCAAACCTTCAACCTCCACTAAATGTAGTATTAATGAGAACCATTTCATAAGGAAAAATGATAATTAATGTCGTGGTTTCGTCAACATTAACTAAGATTACAATAACATATGTTAGGTTATGTTGAGGCATAACCTATTTTTGTGGCAGCAAGAGGATACAACATATGCAGATTTTATGGGCATTTATGACATTGATATATTATGTTCGTGTGATGGACAGGATCGATTAATGACTATACACACATGAGATAATATTAATAATTAGGATAAATTTCAATTATAAATATTGGATACACGTGTGGAAGATTGGAATGAAGGTGCTCGACATCTCTATTTAAGCATCATCTATATCGGGCCTTTGGAAATCATTGTCACAATCTCCCTATTCACTATGGGTGGAACTATCAAACACATTGAGCCTTCTTCTTGTGAAGATTTTAAGGCCAACCGGAAGTATGGAATATTTTTCATGATGTGGTGTTATGTCATTTATGGAAAGATTGTCTAGTTACTTTTTCCGAGTGACCATCAATGTGCTGACAACCTAGAAGAAAGGAAGATTCAATGTGGGAAAGAAGAAATTTCTTATTTTGATAGAGTGCATTGTAGCTGCGATGGGGCTCCCTATGGAGGAATACATTTATTTTAAATTATCACTTTGGGAGGAGTGGATGATTTCCCATGTCCTGGTGAAAAGATGAGAAAATATCACTCTAGATATGAATGATACTCACTACCACACCACCTTGGGATAGAGTTTCTAAGCAATTGATGAGGTGCGAAATGTTAAAGGGATGCTATAAATTGATCTATGGACCTCAAATTTTTCTTCTTATGCATCTTTGGCATGATCATAAGGTAAACTTTGTGGCTTTTCTGTTTCAATCACTTGAGTAGTCCCTTAGACTGACTAGAGAAGAGGAAGGTCCTTTCCTCCACCAAGGCCTTTTGTATTTTCTCTTTAAAATGAAATCTTCCCAAAAATAAATCTCACACTTCCCCTCTAAGCTAGGAAAGAAGCGTCGTATCCCCCTTACTCCTCCACAACCAGCTCCCTATGTCCCCCTGTTTCTATTGGCTCTTTTCTATCACCGCCACCTTCATCTCCCTTCCAACTCTGATTCGGACATCATGATCATTAGCCTGAGATTCATTTGGTGGTCTCCCCATATTATTCCAATCATGTCTCTCTCTCATATTCTTTGATGGCTCTTAACCCTTGGACACCTTGGATCATTCTCCCATGGTCTCGAACTTCTTTCATACCTAACATCTCCATCCTCCGATCTCCTTAAACATTGTAATGGCTACAATTGACTCAACATACCTGCTCATGGAAGCATATGCGACTTCTCCCCTCTTCTTTCCATGGAAGTTAGCATGGAATTTGAAATTCTTGATGTGTTATGGAATCTCTCCTTAGTTTACCCGATTCTCCTCTATCAAATAAAATGGGCTCCCCCACTTCAATTTCAGAACACCATAAGCATTTAGATAATATCTCACCTAACCCACACGAGGCCATTGAAGATTATGTTACACTCAATATCTGCTATCAAAGAATGGAAAAGTCACATGGATATGACGTGGAGGAAAATCAATGAAGACTTCTTGGAACACATTAAGTTAGTGGACGTGTTGGTTGAAGAAATACCTAATGTTGATGCTAAGGATGAAGCAACTACTCTAAATAATATCGATAAGATGTAATTTGTCTTCGTTTGGTTTGGAGAATATTTTTTTTTTGAGATTATTCTCTTCTTGTTTCTTGTTTTATAATATCCGGCCATGTGAGGGATTTTTTTACAAGTATGTTGGTCATTTCTAAACCCTCACTTTTACCCTAATTTCAAAAATATTATGTTTTGGCATATCATAGCCATGACTAAGCTCCTAATATCTTAATTTGTTTTCTTACATCCTTAAGATCACTATGCTCCAAATATTATGTCTTGGTATAACCTAGTGAGTTCTCATATCACAATATCCTACTTTATTTTGATAAAACCTAGTGACCACTAAGCTCCAAAAATTATGGTGTGGCATAATGTACCATTGGCTAAGATCAAAATATAATTCTCTAACTAGTTAGGTGCTAGCAAAAACTAAGCTCATAATATTATATTGTGGGAGTAGCACCAGATAAGTTAAAAATATCTTCCTCTAATTTTTAAACATTGTAAAATATTGTAATTATGAATTATTAAACCCTAGCAAATGAAATCTCTAAATAACATGTTGTGGCATAACCTAGCGGCCACTAAGCTCAAAATATCTTTCTTTTGTTTATTAAATTCTAGTGAATTTTTAGCTTGAAATATTATATTATTTAAGTACCTAGCGACCGCTAAGCTCAAACTATGTTGATTCAAATTTGTTAAATCCCAGTGACCACTAAGATCCAAATATTATGTTTTGGCGTAACCCATTGACAACTAAGATAATAATATCTTATTTCTTTTGTTTAAACCTAGTGACCACTAAGCTCCAAATATTATGTTGTGTCATAAGCTAGCAGATGCTAAGCTCAAAATATCATTTAGTAACTTGTTAAATGATAGTAACCACTAAGCTCAAAATAATATATTGTGGAAGTACCTAGCCTTTGCTTAGTTCAAAATATGTTTATTTGATTTTTTAATCATATTAACCGTAAGCTCCAAAATATTATATCATTGTTTAAACTAGCACCAACTAAGTTCAAAATATATTCCTCTAATTTGTTAACTGTTATAAAATATCATAATTATGAATTATTGAACCCTAGTGAATACAATCTCCAAATAATATGTTGTGGCATAAGCTAGTGGCCGCTAAGCTCAAAATATATTAAACCATCGGTAGTCTCCAAATATTATGTGGTGGCATAACCTAGTGGGCACTAAGCTGGAAATATCTTAATTCCAAATCTTAAAAAAATTCAACTAATTTATATTGGTCTTGATTTCTATAAATATATCCAAATTTAATGTCGTTGATTAACTTAGAGGTCGCTAAGCTCAAAACAACTTACTTTAATTTGTTAAAACCTAGTGACTTCTAAGATTACAATATAATTTGTTAGGTTATGTTTAAGCATAACCTAGAGGACATTGAACTCAAAATGTCTTTCTTTTGTTTGTTAAATGCTAGTGAATTTTTAGCTTGAAATATTATATTATTAAGTACCTAGCGGCCACTAAGCTCAAACTATGTTGATTCAAATTTGTTAAATCCTAGTGACCACTAAGATCCAAATATTATGTAATGGCGTAACCTACTGACCACTAAGATTATAATATATTACTTTCTTTTGTTGAAACCTAGAGACTGCTAAGATCCAAATATTATGTTGTGTCATAAACTAGCTGGATGCTAAGTTCAAAATATCATTCAAGTAACTTGATAAATGATAGTGACCACAAAGCTCAAAATATTACATTGTGGAGGTACCTAGTGTCCGCTTAGCACAAAATATGTTAATTTAATTTGTTTAATACTACTCGAACGTAAGCTCCAAATGTTATGTGGGTGTTTAACCTAGCGGCAACTAAGTTCAAAATATCTTCCTCTAATTTGTTAAATGTTATAAAATATTGTAATTGAAATTATTAAACCATAGTGAATGCAATCTTTAAATAATATGTTGTGGCATAACCTAGTGGCCGCTAAGCTCAAAATATATTAATTTAATTTATTAAATCCTAACCACCGATAGGCTCCCAAGATTTTGTAGTGGAATAACCTAGGGGTGCTAGGCTCGACATATATTAATTTAAAATCTTAAAATCATATGATAAATTCAACTAGTATATACATATATGATTTGTAACTTTGAATATTACAATATCATTTGTTAGGTTATGTTGAAACATGACCTAGCGGACACTAAACTCAATATGTATTTCTTTAGTTTGATAAATTCTAGTGACTCTTTAGCTCAAAATATTATATTGTTTAAATACCTAGTGGCCGCTAAGATCAAACTATGTTGATTTAATTTCTTGAAACCTAAATACCACTAAGATCTAAATATTAGGTTGTCATAAGCTAGTGGATGTTAATCTCAAAATAAAATTCAGTAACTTAATAAATTATAGCAACCACTAAGATTGAAATATTATATTGTGGAAGTAACTAGCGTCTACGTAGCTCAAAATATGTTGATTTAATTTTTTTATTCCAACCAACCGTAAGCTCCTAATATTATGTCTTGGGCTAACCTAGTGGTTGTTATGATAAAAATATCATGCATTAATTTTTTAAATCCTTTCCATAAATATTATGTCACCGAATAGAATAATTTCCGCTAATGTCATAAGTATCTTAATTGAAATTGTTAAATCCCGACAACTGCAAAACGCCACTAGGCTCCAAATTTTATGTGTTAGTATATCCTAGTGGATGTTAAGCTGAAAATATTATAGTTTAAATTCTAAAATCCAAACAATAAATTTTACAAAAGTATATAGATATTGCTTTACCTAAGCGACCACAAAGTTCTAAATTTTAACCTTTTATGTGTTAAATAAGTATAAATTTATCTATTTCTTATGATATTTTGATAGAATAATAAAAGACATAATCTACTTGTTGCACCCTAGCAGATGCTAAGATATTCTTAAAAGTAAATATATCATGTTTCTAATGATGTTGTGTTATGAATCTAAATTGTTAATCTTTTCTTATAATACAAGATACAAATAACAAAGCGATCACTACGCCCAAAAACAATGTGTTGCCTATATCAAAAACAACTGATCCATGAGGCCACCAAGTTAAATAAATATGTCCTCCAAAAAATAATTATAGCCTAGTAGTTGCTCGGGTAGGCAACATTTTTCATGTAGAGTGTATTCATACAAGATTAATCATATTGAAAATATATAAATGATAACAAATAAATATGGAGTTTATATAATGGATACATAAATATACATGTAGAATCATGTATTTTATGTGTTATACAGGTATACATATAGATTTATCTATTTCTTATGAGATTTTGGTAGAATTATTTTACATTTATGACAATTAAATAAACTTGGACTAGTGACCGAGAAGTTATACAACAAGTTTTTAGATACAATGTGATCTACTTGTTGCACCCTAGTGGCCACTAAGCTATTCTTAAAGGTAAATATATCATGTTCATAATGAAGTTGTGTTATAAATCTAAATTGTTAATCTTTTTGTATATAATAGGAGAAAAATGACAAAGTGATCGCTAGGTCTAAAAAATAAAGCGTCACCTATATAAAAACAACTAATCTACGAGGTCGCTAAGGTAAACGAATGTTTTCTCAAAATAAGAATTATAGCCTAGCGGGCGCTAGGGTAGGAAACGTTTTTCATGTAGAGTGTATTCATATAGGAGAAATCATATTAAAAATCTATAAACGATAACAAATAAATATGAAGTTTATATAAAGGATACATAAATATATGTGTAGAATCATGTATTTAATTTGAAATAAATTTCAGGTTTATTAAATTGGTTGTTGAAACAAAGAATTATATCATGGCGGCCAAAAATATATGTAATATGTGATTAAAAATTATATTTAATAATATTTATGCATATATATAATATGTTTAACTTCCATTGTACAGAACATAAAATTGTTGAAGACATTCCATTTGGCTATTTCTACATGGAAACATATATATAATTGAAAATAATTATCATACAATTGAATTCTTAATATGGTTTTCTAGTTTTAAAATAATTTGTTAACCTCATATATTTTCCTAAAATGTCTAAGTGGAAACCATGTAAAAATGGAATATGAACTAATTAGTGATGTTTCTTTGCATCATCTTAATAAACAACATTAAAATATTTTGGTTCTCCCAACCAAAATAAAAATTTTAAAAAATATATGCCACAAGCCATCATTATCCTAAAAAAATAATCGCAGGAATGAGAACAAAAAAATTCAAAACAAAAATACCCAGAGAGAGACATAGAATGGCAGAAATGGGAAAGCGTTAAACAGAGATAAATACTAGAGCAAAAAGGGATTAAATTTTATTTTGTTATTGAAAAAATTTGTTTTCATGAAGAACAAGACAGCTTGGCATGGATATCAAAAGCAACCTGGAAAGTGTGGCTTGATTGCAGAACATGATTTAGTAGTGTTGGTTCCATTTTTGAGCTTGCATCGCTTTGCCCTAAATTTTTCCTTCATTCTGCATGCTCAAACCTTTTTCTCTCAAATTGGTGGTCTGCAAATTTTCCCTCCATTCAAATGCCTTGAAATGCTCAGAAACTTGTTGTTTTTCCCTAATTTGAAAGAAATCTGCATGTGTGCCTTGTTTTGTGCCCTAATTTTTCCAAAATTTGCGGGCTCTTCCATTTTTACTTTTTGCCCGATCATGGAAGTTTAAAATTTATCAATTTGCACTTGTATGCCATTGAAAATCCAATTACATGATAAAAAATGCTTTGAAAACATGTTTCAGTTGGTTTAATTTCAAGAAATTTGTTGTCCTTAGTGAAAAAATCAAATTATAGGGCATCCCTGGCATTTTTTGTGTTTTGACGGTCAGAAGGGTGTCATTTACTCGTCAATTTCTTCTTCAGCATTCATCGGCAACGTGGCTTGTTCTAATTGACCGAGGGACGGAAGAAAATTGTTTTAACTTATCACTTTTTACTTTTTTGGCAAAAGGGTGAATTTGGTCCCATGGCTCTGCTTTACTCTAATTGGTTCTAATGTTGCTGACATGTCCTCTTTTGATTGGATGAGAAGCAACGGGTCTTTTTATGCCTTAAGGAATTTTGGAAAAAGAGTTAAAGTGCAAAGAAAATGCCTAGGGCCCGCAACGAATCAGAATGGAACACGTGGCGGCTTCAGAGCCAAGGACAGAATTGCAGGTGGTCGAGTTCTTTTGAAGTTTTTTGACTTTATTTGGTTAAAATATTAAAGTCATAAAACATTATGGAATTCCACACTGAATCAAAGGTGGACATGTTTCACGTTTTTATCGAGGTGAAACTTTGGGCCTTGGGGCAAAATTGAGATTTTTTCCCATTTTTTGGCATAAAGGCATAAAATTAAAAGGAGGAACGTAATCCCACAGTGAATTAGCAATCACAACGTGTTAGGGAAAGGCAGAGGTGTGGGAGTGTGGAGGAAATGGTGAAAATTTTCCTTTGTGGAAAATGTTGTTAAAATATAAACAAGAGCGTTGCCCATGACCAATCGAGTGAGGACACGTGTCTCATGCGGGAGGCGTAGCCGCGGAGAAAAAATGGAAAATTTTCCTTTTTCTAAAAAGAGGCAAATTGTTTAAAATTGAGTCATGACTCCGTATCCAGTCATATTACGCCATGTGTCAGGCCCAAATCTCAACGGCGAAGCGGTGGAGGAAATCGAGAAATTTTGCAAATTTCCAAAAAAGGTGGAAATGTGTAGAATCGGTCTACGATTCTAATGGGACCCACATTGGGACACGTGTCAAGCTCATTTTCAAAGGGTGAGGGGCGGAGAAAAATGTCAAATTTTTACATTTTTCAAAAAGTTTTAAAATGTCAAAAAGTGATCCCAATCCCATTTCCAATCATATTGTGACACGTGGAGGGCTCAGAATAAAGGATGAAGGAAGATCAACGGTGAATTATGCATTTTGGTTTGGCCTACCATTTGAGCTCCAAGAAGCTTGGAGATGTGATTTTTGCATCAATTTTCATCAAATTTTTGGTAAATTCATGTCGTTTTTTCCTTCGAGGATCAATGGAATCCATTTGAAAATTCAATTTGCAGATATGAGGTACTTTTGAAATAAAATTTTGTTCAAGCTCGAGCGTTAAATGTGAAATATCAAATCCAGAAGTTACAGAGTCAAATTTTGGAGGGATAAGGATGAAATAATGAAATGAAGGGGGTCTACATGCTTTGAAGATGAAAAATGTGCCTCCATAATGGATAATGATGCAAATTTTTCAATGATTCATCTCTTTTTGAGACAACTGGAAACTTTGTTGACGTGTTTTGTTAAACATCCCTGTCTGTGAATCATGAGAAATTTTTATAACAAATTTGATCCTTTGGCATATTCTTTTCTTGAGAAATAAGGCTTGAAGGAGATTGAAAGCTATATATTGCATGAATTTGTCATGCAAAGGGTTGGAAGAGTTTAAAAATCTGGAAAACTAAAAATTTCATGGGAAAATCGGGAAGAAGCCCATTCTCTGAGAAACCACCTGAGAACCATTTCTAATTCATTTTTGCATCAGATTTGTATCATGTTGAGTTGGTTTCAGTTGTAAATCCATCAACAAGCTCTAAGATTGTTCTTGAAACATTCCCCTACTGATAAATTTGATCATTTCTAGATTATTTTGTGTTGTCTCTTGGCAAAATTTGCATACACTTATGTTTTAGAATGCATTTCAAATTTGTGTTTCTTGTTTCCTGTTGTAGTCTTGTGTTTAAAATATCTCTTGATCATACATGGTCTCATTTCTTATGATAGTTTAGTGGCATTTTCAATCTCACATTCAAAAGAGCTTTCATCTGATAAAGAGATAAACAAATTTAAAATCACTTTACCTTCCTTGACTTTAAAGATTGTTTGTAAACCTTTGGGTACACCTTAGGTATTGATTAAATAGTGATTGCTAAATGCTTCATTGGTTCATTCTAACTCAATATTTTGTGATAGATGATAAAATATTGTGTGGAAAAGTGTAGATTTGGGCCTCCTTTTAATGCACATATCCTAGTTGAAGGAATGATCAACCATTTTGATACTTTCTGCTATTAAGTTTCTCCATATTTTTCTGAAATTCTCAAAGAGTCTGGTGGACCTTGGTTTGTCTTATCTGAACTCCCACCCAAAAAAATATTCAAAAAAACTAATCCCACCCTATTTTACCCCTATTTTGACCTATATACCCATAGAAGATCAAAATCCATTTGTGAAAGTATTCAGAACATATAAGGATTTCATAATGTCTTCATTAACCTTTGCCTTACATTGAAAGTATCTCCATAATCTGGAAGTGACAACTTGTGAAAGTCAGATTTGGAGTGTTGATCATATTTTCCCAAGGCCCCTTCATAATATTTGTACAAATTAAGGGACCTCTTCATCCCCTTCACCATTTGAGGGTTACAAAATATGTCCTCTTACCTTGATTAAAAGGCACAACCTAAAGCAGTTAGGACAAGATCAAGTCCTATTTGAGTGTTATCCATCGCTCCACAAATCGAGTGTCTGTTAGATCATATCCCTAGCTATAAAATGACACACACCATGATCCATCTATCTTCAAGCTTCATTCCATATCTTTGATTCTAATCAGACTAAAAAGGAGAAAATTTTTGGGTAGCAACAATAATGGCTCTATCACGGTGATGAAGAATGCAATATCCAAACTAATTTGTTAATATGCTTCCAATTCATATTCTTTTGAGCCCGTCAACACACTAATGGCACTATTTCCGGGGACATTCTTAGTATAATCTAATCCATGTGCATACATATTTGAAATATTTGAATGCATATCAAACCCTGGTAATGTCTATTGCAAGTTCTATCTACAAATATATTGTTAAAACATCATTCCGTACTCACTCAGATTTGTAAGGTGTATGTAAAGGTTTCAAACTCTATCTATAATTTTATCGTTTCTAGCAGCAGTTACACTTCATTTGCATTTTTGGTTGATAGATTCAAGAAAAGGAATATCTTATCTATAAATTTTGGTAAGATTTTTAGTGTTGATAGGTATTTGATAGAGTATTTTAGTGCATTTGCACAACTAGGGTGAAAGTCCTTAGTGGCGACTCCATGTTGTTTTGATCTTGATAAATACCAGTGTCTTAGCTTTCTGTCATTTGTTTTTTGGTGTTGCTAATCTCTTCAAACCTGGAAGGAAGAAGATCACTCTTCAGGAGGGACCCAAGTAGAAAGTTATTTCAAGAATTCGGAAAGACAGTTTTAGAGGATAGAAAAGTTTGGAAGGTTATTGAAGGTCAGACATCAAACAAAGGAATATCCATTGATGAGAGAGATCAACCTTTAATAGAGGATTATCACTCTTCTTCTAGTGATTCTGATTCAAGCAATCTTCTCATAAACTTGTTTACTTCAAATAGTGAAGGTCCTCCTTCATGCACTGGTGAGTTCTTTCTTCAATCTGCACCTATGTGTTTCAATTCTATTAAAACTTTCCAAAAAAATTAGCACCTAGAGAATACCAATCTTGTGAACCACATTCTTGAGCCCAAAATACCTCGCACTCCTTATCAACTTGTGTCACCCCCAAGATCACGTCCACCAGACAATGTGGCTCAACCTCCACCTAGGCCTCCATTTGTGGTCAACACCTTTGGCCCAATAAATTTTAGGGGAATGGATGGTTATCCTAAAGCGTGCCTCAGGATGTTAGAAGTAGATTGCCAAAGTTCCAAGGGAATAATTCCATAACATGTGATCAACATTTGAAAATCTTTATTAATATGATGGAGGATTTTGAAATTGGATTTGAGGATGTGTACATTAAATTGTTTGTCCACACTTTAGAGGAGGATGCTAGGGATTGGTACAAGGCCTTGCCAAATAATTCTATTGATTCATGGAATGAAATGCAGAATGCATTCAGATTGCAATATGGTGACAAGACTGATCCTAGATTTCTCTTGTCTAAATTTGAGAATATCAAGAAGAACCCCAATGAATCAAGTGCATAACTTTAATACAAGATTTAACAAGACATTGAGAATACTCCCTATTAATCGAGGCCTTGTCATGACTCTTGTATAATCAAATATATATATGCATTTGATAAGAATCACCTACTACTTAAGAGACAAGAACCCTACCAGTTTAAGGCGAGACCTTTACCATGGCATTGTAGATTTAAACTAACATTAAGGTCATTGGGAAACCTCTTGAGATAGATGGTGTAAAGTTGATAAACCCTGAAAAATATCAAGCTAGCAAGGGTACATATTTTGAGGAGGTTGTGAAAAATTTGCGGAGGGCTGTTAAAGAAATGTCATACAAGTTATCCTGTAGAGAAGGAATGGGCGAGACTTCACAAGGTTAGAAAAAGGCATAAAACCATGACATATTTTTCAATCATCCTAGGGGTGATCGGAGATCTGATGATAGAGGGAAAGGACCCATGGGGTCTACAAATAGACATCCTCAAACACATGAAGGAAGAGTGTTAGCTGATCCCCTAAGCTGCTATGTTGTTGCTATTAAGGAAGTTGCTGATATTGATTGGTGCGATAGGTGTTTTATACCCCATCCTCCATGTGAAGTGGACCAGAAAGATGGTGAAGCTAATAATTATGATGGTATTGATGATAATGTCTGCATGGTGGGATGTCCTTCGTGCTCACAAAAAGGAGCAACATCAAGCCGAGGTAATAAGTGCAAGGACAGTGTAACCTTTTTGGATTGCATCAAATGGGTACAAGTCCTTCTCTCTCATACTCTTGAGGTAGATGTAGTGCAAGCTTTTGAGATTCCTAACAATGACTTTGAATACTTAAGAGCTTTGATGAATAAGAAATATGATGGTGGTATCCCTTCGGAGGAAGATAGAAAATTGTTAATGAATGTTGTTATGGCTCAAGAGAAAGAGTATAACACTAGGAGAAATGTTGTTAAGGAAGTTGGGCCTCAAGCCAAACCTAAAACTCCCTTACTTACAAGTATTCCCAAATAAGATCCTAGAAGAGAAACACCTGCCAAAAGCTTTGTTGTCCTAAGCAAAAATTGTAGTCCTCCTCATGCCCAAACTGCCAAGAATCCCATGCCATCTGATGAATCTGCTTGTCTCCATTCCAGTGTTTCCTTGCCAAAGATTGTTCCATATGACATAGTCTAAGTATTGATCCAAATCAAAGTGAGTGTTCCAATCATTGAGTTTCTTAGGATTCCTGAGCACAAGAAGAGAGCATTTGAGTACTTGGGATTGAAAGAGGAGAAGAGTACCCCAAACAAAAATGTAAACGTTGTTGAAACTCCTCCTCAAATCATTATAGACCTTGAAACACCACCAACATTAGAGGATCTTGGAGAAACACCTAAGGTATACTTGGGGACATCCTTGGTTGATTCCCAATTGAATGTTGATCCATTCTTTACAACTTTGATCATAAAGGATAGACTACTTCACAATTGTATGTTTGATTCCGGTGCATCATGCAATGTCATGCCTCTAGAAGTCATGAATGAGTTGGATATCAAAGTGATCAGCATCCTATGGAAAGTGTACTACCATGGACTCAAGAGAAGTTCTAGTAGTTGGTTGTGTGAAGGGTTTGGTGGTACAACTTGCAGCCTATCCAGGTAAGAATTTGAAACTTGATGTTGTGATTGTTGATTGCCCTGCCAAATGGGGTATGCTTTTGTCAAGAAAGTGGGCTGCAAGTGTTGGTGGGACTGTTCAAATGGACATGTATTTTTCCACTATTCCCATTGAAGGCAGCCTTGTCAAGCTCTATGGAGAAAAGAAGATGTTACACCTTATTGAAGATCCCAACAATGCTTCCTATGAGGTGTTGTTTGTTGATGTAGATGTTGATAACTTTGTTGGGTTTGTTGATGGAAAAGAACACAAGATGGATCAGTCAAAGTGCCTTGAATAGGTAGGTTCCCCTTGGACCTTGCTATTTGATGGAGCTTGCTCCAAATTTGGAAATGGTGCTAGTATAATTCTGATTTCTCCTAGCTTGGAAGAGTTTGTTTTTTCCTTCAAGCTTAATTTTGAATGTACTAACAACATTGCTGAGTATGAAGCCTTGTTTTGGGTCTAAGAATTACATGGAAGTATGATGTCAAGGACATCATTAAAAAATGAGATTCAGAGCTAGTTGTCAAACAAATAAGAAAACTTTATGCTACAAAAAATCAGCAGATGAAATAGTACAAACAAGTAGTTTGGGATCTAATTGATATGTTTGATTCCTTCAACATTGTGCATCATGACAGAAGTTTCAATGCTACCGGTGACAAGTGGGAAGTGTTGGGGTCAAGATTTAGAAATTACACCATTTCACCTTATTATGTGTAAAATTTTCAAGTGTTAACTAGGCCATTGTCCCCGAAAACATCAAGCATTGGCAAGTGTTTAATGATGATGCTTAAGTGCAAAGGTTCTTAAAAAATCAAGGTGATTTTGTAGATCAGAATATTGATTAGGAACCAATGGTATGTGTGACTTATGGAAGAGAGACTAGGGAGAAACTAATAGATCCCAAAAAAAGGTACACCATTCCTTTAAATACCTAATTTAGTAATATCTAGGATTATTTCATGCTTTGTGTTGTCTATGAAACCTCCATCTGCTACCTCAATCAAACTATCTATGTGATTTTATTTATAACCTCTATTGTTTGCCTCCTTCATGTGTGTCCTTTTTGTGCATCCTTTGTGTGCCTTCTCTGCAAACAAGATTATAATCACTGCAAAAAAAAAACCGGGATTTGAACACTCAGCCCTACAATCTATGACATGCGTGTATTTTTTTAATTTGAAGACATGTTTTTCTACGTGACCAAAAAATTAAGAAACCCTAATCTACATTTCTCCAAGGTATTTAATAATTTGTTTGGCACAGTCCATGAAAGAAATTTCAAAAATATAAAATGAGTGGGATGTGAAAATTTAAAATTTTTGATTTTCCCCTTTTAGAGAATAAGGGCGGGTGATTGAAATTTCAAATTTTTGAAAATGCGGGAGATTCAAATTTTGCAATTTTAATGTTTCCATGGTTTAAAATAAAACTAAACATGAATCAAAATCAACACAATTTTTCATTGTCTATAGCCTATAATAATATAAACATAATAAGAAATATATTATATAACATATATTAAAACAAGAATTATATATATATATATAAGAAAAGAAGAAGAAATAAATCCTAAACAGAGTTTTAAAGTTTAATAGAATAATTTATGAGACATTTAATTTTATTTTTTTTTAAAGTCGATTTCGACATTGTTAGATATAGTGTGATCTAATTTAAATTAATTCTCCAATTAAAATGTGCCATGTGGCAAGTTCAAACAAGCTATTTGGGCTACATTATAGTTGACACATATTTCAAATCGGCTTATATATAGGAAATCAATTAGTGGCCGCTAAGCTCCAATTGCTACGATTTTTATTCAAACAATGGATTTAAAATAATAAAGTGTTAGGTCTTTGTATTTGTTATATCTTATTCGTTCTATAATTAAAAATAAGAAATTGTTGATCCTAGGGGCTGTTATGCCATTTCTTTCAATAAGTAAAGGAGCTTAGTGGTCGCTAAGCATTTTCTTTCATAGGAAACGATGTGAAATATGTGTTCATAACAATATATCTTATGGGAACTACATAATAAGGCTAGCGATCCAAAGTTGTTATATGATACAAGTATAATCAATGAAAAACACTAGTGTTACAAAACTACAAATAGTGTTTATAATGACAAGAGGTAAAGGTAGGAGCTTAGTGGCCACTAAGTTATACCATGGTTTGTTATTTTATGGCTATTTTTAAATTAAGAAAATTTTGAGCCTAGGGTTTGATATGCCATTTATGTCAATAAGTAAGGAGCTTATCGATCGCTAAGAATTTTATTTGATAGGAAACAATGTGAAATATGTGTTCATAACAATATATCTTATGGGAACTACATAATAAGGCTAGCGATCCAAAGTTGTTTTATGATACAAGTATAATCAATGAAAAACACTAGTGTTCCAAAACTATACATATAGTGTTTATAATGAAAACATGTCTAAGTTGGAGCCTATAGGCCACTAATTTATACCATGAATTTTTATTTTATGCCTATTTTTCAAAATAAGAAACTTTTAAGCCTAGGGTCTGATATGCCATTTCTGTCAATAAGTAAAGGAGCTTAGTGGTCTCTAAGCATTTTATTTTATAGGAAACAATGTGAAATATGTGTTTAAAACCATACATCTTATGCTAACTACATAATAAGGATAGCAATGCAAAACTATACATATAGCGTTTATAATGAGAACAGAAAAGGTAGGAGCCTAACAACTACTAAGCTTTACCATGATTTGTTATTTTATGGTTATTTTCAAAATAAGGAATTTTTGAGCCTAGGGTCTGAGGTACCATTTATGTCAATAATTAAAGGATCTTAGCAGTTGCTAAGAATATTCTTTGATAGGAAACGATGTGAAATATGTGTTGAAAACCATTATCTTATGGGAACTACAAAATAAGGATAGCAATGCACGACTATACAAATAGTTCTTATAATGACAAGAGGTAAAGGTAGGACCCTAGAGATGGCTAAGGTATGCCATGATTTGTTATTTTATGGCTATTTTCAGAATAAGAAACTTTTGAGCCTATGGGAAACACATAATATGTCTCGATCCCTCTCGAGGGTATGTAGAGTGGTGATTTTTTCTCCACCACTAATAGCCTAGTAAATATGGTACAATAAAAATAAATGGATAACACTAGCATTCCAAAACCATACACACAAATTTTAAATAAGAAACAGTTGATCCTAGCATTCATTATGTCATTCCATTTAATACGTTTAGAATCTTAGCAAGTACTACTAGAGATTTTCTCTCATACGAATAAATGTGAATTATATGTTACAAACAATACGTCTTTTGATTACTACATAAGTCATGATCCCTCTTGAGGGTTTGTAGTGCAACACTTGGATCCATTAGGGATGACATAGATAATATGTTACAATTATAATCAATGAAAAAACACTAGCAATCTAAAGTTGTACATATAGTGTTTATAATGACTAGCAGTAATGGTAGGATCCTAGCGACCGCTAAACTAGACCATGATCTTTTATTTTATCACTATTTTCAAATTATGAAACCATTGATCCTACTGTCTCGTTATGTTGTTACTTTTGATAAGTAATGAATCTTAGCATTCGCTAAGCATTTTATCCCATAAAATCTCGATGTGAATTATATGTTACAAACAATATATCTTATGGGAACTACATAAGGCTTGATCCCTCTAGAGGGTATGTAGTGCAACTATTATCTCCACCAGGTACATTCCAGCCAACATGATATAATTATAATCAATGGAAAACACTAGTGATCCAAATTTGTATAGATAGTGTTTACAATGACCATAATGGTAGGAGCCTAGCGGTCACTCAGCTAGGTTATGATTTATTATTTTATCACTATTTTCAAAATAAGAAATCTGTTGAACCTAGCATCCACTTTGTGCTATTAATTTCGATAAGTAATGAAGCTAAGTGTTTTGTAAACAATTTCTCCCATATGAAATGTTGTGAATTATATGTTACAAATAATATATTTTATATACACTACATATGGCTTGATCCCTCTCGAGGGTTTTTAGTGTAGAACTTGGCTCCGCCATGGATATTCCAACAAATATGATACAATTATAATAAATGAAAATCACTAGTGATCCAAAAGTGTATAGATAGTGATTACAATGACAAGATGTAATAGTAGGACCCTAGCGGCCACTAAGCTAGGTCGTGATTTGTTATTTTATCACTATTTTTAAACTCTTAGTGCTTTTTACCCTCAATCGATACAATGTATCGGATAGTAAATGTTTGCATCCTAAGAATACTAACGCTCTAAATGTGTTAACATAAGTTTGAACAATTTGGAATAAATTTCTTCAATTAGTATTGTAAATCTAACTTATAGTCAAAGTAAGAGATAATAGACCCTTGTTTTAGTGGTACTCAATAAACATTGTTAATAATCAAATATTTTTATCAAATAATTATAACCCACCATGACCTTATAGAGAGAATTTTTTCCATGAAAATGGCTATAGTGATGAGGGCCATACTCACTTTTAGGAAAAGTTTAATCCTTCCCGTTTGTATTTGATAGCTTGTTGAGGAATTTCCCACAAACCGCTATGCTTTGAATATTTTACTTACACTAGTTACAGACATTTAATCCTCACAAATAAAGTATGTTTAATATACATATATTTCACATTATCTTATCTAGCAAAAATGTTGAGTTACCACTAACTCGTTAATATGATTTGTAGCTCAAATACTCTCCTAAAATTACCAAACATTAGAAATTTTGACTGCTAATCTTTAAACATATTCCTTATTCTTGTTACAAGAATTTAATCCTCACGAATATAGTATGATTGATATACACATAATTCACATTGTCTTCTAAAATAAAAAATCCTGAGCTACTACAAAATCTGTTAATGTGATTTGTTTCTCAAACACTCTCTTCAAAATAAAAAACATTAGATCTTAATGTCCTCTACGCTTTTCCATTCAATAGGTGTAAATGGCTAACAAAATGTTTTAAGTTGTTATTTTATATGTCAACTAGAAGTCTATCTAGCCATAAAGTGTATATTTTTAACATTCCTATCATGCCATCTACGTAATGTTATAGCTTGTCCGACACATAGATAATCCTTTCAAAAGGTGCAAATGGTTTCTTATCTTTTAATGCATCATAATTCACTATCATACTTTGAAAAAAATTTTTTATTATTGATTTGATCCACAAAATATGAATTACTATAACTAGTTGAATGATACATAAGATGTCCTATCAAATCCTAAAGCAATCACTAATAATTAAGTTAATTATTCTATAACGAGACATAGTAAATAACTCTAGAGGTTGGTGACCGCTAGGGTAGTATTTATATTCCTTATCAGAAAATGTGAGAAAAAAATTAAACTTCAGAAATGACCTAATTATTAATGTATTTTACTCTAATTATAGGTAAAATGTCTTCCATTGTTCGTGCTCATTCACAAAAATCCCATTCATCGCAGTGGTAATTATTTGAAGAAAAGAGATGAGGAATGGTTTGTTGAAATCCATTCCCCTAAAAACTACCACATCGACCTGTGTTTTTTTTTTTATAGATGACAATCAAGAGGAATTTGGTATTGTATATCCTTAAAAGTGATTAATTTGGGGACACTACATGTTCAAGTTGAATGAATGAATGCATTGACTTTGAAAACAATAAGTGTTTGATTGTGGATATAGAATTGGATGTTTCTTTATTCAAGAAATGGGAAATGCATGCCTCAATAAAT
This sequence comes from Taxus wallichiana var. yunnanensis, assembly GCA_018340775.1. Classification (NCBI taxonomy): domain Eukaryota; kingdom Viridiplantae; phylum Streptophyta; class Pinopsida; order Cupressales; family Taxaceae; genus Taxus; species Taxus wallichiana. The sequence goes on along the minus strand of CM031239.1, from coordinate 17,834,974 downwards.
AGTGTACCATATTCTTGTTCAAAATATGGTTGGAATTTGGGGATGCTTATAGATTCTAACAAAACTAGTTGTTCAAATACAAAAGAAATTCATAATGGTATATTTGCAGTATTTAGAAAAAATATATAAAAAGAAAAAAATTCTTTTGTTTATAATTTCTTGCATATAGTAAAGGTTTTCTTTCACCTCCAAAACATGCCAAGTTGTTTACTATGCTGAGGTGAACATATTTTACTAAACTCGAGATAAACCCATCTAAATCAAATTTACATGGGTTAAAAATGAATACTAAATCATCTACATTGTTAAAGAAGGAAACCACTATATTTGAGAAAACAAAACCTTTGAATATTCAATAATTTTTATTTTTTTCAATGGTAAAGTATTTTCAATTGATGTTTCAATATGCCATGTAGTACCTCTAAAATATCAATATCGTCGATAGATGATGAAAATGTTGACCTTCTTGTCCACTCCATGTTGATAAATGTTATTCCTACACATACAGATGCAATTCTTCTTCCCTTCGTAGTCTATGAATAACATTGTAGAACTCCATGATCCGAATGACCTGGAAAGTGATGATGTGAAATTTAATATACTTGATGGCTAACATACAATATGAGCACCAAACAATATTTTGAGCTAAAAACTTACAAGTATTTACATTCAAGGCTAAGCTTTTGAAACACTCACATTTTGTCTATGAATGCATCTACCAAATCCATTGATAATATTTGTAATTAAAAAATGAAGTAAACAAAACTTGGATTGAAACCAAGTTTATTGATTTGTTGTATAAATCTAGATCAATTTGGAAATCGTTAGGATGTCCTCAATGACCTGGATTGACAAAAATAAAGATGAAATATTAGAAGGTAATGTATTTTAATTATATTGCATTGGTTATTAAAATTTACTTTCATCATATAAAAAGATAAAAATATATTTTTCCTTTGAATGCAGAGCTTTGAGAATCAATGCCTCTCAATTTTTCAAGTGAAAAAACAAAGAATATATATGATAAATGGAATTTTCTATTGTTTCCTAATGATATATGGACTAAATGGAAAATAAAATTTTAGTTGTTTAGATTAGGTGGCCTTGCTTTTTCACCAATTAAGGATAATCAAGTTAACTTTCAACCAAATTCACTTGCAAGATTCATAGACAATCCATTCAGGGCTACTAGTGGAATGACCAACAAAGAACTATCAAAGCACTAGCTGAAAAATTGCAATCGGGGATGTTTGGTTAACTAGGTCTATTGAGGCTGGTGTAATAGTAGAGACATTTTATTCTTACTACCAGAGAATAAAAAGAGAGAGAAAATGAGATAAAAAGTTCTACATTATTTAAGATTTAAGCATCCGAATAAAATTATATTGACAACCTGTAGTGAATCCAATGTAATTAAAAAAATTAAACTACATGAATCAAAATATCACCAATTGTCTATACTTTGTTGGGTGAAGAGATTAATGGAGAAAGAAAATTTGATTCCCATATAGGGGAAAAAATGGAAAAACATAAAAATACCATGAGGTGGAAGAAGTTCTTCTTGTCAAGGATCAAACAATATTAGACAATTATGTGATGTCACTGGAAGGAAATATATCGAAAGTATGGAAGACAAGGACAATTTTTCTTGTAAATGTGCATATCCATTCCACATTCCATCAACTTTATCATCTATTCCTTAAACAAATCCTTTCAATGTTGAATGTGTGATTGCTGATTTTTTAAATCTGGCTAGTAATATTTCTTTTGATGTAATAATGGAGATTCTAATAGTTATTGGAACTAGTATGCTGAATTGTATTATTATTGTTCTAATACCAATTGATTATTCAAAAATGTTAAGAGACATAGTAAAAAGATACATGGAAAAGGTTAAAGACAGTGGAGTATCACTTCTAGATGGATGTTATAGACTCTACAACAAAAACACGATATTTTAAAAAAAATTCTTATGAACACAATATTTTGTGTGCACAACTACGATAATAATGATGATTATAGATACGATATCACTAGGTATTGGATGGAGAAAATTCCACAAAAATTAGTAACTCCAAGAAAAATTTTCCTACAAGGAAACCTCCATTCTTTTGCTTGTGAAATATGTTATGAGTTTTGGGATGATATTTTCATTCGATGTTGTTTCAACATTTCTCTAGTACTAGTGCTTTATGGTGGCAGTGTTACAATCCATACTTTAGTTGATTCCAATCTATCTATTGTTTTTATTGTTGAGACACATAGTTAGGAAATGTTTCTAAAACATTACTATTCTCATATGAAGAAATGTTCACTGCAAAGACCACTTCAGCAAGTGATTTTTTAAAATGGATTTTAACCTATATATGTTACTTATACATTTATTGTTTATGCAGACAACCACAAAGTGATAAAATTTGATGTACAACCCTTTCAACTTGACGCTAGACAACTAGTTAAACATAGTGATTTACATTTAATAATTTTATAAATATGTTTAATGATCTCTATTTTCAATTGCCATGGTTTTCAAATTTTTAACAAACTTATGTTTTTTACAGTTCAAATGATAGATTTGGAGGACGCGGGCACATTAAGCATGAATACGCAATCAGATCTTGATATGTTATTCATTTGAATTTATAAACAAAATCGCTAATAAGCCCCAAAAATTTATAAGACAATAAATGATTATGCAGAAAACTAACAACCAAAGAATGTAATCATGGAGGGCACGGAGGTATCCATCATGAATAAAAACTCACAACTTGGTATGTTAGATAGGTGTATTTTAAATAAAAATCATTTATAAGGCCCACAAATTTATAGGAAACGATAACTCATAGACATTAGTCTATATGTTTGGCATACTATAAAAGGAAAATTTTAAGGAAATACATTTGTAAGTTATAGAGCTTAGCAAACTCTATGCATCGACATTAAATACAATAATGGCTAGAATAAAAACCTTACATTCAATAATGTCTCGCTGATTTAAAACTACATAGTTTCTATAATGTTTCATTGATTTGCTCTTGCATAATGACTACCTACATTAAATTAACATTGTTTTGGCTTCAACATCATCATCGGTAGAATTACATACGGCTTGATCCTACTAGTAGGTATGTAAATAAGCATTTGGCTAGTCTCATTAAAAGTTTTCCAACAAAGTGTAGTTCATCCAACGATGGCATAGCCTAGTAGTCGAAAATCCTCATCAATAAATTGGGACTGTTTTCCACCAAAGGGTGGTTCAACGAATATAAGCATAGCCTAGTGGCTACTAAATTTGAATCAAAAGACAAGAGAAAATTTGATATTTTACTTACCATATCACCACATAAACCACTATGTTTTTCCAATTAAGCTTTCATTTTCCACAACATGAAATTGATTATGAATTGATGAATGTTTATTTGAAATAGATCTTGCATCAATGGATGTAACAACGTGTAAAGGTGGTGTAATCTAATCTACAATATCAATCAAGAATCGGTAGTCATACGCTAAAATGTTTTTTATTTCAATTGGTTATAGTTGATTTCCGGCCAATGAAAATATTTTTTTACTTCCTTACAGGTGTAGCGATAAGATTTATTTACTTATTTTAGATATGGATGACTTGTTATATGTGATAAACAAAACATACAATAGGAAGATGTCATTCAGTTTGCCATGAAAATCGCCAACGACTGCGAGGTGGCCTGTCATAATTTATAAAATTATCATCACCGTGCATGTGAAATAGGATTACGGTCCAACATCATCATTTCTAATGATGTTAAAAATATATCAACGGGATTCAATAAAAATATTGACAGTATTGAATCCAAGACTCACTTGGGGAAAGGATCATTGTAATATAGTTGAGGGAATATCATTAAGAGACCTAGAAAAGGTTTGGAGTAGAAAGAATTTTTCATATAATTCTAAAAACACTTTGTTTATTACATTAGGTAAAAAGGGATACCATCCTAAAAATTGTATGACTAGGAAGAAAATTAGACGTAAAGATTGTACAAAATATAAATAGATGATGGCCGATTTGTACAAAAAAATCACAAATAGTGTCTCGTGGATTGAATGTGGTAAAGGGCATCAAATGTTTGGACTAAGAAACTTCTAAATAACTATTTATCATTTCAAAATTTCATTATGATGGTATCGCTTAACATTGTAAATAATATATGCATTCATATTTTATTATGAAGCTATTGCTTAACTTTATTATATTATTGTTGTTGTGCAATGTGCAACAAGGAAATTGACAATTTCAAGAAGGAAAACTATACCCATGTACCAAATTTTCATGCTTTATAATTCCAAGACACCCGGGTCATTCTAGTAAGGCCAAGTGACCTCCCAACTAGTGTTATCTCATCCCCTAGGTGATTTTAGGAGTTCAATTGCAAGCTACAAAGCGATTATGAGAAGTGTTATCACTGGCCTTCCTAGGGCAAGAGTAACCCATAGAGCAGAGAGGAGGATATAAATCCAACATAGAGGTGAATTAAAGACCTATAAAAATCATGGAATTCATTTTGGAAGATCTAGGGAAGATTTGGGGAGTTTGGAGCAGTGTGATCAAAATTAGGGTTTACATGCCTAAGCAGTGCACATGCCAAAAAAAGCTACTAAACTTCCAAAGGTGATTTCAAGAGCTTTGGATAGAGTTAGGAGTAAAATGAAACATAGAAAGAAATAGGATTCCAATACTGACATGATGGTGAAATCAATTTTTTCACAACACTTTAGTGCATGAGGTGTATAACCAAGATTTCTCGATCACAAGTGGAGTATCAAATAATTTTTTTGAATTTTTAGGGATCAGATGGTAGAATCAAGACATGATACCCACATAATTGGATTTAAAATTCCATTTCCAGTTAGGATCATATAAAATGTTTCCAAAAATTTCCATCAGGAGCTCAAGTTATCATCGCCACAAGTTTTCCTCTTCGAGCGAGTTTGGAAATTAGCCAAATTTTTAGAGGGAACGTGTCAGCTCCAGGAGCCTAGTGGGATTTTATGTCCCTGACATCCCTGAGGTTCAATTACATCAACCTTGTAAAAATTCTTCCATCCCCCATGTGACCTCTAGAACCCCATATGACCATCAAAATCGCCTAATTCGGCCCCAGTGTAATTTAGAACTCAAATCCCATACCGTTGGATCTCTTTCATGTGTCAACTCCCGGGAACACCATGGAATTTTATGTCCCTCATATTTCAGAGACATAAAACCTTGAAAAATGTGCCTATCCCCTTAGGAGATACTTCTGGTCACCCAGATCACCCACCTCCAACCCCTCGATGCTTTAAAACTAATTTTTGGAACACTCACTCCCTATTGTAGGATAAATGCCAAGTGTTGTATCCTTGAACACTATAATAATTGATGTCCCTCATGTACCTTATGAGGTGAAGGACTTCAAGGACATGAAAATTCATCTAGCCATCTCTCAAAGCATGTTTTATAAACTTTCAATATCTAACTACTTTTCGCTTCTAACTTCCTACACTCCCGTGCACAGCCATACCTCCATTCTTCCTCTGCAACCTCCTTGCCATCATTCCACAATTTTTGAACCTCAAACTAGAAGTTCCACATAAATACTCTCCTTTAATCCATTAAATAATTTAGGTCTCAAAAGGAAGTTTCAACAAACAAAGAAGGAGAAATGAAGAACAATGAAGAGAAACATAGAAAATCTCCATAGCAAAAAAAAATGGAGATTCATAAAAATATTGCAAATCATCAACAAACCATTTTTTCTATTCATTCCTCTATCTAATACCATCAAAAACATACTCTCAAACTCTCCTCTCATGCAATAGAGCATTCACAATGAAGAAATCTCCTTTCGGCTCAACGAAGGAAAAAATGGATTTCCCATCAAACCGGTTGTCGGATTGAAGTAAAATTTCACGTGAAGCACCAAAAGAGAAAAACCATATTAGATATATAATTTTTTTGCAAACAGAGGAGAAAACCAGACCTGCAAATTTGAGGTCCATTAATGGCTACTGTGTCTAGAAGTAGTGACAGGTCTAATATTTTAAAGTTTAAAATCTACTGGACTATTAAGCGGGTAGAGCTAAAATTTTAGAGTGGTGATATAAGGAAAAAATCGATATCATAAAAAAATTTTACACGTCAATCCAACCTCCAGAAGACCACTTTCTGAAAATAGTAGGTCTTTCGTATAAGAAACTATTATTTTGGGAAATAACAGAAGAACCTACGAAGGAGATAAAGACATTTAAGATGCATAGCAGCTGAGAAATCATTAGAATGGCATTTGGTCCAATTTTGGCACTTGTTAAAAATAGTAAGTGATCCCACGAGCACCTACCAAAAATATAAAGTTGATCTAGAAAGTAGAGAGGAACACAAGGAGAAAGCGGAATCAATGTCATTGCACTCAGTGGAGGTTTGAGGGAGTTTCTTTTTTGTACTTATTATTAATAGTAAGTTACACTCAAAATGCAATTTTGGCACAACAGGACATATAGGGATGATCATTCAGGTCAACATCATCATGTGATATCATCATAGACATTTTTCACATGGAATTCAAGATCCATCTTAGGGTATAAAGAATTTAGAGATGCACTAAGTGGAACACCACATTGGGTCATCTCGAAGGAGATGTGGGTCTCATCAAAGGTAGATTATTCATCACTAGTGTTTCTTCCCCCTTCTTCTTCTCTTCTTCTCTCTCCTCCTTCTTCTCTCTCTTATTTCTCTCCTCCATGTTCTAATTCTTTAATGGGGGTGCACTTTTTAGATGTCCTTTAATGAAATTAAAAAAGTAACTTCATGCTTCTAATGTAAAAGTCACCTTTATGTTATAAAAGGGACTTAATATTCTCCTAGGAAGTTGAAAAGTTTTAAGTTGCGTAAGGATATATGAAAATCCATTGGGGGGTAGATGATGAGTCATCCCTCATTCTATAAATTGTAAATTCATTCCCATCTCAAAGGGTTTGCAATTGATCTTGTAAACTCAAGAGTGCATTGTACTTAGAGAAAGCAAAGGAGATAGCCATTTTCTTCTACTTTCCTCCACTCTCAAATTTCTTCCATTCCCACACTATGTACAAATTTTGTTTAAAAAATCAATACAAGAAAGCTTTCTTTGACTAAGGGGTTTCTTGATACTTTGTGATCAATAAATTCTATTTGGTCTTGTTGTTATTTGTAGAGTTGTTTCTTCTCATGAATGCATGTGATGAAATTTCTAACTAGTGTGTGCAGGAATATGATTTTCTACCTGTAACATTAGTTCTCCTACCTTTTTCTCACTCCCCTTCCCCACTCTTAAGACAAAGTCTTCCCTAGCAAGATATTACTAGATTTTTCGTAGGGTCAGAGGAGTCTCCCTATTAGATCCCTTGTCAAAAGGCCACCAAAAAATCCACATTTTTTGATGCACATGCATATACATCGCTTACACTTTGGTTAAGTAGAGGGACTTAGATTCCCAAAGCATTGGAAAGAAATCCACAAGTTTTTCCACCGAAAATTTTTCTCACCAATAGTTTTAGTGCCCACCTTGGGGCATATTTAGCAGCATCTACACTCAAAATACGACCACAAGGTCCAAAAATTGAAATATTGAAAAAACAAAAAAAAGTTCATGAAAAGCTATTGTTGAAAGATACACTATCAATTCCTGCACGTGACCTTTTATATTCCATAGTGTCTTTTCATATTCCCACTTAAAGTTTCCAAAAGTTGGCTAAAGGAAGATACACCATGTTGAACAGGTGAGAGGTGGTGTTGATTCCAATTTCAAGGCTTTGAAAAATCAGCAAGAATGAATTAGAGATAATCCATACTTCTTCTCTCAAGCCTCCTCTCATCTAGCTCTTCAAAAATTTCACCTGGAAATCCTATCTAAACTCCTGTTGATACTCCCCTTAAAATTCTCTCATTTTTTAATCACCCTTGAGCATTGAGTTCCCAAAAGAAGAAGAATTTGAAGAATAATTTGTAGAAGCGAAGATGAAGAAAAGCAGAAATGACAATGGAAGATGAAGTAGAAAGACCCCAACCCATTATTCCATGGGGAAGAAATATAGGCCCGCTTGCTCTTGAACCTCCTCTTCATGATCTACCAACAAGTTCCCATAAGAACTTTCCAAATTTCAAAGGTGATGACACACAACATCCTGAAGAACACATCGCTACTTTCATGACATCATGTGGAATTCTTTGTGTCCAACATGAAGATGTTGTTGTGAGATTATTCGTGGAGTCCCTCCAAGAAAAATTAGTAGAATGGTTTTACCTCCTACCCTTCTCCATCACGGGTTGGAATGACATCAAGGATGCCTTTAAAGAGAGATTTAAATCAATTGAAGATTGTCAGGACCTCTTAGTGCAGTTGGCTCAAATGAAGAAAGGAGAAAGTGAAACTATGAGAGACTTTCATGGCTCGTTTGAATGGTTTCTTCACAGGATAGGAAGAAGATTCACCATCTGAAAACAATATCAAGAGATTCTTCATAAATGCTCAATCACCGGAGGTAGGATTTCTCCTACGAAGAGTTCAACCAAGGAACATTGTAGAAGCAAAAAGGATGGCCATTGAACTTGATGACAATCTCATCCTCTCTGGAAAGATCAAGAATCCATCAAAGGGAAAGGCCCAACATCATGGAGATGAGAGAACCAATCCATTTTGCAAAAGTTGGCAAATGAGATGGCATATTTGAAGAGGGAATTCTTTGAATGAGTATCTTCTCAAAGAAAAAAGAAACCATATTGCAAGAGCACCCCAAAGGATCACCTTGGAGGCCCCACCCGTGAATGTAGATTATAAGATTAAGAAAATGAAGAAGAGATTGAACAAGAAAGTGAAGGTGGTGATTTCCTAGAATTGATGAACTTGAGAATGATACACAAATAAGATTTTGTGAGTATTCTGGAGGTGATGAAGAAGACAAAGAAGATGCACCCAAGTTTCTCATGTGCAGTATTCACTGTTCCTCAGTCTGAGAAAGGAACATCTCCCTCCACTGCGTTGTAAAGAAAAAGAAGGTTGAAGATCCTCCTGTGGTGACTCCGTAAAACAAAATAATCAGTCGAGGATCACCACTTCCACCCTCCATGGAGTTTGCATTGTTGAAGCTTGATCCTGTAGCAAGTAAGAAGGCTCCCACTATTCCAAGTAAGTCTTCGATGCCTCTTCCAATTCTAAATCTAAATCTACCCCTGTAAAATCTAGTACTTTGAAAAATCCTAATGTACCTTTCAAAATACCCTCCATTCCCCAAAAATCTACTCCTACTCCCAAGCTTATCCTAAATCCAAAATCAGTCCTTCATCCCCTTATTTTCATCTTCTCCTTTTGATTTCATAGAATATAAAACAAAGCCAAAGTCCAAATTACCAAAATTGAATATTTGTGGACTCATCCTGAACAATTTGAGAGGTTTGTCTGATATATCAGGAGTGGTAGTCTAACACCCAATGTTGTAACTTCTAGTTCTAAAGGCATGTTGCCAAACCCACCTATGCCTCCCTCACAGAACATGTTTTCCTTAATGCATCAAAGACTGATAAGGTTGATCCTTTTCTATGTCTCCCTTCTTGTTGGAGAATATGTATTGAACAATTACATAATAGATTTTGGTGCCTTAGATAATGTGATGCCTTTGAAGGTTTCCAAAGCTCTCAAACTCACCATGACTCCACCCGGTGGCTCTTGTTACTCTTTGGAGTCAAAAGAGGTCCCACTTGTAGGGAAGGTCAAAGATGCATAGGTGGATCTTGCCAATTTCCAGACAAGAAAGTTTCAGTGATGATTTTGGTAGTAGCAGACATTTGAGCCTCATTGGAATGTTCTTTAAGTAGAAGTTTTGCCAAGACTTGGGAGGAAAATTTAGATGAATTGGTCATCCACAACCATACCAGTGAAGGGAGACATGGAGAAATTTCTTCCCAGAGAAGAAGATGAGTACATGGTATGAAATTCAAAAGCCCTAAAGCTAACATTTTGTACCAAGATAGAAGAGTGAGATGAATCACTTTGTGGAAACCGAGGAGGAAGATGATATTCCCATCTTGATAGGTCCAGACATGCCTTCTGGAGATATTTGGATTTTGAAGAAGCATTGAGGAGATTTGAGTTACAAGAGGGCAGCCCCGAATTACTAGATGATGCAAACCATGAGGAAGAGGAGATGGTTCTTGATGATTTTCAAGAAGAAAAATCAGCTTATATGCTTATCCAAGATGAGGAGTTATTCTCATTCCCATTTGGGGATGAAGATGATCTCAATTAAAGCCATTTATGGAGAGACAAAATCATCTTGTGATGAGCCCATGAAAGGTTTGAAAGAAATCTCCATACAAAAACTACTTGAGAGCCATGGAAGAAACAAAGGACCTTGAGTTCGGTCTTGAACTCTTGATGCAAGCCATGAATATGCAAGATAGTGTGAAGCTGATTTGGAAGCCTTAACCAATGTGAAGGTTGGCCATATTGAGATAAGGAAAGATGAAAAATATGATGCCGCTCTTGAGCTAATGGTTGATGGATGAAATAATGAAATGGAGATATTTTCTTTCCCATTTGAAGATGAAGACTCTTTCCATGATGAAGAAATTGAAGCAAGGAGTTTGAGACCTTTGAAGATGAAGCTATTTTGATGAAGGATTGATAGAGTGCAGTGATTCCCAAAATGATGAGGTAATCCCTCTAGATAGTTTCCTTGAGCTGCATTCTTCAAAGGCGTACAAAGATGAGTTATAGGAAACAACGAAGCATAACTCTGTGCAAGAAATCTTGGATGCAGTAGAAGTTATGGAAGACCCCAAGCTGATTCTTGATCTCTTCACTCATGCCATGGACATACAAGACAAGTATGAGTTTGCCTCCGATCCTCTACCAATACTCAAATGCCTCATAGTGGAGTAGAGATAAAGGATGAATCTAATGTTTCTCATGGAGAAGATGTCAATGAGCATAGACCAGGAAATAAAGTAACTCAGAATATTCAAGAAATTTGGAATGAAAATCAGCTTTGGGAAGTGATGAGATGCTCAATGGAGAATCAACTATATGGATAAACATGGAAGGCAACCAACACTATGAAACTGATTTCAAAGAACATGAAGGCAATGGAATTTCCAAGAAAAGACTTGAGCATCAAGAGGCTCACATGGACTCACTCCTACAAAGTAAAAAGACAATCATGGAAGCACCTAGCTTTCATAAATAGTTAAGGAAAGGAGGTTACTTTCTCAAACCAGTCAATGGCTTTGTAGAACAACATCACTTAGTGTTGCCCACTCAGGGTAACTTTTGAGGAATGAAAAGTGCTTTAGTGAAAGTGGGTTGTCCCCCACCTTGTACCATAGGTGATTTTAGGTGTGTTTCCCTTTTTGTTGTTGTGTTTTTTCCTTTTTGTGTGTGTTGTGTGTTTCCTTTTTCCTTGTTTTGTGTGTGTTTCCTCTCTCTCTCTCTCTCTCTCTCTCTTGTAAGTTGTACATGACTCCTGCAAGGCCCAATGGATAAGGCATTGGTCAATGAGTTATATGGTTTAAAATTGAGATTCTGGATTCTCCATGTCATGTCTTCATTGTGCTCAGTCCATGTCATGTCCCCAAGCTAGAGCCAGTTGTTTTCATGCAAATGTGCAATAGGAAATTGACAATTTTCAAGCATGACAACTATACCCCTTGTGTACCAAATTTTTCATGCTTTATCATTCCCAGACACACCAGGTCATTCCAGTTAGGCCAAGTGACCTCCCAAATAATGTTATCTCATCCCCTAGGTGATTTAGGAAATTCAAATCATTCCCCTAGGTGATTTTAGGAGTTCATTGAAAAAAAATTTCAGGTAGTTGTGGGAAGGGCTATCATTGGCCTTCCTAGGGACTGGAACAACCCCAAATGGAGTGGAGAAGAGGAAAAATCCAACATGGAGGTGAATTGAAACCTAGAAACATCATGGAAATGATTTTGGAATATTTAGGGAATATTTGGAAGTTGGGGGTTTGATCAAAATTGGGGTTCATAGCCTAGCAAGTGCACATGCCAAAACAACTATTGAGCTTCAGAAGGTGATTCCAGGAGCTCCGGATGGAGTTAGGAGTAAAAAAAACATCTTTGGAAATATAATTCCAATACCTACATGATGGTGAAATCAATATTTTCACAACACTTTGGCGCATGAGGTCTAAAACCAGTTTTCTTAGGCATAGGTGGAGTATCAAATCAAAAATCTATTTTTTTAGGGATAAAATGGAAGAATCAAGACATGATACCCCACCATTGGATTCAAAATTCCATTTCTAGTTAGGATCATATAAATTTTTCCAAAAAATTCCATCGGGAGCTCAAGTTATCATCGTCACAAGTTGTCCTCTTGGAGCGAGTTCGGGAGTTAGCCAAATTTTGAGAGGACACGTGTTAGCTCTAGGAGCCTGGTAGGATTTTATGTCCCAAAGTCCCTGAGGGTCAGGTACATCAACCTTGGAAAAATTCACCCAGCCCCCATGTGACCTCTGGAACCCCATATGACCATCAAAATTGTAGTTCAGCCCCCGGGTGTAATTTGGAGCTCAAATCCCTGTCGTCGGATCTCGCCATGTGTCAGCTCAAGACCACCATGGAATTTGATGTCCCTCATGTCCCTCATAGGTCAGGGACATAAAACCTTGAAAAATTCTCCCATCCCCTTAGGAGATCTTTTGGTCACCCACATGACCCACTTCCAACCCCTCAGTGCTTTAAAGCTGATTTTTGGAGCACCCACTCCCTGCCGTCGGATCAACGCCATGTGTCATCTCCTTGAACACCATGGAAATTGATGTCCCTCATGTCCCTTATGAGGTGAGGGATTCAAGGACATGAAAATTCACCTAAATCCTCTCTCAACATGTTTTCAAAACTTCAAATATCTAACTACTTCCCGCTTCTAACTTCCTACACTCCCGTGCACAACCATACCTCCATTCTTCCTCTGTAACCTCCTTGACATCACTCCACCATTGCTGAATCTTGAACCAAACCTTTCACATCAATAATATCCTTCAATCCATGAAATAATTCAGGTCTTAGAAGGAAGTTTGAGCAAACAAAGAAGGAGAAATGAAGAACAACGAAGAGAACAGTAGAAAATCTCCATAGCCAAAAACATGAGAGATTCATAAAAATCTTGCAAAAATAGTGCATGAATCAATGAACCATTTTTTTATTTATTCCTCTATCTAAGACCATCAAAAAAATACTCTCAAACTCTCTCTCATGTGCAATAGATCATTCACAGTGAAGAAATCTCCTTTCCGGCTCAACAAAGGAAAAATGGATTTCCGTCAAACCAGTTGTCGGATTGAAGTAAAATTTCACATGAAGCACCAGAAGAAAAAACCCATATCAGATATATATTTTTTTCAAATGGAGGAGAAAACTAGACCTACAATTTTGAGGTCCATTAATGGTTACACATCTGCCCTAGAAGCATTGTTAAGTCAAAATTTTAAAGTTTAAAATCTCTCGAACTATTAAGTTAAGCAAGTAGAGCTAAAATTTTAGAGGGTGATATTGGGAAAAAACCCATATCAAAAAAGTTTTTGTTGCATTTAATCCAACCTCTAGAAGCCCACTTTCTAAAAATAGCAGGTCTTCCACATAAGAAACTACTATTTTGGGAAAGCCATCAATCAGAAGAACCTGTGAAGGAGACAGAGACATTGAAGATGCATAACAGTTGAGAAATCATCAGAATGGGCATTTGGTCCAATTTTGGCACTTACTAAAAATAGTAAGTGATCCCATGAGCACCTGCCAAAAATATAAAGTTGATCCAGAAGGAGTGAGGAAAAGGAGAAAGGGGAATCAAGGTCGTCACACTCAGTGGAGGTTTGAGGGAGTTTTTTTTCACTTACTATTAATAGTAAGTTACACTCAAAGGGAAATTTTGGCACAACATGACATAGAGGGATGATCATTCAGGTCAACATCATCATGTGAGATCATCATAGACATTTCTCATAGGGAATTCAAGATCCATCTCAGGGTATAAAGAGTTTGGAGATGCACTACTGATGGAACACCTCATCGGGTCATCTCGAAGGAGATGTGGGCTTCATCGAAGGCAGATTATTCATCACTAGTGTTTCTTCCCCTTCTTCTTCCTTCTTCCTCTCCTCTCTTCTCTCCCCTATTTCTCTCTCCTCCATGTTCTAATTCTTTCATTGGGGTGTAATTTTTAGATGTCCTTTAATGAAATTAAAAAAGTAACTTCATGCTTCTAATGTAAAAGTCACCTTTATGTTATAAAAAGGGACTTAATATTCTCCTAGGAAGTTGAAAAGTTTTAAGTTGCACAAGGACATATGAAAATCCATTGGGGGTAGATGATGAGTCACCTCTCATTCTATAAATTGTAAATCCATTCCCATTTCAAAGGGTTGGTGATTGATCTTGTAAACTCAAGAGTGCATTGTACTTAGAGAAAGCAAAGGAGATAGCCATTTTCTTCTACTTTCCTCCACTCTCAAATTTCTTCCATTCCCACACTATGTACAACTTTTGTTTAAGAAATCAATACAAGAAGAAGGAGTTTCTATCTTTCTTTGACTAAGGGGTTTCTTGATACTTTGTGATCAATAAATTCTATTTGGTCTTATTGTTATTTGTAGAGTTGTTTCTTCTCATGAATGCATGTGATGAAGTTTCTAACTAGTGTGTGCAAGAATCTTGATTTTCTACCTGCAACATTAGTTCTCCTACCTCATTTCTCACTCCCCTTTCCCTCTCTTTAGACAAAGTCTTCCCTAGCAAGAGATTTTAGCTTTTTCAGGGTTAGTGGAGTGCCCTTGTTGGATCCCTAGAAATGCCACCAAAGAAATCCACCTTTTCACGCATGCATATATACAATAGTTGCATTAGTTAAGTAGAGGGACTTAGATTCCCAGAGCATTGGAAAGAAATCCACAAGTTTTTCCACCGAAAATTTTCTCGCCAACAGTTTTTGGCACCCACCGTGGGGTAGATTTAGTAGCATCTACACCCAAAATACGACCGCAAGGTCCAAAAATTCAAAAATATATCAAATATTGAAAAAAAACAAAAAAAGAGTTCATGAAAATCCATTGTTGAAAGATACACTTTCAATTCCTACACGTGACCTTTCATATTTCCATAGTGTCTTTTCATATTACCACTTGCAAAATTTCCAAAATCGGCTAAAGGAAGATACACCAGGTTGAACAGGTCGAGAGGTGGTGTTGATTCCAATTTTGAGGCTTTACAAAATCAGCAAGAATGAATTATAGATAATCCATACTTCTTCTCTCAAGCCTCCTCTCCTCTGGCTCTTTATGAATTCACCTTGAAATCCTATCCAAACTCTTGTTGATAATCCCCTTCAAATTCTCTCATTTTTAATCACCCTTGAGCATTGAGTTCCCGAAAGAAGAAGAATTTGAAGAAACAATTAGAAGTGGATGAAGTAAAAAAATACAATGGAAGATGAAGTAGAAAGACCCCAACCCATCATTCCATGGGGAAGAAATAAAGTCCCACTTGCTTCTTGAACCTCCTCTTCATGATCTACCAATAATTTCCCACAATAAATTTCCAAAGTTCAAAGGTGATAACATAAAACATCAGAAGAACACATCACTACTTTTCATGACATCATGTGGAATTCTTGGTGTCCAACATGAAGATGTTGTTGTAAGATGGTTTGTGGAGTCCCTCCAAGAAAAAGTAGTAGAATGGTTTTACCTCCTACCTTTCCGGTCCATCACGGGTTGGAATGACATCAAAGATGCCTTCGAAGAGAGATTTAAATTAAATAAATACTATCAAGACCTCTGGTGAAGTTGGCTCAAATGAAGAAAGGAGAAAGTGAAACTATGAGAGACTTTGTGGCTCATTTTGAATGGTTGCTTTGCAGGATACTGAAAGAAGATTTGTTGTCTCAAAATAATGTCAAGAGATTCTTCATAATGCTCAATCACCAGAGGTAGGATTTCTCCTATGAAGAGTTCAACAAGGAACATTGTAGAAGCACAAAGGATGGTCATTGAACTTGATGACGATCTCATCCTCTCTGGAAAGATCAAGAATCCATCAAAGGGCAAGGCCCAACATCATGGAGATGAGAGAACCAATCCATCGTTGCAAAATTTGGAAAATGAGATGGCATCTTTGAAGAGGGAATTATTTTGAATGAGTATCTTCTCAAAGAAGAAAATAAACCATATTGTAGGAGCACCCCAAAGGCTTTCCTTGGAGGCCCCACCCATGAACAAAATTCTAGGATTCAAGAAAAGGAAGAAGATCTTGAATAAGAAAGTGAAGGTGGTAATTTCCTAGAAATTGATGAACTTGAGAATGATACAAAAATAAGATTTTGTGAGTATTCGGAGGTGATGAAGAAGATGAAGAAGATGTACCCAGTTTTTCATGTGTGGTATTCACTCACTCTTCTCCATATGAGAAAGAACACCTCCTCAACTACTACAAAGAAAAATAAGGTTGATGATCCTCCTATGGTGACTCTAAAAAAAAATAATCAATCGAGGATCACCACTTCCATATTCCATGGAGTTTTCATTGTTGAAGCTTGATCCTGTAGCAAGTAAGAAGAATCCCACTATTCCAAGTAAGTCTTCTGATGCCTCTTCCAATTCTAAATCCAAATCTTCCCCTGTAAAATCTAGTACTTTGAAAGCTCTAATGTACCTTTCAAAATACCCTCATTCCCCAAAATATATTCCTTCTCCCAAGCCTATCCAGACTCCAAAAGTAGTCCCTTCACCACCCCTTGTCCACATTTCTCCCTTTGACTTCATAGAATATGTGAACAAAGCCAAATTCAGATTACCGAAACTAAATTTTTGCGGATTCACCTTGAACAATTTGAGAGGTTTGTTCAATATATCAAGAGTGGTAGTTTAACACCCAATGATGTAACTCCTCAGTTCTAAAGGAATACTACCAAACCCACCTACACCTCCCTCACAGAACATGCTTTCTTTGAGTGCATCAAAGATTGATAAGGTTGAACCTTTTATGTCTCCCTTCTTGTTGGAGAATATGTATTGAACAATTACATAATAGATTGGGTGCCTCAGATAATGTCATGCCCGTGAAGGTTTCCAAAGCTCTCAAACTCACCATGACTCCACCAGTGGCTCTTGTTACTCTTTGGAGTAAAAGATATCCCACTTGTAGGGAAGGTCAAATATGCATAGGTGGCTCTCACCAGATTTCTAGACAAGAAAGTTTCAGTGATGATTTTGGTAGTAGATGTCCCAACCTGTTTGGAATGTTTTGAGTAGAAGTTTTTTCCAAGACTTGGGAGGGAAAATTCAAATGAATTGGTCATCCACAACCATACCAGTGAAGGGAGACATGGAGAAATTTCTTCCGAGAAGAAGATGAGGTACAGTATGAAAGTTTAGAAGCCCAGTAGCTAACATTTTGTACCAAGATAGCAGGTGGATGAATGGCTTTGTGATAACTGAGGAGCAAGAGGATATTTCCATCTTTATAGGTCCATACATGCCTTCCTAGATAGGCATGGACTTTTAAGAAGCATTAAGGATATTTTAATTATAAGAAGGCGGACCTAAATTACAAGATGATGCAAACCATGAGGAAGAGGAGATGGTTCTTGATGATTTTCAAGAAGAAAAACTAGCTTATATGATTATCCAAGATGAGGAGTTATTCTCATTCCCATTTGGGGATGAAGATGATCTCATTCAGGCCATCTATGGAGAGACAAAATCATCTTGTGATGAGCCCGTGAAAGGCTTGAAAGAAATCTCCATACAAGAACTATTTGAGAGCCGCGGAAGAAACAAAGGACCTTGAGTTCGGTCTTGAACTCTTGATGTAAGCCATGAATATGCAAGATAAGTGTGAAGTCTGATTTGGAAGCCTTAACCAATGTGAAGGTTGGCCATATTGAGATAAGGCAAGATGAAAAATATGATGTCCACTCTTGAGCTAATGGTTGATGGATGGAATAAAAATGGAGATATTTTCTTTCCCATTTGAAGATGAAGACTCTTTCCATGATGAAGAAATTGAAGCAAGGAGTTTTGAGACCTCTGAAGATGAAGCTCTTTTTGATAAAGGGTTGGTAGAGTGTAGCAATTCCCAAAATGATGTAATCCTCTAGATAGTTTGCCTTGTATTCTTCAAAGGCATAGAAAGATGAGTTGTAGGAAACAACAAATCATAACTCCATGCAAGAAATATTGGATGTAATAGAAGTTTTGGAAGACCTCGAGCTGATTCTTGATCTCTTCACTCATGTCATGGACATACAAGAAAAGTATGAGTTTTCCTCTGATCCTCCTATCAATACTCAAATGCCTCATAGTGGAGTAGAGATAAAGGATGAATCTAATGTTTCTGATGGATAATATTTCATTGAACATAGACCCATGAAAGAAAGTAACTTAGAATATTCAAGAAATTTGAACGAAAATCAGCTTTGGGGTAGTGATGAGATGCTCAATGGAGAATCAGCTATATGGATAAACATGGAAGGCAACCAACACTATGAAACTAATTTCAAAGAATGAAGGAAATGGAATTTCCAAGAAAAGACTAGAGGATCAAGAGGCTCACATGAAATCTCTCCTACAAAGTAAAAATACAATCATGGAAGCACCTGACTTGTATAAATAGTTAAGGAAAGGAGGTTACTTTCTTGAACTAGTCAATGGATTTGCAGAACAACATCACTTAGTGTTGCCCACTCAAGGGTAACTCGTGAGGAATGAAAAGTGCTTTAGTGAAAGTGGGTTTTCCCCCGCCTTGTACTATAGGTGATTATTAGGTGTGTTTTCCTTTATGTCATATGTCTTTCCTTTCTATGTGCATTGTGTGTTTCCCTTCTTCCTTATTTTATGTGTGTTTCCTCTCTTGATCTCTCTCTCTCTCTCTCTCTCTCTCATAAGTTGTACATGACTCCAAATGGCCCAATGGATAAGGCAATGGTCAATGATTTACATGGTTTAAAATTGATATTCTAGATTCTCCATGTCATGTATTTTCTGCACTCAGTCCATGTCATTTCTCCAAGCTAGAGCCATATGTTGTCATGCAAATGTGTAACAAGGAAATTGACAATTTCCAAGCACGAAAAACTATACACCTGTACCAAATGTTTCATGCTTTAGCATTCCAAGACACCTCAAGTCATTCCATATAGGAAAAGTGACCTCCTAACTAATTTTATCTCATCCCCTTAGGTGATTTAGGAAATTCTGTTCATTCCCCCTAGGTGATTTTAGGAGTTCAATTACAAGTTATGGCGATTGTGGGAAGGGCTATCACCGGCCTTCATAGGGATAGATAAACCCCATAAAGAAGAGTAGAGGAGAAAAATCCAAAATGGAGGTGAATTGAAGACCTAGAAACATCATGGAAGTCATTTTGGAATATTTAGGGAAGATTTGAGGAGTTTGGAGCAGTTTGATAAAAATCAGGGTTTATAGGCCTAGGCAAAGTGCACAAGCCAAAAACAACTATTGAAATTATGAAGGTGATTCCGCAAGCTCGGGATGGAGTTAGGAGTATAAAAAAAAAACATAAATATGATTCCAATCCCTACATGATGGTGAAATATATTTTTCACAAAAAAATTATACATAAGGTATGTAACTTGGTTGTTTGTAGGAATAGGTGGAGTATTAAATCAAAAATCTAATTTTTAGGGATTAGATGGAGGAATCAAGACATGATACTCCCACCATTGGATTAAAAATTATATTTCAAGTCAGTATCATATAATGTTTTTCCAAAACATTCCATCAGGAGCTCAATTTATCATCGCCACAAGTTGTCCTCTTGGAGCGAGTTTGGGAGTTAGCCAAATTTTGAGAGGACACGTGTCATCTCCAAGATCGTGGCAGGATTTTTTGTCCCCGACATCCCTAAGGGTCAGGTACATCAACCTTTTGAAAATTATCCCATCCCCCATGTGACCTATGGAACCCCATACAACCATCGAATTTTTAGTTAAGCCCCGGGTGTAATTTGGAGCTCAAATCCCCTACCATCGGATCTCCGCCAAGTGTCAGCTCCAAGACCACCATGGAATTTTATGTCCCTCATAGTTTAGGGACATCAAACCTTTAAAAATGTACCCAGATCCTTAGGAGAGACTTTTGGTGATCCACATGACCCGCTTCCATCCCTTCGGTGCTTTAAAGATGATTTTTGGAGCACCCACTCCCGACACCAAATCAACGCCATGTGTTGTTTCCTTGAAAATGTGGAAATTGATGTCCCTCACTTCCCTTATGAGGTGAGGGAAGTCAAGGACATGAAAATTCTCCCATCCCTCTCTTATCATGTTTTCAAAACTTCAAATATCTAACTACTTCCCGCTTCTAACTTCCTACACTCGCACAGCCATACCTCCATTCTTCCTCTGCAACCTCCTTTCCATCACTCCACCATTGTTGAACCTTAAACCATACCTGCCATAGAAATAATCTCCTTCAATCCATGAAATAATTTAGTTCTTAGAAGGAAGTTTTAGCAGATGAAGAAGGAGAAACGAAGAACAACGAACAAAATAGTTGAAAATCTCCATAGCCAAAAAATAGAGATTCATAAAAATATTACAAACCGGTGCATGAATCAACCAAAAATGTTTTGCTATTATTTTCTCTATCCAAGACCATAAAAACATATTATCACACTCTCCTCTCGTGAAATAGAGCATTCACATCAAAAAAATCTCCTTTCGGCTCAACGAAGGAAAAAATGGATTTTCGTCAAACCGATTGTCGGATCAAGTAAATTTCATGTGAAGCACTAGAAGAAAAAATCCATATCAGATATATAATTTTTTCACAAATAGAGGAGAAAACTAGACCTATAATTTTGAGTGCCATTAATGGCTGTCGCACCTAGAAGAACTGCCAGTCTAAAATTTTAAAGTTTAAAATCTCATAGATTATTAGGGGGCAGAGCTAAAATTTAAGAGGGGAGATATTGGGCAAAAACCCATATTAGAAAACTTCATTGCACATCAATTCCACCTCTAGAAGTCCACTTTCTAAAAATAGTAGGTCTTCCACATATGAAACTGGCTTTTTGGGAAATCCATCAACGTGAAGAACCTACGAAGGAGATAAATACATTGAAAATGCATATCAACTAAGAAATCATCAGAACGGGCATTTGATCCAATTTTGGCACTTACTTAAAATAGTGAGTTATCCCATGAGCACCTATCAAAAATAGAAAGTTGATCCAGAAAGAGTGAGGAACAAAGGGATAAAGGGGAATCAATTTCGTCACACTTAGTGGAGGTTTGAGAGAGTTTCTTTTTTGTACTTACTATTAATAGTAAGTTACACTCAAAGGGAAATTTTGGCACAACAAGACATAGAGGGATGATCATTCAGGTCAACATCAACATGCAAGATCATCATATAAATTTCTCACATGGAACTCAAGATCCATCTCGAGTATAAAGAGTCTAGAAATGCACTACAATGGAACACCTCATCGAGTCATCTCAAAGGAGATATGGGCTTCATCGAAGGCAGATTATCGTCACCAGTGTTTCTTCCCCCTTCCTCTTCCTTCTTCCTCTCCTCTCTTCTCTCCTCCATGTTCTAATTCTTCATTGGGGTGAAATTTTTAGATGTCCTTTAATGAAATTAAAAAAGTAAATTCATACTTCTAATGTAAAATTCACCTTTATGTTATAAAAATGGACTTAATTTTCTCTAGGAAGTTGAAAAGTTTTAAGTTGCACAAGGATATATGAAAATCTATTGGGGGTAGATGATGAGTCATCCCTCATTCTATAAATTGTAAATCCATTCCCATCTCAAATGGTTGGAAATTGATATTATAAACTCAAGAGTTCATTGTACTTAGAGAAATCAAAGGAGATATCAATTTTCTTCTACTTTCTTCCACTCTCAAATTTCTTCCATTCCCATACTATGTACAACTTTTGTTTAAGCAAGCAATACAAAGAGTTTCTATATTTCTTTGACTAAGGGGTTTCTTGATAATTTTTCATCAATAAATTCTATTTGGTCTTGTTGTTATTTGCAAATTTGTTTCTTCTCATGAATGCATGTGATGAAATTTCTAACTAGTGTGTGCAGGAATGTTATTTTCTACTTGCAAGATTAGTTCTCCTACCTCTGTTCTCACTTGCCCTTCCCCACTCTTCAAACAATGTCTTCCCTAACAAGAGATTGCTAGCTTTGACGCAAGGTTAGTGGAGTGTCCATGTTGGATCCCGGTCGAAATTCCACCACATAAATCCATCTTTTCATGTGCATGCATATACGACCGTTACATCTTTGGTTAAGTAGAGGGATTTAGATTCCTAGATCATTAGCAATAAATCCACAAGTTTGTACACTTGAAAAATTTTCTCTCCAACAATTATATTGAGATTGTAGAAATATAAGTTGCGATTATTTATATTTTCACTTATTATAAGTGACGGTATGATTGAATAACTTGTGTAGTGAATTATAAAAAAAAATTACCCTTCAAAAAATTGTAAAATATTTATTTTTACACTTTGTTCATAAAATTATATTATATATACTTAATTGTTTTTAATATTTTTTAGTATAATTAATATATAAATAAATTTCTAGAAAATTTGATGGTCATATCTAAAATATGCAAGTCATATGTGACAGTTGTTTCAAAGATTTACAAGTACTTTATGGCTAAAAATGTTTAAAAAAAGTTTTAAATAGGCGTCAAATTTAACACCTACTTGTGGCCTTTATTGCAGCCATTGACAAACATGGAATCTATTTGGGATGTTATTTGATCAAAAACTGAATTAGAGGGGATTTACTATGATTTATTTTTTTAATTTGGGATCCTAGATCTTCGAGAATAGTGTTACAATAAAATTCAAACAATTCTTAAAATATTTTTCTACATTTCTATCTTTAGTAAAGTAATTTAAATTTATTTCATATCTATAATTGAATACGTAAATATATCTGGATTGGTTTTACAGTTAATTTTAATTAATTTCATATCCATATTTAAATATGAAAATATATATGGAATGGTTTTACTGATTAATTACATTCTCCTACTCTAAATAGTCTCCCTCTTCTAGTTTCTTCATAATATCTTTAGTAATTCTCTGGTTACACTGAGGTTTAATCACATCATACCTTGCATAATGTTGTAAATGTCTCAAATCTCTTGAATTTCATTAGCCTAGCAGCTGTTAGGCCACAAGGCATTTTAATTATTTAAATATTCATAGTTTAATCTTAAATACATTTAAACACTGATAAGAACCTTATTCCAAAATATTAATAATGCCTAGTAGTCACTACCCCATATAAAATAGAAACATGTTCGTATATAACAAATCATAAATAATTCCTAGTGTCTACTAACCCTTATAAAATAGAAACATGTTATATATAACAAAGCATAAATAATTCCTAGGAGCCACTATCCAAGTATAAAACATAAACATTTTATGTTTATTACAAAGATAAATAATGTCTAGCATTCGCTAGACCTTACAAAATAGAAACATGTTCGTATTTAACAAAGCATAAATAATTCCTAGCAAATGCTAGCCCATATAAAACATATATGTGTTATGTTTAGTCTAAAGTATAGATAATGCCTAGTGGCCATTGCTTTGTATAAAACATATACATATTCTGTTTAGTCTAACTCATAGAGAATGCTTAGCATTTGGTAGCTTTGTATAACGGATTCCAATATTTGATTTTTTGGATTCCAATATTATGATTTTTAGATTCCAATATATGGGACTTTGGAGTGCAGAAAATTCCAATATATGTGATTTTGGATTCCAATATCGATATTTTGGAGTTAAGATAATTCCAATATTTAACGATTTGGAATCCAAAATTAGTAATTTTGGATTCCAATATTGGAGTGAAGTAAATTCCGATATATGCGATTTTGGATTCCAATATATGTGATTTTGGATTCTAATATATGTGATTCGGATTCTAATATATGCAATTTTGGATTCCAATATCTGAGATTTTGGACTTAAGATAATTCCAATATTTAATAGTTTGGAATCCAAAATTAGTAATTTTGGATTCCAATATTGGCTGAATTGTTTTGTTGCTTGGACTAGAATAAGTCCAAATTTAGTGAAATAAACGTTAATGATAGATTTGAAAGAAAACTCCATATAATTATGTTTGAAAATGAGGTCAACCTTATAATTATGTCACAAAAGTGTATGTTAAATTAAAAAGTAAATAGAATTTTTAGATGCCACTAGCTTAAAGGAATTACAAATTTGTGTCAATGTAAGACCAAATGATAACTTCAAAAGCTTGATTTGATTATGTAATGCCCAATAGCTACTAGTTTCAAATCTTGGAAATTTGAAACAATAGTTCACTAAATAGTCCCCACTAACATTTCCCACAAGTATCTTATTAGATTAAGAAGATGTTTTCTCTATCATCATTAAATTATTGTTATTGACCAATGGTATATTTGAAAGGAAAATCTATCTAATTATGTATGAAAGTGAGGAAATCCTTCTAATTGTGTCTCAAAAGTGTATTGTTAAATTAAAATAATAAATAGAATTATTAGCCACCACTAGCTATAAGGCATTTAAAATTTGTGTCATAAGACCAAATAAAGAAGTTCAAACTCCTGAATCGATTGTGTGATGCCTAGCTTTCACTAGTTTTAAATATTGGAAATCTAAAAAAATAGCTCACTAAATAGGGACCATTACATAGTGCCTCTATGTATCTTTTAAGAATAATTAGTCTTTTTCATCTGTTATTAAATCATTGATTCTCATTTAGGGTAAACTTGAAATTAGTCCCTATATAAATATGTCTGAAAGTGAGGCAAGCATAAGCTCAATTTCAATTACATCATTCCACATTTCCATAGGGAGTTTTCATAAAAATGGTTGACATCCACTAACATCAAACTTGAGTTTTAAATTCTTAATTGTTTTAATTGTCGTCAAAATGTAATCTTATTGAGATAAATCCTAGAATATACTCTCTTATAGGACCTTGACTTGTAAATGTAATGGATAGTAACCACTATCTTTAGCATGTTTTAAAATTTCTACATTCCGTTTTTTTATTTGTAAAGAAATTGGTTAGATGAAAAACGTGGTGTACATTATTTGTAAACACCTAATACCATTTCGGGCTAACTAGTTTTAATGTATATGTCACGTTGAGAAGTATATCCATTGTTATTTTTAATGTTTGTTATTTAAATGAATTGTATTTGATATATAATAAGATAAGTTAGTCTTATTTATTTTACAATTAATATATATTCAGTAGTGAGAACCCCATTTACAAAAATTCCATTCATTGAAGGGGATGATTCTTGCAAGAAGCATGCTAATGAATGGTTTGTTGAGCTACTTCTACATGGATCTTTAGTTGTTATTTTTAATGTATTATGGGGAGAAGGCAATAGGTATGGTTTTAGTTTATTGAGGGATTAATATTGATAGATTATCATTTATTATGAGTGTATATAAAGAGTAATTCATAAAAACAAAATTGTTAATATAGAAATTTGAGTGACATTGTTCAATTGATATGTAATACAAGTACCTCTTGTTTACACTATGGTTAGAATTTAGGACCACTAATATAAGTAGATAAAACATTTTATAATGATTCACATGATATTCAATTGGATATTATTACTATGTTTAATTTTTTATCACTATGAAACTACCTCATCCATATGCCATCACTTGAATAATTTTTTTATTTTCCCTTTAAAATAGGTAAACCAATCCACTATGGTTTAGAGCATGCATTTTTCAACATTAGAAATTGAATTTACTAATTCAACATTTCGAGTTGAAAAAATAAATATATCTTCAACTATGTTAAAAAGGGTAAGCAAGGTTTTGAAAATTCCAAGTCTTACACTCTTAAATAATTTGATTTTTTTCTCTTCAACAAAGAGGTTTTTCTAATTGATGTTACTAGGTGTTATGTTTCACAGATAAATATCAATACCACCCCTTGGTGATGAGAATACAGACTTTGCTAGTATATTCAATTTTGATAAATGATATTCCAACACAAAGAGAAGTTATTTTTATTCCTTTCCTAAAATCCACAAAACAGGCAAGCGGTTGAGATTGAAGAAAAATAAGACATACAAAAGGAAGATGTGAACTTATACATCATTGATGGTTAACACATTATTGTTGTGTGAAATATTTTTTGCGAGATGACTTCAAAAATATTTGCGTGTTAGAATTAAATTTAGGATATAATGACTGCTATCTTAAAAAAATCTATTAATTCCATTATAAATATTTGTAAACAACAAAATGAATATAACAAGACATGATAAAGACCAAATTCATTGACTTATTGTATAAAGTGTGCTCAATGAGGACTACTAAAGGTCGTAAAAAGAGGCCTAGAATAGGGACCTTAAATAATGTTGCATACAAGGTAATTTATTGATTTAATTTCCATCCATATAATGTTTTTGAGAGGATGATTAATTTTTTTCTCTTTTTATACGGGGCTTTGAAAATTCGTTCCTTCTAATCTTTAATTTTGAATAAGCCAAAAATGTTTTATGACAAATGGACTTTTCCATTGCTATCGATGAAGCGTGGGATAAATGTATGATACAAAAGGGATTGTACATAACAAGTTATCTAGCATGTTCTATGGGTTCCCAATTTAAAATCCTTAAAACAAGACTAAAATTCAGAGTTGCGTGGTGAGGGAGCAAGGGAGGAAGATAGAACTATTGATTTGTCATTTATAGTTGAGGATTGATCTATATTCTCCTCGTGATCAAGTTTTATAGGGACAACAAGGAGGTACTTTGCTGAAGGTGTATTTGTTCACATGTTACTTTATGGATCTTCCTAAACCAAGGTGAAAGGACTTGAGGAGTTGCTTGCAAGGGAGATGGAGAAATTATATTTAAAACCCTCAAACTTTTTGGAACCTCAACCAAAGATAAAATATAACCACAAGATGTAATGATCACTCAAAATAATGGTCGCAAAAGAATTGAAAATACTTGATACATCAAGAAAAATATACTCAATATAGATTTAATGTGATCAAAAGCATCATTTTGAAGTAATTTGTTGACAACTTGGAGTGAAATGATAGTTGATATGTTAATCTTTGTGAATCAATGCAAAGACACTTTAGATCTTGAAAAGGTTGTGTGATATGCCAGTAGATAACATGTTGGGTACATAATGGTGATGAAATTTATAGAGGAGTGGGAAAAAGGATATTGTAAGATGAGATGAAGTAGGATGGAGATGGTGGAAAAGGGGAATAGTGAGAGGAAGTAGCTATATTAACCATTTTGTCTTGACAATTATTCATGCATTCAAACATAGAATCAAAGGAAAATCACCCTCCAAAGGTTATTTACCCTCATGGACACCCAAGTAAGGTAAATAATAAAAATAACTCTTAAAACCCCAACACAAACACCTGAGAATGAAGTTTCATGCACTCATCACACCAAATCTCTAACATTGGAGGACACCTTAAGGCAAATAGAGATGCATTTTTAAGAATTACAAAAATTAAATTTAAAATTTAAGAAAATGATACAACACAACACTACAATGCAGAAAACCCTCAATGCCTAGTCAAAAAATTAATTGCAAAATGCTTCTATGTAGTTATTTAGCATGATCAACACAGAATTACAAAGCATAATGCAAATTTATTGATTTCATATTTGTTAACATAAAGAAACATCAAAATGTTACATGGTAGAAAGGTTATGTATGTCCATTTGAAAAAGGATACAAGGGCAACATGTAAGAATGCACATCAAAACATAGTAATGGATGTAAAATAGAAACCACCTTAGCATGAACCTACAAATGGAAACACAAGTCACCAATTCTTTATGAATCCATTCCACAAACAAAAATTATACTCTTGAAGGGTAAACCTCATGAGCTCCAATAAAACCCAACCTTCCCAAGAGAGATCAGGAGTACCTTAAATTTTATACAAATTTGTCTCAATCCCAAAGGAATAACCATATATGGAAATCCGAGGATTGGGAGTATGATAATTGGTGATTCATTTTTTTAGGGAACAAATCAATGGAGAACCATACAATTAGGAATATAGATGAACATGAAATTTCCAAGTGTCTAATTATTGATGCTCTAATCATCCATTCTTCATTTGGTGGGGGCTAAAGATATATATTCCTCTTTAAGAAGCATCCATGGGTGAAGGAGGATCATAATAAAACATCTCCAACTATTTTGATTCTTGAAAATGACGTGTAACTACCAAAAATTCTATCATTAAAATATCATGAATTGTTTCACCACTTCCTACAAAATTGATCTCTTTGGAAATAATTCTCCAAGATTCTCCCAATATTCTTGATTTTAGGTGAAGTGGATTCCTAAGTTGAAATTTATTAGCAAAATTACAAACCCAACACTTTCATGAAAAACTTCCTTATTTTGCGGATTCCAAGATCATCCACTTTTTCTTCAAATTTTTTTGAGTATTCATTTCATGTTTTTGTTGGAAGTACATTCACTGAGAAGGGAGTGAATCAATATCCTTTATAAATTTTAATTTAGTTATATTAACTTGTATGGACCATCAAAGTTACCATTCAACATTCATTAACCACTATAAGTTTTATTATGCATGGAACAACCAACCATAAGAATATGAAACAAGTGAGGGTACACAATAACACTGCATATAGGTGAGAAATCCTCAAGGGGAATAAAACCCACTAAAATTTTCTTATATATAACAAATTCATAATTTAGTGAAGCACCAATTCCACAAGGAGCACCAACCCCAAATTTATCTAGCACTAACTAGACTTTAGCAAACACCAACTTGCAAGGAGGTACCAACCCCTTGATTTATCAAGCACCAACCTGACTTTATAAATAACTAAATTTCAAGAAGGAACCAACCTCTTTGGTTTTATTGAATCACCAACTCCACAAAGAAGACCAAACACCAACTTAGCCACCTAAGAATGTTTTCCACCTCTTCTTGTTGCTATCTCAACAAATGATGGAATTATTTTCTCTTCTTCTCTCTTATTCCCTTCTTCTCTTGGTATAATCTCAATATATGATATATCAGTCACCTCAACATGCTCTTAAGATTCTATCACACACTCTAATCCTCAAGCATTCATACACTTGCTCAGCTGCTCTTAGAGACACAAAAAAATTTCTTTCTTCCCTACTCACTTTTTCTTCTTCACTAGGTCATATGCATGCTCAAACTAATCTTCACCACCTGTAGGATGTTCTTCATGAACTCATTACACTCTTCATATGGTCTACAAGACCTTATTCATCTCTTACACTTGACCTCTAGCTTGTAGTTTTCTCCATACACTCTCCTAGCCAAAATAGGTGTAAATTGTCTTACTTATATACCTATCTTAATCACAAACACCATATAGGTTGACCATATGAACTTAGGTTAATCATACATGCTTAAATACATTTAGGTCATATATACATTTGTCTAATAACATCTAAAAACATGAAATACTCATAACATAGGCTTCTTCTGAACTGTCATGACCCAAATATGTCATTTCAATCTCCATATGCTTGAGTTTTCTCTTTCCTCTTTGCATCTCCATTTTCTCTAGCAAAGCATCCAAGTTAGCCAGACAATAGAACATATGGAACATTTTAGTGCCAAAAATAGAGACTTTTAGCCAACAACAAGAAAATCACAAATATTATTTCAAATCCTTTGAAGGTCGGTAAAACATGATCATAAAAATTGATCCAACAAACTCAAAAATGCATTGCAACAATCGGCCTAAAATTTTGGTCCCATATCAATGATAACCAAAAATTTAGACAAAATCAAGCATTTATTTCAGACTCAAGCAAATAGAACAAACTTTGGATAGACTCTAAAGAATTATAACATACTTGAGATAAACGCCACAACAATAAAATAGACTTGAAGCACTTGATTAGACTCCAAATGTTTTTGGTCGACTCAAGAAAATATAAAAAAATTTGTATATACTTTGAAGTTGTATCCTTAAATAATATTTCAATAATTTTCTCTATTTAGTTCATCTTGTTTGATCTTCATTTTAGGAACAAAACTTCATAGATTTATCTTTCTACTATAAATGAGCTGAAAAATTATTGACTTCCACCTTGCATACCTTGGCATCATTAGAAGGCATCATTTGACATTAATGAAAAATCACACCTATCTCTCCACATTATCTTCTAGCATCAACAAGGTATAATCTCAACATGACATCAACCATGCATAACACTATCATCCTGATATCAATGACAACACTCCAAACTCACCTTGACCAACTTGACATCAATGAAAACTTCTCAACAATCTCCATCAACCATGCATAACACTACCATCCTAATAAAAATGACAACACTCCAAAATCACCTTGACCAACTTGACATCAATGACAAATTTTCAACAATATCCCCCTTTGTCATTGATGGAAAACATACTACGACTAAAAACACTTCAAAATTATACTTTGTATTTTATCAGTCTCCCCTTTTGACATTAATGACAAAGGGTATTCAACACACTATGTTCTTCCACATGCTGCCATATTGAACTATTCATAAATGATAAACTAATGGAACCAATTGTTTGATACCAATAATTGACACAACACATTGACCTTATGATCATGGAGCTACATGATATCAATTTTGAAAAAACATATGTTCCCCCTTTCTGATTATTCTACCAAAACTGTTCTACCATTATTTATTTGTTTCATCTACTCATTTTATCATTATTATAGGAACATACTCCCCTTTCTTGAACATTTAACTCCTTTGGCACACTGACAACTCACCATATTTTCATCAACCAAATATTAGGAAAATAAACTACACAATACATAATCCCCCTCAATTCATGCATACATTCTTAACTCTTCTTTCTTTATCTTTAAGCTAAAAGATCATTTGATTATCTCCCCTAAGACCTTGGCTCATTTAATGATTGATAGGAATAAGAATCGCACCTAATTCCTATCTTAAATTTGCAAAGGTTGTTTTTAGAAGAGGCTTGGTTAGGATATATACAATTTGATCCTCATTTTATACATATTTAATCTTGACACTTTGTTCACTCACCTTCTCGATTAGAAAATTATACCTGGTGAGAATGTTTTTGGTCCTTGAATGCATGACAGGTTTATTTGAAACACTTATTACACTTGTGTCATCACAAAAAATAGGAATGTGACTATCATATTCTAGCTTGTAGTATTTTAGATTATGTTTCATCCAAATAACTTGAGTACAACATGAAACAACTTCAATATGCTTAGCCTCAAAAGTGGATAAATCTACTAACCCTTGTTTCTATCTTATCCCACCACCACTAGCACTTTTCCTTTCATATTTAATTCTATCATAGTCACCATCAATATAGGTTTTCATGTCAAACTATTTTCTTCTTAGATACCACAATCTATACTCTATTGTCCCTCCGAGATTGTTTCACCATTTTCTTTATGTTTTTGAATGACAAAATAGATAAGGGTAAAGGCTAGGAGGAATACTTGTTAAATGGGCTAGTTGATGGTTGTTGTGTGCATTCTGACTTCTTGATCTAGTGCCGATTGTGAGAGCTTCATTTTGGCTAGGAGGAACTACCTAAAATAGAAAACAAGACCACAAAAGAATACTTAAATGATATATGATAGTGGAATTCCTAGCGTATGCTAGTTCTAGGAAGTGTGATACTTCCTAGATGGATGTAAATCCACTTTTTAAAAAAATTAATGCGATAAATAAGTAAATTCCTAGTGTAGTTGATATGATTTAGTTATCTCATTCAAGTACAATAAGCAAATCCAATCACAATAGGCTAGGCTATATTTGGATCTAAAGGATGAGGTGTCTGTCAAGGTACTGGTATTGGTCAAGGTTTGATTCTGGGTAGTTTAGGTCAATTGGTAGGAGGTTGTTTGGCTCTGTTCTTGGGAAGGGTATAAAATACAGAGACCAATGTCGGTTGGGTATAACTGACGACAATTAAGGAGACCGATGACATTTATGGATAACCAATGTCAATACAGTAGGGTGACAATAATTTAATGAAAATATTATTATAG
Organism: Taxus wallichiana var. yunnanensis; assembly: GCA_018340775.1. Classification (NCBI taxonomy): domain Eukaryota; kingdom Viridiplantae; phylum Streptophyta; class Pinopsida; order Cupressales; family Taxaceae; genus Taxus; species Taxus wallichiana. The sequence goes on along the minus strand of CM031239.1, from coordinate 17,802,819 downwards.
AGGCTAGGTGAGGTTGGATGGGGCTAAAGGGGGAGATGGAGAGGTCTAGGGGAATAGTGAGAATACTCAAAGAGGTGGAAGGGTGAGGATAGGTGATCTAATAAGCGGGTGGGTGAGATTAGTGTGTTTTTTAAAAAGAAGGCTATAGAGGAATGGGAATATTAATAGAAGAATGGTAACATAAATGATAACAACTCTATGAATAGAGTAGGAATGGAAATTATTAATTATAAAACACTTACCAATATTTTAGGTCCAATGGTTGGGTGGTGGTGGTGATCGGTTGATGGAATGGAACTTGGTACAAGTAGTGACACTTCCCAGAATATCGTTACCGTGAGATCCAATGCTTCGGATTTGTCCTGGTACTAGCTATGGATGCCTGGGTGTGTGAAAAGGCTTTGGTTTTACTTGCATACAACTTTCTTCTTGTTCCTCTTGATCTCGAGAATGTGCAAACCCAAAAACAAGGTTCTTAGGTGAATAAATGGTAACCGACTGGATTTACAGGTTGGGTTGATCGATCGCGTCGGTTTAGGGGTGACTAGCATCGGTTAAGGTGGGATTCCCAAAGTTTACTAAAATGAGTAGATATTTCTAATTTCTTGGGCCCAGTTAGTTTATTCTTGAGGATTAGAATAGAAACTTCTCTTTTAATGGTTGGGAATTTGGTTAGAGAGATTTTAGGGATTGATTTTAGGGTTAGACCAAATCTTATCTCATTAAAGTAAGTAAGACTTAGTTATTGTTAGTTATGAAAACATGCCAAAAATAGGTCTAGGGTGAGGTGCCTGGATGAGATGTCTAGGTGAGGTGGTGGGGTAAATTAAGATAATTAGATAATAAATATTGTGATGATATATATATTAATTTAATTAACTTAATAACGGTGTGGGGTGGAAGGGGCCTTGGTTAGGTGAGTATGTTTGAGTTGGTTATTTGACTAGGGACCAAGGGGAGTGTGACCTAATTTTGGTGTCTACATTTTGCCCCTTTTGTTGTGTAGCTTGTATTGGTAAGAGAGGCTAACAAAAATAATATGTGGTTGCCCCATGTGTGGGTGAAGGTGATCCCCCTCAAACTAGGAACGATGAGGTAGAAGACAAAATCATTGAGTGGATTGATAAAATGTGGATACGATGAAGAGGAAGGTGGACAACGGGGGTAATGGGTTAAAGGTATAATCAGGTAATCAAGGTAATGGGACAGGGTCAAAGGTAGTGATAGTCAAATACACCACACATATAAACTGTGGCACGGTACCAGGTTAAAGAGCATGCAAACTATATATCATATAAGGTTGATAGGGTTATCCAAACAAGGTTGAGGTGATTATGGTATCCAAGGTATAAGATATGGTGTGGAAGGACATCACAGGTCAGGTGCAGGAATGTTTAGGTATGTTCTAGTACACCAAAGGTTGGGTCAGGATAAATGACACAACAATAGGCAAGGTAAGGTCATTAGGTCAAATAACACGGGTAATAGTGTTGCAAGGTATAACAAGCACATGAGTTCATAGGTCATTAACAATGTTTTGGGTCCAGGTAGTGAGGTCACGACATGGGTAAGGCCGACATACAAGTAAAATAACAAGTTCCTAAACGCAATAAAGGATAGGTATAGGTAAGGTAGGCATGGAGGTTGGTTGTAATAAGGGTGGGTAAGGTCAAATGGTGGCTGGGTTGGTTAAGTGTTGGTCGGAAATGAGGAAAGGGTATGGAAAAGAGTATGATAGGTAACCGATGATGATCATACGTAACCGGTGATGGTCTAGGTAAGTCAAGCATAGTTTTTTAGGGTAGATGACTAATGTCTATTTAGGTACAATTGAACATGGTTTTCCAGGCACAAGACCGATGTCGGTTTAGGTATAACCAATGTCGGTCAAGTCGATGTGGGTATATGAAAAGAAAAAATCCATATAATATAGATTCATTTGTACGTGTTGGACTTTTGGAAAATGAAGAGAGCATTGAACTTGTTGTGATTTTTTGGGAGAGAAGTATGTGGGACCGTACGAGGTGAGGTGGAGAGATCCGGGTGGGGAGAGGATTCAGGTGGATGGGCCCATAAGATCAGGCAGAGTGAGTGGATTGGTGGAGAGGTTGGAGGTAGAGGTGTTACATGGTGGAGGTAGGAGAGGGGTCGGGTGGACCACCAAAAATCACCCATACATGCCACCACGGAGGTGATGCCAAGACGAGGTAAGAGCTAAGCTTGTCTATGTTTTTTTGTTTAAATGTAGAGGGGAATATGGGTCAGGGGGGTGTGGGTAGGGTAGAGATTTTTAAATTTGGTTGTTAAAATGGGTGAGAGGAGGGGTGGGAAAAGGCATAAGGAGGTTGAATAGGGTTGGGGAGGGATTTGGGGAAGTTTGGGTAGGTTTCTAGGAGAAATGAGAGATAAATGGGGGAAGAAAATTGGGGGTTCAGGTTTGGGCGTAATAACAATGACTAACATTGGTCGAGGTATGGCTGATATCAGTCTCTAGATATTGAATATTTGATGTCAATTTATCATGGACCGAGTGTCGATCGGCTAGGAGTGATCGAGTGCCGTTAGTGAATTTAGGGTGTAGATTTGTTAGGGTTAGGGATTTGGGGTTTAGGGTTGGAAGTTGGAAGGGTTGTAGGTTTAGGGTGGGGTTAGGTTGGGGTTGGGTTTAGGGTTTAGGTTGAGAAGGTTGGAGGGTTTAAATTCAAGGTGGGTTAGGTTAGGTTGGGGTTGAGATTTGGGGTGGAGGAAATTTTGGTTAAAGGCAAGTTGAATAATGTTTGTGTTTTGTTGAATGCATGAGAGAGCAAGCTATGGCAGATGAGAGACCGAGTACCACCCCATGTTCGTGGAGGTACGAGGAAGTGTGAAAACCAATGAGTGGAGAAATGTGATGGACATTGATTTGATAGGTGTGAGACACTATAGGCATATAGTATGGGAGCCTAGCCTTATGGTTACACTCATTGATAGATGGGATACAACGACCAACACATTCCATTTGCCGACAGGTGAGATGATAGTCACCCTAGAGGATGTCTATCGGATCCTGTGCCTATCGATAGTGGGACAACAAGTGTATTATATCTCCTTAGAGGCCTCCAAGGAGTTGATGCTGACAGTTTTTGGCAAGGGTATGGTAGAGATGAGGTTCATAGTGCTAGTATGAGCTATGGTGAGATGTACGTAACCCATCTAGAGGAGATGAGGCTAGTAGTTTTGATTATAGAGGCAGTGTGTTGTTTTGCACTGCCAAATGTAGAGGGTGGGATATTCCCACAGGTGCTAATGGGAGTCCTTCATGACATGATGGAGGAGAGGACCGCTTTTCTTGGGCACCAACATACTTGGTGTAGTTATACAGGGAGTTGTGGGCATATAGGAGATTACGGCGATTCAGCCTATGTTGCACCTTTCTTCTCCATTGTTGGGCATACAAGCACATTATATGTGATGACACTAGGTATGCCCTAGGCTGATGCATTCGATCCAAGTTTTTTCGAGTGGGCTATAGGCACTAGGTTTTAGTTACTTGGGAGTGCATAGAGTACATTAGGGCTACACATGATGTAGCCTATTACAGGTGCTTGCTAGAGGGGTTGTCTAGTGTGGACATTATTTGGAGGCCCTACATGGGTTTTCCATCATATGGGTGGATGGCCGCAGAGTTAGACCAGCTGCAGCTATTTCAATGGATAGAGGGGCACCGTGGGGGAGCATGAGCTGATACCCTGTAGATAGGTTCGGATGGAAGTTTGGGCTATTATAGGATGTACCCCCTCCCTTCCCATAGTATAAGAGGGATGATGTGGAGAGGCTAATGTCCCCTCATAACCTACCATGTCGATAGGGTCTAGAGGAGGCATTAGTGGACCGAAACATTGATGATGTTGAGTGAACTGATAGATATAGATAGTGGTGGTCAGCTCAGCTATGGCGGTGCCACCTAGACTAGGACAACTAGACATGGCCACCCTCATAGTCTAGAGGGACATGTTACAGGGATAGGTGGCCACCTTACAAGGCCAAGTTATAGGTTTATAGGGATAGTTGATGGGGTCACATGCAAAGGTGGCCATGTTATTGGCATAGGTGGTGGCCCTTTAAGCCCAGGTCACAACATTACAGGGGTAGGTACCCACACACGGTGGGGCTAGAGATGGGGAGTAGGTGGCCACCCTTTATAGGCATAGGTGAAAGGGTTGCATGTTTAGTTGGCCACTCGACAAGGCACAAGATTGTGGCCTTACAGGCCTAGATTACTACGCAGCATCGACACACACACAACGGCACCGACACTTGCACTAAAGAGAGGTAGTAGGATAGGTGTAGGGATAGGGTCCAATGGTACAAGTACATACATAGGGTTAGAGACCCTTATTGATAAGGAAGAGTACATAGGTTGCGGTGATACCCATAACACCTGCCTAGAGACCATGCCCTTGGCAAGATTTAGGGATGCCCTGGGTGAGGCAAGGTGCTATCAAGATCATTTGGTAGAAGTGGGGATAGATGTCTTGTCATATGCGGATTAAGAGCACGTGTAGGCCTCAAGTGAGAGGACTCAATCCCACACTCACATTGGAGAGAATAGGGGGGGTGAGCCAAGAGACATGATCAAGGTGAGGCCACTAATGTACAAAGGCCGAGCTAGGTGAGGGGCCATCAATGGCTAGATCGAGGCCCATAACAAGTGGTGAGGTGGGTGTGGGGCACCACATAGGAGTGAAAGAGGAGTCGGGAGAGACCGACGCAGAGATCCAAGGAGTAGGAGGGATATCACCATTTTGGATAGTATAGGGATTATTTGTGATATGGACCACTTATGTGCCGATGATTTTTTTGTATATGATATCGGCCTACGTGCCGATTATGTTTTGTATATGATACCTTATCCTGCGTGATTTTCGATGATGTTTAGTATATGATACCAGCTTGCGCACCAATGATATGTATGTGATACTAGCCTACACGCCTATGATCTTGAGACATTTGTATTGGAGACATTTTATATTGGAGACATTGTATATTAGAGATAGATGATTTATATATATATGGTGATGATGATTTTTATGGCATGATGTATATCTACACTTTCAATGATGATATTGTACATGTGATGGAAATAAGGTAAGTTAGACATGATTGAGTCAGGTCATAGGCATGGATGGAGTCAGTCATAGGCATGGATTGAGTTAGGTTAGTTTAGGCAGTTCATGGTCCTAGGATGGATTGAGTTAGGTGGTTTAGGCATGGATTGAGTCGTTGGTCCTAGGCATGGATCGAGTCAGGTTTTGTGGTTGATATAATTTCTAATTCATTAATGTGTGTAATTTTTGATGGTATGGATCATGTCAAGATGATTTGTAGGAAAATGTATGATTATGGTAAATAAATTGTAGATAAGAAGAAATGAATGTATGAGTTATGACGGTAAAGATGTGTAATAATTGTTGCTTGTTTGGTGTAATTTCCAATTAATGATATATAAAGGAAACTAACTATGGTAGAACTTGAATAGGAAAAGGAAAGGGAAAGGGAGAATTAGTTAGGGTAGAGAGTGGCCAAGCTAACCTCTAAGGGCCCCATGCCCTCGGAGTGTTGCCTACATAATCCCAACCAAAAAGGGACCTCATGCCAATGTAGTTCTACCATAAGCTAGGGAAGATTGTGATGAAGGAAAGGAATGGATTGATAGGTGTTTAGTCATGGGTGAATATAGGTCATAGGCATGATTGAATTTAGGTCATAGACATGGTTGAGTTGATTTTTTTTAAATATAGGTGTTGAGGATCTAGTTTTGTATAGGATAATCAATAAGTAATGAGGAAGGTGAATGGTAAGAGGTGGTAAAAGAGCCACTTAATTTGATAAGAACCCTAAGGAGTCAATCCATACCTAAGAGGGGCTTATGAATGTAAGACCCTAAAGGCATTGCATAATGGACCATTCTAAGGGTGAATAAAGTTGCATGATCATGAAATGTCACGTTTGTAGAAAGTCCCTTGAGTAAAGAGGAAATTAGGCTAAAAAGGAAAGGAGGTGAGAATGGGAGGTTTAGCATAACTTAGTGTATGATGGAGTGTCTTACGGAACAAGAAACCTAGGATCAAAAATAGGAAAGTCCATGATGAAAAATTTCATCTTTTTCTTCATTTGTTTGTTTTTAATAGACTAATCAATGTGGGAAGTCTATATGGGATGAGTATATTATCTCCTTGAGGTCTTCGTGAAGTTGATCGATGCGTGAAGCTTCTAGATATTCTTATTGGATTTATGAAATAGTTTGATATAGCTATCCTTCAAGGGAGTAGTCTATTTATAGTGGCGACATATAAAGAAGAGATGTCCCTTTTGAGGGAGTCATATTTTGCTGGAAGTTTGACTCAAGGAGTTGTATCCCTTTTTTTTTTGATGCGTTAAGTCATGGACAAGACTATACATGAAGATTAGGTTCTTGTTTAGAACACAAGACCATAGCACATAGAGATTAACTATGGAAGAGGTGGTTTTGAGTGATGGACGACCATGGGATTCCATCTTGAAGAAGATGAAAAGTATGTATTATAATCATGCTATGAGTAGAGTCGTGGTACTCAATTGAAGACAAGGCTAAATGGTGACGGGTAATCACATGATTCTTGTTTAGTCATGGATCCTCAAAATAGGTAATATGGAAGGTGAACATCACTCAAGGGATCAAAGATCAACTGAAAGAAAGTGATAGAGGACTTGATATCAACAATAGAATGGTCAAAGATGCAAGGCATTAAGGGGCTTAGGTTCGGGTTTACCTTCAAGTGAAGACAAATGATAAGCACCTGATCCATAGGCATGGGTAATGATATAGGGTCCAAGCCAATTAGGAGAAAATTTTCCCTATTTACCTTTCTCCTCTTTGGTTACATGTTGATTTTCCTTTAGGACGAGGTCACCAACTTGAAATGTTTATTCGTGAACATGTTTTTCATAGGCACATATGATAAACTTTTGGTAGATATGGAGATGGTCAAGAGCATTGAGAAAACACTCACCTAATTACTCAATTCATGCCAAACAATCCTATAAAAATTCATTGTCATTGAGCATCTCTTGTAGTGAGATGCGGAGAGATGCAATCTAGACTTTGAGAGGTAAGACAAGCCTCGGTACTGTAGACTAGAGAAAAGGGGGTGGCAGCAATTGAAGTGCAAATACTAGTGCGATAATCCCACAAGGTGAAAGGAATGTGCATATGCCAATCTTTCTCAAAGTATCTTTAACTAACTTCATAAGAATTTGGTTCAAGGTTTTATTGGTTTATTTAGCTTGACCACTAGTTTGTAGGTCATAATGTGATGAGAAACTGAGTTGGATGCCAAAAGCATCACATAGTTTGCATGTAGGTTTTTTTTTGAATTGTTTTTGTTATCGTGATAATGTGGTGAGGAACACCAAAACAAAAAATGATGTGATGGTTGATGAATTCACATATTTTCTCATCTTTTGTAGAAATGAGGGGAATGGATTCTACCCATTTAGTGTAATATTTGGTAGCGGTTATTATCCATTGGTGGCATTGTAAAGAATGGGGGTTGATCTCACCGACAAGATCCAAACCCCATTGAGAGAAAGACCAAAGGTATCATGTGACCTGTAAGGTGTGACTAGGTGTGTGATGAAGATTAGCATGTTGTTGGCATTTTATGCAATGTTTGACATAATCACAACAGTCATGGTTTAGGGTTGGCCAATAATATCCTAGGGGAAGAATGCACTTTGTGATGGATAAACCACTAAAGTGACCTCCACAAAAGCCATCATGGACTTCCTTAATGGTGTAGGGAATTTCAGAACTCGTAAGGCATCGTAAGAGAATTCTGTTGAAGCTATGCTTATAAATAAGACCACCCATAATAACATCATGGGATACACTTTTAAGAAAGGCTCCTTATCCATTACGAGTGAGATGAGCGGGTAAAATGGAAAGGGAAAGATAGTCTGCATATTTCTTATACCAAAGGTCACATGGGTTAGGGGCAATGGCTCTAATGGAGTAGACCTCATGAGGTAAATAAGAGGGTGATTGTAGCCTTTTTATTGTGATAAAGATTTTAGAGTCAGCAGGCAAAGCAGGTATTTGAGAAGCCAAGCAAGCCATGGTATCTAAAAATTTATTGGTAGAACACTGGGTTGGTTTGAAGTGTGTAACGATCAAAGGTGGTCGAAAGTATGTATATGTGATGCTTATACTTTTGAAGTATCTCATTATGAAACTGGTATATATCATTGACTTGGTTTATGACCAACTGAGAATCACCAAAGATGTTGATTGACTTAACATCTAAGGCATAAGCATCCTGGAGACCCAACATGAGTGCTTTATATTCAAAACTATTGTTTGTATAATCAAAATCGATTTTGAAAGACAAAGGCATAGGTTCACCATAAAGCAAAATGAGGATAACACCAGCCCCACCCCCATGCTGACACTTGGAGCCATTAAAGAAGAGTTTCATTTGGTAAGCAGGTTCATCTAGGGAAAGGGCAGATATAGACTCATCTAGGAATTCGAAGTTAGATGATTGATCCCTAGAAATAGGTGCATTGGCTAATTGGTTAGTGATATCCTGGCCCTTGATGGACTTTTGATGAATGAATTTGAGGTCGAGGTCAGCCGAAGAAACATAAGCCAATGTGCAGCACATTGACCTTGATAGGATTTGGAATACATATAGTGCAATGGGTCAATATTAGTAATGACGAAGGTTTTATGATTGAGTAGGTAATGACAGAGTTTGGTGGTGACAAAAAATAATGCTAAGAAGAGTTTTTTGGCATGGGTATATCTAGTTTCATTGTCTAGAAGGGTACGGATTATGTAATAAACCACTTGCTCTTTGCATTGCTCATCACGATGAGCAAGCATGGTACCTAGAGAAGAGAATGACCGTGGGAGAAATATATAGATAAAAGGGATGATCATCCTTAGGAGGAATGATCACTGGTGGTTGAAGGAGGTATTGTTTTAAGGATTCTAAGGCTTTATGACATTTGTCATCCCATTTAAAGGACATGTCTTTCTTGATCAGATGATGGAATGGTTGACAACGGTCAAAAAGCTATGAGATAAAACAATGAATGGATTGCAACTTTCCTTGTAGTCTTCAAAGTTAACAGAGATTAGTGGGTGGAGGTGTTTCCGAATAGCCTTGAATTTAGTAGGATTGACTTTATGCCACAAAGAAACGATGAAACCTAGGAGTTTTCTAGAAAGTACCACAAAGACACAATTCTTTGGTTGAAGACACACACAATACTTGATGAGATAATCAAAGATGACTTTAAGGACATGTAAGTGCTTGGTTTGATGTTTAGATTTGGCCAAAAGGTCATCTACGTAATCTTCCAATATGCGATGCATGATGTCATGGAAGAAGTAAGTCATGGCTTTGATATGTAGCACCAATGTTTTTGAGGCCAAAAGGTATGACTCAATAGTAGAAAGTCCCCCAAGGGGTGATGAAGGTAGTCTTGAGTTGATCCTCTGGAGCTAGTAGTATTTTATTGTAGCCCGAGAAACCATCCATGAGTGATAAAATTTCATGGCCAATGGTGAGATCAACTAGTTAGTAAATGCATGGTAGTGGGAAATCATCTTTAGGATAGGCGAGGTTGAGGTCACGAAGTCCATGCAAATGCGGAGTCCCCCATCACTTTTGTGACAGGAATAATGTTAGAAATCCATTGGGGATAGTTAACGGGTAGAATGAAGGAAACCTAGAGAAGGCATTGAAGCTCTTCCTTGACTAGAAGAGTGATGTGAGGATGCATTTTCCATAGCTTTTGTTTGATGGGTTTGTCATCAAGAATCATTATGATAATGTGGACCACAATTTTAGGGTCGACATGGGCATATCGGCATAGGACCACGAAAATGCGTTGCCATGGTCCCAAATGAAAGAGGTGAAGCCTTCCTATTTAGTAGTGTTTAAGGATTGGCCGATATTTAGAATGTGTAGGTCATCCTGAGTATTAATGTTGACTTCAATGGTCAATTCATTCAACATGGTTTGTGTCTTAGAGGGTAATGACTAATGAATATAAGAGTCTTCTGCACCAAGGTAGATGAGGATGGACTCATCATCCTAACATTGAATGATGTTAATTGAAGGCGTATCGATATCCATCATGTCGAGATACACAAATGGGAGAGAAGAGGAGCCTCACCATCACGTTGATAGGTCAGCGGTCCCAGGGAATGGTGTTTATGAAAATAAATAAATAGGAGGAATAGATTCAGGATCTATGGACTCTGTGGGTGAAGATGTTAATGTGGTTGAATGAGAGGGGGAATATTTCTCATCTTGGATAAGGTCAACGTGAACCTTCTTGAAGGGTGGAGCATCAAAACTAATGCCACTACGGTCATTATGTTTACGAGAGGTACTAGAAATGATAGTATGGTGGCCTTGTTCATAAAATCTAAAGCTAAATCCTTTCCACACACTGGTGGAGGAAAGTATGAGTGAAGTGATGGTTAGTGAGTTAGTGTAGGTCGAGATGAAAATGGTTGGGCTTGGGATAGAGGTTTGGGTTTATAGGTGGTGATATCAAGTCCCCCATACATTAGGTTGGTGTGAAGGTGGAGAGGGTCATAAGGAAAAACATCACCGATGCGAGATGTGTCGTGGGGTGTTGACATAGATTTTCATACTCTTGTGGGGTGAGGAAGGTGTCGATATTGTATAGGATATATTCCCCTAGAGTGAGGTGTTGGAAAACACCTTCTAAGGGATCATGTAGTTGGTATATGGGTAGCGGGTATAGATGTCTCAATAAATGTTTGGGAAACAAGTGCGTCGGCGGTAGAGGCTATAGCTACAGTGGGGATAACAAGGTTGGATGTAGTAGAAGTAGTGGAAGTTTTGGTGGATGTGCTCATGGGTGAAGGTGAAGTGGTGACAGTGGCGAGATACCTTGACCGGTATAAGCACATCATTGGGCTGATATAGCATGTTACAGGTCTTTAAAGGTGATGGGTCGGTAGGGATGGTGTAATTATGTCCTGTGTGTTCAAATTTGAGGCATTGATGTAAATTCAAAGGGACACAACCCATGACACGGATCCAAGGTCGGGCCAAGTAGTAATTTATATTGGAACTCTCCTTCAGGACATAAAAAGTTTCGGGATAGTGTAGGGGCCCACACGGACATGGAGAACAATGGTACCCAGGGTAGAGGTCATGGCGTCATTGAAGGAGTGCAACATAACATGGGTTACGATCCATGCAATTGGTAGGTATCCATATTTGGTCATATGCATGGGAGGAGATAATAATAATGATATCACCACCATTGATCATAACATGTCGTATACATATATTATGATAAAGACAAAGATTAAAAAGAGTGGGGTCGAGGTTGTCAGACTGGAAGGGAGTAATCTCTTCATTTGAAAAGCTGAGGGTGACCACTTGGAAAGTAGGTGGAGGTGTAGAGGAAGGTGAAGACATAGTGAGAGAGGCTACGTGGTGAGGGGTAAAGATGGAGGCTATGGTGTGGGATCATTTGGTAATACTTTAATAGATTTAAGGACATCCATGAGAGATTGATGATGTGACTCGAGGTTTGGATGGGGTCATATAAAGACATTTTAGGGGAATTGGTGTAGTTGTTTTAGCATTGTCGATGTGTGACTCCATCGAGATATAGGATATGCAATACCTTGAATGGTGACTTTGGGTATGGGTACATTTGGTATGTTGGGTACAGGTTGGTTGATGGGCCATTGCTTTTTCCTTGTCCATATCTTTTGAGCACGGGTGGCAATTTGACCATGTTAATATGAGGGGAGGTGGATGAAGAGGGTGTTTCATGGAAGGTATAGCGGCATGAGGGATAAAACCCTAGTGGGGGATACGATCCTTGTAAAATTAGTAGGGTGCATTGGCATTTCGGTGGTGGTTTGGAAAACTCTCTTATATGAACCATGTTGATCTCAAATCTTGGGGTGGATCAAAGAGTTGTGGGGTGTAGATCTTGGTCACTAAGTAGGTAGTGGGAGAAGATCTATAAAAATTGGTGAAGGTGAAATGGGGTCCTCTTTAATAAGATCGTCGTTATCAAAATTTTCTTCAAGAGAAAATAGTTGGATGAGAGTGGTTTTAAAGCCTTATAGTTCTCTACATTGTGTCCTAGCACACGATGGTGGGTGTAAATTTTGGTTTCCTCAAACCCTTTTGGTTTGGGTTTTAGTGGGTTGTAGGGTCTAAGAGGTGGCAATGTGATGATGGAAGTTTTGAGGAGACTAGTTAAGATTTTGGTGTAGGATCTTGCTAGTGGATCACAATGGGAGGTGAATGTGGGTTTGGGTATAGGTGTGGCTGATTGTGGAGGAAGTGTCTTTACAAGAGGGGGTGTAGGCTGGTCTACTAGTTTGGTGTGTGAAATGGTCTTAAGTCTTGGTTGCATCTACTTGGGTACGGGCATGGTAGAAGAGCTAGCGGTGGAAGGTTTGTTTGGTTTAACTACCTTATTGGAGGGTAGAAGTTTTTAGCTTTAGGTTGTATTTTTTTACCAAAGGTGATACGGGTGTACGAGATGTGGATAGAAAGGACAATGGTGGAAGAGGGTGGGTTACCCATGGGGGTAATCGAGGTAGGTCTTTGTGGAGGTAGGTGGTGTAGGTTGGATAGGAGGCATGAGTGAAAGAGAAGAAATTGGCATGGTGGCATGGGTAGTGAAGTGGTTATTAATGGTAGTCGAGGTATGGGTGGTAAGAGGGTCAAGGGGTGAGGTCCTAGGATGGATGGAAGGGGTGAAGGTGATAATGGCATGGTAGGAGAGGTTGGTGTATGAGGTCTAGGAGGTTGGATCTTATTTTTAGGGCTAGGTTAAGTTTAGTTTTAGTTTTGGAAGATGTGGCTAAATCTAATTTGATGGGTGGGTGAGTAAGGCTAGCTTTCGGTATGACCCCTAAGGTAGTGATAGTTTTAGGTAGGGGAGATGATATAGGCATGGGTAGGTGTTTGGGTGTAGATGTATGTTGGGCTATGGGAAGAGGTGTGAGTTGGGTCCTAGGTGAGGACGTGGAAGGTGTTGCAATAGTCATGGTTGTGTTTGGTTTTGTCACTCGAAACACTTTTGGATAGATAGTGGAGGTGTCAACAAGTGACAACTACATTTGTGTTGAAACAAGAAGTAGAAGGCGTCCCCAAAGTAAATCTCTATCGACATAATCTAGGTGATTAGCCAAGTGTGAAAATGGTGTTGTTGTAAGTGGGGCTGACGTGGATCGAGTGGAAATCCTGTAAAATGTGTTTGAGATACTAGGAAATGGCTAGCCTTGGACTCTATGGGTAAGAGAGCCAAAAGTAGATCAGCGGGATCTTGAAGGTGTGATGGTGAAGGGTCATCAAAAGACACTGGTACTTCTATAGAATCCTCCATGGGTAGAGGAGAGGATGGGCTAGATGAAGTGGAATCTCCTTGTGTTGGTGTAGGTGGTGGACCCATATCTTCTATGAGTAGGAGAGGTGCCACTATTAATTGCTCAAAAATTTGAGGGGTCAAAGGCAACGTGTTAATTATAGGCTCTTCCATGGGTGAAGAAGAAAATGAATGGGGTGCCTCTATGGGTAGAGTAGATGAAATAGGTTCTTGTGTAGGTAGGGTAGCTCGGGCTAAGATTTCATCAATGGAAGGTACATGAGGCCATTGGGGAGCAAACTGGTATGTCATCAAAAATAGCGTGGACCTCATGGAAATTGCTATGATTGTTTGAGGTATCACCAACTTGGTTGGAAGATGGGGAATGATTAGGGAATGACTTCTTGAAGATGTGTAGGTTTTGGTTAGTGGGTGCATTCAAGCTATCCAAGACTAGATATATGTTGTCTAGCATTTCTTGGACAATATTCTTGAAGGTGATGTAATTATTATCGCTATGACCTTTGACACAATGATATTGATAGAATTCATGTTGCTTATACCATGTGAGAATGGGTCGCTCAGGGTCAAGACTAGTATGTGGTTTTATAGGTGGAAGGGTAATGACACCATCCTTTACAAACTTTTCCAAAACATAAGAGTAAGATTCTCCTATTGAAGTGTACTTTTGTCATTCTCATTCTGAACTAGAAATCTTGGATGGGGGAGATGTTAGTAGGAGGTTTGGATAGGTTTGATTGATGAGGGGGCTAGCCTTGAGAACTATGGCATTGGTAGATCCTTTGGGTTTTGAGTATTTGTTTTGGGGTTTTGAAGATGATGAAGCATCATTTGATTTGAACATGATGTTCTTGTTATGAAGTTGAATTTTCTTCTCTTCAATAGAACGAATTTCCAATTTTTGTGCCATGGTGAATGCTTCATCGAAGTGTGAAAGTTTTGCACCGTAGGTTGGTGAGATATGTCTAGCACAAGCCCGAGTAAATAGCTCTATAAGATCAGTTTGAGTTAGCTAGAATGTGAGCTGATTAATTAAAATGTGCCAACGAGTGACAAAGTTAGTGATGGACTCATCGTTCAGTACTGTCGAGTGGAATAAATATTAGTCATGGTAACCTTCTTGACAATATTAATCAAGAAGTGGTCTAAGAAGGCCTGGGCTAGTTGAGTGAATGAGTAGATGGAATGTCTTGGTAGCCCATTGTACCAGTCTAATGCAGGTCCTATCATGGACATTGGGAAAGTCCTCATAAGTAAGTGTCATCGTGGGTGATCAGGGTAACACCCATGTTTGAAAGACCGCAAATGCTACTTTGTAGGTCTTATTTACTATTGAAACAATTGAATTTTGGCATTTCCTAATGTATAGGTATTGGTGAATAGGAATGGACAGATGAATGGGCTCAATACATGATTTCATCATAGGTGAGAGAATTACGTGAGTTGGAAGCGATGCTTCTAGCATCTACATCCTTTCCATAATCAATTTGATAAGGTCATTAGTAGGTTGTGGTGGAAAGGTTCCTCCTATGGCATAAGGGGGCTGGTATTAAACATGTGACGTGGGCAACATTCCATTTTATGGTGATGCTTGAATAGGGAGGTTGAGAATAGGGAACCGACATAGAGGGTATGTATCCAGAACGGGTAACATACAAGATAGGGGGTTGTTAATAGTATGTGTATGTAGGTGGGATGGTCTTCGTGACTCTAGTAGCGATCGGGGGAAGTGTTTGTGGGATGGAGAGGACAAGATTCTGGAATGGAGTAAGGGTCACTGGCACCAAGGGAAGTTATGTTGTAATGCATATTTGTGAGACAATGGGTGTAAACGGAGCTATGGGATGGGTGGTTAATGAGGGGACAACAGATACAATAGGTGCAAGTGATACTGCAGACACAACGGTCATGATGGGTATAGGTCCTAACTATGAAACTACTGGGGGTGAAGTAGGTGAGGACAAAACTACATTATTAGGAGCTGATGCATAAGTGAGAATAAGGGAAGGATATATGGATACAAACATGTCATATATCAACCGAACTAAGAAGTCCGGGTGGAAGAGTGGGAAAGGTAAAACTATAAGGCCGTGGGATTCGATAAAGGAGTCATGTAAATTCCTCATTTCCTATAAAAATAGTTATTGGTAAGATTGGATCCATAGGTGACAAGACAAAGGGTGGTGAAGGACTAGGCAGGAGTGGTTGACAACTTATATGGAATATGAAGGCGTTAGTCTAGCTGTGAGTTAGCACCATGTGAATAAGTGCTGACCTGGTAAGACTGTATTCTATAGATGACACATAAAACAGTAGGATAGAAAAGAATGAGCATGGGAGGATGAGTTTAGTCAAGATTTGGATCTGGAAAACTAAATATAGACACCAAAAAGGTCAATTTGACCAATGATGGTTGTAGGAAAATCGACATCGGTCACGAAACTAATGTCGGCCATCGTAGAAAATCTCCAATTTCAGAAAATGAAACAAGGTTGATAGACAATACAAGGAGATGTTTTCTATATGATGGTAATATCAACAGAGCATAATAGAGTATCAATAAAATATGTTAGTGCCCAAAGGGTCAAAAGTGAGAACAGAATGATGATCAAGACTTTCCCGGGCCAAAGTACCTAGAAATTCAAGAGCAGACACTAGTTAGGTTTAACCAAAAATAGTCTAATGAAAACCAACGATAGTCACTAGACCGATGCCTGGTTACTGTGAAATTGAGACAAAAATGAAGAAAATTGGGTTTTGATTTAAATCAAGTGAAGAATCAAACTCAAGAATTTGAGAATGAGAAGATGGGGCCCTGACACACTCAGATAAAGTCAGAATACTCCAACTATGATGGGGGAGTGTGTAAGGAAAAAACAAAAATGTGGAATCATGTCCTCACACCTCAAAATGCAAAGCAAGAAGAACGCTAAGAAAAATATGATCCTAAGAGTGATTTTTCTTTATGTGTGTTCAGCTTACACCATTTAGAACTGATTGTGTGTATTTAGAACATAATGTTTTTGTTAGGAAGGCGTCCTACGAAGAAGGAAATATAGGAGAGGTTTCTGGTATGTTATGGTGGGGGTGGGTTGTCCTTTGAGATGATGACTTGATAGAGGCAACGAGTTGGGGTGGGTTATCCTCTGAGATGTGATCACGGACATGTGTTCCTGGGTAAGATGTTATTTAAGAAAGATGTGTATATTTCAATTTTGTGCAAGTTTGGTAAGACAGAGAGAGAGAGAGAGAGAGAGAGATAATGTGCTTTCTATGATTCTTTATGTCAACCATCAGCTGGGCATGACTTCCAGCATATAGGTTGCCCTCATTTTAATGTGATCTAAATGTAGAAAATCAGAATGTAATGCAACCAATTTTAAGCCCAAATCAAAAATATTACATTCGATGAAACAAATGAGGAATAGGAAAGGGTATGCTCTTTCACTAAATGTAGAAAGCAAGAAAGAAGAATGATTCCTTTTTAAATGCACCAATAGAAATGTTTCTTTTAGAGCAATTAGAAAGAAGAGAAGATTACAGAGAAAAATATTAATGTGTAAGCCTTTTAAAGGGAAACAGACACACAAGTTTCACCTAGGAATGAAGAAAATGCAATAGAACCCCTGATGGGTCCCACTTCAGGCGTGCCAAAATGTTTCACCATTTTCTTTACATTTTGAATAATGAAACAGATCGGGGTAGGGGATAGGAGGAATACATGTTAAATGGGTTGTTGATGGTTATTGTGCATGTTCTAACTTCTTGATCAAGTGCCGATTGTGAGATATTCCTTTTGGCTAGGAGGAACTAGCTAAAATAGAAAACAAGACCACAAATGAATAGTTAAATGATATATGATAGTGGACGCCTAGCATATGCTAGTTCTGGGAAGTGTGATACTTCTTAGATGGTTGTCAATCCAATGTTTAAAACAAATTAATGTGAGAAATAAGTAAATTCCTACTGTAGTTTATATTTTTAGTTATCTCATTCAAGTAAAATAAGCAAATCCAATCACAACAAGCTAGGCTATAGTTGGATCTAAAGGATGAGGTGTCTATCAAGGTATTGGGACTAGTCAGGGTCTGATTCTGGGTTGTTTAGGTCAACTGGTAGGAGGTTGTTTGGCTCTATTCTTGGGTAGGGTATAAAATACAGAGACCGATGTCGGTTGGGTATAGCCAACGACGGTTAAGGGAGGCCCGGCGACGGTTATGGGTAACCAACGTCAGTACAATAGGGTGACAGTAATTCAATGAAAACCTTATTGTAGAGTCTAGGTGAGGTTGGATGGGGCTAAAGGAGGAGATGGCGAGGTTTGTGGGAATACTGAGAACACTTAGAGAGGTGGAAGGGCTAGGATAGGTGATTTGACAAGCGGGTGGGTGAGATTTTTGGGTTTTTCAGAAAGAAGGCTATGGAGGAATGGGAATGTTAATAGAAGAATGGTAATAGAAATGATAACAACTCTATGAACAGAATAGGAATGGAAATGATTAATGATAAAACACTTACCAATATTGCAGGTCTAATGGTTAGGTGGTGGTGATGATTGGTTGATGGAATGGAACTTGGTGCAATAGTGACACTTCCTAGAATGTTACCGTGAGTGCCAATGCTACGGATCTATTCAGTGCCTTGGCTTTAGATGCCTAGGTGCATGAAAAGACTCTTGTTCTACTTGCATGTAGATCTATTCTCATTCCTCTTACTCTTAGAATGTGCCAACCCAAAAACATGGTTTCTTAGGTGAATAAATGGTAACCGACGATGGTTTCGGGTTGACCGTCATTGGTATAGGGGTGACCATTGTCGGTTAAGGCGAGATTTCCTAGGTTTACTAAAATGGGTAGATATTTCTAATTTATTGGGCCTAGTTAGTTTTTTCTCATGGATTAGAATGGAAACTTCCCTTCTAATGGGCAGGAATGTGGTTAGAGAGATTTTAATGTTTCACCATTTTCTTTTTAAATGATGAAACAGATAAGGGTAAGGGCTAGGAGGAATACCTATTAAATGGGTTGGTTGATGGTTGTTACGTGCGTTCTAACTTCTTGATCTAGTGCCGATTGTGAGAGATTCCTTTTGTCTACAAGGAACTTCTTGAAATAGAAAACAAGACTACAAAAGAATAGTTAAATGATATATGATAGTGGACTTCCTAACATATGCTAGTTCTGGGAAGTGTGATACTTCCTAGATGGCTATAAATCCATTGTTTAAAAAAATTAATGTGAGAAATAAATAAATTCCTACTGTAGTTGATATGATTTAGGTATCTCATTCAAGTACAATAAGAAAATCCAATCACAACAGGCTAGGCTATAGTTGGATCTAAAGGATGAGGTGTCTGTTAAGGTACTGATACTAGTTAGGGTCTGATTCTTAGTTGTTTAGGTCAATTGGTAGGAGTTTTTTTGGCTCTTTTCTTAGGAAGGGTATAAAATATAGAGACCGATGTCAGTTGGGTATAGCACTGACGCGTTAAGGAGACAGACAATGGTTATGGGTAAGCGTCGTCTGATGAGGGTGACAATAATTCAATGAAAACCTTATTATAGAGGGTAGGTGAGGTTGGATGGGGCTAAAGGAGGAGATGGTGAGGTCTGTGGGAATAATGAGAACACTCAAAGAGGTGGAAGGGCCAGGATAGGTGATCGACAAGCGGGTGGGTGAGATTTTTGGTTTTTCAGAAAGAAGGCTATAGAGGAATGGGAATGTTAAGAGAAGAATGGTAACATAAATGATAAAAAATCTATGAACATAATAAGAATGGAAATTATTAATGATAAAACACTTACCAATATTTCAGGTCCAATGGTTGGGTGATGGTAATGATCGGTTGATAGAATGGAACTCGGTATGCAGTGAGTGATGCTTCCTGGAATGCCAATGCTTCTGTATCTATCCTAGTGTTGGCTATGGATGTCTAGGTGCGTAAAAAGGCTCTAGTTTTGCTTGCATGTAGCTCTCTTCTCCTTCCTCTTTCTCTCAGAATGTGCTAACCCAAAAACAAGGTTTCTTAGGTGAATAAATGGTAACCGACAATGGTTCCGCATTGACCAAAGTGTTGCTTTGTTCCCTAGGTTTACTAAAATGGGAAGATCTTTCTTATTTCTTGGGCCCAATTAGTTTGTTCTCATGGATTAGAATGGAAACTTCCCTTCTAATGGGTGGGAATGTGGTTAGAGAGATTTTAGGGATTGATTTTAGGGTTAGACCAAATCTTAGCTCATTAAGGTAAGTAAGACTTAGTTATTGTTAGTTATGGAAACATGTCAAGAATAGGTCTAGGGTGAGGTGGTTGGATGAGATGTCTATGTGAGGTGTCTAGGTGAGGTGGTGGGGTAGAAATTAAGATAATTATATAATAAATATTGTGAGGATATATATATTAATTTAATTAAATTAATAGTGGTGTGAGGTGGAATGGGCCTTGGTTAGGTGAGTATGTTTGAGCTAGTTATTTCACTAGGGACCAAGGGGAGTGTGACCTAATTTTTGTGTCTACAGAGATACCGAAAATTCTCTTGACTACTTTTAAATGATTGTCCTTTGGATATGATTGAAATTTCCCCATAATTACAACTGTTTGCATAATATCATTCCCAAATGAAGTGGTGTACAACAAACTTCCAATCATATACCTATATGATGTCGATTCACTTTTAGAGATTCATATTATTTGCTCACTTACACTTTGTGTAATCATAGTTATAATAATAGGCCTACTATATTCCACTCCAAACTTTTTCAACATTTATGTTTTTTACTTTGTTTGTGAAATGAAAATTCATTTTTGATTGGATGATCTGTAGTTCAATAAATAATGACATCTCTCCTATCATAGACATCTCAAACTCCTTCTTCATCACATCATCAAATTCCTTGGTCATGCTTTCATTGTCTCCTCCAAATATGATGTCATCTACATAAACCATTACTATCAACTGATGGTATCATTTTGTTTTTATGTATATATTTCTATCAACAACTCCTCTTTTGAATCCTTGGTCTAATAGATACCTATCCAATCTGGCATACCAAGCCCTAGGGGCTTGTTTTAGACCATAGAGAGACTTTTTCATTTTGCAAACATATTCTTTGTCATATATTATCAATAATAATTTAGTTTGCTCTATATACACTTCCTTTTCTAGGTTGCCATTTAATAAATCTATTTTTACATAAATCTTGAAACTTGCATAGGCCAAAAATAGTCTTATAGCTTCTAATCTATCTACTAGAGAAAAATTCTCTTCAAAATCCACTCCTTCTACCTGTGCATAACCTTTTCATACTAATCTATCCTTGTTCCTTATTACTTCTCCATTTTCATTCAATTTTCTTCTAAATACCCATTTAGTACCAATGAAATTCTTGTCCTTAGGTCTAGAAACCAATACCCAAGTTTCATTTTTCTCTATTTGATCCAATTCTTCATTCATAACATTAATCCAAATATTGTCTTTGTTTGCTTCATTAATGTTCATAGGTTCATTTTTAGATAACAAAGTACTATTTCCTTTATTTAGATTACTTACAAGTCATCTTCTTATTTACACACCATAATATTTGTTTCTAATGATTTGAGTCTTGGGATGATCCTTTTGGATTTTTGTAAGGGGATTTTGTATCTCCTTTTATTTCAACTTCTTGTTCTTCATCTATCTCAACAAATTCTTATTTACTCTTGGAGACCTCATTCTGGAACGTTGGATTCTTGGAACAAGTCTCATCAAAATTCATGTTGGTAATCTCAACTATATTTTGTGGTCTCTCTTTGTAACATCTATAGGTTGAGATCATTCTTGAATATCCTAGAAATATGCCCTCATCAGACCTTGAGTCAATTTTTCCTAGGTCATATTCATATCTTTTGATGTAACATTTACTCCCAAATACTCTAAAATGCTTCACATTGGTTGGTTTGTCATTACACAACTCATAGGGTTTTTTTCACTATTAGTCCCTAATTGTGCTTTGTTTAAAATGTAGACTACAAGTACTTACTACCTCTCTCCAATAGCCATCAGATAGTTTATACTCATTCAACATTGTCCTTGTCATGTCTTGGACTATCATGTTCTTTCTTTCAACCACCCCATTTTGTTGAGGTGTTCTAGTTATTGAGAACTACCTTCTTATTCCATTAGCCTCACAAAATTCATCAAATTTATTGGACCAGAATTCACCTCCTCTATCAGACCTCAAACATTTGATCTTTTCATTCTTTTCATTTTCAACAAGGTCCTTAAATGCTTTAAACCTATCAATAGATTCTAATTTATCTTTCAGGAAAGCAACCCAAGTCATCCTTGTATAATCATCTATAAGTAACATGAAGTAACAGTCTCCTTGAATGCTTTATGTCCTTGTAGGAGAACACATATCAGTATGAATTAAATATAAAGGTCTTGAGGTAGAGTACTCCTTTGAATTGAATTTTCTTTTAGTTTGCTTACCATGTTGACATGCTTTGCAAAGTGTATTTTTAGGTTTGGTAATTTTGGCATGTTCCTTACACATTTCTTAGAGCTGATTTTGACAAGGTTGTCAAATTTTAGGTGCCCCAACCTTCTATGCCACAACCAACATTCATCCATATTTCTCATCAAGCACTTCTCCTTCTTGATTTCACTCAGGACATACATGTTGTTTTCAGTTCTCTTACCCTTAGCAACTAGTTTACCTGATTTGAATTTTCTTATGTCACATCCTTTGTCATGAAAGGTAAGTGTGTATCCTTGACTGCACATCTAGATTAAAATTAGAAAAACAATTCAAACCTTATACTTATATTACACTCTCTGTTTTGGTCTTCCCGTTATCTAAACTCAAGGTACCTTTGCCAACAATATTGATAGATGAATTATCTCCAAATTTCACCGATCTGGATGCATTATTGTTCAATAAAATGAGCTTATTCTTGTCACATGTCATATGACCTGAGAAACCACTATCTATATCACGGATCTCATCTTCAATTTGAGTGTGAAGGGAAATCTTCACAATCAAGGATTCCTCTCTTTTATAATTTTGTTTCTCCTTTGCATCATTCACATCATCGACATCATAATATGATTGACTAAATTTGGTACCTCTTTCACTTTTTTTCGTGAAGTGACTTCATGATATTCTTGAATGTCTTTTTCACTTCATTTTCTTATCCACATAATCTGTAGGGTCGGACTTCTTGATATACACCTAGTTTTGTCTTCCTTTTTGAACACTAGGAGATTCAAACATCTTGCTCTATCTTGATGGCTTATAATGACCAACCCCTAATTTATTAGCACCAACCTAAATTTAGAAAGAACCAACTTGCAAGGAGGCACCAACCCCCTAGGGTTTTAGTGAATCACCAACTCCACAAGGAATACGAAGCACCAAATCGGCCACCTATGAATGTTTTACACCTCTTATTATTGTAGACACCCTTAAAATATATAAATATTTATATCCTACCACTATCTAATTATAATTAATTAAATTAATTCTATCCTACCATAACATCCCCCTTTGGAATTAATTAAATTAATTCCATCAATTAAATACCCCTTTAGAATTAATTAAATTAATTATATTTCCTAATTCATATTCCCACCTCTTAGAATTAAATAATTTAATTCTATTATGTCTTTGGAATTATTTAAATCAATTCCTACACCCCCTAGCTAATATAATTAAACATTTAATTAAAATTAATTAATTATTCCCTCATAATTAAATACTATTTAATTTAGTTATTTAATTAAATACTATTATCTACTCATGTTCCACTTCCAGACGCCTACAAAGGTGGGGGCAGCAAAAATGTATGTGCAACCACTTCTAGGATGAATTCAAAGATAATGATTGCCCCTGCTAAGTCTCAGAATCGCACAAACATGGCCATCTTACCATTTCAACTAGTTATAATTATTACATGTGGAGCCAATTCAACCCAAGAAACACTTCTCATGGCCTCACCATCAGCTATAAAATCTTGACAATTCCTTTACAAATCCATCCTGGATCTTTAATTAAATTACATCAACTATTACCAATTTGACATCCACTTCCTTATGAAAAACTGCTCATAGCATCTATAACCACATTTGGAGATTAATATACAAGAGCATCCACAATCCAAATATTTAACAAGACCAACAAGTCCAAGCGATTATACAATCTTATCTTGAGGTTTGCAATACATCTATAGTGAAATTAGTATGTGTTTTATTTGTTTACTTTTTTCTCGTGATTTTTACTTGTTTATATTTTTGGCATGCCCAGTGGGACTCCCACATTTCTTTCTTTCATTTTAGTTAATAAGTTTTGATATAAATTTTTATTTGTGTTCTTTGTTCCTATTTAATTTTTATTTTAAATTTTTAGGTTCTCAGGTGGAGCACATAAGCTTAAAAATTAGAAAAACCATTAATTTGGCCGTATTTTAATGTTTTTTTGTGATTTTCCAAAAGCGCATGTGTTAGCATGCATGATATCTATGTTATCATTAATGTGCTTGCACTAGCATGAAATTACGTGCACTACCATTATATTTTTCTATGTTTTTGTCAAATTTCATGTGCTATTAGCATTATCTCTATCTACGTTTTTGTTGAATGTCACATGCTAGTGTCATTGGTCCTTGTGCTAGCATTCTCTCACCTACATTAGAGTTCTTTTAGTTTTCTTTATGTCTAACTCATTTTTGTAGGTTCCTTTTAATGCTAGTGCACACATTTATGCACACTACCATCATTTGAATGCTAAGTATGCAACCAAATTCAACACCCTAATGTTATGCTTCACACGCTAGCATAGTTAATTTGTGTTTTTCAATATTTCCATTTTTTTTGTTTTGTTGCTTAGATCTAATCTATATTTCTACTTATTTATTTTTGTTTTAACAGGCTTGTTTCTCTTTTTAAGCTTTATATAGATAAATCAACACTTTATTTTCTTTAATCATTGTGAGATCACACGTATGCTCTTTCCTCGCACTTTCTAAGCGACCTTGGAAATCAGAAATGTGATTCTCACATTTTCTTTTTTGTTTAAAGGGAATTAATCTTTTTCTTTTCTTAATCAAATTTTGTTTGCACATATGCTCTTTCCTTGCACTTTATAAGTGATATGGGAAATCAGAAACATGAACTTTATTCTATCATCTTGTCCTTTACCTACCTCAGAAAGCTTCCTAACTTGTGTTTGCAGGACTAGCTTTGAAATGTGGCTATAAATAATTAAACTACTAATTATAGGTTGCCTTGATCAAAGATTACAAACATTTTACTAACTGCATGTTACTCTCTGTCAAAGATCGGTGGTTCAAACAATATCATCTCTTAATATAGATAAAATGAATACTACACACACGTTATTTATAAGTGTGTATGACAATGTTATTGCCCAAATGCTATAAGCTGTGGGAAGTTCTTTGGTATAAGCCATAAAACTCATTTGAGGAAAACTAGAGGAACCTCAAAGTAGTTGGCACATTGAGGGAATTGACTGATTAAATAGGTACCTTTATCCTACGTGATTAGTAAAACTTGTGAGATTAGACTCATGGATATCTAGTAGTGGTGACCCTAGTATGATTCATTATGAGAAATATCTTTTCTCAGGGTTTCAAATGGGATAAAGTAAAGCCATAAGCTAGTAATAGCACCATGCTCACTTAGGTATACTACTGATACCTAATTGAGAGAGCCACCTGAGAAGCCAAATAATTTCCAAGCCAAGCTAAGGTAAAGGACAAAAACAAACAAAAAATTCTTTTTTTTTGTTTCTTTTTTTTTTTATTTCTTATAATAGTAGTGTTCCACACTCACTTTTGTTTCCAAACACTCATTTTTGGATTCATCTTTCACGTTTGTATCTTTTTGTAGTTTATAAACACTCATTTTTGGATTCATCCTTCACATTCGTATCTTTTCATAGTTTCCAAACACACCTTGTTTGGATTCATTTTTCATCCTCTTCTAATCTTTCCAAGTAATATTTACTTGAGATTTTTGTTAGCTCCCCTTCACTATCCCAAATACTCCTTATTTGGGCTCATTTTTTATTCTTTTCACAATCTCCAAATTTATCCTTATTTGGACTTGTTTTTCACTTCTTTCTTTTCATCCTTTTTCTAAATTTTTAGTCATTCACTACCTCTCTTTTTACTCTTAAAAATCCTCTTTTTAGATATTTTGTCTCTTTTCCATCATTTCACTATTTTCCTTCATTTAGAACTTCTCTTTCACGCTTCTCATTTGATCTTATTTCATTCCTTTGGAGTTCTCATTTTCCCATTTGAGTCTTCCTTTTCGAGATCATCAAATTTTCCCATCTTTCAAATTTGTCTCATCTTGAGTTCATCCCTATTTCATTCTAGTCTTAAAATTTTAAGTTTTCACTCCCCATTCACATTAAGTCTTGAGTTGTGGATATCCACGTCCTCACTCAAGCATTCTCATTTTCACGACTTACGTCTTGACATTGTCATATCTTACTTTTTCATGATCAAGTCCTTTATATCTTATCTTTCATAAATATTTGATACTTTCTTCCTCTTCATATGTCCTTTAGTTCAACACCATCATTGTTGAACTATACATGTCCATTTATCTCATGTCTCTAATTTGACAAACCCTTTGTTAAAATTTTAGACAATTTCATCATCTTTTTGTTATCAACATTCACGTCATTGATACTTGAGTCTTATATTTTCATTGATAAACCTCTTCCTTCTTAACTATTTCTTGTTAAGGGTTGAGCACACCCTCCTTTTTATACCATCTTCTATTCTAGCATTCACGTTGCTAGAGGTTGAGCTCAATTAAAATATCTTAATCACCAAATCCTCTCCCCATCTAGCATTCACTTTGTTAGAGGTAGAGTACATTCATAAACCATTTTATCATAGTTATAATCCTCCTCCCATTTAGAGGACAATAAATTTCAATCAAACCTCTCTTCCATCTTGGCATTCACTTTGTCAAGGGTTGAGTTTATCATCACTTTCACACATGTCTACCTTGATAATTCACTTTGTTAAGGGATGTGTCATCCAAATCTTCCAAGCACCTTTCCCATCTTAAAATTCACTTTGTTAAGGGACAAGTTATCTATGAAATTAATTGCAAAACCTCTCTTCCATCTTAGCATTCATGTTGCTAAGGGTTGAGACATCTTTCACGTCTCTTTTCACTCTCCCCTCTTTTCAAAATGGTGGGAACACGAAATAGATACTACAGTCCTTTTGGAATAACTGAAAGAATAAAAAATCCTTTCAAAAATCACAATGATAGTGAAGACGGTTGAAACGAGGAGTAACTTCAAAACAATGTTTCTCTTATAGAACAATATCACGTTAAAAATATATTATGTATGAATAAAGATCAATTTTTGCTTCATCTCCTTGAGATGGGAGAAAAATTACCCTTCGAATTTGACAAGGATGTTTTACGAACATTACTCAGAAATCTAAAAGTCCAAAAAAGGTAACCCATTCATGTCAAATAACAATGATGATGGATCAGGCCCTAGCCACACAGATAATGAGGATCGAAGTAAATACACCTTGAACAAAAATATTGGTTGTGAATCAAACAAAGATAAATCCAACATCGGGAACAAAGACAAATCTACTAATTCAACCACCAATCCCACTAAATACCTCATGGATCAAATCAATGAGATGGCTAAACAACTTGCTATTTTAAATTCCAAAGTCACTACCAAACCTCCTAATAAAGAGGCACCAAAGAAAACTAGTGATGATTCATTTAAGAGCCATACTACACCCAAAAAGAGAACAACAAATCTAAGAGTGATGGTTCATTATCTATCTTACAGAACAATTCACCATTTTCCCAAGAATGGAAAATGATGAAGGACACCATCTCGAGTATTCAACATCAGTATATACAATTCAATTTTTAAAAATTATGTCCTTACCCCTTTGATAAGGACATTGTACATACCCAAAATTGTAGGGTACTGCACCGCTAGAACAAAATTACACGTGCCCCAATGATGATACAGGTCTCTTTGCAAGGTGTTCGGGATCTAGAAAAGCTCTCCAAGTATACATTAACATCCTGCATGCCTCGCTTAGCCCATACATGCTTTTTTTTTCTCTTCTCCCCTCATTTTCTTTGCATTTTGGTCTTCAGTGATGAAACCGCCGCTCTGCTGGCGCAATCTCATGACCGCCACCTGCTTAGGGTAGTAGTCCTTCACGCATTTTCTAGAATGTTATTTTTAACGTGACCCATGTAAATTTCAACGTTTACCATCTTTTTTCACCGCCTTTGCTTGTATTTATGATTTTGGTTCCCTGGAATAGTGTTTTTGAATTGTTTATGGTTAAAGAGTTCAATTTGGTTTTCACCTTTGGGTAAATGGGAATTCTATAAATAGTTGGCTTGTGCTCAAGAAAATGGCCCCTCAAATTTTCCTCTCAATTTCTCATTTCAATAGCTTAGTCTTTCAATTTTGCTTAGGATTCATAGTTTTATTTTTTGCATGCATGGTTAGTGTTGTTTGGCTATTAGGAAGCCACATAATCTTCTTGTGCTAGTGTTGTTACTATTTCATGTAATTCATTGGAATAGGATAGTTTGATTTTCAGTAGGAAGCCATTAAAGTTACAGGTCTTGTTCGTCAAACAGGATAGTTTCAGGTTCTGAACATTTTATGTTGTATGACTCGTAATAAATCCGATAGGAATTACATAAGCCAAGCTCTGTTCTCTTGCACTATCCCTCTCCTACTTACATTGTATTCAGTCTACATCCTAAACTACCACTATCCCAATACCTACTTCTATTGATGCTAACATCACATGCTTTTCTGGATTCATGTGAGCACAAAGGAATGAAGAGATCACACTGAGGGGACAAAGCCACACACTACCAGATTCACCATTGTTCTATAAAATATAGGTTCAAGATTTCAAAGTTCTAGTTAAAACATATCAAATAGAGTAGTCAATCATTTCATTTTAGTTAATCTCACTTTTGATATTATCAGGGAAGCTGTGGGGATTGATAGTTTCTGAGAAACTATGATTCACTCCTCACTTCTGAGGTAGGATCGAGAGTCTTTCAAATAGATTAGATCAATTATCTAGTTATTTAGAATAGATTTACAACTGCACAGGAAAGTAGCTATACTCGGCTACTTTGTTTGTTTTAATTTCGTTATTAGTTTAGTTGTCAATTTCTAGATATCTTAAATAGTTTCTCTTTCAAGATCGTTCAAATAGTTCATCAGAAAAACACAAAAATAAAGAAATTATATATGTTGTAAACATACTTTACATAGTTAATTTTACTTTGCTGTAGTTAGAATTATATCATTTCCTTTTGCATGACAATCACAGGACCTAGGGAGCCTAGAGAATACATGTTTGAGCCAATAGTGCCTCAGCCCAATCTCGTTACGGAAATAACTGATATAGATCAAAATCTTAGAATCCAAGTCTTCCAAACAACAACAAACTTACAACAGATCAGCTCACAGTTAAGAGGGTTAAACATAGAAGATGACCAAGCACACACGTTTTGGTCAAACCAGCCAAACTACAGATTACCCTAGATAAATATCCACATGACTGTAGAAGGGCTTGAAAGAGAGAAAATGTTTGGTTGTGACCCTTTGGTCCCACAACTAGACGCAGGAGATATTTTCACTGACATAGACACTAGCTTAAGAATTCAGGTTGCTAGAACACCTGTAAGGTACTCTGAGAAGATTGCACAACTTGTAGTTCTAAATATAGAGGCTGAAAAGGCATACGACTACTGGATATTAGGGATTAGAGATTGATTCTACATATGACCATAGCAGGTCCACAACAACCATGAATCTACGGTTGTGATCCACAAATCCCACAACCCAACGAGTCCACAGGTCAATCAGACGTAGATGCTAGCTTACGCACATTAGTATTTAGATCCACTCCACTTCCACCAACCATTATCACATAGTTATCCTTGTTAGATATAGCAGCTAATGAAGCTAAGGATTTTTGGACTAGACCAGGAGAATCAACCATATAATCCACTATACCCATCATCCATCTTATGACCACATGCGAGAGATATACACGAAACAATCCCATGTCATTTTCCCCATATCCACAACCTATAGATTGGATCATGCCAGAGTTTGATATTGATTGGAGCCTTGAGCGGTCATCCTCGCACCGATCTGTCATGCCGTTTAAGTTAGGAGGGCCTTCTTTGCCTTAGATTCACATATTCCATTAGTGTGTGTCGAAGACATAAGATTGCCTAACTAGCTTGTCTGCATCCCACGTATAGTCCATCCCCACGGCTGTCTCGGCATGACCTTGGGAGGTCAGGTACAAGGAAGAGTTACTTGTAGATTCCCATGCTCGCTTGTCACTTTTCCATCGTATAGACATATTACGCATACCGTTTCCCAAATATTTTGAGATTCCCAAATTCGATAAATACAAGGGAAAAATGATCCTAAAGAGAACATCAAGTAGTTCTATATGGATTTCCTATAGGTGGCCTATATTGATATCTATTATTGTGTATATTTCCACTAAGTGTAGGGGGAAAAGCCTTTGACTAGTTTCTAAACCTCCCCAAGGGTTTTATACAAATTTTCTGAGACCTCTTAGAGAATTTTGTTAAACATTCTCGCATTCAATCTAGAATTTGAATATAAAATGATGGATTTGAGCAATGTTAAACAATGTTCCAATGAAACTTTTGTATAATTCCAATAAATATGACATGGGATTTCTAGTCTCTTCCCATGCTCAATTCCCAAGAAAATAGTTTGTGAGCATCTTTTACCTACCATTAATAGTGAGCTATCCTTTTATAGACAAATACATTTCCTTAATAATTTTGAGAAATTAATTGAGAAAGGATCATATATTGAAAAATCCCTCGTCGCAAAAGGTTTGATCAAACCTCACTCAAAGGATAATGGAAAACATAATAATAATCATAATATCTCTCACCAAGACAAATCCAAAAATGTTAATGAAATCACAAGTGTTATCAATGATGGCGTTATAGGAAAAAAATTTCCACAATGTTGAAAGCACTTAAGATAAATTGAACAAAGCTAAACAACCTCTTATTATTTCTAGTAAAGAGGTTTCCTCCTTGCGTGATTCTAAACGATGTCACTTCACCCCTTTGGGATAACCTCTCTCAAACGTATTACAAAACTTCTTAATGCCAACATGGTAACATTCCTATCACAAGAACTTGGGTTGAAGGAGAACCTAAACCTCTTGGTACAAACCTGACACTTATTGTGACTTTCATTGCATCAATGGTCACACAACTTATCAATGTTTCCTTTTACATCACTTTTCCAAGACCTAGTCAATAAAAGGAAAGATATCGTTGATGAAACTTCATCCAACAAAACAAAATGACAATATTAAGGTGTTTACAAACCCATTCCCAAAACATGGTGTTGATAATAAGAACATTGATAAAGGCCCATCCTCTAATAACATTTATTTTAAATCAATTATTTAATTTATTAAGGAAACACCTTATACATTCACCACCATTAAATTCAAACCT
The DNA here is from genome assembly GCA_018340775.1 of Taxus wallichiana var. yunnanensis. Taxonomy (NCBI): domain Eukaryota; kingdom Viridiplantae; phylum Streptophyta; class Pinopsida; order Cupressales; family Taxaceae; genus Taxus; species Taxus wallichiana. The sequence goes on along the minus strand of CM031239.1, from coordinate 17,771,818 downwards.
CCAACTAATGTTGTTGCCACACATAAAAATAAGATATGGGTTCCTATGGAAAACCAACCATTTACATCTTTTTTCGAGCCCCAAACATCCAAAACAACAAATCCCCAAAATCAGAAATCAAATTCTAATGCTAAATATTCTACTCCTGTCAGTTTGACCTTATAAAATAGTTAGTGACCACTCCTGTGCATTTAAATCTAATGGATTTGTTGAAATATTCACCTAGTTTGCAAAAATTCCTCACTCATGATCTTCATGAAGCATGCGTTATGTTGACCCTTAATGTTCAATAGTTTCAAGCTATGATTGCAAACCTTTCACCTAAAATCCCTATCTTATCTTTTAGCCCTCAAGATATGTTGAACCCTAACCTTCAAAAATATATATATATATATATATATATATATATATATAATCCTATATTACAAAGCACAAGGTCAAAAGAGTTCTTATAAACAATGGAGTGGCTCTTAACATATGCTCTATGAAAATGCTATGTTGTCTTGGTCACACAGTGGATGACTTAGATGCTAATGTTATTACCATTTGTGGTTATGAAAACATTGAGTGTCAGGACCTGCAGTATGATAACCCTCCTTATACACATTGGTCCCTAACATTTGAACACCATTTGTCATGTCATGGATGTATAAATATCATATAACTTCCTTTTGGGTAGACCTTGGATACATGCAATGCAAGTTGTGCCTTCCACTTTCCATTAGTGCATCATATCCTAGCATAACGGAAAAGAGTTCACCTTTTTGGTGATTCCAAACCCTTTAATTATTATAAGTTTTTGAAGTAAAGTACCAAAATGCAAATTATTTCCCATATGTTGATCATATAGATAAGCCTCGTGTCATTCCTACTGCTAACAACTGTGTTGATCCCAAAATAATGTTACGCCCTTACATCTTTATGTCTTCTTTAGAAGCATCTACGTCCAAACCATCACCTAAGATTAAGTTCTCCCATAAAGGTATTGGTGAGTACACACTTGAAAATGCATTTCTCATTAGACATCTCCCATTGTTTCCTCAAAGTTATGGAATTCGTAACGCTCCTCATTTACGAGAACCTCCAATTTACTATTTGGGAACTACTCTTTGGAGATGACATGGATATCTAGAAGATGAGCATATTTAAGGATCTGATGGATCTTGGATATATGAAGATAAGATGGAAGAATGATACAAATCTACCTAATATATCAAGGCACTTTGAATGATGAAAAACATGAATTGGAAAGGAAAAGGGCTAGGCCCACAAGGACATGGCACTCTTGAACCTATGGAAATTAAATCTAACCTCTATATCCATGGTCTAATATTTGATACATTTGAGAAGAGACCAGTCATATTTGATGTATTAACTAGTGATAAGAACTCATATACCAAAGTTGATACTGGTTCCACACATATCCTCTTCAAAGACCTCATTGAAACCACACTTTTCCTTAAAGAACTATCCATTAGAACCCTTGACATTTTCTACCCTTCCCTTATTGATTAGGATCAATAGTGTCATATTTCCATGGATCTCTTTCAAAATTATGAGGTCATACAAGAGTTCGTCAAAGCTCGAGACCCTTTTCCCTTATCATATCGTAAGAAGAAGATTTTATACATAAACCTTGATGCTACCGCTAACTTTGGAGAAGAACTCAAAATATCTATTCCAAAATTAAAATAAGTAAAAAAAAATCATATCTCACATAGTGAAAACCATTCTGAGGTGCTATGGGAGAGATAAAAATTGAAAAATAAAAAGAAAGAAAAGGGTACATATCCTAGTGAAAACATTTTAGATGTGTTAGAGAGAGGAGATTCAGATCTAGAAATATCTAATGATCTACATAAACCATCAACGTCATTTCAAGAAAATGACACTTCTAAGTTATTGGTGGAGGAAATGATGACTATCAGCATCGGCACAAAAAATCAACCAAAACTACTACAACTAGGTGTTAGTTTATCAAAAATAGAGATCAAGGCATTTACAGAGCTTCTAGTAGAGTTTCAACATGTATTTTCTTAGTCTTATAAGGATATTCTAGGCCTTGACCCTTCTATTTTGGTTCATCATGTTATGGTGCACCCAGATGATAAGTTTGTAAAGTAAAAGCTATGTAAGATATACCATAAAGTCACATTTCTTGTCAAGGAAGAACTAAAAAAATACTAGATGCGGGATTCATACGGTCCATTGATTACTCAAATTGGATATCAAATGTGGTACCAATTATGAAGAATACCCCTAGGATTTGAGTCTGTACATATTTTTGAGACATCAATAAGGCATGTCCTAAGGATGATTTTCCTCTTCCCAACATCAACATGATTGTTGATTCTACTACGAGCCATGAGATGTTATCCCTTATGGATGGTTTCTCAGGATATAACTAAATTCAAATTTCTTAAGAGGACCAGCACAAGACATTATTCACAACCCCATGGGGGACATTTTGTTACAAGGTCATGCCTTTTGGCCTTAATAATGCTGGTGCAACCTATTAATGTGTAATGATAATTATTTTTCATGATCTTCTTCATGACATCATGGAGGACTATGTCGATGATATACTTGCTAAGTCTAAAAAAAAGAGTTGACCATCCAGCTATTCTTTAGTGGATCTTTGAGAGATTAAGGGAATACAAGGTTCACCTTAATCCAAAAAAATGTGTCTTTGGTGTCACTTTGAAAAAACTTATGGGATTCATTATCTCACAAAGAGGAATCAAAGTGGACCCTACCAAGGTCAAAGCTATCATCAATATGCTGCCTCCTCGGCATTTGTGTCACCTGAGAGGACTATAAGGAAAAATATAGTCTCTTTAGTGATTAATATCTCAACTAGTGGACAAGTGCCATCATTTCTACTAGTTTCTTAAGAAGGATGTCCAACTCAAGTGGACACATGACTATAAAGACTCTTTTGTTAAATTAAAATAATATTTGTCCTCTCTATTGGTATTCATGCTACCAATACAAGACAAACCTATGTTGTATACTTCTGCAACAAAACATGCCATTAGGGCATTATTATAGCAATATAATGGTAAGGATCATTAACAAGCCATGTGCTATTTGAGAAGGATCCTTCTTAAACATGAATTCATATACTCACAAGTTGAAATATATTTCTTAGTAGGTGCGTATAATTTTGTCAAGTTACGTCACTATCTCTGTTGAATCATACCATTAAGCTAATTGTAAATTTTAATCCCCTCAAGTATCTAATCTTAGGAATAGTGATAATAGAATGGATGTCTAGCTGGATCATACTCCTCAATGAGTTTGATATTGAGTTTGTAAGTTAAAAGGCTATAAAAGGTCAAGCACTAGAAGATCAATTAGCCGCAATGCCACTGCTAGGTTCATAACCATTAAACTTTGAATTTCCAAATGAAGATTTGTTATACATAGAAGTAATCCCCTCATGGATTTTATTCTTGTATGTATCTTACAACATCCATTTTTAGGATATGTAATTTTTCGTATGTACACCATATGAGGACCTCAAACCTAAATCTTATCACATCATATTTCCTTGCATAAATAACGTATCCAAGTATGATGCATTGATAAGCGCAGTATAAGATTTTCTATCTCTCAGTGCATACAATAATTGACAATTTTTTGAGATTTTTTCTCAAAATCAATCAAGTCAATGGTGAATACTAAGTTTAATATGAGAAACTTCGCCCTACAAATACAATTGATATTCTTAAAGGGTATTTTCATATTATAACTTTTGAAAAAGTTCCATGTGCATATAATAATGTAGTGGATGTCATGGGGACTATTGCATTCAATACTAATCAAACTAACAATGAGTTCATCATTGAACATCTTATGGTTTTCTCATATAATTTTCTGGAGTCCACCATGGTCTATGAGATTGTTGGTCTTGATCACCCCTGGTATCATGATATATACACCTTCATTTAAACCATAGCCTACCCTCCTAATTTAAAATTAGACAATAAAATATCCTTTTCATAACGTGCCTTGCGCTACACTCTCCTTACTAACACCATGTATTGAAGAGGCTATGATGTGACTCTCTTAATATGTCTCAATCAAGATGAAGTTAATCAAACATTAGCTAAAGTACACTTGGGTATTTACGGTATTGTAAATAAGATATTACATGTTGGATGCTACTAGCTTGCAATGGAAATGGACATAATTTTCAAGCTTTCCAAAAACATGATAATCTACTTTATGTACCTTCCTAATCCTTATATCCTATTACCTCACCATGGCCTTTTTTAGAATGGGGGCTTGATCTAATCAAACAAATAAAGCCCGCATCTTCCGATGGCCATACATTCATTATAATTTCCACTGAGTATTTCACCAAGTGGTTTAAGGGTATGCCTCTCACCTACATTTCTGGGTGCAATATTTCCAAGTTCATCTTTAATCATATTATTTTTCGTTTTGAATTCTCACTACCATTTTCACTAACAATGGTGGTTCCTTCAAAAATAAGAATGTCAAAGTCATTGCTAAAAATTGTCATATCCACCTGAAATGGGCTATACCTTACTATCCATAATACAATGGCCAATCAAAATCATCAAACAATACTATAAAATACATATTGGAAAATAAATTCGATAAACATGGATGTAATTTGCATACGTAGTTGTATCCGTGCTCTAGGCCTACCGCATATCTTTTTGTACTCCTACAATAGCTACCCCATTTTTTCCAGTGTATGGATATGAAGCCATATTACCTATTGAAATAAAAATTCCTTCACTTCATGACTCCCTCTAACACCTCATGTATGAATATGATTACCATGTTAAATGTCTTACGGAGCTAGAGCTACTAGACAAGAGAGCATTTAGGATTTGGACCATCTACAAATATATCATAATCAAATGTGTCATAACTATAACTCGCAATATTTGACCATGATGGTTCAATATTGGTGACTTGGTCCGGAAATAAAATTAGAAGAAAACAATCAAGCTAGAAGAAATATAAGGAAAGTTTGAGCCTAATTGGTTGGGTCCTTACATTATAACTACAAAATTTAGATCCGGTGCATATAAATTATCTACTGAAGATGGAAAAGAGTTGAAAGAGCCCATGAATTCCATTCATCTGAAGAAGTTCTACTCCGAGTCTCTAAAGAGTAACCCTTGTGCTAAGGGAATATTAATGCACTCACTCATTTCACCTTTTTCACCTTGTCTCCTCCTTATGTCAATCTGCCTCATCTTGTGTCGCATGTTCTCCTTGTCAGGTCATCACGCCCATTGTTCACCACTCTTGTTTTCCTTATGCCAGACTTCCGTTCACCTTATTCAAGTGTAACGTGTTGGTTACATCCCGGGAAACCCCTTTTCCCTCTCCTTTGACATGTGGTAAAAATCTAAAAGCTCAACAAAAAAATATAACATTGTTGCCAAACTATAAAAAAATGCAAAACGTTTCAAAAATGTTTCAAAAAACACTTGCAACTATATAACTTAGTTCGTCAATGTCTTCATCTAATTGTTCCAAATCATCTCGCATTTTTTAAATTAATCATGTCACCTCTCGTGATATAATTTTTCTTGGGGGTACACTTGGCTTCATCCTTGTATAGATCATGATTCACGGGATCGGCAAGATTTTTTTGGGGTATCTAAGAATAACTCAACTCTTCGAATTGATTAAATCCTATCAGATTCTAAGCTATCACATGAGGCATTTTAAATATATCTATCATTTTAATCATGACCCCTTCATCCCATATTAATATTCATCTCACATTATTAATTAATTTAATTATTTTAATTAAGTTAATTTCATCCTCACACCTCCACCTCATCATTACACCTCACCCTGGACCCATTCCAGGGGCATTTAACTCATAGTGACCAAGTCATCACTCTCAACACTGAGTCATCACTCCCAGTGTTGAGTCACCACTTGACCTAACTAACTAAGAATTCTTCTCAAACCTAATTGGACTTCTTCTATGACCTTCCTACCTTTTCTAATGAGAACTCCACTTCCCTAAGTGGACTCAACTTGGAAAACATGCCAAATCTGGGAAGATCTTCCTATTTTTGGTAAAAGGGACTAATTCACCCTAACCGACACCGATTTTTTCCTCGGTCGACATCATTGGTTACCTAACCACCATTGGTCACCTTATATACATTTTCACAACTCTTTACATGGGTTGGTCATTTAGTTATTGGAGCCTTATTGCATTCAAGCGTGAATCTTCAAGCCCTCCTCATGCATCCAGATGATGAAACACACACAACCACAGTGCAAGACAAGCATTCGGTTCTCCTTCCAGAGCATTGGAATACTCATGAGAGCACACAGGTTGTATTCTGCCATGACACTAGACTCAAGCACCTCTTCTTCGATCAACCACCAACCACTTCCACTCACAAGATCTGCAACATACCAAGTAAGTATTGTGATTTTATCATTTGTGCTTATTCAAGTATAGATCTTTTTTTCTTTTTATATTTCATTCTTCCATTACCCGTATATCACCTTCTTCCCACCAACCCACTATTCAACCATCCCAAGCCTTTACACCCTTTCCAACCTCCTTTTTAGCATACCTGAGTCTTCTTAACAATATTACAACCTTATCAACACCCCCTTCACTCTCTGTGTAAATCACAGAGAGGTTAAAAACCCATTTTTAACATTTGAACCAAATTTCCCCTACCGACACTAGTTAGCCAACCATCATGGTCTATCTCCTATACCGGCATGGTCACAAACCAACCGATACCGGTCTCGAGACTGTCATTTTTTTTTCTATATAACGAGTTAAAACTTCCCCAACTAACTCAAAAACCAAACCTCCTAATTTCACCCAGACCTCACCTATAGCCTCTACTACACCTAAAACCCAAAAACCAACCCATTAATCATCTAGATTTAATTCTAACCATTTCATGTTGAGTTAAATTAACTTATTGTATGTTAATAGGAGATACCTAAATCTTATCAACTACAATAGGATTTTTTTATTTATTTTCTTACATTAAATTAAATTATTAAAAAGGATTGACAACCATTTGAGGAAGCATCACGCTTCCTGGGATCTACCTTGCTAGGTAGTCCTCTGACTCTTGTTATTTAATACTATTTGGTGGTCTTGTTGTTTTCTTATACAAGTCATTCCTCCTAGCCAAAGGGAAGCTCACACAATCAGCTTGGATCAAAAGTCTACACGTGCATGCATTCTACCTTCCACCTTCACCTCACAGGTATTCCTCCTTAACCATTTTACCTTCTATTTTTTCATCCTAGAAAGTGTAAAACTTATTGGTGAAACATTTTGGCATGCCTTGGTGGGACCCATATGGGGTTTTTGCATTGTTCATTCCTAGGGAAAATATTGTGTGTCTATTTTCATTTGAAACAAGTTCACATTAAGCTTCTTCTCTGGAAATATTCTTTTCTTTTGATTGTCTCAATGACACTTGTTTTTTGGGATTAAAAAGAACTCTTCTTTCTTTTCTTGCATTGCACTTAGTGAAATTCATACCCTTAACCTCTTCATAATTTGTTCTCATTGAATATAATTTGTGGTTTTGGGTTTTAAAACTTGTGCACTTGCATTTTTGAGTTTGTTGCATTATAGCTCATCTAAATTGTGGGAAACCTATATGTTGGAAGTCATGCCCAAATGATGGTTGAAAAATTGAACCATAGCTCACATTTTACACACTCTCTATACCAAATCACTAAAAACAAACTACATAGTTCTTGAACAACATATTTTCCTGGAAGAAGTTGTCAATGATCACATGATCAGAGGATTGAAAATGGGCTCCAGCTGGTTTCTCTATCCTAGTCATCATCTCAGAGAAGGATCTCCCATGCCAAAACTTACCTAAAACCAGCCATAGTTGTCGATTTTTATAGGGCACCTTTGTTAACCAAAAATTCTATCCTACTTACAATCAATCCTAAATGGCATAAGCCACAACATAAAATCTATAACTTAGGATTTCATGTTTTTGTTTTTTTTTTTACTTGTGTTTTGAGGTGTGAGTTGCATTTCTTCATTCTTTTTCTTATCCTTTTATGCCCCACATCATGATTGGTGTATTCTGGTTTTATTCTGGGTTTATTAGGACTCCTCATAGCCATACTCAATCTTTGGGTTGGCCCTTTTATTTGATCTAAATCACCAAAACTTCATTTTTCCTTCTCTTCCTAGATTTCACAGTAATCGATATCGGTCCAATGACCACCATTGGTTACATCATCTCACCACCATCGGTTAATTGACCGACACATTGATTTTTATGCTTTTTTGGTTATTTTTACCAAAATAGTATTCTCCACCTTTTTGTTCTTTTTGTGTCTTGTTCTTTGCCATTTTATCACACTTTTGGGTCTCTGATATCATCTTCAAGAGTCAAGTTGACCCATTTTCACCTTTCATTTCTAGATCTTTGAATCTCTTATTTTTCACAAGTACCAACATCATTGGATCCAGAGCCGAGTGGTGGTTACCCTCATACCGACATCGGTTACCCCAACCGACGTCGGTCTCTGTATTTTGATTTTCCAATCAGAACAATGATCTAATCACTCATTTTAGACTAATTTTTTCCCCATTACTTATGTGTTTTACATCATCAAGTGAAGCTCATAATACCTGTTCTATCATCAGTCACATGGTTTTGACTCGTAAACAAGCTAACGCTCTCATGTTTCATGCATTAGCCATCCCAATCACTCCCACCTATCCCATCGCCCCCTTCAATCTCATCACCTATGGACCCCAATCAGGCTCTTATCATACCCACTGGTGATGAGGAGTTTGTGAGACTCCTTGATCACAACCCCTTGCTCACTCTGTAGTACTATCTCACTCATTCATCTACCCATGATTCATCAAGGAAGCTTGTATATGGCATGCCATGTGTCCATTCCTCCTACCCTCACACCCACTTACATCATCATACTACTACTAGCTTGGCCTTACCCTCTTCCACCTTACCACTTGTGGTTTCCCAGCTTGACCCTACATCATCGATATTTACTGCACCTACAGACATCTGTCATGCCTTTGACATATGTCACTCCTACTATGATGTCAACCATGCCTTTATCAACCACCTTGAGTGTAGGTCTATCTACACCCACCACCTCTCATATACCTATTGCATCTCAGCCACCAATGGTGATGAAAACCCATACTCCCTTCCAAAACATTTCCTCTCCATCCCCAGTAGTCTCTTCCTCCGATTTCTATGAGAGTCTTTACGTCCACTCCACCTACCTACACTTATCACCAACAACCCCCTATTTCATCTACCACTTATTCAGGATACTTTCCATCTACATCTATTTCGCCTATTCCTTCCTCACAATTTTTGTACTTGGCACCACCACATATTGGGATGCCCCATGTCATACCCACCTCATCTACCCCCTTATACTTGTAGGGGTGCCTATCATCATCACAACCTACCAATGATCTTATCAAAATGATGATGGAAAAGATGCAGACATTGGAAGCATCTGTCTCCAGCTCACGTAACTCTCTGACATATGATGAGATTTGTAATGAGCCCATTCACCCATCCATTCCGATTCATCCATACCCTCCCCATTGGGAAATTCCTAAATTCAACCGATTTAACAACAAAGAAGACCCACAACAAACACTTGTGGTCTTTTAAACATGTGTGTTATCTGATCACTCATGATGACACTTTTCTCTTGTGAACATTCCCAATGTCCTTGATAAGATGGATTTAGATTGGTATAGTGCTCTACCCAAGAATTCCATATTTTCATTCAATCAAGTAGCTCAAGATTTTCTAGACCACTTTTCTATCAACATTGTCAAGAAGGTCACCATGACCGACTTGTACGTGACATGCCAATATGAAGATGAATCTATCACAGATTTTTTTCACTTGTTGGTGGAGCTTGATCAACCAACTCACATTCCAACTACCTCAAACCAAGTTAATAGAGTTGTTCACTAGAGCTTGTGCTAGACACATCTCACCAACTCTCCAAGTTCAAACCTTCCACATGTTTGATGAGGCATTCACCATGGCCCGGAAACTTGAAATTTGTGCCATTGAAGAGAAGAAGATATAATTAATGTAACAAGAATGTTGTGTTTAAATCAAATGATACCTCTTCTTCTTCCAAACCAAAAATAATTATTCTAAAGAAAAAGGATCTACCAATGTAGTAGTTTTGAAATCAACCCATCTCATCCATCCAACCAATCAAATCCTTCTTCCAATCTTTCTCTGTTCAGGATTTTCAGTTCAAGGGGAGCAATGAAAATATACTCCCATAGGAGAACCCTACTCTTTAGTTTTAGAAAAACTTCTAAAATTCTAGAGTAGTCACTCTTCCACCCATCAAACCACATATTGGTTTTGACCCCTCTCATCCTGTGCCTGCATGGTACAAAGAAAATGATTACTACAACTATCATCATGTTAGAGGTCATATGATGGTAATTGTATAACTTTCAAAAATATCATCCAAGAAATGTTAGATAATGGAGATCTCATCTTGGATAATCCTAATGCACATGGCTAATCAGAACCTTCACATCTTCAAGAATTCATTCCCAAATCACACCCCATCATCTAACCAAACTGGTGAAACCTCGACCAATGACAGTAATGTTCGTGAGGTTCATGTTTTTTGACATCATACCAGCTCTTCCTGCTCAATTTCCTCCTACTCCATCTATCGAGGAGATTCTTGCACAAGCTCCTTCATCCATGGAGGGACTTATTTCATCTACTCCTTTACCCACAGAGGAGTCTCCCTTATCTTCTCCTTCACCCATGGAGAGTCCACCATATCTGCCGATGTAGTTTCCCCACTCACCTCTCAACCTGATGAACAACCCACAAGTACTTACTCTTCTACCCATGGGAGAGTCATGCTTACCTTCTTCTTCACCAAAAGATGAACTTACCTCATCCAAATTTCCATCTCCCCTACCCCAAGGGATCCATTAGCAAATGTCCCTTCCTATTGGTGACAATTCTCCATTGGCTTTCAAGGATCTTGTTGATTTTCTCTCATCTCTTTTACCCACAGAGTACTGAAGCCAACCATTTCCTATCTCACAGACATTATTTATAGGGATTACTACCAAATCAACATCATCCCCCCCTACATTGGTGTCATTCTCACATTTTCAACCACTTGGATTATGTTGACAATTCCATGCTTTGGGGATGTCTTGACTTACCTGTCTCAACTCAAATGCAAATGTTGTCTATTGATACTTCCATGATCTATCCAAAGGTGTTTTCAGACAACCAAACCCACCATGCCCATGCCATTTGTAGTGACCCCTTCTTCATCACCCTCACCCACACCTAAACCTTTACCATCAAATGAAATTTTTCCTATGCCTAAAACCTTACCTGCACCTATATCTTCCTCCATGTCTAGACCCATTACCACATTGGGAGTCATGCCGACATCAAGTCTAGTCCATCCTCCTGTCAAACTAGATTTAGCCACATGTCCTCACAAGCCATCATAAATACTATTCCCCCACCTAAGAAGAAGACCCAACCTCTTAGGCATACATACACCGGCTTTTCCCCTACCCCTCTGTCACCTTCACCACTTCCATCTATCCTAGGTCCCCACCCATCAACCTTGGCCAAACAGCCTCCTACCTAGAGTAAACCAAAAAACACACAACCTACCTACCTCATCATGATCCTCTATTACACCCAAATTACCTACACATACTTATGCCTTTCTTCACATCACCTACATCCTTTCTACCTCCTATACCTACACCACTTCCAGTATCCTCATCATTACCTATGTTATTCCCTTCTCTTCAACAGTACCTTCCACATTTGCCTCTTACTACAACCTTCACCACACCTCCATTATCACCTTGGCTAACCATCCCCTTCCACCATCTACCTTCCCTTCTACATCACACACTTCTTCTTCACCTTTACCCAAGAAGGTGCAACCAAATCCCAAGAACCCACTACCCTCCAAAGAGGTAGTTAAACCTACACCACCTTCAACAACTAGTTCACCTACTACATCTTTACCCAAGAAGGTGCAATCCAAACCTAAAAAACCATACTATCTACCAAAAGTGGTCAAACTTACTCAACCTTCGATTCCACCTCCTAGTGATGCCTCTCCCACCAAATTCACCCACACTTCCATCCAGACCCACACTTACTTCACATTGTGATCCATTGGTAGGGTCTTATGCCAACATCTTAGCTAACCTTTTGGAAACCTTTATCATCACATTACCACCACTTAGACCTTATGACCCACTCAAACCTAAACCAAGAAGGGTTTGATGATACCAAAATTTGTGCTTACCATCATGTGTGTCAGGGCATGATGTGGAAAATTGTAAGGCTCTTAAGACTATTCTTCTCCAACTATGTCCTCTCGAAGAAAACTTTGATGATGATGATATTTTAGATGAGGACCCTATTCCACCTTCACCTATCACCACACATCCTCATCTCTTACCTATTCAAAACCTTCATCTCCACCTCCACAACCCTTTTATCCCCTCCAACATTTGAGATCAATATGGTCCGCATAAGAGAGCTAGCCAAACCTCCACCAAAATGCCAATGTGTTGCATTGTTTTCACAAAACCAATATATGCCCTCACCATATTTTTTCCCATCCTGTCACTACACCTATCATGACTCACTTTCTCCTTTACCACATATCAATATGGTTCAAATTTCCACTCGAGCCTAGAAGGAAAAGGAAAGGAGAAAACAACCAGCTCTCATCACTACTCTTTTACCCAATATTCCATCTACACCTGCACCAAAAATCACCATCCGTGGACCCACATACCCTATTTTTGATGGGGTTTCCCATCATACAATGCTTAAAAATTACACCAGTCTCCTCTCAAAATGTCTTTGTATGACCTTGTCAAACCTTTGAGTCTCATCATCAAGCCCTCATTGAGGTCTGTAATCTATTGAGGTTCTACCTAATGACCCTATGCCTGTTGCATCCATTATCACTCCTCACCATGTGGCCTCTCTCACCACTTCATCCCCTTCCTCTGCTCCCACTACCACTCATCAAGTAGCCACTCTTAGTTTCTCTGATGATGAGATTGTACCTCTCCAATCAGATGATCCTGACCCCACCCTATTTATTTCCATCTACATTGATAATATACATGTTTGACACATTATGATCGATGGTGGTGCCAATATTAACATCATTTCCTCCCATGCATACAACCAAATGTGCATCCCTACCAATTACATGCATAATAACCTAGTTATGTTGCATTCATTTAATGATGCCATGACTTCCACCCTGGCACCATCATTCTCCACATTTGTGTAGGCCCCCATGCCATTCCTAAATTATTCTATGTCTTAGAGGGGGAATTCTAGTACAACATGCTACTTGGTTGACCTTGGATTCATGCCATGGGTTGTGTTCCTTCAACCTTACACCATTGTTTAAAATTCAAACATGAAGGGCACAACTATACCATTCCATTTGACCCTTCACCATTCAAGACCTGTAACATGTTGTATCAACCCAATGATGTCCTTATACTAGTTAAGGCATACCACCTACCACTACCACTTCTTCACAAGCCACTACCTCATCCACCACTTTGATACCACATACATCTTCCACAACTAACTCCTCTATTCCCACTACTACCACAACTTCTTCCCTGACCCATCACCAACCCATCTACTTCTCAAACATCTAATGCTTCTTCTTCCCATCTATCCAATGATTCATCCATTCCGCTACCCACATATCAACTATTGATCCCTTAGAAGGTGTTTTTCAATGCCTCACTGGGGGAGTACCACCTTTATAACATTGACACATTCCTTACTCCTCAAGAGTATGGTAACCTTCACCAACATCCCCACTATGATCACCGCATAGGTGAGGTTTTCCCCTATGGTCCTCCCCACCTTTCACCAACTTAACATATGGGGACTTGATGCTTCTACCTACTCACCCGAGCCACCTTCCCAAACTCGACCATTTTCCTCCGACCTTCAATCTCTCACCAACCACCACTTCACCCACACCTTCCTCCATCATTGTGCTTGGAAGGGATTTGGCTTTGGTTTCTATGAACAAGGCCACCATATTGTCATTCCTTGCACCACTCGTAAGCATAAAGACCATAGTGGTATTGGATTTTTGAACCACCTTCTAGGAAGGCTCGAGTCAAACTCATTGAGGATGATAAACATTCCCCACCCCATTCACCAACCTCACCACCTTCACCTATAGAGTCTATGGATCCAAAATCCATTCCTCCTAACTTTTTTTTTTTGAACACCATTTCCTGGGACCTCTGACTTATCAATGTGATGGTGAGGCTCCCTCTTCTCTTCCCTTCCTATATCCTTGACATGATCGATGATGATACACCTTCTATTAACATCATTCAATGTCAAGGATGATGAGTCTATTCTCACCTACCTTGGTGTGGAAGATTCTTATATTCACCGGTCATTACCTTCTGAGATGCAAACCATGTTGAATGAATTGACCATTGAAATCAATATTCACACTTAGATGACCCACACATTCTAAAAATAGGCCAATCTTTAGATGTTGTTGAACAAGAAGCTTTCACTTCTTTCCTCCGGGATCATAACAATGCTTTTTCTTGGTCCTGCTGATATGCCCAGTATTGACCCAAACATTGTGGTCCACAATATTGTAACCATTCTTGATGCCAAACCCATGAAATAGAAGCTATGAAAAATGCATCCTCACATTGCCCTTCTTGTCAAAGAAGAACTCCAATGCCTTCTTTTTTTCCTTCATCCTACCCATTGATTATCCCCAATGGATCTCTAACATTGTTCTATCACAAAAGTGACAGGGGACTCCACATTTGCATGGATTTCCATGACCTTAACTTAGCTTTCCCCAAAGATGACTTTCCTCTACCTAGTATTGACCAACTAGTTGATCTCACCACCGGCCATGAGATGCTATCACTCATGGATGGTTTCTTCAAGTTATAACCAAATATTACTCACCCCGAAGAAGATCAACACAAAACCACCTTCATCACTCCTTGGGGGACCTTTTTGCTATCATGTCATGCCCTTTGGCCTTAAAAAATGTTGGTGCTACATATCAGTGGGCTATGACTTATATTTTCATGACATCATGCATAACATATTGGAAGATTACGTTGATGATCTTCTTGCCAAATCTAAACATCGGGCCAAGCACCTTGTTGTCCTTAAAGTTGTCTTTGACCATCTCATCAAATATTGTGTTCACCTTCAACCTAAGAAGTGTGTCTTCATTGTTCTCTCTGAAAAGCTCCTTGGTTTTATCATTTCTTTGTGTGGCATTGAAGTTGATCCCACTAAAATCAAGGCTATTCTTGAGATGCCTCCACCTACTAACCTTTCATCAACTTCGTAGTTTGCAAGGCAAGTTACAATCTATTCATCACTTTATTTCTTAGCTTTTCCCACTTGCCATCCATTTCATCATCTTCAAAAAGGATGTCTCCTTCAAATGGGATGATGAATGCCACAAAGCCTTGACGCCTTAAAAAATACCTCCTCCAACCACCTATGCTCATTCCCCTAAGGATGACCAACCATTTTACCTTTACATTTCTACTACTTGATCATTCCTTAGGTGTCATGCTCACTCATCGTGATGAGAAACATAGGGAGAAATGGTTTATTATATAAGTCATACGCTTTTAGACTATGAAACTAGATATACTCACACCAAAAAACTCTACTTAGCCTTAGTTTTTGTCACCACTAAACTTTCCATTACCTACTCAACCACAAAACCTTTTTTTGTCACCAATACTGACCCCTTACATTACATGTATGCTAAGCCCTACCAACATCAACATGTACACATGTTGGCTCATGCTTCTTGTAGACCTAGATCTCAAATTCATCCATCAAAAATTTGTCAAAGGAAAACCATTGTTGACCAACTCGTGATACACCTCTCTCTCGGAAACCAATCTTCTAACTTTGATTTCCTGATGAATCCATCGCTACCCTCTCCCTAGATGATACCATTTACCAGATGACCTTATTCTTCGATGGTTCCAAATGTCAACGTGGGGGTGGTGTCAGAGTTATCCTCATTCCTCTTGATGGTGAGCCTATGCCATTATCTTTCAAACTAGATTTTGATTGTACTAACAATATCACCGAATATGAAGCACTCATGTTAGGTCTTCAAACTGCCATAGCCTTAGACATTAAATCAATTAATATCTTTGGTGACTCTCAACTAGTTGTGAACCAAGTTAATGGTATATACCAGTTTCATAATGAGATACTTCAAAAGTATAAGCATCATGTTGACATGATTTTGACTACCTTTGACCATTATGAACTTCAAACCACCCCGCGTGTTCCACTAATAAATTTTATGGACACCATGGCCTGTCTTGCTTCTCAAATCCCCACTTCACCCTCGACTCAAAAATATTTTTCATAGTACAAAGGTTGCAATCACCTTCTTATCTAATTTGAGACATCAACCTTGTAGGAAACATTGAAACTTGACCCACGTGACCTTTGGTATAAGTAGTTTGTTGACTACCTTTCCCTTTCAATTCTACCTCCAGATCTTACTCGCAATGGACAATGAGCCTTTCTCAAAAGTGTCTCTCACTATGTCATCATGGGTGGTATTCTCTATAAATGTGGATTTGATGGTATCCTCTTATGATGCCTTACAAGTTCTGAAATTCCATACACCATCAAGGAAGTTCACGATAGGATTTTGGGGGTCACTTCAGTGGCTTAGTTTTCATAAGTGCATCCTTCACCTAGGATTATTACTAGATAACCCTAAACCATGATTGTTGTGACTATGTCAAGCATTTTGTGAAGTTTCAAGCAACATGCTAATCTTCATCACACCCCTAGTCATGCCTTACAAGTTGCATGAGACCTTTGGCCTTTCTCTCAATGGGGTTTGGATCTTGTCGGAGAGATCAACCCTCATTCTTCCCAATGTCATCAATGGATTATTACTACTACGAATATTACACTAAATGGGTGGAAGTCATACCTCTTATTTTTATACAAAATCGAGAAAATATGTGAATTCATCAACCATCACATCATTTTTCACTTTGGTGTTCCTCACTACCTCATCACTGATAATGGAAAACAATTCAAAAACAAAACCCTATGGAAACTCTATGATGCCTTGGCATTCAACTCAATTTTTCTTCACCTTATTATCCTCAAACAAATGGCCAAGATGAATTGACTAACAAAAATCTAAATAAAATTCTTATGAAAGTGGTTGATGATACTAGTAAGGATTGGCACATGCACATTCCTTTTTCCTTATGGGCTTATCACACTAGTATTCACACCTCAAATTCTACCACACATTTCTCTTTGGTATATGGTACAGAGGTTTTCCTACCTCTCAAATTCCAAATTCCATCTCTTCATATCTCACTCAAATATATGCTCAATGATGATGATTTTTCCAGGTTCATTTGGCATAACTTGAGTTATTAGATGAATAACGTCATCTAAATGCTCTTGATCACCTTCAAATCTACCAAAAACGTATCAAACATGCCTACGATAAACATGTCTAAGAATAAACCTTCAAGGTCGGTGACCTCATCCTAAAGGAAAATCAACATGTAACAAAAGTGGAGAAAAGTAAATGGGGAAAGTTCACTCCTAATTGGCTTGGACCCTATATCATTACTCATGCCTATGGATTGGGTGTTTATCATTTATCTTCACTCAAAGGTAAACCTGAACTTGAGCCCCTCAATGCCTTGCATCTTTGACCATTCTATTATTGAATCAAGTCATGTATCATCTTTTTTCTATTAAATTCTTGTCCCTTAAGCAATATTCACCTTCCACTTACCTATTTTAAGGATCAACGACTTGTTTTCATCCTCAAATATCCCTCTTTTGAAGTCAAGTTTCAAAATTTTGAGTCTATTCTTAGAGTATTGGATCACATTGACCTTGGAATTTTTTGTAGTTTTCCCATTCAAGGAGAACAATTTGAAATTTGGCCATAATGGTGAAGTTTCCTTCCTTCTTTTTTTCTTCTTCGCAATCGAGAATGATAGGCCTATCTTCCTTGTTTTTATTTCCCTAGAATCCACATGTAGTATGTGGGAATCTCTGATTGGATGTGGTTTTTCCATGTTTCAAGCATTAGTAGAAGCCTCCATGCATCCAAATGGCACAATTCAGGTACATGGTCCAAGGGAGTCCTCAAATAAGCGCAGGCTTTCACGTGTCCTAGGTTCAAAATGAAGGTAAAACAAGCTCAAATCAGCTAAGTATGGAAGGTTCAGTAGATGATGCCACATGCCTCATTAGCATAGCTTCAAGAGTCAAAGATAGGGGCAAGTTCTCAAACTTGCGCTCAGTCCTCCATGTGTCCCAGGTCCAAAAAGAGAGATTCGATCGTTAAAATTGACTAAGTATGGGGGTTGGCGAAAGTCTCCACGTGCCCTAACAACACAATTTTGGAAGTGAAATCAAAGGGTCAGTCTCCAAGTAGCACCATCTCGCCATGTGGTTAAAGTCAATGGGGAGATAGAGTTGGCCATTGAAAAGTCCAAGACCGGTGGAAGGAGACACGCGTCAGCTCGGTGTAATTTTAGGAGGTGTTTCCAAAATGGAAACTCAAATGAGCACCATCCCTCCACATGTCTAGGGGTCAACATAAGTCAAGTAGGAAATAGACTTGAATTAGCAAAGTATAAAGGAACCGCAGAGCTCTCCACGTGTCATCCTGGTGCAACTTCAAAGGAAAAAATGAAAAAGTGTTCGTAAGCCCACTCCAATCAATTCCTTCCATGTGGGCAGCCCAAATTTAAAGTTGTAGAAGTAAATTGAATGGCCCATGTTTTAACTTGGAGAAATAATGTAATGGTCGTATATTTAAAAACTAGTTTTTCTACCATTAACATTTCTTTACAAATCAAGAATTTGAGAGGGCACGAATGATTGGAATAAGTTGTAATTATTTATTTGCTTGCTTGAGGAAGTTATAACCATCTCTTGTGAGCTATATCATGGGCTTTCAAATCCATTGTATGGGTTGGAATTTTGATATTTTGGAACTGTAATTTCTAATTGGAAGAAATCAATACAAAGGTTTTCCCTTTTTCCTCTGCTTTCTCTTTCCTTTTTCTCTGATCTATGAATCATTTAATCCTTGCATGCTTAGAAACTTTGTGTTCTAGTTTATACAATCTCAAGAACTTTGAGTCTATGGATTGTGTCCATTATAAACATGAATGGTTCTACTCTATATCTCATTTTCTCAATACATATAAGGGTTTTCTCTGCCATCTCTTTTCCCTGAAAGTATTTTCTTCTTCTACCTCCCTCCTCTCTTCAAGTCTTCTATCCTCATGTATTGATAACTTTCTAGGCATAAAACACATTTCAAGATATCAGAAACCACCATTGAATGAAAGATTGTATATTTGTACATAGGTTTTCCCTTGCTTTCAATAAGGGAACCTCTCCCATTAAAGAGGAGGGACTTACTTTTCCCCTGACTGTGGTTTCATTCCAAGTGAAAATATGAAACCCAATATTTTTGGTGACTCTACTAGGGATTTGTTCAACAAATTTCCTTTCTAAAAAGAACAACTAATTTGATCATTTCTTTGATCTGGTGACTCTAAGATATACTCGTGGTAGAAGGGCTCTTGGAATTGAAGATCCCCAATTTCAACTCTTGGATCAACAAGGTTTTCAACTTCCTCCAACAAGAAGAAATAGAAGAGCTCATTCCACAAGCACACCTCTTGTTGAAGATAGAGCTTCTAGTAGTAGCATTCCTCAAGCACAACTTAGCCCTAATCTCCGTGCCCTAATTCTTGTTGGTGTCTCAGTTCCATTTCAAGAAATATTTCCAAGGATGGCAGCACCTTGGCCTTGGGGACAAAGAGTTGGGCCTCTAGCTCTTCCTCAACCATTGCATGAGTTACCTAGGGGTAACAGGAAGAATTTTCCCAAATTTAGAGGTGATGGAAAAGTACACCCTGATGAACACATTGCAGCCTTCATTGTTGCATGTGGGGTCCTTGGAGTTGAACATGAGGATGTCTCTATTAGGTTGTTTGTGGAAACCTTGCAAGACAATTTGCCAGATTGGTTTTACCATCTTCTTGCTGGGACCATCATTGATTGGACTACTATGAGGACTGAATTTGAGCAATGTTTCAAACCTATTGAGGATGTGCATGCTTTGCTAGCTCATATTTCTCAAATCAAGAAGGAGCCACATGAGCCTATGAGAGAATTTGGCCAAGTTCAACAAGTTGGTTAACAAGATTCCACTAGATACTAGGCATGTTGATCAGATTCAAAAGTGTTTCTTCTTGAATGCTCAATTGCTGGAAGTAAGCTATGCCCGAGGAGAGAAAATATTGCAACTTTGGATGTTGATTAGAGATTGGCTGTCAGTGTGGAAGATGACTTGATCATGTCTAGCAAGCTGAAAAGGAGTCTTTCAAATCCAAAGCATCTTCTTCTTCTCCTCTCTTGGAGGTAATGTAGATCAGTTGGTGCAAAAGTTGGCTAATGACCTCATTTCCATCAAGAAACAATTGGCTTAGCATGCTCCATATCAAGATGTTCCAAGGAAGAAATTTCAACCTAGGAACCACTTGCCCTCTTCTCAAACCAGGTTGGCTATTGAAGGTCCACCCCTCAAGGTGCCTATTAATGCTACTTGTGAGGTTCTTGAGCCTAATGATGAGGAAGAAAATGGGCTCTATGATGAACAAGAAGAGGAAGATGATGAAGAACTGGAGGAGCCTGGTGGTTCTCGAGTTCATTTCCTCACCACTGAGGGTGTGGATGATCAAGATGACTATGATGATGTAGTGGCTGAGATGAATAGTGAATCATATGTTGTTATGACCCGGAGCAGACCAACAAAAAGGAAAAAGTGGTGCAACCTAAAAAATATCCAAGGAGTACCCCATCACCATCCCGTGATTGCAAGAAGAGGAGCTCCTATTCCTACTACTTCCACCCAAAAGGTAAGCTCTGCTAGTCCTTCTTCCTCTACTTTTGCTTCTGAGAATTCTTGTCCAACAAATGATAAAGTTGATAGATCAAAAGCTCCTCCTACTCCTAGTAGTGATTCCCCATCCACATCTGGATCTTTTGATATTATAGACCATCTTAAAAAGACCAAGATTCAGATTTCTGAGGTAGAGTTCTATCAAACCCATCCTAAAGCCTTTGCCAAAATGGTTAACTTTGTAAATTCTAAATCTAAAACCCCAGCCCATTCTTCTAAAGGCCTTTTTCCCACTCCTTCTCTCACCTCAACCCAAGCCTTGTGGCTATAGTCACTTCACCTAATGAGAAGATCAAACCCTTCTATGTGACTCTCCTCATAGCTGGCCACAAGCTTAGCAATTGTGTCATTGATTTTGGTGCATCTGATAATGTAATTCCTACAAAAGTGGCTCATGCTTTGGGTCTAACCCTAACCCACACTTATGGATCTTTCTATTCCATGGAAAGTAGAGAAGTGCCTTTGGTTGGGAGAATCAAGGATGCACAAGTAGATTTTTCTAGCTTTACTAGAGAAGAAGGTCTTAGCTACCATCTTGGTTGTTGATATCCCTCCTTCCTATGGCATGTTACTAAGTAGGAACTTTTGCAAAGATGTTAGAGGTGAGATCCAAATGGATTGGTCACATGCCTTGATCCTGTCAATGGGAAGATGAAGAAGTTATTCCTGAGAAACAAGCATAGAGTATATTGTGCAAAAGATAGATGATCCTAAAGCACAAATACTATATGAAGACATTGGGCATGGGAACTACATGATCATGTCACAAGAGGAGACAAGTCTACCAAAGGAAGTGTTGCTTGATCCTAATGGTGTGTGGACTTTGGAGTTTGATGGAAGTTATTCTTCAACTAGTTCTAGAGTTGGTGTAGTGCTTATTTCTCCTGGGGGTAAGGTTCATCCTTTCTCTTTCAAATTTAGTTTGAAAATACCAACAATACTGCCGAGTATGAGGCCCTTATTCTTGGGTTGAGCATGGTGAAGGAAATGGGAGTGAAGAACCTTCTTGCTCATGGAGATGTCAGAGCTAATTGTAAAACAAGTTAGAGACCTTTATCAGGTAAAGAACAGAAGGTTGAAACACTATAGGAATTTGGTCTGGGATTCCATTGAATTCCTTGATGCTTTTTCCATTGAAGTTGTGCCAAGGGAAAGGAACACTAGGGCTGACTCTCTAGTTGTTTTGGGGTCCTTGTTGATTCCTCACCCTGATTTCCCTCAGAGAAATTCACCATTGAGCTGATCCATAGACCCAGTGTGCCTAACAATGCAAATAATTGGCAAGTTTTCAATGATGACCAGCATTTTCTTTCTTTCTTAGAGCTTAGAGACAACTTTGATCAGTTGTACTTTGAAGGAAGTGACAATATTCCTAGAGAGTGTGTGTCATCAAATGAAGAGGGTGTCAAAGAAGAGATGGATCAAGATGGATGCATCAAACTGAAAGGAAACAAAATTCCTAAAGGGCTGGTGAGTTTGGAGGATATTTTTGATAAACATGATAGATATATGAAGTCTAAAGTTTCCCAAGGAGCCCGGTAATCTACTGAGATTGAGAAAGTGAATATTGGGAGTCTTGATGATCCCAAAATGGTCAACATTGGAAAATGCTGCACTCAGGAAGAGAAAAAGAAGGTGGTGAATTTTTAAAGAGGTATGTTGATGTTTTAGCTTACTCTTATGATGATCTTAAGGCTTTTAGCCTAAAGAAATGCAACATTTCATTCCTCTTAAGCCTAGGATCAAACCCTTCAAACAAAAGAAAAGGAAATATAATCCAAAGATAGCTGATACAATTTTCCAAGAAATACAAAAGCTTTGAAGGCTAGGATCATCTTCCCCATCCACCATTCAATGTGGATTGCTAATATAGTTCTGTCAGGAAGAAGAATGGTGAGATCTAGATCTGTGTGGACTTCAGAAATCTAAATCAAGGTTCTTTGAAGGACAATTACCCTCTCCCCATGATGGACCAAGTATTGCAAGCTATTACAGGCTCAGAGATGCTATCTATGTTAGATGGATTCTCGGGGTATAATCAAGTAGAGGTGAATATTGCAGATCAACATAAGACTACCTTTACTACTCCTTGGGGCACCTTTGCATACAAGAGGATGTCATTTGGTCTCATCAATGTTGGTGCTACTTTCAGAGGGCCATGGACTTGTATTTTGGTAGTTTGAAAGGGAAATGCATTATTGTGTATTTGGATGACTTGACAGTGTTTTCTAAAGCAAGAAAAGATCACTTCCAACACCTTAAAACAATATTATAGAAGTGT
Source organism: Taxus wallichiana var. yunnanensis (assembly GCA_018340775.1). Classification (NCBI taxonomy): domain Eukaryota; kingdom Viridiplantae; phylum Streptophyta; class Pinopsida; order Cupressales; family Taxaceae; genus Taxus; species Taxus wallichiana. Next base: position 17,748,429 of record CM031239.1, on the reverse strand, counting down.
AGAGAGCATGGAATTTCTTTAAACCCTAAGAATTCTATGTTTTGTGTCACAGAAGGAAAGCTATTGGGACACATTGTTTCAAAGGAAGGGATCAAGATTGATTCGAGAGAGAGTTCAAGCCATCCAAAAAATTCCTCTTCCATCAAGTAAGAAAGGTATCCATTCTTTCTTTGGTAAGATCAATTTCCTAAGGAGATTCATCCCCAATTTTGTAGAACTTACTATGAGCATTGCTCGCATGATGCAAGGGAAGAAATTTTTGGTTAGTACTTTAAAGGGAAGAAATCATTTGAGGACATTAAACATGCTATTGTAAAGACTCCAATCTTGGTGTGCCCTGACTTTAACAAAGATTTCATTATCTATTGTTATACCACTGAAAATACCCTAGCTATTGTGTTAGCCCAAAAGAATGCTGAAGATCATGAGCTCCCAATTACATTCATAATTTATGTCTTGAAAACTCATGAGCTGAAGTACACCATGATGGAGAAACATGCTTTTGTATTTTCCAAAGTTGTTAAGCAGTTTAGGTTTTACATCCTTAATTATCATTCTATTATGTCGGTGCACGATACAACAATCAAATCCATTCTTACTCAACAAGAATTTGGAACCAAGAGAGGTAATTAGGTAGCAAAGGTGTAAGATTATATCTTGACATCAGCTAACAAATTTGGTTCGGGGTAAGGGCTCTGTGTGAACTCATTGTTGAAGGATCTGCCAAGGAATTTCCTACATATGGAGTTGATGTACCTATTGTTTTGTTCCTCGGGTCATTAGATGTATGTTATGCTTTCGACATTGCTCACTTTTCGAACTATGGAGAGTTTCCATCTCACTTGAGTGCCAAAGAGAGGAGAGAGACATCAAACCGAATTCTACACAATATGTGCTATGGGAGAATTATTTGTTCAAATGAGGCATAGATGGAAGGTTTTTAAAGTGTGTAGACAAGGAGCAACAAAATAAGTTGTTCTCTACTTTTTATGACCAGCTTGTGGAGGTAATTTCTCCTCCTTGTAATAGCTCATAAAATACTTCATGCTAGTTATTATTGGCCCGCTCTATTCAGAGATGCATCAAAATGGGTTGGTAAATGTGAAGCACACTAAATGTTTGTTGGAAGACCTAAGTTGGATGCTTTTCCACTAAAGCGGTAGTGATTGATGAGACCTTTCAACAAAGTGGGGATTGGATTTCATTGAAACTCTTAACCCACCTTCTAGTGCTAGACATACTCATGTGTTGACTGCCACAGATTACTTCACCAAGTGGGTGGAAGCCATCCCAGTTAAGAGCACTACTTTAAGGTAGTTTGCAACTTCATTAAGGAGAACATATTGATCAGGTTTGGGACCCCAAACAAAATTGTTACTGACAATGCTTCCAAATTTTATTCTACTAAGATGATGGACTTATGCTATGGGTATGGTATCTCACTTGCTCATTCTTCATACTACTACCCTCAAGGGAATGGACATGAAAAATCAACAAACAAGAACATGGTGAACATAATTAGAAAGCTTGTAAATGATTCTCAAAGTAAGCGGCATAAGAAGCTATATGATGCACTTTGGGATGATAGAAGTACACCCAAGAGAGTAATTAGAATGTCTCCTTTCCAAGTGGTGTATGGTGTGAAAGCACAACTTACCGGTCATGGTGGAATTTCCAGCCTTGAATCTGATGAAAACCATTGAATATTCAAGTTTGTTAGCTCTTTAGACAAGACAATTTTGTACCTTAAAAATATTGATGAGGACGGATTGTAAGTGGTTGACAGGATAGAAGCTCATCGTTTTAAAGTGAAGGATTTTTTTGACAAGAAATCCAAACCTAGAGTTTTTGTAACACCCTGAACTGTTGTTACTTTCTCCAGGCATACAAGTGTTGATATGTGATTTCTTGTATAAGGATGTGTTCTCGATTTAGAAATCATGCTTGATATGTCTTGTAATTTCTTTGCAGATTCACGAGATCTTGATTGAGTCGAATATGGTTAGACTCTTTTATCTATTTCATTTTGTATCGAGTGTTAATAGAATGAATTATAGAGATATCCATCTATAAAATCTAGTCTTGGATCAAAGTGGAATTAATCCAAGTAATGCTTTAAGTTTGTTCATGATGAATTAAATCACGGACCTTGAACAGATTGTAAGGTCTAGAAGTATTTAATAAGCTAGTCGGGAGTATGACTCAGCTGATCAAGTAAAAATGAATTGGTTCCCGATATGGAAGTATATCTCGGAAGGTCTCAATCGTGGACCGAGGTAATAATTCGGCTACATACGATTCTCGCAGCGAACAGAGCTAACCCTGTTTAAGAAGGTATGATGAAGGTCTTTTCTGAGTGTACAGAATGCAGACCTAACTGGAATTATTAAATGATTAGTAACCTAAGACTAAACCTAACCTAGGGGTTAGATTAGTGTTAATCTAACCTAGACCTAGGCTATGTGTTAATGTCCTAAGTTAGTATCTATGTGTAATATGGTTAGAATGTGTGTTACCCTAAATTCTAACCTAAGATACTAACCTAACTAATGAGGAGAATGAAAAGGGGCCTATGGAAGGGGGTGTGAACCATGGGCGGCGTTTTCTATGACATTTAATGCATGGGATAAGGATGAGGGACAGGTCATGGCGGAGGTATAGGCAGCAGCTAACCTGAGCCGACGTGGCAGGTCGCTAAGTTTGGAAATGGACTTGAATTTTCATTAATCACTGCCACCAATTTCCGCGGTCGGTGGAAGTGGAGTCTTAGCGGGAAAGTTAGTTTAATTGCATTCAATATTCTCGGTAGTCGAGCTCGGAACTCGTGAGAAGGCATGCAAATGGGAAGTTTGTTGGTTTGTTTGGCTTGTCATGATTTTCGGATCTCTCTCTGCTGCTCACCGGTTCTTCGCACTGCCTTTCTTTGTGTTCGCATGGCGAGCATGAGGTTATCTAGCTCTTTCTCTCGCATGGAGGATATATATGTGATGGAGATAGCAAAATTTTGTTGGTCGCTCTAACTTAGAAAAGGAAAAGGAAGCACGAGCTCTTCCAAAGGGTGAGTGCACTTGAAATTTGAGCAAAAATACAGGCATGTTAGGCCCTAACCTTTAAATTATCTTGTTGTCTTTCAAATGATTTCATTAGAACAACTCGTTTCTAATGATTTAAGAAATTAGTTGTTTATCTATGGATGTCTCGGTGTGATTTTTATTGGTACTGTTTTTCTTCTGGTTCGAATCTTCATTTATCCTTTGTTGGGTGTTTATTAAATTCGAACTGTGGCATTATTTCTTTGTGTTTGCATTTTGGGCTTAAATATGTGAAACATATGAAATGTGTGAATTCTAGGCCTGTCTGGCGTGAGCCCATAGATCGCTTCTTGTAATGGGTATAGGCCATTGTTTTGTTTGTCGATTTTTGATCGTCAATTTTGTGGGGAAAACAGTCGGGAAGGATACTGGTGTACCTGTTTGATTGTTCAGAGTTTTGGAAATTTTGTAAGCTCTGTCGTGGGTTTTGTTGATGGCGTTATTGATATTGTTGGGTTTCATTTGTCTTGAAGGTTGTTTGAGAATAAACATCTTTCGGTGTGACAGTATCTTATTGCAACTCTTTTGGAATTGTTTTCCTTTTTCGTTGGGGTAACGAGATTTAACCGTTACAGTATGCATTATGGATATATGTATATTATATATTGAACGACTCTGTAGAGTCCATTGAATGACTTGTATAAATGGATTATATGGAATATTATATATATTTGAATGTTGGATATTGATTTGTTTGAAGTCTTGAAGAAGTAACAGGTCTTTCGACCTCTGTTAACTATAGTAAATTTTGGGTATAGATTCCTGGTTGCATTTGCTTTCGTTTCCTTCGTGTAACTTGTTCAAAATGTTGAAGAAGGTTCAATTTGGTATTTTTTTACGAAAAATAGTAATTATTCAAGCTGTTTCTTTTATGTTTATCATTACTGGAGTAGATGAATCATTAATTATTCTTCTTTATTATCTTGAATACCATTGTATAGACTTGGTTTGATTCTTGATAAACAACCAGTGTGATCGCTTCAAATTTGGGACTGTTGGGTTTAATCTGTTGTTTGACCCTGTAGAGGGTATCTTGTTTCTTTTGGCTTCTGTATAAGCCTGAGATTGAACTCGTGATGTCTATTTGGCCTGGACGGATTTCTCTGAATAGTTTGACATCTTGTATATCGGCCTTATGAAGTTAGGTCATGGATATTAACCCGTATCAGTATGCAATATAAATACAGAATTATATTCATTTTTATTTGAATGACTCAGTGGAGTCGATTGAATGATTTATATGTTTAAGTCACTGTTCATGGTTGAATATAGATGAATTTTGGAAATCGTTGTTCCAGCAAGACTTAAGGGAATAATTTGTATTTTGATACCATCGCAAAGATTATTCGTAAGAATACCATTGTGTCGCATTGGCAAGAGTTCAAGCTAGATTCTTTGTTTGAAATCAGTAATTAAATTTGTTTGCCTGATTTTTATTATGCTCTGGTTGATGAGCTCAGATGGAATCATATGCAATTGTTTGACTTGTTACTACCGTTGGAATCATTTGAGTTCTTGGAAGGTAACTTGTATTTCTGTCTCTTAATGAACTCGATACTTGGACACTTTCGCTCGTTTGTCATTTGTTTGAGTTCCTTGAGTATGGTTAATTATTTCGTGTTCTATCCCTATTGGGGTGAGTCGCGAATACCACACTTTTGACTTGCATGTGCCAAGGTAAGAATAGATTGGATATATTCCTCTCCGTTTACTCCTGTCTGATTGTGACTGAGCATGTTCGGAAGTTTTGAGTGATTATCTTGGCATAATCTTAGGGAAACATTCAATTGCCTAATGCAATGTTGTCCATTGTTGACCGCAATTCTAGAGGTTCTTTGATTTCGAACTTGGGTTGAAAAGCCTTGTTTTGTTCGATTTTTATTATGACAGTAATTCTTCTTATAGTTTGACGGACTTAATCGTATACATACTGGATGAATACAATTCATAGGTGAAGACATTACAGTAATGAACTTATGTGAAAGGAAGTGTGAATGATTTGGTTCTTTCTCTTCTTTTTGCTTATTTGATGATATCCTGTCTAACAAAGTGGGAATTGTTTTGTAACATATTGGTGGAATCCGAATTGTTATGATATTTCCTTTTGGATGAATGAAACGATCATTCAATGTGTGATTTTGGATTCAATGATTGTTTGTGTACATTCGTTCCTTGATTCTTAATATTTGATGAAATATTAGAAAGTGATTAAGACTATTTTGTAACAATGATAGAGTTACATATTTGTAATCATTTTGTATTAAAGGCATAGTCCGAATATGTTTACTTATGTGGATATATCGATCTCATTTAAACAGGTGTTTAATGAAAACAATTGATGGATTGCAATTGTTTTAAAAGTTAGTGCTTATCATGCTCAGTTCATGAATCGACTCATGTTGACTATTTTGCAGATGGTTGCCGTAAGAGGTAAAAGCAATGCAGATCCGACAGTTGATCGATTGTTTAATTGATTTATAATGAATTACAAACTTGATTTTATAAATGTACTATATGTGAAAAGATGTTTCTTTTCCGTTGAGCATCATTGTATCAAGTATGTTGTTTGCATAAAATGTAATTGTATAGTTTTGAAAGGAATGGAAATAAGTGTTTGATACTTATGTGTTGTATTCTATTTCGATAGTTGACCTTCTTCGGTTTATATACCGGAGTGGTAATGTTATCTTTGTGTAATATGGATGCTTTTGTGATTGACAATGAAAGCTTATAAGGAAATGAGATTGAATTCTTATGAGTGTTTAGTAGTTCTAATTTGTTCTAGCAAAAGCAATATTGGATTTAAATAATTGTCTTTCTAGAAGATAGGTTAAAAATGAACCTAAGCAGAACGCTAATAAAGCTAGATTAAATTACTAATCCCTAGTCCTGAGTATGATAGGACAATATTAAATTGGATTCTTAATCATTTATATCTTTATACTAATAAGTATGATATAAATTCAGTTAAGAGAACTGATATAAATCAAATGGAGTTCGGGATGGCAATCTCAAGCAAAGGTTATGAGATATTGTCCAATTTCGTTGTTTTAGAATCAGGTGTATTCTAATGACTCCTTGATGAGAGCTTGACCTTAATACCTCTACCATGTAATGGGTTTTATAGAGGAGGGTCGTCTTAAGACGAAGAATCCAGGAATGGGAAAGGCTAACCTTAGGAAAAGTCTTTAAAGTAATTTAAACTCAAGTGCGTAACGCATGTTATTAAGTAGATCTTTTCGAGGTGGATTTAAAGGTTGACGACACAAGTCAACTGCAGGGTTGTACCTCCGAGAAGATTAGGATCTTCTCAAAGTTACAACAATGCAGATGACTTATGGCGACACCCTTTGCATTGATCGCTAAGATTTACACTTGATTTCGACGAGTTACCCAGTGGTCCGATTAAGAACGTGGTCATATTATAAGGCTGCCTAGAGATTCGGGGTATCATGACACACTGGTTGAACTGCAAGGTTGAACCAGTATGTCACCATATCCCTAATCCTCGTGGGCATCCATATAACATTATCACCTTGTTAATCTGCCTCCGAGTGATTCAGTTGTGAAAGGAAGGACTGACAGTAGTCAGTGTAGGACATTCTATATAACATAAGAATGGGGTGAAGGACGTATTCCAGATTGACGAGTATGCCGTTAAGGAATACGAGACATAAACAGTATGTTTCAAATCTTTGGCCAAAGTATCGCAAGCTGCTGATTGCGTTGTCCTAATTCACCTAGTCTAAGGGATGAGATGCCGATGAATAATAGTAACGATTATTCAGTTAGGTTCCTTGGACAGAGCATTCTGAATCCCAGAGTAGGGAAGAGAACCGCAAGAGTAAAGTGTTATCTAAAAACACCAACTCTTTTTACTCATGAATAGATCGGTAGATTACCGAGTCATGGAATGAATAGATCGGAAGTAATCCGAGTCATTACAGCTGCATATGGTTGTCTGTTATATGAATGGTTATTTGATTTGTGAGTTCTAAATTATGTATTTAGAACCAGGATGCAATTATAAAAAAAAAAAAAATCACTTGTTCTAAAGTATAAAATGAGGATGTTACATCTTGGTATCAGAGCTGAAGGTTGCAGCTCTTGGACCTATTGAGTCCATAATCTGATAAAAACCTGAATTTTTCTTGTAACAGAAAATGGTTAGAACAAGGGGGAACGTTGTGAGTAATGCTCCACCTGAAGGAGGAGTGGCAACAACCCTAGAAACTTGATGAGATCCTCGCTGCCCCGTTGACACAAGAGATCGCTTAGCTGTACTTGAACAGCAGGTGATGGGAAATGAGGAGGATGAAGAAGCTGATAATAATAATCAGCAACCTCCTGAGGACAACCCCGACATGGGTGTTGATGTTAATGCTGGAAATGCACCTGTCCAACCAGAAAACAAAAAGGCCAGATTGGCAGCAGAACTCACTAATGATATAAAAAGGATAAGTCCACCTAAGTATGATGGCACCACATTAGGAGATGGAGCTGAGAACTGGCTCAGTGAAATGGAGAAGTACTTTGCAATAAGGAACTTCTCAGAGGAAACCAAAGCTATTTGGGGAGCCTATCAGCTTTCTCACGAAGCATCTTCGTGGTGGGATAGCCGAAAAGTTGAGCTAAACATTGATGAGACCAATATTACTTGGGATCAATTTAAAGGCTATTTTAGGCAACGTTGGCTGCCACAACTTTTCTATGATCAGAAAATGACAGAATTTCAGAACTTAGCTCAAGGGAAGCTAACGGTAACTGAATACTGGGAGCGGTTTACAAAACTCCTCAAGTATGTACCGCAGTATCAAACTGACGAAAAGTTCAGGATACGGAAATTCATCATGGGATTGAATCCTGTGATAGGGGGAGAGGTCGATGTTCACAGTCCAACCACTATGGAAGGAGTTGTTGAAAAGGCCATAAGGCAAGAACAGAAATTAAAGGCTATTTCTGCTCATAAGGAGGAAGTGCGGAAGAAGACTGCAAACCCTTCTTCAACCTCTCTTGCACCCAGAAAAGGACCATGGAAAAAGTTTGGAAACAAGAGTAAGTTTCCAGGAGATAACAATAAGAAAGCAGCAGTAAATAAGCCTGCTGGAAACGTAAAGGATAATTTTGCTAAAAATTATAATAATGGGCAGAAGCCCTATGGAGGACAGCGTGACAATTATAAAACTGGAGGCAACTTTGAGCCTAAAAAGGGACCTGTAGGAGGCTGCTACAATTGTGGTAAAGATCACTACGCAAATCAGTGCCCTTTGAAGAAGGATGATCGTAATCAGCAGCATAAGATACATGCTGCAGTAGCGGACAAGCAAGCTGAAAAGCAAGTGACACCTATAGAAGTTCCGGGTAAGTTATTCGGCATACCTGTCACTATTCTTTTTGATACAGGAGCTACTGAATGTTTTATATCTAATAAACTAGCTTCTAAACTTAAAAGAAAAGCTGGAAAAATGGATAAATCTTGGACTGTACAGTATGGTAATAATTCTGTTCATACAGTGAGTATGTGTCTTTTTGGGGCAGTCCTTGACTTACCTAACTTTTCCACGGAAGTTGATCTCTATGTTGCACCTTTGGGATCGTATGACATTGTCATCGGTGTCAATTGGTTAGCTGACCATAAAGCAAAGGTAGATTGCTATGAAAAGAACATAAAATGTTTAGATGATCAGCTGGAATCAGCAGAGATTCAAGGTGTGAAACGAGAAATTTCAGTTAGAAAACTATCAGCTATGCAGCTTAAAAAGGCTAAAAATAAAGGATGTACCCTTTATGCGGTAAAGATATCTCGAATCTTGAAGAAGATGATGATTTCATGGAACAATTCCCTCTGCTACAAGGTTTTAGGGATGTTTTTCCTGAGGAATTACCAGGGTTACCACCCAAGAGAGAATTTGATTTTACCATTGAAATCAAGCCTAGAACGGAACCTATTTCCAAAGCGCCTTATCGGATGACTACTACTGAGTTAGTTGAGCTTAAGGCACAGTTACAAGAGCTTTTGTCTAAAGGATTGATTAGACCAAGTGTTTCACCTTGGGGAGCACCTGTGATATTTGTGAAAAAGAAGGATGGAACACTAAGGCTGTGTATTGATTATCGGATGTTGAACAAAGCAACAATCAAGAACCGATATCCACTTCCTAGGATCGATGATCTATTTGATCAGATGCGTGGAGCAGCGGTTTATTCTAAGATAGACCTTCGATCTGGTTATCATCAGTTAAGGATTAAAGAGGAAGATATTCATAAAACAGCTTTCCGAACAAGGTACGGACATTATGAATTTACAGTTCTACCCTTTGGGTTAACTAATGCACCCGCAGCACCTTTATGAATTTAATGAACAATATTTTTCAAGAATACCTGGACAAGTTTGTACTTGTATTCTTGGACGATATTCTCATTTATTCTAAAAGTGTTGAGGAGCACAATGAGCATCTGAAGATAGTTTTGGGAATTTTGAGAAAGAGAAAGTTGTATGGTAAGTTATCCAAATGTTCTTTCTTTGATTCAGAAGTTCACTATTTGGGTCATGTCATAAGTAAAGAAGGAATCGCTGTAGATCCTTCAAAAATAGTGGCAATAACTGAGTGGCCTGCACCAAAGAATGTACATGAAGTAAGAAGCTTCATGGGTCTTGCAGGTTACTATAGAAAATTTGTTAAGGATTTTTCTAAAATAGCTGCACCAATAACTTCTTTACAAAAGAAGGATAAGAAATTCATATGGAATGACAAGTGCGAAGCGGCTTTCAAAAGTCTGAAAGACCAATTGACTTCTGCACCTATTTTAGCTGTACCAGACCCTAATGGGAATTTTATCATGTTGTAAGGGATGCTTCGGGAAGGCCTTGGAGGTGTTTTGCTACAAAATGATCAAGTCATAGCATATGAAAGTAGAAAACTTAAGTTACATGAGCTGAATTATGCCCCTCATGATTTGGAACTTGCGCCATTGTTCATGCACTTCAAGTTCTGGAGACACTACTTACTAGGGAAACCTTTTGAGTTGAAAACCGATCACTTGGGACTGAAATATATTTTTACTCACCCCAATCAATGCCGACAGAGAAGGTGGTTAGAATTTTTATCACAATATGACTTTGATATAAGCTATATCAAAGGGAAGGAGAATAGAGTAGTTGATGCTCTAAGTCGTAGGAGGCACATTTCGCTCTTATAACATTAAGAACTCGGTTTAAAGATGAGGTAAAAAGTGCCTCGTAATCGATGCATACTTTCAAGCAAGTAAAAAGCAACGCACGCAGTAACCTAAGGATATAAGGTATAAAGGTTTTCATTTTGATAATGAAGGAATCTTGCGTTATGAAAACAGGGTATATGTACCTATGCTGAACGATTTGAGAAAGAAGTTGTTAGTTGAATTTCATAATTCACCTTTCTCTGGACACCCAGGTATCACAAAAATGCTTGCTGATTTGAAACAGCAATACTTCTGGAAAGGTATGAAAAAGGATGTGATTAATTTTGTGACTCATTGTCTGGAATGTCGGTGGTGAAGGCAGAACATATGCACCCGGCTGGACTGTTATATCCTCATAGCATACCGCAGTACAAATGGCAAGTAATAACCATGGATTTTGTACAAGGACTACCTATGTCCAGGAATAAACATGATGTTATCCTGGTAGTTGTAGATAAACTGACCAAGGTAGCTCATTTCATCGCTGGAAATCTAAAGGATGATTCACCAGTGTTGGCCAAGAGATTCGTACACGAAATTTTCAGATTACATGGTGTACCAGAACTGATTATATCTGACAGGGATCCTAGAATGACGTCAAGGTTTTGGCAAACGCTTAACGCAGCCCTAGGAACGAAACTAAACTTCAGTTCTGCATATCATCCAGAAACGGATGGACAAACTGAGAGGGTAAATCAAGTGTTGGAGGATATGTTGCGTAATGTATTGCATGGATCAACAAAGATAAATGGGAAGAGTATCTTCCATTAGTTGAGTTCGCATACAACAACACTTATCATTCATCTCTTAAGATGGCACCATTTGAAGCACTTTATGGAAGAAAGTGCGTAACCCCGTTAGTTGGGACAGTGTTGAGGATAGAGTGGTAATTGGACCAGAGATTCTCACAGAAATGGAACAGCAAGTTAAGCTGATTCGTGAAAGATTAAAGGAAGCAGTGGATAGACAGAAGAGCTATGCTGACCTTAAGCGGGTTGATAGAAGGTTTGAGCTTGGTGATAAGGTTTTCCTTCGTGTTAAACCCAGAAAGAGTTCTATAACTTTTGGCAAGGCTGCCAAGTTGTCACCTCGATTTGTGGGACCTTTCGAAATTGTCGAAATAATCAATCCTGTAGCTTATCGTTTAGCATTGCCACCTGCTTTATCTCGCATGCATGATGTTTTCCATATTTCTTTGCTCAAGAAATACGTTTCAGATCTGTCACATGTTTTAAATTGGAATTCCTTGCAGGTCCAAGACCCAGGAATAATCGTGGTTAAACCCACACGAGTGCTGGAAACTCGCCAATTGCATTTAAGAAATCGTGATATTCAGCAATGTAAGGTCCAGTGGGACCAGTTTAGCGAAGAAAGTGCAACTTGGGAAAATCTGGAAGAGATGAAAATTGCTTTTCCTTCTCTTTTTCAACAGAATGAAATCTGTTGACAAAACATACTTTTATGAACTGATTGTTTTTAAGTATTTATGAAAGCCAGATGAAGGCAGACTTTATTCAGGTTGAATAAAATGTGTTGTGACATTGATTTTTGGAACTATTCAAATATGGAAGTAGTCACATTGTTTGTGTACTAATAAATTGATTGACCTGAAGGTTAATTTAATATGTAATTCATCGGGACGATGAATCTTTTTAGGAGGGAAGCATGTAACACCCTGAACTGTTGTTACTTTCTCCTGGGCATACAAGTGTTGATATGTGATTTCTTGTATAAGGATGTGTTCCTCGATTTAGAAATCATGCTTGATATGTACTGTAATTTCTTTGCAGATTGCAGATCTTGACTGAGTCAGAATATGGTTAGACTCTTTTATCTATTTCATTTTGTATCTGAGTATTAATCTGATCTCGGAATGAATTATAGAGTTATCCATCTATAATATCTAGTCTTGGATCAGTGGAATTGATCCAAGTAATGCTTTAAGTTTGTTCATGATGAATTAAATCACAGACCTTGAACAGGATTGCAAGGTCTAGAAGTATTTAATAAGCTAGTCAGGAGTATGACTCAGGCTGATCAAGTGAAATGAATTGGTTCCCGATATGGAAGTATATCTGGAAGGTCTCGATCGTGGACCAGGTAATAATTCGGTTACATACGATTCTCTCAGCCAAAAGCAAGAGAACAGAGCTAACCCCTGTTTCAAGAAGGTATGATGAAGGTCTTTTTTCGAGTGTACAGAGAATGCAGACCTAACTGGAATTATTAAATGATTAGTAACCTAAGACTAAACCTAACCTAGGGGTTAGATTAGTGTTAATCTAACCTAGACCTAGGCTATGTGTTAATGTCCTAAGTTAGTATCTATGTGTAATATGGTTAGAATGAGTATTACCCTAAATTCTAACCTAAGATACTAACCTAACTAATGAGGAGAATGAAAAGGGGCCTATGGAAGGGGGTGCGAACCATGGGCGGCATTTTCTATGACATTTAATGCATGGGATAAGGATGAGGGACAGGTCATGGCGGAGGTTTAGGCAACAGCTAACCTGAGCCGACGTGGCAGGTCGCTAAGTTTGGAAATGGACTTGAATTTTCATTGGACTGTCGCCAATTCTGGCGGTCGGTGGAAGTGGAGTCTGAGCGGGAAAGTTGGTTTAATTGCATTCAATATTCTCGGTAGTCGAGCTCGGAACTCGCGAGAAGGCATGCAAATGGGAAGTTTGTTGGTTTGTTTGGCTTGTCGCGATTTTCGGATTTCTCTCTGCTGTTCACTGGTTCTTCGCACCAGTCTTCTTTGTGTTGCATGGCGAGCATGAGGTTATCTAGCTCTTTTCTCTGGCAAGGAGAATATATATGTTATGGAGATAGCAAAATTTTGTTGATCGCTCTAACTTGGAAAAGGAAAAGGAAGCACGAGCTCTTCCAGTGGTCTGCCTCAGAAATTTGAGCAAAAATACAGGCATGTTAGGCCCTAACCTTTAAATATCTTGTTGTCTTTCAAGTGATTTCATTAGAACAACTCTGTTCAAATGATTTAAGAAATTAGATGTTTATCTATGGATGTCTTGTGTGATTTTTCTTGGTACTGTATCTCTTCTGGTTCGAAATTTCATTTATCTTCTGATGGGTGTTTATTAATTTCGAACTGTGGCATTATTTCCTTGTGTTTGCATTTTGGGATTGATTATGCGAAACATGTGAAATGTATGATTGCTCGGCCTGTTCGGCGTGAGCCCATAGATCGTTCTTGTAATGGGTATAGGCCATTGTTTTGTTTGTCGATTTTTGATCGTCAATTTTTGTGGGGAAAACAGTCGGGAAGGATACTGGTGTACCTATTTGATTGTTCAGTGTTTTGGAAATTTTGTAAGCTCTGTCGTGGGTTTTGATGATGGTAGTTATTGATACTGTTGGGTTTCGTTTGTCTTGAAGGTTGTTTGTGAATAACATCTTTCGATGTGATGAAAGATCTTTGCAACTCTTTGGAATTGTTTTTTTTTTAGGGGTAACGAGATTTAACCGTTACAACGTGTATGCATTATGGATGTATATTATATATTGGAACGACTCTGTAGAGTCCATTGAATGACTTGTATAAATGGACCACTGTGGAAGCTATACATTTATATATTTGAATGTTGGATATTGATTTGTTTGAAGTCTTGAAGAAGTAACAGGTCTTTCGACCTCTGTTAACTATAGTAAATTTTGGGTATAGACTCCCCGGTTGTACTGTTTCGTTTCCTTCTGTGTAAGCTTGTTCAAAAATGTTGAAGAAGGTTCAGTTGGTTTTTTTTACGAAAACAGTAATTATTGAAGCCTGTTTCTTTTATGTTTATCATTACTGGAGTAGATGGAATCATTAATTATTCTTCTTTATTATCTTGAATACTGTTGTATAGACTCGGTTGAATTCTTGATAAACAACCAGTGTGATCGCTTCAAATTAGGACTGTTGGGTTTATTCTATTGTTTGACCCTGTGGAGGGTATCTTGTTTCTTTTGGCTTCTGTATAAGCCTGAGATTGAACTCGTGATGTTTATTTGGCCTTGATGGATTTCTGTGAATAGTTTGACATCTTGTATATCGGCTTTATGAGTTAGGTCATGGATATTAACCCGTAACAGTATGCAATGTAAATATAGAATTATATTCGTTTTTAAATTGAATGACTCTGTGGAGTCGATTGAATGATTTATTTGTTTAAATCACTGTTCATGGTTGATCATAGATGAATTTTGGAAATTGTTGTTCCAAGTGACTTAAGGGAATAATTTGTATTTTGATCTCTATTCGTAAGAATACCATTATTCGTAAGAATACCATTTGTCGCATTGGCAAGAGTTCAGTTGGATTCTTTGTTTGAAATCAGTAATTAAATTTGTTTGCCTGATTTTTATTATGCTCCGTTGATGAGCTCAGATGGAATCATATGCAATTGTTTGACTTGTTACTACTGTTGGAATCATTTGAGTTCTTGGAAGGTAACTTGTATTTCTGTCTCTTAATGAACCTGCTACTTGGACACTGTCGTTTGTCACTGTTTGAGTTCCTTGAGTATGGTTAATTATTTCGTGTTCTGTCCCTGTTGGGGTGAGTCGCGAATACCACACTTTAGACTTGCATGCGCCAAGGTAAGAATAGATTGGTTATATTCCTCTCCGTTTACTCCTGTCTGATTGTGACTGAGCATGTTCGGAAGTTTTGAGTGATTATCTTGGCATAATCTTAGGGAAACATTCAATTGCCTAATGCAATGTTGTCCATTGTTGACCGCAATTCTAGAGGTTCTTTGATTTCGAACTTGGGTTGAAAAGCCTTGTTTTGTTCGATTTTTATTATGACAGTAATTCTTCTTATAGTTTGACGGACTTAATCGTATACATACTGGATGAATACAATTCATATGTGAAGACATTACAGTAATGAACTTATGTGAAAGGAAGTGTGAATGATTTGGTTCTTTCTCTTCTTTTGCTTAATTGAGGATATCTGTCTAATAGTGGGAATTGTTTTGTAACATATTGGAGGAATCCCGAATTGTTATGATATTTCCCTTTTTGGATGAATGAAACAATCTGACCAATGTTGTGTTTTTGGATTCAATGATTGTTTGTGTACATTCGTTCCTTGATTTCTCTTAATATTTGATGAAATATTAGAAAGTGATTAAGACTATTTTGTAACAATGATAGAGTTACATATTTGTAATCATTTTGTATTACAAGGGCATAGTCTGAATATGTTTACTTATGTGGATATTGATCTCATTTAAACAGGGTGTTTAATGAAAACAATTGATGGATTGCAATTGTTTTAAAAGTTAGTGCTTATCATGCTCAGTTCATTGAACTGACTCATGTTGACTATTTTTGCAGATGGTTGCCGTAAGAGGTAAAAGCAATGCAGATCTCGATGATGATCGATTGTTTAATTGATTTATAATGAATTACAACTTGATTTTATAAATGTACTATATGTGAAAAGATGTTTCTTTTCCGTTGAGCATTGTATCAAGTATGTTGTTTGCATAAAATGTAATTGTATAGTTTTGAAAGGAATGGAAATAAGTGTTTGATACTTATGTGTTGTATTCTATTTCTGATAGTTGACCTTCTTCGGTTTATATACCAGAGTGGTAACGTTATCTTTGTGTAATATGGATGCTTTTGTGATTGACAATGAAAGCTTACAAGAAAATGAGATTGAATTCTTATGAGTGTTTAGTAGTTCTAATTTGTTCTAGCAAAAGCAATATTGGATTTAAATAATTGTCTTTCTAGAAGATAGGTTAAAAATGAACCTAAGCAGAACGCTAAACAAGCTGGATTAAATTACTAATCCCTAGTCCTAAGTATGACAGGACAATATTAAATTGGATTCTTAATCATTTATATCTTTATACTAATAAGTATGATATAAATTCAGTTAAGAGAACTGATATAAATCAAATGGAGTTCAGATGGCAATCTCAAGTAAAGGTTATGAGATATTGTCCAATTCTGTTGCTTTAGAATCAGGTGTATTCTAATGACTCCTTGATGAGAACTTGACCTTAATACCTCTACCATGTAATGGGTTTTATAGAGGAGGGTCGTCTTAAGACGAAGAATCCAGGGATCGGGAAAGGCTAACCTTAGGGAAAAGTCTTTAAAGTAATTTAAACTCAAGTGCGTAACGCATGTTATTAAGTAGATCTTTTCGAGGCGGATTTAAAGGTTGACGACACAAGTCAACTGCAGGGTTGTACCTCCGAGAAGATTAGGATCTTCTCGAAGTTACAACAATGCAGATGACTTATGGCGACACCCTTTGCATTGATCGCTAAGATTTACACTTGATTTCACACGAGTTACTCAGGGTCCGATTAAGAACGTGGTCATGTTATAAGGCTGCCTAGGAGATTCGGGGTATCATGACACACTGGTTGAACTGCAAGGTTGAACCAGTATGTCACCATATCCCTAATCCTCGTGGGCATCCATATAACATTATCACCTTGTTAATCTACCTCCGAGTGATTCAGTTGTGAAAGGAAGGACTGACAGTAGTCAGTGTAGGACATTCTATATAACATATGAATGGGGTGAAGGACGTATTCCAGATTGACGAGTATGCCGTTAAGGAATACGAGACATAAACAGTATGTTTCAAATCTTTGGCCAAAGTATCGCAAGCTGCTGATTGCGTTGTCCTAATTCACCTAGTCTAAGGGATGAGATGCCGATGAATAATAGTAACGATTATTCAGTTAGGTTCCTTGGACAGAGCATTCTGAATCCCAGAGTAGGGAAGAGAACCGCAAGAGTAAAGTGTTATCTAAAAACACCAACTCTTATTACTCATGAATAGATCGGTAGATTACCGAGTCATGGAATGAATAGATCGGAAGTAATCCGAGTCATTACAGCTGCATATGGTTGTCTGTTATATGAATGGTTATTTGATTTGTGAGTTCTAAATTATGTATTTAGAACCAGGATGCAATTAAAAAAAAAAAAAATTCACTTGTTCTAAAGTATAAAATGAGGATGTTACATCTTGGTATCAGAGCTGAAGGTTGCAGCTCTTGGACCTATTGAGTCCATAATCTGATAAAAACCTGAATTTTCTTGTAACAGAAAATGGTTAGAACAAGGGGGAACGTTGCGAATAATGCTCCACCTGAAGGAGGAGCGGCAACAACCCAGAAACTTGATGAGATCCTTGCTGCCCTGTTGGACACAAGAGATCGCTTAGCTGTACTTGAACAGCAGGTGATGGGAAATGAGGAGGATGAAGAAGCTGATAATAATAATCAGCAACCTCCTGAGGACAACCCCGACATGGGTGTTGATGTTAATGTTGTGAAATGCACTGTCCAACCAAGAAAACAAAAAGGCCAGATTGGCAGCAGAACTCACTAATGATATAAAAAGGATAAGTCCACCTAAGTATGATGGCACCACATTAGGAGATGGAGCTGAGAACTGGCTCAGTGAAATGGAGAAGTACTTTGCAATAAGGAACTTCTCAGAGGAAACCAAAGCTATTTGGGGAGCCTATCAGCTTTCTCACGAAGCATCTTCGTGGTGGGATAGCCGAAAAGCTGAGCTAAACATTGATGAGACCAATATTACTTGGGATCAATTTAAAGGCTATTTTAGGCAACGTTGGCTGCCACAACTTTTCTATGATCAGAAAATGACAGAATTTCAGAACTTAGCTCAAGGGAAGCTAACGGTAACTGAATACTGGGAGCGGTTTACAAAACTCCTCAAGTATGTACCGCAGTATCAAACTGACGAAAAGTTCAGGATACGGAAATTCATCATGGGATTGAATCCTGTGATAGGGGGAGAGGTCGATGTTCACAGCCCAACCACTATGGAAGGAGTTGTTGAAAAGGCCATAAGGCAAGAACAGAAATTAAAGGCTATTTCGCTCATAAGGAGGAAGTGCGGAAGAAGGCGCAAACCCTTCTTCAACCTCTCTTGCACCTTAAAAGGACCATGGAAAAAGTTTGGAAACAAGAGTAAGTTTCAGGAGATAAAATAAGAAAGAAAGCAAAGAAATAAGCCTCATTGAAACGTAAAGGATAATTTTGCTAAAAATTATAATAATGGGCGTAAGCCCTATGGAGGAAAAATGTGACAATTATAAAACTGGAGGCAACTTTGAGCCTAAAAGGGACTGTAGGAGGCTGCTACAATTGTGGTAAAGATCACTATGCAAATCAAGTGCCCTTTGAAGAAGGATGATCGTAATGCAAAGATAAGATACATGCTTTGCAAAGAGCGGACAAGCAAGCTGAAAAGCAAGTGACACCTATAGAAGTTCCGGGTAAGTTATTCGGCATACCTGTCACTATTCTTTTTGATACAGGAGCTACTGAATGTTTTATATCTAATAAACTAGCTTCTAAACTTAAAAGAAAAGCTGGAAAAATGGATAAATCTTGGACTGTATAGTATGGTAATAATTCTGTTCATACAGTGAGTATGTGTCTTTTTGGGGCAGTCCTTGACTTACCTAACTTTTCCACGGAAGTTGATCTCTATGTTGCACCTTTGGGATCGTATGACATTGTCATCGGTGTCAATTGGTTAGCTGACCATAAAGCAAAGGTAGATTGCTATGAAAAGAACATAAAATGTTTAGATGATCAGCTGGAATCAGCAGAGATTCAAGGTGTGAAACGAGAAATTTCAGTTAGAAAACTGTCAGCTATGCAGCTTAAAAAGGCTAAAAATAAAGGATGTACCCTTTATGCGGTAAAGATATCTGAATCTTCAGAAGAAGATGATGATTTCATGGAACAATTCCCTCTGCTACAAGGTTTCAGGGATGTTTTTCCTGAGGAATTACCAGGGTTACCACCCAAGAGAGAATTTGATTTTTACCATTGAAATCAAGCCTGGAACGGAACCTATTTCCAAAGCGCCTTATCGGATGACTACTACTGAGTTAGTTGAGCTTAAGGCACAGTTACAAGAGCTTTTGTCTAAAGGATTGATTAGACCAAGTGTTTCACCTTGGGGAGCACCTGTGATATTTGTGAAAAAGAAGGATGGAACACTAAGGCTGTGTATTGATTATCGGATGTTGAACAAAGCAACAATCAAGAACCGATATCCACTTCCTAGGATCGATGATCTGTTTGATCAGATGCGTGGAGCAGCGGTTTATTCTAAGATAGACCTTCGATCTGGTTATCATCAGTTAAGGATTAAAGAGGAAGATATTCATAAAACAGCTTTCCGAACAAGGTACGGACATTATGAATTTACAGTTCTACCCTTTGGGTTAACTAATGCACCCGCAGCCTTTATGAATTTAATGAACAATATTTTTCAAGAATACCTGGACAAGTTTGTACTTGTATTCTTGGACGATATTCTCATTTATTCTAAAAGTGTTGAGGAGCACAATGAGCATTTGAAGATAGTTTTGGGAATTTTGAGAAAGAGAAAGTTGTATGGTAAGTTATCCAAATGTTCTTTCTTTGATTCAGAAGTTCACTATTTGGGTCATGTCATAAGTAAAGAAGGAATCGCTGTAGATCCTTCAAAAATAGTGGCAATAATCGAGTGGCTCGCACAAAGAATGTACATGAAGTAAGAAGCTTCATGGGTCTTGCAGTTACTATAGAAAATTTGTAAGGATTTTTCTAAGGTAGCTGCACCAATAACTTCTTTACAAAAGAAGGATAAGAAATTCATATGGAATGACAAGTGCGAAGCGGCTTTCAAAAGTCTGAAAGACCAGTTGACTTCTGCACCTATATTAGCTGTACCAGACCCTAATGGGAATTTTACTGTTGTAACGGATGCTTCTGGGGAAGGCCTTGGAGGTGTTTTGCTACAAAATGATCAAGTCATAGCATATGAAAGTAGAAAACTTAAGTTACATGAGCTGAATTATGCCCCTCATGATTTGGAACTTGCTGCCATTGTTCATGCACTTCAAGTCTGGAGACACTACTTACTAGGGAAACCTTTTGAGTTGAAAACTGATCACTTGGGACTGAAATATATTTTTACTCAGCCCAATCTGAATGCCAGACAGAGAAGGTGGTTAGAATTTTTATCACAATATGACTTTGATATTAGCTATATCAAAGGGAAGGAGAATAGAGTAGCTGATGCTCTAAGTCGTAGGAGGCACATTTCTGCTCTTATAACATTAAGAACTCAGTTTAAAGACGAGGTAAAAAGTGCCTCAGAATCAGATGCATACTTTCAGCAAGTAAAAGCAGCGCTTGCTGCAGAACCTAAGGATATAAGGTATAAAGGTTTTCATTTTGATAATGAAGGAATCTTGCGTTATGAAAATAGGGTATATGTACCTATGCTGAGCGATTTGAGGAAGAAGTTGTTAGTTGAATTTCATAATTCACCTTTCTCTGGACACCCAGGTATCACAAAAATGCTAGCTGATTTGAAACAACAATACTTCTGGAAAGGTATGAAAAAGGATGTGATTAATTTTGTGACTCATTGTCTGGAATGTCAGCGGGTGAAGGCAGAACATATGCACCCTGCTGGACTGTTATATCCTCATAGCATACCGCAGTACAAATGGCAAGTAATAACCATGGATTTTGTACAAGGACTACCTATGTCCAGGAATAAACATGATGTTATCCTGGTAGTTGTAGATAAACTGACCAAGGTAGCTCATTTCATCGCTGGAAATCTAAAGGATGATTCACCAGTGCTGGCCAAGAGATTCGTACACGAAATTTTCAGATTACATGGTGTACCAGAACTGATTATATCTGACAGGGATCCTAGAATGACGTCAAGGTTTTGGCAAACGCTTAACGCAGCTCTAGGAACGAAACTAAACTTCAGTTCTGCATATCATCCGGAAACGGATGGACAAACTGAGAGGGTAAATCAAGTGTTGGAGGATATGTTGCGAATGTATTGCATGGATCAACAGTATAAATGGGAAGAGTATCTTCCATTAGTTGAGTTCGCATACAACAACACTTATCATTCATCTCTTAAGATGGCACCATTTGAAGCACTTTATGGAAGAAAGTGCAGAACCCCTGTTAGTTGGGACAGTGTTGAGGATAGAGTGGTAATTGGACCAGAGATTCTCACAGAAATGGAACAGCAAGTTAAGCTGATTCGTGAAAGATTAAAGGAAGCAGCGGATAGACAGAAGAGCTATGCTGACCTTAAGCGGGTTGATAGAAGGTTTGAGCTTGGTGATAAGGTTTTCCTTCGTGTTAAACCCAGAAAGAGTTCTATAACTTTTGGCAAGGCTGCCAAGTTGTCACCTCGATTTGTGGGACCTTTCGAAATTGTCGAAATAATCAATCCTGTAGCTTATCGTTTAGCATTGCCACCTGCTTTATCTCGCATGCATGATGTTTTCCATATTTCTTTGCTTAAGAAATACGTTTCAGATCTGTCACATGTTTTAAATTGGAATTCCTTGCAGGTCCAAGACCCAGGAATAATCGTGGTTAAACCCACACGAGTGCTGGAAACTCGCCAATTGCATTTAAGAAATCGTGATATACAGCAATGTAAGGTCCAGTGGGACCAGTTTAGCGAAGAAAGTGCAACTTGGGAAAATCTGGAAGAGATGAAAATTGCTTTTCCTTCTCTTTTCAACAGAATGAAATCTGTTGATAAAACATACTTTTATGAACTGATTGTTTTTAAGTATTTATGAAAGCCAGATGAAGGCAGACTTTATTCAGGTTGAATAAAATATGTTGTGACATTGATTTCTGGAACTATTCAAATATGGAAGTAGTCACATTGTTTGTGTACTAATAAATTGATTGACCTGAAGGTTAATTTAATATGTAATTCATCGGGACGATGAATCTTTTTAGGAGGGAAGCATGTAACACCCTGAACTGTTGTTACTTTCTCCTGGGCATACAAGTGTTGATATGTGATTTCTTGTATAAGGATGTGTTCCTCGATTTAGAAATCATGCTTGATATGTACTGTAATTTCTTTGCAGATTGCAGATCTTGACTGAGTCAGAATATGGTTAGACTCTTTTATCTATTTCATTTTGTATCTGAGTGTTAATCTGATCTCGGAATGAATTATAGAGTTATCCATCTATAAAATCTAGTCTTGGATCAGTGGAATTGATCCAAGTAATGCTTTAAGTTTGTTCATGATGAATTAAATCACAGACCTTGAACAGGATTGCAAGGTCTAGAAGTATTTAATAAGCTAGTCAGGAGTATGACTCAGGCTGATCAAGTAAAAATGAATTGGTTCCCGATATGGAAGTATATCTGGAAGGTCTCGATCGTGGACCAGGTAATAATTCGGTTACATACGATTCTGCAGTAGAACAGGAGCTAACCCTGTTTAAGAAGGTATGATGAAGGTCTTTTTCTGAGTGTACAGAATGCAGACCTAACTGGAATTATTAAATGATTAGTAACCTAAGACTAAACCTAACCTAGGGGTTAGATTAGTGTTAATCTAACCTAGACCTAGGCTATGTGTTAATGTCCTAAGTTAGTATCTATGTGTAATATGGTTAGAATGAGTATTACCCTAAATTCTAACCTAAGATACTAACCTAACTAATGAGGAGAATGAAAAGGGGCCTATGGAAGGGGGTGCGAACCATGGGCGGCATTTTCTATGACATTTAATGCATGGGATAAGGATGAGGGGAGTCATGGTGAGGTTTAGGGCAACTATGCTAAGCTAACCTGAGCCGACGTGGCAGGTCGCTAAGTTTGGAAATGGACTTGAATTTTCATTGGGCTGTCGCCAATTCTGGCGGTCGGTGGAAGTGGAGTCTGAGCGGGAAAGTTGGTTTAATTGCATTCAATATTCTCGGTAGTCGAGCTCGGAACTCGCGAGAAGGCATGCAAACGGGAAGTTTGTTGGTTTGTTTGGCTTGTCGCGATTTTCGGATCTCTCTCTGCCTGTTCACTGGTTCTTCGCACCAGTCTTCTTTGTGTTGCATGGCGAGCATGAGGTTATCTAGCTCTTTTCTCTGTCATGGAGGATATATATGTGATGGAGATAGCAAAATTTTGTTGGTCGCTCTAACTTGGAAAAGGAAAAGGAAGCACGAGCTCTTCCAGTGGTCTGCTTCAGAAATTTGAGCAAAAATACAGGCATGTTAGGCCCTAACCTTTAAATATCTTGCTGTCTTTCAAATGATTTCATTAGAACAACTCTGTTCTAATGATTTAAGAAATTAGTTGTTTATCTATGGATGTCTGGTGTGATTTTTCTTGGTACTATTTTTCTTCTGGTTCGAATCTTCATTTATCCTTTGTTGGGTGTTTATTAAATTCGAACTGTGGCATTATTTCTTTGTGTTTGCATTTTGGGCTTAAATATGCGAAACATATGAAATGTGTGAATGCTCGGCTTGTTTGGGCGTGAGCCCATAGATCGTTCTGTAATGGGTATCGGCCATTGTTTTGTTTGTCGATTTTTGATCGTCAATTTTGTGGGGAAAACAGTCGGGAAGGATACTGGTGTACCTGTTTGATTGTTCAGAGTTTTGGAAAATTTTGTAAGCTCTGTCGTGGGTTTTGTTGATGGCAGTTATTGATACTGTTGGGTTTCGTTTGTCTTGAAGGTTGTTTGTGAATAACATCTTTCGATGTGACAGTATCTTATTGCAACTCTTTTGGAATTGTTTTCCTTTTTTTTGGGGTAACGAGATTTAACCGTTACAGTATGCATTATGGATATATGTATATTATATATTGGAACGACTCTGTAGAGTCCATTGAATGACTTGTATAAATGGACCACTGTGGAAGCTATACATTTATATATTTGAATGTTGGATATTGATTTGTTTGAAGTCTTGAAGAAGTAACAGGTCTTTCGACCTCTGTTAACTATAGTAAATTTTGGGTATAGACTCCCCGGTTGTACTGTTTCGTTTCCTTCTGTGTAAGCTTGTTCAAAAATATTGAAGAAGGTTCAGTTGGTATTTTCTTTACGAAAAACAAGAATTATCAAGCCTGTTTCTTTTATGTTTATCATTATTTGGAGTAGATGAATCATTAATTATTCTTCTTTATTATCTTGAATACCGTTGTATAGACTTGGTTTGATTCTTGATAAACAACCAGTGTGATCGCTTCAAATTGGGACTGTTGGGTTTAATCTATTGTTTGACCCTGTAGAGGGTATCTTGTTTCTTTTGGCTTCTGTATAAGCCTGAGATTGAACTCGTGATGTCTATTTGGCCTTGACGGATTTCTCTGAATAGTTTGACATCTTGTATATCGGCCTTATGAGTTAGGTCATGGATATTAACCCGTATCAGTATGCAATATAAATATAGAATTATATTCATTTTTATTTGAATGACTCAGTGGAGTCGATTGAATGATTTATATGTTTAAGTCACTGTTCATGGTTGAATATAGATGAATTTTGGAAATCGTTGTTCCAGCGACTTAAGGGAATAATTTGTATTTTGATCTCTGTTATTCGTAAGAATACCATTGTGTCGCATTGGCAAGAGTTCAGTTGGATTCTTTGTTTGAAATCAGTAATTAAATTTGTTTGCCTGATTTTTATTATGCTCCGTTGATGAGCTCAGATGGAATCATATGCAATTGTTTGACTTGTTACTACTGTTGGAATCATTTGAGTTCTTGGAAGGTAACTTGTATTTCTATCTCTTAATGAACCTGCTACTTGGACACTGTCGTTTGTCACTTTTGAGTTCCTTGAGTATGGTTAATTATTTCGTGTTCTATCCCTGTTGGGGTGAGTCGCGAATACCACACTTTAGACTTGCATGCGCCAAGGTAAGAATAGATTGGTTA
This sequence comes from Taxus wallichiana var. yunnanensis, assembly GCA_018340775.1. Taxonomy (NCBI): domain Eukaryota; kingdom Viridiplantae; phylum Streptophyta; class Pinopsida; order Cupressales; family Taxaceae; genus Taxus; species Taxus wallichiana. The sequence goes on along the minus strand of CM031239.1, from coordinate 17,723,363 downwards.
TATTCCTTTCCGTTTACTCTTGTCTGATTGTGACTGAGCATGTTCGGAAGTTTTGAGTGATTATCTTGGCATAATCTTAGGGAAACATTCAATTGCCTAATGCAATGTTGTCCATTGTTGACCGCAATTCTAGAGGTTCTTTGATTTCGAACTTGGGTTGAAAAGCCTTGTTTTGTTCGATTTTTATTATGACAGTAATTCTTCTTATAGTTTGACGGACTTAATCGTATACATACTGGATGAATACAATTCATATGTGAAGACATTACAGTAATGAACTTATGTGAAAGGAAGTGTGAATGATTTGGTTCTTTCTCTTCTTTTGCTTATTTGATGATATCTGTCTAACAGTGGGAATTGTTTTGTAACATATTGGTGGAATCCCGAATTGTTATGATATTTCCTTTTTGGATGAATGAAACGAATCTCAATGTTGTGATTTTGGATTCAATGATTGTTTGTGTACATTCGTTCCTTGATTCTTAATATTTGATGAAATATTAGAAAGTGATTAAGACTATTTTGTAACAATGATAGAGTTACATATTTGTAATCATTTTGTATTACAAGGGCATAGTCTGAATATGTTTACTTATGTGGATATTTGATCTCATTTAAACAGGGTGTTTAATGAAAACAATTGATGGATTGCAATTGTTTTAAAAGTTAGTGCTTATCATGCTCAGTTCATTGAACTGACTCATGTTGACTATTTTTGCAGATGGTTGCCGTAAGAGGTAAAAGCAATGCAGATCTGACAGGCTGATCAGATTGTTTAATTGATTTATAATGAATTACAGCTTGATTTTATAAATGTACTATATGTGAAAAGATGTTTCTTTTCCGTTGAGCATTGTATCAAGTATGTTGTTTGCATAAAATGTAATTGTATAGTTTTGAAAGGAATGGAAATAAGTGTTTGATACTTATGTGTTGTATTCTATTTCTGATAGTTGACCTTCTTCGGTTTATATACCAGAGTGGTAACGTTATCTTTGTGTAATATGGATGCTTTTGTGATTGACAATGAAAGCTTATAAGGAAATGAGATTGAATTCTTATGAGTGTTTAGTAGTTCTAATTTGTTCTAGCAAAAGCAATATTGAATTTAAATAATTGTCTTTCTAGAAGATAGGTTAAAAATGAACCTAAGCAGAACGCTAAACAAGCTGGATTAAATTACTAATCCCTAGTCCTAAGTATGACAGGACAATATTAAATTGGATTCTTAATCATTTATATCTTTATACTAATAAGTATGATATAAATTCAGTTAAGAGAACTGATATAAATCAAATGGAGTTCAGATGGCAATCTCAAGTAAAGGTTATGAGATATTGTCCAATTCTGTTGTTTTAGAATCAGGTGTATTCTAATGACTCCTTGATGAGACTTGACCTTAATACCTCTACCATGTAATGGGTTTTATAGAGGAGGGTCGTCTTAAGACGAAGAATCCAGGGAACGGGAAAGGCTAACCTTAGGGAAAAGTCTTTAAAGTAATTTAAACTCAAGTGCGTAACGCATGTTATTAAGTAGATCTTTTCGAGGTGGATTTAAAGGTTGACGACACAAGTCAACTGCAGGGTTGTACCTCCGAGAAGATTAGGATCTTCTCGAAGTTACAACAATGCAGATGACTTATGGCGACACCCTTTGCATTGATCGCTAAGATTTACACTTGATTTCGCACGAGTTACCCAGGGTCCGATTAAGAACGTGGTCATATTATAAGGCTGCCTAGGAGATTCGGGGTATCATGACACACTGGTTGAACTGCAAGGTTGAACCAGTATGTCACCATATCCCTAATCCTCGTGGGCATCCATATAACATTATCACCTTGTTAATCTGCCTCCGAGTGATTCAGTTGTGAAAGGAAGGACTGACAGTAGTCAGTGTAGGACATTCTATATAACATATGAATGGGGTGAAGGACGTATTCCAGATTGACGAGTATGCCGTTAAGGAATACGAGACATAAACAGTATGTTTCAAATCTTTGGCCAAAGTATCGCAAGCTGTTGATTGCGTTGTCCTAATTCACCTAGTCTAAGGGATGAGATGCCGATGAATAATAGTAACAATTATTCAGTTAGGTTCCTTGGACAGAGCATTCTGAATCCCAGAGTAGGGAAGAGAACCGCAAGAGTAAAGTGTTATCTAAAAACACCAACTCTTTTTACTCATGAATAGATCGGTAGATTACCGAGTCATGGAATGAATAGATCGGAAGTATTTGATTTGTGAGTTCCGAGTCATTTAGAACAGATGCAATTATGCATATTCACTTGTTCTAAAGTATATGAATGGTTATTTGATTTGGGAAAAGTGAGTTCTAAATTATGTATTTAGAATTTTTATCCTGGATGCAATTATCAATGGATAAGGCATGGATAGTTCTCCTCCCACTTCCCTAGAGAATTTTTTCAAGTCCTATATAGGCGGTCTCGTATATTTTGTATAGTGTTTTGGTTTTTTCATTCCTTTGTGTTTCATTTCTATTCTTCCTTTTGGTTTGGTTTGTTTTTTTCTTTTCCCAAGCCTTATATTGGTTTTGATTTTGAATCCTTTTCCCCAATGGATAAGGCACTAGTCCTCTTCCCTAGAGTTATATATAGCTCTTAATCTTGCCTTGTGTCTTTTTCCAAGCCAAGTCATTCAGAAGAGCCAACTATTATCGTCCTCAAAATTCCCCTCTTTTGAAGTCAAGTTTCAAAATTTTGAGTCTATTCCTTGGAGTACTAGATCACATCAAGCCTAGCATTGTTTGTAGTTTTCCCATTCATTGAGAACAATTTGAAAGTCGACGTAATAGTGAAGTTTCTTTCCTTCTCTTTTTTGTTCCCACAGTCGGGAATGACATGCGTATCTTCCCATTTTTTTCCCGTAATCCATGGGTAATACATGGGCATCTTTGATTGGATGTGGTTTTCCCATGTTTCAAGCGACATCAGAATCTTCCATGCATCCAAACGGTGTAACTCCAAGGGCATGGTCTAAGAGATAGTCCTTAAATAAGTGCAAGCTTTCCATGTGTCCCAAGTTCAAAATGAAGGTAAAATAAGCTAAAATCGGCTAAGTATGGAAGGTTCAATGGATGGTACCACGTGCCTCATTGGTGCATCTTTAAGATTCAAAGTTGGGCACAGTTCTAAAACTTGCGCTAGTCCCCCACATGTCCTAGGTCCAAAGAGAGAGAGTCAATCATTAAAATTGACTAAGTATGGGCGGGTTGGTGGAAGTCTCCATGTGCCTTAACGACACAATTTTGGAAGTGAAATCAAAGGGTCGGTCTCCAAGTAGCGCCAGCTTACCACATGGTTAAATTCAATGAGGAGACAAACTTGGCCATTTAAAATTCTAAGACTGATGTAAGGATACATGCGTCGTGCCTTGGTGTAATTTCAGCAGGCATTTCCAAAATGGAAACTCAAAGGAGTGTCATCCCTCCACGTGTCTAGGGATCAACATAAGTCAAGTAGGAAATAGACCCAAATCAACAAAGTATAAAGGAACCAAAGGAGCTCTCCACATGTCAACCTCGATGCAGCCTTCAAAGGTAAAAAAATGTAAAAGGCATCCATAGGCCCTCTCTAATCAATTCCTTCCACATGGGCAGCCCAAATTTAAAGTTGTAGAAGTAAATCGAATGGACCATTTTTTAACTGGAAAAATAATGTAATGGCCATATATTTAAAAAACTAGTTTTTCTACCATTAAAATTTCTTTACAAATCAACAATTCGAGAGGGTGTGAATGATTGGAATAAGTTGTAACCCTCTCTTGTGAGCTATATCATGGGATTTCAAAGACATTGTATGGGTTGGAATTTTGAAATTCTAGATCTGTAATTTCTAATTGGAAGAAATCAATACAAAGGTTTTCCCATTTTTCCCTTTCTTTCTCTTTCCTTTTTCTATGATCTATAAATCATTTAATCCTTCGCATGCTTAGAAACCGTGTTCTAGTTTATAAAATCTCAAGAACTTTGAGTCTACGGATTATTCCTGTTAAAAACGTGAATGATTCTACTCTATATCTCATTTACTCAATACATATAAGGGTTTTCTCTACCATCTCTTTTCCTTGAAAGTATTGTCTTCTTCTACCTCCCTCCTCTCTTCAATGTCTTTTATCCTCATGTATTGATAAATTTCTAGGCATAAAACACATTTCAAGATATCAAGAAACCACCATTGAATGAAAGATTGTATATTTGTACATAGGTTTTGCCCCTGATTTCAATAAAGGAACCTCTCCCATTAAAGAGGAGGGACTTTCTTATCCCCTAACTATGGTTTCATTCCAAGTGAAAATCTAAAACCTAACATGACTAAACAAGAATCATGTGATTACCCATCATCTTTCAACCTTATCTTCAATATGAGTACCATAGCTCTATTCATGACATGATTATCATGGATAATTTTCATCCTTTTTGAGAAGGAATCTCATGGTCATTCATCACTTAAAACCTCTCTTTCATAGCTAATCCCTATGTGCTATGTTTTTTTCTTCATAAAAGAAGCCTATACTTCTCTATAGTCTTGTACATGACCTAAAAGTCCAAAAAATAATTCAAAAATAATATACGAGATTTTCAAATTCAAACTCCTTGAGTCGAAATTCTAGCAAAAAGATGATTCCCTCAAAAAGAAAATCTATCTTTCTATCTTGCTACTATAAATAGACGCTCCTCAAAGGAAAGCTATACAAATCTAGCCATAGTATACGTAGTCTATATAAAAATACTATTTCTACAAAAATAAAATAAAAATATTCTAAATCTTCCCACATTGATACCTCAAGGAGATATTCTATTCATCCCACATATACTTCCACATAGATCACTCTATAAAACAAAAGCAATAAGGAAAAGATAACTTTACGTCATGGACTTTCCTATTTTTATCTTGGGTATCTTACGTAAGAGGCATTTTCCTCACAAAGAAGGTTACGATAAAACAACCTCTTTCACCTCATCATATTTCCTTTCTAATATTCTACCTACTCAAGGGATGTGCTAAAAATACAAAATTTTGTGATCATGTGATCTTTTTCACCCTTAGAATAGTCAATCATGCAACGCCTTTAGGGTCTTACGTTTATAGGCCAATCTTTGATATGATAGACTCATAATGGTTCTTACCACTTAGGTGGCTTTTTGTATCCTCTTACCATTCACCTCTTTTCTTACTTATTGATCCTCCTTCACAGGACTAGACCTTCGACACCTACATTTTGGGAATTCCTCTTCCACCAAAATCACCCATGCCTATTCAACATATATTCAACCATGCCTACATGACCTAGACTCAACCATTCCTATTCAATCTAGACTCAACCATGCCTATTCAACCTATACTCAACCATGCCTATTCAACCTATACTCAACCATGCCTATTCAACCTATACTCAACCATTCCTAAATGACCTAGACTTAATCATGCCTAAAACCTATCGACCCATTCATCTCCCCTATCATATTCTTCCATAGCTTACGGAGAACAACATTGGCATGAGGCCTCTTTTCATCGGGGCTATGTAGGTGTTTCACCTTTTTCTTAGATTGTTTCTTTGAAGTGTTGATTGTTGTGCATGTATGACTTACGAATCCACAGCTGATTGTGAGAGCTTCCTTTTGGCTATGAGGAACTACATGTAATGAAAACAAGACCACTAGAAGGAATTAAACAATATGGGCAGTGAACTACCTAGCGTATGCTAGATCCAGAAGTATGATACTTCCTAGATGGCTATCAGTCCACTATTTTAAACAATTTAATGTTGTAAAAAAGTAAATCCTATTGTTATTTTAAAATGATTTAGGTATCTCACTTAAAAACACAATAAGAAATAGATCTAATCTAACATGCTAAGCTAGAATAGAATCCAAAGGTCAAATGATTGGTTCTGGGTCTCTGTAGGTTTGATAAAGGTCTCAGGTAGATCACAAGTGAATGAGGGTGAGATGAAATTAGGTGGGTAGGTCTTTTTCTAGGCTATGTGGGAAAATACAGAGACCAAGTGTTGGTTAGGGGTGACCGACGGTGGTTAGGTGTAATCGGTGCAGTTACTGTGAGATCTAGAAATGTCACATAACAAGCTTTTGGGTCTCCTTTGTGATTGCACAAAGAATTTGGTTGGTTGGGATGAGGTATTGGGTGACTGGAGTAGGATTTGGTGAGGTTTTAATGGGTATATGGAGGTGAAAATGTGGAGAAGGTCAATAGGGAGAAAGATAAACAATGGATGATAAAATGATGATGAAATGAAATAAACAAGAAAGTATGATGTTATACTTACTTGGATTTCATTCCTGAATGCCTGTGTGTGAGGGATGGAGGTGTTGATGATGGGTTTGAAGGTTGCAAGTGATCACCAACTGAAGAAAATATTTTGCATGGGCTACATGTACACTCCTCTTTGCTTGGATAGATCAGATCATGGCTGGGATGGCTGTGCAAGAGAAGATGCTCAATCTCCTTCCTTGGATGTGAGTTTTTCACTGGAATTTACTCTTGAAGATGTGTTATCTCCGAGATGTGTTCTCTTGCTCATCAAATTTCTCCCATTTTCCAATTTTTCCAACCTTGAGAATAAGGTTGTTTTGGGGTTAAAAGGGTAACCGACGGTGGTTTGACTTAACCGGTGATGGTTAGGGGTAACCAACGTCACCAAGGTAGGATTTCTTAGGTTTACTAAACTCAGGAGATCCTCTTGATTTCCTTAGATCTCGTGTCATTATCCCATGGATTAGACTGGGAGCTTCTTGTGAGCATGTGGGAATGTGGTTAGAGGGAATGTAGGCATTGATTTTTAGGGTTTGGGTAAGTCTTAGTTAGTTATGGTAACTTACTAAGAATAGGTCTTAGGTTGAGTTAGCTTGGTGAGGTGTCTAAGTGAACTGTATGTGTGGATATTATTTAAATAAGATATTTAAATAATAAATATAGTGAGGATAATGCATTAATTTAATTAAATTAATTAAATTAATATTAGTGGGTGAAGGGGGTCATGGCTAGGTAAATGTAATAAAGGGTGCTTATATGTCGAGGGACAAAAGGGGAGTGTGACCTAATTTTAGTGTCTACATTTTTCCCTTTTTGTTGTGTAGCTTGTATTGGTAAGTGATGCTAACAAAAATAAGATGTGGTTGCCCCATGTGTGGGTGAAGGTGATCCCCTCAAACCAGGAACTGAAGAGGTAGAAAAGACTGAAGCGGTGAGTGGTTTGATAAAAGGTAAATGTGAGGAAAAGGCAAGTGGGTATAGGGGAAAAGGGTGAAAGGTCTACTGGAAATCTAGGTAATGGGTCAGGGTCAAAGGTAGCAACAATCAAACACACGCACATGTATAAACTGCAGCATGCTACCGGGTTGAAGAGCAGGAAAACTCTACATCATCTAAGGTCGATAGGTTTATCCAAACAAGGTTGAAGTGAATCCAGTATCCAAGGTATAGGATATGGTCAGGAAACACAATGTAGGTTAGGTGCAAGAACGTTTAGGTATGTTTTGGTACACCAAAGGTAGGGTCTGGATAAATGGTCATGGCAATAGGCTAGGTAAGGTCATTAGGTCAATCAACACAGGTAACAATGCCACAAGGTATAGCAAACACATGAGGTCAAAGGTCACTAGCGATGGTCCAGGTCCAAATATCTAGGTCATGGCATGGGTAAGGCCAAGGTAGGGGTAAAATAATGAGTCCCCAAAGGAGGAAAAATGGAGGTAGGAAGTGACGAGGTCAGGAAAGGTAAGGTAATGGGTTGGGTAAAGGTTGGATGGGGTAAAGGAGCAAGGTAAAGGGTGGGGTAAAATGGAAAAGTAAGGGCAATGTGTAGGTAAGGGTGACCGATGGTGGTCATGGATAACCGACGTTGGTATAGGAAAATTGGTGATGGTGAGGTAGGGCACGAGACCGATGCCGGTCAAGGGGAACCGACGTCGGTTAGGTGAGTTTTGTATAAAAAAAAAAATCCACATTTTTATTATTCATTTGTTATTTGTGAAGTGAAGAAATGACAAAAAAAGAGAGAAAAGAGAGAAAAGTGTCCAGAAGAAATGGGGGAAGTGAGTCGGGCAAAGTGTGATTTGATGAGTGGTTGGGTTGGTGAGTAAAGGGTCCACGGATCAGGTGAGAGAGTTTGATTGGTGGAGGTTGTGAGTAGATATTGGTGATGGTAGAGGCTAGGAGAGGGATCGGGTGGACCACCAAGCATAGCTGGCCAGACATGCTAAGAGTTGGAGTGCGACGAGGTAAGGTAAGCACCCAACTCTATATTGTTGATTAAATAGATTAGAAGTTGTGGTATTTGTTATTTGTAGGGTTTTGTGGGTTTTTTTTTTGTGGGTGGGAAAAAGTTAAATGTGGGTATGGGGGAATAATGGGCAAAAAAGAGAGGGGGAGGGTAGTAAATTGTATAGGTGGGGTGGGTAGGGTCTAGGGGTAGTTTAGGTCATTGTAGGTGGGGTAAAAGGGACATGTGGGAGAGGTTTTTAAAAAGGGGGTTTGGGAGTCATAGATTTTTGATAATGACAGTTGACCAACATTGGTCACAAGCTTGGCCGGAATTGGTGGGTAGAATTGGGATCGGTCACCAAATAGGTGACCGATGCCGGTTAGGGGTAACCATGGTTGGTAAAGATGAATCGGTATCGGTCACCAAACAAGTGACCGATGTCAGTTTAAGGGTGACCAAAGTCGGTTAGGATGAACCGACACCGGTCAAGATTTTAGGCACAAGGGTCCAAGAGGGATGTGGGCTAGGTAGTTGAGATGGGTAAAGTAAAAATAGGGTGGAGGGTAATGATAATTGGTGAATATGGTCATGGTAAATGTAGATTAATGTTGTGCTTGGATTGGATGCAGGGGAGATCGTAGTTACACATGTGGGACAAGGTTCCACCACTACTGGTGACATCAAGTGTGGCTTACAACCCTTGGAGCTGAACAGCACGTGGAGGTAGTGGGATTGAGTGGTATTCGACATTACCGACATGTTGTTTAGCAGCCCAATTTGATGGTCGTGCTCATCGATAGATGGGACTCCATGACCAACACGTTCCACCTTCTAATGGGTGAGATGACTATCACCCTGGAGGACGTGTTCCAGATTTTGTGGTTACCCATATTGGGGCCCAAGTTTACTCTATCTCCTCCGAGGCCTCAGAGGAGCTGATCGGGATAGTTTTTTGTGAGGGGCGGTGGAGCTGAGATTCCATAGCACTAGTTTGAGCTATGGTGAGATGTACCTAGCCCATCCGGGATGAGACGAGGCTAGTGGTTTTATTGATGGAGGCAGTGTGCTACTATGCACTGCCAGATGCAGAGGGTGGATGCTTTTCCAATCACTGATGGGGGTGCTCCATGATATGATGGTGCATGAGACATGCTTTTCTTGGGCACAAACATTTTGGTGCAGCTATACAGAGAGTTAGGCGTATGGGCAGTAGGTTTAGCCTGTGTTGTACATTTATACTACACTGTTGGGCCTACGAGCACATAGTCTGTGTTCGACCTATAGGGATGCCCCAAGTAGATGCATTTCCCATGAGATGTGTGTGGGTGGGATACAAGAGAGATGGGTGTCGGTTGTAAGAGAGTGAGAGGTCGGATAGGCCGACATATGATGTGGCCCATTTTTGGTAAGTTGTTGGAGGGGTTGTCCAGAGTGGACATTATCTGGAGGCCATATGTGGGATTCCCCTCATATAGGCACATGCATGAGGAGCTAGCTGAGCTCTAGCTAGAGAGGTGGATACAGGGTCGTCCGTGTCGGGAGGATGAGATGATCCCGATAGACAAGGTCCGATGGTAGTTTGAGCTTGTACAAGATATTCCTCCATCCTTCCCACAGTATCGAGAGATGACATGGAGAGGCCTCTACCTCTACCACAACCTACAATGCCTACATGAGGAGGAGGAGCAGCCAGTGGATCTGGTGGATAGATGACACTGATGGATGCATAGATGCACAAATAGGTATAAGCAGTGGTGGGTGGCTCATGAGCCATACCACCTAGACCGGGGCAGCCTGACTTAGCTACCATTACAGTGCAGAGAGATGCCCTACAGGGGTAGGTAGTGATGTTGATCATGTAGATAGGTATACTGTAGACATAGCTGGAGGGGTTAGAGGTAGAGGTAGTAGAGCTATGAGTATAGGTGGCCAGTCTACAGGCCCAGATGGTGGAGGGAGAGGGTGGAGGAGATGGAGGAGATGGAGATAGAGATGGTCAGGTGGTAGCCTTTACGCTTAGGTGGCAGGTTTACAGGGCCAGTTGGCCATAGCCCAGACATAGATTGGGGCCTTATAGCCAGATACAGGCACAGGGGTAGGGGGAACCACCACCACAGGGATAGGGGCACCACCACAAACATGGGGAGCTGGTCCCAGTCATAGCTCACAGGTAGGTCACACAGTAGCAGGAAGGTACAGGGCCGAGACCTATGGGACCACCATAGACCATGCCTATATCTAGGTTATGGGATGCCCTAGGTGAGGTGAGATATTATCAAGATCAGCTCATGGCGATTGGGATAGACTTCCTATCCTACAGAGAGTACAGAAGCACAAGTAGGCATCCAGTGAGAGGATGAGATCCCACACACATAGTGTGGAGAGCACATGAGGTCAAGTGAGCTCTGAGGCCCGATCAAGGAGAGGCCACCAATGCATGGTGACTAGAGCTAGGTGATGTGCCAATAGGGACACAAGAGGCCGAGGGTGTAGGTGACACAGAGATGGAGGACATCCGGTGAGATGCCTGAGATGCGGTCACCTAATTTTGATGTATACTAGTGATTTTTGATATATATATGGGCCTGCGTGCCGAAGATAGTTGTATTTTTGATCACATATCGGCCTGTGTGCCAAAGATAGTGAGGATGTACAAGTGATTTTTGTATATTTTGAGCATATATATGTGCCAAGAGATATTTTTGTATTGATTCATTCATTCTTTTTGTATATATGAGACCAGCCTGCGTGTGTCGATGACATTTTGTATTGTATATGGCCTACGTGCCGACATTTTGAGATGATGGTCATGATGAGATAGGCATGTATTTTGAGATACACATTTATTGATTTATATGATGAGATTCATGGTATTTTGTGATGTGTTAATGTGTTTATGAGATATTGGATTTATGGCTTGTGTTAGATGAGATATGGATTTGTTACTTTAATGTGGTTTGAAATTAGGTGAGTTAGGCATGATGGAGTTAGGTTGGTTTAGGCATGGATCGAGTTAGGTTTTAGGCATGGATCAAGTTGGTTATGCATATGAGTCGGGTTTGGTAGGCATGGATGAGAAGAGTTATAGACATGGTTGAGTCAGGTTGGTTTAGGCATGGATTGAGTTAGGTTATAGGCATGGTTGAGTCAAGGTTGGTTTAGGCATGGATCGATTAGGTTATAGGCATGGTTGATTGAGTCATGGTTATAGCATGGATGAGTCGAAAGTAGGTTTAGTTTATGATTCATTATTTTTGCAATGAATGATACTATGGGTCATATGTGAAATGTTGTATAATCTATGCATAGTGATGATAGAGGATGGTAGGTGTAATAAATGTATGTTGTGGTAAGCAACTTGTTATGTATGTGGCTTAATTTCCAATTTTGTTAGAAAAGGGGAACTAAGTGAAATGTGATGTAAATGGTGAGTTAGGCATGGTTGATGAATTGTTTTAGGGTAGAGAATGGCCGAGCTAACCTCCAAGGGCCCCATGCCCTCAGAGTGCTACCTACATAGTCCTAGTGAAAAGGGACCTCAAGCTGATGTAGTTCTCCCATGAGCTAGGGAAGAATATGAAAATGAGTTGGTAGGTTTTTGGGCATGTTGTGGGTTTAGGTTTAATAGGTGTGGGTAGATTATAGGTAAAAGGATGCAAGGTGAAGGTGATTATGGCAAAAGGGGAGGATTACCTCAAAGGTAAGCATCGAGGACCAAGTCCTGTATAAGGTAATCAAAACGTAAACAAAGATGGTTAAAAGATAAGAGGGGGCAATAAAGCCACCTGATTGGGTAGGATCATACCGAGTAGATCATACCTTGGAGGGGGTGATGAACATAAGACCCGAAAGACATTGCATGATTAATTGTTCTATGATGAAGGTAGTCACAGGATCACCAAATGTCTAAATTCCAAGATGTCCCTTGAGGCAATTGAGGAAATGAGAGTGGAAATGGTAAGGAGGGTGAAAGGTAGTTAATTTTATATGTTTTGAGTGACAAGGCTTTTGGGAAAGAGGTCCTAGGTCACAATGGGCAAGTCCATGACTAAAATTTTTTTTTGTTTGATAGACTGATCGATGCGGGAAGTCTATATGGGATAAATAATATGGTACTCCTTGAGGTCTTCGTGAAGTTGATCGATGCGGGAAGCTTCAGTTTCTCTCATTTTTTTTTGAAAAGCTTCACATAGCTATCCTTCGAGGGAGTAGTCTATTTATAGCAGCAATTTTGTTGAGAGGAAGATGTCCTTTTGAGGGAGTCATCTTTTATTAGAAGTTTGACTCAAGGAGTTTGGTCCCATGTGAGGTCTTTGAAATCATGGACAAGACCAAGGTGGAGGATAGGACTCTTGTTCAAAAGGCAAGGTGGAATGACCATGGGATCTCATCTAAAGGTAGATGAAAAGTATCCATGAGAATCATGCTATGTGTAGTGTCATGGTACACATATTCAAGAGAAGATAACAAGTGACGGGTACTCACATGATTCTTGTTTAATCATTAGGGAGGTGTATGGAGTGGATAGCGCTCAAGGGATGAGCCTGTAAAGAGACAAAGGGTGAGGTAGGACAATGAGTCAACAATAGAATGGTTGAAGATGTAATGTGTTAAGGGGCTTAGGTTTGGGTTTACCATCAAGTGAGGATAAATGATAGGCACCTGATCCATAGGTATGAGTTACGATGTATGGTCCAAGCCAATTAGGAGTGAATTTTCCCATTTACTTTTTTCTACTTTGGTTACATGTTGATTTTATTTCAAGACAAGGTCACCAACTTGGAAGGTTCATTCATGAACATGTTTTTCATAAGCACATTTGATACATTGTTGGTAAACTTGAAGGTGATCCAAAGCATTAAGATGACATTCGTCTAATAACTCTAGTTGTGCTAAGCGGTCCTGATGAAAGTCATCATCAGTAAGCATGTCATGGAGAGAAATGTGGAGTGAGGGGATCTGGACTTCGAGAGGTCAGAACAACCTCTGTGACTAGAGAGAAAAGGGTGTGGCCATAGTGGAAGTGCGAATACTAGTATGGTATGCCCATAGGGAAAAAGGAATGTGCATATGCCAATCCTTCCCAGTATCATCAACCACTTTCATGAGAATTTTGTTGAGGGTTTTGTTAGTGGATTCAGCTTGGCCATTGGTTTGTGGGTAATAAGGTGATGAGAAACTAAGCTGAATGCCAAAGGCATCGCAAAGTTTTTGCAATGTTTTGTTTTTGAATTGTTTTCCATTATCAGTGATGAGGTGATGAGGAACACCAAAGTGACAAATGATGTGATGGTTAATGAACTCACATATTTCTCATATTTCATGGAGATGAGTGGTATGGCTTCCACCCATTTTGTGTAGTATTGGTAGCAATTATGATCCATTGATGGTGTTGGGAAGAATGAGGATTGATTTCTCCGACAAGATCCAAACCCCATTGAGAGAAGGGCCAAAGGTCACGAGTGACCTGTAAGGCATGACTGGGTGTATGATGAAGGTTGGAATGTTGTTAAATTTCACATAATGTTTGACATAGTTTCAACAATCATGGTTAAGGGTTAGCCAGTAATAGCCTAGGTGAAGAATACGCTTAACAACATCAAAGCCACTAAAGTGACCTCCACATATGCCATCATGAACCTCCTTAATGGTATAAGGAATTTTAGAACTTGTGAGGCATCGTAAGAGAATACCATCAAATCCATGTTTATAGAGGAGTCCCCCCAGAATGATGAAATGAGAGACCTTTTAAGGAAGGCATGTTGTCCATTATGGGTGAGATCAGGAGGTAAGATGGATAAAGAAAGGTATTCGAAGTACTGTTTATACCAAAGGTCACTTGGGTCGTGGGTGTCATTTCTAATTGAGTAAACATTGTGAGGTAAATAAGAAAGTGAATGAAGGCATCAGATGGTGACAAATATTTTAGAATCGCAAGGAAGCGGGTATTTGGGAAGCTAAGCAGCCATGGTATCTGTAAAATCTATGTTGGTTGAACGTGGGATGGTTTCAAGGTGTAATGATCAAAGGTGGTCAAAATTATGTCTACATGATGTTTATAGTTTTAAAGTATCTCATTACAACATTGGTACATACTATTGACTTGGTTGACGACCAATTATGAATCACCAAATATGTGGATTTATTTGACATCTAGGGCATATGTGGCTTGGAGACCTAGTATGAGTGCTTCATATTCAGAAATATTGTTGGTGCATTAAAAGTCTAGTTTGAAATAAAAAGGCATGGGTTTTCCATCTAGAGGAATGAGGATAATACCAGATCCACCCCCACACTGACACTTAAAACCATCGAAGAACATTGTCATTTGGTAAGGGGGTTTGTCAGGAAAGAGTAGCAATTGAATCATCTGGGAAAGTCAAAATTAGAGGGTTGATCCACGAAAATAGGTGCGTCAACTAGTTGGTCGGTGATAGCTTGGCCCTTGATGGAATTTCTTTTTTATGAATTAATTTGAGGTCAAGATCAGCTAAAAGCATAAGCCATTGTGCGGCATGCTGATTTTGATAAGGTTTGGTGTACATGAAGTGTAA